>CM049427.1:215800475-218300475 GCA_026929855.1 Poa annua | reverse complement strand
CTGAAGTTATGGCTGCCCTGAGGGCCAGGTCACTAGTGAAACTACTACTCCAGATCTGAAGAGCCTCGCCGGTTTTGTTTAGCTTGCAATGCAGGTTTAGAAATGCGTTTTCCTGGTCTCTGCTACAGTTCCAAGCGTTCTGCACCACTTCCAAGAAGTCCTCTTGTCTTGCCCAGAAATTTTCAAACCGGAAACGACGTTCATGTCTGAAATTGATATCAGTGGACAACAGCAATGGACAATGGTCTGACAGTTCAGATGACTGGGCTTGCAGCATCGCTCCTGGGAGAGCAGCATCCCATGCATCATTTATCAAAATTCGATCTAGCTTAACCATCGTGGCTGACATCTGTTCGTTGCTCCAGGTGTACCTTCTACCGTGGAGATAGATATCTCTTAGCTGAAGCTCGTTGATGAATCTCCGAAAAGCCCCCATGGTTCTTCTATTGATGTTTCTATTATTCTTGTCCGCTGCGGCTGCAATTAAGTTGAAGTCACCAGCAATCATCGTTGGTACATCCGGCAACAGGTCCACTTGAACATGATTCTTTAGGTCATTTAGAAATGTGATCTTCTCAGCGTCTGCTTGGGGGCCGTACACTGCAATGAGAGCAAGGGGTGATTGGGCTTTCAGCAATTGCCCTTGCACTGAAACGAAACTGGTGGCGATCTGACAGTTGGCGCGTGCAAACTCTATAGATTTCCAAGCAACAATAATTCCTCCTCTTGTTCCATCAGCTGGCGCAAACACAAAGTCATCAAAGTTGGAGCCACAACATTCCTGAATGATCCTCAAGTCCACAAATTGCAACTTGGACTCTTGCAAGCAAACAAATGATACATTGAGCCTTCTGATTACTCCTGCCACGACTGCTCTCCTAGCCACACAATTTAGCCCTCTAACATTCCATACAATGAAGTTGCAATTCATAGGAAACTAGATCGACAGTTATAGACAGTCTACCGAATGCTTACACGGCCGCATTCGCCTTCTTCCTTGCCTTCCCCTTGGCGCCCTTCGCTAGGGCTCCGAGCACGACCATGCGCTCCGGCGAGAGCGGCCCGTCGATGAAGACCTGGTTGTAGCGCTGCAGTACCTCATCGTCTGACTCGTCTCCCCTTTCCGCCAGAGCCAGGCCCCTCTTGGAGATGATGATGCGGCGGGCCTGCTTGAGGGTGCGGTTGCCGCTTCCTGTGTAAGCGAGCTTCCTGTTCTCGATCCTGTGGCTCTTCCTTGTTGCGGTGCCTGGCGAGCGCTTGGGGCGCGTGAAACGGCGGCGAGGCGGCGCGCCAGGGACGAGTGGAGGATGGATTGGAGTCAACATTGAGTCGAGGATGTCAGCCGGTGAGGCCGCTTGGGCTGTGCAGTTGCTTTCCTCTGGCTGTTCGCTGTGCTGGGGCTCGCTTGCCTGAAGCCCAGTAGGCTCTTGAGTGCCGTCCACCTCCACGGTCTTCTGGGCCTCCTCCTGGGTCATGCCAACGAGCGGCCCAACGACATCGTTAGCTTCTTCTCGCTCCCCGCTCGCGATCAGTTCAACTGCGTGGTCAACAGGCGTGCTCTGACCAACCTGTGTGCCCTGCCCAATCGATCCCAGCATAGAAGCCTGTCTGGATAACAGCTGATGAAACCCCAAAGTGTCGCCCGACAGTTGCCGATTCAGAGAGTTGCTCACGGGCTGCTCCTGTAGGGTGACAGCGTGCAGCACTGCCTGGTCGGAAGGTGTCAGGACAGCCCGCAGACCTGGCCCCCCTCCAACACTGTCAGCGTTCGCCGTTATCTGCTCGCATGTGGCCATGCCCGCTGTTAACCCGGTGTCAGAAGTTGGTGACGCCGTGTTACCGCCACTAACGGCCACGAACCCCGCCGGCGTCAGGTTCCTGCGGTGGCCGTCACCTTGGCCCCTCCTTGGCCAGTGTTGTCCAGCAGCCGCGCCAGAGGACGCCGCCTCGAGCCGCCGGTGCCAGACGTCGTCGGCGATCCTGTTCGTCCATGGGTGTGTCCTTTCCTCCGACTCCAAGTTGTCGTCGTCGCCGCTCCCGCCCGTCCGCGAGCGTCCTGCCGGGGCTGGCCGGATGACCGTGGAGCAGTCCAGATGCACTAGCGTGGTGGTGCGCAGGACCCGTGGCAGCCCATCCCGCCACAGCCGTCCGCCGGCCACGGCCGTGGCGTCGTCAAGCCGAGGCTCGTGCACGTCGATATCCACCTCGGTGGGCACGTCGCCGAGGCTCTCCACCCAGGCCTCAATCACGTAGTAGGACAAGTCCGCCTTTGAAGCGGTCTCTGTCGCCACCGTGTGAATCAGGCAGCCGGGGAGGGCACGCTGGATGGTGCTCAACGACCAGAGCTGCGGCGCCACCCTCTCGATGTAAAGCCTGACGCTGTACCTGTATCTCTGCATGGAGGCGAAGGTGTGCCGCGTCCATCGCCGCACTAACAGCGGCGTTCCCCTGAAGTGGACCACCGGCAGTGCCGCGACGAGCTCCGCCCAGCGCGGCTCGGAGAAGCGCACGAAGAAGGCGCCCATGTGCATCATGGACACCTGGATGGCGCCATCCGGCAGGTCGGGGTAGTCATGCAGCAGCCCTTCAGTGATGTTGGCTGGGGTGAGCCGAGGGCAGCTGCCAGCGACGGTGACCACCAGTGCCGATGCCCTCAGCCTCATCTCCTCGTCCACCATCTCTTGAGTGTGCTCGATGACCACTCTGGTCCGGGACGGGCGGCGCACGAACTCGTCCTCGACGTCACGGAGAGGGCCCTGGGATGTCACGGCCGCGGCGGTGTCGGCGGTGGCAGGCGTAGGTTGCCGCCGCGAACTCTGCTGTTGTGGTGGCGTCGGAGTCGGGTTGCCACCGGCTGGGGAGATTCTCGTGTGCACTGGCCGGCGGAGAGACTCCGGGTGGTTAGGTGGGTAAACCAGCCGCGAGCGCACCGGAGGCTTGGAGATAGGCGGTGGGAACGGCACGGCGGGGAGGTGGCGGTTTGGGCAGTTACGGTATGGGTGGCCTGCGATCTTGCAGTGGAGGCACCTAGTGGTGTTTGGGCAGCCAGCAACCCGGTGCTCGGTGTCGAAGCAGCGGTAGCAGCGGCCACGAAGAGCCTCCTTAAAGGGCAGGCCAGCATGGGGGCGCGGTGGTGGTGGCTGGCCTGCAGAAACTCCGGTGTCCCAAGACGGCAAAGGAGCGGAGCGTCGCCCGCGGCCCCGGTGCACAACCTGCCATTCTTGTGAACCTTGTGTGGCAGCGCGATGGGTCGTGTCAGGCCGAACCACGATGCTACGGACCACTGGGCGGGGCGCGGCCTCGTCCGCCGCAGGGGGCCTTGAAGGCGGAGGGGTGGGTGGCCGGGCAGCCATATCCGCATAGGATGGGGAGGTGGGTGACAGCGATGGGGTAGGGGAGACATGGGAGCCGGAAGGGGTTGACGGGAAGCTCACACGGCCATCAGACCAAGGCGCGCCGGGCGACGACCGAAACGGAGGGCTGGAGTCCATGTGAGGCTGGGCTGCTGGACGCCACTCCCGGAGTAGGAGGAGACGTTGCCGCACCGTGGCCGAGGTGGCCACCGGCGGCGGGGACGGAGGAGGCTAGGCTAGGCTGTCGCGAGAGTCTTACCGGTGAAGGTACTGATCGTGTTATGTCTCGTATTATATTTAGGCGCTGTTTCAAGAACATTACTTTTGCGTACATGAGACATCTGAAAACGAAAAATAAATGTCGCACTGAAATGGCGAAATCACCTTAGAAAGTTGTCATCTTTATTCCCAGAATCAAACGGACTAGCTGTAATCACACAACACACAAATGCACTTTTACCGTAAATTTCATTGCCCTTTAAACTATGCAACTTTCTATACTTTTATCGTCAATTTCATTTTCTGATCCGAAAGCATCTGCTCCAAAGCCTCCTTTCTGTTCATCCTTATCTTTAAATCACAGAGCAGGGTCATACTCCAGTATCTAACTAGCTGGAGACTGGGTTATGCTACCAATCATGCTCAGCGCGATGCAAGGCTGGTCGGCGGGCACCTGCGAAGCACACATCATACTAGAAATTAACAAAACAGATTCAGTTTAAGTAAGAGACCTGATGCGGATCTGGAACTGGGTCACCAGCAGCAGAAAGTGGCATGTGTTGTTGTGTCGCTACTTACAAAGTGGCCAGCTCCAAGGATCCAGTAGAAGTGTAGATTCTTGTAGGATCTGACGAATGCTTTAGTGACCTTGGATGATCCGCAGTACAGAGGCTGTCGCGGCAGGTTCAGGAAGTTCTTCAGCCCGTCCCATCTGAAACATAGGCATGTAATTTGGAGACAGATATGACGTCCGAATCATGGGAGAAACTGAAGAGAACAGATAAACAAGAAAACTTGATTACTTGAGCTTTTGCACCCATGCTTCAGCGCCCTTCGTCGAACAGATCACGTCGAGCTTAAGAAAGAATAAGTAAAGTTACCAAGCTCGTGCAGTAAAGATACAGCCTTAAGTTAATTGTATACTTCTTTTTTACCGTAAAATCATACACATATGAAGTAGGAATAAAAGTGCCTTTCAAATAAAAGTAGGAACAAAAGAGTATCTACATGTTAAAGAGTCTCAACCAAGTAACCGTGTGTTTGTCTGCAACTGCAATGTGTTGACCGTGTGAGTCATGATACATGTGGGACGTGTAGATCGATGACTGATGCGATCTGCGTATCTGACCATTTTCCGACCAAGATAATCCGGGAGAAGATAAGAGATGTTCCTTGCACGAAACACTACTACTCTGAACTTGCTATGGACCCGCTGTAGTAGGTGTCTTTTAACTGAAAATAAGGAAGGTTCAGCCCAAATTCCACAATGGGCTCTATTTTTTCTGAACAAGCACCTGTCGGCGTCAGCAACAAATAATTTATTATGATCTAACCTCGGTTGCTTACACTTCAAGAATGCTTCAATTTGCTAATCTGATAGCCCCATTGAACTTACAATACAGCATATATAGCGGGGCAAGGCTTTTCTAAGCAATGCGTGCACCTATGCTCACACATTAGTGGTTTGGACTTTGGACATATGCCAATCAAACATCATTAGATAACATACCGGTTTGTTTATGGTAGGCTTATCACGGCATTCCAGGAACAACTTCAAGTATGCAAAAAGTTTGGTGGGATTTCTTACGAGTAGTATATTTAGATTTTAGAGTAAAAGCAAATGCAGAGCAGCATTTACCTGTCCGTTGTACACAGTGACATTCACACCGTAAGACAGCAGTTCGTCAACCTGGATCAAGCAGAATGCAGAGGGTTAATCAGTCGCACATCATCCACTGCATCGATGGCCGTTAAACAGCCTATTTTCATCGGGGCCCATGACTGATCACTCGCCTCGTTGATCCTTGGATTCATGAAGTCGTTGACCAGCGCGTTGTAGACGGGGTCTGACAGCTCATGCCACCTGCAGTTTTGGGACCCGGACGTCGCGCTCATACAGTGTAAACTATGAAGACGAGCTGTTGCCAAAGCAATGAGAATGGCGACGTAAGCTTACTCGACATCCTTGGGGATGATCTTGAGCTTCTCCTTTATCACTCCGTTCATGATGCCGCCGAGGGTGTTGGCGCTGTCGGCCTCTTGGCTGCTGCCGAGGTATGTCGAGTACTTCGTCGCCTGGACGTTGTTCGACGTCAGAGACGACGAGGTCGCCGGTAGGTCGACCGCCGCCACCGGGTCCATGCCGGAATCGAGCAAGAAATTGTACACGTCCTGCACATTTTATTATGGTCGTCGAAAAAAGAAATGGGAAGCAGGCGGTAGCCTGGTAGGTGTGGAGTAAAACAGTCAACACTTACCACGCTGGCGCTCTTTGAGTCAATGAAACTCAGCAGCTCCGTCCACGACCCCTGCGAGTCGGCGAGCTGCCCCGCCGCGATCTGATCCTTCACTGTCTCCGCCTTCCTGAGGCCACACAACAATTCGCGCGCGCATGTGAACCGACAGTTTATTTTTGTTTTATTTTTGTTCCCGAAGATAAAGGACCACAAGCATTTGCAAGAAATTTAAGAGAACGGTGCAGCAGATGTTTACTTCTTGGCGGCGTCGCCGGCGTTGTCATCCAGCCTCGACACCTCCAGGAGCAGCGGCGTGTAAGCGAGCTGCACCGACCAAATTAAAGCACCAACATCCAGTTTCAGACACTGGATCGTACTTACCGCTCTCTGATCAAGAATTCAAGATCCAAGAAAGAAATGATCCGTTCATTTGCTCACCGTGAAATCCTCCGGCGAGACCCAGCTGTCCCCGAGAGCGACGCCTGCGAGCTTGATCTTGAGGTCGCCCGCACGGATAGCCCTTGCGACGGAGACGCCGAGCGTGGTCGCGTACTTGCCGCCGTAGGACTCGGCGACGAGGAAGAGGGGGCTTCCCTGCTGCAGGGTGGGCAGCTCCTTGGCGAGCGCCTTGAGGAGTGTGGTGGCGTCCGTGGCCGCCTGCCAGTCCGCCGTCACCAGAAGGCTGTCGTCCTCCACGTAGCTGTACCCGACGCCGACCGGGTTGTCCTGCCATCAGCACCACAGACGTACGAGTACGACTCGGTTGGTAACTTGGTATACATCAGAACAGCGAGGGCGAGAGGATGAAGGTGACAGCGTGGGGTTTGCAGAAGGCATACCACGAAGATGAGGTCGGCCTTCTGCAGCCACGTCGAGTTGCGCGGCTTCAGGTTCACGTCCAGCGGCCCGACCTCCAAGAAGTTGCCAATACCCACACCAGAGGCTCCCTGTGGAGAAGATAAAGACGATGCTGGTGATTAATTCTTGCTCGTGCAGAACAGAACAAGACCGGGGCCAGAACTCTTGCACGTAGTGAAGCTGCGAGTTCTAGGAGGAAGAGTACCGGTCCTCCCTGAAGCCATAGGACGGTCGGCCATGGCTTGGACGGCGTCGAAACTCGCTGGGGACTCTTGTAGTACCACCAGAACAGGTGAGCCTCTGCAACGCAAAAACAGAAATTCAGAATTCTCGCGCGGCGAGCATGATAAAATAGGATCGACATACGAGAAATGCAAGTGACAGGGGTAACGTTACTTGGCCGGACTTCGACGAACCCCCAGCGCTCGGTGCCGTCAGGGCTGCCGGCAGTGACCGAGGCGGCGGAGCTGCCGCGAAGCAGCGCTACGCAGAGCAGGAGGGAAAGCAGAGGTCGACTGTCCATTTCGATGTGTGACTTGTGAGTGGCGAGTGGCTTCAGGCCTGTGAGTGCAAGTTGCACGTACTGTGGCCAGCAACGATCTAAATAGGCAGCGCCTCGTCGTTCCATCCGTTTTCTCACACGTTGGCGACGAGGTATAGCCGTATAGGCAACACGACGGTGTATGGATATTAACCTATCAAGGCTCCACTGTTATCGTAAAATTTCTTTGCGATCGAAAGTATGGGACACCTCCCCCCACTCCCCGCCGTTAGATTAGAAGGGTAGTGCAATACTGCAACACGACACATCATGTAACATTGTTTCTGAAAGTGCACCAAAAAACTTTTCACTCTACTCCTAGCAAAAACATAGATATATCTAACAATTGTTTTTAGGCAACACAATAGTGTATGGATATAAACGCATCATCGCTCTCCCCTGCTTTCGCAGAATTTATTTATGATCAGACGTATCAAACTATGTGTAGCACGGGCCAATAGCTCTGATGCGCCGTTTTTTTAGTGAATTGAAAGGAGAGCGACGTTTTACTAGAGAATAGCTCGCATGCGACGGATCTGAGCGGGTAAATAGTCCACGACCACACATGCATTAAAATTGTCGTCAATGTGCTCAGTTAACACTAAGACATGTCGTGCCACCAAGTTAACTAACCGCATCAAGTCAAGCGTTGAAAAAAACCCGCATCAAGTCAAACTGCCTACCGTGCCCGCCCCCGACCTAAACTTTGCGACAAAGATGAGTAGGAGAGTGATGAAGGTACAAGTGATATTTCTCACAGAGAATTGTATGAAGATGTAGATGAAGAGTTGATGGAAGATGCTGCAGCATATGTAGATGATGCCCATCTTGGTGAGCTGGTGCTTGTGTATGACAAGGAAAACCCTGTCATTCAAGTGGGAAAGTTGTGACCAAACATGGATGAGTTCAGATTGTGTTTCAAGACTTTGCGGTCAGACACCAGTTTGATGTCAAGACACTTTGGACTGATAGAAAGAAGTTTTATGCTAAGTGCAGAGGTTTTGATGGTAGTGGTGTGAGGCCTTGTAAGTGATACATTTCTGCTAGACTGCAGGCTGATGGAAGAACAATCAGGGTTAACCAAATCCCTCATCAACATACATGTTTTACAAGTACACAGAGCGTATCAAGCATGACATCATAGATTTGGGTTGCAGAAAGATAACTCCATTTTTGGCAAAAACACTGAACACTACCGCCAAAATACTGAAAGTAGACCTGGAAAAGCTATACAAGATTAAACTGAAATATACCATATTGTGAAAGGCTAAACAAAGGGCAGTGAAGAGTTTGTATGGTGATTGGGAAAACCCATTTAGGATGCTTTTCAATTTCAAACCAGAGGTGGAGAAAAGGTCACCTGGCAGTGTTGTCGAGATAGATACAAAGGTATTAGAGGATGACAAGGTTTATTACTCCAGATTCTTTATGGCTTTAAAGCCTTGCATCGATGGTTTCAAAGCACGATGTCGTCCATATTTGAGCATAGACTCAATATTTTTGACAAGCAAGTGGAATGGTCAGATGGCAGCATGCAATGCTCTAGATGGACACAACTGGATGTGTCCTGTTGTTGTTGGCTTGTTTCAGTCGGAGACAAAAACTTCATGGTTCATGATGTAGTTGAAAAGAAGCTTGGGGCCAGTGCCACCTTTGGCAATACACACAGATGCATGCAAAGGTCTGAAAAATGCAGTTAAAAATGTGTTCCCACATGCTAAGCAGAGGGAGTGCTTTGGGCATTTGTGGATGAATTTAATCAAAAAATTCAAAGGAGATGTATTTGGGAGAATGTGGCCAACAGCAAGATCTTACACTAAACATACACATGCATATCACAGAAGTAACATAATGGCATCATGCGAGGAGTTTGGAACATGGTTGAACACCTACAATTGTTTATTATGGTACATGTCAGGATTCAACACCGCCATCAAGTGTGATCATATCAACATCAATTTGGATGAAAGTTTCAACAACATGGTCAAGGAGCTAAAATATTTGCCTGTGCATGGCATGGTTGACCAAATCAGGATCATGCTCATGCGGCTGTGGGAATTGAGAAAAAGGATTGGTGATTGTCTGCAAGGAGATAAACTTTCAGAAGTGGTGCAACAGGTGGTCAACAGAAATAGAAGCCTTACACATTTGTCTGTTGAGGCAACATGACTGTGGGTTGATGAAGTTAGAGATAACATCACTGGAAGGAGGCATGTTGTTGAAGCTGAATTGCGTGAGTGCTCTTGCCTCGAGTGGCAACACACTGGTAAACCATGTGAGTATGCCATTTTATTCTTAGCCGCGCATGCGAGGATAAACATGCATCCATATCTGCATGAATATTATTCGGTAGCAAGATTCAAAGCTGCATATGCAACTCCAATTCCACCTCTCACAGATCAGTCTCAGTGGCCAGAAGTGCCGCTTGAATTTTCCATGTGTCCTCCTCTGACAAAAAGAAAGGTAGGCAGACCCAAACATAGTAGATACAAGGCATGGTTTGAAAAAGGTGAGAGTAGTAAGAAGGGCAAGGGCAAGAAAGACAAGAAAGATGCAAAGCTCAAAAGGGTAGCAAAAATAGATGCAAGCGGTGAAGGGGTTCCGGTGCAGAAAACAATAATTTTTCTAGCGTATGAACACCCTAATTAGCCAGGATCTATCTATCTAGTACATGTGATAACGGTGGCGGAACGGGTTACATTACCTCCATGTAGACCGATAGCGGGGATTACGCTCCCGCACAAGCGTTGACGATGAAGTCGTACGTAGCCGACTTCGAGGTCGCAGAGAACTTGCCGCGACGATGTAGACGATGACGCCGGGGTGTCGACGATGACATGCGTCGACGGGCGTCGGGCGGAAGATGGCGAGGCGCCGGCGGCAGGGCTGCTGGGTGGGCGAGACGATGTTGCCCAGGCTCCTCAAATGTGGCGCCTCCGAGCACTCTCAAACATACGAAGCTTAACAACAACCCCCGGTCATTCAGATCCAGCTGAAATCGCTGGGGTAGAACTTTTCTGGAATCCCGCAGGGCAACGGCGCCCGACGGTATAGCTTTGGTGGAGAGAGGGGGCAAAACGGGCAAAGAAGCAACTCGGCCGGCCTGCTATAAAATTAATTGTATTTTTCTGTAATCAATCCAATTAATATGCCTTGCTATATAAAGGGGGAGGGGGTGTGCAAGCACCTTGCCTCCCCCATCTGGGACTAAAGGAAAAAGGAGGGCAGGGGGTTCGGCCGGCTCTCCTAGTCCGAATTGGACTAGGGGCCCAAGCCCCCTTCCTCCTTGGTTGGTGCGGCTCCCTCTCGGGCCCTCTTAGGGCCCATGTAGGTGGGATGCCCCTTTTTCCCTTTATTATTTAGTAATTAAATTAATATAAAATATAATTAATATATTTAAATACTATTTAATATCCCGTGCTTTCGAAACATTTTCCGAACCACCCGAACATCTTTCGGACATTCCTGGAACCATTCCAGACCTTCCCGGAACTCCTTCCGGATCATTTCTCTCTCTCCAATAAATCCTATATTATTTCAGAACCTTCTCTAGGTGTCGTTAAGACCTTAAGTTTGTTACGCTACGGTTCGAGAACACTCCATACATGGTCGATACCCTTCGCTCGTCAATGACCGCCAGGGATACCTGGACGCATATGACGGTCCCTGTGCATTCTACGAATATCGTCATTGAACCATAAACATGATATTCATTCCCTTTGTTTCTACGATACTACCTTGTCCGGGATATGATCGCAAACATCCGATGTCCTTGTTGTATCTCGGTACCGATAAAGGTTATTAACTCGTCTGTGATATTACATCTCCATGATCTAGTCATAAGCTGCGCTGCTATATAGATGCAATCTCACCGAGTGGGCCCAGAGTATCTTTCCATTACAAGAATGAATAAATTCCGCTCTTGATCCTTACGTCTCAACATACTCTTTCGGGATACCCAAGATGGACACAGTTATTGTCATGCTATATAAGACACAATGTTTGATGCTCTCAAAGTACCCCTATGAAGTAGCAATAAGTACGGTCTCACGGTATAAGGAATAAGCTATCATATTACTTATCTATTGCAAATGACAAAGATCATAATACGATCTTATTGCAATACTTTGCGTATGTCCATCACCTTATTCTACTAATAAGATGACCCCATTGTCAATCGACGTCATTGTCCTTGATCGGGAATCTCGATCAACTGTTGCCCAATGGACTAGTTTATATAGAGGCTCACTAGGGACTCTGGTTGTCTATGTATCACACGTGTATTAATAATTCTGATTAATAGAGTTATAGCATAATACAAAAACCTATTCTAAACTTATGAGATAATGCAGTAAATACTACTTATTTATTTGCCTCTAGGGCATATCTCCTTCAAGCTGTGTCAAGTACTTGGGCAAAGAGACGGATCTAGGCAATGCATTTTTTCTCCTCCTCAACCCAGAAAGTATGTGCTTGTTTATTTGTGTTTTTTCATATTGTGCGTTTTTTTAAATATATGGCATGCTTTGTTGTTTGCAGGAGGAAGCCCGCAAGTCAGCCTCAGGCTCTTGTTGTTGAACAGTGTTGGCCAACAAAAAGAGCAATAGTCAGTGGTTGTAGAAGGACGAGAACTGGCTGGCAACAATTTGGTACTGAAACTGAAGAAATTGCAGTGGAGGTGCACACTCTCGAAACTGAAGAAATTGAAGTGGAGGTGCACACTGTCGAAACTGAAGAAATTTCAGTCGAGGTGCGGACTGTCGAAACTGAAGACTGTCGAAACTATCAAGGTGCACACTGTCGAAACTAAAGATTTTGATTAATATGAACCTTCTTTCGAGTTTCAGGAGGTGATAGCACCGATTCCAGTGAAGAAAACCAAAATGATGAGTGATCTTTTGTGTGCAGTACAACCAAAAACAAGAACAGCTAAGGCGAACAAGGGTACACGGCATGGTCGGAAGAAATAGAACTGTTGGTCATTTGAGATTTATGGAATGTAATAACATTTGTTAGGCACTATGTATCCACATGTTCGCATCCGAACTTGTTTGGTTATTGTTTTCAAACAGAAATTCAAATTTGATGCAAAATTCAAATTTGGACTCAAGTTGAACTTTTAACTTGGGTATGATGTTTCAATGCTATCAGAACTCAAAAGGGTTTGATGCTGATCAATCCGAGCTCTTTTGCTATGTTAAGCTCATAGTCATCAAAAGTGTGCATGAAATGACCTCGAAAGGTAGGGTAAACACACTCGTTTCTAAGCAAAGTTAATTTGCACTTTGTCTATATTAGCCAAATTAATTTCTTATACATCCATTCTACCTATATAGTGTAAATCTGAAGTTTCATTATGTTTTAAGTCATTATTCTATTTTTTGTATTTTTTATTAAAATAACATGTTTTAATAGAAAATCATATATAAAATAGATTAAAATCATGTTTATATTTTTTTCTCGTTACTACATCACATAATAAGACTATGTGCGTTGGTTTGAGCTTTTTTATGATTTAGTTATGCTCAACCCTAGTGACTAGAGCACACATCCTCTTCCATTGAAAACCTCACTACATTTTCGAAGTTTCACATTTTGTGGGAGGCATTTTGATCCAAATGTATGAAAGTCATGTTTATATTTTTTTTCTCGTTACTTCATCACATAATAAGACTATGTGCGTTGGTTTGAGCCTATTTTGATTTTTTTTGAATTAGTTATGCTTAACCCTAGTTGTTCTTGATCTCTCACTTGATTTGACACTTTTTCGTAAAAATAGACGGAAACTATATTTATATTTTTTTTTCTGTTGCTATACAACATAATAAGACTTTGTGCGCATGTTTGACCATTTTTCGATTTTTTATGATTTAGTTATGGTTAACCCTAGCTCAGGCTCATAACCAAAACCCCTCTAAACCCCAGAAACCCCGTCTGAAACCCCTTCAGATCTGGCGCTAGGGTTAGACGATCTGCGTTTGCGCCCGCTCTGCGCTCTGATTGGCTAGAGGTGGCGCTCGTTCTGCACTCGTTGGGTGGAGTGCTGACTGGTGGGGTTTGGATCGGCTAACCCTAGTGCTCGATCTGGACCGTGCATTACAATCAAACGACTGTAACTTACGCGGTGCATGGACTGGGCGTACGAATGGATGACTCCGTGTGTTATCTATGAGTATACGTGCATAGAACGAATGGCCACTGACTAGTGGGCCCATACACCTGCCCGTTGCATACAGACCTTGCATGCATGCCGCAGCCCAGCCCCAGCCCTGACCTGCACGCCTCGTTTAAAACCAAAGCATCGACGTAGCACCAACGCTATTTGCAGCGATGCAGCCCGTGTCGTAGCGATGCACTTAGCCCCTCGACGCAGTGAAAAAGCCATCGCACCAGCGCTATTTGCAGCGATGCATCGACGCAGCAACCGAAAGATGAAGCCCGAGGCTAAAACACGCAGTGGAAACGCCATTTCGCTGATGCAGCCCGTGTCTACACGCCGTGGAAACGCCTCACGCCGCTCAAATGGATGGCCCGTGCTTTGGAATCGTCTCCCACGTCTTAAGGCGCCGCGTGCCACGTCGACGGTGAACAAACGCCACCGCTCCTTCCTCTTCTCTCGCACCACGAAATTATAAGGACCCCCTCTTCTACCTCTTCTCTCACACTCTCCTCCCAAGCCGCATCCTCTTCTCTACAACCCTAGCCACCATGCAGTTCAACGACCCAACCTTCGAACGCCCTGCCACCATGCTGGAGTTGCAGTATTCGCCCGGTGTCCTCATCGAGAACCGGCTGCGTGTTTGGGCCTTCTCGAGGTGGAGGGGCGCTAGGGATTTTGCGCACTTCTCACTAATGGAAAAATGACTACCTGTGGCACACCCTTTAGCCTTTCCGTAGCGCAGTCAGGAAAATTGGGGGTGCGCCACAGCTATCTCGCCACTAAAATATATTTTTGTGGCGCACCGAGGGGGTGCGCCACATAAATTTTCAGAATTCTGTGGCGCATCCTTCCTGCTGCGCCACAGAAATATTTCAGTGGCGCATGTGGTTGTTGTTGAGGATATAACAACTAGGGGTGTCTCCAACATGGATCAATCCGGCTAGTCCAGGGTGGCCCAAGGGTGGTAAGGCTGAAGCTTGCCGGGCGGCCCAGATAGCTGACGTACAAGGAAGTAGGCGGACGGTCCAAGAAGGCGTAAGGCCGAAGCCCATCAAGCCACCAAGCCCAAGACGGAAGGCGGCAACTAAGCCGGCTAGGTCTAGGACTCTGATTACTTGCCGGACAAGTACTTGCCTTGTATCATGGGGTCTGGCCGTTTATATAAGCCGGCCACCAGGAAGCCTTTAGGGCACGCTCCAATACGCATCATACACATTGTAACCTGTTCACGGCTATTGCCTCATAGTGAATTATAGCAACACGTAGGATCTCGCCACCGCTGCGGGATCTGAAGCTAGGTAAACTCGCCGTGTTCAATCCCGTCCTCGACGACACCAACCTTCTTCCGCACAATCCATACGTAGGCTAGAGGACCCCCGTCTCCTATCAATTATGCCGATACCACGACAGTTGGCGCCCACCGTGGGGCTTAAGGTTCCTGGCGTCACGTTCCAGGCGGGAACACTTGGCGGCGTGGGCAAGCAGATCGCCGTCGGTCGCGTCACAAGGTATGGCGGCCACAGCTACGTCAACTCGGATGAGTCCTGGCTCCCGGCGGACGACTACCTTATCGGATGCGCAATCATACCGATCGGAGGGATCGACGTCTTCATCGGGTATACGCCAGAGGCGTACGGCCTACCATGTTTCTACAACCCCACCCACCATCCCTTCGACCAAGCAGTCGACCGACAAGATGGATCTGAATCCGCCTTCTCCTAGGAGTCGGCCGAATCTGATTTCCACTTCGTCGGAGTTGTCGGACTGGGATCAGACTCCCAGCCGGAAAACAACGATCCTGAGTCAATCCTCCCTGCTCTCCAGGAGGATGCGATGTCAGATGCCAGATCCAGATCTAACGTTCAAGTCAACGTAGACTCTGACTCTGATGATGATGCTAGTCTCTTCGAAGAGAAGATCAAAACCCGCTTTTCCAGTGGTAATCCGGCTCCTTCAGAGGGCACATCGGATACTGACATGCCTGACAAGCTGGCTATGATGGTTGTCGTCGGTCACGAGACAACCCCAGTTGCTTCGGAAACGCAAAACAAGCCGGTGGAAGATGCCGGCAACACCACTGCCGGTCAACTCATTGAAAGTTCCGACAAGGTGCGCGCAAAGAAGAAAACTGGCCTCGAGAAAGGCGGCAACAGCAAACCCACGGATTTGCTCTCCGTCATCAAAGAAGTAGACGAAATCATGAATACTCCGGTGAATAAAGACACCCCACTCGACGAAGTGGAAGAGCTTAGGATCAACATGCTTAAGCACTCTGACTTCCTTCGAAAAAGAGAGGAGCACGTTGAGAGCCTTGCGAAGAAGATCGAGAGAGAACAGGAGAAGATGTCGGCCAAAACAAGCCGGCAACTCTTTGAGGAAAAAAGGTCATCAAAAAACCGCCGTGAAAAGGAGCCGCCAACACGCGCAACGACAGCGGCTCAAGATCTCGGGTTCGACTGGCGTTCGGCACCACAGCGCGTGGACAGAAGGGGAGATGTTGTTTTCTGCACCCCCGTCCTCAACGCGGCTGCCGCGCTAGATACCCTGTACGACAATACTTACACGGCGGACGAAAAGCTAGCCAATGCAAGACACTTCGTGAGCAAGGCCCTAGAACAACAAGCTCGCGCTGATTCCTACGGCCACATGGCGGATGCTCGCGGGGGAGAACTAGAGTCTAAGTCATGAAAGTGCAAAGCTGCACCTGGCGATGACCCCGAAGGCCCGTCCGGCTCCAGTAGCCATGGCGACAAAAGGAAGGCAACACCACCTCCAAAGAAGACGCCACCGCTAAAACCAAGGCGGGACGAGAATTCAAGGACAAGAAGCAGAGGAGACCTGCCACCTCCAGCCAAGCCAAGACGCGACAATGGCGGTAGCCGGGGCAATGGACTGCCGCCTATGAAAGATGCCGGTAACGACCCTCCCAGGAGAGGTCGAAGTCGGTCTCCGCAGCGTAGCACCGGCAGCAAGAGGAAAGAGGCGGCAGAAGGGCCCAGGCGCAGCATAAGCCGGGCAGCGCAGGACGAGCCAGACGCAAACAGAGGCGCACGACAGCTCGATCCAAAAGACGCACGACACCGCCTACAAGACATAGCAAGAGGAAAGGAGCCGCTATATTCTGGACCAAAGTCCTTTGGCGACGCCATCCGTAGAGAGCCGTTCCCTAAGGACATGACATCAGTGTCAAAAAATTGTTCTAGGTACAACGGCCTCGTTAAGCCGGATTCATGGCTAGCCGACTATGCCATGGCCATAGAAATTGCCGGCGGAAGCAGCTATATTGCCGTCCGTTACCTACCTCTCATGTTGGAAGGCACGGCAAAGGCTTGGATCGACAACCTTCCTGAAAAGTCTATCCATAGCTGGTACGACATGGAAAAGGTTTTCTCCCAGCACTTCCAAAGAACATACAAGCGTCCAAATACCTACACGGATTTGCAACGCTGTATCCAAAAGCCGGACGAAACCATGACAGACTTTGTCAGCCGTTGGATATCCGAAAAAGCCAACTGTCATGGTGTTTCGGACGCGCAGGCTATCCACGCTTTCTACACGGGCCTGCAGAAGAAGTCCTTGCTCCGTCATCGGCTCGTCCGCGAGAAAATCACGGAGCTTGGCGAGATGCTCAACCTAGCCGCCCAATATGCGGCGGCGGATGACGACGCCCGGGACGATGATCCATACGTCAACATCATGCCAAAACGAAACAACAAGCGCAAGCAGGCGGCGGATGACAAAGCCGGACCTTCTAACGAGGTAGTTGTCGCATTCCAAGGGAATGCAGGCAAAAAGAAGTGGAAGAATAAGAAAGATAATCGCGACGCCGGCTCAGGGCCTAAGGCGGCGCGAATCACTTATGAGCAGGCAAAACTTTTGCCATGCCCTATCCACGCCTCACTTGGCAAGGTCAACCATATGCTTAGCGAGTGTCGTTTCATGGACGACTTCAAAAAGGACCCCACAGTCGGCTGGAAGTCAAAGAAGTCGAAGAAGAACGACAAGAAAGACAACAAGGAGGAGGAGGATGACGACGACATGTCTGTCCCAAGCGAGGATGACGCGGCCGCCAAGAAAAAGAAACCATATCCGAAGGTCAAAGAATATCTCGTATGCTTTGTCGGCACACCTTCAGCTAAGGCAGATAAGGCGGAGATGCGCGAACTCAATGCGACAATGCCGGACGTCCCTCAGTATTTGAACTGGTCAGAAGCAACGATCACTTGGGACCGGTCTGACCACCCTGATAACGTTCCTCACCCAGGCAAGTACACCCTCGTCGTCGATCCCATTGTCGACAACTTCAGACTCACAAAGGTACTCATGGATGGCGGCAGCAGCCTCAACATCCTGTACTACGACACACTAAGCCGCATGAACCTGTCAGAGGATCAGCTGGACCACATCAACCTCACTTTTCACGGCATAGTGCCCGGCAGGCAAGAAAAGTCAATGGGGAGCATTAGGCTGAAGGTAACTTTCGGACCAAAAGAGAACTACCGCTCAGAGTTCCTCCGGTTCGAAGTTGTCCCCTTCAAAAGCGCCTATCATGCAATCTTCGGACGACCGGCTTTCGCCAAATTTATGGCAAGGCCGTGCTACATATACAGCAAGCTTAAAATGCTGGGGGAAAACGGAACCATCACGATTTCCGGCAACTTCAAGAAAGCCAAGGAGTGTGAGCGTGGCATGGCCGCCTTCGCAGAAGCCGTCATCCACTAGGAAGAACTCGCACTACTTGGGGCGGATTCAGGCAACTCCATGCCCAAGCCAAAGATTGATGTCAAGAAGACCTTTGAAGCTTCAGAAGACACCAAAAAGGCGGACCTCATCCCAGGTGACAAGTCTAAGCAAGTTGTCATCGGCTCCAACCTTGACAGCAAATAGGAAGGCGCGCTCGTCGAGTTCCTCCGTGAGAATCGTGACATCTTTGCATGGTCGCCATCCGACATGCCTGGTGTACCGAGGGAACTTGCCGAGCACTCACTCAACGTCATAAAAGGATCTAAGCCGGTGAAGCAAGCAACAAGACGCTTTGGAGATGAGAGACGCAAGGCTATAGGACAGGAGATAAATAGGCTGAAGGACGCCAATTTCATAAAAGAAGTTGTGCACACTGATTGGGTGGCAAATCCTGTACTTGTTCCAAAGAAGAATAAAGAGCTGAGGATGTGTATTGACTATACCGGTGTTAACAAGTGCTGCCCAAAGGATCCCTTTGCGCTGCCTAGAATTGACCAAGTCGTAGACTCCACAGCAGGCTCCGAGCTGCTTTGTTTTTTGGACGCCTACTCAGGATACCATCAAATCAAGATGAGAGAGTCGGATCAGCTGAAAACATCTTTCACCACTCCATACGGGACTTTCTGCTACATCACGATGCCTTTTGGCCTGAAGAATGCAGGGGCAACATACCAGCGCTGTATGCAGAATTGCCCGCATGAACAGATCGGCCGCAATGTTCACGTCTACGTAGACGACATCGCGGTGATGTCGAAAAAGAAGGCAGATCGCCTAGAGGATTTGGAAGAAACTTTTCAGAATCTCCGGAGGTACCAGATGAAACTCAATCCCGCCAAGTGTGTGTTCGGCGTTCCAGCCGGCAAACTGCTCGGATTTATCGTCTCAGAACGAGGGATCGAGGTTAATCCGGAGAAGATCAAGGCCATCCAAAACATATCCAGACCTACTTGTCTGAAGGACGTGCAACGTCTAGCCGGATCGGCATTGGCCGTCAGTCGTTTCATAAGCCGCCTAGTGGAAAAGGCAATGCCTCTCTACCGGCTATGGAAGAAATCCGACAACTTTGAGTGGACAGCAGAGGCAGACGCCGCCTTACAACAACTTAAGGAGGCCTCATATCCGCTCCGATATTGGCAGCACCTCGATCACAGGAACCGATGCTGCTGTACATCGCGGCAACAGGAGCTATTGTCAGCGTTGTCTTGGCTGTGGAAAGAAAGGAGAACGAAGCCGCGACATATGAGCAACGACCGGTCTACTTCATCAGTGAAGTATTCTCCGCCTCCAAGCAGAGGTATCCGCATTACCAAAAGCTGGCTTATGGTGTATTCTTTGCCGCCAGAAAGCTTAGGCATTATTTCCAGGAGCACACAGTGACAGTAGTCAGCAAGGCACCGTTGGGAGACATAATCAACAATGCAGAGGCAACAGGCCGAGTTGCCAAATGGGGCATCAAGCTTGCCGCCTTTGATATAGTCTATAAACCACGGACCGCCATTTAGTCTCAAGCGCTTACAGATTTTGTCGCCGACTGGACAGAAGCCATGGAGGAAACGACACTCTCCGAGTCAGAATATTGGGTCATGCACTTTGACGGATCAAAGATGCTCAAAGGCTCGGGGGCTGGAGTCGTTCTACGCACGCCTAAAGGTGACAAGCTTAGCTACGTGTTGCAAATTCACTTTACAGCAACCAACAACGTTGCCGAGTACGAAGCTTTGCTTCATGGGTTACACGTGGCAAACGACCTCGGCGACAAAAGAATCCTCTGTTATGGCGACTCAGATTTGTTCGCGCAACAAGTAAGCGGAACATGGGATGCGAAAAGCGCAACAATGGCGGCATACATAGCCAAAGTTGACGAATTCGCAAAAAGCTTCGCGGGCTACGAAGTCCGGCATGTTCCAAGAGCTGAGAACGAGGCGGCAGACACACTTGCCAGACTAGGGTCAGAACGCAAAAAGGTACCAAAAGATATTTTCCTGAAACATTTGCACAAGCCATCCATTAAATGCGCCGATTTGATGGACCCCGATGCAGAAGAACCGGTAGAAGCGGCAAGTCTCACTGTCTACTCGATACAGCCGGATTGGACTGTCCCATATCTCGATTTTCTAATCGACAGCAAGTTGCCGGAGGACGATGAGGTGCTAAAAAGGCAGATCATAAGGCGAGCCAAGGCATTCACGATAATAAAAGGCGAGCTATATAAGCAAAGCACGTGCGGCATCTATCAGCGGTGCATACAGCCAGAAGAAGGCCAGGAAATTCTGAAAGACATACATATTGGCACCTGCGGGCATCACGCTTCCGCCAGGTCCATCGTGTCCAAAGCTTTCCGCCAAGGTTTCTACTGGCTTACCGCCAAAGAAGACGCCGAGAACATCGTAAAAACATGCAAAGGCTGCCAGTTGTACGCTCGTCAACCTCACTTACCGGCACAAGAACTCAGGACAATTCCAATCACCTGGCCGTTCGCGGTCTGGGGCTTAGACATGGTGGGTCCCTTCAAGAAGGCGAGTGGTGGGTATACCCACCTATTGGTCGATGTCCACAAGTTCACCAAATGGGTCGAGGCTAAGCCGATCAGCAAACTTGACGCACAAACAGCCACCAATTTCCTCAGGGGAATTATCTCTCGTTTTGGAGTTCCACACAGCATTATCACTGATAATGGCAGCAACCTATCTCAAGGCGACATAGAAGAATACTGCAATG
Source organism: Poa annua (assembly GCA_026929855.1). NCBI lineage: Eukaryota > Viridiplantae > Streptophyta > Magnoliopsida > Poales > Poaceae > Poa > Poa annua. The sequence goes on along the minus strand of CM049427.1, from coordinate 218,279,646 downwards.
ATCTGGGTATCCGGCTTGATTTGGCATCCGTGTCACACCCTCAATCCAACGGACAAGTAGAGCGTACAAACGACCTAGTCTTATCAGGACTTAAGCCTCGTCTCGAAGCTCCATTACACAGGGCAGCCGGCGCTTGGGCAGATGAGTTACAGTCGGTACTATGGAGTTTGCGCACAACGCCAAACAGGTCTACCGGCTACACTCCTTTCTTCTTAGTATATGGCGCTGAGGCGGTGGTACCTACCGACATGAAATACGATTCCCCAAGGGTTCAATCCTACATCGAGCAAGACGTAGAAGGTGCAAGACAGGATAGCCTAGACCTGCTAGACGAAGAAAGAGACATCGCTCTACATCGCTCCGCCTTGTACCAGCAACAACTTCGCCGCTATCATAGCCGGAGAGTGCGGAAGCGAAGCTTCAGAACAGGTGACCTGGTTCTCCGCCTAATTCAAGATAGAAAAGGCTTGCACAAGTTATCCCCGCCATGGGAAGGACCGTTTATAGTCACAAAGGCGCTGCTCAATGGTTCCTACTACCTGGCCGACATCCGCGACGAAGAAGAAAAGAAGAGGCGCAAGAAGGCGGCAGGAAAAAGGGGAACCAAGCGCAAAAGAGGCATTGACGATCCGTTTGAACAAACAAGACGGCCTTGGAATATTGAGCAGCTACGTCCTTTCTACACTTAGCAATTTATAATTGTAATAAGTTATATATGATTATGAAATAAAAGTCTATGGTTCCTCATCTGTGTTGAGAAGCATGCCATCTTTTCTTTTCTTGCAATCATATTTCCCCTATGTATCTAAGTTACCTATTTTTCTAGCTCCGTGCAAAGGTTCAAACTGGTAGATACTTGCAGCTTTCGAGCCAACCTAAAGCAAAAATAAACTTTTTGCGCCGCCTAATTCCTTTTCCTCTGATTACTTATGTGTGGTTCGCCTAGTAGTATGTCTTTGACACCAACATGTTGGCTTTGGTTTCTGATCCTAAACGCATGGCTTAGCCCTGGTTGTTTCAGCTAAAGTTACCGGCTGAGGTTCGTCAACATACAAAAAGTCAAACATATAAGTCAGGGTAAAATTAAGGCGGGCCATATAAATAAGGCAAAATAAAACTTGTCAGCTAGTTTCCCGCCTAGCAGAGCAACAACAAAAGTATATACAAATATTACAAGTTAAATTTGCATTGTTTCAGGGGCTGGCAAATCATGTCAGAAGGAGGCAAGGAAAGGAAACTACGGCTCGGGGGGGGGGGCGTCTACATCAGGCTCAGGGGCTGACAACTTCAGCCCCAGAACTGTCACTCCCCTCCGCCTCGGCCGTGCCGACAGCTCCAGCTTCCCCTGCGGCAGGCACAGGATGGCGCCGGTAGAAGATCGAAGTATCCACCATGTCGGCAACACGCGTGGCGTAGCCGGCAACGCTGTCCAGAACAGCGGCCGACTCGACCTCGCTGCCGTCTTCATATGTAGACGGCATGCCTTCGGTGACGGCTTCTATCTCCGCCTCGGGGTAGTGCGCCATGAATAGTCCAAGCGCAGTCTTGGCACCACCCCGCGCCGCCGACTTCAGCGAGCTCTTGTGTAGCTTGGTAGTCTGCTCCAACATGTTGGGCACGTCGCTGAATTCGGTCGGTTCCTGGCTGCCGGAGGAGATGAAGAACTTGGCGGCAAACCGTTTGGACGCTGCCAAAGTCTCGGTGATCAGCTCGCCCAGACGCGCAAGGCTATCCAGGCGGGAACTGTATCAAAAATGAAACCATCAGTTTGGCTCAGGTTAAGCAAAATGGCAAAATCAAATAAGGAGTGAGAAATTACCAAGGGCCGAGTTATGGAAAGCGGACTACTCAATCATATGAGCCGCCAACGCGTCCTCAGCAGTTTGGGCGCGAGAAGTCTGCTTGGAGATTTCCTCGGCAGCCGTCTTCTCTGCCTCCGCCAACTTCTTGCGCAGGCTATCCAGCTCACCAGTAAGCTGGCTAGATTCCTGTGCAAATTTCAGCTGCTGGGCCTTCATCTCCTTCTGGTGATCCTCCTTCATCGCCAAGTTGGCGGCCGCCAAATCGGAAGCTTCATTCATAAGAGCTTGCATATTAGTGGACGCCTTCAGTATATCCTGGGCGTGGTCTAGCAGTTCTACAAATATGGATCCGCTAACTAAATGATTGACGGCAACATAAGTTGAAAAGATGGCTAAAAGCAAAAAAGATCAACTCTACCTTCATCTTTTTTGCGGGCCGCCTCCAACTCGGCAATCCGCAGGTCCTTGGCCTCGCAATCCTTCTTCAGATCGCGGCACCGCCGGTTTATCTCGAATCGGGAGGAGACAAGCTCAACGTTGGCGGACAAGAGGCCCTGCAGGAAAAAACAAAGGCATAAAACATATTGTCGAATAACCACTAAGCCGGCAGCCAATATTTTTGGACCTGCCATCTAAGTGCTCGGGGGAAAGACTGTGTATATGCCAGAGTTATAAAAACTTACAGACAGGTCGCCCTCCAAGTCGGCGAAGGCCTGGGAGGTGAAGTTGGCAAAAGTCAAGGCTGACTCCTTGGCCTCCTTAAAGGTGGACCAAGGGTCCCTAACTTTGCCGCCTCCTGCAGTCGGGGCTGCCCTCTGGGACCCGCTGGCAGCCACCTCCAGCAACTCCTCCTTGGCGGCACGCGATTGGACGGCTTCATCGGCCGTAGCCTCAGCAAAAAGAAGGGGAGTCTTGGGTGCACGTTCAGCGGAGAAGGTCCTTGGCGGCGCGCCAGAAGCCGGAGCCTGGGGCTGGCGACGAGCATCACCCATAAAGCTGCCGGCCCGGGGCTGGGGAGTTGGCGGCATGGTAGCAGGCGAGCTGCCTTGAGGCCGCTTACCCTGGGAAAGGAGCCTGGTCGGCAACCGGGAAGTTGCGACCCTTTCCCTGTCAATAAACATCAAGCACAGTCAGTTGGTGTGCCAGTATTAAAGAAGCTCGTCGACTATTAAAGGCATAATTGAGTACCTTTGGTGGATGTTAATCCCCGTGTTCTCGTCAAGGTTGACGAGAACCGGCTCGGTAGCCGTTGCGATTCGTTTCTTCCTCTCGGCGATCGCCGTAGAGGAAGCGGCGCCGGATGCCTTGCGCTTCTTGGTCTTCCCGGCTTCCGACTCGTAGAAGTCGGGAGCCAGGTCATCCTCCCCCAAGTCGGAGGTCTGAGAAAGAAGACAAGTATTAATGGAACTCAAGCTAGCCGGCGAAGCTGTCAAAAAGGGGCAAGAAGCAAGATGTCTACCTCGATGGGAGGCTTGTCGTGGGTGTGCATGGGCACGCCCTCCACCGCCTTCATCAGCCCCGCCTTGACGAGGCTGCGGAGCCGGAACGCCAGGTCGGCGACCGGCAACCTCTCTTCGCTTACGCGGAGAGAGGCCGTGGCAGTAGGCGAATACTGACACATTTTGTGCGGGCTGTACCGCAGGGGGAGAATCTGCCGGCCGAGCCAGCAGATGACGGTGTCCACCCCGTCCAGCAGGGGGGGAGCCATCGTCCGGGTGAGGAATTCAATCCGCCTTTGGAAAAGGCGGAGTTCCTCCGTCAACTTGGGCACCGCCTCGTCCCAGCATGACCTGGGCATAGACGGCGCGTTAACAAACTCCGGGACGCCAAATTGACGGCCCGGAGCTGCCATATCTTGGCAGTAGAAGAATGTGGAGGTCCAGCCCTTGACAGATTCAAGGTATGGTATCTTAGGATACCATTGGCGGCCCTGGCAGTAGTTAAAAGTGACACTGCCACAGGTTGCAAGCCCGCCGTCCGGCACGGTCTGACGCCGGCAACGAAAACAACATCTGAAGAAGTCTAAACTAGGCCTAATACCTAGGTAGCCCTCGAACAGAGTTGTGAAGCCGGCTAAGACTAGAATGCTATTGTGCGCTATATTGTGGGGCTGGAGCCCATAAGGATCTAGCACCTCGCTAAAGAAAGCGGAAGGCGGAAGCGCCATTCCCCTAACTAGGTGGGAGGTGAGGATTACCCGTTCCCCGGCTTTCGGAGCCGGGATGACGTCTCCCAAGGCGGGTCTCCACCGGCAATCCTCCCGAGTTGGGAGGTAGCCAACAGCCTCCAGGTCTTGGAGGGTCTCCTCGTCGACGATGGAGGGAAACCAGTAGCGTGACCCGAGGTCCGCCGCTTCCTCTTCCTCGTCGGCCGGAGCGCCTCTCGCCGCCGTCGCCGCAGCTAAGGGTGGAGGAGCCGAAGAGACCGCCGCTGGCGTGCGCGCGGCGGGAATATGAGAAGCGACGGCGGCGACATTGCCCGTCGCCACCGTCGCAGGACGCGACGCCGCGCCGCCCATCGCCGCCGCGGACGAGGTGTCGGATGTAGGACCGCCGGACGCCGCGGAGGGGATGTTTTGACCGGTGGACATCGCCGTGAGCGGAGGTCACCGGAGGAGGACGCTCGCCGGAGTTCGCTCGGAGAAAGGTGCGGGAGAGAGGGAGAGCAAAGGGTCGAGGAGTGCAAGAGCTGGGGTGCCGAAATGAATCGCTCGGCTCCCTATTTATAGAGCCAGGCGTAGCTTCCTGTGCAACGGTGTTTTTAGTCGGACACGTGTCCAACATCCACTGCAGTGCATGATCGCACGATCTCCATGACTCCCCTTTTCCCGCGATTTTGTGATCATGGCGAGATTTTCGTTTAGGCCAGTTTCAAACTGTCGTGAGCCACCTAGCGATATCCGTCAACAAATATTCCCGGCAAAACTATCGGTTAGCCGTCTTTTCCCATGTTGGATAAAGGCGGCCGTGTGCCAACTTCAAGACACACTTGCCCCCTTTTTTGATTTTCAGAATGGTTCAAGTCCTGCAGCCGCCAACATTGGTAGATGAAGTATCAAGAAGAAGCCGGCGCCTGGAGAACTTCAACCTTTCTGGGAGCTAATGTTGGGGATATAACAACTAGGGGTGTCTCCAACATGGATCAATCTGGCTAGTCCAGGGTGGCCCAAGGGTGGTAAGGCTGAAGCCTGCCGGGCGGCCCAGATAGCTGACGTACAAGGAAGTAGGCGGACGGTCCAAGAAGGCATAAGGCCGAAGCCCATCAAGCCACCAAGCCCAAGACGGAAGGCGGCAACTAAGCCGGCTAGGTCTAGGACTTTGATTACTTGCCGGACAAGTACTTGCCTTGTATCCTGGGGTCTGGCCGTCTATATAAGCCGGCCACCAGGAAGCCTTTAGGGCACGCTCCAATACGCATCATACACATTGTAACCTGCTCACGGCTATTGCCTCATAGTGAATTATAGCAGCACGTAGGATCTCGCCACCGCTGCGGGATCTGAAGCTGGGTAAACTCGCCGTGTTCAATCCCGTCCTCGACGACACCAACCTTCTTCCCCACAATCCATACGTAGGCTAGAGGACCCCCGTCTCCTATCAATTATGCCGATACCACGACAGTTGTAGTGCGCCACAAAATTATATGCGCCACAAGAAAAATGAGCCATGCGCCACTGAATAAATAACATGAATTTTTGAAAATAAATCCTTCTGTACAAATATAGTTATATATACAGGATTTATACATATACATTATAATCTGACACATATATATTCAACTAGTACATAAATTAGAACACAAATATCACATTCATTCGAGCCCGAGATGTACATACATATATATAGTAATAAGAGTGCTTAGTGCCGAATCTTACATAAGTAATGATACAAATGGAGCTCGAAATAGAAAAGTTCATCATTTCATACATATAGTTATCAAATGGAGTACACATAAGCGAAATCAGCGGGAGAGCACGATCACGTGTAGCCTAGCTAGTTCTTCGTCGGCGCCGGGAACGGTTTTTAGAGTTCCTTCGTCGTCCACGTCCTTGTGTCCTGTTGTGATGCTAGACGTTCTTCGATCTCCATCTTAGTCAATTCTAGAGATGGATTGGTAAGTATCAGGTAATAACATAAATAGAGTGTGAATAATTCATGTATATAAGTGCAATAAAGAAAATAAACACTTCTTGCACATTGACAGTATCTAGCTAGTTAGGCGCAGTTTTGTAATACATCCTACCTCTAGGGTAGCGTAGGCAGCCCTCGGTAGCCATGACATCTTGGAGGATGATATGTGATAACTTCATCTGGGTGCGATGGAAGTCTTCTCTAAGATCAACATCAGAGATTTCCCCCGCATTTCCAATCCATTTTCGGAGCCCTACTGGAAACCTCATGTTATCAGCTTCCTGGACATACCTTTAAGATGATGGATGACGTAGAACGCCTCCTTCACGCTGGTAGAGGCCTCCTTGATGCAAGCGAAGTCGGTGACATGCCTGAACTTGTGCTTCTTTTTATTGTTGAAGAATTCACAGTTCTTTTGGAAGGTGCCTCCATTATTGGCGTAGAGCTCGAGAGCCTCATCGAGAACACCCTTTATTCTGGTGTAGTCTTTCATTATAACCGAACTCCCCGAGTCTAAATAAGTGGCAATGGACCACCTCGTGTTAACGGCGATGAGTACTGCGTGCTGGTCACTTCTTAACGTAATTCAAAGGGAATGTAGGAAATTCATGATAAGCAACAGAACGACTCTATGGGAAAACCTAAGTTACGACATTGACGAGCGGATGTGTACTTACTTGCAAAAGAAAGGCACAAGATGGCTGTCTTTGCTCATGTTATTCAACATGAAGCTTTGTAGGTACTCCCTCGCCATGACCCGTGTCGCTGATCCTTCACATAGTTGGCTGTCACGCATGTAGCGTGAAGACGGGGTAATTTGGGTCCTTGTGTTTAAGAAGCATGCCCTCTAGCATCAAGATATCATCATGCAAAGATTGCATGGATCCTTGTGCGGCGTAGAGCAGCTTCAGAGGCAGTATCGGGTTACCAGCTTCATGCATTCGGGTCAAGCCATTATGACGTCGTGGAACCATTCGTTCATCCTGGACAGTCTTAGGAGCTGGCTGGCTTGAAGAGGCACCTGGTTTGCTTCTCTTCCTGGGCTTCTTCTTCTTCTCTGGAGATTGCACATCATGAATCGACTTATGCAGTGTGCCAGGGATGAAAATGTTAGCCGGTTCAACTTGATCGCCGGCCTCCGGAGGCGTTTCTTGAGAAAAACCATGGAAGTTTAGGCGCTGCGAGCATGAAGTGGGACGAATAGGCATACTGCGGGGACCGCGGAATTCTTCTTCATCCAAAGAAGGCATGCACGAACCATCGAAGGCGCCAGTGTTGAGGAAGGCATCGACGTCCTCGTCATTCATATCATCATCATCATGATCCTCGTTGATGTCTTCAAGTTGAGGCGCAGCGCCTTTGCCTTTGTCTTGTTTTTGCGGTGTAGACGCTCCTAAGAGTATTTGGTGCCGGCTTGTGGTGGCGACAACCGCTGGCGCTTCCTTCCGGGTCCTGGCAACGGGTGCTTGTGGCGCCGGCTCGTTCACAACGGGTATATGTGGCGGCCTCGCCGAGGGCCGAACGATATAGGGCCGGCTAGCCTTTTGTGGCAGCTTGGATGTGGCGCCGGAGGTGCGTCTGGGCGCTCCAAGACGAATTTGGCTCTTCGCCATTCCATGAGCCATTGGAGGCAGGCTCCAAGAACCATCTGCTCATCAGCGTCGGCTCCCGCAGGTTGCATTGGGGGACTGATGTGTTGATACTGAGGGAATACCTCATCCAACTTGATTCTCAGCAGGGCCGGGTTCATGCGTTGGTTGTGCATTAGTTTACCCTTTGGTTGTATGATCATGCCCTTAGCAACATCCACCAACTCGCCGTCGGCCCCTACCGTATGCAAGAGTGTGCAAATCGTGTCCTGAGAGTCAACACATATGCATGTTGGTGGGAATCATGAGATGGCAGTCATCAAAGGCATAGTTAATTATAGAAGATGTTGTGTACTAACTAGTTAGTTACCTTGTCGATTGCGTTGAGCTCCTCTAATGTTGATACAATGGCGTCGACGGCGGGCGTCTCATTGTCTGGCGCCGAGTTTGCATGGGGGGCTCCTGTGCCTTGGTAGGGGGCGCCGCCTGTGGCATAGTATGAAGCGGCGGCTCGAAAGCGGTGTTGGCCGTCGGGGTCAACAACTGGTCCGGAGGGGTCGCCATATGGCTGGAGTTGCTGGCGGCGTAGCTGGGCACGTGTATCGGCCCCTGTCGACCTGCCGCATTCCAAGCAACTATCCCCTCCATCAACCCAGGGGGGAGGAGCTCATCGAGCCTAACCTTCACCATCTTGTTCACTGTGGTGGAGTCCACTTTCTCATTCTCCAATGTCTCCACCTTCTTCCATAGATCCATAACCTCCGTGGCATCCTTTGTCGGCTTCCTACTCTGCCTTCTCGACTGGCCGCCGTCTATGCTGTAGTACTGGAGGAACTTCATGCTCGTACCAAAGCCGGTGACACGACCAGCTGACGTGGGCGGCAAGTTCTTGTCTCTCTTCTTCCAAACGTTCATCGCCCTATTGAAAGTATTGTCCCACGACTCTATTGAATCCTAGGACGACGGGCCTGCCTCAGTGTCAGCCTTCAACTCGTCAGCCTGAAGACAAAGAAAATTAAGGTGAACTCATGCATATGTAGACAAATTAGCCTACGTACAAGGTAAAATAAATTCCTTACCAGCATTTTCTCAAATTTCTTCACATCGTCATCGTCTGTAACAAACTCCCCTGTCTCTTTGTTCAGATAGTAGCGGGACCGGACAAAGTTCCGGACCTGCTCGTCCGTGATTTGGTGCCACGGGTTCGTTTTTCCCTGACGAAGAACTTCGACATCCTCCTTGTCCCAAATGGGTTGTTTTCCTCGGTAGCCACCGCTTCCCGACTGGTGGTTACCTAGGTTCATGTCCCGCATATTCTTCCCCCACTCCGTACATTTTAAGGACACCGCTTCTATCAAGGACAACTTGAATGCGTCGAAGTCCTCCTTGTTTACCGTCGGTTCTTTACTTTTTATTTCCTCCCAGCTTTCACCCTTCTCAATCTTTCTCCTCACCCTGAATTTCGAGCTGCTCAAGGCGGTGCTCATCTTCGTGATGGCTAACCTATCCACCTTTTTGTCGAGCGGCTGCGGGAACGTGTATCGTTGGTGAAGCTTCTGGATGAGGATGTTGACCAAAGCCTCATTCCGTGTGTGCCTGAGATCCCTTGTGTTGATTGACACGGTTTCCCGGAGGATTTGCATGGCGTATCCTTTGGCAAGTCTCTCGGGCTGCAATGGGAGGCCACTAGGCGAGACCTCAGCGAAGGAGTCTGTGACGTTGCCAAGTGCTTGCGGTGTCCGATCCCTCCTTGGCTTATTTTTCTTTAGGGCGGGCGGGTTCGTCCCATCCTCCCTGTGGTCCTCATCAGCATCGGTTGTCGTATCGGTGTCACCATTGCCGCCACTAGCATCTCCATCGGTAGTGGTGGTGGTATGCTCCTGGCCTTCAGCACCAACACTTTCTTGCGCGGCGTCCTCCAACTCCTGTGACAACTCCCAGAAGGTCTTGTCGGCCTCTAGAGGAGCTTCATCCACGCTCATATGCTTAGAAGTGTCGGGGTCCATTTTTGCACTATAGGAATTAGTACAACAAATATAAGTAAAAAATAGACTTAATTAATTACTAAGGTACACCGGGTTGACATGCATTACCCGCATATGTCCTTTTTTAGCAAAGTGATGCTCAAATTCACGAAAAATTTCGGCATAACCTTTGCTAAAAAGGACATATGGAGTACCCGAATTTGCCGGAACGGAAGTTAATCAACGTTCCGACAATCTCAAGGGCCTCACGGGGTACCTGCAAACAATGCACAAATCATGTTGGTGGCATTGGGAAGCCGGCAACATCCACATACAGGACACGATGGTCGCAGCATAAACAACCACGACACGATGGTCGTGGTAGCACAAATAATACATAAACAGTGCACAAAAACAGTGCACAAAATTGAATATAACATCAAAATCTTGCACTACACTCTATATGCTTGCATCGAACACATACCATCTAAACACAAACAATTCATATGCTTGAATCAAAACCTAACTCATAAACAGTGCACAAATTTCATCCAGAGCATCCAAAGCATGAGGAATGGAAGCTAAATGGCAGGATTCATGGCTCTGGCATTTTCACAAACACCTATAGTGCGGCAGTGCAGGAGGAAGGGGAACGGGAAGGGGGCGAGCTCACATGGATGGAAGATGAGGGCGGGGTCGCAGCCGTTGGTGGCGGGGTCGCAGCCGTCGGTGGATGGAGGATGAGGACGGCGCGAACCAGTGGGGCGGCTCGACGCGGCGGCAAGCAGAGGGTGCTGGGGCGCGACGTCGAGTAGAGGGCGCAGAGGGCGTCCGTGGCGCGGGGAGGTCGCCGGCGACAAGGTTGGGCAGGGCGCGTGCATGGCGGGGGCGGCCGGCGGCGAGCAGTGGGGCGCGGCGGCGGCGTGCGGGAGCGGTTTGTCCACGGGCGCGGGACTTGTCGATTTCGGCGTGCGGGTGTGAAAGGCAGGCGTGGGCCCGCCCACGCCTGGCTCACCCTTCATTATTCTGTGGCGCATGGTTTAGCTCGGTGCGCAACATAATTATTAGATCATGTTGCGCATGGATGGCACGCATGCGCCCCAGAATTTTATTGCATGTTATCATTTTTTTGCCACATATACGCTTCAACTTTTAGTACTTCATTTTTTTAGTCATGACATACACATACATATGATGCCAAGTGGTTGTACACATACATATAAATTTGTTACCATATATATTATTACCCAAAAAAGTATATATCATGCAAATTTGTTGCAAAGTGCTTGTAGTGTCTCACACACACCAAAATATATATGTAAATCTTGAAAATTTAAATATTCATGATATACACATGCATATATGCTTGCATTGTTTCACACACACATCAAAAAAAGTCTTCTTTGTCGATCCCGAGAGGTTCTGAGAGAGCTAGCTTCTCTTCTTTCCCTTCTTCGCGGTTGAATACAATAGGCCGGGCACCTTGAGATTTCTTCGCGTGAACGGACAAATTTTAGTAGGTACGGAGGTTTTCCTTTGGTTTTTGATGGTAGTCGGCATGTCGAAGAACATGTCGAAATCCTCCTCAATCTTCGGATCGCCGTCCAAGTCTTCCTCGTTGGCGTCTCCATCCATTCCGATGATGCTCCTCTTGCCCCTCCTCACCACAACACGGCTAGGCTTTGACGGGTCGATAATGAAGAAGCATTGCTCAACTTGACTAGCGAGTACCCATGGCTCGTTTTTCGCGGAGGCTTTCTTCGATTTGGCATCGGGTATTACCATGGTGGTGAAATACCGGCCTTCTTTCACAACGTCCTTGGCCCATATTACACGGAACATTGGCACCAACTCTCCACAGTAGTTGAGATCCCATATCTCCTCGATCCTTCCGAAGAATCTTTCCTTGACAGTAGCCTCGTCATCACCGTAGGATAACATAGTTACTCCTGAGTTTTGATAGAATGTGTAACCATTGATGGCGTACGCCTGATAGGTCCTTACGTTCTATCCGGAGCCTTGTGATAATGAGATATGAGTTTTTCATCTTCCATAGATGGCGTTTGGCTCGCTGCTTGAAATATTTGCCTGTCCTTGAACCAACGTGTGAAGCTAGAGTTCTGTTGTTTGGATACGTCTCCATTCTTTCTCTGCCGCCCCAGTTCCATGTAATTCTGCTCGATTAAGCTCTTGTGCTCCTCCACCCAAGGTTCGATCAATTGTAAGTGTTGTAGAGAGACACGGTGAGCCCTGTCGAGGTATTCTTTTCGACCATGAACGCCCACAAAGAGTGAGCGCGAGCCCTCGCGATGACCAGCTCCAACTAGCCTGCCGAGGTGCTTCCTGGTGGGCAGACCAACATCCTCGTTCTCGGTGCTTAGATAATACTGGCAGAAAGAGATGCACTCGTAGGTTAGAAAGCCCTTCGCCATGCTTGCGTCCGGACGGGCCCTGTTGCAAACATATCCTTTCATGACACCGTTCTGCCTTTCGAACGGCATCATTTAGTGCAGGAACGTCGGTCCGAGCTGCTCGATGTCCTCAACGACATGGAGAAGGAGATGCACGCAGATATCAAAGAATGAGGCCGGGAAGTTGTCGGCCCAGTGGGGTCTGGGGTATGAAGAGACCACTCCCCCCAGGCCCCGCACGCGCGCTGATCAGACGAAACGACTAAGGACCAGGCCTTGCCGCCTGGCGTGACCCTCGAGAGGCAATTCCCCTCGAGTGCCTAAAGAGGAAACGAGGGCCTCAAGGGGTCCCTCGCTTCAGGAGACCCTCCCGAGGCGCCAACGCGCCTGGAGTGAAGTCAACATGAATCTCTCCACATGCCTCCTCAGGCCTGTGAGGAAACGTCGCGGCCAAGGAAGTACGGCGTGGCGCACATGGCCTCTGCCATGCCCACGTGGTGACGCAAGCACCCCCGTTGCCGTTTTGGTAATAAAGGAGTCAATAAAGTTGCGCCGCCTGCTACAGAACTGCCAGGACCTTCCACTCTGGTGATAAAGCAGGTGGACGGCGCAACCCTCCAAATAGAACGTCATCGCGGGCTCCACCTCAGAGACTGCCTTCCCTGTGGGCAGTACTGCGCGGTCGGCCGCCTGTCGGCCACCGCGCCCACCTTTATCAGTGGTGGACCGCGTCCATGGACGAAGGGGCCGCGGTGGACTCCTGCTCCACCGTGCCTCTGCCAGGTAGGAACCACCTTGAAGGCCAAGCAGAAGGAGAGCGCCGAAGGTGCCTATAAAAGCACCAAGACCTCCATCGTAGGAAGGGTCTGCCATTTGCTTGCGACAACGCTTGTAAACCCTAGCACTGCTAAGTAGATGGCCTCTGGCTGGAGGAGGAAGAAGATCATCGCTTCCCCCTAGGCAAGAACTGCCTCAAGGGGGGCCTTGGCAAGCTCTGCTGTACTGTAACCACCATAATCCAATACAGACAAGCAGGAGTAGCGGTCTTACCTCCTCACGAGGGCCGTGAACCTAGGTACGGGCCGGTGTCTATCTCTATCGTGGGTGTTTCGTCTTCAGGTCCGGCGAGCAACGTCGCCGTGCCCGTCGAGGGTCTTGACCTCCGCGTTCAATCCCCTTCACGAACTACACTTCAGGAAGTGACTACCCACGATTCTAGGGAGTCATTTGGCGCGTCAGGTAGGGGGTTGAGGCGCGTCAACGACCTTCGAGCCGCCTCCGCGCCATTGCGAACACCCGCGCTACCCGCGGCGCCCGCGTCAGCCGACGCGCGCCTGAAGGAGCACGCGTCCCGCAAGGCGCCATGGCCACTCGCGCGCGACGGGGCCAACCCCGCCGTGAAGAGCGCGCCCCCCGGGCCCTCATGCGGAGGAGCCCGAACACGACCCCGAGCACCAGGAAGATGCGCAGTCCTCACACCCGACGCGGCGCCCGAGTGGCTCCGGCACGGGCAGGACGGACCCTGCGCCTCACACTGCGCTGCTCATGGCGCATGAACTTCTCCGCTACCAGCCCACCGCTGAGGCCCACGAGCAGTGGCTGGAGCGCCTCAACCACCTCGTCGGCATCGCCACGACGCGCCCTGCTCCGTCGCAGTAAAACATGCACCCCTCTCTCGCGGGCACGGTTGCGACGGACGCGCCTCCGCCTCCACCAAGGCCTGCACCGGGTGCGACACAGAGGGCTGCCTTGCACGCGTCCTCGCCACACGATTGTTTGATCGTGCAGCGCACCGCGCCCGACGCTCGCGTGGGGATGGAGCTCCAGCGCAACCGCCAGAACAGGCTCGTGGAGGAGATCGGCCAGGCGGGCCAGCAGAACCGCAACGCGCTACATCACGGAGTCGCCACATACGCCACCGGCTGCATGACGTTCACTTTCTCCTTGCGTCGCGTGGTCTGGCCCCCGAAGTTCAGGCCGACTCTCCCTAAGGGCTACGCCGGCTCCAACAACCCCATCGAGTTCCTGCAGCTCTACACAAACCTCCATCCAAGCTGCAGGTGGGGACGACAAGGTCATGGCCAACTGGTTCTCCCACGCGCTTCGCGATTCTGCGCTGTCGTGGCTCCTGAACCTCCCCGAGGACTCCGTGAACTCTTGGGAGGAGCTATGCAAGCAGTTCGTCTCCAACTTCAAGGGGACGTACGAGCGCGCCCTCACCCACAACGACCTGCGCGCTGTGGTGCAGAAGAAGGATGAGACACTCCGCAAGTACATCCAGCGCTTCAGCCAAGTGCGCAACAAGATCCCGAACATCCCATACACCCAAGTCATCGCCGCCTTCCGCGAGGGCGTCACAAACAGCAGGATGCTCGAGAAGCTGGGCATCCACGACAAGCTCACTTCCGTGGTGAAGCTGTTCGACCTGGCGGACAAGTGCGCCAAGGCTGAAGAGGGACTCCTCTTCGTCAAGATGTCCTTGAGAGGGGACGAACACGCTGAGGGGTCCAGGAGCCAGAAGAAGAAAGAAGAGCCCAAACGCAAGGACACCGCGGTTCTCGTGGCAGAGCCTGACGCGAAGGGCACTCACAGGGACTCCCCTGAGCCTTGAGAGAGGAAAGATGACCACCACCCATTCTGCATCTACCACAACAGGCGCGGTCACTCTACAGAATCTTGCTTCGACCTCAAGAGGTTGAGCAAGGAGCGCGAGCAAGCAGAAGGAAGTGGCGGCCGCGGCCAAGGCCGTGGCTACCGCGGGAGCGGACGCAAGAGCGACTACCAGAAGCCATCTGGCAATCAGGCCAATGCCACGGAAAAGAATGGCAATCTCCCTGACGAGGAAGACGGTGGCTACCAAGCCCCACGAGGCGCCATTGCCTGCATCCTTGGTGAGGCGCATGCGCCAAAGTCGAACAATCAGGTCAAGCAGTTCGCCCGCGAGCTCAACGCCGCCCTTCCAAGCACTGAGACCTCCAGACCCCTCAAGTGGTCGTAGTACACCATCGCCTTCGACGCTCAGGACCACCCCAAGTCCACCAAGACTGTTGGAACCCTCCCGCTGGTCTGCAGCCCCACAATCGACAACGTTGCTGTCTCCAAGACTCTCATCGATGGTGGAGCAGGCCTGAATGTTATCTCCGCAGATACGTTCGAAGCGCTTCAAGTGCCCTACGAGCGGCTAATGCCCTCTAGGCCCTTCACGGGAGTCACCAGCGGCTCGATTGAGCCTCTATGCCAGGTCAGGCTTGCCGTCACCTTCGGAAGCAAGGAAAATTACCGCACCGAGCACATCGACTTTGACGTCGCGCACGTCGGCCTGCCGTACAATGCCATCCTCGGCTACCCCGCGCTCGCGAAAATCATAGCCGTCACGCATCATGCCTATAACATGGTAAAGATCCCTGGCAGCATTGGCACAATCACCATCCGCGGACATGTCCTAGATGCTACGCGCGCTGTCGAGACGGCCTACAAGGCCGCCGCCATGGCATTCCCCGCAGACGAGGACATGAAGCCTCTCGAGAGACCCAAGAAGAAGAAGCAGTTGTTCTCCAAGGAGACAACCGCTACGAAGAAAGTCTCTCTAAGCTCTAGCAGCTCGGGGGCTGAAGGCTCGGGGGCTAGCGTCACCATTGGCGTCGTGTTGCCTCCCAAATAGGAAAGCGCGCTCGTCGCCTTCCTCCAGGCAAACTCTGACATGTTCGCATGGACACCATCAGATATGTCTGGTGTACCGAGTGAGGTGATCGAGCACCACTTAGCCGTGTGCCCAAGCGCACGCCCCGTCAAGCAAAAAGCAAGAAAACAAGCCCCCGAGAAGCAAGCATTCATCGTCAAAGAGGTCGAGAAGCTCAAAGCGGAAAGGTCGTCCGCGAAGTCGTGCACCCCACTTGTCTCTCCAACGGCGTGGTAGTCCTGAAACCCGCCGGAGGAGGCCGCCTCTGCATCGACTACACTGATGTAAACAAGGCCTGCCCCAAGGACCCTTACCCCGTGCCAAGAATCGACTAGATCGTGGACTCCACGGCAAGCTGCGACCTCCTCTGTTTCCTCGATGCTTTCTCTGGTTATCATCAGATAAAAATGGCTAAGGAGGATGAGGAGAAGACGGCTTTCCTCACCCCTTGCGGTGTGTATTGCTATGTATGCATGCCCTTCGGCCTAAAAAACGCCGGAGCCACTTTCCAGAGGCTAATGAGGATGGCACTTGGCGAGCAAATGGGGAGAAACGCTGAGGCATATGTCGATGACATCGTCGTAAAATCCCGAGAGAGAAACACTCTCCTCGGGGACCTTGAAGAGACTTTCGCCAACCTGTGCAAGGTGAACATCAAGCTCAACCCCGCCAAGTGCGTTTTCGGAGTGCCTTCAGGCAAACTGCTTGGTTTCCTCGTGTCCCGTCGGGGCATAGAGGCGAACCCTGACAAAATCAAGGCTATAGAGGGCATGCAACCTCCACGCAGGCTCAAGGACATGCAACGCGTAGCAGGCTGCATGGCAAGCTTGGATAGATTCATCTCCAAGTTCAGCGAAAGAGCCCTGCCATTCTTCAAGATCATGAAAAGAACGGGCAATTTCAAGTGGACCCCTGAAGCTGAAAAAGCGTTTGAGGACTTGAAGAAGTACCTGGCCAGCCCACCGGTAATGGTCGCCCCAAGGTCAGGCGAGCACCTGAAGCTGTACCTATCAGCCACCCCACAGACAGCCAGTGCCGTCCTGGTGGTAGAGAGGGAAGAGCCAGTACTCCACAAGAGGAGTGAAACCACTCCAAAGCAAAAGCCTCCTGATCAGGAGCTCGACGAAAGGGCAGCCCTCATAAACCCACCGCCAGGCCCAAAGCCGAAAGGGAAGCCCAACCCAAGTCAATCGCTGCAAGAAGATCCCGCCATGGAGCCTGAGAAGCCCCCTAAGGCCAACCCCCTCGAGGGCCAGGACAAGCCCCCTGAGGCCAACCCCCTCGAGGGCCAGCACAAGCCCCCTGAGGCCAACCCTCCCGAGGGCTTAGCTGAGCCCCTTCAGGAAGAAGACGCCAAGGCTACACAGACTTCCCTTGTCGAGCATCCAGTCTACTTCGTCAGCACAGTACTGCGGGATCCTCGCGGGCGGTATACAATGCAGCAGAAGCTTCTCCTCGCACTTCTCATCGCCTCAGGAAAGCTGCGACACTACTTCCAGGGGCACCCCATCACGGTGGTCACCTCTTTTCCCTTGGAGCAAATCCCGCGCAACCCAAATGCCACAGATCGTGTCGCAGGGTGGAATATTGAGCTATAGCCATTCAATTTGCACTTCGATACCACAAGGGTAATCAAAGGAAGAGCGCTGGCAGACTTCGTCGCCGAATGGACGGACCCAACCCCTGAAGAGCCTTTGGGAGAGGAGCAAGAGCCCTCTGGAGACACAATGCCCAGCCACTGGACCATGAAGTTCGACGGAGCTTTCGCTTGTCGCCACGGTGGGGCTGGCGTGGTCCTGATCTCGCCAAAAGGCGACAAGCTGTATTATGCGGTCCAGGTGTGCTTCGGAATCGACAAGATCTCCAACAATATCGCCGAGTACGAAGGCCTCCTTGCTGGCCTACGCGCCGCAATCGCCCTAGGCATCAAGCATCTACTCATCAAGGGCGACTCCCAGCTGCTCGTCAACTTCTCTAACAAAAGCTACAAGCCTAAGGACGACCACATGGCCGCATACCTTGGAGAGGTCCGTAGGCTTGAGAAGCACTTCAGGGGAATGGAGCTCATGCACATCCCAAGAAAGGAGAATCAAGAATCCGATGACATCGCCAAGTGCGCATCAAAGAGGCAAGCTCAGCCACCAGGCGTCTTTGAAGAAAGGCTCGTCAAGGCATCCATAAAGCAGCCTCAAGAGGCCATGCCCGCAAGCACAGACGAAGCGCTCCCGCCCCCACCTGCAAACGGGGATCTAGATTGTGGGCCCCCTACAGGGAAACATCTGTTGCTCACAGCGGTGCATCAAGAAGCAAGATGGATCGACGAGATCAAAGATTACCTCGTCAGAGGAATCCTTCCCGAGGAAGATGTTGAAGCGGAGTGAATCGCCCGCCAAGCAAAATCTTAGCAAATCCTTGAAGGGAATCTCTACCGCAAGCGCCCAAATGGCACCGCGCTCAAATGCGTTCCTACTGAAGAAGCCAAATTGCTGATCAAGGACATCCACAGCGGGGAATGCGGCCACCATTTGTGCGCCCGCACCCTCGTAGGCAAAGTCTTCAGGAGCGGCTTCTACTGGCCTCAAGCACTTCAGGATGTAGTGGACATCGTCAAGCCTGCCAATTCCACGCCAAGCAAATCCACCAGCCTGCGCTGGGGCTACAGACCATTCCGCTCTCCTAGCAGTTTGCGTTCTGGGGGCTGGACATCTATGGACATTTACCAACAGCGCAAGGAGGCTATCGCTACCTCTTCGTGGCGATCGACAAGTTCACTAAGTGGCTTGAAGTGGAGGCGACGCGCACAATCACAGCAGGCGCGGCGGTGAAATTCATCAGAGGCCTGGTCTTTCGCTTCGGAGTGCCTAATCGCATCACCGACAGTGGCTAGAAATTCATCAGTGGCATCTTCAGAGACTACTGCGAAAGAATGGGCATCAAGCTCTGCTTCGCCTCAGTCGCTCATCCGCAAAGCAACGGACAGGCTGAGCACGCAAACGCAGAAGTCCTAAAGGGCCTAAAGACCAGGACCTTCGACATCCTCAAAGGCCACGGCAAGGGTTGGATCAACGAGCTCCCTTCGGTGCTCTGGTCCATCCGCACAACGCCACCGAAGCCTACGGGAGAAACACCGTTCGCCCTCGTCTACGGAGCCGAAGCAGTCCTCCCCACAGAGATAAAGCATGGATCCCCACGGGTCCTTGCCTTTAACGAGGACCAGCAAGAGGACCTCCTCAACGACGACCTGCTGCTTCTCGAGGGACTACGACGCCGCGCTGCCCTACGAGCGGCCAAATACCAGCAGGACCTGAGACGCTACCACAGCCGCAACATGCGCTCGCGTACCCTGGAGGCAGGCGATCTCGTGCTCAGGCGAATCCTCTCCAGGGAAGGCCTCCACAAGCTGTCCCAGATGTGGGAAGGCCCCCACAGGGTCACCCACATCGCCATGCCTGGCGCGGCTCGCCTCGAGACTCAAGACGGCATCCCCGTCAAGAATCCATGGAACATCATGCACCTACGCAAGTTCTACCCGTGATCATCGTCACGCCCGTGATCATTGTCACGTCAAGACATCTGGCGGAAGAGGCAGCCTACGACTCAACCTCCAAACATTTTTTGTCTCTAGAGGTTAAAAGCTCACAGCTTAAACCTCCCAAGCATTTTTTGTCTCCAAAAGGAACAAACGCAGAACGTGATCATCGTCACGCCCGTGATCATTGTCACGTCAAGACATCTGGCGGAAGATGCAGCTTACGGCTCAACCTCCAAGCACTTTTTGTCTCTAGAGGTTAAAAGCTCAAGGCTTAAACCTCCAAGCTCCAAAGGCTTCCCTCGAGGGTCAACCCTCCGAGCTCTCCTTGTAACGAGCCACCTCAGCCGTTGAGTGTCTCTGCCACTAAAGGGTGGTCCCCGTGCCTCGACCTTGTCAAAACATTAACTTGGCAACCCCAAGCATAATAAGACAATTTCGTTCCCAAGTGAACTTAGCGCCACGGCGCCGCTATGTAATATATGTGGTGAGTTTTTTTTATGCATTACTTTGTTGAAATGTGGGCTTATATCTCTCCACATGTGTACCTCACGAGCAGGGGCTGAGTATGGTGCCAGTGCCTCAAATGACACACCAGCAGCACTGCAAAACCCAAGGATCCGAGCTCTGGCTGGAGGGCAAGATCCCACAAACACGCCATCTCTACAGAGGACCTTGGTACTTACTCTCCTCGTGAGGAACGCCTGAGGGGACCTATAAGCGCGCACGAGTCCCCTGTACCATGTTCCAGCGTTTGGGTTCACCCCTCTAACATCTACAGGGAAGAAATGCCCCCGCGAGCCTGAGGAGGCATCCGGGAAATATCCCTCAAGAGGACCTCCTCGCCAGGCAAAAATCCCCTACAGAGCAAAAATCTCGAGAAGCTAAGTCTCGCACCCACGCCTTGAGAGCGTTTTCTCCTCTGAGCGCGCGTTTGCCCCTCAAGCGACTTCTCTTTACCTTACGCTTCATGTACTACTCGTACGTCTAAGGGGGGCACTTGAGCATCGCGACTCAGGGCTCTTACCTCTCCTTGGCCTAAACTCCTCCCGGCCTTGCGGAGTCATTGCTCCTGCATACCGAAGTGGCAAAGTCATGGCACGAAGAGATGGGTCCTACCGATGCAGAGAACAAATAGACACGAAGATGAGTCCAAAGAGACCTCTCGAGGGGCAAGCAAGCTAAAAGCAAATAGCAATAAAGAGTATATTTCAGGCCAAAAGGTCATAAATGTCTAAACACAAGATTGTTTCAGATACAAGCGCACGCAGGCGCGATAAGTGTGGCTCAGGCAGAGGGACGTCGTCTTTCACCTCCTCCACGGCGCCCTCCTCGGTCTCGGCAGAGGCGGCCTCCTCCTCGCTGTCCTCCGCTGCAGCCTCCGCCCGCCTAATGCGGTTGCAGAAGGCATCAACCTGCTCGCGGAAGGAGTTGGAGACCCTGTGCGCATCCTCGCCTCGGGCGACCTCCGTCACGGTGGAGAGGTCGAAGCCTGGCGTGAGGAGCCTGAGGTTGGTGAAGATGCGATCAACGACCACCCCCAGGAGCTGCCGGCTCTCGTCGTCGATCATCTCGCGAAGCTCGGCGACGGGGCCCTCGAGGGCCGCGAAGAGCTGGTCAAAATAGACCAGATAGATGGCAGCATCGCCACGGCCTCGGACCTCGGTGTGCGGTGCGTCCCCACCGAGCTGCGTGGCGAGCTCGTTGCCCCAGGCGACCAGCGCCTCGAACATGCGCTCACGCTGCTTCGTGAGCGCGCGAGCCGCCTGGGCTGAGTCCGTCGCCTCCACCGCCCGCTCCATCGCAGAAGCCACTTGCTCCTCCACGTCCTTGGCCAAGGAGTTGAGGTCGTGGACTGCTTCATCGCGGGCCTCCTCCGCTCGGCGTCGGCCATCCTTGGCACGCTTCAGGCGGGCCTCCAGCTTGGCGTTGGCCTTCTCGAGCTCAGCGATCCGCTGAGCGTCCGCGGCGTGCCTGGCCTTGAAGCGGTCGTTTTGCCTCTGAGCCAGGTCACGGTACTTCTGAGAGTTGGACTGGCGGAACTGCTTCTCGCGCTCCACGAGGGCATCCTCAGCCTCCTTCTTCTTCTCGGCCAAACGCCGCTCGAAGCGCTCATAAGCAAGCTTCTGGGCAGCGACGTTCTCGTCGTACTTCAAGAGCGCCTGGGCTAGGTCCCCTTCACGCGCCTCAAGCTCCTCACGCTGGGCGGCTAGGTCCTTCTCCGCCTGAAGGCGCTGCTCCTCGCGCTGCCGCAGCTCTGTCTCCTTGAGGGCCAGCTGCCGCTCACGCTCGGCAAAGCCCTTGCGGGTCTTCTTCCAGAACGGCATGCGCGGCCTGGTAGGCGGAGAACAGCTGGGACTCCAGCTGGCCCAGCTCGCGGCGCTTCTGCGCCAGCGAGCCCTCCATCGCCTCGCGCTCAGCCGTGGCCTCGCGCAGGAGCTCTGCAGCGGCATCGCGTTCCGCTGGGAGGGGCTCGAGAAGCTCTGCGGCGTCGCGGATTTCCTTGCGGAGCGGGTGGCCTCCTCGCGGGCAGCCTGCAGCGCCGAGTCCTCCAGCCGGCGCGCCTCGACCGCCGCATGGAAGGACGCCCACGACCTCGCCAGCTCCTCCTGCTGTCGGGCGAGTTGTATGTCCCCAAGGGCGAGGTGCGCCTCCAAGCCCTCCAGGGATTCCTCACATGGCCAAAGGCGACCTCGCGGCGCCCCGCGCTCCAGTGCCAGCCACGGAGGACCAGCTCCCGGCTTGACGAGGGCCCCGCCCCGGCGTCGAGTCCCGAGAACTTGGCCCCAAGTTGAGCTCGGGGGCTAGGTAGAGCTCCGCCCCCGTCGGCGCCAGCGCCCTCTTCGGCGCCCACATCAGCAGGGCGCTCATCACCTTCAGCTGGGCGCGGAGACGAGGAACGACCTCCTCCTGCGGACGCACCTGCGCCGAATGGCGCCTCGCTTGCTCCCGCCGCAGGCTGCATGGGAGCCGTGGGCGTGCACGGTGGAGTGGGCGCACGCGGTGGCGTCAACGCGCGCGGCGGCGGCGGCCCACGTGGCGGAGTTTCCTCGCGCGGAGACGTGGCCGCGCGAGGGGGAGAAGGAGCGCGAGGTGGCGTGGAGGCCTCCTCCTCCGTGGTTTCCACCACCATCGGCTCGGGGGGCGGTGTAGGTGCCTCTGGGCGAGGCGCATCGGCCTCCGCCTGAGGCTCTGCCGCTCCCGCCCGAGGCGCAGCCGCCTCCTCTTGAGGCACCCCCTCAAGGGGGCCCGTGGAGGCCGTCTACACAGGCCTCGTGGCCTCATCAGCCACGGCCTCAGCCGTGGCTCTCTTCACATCAGCTGCCTTGCGAAGCCTACGACGCTTCGCAGGCACAAGATCACTGGCGAAAAACCCAAGAAAAGATCTTCAGTAAAGGGAAAAATGAAAAGAGAACAAAAATCAAGCGACCAAGCGTCATAAACACTCACCCTGGAGGGGGGGCACCGACATCGACCCACGCCAAGCCTGGCGAGCGCCATGAGGGGAAGGTCTTGGCACCAGACGCCTCCGGGGGTGTCACCGCTTTCATTTTAGAGGGGACGTCAGATGGCCTCGCCCCCGAGTGGTCCACGGCGGCCTTGGTGCAGGGCCCGCGCCTTCCTGGAGAGGCCTCCGCGTCAGAGGCCACCCCTTCCTCAGCCTCCTCCTCCACGGGGCGCGAGGGAGCCACCACGAAGGCATCGTCATCACCTGACGAGATGTCGCAGACCTCGTCAGTGAATGGCCTGGCCTTCGAAGAAGACACCTCCCCTGCCGTGGCCTCCTCCTCACCTAGACCAGCTCCCGAGGCCGAGGGAGAGTCTTCCCCTTCCGCTCCCCGCATGGCTGGCGTTGGCACTTCCAAGTCCGCCAGGCCTGTCGAGGTGAACGGAGGCATCCCCTCCAGGATGGCCATGCGCTCCGTCAAGTTGTACTGATGGAGAGGTCGGAGCGTCGCAGGGAGCAGATCCACGGCAGGAACCGCCGGGCTGACGAAGAGCGCGGACAGGACATTGTCGACGGTGTCCTGATCGTTGTCTTCTTTGTGGAGCCGCATCTTGTCATTCGGACCCGAGTACATCCACATGGGCACCGAATGGGCATGGAGGGGAGCGATGTGGTCCGCCACGATGATCTGCCCCGTGAGGCCCTCCTCGCGAAGGAAACTCAAGCGCCCCATCAAGCTCGCGTTCCTCGCTCCGTCGAATGTCGCCTTGCCCCAATGGGAGTTCTTCAGCGGTGGCTCGTCGGGGACCTCGAGGAAAGCAGAGGGATGCTCCACCCCGACAGAGAACCACTTCTGGTGAAAGTCTTCCACCTTCTTCGTCACCGAGGTGATGGCCTTGTTTTCGCTCCATGACATGGGGATGTGGACACTCCCCATGTCGTCGACGATGCGGAATGAGACGCACCCGGAGCGCTCATTCTTCTCCGTGCTCCGGAGCGCGTAGAAGCACCGGAATAACCCCACCGTGGGCTCCAAGCCCAGGTACGCCTCACAGAGGTACGCGAAGACGGCGAGAATGAGGATGGAGTTGGGGTGCAGATGCAGCAACTGCACCTGGTAGAACGCTAGGACCGCCTCCAGAAATGGCGAGAAGGTCGGCACCAGACCGGCGGCGAGGTAGTGCTGGAATATCGGGAAGTACCCTCGCGGGCGCTTCCCGTGCGCTGCGGGCTTTAGGGCGGTGGCGCCATGCTCGTTCGTCCGGTACGCAACCAGGTACCGGACCTTGGCGAGCGCCTTCTCGTTGACGTGCACGCCCAGCAGCGCCGCGCCCTGTACGACCTCAGGGGCCTCCGCCTTGGAGGAAGACCCCGCAGCGGCCTTGCCCTTGCTCTTGAGGGGACTCATCGTCGGGGGCTCGGAGTGCTGAGGGAGACGGAAGGAGGAGAATCGCAGGAGAGAGCGGAGGCGGAGGGCTCTAGGAGGCGGAAACTTCTGCGAGAAAGATTGGAAACGGTAACGGCTCCCTGCTGCGATGCTCGGGCTTTCTATCCCCTCAAGGAGCAGTTACCGGGGCGTGGTGGGACCGCCCACGACTCACGCCTCGGATCGTGCGAGACCGTTACTCGTCTGAGTGCCGCGTGGCTCGGGCCGGCCGGGCACTAGGGGCCCACGACGCTTCGCCTGAGCCCATGGGCTCAATCGTGGCCATCGCGGGCCCGGGGGCCACTGTCGGCTCAGTGGGGACTGGGGTATGAAGAGCCCACTCCCCCCAGGCCCCGCACGCGGGCTGATCAGACGAAACGACTAAGGACCAGGCCTTGCCGCCTGGCGTGATCCTCGAGAGGCAATTCCCCTCGAGGGCCTAAAGAGGAAACGAGGGCCTCAAGGGGTCCCTCGCTTCAGGAGACCCTCCCGAGGCGCCAGCGCGCCTGGAGGGAAGTCAACAGGAATCTCTCCACAGGCCTACTCAGGCATGTGGGGCAACGTCGCGGCCAAGGAAGTACGGCGTGGCGCACATGGCCTCTGCCACTCCCACGTGGTGACGCAAGCACCCCCGTTGCCGTTTTGGTGATAAAGGAGTCAATAAAGTTGCGCCGCCTGCTGCAGAACTGTCAGGACCTTCCACTCTAGTGATAAAGCAGGTGGACGGCGCAACCCTCCAAATAGAACGTCATCGCGGGCTCCACCTCAGAGACCGCATGTCGGCCACCGCGTCCACCTTTATCAGTGGTGGACCGCGTCCATGGACGAAGGGGCCGCGGTGGACTCCTGCTCCACCGTGCCTCTGCCAGGTGGGAACCACCTTGAAGGCCAAGCAGAAGGAGAGCGCCGGAGGCGCCCATAAAAGCACCAAGACCTCCATCGTAGGAAGGGTCGGCCATTTGCTTGCGACAACGCTTGTAAACCCTAGCACTGCTAAGTAGATTAGCCTCTGGTTGGAGGAGGAAGAAAGATCATCGCTTCCCCCCCAGGCAAGAACTGCCTCAAGGGGGCCCTCGGCAAGCTCTGCTGTAGTGTAACCACCATAATCCAATACAGACAAGCAGGAGTAGCGGTCTTACCTCCTCACGAGGGCCGTGAACCTGGGTACGGGCCGGTGTCTATCTCTATCGTGGGTGTTTCGTCTTCAGGTCCGGCGAGCAACGTCGTTGTGCCCCTCGAGGGTCTTGACCTCCGCGTTCAATCCCCTTACCGAACTACACTTCAGGAAGTGACTACCTCCGATTCTAGGGAGTCATAACTCGACAGAAGTAAATCTCGAGCTCACATAGTATCAACACGATCTCTTTCTGTAGTCTGTCGAGCTGCTTCACGCCTATAGACTTCCTGTTGATGACATCGAAAAAGTTGCACAGGGCAAGCAGCGTATCTCGGACGTGCTCGTCCATTATCCCTCGGATCGCAACGGGAATTATCTGCGTCATAAGCACGTGAAAATCATGAGACTTCATACCACTGAACCTCTTCTTCGTTGGGTCTAGATACCTGCTGATCTTCCCCGCGAAACCGCCTGGTAATTTGACTCCTACGAGGCACTTATAGAACTGGCCGAGCTCTTCCGGACTCATAGTGAAGCAGGTAGCGGGAAGCACCATCGATTTCTTCTTCGCCCTTTTGCGGCGACCTTGAGTTCCTTCCATTTGATCATCATCCTTGTCATCGTCATCGTCATCACTGTTGGGTGCCTGCAGATCTTTCTTGATGCCAAGCCATTTTAGATCGTATCTTGCTCTTGTCCCATCCTTGGACTTTTTCTGCATGTTGGAAAGCGTGCCAAGTAGACTCTCGGTGACATTCTTCGTAATGTGCATCATATCTAGGCTATGGGGCGCTTTAAGGACCTTCCAGTACGGCAAGTCGTGAAAAACAGACCTCGCTTTCCATATAGACCCTCGGTCGCTTCTTTCCAGGAGTAGGGCACTCCTCCCAATTTCTCAAAAGCTCGTCGATTTCAGTGCTGGTCCTCTGGCGCGAGGGGCTTTCGAGCTCGTGTTCACCATTGAAAAGGTCACCGCATTTCCTCCACGGGTGATCCATGCAAAGCCACTGTCGAGCACCTGGGTACACAGTTTTCGAAGACCCATCCCTTGGTAGCTGGAGATGCGGGGTCCCATCCATGCACCTGACACATGCGCAGAATCCGTGGCCTACCTGGGCCGATACGTACGAGCAACCAGGATAGTCCTGCACCGTCGTGAACAAGGCGACTCTCATGTCGAAATATTGTCTAGTGTAGGCGTCTCCCACAACGTGGCTAACTCCTCCTTAAACATCGTGAGATAAAGATGTATGTCGACACCTGGTTGTTTCGGCCTCTGGATGAGAATGCTCATGTGTATGTACCTTTGCTTCGTGCACAACCAAGGTGGAAGGTTGTAAGGCCATAAAAACACGGGCCAGGTGCTGTGCGTGCTACTCTAGTTCTCGAACGAATTGAGTCCATCGGTGCTCATACTGAAGGGGTTCCGGTGCAGAAAACAATAAATTTTCTAGCGTATGAAACCCTAACTAGCTAGGATCTATCTATCTATCTAGTACATGTGATAACGGTGGCGGAACGGGTTACATTACCTTCATGTAGACCGATAGCGGGGATTACGCTCCCGCACAAGCGTTGACGATGAAGTCGTACGTAGCCGACCTCGAGGTCGCGGAGAACTTGCCGCGATGACGTAGACGATGACGCCGGGGTGTCGACGATGACCTGCGTCGACGGGCGTCAGGCGGAAGATGGCGAGGCGCCGGTGGCTGGGGGGGTGCGCCGGCGGAAGGGGGGAGCAGAGGCTGGGCTGCAGGTGGGTGAGACGACGTCGCCCAGGCTCCTCAAAAGTGGTGCCTCCGAGCACTCGCAAACATACGGAGCTTAACAACAACCCCCTGTCATTCAGATCCAGCTGAAATCGCAGGGGTAGAATTTTTCTGGAATCCCGCAGTGCAACGGCGCCCGGCGGTATAGCTTAGGTGGAGAGAGGGGGCAAAACGGGCGGAGAAGCAACTCGGCCGGCCTGCTATACAATTAATTGAATTTTTCTGTAATTAATCCAATTAATATGCCTTGCTATATAAAGAAGGGAGGGGGTGTGCAAACACCTTGCCTCCCCCATGTGGGACTAAAGGAGAGGGAGGGGGTGGCCGGCCGCACCATGCATGCTGCGTGGTGGCCATGGGCCCCACCCCATGATGGTTCGACCCCCACATGGGCCCCTCTTGGCCCATTAAGTGGGCTTCCCCCTTTTCTCCTTTTTAATTAATAATTAAATTAATATAAAATATAATTAATTCATAATGAATATATTTACATATAATTTTATATCCCGTTACTCCGAAACATTTTCCGGACCACCCAAACAACAACCCTTCCAAACCTTCCCGGAACTCGTTCCAGACCACCGGAACTCTTTCCAGATCATTTCTCTCTCTTCAACAAAATCCTATGTTATTCCAGAACCTATCTCCTGGTGTCGTTAAGACCTTAAGTTTGTTACGCTACGGTTCGAGAACACTCCAAACATGGTCGAGACACTCCGCTCACCAATGACCGTCGGGGATACCTGGATGTATATGACGACCCCTGTGCATTCTACGAATATCGTCGTTGAACCATAAATATGATATTCATTCCCTTTGTTTCTACGGTACTACCTTGTCCGAGATATGATCGTAGACATCTGATGTCTTTGTTGTATCTCGTTACCGACAAAGGTTATTAACTCGTCTGTGTTATTACATCTCCATTACCTAGTCATAAGTTGCGCAGCTATATAGATGTAATCTCACCGAGTGGGGCGAGAGTATCTTTCCATTACAAGAATGAACAAATCCCGCTCTTGATCCTTACGTCTCGATACTCTTTCGGGATACCCAAGATGGATACCGTTATTGTCATGCTATATAAGACACAACGTTTGATGCTCTCAAAGTACCCCTACAAAGCATCAATAAGCACGGTATCACGGTCTAAGGAATAAGCTATCATATTATTATCTATTGCAAATGACAAACATCGTAATACGATCTTATTGCAGTACTTTGCGTATGTCCATCACCTTATTCAACTAATAAGATGACCCCATTGTCAACCGGCGTCATTGTCCTTGATCGGGAATCTCGATCAATTGTTGCCCAATGGACTCGATCATATAGAGGCTTACGAGGGACTTGGTTGTCTATGTATCACACGTGTATTAATAATTCCGATTAATATAGTTATAGCATAATACACAAACCTATTATATACTTATGAGATAATTCAATAAATACTAGTTATTTATTTGCCTCTAGGGCATATCTCCTTCAGTCTCCCACTTGCACTAGAGTACAAATAAACTAGCTGCATTTTGCTTTATCAAAATCCCTTATCAAATAAGCGTCATATGATAATGCTTGCTTGTGGAAGAGTGTTATTCTGACAATCTATACAATACGTAATTGTGCGTTCTTTTGCGATTCATTGATATCAACTTGCTTGATATCACCATGTTAACCAATAACATATATGTAAATACCGTAACTAAGTGAGACTTCTGTTTCCCAGCGCTTACTCTGATTATGCTAACCAGATAACTGTCTTGAAAACACACTCAGTTATAGAGAGCCCCTTGTAACAATTACAAACTCGCGATATCTACATACTTTCACACCTATGTAGAAAACTGGACATTCCAATGTCAATCTAATAACTAATGCACTTCTACTTCCAGTAAATTCTAAATTTACTTTTACAACTGTTCTTCTTCTAAGAACATCGGTCATATTTCATCGAGCACATAATATGGTTTCTGTATGATGTCTAACAATAAACGAACATGTCATACAACCACTATTACCGCATATCATTACTCTTAATGATTAATTGGATTTCCAAGGACCATCCTTTTGTTCTATTCTGACTCCTCAGATATAATCAAAAAAAAACTCGACCACCTATTTAAAATTCCCGTTCTATTCCAAATACACACTAACTTTCAAATAGTTTCACAACTTCAGCCTTCTCATCTATTCTACTGGTACAATTTCACAATGTGTCATTTACACAAGATGAATTTGGCTCCCACTCAAATTATGTCTCCACACATTTGAGAACACGAGCTCCCACACAAAATATGTCTCCACACATTTGAGAACACGAGCTCCCACTCAAAAATATGTCCCTCACATATTCTACCCGAGTGAACTAACTTTGACTCCCACTTAAAATCGAAATTTTGGTCAAACCAAAATCATTGATCTCTTATCAATTCGAATTCAATACAAACTACAGTATTACATTAATACAAATCACTCAGACTTCAAGCATGTCTACATAAATGTAGTTAACAAATTTGATCTTGTCCAAGACACATTTCTTGACAAAACATGCTTCCACGTCTTTCTTATAGTTACATTTCTCATATAACACTTTATATGATGATTAAACAATCTTATTCCTCTAATAAGAATTGTAGCAACAATTAATATTTTAATCCTTTCAAATGTAACTTGGATTTTCAGGCTAAAAAGCCTTTGTTCATATTCTGATATTTTCTCAACTTTCTTTATATTCATAAAGTGCACCTTGATCTGTCAACAAGATCTGAAACACTTAATATTATGCTGTGACCTGGCAGCAATATTAAATATAACAACACTTTATTTAGAAGCTTCTTTCATGAAAATATTATGATCTTTATGAAGAGGATTGCAAGCAGAAAACAATTTTCTAGTCTCCCTCACTCTTAATCACCAAATTTTCATTTGTAGACATATACCCTTTGGAACACTTTCCAATATTCTACTTTTATGAATATAGGTCAGAGACCTTATTTCAAGCTTCTAATTCCAATCCACAAACAATAATTCGAAAAATCATATTTTCCTCGGAATTACATAGACAACAAACCAAGTTTTGTTTCTATCGGGTTTTGGAATACACTCTCATTCAATGCGAGCAATCTACAAAGAACTATTCATGTATATTTCAAATTATCGTATAATCATATACATGTCGACACTACTGTCGATCACACAAATTTTTGTTGAGAAAAATATCTATTTAAAGTGGACATCGACTATAATGTTTCGAACATATTAAGAGATTCTTAGACAGATTCTGACAGACCACACTTTATATAAAATAGAGTATGATTATAATACCTCACATATCACCATATATGATATTATAATATTGTGAAGCGAATTTCCACAAGTCTTTTGTGTTGAAACCATAATTCAAAAATATTGTCCTTTGATCGAATCTTGTGAATACAATATTCACTAATCTTTCTTCTGAAAAACCCCATTTGATCTCTTATCAAATTAATTTCAGACTCATGATTTATTATGCAAATACACTTATTCACCAAAAATCATAGAAGAATTCGGATCAAGTAAAGTACACCATTTAATCTTTCGTATTGACACTTCAATACTACATTTCAAACTTAATCAATTCGGCACTCGAAATACTTAAATGGACCAAACCATCCATTACTTCTTTCATTGCCTTTATGACTAAAGTCGATGGTGTTTGTTCTAGTAACAAAACATGTATTCTTTGGACACATAATTTTATCATTACCACTATTATAAATGTATATCATACGCATAATGTAATTGAGATGTGATGCAAATTACTCATAATATGAAACAACTGCTTTGTTTCATAACATAAAACAACTGATTTGTTCTATATGAATAACTAAGTCTTGTAACATTCAAGACACCAAACTAGATCACACTCTCACTATTATAAAATGTCTTATAAAAAACTATTGATGATAACTAATATGATATCTCGAGGGCGTGAGCACTACTAGCCATTAACTTGCCATCACTTGTGCACTGTCACGTCACCCTTCGCCGCATACTTGTGATAATCAGGGACTGTTTCATAAACAGAACAAGTATCAAATACTTTTCATCAAGTATGATAAGAATACATTTATATCTTCGTGTATCAAATATACCCGTAGCGTCGAAGAACTCTTCTTTGATGGAATCAACTTTTAGAGATTTGAACTTGTTCACGAACATGAAGAAGCTCATCGTGTCTCTATAGCATATTCATGCACATGCTCTCATATCTAGGAGGCAAAGCGCAATCTCTATTGCACTGGAGTTCGCTATCTAGAAATCGTAGATATTCGCAAGGCTGAAGTAGATGTCATACAACTTCTTCCATTGAGTCTCCAGACAGGTATGCTCCCCATGTGAATGGTCTGGAACTTTTCTAAGCTGTCTGAACTGCTCAAGAATCAATTCATCTTTGAAGTGTCCTTTGATCGCATCAATCACGACATATGGCTCCATGTGTTGAAACAACTTTCAACTCTGGTGCTAGACATACGCTCATGACGACCTCCACTTCTATGAAAATATCATGATGCTTACGGAACTCATCATCTTCCTCCTTGCTAGCAGAATCATCTGGTCTATCTCCTAATTAATGTTCTAGGACATATAGAATGTTTTGTTGTGTTGGAGAATGTTTCTAAAACCAATGTACCAGTTGATTAAGTTGGACCCGTCGGCTTCTAAGGTAGAATACGGGCTCTTAAGGAAGTAACCGAAGTGTAGTTCCGTAGTCTCCAAATGTGATCGCAAAAGAGGTAAGGTAAAGTTTATAATATATGTGAGTTTTAGTTTATAATCATATTATCAAACAAACTCCACCAAAATTATTATCCCTAAAATAATAATGGCGATTACACGACCCTCATCCACCATACCACCCCCGATCATCACGGCCGACAACATAGCTTCAAAGGTGGACATAAATGTCGATCACAACAACTATGTGACTCATGCTCGATCTTCCCGTGTTCCGAGTCCATATCTGCATATGCTAGGCTCGCCAATCAAACCTCGAAGACCCTGCGCGTGCAACATGGCTTACACCCACTGTATGCGAACGAAGATATGTCTGACACCCGATCATCACGACCTGTCTCATAACGTAGAACTTTCTTGGTGGTGCGCAACAAGGGAGAACACAATTTTGGTATTTGTTAGGGATCATCCTATTCATGATGCTACCGTGGTATATCTAGCATATAAGCAATCAATAGGATGTACACACAACATCACACAATAATTATGCAATGAAGTGCGATGTGATACGGTCGATGCGCATGGACCTCCATGGCGCCATGTGCTTGGCCCCCGGTGCCCCGGCATAGCTCCGAGTCTACGGAGTCCTCCATTGCCTTCGACAGTACGAGTAATACCAAACTTACCGTAACCATGTCACATAAAATAACGCCTCTGCAAAACAAAGTTAGACGCCTCTAGCTTTATTTAGTTTTGCAAGTTTTACGTGGCATATAGGCTTATTCGTAAGAGAATCGCTTCCCTACCTACGAACTTTGTACCACAATGTCGATCGTATAATTGCATGTTTAAAAATCCCTTTCGGGCCCTCCATTGAAAATGATTTGCCGACTAGAGAGAGAGAAACAGACACCCGCCAGCCATAGATACGGTGCAAGCCGTATGTCAGTAGTGCAACCAGTCTCACGTAAGCGTACGCGTAAATTCGGTCTAGTCCGCTTCATCAACTCAATACCGAAGGCATCGCAAGTGCACACTAAAGGGTAGCAAATATAAGAATGACGTACTCATTCAACATGAGTTCTAACCGTACCAGCATTACTACGCATAGATCGGCTCTGATACCACTGAAGGGGTTCCGGTGCAGAAAACAATAATTTTTCTAGCGTATGAAACCCTAACTAGCTAGGATCTATCTATCTAGTACATGTGATAACGGTGGCGAAACGGGTTATATTACCTCCATGTAGACCGATAGCGGGGATTACGCTCCCGCACAAGCGTTGACGATGAAGTCGTACGTAGCCGACCTCGAGGTCGCGGAGAACTTGCCGCGATGACATAGACGATGACGCCGGGGTGTCGACGATGACCTGCGTTGACGGGCGTCACGCGGAAGATGGCGAGGCGCCGGCAGCTGGGGGGTGCGCCGGCGGCAGGGGGAGCAGCGGCTGGGCTGCAGGTGGGCGAGACGACGTCGCCCAGGCTCCTCAAAAGTGGTGCCTCCGAGCACTCGCAAACATACGGAGCTTAACAACAACCCCCGGTCATTCAGATCGAGCTGAAATCGCAGGGGTAGAACTTTTCTGGAATCCCGCAGGGCAACGGCGCCCGGCGGTATAGCTTAGGTGGAGAGGGGGCAAAACGGGCGGAGAAGCAACTCGGCCGGCCTGCTATAGAATTAATTGTATTTTTCTGTAATTAATCGAATCAATATGCCTTGCTATATAAAGGGGGTAGGGGGTGTGCAAACACCTTGCCTCCCCCATGTGGGACTAAAGGAGAGGGAGGGGCCGCACCATGCATGGTGCGTGGTGGCCATGGGCCCCACCCCATGATGGTTCGGCCCCCACATGGGCCCCTCTTGGCCCATTAAGTTGGCTTCCCCCTTTTTCTCCTTTTTAATTAATAATTAAATTAATATAAAATATAATTAATTCATAATTAATATATTTACATATAATTTAATATCCCGTGACTCCGAAACATTTTCCAGACCACCCGAATAACTTTCGTACATTCCTGGAACCTTCCAGACCTTCCCGGAACTCCTTCTGGACCACTGGAACTCTTTCCGGATCATTTCTCTCTCTCCAACAAAATCTTATATTATTCCAGAACCTATCTCCTGGTGTTGTTAAGACCTTAAGTTTGTTACGCTACGGTTCGAGAACACTCCAGATATGGTCGAGACACTCCGCTCACCAATGACCGCCAGGGATACCTGGATGTATATAACGGCCCCTGGGCATTCTACGAATATCGTCGTTGAACCATAAATATGATATTCATTCCCTTTGTTTCTACGATATTACCTTGTCCAAGATATGATCGTAGACATCCAATGTCTTTGTTGTATCTCGTTACCGACAAAGGTTATTAACTCGTCTGTGCTATTACATCTGCATGACATAGTCATAAGTTGCGCAGCTATATAGATGTAATCTCACCGAGTGGGCCCAGAGTATCTTTCCATTACAAGAATGAACAAATCCTGCTCTTGATCCTTACGTCTCGATACTCTTTCGGGATACCCAAGATGGACATCGTTATTGTCATGCTATATAAGACACAACGTTTGATGCTCTCAAAGTACCCCTACAAAGCATCAATAAGTACGGTGTCACCAATAAGTACGGTCTCACGGTCTAAGGAATAAGCTATCATATTCTTATCTATTACAAATGACAAACATCGTAATACGATCTTATTGCAATACTTTGCGTATGTCCATCACCTTATTCAACTAATAAGATGACCCCATTGTCAACTGACGTCATTGTGCTTGATCGGGAATCTCGATCAACTGTTGCCCAATGGACTAGTTCATATAGAGGCCTACTAGGGACCTGGTTGTCTATGTATCACACGTGTATTAATAATTCCGATTAATACAGTTATAGCATAATACACAAACCTATTATAAACTTATGAGATAATGCAATAAATACTACTTATTTATTTGCCTCTAGGGCATATCTCATTCACATATCCAGTCGGACGTGCCTTGCGTCGTCTCCGAAATTTTGAAAGGCGTCCAAAGCTTCCCACTGGCTAGCATCTGAAGGGTGTGAAAGGATTCTTCCCTTCTCCGGATCATCTTCGGGCTTCTCCCTATCTGCGTGCCAATGCATGAGCTTTGCTTCCTTAGGGTCCACAAAGTACCGCTACAGACGGGGAGTGATAGGAAAGTACCATACCACTTTTCGAGGAACTTTCTTGTTCGCACCCTTGTACCGTCATATGTCGCACACCGGACATTTGTTTATGTCCTTGTACTCGCCATGATAAATTACGCAATCATTGATGCATGCATGGTATTTAACGTGCGGTAAGTCAAGTGGGCACACAACTTTCTTGGCCTCATCGATGCCTGTTGGCAATGTGTTCCCCTCGGCAAGTCGATCGTTCATGAATTTCAGATTTCTCGTGAAGCTCACGTCGGTCCATTTGCTTTGCACCTTCATCTCCAGAGCATCAAGTGTTACTTGCAAGCGCGTATCCTGTGTCCGGCACCCATGATACAACGGAGTCTTTCTATCGATCTCTATTTGCGCCAGTTTGGCTTTCTCTCTGCTGTTGCTCATATCCTGAAGAAGCAGTTCTTGAACATAAGGGTCCCGTAAGGCCGACATAAGGGTGTTCTCCGTGTTCGCGTCTTCTCCACCGCCATCTCCCCCATGGTCACCATGATCATCATCTTGTCCACCGACGTCATGATGTACTCCGCCCACATCTCCTTCGTCATGTCCAAGCGCATTTGCTGCCGGCGGTGTCGGTGCCTGGTTAAATCCTACCATGAAACCGTGCCTCAACAAGTGATCCTCCAATTGTCCGGAATCAGGGTCGATCCACCTCTCGAGTTTGCATTTCTGACAAGGACATCTTATGTGGCGCTTGTTGCACTTAATCATTTCCGCCTTTTCTTCTTCCTTATATTTAGTAATTTGACCGGATCTCATCATTATGACCATGGTTGTCTACACGGGTTACATAAAACACACAACCAAGAAACGAGAGTATACGTTATTTACAATTGTAACACACATCACACATGCATACACACACATGCATTTTCGACGGGAAATTTTGGCATGACTTCTCCTAATAGGCGTGCGTTTGGGTGGTGCAAAAATGTGCCGAAATGGAAATGAATCAACATTTCGGCAAACATATACATGCACCACGCCAACGCAATGGACAACAAAAAAAACAAACATGCATATATATGCATGTGTCCACACATACACCGCCACAAAGGGCCAAAACCGATGCCATACCACCGTAACACAATCATGCACACCGGCCACAACAAAAAGAGGAGAAGATCGATGTCTCACCTAAGATTGGAGCTCCTCCGAGACGGTGATCGTGTGATGTTTGTTTGGAGAGAAATTAGTGGACAAAAAGAGGAGGAGATTTGATATATGATGCCCCCTCTCGTACTAAGCAATCTCTATGGAACAAAATAGGTTTTAACCTTCTAGAAATGGAGGAATCATGGAGAAAGAATGGGGGAATTGGGTGAGAAAGAGGAGAAAATCGTGTTGGAGACGGAAGAGGAAAGGTTGCTAATGAATCTGAGTTTTTTGTGCATTGAATGCTTAAGCGGTCCCAGGTTCACATTTTGTGGCGCACCAAACATTTATTTGTGGCGCACCAGGACCATGCGCCACAGAATGTTGGTTTTCTGTGGCGCACCACTAACCATGCGCCACAAAATATTTGCTTTCTGTGGCACATGGGCCTTGGTGCGCCACATAATGTGCTTCTTTTTGTGGCGCATGGGCCTAGTGCGCCACAGAGAGTGTCCAAAATTTCAAAATTCAAACTGCATGGTGCATCCCACCCTCTTTCTGTGGCGCATTTCTCACGGTGCGCCATAAAAAGACAACTTTTTGTGGCGCATTATTTTTGTGTGCGCCACAGATGTTTGTGGCACATTTGTTTTGTGCGCCACCAAATCTTTTCTGTGGCGCATGGGATACTGGTGCGCCACAAAGGGTCATCCCACCTATAAGCCTTTTTCCACCAGTGTCTTCCTCTCATGCGGCTACCGCCACCTCCCTCACGGCTATCCGCGTATGTTCCGGCTCGATGAGGTCCGCGACAACCATGTCGTCGTGGGCTACTTCGTCGAGTTCAGGAACTGGTTCGACGCACGCCACCTCCTCGGGAAGGTGTAGTGGTATGGGTGTGAGATCATCGCATTCACGAGCTACAACATCTACACCAACTACAACGACATCTACCACTCCTAGGGCAACATTCACACCCTCCCCTACAACATGGATGCGGAGGACGACGAGTGACCCACCCCCGAAGGAGGAGTCAAGGAGGAGTCTTGGAGAACAACTTCGTTAGTTGCCAAGTTTTCCATGTTTTCTTGGGCATATATGCCCATATTTAGTTCCTTTCCATTTAAGATGATGCCCCTTAATTTCAATGTAGTTTATTTCCGTGTTTGTTGAGTCCATGCTACTTATTGTTTACGGTTGGTAAGTTGTAAGAGGGCACAAGTTACAAGTGTGCTATTATTGCTACTATATGTTCTAATATGTTTGTTCCGTTCAAAACTATTTTTTGCATTTTGCCATAAAAGTAAAAGGTATTCAGGCGCTAATACAAGGGAACTACTAACAAAATTCAAAGGCTAATTGTAACATCCCAACATTTTGGAATGTTCAAAAATCACTAAAATTTAAAACTTTTGTTTTGATTAAAATAAAATATTAAAATGCATAGGAAAACTAACAATAAAAGTCTTCAACCAATTTGAAAAAGTCTATTATTTCAAAATTCCCAATGTGTCATTATTTACAAAAGTTATTTCCAATTAAACATTTCATGATCCATTGTATTTCAAAAACCTTAATATGTAATTTGACAAAGGCTTATTAAACTTCAAACCATTTTATTCCAATAAAATAATTTACTTATAAATAATTGTTTTCAACCACTTAGCCATATCTATTCATAAATTCAAGATTATTTAAAATGGTATATAATTACGAAATGGTTTTCATTCCTTTAAATAAGTTCAAAATATAGTTTGGAAATTATAAGCCTATAGTTTATAACTTTAAAACTTCATAAATTAAAATTAATGAATTATCCAAATAAGCATTTCATTTGCTCATATGAATTTCATTATTTTCAAAGCATGAAATGATTAATATATTCTAAGTAAGAAATGAATTAAAACTAAAAGCTTTTCCAAAGTTGTTATGAAGTTCCAATTGTATTATCTTAATATGAAACTTAATGGTGCACAAAATAAATTAAATTAAAATGATTACATTACTTTTCTCTTTTCATTTCAAATAGTTGTAAAATGATATTTAATAATCTACTAAAGCTAAAATTTATTTAATATTGGAATATGAGTTTAAATAACTTAAATTCAAACATATTTGAAATGGGTATGTCATAGAATTTATTTTAACCAACATTAAAATTAATTAAAACCTAGTTTTAAATTAAACATAAAGTGTCAATTTTGCATTTAATCAATTTTTCGAAATTATTATTTTTGAAAAGTGTTCAGAACACTCCCACAACTGGTCTAACACAAAGATAATAATTTTTAAAAAAATTTAGAAATTGATTTGACTTTATTTGGAGTTATAAATCAAAAGTTATTAAGAAAATAGAAAATCAGAAAAGGAAAAAGAAAAATCCCTGACAGCGGGACCCACCTGTCAGGGGAGCTTCTTCTTCAACCTCTGTCCGGGAATCTCGTCCGGGAAGCACGCTCGGATTTCGTATCAATCAGCCCACCCCTTGCGGGATTTGTTTCCGTGGACGTGCCCCATTTATAGCCCAGCCCCGCCGCCTCCTTTCCCCCCAAAACCCTAAACCGATAGGCCCCGGGCTGCTCGGATTTGAAGCTGCGCCGCCGCCAAGTCCGCCGGCAAACTTCTCCGATTGAAGTGGATGTCGAGCACCCTACGCCTCCTATCCACTCCCTTTCTCTTTCTTTAGTTCGTGCACACCGTCCTGACAAGCTCTGGTATTTTGTCTCACGCCAGATCAACGAAAGCAGCTGGACCCGAAGGTCACCGCCGCCATCTTCATCTCCGACGAGCCACTGGAGGCGAACCGAGAAGCTCCGACCACCCCTACTTCGCCACTAGACCCGACGCGACTCCCTCCCCACTTCGGTACATTCGCCCTGTCCCCCGCCCGTCCTAAATCGCCTAGAACGACCGTAGCCGACGCGTCGCCGCCGTCGATCGAGGTCGCCGGAGCAACTCCGGTGGAAAAACCGCCGCCCGGATTTGGTCCTTTAGATCTGGACCGTCAGATCTCGATCTGACGGCCACTATCTCATGACTTTTACCGAACCGGTACCAACGAATCAGAACGTGTCACGTCGATGCCCCGTCAGTGCTCATCAGCAGCCCAGTCAGCGCACACGTGGAAATTGATTTCTTTAATTAGTTTAAATAGCACTTTTGCAGATAAGCCCCTGCCACTTAGATTTGTCATAACTTTTTAACCACTAATCCAAATTCAAATATTTTTATATATTTGGAAAGCTCTTGACATGTAGATTATTTTAGATCGGCCAAAATTCAAATTTGACTTCGTATAAAATATTCAAATTTCAACTGGTGAATTTGAGTATATTTGTAATAACTTTAAATCTATAAATGCAAAAATTGCAAATAAAATTTCCTGTTTTAGAAACTTTGGAATATTAGTAATGTTATGCCTCTGTTATAAAATATTTTTGAGTATTATTTGATGATTTAATAGTTGTTTGTTTAATTTGAATAGTTTGAGCATTTTCAACATAACTATTAACAGAAATATTATTTAGATTAAATCAAATTTCTATAAATCTAATTAAATGCCCCATGTCTATTAACACTAATTATAAAATTTTGTTATAAAAATTTAATCATAGGAAACTTTAATCTTATAATTATTCCTTTTATTATATTTTCCAAAAATAGAAATTAACTAAAATTGCATTTATAAATTCATGCATATTTATCAAGAAATCACAAAAGTCATTGTGATGCCTTCTTGTGAATAAAAATTAAATTTCATGCATAAAATATTTTATTATAAAATTATATCCCTCATAGGAAAACCCCTTCATTATTTTTCTCTATGTTAGAAGTATTTTCAACTTAGCATTTTGGTAAAGTGCTACACTTAGACACTTAGTAAATTTCAAGATGGACCTAGAAAGCCATTGAAGGACTTAGCCAAAACAAGACTTCAGAAGTATCTTCAAGGAGTAGAAGCACTTAGAAGAAACGCAAGAAGAAGTTCAAGAAGACCAACCTCCTTTATTCTCTAAGTCTTTCTTGCTCTCTCTCTTTTCCTCCTTCTTATCCGAGACTTCATAAAGACTAAGTTAATTCCAAGACCATCCTCGGTGATATGAGAGTCATCAAGTCTGAAGATTTATCAAGTCTATCAAAACTTCAATCAAGACATCATCAAGGAGAATATTACAAGTCTGGAGATGAAGCCTGGAGGACAACTACATCTTTCTTCTATCTTTTCCCTCTTTTCTAATCTTGTCTTTCACATTTTACATATACAATTTTTGATCATGATATTATCGTCTTGAAGTTGTTGGATCCTAGCGGCATAGTGAGATGAAGCGGCCTGGAAACAAACCTTACATGTCCATGTACATGAGACCTGTTCCACAATATAAGTGGTTGGCCGGGTGTCTGTCTCTCTCACTATAGTGAATATCCAATTTACAAAGAGTTGATAATAATTGTTGATCACCTCGAAGAATAGAGCTAGTATTTTCTCTAAGTATTTTGCACATCAAGACTAAGCCACTAGAGTGCTTATTCAAGATGATATAAAACAAAATATTTTATTCAACTTATGACCTTAGCCCTTAGTCCTTTTGGACCAACCTATTTGCCTTGCATTAACTTAAAAGATTTTCATGTCATGAAAAAGCATTTCTAGCCCTTAGGTGCACATCATGCATAAACATATTCTCCTTAGAAAGTTTTATAAAACTTATTTATTCATCTAGTATGTGTTTGTATGCATTGTGGAGTTGTGCTTGCTGTTGATTGCTGTATTGTTGCTTGTCTATACTATTAGATTGAACGGAGAGTCCCGAGTATCGTTGAAAAGAGTTGTGAACAACGACAACATTCAAAGGCAAGTGGCACACCTCATAAACTTCCTATTATTTCTATATGCATTACTTAGTGTATTTTTATATGCATGAGTAGAATAGTATTGCTATGCTAAACCTGTGTAGAATTCCCTTACTCCTGTGTCTAGGTTCCTATATAATACCTAGTAGATGTATTGATGCTATGCAATTGATGAAAAGTTTTACAAAATGTTAAGTGACTACTCAAGGCTGTGCTCATGGTTGTCGTCCCCTAGGATGAATGTCTATTCTACTTAGGGCCGTGAGCATGGTGATTTTTACCTGAGAGTGCACATCCACTAAGTTAATAAAACTCCTGGGTGGATTGGTTGTTATTGGTGGCGAAGTTGAGTGGCTACTCCGGTCCATGTCTATGGTTCCTGGAGTACGTGCACTTGTGGATGGCCACCCAGGGAACAGAGGAATTTGAAGAACTCCGAGTGACGATTGCTTCCAGTGCAGCCATTGCCATATGGGCTCTGGCTTGATCAATTATGTTGCGTGGACTCTCTCCGGCTTGACAAGCAGATGTAGGGGAATGTTAGGTGGAACGGGTCAAGCCAGAGTGGGAGGGAAAATGCTTCTGAAAGATCTCGTCTCATTCTTCTCCTTTCCTTATCACAAATGGTGTGTAAAGGATAATTTGGGTTGAATGGGTACAATGGTGAACGTGCACAACCTCTGCAGAGTGTAAAACTAAGTACTTAGCCGTGTCCCCGGTACGGACAATTTGAGCAGCTGATCACGGACGTCAACGGAGGATTCCATCATTCCAACTTCAGAAATAAAACTTGATGGGTGAACAAGGGAAGATGAGATTTATGGTTTTCATGCCAGACTTGTCTTAATTGGAAGAAAGTGTTTTCCAAAGAACTAGGAAAATTTGGCTTTATGCAAAATAGCCTTGAACTCCACCAGCCAAATATGCATATAGGCTATAGAGTTATTCCATTAAGTGTCCACCATAGTGTCACTTGCCAGACTCCATTTTTAATGGAATCTGACCCACGTTGTTGCAATATTTTTCTTATTGCAGATTGTTCAGATGACGAGTGAGGTTTCGTTTATAGGTTCGGAGTCTACAACCAACATGGTTTCGCCTGTGGCAACATGAAGTTGTTGGAGACCCACTGCTATTGTATTTCCGCTGTGTACTTTTTCAATGCTAGCTTTATGCTATGCAACTTGTATCGAATATTTTGTAATTCTGGATCATCGATGTAATAAAATTGACGCTTTGTTGTGATATTACATCGTAAACTGTGTGTGCAAATGAATCGATCCAGGGATTTGCACTATACACATGTATCTGCCTTATTTAAAGTGCAGGTACGCTACAGATGGTATCAGAGCACTGTGTTGCATGTAGGTTCGAAACCCTAGGTTTGGATAGAAATAGGATTTGACCATAGGATTGAAAATCTATTTTATTCACTTTTCTATAAACAAAACTTTTCATTTTATCTTCCTCATTCTCTCATCTACTATCAACCTTCTGAAAACATCTTATCTTTTTCTAGATGACCATGTTCTTGTAGTCTAAGTCTGATTCTACTGCTTCATATAGAAAAGTTTCAATTCAACATGAAGTTCTACATGCATAGAAGACCACTGAAGAAACAGGATTCAGCCAACACTTCTAAGATATCCAAGAAAGTTGAACAAGAACTTGAAGCGCTCATGAAGGAGGTAGATTTGACCACCACCTAAATAGAATGACGATATCGTGTTAGTGTATTGATCATATCAACTTGGCTATATGACAATACTAGATTGTTTGTTTGTTGTGAACCTTGTTGCTTGATGTTTGTTAGATGTTGATTGATTATGTTATAGATTGGTTGCCTTGTTTTGTTTTATTGAACTAGGATTCCTCCATAGTACAAATAATTCAACTCATTGCTTTCTAAACCAAACAGATGTCTCACCCCAATACCAACACCAATGTCTTGCATACAACTATGCAACTACTATTAGAGAACCAGAGTGAGCTGTGGAAGTTGATCAATGACCAACTGCCTAAGATTGATCAAAACCATAGTGATTTTGAAGAGAACCTCATGACCAAACTAAAGACATGCAAAACTTGTGGAGAGATAGGACATACGTCCAAAGAATGTCCTGATGAGTGGCCCCATGGTCATACCATACGTCCAGTTAAAGGATGCCTCACAAGTCAGGTTACTTGCTTCCTGTGTGAAGGAACAAACCATGTCCCAATTTGGTGTCAACTTTATCCCATTGTGCAACAAACTAACCAGCAAGCCAAGGAAGGAATGCGACAGTCTCTCATGAAGATCCTGGAGGAACAACGACAAAAGAGTGAATCCAAGAAAGATCTTAGCCACATTAGATGCTACAAGTGCAAAGATAAGGGACACTATGCCAGTGGCTGCCCTGAGTGGAAGAAGGATAAATCTCTTCAAGGACCGAGTGGAAAATGTGAGTGCTAAAACTTTTCGTATCCACCACAGGCCATTGTATTTTGAATACTTGTACGCTCTACATCAGAGAAATAAACAAGATTAAACAAAGTTCCTAGATTGACCACAGAAATTTCTTTTAAGGGTGGTAGCCACCCAGATAATTCTAACCCAGCTGCCTTAAACCGAGAGATCCCAAACCATCTTTCTTTCCAGCCTCCCCAATCAGAAAATTCATCCCCTGCTAGTTTCCAGTTTCGATGTCAGAAATTTCATTTCTCAAAACATCCCGAGTTATCAGAATCATTCAAGCATTTGCTTTGTCTTCCTAGCATCTCCGAATCTCGGGGACGAGATTCCTTTTAAGGGTGGTAGTCTGTAACATCCCAACATTTTGGAATGTTCAAAAATCACTAAAATTTAAAACTTTTGTTTTGATTAAAATAAAATATTAAAATGCATAGGAAAACTAACAATAAAAGACTTCAACCAATTTGAAAAAAGTCTATTATTTCAAAATTCCCAATGTGTCATTATTTTCAAAAGTTATTTCCAATTAAACATTTCATGATCCATTGTATTTCAAAAACCTTAATATGTAATTTGACAAAGGCTTATTAAACTTCAAACCATTTTATTCCAATAAAATAATTTACTTATAAATAATTGTTTTCAACCACTTAGCCATATCTATTCATAAATTCAAGATTATTTAAAATGGTATATAATTACCAAATGGTTTTCATTCCTTTAACTAAGTTCAAAATATAGTTTGGAAATTATAAGCCTATAGTTTATAACTTTTAAACTCCATAAATTAAAATTAATGAATTATCCAAATAAGCATTTCATTTGCTTATATGAATTTCATCATTTTCAAAGCATGAAATGATTAATATATTCTAAGTAAGAAATGAATTAAAACTAAAAGCTTTTCCAAAGTTGTTATGAAGTTTCAATTGTATTATCTTAATATGAAACTTAATGGTGCACAAAATAAATTAAATTAAAATGATTACATTACTTTTCACTTTTCATTTCAAATAGT
This sequence comes from Poa annua, assembly GCA_026929855.1. Classification (NCBI taxonomy): domain Eukaryota; kingdom Viridiplantae; phylum Streptophyta; class Magnoliopsida; order Poales; family Poaceae; genus Poa; species Poa annua. The sequence goes on along the minus strand of CM049427.1, from coordinate 218,235,444 downwards.
TGTAAAATGATATTTAGTAATCTACTAAAGCTAAAATTTATTTAATATTGGAATATGAGTTTAAATAACTTAAATTCAAACATATTTGAAATGGGTATGTCATAGAATTTATTTTAGCCAACATTAAAATTAATTAAACCCTAGTTTTAAATTAAACATAAAGTGTCAATTTTGCATTTAATCAATTTTTTTAAATTATTATTTTTGAAAAGTGTTCAAAACACTCCCACAACTTGTCTAACACAAAGATAATGATTTTTCAAATTTTTATAAATTGATTTGACTTCATTTGGAGTTATAAATCAAAAGTTATTAAGAAAATAGAAAATCAGAAAAGGAAAAAGAAAAATCCCTGACAGCGGGACCCACCTGTCAGGGGAGCTTATTCTTCAACCTCTGTCCGGGAATCTCGTCTGGGAAGCACGCTCGGATTTCGTATCAATCAGCCAACCCCTTGCGGGATTTGTTCCAGTGGACGCGCCCCATTTATAGCCCAGCCCCGCCGCCTCCTTTCCCCCAAAAAACCCTAAACCGATAGGCCCCGGGCTGCTCGGATTTGAAGCTGCGCCGCCGCCATTGCCGCCGGCAAACTTCTCCGATTGAGGTGGATGTCGAGCACCCTACGCCTCCTATCCACTCCCTTTCTCTTTCTTTAGTTCGTGCACACCGTCCTCACAAGCTCTGGTATTTTGTCTCGCGCCAGATCAACGAAAGCAACTGGACCCGAAGGTCACCGCCGCCATCTTCGTCTCCGTCGAGCCACTGGAGGCGAACCGAGAAGCTCCGACCACCCCTACTTCGCCACTAGACCCGCCGCGACTCCCTCTCCACTTCGGTACATTCGCCCTGTCCCCGCCCGTCCTAAATCGCCTAGAACGACCATAGCCGACGCGTCGCCGCCGTCGATCGAGGTCGCCGGAGCAACCCCGGTGGAAAAACCGCCGCCCGTATTTGGTCCTTTAGATCTGGACCGTCAGATCTCGATCTGACGGCCACTGTCTCATGACTTCTACCGAACCGGTACCAACGAATCAGAACGTGCCACGTCAATGCCCCGTCAGCGCTCAGTCAGCAGCCCAGTCAGCGCACACGTGGAAATTGATTTCTTTATTTAGTTTAAATAGCACTTTTGCAGAAAAACCCCTGCCACTTAGATCTGTCATAACTTTTTAACCACTAATCCAAATTCAAATATTTTTGTATATTTGGAAAGCTCTTGACATGTATATTATTTGACTTAGTATTTGAGTATATTTCTTGACATGTAGATTATTTAATGGCTAAGGCCAAAATTCAAATTTGACTTAGTATAAAATATTCAAATTTCAAATGGTGAATTTGAGTATATTTGTAATAACTTTAAATCTATAAATGTAAAAATTGCAAATAAAATTTCCTGTTTTAGAAACTGTGGAATATTAGTAATGTTATGCCTCTGTTATAAAATATTTTTGAGTATTATTTGACGATTTAATAGTTGTTTGTTTAATTTGAATAGTTTGAGTATTTTCAACAGAACTATTAATAGAAATATTATTTAGATTAAATCAAATTTCTATAAATCTAATTAAATGCCCCTGTCTTTTAACACTAATTATAAAATTTTGTTATAAAAATTTAATCATAGGAAACTTTAATCTTATAATTATTCCTTTTATTATATTTTCCAAAAATAGAAATTAACTAAAATTGCATTTATAAATGCATGCATATTTATAAAGAAATCACAAAAGTCATTGTGATGCCTTCTTGTGAATAAAAATTACATTTCATGCATAAAATATTTTATTATATAATTATATCCCGAATATGAAAACCTCTTCATTATTTTTCTCTATGTTAGAAGTATTTTCAACTTAGCATTTTGGTAAAGTGCTACACTTAGACACTTAGTAAATTTCAAGATGGAACAAGAAGGCCATTGAAGGACTTAGCCAAAACAAGACTTCAGAAGTATCTTCAAGGAGTAGAAGCACTTAGAAGAAACGCAAGAAGAAGTTCAAGAAGACCAACCTCCTTTATTCTCTAAGTCTTTCTTGCTCTCTCTCTTTTCGTCCTTCTTATCTGAGACTTCATAAAGACTAAGTTAATTCCAAGACCAGCCTCGGTGATATGAGAATCATCAAGTCTGAAGATTTATCAAGTCTATCAAAACTTCAATCAAGACATCATCAAGGAGAATATTACAAGTCTGGAGATGAAGCCTGGAGGACAACTACATCTTTCTTCTATCTTTTCCCTCTTTTCTAATCTTGTCTTTCACATTTGACATAAACAATTTTTGATCATGATATTATCGTCTTGAAGTTGTTGGATCCTAGCGGCATAGTGAGATGAAGCGGCCTGGAAACAAACCTTACATGTCCATGTACATGAGACCTGTTCCACAATATAAGTGGCTGGCCGGGTGTCTGTCTCTCTCACTATAGTGAATATCCAATTTACAAAGAGTTGATAATAATTGTTGATCACCTCGAAGAATAGAGCTAGTATTTTCTCTAAGTATTTTGCACATCAAGACTAAGCCACTAGAGTGCTTATTCAAGATGATATAAAACAAAATATTTTATTCAACTTATGACCTTAGCCCTTAGTCCTTTTGGACCAACCTATTTGCCTTGCATTAACTTAAAAGATTTTCATGGCATGAAAAAGCATTTCTAGCCCTTAGGAATATTTTGCACATCATGCATAAACATATTTTCCTTAGAAAGTTTTATAAAACTTATTTATTCATCTAGTATGTGTTTGTATGCATTGTGGAGTTGTGCTTGCTGTTGATTGTTGTATTGTTGCTTGTCTATACTATTAGATTGAACGGAGAGTCCCGAGTATCGTTGAAAAGAGTTGTGAACAACGACAACATTCAAAGGCAAGTGGCACACCTCATAAACTTCCTATTATTTCTGTATGCATTACTTAGTGTATTTTTATATGCATGAGTAGAATAGTATTGCTATGCTAAACCTGTGTAGAATTCCCTTACTCCTGTGTCTAGGTTCCTATATAATACTTAGTAGATGTATTGATGCTATGCAATTGATGCATTTTTTTACAAAATGTTAAGTGACTACTCAAGGCTGTGCTCATGGTTGTCGTCGCCTAGGATGAATGTCTATTCTACTTAGGGCCGTGAGCATGGTGATTTTTACCTGAGAGTGCACATCCACTAAGTTAATAAAACTCCTGGGTGGATTGGTTGTTATTGGTGGCGAAGTTGAGTGTGAGGACCCCTCTGACTAACCGTCAGAGATGCCCACGTTATGTAAACAGATCACGATCCCAATGATCAGTGCATCGCGATCACATAACCAACATGGTATACAAAGTTACATCATACAACTCGAATAGTATAAGACTTACATAAATGCTGGTCACATGACCAAGTCTGCAAACATCATCGTACATGACGAAAATGAACTAAGGTACAGTGGAAGTATTCGACTAGCGTCGGCCCTCGTCACGCCTTGACGCATTCCCACAGAGCAGTTGAGCGGGACACTCAGTTGGCGTAGTCGTCGGCGTACTCCACCTTCCTGTCGTACATCCCTTCATTCCAACCTGGACGTTTGAATATCCAGGGACACATCCATATGAGTACATTTACGTACTCGCAAGACCACCTCTAAGGCTTAAGTTTTCATGATAATGCAAGAAAAACATTTTTTGAAAACTGGGATAGCTGCTATATGCGACTATAGGGCTTAGTTTTCGAATACCATGATTTTAGACATAGAGAATACGACATCTCTATATCTTTGTTGAAGAAAAACATTTAGAGATAGAATTCTCTTCTCTTAGATATAGCAAGGACATATCCAAGTTCAAAACTTTCTTTTGTAAAACCTTTAAAAACACTAGGATAGGGGTAACCCTTTTTCCTTACTTGAGGTCGGACTGGTTGTCTCCCCGAGATCAACCATCCTTGCCCAAATTCCGTACCTCCCAGGTACCACTTTATTTCCTCCTCGTTTTCCTTCGAAAACCTTCCTCTTTTAAAACACAAAACAACCAGCATGCCTAGTGGGACCTTCCCAACCGTCCATGACCGCGGACGCGGCTATTCGAATAGATTTACACTCTGCAGAGGTTGCACACTTTACCCACACCTATCGGTTATTCCGCCGTGTCTGCCACGGCCCGTCATACGACAGCATGCGGGGGTCCGGATAGCACGATCAAAACTTTCCACTATGACCACCCTAGTATTGGGGCCTCCCGGTAGGTTTGTTCTCCTCGGCACCGTGTGCTCCACTAGCCTCTTGGCCTTTCCTCGGGACGCCACACCGCGACGTCAGGAGACCTGCCGTAACCGTCCGGCTGTTGGTCCTCAACAGTGTATTGTCTCTTCCACGGCGGCGCGCGCGCTGGCGAACAGGTAAGCCACCGCCCGATCTTGATCGGACGGCCGAAAATAGATCTGGCCAGTTCAAAGGGAGCCGTGGATCCAGGAATCGACGGCCAGGAGTCGTCTTCAACCTCCCGCCGCGCAGAGCACGGACAGAAACCCTAGAAGGAGAGGGCGCGGACGAGCAGCTCACCTCAGGGCTCGAGGGGCAAAAGAGAGGGGCGGAGGAAGATGCGGAGGGCCAGGGAAGACGAGGGGAAGTCGTCGTTCCTGCCGGAGGGCTTTAGGTCGACGGCGCGGTCATCGGCGTCCGCGGAGGGCACGTCGCGGCTCCGGCGGCTCCGGTGAGCCTGCAGGAAAAAGGGAATGTCAAAGAGGTAGCCAGGGAAGAGGCGAGCTCTCAGGAAGAAGAATGGAGGGCAGAGGGAGAAGAGGATGGTGGAAAACATCCGCGCAAGTGCTCGAGACCGAGCTCGTGTCCTCGCGTTATCCAGGGCATCAGAGGGGGAGAGGGCTCGAGTGGCCGTGTCTGGAGGAAGGATAGAGAGTTGGGGGAGTGTTCAGGCAAGGTTAAAGGCTGGGGCACGACATGGGCTGGCCAGAACGAGGTGAGGTGGCCAGCATCTAGAGGGCAGCAACAGCGGCGCTTCGGACAACAGAAACGGACAAGGGGTTGGGGCAGGGGTGCGCCAGTGTACTCATGAAGGTGTTGGGGAGCTGCTGGTGCGAGGATGTGACCAGAGAGGGTCGAGGGCACGGATTGGGTAGAGAGGGAGGTGAGTTCACTGATTTGCTGTCTCCTGCCTGCAAAGTGCTCGACAGAAGGTCCAAGAGAAAGAGGACAAATAATTTGGGGTTAGGGTTTTGGGCAAAATCGTGCTATGGGTTTCCAGAGGGGTGGAGGTCCAGTGCACACCCAAAAACTCATGATGGACAAGAGGAGAGGGGTAGGTTTGGATTTATGATGAATTTGGGCTGATTTAATTAGCCCACTTTGCTAACATGGATTAGTCAAATCTTTGACAAGAAAAATTAGAGACAAGACAGGTTGATCAGAAGGGTTATAGGTGCATCATTTGGTTTAAGAGCTTAGGTCAAAAGGTTCAACATGCACTAAACACAAAAATGGCAAGTTGCTATGCTATAACAGAGATATGGTCACTTTAAAATGTAGCCCTCAACACACTCAATAATTAATGATCAAATGATTTGGTAAAATGTAAATAAGAATATATAAGGAAAATAGAGGTGATGTAGATGATACTAGATGTTTTGTGTTTCCAAGATTAACAAAATAAACTCTATTTTTCATGCTCAAGAAATGCTAAAAATTAACAGGAGTGAAGATAGATTTTATTCTTTTATAAAATAGAATTTTTTTGAGCAACACACCCCCAAACAATATTACAAGAGGTAACACATTGAACTCATGCAATATAAGAATAACCAATATTTAGATCCCAAGTCAAACTATCAACATAAAATATTGACACAAGCAACACCCACAACAATTACACATTTCAATAGAACAATTCAATACAAATCCACTAGGGCAACCAACACACATTTGGATAAATCACCAAATTCAAGAGTGTACTATAAAGTTGGTGAGGTGGTGATCAACATGATTATGGCAAGGTTTTGGATAAAGATAATTAAGCATCTCTTTGGGAATTAATTTCCAAAGACAAGTAAAGTTGGGGTTTTGAAAAGAGAGTTGCTAATACTTGCAACACTACAAACTCAAAATATATCATAGCCCCCTATATAATCCTTTGTATCTTTGCAAACATATAATTTTTGGAAATACTTTTAGTATCTCAATTAAACTGTCTTTGGGTAATTGTTAATATCAAGACCTCATGATAACTAAAGTTTGTTAAGAATAAGATAGGAGAAGATATATGTATTGTTTGACTGGTCATAATCTTGGATTTTCATAAGTCACATTATAACCTGGTTGAGTTTTAGGGTTGATAGCTAGAGAGGTTATCACCAACCACACAAACCAAAATTAAACAAGACAAACAAAGGAAACAAGAGTGAAAAACATTCATAAGTAATGCCTTCCAAAAATTTTTTGTTCCCTCAGAAATTTGGGTCTTTATTAATTAAGTTTTTGTTGCTCCCAAAGTTTGGGGTGTTACAGACCTTCCCCCCTTAACAGAATCTCGTCCCGAGATTCCTAAGTGTGTATTAAGAGAGTGCAAGGTTAGTGGTTTGATGCTCCTTCATCTTCAGGCATTCTTGATTCTCAAATGAGGTCTGCTTGTCAATATGGCATCTGATTTATCCGGGATGACTTGGGTCTTTGTTGAAGATGTTGACACGTTGGCAGGTGCTGATGCAGGGCTCTTGTTGGGCTGACTTCAGAAACTTCAGGGATTGGGGTGCAAGGAATAACTTTGTCACAACTACCAAATAAAACTAGCATGAGTCTTCCCCCCTTAAAAAGGGGCACACATGAAGGGTTAAAGTTGATGATTAAAGTTGTTTCCGACTTCAAAATTGTTGTTGGTATAGGGTATCCTGATGATCTTCATCTTGGTCGCAGCTCCTCGGTGCTTGGGGTTGATGTAGACACTTGTCCTAATATTGCCGTCTTGAGGGGTTAGCAGTTAGACATAGGTAGACAACCTTTCAAGCCTCACAGAGCGCCAGGTCGGTAGACTTGACTCGCTTTCTTTTCATAACAAGTCAGAAAGGTGCTAAGATCTGTTAAAGATGTCTAAACTTGCTTGATGTAAGGTGTTGCCAAGTGCAACAATCTTCAGTCTTCTCACCATTCTTGGCGTCTTGCTGGATTTGGTGTCTCCTATTGTGTCCATCTTTAGTTTAGCCGCCGTAGAGTGTTGAGGGAGACTTCCTTGGTCATTGGGCTTCATACAACTTTGCACCAGTTTTCAGAGGTTAGTTGTATCTAAGTTAGCCTAAAAGCCATTACTTTATAAGGAACTCAAGTAAGGGTCAATTGAGTTAATTAAGTTGACGGGTAGAAGACAGAAATGACACTAGCTTCATGACACATCTTCAAGTAGACGGTCTTCCGTGCTGGTTGCTGCCGTTGTTGATGACGTCGGGCGTCTTTGCACGTCACCGGTTGGAGGTTCTCATAAAGTCCTCATGAAGTCCTGGCTCTTGGCGTCGTTCGAGTCCTCCGTGTTGCCATCTGTAGGTGAGGCTTCCGTTGGCACTTCTCTTCTGATCTTGGTTTGTAGGTCTTGAAGAGGTTAGTTAGTAACCAGCCATTGGGGTTAGATGTTACTCAAGGGGGTAGATACGTTAGGTTAATGATGGTATACGTGTAATTCAAAAAGATTTATTTAACAAGGCAAGGCTCACCACCTTACGGGGATGGCTTTCTTTGGGGGTTTCGGTATCATCTGTAGCTTATAACCCTCACATGTTAAAGTTTAGATTAGAAGGAGCACTTTTTAAGAGGATTTTGAGCACAAGTTTATAAGTGCATTAGGGTACATTTGTGGCAAAAGGTAAGAAAAGTCTGTGTGTGGAGAAATCAAGATGTTTAAACCAATTTAAGATATGTGCCTAATATGTATTGCCGACAAGGCATGCTTGTGAAAGATACAAGAGAACAACATATCAACAACAAGCAAACAAACGAGGCACACACAAGCAACAATCGTACCAGCCAAAGAGCACACAAGGCAACTATAGAACAAAAATGACACTCAGCAATCGCGTTAATCGGAGAATCCGACCAAGGGTCATATCCTAGAAGTCCTATGGGTCTTGGTCATTCCTACTAGCTGGAGTCTACAATTCTTCGGCTGGGGCTCCTGCTGGGAAGCTTGCGACTGTAGAAGTTGCAACAGGAGTAAAATATTGGGGTTGAAGTCTTGACAGTGTCACTGCTTTGGCAAGCAATGGTTGCTTTGTAACTTGTTTCTTCATTTGACGACCACCTTGATGTCACATGCTGGAATCTTGAGACTGAACTTTGCCTTCTCGGTACTGGTTACACAGGTCTCATTTGGGTTCATCGTCAAGTTTATACAAGTTTTGAATAGAGACAAGATAGTAGAGAAAAGTCTTTTGAAATACTTTAAATTAGAGAGATAAGATAGAGATGGTTTTTCAGAAAAGGTGAGGAGTGGAAACCATATTTGGCTTACCTACAAGGAAATATATTCTTGTCGAAATAGGTTTTAGCAAAACATTTCCTTCCTAAGCTAACAACCAAGCTAACTAAGGTCTCCTAAGGTCAACGATGGCTCTGATACCAAGTCTGTGAGGACCCCTCTGACTAACCGTCAGAGATGCCCACGTTATGTAAACAGATCACGATCCCAATGATCAGTGCATCGCGATCACATAACCAACATGGTATACAAAGTTACATCATACAACTCGAATAGTATAAGACTTACATAAATGCTGGTCACATGACCAAGTCTGCAAACATCATCGTACATGACGAAAATGAACTAAGGTACAGTGGAAGTATTCGACTAGCGTCGGCCCTCGTCACGCCTTGACGCATTCCCACAGAGCAGTTGAGCGGGACACTCAGTTGGCGTAGTCGTCGGCGTACTCCACCTTCCTGACGTACATCCCTTCATTCCAACCTGGACGTTTGAATATCCAGGGACACAGCCATATGAGTACATTTACGTACTCGCAAGACCACCTCTAAGACTTAAGTTTTCATGATAATGCAAGAAAAACATTTTTTGAAAACTGGGATAGCTGCTATATGCGACTATAGGGCTTAGTTTTCGAATACCATGATTTTAGACATAGAGAATACGACATCTCTATATCTTTGTTGAAGAAAAACATTTAGAGATAGAATTCTCTTCTCTTAGATATAGCAAGGACATATCCAAGTTCAAAACTTTCTTTTGTAAAACCTTTAAAAACACTAGGATAGGGGTAACCCTTTTTCCTTACTTGAGGTCGGACTGGTTGTCTCCCCGAGATCAACCATCCTTGCCCAAATTCCGTACCTCCCAGGTACCACTTTATTTCCTCCTCGTTTTCCTTCGAAAACCTTCCTCTTTTAAAACACAAAACAACCAGCATGCCTAGTGGGACCTTCCCAACCGTCCATGACCGCGGACGCGGCTATTCGAATAGATTTACACTCTGCAGAGGTTGCACACTTTACCCACACCTATCGGTTATTCCGCCGTGTCTGCCACGGCCCGTCATACGACAGCATGCGGGGGTCCGGATAGCACGATCAAAACTTTCCACTATGACCACCCTAGTATTGGGGCCTCCCGGTAGGTTTGTTCTCCTCGGCACCGTGTGCTCCACTAGCCTCTTGGCCTTTCCTCGGGACGCCACACCGCGACGTCAGGAGACCTGCCGTAATCGTCCGGCTGTTGGTCCTCAACAGTGTATTGTCTCTTCCAGACGACAACCCGGCTTCGAGGGCCCAGCCCCCATAGAAAGTATGAGAGCCCCAACACTAAAACAGACAAGCTTCCGGCTAAGCCCTACCCATGTCAGGTAGTGTGGTTGCACGGGTTAATTGTTCAAGCGGCAGCTAGGGTCACACTTCGTTTTTCAAAACACTTTCTTCTCCGATTGCTCCCAGCAGCTCGGGTTTTCGCAAACACCTCCGATTTCTCCCAGCAACTCGGGTTTTAATAAAACACTTGCTCGCCGATTGCTCCCAGCAGTTCGGGTTTTCCTCCATAAAATATTTTTATCCAAATAGGTCCCCATCCTATAGTTTTGAGGTAAGATAACAGAATATACTATTTGAAAATCTTAATCTTCTTTATAGAGCCTTCAATGACAAGACTCATCAAGAAAGACTCTTTTTATAATACCTACAGCTATTCTAGTAGATAACTTTGGCCAAACAATATTTTGAAAAATAGTTTTCGGGTGGCAAGGTGCCACAAAAGAAGTAAAACATGCATTATTTTATTTTAAAACAAAACATGCTTTGTAAATAGTAGGATTTGCATAAAGGTGGTGAGGTGGGCTTGCCTGGCTCAGCAATATGTCCTTGGTCTTGATCTTGATGTTCCTCAGGTTCATTCCTCACTTCCCGTTCCTTCCCGATCGTATCTAACGTCGTAAACAGGAAAAGGAAGCACACTCAGAATACAAGACAAAGCTACAAGGACATACTAAACAGCAAGAATTGCATATGACACTGAGCTAACAATCAAGAGCAAACAACTCCTTTAGCTAAACAAAGATAATCAACAAAGTCCATAAAGCTAAGACAAACAACATATTCTCCTAAGAAAAATATACACAACAACCCTGAGTATTAAAAAGGTAGTTCTACAGAACACTAAAACAACACATCACTTAGGGTCATTATATCACTTAACAAGAGTTGTTATAATGGCTTCAGGAAATACTCCAGACAAAAGTATCTTAGTTGTTTAGGAAATACTTCAGACAAAAGTATATTAATTGTTTAGGAAATACTTCAGACAAAAGTATCTGAACCCACAAGCAAGGTTTAACAATAACACTAGCATTGAGCACACTCACATGTAAACATGGTACTAGCTCAAGAAACACCTACTATCAAGTAACCAAGCGACAAACAATGGTAATCACCACTATCCAAACTAGTTTATGACTAAGAGCTAAAATGGTGCACTAGGCCTATTTAACAGGACACCACAATTAAGGTCACTTCAACCAATAAACAAACAATCACATGGCAACCAAGTGTGGACAACAATCTAAAATAAGAAAGTCATATATTAAGCATAGCAAAACACAAGGAACTACTGGATAAGATTTAACACCAAACAATCCTTCACATGCATAACACACAAATGAAATTAGTGCAACTCCTAGGAAACAAGATGAACTATGCGAAACTCAAAAGTGAATGGTCTAACAATACTTTTAGGAAATTCATTAAGTTTATTTAAGGATAACCTAAGTTTCTGGTCTTATGATTTACTAAGCACGTCAACTCATAACCATTCAGGTGAAACAGGGAATTAACTTATTACATTTATTAGATAAATACGATAATGTTTAAGGAGGTAAAACATACCACACAAACATTCCCACAAGCAAAGCATATAAACTCAATTGATGTTATTATTAGGGTACAACGTGAATAATGCTAAACATAAGTAAACAATGCACCACACATTATCAAAGTGGTTTAATCGAGTCATTATTATTGAGTTAAGGTTTTGATCTACAAAAGTTGATTAGTAATATTCCTAAAATTCTTATTTGCTAAGAACAGATGATTAAAAGCTAATACTTTTATTAGCCAAAGTTGTTGTTTTGGTGGATAACTCATAACTCCTAAGAAAATGTTCAGAACTTTAAATCCTTCTACCACAGTGCACCTAGCAACCATATCAAGTGGTGAAACTTGGATTTGCAATATAAGCTATTTCTGAACATGATTTAAAAATCATACAAATGCTACTGGTCTCAAAACCAAAAAGATTGTAGCTTTAGTTTTAGGAAACTCCTGTATGAAAAGTTAATTAATATGGATAGGTATTTCCTTAGTCTTTCTTTAGAAATTGGATTCACTCAATTTGGACACTCCTAGCTTCATATATTTTAGTTTTAGTGGAGAACATGTTTTAGCAATAATAGTGTACCTAATAATGTATAAATTATTTTTATACCAATCCAGGGTTGCATGTTAAAGAAAACACATAAGCATCCAACAAAATTACTCTTAATTTATTTGTACAAACAGATATAGCATCAAACATTAAAATCAAACACATGCAATTAACAGAAAATAAGGATAATCCTTTTCTAGTGTAATAACCTACTGTTTAAGAGAATAATCCACCATGCACAAAATATAAGCTGTAAAATTCTACCAAGCTAGGGCATGATAGTTAATACCAATTTCTACCACATGCAATTGGATTTACTGCAAAAATAATTTTAAATAAAAATTTAAAATTCATCAAATAGCTACTGATGTCATTCTTAAACTTTATAGAACTTTATTTAGACACATCTCCTGCATGCAAGGCTTATAGATCTAGGTAGGTATTCTCCTAAGCTTTCCATAGAACTAAAGTTTGCTAATTTTGGACCTATAAACTCAAGTTATTTAGTAAATGGTGCAAAAACCACTTTTTACAAGATTGGACATAGAGCACACATAAAAACATATTTTTGAGAAGGGCCAGTGCCATATGGTCAAGAAAACACACAGCAATCCAACAAAATTTATTTCAAAAATTTTGCATGCACAGATCTACCAGAAATGAATAAAAGCTAGGCTACCAAATCACTGAAAAATTAACAGAGAAATAAATTGCTTAAAAGAAAAAAAAAGGTTAGAAGGGCTGGATCTGGTGCTGGGCGCCTCGGGCGAGCTGGACCGGCCCAAGGCGGCGCGCGCGCTGGCGAACAGGTAAGCCACCGCCCGATCTTGATCGGACGGCCGAAAATAGATCTGGCCAGTTCAAAGGGAGCCGTGGATCCAGGAATCGACGGCCAGGAGTCGTCTTCAACCTCCCGCCGCGCAGAGCACGGACAGAAACCCTAGAAGGAGAGGGCGCGGACGAGCAGCTCACCTCAGGGCTCGAGGGGCAAAAGAGAGGGGCGGAGGAAGATGCGGAGGGCCAGGGAAGACGAGGGGAAGTCGTCGTTCCTGCCGGAGGGATTTAGGTCGACGGCGCGGTCATCGGCGTCCGCGGCGGGCACGTCACGGCTCCGGCGGCTCCGGTGAGCCTGCAGGAAAAAGGGAATGTCAAAGAGGTAGCCAGGGAAGAGGCGAGCTCTCAGGAAGAAGAATGGAGGGCAGAGGGAGAAGAGGATGGTGGAAAACATCCGCGCAAGTGCTCGAGACCGAGCTCGTGTCCTCGCGTTATCCAGGGCATCAGAGGGGGAGAGGGCTCGAGTGGCCGTGTCTGGAGGAAGGATAGAGAGTTGGGGGAGTGTTCAGGCAAGGTTAAAGGCTGGGGCACGACATGGGCTGGCCAGAACGAGGTGAGGTGGCCAGCAGCTAGAGGGCAGCAACAGCGGCGCTTCGGACAACAGAAACGGACAAGGGGTTGGGGCAGGGGTGCCCCAGTGTACTCATGAAGGTGTTGGGGAGCTGCTGGCGCGAGGATGTGACCAGAGAGGGTCGAGGGCACGGATTGGGTAGAGAGGGAGGTGAGTTCACTGATTTGCTGTCTCCTGCCTGCAAAGTGCTCGACAGAAGGTCCAAGAGAAAGAGGACAAATAATTTGGGGTTAGGGTTTTGGGCAAAATCGTGCTATGGGTTTCCAGAGGGGTGGAGGTCCAGTGCACACCCAAAAACTCATGATGGACAAGAGGAGAGGGGTAGGTTTGGATTTATGATGAATTTGGGCTGATTTAATTAGCCCCCTTTGCTAACATGGATTAGTCAAATCTTTGACAAGAAAAATTAGAGACAAGACAGGTTGATCAGAAGGGTTATAGGTGCAGCATTTGGTTTAAGAGCTTAGGTCAAAAGGTTCAACATGCACTAAACACAAAAATGGCAAGTTGCTATGCTATAACAGAGATACGGTCACTTTAAAATGTAGCCCTCAACACACTCAATAATTAATGATCAAATGATTTGATAAAATGTAAATAAGAATATATAAGGAAAATAGAGGTGATGTAGATGATACTAGATGTTTTGTGTTTCCAAGATTAACAAAATAAACTCTATTTGTCATGCTCAAGAAGTGCTAAAAATTAACAGGAGTGAAGATAGATTTTATTCTTTTATAAAATAGAATTTTTTTGAGCAACACACCCCCAAACAATATTATAAGAGGTAACACATTGAACTCATGCAGTATAAGAATAACCAATATTTAGATCCCAAGTCAAACTATCAACATAAAATATTGACACAAGCAACACCCACAACAATTACACATTTCAATAGAACAATTCAATACAAATCCACTAGGGCAACCAACACACATTTGGATAAATCACCAAATTCAAGAGTGTACTATAAAGTTGGTGAGGTGGTGATCAACATGATTATGGCAAGGTTTTGGATACAGATAATTAAGCATCTCTTTGGGAATTAATTTCCAAAGACAAGTAAAGTTGGGGTTTTGAAAAGAGAGTTGCTAATACTTGCAACACTACAAACTCAAAATATATCATAGCCCCCTATATAATCCTTTGTATCTTTGCAAACATATAATTTTTGGAAATACTTTTAGTATCTCAATTAAACTGTCTTTGGGTAATTGTTAATATCAAGACCTCATGATAACTAAAGTTTGTTAAGAATAAGATAAGAGAAGATATATGTATTGTTTGACTTGTCATAATCTTGGATTTTCATAAGTCACATTATAACCTGGTTGAGTTTTAGTGTTGATAGCTAGAGAGGTTATCACCAACCACACAAACCAAAATTAAACAAGACAAACAAAGGAAACAAGAGTGAAAAACATTCATAAGTAATGCCTTCCAAAAAGTTTTTGTTCCCTCCGAAATTTGGGTCTTTATTAATTAAGTTTTTGTTGCTCCCAAAGTTTGGGGTGTTACATTGAGTGGCTACTCCGGTCCATGTCTATGGTTCCTGGAGTACGTGCACTTGTGGATGGCCACCCAGGGAACAGAGGAATCTGAAGAACTCCGAGTGACGATTGCTTCCAGTGCAGCCATTGCCATATGGGCTCTGTCTTGATCAATTATGTTGCGTGGACTCTCTCCGGCTTGACAAGCAGATGTAGGGGAATGTTAGGTGGAACGGGTCAAGCCAGAGTGGGAGGGAAAATGCTTCTGAAAGATCTCGTCTCATTCTTCTCCTTTCCTTATCACAAATGGTGTGTAAAGGATAATTTGGGTTGAATGGGTACAATGGTGAACGTGCACAACCTCTGCAGAGTGTAAAACTAAGTACTTAGCCGTGTCCCCGGTACGGACAATTTGAGCAGCTGATCACGGACGTCAACGGAGGATTCCATCATTCCAACTTCAGAAATAAAACTTGATGGGTGAACAAGGGAAGATGAGACTTATGGTTTTCATGCCATACTTGTCTTAATTTGAAGAAAGTGTTTTCCAAAGAGATAGGAAAAATTGGCTTTATGCAAAATAGCCTTGAACTCCACCTGCCAAATATGCATATAGGCTGTAGAGTTATTCCATTAAGTGTCCACCATAGTGTCACTTGCCAGACTCCATTTTTTATGGAATCTGACCCACGTTGTTGCAATATTTTTCTTATTGCAGATTGTTCAGATGACGAGTGAGGTTTTGTTTATAGGTTCCGAGTCTACAACCAACATGTTTTCGCCTGTGGCAACATGAAGTTGTTGGAGACCCACTGCTATTGTATTTCCGCTGTGTACTTTTTCAATGCTAGCTTTATGCTATGCAACTTGTATCGAATATTTTGTAATTCTGGATCATCGATGTAATAAAATTGACGCTTTGTTGTGATATTACATAGTAAACTGTGTGTGCAAATGAATCGATCCAGGGATTTGCACTATACACATGTATCTACCTTATTTAAAGTGCAGGTACGCTACACTAATACAATGCAAAATTTGTTCCACCAAGAACTAAAACAAGTGGATGCGATTATTGGACTCGGCAACGGGTGGTAAAAGAGAAAACGCATAATTTGTTAAAACAAGCAAATAAGATTTCCTCTAAGCAACATTTGTTACAAACATGCTAAAACAAGTAAATATATGTGCCTCTTTGCACAATTTGTCGTTCTAGTTTATTTCAATGTTTGTCTTAGGTTTATCTCCATCAATGTTTGTCTTAGGTTTACTTGGGCATATATGCCACTCTTTTAGGTTTATTTCCTATATGCCAATGTTTGTGTTTGTGTTTGTGCTAATAAAAAGTTGTGTGTGCTCGTGTTCTACAAATGTGCGAAAATGTGCTCATGGTTTAATAATGTGCGAAATAATGAAATAAACCAAATAATGAAATAAAAAGTAGCGTGTGCTCGTGTTTTAAAACTAAACTTATTCACCATTAAAATGCTATGGAAATAATGAAATAAAGGAAATAACATAAGCAGAATGAAATAACGAGCATCCTTTTATTATTGGGCCTAAAGTGTGTGTGCACATATTTTTGTTTTATGTTTTACATGGGCCTTGGCCTTTTCTGCTAGTCCTTCTCTTTTTTTCTAGTGCACGTCTGTTCTTTACATGGACCTTGCTCGATATTAACATTGGCCATGGCTAGGTTTTACATGGGCCAAACCTTTCCACCTAGTCTTTTCTCAATTTCTTCTTCTTCTCCTGAACTGAACATTGCACACACGGTGCACAAAATCATCCGAACTAAAACAAACCAAATCAAGGCTAGATTCCATGTGCATTTATTCCATGTCTTAGCCATACACAAATTAACCATGTCTACCTAACTGCAACACAAACTACATTATTTTCTGACTAATGATCGACAAATAGAGAACTCCAAGAACAATTGCACATAGATAAAAATTGCAGCCAGCAGATTGCTCTGCTTCTCCAGATCGACAAGTTTCTCCAGCTGCTTGGCCATCCTCTTCAACTCGTCCTTATGCAACCCATTCTGCACCGTAGTAACACCCCCCAGTAGCGGATCCCAATTCCTTTTGCGCCCCATTCTGCACCGTAGCTACCAGAGATTTTCCCTCATCTTGAATCCTCTTCATGTATGCATCAAGCCACTCAAAATGGTCGCATGGAGGCAAATCCTGCAAATACGAAAACCCAAATCCAATCGGATGCATACCCAAATCGACCCCCCAAATCGGATGAGAAACCAAAATTGATGAAACAGAATACAAAATTGGGAGGGGGGAAACACAGATCTCACCTCCTCCGGTTGTTCTTTGCTCTCGCATTTCACATACTCGCGTCCTTTGTTGCTGTTCTTGTCGCTCGTGGTGCCCCGCCGCTTCAGGAACGCCGTCCGTCCACACTCAGTGCAGCTTCCTAGCGGAACTGGACCGAAGCGCGGCCACTTAGAGTGGGAGGTGGAAGCGGAGCTCGACGGTATGCCGCCGGAGAAGAAGGGATGTCGCCGGAGAAGAAGGGGAACGAGAGCAACAGTCGTCGGAAAGAAGCTCGCGGGGATGGAGGCTCTGGCACGGGGGCGAGATGGATCTTATGACGTGGAGAAGAGGCGGGTCCCGCGCTCGGAGGTGCTCCTGCGAGTCCGGTTTAAGTGTGGGTCCCAGCATGCTCACATACTTCCAATCTTAAAGTGTCTTTTGCGGTTAAGTCGTGATGTCGCACGACAGCTATTTCTCCGTCGAGCAGGTGTCGCATGCGAGCTATTCTCCAGTTAAACGTCGCTCTCCTTCCAATTCACTGGAAAAATGTCGCATGAGAGCTATTGGCCCGTGTAGCACACATCGGAAGTCTCACCCCTCTAAATGTTAGATCAGAAAGGTAGTCCAGTACTACAAACACAACATATCATGCAGCATTGTTTCCGAAAGTACACACACAAAATCTTCGCTCTACCACGTGAGAAGACCAAGGATATACTCCCTCCTTCCAAAAATAAATGTCTCAAGTTTGTCAAAAAGAAGATGTATCTAGACAAGCTACTTGAGACACTTATCCGTGGACGGAGGGAGTACATACCAATTGTTTTTAGGCAATACAATGGTGTATGTATATCGACCCATCATCGCTCCCCTGTTTTCGTAGATTTTGTTTGCGATTGGATGTATCGGACTACGAGTCGCGTGTATGGGACCTATTGGACACCTCCTCCACTCTCCATTCTTAGATAAAAAGGTAATGCAATATTGCAACAAAACGTCATGCAGCCTTGTTTGTGCACAGAAAAAATCTAAGCCACACTTAACTTCCCCGTAATAAGGGAGCCACACAACAACCTCAACTTAGAAGCCCACTACAACAATAATAAATAAACCCCAAGATCAAGTAACTCTTCACTCTAACTAACAAGAGCAACAATATACATGACATTTGCTTTTAGGAATAAACAAGATATTTTAGATTAAATATGACTAAAAACTCATTCTTAGAGCATCTCCAACGGGGGCCTCTAAACGACCCCCTAAAGGCCTTTAAAGGGTCCGGACACGAAAATCGGCCAGCAGCGGCACGCCCCAAAGCCTCGCTCCATGCATTTTATGCCCGGCACCCCCTATCGGGTATCTATACTTGGAGCCCCTCCTGGGGGTGCCGGACATCGACCGGACATGGCCTCCGACAGGTGCGCCCCACCCGTCATAGACATACGGCGCCCAGGCTGTTCTAAGCCGTGTAGGAGGACGCTCCGCCGCGTTAATGGCGACACGTTTCTAAAAGCGACGAAGCGACGGGATGACGAGGCGTCTGCGGCACGCCTCCCAATTACGCCGGCGCCTAGGCTTTCCCAGCTTCCCAAGCATCGGTGTGGCCGAATTGCGTTGCCGCCGCAAATTACTCCGACGCGACGCATGCTCACCCACCCGCTGCTTTCCGCCTAGCGCCACCACTTCCCTTCCCTTCGTTTCCCTCCCCTTCCCGCCTATAACTCCTCCGCCGTGCCCGTAGCCTCCAGCCAACACCATGCCTCGACGCCTTCAGACCACCTGGGCCAATCTCAACCAGGTTGCGCGCCACGCCCACCCTCTGGGCCAGGAGGACCAGCCGGAGCAGGCGCCGGAGCTGGCGCTCCAGCCTATCAGCGACGTCTTGCCCCTCGATTGGGCAAACGTCGACGTGGAGGACCAGGAGGAGGAGTCATGGCAGGAAGAGGACGAGGAGGAGCCGCCGCAGGAGGAGACACCTTAGGAGCAGGAGCTGCCGCTGTGGCCCGACCAGGTGGCCGCGTGAACTCCATCGATACCTGGCGCGCCAAGCAGGTGGCCGGCAAGTTCAGTGCCGGCTACGAGGCGGTTGCTGACGCCGTGGATGCGCACGTCATGCAGGCCTCCATCAAGAACATGGAGCGAGACAATCGTTGTCGTGTCTTCATGGCCGCCAAGCGCGCGGCGTACACCGACCTCAATGGCGTGGCAGTGGAGCGCGCGGCGAACCCAACCTCAATGGAGGCCGCCCAGCTGGCGGTTGTCGCCCTGCGAGTGAAGAGGGCCGAGCTGCGTTGGGCGGAGAACACACTCCAGCATGGGAGGCGTGTTCGCTCGTGCTGCAGAGCTGCACAGGACGCTCCGGCAGGCCAGGACGGCGAGGCAGGCCAGTGCGGTCTCGACGGAGTTTAGATTAGGGCTAGTTAGGGGTTCAAATTCATTCAAAAAGTTTGTAATATATAACAAAAATGAATGAAATTTAAACTCTTAAACGCCCGCGAGGTGTTTGACAGTGTGCTCATGTTTAGGTGGGAGGCGTTAAAATGTTGTCCGGACACACATTTAGAGGCCCTCCGGTGGAGATGCTCTTAGAACTATAAAACTAAGAAAACTAAGGGACTTTTTTGTTTCGCCTGCTCGTGTGGTCAAACAGTGGTGGGAAAGGTTGACCGTTGAGTTTTGTTCTGTAGTCACTTGGCTTGTTGTGTGGTTGTAAGCCGAATAATTGTGTTAAATACCATCATAGTTCTGTAAATTTATATTTCTACAGACTTACGTGTATTAAGCTATCCATCACATGTCACTAGTACACACAAATATACACATACACGCAATTTTTTCATCAAATATAACTTTTTCTAATGCATATCCATGCATTACACTAGATAACATATCCATCAATGATGTTCATCTATGCGTCATCTCTACCCTTCAAAATGTTTTTTCTTGTTGATATTCTGATGTGTCCATTTGATATAGTGTTTTATTTACTTTATAACTAAGTAGAGGTAGGGATTGCTATATTTTATCGCTGGCGCACACTTTTATGTCCGTACGCAGGAAGTAAAAATATTAAAGAGAAATTCCATATATGGTAACATTACCAAGTATGGAATGGAATAAGCTGATTAGGAAGACTTAATAACTTGCCTGTGGAACAATAATTTGTTGTAAATAAAGAAGACGAAGAAGAAGAAGAAGAGGAAAAAAATAAGAGATAAGACTAGTCATAGTGGGGGTATCATAGGTAGTAACATAAGTGCCACATAGGCAAAAATGATGATGTGGTAAGTATTTAATGAGTAGAGAAGTGGTGGTGGTATCATAGGTAGATACCGTAACATAGCGGATTTCGAGATAAGATGAGTCTATAGCCTAATAAATGCATGATTATATGATACTATATCTATGTTACTACCCACTATTAACATAGTAACATAAAGGAGTATCATATGCATGATACCACTATATGATACTCTCCACTAGGACTAGTCTAACAACCAGGGATACAGTCAAGGCCGATCGTATCAGTGAGCGTATCACCTTGAGGGATACTGCTTGTATATTACTTTGACCTTGTGGCCTCGGGTTTCCAACCAGAAAAGCACTTCAGTCGCAACCGTGAAAATAGTCCAGAAACCTAGCCTTTGGATCCATAGGGGGCGATCAACAGATGTTGCTACCATCTTCACCGCTGCCATCCAGAAGGCCAAGGCATCCATCTTCATCATCACCAACACCATCTCCTTCGTCTACATCAACGAATCCCTCTTCCATCTCCTTCTAATTTTCAAACTTGTATTTGTGGATTTGTATGTCTACTCATACAATTGTACATGTTTCATTCATACCATTAATATGATGATGTATTGTATTTTTCATGTGTGAGTAGTTTCATTTGTTCTTGGGAAGATTGGGAAACCCTAGTTTTATTATTATGTGATGAAATAGAAATGATCGGTATAAGACCAGTTTTATTATTATGTGATGAAATAGAAATGAATGGTATAAGACCGGTTTTCATGTGATAATTTCCTACCTCTACATACCGGTGAATGTCGATTACACAATATTTTCCAACGGGACTGAAGTAGGGTGTTTGTGTTAATGCAAGGATTGCGTTCTTAACGTGCATCGTACTTAAACAGAGGAAGATTGATACGCCACTTGTCAGTGTGTTAACATGGAAGTAACAGAGATCCATTGAAACCCTCTCCACATCCGTGTGGTGAACCCTTAATTGCAAGTAGCTCGGTGCATTCTATCGGGCAGTGTACCGAGGCTAGCAATGGTTGTACGGGGCTCGTTAGCCTCATAGACTTGGGACACGTCTTTTTTGGGACTCACCTACATGAATAAATTTGATATTTAACGATATAAACTATCTCTGCTCTATTGTGGAACCAATGCTTCTTGAAAATGCTTTTAGCCTTACTGCAATTTTCATCACCATTGCTTGCTATGTCCTTTTATTTTATTGTCTTTTACTTTTATTTTAATCACAAACAACACATCAATCTATTTTTCCACACACTTGCTTGATTTGGATCAAAGTGGCTTGCAGGTATAATTCTCTCAATAATCAAAGGAGAAGGCTAAACACCATTTCCTCTCATCTTCCTGTTGTTTGATATAGTCTTATCTAGGAACTAGCTACAACAACAGGTGCACTTATAGGCATCAAGATATTTTCTGGCGTAGTTGCTGAGGAACAAAGTGCCTTTGGTCTTTTGTTTTTTTGTTCATTTTATTATTGTGCTAAGTTGTCTGTAGGTTCTAAGCAGGCACTACGCACGAATCCTTTATGCACCAGCATAGCCTACTCCAAATCTAGATCATGTCCTCACCACAACTTAATGCTTTCATGTCGGTTAGCCTTCTGCAGTCATGTCGAGTTGTGCGGCTTCAGGTTCACGTTCGGTCCGACCTCCGAGAAGTTTGCAATGCCGACACCAGGGGCTCTCTGTTGAGGAGATGAAGGCGATGCTAGTGATTAGTTCTTGCTAGTGAAAAACAACACAAGGGGACAGATGATGTGAAGCTGCAAGGTGTAGGAAGAAGAGTACTGGTCCTCCCTGAAGGCATAGACGGTCAGTCATGGGTTGGACGGCGTTAAAACTTATTGGGGGCTCTTGTAGTACCACCATAATAGGCGAGCCTCTGCCGCAATTTTATTTTTCATAATTCTCGCCCAGAGAGCAAGATAAAGTAGGATCAAGACGTGACAAATGCATGCCACATGGTTGAGTCAACTTTGACGAATCACCAACGCTCCGTGCCGTCAGGGTTGTCGCTGCTGACCAAGGCGGCAGAGCTGGCATGGAGAAGTGGTAGGCAGAGCCGTAGAGGAGGGAAGCAAAGTAAGAAGAGGTCAACTGTGCTTATCCATTCCGAAGTTGGGAGTGGTGACTGGTGAGTGGCTTCAGGCTTGTGAGTGCAAGTTATCTAAAGATAACATCCTTGCTAGGACCAGGAGGCTGCTCAGAGCTCAGCCGTCTTTTATATTTCGTGTTGCATCCTGACCGCCCGTTCCTACCAAGCGCTTACACGGCGCGCTGATTTCTACCCGCACGGAGGTTGCTCCGGGTCGTTGCCGGTGGGCCCAGCTATTTCTTCGCCCCACATGTAAGCGTGCATCCGTGTTGTAACCCACGTAACCGACCCACGGGGGCGCCGGGGCGCGGTGGCACGACCCGTCGTTCTGACCCAAATCTATGGGCAGAATCGTCGTTTCGCGTCTTCGGCATGGCGACGGGTCCACGGCCGTACGCGCGTGGCGGCTTTGGAGGCGACGCCGGGTACGGGAGCTACAGCCGGCGGTCGCCTTCGCCCCCGCCCTCGCTGCCGCCACGGATGCCTCTTGTGTGCGGCGCGCCTCCTCGCTTAGAAACCCTAGACGAGCAGATATTCTCGATCTACGGTTCGCGAGCCGCGCTTTCGTCCCCGCCGTGTTTCCGTCGCCACCGCTTCAAGGTCGCCGCTTCAAGGCCATCTCTTCGACGACCGTCTCGCTGCCTGGGCACGGTGACGATGGTGTCGCAGGGGTCCGACGTTCCGTGAGGTGAGCTTGCTTACGGCCCATCGAACTCGCAGATCTTGCTGCTATTACTGGATCTTCCTGCTGTTGCTAGATCTTGCTGACTTGCTTGCTAATCTGCAGCTGCTGGATCCTGGACTACCTCTCAGCGTGGATCTCGTGGGCTGCATCTGAATGTTTTGAGCTTGCTTCTGGCCCTCGAACTCGCAGATCTTGCTGACTTGCTAATTAACTGCAGCTCGCCGTGTTTTCTCTACAGTGGAGCGAACGACTATCTTTCTGGGTGGATCAGGTGGGCTCCATTTGAAGTGTTGGTTTTAGGTTCGTGGAGTTCTTTTGTTCATTGTTCTTTGCTGTCACTTCGAGGCGTAGATTTTGTGGGTCTTTAGCCATGTTTACAGAGCGTGCTGGTAGATGCATTCCATTTCAGATGCATTTCATTTCTTAGATCCGTGCTGTTAGGTGCATTTCATTTCTTAGATTCTTAGATGCATTTAATCTAATCTAATCTAATCTAATCTAATCTAATCTAATCTAGAGATAACCTCCTTGCTAGGACCGGGAGGCTTCTCAGAGATTCGTGCTGTTAGGTGCTCTCGTGCACTTTTCTGTCTGACCTTATGCACTTTTCTGTATGATCCAGGGTGGTTTGTTCTCCTCCCGTTTCTCCACGGTGTGAACAGTGCTGGTTTTCAGCAGGTTAGTGCACGGTCTGATACTCTCAAACTTCTTTCAACCTTCCTGACTGCATTATCCTGTCATGTCAGACGTTCCATTTTAGTGGGCCTGCTCCTCTTTCTGTTTACTTATTCTTGGTGTTATTTGACAGGGAAAGGGTTTCAGTCCCTGCTGTTATCTGAGTCTCTCTTTGCTGGTGCTATTGGTTGTCTGTTGCGTTCTCTCAGGTAGTGGTCTCCCTTCTTTACTATTGTATCCGAGTGTCCCTTCTTTGTATTTAATTTTATGTGTGGATGAATCTAAGTGTGGATTAATTGTGTCTGCGCCTGAGGGTTCCATGCTTCTTTATTTGCGTGTGTCTAATGCTGTTTTTGTTGGGTTTTTTTGTTTTTGCGTTGGGTAATCATGGCTTTTGTTTGCGGCAGGATGTTTGTTGTCTATTCGTCTTACCTCCGTTTGTTGGACGTCGTCGCGTCTCAATGTGGGATTCCCTTCCATTCGTGTGTGAACGAGGTGGCCGGTGACGGTGATGTCCTAGGAGGCGTTGAGCTCGAGCTCCCTGCTGCTAACCATGCCGGTGTGTTGCAGCGTTGCTTTTTCTGGGCATGTGCTTCTTCTGGTTTCCCGCACCCCCATGATCAGGCTGCTCTCCAGGCCCTTTCTTTTCTTCAAGAATATTATGGGTTTGTCATATGTGATTATAATTACCAGGCAATGTTAGCCTATAGGGAATTAGCGAGATCGGCGGTTGTTTTTGCTGCTTCCATTGTTCGGACGGCTGGGTCTAATTGTGTTGGTTCTACAACACGAGCCATTGATGTAGATGTTGCTTCACAATGGCATGTCCTTTATCTACAGATGGTTTCTTCGGCGTGTAGGTTTTAGTAACATAGGTTGATATTCCTTCCTTCTTTCTGTTGTCAGTGTAATGGAGATGGCCTTGCGTGTCAGTGTGACTAATAAAACAGGTTTACCTACATATATTTCATGTTCTTTCTGTTGTCTTGTCTGTGTCCGAGGCTTTTCTCATTGTCTTTCATGTTTGCTATCCTTCTTTTCTGCTTTGTTGGGACTGAGCTTGGATTTCCATTCTAGAGTATTTCTATTTCCTGTGTATGGTGTATATGGGTGTGTACTTATGTATGTATTATATGTTGCTCCTCACCGTCTCTTTGTTTCTGTTGTATGGCTGACCCCTGACTGTTGGCTGTATTGTTTACTGTCTTTCCTAAGGATGGTTAGTTTGCCTCAGATGCGTTTCGTAGGGATGGTTGCTTTGCCTCAAATTTGTTGTTTCATATCCTGATGCCTGCTCGGGGTCGTTCCCGCCGTGGGGTGGGTGCTACCAGTCGTGTGGCGACGTCAGGCAGACCAGACGCGGGTTGTGGCGTTCGTCCGTTGTCTACTGGCGGGTGTGCGCCCCTGTGCAGCAGCCATGCCGCGGGTTGTAGCCGCGATCCAATGGGTGCTTCCGGTTTGGTTCGACCGGCGGATACTTTGTTGTTAGGCCGTAGGAGAAAAAGTACGGTCATTGCTACTCGGTATATCCCCATATATTTCTTCTTTACCACGTCTCCTTCTAAGGGCTATATCCTGCTGTTTTCGTTACAAAAAAATAGGGGACAAGTTGTTGCCGCTGTTGAGTTCCACTGTGACCGCCTTTAATCGAAAGAAACGCAGGCTCCTGCTCAGTCTGCTTCGTTCTGGTTACGCAGGTGCATTCAGCGTTCAACTGTGCTTCTGTGCCTTGCTCACATATTCTTCTTATCTTACGTTCTTATTTGGCGTTTCGTGTTGTCCGTATAGCACCTTCCATCCAGACCCCTCTGCCTGCTGATTGGAAGGGTTTTTCAGCTAGCTTTGCTGAGATGGTAAAAGGTATATTTAGGTCTTCAGCGTCCTTTCGTCGCCTGTTGCCCTACCCTTTCCGTAGGCCATTTTTTGAACTTTGTTACCTGCATCATGTCTGTATAGCTTCTTATCAAGGCCGTTCTTACCATGGCGCTCCTGAGTACAAGTGTTGTCATTGTGGTTCCATCTTCTGGTATGAGGAGAGGGTCAAGAGTGCGTCTGCCGTTACCAAGGGGAGGGTTGTGTACAACAATTGCTGCAAAGGTGGAAAGATTAAGATTCCTAAGTTTGTTCAGCCCCCGTCTGTACTTGCTGACCTTTTGCATTTCGATGGTGATCGCCGTTCAAGAAAATTTATATCAAATATCAGACTGTATAATTGTTTGTTTGCCTTTACCTCGATGGGAGCCAATATTGTTTGGCTGACATCACTTTTTTTGGAGGCCTCGCTGAACAGGTTATTGGAAGTGGTATTCACCGGGTGATACGGACAATCAGCCAAATGGACCTCCCACGGTTAATGATGTGATTGCTGCATCCCGGGTACGGTTTCCACCACCGGAGGTCTCTAGGATACTTGGTAACAGATATAGATTTGTCGTGCTGGTGAACCGGGAAAGTTTTCTTAAGCCACATATTACATTCACAGTCTGTAAGGTTGAAGCTATCTTCCCAAGAGTTCGCCGGCTTTCTTCAGTTGACACTATTATTCCTAGCTCATCTTGGGATATAGACACACCAATGCCTGAGACTGGACATTCTAACCATGATTCATCTACGGCTAAACCTGGAACTTCTAATCAGGTTAGCAACATACCAGCTCACCCTGGGGTTGCTGTTCCATACGATAGACATGCTATGGAAGCTCTGGACCACGCGTTTGCTGTGGCCGTGGAGTGTGCCGATGCTTTTCGTAAGGTAGAGCATAGAAAGTCATCCATGCATTCTGCTAGCGAGATACAAAATACTAGCCTTATCAACATGTATTGCTGCTTCTTTTAATTCTGATTTCGATGTTTCAGAAAGCTGTTCACAGAAGCCCTAGGATCAATGAGGAGACGTCTGATGGGTAAACCATTCGATTATTCTTTATTATTCCTGTCTTTTTGACAGTTGGTTCACTGCTCGTGTCCATCTTGCTAAGGCAAATTTCATTTGTTTTGTCTATTTGCCTGTGCAGGGGGGCTATAAAGACATTGCTAGGTATGGTTTCTAGATGCTTAACATGACACCTTTCTTTGTTATATACTGTGTTTTCTTACAACTGATGGCTCTTATTGTGCTCATAGGGAAGAACTATAGTCCGGTCTTTACCTCTGCCGTCACAGCTCAAAATCGTAAGAGGCGCAAGCTTCTGCTTGATGGTTGGTGCCCCAGTTTAGACATATGGATCTTCTGCTGCCAACATTTATTTCACAACACCTACTAATGTGTCGATGCTCCTTCTTTACAGCTCTAAGGGGACTAAATGACGTTGCTCCCCATCAGTGAAACAACCTTAGGCTACGTGTACAAGGGAACCGTTTTGACTGTCCCACCAACCCTTATAGTTTAGATTTTGGCTTTGCATCTATCTAGGATATCGGGGCTGAATGACTCCACCTTAGTTTGTTATGTGAGGCTCGGTGGGTACATTTTGCTTTCCAACTTACATGATTGTGCTCATTGAAGGCTATGTATTTTTAATGGTTCCTTCTGTCTGTTACTTATGATGACTTACTTGGTATTGATTATGTCACTGTTAATCCGTCGATCTCACTTGACTGTTAATCCGTCGATTTCACTGTTTCTTATCCGAAGGTATCTTCTGTTAATGTTAGGTGCTCTGATTTTGCTTTGGTCAGAACGGAGCGACCTGTGGTCTCTCACACTTCCTATTCGTAAATAGAAGTGTAACGGTTAACTGAGAACCTTTTTCTTTTGGAGAATAGACTGAGAAACTCTCGAATGCTTAGATTCACAGTCTAGGCCCATCTGGTGCAAGGTCGCTCGAAGATAGCAGCTGTGAAAGCCCACGACGGTGATGGGTGATAACGGCCCGTATAAAAAACAGAGCGGCATGGTCTGCTTCGTCACCACCGGCATTGTGCGGGCATTGCTGGCCAATCCCCACTCTCAGGTACTGGTATCCTCTCCTCCATGATCTTCGAAGATCTGGTACCCATAATCAATTTTTCTGCTCATACTTCTCAAGTTTTTTACTGATTCGTCGGTCCTCTCCCTTTCATGCTCGATCCCACGGTCAGAGTGTCGATTTTGGCCGTTAGATCTAGCAGGTTAATGTTTGTCCGGTCCAGGTGCTGTCCTCTCGCTCCACAGTTTCCTGCTTAATTCTTTCTCCTTTGTTAGCTTCTATGTCTGATTCGAGCTTCTGATTCTACTACAGGAACCATGGCCAGCCAAGATTTAGTCGGTGACAGTTCAACCTCAACCATAAGCGAGCAGTTGGCCTTCGCTCAGGTAACCCTGTTAAACTATGTGTTTACTCAGCTATCGGTGTCTGCATAGATGTGACTACCAATGCATGTTGGACGTTGCTCTAATACAAATTTGCTTTATCAATACAGAATAAAATACTTTGTATCTTACAAAGAGCTGCCTTAGTATGAATGGAGGTGTTAAGTATTTTGTTCATATACATTTCACTTTATACTCCTATACGAATTGGATCCTACCTTTTTACAAAGATTGCAAGGCAGTACTCTGAATAATGCTAGATTCGGAAATGCTAAAAATGTTACTTTGTTATGGTGCCTACCTTCTTCTAGATAGGAAGGGAAACTATCTATGTACACAAAAGAAAACATTAAAAAAAGTGAAGCTTTTAGTCAATCAGAATAGAACTAGATGACCCCACCTCTTGCACGTTGGATTCTCGACAAGTACAAGGTAAATTCGGAATTCTTTTATAAAGATTTTCCTAATACCTTTGCCCTTTCATCTAATGACGCCCTTCACACTCCTGTCTTTTAGTGCAAGATCAGTAGTTTGGATATCTAAAATGGAATAGATATGACAGACTGCTACAGAGATACCGTGTTTGATTACCTTATGTTACTAATTCTTTTCCTACTTTAGGCTGGTTCAAGGATCGTTACACTGCCTTACAAGATACTGCTTGATCTTATATTAGATGACCTCCACATTCCTAAAACTGAGTATCGTCTTGAGTTAGACGAAGACGGGAACTTTCTTGTGCAGATATTACTGAAAGCATCTAAGCTTGGCAACCAGGTTTCCCTTCCGGACACGTGGATATCTGGAATCTGGTCTAAAGAGTATAGAGAGGCGGAAGAATCGGCCTCGGTGCAGGCGATTAGATATGTTGAAAAGCACGCCGGTGTGGTCGTACGAGATGTGAACTATGGTCATTTGAAAGACCTAAAAGATCAAAATAATGATCTGAAGCATCGACTCAAAGAAGTAGAGCTGTGCAAGGATAAGCTTGCTATGGGTTGGTTTCTTGCCGTTCGAAATATGCATTCCTTTTCTCAGCAGATACGTAGCATCGTGCTTCTAAACTACTCTATCCAAGAAAGTCCGGTCGATGATCTTTGGAATGGTCTTCTGTGCAACATTGCTGACATGGGTTCCAGACTTAAGCATATAGGACTTGACTTGGAGGAACGACTAGAGAAGATGTTAAACCGCGGCTAGATGAGATGCCTTTGTCCACAATGATGTCAGATTGTGGATATATTTTGCGTATTATTCTGTAATAGCTATCTGAGTACTTCATTGACCAAGCAGGACATGGTTTGGCTGTCTTCTTTCTTATTACAACCTTGTGCGTTCTGTGTGTACAGTATACTCTGTAGTGTAGTACTTATTTTTATAATTCAACAAGGCATGTTGTTGGTTAGGATCTAAGGACGTGTTGTCATTTTGTCCTCGCTTGCCCTTGGGAACATTAAGCTGGTTCTTTTAGCAGCCATTTCAAATCATGTGTTCATTTGTATTACGAACGACTGCCATTCATGCATCCGTATTTTGAGAATATTCACACATTTTACCTGTCTAGGTTTCGTTATTCGTGACACGGCCCAGGATGAGGCCCACGGCCCATGTAAAGTCAGGGCACCGAACTAGGTCCATACATGTATACCATGCTGGAGGACTCTGCATCATCGCACCGGCACCCACCGTTCGTCTCTCCAGGTATTCCCCATTCGATTTACTGTATGCTGATTCTCTCCTGCCAAGATCTACTTGCTTTTATCTTTTCTTAGCAGCTCATTCTTCATTCTTGCTAATTCTCTTTGTGCCTCCTAGGTTCTTTCGCCTAAGGCGGACAACCTCCACCGCCCTCGGCCGTTCCAAGACAGGTATGTCGCCTCCATAGATCTCGAAGGTTTACACACGTGCCTCCCAGGTTTATAGTATCTGATCTGGTGCACTTCTTATTTCAATGATGTTTCTAAGTTAGTTTACTTCAGTGGATCACAGATGCCAAAATGCTCTTTCTAGGTACTATATTTTTTCCTCAAGCATAAGCTTAGATGATGACCATAGGTGTTTATTTTGTCACGACACAGTGGGCAAGGCCGTGCAGGATTAGTGTAGGCGTGCTTAATCTAAACCGATTAATGTTAGGATCATTTGTACAGCTTGACAACCTCCTCTGTGTTCAGTTATGGTAAAGTTTTAGTGGCTACTTTTCTGCATTTATCCTCCTTCCTAGATAAACTCACGCTGCCTTACATTGTTTAGCTTACCATGCCAAGCCATATGTATGTTCTGTTAGGTCTTCACACCCACTACCACGAAGTTGAATTGAGCTCTTGGTTCCTTATTGCTTTAGTCAAGTGCGACTGAGAGCTGGTCTTGCTGTTGTTTCTATGCTAGGCTGGGCATGGATATTGTCGAGATTCCAACCACTGTCCTCCTTGAGGAGATGATGAAGAAGTTAGGTTTGCCAAACCCAGTATACAAAGCTGAGATGTCTGGACAAGCAAAGCTGGTAAGTTCGGTCACGTTCTATCCGGCAACCCGCTGTCTTAGAATCGGCTATGGTACCGTATCACTCCTAAGCTCTCCTATGGATACTTTGGAAGAAGCAAACAACGATGCAGCGAGACAGGTTATCAAGTACATGGAAAAGAATGAAAAGAAGATTATTAAAGACTACAGCTATGATCAGCTTGAGACAGAAAGGATGATTAAAATGGATCGCATGGACCAGATTCTTGAGAATAACAGAGAGATTTCAGAGCTCATCAGGGAGAGGGATCGCCAGATAGAAAATATGACAAAGCAGTGGGATGATTTCATAGAGGATGTTTCCACCGCAAACGGCAAGATCCATAACATTGCTGAGGAAGGATATACAGTGGGTGAATCTGATGAACAAGGTGTGTGAACCGCATGCTCGCAGAAGTACAGACTGGTACAGAACATGTTAATCTTCTTACCTTCGTGGCAACAGATGTGCTGCGGCAGATTGGCAAATTTCCATGTGACATGGACTCTGTTTCAGGTGAGACCGCGCCGTTCTTAGACTACCCTCCAAGTCTACCTCTCTCACCACATACGGATTACATCGAGGGCTGCCTTGATGACGAGTACATGTATGATAGCGATGACCTGACCTCTATGGACTGTCTCCACCTGTAGATAGTCGCTCGGAGTCCTCTGTAATATATTATATGTGATGTCTGTAATGGTTTGGAACCATCGTAATGACAAGCTACCTATCCTAAAGACTTATTAGTGAAGACCTTTTGTATGTAGAGACACCATGTGCCACTTAACATGTAATAACAATGTTGTGTTAGTACTACATGCTGTCATATTATTTTAAGCATGTGATCACCATCTCATTCAGTACTGATTATTGATGACAGTTAGCCGTATGCTTATTCCATGTTCGCAGGCTGATAGTTGGTTCATGGAGAATAAATATAGGCGCTGACATGAGCTATTTACTCATCCTTTTTACTGAAGTATTCACGTATATTGTGAAAATCACCTTTTTATGAAGGAATCTCCTGACTTAAAATATAGGTAAATAAACGAATTCAACAGAGGAAATTCGTTCCTATTTTTTTCTGTGCTAGAGAAGAAACTGGTCTGGAACAAGATGGCGTCGTAAGAAAAAGGCCGCCTGTTTTCTGATGGGCCTAGGCTTTCACGGGACGGTGCAAGTTATCGATACGAACCCAACAAAAAAAAGGCTGCTCCAAGATATTTATGTCTGCAATATCCTCTTCTTCTCCACCACCGAGGAACCCTGAGAGCTGGGCCGAGGAGCCGACAGAACGGGCTCATTCACCGGATGGAGGACGGCGTGTTCACGAACTCTGCTCCATCCGCGGAGATCTGGCCTGCCTCCGCATCTCCGACAGATTGCGGTTCCATGGACCACCACCTCCCAAAGGTCGGTACAGTGCACCCTTGCCATTTCGTCCAGCGAGTGCCCGTACCTTTACATTTCGTCAGCCAGACACCTATCGCCGTCCACATTGTTTAGATGTGATGATGACTTATTTTGCTCCATAGTTGTCTTATTTCTTCTATTACAAGTACGTGCTTTAGGAACGTAGCTAGGTTACAGATTGTTACGTGTAATACTGAGTCTATACAGCAGCAGCCATATTTAGCCTTAGTGTCTGCACTGGTCATTTAGCATTTTCATTATCATTAGTTTAAATAGCTATATCGTTACACTTGCTTTTTGGCTACATGTGATGTGTGAGATTAATATCACTGGTTGGTAGACGCTGTTCTAACTCTGATGTGCTACGTAGAAACAGAGCTTCTAAACTCTCTACCTTCATATCATGTCGCGATCCGTGATCGTTAGCCATTGTTGATCTACTTTGTCGTCTTATCTTCTCTATCCATCGTGTGATACGTGAATTTTTATAATTTACCTCTCTCTTGTCCTACTTCTTCAAGGTGAT
This sequence comes from Poa annua, assembly GCA_026929855.1. Classification (NCBI taxonomy): domain Eukaryota; kingdom Viridiplantae; phylum Streptophyta; class Magnoliopsida; order Poales; family Poaceae; genus Poa; species Poa annua. The sequence continues at coordinate 218,202,916 of CM049427.1, read as the reverse complement.
TCCGAGCTGTACTACTGTCGTCATCACCAAACAATCGATGTTGCAGTTAGCTGTAGTAAAACTTGATGTCAAAATGCATAGGATCCAGGTCACTGACATGAACAATGATGAGTTGTTGGGCTCCATATGTATGGATGTTCCACCACACCGTGAGTACCCATATACAAGCCAGAGGGAGTTCTTTGGGGAGTACACACCGTGCAAAGAAGAGGCAGTTGAGTCCGCGTGCTCAGCGGCTTTGGATTACCTCATAATGGTTGGTGTCTTGATCATTGATGACGCCAATTATGCCAAACTAAAAATATGCCAGGCAGAGTTACATAAAGCACGTTTCTGGGAAGACGCCTTCCGGAACCGTGTGATGACGCTACAGGCGTCCTTAGGAAAACCAGTGCAAGCAAAGCACCATATTGACATCTTAGATGAAAACAGCGCCGATGATCAGGTCAATCTTATACTGCCTCATACTATACTCTGTATTCCATGTTCTACCTCATAGACATGTTGTTCACTCCTTTCAAGCAGCTTACCTAATCCTGTATTTTTCATTCTTCTGGTTGCATTAGCCTGGCCATGATTTACAGACCGAGGCGACTCCTCATTCCTTGTGCAAGATTCCATATAATAGGTGTCTATACATGTTTCGAAAGTTCATCATAACGATTTACCAACTGTTTCTCTAAAGCATGTCTACCTCGTGTGTACAGGAAGAAGGATGTACCCTGTACCTCAAATGCACGCAAGTCTCTGTTTCAAGGACCTCACCATCAGGTTCGCGTTGGGCAACCATTAGTCACCGCAAAAACTACGACCAGGACACTTGCAGTAAACAAGCGTCTTCAAGATGAGACGTCAATCGACGATGCTGGAGAAGGTAGTATAGGGAAGGAAGCTAGAATCTAAGTTACTCTGTCAGCCAAACCGTACCCGATGCTGGTTCGGTCCACGTAGCTACCCTAGATTAATTCTGACTTTGTTGGTGCGAGTCAGACTTATTTTGAGGCTGCATTCAGAGAATGTGCTGGGTGATATTTTGTTTATGCTGTCCATGTCTCATTGTTAACGATGTTGAGGCCAGCCACCTATAACTCATTGAATTGCTGTCTAGGTCACAAAATTGATCAGCTGTTCCAGCAAACTGATGTATTTCTTTTGCAAACTATATGTAGTCAGAACTACTTCTATATTACTTCCCCAGTATGCGGCACCGGTTCTTTTCCGGTTACTTGTGACTTCTATGGTATGATGATCAGCTTACCGATTTCACGCTTCAATATTTGTGCAGGGTGAAAGTATATGACAACTCAAGCTAAATAGCATTGATATTGGAAATATCGGACCCTAATTACTCTAAAATCAAAACCCAAACATTTGCTCGACAGTACTCTGATATGGTGGGCTTGCTTCGATAGCTGACTATTGCTGGGCCACACGGTGACATCATATGATAGGTCCATGAAAAAGGAACCCTTCTGCTAAAGATAACCTTATCCATCCTTGCTGCTGTCTCCATCCTCGGCCACTCTCGCTTCCCCTCCGATGTATTGCTTGGATCTTCACTTTCTTTGGTTGCCCTTCTTCTATTTGTAGTTCATATTCAACGGTGGGAACCCTGTACAGATTCTGATTTTCACATGTTCCCTTGCTCCCTCTGCAGGTTCGCCAGACTAAGAGGAGGACCAAGCAACGGCGCCGCGAAACCGTGATTGGAATAAGCATTCAGTATATCCTAGCCTCTCATTTCCACTGCTCGGTTAGGTTCAGTATTGCATGCATGATCTCGCGTATTAGTAGATTTGGATGATCTACTCACAATGATGTGCAATACATATTGGCTGCCTTTTTGTTAGCTGTTTAAAACTGCTTCATATCCACTGATGGTTCATCTTGGCTTATCTGCTGTTTGCCTCCCTTTTTATTAGGCGTGTACCATGGAAGTTGTTCAAATTCGGAACAAAGTTATACTTGATGCCATGCAAGATGAGTTAAGACTGCCAAGGTCTACATCTCAGACTGATGCCGTTAGAGACGGCACTTTCATTGTCACCGTAATGTTCTTTCCAACAGCAACGAGCATGCACCAAAAGAATGGACAATTCTCGTGCCAGAGCTATCCATGGAGCTGTGTTCGCGACGCAGAGAAGGAAGCAGTACATGAAGCAATTCAGTACATGGAGTGTATTGAGAGAAAGACACCAAGAGACTATAACTATTTTAGACTGCAGACAAAAAAGGATCTGGAAGCAAGTCTATTTCACCAGATAACCCAGAAGGATCGAGAAATTGCCTGCCTTAAAGAGAAGGTACCGGATCGCAACTTACTTTCTTCGGCACCCGGATACATCTACCTACTAACATTGTACTGACTTTCCTGCTAGGTCTACACATACGTTATACTGATTTTCTAATTTCCTCTATACAGCTGGCCCAGATGTGCTTGTCTCCAGACTCTCAAGCATGATGTTATCCTGAATCTATCATCGTCTTCACCAAGCAATGCTGGCAAACCATTTATCTCCTGTACTACCTATGCAGACACCGTGTGTTTTTGTTTCATAGATGTTTATGTGCTTCGTGTAGGGTTCAGAAGCTGCTCTGCTGTCCTACGTTGTATTAGTGTACTCTAGCTTTCAATTACATATATGCGTTCAGATCTTGGGTGCCTTATGACTCACTGTTAATAACGATGTTCAGAATAGCTACCTCCGTGCTTCAAAATGTCTCCATATGCAATAATTTGTAAAACGCAACTACGTGTGCTTCGTCGGTTCTTCCATCTAAGTTCTCATACATATGGATATAAAAGTCCTTTAAATGGTTTGTATAAACGATGATCACCACGGGCAAGAAATTTAAAGAAGCTAAGAGCGACGCGCGGCGAGCCGCGCCGTTCGGATCTAGTTCCACATATTGTGGCCAACGGTGATCTAAATATGTCGCGTCTGGATGTCCAATGCACTATCCCACACATGGGCAGATGAGGTATAGGTGTCTAGGCAACACAATGGTGTATGGATATCGACCTATCATCGCCCCCCATCTTTCTAGATCATAAGAGTAGTGCAGCAACACAACACATCATGCATCATTGTTTCTCAATGTCCTCACAAAAAGTGTACCTCCTCATAAGAGCAACGATATACATGACGATTGTTTTTAGGCAACAGAATGATATATGCATATCGAACCATCATAAATCTCCTATTTGCACAATTTATGTGACAGACGTATTGGACTACATGTCGCGCGTGTCGGACATGGACGCCTAATGCACACGACACGTGTGTGTTGGGAAACCCCATGAGGAAGGTGTGGAGAGTGCATCAACAAGTTTCTCTCGGTATGAAAACAAGGTTATCAAACCAGTAGGAGATGAAGACGCTTTTGAAGGTGTCAACGGCGCCAGAAAATAGTTGTTGTAGGGATGGTCTAGACGGTTGACTTGAAAGCTGCACACAACACAACCAAGAAACTTTGCCCCAACTTAAGATTGAGGTTGTTAATCTCACAGAGGCTTGCTGAAAACAAAGGATTAGACATATAGTGTGGAAAATGATGTTTGTTTGCAGAGAATAAAAGAATAGTATTTACAGTAGGTTGTATTATCGATGTAAAAGAATGGACCAGGGTCCACAGTTCACTACTGGTGTCTCTCCATAATAAATAATAACTGACATGCGGGTAAACAAATTACAGCTGGGCAATTGACAAAATAAATAAATGCATAATGATACATATACTTGTCACAGTTTCTACAATGAGATTTACTTGGGCATTACAACATGCATGGACCGTTCAACCACATCTATGACTAATAATCCACCTTTCGGTTAGCGTCCACACCCCATTCAGTATTAAGTTGCAAGCAACAGATTATTGTATTAACTAAAGTGCATAATGTAAGCAACACAATTATCCTTACACAAAGCATCGTTATTTTACACCTAGTAGCAACAGTATATCAGATGTGTTTCTAGAGAAAGGGCTAGGGGTTCCGTCGATTTTAGGTCTGAGTGATTTTATATCCGAGAGGGGGCATTAGTGGAAAAAATCTTACCTGCGGCGCACCCTTTAGCCTTTCTGTGGCGCAGCCAGGAAAATGGGGGTGCGGCACAGTTATCTCGTCACTAAAATATATTTCCATGGCGCACCCCCTCAGTGTGTCACAGAAATGTTTAGACTTCTGTGGCGCATCCTTCATGATGCGCCACAGAAATATTTCAGTGGCGCATGTGATTAAAGTGCGCCACAGAATTATATGCGCCACAAAAAACTTAAGCATGCGCCACAGAATAAATAACAGGAATTTTGGAAAAAATATCATGTTGTACAAATATAGGTATATATACAGGATTTATACATATATATTAGAAGTTGACACATATATATTCAACCAGTACATAAATTAGAACAGACATATCAAATTCATTCGAAACCGAGAAGTCTTATCACATACATATATAGTTCTAAGAGAAGTCTTATATAAAGTAGTAAGAACATAAACAAGATAAATGCTAAGCTAGCTAGAAAACAAGTCGCACGAGTAAACTACTCATCGTCTGATCTGGTGTTATAGAAGATGTCAGACCACTTGGAGTCATCGGTGTCCCAGTCATCCTTGTTAGCATTCTCGGCGGCCTCCCGACGGCGGCGACGGTCTGCCCTACTTTGCTCTCTTCGGTTCCTGTAGAACTCCAACTCGGCGGTGACATCGCCCGGGAAGTTCTCCCTCCACTGGCGCATCAGCTCCTCGTCGTTCTCGGCGGTGTCGATCCGCCGCTGCACCTGGCGGTGGCGGCGACGATCTTCGTTGGTGAGGAGGGCTGGCCGTGGCTCGAGGAACTCCGCCTCCACGATGTCCTGACAGTCCGGGAAGTTCAGCTCGCTTTGCGGGCGCCGGAAACGCCACGCGACGGCGTCGTACGCGCACGCTGCCTCCTCCGGCGTGGGGTACGTCCCGAGCGTCTGCCTAAATCCGCCCACGCGGATTTCGGCATAGTAGGTGCCGTTGGGCTGCTCCCGAACACCGCGGAAGCCGGACGACCCGCGACGGCGTGGCGCCATCGTCTACAGGCATAAGAGGAGGTTAAGCAGTTAGTACAACAAATTAAAACTTATACAGAACAAGATGCAAAGAAATAATATCAACATAAGCGCATGCCTCATATATTGTGGACACAAATTTAGAGATGGCGCGTCTGAGATCTAGTGAGATGCAGAAAATGTGTATTTGTGCACATCACCAGTTTCAGAGACGCAACCCCTAAATCACACGGTGTCACATTGGTTTAATCATTGGCAATCAAAAGAAGGTAAAATACAAGTTAATTAAAAAGCAGTCAAGAACAAACAAGGCCTCATATGGAATTGCTTCAAATATGGTGTGAGCGAACAACGTGGAATGAACACTACGTATATGTTCATACAACATGGTTCACTCACACCTCTCTGAAGATGTAACGTGAAACCATCTAATCATCGGCCAAAATTAGTCATCTTAAATTCGGTCCAAAGAAAATTTTGCCTCATACTTAGACCGGAAACACACAAATGGTCCGAGATGAAGTAAGTGAAAGCCAGTGGGATGCAGAAAATGTGTATTCATGTACATCATGGGTCGCATCACACTGGTCTCGCTTACTCCAGCTCGGGATTTCATGTTGTCACATCATTTTAATCATCGGCATAACAAAAGGTGGTTAAATGCAAGTTAAAGAACACTCAACAAAAACAAGCAAGACCTCATAATTAGAACTGACATGCTTCAGGGACGGAGCTAGTGAACCAGGTAGGATGCACGAGATCTGTGCACTCATGCATATCACAAGGCTCACTAGCCCCACACCTGAAACCTGTATCACAACATTTTAATCATCGGCACATCACAAGATGGTAAATAGTACAAAAAGTAAAATGCAATTAAAAAACACCGAACAAGCAAGGCCTCATACGGAATTGATCAGTTTAATCATCGGCCAAAAGTAAAACTACTAACAGGACAAGAAACTACTTAGCACAATAATACAAAATGAGGCAATAACACAAATTTAACATGCTAGTACATCACGTTTTACTTAATAGAGAAACTATATATTGAAATTTAACATATTTTACGAGGAAAAGAAACTACTTAGCACAATAATATAAAATTTGACATATTTTGCATTTTTAGTTTTCATTTTAGGCAAAAAAAATGGTTTTGGCATTTTAACAAACACCTAATGTGCGGAAGGAAGGGGAAGGGGAAGGGGGGAGCTCACCGGGAGGAAGGGCGGCGCAGGCGCGAGGCGACGAGGCGCGCGGCGTAGGCGCGGGGCGACTAGGCCCGTCGGCGTCGATGCGGAGGGCGGCCGGGCGCGGCGGTGGGCGTGCGGGACGTGGCGAACGGCGGCAGTGCGCGAAGTGGCGAGCGGCGTTAGCGGCGGCGGCGCGTGGGAGGAGGCGCACGCGCGAGAGGAGGCGCTAGGGAGGTGCGGTGCGGGATGGGGGTAGGTGGGGTTTTGTAGGATAGGGTTTCTGTGGCGCATGGAACTGGTGCGTCACAGAAAGCAGCCGCATGCGCCACAGAAAGCAGCCACATGCGACACAGAAAAAGTAGTATGCGCAAAAAAAACTAACGTATAAAAAGACCCTATTCAATTGTTAAACTTCAAATAAGTCTAAGGACTCTACTCAAATATTATGAAGATATGAAGATATATACAACACACAACTCAACTCAACTCAATGCAACACACAACACAACTTTAAATAAAAAATCTGAGGTGCGCAAAAAAATCTAACGACAAATTATATATTACAACACAACTCAAATGAAGATACAACATAGCTGAAATGAAGATACACAACACAACTCAATCCGTTGATCCAGCGTCATTGCCATTTGACGATGATACACTCTTCTTCTTGGACGATGATTCAACCTTCTTGCCCTTCCCCACCTTCTGACTTCAGGGCCTTGGATGACGACATGATGTCATCGAAATCATCGCTCTCATCTACCCAATGGTAAGACTCAGCGTATGAATCAAGATCCCATTGAGTCTTGAACTTGCCCTTCTCAACTTTCTTGTTAAACCTGACTCGGAACCTAATCAATTCACGACGAATTTGGTTAGGGGTCCGATATGGATACCCAGCGCTACATAGCTTGGCTCCCAACAAAGCGAGATGGCTCTCACTCTCAATAAGTTCGTCGTAATACACTTTCCTACCCTCAACATGCAAATTATTGGAAATACGCGCGAGATACTCGACAGCGGGACTGTGGAACCCGCCAGACGCACACTTATTGCAAGGACCAACACAAACCATCCTTACACGCTTAGCTAGACTGAAAATCTATAATTCCAAATCTCATACTGGAGGGGGATTTTATAGGAAGAGGAGGGAAGAAATATGGCCGGAAAACAGGGAGAAAAGGCGGGAAAACTATCTGTGACGCACCAGTTACATATGCGCCACAGAAAGTTAACATTCAGTGGCGCACCAGCTCCATGCGCCACAAAATGTCAACTATCTGTGGCGCATGGTACAGGGTGCGCCACAGAATGTCATTTATCTGTGGCGCATGGTACATGGTGTGCCACAGAATATGCCTCGGATTTCTGAAATCCGACCAATTTGGGGGGCCCACCATATTTCGGTGGCGCATATTTCTTGGTGCGACACAAAAATGATATATTCAATGGCGCATATTTATTTTGTGCGCCACAGATATCGGTGGCGCACATTTGTGGTGCGCCACTAAAAGAGTTTTGTGCCGCATGGGCTGCTGGTACAACACAAAGGGTCATCCCACCTATAAGCCTTTTTCCACTAGTGGGGACGCGAGGGGGTGGTCGAGTCGGCCTCATGATGTGCGGGGCCAGGAGCCTACCGCGCCAGCACCTTGTTAGGGTGGCTTGATGCCCCCTCCGTCTGGTCTTCTGGCTTCGTGACTTTCCTGGAAATATAGGGACTGATACGTCCAAAATGTATCTATAATTTTTGATTGTTTCATGTCATTTTATGAGTTTAGCACTTGTTTTTATATTAAGTTTATTATTTATTTGGACTAACCTACTAATAGTTCCAAAAGTGCACAATGTTCTTATTTTACACTTTGATGTGTAGGAACTATCAAGAATACAAAAGGAAACCTTGTTGGAGTCAAATTAGGACTTTCCAGAAATCTGTCTGAATACTATTTTCGAAGATTGTCACGTTGACCCCCGAAGCTGACGACAAATGAAAAGCAAATGTGATACAAAGTTGTCGGAAATTTTATTTACATAAACCTGGACTAAAAATTCGGCCCAATCCGACTCCGGATGCTCCAGATATGCCCCTTTTCGTAAGGCCCAAGAGGGGTTGACGGAAATCCGAGAGTCTATAAAAAGAAGGAAACCCTAGGTCGTGAAGGACTCCTCCACCCACGAATTTCTAGCCACCAAAGCCACGTCTTCCAAGAAGCCATGAAGGAGGGAGGATAAGGGGCGGCGCTCCCCCATGATGCCGGCGGCGGGGAAGGATCTCCCCTCGCCGCCGCCGGCGCCGCCGCCACCCGACGCTCCTCGCTGACCTCTCCGCTGTCTTCACCGCTGTCTCCATCACCAAATCCTCCTTGTATTCAGTGGTTCAACCTCCCACAAACCTCTGTACCGTCCTATGTAAACTTGGTGTTTGATGCTATAATATTTATCCTATGATCTATGACATGTTTGTGTAGTTATTTGTCTTTTTATTGCTTTGTTGAATGCATGAGGTTCATTAGAGTTGTATGTTGATATGATACTGTCCTTTAGTGTTCATTATATTTGTGCGTGCATGGATCAACACCTTAGGGCTAGTAGTATGTGCAAAGGAAGGGGGAAGTTCTCCCGGAGTGACAGAAAGCTGAGAACTCAAACCGGTTAGTTGCACGTATGGGAGTAAGAGGACCATCGAACTTAAGACTATGGTTGGAGAAATCTTAATGCATTGTTAGTATTTAAGGATGTTTGCTAACAATCCAATCATAGTACTTATAATCCCTAGTAGTGGAGCACATGTATATTTAGCCTCTTCCACTTAGAAAACTGCATCGAAGACAATGAAACCAATATCTTCACTAATTAATCTTGTACAAAGCCACCACAATTACCACCACTTTTCCACACTCATGGTACAGTTAGTTTATGGTTACTTAGTATATCTTATTGCTGTAGCACTAACATTTACTTTCTTGTATTTATTATCTTGCAAAACTATCTCTCATACCCGTATTATTGCTTTAGTTTTATTTCGTAGATAATGCAAACGGTTGGTGTGTAGAGTTGTATCAGTGGTTGATAGAATTTGAGAGAAAATCCATCCTACCTTTAGCTCCTCGTTGTGTTCGACACTCTTACTTATCGAAAAGGCTACACACGATTCTCTATACTTGTGGGATATCAGGGACTTTCGCATATTTTCTGGTATTTTTCCCTAGAGTTGAAATTCTGCACAAAAATAAGACATCAGCGCAATTTTGCCGAAAATAGCGTTAGTCCGTGCTAGTTGCATTCAAAATACATAAGTTAGAGGTAAAATAATAGCAAAAGTGCTTGGCAAAGTAGATACAGTTTGGACGTATCAACAACAACCAGTCAAAAACAATTTTACCTCTGTTTTCAAAACAATGAAAAGTTCTAGCCCATGTTAAATCCCTGCTTCCCTTCTTGAAGGGCCTATCTTTTACCTACTGTTGGGTCGCCATCCTTTATTTGAGCACCTTCTTGAGAGCATAATTGTCATTCTTAGTGTAATGTGCTTGTCCTAGAATACTATTAACCGCGGAATAATTTTGATGCTTTTATCTTTGATATATTTATTCTAGTCTTCTCTCGAAACTCAGAGGTGCCTGGGCATTTATGTTTTGTTGTACAAATTCGGGCAAGCGAGATACTACTTATCATACCTTATTATGAGCTTTGCAATCTTGTGAATTGGTATGTTTCATGTTATTTATCATTGGTATAATTGACATCTCTTCATAGTTTACATGACTATTGGGTGACACCGTTTGCATATATCTTATTATAAATAGCCTAAGCATTTGCCAGATAATGAGAATATTTACTTCACATGAAGCAAATGTGTTCGTGAAAGTTCTTTTATCGCACTCAGTTATTAACTGAATTGCTTGAGGACAAGCAATAAACTAAGCTTGGGGAGTTGATACCTCCAAAATGTATCTACTTTCCTGAACACTTTTGCTATTGTTTTACCTCTAACTTGTGTGTTTTGAATGCAATTAACACGGACTAACGTTGTTTTCAGCAGAATTGCCCTAGTGTCTTGTTTTTGTGTACAAAGAGCCAGCCTCATCAGGTGCTGGTGCGGCAGTCTTCTGGCCGCGCCAGCACATGAGGAGGTCAACTCGACCACCTCCTCGAGTCCCTGATGTCTACGCACGCTTCTATTCTCGTAGACAGTAGTAGGCCTCCAAGAGCAGAGGTTTGTCGAACAGCAGCAAGTTTCCCTTAAGTGAATCACCTAAGGTATATCGAACTCAGGGAGGTAGAGGTCAAAGATATACCTCTCAAGCAACTCTGTAATTAAGATGCAAGAAGTCTCTTGTGTCCCCAACACACCCAATACACTTGTCAGATGTATAGGTGCACTAGTTATGCGAAGAGATAGTGAAATACGAGTAATATGGATGATTATAAACAGTAATTGCAATCTGAAATAAAAATGGCAGCAAGCAAACATGTAGCAGAACTTGTTGGAAATGGTGTTTCAATGCTTACAAACAAGGCCTAGGGATCATACTTTCACCAGTGGACACTCTCAACAATGACATCATAGATGAATAATAAATAATACTCTTAAACACTCTCATGTTGGATGACAAACACCATTCATTGTGTAGGGCTACAAGAGCACACTCAAAGTCAGAGTAAACTAACACCAACAATGTCATAAAAGAATCACACACGGTGCACACACTGTCACTGTTACAACCGTGAATAACCCCGGAGTTCATATTAAAGTAACCTCTAGAGTGCATAATAGATAAAGAGTAACATCACATATTCAACTAGATTACAAAGCTCATGATCACATAAAGATCACATAGGAGAGAGACATAGACCACATAGCTACCGTAGAGCCCGCAGCCCCGGCGGAGAACTACTCACTCCTCGTAATAGGAGTCGGCAATGGTGATGGAGATGGCGGTGGAGTCGATGGAGATGGCTCTGGGGGCAATTCCCCATCTCGGCAGGGTGCCGGAACAGTGACTTCGATCCCCCGAATCTCGTCTTCGATGGCGGTGGCGCTCTGGAACTCGTGGAGGAAAAAGGCTTGTTTTTGATGTCTCGTATCGTCGAGGGGTATAAGTATGCGAAAGGGCGAAGGCGGTGGAGGGCCGAGGGCCGTCACCACGACCTCGCACGGCCAGAAGGGCTCCCGCGCCTTGACCAGGTGAGGCCGCCTCGGTCTCCGTCTTTGTTTCTCCTTTGGACTTCTGGAACGCGTCGGGAAAAATAGGAGTTTCGGTACAGAAATCGTCCAATTCCAAGAATATTTCCTTAAGTGGTTTTCTGAAACGAAAAACATTAGAAAACAGAGAATTGGCACTGTGGCATCTTCTCAATAGGTTAGTCCCAGAAAATGCATAAAACCATATAAAATGCGTATAAAACATATGATAATTGGTATAATATAAGCATGGAACATAAGAAATTATAGATACATTGGAGACGTATCAACATCCCATGCTTAGTTCTACTCATGCCGAGTAGGCAAGAACAATAAAAGAATAATTTTTGAAGTGACATGCTTTCAAACAATCTTGATCATATAATATTGTAAGGCTCATGTTATGAATGAAATGACTCAAGGCAATGATCTATAGTTTGCTAACAAATAGATAATGAGTAAACAACTACATCATATAAGTAGAAACTTTTAATGAATAGTACTTTCAAACAAGCATACAAAAGATTTGCATAAGAGTTAACTCATAAAGCAATATTGTCTTAGTAAAAGAGCATTGAAGCAACACAAGGAAAGATATAAGTTTCAGCATTGGCTTTCAACTTTTGAATATGTATATCATTTAGATAGTTTGTCAACACAAAGAAATATAACAAGTGCAATAAGTAAGCAAATAAGAATTGTTGCACACGGTAGACACAAGTGTTTGCTTCAGGGACAGAAAGAAGTAGGTAAACTGACTAAACAAAAAGTAAGAGATATGCCCTTCGCAACCGGGAAGCAGAGATACAAGCATTCGCTAGAGCTTCTTAGTTTTTGTAGGTTTTTGAAATCATATAGAGAGCATAAAAATAAGTTTTTGAATGGTGTTTGTCGTTGTCAACGAATGGTAATGGGCACTCTACCCCCCTTGTCAAGCAGACTTTCTTAAGAGCGACTCCCATGAAGGACGTTATTTCTACCCAAGTGCATATCATCCCTCTATCTCTTTTGTTTACACATGTAGTTTAGAACTTGTATCATTGCTTGACTGATTAGATCAGGGGGGAAATGTGAAGAAAATGCAGCGGTTGAAGTTGTAGTTAATTGGGACTGGGCACCCAATTTGCCAGTTCCTTTTTGCAAGTTAATGGATAAGCGGATGTATATGCCACTAGTCTGGTTGGTGAAAGTCTATCTAAAAGCACATGACAAGGTTGATATTCGTAACACCACATACTTCATCATGAGCTAATAAACATTGACACAAATAAGAGATAATAAGTTTTGAATTAAATGTAGCACATGAAGTATTTACTTGGAATGGCAGGAAATACCATGTAGTAGGTAGGTATGGTGGACACAAATGGCATGGTTTGACTCAAGGATTTTGGATGCACGAGAAGCATTCCCTCTAAGTACAAGGATTTGGCTAGCAAGGTTGTTTGAAGCAAACACAAGTATAAACTATGACAACAAGACGTATATAAAAACATATTGCAAGCATTATAAAACTCTACATTGTCTTCCTTGTTGTTCAAACACTTTAACTAGAAAATATCTAGACCTTAGAGATACCAAACATGCAAACCAGATTTCAACAAGCTTTATGGTAGTTCTTCACTAATAGGTTTTAACTACGTGATATAAAAGCTTAAACATGATCTACTTGAGAGCTCAAAACAATTGCTTGTTCTCAATTGTGCAGTTCAACGAGCGGATGAGCACACTAGGCTTCTACGGGGAGCATGGTGTGGAGGAGACACCTGAGGAGAACTACACCGCGCACTACGCCGGGGCGTCTTCGAGCTCGTATTATGGAGAAGGTTCTTCGACATACCACGATGAAGCCCAGGACTGGACACAGTGGGGTTGATCTCCACTTAGGCCAAAAGCCTAAGCTTGGGGGTAGGTATACTGCTAGCACACTCATGTATATATCATTATCATTCCGTACTTTGTATATCCATGTTTCGCTTTAGTTTTCTTTCTTTATTTTATACAAAGTAAAGTAAATCATGAACATATAAAAGAAACAAAGAAAACTAAAGAGAAAATGGATATACAAAGTACTGAATGATAATGATATATAGATGAGTGTGCTATCGGTATACCTCCCCCCAAGCTTAGGCTTTTGGCCTAAGTGGAGATCAACCCCACGGTCTCCAGTTTTGGGCTTCATCGTGGTATGTCGAAGAACCTTCTCCATAGTACAAGCTCGAAGACGCGCCGACGTAGTGCACGGTGTAGTCCTCCACAGGTGTCTCCTCCACACCATGCTCCATGTAGAAGCCTAGTGTGCTCAACCGCTCGTCCAAATCCACCATCGAGAACGACCATGGCTTCCTGACAATACTGAACAAATCGGGTTGCGGCAAAGGGATTTCCCTTTCGCTACCGTTAGCAAACATGAACCTAAATACAAGATTTCCCACAGTAGATCTATTAGTAACAAATTGACCTTTCACTGCAGCAAGGTCAAGTTTGCAACGAGCAAGTAATGCATCATTAGGATCAATAGGAAGCCCCAATTGTGCAATAATACGTGAGGCAATAATCCCTCCATAGATAGGTCCCTTAGCATATAAGCGCCGAACAATGAGGGAACCTAGATTAAATGGGGTTTGTAGTGCCCTTGCTTAAGATTGCAATGGCACTTATGAATAGTGCAGAAGACTTGGATCACATAAGTCTCTCAATTTCCAATAAGATGTAATATCACAATACGATGTCATAATCTATTACAATACGATACGAATGATCCAAAAAAAAATAATCCTTACAATTTTGCATAGCTGAAAACGCTAGCTGAATAAATAGTTCACACTTTATTTCAGAGTTCAAACGCAAAACAAAAGATAGCATGGAGCTACAGCATCTCCATGAAGCCACTGGCAGATCATGTTGGTTGTAGCTCGAACACGACCCCCTTACTCCTCATTCGGACATTCTGCAAGTTTTAGTTGCAGCCCAGCTATAAAGGGTCAGCACAATTGAATTGTGGTGGCAAGTGACTTTGATTTCTAATATTCTACTAAGCTATGTCTATATGCTTATTTGGCTGGTGGAGCTCAAGGCTATTGCGTAAAGCAAGTTTTCTCCTACTTTTGATAAAAAAATTTCTTAAATCAATATCTTCTCTTTCAGAGACATCTCGAGACAAGTCCATGTCTCCTACCCATGTTCACCCAACACAGTTTTATTAAGAAATTGGGATGAAGAGATTTTCAGAACACAGCCTTGTGTAGTTACTCAAATTGTCCGATGCTGGGGACACGGCTAAGATCTTAGGTTTTAACTCTCGAGAGTGTGTGCACTTTCACCATTAGACTCAATCAACCCAAACTATCCTCTACACTCATTTAGTGAGAATGAAAAGGAGAAGATCAAGACGAGACTTTTCAGAAGTTGCTTTCCCATGATCATACTAAGAGATTACCACCGTCCTATCAAATCTACCACCATCAATCTCTTGACCCAGGTCCACATCAACTTACTCCATCAAGACAGAGCCCATATTGACCAATGGTTGCACGATAAGCAACTAAACTCAGTGTAAACTTAAATCTCATAGCCCTGGGTGGCCTACCACAAGTGAGCAACTCAGGTTAACACCGCATATCATGGCCCCAAGTAAGTGAAAACTATCTTGGGCGAAGACAACCATGAGACTTGGCCCTGAGAAGCCACTCAACTTGAAAACTCCTCGATCGACCCAATCCACTCAGGCGTTAAATTAATTTAGTGGAAATTTTCATTTATCACATCAACCATTAAACAATCATTTTTGCAACAGGTGCTTCCACTAAATTATAATAGGGGTCTAACTGGAATTTCTAAGGGGTAACCTAACAGGTTTGCATAGCATACTACAATCTCCCAGAAACCTATCATGCATACTACTTTTGCAAATACTGCTTAAAACACTAGGAATGCAATAGAATTAAATAGTAGGTGTTTTATGAAGTCACTTGCCTTGGTAGCAGGAGGAGCAAGCACAACAAGAATAGCAATCACATGCAAGTCCTTCCTCTCCTTCACAATCTAGCAAGGGCGATACACAGAAATAAATACCCACACAATATCACACAATACCAAACATAAAAATGTATGCATGCATGATATGCCATGAATATAACTAGACACTCTTATCAATTATTTATATCTTCTGTTATTAAATGCATGAGATGCAATTCTAGGAGTTTATTATTTTACTTATCAATTAATTAATAGAAATAGTATAACAAAACTTGAATTCTATAACTACAACTTTTATTGTTTTATGAAAGTTTTCAAATAAGACTCATATTAATATTTCTGAACAGAGGGCAATAACCTAACACTAAAACAAATAAGTTTATTTGAGAAACATTTTTATTATTTAAGTTATGGATTTAATAGCCGAATTACTCCTCGGATAATTTCATGAATTACAATTTATCAAAAGGAAAAAAAAATGACGTAGAAATAATCTACATTAGCAGGGCTATCCGTGGATATAAAATTTATCAAATTTGAACTTATAGATCAAAAGTTATGAATTTTCTAAATTTTGCATGTTTTCTGTTTTATTTATAAAATTTCCTGCGAAAAAGAAATAAAATGGGGCTACGTGGCGCGATCCTATTGGACGAAAACGGTTCGCGCAGATCGCGGGCGCGCGCCGTCCGATCTAAATAAAATCGGACGCACGGAAACGTTCCGATCTAGATCCGTTGGATCTAGATCCAACGGCTTATAACTAACGGCCGAACCGAGCGGCGCGCGGGTCGCCGGAGCGCTCGCCGGCGATGGCGCCCGCGGCGGCGGCGCGTCGGCTTCGGCGTTCCCGGCGTTATACGAAGCCCCGGGAGGACCGGTTCTTACCAAAATGAAGCGGAGGAGGAGGCAAGGTCGATGGCGCGGCGGCGGCGTCGGTGTCCTTCTCCTTTCCTCGTCGGAGTCGTGGACGGCGGCTGCGGTCTCGGTCGAGGATGGATACGGCGCTCGGCTGCGAAATAAAACATGCGAGGGGGCTCAACGTGTGCGCAAGGAGATGGGAAAGTGAAGAAAAGAAAGCGGGGACGCTCGAGGTGCTCGATTTTACCGAAATCATGCAAAATGCCCGGCGGCAATGGCGGCGGCGGCGGTCTCGATTCCGAGCAGCCCGGCGGCGGAGTGGTAGGGTTTGGGGGGATTTCGGAGGCGGATTCGAGGTGAATAAATAGGAGGGAGAACGGGAGCTAATCGCGGCGGAAAACGGCTCGGAAACGGCTCAGTCGCGGACTCCATCTCCGGCGCGATCTCCGGATGGAGGTTGAAGAAGGCTGACATGTGGGGCCCACCTGTCATCGAGAGAGAAGAGAGAGGCGCGCGCCGGAGCGGGCTGATGGGCTGCTAGGTCACGCGCGCGCGGCAGATAGCGCCCGGGCTGGCCCGAAAACCATTTCTTTTTAAAATAGAAAAAAACAAAACAGTTTTTCAAATCTGATTTACTAAATGATTTTTGAACCTATTCAAAACATTTCAGAAAAATTCATAAAAATATATTTTGGAAAGGTTATTTAAATTAGCAATTTTTTATAATAAAATTGCCCATTAAATAATTTGGAAAAATTATATTTATTAAGTAAGTTTAAATAATCACTTAATGGGATTAAACATTATTTAAACTCATAATTGAAATTTTATTTAGTACTTATGTGATTAAATGTTAAGTCTATATGATGAATGATGTATGAATGCAAAGTTTTAAATTTTTGCAAAATTGGGATGTTACAAACCTAACCCCCTTAAGATTAATCTCGTCCTCGAGATTCGGTTTGGCCTGCAAAAAGATGTGGGTGTTCTTCTCGAAGATCATCCTCCCGTTCCCAAGTTGCTTCTTCTTCGGTATGGTGGTTCCACTGGACCTTACAGAATTTGATAGTCTTGGTTCGTGTGACCCTTTCTGCCATCTCCAAGATTTTGATTGTCTTCTCTTCATACGTCAGGTCACTTTCCAACTGAACTTCTTCTAGTGGCACTGTATCCCGTAGCGGGGTTTCTGTCATCTCTGGGTGACACTTCTTCAATTGGCTCACATGGAAGACATTGTGAACTGCTGACAAAACTTCCGGCAATTCTAGCTCATACGCCACTTCTCCCTTGCGGGAAAGAATCTTAAAGGGGCCGATGAATCGAGGTGCAAGTTTACCCTTGATCCCGAACCTCTTCACACCACGCATTGGTCACACTCTTAAATAAGCTCTGTCACCTATCTCATATGTGATTTCTCTCCTTTTTGAATCTGCATAGCTATTCTGTCTGGACTACGCGATCTTCAATCTGTCCTTGATTATTGGAACCTTCTCTTCAGCTTCCTGGATTATATCAGGTCCGAATAAACTTCGCTCTCCAACACCGCTCCAAAGTAGTGGTGTGGTGCATTTCCTACCATAAAGCGCCTCAAACGGCGACATCTCTATGCTCGCTTGGTAGCTGTTGTTATAGGAAAATTCCGCGTACGGCAAATTATCATCCCAACTAGACTTGTAGTCCAAGGCACATGCCCTCAGCATATCTTCTAGAATTTGGTTTACTCTTTCCGTCTGTCCATCCGTTTGGAGATGAAATGATGTACTGAACTCTAATCTCGTACCCAACGATTCATGTAGTTGTTTCCAAAAATGCGAGGTAAACTGGGTACCTCTGTCAGACACAATCCTCTGGGGAATACCATGCAAACACACTATCCTCCTCATGTAAATCTCTGCCAACTTAGCACTTGAGTAGGTAGTCTTTACTGGCACAAAATGGGCCACCTTTGTCAATCGATCCACTATTACCCAAATCGAATCATATCCCGATCTGGTACGCGGTAACCCAGTAATGAAATACATTCCTATCTGTTCCCATTTCCAATCTGGTATAGGTAAAGGTTGAAACAATCATGCTGGCTTCTGATGTTCCGCCTTTACTCGGCTACATACATCGCACTTAGCTATATATTTTGCGATGTCTCTCTTCAGGTTATTCCACCAAAATATTTCCTTTACATCCATGTACATCTTGGTGTTTCCCGGGTGTATGGAATAAGGCGAGTTATGCGCTTCTTGCAGAATCAATTTTCTAAGATCATCATCTTGCGGCACGCAGATGCGTTTCTCGAACCACAAGGTGCCTTGTTCATCTTCCCGAAAACCTTTGGCCTTTCCTTCGCTCAGGTTGACCTTGATTTCATCCATTACTTTGTCTCCCTTCTGAGCTTCCCGAATCGTATCCATCAACAAAGGTTGTACGTCCAGTGTTGCTAGGAATCCTTCGGGTACTACCTCTAATCTGAGGTCCTTAAATGCCTTACTTAAATCCTCGGACAATTCTCCCGCTGTCAGTCCATTTACATGGACCTTACGACTCAAAGCGTCTGGCACCACATTAGCTTTTCCTGGGTGGTATTGTAAACTCATATCATAGTCCCTAATAAGTTCCAGTCATCTTCTTTGCCTCATATTCAATTCCTTCTGGGTGAAAATATATTTCAGACTCTTATGATCTGTGAAGACCTCACAACGCTTTCCCAACAAGTATGGTCTCCACGTCTTTAGAGCATGCACTACCGATGCTAGATCCAGATCGTGGGTGGGATAGTTGACTTCATGTTTCTTAAGTTGTCTACAAGCATAGGAGACCACTTTCCCTTCTTGCATCAGGACACTTCCCAGTCCATTATGCGAGGCATCAAAATACACTTGAAATTCCTTTTCTATATCTGGCAAACATAAAACAGGTGCTGACACCAGCTGTTTCTTTAGCTCTGGAAACTTATTTCACATTCTTCAGTCCACTTAAATTTGACTTCCTTCTTCAGTAGTGAGGTCAGTGGTTTGGCAAGTTTGGAGAAGTTCTCAATAAACCTTCTATAATATCCTGCCAGTCCAAGGAAACTACGAATGTCTGCCACATTCTTGGGTACCTCCCACTTAGTTACTGCCGACACCTTTTCTAGGTCTACTGCTATTCCATTCTTTGATACAACGTGTCCTAGAAAACCCACTTCTTCTAGCGAGAATTCACACTTGCTGAATTTGGCATACTGTTTATGCTCTCTAAGTCTCTGTAATATCAGGTGTAAGTGTTCCTCATGTTCCTCTTGACTTTTGGAGTAAATCAGGATGTCATCAATGAACACCGCAACAAACTTATCCAGAAAGTCCATAAACACTTTGTTCATCATGTTCATGAAGTATGCCGGTGCATTGGTTAAACCAAACGGCATTACGGTGTACTCATATAATCCATATCTGGTAGTGAAGGCAGTCTTTGGGATATCTAGTTCTCTTACTTTCATTTGAAAGTATCCTGATCGCAAATCGATCTTAGAGAATACAGAAGCACCCTCTAGCTGGTCAAAAAGCTCATTAATTTTTGGTAGCGGGTACTTTTTCTTGATTGTCACCTCGTTGATTGCTCGATAATCCGTGACTAGCCTTTGAGTACTATCCTTTTTCTCTACAAACAGAATGGGTGCTCCCCAAGGTGATGAACTTGGGCGGATGAATCCTTTCTGCAGTTGCTCCTCTAACTGCTTCTTGAGTTCTTTCAATTCAGCTACGACCATTGGGTATGGTCTCTTAGCTATGGGTCCCGTTCCGGGAACCAAATCTATAAGAAATTCAACATCTCTATCGGGTGGCATTCCCGGTAGTTCTTCGGGCAAAACATCAGGGTAATCTCTTACCACACGAACGTCTCCCAGGCTAACCCCTTAAGAGAATTTAGCTTAACCTTCTTAAGTTCAAATTTGGATTTGTATCTAATCTTCTTATTCTCGGGAGTGGTGAGTGTAATGGATCTATTCACACAATCCAATACTCCTTCAAACTTAGCCAACCAATCCATACCGAGTATAACATCCAGACCTTGGGTCTCTAATATTATCAGGTTTACCGGAAACGAGTGTTTACCAATTTCTAACCTCAAGTTTTGACAATCGTTTTGTGCAAGCATTTCCCCCCCTGGGGAACTCACCCTAACCGGATTTAGCAGGCTTGTAGTAGACAGTTTGTGTTTATTAACAAATGCCCTTGAGATGAATGAGTGAGATGCCCCCGTATCGAACAAGACTAATGCTGGGAAGGTATGTAGTAGGAACGTACCGATCACTGCATCTGGTTCATTCTGCACTTCTTCTACATCAAGATGATTCACTTGTGCCTTCTGGAACGGATTTGGCTTCGAAGCTTCCGGTGCCTTCTTCTTCTCTGGACAGTCTGTGGAGTAGTGTCCCTTGTTCCCACACTTGTAGCAAGTCACTTGACTAATATCCCGTTTCGGTTCATTGTTGTGGCGGTGTTGCTCTTTTCCACTGTTGTTCCCATTGAATGGGTGATTGTGTCCATTACCACCCTGCCCATTTCCTCTGTATCCAGAATTTCCTACTTTATGGATATGACCGTTATGGTTTTGGCCATTTCCACTCTTGTGACTGCTGTGGCTTCCGCTGTTTTCTGGGACGAAAGGTTTCTTCTGCATCAGATTAGTGTTGTACTTATTGGCGCTGAACTTCCTTTTCCTATTCTCCTCCTTCTTGATGTTGCTGTCCAGAGTAATGGCCTGATCCAGAAGATCCTGGTAATTGGGAGCATAGGCCACAGACAATGGTATTTTCAGCTCACCATTGAGTCCATTCAGAAACTTATACTTCCTCTTTGCATCGGTGTCTACATCCTCTGGGGCATAGCGTGAGAGGGAATTGAAGTCCTCCAAGTACTCCCTCAGCGCACGATTCCCCTGTCTCAGGGTACGAAACTCATCCCTTTTCAGATTCATGATCCCAGTTGAGATGTGAGCATTACGGAAACCTTCTTTAAAGGCTTCCCAAGTAAGTCCTTCAAGTGGGTGAGTGATCTGATATGTTTCCCACCACTGTGCCGCTGGCCCCTCCAGTAGATGAGAAGTGAACCTTATTTTCTCCATTTCAGTACACTCGCAAGTAACTAGATCCTTGTACACAGAGCGTAGGCAATCATCGGCTACGATAGGTTCTAAAGCTGTGGAGAATTTGTTGGGTTTGAGCCTCAAGAATCTAGCAAGGCGATCAACTTGGGGTGGGGGTGGGGGTGGCGGCAGTGGTGATGGTGGATTGTTCTGGTTCGCCATGAACTGAGCCATCATGGTCATCAACTGTGTCTGAGCTGCCATCATTTGTTGCATCATTTCGTTGGCATTGTTGTTGTCAGGATCACGACGTGGAGGCATCTGTATGGTGTGAGCATAGGTAAGTATAGATAGAAAGAGACTACAGAGGAAAATCTACCCATGCACAACAACACACAACACAGAAACACATCAAACATCAACCAATAGACACACTCGAAGTATTTTATAAATTCGAAATTTAGAGATTTGAATACCATGCTAGGACATGGTTTCAGGGTACTGCCTCACCACAAATTGGTAGGTCAATACACTTCGATAAGATGAGGAGAAGTACTCGTAAGGTAAGGATAACTGGTGGTCTCTCTAATCAAAATTTGAAACTCCTTATGTAATTGCGGGTGTTCCCACACTTGCGCTTCTTGCCACCTGTGGCTTCCTTGGGAGTGTCCTTATCGGGATAGGTTATCACTAGGGACTCTGGGACGTCAGGGGGGTCGTTCTTCTTTGCCTGAAGTTCCATTTGGCTTAGTTGTTCACACAAATGAGCACACTGCGCCTGCAATGCCAAAATGTGGGCATCCTTCTGCGCAATCCTATCGTCTTGCAGATCAATCTTGATTTCAAGCTCCTTGTTCTCCTTAGTTAGCAGCTGATTTTCTACACGAAGGATATTATTCTCTTCCTCTAAGCTTTCTTTAACGTGACGGTGAACGCGCCCTAAATCTGCCTTGTAGAAAATCTCTTGTCCCAGAAGTATATCCAAGTTATGGCAATGAGCTCCAAGGTCTCCATGATGCTTCTCATTCATACCCCTAAGTGAGGGTTGAACGGGTTGTCCAATGCTATCCCTCCTGGCAAAGTGACGAAAGACGGAGTTGGGCTTGATCTCGTCATAGAACTGCTCAATGATGCGGGACAAAGTCTCCAGCATCGCCATCTCCACTCCATTTTCCAGTTGGGGTATCTAGATCGGAAACGGATCGACTGCGATCCAGGAGGGTCAAGACGAGGGAGAACTTCTGCCTCGATCTTCCAGCGACCTTCAGGATAATCTTCGGACATAATTTCTTTGCCCCTGAAGACTGGCGGCATCAACCTCAAGGTTTTGGAAATATTAAGGAGCTGGTCACTGAAGTAGTACTGGTCTCCTTTCTGCGGGGATATCTCTCGAGTGAAGTTCTTCATCTACAAATTTTTTGAAGGGGTAAGAATTAATGAGATGAAAAAAAAGCACATGACAAGGTTGATATTCGTAACACCACATACTTCATCATGAGCTAATAAACATTGACACAAATAAGGGATAATAAGTTTTGAATTAAATGTAGCACATGAAGTATTTACTTGGAATGGCAGGAAATACCATGTAGTAGGTAGGTATGGTGGACACAAATGACATGGTTTGACTCAAGGATTTTGGATGCACGAGAAGCATTCCCTCTAAGTACAAGGCTTTGGCTAGCAAGGTTGTTTGAAGCAAACACAAGTATAAACTATGACAACAAGACGTATATAAAAACATATTCAAGCATTATAAAACTCTACATTGTCTTCCTTGTTGTTCAAACACTTTAACTAGAAAATATCTAGACCTTAGAGATACCAAACATGCAAACCAAATTTCAACAAGCTTTATGGTAGTTCTTCACTAATAGGTTTTAACTACGTGATGTAAAAGCTTAAACATGATCTACTTGAGAGCTCAAAACAATTGCTTGTTCTCAATGGTGCAGTTGGACGAGCGGTTGAGCACACTAGGCTTCTACGGGGAGCATGGTGTGGAGGAGACACCTAAGGAGGACTACACCGCGCACTACGATGGGGCGTCTTCGAGCTCGTACTATGGAAAAGGTTCTTCGACATACCACGATGATGCCCAGGACTGGACACAGTGGGGTTGATCTCCACTTAGGCCAAAAGCCTAAGCTTGCGGGTAGGTATACTGATAGCACACTCATCTATATATCATTATCATTCCGTACTTTGTATATCCATTTTTCGCTTTAGTTTTCTTTCTTTATTTTATACAAAGTAAAGCAAATCATGAACATATAAAAGAAACAAAGAAAACTAAAGCGAAAATGGATATACAAAGTACTGAATGATAATGATATATAGATGAGTGTGCTATCGGTATACCTCCCCCCAAGCTTAGGCTTTTGGCCTAAGTGGAGATCAACCCCACGGTCTCCAGTTTTGGGCTTCATCGTGGTATGTCGAAGAACCTTCTCCATAGTACAAGCTCGAAGACGCGCCGGCGTAGTGCACGGTGTAGTCCTCCACGGGTGTCTCCTCCACACCATGCTCCATGTAGAAGCCTAGTGTGCTCAACCACTCGTCCAACTCCACCATCGAGAACGACCATGGCTTCCTGACAATACTGAACAAATCGGGTTGCGCAGCAAAGGGATTTCCCGTTCGCTACCGTTAGCAAACATGAACCTAAATACAAGATTTCCCACAGTAGATCTATTAGTAACAAATTGACCTTTCACTGCAGCAAGGTCAAGTTTGCAACGAGCAAGTAATGCATCATTAGGATCAATAGGAAGCCCCAATTGTGCAATAATACGTGAGGCAATAATCCCTCCATAGATAGGTCCCTTAGCATATAAGCGCCGAACAATGAGGGAACCTAGATTAAATGGGGTTTGTAGTGCCCTTGCTTAAGATAGCAATGGCACTTATGAATAGTGCGGAAGACTTGGATCACATAAGTCTCGCAATTTCCAATAAGATGTAATATCACAGTACGATGTCATAATCCATTACAATACGATACAAATGATCCAAAAACAAATAATCCTTACAATTTTGCATAGCTGATAACGCTAGCTGAATAAATAGTTCACACTTTATTTCAGAGTTCAAACGCAAAAAAAAAGATAGCATGGAGCTACAGCATCTCCATGAAGCCACTGGCAGATCATGTTGGTTGTAGCTCGAACACGACCCCCTTACTCCTCATTCGGACATTCTGCAAGTTTTAGTTGCAGCCCAGCTATAAAGGGTCAGCACAATTGAATTGTGGTGACAAGTGACTTTGATTTCTAATATTCTACTAAGCTATGTCTATATGCTTATTTGGCTGGTGGAGCTCAAGGCTATTGCGTAAAGCAAGTTTTCTCCTACTTTTGATAAACAATTTTCTTAAATCAATATCTTCTCTTTCAGAGACATCTCGAGACAAGTCCATGTCTCCTACCCATGTTCACCCAACACAGTTTTATTAAGAAATTGGGATGAAGAGATTTTCAGAACACAGCCTTGTGTAGTTACTCAAATTGTCCGATGTCGGGGACACGGCTAAGATCTTAGGTTTTAACTCTCGGGAGTGTGTGCACCTTCACCATTAGACTCAATCAACCCAAACTATCCTCTACACTCATTTAGTGAGAAGGAAAAGGAGAAGATCAAGACGAGACTTTTCAGAATTTGCTTTCCCATGATCATACTAAGAGATTACCACCGTCCTATCAACTCTACCACCATCAATCTCTTGACCCAGGTCCACATCAACTTACTCCATCAAGACAGAGCCCATATTGACCAATGATTGCACGATAAGCAACTAAACTCAGTGTAAACTTAAATCTCATAGCCCTGGGTGGCCTACCACAAGTGAGCAACTCAGGTTAACACCGCATATCATGGCCCCAAGTAAGTGAAAACTATCTTGGACGAAGACAACCATGAGACTTGGCCCTGAGAAGCCACTCAACTTGAAACCTCCTCGGTCGACCCAATCCACCCAGGCGTTAAATTAATTTAGTGGAAATTTTCATTTATCACATCAACCATAAAACAATCATTTTTGCAGCAGGTGCTTCCACTAAATTATAATAGGGGTCTAACTGGAATTTCTAAGGGGTAACCTTACAGGTTTGCATAGCATACTACAATCTCCCAGAAACCTATCATGCATACTACTTTTGCAAATACTGCTTAAAACACTAGGAATGCAATAGAATAAAATAATAGGTGTTTTATGAAGTCACTTGCCTTGGTAGCAGGAGGAGCAAGCACAACAAGAATAGCAATCACACGTAATTCCTTCCTCTCCTTCACAATCTAGCAAGGGCGATACACGGAAATAAATACCCACACAATATCACACAATATCAAACATAAAAATGTATGCATGCATGATATGCCATGAATATAACTAGACACTCTTATCAATTATTTATATCTTCTGTTATTAAATGCATGAGATGCAATTCTAGGAGTTTATTATTTTACTTATCAATCAATTAATAGAAACAGTATAACAAAACTTGAATTCTATAACTACAACTTTTATTTTTTATGAAAATTTTCAAATAAGACCATATTAATATTTCTGAACAGAGGGCAATAACCTAACTCTAAAACAATTAAGTTTATTTGAGAAACATTTTTATTATTTAAGTTATGGATTTAATAGCCGAATTAGTCCTCGGATAATTTCATGAATTACAATTTATCAAAAGGAAAAACAAATGACGTAGAAATAATCTACATTAGCAGGGCTATCCTTGGATATAAAATTTATCAAATTTGAACTTATAGATCAAAAGTTATGAATTTTCTAAGTTTTGCATGTTTTCTGTTTTATTTATAAAATTTCCTGCGAAAAAGAAATAAAATGGGGCTACGTGGCGCGATCCTATTGGACGAAAACGGTTCGCGCGGATCGCGGGCGCGCGTCGTCCGATCTAAATAAAATCGTACGCACGGAAACGTTCTGATCTAGATCCGTTGGATCTAGATCCAACGGCGTATAACGCACGGCCGAACCGAGCGGCGCGCGGGTCGCCGGAGCGCTCGCCGACGATGGCGCCCGCGGCGGCGGCGCATCGGCTTCGGCGTTCCCGGCGTTATACGAAGCCCCGGGAGGAGCGGTTCTTACCAAAATGAAGCGGAGGAGGAGGCGAGGTCGATAGCGCGGCGGCGGCGTCGGTGTCCTTCTCCTTTCCTCGTCGGAGTCGTGGACGGCGGCGGCGGTCTCGGGTCGAGGATGGATACGGCGCTCGGCTGCGAAATAAAACACGCGAGGGGGCTCAACGTGTGCGCAAGGACATGGGGAAGTGAGGGGAAGAAAGCGGGGGCGCTCGAGGTGCTCGATTTTACCGAAATCGTGCAAAATGCCCGGCGGCAATGGCGGCGGCGGCGGTCTCGATTCCGAGCAGCCCGGCGGCGGAGTGATAGGGTTTGGGGGGGATTTCAGAGGCGGCTTCGAGGTGAATAAATAGGAGGGAGCACGGGAGCTAATCGCGGCGGAAAACGGCTCGGAAACGGCTCGGTCGCGGACTCAATCTCCGGCGCGATCTCCGGATGGAGGTTGAAGAAGGCTGACAGGTGGGACCCACCTGTCAGCGAGAGAGAAGAGAGAGGCGCGCGCCGGAGCGGGCTGATGCGCTGCTAGCTCACGCGCGCGCGGAAGATAGCGCCCGGGCCGGCCCAAAAACCATTTCTTTTTAAAATAGAAAAAACAAAACAGTTTTTCAAATCTGATTTACTAAATGATTTTTAAACCTATTCAAAACATTTCAGAAAAATTCATAAAAATATATTTTGGAAAGGTTATTTAAATTAGCAACTTTTAATAATAAACTTGCCCATTAAATAATTTGGAAAATTTATATTTATTAAGTAAGTTTAAATAATCACTTAATGGGATTAAACATTATTTAAACTCATAATTGAAATTTTATTTAGTACTTATGTGATTAAATGTTAAGCCTATATGATGAATGATGTATGAATGCAAAGTTTTAATTTTTTGCAAAATTGGGATGTTTCAGGGTTCCACCATAAAGTGCAGCAGCAAGAAAAGCAAGGTGATAGTTCGAAATATTACTAGTTTTCTCCCTATCAAGCACACTAGTGGCAATGTAGTAAGAAAAATACTTAATACCTGGGAACTGAATGTTCCTTATCTTGTCACGATGTGCAGAGCGGGTTTCATCGTGGGTCACCTCTTGGTAGAGTTCCGCCAAATCCTTCGGATCTTTTTGAATCTTCTTTGATGTCGCTAAGTATGTAGTACCTATCACATCACAAAAAGCATGCAGAGACATGGTAATAGGCCTATCATAAATCTTGAAGGAAACAGAAGAGTTGAACGTCTTGTTGTTGAAAACAAAACTTTCAACAAAAATCTTGGTAAGCCTGACATATTGAGGACTCTCATCCAACATGTATGAGGTCAGGCCTACCCTCTGCACAAGGGTTAGGAAATCATCAAGTATCCCTGCAGCACTCAAAAGGTCAGTACATGGGCGAGAAGATGAGTTTGGAAAACCATCATCCGCTCATCTCCAATGCTTGGTGCCAGGATATCCACATTGTAGGATTACCTAATGCGAGTAGTTGCTCTTGAGGGCCTTGACCCACTTTGTGTATCTCTCTTAAACATGTCTCCAAAGGTGTGGTTATGCATCTTCCTGTTCTGAAATTTTTAACAAATGACATAAAAATTGATTTTTAGCCAATTAAACGAGGAGAAACTACTATAGTGATTTGCTAGAGGCTTAAGCATGCATCAACACTAGTTATTTCAACTTAGAACAAGCATTCAAACTCCCTAAACATGATATCTACAACAGCAAAATACTCTAACATATAATCCACTAAACAAAATTCTATTTGAATAAGAGGAGGAGTCACATACCGGAGAATGAAATCCCTAAATCTCAGCAACAAAGATGGGCTGAGCAAGGAGATCAAAAAGGCAAGGGCAAGAGCGGCAAAACACCAAAAAATTCGATATGAGAGTGTTTGGTTGTAAGGACCCCCGGATATACCAGACCGAGGTGCCCACGTTATGGAAACAGGTCACGATCCCGATGATCAGTGCATCGCGATCACATAACCAACATGGTATACAAAGTTACATCATACAACTCGAATAGTACAAGACTTACATAGATACTGGTCACATGACCAAGTCTGCAATCATCATCGCACATGACGGAAATTAACTAAGGTACATCGGAAGTATGCGGCTAGCGTCAGCCCTCGTCACGTCTTGACGCATTCCTGCAGAGAAGTTGACCGGTGACACTTAGTTGGCGTAGTCGTCGGTGTGCTCCTCCTCGTCGTACATCTCGTTGTTGTAATCTGGACGTTTGAATATCCAGGGACACAACAATATGAATACATTTACGCACTCACAAGACCACCTCTAAGGCTAAGTTTCCATGGTTATGCAAGAAAACATTTTCGAAAACTGGGATATCTGCTATATGCGACTTTAGGGCTTAATTTTCAAATACGATGCTTTGCGATATAGAGAATACAACATCTCTATAGCTTTGTTAAAGAAAACATTTAGAGATAGAATTCTCTTTGCTTAGATATAGCAAGGACATATCCAAGTCTTTTCTTGAGTAAAAACTTGTCATAGACACTAGGATGGGGATACCCTTTTTCCTTCCTTGATATCGGACTAATTGTCTACCCGAGACTAACCATCTTCTCCCAAATCCATATGACGAGGTTACCAAACGAGTACCCCATCGTGTGGGTAGCTGGTGCACGTGATGACTATAGCCCAATTGTCAATAGACTGAATAAGCCCAACAAGCAAAGCCCAAGATCAATATTGTTACCATAGATAGACATAGTCGGTTGTACTTTCCATACTTGTAGTCCTAGTCGGTTACATACCCGAGACTTGTACCCCCATATAAGGGACAGGAGGGGGCCGATCAAGGACACGCCCAACCAGAACCACCAAACCCTAGCGAGATCTACAACTTGCTAGATCCTTGTACTCGCCGCATATTCACAATCAATACAGACATGCGGGAAGATGGGGTGTTAACTCAGTCGAGGGCCCTGAACCTGGTAACTCCCGCTTGTCAGACGAATCTACAAACACTACGCGTTCTCTACCACATAACTCTAACCCTAGGCTATCATCGTGGGTATTAATGGGGACACCCCTCGTCACCGTACCTCCGTGGTACTTTCTTGATGCCTCCTCGTTTTCCTCCAAAAACCACTTTCTTTTAAAACTAAATTGCCCGTACGCCTAGATTAGTGGCCTTTCCCACCGTTCATGACCGAGGACTCGGTAATTCGAATAGATTTACACTCTGCAGAGGTTGCGCACTTTACCCGCACCAAACGTTTATTCCGATGTGTCTGCCACGGCCCGTCATACGACCGTATGTGGCGGTCCGGATAACATGATCAACGCTTTCCACTATGTCTGCCCTAGTATAGAGGACCCCGATAGGTTTGTTCTGAAGGGGTTCCGTAGCAGAAAACAATAATTTTTCTAACTAACGAATACCGAAACTAGACAGGATCTATCTATCTAGTACATGCGGTAGCGGTGGTGGAACTGGTCACATACCTCTTGTAGACCGAATAGTGGGGATTACGCTCCGCACAAGCGTTGCCGATGAAGCCGATGTAGCCGACCTCAAGGTCGCGAAGAACTTGGCGCGATGAAGTAGACGATGACGCGGCGATGTTGACGAAGACAGGCGTCAACGGGGACGGGCGTGTCCAGCGACAGGTGGGGTGGCGCCGGCGGCAGGGCAGCGGCGGTGGCGAGACGATGTCGCCCAGGCACCTCAAATGTGGCGCCTCCTAGTACTCACAAGCATACGGATCCTAACAACAACCACCGGTCACTCAGATCCAGCTGAGATCGCAGGAGTAGAACTTTTCTAGAATCCCGCAGGGCAACGGCGCCCAGCGGTATAGCTTCGTGGGAGAGAGAGAGAGAGAGAGAGAGAGAGAGAGAGAGAGAGAGGCGGGTGGATAATTAACTTAGGTCGGCTGATACAACATTAATTGTATTTTAGATGTATATAATCCAATTAATATGCCCTAGTATATAAAGGGGGGAGGGGGTGTGCAAACTCCCTAGCTCCTCCATGTGGGACTAAAGCAGAGGGAGGGGGGAGCCGGCCGCACCAACCATGTGCGTGGTGGCCATGGGCCCCACCCCATGGTGTGCCGGCCCCACATGGGCCTTCCGTGGCCCATTAAGTGGGCTTCCCCCTTTTTCCTACTTTTTAATTAATATAAAATATAATTAATTCATAATTAATATTTTTACATATTATTAAATCTCCCATGACTCTGAAACATTTTACGGACCACCCGAACTCCTTCCTGAACCACCGGAACCCTTATTTTTCTCTCTCTATCCTCTTCGTCTATCATTCCAAAACTATCTCCAAGTGTCGTTAAGACCTTAAGTCTTGTTACGCTACGGTTCAAGAATACTCCAGACATGGTCGAGACCCCTCGCTTGCAATGACCGCCTGGGAGACCTGGATGCCTGTGATGGTCCCTCTGCATTCTACGAATATCGGTATTGAACCATAAACATGATATTCATTACTTTTGTTTCTATGATACTACCTTGTCCGAGATATGATCGCAGACATCCGATGCCCTGTTGCATCTCGTTACCGACAAAGGTTAATAACTCGTCTGTGACATTACATCTCCATGACCTAGTCATAAGCTGCGCAACTACATAGACGTAATCTCACCGAGTGTCGTGGTATCGGCATAATTGATAGGAGACGGGGGTCCTCTAGCCTACGTATGGATTGTGGGGAAGAAGGTTGGTGTCGTCGAGGACGGGATTGAACACGGCGGTTTACCCAGCTTCAGATCCCGCAGCACTGGCGAGATCCTACGTGCTGCTATAATTCACTATGAGGCAATAGCCGTGAACAGGTTACAATGTGTATGATGCGTATTGAAGCGTGCCCTAAAGGCTTCCTGGTGGCCGGCTTATATAGGCGGCCAGACCCCAGGATACAAGGCAAGTACTTGTCCGGCAAGTAATCAGAGTCCTAGACCTAGCCGGCTTAGTTGCCGCCTTCCGTCTTGGGCTTGGTGGCTTGATGGGCTTCGGCCTTACGCCTTCTTGGACCGTCCGCCTACTTCCTTGTACGTCAGCTATCTGGGCCGCCCGGCAGGCTTCAGCCTTACCACCCTTGGGCCACCCTGGACTAGCCGGATTGATCAGTTTTGGAGACACCCCTACTTGATATATCCCCAACATTAGCCCCCAGAAAGGTTGAAGTTCTCCAGGCGCCGGCTTCTTCTTGATACTTCATCTGCCAATGTTGGCGGCTGCAGGACTTGAACCATTCTGAAAATCAAAAAAGGGGGCAAGTGTGTCTTGAAGTTGGCACACGGCCGCCTTTATCCAACATGGAAACAACGGCTAACCGATAGTTTCGCCGGGAACATTTGTTGACGGATATCGCTAGGTGGCTCACGACAGTTTGAAACTGGCCTAGGCGAAAATCCCGCCATGATCACAAAATCGCGGGAAAAGGGGAGGCGTGGAGATAGTGCGATCATGCGCTGCAGCGGATGTTGGACACGTGTCCGACTAAAAACACTGTTGCACAGGAAACTACGCTCGGCTCTATAAATAGGGAGCCGAGCGGTTCACTTCGGCACCCCAGCTCTTGCACTCCTCGACCCTTTGCCCTCCCGCTCTCCCGCACCTTTCTCCGAGCGAACTCCGGCGAGCGTCCTTCTCCGGTGACCTCCGCGCACGGTGATGTCCACCGGTCAATACATCCCCTCCGCGGCGTCCGGCGGTGGGCGGCGCGGCGTCGCGTCCTGCGACGGTGGCGACGAGCAATGTCGCCGCCGTCGCTTCTCACATTCCCGCCGCGCGCCGGCCGACGAGGAAGAGAAAGCGGCGGACCTCGGGTCACGCTACTGGCTTCCCTCCATCCTCGACGAGGCGACCCTCCAAGACCTGGAGGTCGTTGGCTACCTCCCAACTCGGGAGGATTGCCGGTGGAGACCCACCTTGGGAGACGTCATCCCGGCTCCGAAAGCCGGGGAACGGGTAATCCTCACCTCCCACCTAGTTAGGGGAATGGCGCTTCCGCCTTCCGCTTTCTTTAGCGAGGTACTAGATCATTATGGGCTCCAGCCCCACAACATAGCGCCCAATAGCATTCTAGTCTTAGCCGGCTTCACAGCTCTGTTCGAGGGCTACCTAGGTATTAGGCCTAGTTTAGACTTCTTCAGATACTGTTTTCGTTGCCGGCATCAGACCGTGCCGGACGGCGGGCTGTTAACCTGCGGCAGTGTCACTTTTAACTGCCGCCAATGGTATCCTAAGATACCATACCTTGAATCCGTCAAAGGCTGGACCTCCACATTCTTCTACTGCCAAGATATGGCAGCTCCGGGCCGTCAATTTGGCGTCCCGGAATTTGTCAATGCGCCGCCTATGCCCAGGCCATGCTGGGACGAGGCGCTGCCCAAGTTGACGGAGGAACTCCGCCTTTTCCAAAGGCGGATTGAATTCCTCACCCGGACGATGGCTCCTCCCCTGCTGGACGGGGTGGACACCGTCATCTGCTGGCTCGGCCGGCAGATTCTCCCCCTGCGATACAGCCAGCACAAAATGTGTCAGTATTCTCCTACGGCCACGGCCTCTCTCCGCGTAAGAGAAGAGAGGTTGCCGGTTGCCGACCTGGCGTTCCGGCTCCGCAGCCTCGTCAAGGCGGGGCTGGTGAAGGCGGTGGAGGGCGTGCCCATGCACACCCACGACAACCCTCCCATCGAGGTAGATATCTTGCTCCTTGTCCCTTTTTGACAGCTTCGCCGGCTAACTTGAGTTCCATTAATACTTTTCTTCTTTCTCAGATCTCCGACTTGGGGGAGGATGACCTGGCTCCCGACTTCTACGAGTCGGAAGCCGGGAAGGCCAAGAAGCGCAAAGCATCCGGCGCTGCTTCCTCTACGGCGATCGCCGAGAGGAAGAAACGGATCTCAACGGCTACCGAGCCGGCTCTCGTCAACCTTTACGAGAACGCGGGGATTAACATCCCTCGAAGGTACTCAATTCTGCCTTTAACAGTCGACGAGCTTCTTTAATACTGGCACCGAACTGACTGCTTGCTGTTTATTGACAGGGAAATGGTCGCAACTTCCCGGTTGACGACCAGGCTCCTTTCCAAGGGTAAGCGGCCTCAAGGCAGCTCGCCTGCTACCATGCCGCCAACTCCCCATCCCCGGGCCGGCAGCTTTATGGGCGATGCTCGTCGCCAGCCCCCGACTCCGGCTTCTGGCCCGCCGCCAAGGACCTCCTCCACTCACCGCGCACCCAAGACTCCCCTTCTTTTGGCTGAGGCTACGGCCGATGAAGCCGTCCAATCGCGTGCCACCAAGGAGGAGTTGCTGGAGGTGGCTGCCGGCGGGTCCCAGAGGGCAGCCCCGACTGCAGGAGGCGGCAAAGTTAGGGACCCTTGGTCCACCTTTAAGGAGACCAAGGAGTCAGCCTTGGCTTTTGCCAACTTCACCTCCCAGGCCTTCGCCGACTTGGAGGGCGACATGTCTATAAGTTTTTATAACTCCGGCATATACATAGTCTTTCCCCCGAGCACTTAGATGGCAGGTCCAAAAAATTTGGCTGCCGGCTTAGTGGTTATTCGACAATATGTTTTATGCCTTTGCTTTTTCCTGCAGGGTCTCGTGTCCGCCAACGTTGAGCTTGTCTCCTCCCGATTCGAGATAAACCGGCGGTGCCGCGACCTGAAGAAGGATTGCGAGGCCAAGGACCTGCGGATTGCCGAGTTGGAGGCGGCCCGCAAAAAAGATGAAGGTAGAGTTGATCTTTTTTGCCTTCAGCCATCTTTTCAACTTATGTTGCCGTCAATCATCTAGTTAGCGAATCCATATTTGTAGAACTGCTAGACCATGCCCAGGATATACTGAAGGCGTCCACTGATATGCAAGCTCTTATGAATTAAGTTTCCGATTTGGCGGCCGCCAACTTGGCGATGAAGGAGGATCACCAGAAGGAGATGGAGGCCAGCAGCTGAAATTTGCGTAGGAATCTAGCCAGCTCACTGGTGAGCTGGACAGCCTGCGCAAGAAGTTGGCCGAGGCGGAGAAGACGGCTGCCGAGGAAATCTCCAAGCAGACTTCTCGCGCCCAAATTGCTGAGGACGCGTTGGCGGCTCATATGATTGAGATGTCCGCTTTCCATAACTCGGCCCTTGGTAATTTCTCACTCCTTACTTTGATTTTTCCATTTTGCTTAGCCTGAGCCAAACTGATGGTTTCATTTTTGATACAGTTCCCGCCGGTTTAGGCAACGACAAGGTTGTCAGCCCCCGCCTGGATCGCCTTGCGCGTCTATGCGAGCTAATCACCGAGACTTTGGCAGCGTCCAAGCGGTTTGCCGCCAAGTTCTTCATCTCCTCTGGCAGCCAGGAACCGACCGAATTCAGCGACGTGCCCAATATGTTGGAGCAGGCTACCAAGCTACACAAGAGCTCGCTGAAGTCGGAGGCGCGGGGTGGTGCCAAGACTGCGCTTGGACTATTCATGGCGCACTACCCCGAGGCGGAGATAGAAGCCATCACCGAAGGCATGCCGTCTACATATGAAGACAGCAGTGAGGTCGAGCCGGCTGCTGTTCTGGACAGCGTTGCTGGCTACGCCACGCGTGTTGCCGACATGGTGGATACTTCGATCTTCTACCGGCGCCATCATGTGCCTGCCGCAGGGGAAGCTGGAGCTGCCGGCACGGCCGAGGCGGAGGGGAGTGACAGTTCTGGGCTGAAGTTGTCAGCCCCCAAGCCTGATGTAGACGCCCCCCCCCCCCCCCCGAGCCGTAGTTTCCTTTCCTTGCCTTCTTCTGACATGATTTGCCAGCCCCTGAAATAATGCAACTTTAACTTGTAATGTTTGTATATACTTTTGTTGCTGCTCTGCTAAGCGAGAAACTAGCTGACAAGTTTTTATTTTGCCTTATTTATATGGCCCGCCTTAATTTTACCCTGACTTATATGTTTGACTTTTTGTATGTTGACGAACCTCAGCCGATAACTTTAGCTGAAACAACCAGGGCTAAGCCATGCGTTTAGGATCAGAAACCAAAGCCAACATGTTGGTGTCAAAGACATACTACTAGGCGAACCACACATAAGTAATCAGACGTAAAGGAATTAGGCGGCGCAAAATTTTTATTTTTGCTTTAGGTTGGCTCGAAAGCTGCAAGTATCTACCAGTTTGAACCTTTGCACGGAGCTAGAAAAATAGGTAACTTAGATACATAGGGGAACTATGATTGCGAGAAAAGATAAAAGATGGCATGCTTCTCAACACAGATGAGGAACCATAGACTTTTATTTCATAATCATATATAACTTATTACAATTATAAATTGCTAAGTGTAGAAAGGACGTAGCTGCTCAATATTCCAAGGCCGTCTTGTTTGTTCGAACGGATCGTCAATGCCTCTTTTGCGCTTCTTCTTCTTCTTCGTCGCGGATATCGGCCAGGTAGTAGGAACCATTGAGCAGCGCCTTTGTGACTATAAACTGTCCTTCCCATGGCGGGGATAACTTGTGCAAGCCTTTTCTGTCTTGAATTAGGCGGAGAACCAAGTCACCTGTTCTGAAGCTTCGCTT
This sequence comes from Poa annua, assembly GCA_026929855.1. NCBI lineage: Eukaryota > Viridiplantae > Streptophyta > Magnoliopsida > Poales > Poaceae > Poa > Poa annua. The sequence continues at coordinate 218,166,959 of CM049427.1, read as the reverse complement.
CCGCACTCTCCGGATATGATAGCGGCGAAGTTGTTGCTGGTACAAGGCGGAGCGATGTAGAGCGATGTCTCTTTCTTCGTCTAGCAGGTCTAGGCTATCCTGTCTTGCACCTTCTACGTCTTGCTCGATGTAGGCTTGGACCCTTGGGGAATCGTATTTCATATCGGTAGGTAGCACCGCCTCAGCGCCTTATACTAAGAAGAAAGGAGTGTAGCCGGTAGACCTGTTTGGCGTTGTGCGCAAACTCCATAGTACCGACTGTAACTCATCTGCCCAAGCGCCGGCTGCCCTGTGTAATGGAGCTTTGAGACGAGGCTTAAGTCCTGATAAGACTAGGCCGTTTGTATGCTCTACTTGCCCGTTGGATTGAGGGTGTGACACGGATGCCAAATCAAGCCGGATACCCATATCACTGCAGTATTCTTCTATGTTGCCTTGAGATAGGTTGCTGCCATTATCAGTGATAATGCTGTGTGGAACTCCAAAACGAGAGATAATTCCCCAAAGGAAATTGCTGGCTTTTCGCGCGTCAAGTTTGCTGATCGGCTTAGCCTCGACCCATTTGGTGAACTTGTCGACAGCGACCAATAGGTGGGTATACCCACCACACGCCTTCTTGAAGGGACCCACCATGTCTAAGCCCCAGACCGCGAACGGCCAGGTGATTGGAATTGTCCTGAGTTCTTGTGCCGGTAAGTGAGGCTGACGAGCGTACAACTGGCAGCCTTTGCATGTTTTTACGATGTTCTCGGCGTCTTCTTTGGCGGTAAGCCAGTAGAAACCTTGGCGGAAAGCTTTGGACACGATGGACCTGGCGGAAGCATGATGCCCGCAGGTGCCAATATGTATGTCTTTCAGAATTTCCTGGCCTTCTTCTGGCTGTATGCACCGCTGATAGATGTCGCACGTGCTTCGCTTATATAGCTCGCCTTTTATTATCATGAATGCCTTGACTCGCCTTATGATCTGTCTTTTTAGCACCTCATCGTCCTCCGGCAACTTGTTGTCGATTAGAAAATCGAGATATGGGACAGTCCAATCCGGCTGTACCGAGTAGCCAGCGAGACTTGCCGCTTCTACCGGTTCTTCTGCATCGGGGTCCATCAAATCGGCGCCTTTAATGGATGGCTTGTGCAAATGTTCCAGGAAAATATCTTTTGGTACCTTTTTGCGTTCTGACCCTAGTCTGGCAAGTGTGTCTGCCGCCTCGTTCTCAGCTCTTGGAACATGCCGGACTCCGTAGCCCGCGAAGTTTTTTGCGAATTCGTCAACTTTGGCTCTGTATGCCGCCATTTTTGCGCTTTTTGCATCCCATGTTCCGCTTACTTGCTGCGCGACCAAATCTGAGTCGCCAAAACAGAGGATTCTTTTGACGCCGAGGTCGTTTGCCACGTGTAACCCATGAAGCAAAGCTTCGTACTCGGCAACGTTGTTGGTTCTGTGAAGTGGATTTGCAATACGTAGCTAAGCTTGTCACCTTTAGGCATGCGTAGAACGACTCCAGCCCCCGAGCCTTTGAGCATCTTTGATCCGTCAAAGTGCATGACCCAATATTCCGACTCGGGGAGTGTCGTTTCCTCCATGGCTTCTGTCCAGTCGGCGACAAAATCTGCAAGCGCTTGAGACGTAATGGCGGTCCGTGGTTTATAGACTATATCAAAGGCGGCAAGTTCGATGCCCCATTTGGCAACTCGACCTGTTGCCTCTGCATTGTTGATTATGTCTCCCAACGGTGCCTTGCTGACTATTGTCACTGTGTGCTCCTGGAAGTAATGCCTAAGCTTTCTGGCGGCGAAGAATACACCATAAGCCAGCTTTTGGTAATGCGGATACCTCTGCTTGGAGGCGGAGAATACTTCACTGATGAAGTAGACCGGTCGTTGCTCATACGTCGCGGCTTCGTTCTCTTTTCTTTCCACAGCCAAGACAACGCTGACAACAGCTCCTGTTGCCGCGATGTACAGCAGCATCGGTTCCTGTGATCGAGGTGCTGCCAATATCGGAGCGGATATGAGGGCCTCCTTAAGTTGTTGTAAGGCGGCGTCTGCCTCTGCTGTCCACTCAAAGTTGTCGGGTTTCTTCAATAGCCGGTAGAGAGGCATTGCCTTTTCCCCTAGGCGGCTTATGAAACGACTGACGGCCGCTGCCGATCCGGCTAGACGTTGCACGTCCTTCAGACAAGTAGGTCTGGATATGTTTTGGATGGCCTTGATCTTCTCCGGATTAACCTCGATCCCTCGTTCTGAGACGATAAACCCGAGCAGTTTGCCGGCTGGAACGCCGAAAACACACTTGGCGGGATTGAGTTTCATCTGATACCTCCGGAGATTCTGAAAAGTTTCTTCCAAATCCTCTAGGATATCTGCCTTCTTTTTCGACATCACCGCGATGTCGTCTACGTACACGTGAACATTGCGGCCGATCTGTTCGTGCAGGCAATTCTGCATACAGCGCTGGTATGTTGCCCCTGCATTCTTCAGGCCAAAAGGCATCGTGATGTAGCAGAAAGTCCCGTATGGAGTGGTGAAAGATGTTTTCAGCTGATCCGACTCTCTCATCTTGATTTGATGGTATCCTGAGTAGGCGTCCAAAAAACAAAGCAGCTCGGAGCCTGCTGTGGAGTCTACGACTTGGTCAATTCTAGGCAGCGCAAAGGGATCCTTTGGGCAGCACTTGTTAACACCGGTATAGTCAATACACATCCTCAGCTCTTTATTCTTCTTTGGAACAAGTACAGGATTTGACACCCAATCAGTGTGCACAACTTCTTTTATGAAATTGGCGGCCTTCAGCCTATTTATCTCCTTTCCTATAGCCTTGCGTCTCTCGTCTCCAAAGCGTCTTGTTGCTTGCTTCACCGGCTTGGATCCTTTTATGACGTTGAGTGAGTGCTCGGCAAGTTCCCTCGGTACACCAGGCATGTCGGAAGGCGACCATGCAAAGATGTCACGATTCTCACGGAGGAACTCGACGAGCGCGCCTTCCTATTTGCTGTCAAGGTTGGAGCCGATGACGACTTGCTTAGACTTGTCGCCTGGGATGAGGTCCGCCTTTTTGGTGTCTTCTGAAGCTTCAAAGGTCTTCTTGACATCAATCTTTGGCTTGGGCATGGAGTTGTCTGAATCCGCCCCAAGTAGTGCGAGTTCTTCCTTGTGGATGACGGCTTCTGCGAAGGCAGCCATACCACGTTCACACTCCTTGGCTTTCTTAAATTTGCCGGAAATCGTGATGGTTCCGTTTTCCCCCGGCATTTTAAGCTTGTTGTATATGTAGCACGGCCTTGCCATAAATTTGGCGAAAGCCGGTCGTCCGAAGATTGCATGATAGGCGCTTTTGAAGGGGACAACTTCGAACCGGAGGAACTCTGAGCGGTAGTTCTCTTTTGGTCCGAAAGTTACCTTCAGCCTAATGCACCCCATTGACTTTGCTTGCCTGCCGGGCACTATGCCGTGAAAAGTGAGGTTGTTGTGGTCCAGCTGATCCTCTGACAGGTTCATGCGGCTTAGTGTGTCGTAGTATAGGATGTTGAGGCTGCTGCCGCCATCCATAAGTACCTTTGTGAGTCTGAAGTTGTCGACAATGGGATCGACGACGAGGGCGTACTTGCCTGGGTGAGGAACGTGATCAGGGTGGTCGGACCGGTCCCAAGTGATCGTTGCTTCCGACCAGTTCAAATACTGAGGGACGTCCGGCATTGTCGCGTTGAGTTCGCGCATTTCCGCCTTATCCGCCTTAGCCGAAGGCGTGCCGACAAAGCATACAAGAGATTCTTTGACCTTCGGATATGGTTTCTTTTTCTTGGCGGCCGCGTCATCCTCGCTTGAGATAGACATGTCGTCGTCATCCTAATCCTCCTTGTTGTCTTTCTTGTCGTTCTTCTTTGACTTCTTTGACTTCCAGCCGACTATGGGGTCCTTTTTGAAGTCGTCCATGAAACGACACTCGCCAAGCATATGGTTGACCTTGCCGAGTGAGGCGTGGATAGGGCACGGCAAAAGTTTTGCCTGCTCATAAGTGATTCGCGCCGCTTTAGGCCCTGAGCCGGCGTCGCGATTATCTTTCTTATTCTTCCACTTCTTTTTGCCGGCATTCCCTTGGAATGCGATAGCTACCTCGTTAGAAGGTCCGGCTTTGTCATCTGCCGCCTGCTTACGCTTGTTGTTCCGTTTTGGCATGATGTTGACGTCTGGATCATCGTCCCGGGCGTCGTCATCCGCCGCCACGTATTGGGCGGCCAGGTTGAGCATCTCGCCGAGGTCCGTGATTTGCTCGCGGACGAGCCGATGACGGAGCAAGGACTTCTTCTGCAGGCCCGTGTAGAAGGCATGGATAGCCTGTGCGTCCGAAACACCATGACAGTTGGCTTTTTCGGATATCCAACGGCTGACAAAGTCTGTCATGGTTTCGTCCGGCTTTTGGATACAGCATTGCAAATCCGTGTAGGTATTTGGACGCTTGTATGTTCCTTGGAAGTGCTGAGAGAAAACCTTTTCCATGTCGTACCAGCTATGGATAGACTTTTCAGGAAGGTTGTCGATCCAAGCCCTTGCCGTGCCTTCCAACAAGAGAGGTAGGTAACGGACGGCAATATAGTTGCTCCCGCCGGCAATTTCTATGGCCATGGCATAGTCGGCTAGCCATGAATCCGGCTTAACGAGGCCGTTGTACCTAGGACAATTTTTTGACACTGATGTCATGTCCTTAGGGAACGGCTCTCTGCGGATGGCGTCGCCAAAGCACTTTGGTCCAGAATATAGCGGATCCTTTCCTCTTACTATGTCTTGTAGGCGGTGTCGTGCGTCTTTTGGATCGAGCTGCCGTGCGCCTCTGTTTGCGTCTGGCTCGTCCTGCGCTGCCCGGCTTATGCTGCGCCTGGGCCCTTCTGCCTCCTCTTTCCTCTTGCTGCCGGTGCTACGCTGCGGAGACCGACTTCGACCTCTCCTGGGAGGGTCGTTACCGGCATCTTTCCTAGGCCGTAGTCTATTGTTCCGGCTACCGCCATTGTCGCGTCTTGGCTGGGCTGGAGGTGGCAGGTCTCCCCTGCTTCCTGTCCTTGAATTCTCGTCCCGCCTTGGTTTTGGCGGTGGCGTCTTCTTTGGAGGTGGTGTTGCCTTCCTTTTGTCGCCATGGCTACTGGAGCCAGACGGGCCTTCGGGGTCGTCGCCAGGTGCAGCTTTGCACTTTCCTGACTTAGACTCTAGGTCTCCCCGCGAGCATCCGCCATGTGGCCGTAGGAATCAGCGCGATCTTGTTGTTCTAGGGCCTTGCTCACGAAGTGTCTTGCATTGGCCACCTTTTCCTCCGCCGTGTAAGTTTTGTCGTCGAGGGTATCTAGCGCGGCAGCCGCGTTGAGGACGGGGGTGCAAAAAACAACATCTCCCCTTCTGTCTACGCGTTGTGGTGCCGTACGCCAGTCGAACCCGAGATCTTGAGCCGCTGTCGTTGCGCGTGTTGTCGGCTCCTTGTCACGGCGGTTTTTTTATGACCTTTTTTCCTCAAAGAGTTGCCGGCTTGTTTTGGCCGACATCTTCTCCTGTTCTTTCTCGATCTTCTTCGCAAGGCTCTCAACGTGCTCCTCTCTTTTTCGCAGGAAGTCAGAGTGCTTGAGCATGTTAATTCTAAGCTCTTCCACTTCGTCGAGTGGGGTGTCTTTATTCACCGGAGTATTCATGATCTCGTCTACTTCTTTGATGACGGAGAGCAAATCCGTGGGTTTGCTGCTGCCGCCTTTCTCGAGGCCAGTTTTCTTCTTTGCGCGCACCTTGTCGGAACTTTCGATGAGTTGACCGGCAGTGGTGTCGCCGGCATCTTCCACCGGCTTGTTTTGTGTTTCCGAAGCAACTGGGGTTGTCTCGTGACCGACGACAACCATCATAGCCAGCTTGTCAGGCATGTCAGTATCCACTGTGCGCTCTGAAGGAATCAGATTGCCACTGGAAAAGCGGGTTTTGATCTTCTCTTCGAAGAGACTAGCATCATCATCAGAGTCAGAGTCTACGTTGACTTGAACGGTAGATCTGGATCCGGCATCTGACATCGCATCCTCCTGTAGAGCAGGGAGGATTGACTCAGGATCGTTGTTTTCCGGCTGGGAGTCTGATCCCAGTCCGACAATTCCGACGAAGTGGAAATCAGATTCGGCCGACTCCTGGGAGAAGGCGGATTCAGATCCATCTTGTCGGTCGACTGCTTGGTCGAAGGGTTGGTGGGTGGGGTTGTAGAAACGCGGTAGGCCGTACGCCTCTGGCGTATACCCGATGAAGACGTCGATCCCTCCGATCGGTATGATTGCGCATCCGATAAGGTAGTCGTCCGCCGGGAGCCAGGACTCATCCGAGTTGACGTAGCTGTGGCCGCCATACCTTGTGACGCGACCGACGGCGATCTGCTTGCCCACGCCGCCAAGTGTTCCCGCCTGGAACGTGACGCCAGGAACCTTATGCCCCACGGTGGGCGCCAACTGTCGTGGTATCGGCATAATTGATAGGAGACGGGGGTCCTCTAGCCTACGTATGGATTGTGGGGAAGAAGGTTGGTGTCGTCGAGGACGGGATTGAACACGGCGGTTTACCCAGCTTCAGATCCCGCAGCGGTGGCGAGATCCTACGTGCTGCCATAATTCACTATGAGGCAATAGCCGTGAACAGGTTACAATGTGTATGATGCGTATTGAAGCGTGCCCTAAAGGCTTCCTGGTGGCCGGCTTATATAGGCGGCCAGACCCCAGGATACAAGGCAAGTACTTGTCCGGCAAGTAATCAGAGTCCTAGACCTAGCCGGCTTAGTTGCCACCTTCCGTCTTGGGCTTGGTGGCTTGATGGGCTTCGGCCTTACGCCTTCTTGGACGGTCCGCCTACTTCCTTATACGTCAGCTATCTGGGCCGCCCGGCAGGCTTCAGCCTTACCACCCTTGGGCCACCCTGGACTAGCCGGATTGATCAGTGTTGGAGACACCCCTACTTGATATATCCCCAACACCGAGTGGGACCAGAGTATCTTTCCATTACACGATTTAACAAATCTCGCTCTTGATCCATATGTCTCAACGTACTCTTTCGAGATACACAAGATAGACACCTTTATGGTCATGCTATATAAGACACCTTTATGGTCAACGTACTCTTTTGATGCACTTAGAGTATCCTAAGGAGCAGCAATAAATATGATCTCACGGTCTAAGGAATAACCTATCATATTACTTTGATATTGCAAATGATGAACATCATAATACGATCTTATTGCAATACTTTGATAAGTAAGTCCATCATCGTATTCTACCAATAAGATGACCCCATTGTCAACCGACGTCATTTTCCTTGATCGGGAAATCTCGATCAACAGTTGTCCAATGATCTAGTTTATATAGAGGCTTAATAGGGACTCTGGTTTGTCTATGTATCACACGTGTATTAACAATTCCGATTAATATAGTTATAGCACGATACAAAAACATATTATAAACTTATAAGATAATGCGATATATAGTATTATTTATTTGCCTCTAGGGCATATCTCCTTCATGTTCCTCTAGCACCGTGTGCTCCACTAGACCCCTGGTCTCTCTCGGGATGCCACACCGCCTCGGCAGGGGACCCAACATAATCGTCCGGCTGCTGGTCCGCAGCAGTGTATTGTCTCTTACAGACGACAACCCGGCTTCGAGGGCCTTTCCCTTATAGAGTGAGAGATCCTCCATACTAAAATAGACAAGCTTCCGGTTAAGCCCTACCCATATCAGGTAATGTGGTTGCACGGGTTAATTGTTCGAGCGGCTGCTATGGTTGTACTTTGTTTTTCAAAAACATCTCCACCTCCGACTACTCCCAACAGATCGGATTTTCGTTAACATCTCTGATTACTCCCAGCAACTCGAGTTTTATAAAACACTTGCTCACCGATTGCTCCTAGCAACTCGGGTTTTTCTTCCGAAAAACATTTATCAAAACCAGGCTCCCATCCTAAGATTTTGAGCTAAGGGTGTAAGGATATACTAGTAAAAAATATAATCTTCTTGATAGTGCCTTCAGTAGAAGGCTTCTCAAGTAAAGCGTATCTTTATAAACCTATTATATACTAGTAGATATATTTGGCCAAACAACACTTTGTAAAAATAGTTTTCGGATGGCAAAGTGCCACAAGTAAAAACAAAACATGCATTATTTTATTTTGAAAACAAAACATGCTTAGTAAAATAAGAGGATTTAATATGATGGTGAGGTGGCTTGTCTGGTCAGCAATATGTCCTTGGTCTTGATCTTGATGTTCTTCAGGTTCACTCCCTTGCTTCTCGTTCCTTCCCGGTCGTATCTAACGTCGCAAACAGAAAAAAGAACAACACTCAAAATACAAAACAATGCTACAAGGACATAACAAACATGAAGTATTGCACAAGACACTAAGCTACAAACATGAGCAAGCATTTTACTTAATTATTTAGTAGCAAGCAACAAGTCCATGTAGCTAAGACAAACAAAAAACATGCCTAAGAAAATATACACAACAATCCTAGTTGTTAAAAAGTTAGTTTTGACTAAACATGAAAGCAAAACATCTCTCATGGTGATTAGATTATTTAATAAGGGTTGCTAAATTAGTTCAGGAAATACTTCAGACGAAAGTGTCTTAATAGTTCAGGAAATACTTCAGACAAATGTATGTTAACATGCAAGCAATATCATTATCACTTAGTATACTCACATGCAAGCATGTTACTAGATCTAGAAACATCTACTATTAAGTAGCTAAGCAACAACAAAGAGTAACAACACTGTTCACACAAATATTTGATTAATAGCTAAAAGGGTGCACTATGTGGATTTAAAAAAACACCACAAAGGAGCATGCTGACAACAATCTCAAGTAAACAAACATACAACAAGTATTACAGAACACAACCATTTACTGGATATAAATCTAACACAAACTCACAATCACTTACAAAGCATACAATTGTATTTGGTGCCAATACTAGGGAAGAAAGTGAATTATGTAAAACATAAACAAGAAATACACCACAACACTAGTAATGTTTCTAAACCAAGTCAATAGAGCTTAAATTAAGGTTCTGGATTTAATATTGATTAAAAGCATACACACAATTTACATCAACTAAAAATAGAATTAAACTAATACTTTTATTAGATAACATGGTGGTGCCTTGGGAGATAAATCATAACTCCTAGGTTAGTTCGACCACAGTATACCAAGTAACCATATGAAGCCAGGAAAATTGGATTTGCATCAAAATTTACTTTTAACAGGAAACTAAAAATCATACAAATGCTACTGGTATCAAAACCAAAAAGATTATAGTTTAATTTTTAGGTATTTGATAATTGCAAGATTAATTTATATGGGAGGTATTGATTTTATCTATCTTTAGAAATTTGATTCACTCCATTTGGACATTCCTATCTCCATCTATTTCAGTTTTAGTGGAGTGAACACATTTTACCATTATTAGTGAACAGCCAAAGATAGAAGTTATTTTTAGGCGAAACTAACTTTGCATGTTATGGAAAACATATAATCATCTATCTAAAATATTACTAAACCATTTTCACACAGAGATCTAGCATAAAAAAATTAAACTAGATACATGAAAATAACAGAAAATATACATATCCTTTTTCAAACGTGATTACCCACTGTTTATGAAAATAAATCACCATGTGCAAAATACAAGCTGGAACATTATACCAAGATAGTAAATGAAATATACTACCAATATCTAACACAACAAATTGGATTTAATTCAAAAATTATTAATAATGATGAACTAAAATTCATCAAAATGATATTGTTGTCAATTTTAACCTTAATAGAACTTTTGTTTCACAAATCTCCTACATGTATATCTAACAGATCTAGGTAGGTATTCTCTAGCTTTCCGGAGAACTAAAGTTTGCACGATTTGGATTTACATATCTCTCACACTTAAATAAAAGGTGAACAATATACTTTTTACAAGATTAGATCTAGCACACACATGAAAATATATTTTTGCAAACCGCCAGTTCCACATGGTTACGAAAACACACAGGAACTCTACAAAATTTACTCCTAGAAATTTACATGTACAGATCTACCAGAAACGAATTAAAACTACAAGCAAGATTAAACAGGAACTAAAACTGTAAAAAGGATTTAACAGAAAAACACACATATGGGCTGGATCTGATGTTTGGCCGAGCCATGCAAATTGGGCCGGCCTAGCCTAAAGTGAAGGCGTAAGGCACCACTGGATCGAGATCTAAAGGCCCAGAATAGATCTAAAAGGATTCAAAACAAACCGTCGATCTGGAGATCGACGGCTGATGTTCTTCTTCTTCCTCACAACAACTAGAACGTGGAGAGAAGAGGAAAAACGCCATGGCTGCTGGTTGCTCACCGTGGTGGCAGGTGGGGGTGATGCGGAGGGTGCAGAGGCTTGGGGAAATGCTTGGGGTGGTCCTGGGTGGTCTCAGCTCGTCGGGAAGCATCCCGAGACTGCGGCACTATCGTCAACGTCCGCCACGGCCACGTCTTGGCCCGGGAAGTTCTGGCACGACTGAAAACAAATGGCCATGTCAAAAACATAGACCACGAAGAGGGGAGCGTCCTAGAGGAGGAGAGGCAGCGTCCTAGACGCGCTCGCGGTCCGAGCGTCGGTTTTTTGACGAGTTAGGGCAGGACAGGAGGAGAGCTTGAGCGGAATTGCTGGGGGTGGTAGAGGAGAGGTGGTGGAGTGTAAAGGACAAGGAGAGAGGGGGTGAGAGGGTGGCCGAGTTTGGTGTTCACGGGCATGGGCAATGGTTGAGAGGGCACTGGAACGGGATTGGCCGAAGGGGGCGGTGGAGGAGCGTTTGCTGACATTGCAGCATGGTTTTTGAGCCTAGCCTCTGGCTCCTGGTCGATGGAGGAGAGTGAAATAATGGAGGGAGCGTTTTCTGACTGCCAAGTGGTCGATTAAATGCCACACAGAAAAAAAACAAAGAGAAGTGGTGCTAGGGCTCGGACAAGGTCGAGGCTAAGGGTTTTCCAGAGGTGTGGAGGTACAGTTTACACCCTAAGCAATATGTTGGACAAAGGGAGAGGGGTAGGTTTATTAAACCAGCCTTGTTGGGAAAATATAGATTAGGTCAATTTGTTAAGATGGATCTACCCTTTGACTAGGAAATTTAAAAGACAAGATGGGTTGATTAGTAGGGACATAGGTGGATCATTTGGTTTAACAGCTTGGGTAAAAAGGGCTCAATAACAACTAGGTACGAAAATGGCAAGTTGTTAACTTATAACACCACAAATGGTCACCTTATCATGAAGCACACAAAACAAGCATGGATTAGTGATCAAACAACTTTGAAAACTTTAGGGAGGGTTATTTATGAGTAGTAGAGATGATAAGGGTGAGGTTAGGTGAGTTGCACTTCCAATTTGAACAAAATAAACTCGAGTTCTCATGTTCTAAAAATGCTAAATATAAATAGCAAGGCAGATAGTCATCTCCTATTTGAAAATAGAATTTATGAGTTTCTTTAGAAACAAATCCAAGTAAAAAGGGGTAAACACACCACAATCATAAAAGACAAAATTTAAGCATGAAAGAAATAAAATCAAAACATACACTTTAGTGGACACATAATATCCACATACTTACATTTAAGACAAACAGTTTTAAGCATAAGTTAAACAGCTCAAACAAGCAAACAATTAAACAAACCACCAAACACTTAAGATAAAACAAATATATTTATGAGGTGAATCAACATAATTATGACAAGATTTTGAAGAAAGAGGGTTAAACCACTTCTTAGTAAAAGTTTTTCCTAAGAAATATTAAATGAAGTGTTTTGAAATAAGAGTTCCAAATACTTGCAACACAATATTATGACTTAATTATATGGCCCTTAATAGTTTTGCAAACCTAAAGGTCTTGGAAACATTTTTATTTTGTCAAATAAAGGTCTTTGGGTAGTTGCTAAAATCAAAACATCATGGTAAGTAGAGTTTGTTAAAAATAAGATAGGAGAAGAAACATGGACTATTTTACCTGTCATAGCATTGATCTTTGAGGTCATATTATAACTTGTTTGAGGTTTAAATAGGTTGTTATTTAGAATTAAACAACACAAACAACAAAACGCAACATGACAAACAGAGCATACAAAAGAAAACACATACATTAACAAGACATTTCAAAAAGTTTTTGTTGTTTCGGATTTTTGGATATTTTATAATTAAGTTTTTGTTGCTTCCAACATTTGGTGCGTTACAGACATTCCCCCCTTAAAAGAATCTTGTCCCGAGATTCCTAAGCGGGAACTAAGAGAGTGCAAAAATAGAAGGTTTGATGCTCCATCGTCTTCTAAGGTTATTGATTCTCAACTGAGGTGTCCTTGTCGGTGAGGCGTTTGATTTCTTCTGTAAGGATTTCGTATCTGCTGAAGGTGTTGTCATGTTGGTCGGTTCTGATCAGCGTCCTAGACGGGTAAGCTTCCAAAACTCCAGGTTGGGGCGTAGAGAACATTTTTTGTCCAAATCCCTAATAAAACAAGCATATGTCTCCCCCTTAAAAAGGGGACACTAGAGGGGTCAAAGTTGATGGTAAGTTGTTGTCGACATCAAGGTGTTGTTGGTCTTGGTGATCCAGAAGATCTTCATCTTGGTAGTATCTTCGGTGCTTAGGGGTTGATGTAGACACTTGTCCTCATATTGCCGCCTTGAGGGGTTAGAAGCTAAGCACACACCAAGGTTTTCAAACCTCACCGGGGTGTCAAGTTTATATACTTGACTCTCTCTTGTGGTACAAGCTATAAAAGACGTCTCAACTTGCTTAGTGGTAGGTGTTGTCATCTGCAAGCTCACCTCCTTGTCACGCTTTCCCTTCCCGGTCTACCCAAACAGACCCATGGCGACGGTGGGAGGTGGCTAGGGTTGCGTTTGGTGGTGGGTGAGCAGCATGGGGATGGGGAGTGGGTTGGCCGTCGCGCCCTAGCATTTAAAAGGACTGGCCAGGGGAGAGTGACCGTTGGTTGTGTTGCTACCAGTTGGGCCCGGGGTGGACACCGAGCGGACAAGCGGGCAATCCGTTATTGTCCGTGGAGATGCCAACCTGACCCAAATTTGAGCCAGGAATGGGTCGCTGCAGACAACAGACGCGGCACGCATTTGTGTCGCCACATTGTGCCGTGTTTTTGGTCTGGGACGACACAAATGGACGCGCGCGGACTCAATTCCTCGCACCGTTGGAGTTGCCCTTAGAGGAGGGACATCGGAAGTAAATATTAGCGATTTTTATAGATGGGTGAATTATCCGAGTTTGTGCGTTATTAGATGAATTTTGCTATATATTTGAACAAGAAGCAACTTTGTTTAACCTCAGTTGGATCACGATATTTGTTCAAATCGAAATTATTTTATATATTTATAAAAATACAAACAAAAGCGTCTCCATGTGGCTCATTTGTCATAATTTTTATTCTTTGTGCATGATCAGTTGTCCATTTTTGTGCATTAGAAAAAGGAAATCCCCGTTGTACCATTTCAAAGATGATCAGTGGTGTTCGTTACTTGATCTGAGTAACCATTAGTAGTGCTTGATATGTCCAAGTACCCATGTCTTGTTTTTTTTTAATGGTCACCGGGACCCTCCACCTGAATTGTATTCAATTTCTTTTTAATGGGTTCAACTGAAACGGAATTACAGGGATGCACAAAGGGGGGAATAAAACAGAAAGGACGCACACCAACACACACATGGGGCGGGATACAAGCACACTTGAGAAGCACTAACAGGCTTGCTCGCGTGATGACCACCACCAGGGAGACGGGCACGACATTGCTTTGAGGAGTGCGTCTGACGCCGTCGAAGGGCATCACATTCCCGAGACATTGCAGACTGCACCATCACCACCTGCTTGCATGGCGACTGCCCCACATGCCGGCGAACCAGGAGCGAACGGGGACCAACGAGTGAGACTGGCCTAGCACCAGCTCCACGAACCTTGACCCCGACCTCAACCAAAGGGGCAGCCCCAATCACTCTGGCCTAACACCAGTGCCAAGTGGGGAGGCGACCTCGTCACCGAAGGGGGCCGATCAACCGAGACCACACCAACAACACAAAGCTCGCGACAATGCCGCAACAATCCCCATCGGATATTCGCCAAGCTTGCACAGCCAGCAAGCACGCCAAGAGCACATATGGCAGCACTACGAGGCAAACAGGCTCAATGGCGAAGAGCAGGGGGGTCCTTGCAACGCCTTCAAGAAGGGAGCCACGCCCACAGGCGTGGTCGTCGCAAAGCTTTCACTCGGACCTCACTTGCACATCGGTGATGCGAGCAATGCTACAGCTCCTACACCACGCCTTCAACAAGGTTAGCAACACCCGGAGTCGCCGCCGTGGTCTGCTCGGGCACATAGCATGAGCGTGGGTTTCCCCAGGAGCTGGCATCAAGACGCAACCGTGCCATACCTGAACCGGAGTCCAAGGGCGCAGCGGCTCCCGGAGGAGCACATCAGCGCCGGCACGGGGCACCCAGGGAGGCGGGCGAGCCGCAAGTCCAGGGAGCAATGGGGCAACGGCCCGCGCCGGCCCACCCAGGACCCAGATCGGGCACGGAACTAGGACGAGCAGGCCGGGACAAGGCGAAGCGCGCCGGAGCGAGGCGGAGCGCGCCGGAACCGGGCAGAAGGAGACGCCGCCGCACGGGTCGCCGGCGACGCGCGAGGACGGGCCAGAGGTCGGAGTCGAGGCTTCCTCCAGGCGGCGACATTGGACCGCGGATGGAAGATCTCCGCCGTCCCCTTCACGGGCGACGCACGGCGTTTGTCCGGCGGCCGCCTCCGGGGACGGCGAGGAAGGGAGGCGGGGAGGGGAGGGGGTGGCGGGGGCGGGCTAGGGTTTGCCCCTCCCGTCGCCCAGAGGAGACGCCGCGAGGGGACGGTCGCTTCGTCAGTTCGTGGCTCTGCTTTTAGCTCACTCCTGTATTTGCTTACCTGCGGTTACCGTACCCCTGCCTTGTGAACAATCCAACTTGGTAAACTTTGAAAGGTGCACGATCTCGACGATTTACTTCTGAATAAATTCAGAAATCAAGCCCACCTCACCGAAGAAATCAAGCGGGAGCAGTCCGTCAGCGTACGGGTCGCACGCCTTCATGTTTTCTACCATTTTATGGTACTTTCTGTTATTCTCACTTTGTTTTAGCTGAGATTGTTGTTCTTGTTCTTCCTTTAGTACACCAGCCGTGTATGTTGTGCTTGCCATTATGCGTGCGCTATCTAAGTTTACATTGCTCTGCATATTAATATCGTGTTGTATATATTGTATGTAGATGTCGTATTGCTAGCTACATAGCGTCAATGCTGACACGCAGAACTGGCGTATTCGTGTAAGGATTGGCCGTTTCTGGAGCATTTGGACGCGAACAAGGACAACGAGTTGATTAGATATCAGTTTGTTATGGTGGATGAGAAGGTGAGCCCTTTTTGCTCTTCCTGTGCAAGAGAGATGTTTGTGTAGCTTGGCTCTAGCATTTTGACACGGAACTCCGATTGCTGTATGAGCATTACGAGGATAGACATCCAGGTTCCGGGTTTTCGTCCTTGAATGTCTAAGTGAGGCTAAAATAAACGAGCATTATATCAGGGTTGTTGTAGCGTCTTCTTTATACAAAACTTTCACATGTGCTGATGGTTTGATAACTTCTAAATCGAATATAAAGAGCCGTATTGTATATAGTTTGATGCATAGCTTCTTTTCTGTAGAAAATTATGTGGTTTTCTGATGGTCGGGACCCTCGAAACCAAATGCATGCAAAGAGCAGTCATTTATATAGCTCAGTAATACGTTTTTAGGGATTATATAATCCATGGTTCTATAGTGTATATGTTGAGAATCGGTTGTTGGTTGATCTGTTACGGCTTAAACCAAGTCAATAACAGAAAAACGAATAGATAAGGGGGAGGGCCACCGAAACAAAGTTTTCCTCTCACGTATCTAACTGAAACGCCCTGATCGGGGGCACCCTAACCAACTAATGGTTCTGGCCCCCCGTTTGCATGCGCACATTATAAGAGGGGAGTCCGGCAGCTGGCTTTCGACACCAGTTAGTTTTCCAGCATGCTACTCCACTAAACTCCTTTCCACTCCGATCGTGGCCTGCGCACAGCAACGGGAAGGCTGGAACCTCGTCGTGCCGTGCCAGGGCAGTGCCGCTGGAGACCGGAGGGGATCCGGACGTTCGCATCTACGACGACCCCTGCTACATCTTCTTCCACTACATCGACAGTCAACCTCGCCTGCACCGAGCAGGCGACGATGTCTTCAATGGCTGGAGCTTGTAATAATCTCCAAACCCTCTCTGTTTATTTTGTTTTTGTGTTCTAGATTGCTGTCAACATTCATCTAGTAGTTCCTAGATGTTTTTAGCTTTAACATTGGTGTCAGAGGCCAAATTTGATAGCTCTAGAACCCTCAACACGATCTGTAGATCAAATTTGGGTTAATTATGTTCATGTTTTAGGCAATTAAGTTGTTGATTAAGGTTCGATTAATCTAATTGCTTCCTAGACAATTGCTAATGGCCAAATTTTAATTAACACTTCCTGCTAATTTTGCAAATTTTTAGTTCGGGTTCATTATTTTTGATCTCCTGTTAGTCATGAAGCAATTAGAAGGAGGGGATTAATGCATTTTGAGTCAATCAAAAGTCGAATTCCCTCTCTGCCCGAACCACCTAACCCTAAAAGAAGTCCCCAAATCGAAGAACCAAAAGCAGTAAGAACGGTAGGGGACTTACCAGTACGCCGCACCGCCGCGTCGTCGTCTTTCCCTCCAGGGAAAACGCGTGCGACAACGTGGATGCCTCGCCGCCGTTCTCTCCCGACGGAGGAGCGCGCGGATGGACGCACCGCAAGGTGCGGAAGGACGCAATCGACCCCGGCTTCACGCTGGACGTCTTGTCGCCGTCACCCTCGAATGGCCGCCGCCTCGCCGGAGCGCGCAACCCATCCCCACCACCACCGCCGTGACGCACCGGCCACGCTCGACCGAGCAGCGCGCGGGCATCAATCTGATGCACGCTGCTCGGCCGAGCGGAGCCACAACGCCGCCAGGGCTAGGGCGGGCCTCCGGGCCGCCGCATATCGTCGCGAGACGCGGCCGCTCGCCGGCGCCGTTTCTCGCACGGGAAGAATCGGGGGAGAGGAGAGAGTGAGCAGAGTGGCGATTAGGGTTAGGGTACAGACTCGGGTCCGGTTCTTTGCTCCGACCAGGAATCATCTCGGCCGTTCGTTCCGATCGGACGGTCAAGACAGCTCTGGGAAGTTTCGGGCCTCCTTCAGCTTAGTGGGTTTTTGAGATGGGCTGCGGCCCAGATTTGTTTTTTTCCAGGCTGCAATTTCTGTCCGAATTTCCTTTTCAGTTTCTGTTTTTAAAATTTCAGTGCATTATAAGTTTTATTATTCAGTTTTTTTTACACTGATTTAAATACAGAACAATATTGCCTAAATATGAATTGAAATATGTTATTATTCTGAATAAAAATGAACCAACGAGATTTTTTATTTAGAATATTTAGCATGTTTAAATGTTGAATTATCAAATTAGACATCATATGAAGTTTCTTCCTTGAAGTTTAAAATTGATGTTTAATTTGAGAAGATTTATGATAGTAAAATTAAATGACCAACGTTGTTTTAATTTTACAAGTCATATCCCTAAAGTATTTTCCAATTTTATGTCATTACTGCCCAACGGTGTTCTGACATAGAGTTGGAATTCTCATAATCATGGCATGTTTAATTCTTTTACCAACGTAAATTTATATTCATGTCATACTTATGTGTGTCCATTTAAAATTTCAGCTTCCGCTCCGTTTAGACCAGATACTGTCGAACACTTGACAGGAAGTAACTTCCCTAAATGGAAGAATGCTATGGAACTCTGCTTGGCTTTCAATGAATTTGATTACGCTTTGCGGGAGGACAAACCTGTGGCACCATCTGTTGGTGCCACGGGGTATGATGAATTAAAGAAAGCCTATGATTCCAAATTGGAAAAATGGGAAAAGACAAATCACGTTGCAATGCTCGTGATGAAGTCTTCAATATCTCCAGATATCATTGGGGCTCTCCCCAAGAAGGATAATGCCAAGGAGTTCATGGCAGCTTTGGAGGAGGAGTTCAAGGGCTCCGAAAAAGTCTATGCTCAAGAGTTGTTTCATAAGCTCCTTATAAAATATAATAATGATGGAGATGTGAGATCTCATATTCTAAGGATGGTTAATGCTTCCAACAAACTGAAAGCTTTACAGTGTGAGCTTAGTGATAACCTCCTTCTGATTATGATACTAGAGTCCCTCCCTTCAGAGTTTGAGCAATTTAAGATAAATTACAACTCTCTTAAAGAAAAATGGTCACTCACCGAGTTATCCCCACGGCTCGTTGAGGAAGAAGAGAGAATCAAGAGGCAAAATAAGGATCAAGTTTTTCATGTTGGATCCTACAAGAGAAAACATGATGAACCAAGTTCCTCCAAGCCTGCGAAGAAGCCTTTTAAGAACAACGCCCCAAAGCCTGTTAAAGGAAAGGAGAAGGTTCATGATCAGTCTTTCGACAACAAGTGTTTCTTCTGTTCAAAAGAAGGGCATTTTAAGAAGGATTGTCCAGATTTTCTGAGATGGCTCAATAAGAAAGGTACAGATGAAATCACATTTGTTGATGAAAGTTCTTATGTTAATTTCTCTAGTACCGAATGGTGGATTGATTCAGGTGCAACTGCTCATGTTGCTAATTCCATGCAGGGATTAAATATGATCCAAACTATAAGAGAGGGGGCAAGAAGACTTAAAGTCGCGAATGGAGTTGAAGTTGATGTCGAAGCTGTAGGGTCACTCATCTTGGAGCTCCACACCGGCTTCCGGCTTCAATTGAATAATGTTCTTTATGTACCTACTTTAAGTAGGAATTTGATTTCACTTTCTTGCTTAGATAATAACATGTTTGAGTGCAAGTTTGGCAACAAACAATTTGAGTTAAATTTTTGTAATAAGAATGTTGGCCTCGGTGTCAGACGAGGCAAATTATATATGTTATCAATGAATGATTCAGTTCTGCATGTGAGTGATGTTTCTAAAGATGAGAAGAAATGGAAGGGTGCTAGTACTTCTTCGAAATTGTGGCACTGTCGTTTGGGCCACATTTCGAGGGGGAGAATAGAAAGACTCATAAAAAATGACGTACTTCTTCCATTAGACTTCTCTGATGCAGACAAATGTATTGACTGCATTAAAGGAAAATACGCAAAAACGATTAAGAAAGGAGCAGTAAGATCTACGGGTGTCCTTGAACTTATTCATACTGACATATGTGGACCCCTTAACGTTAAGTCTATAGATGGTTTTGATTCATTCATCACCTTTACAGACGACTTTTCCCGATACGGGTATATTTACCCGATACGTGATCGTTCGGAAGTTTTGGAAAAATTCAAAATATTCAAAGCCGAAGTTGAGAACCAACTGAATGTTAAAATAAAAGTTGTACGATCTGATCGCGGAGGAGAGTATTATGGTAGACACGCTCCTTATGGGCAAATTCCAGGACCTTTTGCGAAGTTCCTAGCTGAGAATGGAATTGTTGCCCAGTATTCAATGCCTGGCGAACCTCAGTAAAATGGCGTGGCTGAGCGTCGAAATCGCACACTTATGGACATGGTGCGAAGTATGCTTAGTCATGCAAGTTTGCCAGTAAGCCTATGGATGGAGGCATTAAAGACAGCCGCACATATTATAAATCTTGCTCCTACTAAGTCATCACCGAATACACCTTACGAGATGTGGACGGGAAGAAAACCGAGCTTGAATTATTTGCGTGTATGGGGTTGTCGAGCTGAAGCTAGAATATTCAATCCACAACTTAAGAAATTAGATCCAAAAACAGTAAGTTGTTTCTTTATTGGATACCCTCATAGGGGAAAGGGATATCGCTTTTATTGTCCTAATCATACCACCAAGTTTGTGGAGACTAGACAAGCGGTATTTTTTGAGGATAATGAAGTCACCGAATTAAGAAAGATCGACCTTGAGGAAAAGCGGGTGTGTGTTTCATTCCCAACTCCGATTGAGCTCGTTCTACCAACTCGAAGAAAGGTGGCTCGTAGTTTTGGTTCTGAATCTTTTGGTTCAGATCCTGAACCCAATGTTGATCCTGAAAATAATGATGAAAATCCAGAAAGTGAAGAGGATCATCATGAAGAGAATGGAGAAGATCATCAAAATAATGATGTTCCTCCGCCTCCTGTGAGAAGATCACAGCGAGACAAAAAGAAAGCCATTTCAGACGACTATGTAACTTACATGAGTGAGGATATAAATGACGTAGGAAAGGTGGAGGATCCAACCTCATATAAAGAAGCCATTAAAAGTCAGAATTCGTCCAAGTGGCAAATTGCCATGGAAGACGAGTTAAAATCTATGGGCTCAAACAATGTTTGGGACTTAGTAGAAATTCCCAAAGGTGCTAAAAGAGTAGGCTGCAAATGGGTCTACAAAACCAAATTCGATTCCAAAGGGAATATCGAAAGGTTCAAAGCGAGACTTGTGGCGAAAGGCTTTACGCAGAGAGAAGGAATCGATTATAATGAGACATTTTCTCCTGTGTCTAGTAAAGATTCTTTTAGGATCGTCATGGCTCTAGTAGCTCATTTCGACCTAGAATTACACCAAATGGACGTTAAAACGGCATTTCTAAATGGTGACCTTAATGAAAATGTTTACATGACTCAGCCGGAAGGTTTTGTCATGGAAGGAAAGGAACATTTAGCATGTCGGTTGAACAAATCCATCTATGGCTTGAAGCAAGCTTCAAGACAGTGGTACCTCAAGTTCGATAAAATTATTCGAGCTTTTGGTTTTGTAGAGAATGTGAAGGACAACTGCATTTATGTTAAGTTTAAAGGCAGTAGGTTCACAATTTTAGTCCTATATGTGGATGACATATTGTTGGCCAGCAGCGATAAGGATATGCTGCATGAGACCAAGAATTTTCTGTCTTCCAATTTTGATATGAAGGATCTCGGTGAAGCCTCGTATGTTCTTGGCATTGAGATTCATCGAGATAGGTCTAAGGGGGTGTTAGGACTATCCCAAAAGTCATACTGTGAGAGAGTTTTGAAGAAATACAATTTGCATAAGTGCTCTCCCACACCTGCTCCTATAGTTAAGGGCGATAAGTTTGGGACATTTCAATGTCCGAGGAACCAAATAGAAATTGATCAGATGAAGTCGGTTCCTTATGCTTCAGCTGTCGGAAGCATCATGTATGCACAAGTGTGTACACGCCCTGATTTAGCTTTTGTAACGGGAATGCTTGGCAGATTACAATCAAATCCAGGAAAAGACCACTAGAATGCCGCAAAGAAAGTCTTGCGTTATATGCAAGGTACGAAAGATTACATGAAGGTCTGATAACCTCGAAGTTGTAGGTTATTCAGATTCTGATTATGCTGGCTGTGTGGATACTAGGAAATCCACATCAGGTTATATATTCACACTGGTCGGAGGAGCTATATCGTGGAAAAGCTCCAAACAAACGATAACTGCATCGTCTACGATGCAGGCAGAATTTATAGCATGTTTTGAGGCCACTGGACAGGCTGTATGGCTGAAGAATTTCATTCCCGGTCTAAAAGTGGTTGACAGCATTTCAAAACCACTTTTGCTATACTGCGATAATGAACCCGCAGTTTTCTATACGAGTAACAACAAGTCAAGTGTTGCTG
This sequence comes from Poa annua, assembly GCA_026929855.1. Lineage (NCBI taxonomy): Eukaryota > Viridiplantae > Streptophyta > Magnoliopsida > Poales > Poaceae > Poa > Poa annua. The sequence continues at coordinate 218,145,190 of CM049427.1, read as the reverse complement.
CCAAGCACATTGACATTAAGTTTAGTGTTGTGAAAGATAGAATCCAGGATCAAACAATTGAGGTAAAGCATATAAGTACGACACGTATGCTTGCGGATCCGCTAACGGAAGGCTTACGACCCAGTATTTTCCAAAAGCATGTTGCCGCATGGGTTTACTGGGAGCCTTATGATTCTGGAATAAGAGGACCACAATAAAGAACCACTCCCATTAAGAAGAATGTTTTTCCATTTCGAAATAGGCTGTGTACTATAAGTGTTGGGGTTCAACAACATTTCATTGGTTGTTGTAACGCCTCACTTTGGTATATTATTCCTATGAAAAATGGATGTAAGAAGTTTAAACCGAATGATCAAGGGGGAGAATGTTGGTTGATCTGTTACGGCTTAAACCAAGTCAATAACAGAAAAACGAATAGATAAGGGGGAGGGCCACCGAAACAAAGTTTCCCTCTCACGTATCTAACTGAAACGCCCTGATCGGGGGCACCCTAACCAACTAATGGTTCTGGCCCCCCGTTTGCATGCGCACATTATAAGAGGGGAGTCCGGCAGCTGGCTTTCGACACCAGTTAGTTTTCCAGCCTGCTACTCCCCTAAACTCCTTTCCACTCCGATCGTGGCCTGCGCACAGCAACGGGAAGGCTGGAACCTCGCCGTGCCGTGCCAGGGCAGTGCCGCTGGAGACCGGAGGGGATCCGGACGTTCGCATCTACGACGACCCCTGCTACATCTTCTTCCACTACATCGACAGTCAACCTCGCCTGCACCGAGCAGGCGACGATGTCTTCAATGGCTGGAGCTTGTAATAATCTCTAAACCCTCTCTGTTTATTTTATTTTTGTGTTCTAGATTGCTGTCAACATTCATCTAGTAGTTCCTAGATGTTTTTAGCTTTAACATCGGTCTCATACCATACGAGTTGTATTGTAATCGTATTGGTACATGTAATCCTGCCGTACATAAATAGAAGAGGTGGAGGCACGTTGTCTACCACGAAACCCAAACACTCTCGTTGTTTTGGTATCAGATCCAAGCCTGCTGCCGCCGCCGCCTGCTAGCGATCGCAACTCATCCGCCTGCTAGCCATCGCAACTCATCGTCACGAGCAGGGGCGTAGCTAGACTTATTCAAGGCTATGCAATGCATACCCAATATTTTTTGCCAAATACTTCTACTACGAATGATCAGGGCAAGCACGTATAGACTTTAGGTTGAAAAAACAAAACCGGATGCTTGATGATCGATTAATCCTATTTTCTAAACTAGCAATCACCGTGAGATTGCAGTCATTGACTAGGTGATTTCAGAGGAAAACTTCTACCATATTAACTACGTAACTTCGCATACCCAAACTGAAAATCCTAGCTCCACCACTGGTCACGAGTGCGGGTGGCCGGCGGCGCCACCCGCGTGAGCTTCCTTCTCCACGCGATGTCAGACTTGACGCTCCCTGGCCTGCAACTCATCGGCCCGATCATCTCGCCTCTGTCCGCTTCCGCTTCAGCGAGCTCTACCCCGACCATGGCGATTCTGCCGACGCTCTCCGCCTCAACAGCTCCAACTTCATGTTGTGGCGAGGATTGACGCTGCCGATCCTCTCTGGTGTGCATCTGCACAGCTTCCTCGACAACTCCGTGCCTGCTCCGGCGAAGACCATCATCGAAGGAATCGGTGACGTCGCCAAGACCATTCCCAACCCCGTGTACGCGCGTTGGTGGGGGCTGGACCAGAAGGTGCTCGGAGCACTACTTTCCTCCATGGATGAGTACATCTCCATGCAGCTCATCGGCTGCAAGATGGCAGCAGCAGTATGGGCTGTCGTTCACACCATGTTTGGTGCTCAGAACCGTGCAAACGTACGGCACATCCGTCGTCAGCTGCAGACGACGAGGAAGGGAGACACGTCGGCCGCAATGTACATGCACACAATGAAGAGGTTTGTTGATGCCATGGCCACCGATGGCGCCCCTATCACCGACGACGAGCTCGTTGATCACATCATCACCGGTCTCGGTCCAAGTTACAACTCTATCGCTGGTGCCCTCACTGTCGGTAACGTCTCCGTCGCGTATGCAGATTTCTATTCACATATCCTCTCCTTCGAGGCGCTTCAGGCTCAGCAAGCCGAGACCGTGGAGTGGTCCTCCTCCGCAAACGCTGCATCTCGCCCTGGTGGTTTTGGCGGGAGCGGTGGTGCTTCTTGGCAGCCACGTGCGCCCACGCCTCCGTCGCCGGTTTCCTCTGGTGGAGGAACCCAGGCTGGCAATTACCAGCCCGACTATGGCGGGGGCAAAGGAGGCCGCTCTAATGCTGGCTACGGTGGTGGCTAGTACAACGCTAGCGGAGGCGGGTACGGCCAGCCTTTTGGTGGCGACAATAGTCGCCCTAACTACGGCGGCGGAAATGGCGGTGGCAATGGCGGTGGAAATTGCCAGAACGGTGGTCGCCATCAACGTCCTCGGTGCTAAATATTTGGTAACTGGGGGCACTTCGCGGCGGATTGTTGGAACCACTACAACCCCGACTTCATACGCGCCAACAACCAGCGCTCCGGGAACTCTGAATCGACAAGCTCCCAGACCCCTCCTCCCTGGATCATGGATACCGGGGCTACCGATCATCTAACGAATGATCTCCAGCGCCTCCACAAGCAAGAGCGTTATGGCGGGACGGATCAGGTTCAAGTGGCCAACGGTGCAGGTTTGTCTATTGCCCACATTGGTCATTCCTCTTTAGCCGGTTCACAATTAAAACTGAATAATATTCTTCACGTCCCTCACATTAGTCAGCATCTTCTTGCTGTCCATCGCCTTGTTTGTGATAATAACGTCTTTGTTGAGTTTCACTGTCACTTTTTATTTGTAAAGGACAAGGACACACGGAGAGCTCTGCTTCACGGTAGGAGTCATGGAGGACTATATCCCATCCCGTTTAGTCATGCATCGTCGTCGTCTCGTCAAGCTCTTTCCGGTGCCAAGACTACGTCGTTTCAGTGGCACCAGCGTCTAAGTCATCCTACAAATAATATAGTTCAAAACATTGTTAAGAATCATGATTTATCTTGTATTCCAGTTGATACTCCTTCGATTTGTGATGCATGTCAATGTGCTAAAAGTCATCAATTATCTTATAAATTGTCTCACCGTGTTACCACCGCACCTCTTGAGGTTGTACATTCTGATGTTTGGGGTCCTGCTATGGCCTCTTCCGGTGGTTCTAAATATTATGTCAGTTTTATTGATGACTACTCCCGTTTTTGTTGGATTTATCTTCTTAAATACAAATCTGATATTGAGCAAGTGTTTCATGCTTTTCAGGCTCATGTTGAGCTTCTTTTAGACACTAAAATTAAGTTTGTCCAGTCTGATTGGGGTGGCGAATATCATAGGCTCCATCAGCATTTTCAGTGCACCGGTGTCTCCCACCGTGTCTCTTGTCCTCATACCTCCCAGCAAAACTGAGTCGCGGAACACAAACACCGTCATTTGGTTGAAACGGGGCTTGCCTTGCTTGCTCATTCGTCTCTTCCATTACGTTTTTATATGAAACCTGTTTGACTGTGTGTTACTTGATTAACCGTATGCCTACTCCGGTTCTCAACAAGGATACTCCTATTTTTCGCCTCCTTCGAATCCAGCCGAATTACGAGTTTCTCCGTATTTTTGGCTGCACGTGTTGGTCTATCCTTCGCAAGTATAACGCTCACAAGCTTGAGTTCCGATCTAAGATGTGTGTCTTGTTAGGCTATAGTCCTATGCACAAGGGCTACAAGTGTCTCTATTGGTCTACCGATCGTGTTTATATATCTCGTGATGTCATCTTCGATAGACCGTCTTCCCGTATGCTACTCCCGGGGTTATGATTGATCTTCCTACTCTTCGTGAGGCTATCACTTTCCCTGCGTCTGAACCGGCTACGAGTGACCATGTGTGTCAATATGACTTATCCTATTTGTCCACTAACCTGTCTTCCCCACATGATTTTTTGCATGTACAGGCAGCAGCTCCGATCAACGTCCAGCACACGGACGTGCATGTGCATGGCCCGGGCACGTCTCCCCATGTTCTTCACATGGGCGTTGCCTCTTCTGGTTCCAGCGAGCTGGACGCGCGCCTCTCCTGCGTCGCCTGCTCCTACCACGCCCGCGTCACCCGCTTCTTCAACACCTGGCTCGGCCAGCCGTGGCTGTACATCCTCACCACCAGCTGGGTCGCCCGACTCGGCTCCTGCTTCTCCACTCGAGCGCGTCATCGAGCCGACGGTGCCAGCTCCCGTGGCTCCGGCTTCTGGTCACGACAAGATCACGCACCTCCGCGACAACACTCGTCGCGAGAAGATCTTCCCTGATATGGTGCGGTATAATCCGCGTCGGCGTGCTCGTTTTGCGGCCCCGGTCTCTCATCAGGATGCGCTCCAGGAACCGGAGTGGCGTGCCACAGTGTCTGAAGAATTCTTAGCGCTCTCTCAGACAAATACCTGGAATTGGTACCTCGACCGCCTGGCATCAATATTGTTGGCAGCAAGTGGGTTTTTAAAACCAAGCATCGGCTTGATGGTTCTATTGAGAAGCACAAGGCATGTCTCGTTGCTCGCGGCTTCACCCAGCAACATGGTATTGATTACGGTGATACTTTTAGTCCAGTTGTCAAAGCCGCGAGCATTCGCCTGGTTCTTTCACTTGCAGTTTCTAGAGGATGGCTCTTCGTCTGATTGATGTCAGCAACGCTTTCCTTCATGGTGTATTGTCAGAGGATGTCTATATGCAGCAGCCCCCCGGTTTTGAGGATACCAGGTATCCGTCTCATGTGTGCAAATTGCAGTGTGTTATATATGGACTGAAGCAGTCCCCTCGAGCTTGTTATGCTCGCCTAGGTGTTCGCTTACTTCAGCTTGGATTTGTTCCTTCCAAGGCTGATACGTCCATGTTCATATTCAATCAGTGTGGTGTCCAAGTTTTCATGTTGGTCTATGTCGATGACATAGTTATTGCTGGTTCCACTACTGAAATAGTTGAGGGTCAGGTTCGCTCTCTCTCGGACACTTTTCCTATCAAGGACTTGGGCACTCTGGAATACTTCCTCGGACTGGAAGTGTCGTACAATTCAGGGGGCATGATACTTATGCAGCGGAAGTATGCACTTGACTTGTTACATCGGGTCAGTATGGAGAATTGTAAACCCACTCCCACTCCTCTGGACACTAAGTAGCATCTTGCTCGAGATACTGGTTCCCTGCTAGGTACAGAGGATTCTTCTCGATATCGCAGTGTTGTTGGCAGCCTGCAGTATTTGATGTTTACACGTCCGGATATTTCCTTTGCGGTAAACAAGGTGTGTCAGTTAGATGCTACGAGATATTGGTTCCCTTCTAGGTACAGAGGATTCTTCTCGATATCGCAGTGTTGTTGGCAGCCTGCAGTATTTGATGTTTACACGTCCGGATATTTCCTTTGCGGTAAACAAGGTGTGTCAGTTTCTCTCTCAACCTACTGGAGTTCATTGGGTGGCAGTCAAGCGTATTATGTGCTATATTAAAGGAACATTGGACACTGGTCTACGCATTCGTAAGTCACCACAGCAGAATGTCAGTATATTTACCGATGCAGATTGGGTTTGATGCGTTGATGACAGACGCTCTACTAGCGGCTTTGCAGTCTTTGTGGGTCCGAACCTTATTTCATGGAGTTCGAAGAAGCAGCCTACCGTCTTGAGATCCAGCACCGAGGTAGAGTATAAGGCACTAGCAAATGGGGTAGCTGAAACTATGTGGGTCAGTTCTCTGCTTACAGAACTAGGTGTTTCCAAACAGCAAGTTCCAGTTTTGTGTTGTGATAATCTAGCGGCTACTTACCTCACGGCGAATCCAGTGTTTCACGCTCGAACTAAGCACATTGAGATTGATTTCCATTTTGTGCGAGAGCAAGTCACTGATGGCGCTTTAGTAGTGAGGTTAATCTCTTCTAATGATTAGTTGGTTGATGTCTTTACTAAGCCAGCCACATGGAAGATGTTAGACCGATTTAGAACCAATCTAAACCTTGTATGTAGTAGCAGTTTAGATTGAGGGGTGTGTTGAGAATCGGTCTCATATCATACGAGTTGTATTGTAATTGTATTGGTCCATGTAATCCTGCCGTATATAAATAGAAGAGGTGGAGGCACGTTTTGTCTTCCACAAAACCCAAACACTCTCGTTGATTGTATAGATTACCGGATATTTTGATAATAGAATCCAGAATGTGCACTTACTGAATGAACAAGTCTATAACCAAATTCCATGCTACATTAATTGTGTTATATGTAACTTTTTAAAAGGATATGTGCATCAGTTGTTGGACCCTGGGTGATTAATGAGCTTTATATGCACAAATGTGTGTTCAGGGTTGCACGATGTAGGTTTCAGAGGGAAGGCTTGTTGAGGGACATGATTATTATTTGTAGTTCTTGGAGATTAATTGGCAAGAGATATGTTTTGTTCCGCGGAACATCGCTTTTGAGGCCTGGTTCACCAGATGGACAAAGGTGTCGGATATAAAGAAATGTTCTTTCTCTTTGAAGATATAATTAGCTAAAAGGGACAAGAGGTCAAACAACAGTCTCATTTATGATGTGCTCCCTCCATTCTAAATTAGATTACTTTTATTTGGACAAAAGTAGATGTATCTAGATATGCTATAAGTCTAGATACATCCACTTTTTTGACAAAAGGAAGTCATCTAATATGGAACGGAGGGAGTAGCATCTTCTCTGTTGTTTTCATGATTTTATCCTGGTAGCTAATTTCAGGAAATGTGATGTTCATTTCGGGATTGTATTCCACATTTCATTTAACTATCTTTTAAGAACATGCAATTCATAATGTATTACAAATGTCATGCCATGCAGCTTAGTTATTTGGTTCTGGAAGCATGGCTTCTCTCTCATGATGAAATATTGTTGAAGGAGAGGAGGTGCTTACTACGTGGAATTTATGCTAGGGGCAGGCAAGAATGGTTGAGCACGATGACCTACAACAGCTGGACACAAAGAAACGTACATGTGTACCAATTACCAACCCAAAAAAGAATACAAGCAGGACTTTCATGTTCAAGCCGCGCGTACCATCTAGTGCCATGAAAGGAGGTAGGGAGTACGTAACTGCCACTCGATACCAGAGCCATCCGTGTATGAAAAATCCTTCTTCCACTGCATGTTTTCAGCTATCCATTCAATGTTTTTGCCTGTAAGTCTGTAGTGTGCGCCGTCTGTCACTCCAAAAATAGGGGCAGCTTTGCAGCCCCTCGCACCAGCAATCAACAGACGATTATTGATATCTGTGGAGGCAATGAACCTCTTTTGTGGTGATCGATCTTCATTGCCTGTTCTTCCTCTTCATCTTTTTGATGGTCGATCGAGGTGCTATTGACCTGTAGCAGCGGCTGATCGATCATACCTGAGCGGGCGGATACATCGATGGCGAGCTACGCATGCCGGCGCCCTTGCGAGTCCTGCAGCACTAGGGCGATGGCGGGCAGTGTGGTCGGCCAGCCGGTGGCGCCAGGGCAGAGGGTGACGGTCCTGACCATTGACGGTGGCGGCATCCGGGGCCTCATCCCGGGCACCATCCTCGCCTTCCTCGAAGCCAAGCTGCAGGAGCTGGATGGGCCGGACGCGCGGCTGGCGGACTACTTCGACTGCATCGCCGGGACGAGCACCGGCGGGCTCATCACGGCTATGCTGACGACGCCCGGCCAGAACAGGCGCCCGCTCTTCGCCGCAAAGGACATCAACGGTTTCTACCTCCATAACGGTCCATACATTTTCCCGCAAACGTGAGCCCCTGTACCTCTTGTTCATTCTGGCCTCAGGGATCTAAGAAAGTAAGAACGCGAACGATCTCGTGGATCGCTTATTCAAACGGAACTGATGATTAATTGATGACTCGTTGTGTCACTCAGGAGGAGCGCACTCGCGGCTGTGATCGCATCTCTGAGGCGGCCGCGGTACAGCGGCAAGTACCTGCATGGCAAGATCAGGAACATGCTGGGCGAGACGAGGATGTGCGACACGCTCACCAACGTCATCATCCCCACCTTCGACGTCAGGCTCCTCCAGCCCATCATCTTCTCTACATACGATGTACGTATTCTAACTACAAGGATCAGGATCCGATCGATCCATTCCATGCTCGATCAAGCCGAATTCTGGCTGAAAACTTGGATCGGGCATGCAGGCCAGAAGCATGCCCCTGAAGAACGCGCTGCTCGCGGACGTCTGCATCAGCACCTCCGCCGCTCCTACCTTTCTCCCCGCGTACTACTTCCAGACCGAAGACGACAACGGCAAGACGCGCGAGTACAACCTCATCGACGGCGGTGTCGCGGCCAACAATCCGGTATGTAATTATATGTCATCAGGCGGATCTTCAGATATGCTGCCTGAGCGCAAAATGATGTCAGTACAGACCAATAATTAGTTATGATTTTCTGATTGTGTCATTGTGTGAGATGCAGACGATGGTTACGATGACGCAGATCACCAAGAAGATGCTTTGCAATGACAAGGAGGAGCTCTACCCGGTGAAGCCGTCGAACTGCGGCAAGTTCCTGGTGCTGTCCATCGGGACGGGCTCGACATCCGACCAGGGGCTGTACAGCGCGAAGCAGTGTTCCCAGTGGGGCATCATCCGGTGGCTACGCAACAAGGGCATGGCACCCATCATCGACATCTTCATGGCGGCCAGCTCCGACCTCGTGGACATCCATGCCGCGGTGCTCTTCCAGTCGCTGCACAGCGACGGCAACTACCTCCGCATCCAGGATAACTCGCTCCACGGCGCAGCGGCCACTGTGGACGCGGCGACGCCCGAGAACATGAGGGAGCTCATCCAGATCGGCGAGCGGATGTTGGCGCAGCGGGTGTCGAGGGTGAACGTGGAGACCGGGAAGTACGAGGAGGTGCAGGGGGGCGGGAGTAACGCCGACGCGCTCGCCGGGTTTGCCAGGCAGCTCAGCGAGGAGAGGAGGACCAGGCTCGGGCGCCGGCGGGGGGCTACCGTGCGTGGCGCTGGCTGTTCGACACCCAGCTGCTAATCTTGTAGCGTTTGGTAGCATGTGTGCGAACGTGTCAGCGACTGTTAGAGAACTTGACTGTTGTAGAACGGTTAGGGGTGGTTATACCCGAGCCTAGGTTTGACACTATTTTTCTAGGCGGAAAATTCTTTCAAACTTTAATTGGAGGTTTTGTCCCATCAACAGCGAGACAGATGTGGTAATTTCGTCAATCGCAAGAGATGACCCGCCGGTAGGTTGTGCCTGTGCACATTTACAAGGTGAGTATGTGCACATTAATGTGAGCATCTGTTATATTGTGTTCTAAAAAAAATAGTATCAGTATGTTGTTGCTGATGGACAAACCCTGGGAGCCTAGGCCATAACTCCCATTTTAAAATGATTTTCTCCCTTTGAACAGTTAAACACGATCTTTGTAAGGGAACATCTGCTGGTTTCTCAGGTTAGAACATTTTTGGAGAATTGTTTTCTTTTTTTGAACTTTTCATACAATTAGGGCATCTCCAATGGCCCGACACATTCGGACGTCCATGGTTCGTTTCTATCCGAAAATGACTGGGGCCGAGAAAAATCCAGCCCAACAGGGCGACGCATTATGTCCGAGCCGTCCGCGGCAAAAGGACGTGAGAATAATGAGTAAGAGGAGGGAAGCGATTTTGGGGGCGGAGTCGCTGACGCGTGGGGCCAGGTCAAAAAGGACACGCGAGGACATAGCGGACCAACTGGCTCCGTTTGAAAAAAGGGAAAATTGGTTTATTACAGTGTGACATCTCCAACCCTTTAAGATCTGGTGTGTACCCCAACCCTTTAAGATCTGGTGCTAATCAGGTATTTTTGGGATAGGATGGGAAGAAGAAGCAGAGTAGTTGTTGCAGGTCTTGTGACATCTCTCCACCTAGAGGATAAGGGAAAATCAGATAAGCTAGCTCTACGCTCCAGCGATCCACACAGCAGCTACTCCATCAGCAGCCTATCGATATTATTGAAGATTGTAATTGTTCCCAAGAGTAGACCGGGAAGAGAGACAGCCAGAATCATCAACAATCGAGCAGGTCGGCGGAATCGCGTGAGTTGCTGGCGGCATGGCGCACGTAAACGGCTCAGGGAAAAGGCGTCGCGTGAGTTGCTGGCGGCGTCAGTTGCTCCACGATGACGATGAGTATATAGGCGGGCCACGTAATAGATTAGATACAATCGATCATTGAGCATAATTGCTTTCAAGTACTTATTAGATCTTTATTTTGTTTTCAAATATGTACTGGGTATTTTACCAACGTATAATCAACTTTGGGTACATGATCCTGAATTTCCTGATGCAAATAAAATAAGCACTCAGCCCTGAATGTAAAAACTAACCAACCAAAATGCGGCGGGCCGCTGTGCTGGGGCGCGACCCATACAGACATTAGGGTGGACATCACCCATTTCTTATCCGCGGCCTGATGCAAACGGATCAAATCAGACACGATTTGGTCCCAAAATACATCGGGCCGTTAGTGATGCCCTTACGCTGGCCTTTATGGATTGTTTATGGTCCTATCTTAATATTTGCCTAAGAATATCGGCCCAATTAGCTGCCACGGCCACACAAGACCAGATATGCATGAAAATAGTAATCCACTTCATAGAGAGTTTTCTCCAGGTTCCAAGGAAAAAAGAGTAGAGTTTTCCCCTTTGTTAATAAAGCGATGATACTTCCCTAAAAAGACAAAGAGGGGATACTAGCAATAATAATCACACTTTTTCCATGCTAGGAGATGTCTCCTTTTAATCATATATTTTCTCATGTAATTCTAATTATTTTATATATCTATATATATATATGGAATCATATAAACGTTAGTTGTTAAAACATAATACTGCAAGATCTATATTGTATAACATCTTGTTGTGTCCTCTAGGTGACGAGGAATGCATAAGAAATTGCATCTTATAGACCATAGTTTCTTGATGAAAGATCGAGAAAGAAGGGGATAAGTAAGTCCAACAAGAATACATATATATCTGTATTATGACAATCATCTTTGTATATCTTGGTTAACTTTTTGTCCCTCTCAGACCAGTTCGACATGTTACATAAACCCCGTAGAGTCAAAGGGCGCTTTGTAAAAGAATCTATTTTTGAATATTTTATCCATTAAATTTCCACGCATCGTACATTTTGTTTGGTTTATTGGTACGATTATAAGCCCACAATTTTGTATCGGTTCAATTGATGGGTGAATCTGCTAGGCGCATACAACTTGCAACTAAACGTTTGGGATAGAAAACCGGCCCAGTTAAGAAAGTAAACTATTGCGGGTGACTTGTTTCCGCTGTCTGTGACGAAATTAATACTTCCTCAATTTTGAAATATATGCCGCTAGCTCTCCTATGAATTGTATGTGAGTATTTCTTTTTTTACGGCCCTTAAATTGGATTCGAGGGAGTAGACTAAATAATTATGGTCTACCCTCCTACTACTCCCTCTGTCCCAGTTTATAAGTCATCTATGTATCCCTAGGTCATAGACTTAAGCAACATAATATGATATATATTATATAAAAAATATATCATTAGAAAATTTAGACTTTATATTTTCTAAATGTATAATTTTTATATTTAAAATGTATATTATATTAGTTAAAAATTCATGACCTAGGGATACATAGAGGACTTATAAACGGGGACGGAGGGAGTAGTACTAATCACGATCATTGCATTTAAGGATCATCCAGGTGAGAGTAAGTGTTCGAGTGCAATATCTGGTCCTCTATATTTGTTGGACTTTGGATACACACTCAGTGACACCATTGAATTTTTTCTATGGACAACTGCGAAGAAGAAGAACAACCGTGGAAGGAAGAGCGCATCAAATACAGCTTGACATGAATGGTAGGCCGGCTAGCAGAAAGCCTCAAACACAGAAATCAACAGAAAACGGAGAAGGAAAGAAACACAAACAGCTACAGTACATGCGCTAACAAAGGCGTCGTGCATGCACACTGGCAATGCACATGCAGACGTTCAGAGCCTCCTAGCTCCTTGGACCTTTCTTCTTGACGAAGGCGTGCCCGATTCCTGGGCTGTGCCCCGGATTCGACGGGCGGATGCCGTCGTCCACTATGGGGCCCTCGTCGTCGTCGTGGACTTCCAAGGAGGGAGCCATGGTCCCTTTGGTCATCCCCATGGTTGAGGCTTCACTGCCATGAGACAGCAAGTATCTCCCATGCATGGTAGATAAGAAGCTGCCATTGGGAAGAGGCCTGCACTGAGAAACCACGATCTGGGAGAACAGAAGTAGAGAAACTAGTAGTAATGCACGAGTGCAGGTGTTATTGTTGTTTCTAGGTGCCATTTCAAATTTACACCTAGACAGAGGGCTAGAGATTAGCTAGAGGCAGAAGTACAACAAAGTTAGCTGGAGAGATCAGCTTGTCTTGGTTGATGCAATCCATTTCGCTTCTCACTGAGGCCTATTTATATAGATAGACTGTGCGGGGTGCCGGGGTTACATAGGTCACAAGGTATGTTTAACTTCACCTAACTCAATCGGTGCACACAGCAACATTTTGTGAATTGATACGGCAGATTAAATGAGACCACATTGTATCTACTAATTAATATGTGTAAGAGCATTTCTTGTATAGCATTATCTATTTCTTGGACAACTAGTAAGCGATGTAAGTGTGTCTCAATATAAGGCTATAGCTACCCTCTTCGACCCCAACTAGTAGCTACGTACCCTCTTCGACCCCAACTTAGTTAAAACAAATGAACGGGTTTTTCAAAATGATGTGATTTTGAAATCATAATCATTTGATTGAACTAATCGGTGTCATAGGTACCCTAAGGCTGACCCATTTACATCTCTAGCTTGTATCATTTACCCCTTTACTTTGCTTTACTAACAGAAAATTGGGCCAAAGATTAAGCAGTTCATCTAAAAATGGCTACCTAAATAGAATGTATGGGTACATTAATTAATAATATGATTAGAATGCACTGAGATACTACATTGGAACTGATATCTTTGGTGGTTGTAGTGCTTGATGTATACTAATTGGTGATGCACTTATTTCTAACTCTAAACAACTTTCTCCCATCAAATGTAGGTCGCATGGAGATTGACATGCATGATCTTCAAGATGGTACTTCGAACACCAACTTATGTCCAAATGTGTCACCTCATATAAAACAAAATTGGACATTGTAAAGCAATATTTGATGATTGTGATATATAAAATTGATGTTGAATGATACCACTTTCATTATATGATAAAATTTAGCAACATTTTATTGTTTTGTAAGTCCCAGCTAAATGACCTATACCTTTTATCGGGGTGGTAAAAATTATGGTTTGAAACTTTGAATTTTTTGGTTATCTTTATAAAATTATTAGTAATACTTCATCACAACATATGGAGATGTTCTCTCTAGATCATTTTTCAGAATGAAAGAACCTTGATTTCTATTAATTATTATACCATATGATTATCCAATCATGACTAATCAGTTACAAAACTTTTGCAAAACTGTGCAAACATTCACACGCATGCTCCAAAGCTTTATGTGCATGATCTTCACTCGAGATCTAGTGCAGCGGACGAGAAAGAAAAAATTCAGAGATAGCAAGAACTCTAAAGTAATGATGCAAAAACGGAAATATTCCTCAGATTTAACACTACAGATGATTCATAATTACTTAGTACAATAGAAATAGAACCATATTTAAATATAATTAAAATCTAAAAATATATGATTGGAAAATCTTTTTTAACTCTCCTGTAATTTCGTTGACCAAGGTTATGTATTCCCATAATAACTCTAAAGATAGCTCATTTAAGTGATGGTCAAAATCGGGGTAATAGAGTCTATACTAGTATAGAAGGTGTCCACACAGTAAAATTACTCAACAATGACCTGATGTTATCCCTTTTTTTATTTCCCGTATTTTGTTACCGTTTCATCCATAATTATGATTCTGGTCTCTCTTTCTGCTCAAATTGACATCTTTCAAGAGGGACTATGAACCATAAATTCTCCAATTCAGCACATATTTCCTCACTTCATTTAAAAATATACAAACTGAGCTAGTACAATTATAATTTTATACACTAAAATATACAATACCAAAGTAGAACCATAAATTGAATAAATCGCATATGTAGAGTTAGTTTTGTCCACCCTCACTTTAGCCCTTCTTAAATACCACACCTAGGACATTGTTTAGAGTCAAGTTTTATTACATCAAGAATTAGACTAGATCTAGTTCTTGTTTCCGGTTTATTGATTTGAGAAGCATTCAATAAAACAACCTTGACTTTTCATACGAAGTGACCATCAAATTAAAAAACTTTTCATACGTAGTTCGTCTTTTGTGTACCTTTGATCTATGTCAGTGGCGGAGCTCTTCAGAAGCCAAACTGGGCCATGGCCCGCCCAGCGTAGCCCAAATCACTGAAGAAAGAAGGAAGTTTAGCTCATTATTAAAGAAAAAAACATAGTGTTCTTTGGGCCGGCCCGCCCTACATTTTGGCCAGAGCTCCGCCAGTGATCTATGTGTGCGCATGCATGTATATATATGGTGTCGTGGGTGTGTTAGGTGTGAGTGTACATCTTTAGAATCTGATAAGAGAATGTAGAGAAAATACCATGTCTCCTTAAGAAGCCTGCAAGGCTTCAAACCAAAAAGATCCAACTACCTAAATACTCAGGCTCGGCCACCACAGCTATACTATGTGTTCAACTAAGCCTAGTTTCCCTGAAAATATGTCTAGTGGGATATCTGAAGGGACCTCTGTCACTTACTCACTCCATCCATAAAAGAATGTCTCAAGTTTGTCTAAACTTATACTATGTGACACTAAAACATGCATGTCTAGATACATATAAACTTAGACAAAGTTAAGACATCATTTTATGGACGGAAAGAGTACATTTTACAGCCCACACGACAGTTTAGTACAGAATACCAGCTGTATCAGTCATGTGCATGCATGGCCCTCAACCTTTTGACCAACAGAATTTCACAATAGACTTGTTTTGGTTACTATATGTTTCTATCGGGGAGATCTTAATTAGGATATTCTAAGCTGATGCCCGATCTAAAGCAAAGCCTAGTATTTATCAGTAATCAGTTCCAGATCGAGGGATGGGGAAGGACACAAAAAATGTTAAGTAATTGGTTATTATATACAGCTAAGCTTTAGGACGAGCTACACAAGCTCACACAAGAATATTCCCCTATGTATATCGCATATAAGAAGTGCTCCGGTGCTTTTTGAAAAAATAAGTTGCACAAATTTCAAAGCGCATTGACGGTTATGATTAGATTCACAAAGTGATCTAAGATGAGTATTAACTATGTGAGATTAGCACCCTTAATTCACACCCCAATCACAATCATAGATTTGTTTTAAAATTCATGCAACATGTTTTCTCAGAAAGCACCGGAGCATTTCTCATCGCATATTCGCATTTTTTTTTAGATAAAGATATCGCATATTCACATTACGGTCATACCAATCAGTAGTTACGGATCGAAAATTCTTTTATCTATTATATGTTATATCATGTAACCCTAAATAAAAAGAACTTTTGAAAGGTAAAACTTAACGTTCATTTGGCAGGGTTTTTTTCAAATACAAAAACCATATTTTTGGATAAAAATTGCAGGCCTAGTAGGTTATACTCGCTCCGTTTCGATTTACTTGTCGCGTCTCCTTTGTTAAGCCTATTTTGCAGAAAACCCCTCTGCATTCTAGTAAATTCAAACCCAGACCCGCCCCGAGTCCATCGATCTTGCTCGCTCGGATTCGATCTTGCTCGCTCGCTCGATGGAGCTGGAGAAGTCGAGCGCCGCAGCGAGGAGGCCCGCGTCGAGGTCGGTGGCGGAGGGGGATTGGAACTTGGCGAGTGCGTCGGCGACAAAGCGCGGGTCGGCGAGGCCGCGCTCGCCGAGGTAGACGATGATGTCGGCGAGCCACTGCGCGGCGAGACCTTGAGGACCCCCGCGGCGGGGCCGACGGCGTGGTTGATGTTTGGGCCGGCCCCTCGAGCGCGTCCCAGGCGCGTGGATCGGGCGGTCCACCGCCGCCGACGCCGCCTGCAGGCCATGAGCTGGTGGTGTTTTCGCGAGCACGCCCTGCCCACCCAGTCACGGTGGCGCCGCCGGCCCGGTCCATGTCGCCGCAGCAGGACAATTATTTTGACGGAGAGAGGGGGGATCGGGGGAGCGGGACAGCGCGTGGGAACGGTTGCGAGTGGGTCAGAGATGGGATCATGGTTCGTGGAGAAGGTTGCGACTTGCGAGTGGGACTTCGGGTTGATGCCAATTTAGTGAGAGGTTTTTTTTGTAAAAACGTGTCTGCGACAAGTAAATCAGAACGGAGGGAGTATTAAATCAGAACGGAGGGAGTATTATACAGTACACTGATATTCTTTTCCAAATAATTCTTGGTGAAAATCTGTAGCGATAACAGTAAATTAAAA
Source organism: Poa annua (assembly GCA_026929855.1). Lineage (NCBI taxonomy): Eukaryota > Viridiplantae > Streptophyta > Magnoliopsida > Poales > Poaceae > Poa > Poa annua. The sequence goes on along the minus strand of CM049427.1, from coordinate 218,128,666 downwards.
AACAGTACGTTTTGGTGATCAGTAGATGTTTAATTTAATTGCTGAATAATATGAAATGCGACTATGATAAGGACAGTGCAACCAGGCAACACCGCACCAGCATGAAAATCGAGCAAAGAATCTTGAGGTTCAGCTGAATTGGAATCTCTCCCAAAGGCCATGGAGGCATGGACCCATGTGAATCTTGGAGATTCTCTGCACCGCCTCTGGCGTTTTAAGTATATACTCAGACTCTACGTACAGCTAGTTGGTACTTTCGCTGCTTTGCTGTAGATGTTAATTTATTAATTAAATGCGCCGTCAGGCCATCACACATGCGCATGCATTGCCCTTGGTGACCCTGAAGTGTCATTGTAGGGGTATTTAGTAGGACCAAATTGCCGCTTAATGAGCGGCTCTTGGAACTGATTAGGGCCATCACTAACTTGGAGCAGCCAGTGGATTCTCTCGCTGTGTCGTGGGAGCTTAATGCGTCCAAGTAGAGCAAATATATATAGCTACGTACGTACATGTAGAGCTGGCTGAACCTAGTTATAATATGTTTTATATATAGACTACCAAAGTAGTGGCGACTGGCGACTTTAATCATGCATTTGTAGAAACTTTTTGCTTTTGGAGACTTAGTACCATACTACCAACTGCTACCCTTATTCAAACTTTGAGTTGTACTTTGACCGGTTTGAAAAAATAGATCGATGGGTGGACCTGAAATAACCTTCCTAACTGCTCAATCAGGTTTAGTAAAATACTGTAGCAGCAGATCTGGCGGCGCTTGGGCAGCTGGCCAGCGCATGCATGCATGCTGCTGCTACTACTACTAGGGTAAGTAACTTTAGTTTTTTTTTTGCGGGTAACCAGAGCCTAGAGGATGTAAGAATGTGTTCGAGTGCGACTAAACGTTCTGAAGTAAGCTGGGTTTGGGAACTGGGACTAGGACGCTAACATGTGCAAGGCCTTGAAACATAGCACAAGAAATTGAGGGATTTGTATTAAGACATTAATAGGAAGAAATATAAGCTGCAAAACTAGATTATTGTGTAGTTGCGTTACATGCAACCTAAAGAAGCATTCTATTCTTTTCAATGGACCCTAAAGAAGCATTTAAATGTTAATTGTATCAATGAGGAACCTCCATGTTGATAAAGATAGGGGTGTGCGTCATATGAGTTGTAGTAGAGCACAGAACTGCGTTAGGTGCACATTCAGATATATACAATCCTATGGCAACGTTGGAGGCTTTCTTGTATCCGGTTGAATCAACCAAGAAATGAAACTCTTAAATTTATCTTTATTTCCCTGCAATTTTATCTTTGTTTTAGTCTAACAATTTACCTAGTTTTTTTTTGAGAGAACGCGTGTGCTTTATTAATCAACCAATAATGTCAGTACAAATTGTTTTCCGGATACATTCCGGGGGCACACCACGCCACACAAATCTACCACTAGAAAGCTCGACAGACCGAGCTAGGAAATGTGCTGCAAAATTATTAAGGCGACTAATATAAATACTAGAGCAATCGACGAAGGACTCCATCAGATGCTTGATATCTTGTATCACTGGGCCACAACACCCCTTCATCCGTGAGAGTTGTTCACGTGGTAAGAAATATCGGGGAAGCACTTACAACAAAACCATTGACATCAATCAAAATCAACCGGTTATGAGTTTCTACAACCCATATGACGCACAAGCACAACTCCTATCTCTGTCCGCCAGTTTCGGCGATTGAACGACAAGATTTATAGCGCATGCGCTGAACATTCAACCCATTTAATGAAAAATCTTAGCCGTTCAATCACGGTAGCGGTCGGTCAGGATATGGATTGTAGAAAACCCTAACCGGTCTACTGGAGAAGTGGAGAACTAGCTTGCAAGCGACAGACGACCTAGGTGAAAGCTGTAAACATATGGAGGACGTCGGCCTGATCGAACATGCAGCGCACGAGCATGGTGGCTCGCTGATCTTGGGCAGCTACTTCCGATCTCATAGCGTGAACAGTAGCCTGCATGGTACATGCGCACACGATCACTTTGGAGTTGCGTGCATGTGCATAGAACATAGATATGCATGCATGCCTGCCGCCACCTCCCCCTGGGAATATTCGATACTGGTACTGTGTGCTTAGCTTAAGTTACTTACTTTGCGCCTAATCTTGTTTCTCATGCACAGATGCACTCCTCCTCTCGACAGATTTCGTACGATACAACTCCAGCCCACATATCGTCCGGGTTCTCCTGCAGCATCCAAGCACTGCTGTTCAGCTGTCACGCGCCCAACTTGATTCTCTTCTATATGTCGCCATGTATACCATACACAGCTCAACAACCCAAAGGACTTTACGTACGTAGGGCATCTCTTTCCTTTACAAAACTGTAATAGACCACTTTTATTGTATATAGTTTTAGAACAAGCTTACAACAAAGTCTAAGAGGACATAACCAACACCAAACGCTTATATATGTCCTTTTCAATGCTATAGACGATAGTAATTAAGTGGGATGAAATATTTCCGGTGTTTGATCATACCCGATAGGCGACCCAAAAGTCACTTTAGCTTCCCAGTTGGAATGATCTCTTTGATAAATAAATAAAACACCTACAAGTTTCTACAAAATAAAGAAAAAAATCTTGGATGTACTCAACGATGCATCCTACAAAAATGCAAGAAACAAATGTGCATTTTTTGTATTGTGGGCTACACAAAATGAATCTTATATATTTTGGAGATTTGAAGGTGCGTATATTCAGGGCCACACATTTTTTATTTTTGGAGCTCAGAATGTAAAATATTTTGAATTCAAATTTTGCATGTTTGCAGGATACATCATGCAAGCATTTTTTTTTCAGATTTGTAATATTTATATTTAAAAAATCAATGAATTTAAATAAAGTGATAATGGAAGCCGGGAGTCAGAAATCTCCACTCATGGAAAACAGGGTGGGACTATACGAAAACTCCCTTTAAAACTTAGTGCAAACTGGTATAAATGTCAAAGCCCAATCTTTCCCTTTTTTGCGAGCAAAAATTAAGGTTGATCCTAAAAATAAAACAAGCTTTATATAGAAAACTTTTAGGATTGAAATCGCACAACTTACCTTCCAAATTCTCTTGTCATTTGGTGATAGCAATATTGGTCTTTGTGACTATCATAGTAATTAATGTATGTATGAAGCTGGTAAAATTTGCAAACTTTGATCAGTGTCACAACTAATTAACGTAACACATTTTCGTAACCGGTGTAGAATGAAAAAAGAGGGTGACCATGGATATAACACATTAAAGGTGCAGAATACAAGAAAAGTTTGGCAAAATTCAGATAAGTTAATGGGACATCTATGTTCTAAAAAAGAGAATATTAATTCTCAATACATTTTGAATAAAATTCCTTTTTATCTAATCCTCCTACACATGAAGGTCAGTGTAACTGCAACTCACATATTGTAGTGTGCCCCCACATGCATATTATGTACTAGTGTGAATATCCCATATAATAGATCCCTTCGACGTGTGTGGTAGGTATATAGTGTCTCCTATAAATAGATGCACCGAGCACAGTAAGGGTTGCATCCATCGATCGATCAATAGCTAGCTAGCTAAATTGAAGTCTTTGGCCAGCTCTGATCTTTAGTTCGTCTCAGCTCGCTAGCTCTTTGTTCGCTGCCCTTTCTTCTAGTGAAAGAATATGGCCATGACCAGGAACAATATCAACAATATTGTTCTCCTCTTTGTGTTAATCCTTTCCTCTGAATTCATGTTTTCTCACGGCACAACTCGGACGAAAGGAATAATCGATGGCACGATCACCCCAACAAAAGGCGATAGCTTTGCTGGGGCTACCGATGACGTTCGCCCCTCGAGCCCCGGCCACAGCCCAGGTATCGGCCATGCATTCGTCAACAACAAGCTTGGGAGGCGGCTGCTTGCAGATGCTCGTTGCTGATGATCAGTGATGAGTTTCATCCGATCCATGATGTATTTATACGCCGTTTTGTTGATGGTTAGTTTTTAGTTAATTGATTCAGCATTTGTCCTGTTTAACCTTGATCAGCTCCAGGTGTCTTAATTTGCTTTTTTTGCCAACAGTGTAATGGAGGAAAATTAAGGAAAATATTGTGCTGTTCTTTTCAATTGCATTTGATATTTCTTGCATCATTCTGTGCCGTTGTGATGATATCGTCTTGGGTCTATATAATATAGTGCCAACAATGTAACCATGATATGATGTAGATCGGTTTGCACATGCGTACACATGCGTTGACATCGTGCTTGATCACGCCTCACATATACAGCAGAACATGCATTGCTGCAGGTATATATTGTGTATACAGCGTGCCTACGGATGCGGTTTCGTGATCTCATCAACGTAAAGTTTTATGTATAGCGCCTAGCAGGTGATGATTTAGTTCGGAGCAAAGTATAATGGTGTGAACGCCTAAATGGGAAGGATAATCCCATATACACTCCTTGTGAGAAATAGTGAGGCAAGATAATCTCCAGCCGACATAACTACTTGTATGTGGACCTCACACCCACATAAATTGGAACTCCTTTCAATAATGATTAAAAAATTATGTGGTTCCTTCATTAAAAAATATCACTTATAATAGATAATATTGCTTAGAGGCTGTGAAACGATGTACAAAATGTGTCTTTCGCTATTCAGAAGAGTACGTAGAACATTTGTTTATATCTTGTTTCTTCACACGGTTAATTTGGAGAGTGTTTAATATTTATCCATTAAATATTGTTACTAATAATATGTTTGGTAGATATTTGAATGAGGTTCATAAGAAAAAATGTACGATGTAGCATGGGCGTTTGTGCTTTGCTTTGGTTAATTTGGAATTGTCATAATGATGTTATTTCTAACTAGATTGGATTTGCTCGTCTTTTACAAGTTATCAACAAGGCAATGTATTAGATCAACATGTGGGATTTGCTTATGCCAATGGAGAAACAAGGACCTATAGATTTGAATGCACTTGATTGATAGCGGTCGTTCAAACTATCTTTGATTAGGGTAGCTTGTAACAAAATTCAAAATGCATTAAGGTGATTTGTTTCGTATTTTTTGTTGATTGTGTTATGAGGCCACAATACTAGATACAATGGGAATGGGTGATTAGTTAGTAATACACAACCACATGCAATATCTCATACGCATTTTGGTGAAAGGGCATGTCATTAAATGAGGAAAGAGATTCATGTGGTAGCATATTAATATGTATTACTGTAACATCACACACACCAAGATATAATGGGTCTATAATCTAATAAATTAGATCTTGCATTACATCACATATAATATACTATCCACTATAGAAGGTATAGAGAAATATGAAGTAAAACATATACTAGGAACATAAACATACTAGTCTATGTTACTCCCCACTACCCACGTTGAGAAGCTTATATGATCCGTGAGTTGTAACTATACTCCGAATTCTTGAAAAAAATCACAATAAAAAAGGTTATGTGTATTGCTCTAATGCAGAGGCCGGGGTTGACCCCTTTCAAAAAATAAAATTCTCCAACCGACATGACTATTTTAAACCCTCTATCTCTAGACCCCAATAGAAGGCACCGTGTGAAAATATTCATTAGTAAAAGAAAGCATCACTCAGCCAGTTTGTTGCCCGAATGAACCAGCATATCAACCTAGAAGGCGAAGAAATGTCACATCGCTGGATTCAAAATACGCAATAGACGGTAGTGGTTGAAGGACATGAAGGTGGCCGCTACATGTACAGGATTACACCATGGCCGTTGGCCGGCCGCTGCATAAGGCACTTACACTAGGTACTAGATCGATTGATCAAGCTCGTACTTACGCGTGTGTGGCCGGCTTGATTGTGCTACAAAACCTATACAAACTTGCAGTACTTGTTGTCGCCTGCCTCCACATGTTTCCGCTACATCGACGAGAAGAACACCGCCCCGCTAGAGACCTAGAGTTGTCGATGATCAAGCACATAATCAGAGACGGAGGAAGGGGGGACGAGCAGGGGCTAAGCCCCCCATGATTTTGATTTCCTTCATAATCCTACTACTAATCCCACTTATATTTGGCAAATTTTAGTAATTCTAGCCTATTTCGCCCCCTCCAACATAATTTCACCCCCTCCAATTCTTGTGGCTGGCTCCGTCCCCGCATGTAATCTAGTCGTGATGATCGAGCTAGAAGACCACCTCGAGCGGGTCGATCATCGATCTTCCTACCCACATGTAGATCATAGGTTACGGCACGTGCAGATCATAGGTTACGGCACGTGCAGAAACACCTGCCTCCACGACGCCCATGGCAAGGATGGCAGCGTCGACGACGGAGAGGATGAGCGCAGCTAGAGGTCGGACACAACCTGAGTACTGGTGAGAGAAACAGAGAGAAAAAACAAATATGATTTTCTGATACAACAGGGTTGTCTTCACAAATAAAATGTCAGACTCTAGTCAACTGCCCAGTCGCTGCCACATTATAACAGTACCGGTTTACTCATAGAGTGACACCTCGGCTCCATACTCGGAAGTGCTAACAAAAGTACCCAATAACTAGCCAAATTAAGGTATCTAGAGCGCTAAAGTGGTTAAGAATTTCCACCAGTTTGCCTTCTTTGAAGATGAAATGACTATGGGCATTTTGCAAAAACTGGATATGATTTTTTTCAGTCGATCATTAGCTTTGAGATGGAAGAATTTGGTATTAACATCCTCGAGTATGGCGAGATTTAGAATTTCTAGACTCCCTCCGCTTTTAATTATAAGATGTTTTAGCATTTGTTCACATTCATTTGTATACATATGTGTCTAGACATGTTTTATACGGTACGTGCTCATAAAGCATGTCCACATTCATTTGTAAATTGTATGCATCACATGATGCAGAGGCTGGGTTGTGCTCCTTTTCTAAAAAAATATGTGCTATGTTCACCGGTTTTAATCCGCATCTAGACAACATATGAAACAATTCAAATATCTTATGATGTTAGATAGTTTTCTTTAATTGTAAATAGATGTCTCCCCACAAACATGTTATTAGCATTTACCCGGCCTTAAAATCAGATTGTTTGATAAAGCACATCTAAGGCTTAACTGTGGTTGCTATACCGGCCCATCCACGGGTTTTTCTGTCTTTTTTCTTTTATTTTTGTGTTTTTGTGTTTCTAACCCCTACATCTTCGGTTACCTAATACAGCTATCATGCTTCATTGGAAAAAGATCTTGGCCGTCACAAAGTATATTAGAAAAAAAGGTACGGTCACTATATATGGTGTATGGTCCTGCAAATTTCATATTTCAAGACGTAATAAGTTTGTAGTAACCAACTCCCAAGCATAAGCTTAGATGCATGATACCTACCGCCTGGCATGCATTACATTATCTGAACTCCGGATGATAACATAATGTGTGTGTTCAGTGCTCCATCATATAAACAATAAAATGTTGTGTTTTCCTTTGCTTATCCTTTCGAAAAGTTAAGTGCATATTTTTGCGTGCCATTGTACCCTAAACTAGCAAGGTGCCCAGGCTGCTAGCCATGCCGACATGACGACATATAAATGTCAAGTGGCACATTCTCGTTCGTATTAAAAGTGAGAAAAATAACTTTTGATTGTATATGAACACTGCTTAGCTCCTATAAATATATGTTCTAGCTATTTTTTAGATCACACGTACACGACCAGCTAGATAAAGCGAGTGCATGTTAGTAGCTTTAACTTTTTACATGTTGGCGCAAAGTCGCGTCGAGATTAGTCCAAGAGCTTCAACGTACGATCTCCTTCCGTGTGGGAACTCATTGTTTAAGCATCGGTAGGGGATCAAACATAGAATATCCTACATCCAGCCGTTAGCTGGCCTGCTTCTTCATGTGGCGAGCTCTATTTTGGGGTAAAATTGAAGTGCTGGCCATGTGATCAAAGACAGCTTGTGCAATCAAATGTATATTACCGTTACGTTTTGGAGCATTAACGCTATGCTTAAGTCAGTACACACCCATATTCCCTAATTAAGTCTGGCTTTTTGTAACGCATTTCTCAGATTTTGAGTATGACTTTGACTATAAATTTCATAAACAAAAGATAGTTAGATGAGGTTTTTTTTTTAGAAACACAGTACAACGCAAGCATTAATATACACACGCACCCACTCATCCCTATGAACGCATGCACGCACACACTACCCCTATGAGCACCTCCGAGAGACTGAGCCGGCGGATCAGGTTTTGAGATTGACGAAGTCACCACAGGCGTCTCGCTGTCGACGGGAGCGTCGCCTCCCACTGAAGAATATTCCGTCTAAATGATAAACACCAGCGTCAAATTTAGGATTTGAACTCTGCTGGGCCGGGGTACAACCACCCTCCTAACCATCTTGCCATAGGCAAGTTCTCAGCTAGATGAGGTATTATATACCAACAATATACCATTGGATTCGTATTTGAGAAAATTACAGTAAAATATTATTATGGCAAGTAACACTTATAGTCTTAGTCAAATCCATGATTAAAATTAAGATCAGAGTGGAATGGAAACTAATACACCGGCCTGGCCAGACGAGGGGAGTACGTACGGTACTTGAATCCACATGCTCCTGCTAGCTTCCATGCACTTTGTAACCTGCCAGACTTTTACAAAGTGCTGGATCGTGAAATAATGTAGTCCAGGGGTGACTCTAACACTCTCCGTGAGCCATGAGACACCAAGCTAATTAAGTATTCATACTACAAATGCCAGTACAAACTTTGCATTTGTAGTTTAGCTGCAGCAAGACGACGTGTGCTCGTGCCCTCCAACTCTCGGGTGACCTGCATTGCATCGCATGCATGCACGTGACACCACGATCGTCTGGACCGGCGGCTGCACAGTTCGATTTTTTAAAAAATCGGGAAATAAATCTTGCGCACCAAAAAATCTCATAAAAGAAAATGACCATATATGACCTGTGCAAAAAAGATAAATAAAATGTTAATAGCACATGATACTAGTCATTTTGATCTTTCTCTTTTTTTTTTTTTGAAAGAACCAGCAATTGCTGGCTTTCAGTATATTAGTTAGCAGAGGAAAACCGTACACAGCAGTACACGGATGTCGTCCCGGACGAAATTACGTCAGTAGGCGAGCAGAAAAAGGAAAAGAAAAAAAAACAGAGCAACGAACTAGCCACCCTCATGACTCTTTCGACACCCCGGCGATGCAGAGCCATGACCCCGCCTCGTCGAGCCATGGTCGCAATACCTCCCGAGGCCGCCGCCTCGGCGCACATCCACCGTCCGGGACCGCCATCCCGACATCCACTGCCCAGACCTCAAGGCCATCTCCTACAACCGTAGACTCGAAGCACGACGAGGGGATAAGACGCTCCAAGGCGGCGCCTCCAAGGAGGTAACGACGTTTGCGCCGCCGCCGCCTGCTCCGGAGGAGCTATAGTTTTCACCTGGAGAGACTTATGGCGCACCTCGCGTCGGAAGAGAAACGTAGCTCCCGAACGGTGCAAACAAGAAGGATAACGACACCCAAGGGCGCCGCCGCCGTCGGCACCGAAGTGCAAGGTTTTCACCTGGAGGAAACGAGCTCGACCACCAAACCCGAGGATTTGGGCTAGGAGGCAGCAAGCCGAGAGGCATGGCCCTGTCGTCGACCACCTACAGCACTAACTAAAAGAGGAAGCCGATGACCAATTGGGATATGGTCCTTGAAGATCCGCTGCGCAGCCCACAACTCCCCCATCTGGCCCGGGTCTGGATCCCGAGCCAGGCCAGGTCCCGGGACACCATGGCTTGAGGACGACGACATGCTGCTGGAGATGCAGACGATGGAGGCTTGAGGGAGCGCGAGACAACGACGAAGACCGACGAAGAACACGAAACAGTCGACAGCTTGGACCCGCAAGCCCAGATCGAGCCCTCCCAGGCCCAGATCTGGCCCGCAGGTCAGAGCACGCGCAACCATGGCGTCGCCCGCACGACCACCACGGCGACCAGACTCCTCTTGATCCAGGGCCGCCGCCCTGGCCTCCCAACGCCGGCAGCACGACCTCCGCTCCCCAGCAGAGGCGGTCGGCCGACGCGACGACGAAGTGAGCCAGAAAAAGGGACCTCCCCCGACAGCCCTTTGGGCAGCGGGGGCCCGCCGCCACCGCGGCAAGCGCCGGCGGCAGCGGCGGCGAGGGGTGCGGGGGAGGGAGGCTTGGCGACGGTGCGGTGGAATCGCCCCCGGTGTCGCCTGGGGAGCGACACGGGGGTGGGGGGGGCTTTTCTCTTTTTTTGCGTAGGCCACATATGGTCGTGTTTTGTTATGAAACTTTCTGGGTGCATAGGAAACAATATAAACCATGTCCCTAATTAATTTCACAAGTTTGAAAACTCCAAATAAGTAGGACATCCGATAGCCAGGGTTGCAATATAATTCATTCTCACAAGTCATGATATACTTATTTCTTCAAATATAGTAGTTCATGTCCACAAACGATCTGAAGTAACCAAGCGGCCCGTGATAGGTAAGTTTCTTAGGTCATAGGCTATGAGTTAAATCTTTGTGTTGTATTCCTAAGATAGAATTATGTTCGTCAGTTGTTAGTTGTTACAATATATTTACTTTGTTTTCTTAAGTTACGCGGCTTGATAAATATTTGTAACCCTGGCTACGCATGTTTTCAACTTTCGAAATTTAATGCATATGAGAAGTTGATAACTATGTAGCAATATCCTTCAATGTCTGATGATAATTATGTAGCAATATATCTCCCTACGACAGCGTGAAAAAATGGAGACTACAATACCAGACGAGCGCTGTTCATTTTTCCCTCTCCGATTTGAACCCTATAAATGTACACTCCATTGACATTTGACAAGGGGTTACAAATACACTACTATCTTTTCTCTTGAGATGTACTTCTGTCAAATAAATTGTGTCGGTGTGAGGGTTTATATATGCTGCTCTATATGCAGTATCAATGGTACAACTTAATTTATCTGCAGTACTATACTAATAACTCAGTGCTCATGGCAGGTTAGTCTGCTAATTGTTCTATATATATATTATCTAATCATGCATTTGGTGGGGTCTGGACAGCAAGCATTTCAACGACAAGCATGTATGGTGTATCGTCCTTAAGGATTCATTGTTAGTTCTACTTTGCAAATTAGTAGTATACTAAAGAGCCTAATAAAGTAGCTAGACGATGTAACTGATTAATTATTAGTCGTAACTTTCGAACTCTGTTCATCCTAACGACTGGCAATCTGCAGCTATTAATGTTAGTCCTGTTAGCTGTTGTCATTCTTTCGTCATGTGTTCGCAGAAGCATTAGCTAGGCCGCCGGACATGCTCACATCACTATTCGGCATTTAATTCATAATTTTTTTTTAAGTATAAGGAGAGCATGCATGTTTGGTTCTCATAGCCGGATTTATCACACAAGCAAGCCCCAACTATCTGTTAACATGTGGAATAAATATAAGATAGGGAAATAGCCTCATAACATGGTGGGCTAGCTATGCACCACTTCACATCCGTTGGATCACCCCTAAGAGATATTAAGAGGATATGAACATACGTATAAAGTTAACAGAACCAATGACGCCGTGCTCCACTGTTTTATCTTTTCCTGTTATACTACAGGGGGTTCGTTTGTCGTAGGGGATATATCACGAGTACTAAAATCTATCATTTCGAAAAAGTTTCAGTATTTCGTTTTTCGTAGGGGATATATCCCGTGTACTAAAATCTATCTCAGAGTGCTAGACATTTCTGACAAGCACGCAGTAAATCGTGTGTTATGTAGTTTCTCGACCGTCTATAAATAAAAATATATCATAACGTGGATTTGTGATTAGGAGGAAAATGTGTGCTTCTCTTGCTATTTAGGTTGATGGATTTGTTTGCTACTACCATCAGATTTATTTTTGATGATTATGTAAATTTTGGAGCTAGATTGAAGGATTTGTATCTAAAAAATGGTAGGACTTGCACAACGCTAAATCTAAGTACATGTTTTGCAAGTCTTGTTTTCATCCACGAGTTCTTTTCTAGAGCCTCACCGAATTTAGCACCATTTAATCCTGCCTAACCTTTATTTATATTTTATACTCACTCATAACGGCAACCGCCACCCAATTTCCATCAGAAATATATTATCCTATCGTTAACATGAATATTATTTCCTATTGTTGTGTGGTGTGATCGGTATCTTTTAAAACATCTTATATTTTGATGCGGATGGAGTAGCTAACAGGTAGGGGAGGATAGTAGAAGTGTGGCATGTACGCTTATACTAGGTAATCAAACACTGACCAGGTAGCTGACATACTTGTCACAAAGATTGGAAATATGTATGCATAAGAACCAAGTATTCCGTTAACAAGGAAAAAGTACGTATATATAGCTAGGCTTACATGCATAAAGGTATACCTTAGAGTGGCTTCGAAAGGTAACAGCCATGCTACAACAGTACAGTGCATGTACCGAGCACTTTTGATACAAATTTGCATCCACCTGCACGCAAAAGGTGAGAATCTATGGTTAAGTAGTACATTGATATGCTGTCCCAGTTCTTTTCGTCCTACAACCGTACCTATATGCACATCTTCAAAAGATTCCTATTGGTATATTGTACTACAGCTCCTATAAATATACATATCTTGAAGTTATTTATTTTATACTATGCTATAAATAGCAAAGGATGAGAGAGTGGTTAATGAGCTCAAAGCAACAGCAAGCTAGACACACTTATCTTAGCCAGTAGCTAGCTCGCTAGTGCTCTGATCTTCTTTCAAAGAACAGCCCAGTGTTTGAGTATAGCTTGTGACATCTCAGAGATAGTAACTTGCACAACATGTTCTTCGCCAAGATGAGCAAAGTAGCCATCCTTCTTGTTCTTATTACACTTTCCTCTAGCCAAGTCGGGTGTTCTCAACGCAGACCTCTTGTGGCGATGCATAGGAGGCACTTGCTGCTGCATTCCTCCGAAGAAGCCGCAAATGAGAAGATGATGACCGGAGGCACTCTCATGGCGAGCGGCGACCAAGGGCAAGATGGCGGCGCCCTTGGGAACCTCGAGGACACCCGCCCGACCGGGCCAGGGCACAGCCCAGGCGCCGGCCACGCCGTCGCCAACAGTGGTGGCGTTGGGAGGAAGCTGCTTGGTCTAAACTAGCTGCAATACATAGTAGTAACCCCTAAACTAGTTCGATCTATTGGTTTAATTCACTTTCCAGTATGTTATCTATTGAAGAGAAAAGAAAAAACCACGAATTAATGTGTTCGTCCCATTGTTTTTTCAAGATATATACTCTCTCGTTTATAGGCAGTACCGCTGTCGCCTTGAACTCTACTTTCCATGCGCTAGTATTCTTCATAGAGATTCATACTGGTTAATTTGGTCTAGATTGGTTTTCTCAGAATCGTATCTCTATGACGAACTAGAGTAGCACTAGCATAAATATTTGTTAATTAGAACGAACTCTTATATATTTTTTAGATAAGGGGGTGCCCGGCCTCTGAATCAAAAAGATGCACACAGCCATCCGCAATTATTTAAACATATCAATTCAACAAGTATTACGATTCAGTGATTACGGAGGGTGGATACAAAGATGAACCAATCAAATAGAAAAGAATTAAACATCAATTCTTCTGGGATGAAGCCATCCAGCCCGACTGAATATAGCATGCACGACCGTCAACATACGGGTACAACCAGCATCCATGAGGCCACGCTGATCCACCGGCAACAGGAACCACCAAGAGTGGATCCAATAGCACGCCTTATGAATGACCTGCAAGTAATGAATAGAAGTTGTTTTGTTAAAGACAATATCATTTTGACAATTCCAAAGAGCTCACAAAATGGCCGCTACACCAATTCAAATGCGAGCCTTTGTTATCTTATCTATCTCATTCAACCAACTCCCAAACAAGTTCGCAATACTCAGAGGTGGGCAAATATTAAAAGTAAAATGTACTAACCGCCAAATATCTCTAGCAAACGGACATTTAATAAAAAGATGTTCTACAGACTCATCTGTATCGCAGAATACACACTTCTTGCATCATGTCCACTGTCGTTTAGCCAAATTATCCTTCGTCAATATTTCCTGTCGATTGAGAAACCATAAAAATATTTAATTTGTAGAGATATCTTCAATTTCCGGTATTTACGCAGGTACCTGGTATGGCCATTTAGAAGATCTTCGTAATACTCCATTGTTAGTAAGCGACCATTTAAAGTTATCAGGTACCTACGTAAATACCAGGTACAGATGAACCGAGTATGATTTTACCGTAAAAACGCCATTGTTAGTAAGCGGCCATTTAAAATTATCAGGTTCATCTGTAAGAGTGATGCGCATTAATCTCTTCACCAGCTGAAACCATTCGGATCGCCCTTACCCTAATAAAGTCCGTCGAAAAGGTAGATTAATAGGACATGTCCCAATAACATTAGCTACCGTACTATGTTTATTCGAGGCAATGTCATACAACAACGGGTACTCATCTTTTAGTGAGACCGGTCCTAACTAAGAGTCCTCCCAAAACCGAGTCTGCTCACCGTTGCCAATTAAAAATTTACCATGCTTGATAAACTCATCTATTACCTTGGTGATGCCTTTCCAAAAAGGTGAATCAGAGGGTTTAATTTGCACTTTAGATAATGCCTTGTCTCCCATATATTTCCCATATATTTGTTTACAAGAATTTCTTTCCAGACACCCTCCTCGTGTAATAATTTGTATAGCCACTTACTCAAAAGACATTTATTTTTAATTTCCAGAACCGCAACTCCCAAACCTCATTGATTTTTTGGTCTACAGACTATATTCTATTTCGTGAGCCTATATTTTCTTTTTAATTAATCACTTTACTAAATGATTAACTGCATTACTATATTTATATACTTCGGTTGAACCAAACGTGTCAACTAACTGTTCCATCGTCAGTTAAGTTTATTTTTTAAAACCAGTTAGCTCATCATTATGTCTAACAACAAATGCATGCATGAGTGACTGATTTATATATTCAGAGAATCTCAAGGGAGTAATTTAATTCATGAAAGGAATTTATGATGTCCGCAATATCAAATTTATGTTCGGCAAAAAATATATAAATATTAGTAAGTTGTGCTGGAATTGATTTCTCTAGAAATTCAGCTGGAAAAACTGGAGTGAGCTGTATAAGTCAAGTTCCAAATTCTAGTTTGACGCTAGGAACATAATTTTTTAACCGTGTCCTATAACCTATAAAGGTTTAAAAAACAAAAAAAAATGACGAGTTTTTTTTACTTAGAAAATGAGGACTACACCTAAAACTATGTACTAAAATTATGTGCCCTAAGAGCATCACTAGCAGTACCCTCAAACTGATCAAACTCTCAAATTAACTGCTTTTTTGAGGGTTGAACCCGAAACGAGGCGCGGAACAGAGCTCTCAAACCCGTGAACACTCAAAAAAAATTGAAGGCCCATCCCTCATTTTCCATCCCAACCTTGACAAACGCAGGTTGAGAGCCCAATTCGCAGGGCCCTTCATTTTGGTCAACCACGCGGCGCGGGAGGGAAAAATCCTCAACCGCCCGAACCCTTCTCCTTCCCAGCGCCGCCGCCGGCCCCCGCCCTGCCGCCGATCCCCGCGCCCGGCCGCGCCTCCCGCCTCTGCGCAGCCGCCTCCCACCCCGGCCCCGAGCGCAGTCGTGGTGGCCTCGACGCACGTGGGCTCTAAGACGAGGCGGGCACACGTGGTCACGGGCCACGCTGCCGTGGCCGTGCCTCCCGCAGCCGCCACGGGCGCCGTCGCAGCCGCCGTCGCCCCCATCGTCATCCCCGCCTCCGTCGCCCCCGCCCCTGTTCCGAAGAGTAAGAAGGTTTCCTCCTTGGGGCCAAAGCATGCCCGAGAGACGAGGAACGCCGTCCCAAAGAAGGTGGTCAGTCGCAAGAAGCCCCCTCCCGCCCCGGCCCCAAGCTCTCAAGAGGTGGTCGACGAAATGTCGGCCCCAACTTCTTACATGGGACTTCTCAACGATGCCGAGGTGAACATTGGGGCTCATCCTCTCGATTCATTTGACTTTGAAGTTGAGGACGAAGAGGATGAGGATGAGGAAGAGGTGGCCGAGATCAATGAGGCGGCGTTCCAAGCGGCTCGAGGGGAAGGGGGTGCTCACCGGCCCATAATCCGCTCGTCGAACTACACCGAAGTTGAAATGTTCTTTTGGTTCGTGCTTGGTCCAAAGTTGGGATGGATGCCATTCATGGCACGGATCAAACCGGTAAACGCTATTGGCAAAGGATCGAGGACAAGTATTGCAAGCTCAAACCGAAGACCTCGTGCTTGGCCCATCGTTCTTACCGGTCACTTCAAGGACGGTGGGAGGTGATAAAGCCCGCTTGTGCTCGTTGGAGTGCGTCTATGGATCAAGTGATAAACGCTCCACCAAGCGGCACCGTTGAGAGTGACTATGTGAGTATACTTAACCTTACTCTTTGGTTCATGCCTATTATGCACAATTGTGATCATGCTATGCTTGCAATTGTAGGAGACATATGCCGATTTGCGGTACAAGGACATGGCCGGTTCCAAGGGAAAACATTTTTCCTTCAAGCATTGTTGGGCATTGCTTAAAGAGCTTGATAAGTGGAAAGTAAGGGATCAAGAATCCGCACCTAAGAAATCGGATATGCTCAATATGGAAGATAGTGAGGATGAAGGAAGGAACCATGCCAAGCCCGAGGGATCCAAGAAGGCCAAGGAAAGGATGAAGTTGGAAGCGGATGCATCAAGCTTGATCAAATGATCAAGGCGAAGGAGAGCTTGACATTGAAGGCATTGGAGACCAAACTCATTATCACCGAGAAAAAGAAAGAGGTGAAGCTTGCACAATTGGAAGCTAGGCGGGAAGATGCCAACCGGAAGGCCGGATTGGAGGAGAGGATGATCAAGCTCAAGGAAGCAAAGGCATGGAAAGAGCTCATGGTTGAGGAAAAGGAGCACATGATGATGTATTCGAAGGACATGGATGGAGACCAATTGGCGTGGTGGAAGGAGACCAAGGAGGACATCGCGGAGAGGAAGAGGCTACTGCGTGGTGGTGGTGCGTCGTCTACTCGCCGAGGTGAGTCACCGATGAGTGGTGGAGACAGAGGTGTGGAGAACTTTGCTTGAGTCACCGATGTGGTGGTGATGATGATCTTTTGGGAGGACAAATGTTGATTATGTGATGTAAAAATATGAACCATGCATCATTTATGATCATTTGCAAGTTTGTTTCATGATATGTGTGTTCCATGATTGTGTTTTGCTAAAAATCCATTTGCAAACCAGGTATGTTGCTGTCTTTTTTGGTTTGTTGTTCGAAATCAAGTTTTCAGGGTTTGAAGGCCGGGGCGCAGATCAGTGCCCTCAAACTAACCCTCAAAACAGAATATTATGTTTTGAGGGTTAGTTTGAGGACACTGATCTGCACCGGCCGTTTTGAGCCTTCAAACTCACGTTTTCCCGGCCCTCAAACTGGTATTCAGGGTTACCAGTTTGAGTGCACTGCTAGTGATGCTCTAAATATTGTCTGGAAACACCAAAACTATGTGACATAGCCCATAAAACTGGCCAAAACACGATAACCTCGACGGCGCCTCTCAAATCATGTATCGAGTGTCGGGAGCCCTAAAAATTGTCCCCAAACCCAAAATACAAAGAAAATGAAAACGAGTCCTTCCTTTTCTCACAAACGACCCTACCAAAACATTGCAAAAAGCAATCAAATCCACCGCCATTGGAGCAGAACCAAGCTTGGGCATCAGCTTCGCTTCCGGGGACGAAACCACTTGGATCGAAACCAACCAGGGTCACCAGCCTGGAACCCGAGGGCCTCCGCATCGACACGCCGGCCTGGAGGTAGAAGAAGATGCCAACTGGCGTCGCAAGCGGCCACCAGATGGCCAGCAGGATCGGCGACCAAACCAGGGTCATCGAGGATGATTTCCTTGAAACTCGCAGCATCTCCACCAGCTTTCCACCACCTCCACTCGAATCCACAGCTACCAGAGCAAACTCCATCTTCCCCTCTCCACCATGGACGGCCGGAAGACGAAGCTTGCACTCCGCAGCGCAGCACAAGCAGAGCCACCTAATAACCCCCAAAAAAGAGGGTTCATGAGCTTATTCAAGCACATACCTTCGGATCCCCTCCTCCACCGCACCCACCACCATGGGAGCACGCCGGAAAGGAGCTTCTCCAGGCCAAGGTCGTCGCTCGGGGGCGACCCAACCAGTTACCAAGACGAGGGAGATGACATAGCGCCATACGCCACATGGGACCAAACTCAAAGAAAACCTAAGGCTACTCCATACAGGGGAGCTCGGCCACCATTTCTCATTCCGTTCCAGCCAGCCACGCCGGCCAGAACGGAGCAGAGCGGCGCCGGCGACACACGGGCGACTCTCAAGGAAAGGATAAGGAGAGAGAGGGTGGGAAGGAAAAGAGCCCACACCGGCCAAAGTTGGAGCAATAGTTCACGACAATCCAGCCTACCGGCGAACTCTTAGTCCATTGTGAAAACGACCCGACTTTGAACCTGAAAGAGCATTTTCTGTCTCCTGAGTTTTGGATAGTAATGACAACACAAAAAGGATGTTTAACGGTGTGCCTAAGTATTTCAGATACTACATAGCCTTGAAGAACAAAAAGGGTGAAGATCAACAGGATTAAAGAGAGAATTGGCTGGCAGTTTTTCCTGCTCTGTCAGGCCGGAAGTTCCGGTGCTGTGACCGGAAGTTCCGGCCTACGGGACGGAACTTCCGGGCCTGCACCGGACATTTCTAGCTGGCCAGAAAACGGCTAAGTCCTTTAGGATTTATGCTCTGGCAAAGGCGAAACTTTGGCCGGAGGTTTGGCCGGATCTTTCCGGGCGACCGGAAGTTCCGGCCAGCCACCGGAAGTTCCGTTCTAGACAAACAAGAAAATCGGCCAAGTCAAAACTTCTCTGCGCACGGGCAAAACCGGAACTTTGTCCGGAGATTTGACCGGAACATTCTGGGCGACCGGAAGTTCCGGTGCTGACTAGCAGAGAAATCTGTTAAGTCAGGAATTGCTCGCGCACGGGCAAAGCCGGAACTTTGGCCGGATATTTCCGGGCGACCGGAAGTTCCGGCCAGACAACCGGAAGTTCCTGTGCTGAACATGCTGGTTTTTCTCTAAGTTTGGAACTGCCTGCGCCCTGGCCAGGCCGGAAGTTCCACCAGAACTTTGGCCAGAACTTTCTGGGGTGACCGGAAGTTCCGGCTTAAGTGACCGGAAGTTCCGGCCTGCGCAGTGAAAAACGGCTAGTTCTTGGAGGGGGCTATAAATACCCCTCCACCTACCTCCAACCATTTTAGCTCTCACACTCTCTCTCATCATAAATGTGTTGAAGCTCAAATCTTCAACATCTCCCAACTCCTCCACCCAAACTCGTTGATCTTTGGAGGAGCAAAGGAGAAGGCCCCGATCTACTACTTCACCGAAGCGATTGTAATCTTCCCCCATTCACTTGGGGATCTCGAGTCTAGGGTTTCCTCTAGGAAAACCTAGATCTCACCATTGTTGTTACTTGGTGTAAGCTTGACCTTTTGTGGTCTTGACCTTTTGTGGTCATCTTGAGAGCCCCCAATTAAGTTGTGGGTGTGTGCCTCAAGCATTTGTAAGGGATTAGATCTCCGCCCTAAAAGGGGATCAATAGTGGAAGGTGAACTCGGAACCTTTGTGCTTGATTTCATCGGAGAAGAAGGTGAGCCTTTGTGGCGTTGCGGCTAACCTGTTATGGTAGCGCACACCTCCCCAACGAGACGTACACCATTGGGTGGAACTCGGGATTACACATTCGTCTCCACGTGCTTCACTTGGTTCCCCTTATCCTTTCTCCCTTACTCGCTTGTCTTGTTTATCTTGTTTCTACTTAGCTTTTCATTTAGGTAAATTCACCGTAGTTGCATATCTAGAGAATTTACCTTTGTGTTGAGCCTAAATTTGAAAAGACCTAAAATTTGTAGTAGCACCCATTCACCCCCCCCCCCCTCTAGGTGTCGGATTCCCGTTCAATTGGTCTCAGAGCCAGGTTCACTTTTAAGGGCTTAACCGCCTAAGTGCAGCGATGACGGAATCCGATGTCGAGAGGGCCGCCCGTGAAAAATTAGAGGCGGAGAAGGAGGCGTTATCCAAAGGGGCAACCATGGCCGATCTCATAAATATGAAATCGTCCTTGGAGGCCCAACTCCTTAAGATGAATGAGATGCTCATGGCACTCATGAAGTCTAAGGAGCCCGAGGCTACTTCTCCCTCTCCTCCTCCTAAGGAGCACGGTGAGAACTCTAAGGAGTCATCCTCGGATGGGTCCAAAGATGTTCCTCCAAGAGCTTCCCCCGAGAAGGCGGAAAAGGATGAATCACCTACCTCCTCTAATACCCTCAAAGGAGAGGAATTTCATAATATTAACCATAATTACTCTCCTAACCCTCATATCCCTCACCCTCATGTAAACTTTAGAAGTGATCCTTCTAAGCTCAAACCTACTCATTTCTCTCAATGGCAATTTCAAATGAAGTCTCATTTATGTAGTGCCTCCATTGAGCTATGTCGCATCATTAAGAAGGATTCAAGGCCCATGATCCAACCAACTTGACAAGAAGAGAGGTGGTTGATAGTCAAGTCAATGCCACCGCTCTTCATCAACTCCAAATGGCCGTTGGAGAGAAGGACATGCCTCTTATTCAATAATTCTCCACCGCCAAAGAAGTTTGGAATGCTATTTTTGACATCTTCGTCGGCAATTAGAGCATGAAGAAGAACCGGTATGATGCCTTATGCAATGAGGTGGAAGGGTTCTATAAGTTGGATGGAGAAAGTCATGAGGACATGTACCGGAGGTTGGTGTTGATTTCTAACACCTTCAAGAACCTCAGTGCGGTCTACATTGATGACGCTTGGATCAAGAGGAAGTTCGTGACCGCTCTTTTGCCCTTTGAGGAAACGGACTTGAAGACACTCAAAGGAGACATGACTTCGTGAAGATGACATCCAATGAAGTCATGCAAGAGATGACCGCTTACAAGGTGGCCTCCAAGATTGAACAAGATGCGAGAGCAAGAGCAATAGGGATGCACAAGCATGCCTCAATTGCCTTGAAGGCCACCGTTGAAGAAGAGGATGAAGATGAGGATGATGATCAAGTCGAGCTATCTAGTGAGACGCTCTCAAGTACTCTCACCCAACATGGATCTTGCGGCAAGAACTTTTTGGAAGAACCCCGGAAGGGCCAAAGCTAGGATTGACAAGAAGTTCCCCTCCAATGGAGGAAAGGCAAGCAACAAGGTGAGGCTTTGTTATAATTGTGATGACAAAAGCCACTTTGTTGTAGATTGCCCATGGGAAAGAAGAGAGGACCATGGTGGGAGGCTCGTGGACAAGACGAAGGGCCAGGGGCCTATGCCCATGAAGAAGCCCTACTTCAAGAATAACCAAAAGATTGTCTTGGTAACTCAAGAGCAATATCCCACCGATGATGAAGACAGTGACAAGGAGGATACTCCAACTCAAGTGGCCGCTCTAGCCATTTCCTCTACACCTCCGTCACTCTTCTCCTACCAAATGAGAGCCCGATCGTCAAGAATGCAAGATGTCTTATGGCAAAGACATTCGAGGTAAAATTGTCCCATACCTCCATATCCCATGAAATTGATGATGGTATGAGTCTTGAAGTCAAGAAATAAATTATTGCTTTTGATAAATTCATGACTAACTTGCAAGGAGAAGGAAAGAAACACTTTGGCTCAATTATGAGACGTATATGTGAACTTGAGGATGAGCTTGAGTTAAAAGGTGAGATTGAAATAGAGGATGCTCACACTAAGGTGTCTCTCCAATCCTCCCTTGAAGATGAACAAGAAGCTCATGCTCTCCTCAAGGAGCAACTTGCTAAGATCACTAAGGATCGTGATCTTTACTTTGCTAAATGTAAACTTGTGCAAAATGAAAAGTCTGAGCTTGTAGTTGCTCATGCTAGACTTTGCGAAGACTTCGAGTCCCTTGAAAATACTCACAAGGTATTGACAAGTGATCACGAACGTCTTCTCAAGTCTCGTGATAAACTCCAAACTCGGATATCTACTCTTGAGAAACCTAGCACTCCTACTCCTTTGAATACTAATGCAAATGTTGTTAAGGATAAATCTAGGGTTTTGTTTGTTCCCCCCATGGCAACCGAGACCAAGACCTCTCTTGACAAAGGTAAGGGGACAATCACTACTCCTCTTCATGAGCGAGTTCCCCACAAGGGTAAAGAAGGTCTAGGCTATGTTGCTA
Source organism: Poa annua (assembly GCA_026929855.1). Classification (NCBI taxonomy): domain Eukaryota; kingdom Viridiplantae; phylum Streptophyta; class Magnoliopsida; order Poales; family Poaceae; genus Poa; species Poa annua. Next base: position 218,106,343 of record CM049427.1, on the reverse strand, counting down.
AGGAGAAGAAGAAGATCAAGAAGAAGGTCAAGCCCGCACAAGCCAAGAAAGATGACATTGCGAGTGAAAATGCCACAAGGGGTACTCCCACTCGTGATGACTTTGCGGGCATATCTAACCCCAATTATGCTTTATATGTTGATTATTATGGGGATGTCTATGCTAGATACATTGGTCCGTTTGATAGCTATATTGAATATGCTATTTGGGTCCCAAAGACCCTTGTTGCTAACCAAAAGGCACCCATTGCAAAATGGGTACCTAAATCAAAGAATTGATTGTGTGTAGGGCCTTGCTTTCGGAGGATCGAAATGGATAATTGATAGTGGGTGCACTAGTCATATGACTGGAAGCAAGGAGATTGTAACGGAGTTGAAGCCTAATGATGATCAAATGACGTTACAAAAGGTGACAATTCAAAGTCTAAGGTAATAGGGCTCGGCAAGGTGGTAGTGGCACCGGACATCACACTTGTGAATGTCTTGTTTGTCGAGTCCCTAGGTTTTAACTTGATCTCGGTCCATTCTTTAAATTGTTTGGGTTATACCGTTGTTTTCGAAAAGGAAATGGTTATCCTTATGCAGAGCAAGTCTCTCAATGTGTCTTTCGTTGGGTACATTGAGAATGGGCTCTATGTGGTAGACTTCTCCGGAGTCACCACTTCCCATGCAATATGCCTATTCTCTAAGGCGACTTGGGTTGGCTATGGCATTGCCGACTAGCCCATGTCAACATGAGGACTTTGCAAAGTCTCCACAAGGGTGGCCATATCCTAGGACTAAAAGACCATGTTTCTTTCTCGAAGGATCGAATGTGTAGGGCTTGTGTTGAAGGAAAAATGCATGTCATTCACCATCCTAGTAAGACCATCATTTCATCAACAAGGGTTTTGGAGCTTCTCCATGTTGACCTCTTTGGTCCCATTCCGGAAGCTAGTCTTGGGGGCAAGAAATATTGCTTGGTGATTATTGATGACTATTCAACATACACATGGGTTTTCTTATTCAAGTCGAAGGTGGAGACTCAATAAACTATCATCGACTTCTCCAATGAAGCTCAACGTCAACACAATGTCTCTATCTTGGTGATAAGAAGTGACAATGGTTCCGAGTTCAAGAACTACACCTTGAACGAGTTCCTTAGTGAAGAAGGGATTCGTCATCAATATTCCGCTGCTTATACTCCCCAACAAAATGGTGTAGCCAAAAGGAAGAACCGCACACTTATTGAGATGGCAAGATCGATGATGGCCGAGTTCAAGTCTCCTCACAACATTTGGGCCGAAGCCGTCAAGACCGCTTGCCATTCATCCAACTGGCTCTTCTTTCGCAAAGGACTCATGAAGACACCTTATGAAGTGCTTACCGGGAACAAGCCCAATATCTCTTACTTCAGAGTTTTCTGGTGTAAGTGTTTCTATCTCATCAAAGGTGTCCGTTTAGGAAAGTTTGATTCTAAGTCTCTTGAAGGGACGTTTGTGGGCTACGGTTCCGAATCCCATACTTATAGAGTCTATGACAAGGCCTCGCGCATAATCATAGAAACTTGTAGTGTGGTGTTCGAGGAGAATGATGGCTCCCTTTTGGAGCAATGTGGTGTTTTCGATGTAGGTGATGATCAACCTCAAGAGGCTATCCGAAGGATGGGGTTAGGCGTCCACCGCCCCGTCGAACTCTATTATGAGGTTGCACAACAAGATTCAAGCTCTGCGCAAGTAGTGTGTACTACTTCACAAGAAACCCCCGACAACAACGTCGTGCCCAACACGCCTCAATGAGAAGAAGTTCAAGAAACTCCAACTGCCCCTGAAGTTTCCGGTGCACCGGAACTTCCGGTGCCCCCACCGGAAGTTTTGGCCCCCCAGGCCGGAACTTCCGGTGCCAAGGATATTCCGAGGGGCAGTTCTCCCCAAGGCCAAGATCAACCTCCTCCTTCATCGTTCGCACCTTTCGTTGATCAAGGCAATCAAATCAGTGAAGGCGGAGACATGAATGATCAAGATGATCAAGCGATCCCTCCCACCACAAGGAGGGAAATCGATATCCGCCGCTTGAATAGGGTTGGAACCTCACAAGAATTAAGAGCTCTATCTCTTGACAAGGTGCTTGGTGATGTGAGTAGCAAGGTCTCTACCCGAAGACAACTTGCAAGATTTAGTGAACATCAAGCTCACATCTCCATGGTGGAACCCAAGAAAGTCTTTGAAGCTCTTGAATACAAAGATTGGCTTGATGATATGCATGAAGAACTCAATAACTTCGAGCGCAACAAGGTGTGGAAGTTAGTGGAAAGACCCAAAGATTGCCGCAATGTTATCGGCACCAAAGGGATATTCAAGAACAAGCAAGATGAACATGGCATGGTGGCGAGGAACAAGGCAAGATAGGTGGCTCAAGGTTACTCCCAAATTGAAGGCATTGACTTTGGAGAAACCTACGCGCCCGTGGCTCGACTTGAGTCAATTCGTATTCTTCTTGCATATGCCTCTCATCATAACTTTAAGTTGCAACAAATGGATGTTAAATCCGCTTTTCTTAATGGTCCACTAAATGAACTTGTTTATGTTAAGCAACCACCGGGGTTTCAGGACCTCAAGCATCCGAACCATGTCTTCAAGTTGGATAAGGCACTCTATGGCCTTAAACAAGCCCCACGTGCATGGTACGAGCACCTTAGAGAACTACTTGTAGACCGTGGGTTCCAAGTGGGGGAAATCGACCCCACCCTTTTTACCAAGAAAGTAAAAGGAGAGCTTTTCATTTGTCAATTATATGTGTATGACATCATATTTGGGTGTACTAACAAAGCATTTAACAAAGAATTCTCCAAGCTTATGACTGACACGTTTCAGATGTCTATGATGGGTGAGATGAAGTTCTTCCTAGGATTTGAGATCAAACAACTGTAGGAAGGAACGTTCATCAACCAAGTAAAGTAAATTCAAGACATGCTCAAGAAGTATGGGTTGCTTGAGCTCAAGGGTGCCTCTACCCCAATGCAAACCAAGTGCCACCTTGAACTCAACCCCAAGGGTAAGGATGTGGATCAAAAGGTGTATCGCTCCATGATTGGATCTCTTCTTTACCTCTGTGCATCTAGACCGGATATAGTTCTAGCCGTAGGAGTGTGTGCAAGATATCAAGCGGCTTCTAAAGAAAGCCATGATATGGCGGTCAAGAGAATCTTTAGATATTTGGCTTATACCACAACCTTTGGATTGTGGTACCCCAAGGATGCACATTTCTCATTATGTGGGTACACGGATTTTGATTGGGCGGGAGATCAAGATGATAGGAAGTCAACCTCTGGTACTTGTCAATTTATTGGGATGTCATTGGTAAGTTGGTCTTCTAAGAAGTAAAATTGTATATCTCTCTCCACCGCCGAAGCCGAGTATGTTGCCGTCGCAAGTTGTTGTACTCAATTGTTGTGGATGAGGCAAACTTTAAAGGAATACAGAGTCGATTGTAACAAAGTGCCTCTTCTATGTGACAATGAAAGTGCCATCAAGATTGCTTACAACCCGGTGCAACATTCAAGAACCAAGCACATTGAGATCCGCCACCATTTCATAAGATATCATGTGGCCCGAGGAGACATTGACTTATCATATGTGGGCACAAGGGATCAATTGGCGGATATCTTCACGAAGCCCCTTGAGGAAGGAAGGTTTTGCTTTTTGAGGAATGAGCTCAATATCATTAATTCGAGGTCCTTAGCTTGATCGCTTGCACACTCCTCTAGGACGTAATCGCATTCTATTTTGTCTAGATGTAGGCATGGACATAGGGGGAGTGCGGTCCTAATACATTGGACCATCCCTCCCCCCATTATGCCGATAGCAAGTGTTCTTTTATCTCTATATTCATTCTCATGTCTATTTTGAGCTAAAACAACGAGTAGTGGTTTGTACCCAAGATATATCTTTGCGGTGACATGTCCAACATTCCAACACGGTGGCTTCGGCCACCGACATCTTCCTATTTTCTAGGATGATTTGGTTTTAATGACTTACTCTTGATTTTCATTTTCATCTTCTTGGTTTTATGGAAAACACACTCAAGTTGGTCTTCTTGAGAACTTATTGCATTTTGCAATTTGAGTGTGAAGTACCATGATCCGTTTCGACTTCTCACCTCAGCTTTTCCCCCTTTAACCTTGCTATTCCATCACTCATGTCCATTTTGTTTCACTTTCCAGAAAAGTTGGTTTGGTTTTCCTTAAGTCCGGAAATTCCGGGTCTCAGACCGGAACTTCCGGTGCTCAGGAAACTCCAGCACTTCATTCTGTGGCTAAGTCCAAATTTCTCCACTCCCTGGAGAAACCGGAACTTTGCCCGGAAGAAGTGCCGGAAGTTTCCGGTGCACCGGAACTTCCGGCCAACTGGCCGGAACTTCCGGTGCCAGGAAATTTCCAGTAATTCTTCCAGCGACTAAGTCCGGAATTCTCCATCCCCTGGAGAAACCGGAACTTTTCCCGGAAGAAAGACCAGAAGTTTTCGGTGCACCGGAACTTCCGGTGGGAGGACCGGAACTTCCGGCTTAAGTGGCTCGGGTCTATAAATAGGGCCGCGCGGGGTGAACTGTTTCGTTTCGAACGGTTCTTCCACCCCCGCGCCGCCCAGATTCAATCTCTCTCCTCTCCCGAGCCCTAGAACTCCACCAAATCACTCTGAGGCCTTCCGACCTCGTATTCCTTCGGTTCAAAGCCGGATCTGCATCTCCTCGACGAGGGGATCCGATTTCTCCGATCAGTTTTCGCCATGGACTTCGGTAATGTCTTCTATTTTCAAATCTAGGATGAATCTCATTTCGTTTAACCTAGTGAATTTAGAACATATTATGTAGACTCCTTTGGTAGAAACCCTCTCTTAGGCTTGCCCTACAATCTCCTAGCAGTGTTTTGAATTTTTGTTGAAATTTCTTGAAGTTACATGGAATTTTCGTTTTCAGTGTGAAAACCGGAACTTCCGGCCTACAGGCCGGAACTTCCGGTGCCTGGAAAATTCCAGAAATTCCTCCTGCAGCTAAGTCCAGAATTCTCCAACCCTTGGAGAAACCGGAACTTTGCCCGGAAGAATTGTCGGAAGTTTCCGGGGCACCGGAACTTCCGGCCCCGTGGACCGGAACTTTCAGACTGAAACCGGAACTTCCGGACTAAAATCAGAAATTTCCGGACTAATTCCATTTGATGCTGGATCTTGTTTCCTTGGACATGAGTGCTTATCCCCGTGCTTCCCTCTATCTCTATGTTGTGTTCATGCAGGTGCAGGGAGTCGCCGTGGTAGGGCTAAGAAGCGGGTTGTCAAGAGAAGTGCAAGTCATGGACCAGCTCAAGAAGAAGAAGAGGAGATCATGTCTGAGGAAGAACTTCAGCCAGATCCCGCTTGGGTTCAGTCGTCTGCAGCTCGTTCCAACAAGAAAAGCAAGGGGCCCGCTGTCTCAGTTCTGCTCATGTCTGCCACGGACTTCTATAACTGGAGGTACACGTTTGACTATGCCAATCCGTTGGAGCACCGGATTTTTCATAGCTTGGACATGAAGCTACTCCATGATGAGCTCTACTGCGGCTTCTCTGAGAAGAAGCGCGTCTGCCCGATGCAGTCTATTGATTTCGAGTATTTTGAGAAGAAGCGTAGTTATTATGAGGGTGTTGTCACTATTGTGGATGCTCTTGGTCTTCGGTCTCTTATGACCCGTCAATGCAACTACAGCGTTCCCCTGATCCATCAGTTCTTCTCCACTGTCGTGTTTGATGACTCCCCCAACATTGGGATGACATGGATGTCAGGGAAATTCAGACTTCAGTCTTCCTTCAAGGACTTGGCTGCGCTACTTGGTTACCCCTTCAATGGGTTAGATGAGCCTGCTGGTATGAGATTACACAATGATGATGACCGCTATGACAAGAATGACATGGTTGAGTGCTATGAGACTAATGGCACCATTGGTGGCACCCATGGCTTGAAGCCCGTCTATGACATTGTCCTTCGGATGTTCCGCCACTCCATTGCTCCAAGTGTAGGGAACAGTGATGCTATTCGTCGAGGACTTGTTCATCTCATGGCTTGGGCAAGCCAAGCATACCTCTCAGACTCCGTGCCCGAGCCCAACTCATTCTCCTTTGATGTCATGGACTTCATTTTCCGCGAGATGCACTATGACATTTTCCATAGGAAGGTGCCTCCCTATGCACCCTACATCATGCTGCTCATCAAGGACAGGTTTCCTTTCACCCCTGAGGAGCAGGTAGATGTGGACGCTGCCCTTGAGTGCACCATTCACAAGCCTATTCGTCTGCACATGAAGAAATCCCACCTGGCTGCTCCAACTCGCCCCATGGGTACTTATGATGATGAGGAAGCCACCACTGGGCGCAACCGTGTTCCCTCCGACCCCTCAGTCAAGAAGGCAGCCAAGAAGAAGCGTTCGTGGTTTGTGAGGGTTCTAGAGAAGATCATGCTCATGGGCTCGTGTCTGCACAGAGAGGACTATGCCATATATGAGTAGAACCATACCATCCTCACCAACCAGTACGCCATGATGGCTCACCTGAAGATGCCCAACCCACCGTCTGCTCCTCCTCCTCTGAATACAAGCATTGAAACGCAAGAGGGATTGGATGGGACATTGATGTGCCAGAAGATCTCACAGATGATGAAGATGCCTTGGAGGAAGATGTGGATGGCTTGGACCACGCCTCCGACTGACTCTTGGGGCGTTAGCATCGATCTTCTCCCTTTTTGGTGTTGCAAGATGCCAAAGGGGGAGAAGTTTATCTATTAGGACTTCTCGGGGATTTGCAAGGGTGGAAGCACAAGCCTTTATTTCTCTTTCGGTCTTAACTTGTGCTTCTTGAACTTTTTAGTCGTGTTATTTGGAACTCTATCTTTTAGCATGTGGTAAACATTGTGATGTAATCAGTTTAGTCGTGTCTTACCTTAATTTTTATTTCAGCAAGTTATGCTATCTATTCCTCGTATGATGAACTTGCTAGGATTGTATAAGATAGGGTGAGTTGTGATCCTAAATAGATGTGCACTTGTATTCAAACACAAGATTTAATAGTGCACATATTTAGGGGGAGCCCGTCTATTTTTTGCAAATCATTTGTCCCGTTTGTGTTGTCATCTCTAACCAAAAAGGGGGAGATTGAAAGAGCATTTTATGTCTCCTGAGTTTTGGATAGTAATGACAACACAAAAGGATGTTTAACGATGTGACTAAGTATTTCAGATACTACATAGCCTTGAAGAACAAAAAGGATGAAGATAAACATGATTAAAAAGAGAATTGGCTGGCAGTTTTTCCTATTCTGTCAGGCCGGAAGTTCCGGTGCTGTGACCGGAAGTTTCGGCCTACGGGCGGAACTTCCGGGCCTGCACCGGACATTTCTAGATGGCTAGAAAACGGCTAAGTCCTTTAGGATTTATGCTCTGGCAAAGGCGAAACTTTGGCCGGAGGTTTGGCCGGATCTTTCCGGGCGACCGGAAGTTCCAGCCAGCCACCGGAAGTTCCGTTCTAGACAAACGAGAAAATCGGCCAAGTCAAAACTTGCATGCGCACAGGCAAAACCGGAACTTTGTCCGAAGATTTGACCAGAACATTCCGGGCGACCAGAAGTTCCGGTCTGCTCACCGGAAGTTCCGGTACTAACTAGCAGAGAAATCTGTTAAGTCGGGAATTGCTCGCGCACGGGCAAAGCCGGAACTTTGGCCGGAAGTTTGGCCGGATCTTTCCGGGCGACCGGAAGTTTCGGCCAGACAACCGGAAGTTCCGATGCTGAACATGCTGGTTTTTCTCTAAGTTTGGAACTGCCTGCGCCCTGGCCAGGCCGGAAGTTCCACTGGAACTTTGGCCGGAACTTTCCGGGGTGACCGGAAGTTCCGTCTTAAGTGACCGGAAGTTCCGGCCTGCGAAGTGAAAAACGGCTAGTTCTTGGAGGGGGCTATAAATACCCCTCCACCTACCTCCAGCCATTTTAGCTCTCACACTCTCTCTCATCATAAATATGTTGAAGGTCAAAATTTTAAGATCTCCCAACTCCTCCACCCAAACTCGTTGATCTTTGGAGGAGCAAAGGAGAAGGTCCCGATCTACTACTTCACCGAAGCGATTTGTAATCTTCCCCCATTCACTTGGGGATCTCGAGTCTAGGGTTTCCTCTAGGAAAACCTAGATCTCACCATTAATGGTACTTGGTGTAAGCTTGACCTTTTGTGGTCTTGACCTTTTGTGGTCATCTTGAGAGCCCCCAATTAAGTTGTGGGTGTGTGCCTCAAGCGTTTGTAAGGGATTCGATCTCCGCCCTAAAAGGGGATCAATAGTGGAAGGTGAACTCGCAACCTTTGTGGTTGAGTTCATCGGAGAAGAAGGTGAGCCTTTGTGGCGTTGCGGCTAACCTGTTGTGGTAGCGCACACCTCTCCAACGAGACGTATACCCTTGGGTGGAACTCGGGATTACACCTTCGTCTCCGCGTGCTTCACTTGGTTGCCCTTATCCTTTCTCCCTTACTCGCTTGTCTTGTTTATCTTGTTTCTACTTAGCTTGTCATTTAGGTAAATTCACCGTAGTTGCATATCTAGAGAATTTACCTTTGTGTTGAGTCTAAATTTGAAAAGATCTAAAATTTGTAGTAGCACCTATTCACCCCCCCTAGGTGACGGATTCCCGTTCAGAACCCCGATGTGGTTGAAACAAAAGGTCGTCGCAAACACCAGAGCTAGGCTTGTTGTCTGGCCGCCTCCACTTGACAAAACGTCCGTATTTGTTGAATGGTCCGAGAAAAATCTGGAGTTCAAAAAACAAATACTCTGTAGGGAGGGGAATCCTATTTCACTATCAGGTCGTGCGCTATTAGCGCACGCCCACCCCCGTCAGGGCGTTGTGAGTCGGCCCAATAGTGTCGGCTTGGTTTTTTTCTTCCTTTTTTCTTTTTTTTTCCTGTTTCTTTTTCTTTTTTTCATTTTATTTTTTCGGATGATTATTTTTTCGTTTTTTCTTTTTTCTTTTCTGTTTTTTTTTCTCATTTAGTTTAAATTTTCAATTATTATTATTATTTTATTTTTCTCTAGTACCTTTTATGTTCATAGATTTTCTTATGTTCATAGATTTTCTCTGTTCATATGATTTTTGAGAATTGTTCATATTCAAAAAAAACGTAATTTTAAAAATTGTTCATATTTTTAAAATGTTTCAGTTTTTCAAAAATGTTTATATTTAAAAATTGTTCACCGTCAAATTTGTTCAAATTTGAAAATTGTTCACATTTAAAAAATATTTATTGTCAAATTTGTTCAAATTTGAAAATTATTCACATTCATAAATTGTTCAAAATTTAAAATATTCACATTCCAATTATTTTAATATTCAAATTGTTTTTCTTTATCATTTACTACTTTTTCTGTAAAAACTGAGATGAAATAACATAAAAGAAAAAGGAAAGAGGTATTGGGCCGGCCTATTAAACACCCGGGGTGTGCGGTGCACACCAGCCCACGACCAGGTCTATAGAAAGGAGCACCCCTATAGGGACACGCGCCAGTTCTATTTTAATGTCCGAAAAGCCACGGATTTATCCGGAAATGCAAACGAAGATCTGGAGGCCGATTCAACCAATTATGCCAGCAATTTGAGAGACGACCAACTATTTAAATTAAATAGACAAATAGTACATGATTGCCCAAGCATCAAATTCTATTGTACATATGATAGATAACAACCTAATATGTACAGTAAGAGAAATGCAGTCAGAATTATAGCCCACTAGTCCACGTGTCCTGTTGAGTTAAAATTGTGTTTCGATATTTTATTTTGACGGAAATCCGCGAGCGCGGTTTCATTATATTAAGAGAAATCCGGGACAAATGCCGGTTTGGATTACAGAGAGTTACTCACAGAAATGAGAAAGAAAAACAAGAGCTAGATACAACAAAGGAAGAAGAACGGCATGGCACTAAGCAACAACCCCGCGGGGAAGGCTTTCAACTTTCGGTTACCGTTGGACGCCAGTGCACCAGAAACTTCACCGCCGTAGACGAAAAGCTTCAATCCGCCGAGATCAGCCACGATAGTGTTGGAGTAATCGAAGGGCAGCACAATGCCGAGTCCACTCCGGACGAAGGGCCTTGTGTCACCGAGACTCCACACAACAGCTAACAGCATAATCGAAGGGCATCACGCAGCCGAGTCGACACCCGGGAAACTTCACTGGCACTAGCCCGGCCGTTAACCGGCATCCGAGGAGAGACTCTAGTCCCTCCGTAGAAGCACGTGCAACATGGCCACAGAGAGAACAACAAGAGGAGAACAAACCACCGGCGAAGCCACACATCCAGCCAAGACCGGCTCCACAACGATGCCTTCAAGAGGGAGCACGACACAAGAGTGCCGCCATCGCCGGACCCGGCAGAACCGGATCAAGGTTTCCCCTGGATCACTCGAGATGGAACACAAGACCGCCCTCAACGACGCCTTTAAGAAGGTGATGGCGCCCACGGGCGTCACCGTCGTCGGCCGACCAAGGTCGGGCCAAGCTTTCGCCGGCGGCTGCAATGTTCACACCCTAGCCGGCAGACCACCACCATCGAGCCGACCTCACCGGAGGAGCAAGCCGCAGCAGAGAACTCTGCTGAGCCGGATCTGCAGCGGCGAAGACACTCCTCTCCTCCACCAACACCTCCTCTGCCAACAGGCAGCGCCGCCGGCCAGTGCATCTCTGCACCTTCGGGCACCGCCGCCGCCGGCACCGCAACCCCACCTCCACCTCACGCCAGCCCGAGCAGCTCAGCGTCCCCCACCGCGCCGCCAACAGCCATCACTGACCGGGCGGCGGATCTAGGTGGGATCCCAGATCCACGGCCTCACCACCTCCACCCACTCAAGAGCTCTTGGGCAGGGTCCCTACAGCGCGCTCGAAGGAGAGGAGGAGGCAGGCACCGTCGCACGACCAGGGACGCCGCCCCGGCCGCCGTGCGCAGACGAGCATCCAGCAGCCGCCCCAGGAGGTCGCCACCACTAGCCACCACGCCCTGGCACCTTTGGCGCGTCGGGCCCGCCGCCACCGAGGTCCTCGCCAGCGGTAGCGACGGCAGGGAAGCCGACGGAGTGGAGCTTTTGTGGCTGAGCAAGGGGTCGCCCCGGTGTCGTCCTGGGGGACGACACGGGAGCGGGAGGCTGGGGGAGATGGGAGGGGAGGGGTGGTCGTCGACGGCGGCTGCTGCCTGGCGGCGGCGGCGCGGGGGTGGGAACCCTAGATGGGAGCGGTGGGGAAGGTGGGGAAGACGATCAGGAGCAGGGTGTTTCGATATTTTAGCAGCCCTAGATAATTCGAAGCAGATACAAAGATGGACATGTTGTCAGCTATCTCCAATGTACAATATCAAGGTATGCCAAAACAATGCCTGGATCAGGAGCTATCTCAACTATAAAACAAAATCAATCTATGTCAACTTTGGCGGGCGGCAACAAAGATCTTGCCAGATCGCTCGTATGAAACCTAGGCTTCAAAATATAAGACCGACTCAACCGAATAACCGAGTATCAGTACAGTGGCCTACCGAAAGCAATATAACATGCATTTTTTTACACATATCTCCATCACGTGTCGACTGGCAAGATCAATATTCAACAGATATTCTGACCAATATGCAGACGCAGCTATTTTGACCAGTTGTTTTGACGAGTTCTCTTTAATAAACTAAAAGGGAACCGCAACCAAAATGTGTGAATCCATAAGAAAACGTGACACCGTCTGAAACTGCCCCCCTCATACCTCTCGCTGTTTCTTAGAACCTGCTGTAGAAAAATAGTGAGCAAATGGAATCGTAGAAAAATATATCTCTGCCATCTTATGATGCAAGAAACTAGAAGCTTGAGTGTCAGTTACACAGGAAAAAAACGAAAACAACAGGTAAGAGAATTAGTGCTACCTATCAAAGAACTCATGAGCCACCGTGCAAAGCCCGCAATTCTCCAAGTCAAAACTTTTGCCAGGCACGTCAAAGCCAGCTATTTAAGAAAGGGAAAGGAACACACGAGTCCAGTATCTACACAAGAAATGTGCAGACAGGACAATGTCATGTTCTATAGTCAGCATTCAAGAAGCTATCAAATTGGGTACCATTCAGAGCATTATAGACTTCATCCCAGTTTTCAATCTGATCAGATAGTGGTTTCGTGTGTATCTTCACATGCCGGCTCACGAGCTTCCTCGTCGGCACTTTAAGGAAATCCATGACATCAACGAGCTTCTGCAAGTCAACGTAATACTCATAAGCAAGCTGAGCCAAAGCAAGAACCACTACACACCAACGTGGAACAAATTAATCAAGAGTAACTCACTGTTCTGTTTTGGATGAGATCCTCATAGTACAATGTAATGTGGCGGTTGCTCTTTAGGTTTTTAAGAGCATCACGAGTGTAGTCATCTGCCTGTTTAAGTGTCGCAATTAATGTCGTTGTGTTGAGCCTGGGCTTATATTCTGCAAGTATATTCGCCTACAAAATAGAAGATACATCTTCAATAAGAGACTGCAAAGAATTGGATACAAGAACTTAGAGTTTTGTTATCAAGCGCTACCTCATCTTTTGTGTGAACATGGGCCTTATGTTTTCCATTTAACTGCTTAAGGTATCTGTCATGATTATTTGCTAGTTGCGATACCATCTGACGGAGAATGTTCCTTCTGAACAGAAATATCGCAGAAACTCCTCTTTGGTTGAAGTAATCAAGTACATCCGCGTGATGTGCCACAAGACCCTGAGGACATGTATTGTCAGAAGAACGCCCATTCTGCTTATAATTCAGTTGTGTGCATGACTCATAAAAATTAACATGTCTACCCAAAAACAGCAATTCAACTATTTTGTTGAAGGCTTGGAAGGAAAGGTAGAAATGTTGTGCACGGTGGTATGCTGCCAATGGAAATAATAAGAATTTATAAATGCACACTGCACAATACTTACAAATGTCAGAATAGCAACTTTACTTTGTTGTAGTATGGCGGATCTAGATAATGCCATTTACCAGAAGATTAACAGACTTGCAGTTTTACAGACTATTAAATGTTATCAGCAACTTTGATGCTATGTTTAATCATTTCGAAGATACCAGCATTAAAATTGCAATCGATTGAACTTCAAATATCACTTGCTTTAATAAAAAGAACTTCATAATCGTGTATTCATGTGTGACCTCATCCAGAGTTCCACACACAGGAGAACCAACGTTTCAATTATCTAAGTCACAAGCTTATGTAAGGAATTAATGAAACATATATATGGACATATTCATACTACACCCGGGTGTAACTACACCCATGTGTGTTTCACGCGAGTATGGAGTATCTATCATACCGGGAGGTATGTAACATGTAGTATGGAGTATATAATGTTATTTTAGTACTAAAGATACTTCTTTTTAGGCAGTATGTAAAAAAATTCTACATACTTCTCTTTTATATGCATATATATGCATATATGACGGTATTTTGAGTATATAGTGTAAAATATTAGGACAATTGCAATTTTTTGACGAAACTTATTTTAGGGTATCTTAGATATAGTATATGAACATACTCAAACCAATAAAGTATGACAAATATTTCCGTAAGGTGGTATACGAGACATGGGTGTAGTTACACCCGGGAGTAGAAAGCATTTAACCTATATATATATATATCCTATATATATATATATATATATATATATATATATATATATATATATATATATTGCTTTTGACAGAAACTCAACGATGATACCTACAAGAAAAATGAAGAACGGAATGGAGCAAAAAAGAGTGATCAAGTAGTGACCTGATTAAGCATCCATTTGAAGCCAACAGCAGAAGTGCACTCATTCTTGGAAGCACTACTATTCCAATCCAGATTGTACACCTTATCCATTGTCTTTATTATAGATGAAATGTTATTTCTCCTTTCTTTTTTGGAGAAAATTTCTCCATTAGAGCTGACATTAATGTGACTGTTAAGAAGGGTTTCAAACCAGCCGCTTCCAGATCGCTGTGATGAGATAATTGCAAAGTACCGGACAGGGTTACACATGCATTCTTTCCTACAAAGCAAAATTACAATCAGACATTACGCAAGCCAGCCAAGTGTGGATAGACTAAACAAGCTGCAGCACAAATATCACCTGCTGTAATTTAGTGGCTGTGGATAATGCACAAACTGAACATCAGAAGGAGGAACTGAAGACTTATTGCAGGGCTGTTCTGCGACTTCGATCTTCACTATCCGTGACCAGCTGTCGCTTCCCAGTTGCTTCATACACATTGAGCAAATAAATACCCCGCAGATCATTGTCATAGCGAAAACAACCGTTCTCAACGCGAGGGGCGACTTCTTTGGAGCCTTCAAAACCAGTGTGTCCTGCAAACAATTTCCGATGAGCCCAAGTACCTTGAGAACAATCAGGTCCATGTTTACAACCAACAGAGAGTATGATGTAGCCAAACATCAATTCAGGCTTAGAACAGAAAATTAAAGAAGACAATGTGTTACAAGTCAAAAGTTATCTGGTCCTTGAGCTTTGTCCTTAACCCACTTGTGTTCCCCCCAAAAGAGGTTAAATGGCCCATGTACTGACGTACTTTGGTGTTCCTTCAGTTAGCAATAATAACGGAACATAACTCGTTATGGAGTACACAGAACTCATGAAAACTTGCGTTACTTAACTCGAGTCTCCAGTCTTGCAGATAGCTATAGTACAGATTCAGAAGTGGAAAACGAGAAACAACATTGAGGACACGGAATTTTCCAAAAAAGCCCAACTAGAGCAAGTCACTCAGATCCGAAGTAGTAGTAGCTGGTAACTACCAGTAGTATGAATGACGAAATAAACGGCTTCTACCGTTAAGCCAACCGGAGCAGAAATGAATACCGAAATTAAACGAGAGACTTCTTCCTACAGATCAGAGGTCCAATGAACCGCAACGCCCTGCGCTAATTAATAAAGTAAGAACACAGATACTCTCACTTCTCCGGCCTCGGACCAGAAGAAGCAGCTCGAGATGAAATGAATCCAAAATTCCATGAGGAGGGCCTGAGCTGGAAGCTACTCCTCCAGAAGGCACGATTCAGAAAGGAAAAGCGGACACACACACATTCGCCCAAAAATGAAAAGAAAAAAAATTCATACTACGTAGTACTTACGACGAGGATGAGGGAAACGAACGAGGGCTTGAAATATGGAATCTGACCTTGTTTCCAAAGTGGTAGCTCCATTCCTGGCAGTCCCCGGGCTTGTCCTCCCCTTTGGAGCCCCCCATGGCGATTTCCGCAGGGGGCGGCGTCCTTTAACTAGCCGGCCACCGCTCGTCCGCCGCCGGCGCCTCACGGGCGCATTAAATCGGCCACGCCGCGCGCACCGGGATGTGGGGCGGAGGGGCCAATGAGCCTGCGCGTTTGCAGGAGGAGGAGGAGACTGCTCGGCTCGTGCTGGTGTTTTGGGCGTTTCCTTCCGGTGGAGAGCTTTTTTTGGGTGGGGATGGAAATGGAAATGGTGGTGGAGAACTCCAAATTCTTCAAGAAAGAGTGTGTGTTCCGGTCTGAATGACCCGGTTTTCCTTTTTATTATGATGATGCGCATCGACCGTACAGTACAGAGAAGAAGAGACGAATTGGTTGATGCGTAAGTATCGTCTAATAAGCTGACTTTCTCCGGCCGGTGACGTGACTAACAAAGATGGTTACTACGTAGAATATGTGGAAGGTTGACGGCAGCGACTGGCCCCGATATTCGCCGTGCACACCGTCGGTTTCGTTTGTCCTAGTAGAAGTAGCCAACTCGAGTCGTGCAGATGAGGTGAGGTAGCATCAGATCAGACCTGCCAGCAGTACAGTAGTGCTACTACTAGTACGAGTTACGCCACCCACTGCGGCGGCGTGTACGGACGGTCGTTCCCTCTCGCGTGGACAAACGGCATCACTACGCCACCGGGGTACTAGGACTAATTTATTTCAGCTCGGCGTGGAGAAGATTGGGCTGTACTCCTCTTCGACGATGTTGGGCGTGGGATTTGATGTCCGTGTCCCAAACGGATGCGCCGCTGCTTTGGGCTCTCCTCCACATCAAATTAACAATTTAACAGCATCTCCGGTCTCTAAAGAAGTGTCTGGCATCCTCAATTGGATCTCCTTTATAGTGTTAAACATGTGTACAGTCAACATTCAGAGACCGATCACAGCGTTACTCCCTAAACATCCACCCCTATTCGCGTGCAAACTGTCAAACACCTCACGGACGCATGAGCCGGCGCCGGGAACCGCCTCGTCGATCGGTATTACGTTGTGAAATATTTGCACGCGAACCACTTTCGCGCCATTTGATCGGTCCATCGTCTTCCTCCTCGCCTTCCGCGTTGCGTTAATGGTCAGGTAGACGACGGCCGCAGCAACTGACACGTCTCGTCGGCGTTGATGCGGCCACCGCCCCCCGGCCTACCCTCCCCGCTATAAAAACCGTGATCCTCGCCGCGCTCCGCACACAATCCACCGCGCTCTCCCCTCCAGCCAAGATGCCGCCGCGCCGTGGAAGCACCGACTACGTCGGCGTCCGGGAGCACCTCAACGACACCTTCTCCGCTGTGTTGCGCGTCCGCGGATGGCGCTTCTTCCTCGGCCAATTCGATACGGCGCAGGGAGCCGCCCGCGCGTACGACGCCACGGCATGGCGCATCGGCCTTCCTCGCGAGGAGATGAACTTTCAGGACGTTCAAACCCGCTGGCAGGCGATTGAACGGGCGCCAAAGCCGCGCCTGAACTACTCCGACGAGAGGCGTCGCCACCGCGCCGAGCAGCGACGCCTCGAGATAGCCGAGGAGGACGAGGAGCGACGCCGATACTGGCGCTTCGTCCATGGGGCAACACGGCGCACGCAAACCGAGTTCGAAGATGAAGCCGAAGACAGAAGGAGAAACCAGTCGGAGAACCGCTAGAAGCACCGCTACGAGAAGGAGGAGCGGCGGCAGTTCATCCGCGCGCAGGTGAAGAACCCAACGATCCCACCGGACGACCCGCACTGGAACAATCTATCGTCGTCCGAGCCGGTGTCTTCCTCAACCGAGGACTCGGACGCATACGATTGGAACTCGGACTAGTCGGGGCCGATTTTAGTTTTGAATTTATGCAAAATTTCGTGTAAAATCGCCGAACTATCTACGAATTTCTATTAAGTTACTAAATTAAATGCGCACGACTGGGCCTCCTACACAGCGTTCGTATAAAATTGTCAACATTAAACGTGGAGCAACGGTCTCCTGCCCAGCGTCTGTTAACACGAACAGTGGCATGGCGTGTGTATGACGGGCAGGACAACGCTATCAGGGCGACGCCCGACGCGATGTCTGACACCCCCAGGAGGGCCTGCAAGTATAGAGTCCCGACAAGGGGTGCCGGACATAAAATCGCTCGGGGCGAGACTTTGGGGGTGCCGCTGGTGGGCGATTTTCGTGTACGGCCCCTAAAGGCTTTTAGGGGGTCCTTTAGAGCCCCCGGTGAAGATTCTCTAAGGGTCTTTTTAGATTGTACGAATTTTGAACGATTTCAATCTTTAGTAATTTTGTCTATGGTGTCCATTTAATTTAAACAAATGAATGCTCCCAAGTTTTTATGAAATACTTTCCTACACTATGAATTACGTGAGTGTATGACAACTATGACGTGTACTCAACTCTATAAAAAATTATTGTATTTTCTTGTGCTGCAACCAAGCAACTAATGTGATGGCTTCTACATTTTCAGTTCATGACATTCTTCGTATTCCTTGGGTTTCAATTATGTGAACCAAAGAGACTCTGATGCTCATAACATCTACATCTGCACCACAAAGGAACTAAGGATAATGACAATTTTGAAGGGACAACATACGGACAAAACTTTTATTTGCCTTTTATCTGTTTGGTTCGCCAAATGCACATACACACGACCCATTGATACATCATATACGTATCTATAATTTTTTATGTTTCATACTAGTTTTATATCATTGGTACATATTTATATTTTATTATTATATCATTTTGGGGCGTTTTGATGAATAAACCTATTAAAAAGATGCCCGTGTCACTTCATGTTTTTGTTTTCAGATAATCCCGTCAAGAAATACATCGGAAAAACCCACAAAAAACTAGGGAGGAGTCATAGATGAGTTCGACCTTTGCGGTCGCGGCGCCGAGCTGTGGAGCTGGCCGCCGCAGTTGCGGCCGCTCCTCCAACGGGCGGAACAATACCAATCACGAGCAGGTCAGCTTGCGCGGATCTAGAAACGATGTCACTGTCATTATCCCGGTCTTGACGGTGGCGTCCTTTGCTACCGCTTTCTCCCTCTACCTTTGGGTGCCCCGCTTTTGAGTTTCTAGGGCCCTCTGCTCCGTCGTGAACTATTTCTCGGCTTCTTCAGAGCTTCAACTGCGAAATCAAGGATGGCGGGCACCTCGGAAAATAGGTTAGCGCGACAAGCGAGCCTAACCGTGTTCCTTTTATAGAAATGTTTGTTGCGAGCCCAACTCGTGAGTTGAGCGACTTAAAGCGAGTCAAACTGAGCTGGCTCAACCCGGCTCAAATTTTAAGGCTACTTAAGTGATGCTTTCTACTTTATTAGACTGGAGAACCGCCAAAACCTGCACCCGAAGGGACAGCGCGAAGTGTTATTAGACTGTGGACTTAAATCTTAGATATTAATTTTTATAATACTATGTATCAAAATTTAGATTATAATATGGACCTTTGCTATGCAATCCATATTTTTATTTGTTTTTGGGGGTGTTGGGCCCCTTGTGCGAGACGTGTGTCTAGGACACTCTAAAACAAAACACAATCTAAAAGCGTTCAGATGGCTTTTTGGCATGCCCGATATGCTATCAGCTTCACACCTCTCTTGGGAGTATCGTGTTTGGAGAATTGGCTTGGAAGTCCTAGGTTGCATTCCTCCGGTGCTTGCCGCTATTCAAGATTGTTCTACAGGGCGCTATGTACACCTTCGCTAGTGTGGCCAAGACAACGCCTTTCTCGGGACGGTCCAAATCCCACCATCCATCTTCTTATGATGGTGCGTCGATGAGGCAAGTTTCGATGGAGTTGTTCTTCTTGAGGCGACGACAGCGGTTGAGATGCGGCCATGTTGCTTAGTTTATGATAGGCTTTTGTTGTTGTTGTTATTGTTGTTGTTGTTGTTGTTGTTGTTTTTCTTGTTGTTGTTGTTGGGCTTGGTGCTGTTGTTGTTGTTGTTGTTGTTGTTATTGTTGTTGTTGTTGTTGTTGTTGTTGTTGTTGTTGTTGTTGTTGTTGTTGTTGTTGTTGTTGTTGTTGTTGTTGTTGTTGTTGTTGTTGTTGTTGTTGTTGGGGCTGCCTTCGGACTAGCCGATGTGGAGTTGTGTGACAGTGTTGTACGCAACAGACTGTCAACTTTCTTGTACTCAAACCTCTGCCTTCTATAAAATTAACGTACACATTTGCGTACTCTCTAAAAAAAAGTTGAAAACAAAACAACATGTTCTCTACCACACTCCACTTACAGGACCTCGTAAGGGCACCTCCAACGGGCATGCGCATACGGACCAGACCAGTCCTGTTTTGTCCGAACAGATATGGGAGAGGCTCCAACGGCGTGGCGCAAAAGGACTAGTGTCCACCCGGATAGGCCAAATCAACCCAAACGCGGCCCATTTTTGGGCCAGATTTGGGGAGACGCGGACACGCGCCGTGTCCTCTCGGTGTCCGCCCATGGCCCACGTGGCAGCGATATCCCACTGGTGGTCCACACTCCCCAGTCCCCACTCGCCGATTCCCCTTCCAAACCCTAACCAACACCGACCGCCGCCGACAGCCATGAAGGGGTTCGGCCACAACAACGGCGAGGCCTCCAGCTCCTGCGGACCTCCGCCGTCCGCCGCGGCCCACCGTGCGGCCGAACGACAGATGCAGCTGAGGGCGGCTCGCAACGCCCGCCGCCGGGCCGCGCGCCCTCGTCCAAGGAGGCCGCCGCCATGTACTGGGAGCTCAAGGCCATGCTGTCGTGGGGAGTAGTCCATCTCCCCGACGGCTGGCATCTTGGGCCGCAGCGTGCTCGTGCCCGCCGTGCCTCGCGGCGGCAGGGCGCGGACGGATGAGATCCTCCGGCGACGCAGCTTCCTGCCCGTCTGAGCTCGTCAACGACCCTGGCTACGCCATCCAGTCGGCAGGGCTTCGGTGGGACCGGTGGTTCGAGGTCGAGCACGATGCCCGCCGCCGGCAGAGCTTCGCCGGCTACGTGCCCGAGGTCGAGCCGAAGCCGGAGCCCGTCGATGACTACGGCTACGGCTCCTCCGAGGACGACTGGAGCGGCGATGAGATGGACCTGCCGGAGGTCCTGCCGCCGATGGAGTTTGGGCCAGCTCCGATGGAGGCTGACGACAACGGCGAGGCCATGCATTGAAGCCTCCGAGCTGCACGAACTGGGCCAGTGGCCTGACCTGGCGGCGGCGCTCCGTGAGTCTGTCGAGGCGGTGGCGGAGCAGGAGCGGGAGGCCGAGGGGTGGGCGGTGTACGAGGAGGCGGAGGCCTGGCGTCGCCAAGACGAGGCGGACGCCTACAACCATCGGCAGCAGGAGGAGCGGCGGCGCAGGGGCTCGGCCAGGCGTCGTGGTCACCGTGGGCCAACATGAATGGCGCCCGGCTCAAGCGTGGCCGCAAGAGCCTGAGGCGCCGCCTACGCCTCCGGCAGCGCCTGCAGGGCCATCTGCTCACCTCTACGAGGTGTCTGTCTACGTCGTCCTCTCGGATGACGAGGACTAGAAGGTCACGGCGAGCCCCTGGCCACGGCGGCGCCAACTCCAGCAGGCAGCCCCTCCCCCAAACCCTATAGATAGGGTTTTATTATGTGTTTTTTGTGTGTGTTTGTGTCTCAATGGCCCGTGGGGACCAACTACCGGACTTAATATTATGTATATTTTTTTTTTGCCGTGTCCGTTTTTGTTTGCGCCACACCGTTGAGGGCACCTCCACCCAAACGAAAAACAGGACAAACGGATCAAAAGGGACACATTGGGGTGTCCATTTGCGCGGAGATTTAAGGTTCTACAGAAGGTAGGTGTTTTTCTGTACACTGGAGGAAGTGAAGCAGTACGGTCATAGTAGCTGAATAGAAATCCAGCCGTGAAGAAAAGGAAATCCTGGCACGCGCTCTCTACGTCGTCTCTGTCGGGTGGCTCGGCCCCTGATTATAGAGTAATATACTATACTAGTATTATTTCAAACAAAGAAGATCTGGACGACGTGTTCCGTGTTTGCCGCTGCACACGGGGGTCTTGGTCGACAGTACTGAGAAACGGGAATGCCCACCACACTGCTCGAGGACCGAAATAAACGGATAGGCATGCACGTTCGCGGACCAACCTTTGCCTATCGTGGCATGGACAAAAATAAAGGAAGAGCAACTATTGATGCTGCGTTTGCTCCTCATGTTCACGTCGGATTCAGATCACGCGAATAGATAATTTAACAAGACAATTCAGTCAATCGGATCTCCACCGAGTGAAATCCTAGCTAGCTAGTGCTTCCCTCCCAGCCCGTACGTAAACGTCAATCACCTAACACACTCTAACCAAAAGCCGATAGCAAAACCCTGACCGAGCTTAGATAGATCAAGAGCTAGCGCCTTTCCATTCCATGGCGTTAGGCCAGACTCACGTGCGTGGCGTGGCCGCTCTCGTGTCTCGTGGAGGACGAACGCGGACACACTTTCAGAAAGAAGCTTCTTCACCCGCAAAGGTTTGCTTCTCTTCTCAGGGAAGCCTCTCCAACAAAACCACGACATATGCATATTTGGTGCTCTTGATTGAGCGCTACCATCATTCACGCTACTGACTCCACCTCCAAGGCCCTTGCTAGTACTCCACATATCACGATCGGTGGCAAACAGCACACACATCACCAACTCGATCGTCTTGGCTCCTCGATCTGCTTTTCAATGAGAGGCCCAATCGTGTCAACATAATCGAGATCATTCTCCCACCTATCGCGTATTAAGAACCCTAAGGCTATGTTTGTTTCTCAGGTTTTTTGGGGTTTGTGGGGATTATTCCGCCAGGTATCCAATCCCTTAGTGTCACCCAATCCCTGATCAAAACCCAACCCTGTAGAAATCCCCAAAACTCCATCCTCACGTTCTTCTTGGGAAAGGTCAGCAGCAACACTTGGGTTTAGAGAAGAACAAAATCAAGTGGGACTGGAGAAGGTCGTCAGCGTCTTCGCTGGTTCGATGGTGAAGAGGAAGCAGAGAAGAAGACATGGACAGATCAAGAAGAGTTCCTTGGGGACGCGGCCGCGCGGCGGCTCGGGGAGGCGGATATTGAGGAAGGAGACCGTGGGCGGGGGAGGAGGCATGCGGGCGAGCGCCGGCTCGAGGGAGTAGAAGGGGACATCTCGAAGGGCGATCCGGCGGAGGCGTGCCAAGAGGCTGCGCCACCGGCGGGAGAGCACGCCGGTGCGGACGGCAGCGACGCATCTCAGGCGGGCGAGAACGAGCAGGAGCATGTCGTCGGGGATGAGACGATACGTGAGTAGGGCTCGCGTATTGAATTACAGAAGAGGTGGGCCGGGTTTGGGGAAAATGGGGAATACTTGGGATAAAACCAGCCCAAAAACTTGAGAAACAAACGGGATTCGGAGAAAAAGTTAGGATTCGATACCAGGCCGGTATTATCCCCACGAAACCCCAAAAAAACCTGAGAAACAAACATAGCCTAAATAAGAAGAGTGGAGTTTTTTTTCTTCGGCCTGGACTCCCGTGATTTCTATGTTTGAAAATTTTCAAACCTCATGTTTACAAGCTTTTCAAAACAGTTGACAGATTCTTACTTGTTGTCAATGATGCTGTAACGCTCCAGGATTTATCCCAATTTAGATTTTTGTTGTTTTTCTTTTTTTCTTTCATCATGACATCACATTATTATGCATTTGTCACTTCTTTTATTTTTATTGCATTTAAATTTGAATCTCACCCTTAAAATATAAATTCCACTTTTAAATCTAATTGCAAGGCAAATTAATTTAAATGTGATATTTAAATTCTTTTCAAATATTCAAATTAATATATTAAATTATGTATTGGAAACAATAATTAAATTGCCTATTTAAAACAAAATCTATTTTGTAAAGTTTCTCTATACAAATCCTTTTTCTATTTTGTTTTAAAATACAAAAACAGAAATGAATTAATTAAAAGAAATAAAAATTGCAGGGAAGAAAATACTCACCTGGGCCTTTTTTTCCAAAGCCCAGCCCATCTTCTTCTGGCCCTAGTCCACCGAACCCCTGTCCTCTTCTTCCACTTTCCACCGAGGCAGGCAGAGGAAAGCTGGCCATGGCAGCCCCCACCACGTGCTCCACCCCTCTCCTCTACTTAGCCGACCCCGAGCCCTCTCTGAA
This sequence comes from Poa annua, assembly GCA_026929855.1. NCBI lineage: Eukaryota > Viridiplantae > Streptophyta > Magnoliopsida > Poales > Poaceae > Poa > Poa annua. The sequence continues at coordinate 218,082,915 of CM049427.1, read as the reverse complement.
CCCTAACTCCCCCCACTCCTCCCTCTCCATCCGCCGCCGCCCCCATTCTTCTTCTTTCTCCTCCCCTGTTTTTCCTCCACCACCACCGTAGCAACCACCGAGAGGCCGCCGGCGCAACCTCACCGTCCCCCACCACTCCGGTGCCGTCGAAGCACTGAAGGGGAGCACCGGAGCAGCGCCATACCGTCGCCGAGCTCCTCCCCCACATTAATTGGACCGGGAGCCCCTGCTGCCGTCGCCCTCGTCCACGGCGTCCCGACGCCGGCGGAGCGACTCCGGCGGAATTCGCGGGCTCAGCACCTCCCCACGTCGTACAACCACACCAAGCCCCCTCCCTGTGAGCATCCCTACCCTTTCCACCTCTCCCCCACTCGAATTGCTGCCCGTAGCGACGAGCCCGTCCTCGTCCTCCTCTGTTCCCGCCATGGCCGGGAGGGCGGAGCTCCTGGAGGCGCACGAGCCCGAGCTGCAACGCCTCCTCTTCGACCTCCGAGCACCCGGCACCCACAGCACACACTCCCTCGCAGCCGCACGCACACCGCCCCAGCGCCTCCCATTCCAGGTCGTCGTCGGTGGCTCTTTTCCCTCCGTCATGTTCTGTCTCCGATCGATTTCAGCTTCGTCAGTTATTTCTCGCCCGGTTCGCATCAAAATTGGCCGAAGCAGTAGGTAAACAAAACCCACCGTCCGGACTTCTGGCTAGCGCCACTGATCCGCACCGCACGCGCTAAGTCGCGGGATCGATTCCCCGGTTCGCGGTTAAAAAAAAGCCAACCCTTTTTATCCTTTTCCGCACCCACTGACATATCAGGCCCACCAGTCAGCGTCCCACAGTGCCAGCGCGGCGCGCCCCCGCACGCGTGGGTTTCACCTCGGTGAGAAAAGTCCGAAAAGACACCTCTGCGCTGAGGAATTACACCGAGCCCTGGCTTCTCAGATTTAGTGCTTTGGCCCCCACCGACACTTCTTCTATGTCCCTGCAATTAATAGAAACACCCCTAAACTTAATTTGCCAATAACTTTTATTCTATAATCCCAAATCAGATAATCTTTATATGTATTTATATCAGAAAAATGCAAGGAACATTAATACGACATTTGTATGCCATTTTGCATCTGTTATTTTAATTGCTTAGTATAATTTGTTAATTGCAACTAAATAATTAAATATGAAATATTAGGAGTAATAAATATATAATGCCCTATTCCATTTAATTTAATTAGATCACCCATGCCATGTGTTGCCATGTTAACCAACATTTAATATTGCTGGTAAATAAATAACTTGCACCTAAAAAGTAATTGTCGGGGTTGCTTTCCCGCTTAATTTGAATTACCTGCATTGTATTGCATCTTGCCATGTCATGCATCATTCTCGTATGATCATGCTGAATCTTTTGCCGTAGTTGTAAAATACATCTTTTACACTTTCCAATGTTTGTTGCTTCTTTGCGGATAAGACGTTGAGATGTGTGAGCAACGACAAGATCTGCTTCCATGCGGGATTCCAGGCAAGCAAAGTTTGCTTGTTTACCTATACATTGTCTTTCATTCCTGTCGTTGATCTCTTCTACCCTAGTTTACGATTCATTATCGCGATCCCATCACATGTTTATCCTGCAGCCCATACAGCTTTATCCCCACATCCTAATACCTGTTGCATGTTTATCTGTTGGCCTTGCGAGTCGTAGCGCATGCTTAGAGTTGTTTGTGCGAGTCGTCTGTATGTCTTATTTTATTTCACAAGCTTAGTATGCTAGATTATTCTACCGTAATAAAATGTTGTTCTATATTGGGGTATTATAATTAAAAGATAAGGCACCGGCGGAAAGTCTTGCGAGGTGCTTTGTTCTGCTAAGTGTCGACCTAGGAACTCAGTTCTTGTCCTCGGATCCAATTTTGAGCGCACTAACCGCTTGTGGCAGGCCCTATGGAGCCCCCCGCGGCTTCGATCTAATCCGCCTCTTATCCAGGGCGCCGCAAGTAGTTCGGGCTTTCCATTTGATGCATGCATATGGTTACCTAACGATCTCATGATGATGGAGTAGTCGATTCTCATATAGGGTGGCACGTTCTTAGAGTACTATGAATGTCGTATCCCGCGGGCACTGGACCTGATTAGCCGTGCACACAATCATGCGGTTCGCTGGATGGGTTGTAGAGAAGAGATTTGCCGTGTTGAGATGCCCTACCTTCTGGCTTGCTTTTGGGGTTGATCGAACAAGTACGGGTTCAGTAGTGCACCCCTGCAGGGTATAATCTTATCGATGAGCCGTGTCCACGGTTATGGACGACTTGGTGATGATGATGGCTAACAAGATCATAGACAACTTACACCTAATCATTGTTAATTAACCTGACTAGTAATATAGAATTACTTTCACAATAACTTGTAACTAAAATTGTTCAATGTGTGAGTATTCCCGAATTGCTTCCTCATATTTGGTTGAGGGGGTTAATCCGAGAATGAGTTATGATTGGTGTTAGTTGTAGATGGTTATCTTATGCGCTCTCTTATCCCTCTCCAATTAGACGGAAGTTGTAGCGTGTCTCCTTACGTTGCTAATGCTGCTGCCGCTAAGTCCACCTCCCCTATATTTTGAGAGATGGTGTAGAAAGTAGGCAAGTCGGTTTTGCTTGCCAGGGAGTGCCTTGACCCTCTTTTGGGTTGTGCTTTATGTGCAGTCAACAGGTTTGAAGTCAGACGACGTTAGCTTGGGAATCCCTCCGGTTTGGCTGGGCAGGGATATGGCGCCACCGCTTATCTTCAGAACTCTTAGTCCAATTTGTATCTTATCTGTAGTCGGATACTATTTTGCTTCCGCTGTCATTTGAATCTTTGTATTGTATCATTTGTATCTTGACTCGTTCGAGTCGTTGTTGTAATTTTATCTTCTGTTGTATTTGTGGATGTATCGGAACTGTTGGAATGCTATCACAATTCCACCCACATAATGCGCATGTTTCGGCGTGCATATTATGTCTGGTGGGCGACCTAAAATCGTTATTATGCGGACATCGGTGGGATCGCTTAAATCTGCATAGTACCGATTTTCGGGCGTCACAGATATATGGCACAAACATGCAAAAATTTCAGTTTGAATTTGTAGTCAGAGCTATATAAGAAGAAAAATGTGTGGATATGAGTATACACAATTTTAAATCTCCCCCGAGATTTGGTATCCTATGACATAAAAAATTACGCATTGTGATTTTAGACAATTATATGATGCATCATTGACTACATTCAGAATTGATTTTAGCTTTTAAACTTGTACTTATATTTTTGAATTTTTAAAATAGAAGTATCACTTGAGTTTGGCAGCCAAAATCGCTTTTCGATAGTTGGAGGGCCGAGGGACTACCGCCGATTTGTAGAAAAGTTGGTTGGCTACATGAAGATGCTAATTTGTGTCACGCCACATAGAGCTGCTAACGCCACCTCAAAGCTGGAGAAACAAACAATAATCTTGATAAAAGTATCATTCTGGAGATGCTTTTCCTCCACAACTTTGCGTAATTGTGAAGTAGAATCATTCATTTTTTTCTATAAAAAAGGGCATCATCCATTTCCCTTGCAAACTATCATGAAAACCGAATGGGGTGCATAAAGCAATGGGGACTTACGTAATAATTAGAGGAGAATGTACTCACTAGTATGTTTGAGTACGGATTATATCTTTTTTCTCTATTAATGCAGATTGTTTTATTGACATCTTAATCGATTTCTTGTAGTCTGCTGAATGTTATTCGGGCAACTTGAAGAAAAATTACCTTTGTATGAGATAATACACTAATATATAAGGGCCATTTTTATTTGACATGGCGGTATCAGTTCGTCATGGGAAGCAGACTGACTAGGTCTTGTGATATTTTCATACTAGAGAAAGAACTTCGGTAAGAAAATTCTGGTTGCGTATTCAAATTGCCACTGGGAGCACCAGCAGAACAGCAGTCCTTCCACATGGCGGGACCAATCAGGTCAAACAAGCTCTGCGGACACCTGGAGCAATGCAGCCGCTGGGGGCCATGGCCCGGTTCATAATAAAGAGCATTGATAAGCAGCTACTGGCTAGTAGGGCGTTATCCTTAAACATCAGAATCAGCATGAAAGGAGTAAATTACAAAAAAACTATCACAATTACGTGCTCAATCACGGGTTCAGTATCAAATTTGGTAGGCTCCTCTCCCCTCCTCTCTTATCCCCTCCTCTCCTCCGTTGAGAGTCGCTAAGTGCGTCCCGGCTCCTCTCTCTCTTGTCTCCGGTGGCTCTGCCGGTCGGAGGGGATGGGGGAGAGGAGGCCGGCCAACCTCTGTGCATGGTAGGTGTAGATCTTGTCCCTTGGTGGCGGTGTGTTGGAGTAGGGTGCTAGATCCCTGCAGCTCGATCTGTTACATCCTGGTGCTGGTCTTCGTTGCTGTCTTGCTCCGGTGGCAAGGAGTGAGGCAGGTGACGAAGCTGGGCCCTGGCATCTCGCAAATAAAGTTGCATCTCCGTTTCCCTTGAACTCGTCTGTCCCAGTGCCATGGCACGGCGCTGGCCAGGATCTGCTTTGCATCTCGGGTAAGCTTCCATGGTGGAGGTTTGGTGCGAGATGCTCCGTGGAAGCTTCGTTCAATAAGCGCCACATATGCCTTCTCTGCGTCGGAAGTCCGTCTGCTCGGTTTTCCCCTCTGGCCGGCCGTGGTGGCGGGGAGTTGGGGAAGATCGACGCGGGGAGCGTCTGCTGTGGAGAAGGTCGGGAGTTTGGTGATACTGCGAGTTGGAGAAGAATCTCGGCGGCTAGTTTCCGGTCACCGACTCAGTTTGCTAAAGGGCAGCAGCTCCAAGCCTTGTTGCTAGAGCGGTGACAGGCTTTCTTCAACCTCCTTTGGAGTCCCTCTGGAGTTCAAGCGATGGCGTGTCTCTCCCATCCCACACCAAGTGGTTTCGTCCCCGGTTCCTCCGTGGGGGGTTGTCGTTGGAGCTCTCCGTTCGTCGGTGCACGCGAAGAAGACGGTGGACCTGATTGTGTTCCCCTTTCTTTGTGTAGGGTGTGCTCTATAAAAGTTGAGGACTTAGTTCTTATTTCAGGATCTAGGGGTCCTCTTTGTAAAATGTGTGGCACCGCTGGACTTTTAATGCAGTTTCCAGGCCCTTCCGGGCCTATCCCTTTTCAAAAAGAAAAATATCAAATTTTGTGATTTTTGCATGTGAGTACCATTTCTGAGACATGATATCACAAAACGCATAAATCCGTGTCTAAGACCAATTTGACAGCCGCGTTGACTGATGGAACCCATTTGTCAGGGCTGACATGGCTGCATACTGGAGGAGTAGCTGAGGTGGTCGTGGGACGCACCTGTCAGCCACTAACTGTTTCCCCTATGTATCCTTCTTCCTTCAGACATTCTCTCCCTTCTCTGTCCTCTCGCCAGGGACGGAGGGCTCCGGGTGGCCGATGAGTCAGTCCGCGCACATCTGCGCATCTATGAAGGTCGCCGGCCACCGCATCGACACCCTCGAGCGAGAGATCGCCGGTCTTCGTTGCTGACTACGCTGCTCCGCAGGCGAAAGTCGTAGGCGGGCTTCTCGACGGGAGAAGAGAAACGGCGCACCCCTGGCGAGGTCGTAGCAGGGGACGAGCACCGGCCGCGCCATGTCCTGCAGCGTGAGCTCGCCGAATACCTTGTGGAAGGCGGCGCCGACAGGACGCCGGAACAGAGCCGGAGGCCGCCCGCGCCGCCGGACGAAGACCAGCCGTGGCGGAGGCTCCGCACGAGGAAGGAGAGGGCGTCACCCGCGGAGAAGAGCGGCCGCGCGTGATCGGCGCCGCGCGCCACCAGCTTGGCCGCGAGCACGCCGCCGGCGCCGGAGCCCGCGGCGACGTCGAAGAAGTCTGCAAGACGCGCCTTCGGGTCCCCGTTGCGGCGATCAATGCATCGAAGCCTCGAGCCGCACCAGCGCCATGCCAACGAGGACGCCGTCCGCCGCGCGTCCGGCGCCGTCGATCGACAGTATGCACACCTTCCCTGAATGCGCTCGTGGGGGCTCGCGGTCCTGCCGGTGATGGGCTCCGTAAGCTGGACCTATCGCTTGTCTTCAAGGTGTGCTCGGAGCTGGAGACGCACATCGGCGTCGGCGACAAGGTGTTGGCCGAGTTCATCACCGATGAACCAGGTGATGATCGGGAGCATCAGAGCAATGAGGTTGCGGTCAGGTGCTCGCGCTAATCTCCATCATCGGCGGCCGGACTGAGTCGGTGAGCACCTGTGCCGTCCTCTCCAACACCCCCACTCCGTCAACGTCCACTCCCCACCCAGGGGCGGAGCTGGAGCACGAGTAACCCCGATGCCTGATGCACCCTTGTCATGCTAACCTGATGCACACTTGACCCTTTTAGGTGGTAGTTAGGCTAGAATAATATTTTTGACCCTGATGCATGTGCATCACATGCATCAGGGTGTGCTCAAGCAGCTCCGCCCCTGTCCCCACCGGCGCCGGCGCCGGCTCCCAATGGTGGGGTGCTAGACTTGATCCCAACGGTGCGGTGCTAGACGCACATCTTCGGTCTCCACTCACGACCGCACGTCGGGAGGGAAAAAGGGAAAGAAAAGATAGGTGCTGACAAGTGGGCCACACATCCACCTCAGCTTTATCTCCACATGTACTGCCTAGTTAGGGCTTACAGATGAGCCTCACCAGTCAGTGCGGCTGTCAAAATGCCTTTAGACATGGATTTGTCCGTTCTCTGACACCATGTCTCAGAAATGATACTAACACGCAAAAATCACCAAAGTTGGTACTGACCCGTGATTGAGTGTCCAATTGTGGTAGTTTTATGTAATTTACTCGCATGAAAGGGTCATTTCAACATACACTGATACCAGACAACATTATCAGTCTCTTAAACCCTAGCTACCAAATAACAGAAGAATCACCCCACCCTGTGATCATAAGGTTGTCACAAACTACTGAGCTATGTAGGCATCACACAAGGATGACAGGGCTGGTACGCTATTGAGTTCACAAACTTAAACAGGATCTAATACATTGTTGTTAGCCATGTGATATCAGGAGTGCTTGTGAGATCTGACAAGCTACATGAGGAAACACAATTTTGCACGCCTGTACTAGCAATACTATTTCGTTGGCGATACATTTCAAGGCAAGCATGGCATCATTGAGTGGACGGCATGATCGCGTGTCTTGCTCAGACCATGCTGCCAGCACCGAGAGTCTCCAACTTTGCACAGATCAAAGCTGCTCCGCCTGCTCAGCTGACTCAAACAAGCAGCTCCATAATGCACGCCGGAAAAGCAGATAGTGCGCACCTGCAATTTGGGCATCCAATATTACTAGTCCTCACCTATCAGCACCGTCTCTTTCAGCAAAAGACATTTCTCCAGCCGTTCTGCTGGTAAAAAAAGTCTCTCTAAGATGAAACTGCATTAAGCCTCTAGTTACTGTATCTCTCTAGCTTCTCTCCGTCTTCAGGTTCAAATGAACCGATGCTTTTAGATAGATAGGTTAGTTCTCCATGAAGCTTTATGATATGATTAACCGCACAATCCGCCCCATGTACTGGAAGCATTTTGCGGCTTCTTTCAAGCACAAGTTCCTGTCCTTCCGAGACCAGTGCTGCACATCAGAAGTGATGCACTAATCAGACCAGAAAGCATATATACCTTATAGGCCCACAACAGTTTCAACCTTACACAAAATCAGGATTTGTTGTGTGGTGTGTACCTTGCTAAGTTCATTAAGTTTCTCCCTGGCATCTTTTAGTAAGAGTTCTGCATCAGTATCCCATTTGTAAAATTCCAGCTCTCTTCCTTCCAAAATTTTGTCACAGATCTGTTACATGGAAGCAATACTTCTTTAGAGGCTTTCTTAAATCCAAGAAAAATGTCAATTATGCGCTCATAGATCTGTAAATGCACGAAGCAAGGTTAGATATAAAACGCAAAACCTTATGTCTCGGTCCACTGATAGGTGAAAAAAATTATGTACAAGCGCGGGATCAGATTAACACCCCCAAGATTAGACCACTACACAACTTAGGTGATACCTCTTGTATACCATAGCAGAATGATTTTGTACTCCTGGACTCATGCTTTATATACCTCTCATATGCATGTATATATGAATTATACTTTAACACTTAAAATATCAGAAATTCACTTTGGCACATGGAGCGTATGCTATTGCAACTCATAATTTTATCTTGAAATGTCAGAAAATTCCAAACAAAACATTTCACACATACATCTCGATATGTATGTGCGCACAACCGTACACCAAGTTCTGAGAAAAATCGATATTTTTTTGGTCTGAGCCAAAAACACAAAAAAAAGGTCTCGTAAAAAGCTTTTTAAAGCACCAATGTTTGTACACACGACATAAAAAATGTCCTTTTTACTTGAAACAACTTTGTGAGGATATAGAATGTCGAAATGTACAGGTAAGAAAAACTATCAGAGTATTTCTGACATTTCAAAATATGTTTTAATGGGGTTATAAAAATAGGGAGCAAATGCTCCTAGGTACCATAATCTCACCCCTAATATACTCAATTACCAATTACCCTAAAAAAATACCAGATACATTAGAACAGGTTACACACAAAATATTCACTGTCATATATATACTCCTTTGTGCATCCAAAAATGGATAAGAAAGATATATAACAAAAAACCTGCACAAAAAATCACTACCATATAGAGTTCACTCTATAGTATCTCAACATTGAAAGTGCATTCTTTGCACTCCTATATTTTGATGACTAATGACAACACAAAAGGTGGGTTTAATATTTGTGATGATCTATGCAGGTTTTAGTACAGGTGTGTTGGTGTGTTTGAACACACTTTGTTTGGGGATTTATCAGTACTGCATCCTTCCAGAAATCTAGGAGGAGATTTCCGGGGTTCGGAAATTTCCGGTACCAGTTCGGAGATTTCCGGGCTACACAGGATCTTGGCTAAGTCAAGAACTCTAGACAACACTAACTCCCGAAATCTCCGGACCAAATTTCCAGCCCATGTCCGGAGATTTCCGAGCGACATGAGATTTTTCACCAAGTCAAGATTACAAGCCAGCACTGACCCTCAGTGTCTCTCAGTCGGAATTCTAGGCGGAAATTTCAGGGACTCGGAAATTTCCGGTCGATGTCCGAAGATTTCTGAGCTACAAGTCGAAGATCATCACCAAGTCAGAATTGAAACCAACAATGAGCTTCATCTGCGCTCATCTGGAAATCTATTCGGAGATTTCCGGGCTCGTAGATTTCCGGTGGCCAGTCCGGAAATTTCCGGTCGTCATCCGGAAATTTCCAAACTCAACTCGGAAATTTCCGAGCTGGCGGCTGCTCAACGGCCACATACCTCCAGCAGACCAAGCTTCCAGATTCTTTCTCCTCCATTGGTGCTAAACCTCGTTTCTCCCGGATGTCCCTATCCAGCCATCCAAATCCATTGATCTTTGGGAATCCGAAGGAGAAGCCACCGATCTACCACTCCACTGAAGCGATTTCAATTCCCTCCTCTATATCTTGAGGGGCCACGAATCTAGGGTTTCCTTTGTGGATAGCTAGGTTCAACCTTGTTGCTACTTGTTCCTTTGAGGATCCTTCGTGGAAATCGACCTGTTGTGGTCTTGGTGAGAGCCCCCAATTCAGTTGTGGGTGTGTGCCTCATGAATTTGTACGGGACCTTCTCCGCCCTAAAGGAGTCCTTAGTGGAAATGTGGATTCAGACCTTTGTGATTGAATTCACAGGAGAATAGGGTGAGGCCTTTGTGGCGTTGAGCTAACCTTGGTGGTTGCTCACACCACTCCAACGAGACGTACACCTATGTGGTGGAACTCGGGATAAAATCGTCGTCTCGAAGTGTTCCTACGGTTGTCTCGTTCCACTCTCCTATAACGCTTATCTTATTACCGTACTTGCTTTGTTTATTTATTTGTCTAGCACTTGTTTCATCTAGTAGCACATCTAGACAACTTACATTTCGCAAGTCTAAAACCAAAAAAGAGAGTGAACATGATCTTTTAAAGGAGTCTCATGCTCAAACCAATGGACTGTCTATATCTCTTATAAAGCAAAACCCCACTAGAGGGTCAATTATATTGTCCATCTCCATATGCAAGGTAGCCACATCACCAAGTAACCACAGCCGTACAATTCGATATCCGTTTGTCTATTTGTGTAACCTTTCACCGTGCCAACATGATATCTCAACACAAAAAAAAGTCACTTATGTAAGTTCAACTCCCCACCGAAGGATTCGGCCCTTCACATCCTCTCTCCACTAACCAATTCCAGTAGCTCCACAAGAATGGACGGCCCACAATAATGCACCAAGCTAATGCGTCACTTAAACCATTAACACTTCAAAACATGATTGCTAGCTTTCACCTTCCATGTATTTTAATTGTGAGGTACTGCACAAATTGGATAATCCTGGACAAGCGATATGCCACTACTTCTCATCTTCTCCAAAGCTGCGGCTCTGGCAGCCCATGTGCGAGCTATACATCATGGTGATCATAATGTCCACATCTCCATGCAGACAGTGCGCCATTTCTGGCAAGGCGGCTACTCTTATGCATCAACGTTGTTCTAGACTCCCAGTACAGAATTTGCTTTGAGCAAGCGTCTCTTGCTCTACCAGGCGGTGATGACCGCGAGAGATCCTTGCATCTAATCGACATCAACGGTGGCAGTGGTACTCATCCCATTGACATCCACTCCAAAACTGCATCCTCTTAATCATGGAGATGCCATCTACAAGTAGCCTTTTGCTTGAATGACCTTAGCATAATGGCGTTCATCTCAAGAGTGTGCATGTCCAGTTCAGTGTAGGTTATTTACTTTATGAGCTAACTACAATCCAATTCCCTTTATTAGCTCCTGATGCTGTCATATCATGTTTGTGTTTGATGAAATGCTCAAGCCAGAAAAAATTGGCTTTTCTGCCTAGGTTCTGATGTGCATCGCTTCTCTTGATCTATGGATTTCTCTCGATGTTATCTTCATCGGTCACACAATGCTACTACTAGTATTTCTACTTCAGTTGTGGTTTTTGAAAGAATAGTTCCTTCAGTCGTTTTGACATGACAGTTAATTATATGTTATCATTATTGATTTATTTTCCCTTTTCCCCAAGTTACTACAACTCAGATATGATATATACTTTTCTCCACTTCCGAAGAACACAGGATGTCATCCAGAGGTAATGTTATGTCGGTTCGAAACAGACTTAAAGCAAGGCTAACATACATGTGTTTCATGCTTTGTCTTTCCAGCTTAACATTTGTACCAAGGGCTACCAATAAAGAAAGGTAAAAAGTAAAGAAAAACACGGTGTCCTTTCATAGAAGAGATCTCAATTATTTACTTCATATTATTTGAAAACTGGGTGTTCATCTCATCAAACAACACTACCTGTGTTGTCAGGTACTGATTTAATTTATACTACTCTTATACGATTAGCATTGATCCATTAAACCCGCAGCAACGAGTAGGACATCCTCTAGTATAAAATAGATAAAGAACTATAAATATGTCGTTTAAGTACAGATGGTGGGAGTACGAAACTAGTGCTAGTATAGTAAGAGAATATAATAATGATGTAAACCTCTACACGAATGAAGCTCTACAAAGAAGAAATATCTAAATTTGCGAATAAATATTTCTCGCAATTTGGTGCATAATTTTCAATTAATCCAGTATGCTATAGATGAATTTCTGGATTGTGGAAATTTAGGAGTACACGTTGTATACTACGCTATGCACTTTCTGAGTTTCGTTTGGTTCGCAGAGTGCTCGATTTTTATGTTTTTCTTGAAGTAGTACTATTTGTAGTTTGCAACGTAGACGTATGCAGAGGCTAGGGGAGGTGTTCTGTTCCATTATTTTACATACAGTATACTAGAACAAACTTCACAGTTACCTAAGCCAAACAATTTAGTTAAAAATGCATGGACAATGATGGAGATGGATTCGATCTCACAAAGGACAGAGGGGGTACACAGCTAGAATCTCCTCCATTTTCATTCTATATCTGAAAATTTACAGGCATTTCTTGAAGACTCACATTATATCTTTTATAGAGAAATTATAGGCCACTTCCAATCTGTTAAGGACCATCTATATCTTTTGATACAGGGCTCTAGACTGAATGTGGTCGAATTTCGCTACCAATTATAATTTAATGGGTAATAATAGGTCACCATGAAATTTGGGCTCATAAAAATTTACTCTCACCTACTGTATGAGCGGTTTAGATCTTGGGAGTTTGTACAAAAAAGCTGTCTTGTATAACATATAAAAGGATCGTCCAAATAAACTCGTTGTCGGTTAACAGGACTGTAAATTTAATACAAGGAAAAGAAGATGAACTCTCTAGTACTATCCAATTCAGGCTGTGATATTGGCACCAGCATAGAGAATTATTACTTTCTAAAAGTGACAACATGCTATGGCTTAAGATAAAATCAACATAACACAAAGCATTTAATCCTATTTTTGTACGCAATAATATACTCAATATAATGGTTTTGTGATGGAAGAATTGGCATTGTAAAGATAAGGTCATGGATATTTGATCGAATATGGAAAGCTAGTTACCTTTTTACCTATCGCCAACCCTCCAGTTGTATGGGAAAAATAAATATTGTAATAGTGGGAAAGGAAGGCCGGGGCATTGCTCCCAGCCAATTCAGACAGATAAGCTGCATATGTTGATCCATGAGTACTAGGCTCTGGAGTTTCAATTCCTTGTTCTCTGAACCATTCCAAATCCTTTTCAATGCTAGCTGAACGTTCCAGCCCACTTTTCCTGAAGTAAACATCTGAATGAACATTATAAATTAATAATATGCAGGTAGCAGCTGCGGTTTCTGCTGTACTGATGCAAGCACCTACTTACAAGCTACATTAGGCACTATATGTTCCCTGAAGGTCATATATAAATTATAGTTTCGATTTCTAATCACTAGGTCTAGGTGTTGCGCATATGAGGGAGCATGATTAGTAGTTCACGTTGACAGGTGCTGAGATCTTCATGATACATGAAACATTAAGTAGTAATTAGCATGCTACCAATGCCGAGTGACCAGAAATTGTAAATGCAGGCATCACATTGCAGCTTTGGAGTAGAAAGGCATGGACCGTGGAAAATAATGGAGAAGAAGTATCAAACTCACAAGCGACGTCCGTGGAGCCGGCTATGACCCGCTCGACGGTGTCGAAGACAAGCTTGCTGTCCACCAGGTACCTCACGAAGCCTTCCATGCTGGGCATCCACTCCCCCTCCATTACGACGCCGTCTTCCTCCTTCACCTCGTGGTCGTCCTCCTCCTCATTTGCCTCGTGGTCGTCCTCATCCTCCTTTGCCTCGTGGCTGTCCTCCTCTTCCGATTCATCGTCATCCGCGGACCCCTCATCCCACGTATTTCCCTTGAGAGTAGTTCGCTTAGGGTTGCGGAGGCGCATGGCGACGAACCGCATCTCCTCGGCGACGCCCACAGCCTCGCCTGGGAACTGCTTCGGGTACCGCCGCGGATTCGGCGGCTTCACTGACTGCGCCTCTGCTGGTGCCGAAGGGGCGCAGCGGGTTCTGGTTAGGGCGAGGCTTCTACGAGGGTGCAGAGAACGGAAGGGCTGCGGCCGCCGGAGCGGCGCCGCCGAGGGGACCACGACGACGAGCGGCATGGTTTATCCACTTGGACTGGGGGAACACTCTTCAGTGCCACCACTGCAAAGAGGGAGCCTGACCCGTGTTACTGGACTGGGCCGGTTACAGCAAGCTCCTGGCCTAAGCCCACGCAGAAATAGTTCACGTCGGTGCTGCGTTTAGTGTTCGCGTCTTTACCAAAGTTCGAATGCCCCCGCCCGACTCGAAACAGAAAAGGCCAGAAAACAGCGGAAAGCCAAGGAAGGAGGTGAGGAATGGCGGCCGCGAACTCGTACGAGGAGCAGCGCAGGAGGCAGGTGGAGGAGCCACCGTGAAAAGAAGATCCTCGCTCTCAACGTCAATGAAAAAGACGAGACTAAGAATTTAAAAAAGAGAAAAAAACAATTTCTTAGTAACGGCGGCAGCATTGAGGAGGCAAGGGAGCAGGGGTCACGGAGTTCCCTCAAACCCTACCCTATACGTTTTTTCGGGGAAAAAGTCTAAAAACAACCACCCAGCAGTTCCCTCAACGCTCCCCGATTTATAGGCGCCCCCGGTTCTACTCGCTCGTCTCCCCTACAAGTAGGGGAGGTGGAAGACTCCCCTATCCCGATATTAATGAGTTTTTTGACACTGCGTTCGTGAGATTTTTGTTTATGTTTCAGATTTTGGCGATGGATAAGTTTTTGACACTACAAGTTACAGAGGCAGCCGTTGGATTTTACATGTTAGTTATACAATATTTTTAAAATATAAAAAAAAATAAAAAATTTAAATAGGGGAGATGTTTTAGGGGAACTGCTGGAGTTGAACATATTTTAGGGTAGATTTTTTTAGGGACAGTCCCCTACATACACATATAGGGGAGACATTTCAACGTACATTTTAAGGGCTTGTTTGGGATTCCTGTGGCTTTTCAACAAAAAAAATCAGTGTAAACGAAATAAAAGACGTGGTTGTGCGTTGGTCTTTTGCCAAACCTGGTTGTTTTCCTTTAGACAAAAAAAAGCACATTTGGAGGTGCTTCCCGAGATTTTCCTCTAGTCCTCCGAAGGGGCATGCGCTTTTGGTCATTTGGTTGCTCAGAATTACGAAAAAACTGCCACCGCGCCAGGAAACCACGGTATTCTTCTTACCTTTCTTCTCTCACCCCGACACCGAGCCCCGCCAGGAAATATCACGAGCTAAGGTTCGACCGCCGCCGCACTACCCCGCCACCCCCACCGCTGCAGCACCCATCCGGCCCAACCGCCGCATGATGCGTTCTGCGTCAAATTTCGGGCGCGTAGTTGACGAGGGAGCTTGATGTGGTTTTGCTTCTTTATGTCCCCGGCAACGGCGCCAGAAATTCTTGATGGTTGCTAAGCGTGTGGTTGGTGAATCCCCAAGAGGAGGGTGTGAAGTAGCCAAGCAACAAGATTTTTCTCAGTTATAAAACCAAGGTTATCGAACCAGTAGGAGAAGAACGTTCCCCTCGAGGTGTCAACGGCGCCAGAAACTCTTGGTGTGGCGTCGGATACGTGGAATCTGCACACAACACAATCAAAGTATTTTGCCCCAACTCAGCGGTGAGGGTGTCAATCCCACGGACTTGCTGTAACAAAAGATTAAACGTATATGTGGAAGAAAGATGTTTGTTTGCAGTTGTGGTTTTATCAGATTAATGAGAAGGACCGGGGTCCACAGTTCACTAGTGGTGTCTCTCCATAAATAATAGTAACATTCATTCATGCATGGTAAACAAATTACGGCTAGACAATTGACAGAATAATGATGAGCAATCCAATGCATATACTAATGATATGGTGTCTAGTGTGAGATTCATTCGGGCATTACAACAATATACATAGACCGTTCCAACCGTATCTGTGACTAATAATCCACCTTCCGGTTAGCGTCCGCACCCCTTTCAGTATTAAGTTGCATGCAACAGATTATCGCCTGAAGCAAAGTGTGTAAAGTAAGTAAGTAACATCATCCTTAGACAAAGTACTAGTGTTTTATCCCTAGTAGCAACAGCACATGTACAACCTTAGAGCTTTCTGTCACTGCCCCAGATTAAATAGAGACATGAACCTACTATCGAGCATAAATACCCCCTCTTGGAGTTACAAGCATCTATTTGGCCAGAGCATACACAAATAACGGAGAGCATGCAAGATCATTAAATACCACACACATGATATATTATGAAACAATAACTTTAGTACTCAATATTCATCGGATCCCAACAAACACAACATGGAGAATTACATAAAGATGATCTTGATCATGATAGGCAGCTCACAAGATCTAAACATGATAGCACAAGAGCATAAGACAGCCATCTAGCTACTGCTATGGACCCGTAGTCCAAGGTAGACTACTCACGCATCAGCCCGGAGGCGGTCATGACGACGTAGAGGCCTCCGGGGACGATTCCCCCTCCCGGCAGGGTGCCGGGGAGCAGTTCTGATCTCTCCCGAAGTGGTGGTGACGACGGCGGCGGCTCGGGACCCGTGGAGGAAAAAGTGTTCAATCGTGCTCTGTTCTTAGGTCAAGGGGGTATTTGTAGGCGAAAGACCTAGGTCGGTGGGCGCCCGAGTGCTCCTCCTCACCTCCCGGCGCGGCTGGCTTGTGGGTCGCGCCACCAGGTGATGAGGGTGCCTCGCGGCCCCTCTTCGTCTCGTCTTCGGTTTTTCTGGACGCATATATTCCAAAAATAAATACTGGTTGGCTCGTTTTCAATTTGGTGGATATTTCCTTAAGAGCTTTTCTGAAACAAAAAACAACAAAAAACAGGGAACTGACACTATGGCATCTTGTTAATAGGTTAGTCCCAGAAAATGCATAAAACTATATAAAATGCATATAAAACATGTAATAACATGATATAACATAACATTGAACACAAGAAATTATGGATACGTTGGAGACGTATCAACATCCCCAAACTTAGTTCTACTCGTCCCGAGTAGGCAAGAACGATAAAAGAAGAATAATTTCTGAAGTGACATGCTTAAACACAATCTTGATCATGTAATATTGTAAGGCATGTAAACTGAGATCAAATGAATAAGGGTTGTAGTTTATATTGAAATCAAATGAGTAATGAACAAACAAGTAGGTGAGGCAAGAAAAGCTTTCAATGATATAGTACTAGATAGCAATCAATTGTGCAAGTCAAGTAATAGCAATATGCACGTAGAAGATCAATATATTATTTGTTCAAAAGAAACAAGCTAGCGTTAAACGTTGGTTCCTGGCACAAGGATGTTATGGCTAAGAGAATGTTAACGGAGGTTTGGAAAGCCAACGGAAGAAAGGCTTACAAAGCTATAGATGATCATTAGACAAGAGAAAGTCATACAATCAAAACTATGCAAGGAGTAGTGATTGCCATACAACGGATGCACAATGAGCTATAAGTATATGCAAGCTCTCCAATGGAACTAGTGGGGGTGCATCCAACTTGCTTGCTCACGAAGACCTAGAGCACTTTTGAGGAGGCTCATCATTGGAATATATAAGTCAAGTTCTATAGTGTAAAGTTCCCCACATAGTTATGCAACTAAGACATGAAAACTCTCTCATATGGAGTAAAGGTGTTAAACATGAGCACAAATGATGATCAAATGATGATCACAAATGATATGGTGCTATAACATGAGCACAAGTGTGTGATAAAGAATAATAATGCTGCCCCCTTTTTTATTTCTTTCTTTTTTTTCTCTTTTTTCTATTTCTTTTTATGTTTCTCTTTTCGATGGCCTCCATGACTCTTTTCACTTTTAGGGGCAAGCATCCTAATATGATACATGATGTATGACAACACACTAATGATGATAAAACATCATATTGATGATGTAAGTAACTAATATGAATGTGTCATAAGAATACATATGACAACGGTGCCTCTGCCAGTGTTGCAGGTTATGCAGTGCTCTAGCGTAACATGGTAAAACTACACATCAGGTTTATAGAAACACGCAAAGCAATAAATAAGTAATGAATGACAACAAGTCATGTAATGTAAGATGGATGTTGCATGGTAATATATCTCGGAACAACTATGAAAATGTTGTAGTAGGTAGGTATGGTGGTTGTTTTGAGGAAGATATTTGGCTTATGTGTAGGAGAACAAGATTAAGATCTCCCACGAGTTTGGATGTACCCGCGAAAAATGCACCAACTCTCAACGTGAGAAAGGGCAAATCAAAGTACCGAAGAGGCTAGCAATATGGTGATGGAAGTGCCATGAAAACCGCAGTTTTAGAACTCACAAGTAAAAAGATTCCAAATAAAAGTATGATCATACAAGGCATAATGAAAATTACTCCTAGGGGTGTGTGGCAAATGAACAAGTCACTGTTGGGGACCCGACCGTAGCGCATAACATAAAGTCATTACGGTTGCTTTAGTCAAATAGAAGTCATATATCATTATGCAATCAATTGGAAATTTAAGTGTGGCACAGTTTTCCAGTTTCTCTAAACCAACCATTTAATCATTCCACTTTACTAGACCATCATGTTTAACATTAAGCAAATTAATATCTCAAAACAACATCAATGATTCAAGTGACACAATTTAATGATCTACAATATTAATGTATCATTTAATTATACCATCTATCACATTTAGCATTTTTTGTTCTCAATCAAACACCAATCAACTTATTTAAAAGATAAACTATCCAAGTAACTAAACAATGAGATATGAGAGAATAACATAACCAAGCTAACGGCTCTACAAGAGATGCATGAAAAACAAGAACTAGAGAGCAAACGATAACAAAAGACGAATACTCAACGAATATAAGTGAAAAATACGAGTATTCATATGAAAAAGCGGAGCGTGTCTCTCTCCCACACAAAAGAATGCTAGGATCCATATTTATTCAGAGAATGAAAATAACAAAAACAAAACAAAAAACAAACAAATGCTTCAAGATAAGCACATAAGATGTGACGGAATTAAAATATAGTCTCACTAGAAAGGACCTGATAGTTTGTCGATGAAGAAGGGGGTGCCTTGGGCATCCCAAGCTTTGACGCTTGAGTCTTCTTGAATTATATTGGGGTGAACCACCGGGGCATCCCAAGCTTTGGCTTTACTATCCTCTTGATCACATTATATCATCCTCTTCTTTTGATCTTTGAAAACTTCCTCCACACCAAACTTAGAGTAACTTCATTAGAGGGTTAGTGCATAAAAAATTATGATATTCTGTAGGAACATAATTGCTACCAATGCTACTGGACATTAGCTACAGCCATTGATACTTAAAAGGATAAAAAGATCCAATCAAAATAACAAAAGAGGCATTGCAAAAGAAAATGCCAGAATCTGTCAAAAACAGATCAATCCGTAAAGATGAATTTTTTCGAGGCACGTAAGTTGCTCAGATCAGAAAACTCAAAACTAATGAAAGTTGCGTATACATCTGAGGATTTTATACAAAAAAGGCAGATTTTTCTGACATTCCAGTGAATTGATATGAACTTTACGGTGGACGGCATAAATCTGTTTCAGCACATGAATTGAATTTTAACATTAACTTTCGACTAGAGTCTTAACTTGACACAACATTGAAATAAAAATAAGATACAAAGGAATTGCTACAGAGGTAGGCATGTTCCTTGACACAAGCAAAAAAATATAACAGAAAATAAAAGTGGGCTGTCTCCCCTTTTGTTTAACGCATTTGAGCTAGACACAAAGTAAAACTCAAGTATTATCAAGAGATGAAGCATCAACACCATAATTTGAACGAACAATAGAATCAAAAGGTAGCTTCATTCTTTTCGTAGGTAAGTGTTCCATACCTTTCTTGAGTGGGAATTGGTACTTGATGGTACCTTCTTTCATATCAATAATTGCACCCACAGTTCTCAGAAAGGGTCTTCCCAACACAATTAGACAAGATGGATTGCATTGTACAAGACAATAAAATCAACGGGGACTAGGTTATTATTAACCATAATAGGAATATAATTGATCCTGTCCAAAGGTTTCTTCAAAGCATTATCATCAAGAAAAACATCCAAATAGCAATGTTCCAATGGTGGCAAATCAAACATATCATAGAGCTTTTTAGGCAAAACAGAAATACTTGCACCAAGGTCACATAAAGCATTGCAATCAAATTTATCTATTTTCATCTTAATGATGGGCTCCCAACCATCTTCTAACTTCCTAGGGATAGAAGTTTTAAGTTTTAATTTATCTTCCCTACCTTTAACGAGAGCATTTGTAATACTAGTAATCATGTACGTGCAACGCACGTCTTTAAAATCAATCGTTAAAATATAGTTGAGGGTAAATTTTATTCTCATATGTAAAGATAGGATATGTTCTTCACGTCCTTGCAATCAATCCACTAAAATTTGCTCCATTAGCCCCTTATAAATAACGACTCTCACACCAGTGCACCAGCTAGGCACCGCCAATCCTAGCGGGGCCTCCACAACAGTGCCTATAGTGAGACGCGGGTTGCTGCTCATTTTATGTGGTGGTTATTTGTAGAGTATCTAAATAATAATGTAGTGTTGATTTTTTTTCTTAAACTGTGTTGAAATTTTTTAGTGGTGGTTATATATATACATATGTTCATATATAACTTGTTGGCAGTAAGGATCGAATGAGTTAAGGGGAAAATAAAATAAACAGAACATGTTTTTTCAGCTCTCCAGGCGTATATTTATCTCCTTACTTTTTTCCTGAGCTACGCGTGGAGAAGAGAGTTTTATTTCAATATAACTTGCAACTTGAAAAGGAGAACCTATACCATCACTCAGAAAATAAAGTTCTCGTGCAAATTAAGTAAAGTAATCTATTTTTAGTGTAACATATAATTACAGTGATATGAGAAGACAAGGTATATACTATAATGTCCTGCAGAACACTTTATTGGAATAGCACATACTGCTGTACTGTGCAAGATGAATAGGATATCCTACACAAATGAATTTCAGGTCCAACTGCTCCAGGGTGTTCAGTTCAGCTTCTATAAGAATAATCTCAAGAGATAGCAGATTGCACGCAAACTAATTCTATTAAACCAAAGAGTCAAAATACTTTTAAAATATTGAGAATTGGTTTGTGCTGACCACAACCTTTTGAAAGTAAAATGCATCATATTTTGCTTATATTCAGATATATAACCAGGTTGAATATCTACTGCGGGTTTGTCAAGAATATTGTCGAGCAGTGCAGACATATGTTCTCATGTTCTTACTCGTTGCATCGATCGTGCCAAGAGAGGATTCTGCATGTGTGACCGTCAACTTCAGTACTTCACGGTATCATTGCCATCCTCTGGTCAATGGATCGATCTATTCTCTCCTAGCAATTTAAGGTGCCTATATGCAGAAATAGACGTTTAGAAGATCAAGTAATTAGGATAGATCATGGACATTGAAAAATCAGGTCGTTGATTAATTAGCCACTTGGTCCTCCTCCTCGTCGATGTCGTCCCCGCCCTTATGCTCATCCTGTTTTGCGCTGTCTACGCCCACAAAGCCGTGTTTGTGCTCATATTGCATTAGAACTGGCAAATCATCGAACATGTAAACAACATGGATCGTATTGGCATTGCACAACAACACTGGAGTGCAACGGAGGAGTTGGAGTTTGATCCCACCTAGCCGCTGCTCATAGTCATCTTCAGGTTGCCGATCAAACGGATGGAGAAGCTGTTTGGCAGTACTTCCTGCTTCACGGTCGCGGAAGCGGGACACGCGGTAGAGGCATATTGGATCCCCACTTTGAACTTGCGGCTGGCTGCCAAGGCGCGATATCCGACGGTTGTTTCGATGGTGAAGCACGTCGATGTCCCCCGGCCCGAGCTCTGCCTTGGCCTCGTCCCCGTCGGCCCCTCTATGGTGGCGCAGGCCATGGAGCACAGAGATGGGAAGGCAGAAGCAGACCTGAATATGTGGACGTGATAGACTATCCCGGACAGTGAGGGTCTCAATTCTCGAGTTCTCGGCCGGGATTAGCGTGGGTGAAAGGAAGGAAGAGAAAATTAGGGAGACATGATGGGCGGGGATCGCGGGCAACCTGTTTGCCAAGCAGACGATGGAGGCAAATCGCGGGCGGAGAACATCTTTGGCAGAGTTTTCGTCTGCCTAAAAAATTGCTACGCGTACCCAACGGCGGGGTTCTTTTTACGTAACGGTTAGATCTATTGATATGGGCATGATCGTGAGGCTGTGATCTGTCAGCTTTTTCTGTGTACCGTTAGTGGGGTGGCTTTAGGAAAGAAGATGTTTGCTCTTTTAATAGTAGTGTAGATAAGCAGTAAAAGCCAAATTAAGAGAGATAGCATTAGGACTTGTGGCCAATTTCTGCGATAACTTAATAACTTCAAAGATATTATAATTATCAAAATCAAAATTATCATCATCAAAACAAACCGAACCACTTTCTCTCACATTCTTAAAAATTTCAGCACTTTTGTCAACATTAGTTTCCGCTGTTTTAGGTAATTTTAAATTTTTGGGTGAAGTAGAGGAAACATTTTCAACACCAACTATGTTACCATGGATAGTACGAGGCTTACTAACATGTGAAACACCATTATTTTCAGAGGTAGTAATAGTAAAAACTTTAACAATATTAACCTCTTTCTCTAGTTCTCTCTCTTTCCCATCTAGCACGTAATTGAGCCATTAATCTAATATTTTCATCAATTTAAACTTGGATGGCATTAATTTTAGCAAAGGTATTATTCTCTTTAGTTTCAGTAGGCATGATTTTAGATTTTAAAAGATCAACATCAAGGACAAGACTATCAACTTTAGACGCAAGAATTTTAATTTTTCCAAGTTTTTTCTCACCGGTTTTATTAAATAAAGTTTGTGTAGTGATAAAATCTTTTAGCATGGTTTCAAGTTCAGAGGTGGTAGTCCTATTGTTGTTATAAGAATTACCATAAGAGTTGCCATTATTAGGAGGATAGGCTTACAGTTGTTATTACCATAGTTGTTCCTATAGGCATTGTTGTTAAAATTGTTGCTTTTAATAAAGTTTACATCAACATGCTCTTCTTGTGCAACTAAAGAAGCTAAGGGAACATTATGGGGATCAATATGGGATTTACCACTAGCAAGTATAGACATAATCATATCAATCTTTTCACTCAAGGAGGAAGTTTCTTCAACATAATTTACCTTCTTACCTTGAGGGTGTCCTCTCCGTATGCCATTCAGAATAATTTACTGTCATATCATCCAAGAGTTTTTTTGCAGCCCCCAAAGTGATGGATATAAAGGTACCTCCAGCAGCGGAATCCAATAAGTTTCTTGAAGAAAAATTCAGTCCTGCATAAAATGTTTGGATGATCATCCAAGCAGTCAATCCATGGGTTGGGCAATTCTTTATCAAAGATTTCATTCTTATCCAAGCTTGAGCAACATGTTCATTATCAAGTTGTTTAAAATGCATGATGCTACTTCTTAGAGAAATAATCTTAGCAGGAGGATAGTATTTTCCAATGAAAGCATCTTTGCATTTAATCCATGAATCAATATTATTCCTAGGCAGTGAAAGCAACCATTCTTTAGCTCTTCCTCTCAAGGAGAAAGGAAATAATTTTAATTTCATAATATCACCATCTATATATTTATATTTTTGCATTTCACATAATTTAACAAAGTTATTTAGATGGGCAACAACATCATCAGAACTAACACCAGAGAATTGCTCTCTCATAACAAGATTCAATAAAGCAGGTTTAATTTCAAATAACTCAGCTTTAGATGCAGGGTGTGAAGGAGATATGCCCTAGAGGAAAATAAATAAGTAGTATTTATTGCATTATCTCATAAGTTTATAATAGGTTTATGTATTATGCTATAACTGTATTAATCGGAATTATTAATACACGTGTGATACACAACCAGAGTCCCTAGTAAGCCTCTATATGAACTTGTCCATTGGGCAACAGTTGATCGAGATTCCCGATCAAGGACAATGACGTCGGTTGACAATGAGGTCATCTTATTAGTTGAATAAGGTGATGGACATACGCAAAGTATTGCAATAAGATCGTATTACGATGTTTGTCATTTGCAATAGATAAGAATATGATAGCTTATTCCTTAGACCGTGAGACCGTACTTATTGATGCTTCGTAGGGGTACTTTGAGAGCATCAAACATTGTGTCTTATATAGCATGACAATAACGGTGTCCATCTTGGGTATCCCTAAAGAGTATTAAGATGTAAGGATCTAGAGCAGGATTTGTTCATTCCTGTAATGGAAAGATACTCTGGGCCCACTCGGTGAGATTACATCTTTATAGCTGCGCAGCTTATGACTAGGTCATGGAGATGTAATATCACAGACGAGTTAATAACCTTTGTCGGTAACGAGATACAACAAAGGCATCGGATGTCTACGATCATATCTCGGACAAGGTAGTATCGCAGAAACAAAGGGAATGAATATCATATTTATGGTTCAACGACGATATTCATAGAATGCACAGGGGCCGTCATATACATCCAGGTATCCCTGACGGTCATTGGTGAGCGGAGTGTCTCGACCATGTCTGGAGTGTTCTCGAACCGTAGCGTAACAAATTTAAGGTCTTAACGACACCAGGAGATAGGTTCTGGAATAATACAGGATTTTGTTGGAGAGAGAGAAATGATCCGGAAAGAGTTCCGGTGGTCCGGAAGGAGTTCCGGGAAGGTCTAGAATGGTTCCAGGGATGTCCGAAAGTTGTTCGGGTGGTCCGGAAAATGTTTCGGAGTCACGGGATATTAAATTATATGTAAATATATTAATTATATTTTATATTAATTTAATTATTAATTAAAAAGGAGAAAAAGGGGAAGCCCACTTAATGGGCCAAGAGGGGCCCATGTGGGGCCGAACCATCATGGGGTGGGGCCCATGGCCACCACACACCATGCATGGTGCGGCCGGCCACCCCTCCCTCTCCTTTAGTCCCACATGGGGGAGGCAAGGTGTTTGCACACCCCCTCCCCCCTTTATATAGCAAGGCATATTAATTGGATTAATTCATTGGAAAATACAATTAAATTTGTAGCAAGCCCGACGAGTTGCTTCTCCGCCGGTTTTGCCTCCTCTCTCCACCTAAGCTATACCGCCGGGCGCCGTTGCCCTACGGGATTCCAGATAAGTTCTACCCCTGCGATTTCAGCTGGATCTGAATGACCGTGGGTTGTTGTTAAGCTCCGTATGTTTGCGAGTGCTCGGAGGCAACTCTTTTGAGGAGCCTGGGCGATGTCGTCTCGCCCACCTGCAGCCCAGCCGCTGCGCCTCCCCCTCTGCCGCCGGCGCACCCCCCAGCCGCCGGCGCCACGCCATCTTCCGCCTGACGCCCGTCGACGCAGGTCATCGTCGACACCCCGGCGTCATCGTCTACGTCATCGCGGCAAGTTCTCCGCGACCTCAAGGTCGGCTACGTACGACTTCATAGTCAACGCTTGTGTGGGAGCGTAATCCACGCTATCGGTCTACATGGAAGTAATGTAACCCGTTCCGCCACCGTTATCACATGTACTAGATAGATAGATCCTAGCTAGTTAGGGTTTCATACGCTAGAAAAATTATTGTTTTCTGCACCGGAACCCCTTCAGTGGTATCAGAGCCGATCTATGCGTAGTACTGCTGGTACGGTTAGAACTCATGTTGAATGATGACGTCTTTCTTATATTTGCTACCCTCTAGCGTGCACTTGCGATGCCTTCGGTATTGAGTTGATGAAGCGGCCCGGGCCGACTTTACACGTACGCTTACACGAGATTGGTTCCACTACTGACATACGGTTTGCACCGTATCTGTGGCTGGCGGGTGTCTGTTTCTCTCTCTCTAGTCGGCAAAGCATTTTCAATGGAGGGCCCGAAAGGGGCCCACTCGGTGAGATTACATCTTTATAGCTGCGCAGCTTATGACTAGGTCATGGAGATGTAATATCACAGACGAGTTAATAACCTTTGTCGGTAACGAGATACAACAAAGGCATCGGATGTCTACGATCATATCTCGGACAAGGTAGTATCGCAGAAACAAAGGGAATGAATATCATATTTATGGTTCAACGACGATATTCATAGAATGCACAGGGGCCGTCATATACATCCAGGTATCCCTGACGGTCATTGGTGAGCGGAGTGTCTCGACCATGTCTGGAGTGTTCTCGAACCGTAGCGTAACAAATTTAAGGTCTTAACGACACCAGGAGATAGGTTCTGGAATAATACAGGATTTTGTTGGAGAGAGAGAAATGATCCGGAAAGAGTTCCGGTGGTCCGGAAGGAGTTCCGGGAAGGTCTAGAATGGTTCCAGGGATGTCCGAAAGTTGTTCGGGTGGTCCGGAAAATGTTTCGGAGTCACGGGATATTAAATTATATGTAAATATATTAATTATATTTTATATTAATTTAATTATTAATTAAAAAGGAGAAAAAGGGGAAGCCCACTTAATGGGCCAAGAGGGGCCCATGTGGGGCCGAACCATCATGGGGTGGGGCCCATGGCCACCACACACCATGCATGGTGCGGCCGGCCACCCCTCCCTCTCCTTTAGTCCCACATGGGGGAGGCAAGGTGTTTGCACACCCCCTCCCCCCTTTATATAGCAAGGCATATTAATTGGATTAATTCATTGGAAAATACAATTAAATTTGTAGCAAGCCCGACGAGTTGCTTCTCCGCCGGTTTTGCCTCCTCTCTCCACCTAAGCTATACCGCCGGGCGCCGTTGCCCTACGGGATTCCAGATAAGTTCTACCCCTGCGATTTCAGCTGGATCTGAATGACCGTGGGTTGTTGTTAAGCTCCGTATGTTTGCGAGTGCTCGGAGGCAACTCTTTTGAGGAGCCTGGGCGATGTCGTCTCGCCCACCTGCAGCCCAGCCGCTGCGCCTCCCCCTCTGCCGCCGGCGCACCCCCCAGCCGCCGGCGCCACGCCATCTTCCGCCTGACGCCCGTCGACGCAGGTCATCGTCGACACCCCGGCGTCATCGTCTACGTCATCGCGGCAAGTTCTCCGCGACCTCAAGGTCGGCTACGTACGACTTCATAGTCAACGCTTGTGTGGGAGCGTAATCCACGCTATCGGTCTACATGGAAGTAATGTAACCCGTTCCGCCACCGTTATCACATGTACTAGATAGATAGATCCTAGCTAGTTAGGGTTTCATACGCTAGAAAAATTATTGTTTTCTGCACCGGAACCCCTTCAGTGGTATCAGAGCCGATCTATGCGTAGTACTGCTGGTACGGTTAGAACTCATGTTGAATGATGACGTCTTTCTTATATTTGCTACCCTCTAGCGTGCACTTGCGATGCCTTCGGTATTGAGTTGATGAAGCGGCCCGGGCCGACTTTACACGTACGCTTACACGAGATTGGTTCCACTACTGACATACGGTTTGCACCGTATCTGTGGCTGGCGGGTGTCTGTTTCTCTCTCTCTAGTCGGCAAAGCATTTTCAATGGAGGGCCCGAAAGGGATGCTTAAACATGCAATTAAACGATCGACGTTGTGGTACAAAGTTCGTAGGTAGGGAAGCGATTCTCTTACGAATAAGCCTATATGCCACGTAAAACTTGCGAACCTAAATAAAGCTAGAGGCGTCTAACTTTGTTTTGTAGAGGCGTTATTTTATGTGACATGGTTACGGTAAGTTTGATATTACTCGTACTGTCAGAGGCATTGGAGGGTTCCGTAGACTCGGAGCCATGCTGGGGCGCCTGAAAGAGCATTTTCCCTCATGTGTGGTTTTGGTAATTGAATGACAATCTCTATGGACTAATGTTTGCTTTTGAGATATCATTATAGATCATGTCCATGGAATTGTGGAGTTCATGTGTTGGACTCTTGAAGCTTATTGCAAGTATGTCTTGAAGATTCAAGACATCATCTTGGTGAAGAAAAGATGAGTTGTGCAAGACCAAGAGAAGTTTTCTTGAAAAGATCCTATGCTTGGTGCTTGCAATGGATACATGAAGACGGAGCTAAGCGAGACTCTCCCATTGTGAGCATGGGGGAGTATTTGGAGAAGTCTTCATCAAGCAAGTGATTGGACGCGCAATCAAGAAAGATGACCCACTTGAATAGATCAAGATAGTCATCATCTAACTCAAGTGGAATGCTCAAGGCAAAGGTATGATCTTGATAGGGCTGTAGGATAGATAGGCGTACTATCAAGAGGGGCTCTCAAGTTAGTAACTTGATCGCATCGTTGTGGAGAGCTCAAACCTTTGCATACTTGGCATATCATGTTTCTTGGTTCTTATTTGGCTTTTATGTTTGTGAGGAGTTAGAGCTTGGTTCATCTCCATGTCAAGCTCTAGTTCATCGAAATCGGTTTTACTTTGGACAACTTGTTGCGTTTTCGGTGGCGGAAATATTGCCGGTTCTTCCATGAGGAAAGTCCCACACCTTGCCATGTGTGTTTGATGGGTAGTCTTCGTCGCTATCTTTCCAACAAAATTGGTCTCACCTCATTTGGAGTTCATTTGCAAAAGCTATAGCAGTTTTCGTTTCGGTGTTCTGCTGATTCGGATTATTGGGGCCGGATATTCCGCCCTACCGGAATTTCCGGTTCCCCAGCTCATCCAAGAAAACGTCTAAGGAAAGGAGAAAAAGGGTTCTGACTCCAGTCGGAAATTGTGCTCGGAAATTTCCATATACCGGAATTTCCGAGTGCCCCCAGAAAAGTCCTCCAGAAATGGCTAAGGAAAGTTTGGTTTTGCTTCTGACTCCAGCCGGAATTTCCGAGCTCTCTTAGTCCGGAATTTCCGGGTGACCGGAATTTCCGGGTCTCTCTAGACCGGAATTTCCGGATGACCGGAATTTCCGAGTCTAACTTATACCGGAATTTCCTAGTGTCAAAACTGCCAACGGCTATATTTCCTGGAGAGGTATAAATACCTCTCCCCTTCTTCTTCCCCAGCCAATCCAAGGCAACACGACTTTCCCTCTCTCCTACTTCATTGTTGACCTTGGAAAGCTCACTTCCCTCTCAATCCCTCCATTGAATCTTCCATATTCTTTAGGGAAAGTTGAGAGGAGATCTAGATCTACAATCCTACCAATCCATCTCTCCTCTAAATGAGGGGAACTTAGTTGATCTAGTTCTTGGAGTTCCTTTGTGGTTCCTCTTCTTTGTTCTTCCTCTCTTCTCCCCCCATAAGCATTAGTTGCTTTTGGTGGAATTTGGGAGTGAAGGATTTGACTCCTTTGTGGTTTCCTTCGTTCTTCCTCTCTTATTCCCCCATAAACATTTGTTGTTGTGTTGGAATTTGAGAGTGAAGGACTTGAGCACTTCGTGTGCTCTTGCCATTGCATTTGCATCGGTTTGAGCCCTCCACGAGGATTCGTGGTGGTATTACTTGTGAGCTTGTTACTCTTGGGTCTTTGGACCCTAGACGCCTTTTGTGGCCAAGACCTTTTGTGGTCAAGACCTTTTGTGGTCACTTGAGAGCCCCCAATTAAGTTGTGGGTGTGTGCCTCAAGACTTGGGAGCCCCCAATTAAGTTGTGGGTGTGTGCCTCAAGAGTTGTACGGGATTCGATCTCCGCCCCAAAGGAGATCAATAGTGGAAGGTGAACTCGAACCTTTTGTGGTTGAGTTCATCAGGAGAAGAAGGTGAGCCTTTGTGGCGTTGCGGCTAACCTGTTGTGGTTGCGCACACCTCTCCAAACGAGACGTACACCTTTGGGTGGAACTCAGGAATACATCCTCGTCTCCGCGTGCCTCGGTTATCTCTATACCCGAGCTCTTTACTTATGTACTTTACATTGTGATAGCCTTCGTGCTTGAAGTCATATATCTTGCTATCATCTTGTTACTAGTATTGCTTAGCTTAAGTTGTTGGTGCACATAGGTGAGCCTAGTTTATATATCTAGGTTGTATGCCTGTTAAAGTAAACCTCTAGTTTTATTCCGCCTTTATCAAGCATACCGGAATTTCCGGGTCATTTGTGTACCGGATATTCCGGCTACTCGGAATTTCCGGTCACTCTTGGACCGGATATTCCGGCTCCTCGAAAAAGTTTTAAATCGCCTATTCACCCCCCCTCTAGGCGACGTCTATCCGTTCAATTGGTATCAGAGCCTGGTTATCTCATTATTAGGACTAACCGCCTAGAGATAAAGATGTCGTTTAGAGATCTAGTGCACAATCCCTCTTATAGATTCGATGGCACAAATTAGGATGTTTGGAAAATTCGCATGCTTAATCTTTTTAGAGACATGGGTTCTAATTTAGAGAGTATTGTAGATATGGGTTTTTCTCCTCCAAAGGATTCTCAAGAATTATCTTTAGAGGATGAGAAAAACTCTTATCTCGATACTCTAGCATCTAATGGTCTCATATGTGCTTTGAGCGATGTAGTGCTTGCGTCAATCATGCCTTTTCGGAGCGCTCATGAATTATGGACAAAACTTCAAGATATATATGAGGTGTCCAACATTTCCAAGGATGATTGTCCTCCTTCCACATCCGGTCGTGATGAGCTCACGACTTCCTCCACTTCACCGACATGTGGTTTGCCACAAGGTAATGATATGGTGAGTGGTGATAGAAATTGCAATCTTGATGGTGAACCTACTATTGACTATACTTCACACTCATCTTTTTGCAATGCTCTATCTTTGGACTTAAGCACATATAGCACTCAAAATGTCATACATGCTAGTGTTGATAGTCCTTGCATATCATGTAGTAGTTGCTTAACTAAATCTCATGATGATATGCTTTCCTTGTCTTGTTGCCATGGTCAAAGTGCTTCTATTTCCTCTAGTACTTGTTTGACTAACAATGTAGAGGAATCCCAACAATTGTTGGAACAAGACTTGGACCTCAAAGGTGCTTCAAGTGTCTCTTCATCGTCTTCGTCCACTACTCACATTTGCCTAATGGCTAAGGAGTATAAGGTATCACCTACCGTGCACTCCAATATATCTCATGATGATGATAATGATGATGATGATGATCTAATTAAGGAGAAGTTTGATATTGTCTCTCATGCTCTCTTAAATAATAAAAATGCTCATGAGAACTTCTTAGAAATCATGACTACTCTTTTTGAGCTTAAGGAGACCTTTGAGTCTATGGAGACCCGTTGTCATGAAGGGTGGGGTCTTGCTCGTGATTCCGCGGGTGAGGTCCATAATCTTGAGAATGCTCTTGAGGAAGAGCAAGAAACTCGGGTTGCTCTCGAGGAGAGATTAGAATCTAGTGAGGAGTTAAACAATGAAGTAATTGCTAAACTCACTAAAAAACATGACCATGCTATTGCTAAATGTAATGTGCTTAGTAAAGAAAATGCTAAGTTAAATAATGAGCTTGTCATGTTGTCTCCTTCCACTTCTAATGATAATGATGCTTGTGCTACTAACTCCACTTTGTGTGAAGCATCTATTTTGAAGGAGAATGTTGAGCTAAGGGCTCAACTTGATTTGCTAACTAGCAAGTATGGGATATTGGAAGAAAATCATGAAAAGCTTTCAAGCTCTAATGAGGATCTTCTAGCATCCCATGCTAGGCTAAAGTTAGCTCATGAGGCGGTCGCAACGAAGGTAAAATCTTGTGAGCCTCCTATGGTCACTAGCACAAACTCTACTACTAATGCTTTATTGCAATGTGCTAGTACTAGTAATTCTACATCACATACCATTGCTAAATCTTGTGATGAATTACTTTCCTTGCCTTGTTGCTCTAACAATGTAGCTACTACTTCCTCTAGTATATGTGTTGAAACTAACCATGTAGAGGAACTCAAAGAGCTCAAGGCACAAGTCACTTCCTTGAAGAAAGACTTGAAGAAGTGTCATGAAGGGAAGTCCACCCTCGACAACATGTTGAGAGTGCAACAACTTCCTCATGACAAGAGTGGACTTGGATTCAACTCCAACAACAAGAACAAGTCCAAGAACAAGATGAAGCACAAGTTCGTCAAGAAGAAGGGCCAAGAACAAGTTATTGATTCGGCCAAGATTGTGTGCTTCAAGTGCAAGGTTGAAGGGCACCATGTGAGATCTTGCCCTTTGAAGAAGAAGCCTCTTAGTGAGAAGCAACAAGGGAAGCAACCTCAAGTTCAAACTCAACCTTCCCAAGTTGAAGAACCTTCCCTTCCCAAGAAGAAAGGTAAAAGTCGCCTTTGCTACAAATGTCGTGGGAAGGATCACTTTGCTTCTTCATGCACGCACGGTACCTTATCCAACCCTTCTACTATTGATAATGTCCATTCTCTTCGGAAGGATAAGGTTGGCAATGTGTTTGCCAAATTTATTGGTACTCAAAGTGGTGTCAAGAAAAGAACCATTTGGGTTGCCAAACCTATTGTGACTAACCTCTTAGGACCCAACTTAGTTGGGGACCAACAAGCTCAAACTTGATCAATAGGTGTAAACGGAGGACATTGGAGACTTGACTACATCATGAAGAATTAAGGGATCTTCATCACTCATATTCTCTCAAGTCAAGTCAATTGGATTATATTGTCTTAGCATATATCTAATGCTCCTCCTTGCGGTAACTTGTATTTAACTCATATGTACTCATTGAAAGTTACTAGCACCCTTGCATGTGTTTGGTTTTGTGCCTTACTAGTGTTTCATATGTGTTGTGCACTCTACTTACTTATGTTGAGTAATCAAGCTTGTGTATGTTGGTTTGCACACCATGTATGTTTGAGCCTCTTGTCTATTTGTTTTTATCTTAATTGGCTCTTTTTAGGGATTTTTAATGGACTATCCCATTTTGGGGGAGTGATGTGCTTTTTGGTAACTCACCCCCTTAAAATGTGTATTCATGAGGAATACCACTTAGTAGTGATATTTCAATATTATCTACTCCGTTTATGGTATACTCATGAGAAATTCAAATTCTAATGTCCATTAATTATCTCTTGTTGGATTTCTTTTGCCTCTCGTTACAAAGAATGGATTATCACATTATGGGGGAGTAATAAGCTATGTGCATATTACAAGCCTATAAAATGTGAACATGAGAGGTAGTGTCACCTAGAGTTGATATTGTTGATTATCTTGTTCCTAGGTGGCATGGTACTCAAACAAGTTCCATATTTGCTTAAATGCATTTTGATCAACCATCTTTTGGTATCTTGTTTGTGAGAAAGTTTCTTGATGCTTAGAATGATCATTGAATATGTGAAGTCATCAAGAATATCATGATAAGCATGTTTTTTCAATTCGTTTATTTTGCCACATGCTTATGTTTTGTGAATATGATCTTGAATACATATATGTCAAATACCACCGAGAAATGTCTCCATTCAATCATTGTCTTTGACAAGTGATAATTATATTTGTGGTAAAATTATTGATCATATTTACATTGGCTATTGTTAATACATTGTCTTATCTTTATCACCAAGCTTTGTTTTGATTTAACCACCCATTTGTCTTCTTTGCTTCATTTGGATCTTTTTGTTGCTCTACTCATAATTTGTGTTGTGCTTTCTTGAGTTATGACAAGCAAGGATCCCATTGTTGTGCAATTACATTCGAAGACTTAATTCTAAGTAATGCACTATTCTTGGGGGAGCTATCCTACATTGAGTAGAACATCATCCTTTTTATTGTTATCGGGTCTTATTGATTTTCTTGAACTTTGGGTTCAAAAATATATATGGAGGGTAATGATCCCACTTGTGTGCATTTTGTATTTACATACAAGATCTTAAAAATGCACTAATCATGGGGAAGCTACTCTATACTCTTTAGAACACTATTCTTTAAATTGGTTTTTAAATTGGTTTTGTATCTTATTGCTCTTCTTGAACATGACTAATTGGTTAACAATATATATGGAAAGTGATGATCCCATTTTTGTGCATTTTGTATTCAAATACAAGATCATAAGTAATGCACAAATCTTGGGGGAGCAATCATATATGTTATTCAATTTGAGTTGTCTTCAATTGGTTTTTGATCCCGATGACATGTCTCTTTGAAAGACAAACATTTTTCGTCTTGGTACTTTGTGCCATCATGAAAAGTGTAGAGGGCTTGGTTTATTTGTTGGAACCTTACTCTTCTTTGTGGAGTTGGCTATCTCATCCCATGGCTCCTAGTCTACCTTTTTGGATGAGAGAAACCTTCGAGCATGCTTGTTTGATTTATTTCTTATGCTCATTGGTTTAGCCTTGACCTTGTTTCCATTTGATATATTTTCAAATTGGTTTCTCCAATCATGTGTTGATTTGAGTCTTTGATATAATGTGGACATATCATTCTCTTGCCACACTTTTGTGTAGCTTCTTGTTTTATTTGGTGTTTTGTCCAAATTGTATCTCGTTTGGTTCTTGAAAGTTTTGTGCATGCATATTTACTATATGTATATCTTATGGCATGCTTACTTTCGTAGATCCAATATATAGGATAAACTCCATCAAATCCTAAATGGCTAAGATGTGCATGAAATTCTATTTCATATCAATATGCACATATTTATGTGGAGTTTGTCCTATGTATTGTAGTTGGTCTAACTACTTTGGACCCAATTAGTTTGGGTACCATTTTGTACTTGATTTGTTTTAGGTACATGAGAGATGCATTGGAAGCTTGCCTCTATTTAAAGAAGATGTCTTCACCATGTGCTTCTTGGAGTCAAGCTTGGATGATTGTGAACTCTCATCTTCTACACCGTCAATGCTATCTCGG
This sequence comes from Poa annua, assembly GCA_026929855.1. Lineage (NCBI taxonomy): Eukaryota > Viridiplantae > Streptophyta > Magnoliopsida > Poales > Poaceae > Poa > Poa annua. The sequence goes on along the minus strand of CM049427.1, from coordinate 218,048,599 downwards.
TAACAAGTATCTAACTCATGCATATACTTCTAGCTCTCAACCTTGTGTAGGTCGTTCTTTGGCATGAGTTTCTCTAAGTTGCATTTGATATGGTTTTTGCAAAGTTTGATTCAATACATCTTCATTGCAAATGTGAGTTAGCCGGGATGATTAAACAACAAGGGGAATATATATTTATATATAATCATTTTCATGATTCACGGATCCCCAATATGTTAATCTAGCAAATTCATTTCAAAGTCTCTCATATGCAATATTGATGAATTCTCTTAAACCATTTGCCTTATGTGATATTTGTTTTGTGTCTCGAAGTATCCCAACTATCACTTATCCTATGTGGGTATTTGTGATGCTTTGAGAACTTGGTGTTGGAAGTTCATCTATACCCTTTAAGAATAATTTGAGCTATGTGCTTTGCTTCTAAGCAAAAATTCTTATCGGTGTATTTATGACTTCCTCTTGAATATCATGTGCTTGACCTTGTACCTACATTGTGTGTGCATGTTTCTTTGAGGACTTAGTGTCCACTTAGAAACTTATACACATGAAGGTAGTTACATATTTAATTGGTATTCAAAATCTTTCGTGATCACCTTTTATTACTTTCTTGATTCTTTCGTGATCTCTAAATGGCACAAGCTTTGTTTTTCTATTGGTTTCACATTGCCTCTTAATAAGCTTGTGATCCTATTTGATTTATCATCTTGGGTGTGCTTGTTTGCAAAATACATGATATGCACTATGTGCCTCATAATTTGAAAGACTATGATGTTGCTTAGGCTCATCCTTGTTTAGTCTCCTAAATTGTATTTCCATGTCACACCCATCCTTTCCCGGTTGAGCAAGCCTTTATTCAATCTTGCACCTTTTTGTGTTCAAAATTATCTAGGAGGAAGCGAGGATTCCATGTTATGCACACCATATTGAAATACAAATCTTTTCATCGTGCATGTACCTTGGGGAGTTCCCTCGTGATTTTTAGAACACTTGGTTGATCTTATCATAATATCCTATTGTGCTCAATTGGTTTTGGATCCCTTGATTGCTTGCTTCTTTGTGAATGCTTTTCCCCTTTGCAATTGGTATCCTTCCAGTGGATTTCAATTGATATCTTTCTTGTGCAAGTTTTTGGATCCACAATATAGTTTGATCCCCTTCATCTATTCGTCATTGGATAAGTGCATTTGATTTCACTCATATCATGAGAAATGCATAAATCATGAAGGAGATCATATTATGTTACCTTTCCAAAGCCTTTCGCCCATTTCGGCAATCGTTGCCAATGGGGGAGAAGTTTTGGAGGGTTGTATGGAATTGGTTTTGTACTTTGGTTTATTCTTGAGTATTTTCCTTCCTTGCCTTTGCATTCGTTGCTTGGTTTTATATATAGTGGAAACTCCACCATCGGTAATGGTCGATAATATATGCAATGAATTCATGTTCATACACACGTGCATAAATTATGGGGGAGTTTGCTCTATATATGTGGATGGACTAACATCACATACCTTTGTAGTATTTGATGTTAGTGCAACCATTCTTGTTCGTTAAATTCCATATTATTAACCCTCTCAAAAGAGATTGTCATCAATTACCAAAATGGGGGAGATTGAAAGAGCATTTTCCCTCATGTGTGGTTTTGGTAATTGAATGACAATCTCTATGGACTAATGTTTGCTTTTGAGATATCATTATAGATCATGTCCATGGAATTGTGGAGTTCATGTGTTGGACTCTTGAAGCTTATTGCAAGTATGTCTTGAAGATTCAAGACATCATCTTGGTGAAGAAAAGATGAGTTGTGCAAGACCAAGAGAAGTTTTCTTGAAAAGATCCTATGCTTGGTGCTTGCAATGGATACATGAAGACGGAGCTAAGCGAGACTCTCCCATTGTGAGCATGGGGGAGTATTTGGAGAAGTCTTCATCAAGCAAGTGATTGGACGCGCAATCAAGAAAGATGACCCACTTGAAGAGATCAAGATAGTCATCATCTAACTCAAGTGGAATGCTCAAGGCAAAGGTATGATCTTGATAGGGCTGTAGGATAGATAGGCGTACTATCAAGAGGGGCTCTCAAGTTAGTAACTTGATCGCATCGTTGTGGAGAGCTCAAACCTTTGCATACTTGGCATATCATGTTTCTTGGTTCTTATTTGGCTTTTATGTTTGTGAGGAGTTAGAGCTTGGTTCATCTCCATGTCAAGCTCTAGTTCATCGAAATCGGTTTTACTTTGGACAACTTGTTGCGTTTTCGGTGGCGGAAATATTGCCGGTTCTTCCGTGAGGAAAGTCCCACACCTTGCCATGTGTGTTTGATGGGTAGTCTTCGTCGCTATCTTTCCAACAAAATTGGTCTCACCTCATTTGGAGTTCATTTGCAAAAGCTATAGCAGTTTTCGTTTCGGTGTTCTGCTGATTCGGATTATTGGGGCCGGATATTCCGCCCTACCGGAATTTCCGGTTCCCCAGCTCATCCAAGAAAACGTCTAAGGAAAGGAGAAAAAGGGTTCTGACTCCAGTCGGAAATTGTGCTCGGAAATTTCCATATACCGGAATTTCCGAGTGCCCCCAGAAAAGTCCTCCAGAAATGGCTAAGGAAAGTTTGGTTTTGCTTCTGACTCCAGCCGGAATTTCCGAGCTCTCTTAGTCCGGAATTTCCGGGTGACCGGAATTTCCGGGTCTCTCTAGACCGGAATTTCCGGATGACCGGAATTTCCGAGTCTAACTTATACCGGAATTTCCTAGTGTCAAAACTGCCAACGGCTATATTTCCTGGAGAGGTATAAATACCTCTCCCCTTCTTCTTCCCCAGCCAATCCAAGGCAACACGACTTTCCCTCTCTCCTACTTCATTGTTGACCTTGGAAAGCTCACTTCCCTCTCAATCCCTCCATTGAATCTTCCATATTCTTTAGGGAAAGTTGAGAGGAGATCTAGATCTACAATCCTACCAATCCATCTCTCCTCTAAGTGAGGTGAACTTAGTTGATCTAGTTCTTGGAGTTCCTTTGTGGTTCCTCTTCTTTGTTCTTCCTCTCTTCTCCCCCCATAAGCATTAGTTGCTTTTGGTGGGATTTGGGAGTGAAGGATTTGACTCCTTTGTGGTTTCCTTCGTTCTTCCTCTCTTATTCCCCCATAAACATTTGTTGTTGTGTTGGAATTTGAGAGTGAAAGACTTGAGCACTTCGTGTGCTCTTGCCATTGCATTTGCATCGGTTTGAGCCCTCCACGAGGATTCGTGGTGGTATTACTTGTGAGCTTGTTACTCTTGGGTCTTTGGACCCTAGACGCCTTTTGTGGCCAAGACCTTTTGTGGTCAAGACCTTTTGTGGTCACTTGAGAGCCCCCAATTAAGTTGTGGGTGTGTGCCTCAAGAGTTGTACGGGATTCGATCTCCGCCCCAAAGGAGATCAATAGTGGAAGGTGAACTCGAACCTTTTGTGGTTGAGTTCATCAGGAGAAGAAGGTGAGCCTTTGTGGCGTTGCGGCTAACCTGTTGTGGTTGCGCACAACTCTCCAAACGAGACGTACACCTTTGGGTGGAACTCGGGAATACATCCTCGTCTCCGCGTGCCTCGGTTATCTCTATACCCGAGCTCTTTACTTATGTACTTTACATTGTGATAGCCTTCGTGCTTGAAGTCATATATCTTGCTATCATCTTGTTACTAGTATTGCTTAGCTTAAGTTGTTGGTGCACATAGGTGAGCCTAGTTTATATATCTAGGTTGTATGCCTGTTAAATTAAACCTCTAGTTTTATTCCGCCTTTATCAAGCATACCGGAATTTCCGGGTCATTTGTGTACCGGATATTCCGGCTACTCGGAATTTCCGGTCACTCTTGGACCGGATATTCCGGCTCCTCGAAAAAGTTTTAAATCGCCTATTCACCCCCCCCCTCTAGGCGACGTCTATCCGTTCAGCGCCGGGGGCCAGGCACATGGCGCCATGAAGGTCCAGGCGCATCGACCATGTCACATCGCACTTCACTGCATCATTTGATTGTGTGCCGTTGTGTGTGCATCCTATTGATTGCTTATATGCTAGATATACAACGGTAGCATCATGAATAGGATGATCCCTAATAAATACCAAAATTGTGTTCTCCCTCATTGCGCACCACCAAGAAAGTTCTACGTTATGAGGCATGCCGTGATGATCGGGTGTCACACATATCGTCGTTCGCATACAGTGGGTGTAAGCCATGTTGCACGCTAGGGTCTTCGAGGTTTGATTGGCGAGCCTAGCATATGCAGATGTGACCTCGGAACATGGGAAGATCGAAAGATCGAGCATGAGTCACAGAGTTGTTGTGATCGACATTTTATGTCCACCTTTGAAGCTGTGCTGCCGGCCGTGATGATCGGGGGTGGTATGGTGGATGAGGGTCGTGTAATCGCCATTATTGTTTTAGGGATAATAATTTTGGTGTGGTGTGTTTTGATAATATGATTATAAAGTAAAACTCACCTATATATTATAAACTTTACCTTACCTCTCTTGCGATCACATCTGGAGACTACGGAACTACACTTCGGTTACTTACTCAAGAGCGCGGATTCTACCTTAGAAGCCGACGGATTCAACTTTATCAGATGGTACAATGGTTTTAGAAACATTCTCCAACACAACAACATCCTATATGTCCTAGAACATTAGTTAGGAGTTAGACCAGATGATTCTGCTAGCAAGGAGGAAGATGATGAGTTTCGTAAGCATCATGATATTTTCATGGAAGTGAAGGTCGTCATGAGCGTATGCCTAGCACCAGAGTTGAAAGTTGTTTCAACACATGGAGCCATATGTCGTGATTGATACGATCAAAGGACACTTCAAATATGAATTGAGTCTTGAGCAGTTCAGACAGCTTAGAAAGTTCCGGACCATTCACATGGGGAGCATACCTCTCTGGAGACTCAATTGAAGAAGTCGTATGACATCTACTTCAGTATTACGAATATCTACGATTTCTAGATAGCGAACTCCAGTGCAATAGAGATTGCGCTTTGCCTCCTAGATGTGAATAGCATGTGCGTGAATATGCTATAGAGACACGATCAGCTTCTTCACGTTCGTGAACAAGTTCAAATCTCTAAAAGTTGATTCCATCGAAGAAGAGTTCATCGACGCTACGGGTATATTTGATATACGAAGACATAAATTTATTCTTCTCATACTTGATGAAAAGTATTTGATACTTGTTCTTCTTATGAAACAGTCCCTGATTATCAAAAGTATGCGGCGATGGGTGACGTGAAAGTGCACAAGTGATGGCAAGTTAATGGCCAGTAGTGCTCACGCCCTCGAGATATCATATTAGTTATCATCAATAGTTTTTGATAAGAAATTTTGTAATAGTAAGAGTGTGATCTAGTTTGGTGTCTTGAATGTTACAAGACATAGTTATTCATATAGAACAAATCAGTTGTTTTATGTTATGAAACAAAGAAGTTGTTTCATATTATGAGTAATTTGCATCACATCTCAATTACATTATGCGTATGATATACATTTATAATAGTTGTAATGATAAAATTATGTGTCCAATGAATAAAAGTTATGTTACTAGAACAAACACCATCGAATTTAGTCATAAGGGCAATGAAAGAAGTAAAGGATATTTTGGTCCATTTAAGTATTTCGAGTGCCGAATTGATTAAGTTTGAAATGTAGTATTGAAGTGTCAATACTAGAGGAAATTAATTAAGAGTCATTTCAAATGATTATTAAATTAATTAATGGTGTTTTTGTTTGATCCGAATTCTTCTATGATTATTGGTGAATAAGAGTATTTGCCTGATAAATCATAAGTCTGAAATTAATTTGATAAGAGATAAAATGGGGTTTTTCAGAAGAAAGATTAGTGAATATTGTATTCACAAGATTCGATCAAAGGACAATATTTTTGAATTATGGTTTCAACACAAAAAGACTTGTGAAAATTCGTTTCACAATATTATAATATCATATGTGGTGATATGTGAGGTATTATAATCATACTCTATTTTAGATAAAGTGTGGTCTGTCAGAATCTGTCTTAGAATCTCTTAATATGTTCGAAACATTATAGTCGATGTCCACTTTAGAAAATAGATATTTTTCTCAACGAGAATTCGTATGATAGACAATAGTGTCGTCATGTATATGATTATACGATAATTCAGAATATACATATATAGTTCTTTGTAGATTGCTCGCATTGGATGGGAGTGTATTCCAAAGCCAAATGGAAACAAAACTTAGTTTGTTGTCTATGTAATTCCGAGAAAAATATGATTTTTCGAATTATGGTTTATGGATTGGAATTAGGAGCTTGAAATAAGGTGTCAGACCTATATTGATAAAAGTATAATATTGGAAGGTGTTCCAAAGGGTATATGTCTACAAATGAGAATTTGGTGATTAAGAGTGACGGAGACTAGAAAATTGTTTTCTGCTTGCAATCCTCTTCATAAAGATCATAATATTTTCATGAAAGAAGCTTCTGAATAAGGTGATTTTATATTTAATATTGCTGTCAGGTCAGAAACAATATTAAGTGTTTCAGATCTTGTTGACAGATCAAGGTGCACTTTATGAATACAAAGAAAGTTGAGAAAATATCAGAATACGAACAAAGGTTGTTTCAGACTGAAAATCCAAGTTACATTTGAAAGGATTAAACTAGTAATTGTTGCTACAATTCTTATTAGAAGAATAAGATTGTTTAATCATCATATAAAGTGTTATATGAGAAATGTGACTATAAGAAAGACGTGGAAGCATGTTTTGTCAAGAAATGTGTCTTGTACAAGATCAAATTTGTTGACTACATTTATGTAGACATGCTTGAAGTCTGAGGGATTTGTATTAATGTAATACTACAGTTTGTATTGAATTCGAATTGATAAGAGATCAATGATTTTGGTTTGACCAAAATGTCGATTTTAAGTGGGAGTCAAAGTTAGTTCACTCGGGTAGAATATGTAAAGGACATATTTTTGAGTGGGAGCTTAGAAACTCAAATATGTAGATGACATGTTTTTGAGTGGGAACTCGTGTTCTCAAATATGTGGAGACATAATTTGAGTGGGAGCCGAATTCATCTTGTGTAAATGACACATTGTGAAATTGTACCAGTAGAATATATGAGAAGGATGAAGTTGTGAAATTATTTGAAAGTTAGTGTCTATTTGGAATAGAACGGGAATTTTAAATAGTTAGTCGAGTTGTTTTGGATTATATCTGAGGAGTCAGAATAGAATAAAAAAGGATGGTCGTTGGAAATCCAATTGATCATTAAGAGTAATGATACATGTAATAATGGTTGTATGACATGTTGGTCTATTATGAAATATTAGACATCATACAGAAACCATATTATCTGCTCGATGAAATATATCCGATGTTCTTAGAAGAAGAATAGTTATAAAAGTAAATTTAGAATTTACTGGAAGTAAAAGTGCATTAGTTATTAGATTGACATTGGAATGTCCAGTTTTCTACATAGGTGTGAAAGTATGTAGATATCGCGAGTTTGTAATTGTTACAAGGGGCTCTCTATGACTGAGTGTGTTTTCAAGGCAGTTATCTGGTTAGCATAATCAGAATAAGCGCTAAGAAACATAAGTCTCACTTAGTTGCGGTATTTGCATATATGTTATTGGATAACATGGTGATATCAAGAAAGTTGATATCAATGAATCACAAAAGTACGCATAATTATGTATTGTACAGATTGTCAGAGTAACACTCTTCCACAAGCAAGCATTATCATATGCCGCTTATTTGATAAGGGATTTTGATAAAGTAAAATGCAGATAGTTTATTTGTACTCTAGTGCAAGTGGGAGACTGAAGAAGATATGCCCTAGAGGCAAATAAATAAGTAGTATTTATTGCATTATCTAAATTTATAATAACTTTGTGTATTATGCTATAACTGTATTAATCGGAATTATTAATACACGTGTGATACATAGACAACCAGGGTCCCTAGTAAGCCTCTATGTGAACTAGTCCATTGGGCAACAGTTGATCGAGATTCCCATTCAAGGACAACGACGTTGGTTGACAATGGGGTCATCTTATTAGTTGAATAAGGTGATGGACATACGCAAAGTATTACAATAAGATCGTATTACGATGTTTGTCATTTGCAAAGATAAGAATATGATAGCTTATTCCTTAGACCATGAGACCGTACTTATTGATGCTTCGTAGGGGTACTTTGAGAGTATCAAACGTTGTGTCTTATATAGCATGATAATAACGATGTCCATCTTGGGTATCCCGAAAGAGTATTGAGACATAAGGATCAAGAGCGGGATTTGTTCATTCTTGTAATGCAAAGATACTCTGGGCCCACTCGGTGAGATTACATCTATATAGCTGCGCAGCTTATGACTAGGTCATGGAGATGTAATATCACAGGCGAGTTAATAACCTTTGTCGGTAACGAGATACAACAAAGGCATCGGATGTCTATGATCATATCTCGGACAAGGTAGTATCACAGAAACAAAGGGAATGAATATCATATTTATGGTTCAACGACTATATTCGTAGAATGCACAGGGGTCGTCATATACATCCTGGTATCCCTGACGGTCATTGGTGAGCGGAGTGTCTCGACCATGTCTGGAGTGTTCTCGAACCGTAGCGTAACAAACTTAAGGTCTTAACGACACCAGGAGATAGGTTCGGGATTAATATAGGATTTTGTTGGAGAGAGAGAAATGATCCGGAAAGAGTTCCGGTGGCCCGGAAGGAGTTCCGGGAAGGTCTGGAATGGTTCCATGGATGTCTGAAAGTTGTTCGGGTGGTCCGGAAAATGTTTCAGAGTCACGGGATATTAAATTATATGTAAATATATTAATTATGAATTAAATATTTTTTTATTAATTTATATATTAATTAAAAAGGAGAAAAAGGGGGAAGCCCACTTAATGGGCCTAGAGGGGCCCATGTGGGGGCCAAACCATCATGGGGTGGGGCCCATGGCCACCATGCACCATGCATGGTGCGGCCGGCCACCCCCTCCCTCTCCTTTAGTCCCACATGGGGGAGGCAAGGTATTTGCACACCCCCTCCCCCCTTTATATAGCAAGGCATATCAATTGGATTAATTCATTGGAAAATACAATTAAATCTGTAGCAAGCCGGACGAGTTGCTTCTCCGCCCGTTTTGCCTCCTCTCTCCACCTAAGCTATACCGCCTTGCGTCGTTGCCCTGCGGGATTCCAGATAAGTTCTACCCCTGCAATTTCAGCTGGATCTGAATGACCGGGGGTTGTTGTTAAGCTCCGTATGTTTGCGAGTGCTCGGAGGCGACTCTTTTGCGGAGCCTGGGCGACGTCGTCTCGCCCACCTGCAGCCCAGCCGCTGCGCGTCCCCCTGCCGCCGGCGCACCCCCCAGCCGCCGGCGCCACGCCATCTTCCGCCCGACGCCCGACGCCCGTCAACGTAGGTCATCGTCGACACCCCGGCGTCATCGTCTACGTCATCGCGGCAAGTTCTCCGCGACCTCAAGGTCGGCTACGTACAACTTCATAGTCAACGCTTGTGCGGAAGCGTAATCCCCGCTATCGGTCTACATGGAGTTAATGTAACCCGTTCCGCCACCGTTATCACATGTACTAGATAGATAGATCCTGGCTAGTAAGGATTTCATACGCTAGAATTTTTTTGTATTCTGCACCGGAACCCCTTCAGGTGGAGCAATAGGTGTGCATATAAAATCATTATTGTTGGTGCTTGTAAAATCACAGAACTTAGAATTTTCAGCGGAACTCATTTTAGCAAGTTAAAATAACAAACCAAAATAACAAAACAGGAAAAATATTACAAACCCAAATAACAAAAGCAAGAAAACTGAAAATAAAAGTGCAAAACCGAAATATAAACAGTAATGCAAGTAATTTTTTTTATATTTTTGATATTAAACAAACAAGACAGTAATAAAAATAAACTAAGAAAGACAATAACAAAATAAAAAGATTGGAAGTGCGAAAACTCCCCTCGTAAAGAATGCACAAATCTCCGGTAACGGCGCCAGAATTTCTTGATGCGTTATGCGTCAAATTTCGGGCGCGTAGTTGACGAGGGAGCTTGATGTGGTTTTGCTTCTTTATGTCCCCGACAACAGCGCCAGAAATTCTTGATGGTTGCTAAGCGTGTGGTTGGTGAATCCCCAAGAGGAGGGTGTGAAGTAGCAAAGCAACAAGATTTCCCTCAGTTATGAAACCAAGGTTATCGAACCAGTAGGAGATGAACGTTCCCCTCGAGGTGTCAACGACGCCAGAAACTCTTGGTGTGGCGTCGGAGACGTGAAATCTGCACACAACACAATCAAAGTATTTTGCCCCAACACAGCGGTGAGGGTGTCAATCCCACCGGCTTGCTGTAACGAAAGATTAGGCGTATGTGTGGAAGAAAGATGTTTGTTTGCAGTTGTGGTTTTATCAGATTAATGAGAAGGACCGGGGTCCACAGTTCACTAGTGGTGTCTGACGTGGGGCTATAATTGACGATGGTATAACTCGACAAATCCCAGGGTTGTGCACCCCGGGTTGATTGAGGGGGAGAGAGAAGATCGTTGGTGATCACGACGGCTGACAAGCAAGGTTTTACCCAGGTTCAGCCTCCCGGAGGATAACACCCTATTCTTGCTTGTCTGTTATTGATGGCGAGTTGCGATTATAATGGCGTCGAGATTACGATCTCGCGAGGGTTTGTGGCGGTGGTTGTTGGCGTATCCTCTAGGACGAGCAACCCTCCTAGCTTTATAGGTAGCCAGGTCTCGGGTGGTCGGTATCGATGGTGATTACAGATATGGCAGGTTATGAAACCTAACCGAGTTGGACTAGGTTACACGGTGCCCCGAGTGGGCCTTCTGTGGGCCTCCTCGTGCTTGGCGCGGCCCAGGTAGCCTCATCATGGGCTAGTCGAAAGATAGACCCACGTCAGTAGCCCCCGAGTGCTTGGTCGAAGCGTAGAGTCGGGCAAAGGACTTCTTCCTCCTGGACGCGCCACTGGATTGCTTGATCTTGAGTTTGCACTTGTTTTCTTCAGTCGAAGAGGAGACTCCCGATGGGAGTAGTACCTTCAGTCGAATTTCTTTGTATTGTTCTTCCTGTGAAGCCTGCTTCTATTCGGCCTGTTGGCTTACTTGTAGATTTGATTCGGCTGCTTGAGCTTACTCAACCTTCTTTGCCACCCGAATGAATGTTTCGGGTTCTCAGATCAGCACTCTGTCCTACTTTGTTGTTTCAGCTATGAAGCTTACTACTCGAATCTTGCGTTCGAGTTATCATGTTGTTTCACTTGTTTGGAGCCGTTGGCTTGATGACGTCACTGCTTACGTTTCCTTGCACGCCTCTGCGCCTGATGGGACGTGACGTAGTGGGGCCCACTGGCAGAGCTGACCACGGTCAGCAGTTGTCACGTCTCCGAGTTGGGCGCGAAATTTTCGCGGCACGATGATGACGCCTCGATTCCCGTGCGTAGTGGACGGAGTGGGCGGCGACGGTTAATCTCTCCACGCGACACGTGGATGGCTGGATGCCATTGATTGGGGCAGTTCTTTTGCGGACGGCTGGGATTGAGACTTGCCCGGCATAAGTACTGCGCCGCCGCCCGAGGGAATCGTCTTCTCCATTCGTCCGCGCCTCCTGTTCTATTGCTTTCTGCCATTCTTGCTTCCACGAGAGCTTTGAGCTTTTTGTCCTCCCACCTCTTACGATCTGCTGCGACCATGGGCAAGCCAAAGACCGCTGCAGGCACCTCCGCCGCTGCCGCCGGGTTGATGAAGAACCGGAGGGCGACTGGCAGAGGTCGACCGTAAAGAGGACGGATCTTGACGCGTTGCGCCTGTAGGGCCTCCTGCCTCCTTATGACCAGGCTCAGGTACGCGCCCCTAGCAAGGAGACATCCCCTGCACCCCGCGAGGGGGAGCGCGTTTGTTTCGTGGAATTCCTTCCATGGGGCTTCGGGTTCCCTCTCCACGATTTTGTTCGTGGTCTCTTGTATGCCTATGGGGTGCAGATCCACGATCTGACCCCCAATGGCGTCTTGAGCATCGCGAGCTTCATCGTGCTTTGCGAGTGCTTCCTGGGGATCGCACCCCACTGGGCGCTATGGAAGTCGCTCTTCCTGGTTCGCAAGAACGTTGGGAAGAGCGGGTTGACATACCCGGTGGGCGGCTTCGGCATCCAGGTGCGCGGTGACACCGCGTACTTTCAGATGAAGAAGTCGGACTCCGTCCAGGGGTGGCGGAGGAGATGGTTCTACATCCAGTGGAACCAGGAGGGTCTGCCGCAGTTTGAGGGCGAGCGAGGGTTGCGGAAGACCCGCGCCTGGGCGCACCCGCTTGCCAAGGAGGAGAAGGAATCGACGAGGCCGCTGATGGGCCTGCTGCGCGACCTCATCAAGACCCTGGGGCGGGAGTCGGGTGTCGTCTTCCTGATGGACACCTTCTTCCGTCTTCGTGTGCAACCACTTAGTGCTCGGCCCCACCCGATGTAGGCCGCTGAGGGCGTCAGCAATGAGCCACTCGACGACGAGGAGGTGGAGACCAAGGTTAGGGGCATCACCAACCTCCGAGCCGCGGACCTCCGCAACGTCAACTGTCCAATCGCTGCGTACGGAGCAGCGAAACCTGTCCCCGAGGTAAGTCCTTGACTTGTTCTCTCTGTTGCTTCGTTTCTTGATTTCTTGCTTCTTGATTCGACTTGCGTCTACTTGTTTCAGGGTCGGTCTCTATTTGTCAGCCTTCCTCCTCTCCCTGAAGACGGACCCGCTGACGAGTCGCAGGTTGTGGAGGAGGAGGATGACGACGACGACCTTCCGTCTGCTACCTCGCCCAACGAAGAGGTGGAGGACGAAGATGACGAGGAGGAACCCGTACGGAAGAAGCTGTAGCGCCAGAGTGGAGGTGACTCTGCGACTGCCTCGTCGCCCGCGAGGGGTGCCGATGCTGATCTGGAGGAAGCCGTCTCGACGTCCTCGGGTGCGCGTTCTCTGGGTGGTTGGAGTGAGCCGTTGGCTGTTCCTCCAGTCGGCTCCGCGCCACCACGCGCGTTTGCGCGGCTGGCGTCTGTCTCCTTGGGGAGTGATGATGACTTTGAGACCACCAAGTGAGTATCTTGGTGCCTAGTTGGTTTCGAGTTGCACTTTGTAGTTCAAGTTTGAGTTGATCATTGTACTGTTTTTGCTCCAGCCGTCGTTCTGGCGATGTCAGCTCCCCTCACCGTGAAGTGGAGCACACGTCCGCCCCTTTGACGGAGCTGGTGACTCGGGTGGCAGTCGAGGAGCGCGTGCAGCCTGCTGGCATCGCGTCGTCAAGTCGCGCTCCTCCGTCGTCTTCCGAAGATGTCGACCTCCTGGACTACGTAAGTCCTTTATGCTTGAACTTGTAATACTGCAGTTTCATCGGGTGCGCGATCAGCGCTCCCGTTGGGAGTAGCCCCGAAGGTGTGGGTGACTAGTATAGTCGCCCGCAACTTTATTAATTTCTTGCTTGTGTTTCAGCCGTACTACCGCCAACAGCTTGATGCAGCCGCGGCTTACGTTCGCCTGGAGAAGGAGAGGGACCAGCTGCGTGCTTCTCTGGACCAGGCTGATAGGCGGGTTGCTGAGCTGGAGTTGAAGCTTCAGGCTCAGACTGAGCTTGAGAAGGCTCTTCACGAGTCCCAGGAGCGGGAGCGGGTGCGGGTCGTCCAAGAGAAAACTCAAGTCGTCCGCCTCCTCTCACTTGCCGGTGCTCTTGGAGGTAAGTTTCGGCTTGACGCCTACTGTTTCTTTTGCTTTTCCTTTGTCTGACATTAGATCTGTTGTTTAGATAACTGCGGCGGAGCTCCTCCGGAGGGCTCGTCGAGTGACACCGTTGACTTGGCGACTGCTGTCGGCTTCCTTGACCGCGTCTGCACGTATGCGTCCTATGCGCTGAGGAAGTCGGCAGCTGCGCTGCAGCAGTCGACTGGTGCGCTTACGACGGTGCACCGAAGCATCTTCCCAAGTGATGCGCCACCGGCTGCCGTTGACGCTCTTGCCGCTCTGTTTAAGGACGACGCGACCACCCTCGCGGACTTCACTCGGGCGCAGACGGTACGCGGCTCCGAGCTCACCTTCCAGCTTCTTCTAGGCCACCAGATTCAGGCGATTTCGAGAAGGTCGTCAGCGGCTTCCCTCGGAAGCCTGATGGCCGGACCGCGTCCCTGGGCGGAGTGAAGGCGCATGCTAAACAGCTAGCTGTGAAGCTTGTGGCTACCTTTGAGAGGGCGCTCGCCAAGGCGACTGAGGCGGCTGCTTCCCGGAAGACCCGCTCCCGGTCGGAGTCTGCTGCCCCGGAGTAGTAGTGGTGTAGGGATTTGGCAGTCGCCGTGGCCTGTACTTATAACTTTTGCTTGTAATGACTGATATTTTGTTTGGTCTTCTGACCTTGAATAGTATTTTGTGCTGAAATTGAGTATCTCTTCAACCATATTTGTTTGTGCTGAGCAGTCGCGCATCTGTATTGACTCTTCGAACTCATGGCAGACTAACGTGCGTGGCGGCACTTCTTCTGCTTCTGCGGCTGGGCCGAGCGGCGAGGGATCTTCGTCGGGTGCTCGCCTCCGTCGAGCGACGCAGCTCCTCCGCGAAGCGCGAACGACCAGCGGATCATCACGTACTTGAAGAATAAGGTGGCTGAGCTTGAGTCGAGCCTGAAGAATACCGAGCTGTTGTTGCATCGGTCCCGGTCGCATCCTACCGCAGAGTTCTCCCAGCGTGAGGATTTTTTGCTCGGGGAGATCGATCTGATCAATCGACAGCTTCAAGGTTAGTATCCTTTGCGGCTGGTTTCTTTGGCCACACTTGCTGGTTCTGACTTCTAGCTTCTGTATGCAGATGTGAACCCTGATTGGCAGGCTGAACAAGATCGTGTTGAGGAGCGAGTTACCCGGGAGGCAGCTGGCGACTCATACGAAGCCCGCCAATTCTGGGTCAACAAGTCGAGGGGGCGGGTCCTTGCGCGCATGCTTGATAGGACTTGGCGCACAGCCTTTCTTCTGGAGAATTGCCGGAAGACCCTCTGGCACATCCACCGCGTGTACTTCCCGCACAATGGGCAGCCGCACGGGCTGACCGCCTTGTTGGAGAGGTTCCGCGAGGGTGATGCGTTGAAGGAGATCGTCCATGCCTAGCTCGTTGCCGGGGCGAATGCGGCGCTGGCGTACGTCCGGCTGCATCGGTCGCACCTAATCCTGGATAGGTTGTTGGGTGGCCTTCCTAGTGATGACGACTATGCAGATACCTTGGCGGCTGCACGCCAGATGATCGAGCAGGTGCAGAAGCTGAGTGAGCGCCTTGTAGGCCCACTCGACGCGCCGAAGGACGAACCTGCGGATTAGAGGTAGCTGTCGTCTGATGTACAGGGTTAGCTATATGTGGCGAATATGCCAATGTAAATGACAGTATATGAAGTTAAAAGAGTTCTCGAGTAATGAGTGAAATTATTTGCATTACTGTGCGAGTATTTGCTTCGGCTTTGACTTGTGTGGCGCAGCTTCCGATTACCTTGGGTGACAGCCTAAGTCTGCGTTGTGAACCTGTGTGGCGCAGCCCCCGAGTGAATCGAGTGGCGTCCTAGGATATTTCAAGTGAGACCTGTATACCGCGGCCTCCGATTGTATCGGGTGGCGATTTACGGTTTAGGACTTGACCTGTATGGCGCAGCCCCCGAGCAGCTCGGGTGGCGGCCTAGGATTTTTTCAGTGAGGCCTGTATGACGCAGCTCCCGAGTAGTTCGAGTGGCGGCCTAGGGATTTTCAAGTGTGACATGTGAGGTGCAGCCCCCGAGTGCGTCGGGTGGCGGCCTAGGATTTTTGACTTGACCTGTGCGGCGCAACTCCCGAGTAGGTCAGCTAGAGGCCTAGGATTTTTTGAGTTGTGCCTGTGTGGCGAAGCCCCCGAGTGGTTCGAGTGGCGGCCTAGGCTTTTTCAAGTGTGACCTGTGAGGTGCAGCCCCCGAGTGCGTCGGGTGGCTACCTAGGATTTCTGACTTGACCTGTGCGGCGCAACTCCCGAGTAGATCGAGTAGAGGCCTAGGATCTTGCGAGTTGTGCCTGTATGGCGCAGCCCCCGAGTGATTCGAGTTATCGAGTAGAGGCCTAGGATCTTGCGAGTTGTGCCTGTATGGCGCAGCCCCCGAGTGATTCGAGTTATCCTGCTTGTCTGTTATTGATGGCGAGTTGCGATTACAATGGCAGCGAGATTGCGATCTCACTAGGGTTTGTGGCGGTGGCTGTTGGCGTATCCTCTAGGACGAGCAACCCTCCTAGCTTCATAACCTGCCATATCTGTAATCACCATCGATACCGACCACCCGAGACCTGGCGACCTATAAAGCTAGAAGGGTTGCTCGTCCTAGAGGATACGCCAACAGCCACCGCCACAAACCCTAGCGAGATCGCAATCTCGCCGCCATTGTAGTCGCAACTCGCCATCAATAACAGACAAGAAGGAGTAGGGTGTTATCCTCCGGGAGCCTGAACCTAGGTAAAACCTTGCTTGTCAGCCGTCGTGATCACCAACGCTCTTCTCTGTCCCCCTCAATCAACCCGGGGTGCACAACCCTGGGATTTGTCGAGTTACACCCTCGTCAATTGGCTCCGTCTGTGGGAAAGATATAAAGTGTTGGAATCATGGTCGCACCGGCTCCATCCGCAATTAAGATAAAGATCGACATCACCCGGGGGCCCATCCGCTTCGGCTCCTTCGCTCAGTGTACGCCAACCTGCCGGCCCATCGCTCGGTGTACGCCAACCTGCGCAAAGGTATACATATCACCATCGGCTCCATATACTGTTTCGTCGACAGTCGTGGCATGTTCAGGTATGCGACAACCGCGCCACGCGTGGCCATGCCACCCGCATCCGTCACCCGCGTGCCACCGTCGACGTCATACGCTGCGGGAGCCACATCTGCCACACCCACGAAGATCGTACCTGCATCGACTACATCGTCAACCTCGGCAACGGCCGCGCAGATCGAGTCCACTCCAATCATCTCGATCGCACGGTCGACAAGGTCAAGATCTACCTCAACTACGACTGTACCGGTGCGTGCGACCAAGGGCGTGCCGTCGACTGCCGCGTGGGACCATCAAGTCTACCCCAAGCCAATCGCACTCACCCCAGCGACTGCGAGATCTCCGTCCACGACCACGGCGACCATCCTGCGAAGACGCAACGGCGACTGTGTTGCCCACCACGTGGCAGCAATTTTCGACCCCGAGCAAGATTCAGATCAAGGAAGTAGCAGCGGCAGCGTAAACACTCCTACCGAGGTTTACCCCCAGCAAGTCTTCATGGCCAACACCGAGCCCCCAGAAGGCAACGAGGAACCCGCATATCCACTAGAGGTGGTCATGCCGGACCAGACACGACTCACCATCACGCGAGACATGGGAATCAGGGCCCTGAAGCATGTCGATGATGGCACTTTCCCTGCACCCGACGCGCCTAGAGAAGACCACCTGGCGGTCCAGTACTTGCTACGCAAGTGTCGGGGGGCTTCCCCCCGGGTAGGGGCAGACCCCGGAATAATTCAGTAATGTGCCAGCTGTACTTGACCTTTGGCGAGAGCAGGGGAGACCTTCTGGTGTGCTGAAAGGGCAGCTTGACCCTTGAGAGCTGGTAGAGTGCAAAGTGCCTCCTGGCAGGCGCAAGAGTCAGCTCTAGCAACTATAAATAGACACCCCCGGCCTTCACAATGGCAGCACAAGTATCAGCGGGTGGTTCCTCTAAGAACTAGCTTCTCAAAGATGTCTTTGCTGATAGGCTAAGACATCTTCGGGAGGCTAGGCCTAGAGATACTCATCCTGAGACGAGCTCGGGCGCCTCCGGAAAGGATCTCGGATCTCGGGCTCCGAGGAGACTCCCGGAAGGAGGTGTACCCGTTTTTACCGGATAGATGGTCTGGGTAAGTGTTAACCGGAGTGTATGTCTCGGTCTTGATCTTATGTAGGAGAGGCTCACAGTGGCAAGCGAGGAGGTAGCCGGCATGAGGGATCCCGGTAGGCCGTCAACGGTCTATAGCAGGCTTTCCCATCTGTTGCGGGGGGAAGTACCATTCCGCCTGACACGGAAGCATGATCACATCCCGCCTGACACGGAAGCATGGTCACCTCCCGCCTGACACGGGAGCGCGTCAGCCGGTACGACAACGGTATGACTAGACCTGACATGCCTAGCCCGGCAATCCGGAAAAGGCTATCCGGGATGGGCCAAGACATGTCTTGTCTCTGGCAGGGGGACAATGATGGTTCAGGACGGCGCCTGCTGTCCTTATCGAGATGATGACGAAGGGGATATGCCGGATAGCGCGGCGACTAGGTCGCACTAGCCGGTGACGACATGCCGGTTAGGCCTGTCCGGTGGGGCCAAGCCGATTTAGGGTTTCCGGCCCTCCTGGCCGGAACTCTATAAAAGGCGCCATAACTGCTTCTGTGGAGAGAGAACCAACTTGGGAGCCAAAGCTATAGTTGCATTTACTCCTAGAGCATTTACTTCCTCATACCTTGAGTTCATCTAGTTCTTCTTGTTCTTCACTTGGAGAGATCTGCGAGCAAGTTGTAACCCTTGTACCACATTTATATAGAGAGGGAAGGCAGGAGTAGGGGTGTTACCTCCTCACGAGGGCCCTGAACCTGGGTATATCGTGTATGTGTTGTGTGCCTTCGTGCATTTGTTCTTGGTTGTTAGATCTTCCTCCTCGCTCTTTGATCTTGTTTCTCGTTCTTGGGAGATCTCGGTTACACCGGGATCCTCCTCGCGTGGGCTACTCAGCTCGCTATCCCTCCGGATCCACCAACGTCCATCGGCCCCACACATTAGCCATCCCATGGCATCTGCCGTGACACCACCACGACAGTTGGCGCCCACCATGGGGCAGACGGAGGCGTTGGCTGGTGTACACATCCGGACGGGTTCCCGCGTTCATTTCGACATTCGGGTTCTCTCTGGCCTGGTCGTAAGGCTAGGGGAGATGGACTTCGTCAGCGACAACGCAGGATGCTTCCGGAACAGGCCCTTTCCGGTGAACGGATGTCTCATTGACTTTGGTGGTTTCACCACCTACGTCGCCACCGAGGTCGTCTGTACCTACCCGGACGTGATCCTGGAAGCTGAGGACCCTCCCATGCTCTGCGCTGCTCGGGGTCTGCGTGACAGTCGCCCCCCGAGTTCCGTCGCGGTGATGATGGTCGGGGCAATCGAGGAGGAGTACCAGGACGTTGATGGCGATACCGGGAGCGGCCACATCCGTTTGGCCAAACCTCCTCAGGAAAGAGGTGCGGCCCGAGATGGCGATCCACAACCGTCCCAGCCACGACGTCGCTCGGATCCCCTCTCGGGTCTGGTGGCCAAGTTGGCTGTACCTGTAGCTGCTGAGGCGGATACCCAGGCCACTTCGGCTGAGTTGGAGGAGCAGCGGAGGTTGCTACTCGCTGAAGCACAGGAGATCGCCGAGATCCGACGTGAGCTCAATGCCAGTCTCCGGGAGTACAATGCAGCTCACGGATTCCTTAAGATCGACTCCCGGGACAAGCGCATCGCGGAGCTACGCAAGAAAGGAAGAATGGTGAATGACGAGCTGGCAGGTGGAGCCACCACCAGTCAGACGGGAAGCCGGATCTCAGCGGGGAAGCCGGTGTACAGCTCACCGGCGAAAGCTCTCAGGGCTGCCGAGGCCGCCATGGCAGAGTTGGTAGGGTTATCCGGTGAGGCCTTACGCAAGCAGCAGGAGCGAGTAAACGAGTTGGTAATCGAGGCCAACCGTCAGAATCAGGCATTCAAGAAGAAGAACCCCGGAGCATGATCCCAAGTGCACTCAGCTAGACCCAATAGCCAGAAATCGGACGCGGAGGCCTCTTCCCCGCATCCGAGCAGGAGCAAGAGCAAAAGCAAGAACCGGAGCCGGAGTCGAGGTTCCGGGAAGAACAAGCAGCTACAGACCTATGATCCGGCCTTCGCCGGTATCCAGCAAGCTGGGCAACGTAACTCGGGGCAGGCGGGAAGTACCCGTGAGGACGGTAACCGGGGGGTAGGAAACAATAACCCGGTCGGCCGTGGTAATCCACCCCGGAACCCTTCTCATGTTCAGGGAAACCCCCAAAGGGAGGTCGCCTCTGTTCCACAGCAGGTTGTGATCCCGGCACAGAACAGGCTAAACAATGGCAACTCGAGACTGCAGCAGGTCGTATATCAGCCAGACGAGAACCCTTTGGGATCTCGGATAGGGACCAGACAGCTGAATCCGGCAGATGCCAGATTCCGGCTCGACCGGATTCACCAATCCTAGCTAGTGGAAGAGCAAGGGCCTCCGGGACCTGCCTGCTTTGGACCCCGGATCACGTGGGAGCCACCTGTTCGGAATTTTCAGCTCAATAGGGGTGCCAAGACCTATGACGGCAGCAAGAAGCCGGAGGACTGGCTAACCGACTATGTAACTGCAGTAAGCATAGCCGGTGGAAACAGACGATGGGCGGTACGATACGTACCGCAGATGTTGGAAGGACCTGCCCGAATTTGGTTGAACAACCTGAGAACTGGCAGCATAGACTGCTGGTTAGACTTTGAGGAGGCATTCATCAGCAACTTCACCAGCACGTACAAAAGGCCAAACAGGCCTCAGCAGCTCGCCATCTGTAGGCAAAGGAGTAACGAGACTGACCGGGAGTATCTTACCCGGTGGAGCAATATTCGCAATTCTTGCGAAGGAGTGGTAGAGGCGCAGGCCATCTCCTGGTTTGCACAAGGATGCCGGCATGGCTCAATGCTGTGGCAGAAGTTGCAGAGAAGGATGCCAACAACCTTGGCAGAAACCATGCGCATCGCCGATACCTACACGCTTGGAGATCCCATGCAACCCCTAGTGGATGTCGGTGACTCCAGCAGGAGGAATGCGGGACCTCAGCGTTCGGGACCGAGCAGGAGCCATGATCGCCAAGATTTTGGCCAGAAAAGGAATCACCCCGAGTACCACCACGCCGCACAGCACGTCGCAGCGGTGACCCGGGAGCCAGAGGATGCCGGCAACAGCCAGCGTCAAAAGACAAGTGGCCCGACTTGGGGTCAGAGTCAGGAGGTGCAAAAGACCTGGGTGGAACAAAAGAAGCCCCTGACATATCAGGAGATGCTGAACAAGCCATGCTGCTACCATACTCTGGAGGCCAACAAGCCAGCAAACCACTCTACTCGGCAATGCAGTTGGTACCAGCGCACATTGCAGGAAGGCAGCTCGGGAGCTGTTCGACCGAGTGCTCCGGCAGCTCGGCCCAACATTCCGAGACCCCCTCCTCCGATGTCAGGAGCCAATGCTATCCGAATCAACCCACCTCCGCGAGGACCCCCGCCTCGGCCAGTGAATACGGTGCACACCCGGAATGACGACGGTGCAGGCCCCATTAACCAAGCCGGACAGCAGCAGGGCAACTACCGGGAGGCACATCAAAGTTATGTGGTTTTCGTAACCGAACCCACTGACCGGAGAAGTGTGCGACATCGTGCCTTGGAGGTGAATGCCGTGATCCCAGCAGTGCCCAAGTTCTTGCACTGGTCCGAGATGGAAATCACATGGAGCCGGAAGGATCACCCCAGGGTTATGCCCAAGCCGGGAGCATATGCCCTGGTGGTGGACCCAACCTTTGTCGGACCCAGCCTCAATGTCCGCTTCAGCCGAGTTCTGATCGACAATGGCAGTGCCATTACATCATGTATAAGGACACGATGCTGAAACTGGGGGTGTCCATGAACACCTTGCTGCCTACCGAGACGACCTTCCACGGCATTGTGCCCGGAGTCTCTTGCTCACCCATGGGAAAAATCTGGGTTGAAGTGCTATTCGGAACTCGGGAGAACTGCCGAACCGAGAGCTTGGAGTTCGAGGTCGTGGACCTCGAGAGCCCGTATCACGCGCTGATCGGCAGACCGGCCCTGGCCAAGTTCATAATCTCAACTCACATGGGCTACCTGAAGATGAAGATGCCGGGACCTAACGGCGTGATCACCATCTCGGGAGACCACAAGCGCTCCATGGAGTGTGCCTCGGCGGGGTCATGCTTAGCTGAATCCCTGGTGATCGCAGAAGAGAAGAAGAGAATCCAGCAGGTGGTGGCAATGGCCAAGACCTCCCAACTCGGAATGCCCGGGATGGTGAACCCGGAGCAGGGTGCGTCATTTCAGCCCCCCAAGGAGACCAAGAAGGTGGGTGTGGACCCTAGCAACCCGGAGCGCCAAGTTATCATTGGCAGCAACCTGGACAGCAAATAGGAAGGCGATCTCATCGACTTCCTCCGTGAGAATCGGGATGCTTTTGCGTGGTCGAGTGACGATCTTCAAGGTGTCCCGAGGGAGTTGGTTGAGCACTCTCTGTTTGTTCGACCGGATGCGAAGCCGGTGAAACAACCAACTAGGCGCCTCTCGGATGAAAGAAGAGCCGCCGTCATGGAGCATCTGGCTATACTGCTGGCCGCGGGATTCATAATGGAGGTGCTGCACCCGGATTGGATATCGAATCCGGTCTTGGTAGAGAAGAAGAAGGATGATCCCCTCCCGCTTAAGGTGTGGCGCATGTGCATTGACTTCACCAACCTCAATAAGGCATGCCCGAAGGACCCCTTTCCACTACCCCGGATAGATCAAGTGATAGATTCCACTTCCGGGAGTGAGTTATTGACATTTTTAGATGCATATTCTGGTTTTCACCAGATACCTTTGAATCCGGATGATCAATTGAAAACTGCTTTTATTACCCCTTATGGGGCTTATTGCTATCGTGTCATGACTTTCGGTTTGAGGAATGCTGGTGCTACATACCAGAGGTGCATGCAGAAATGTTTGCATGACCAAATAGGCCGGAATGCCGAGGTCTATGTCGATGACATAGTCATAAAAACAAAAGAAAAAACCTCACTAATAGATGATCTGAGGGAAACATTCAAAAACTTAAGAAGGTTCCGGATGAAATTGAACCCGGATAAATGCACATTTGGTGTTGCGGCGGGGAAGTTACTCGGTTTCCTCATCTCAAGCCGGGGAATCGAGGTCAACCTGGGTAAAATTCGTGCTATCGAGAGCATGAAATTGCCCGTGCGTCTCAAGGATGTGCAGAAATTCACTGGGTGTCTTGCATCCCTGAGTCGGTTTGTCAGTCGACTTGGGGAGAAGGCCTTGCCCTTGTACCAATTGATGAAGAAAAGCAAAACATTTGTGTGGACCCCGCAGGCTGACGCGGCGTTCAACGATTTGAAGAGGATGCTCTCAACAGCACCCGTGTTGGCATCACCGTTACCCAAGGAACCGATGCTGCTATACATCGCTGCAACCAACCGGGTAGTTAGTGTGGCAATGGTGGTAAAAAGGGAAGAAGGGGGCAAGCTGATATAAAGGCCGGTGTATTACTTAGTGAGGTGATCTCGGAATCTAAACAGAACTACCCACACTACCTGAAAATGGCGTATGGGGTGTACATGGCAGTAACCAAACTCAAGCACTACTTTCAGGAACACCCGATCACAGTAGTATGCGAAGCTCCTCTGGCCGAGATCATCGGTTGCAAGGACGCTAGCGGCCGGGTAGCCAAATGGGCCATCCAGTTGTCTCCATATGCTCCGGCGTATGAGAGACGAGATGCCATCAAGTCGTAGGCGCTGCCGGACTTTTTGGTAGACTGGGCCGAGATGCAGTATGAACCTCCGATGCCGGATTACAATTTCTGGAGGATGCATTTCGATGGCTCAAAGGCTAAAATCGGATTGGGTGCCGGAGTGGTCCTCACTTCCCCGAAGCAGGATGTACTGAAGTATGTTCTGCAAATCCATTTTCGGGCATCTAACAATGTCGCGGAATATGAGGCCTTGGTTCATGGGTTGAACGTTGCCAAGGAGATCGGCATCCGCCGGATAGAGTGTTTCGGTGACTCCGACCTCGTGGTGCAGCAGGTGTCGGGGAATTGGGATGCCCTTGATGCAAACATGTCCTTATACAGGTTTCATGTGCAGAAAATATCCGGTTTTTTCGAAGGATGCGAGTTCAAGCACATACCCAGAGGAGAAAACGAGGCAGCGGACGTCTTGTCCAAGCTAGGGTCATCTCGGGATGCCATCCCACCCGGGATAGCTCTGGAGCATTTGAGGAAGCCATCTATTCAACCCTCACCCGAGTCGGATTCTATCTTCATCCCCAAGGAACCTGGTTCAGATGCCGTACCCATGGAAGTAGATGTCGGGAGCATAACATCGAACCCGGGGACTGCATCACAGTGCTCAGAGAGGCAAAGAAAGATGATGATGGAGGTGATGTCGGCAGAGCCAATGGACATAGACGCTCCCGTGTTCCCGGTTCGACCTGTCCCGGGATGGGCACAACCCATTAAGGCTTATATCTTGGAAGGAGTCCTCCCGGAGAATGAAGTGGAAGCCCGACAGATAATGCGAAGATCAAAAGCATACACCGTCATCAATCAAGAGTTGTACAAGAGGAGTGTCACTGAGGTACTCCAGAGGTGTGTAGAACCGGCAGAAGGACAAGAGATGCTCCTAGAAATACATCAGGGGGAGTGTGGGCATCATGCATCATCCCGGGCCCTGGTGGCGAAAGTGTTCCGGCATGGGTTCTATTGGCCCACTGCATTACAGCAAGCAGAAGATATTGTCCGGAAGTGTGGAGGATGCCACAGGTTTGCTCACCGGATACATATGCCGGCGTCAGCGCTGAAGACAATCCCTATCACTTGGCCATTTGCAGTATGGTGTTTGGATATGGTCGGGCAGTTCAAGCCGGCAAGAGGCAATATGACACATATACTGGTTATGGTGGACAAATTCACCAAGTGGATAGAGGTCAAGCCAATCCGGAAGTGTGATGGACACACCGTTGTGCAATTCCTGAAAGACATCATCTTGAGATACGGGTACCCGCACAGCATTATCACGGATAATGGCACCAACTTTGCTATGGGGGAATTCGCTCGATTATGTGCTGAAAACGGAATCCGGCTGGATATAGCATCAGTCGCACACCCGGAAGCAAACGGGCAAGTCGAAAGGGCAAATGCCTTAGTCTTAGCCGGCATCAAAGCTCGCTTGATCGAACCACTGGTGAGAACTCCGGGATGCTGGATAGAGGAGTTGCCGGCGGTTTTGTGGGGTCTCCGGACTACACCGAATAGATCTACCGGGTACACGCCATTTTTTATGGTATACGGTGCCGAGGCAGTACTCCCGACCGACTTACAATATGATTCCCCGAGAGTGACAATGTTCACCGAGACCGAGGCAAAGGAGGCCCGAGAAGATGATGTTGATTTACTCGAAGAGGCAAGAGAATTGGCATTGTCTCGGTCGGCAATTTATCAACAAAACCTCCGTCGCTATCATAGCCGGAAGGTGCACCCAAGGGTGTTCCGAGAAGGGGATCTTGTGTTGAGGCTCATCCAACGCACGGCCGGAATGCATAAATTATCACCTCCATGGGAGGGACCTTTTGTGATAAGCAGGGCATTGCACAATGACTCTTATTACCTTGTAGATGCACAGGAGGCTAGGAAAGGTGTAATGGACAAGTCCGGTGAGGAAACCAAGCGTCCATGGAATGTAGCACTACTTCGCCCCTTTTACACATAAAGGGCTCAATGTATGTTGTATCTCAGTTTTCAGTATTAATGAAAGTAAGGCACCCCGGGAGGAACCCGGGGACTGCCTGGTTATGTGCATATTTTGTTTTTATTTTTGTCAAAATTCATTTGCTGTTTTTTACCGGCATCTCGGGAAGGAACCCGGGGACTGCCGGATAACTGTCTTCTGTTTTATTTGTATGCCGGGAAAGTTCCGAGTTCGATTCTCAAAGTCAGAGTAATGTATGTCATATGAATTCATCTTGTGACTTGACTGACGCACGCCGAAATGGTAGTCAAGAGCAAAGAGAGTCAAAGGTGGGGAACACGAAAATGGTCTCGGGGACTCCGAAAAGGAACTTATCCGGCATACCTGTTTTTTGCTAACCCAATTATTTTTTATGTCGGGAATTCGGTTAGCCAGAACTCGGATTGTCTTAAGTAATGTATGCCGTATGTGGAGTTTTGTGACTCGACTGTCGAACGCCGAAATGGTAGACAAGAGCAGAAATTACCTAAGTACGGTAAACATGAAAAACAACTCGGGAACTCGTAACAGAATAAATCGGCATAACTTGTTCGAGTAGATGATTCGGTACGAAAAGACAATATTGAATAGTGTATGTTACATCTTGCACCCGGCATCCCGGGGATTTGACAGTTCTACTCTTAAGATTTTTTCTAGACGGTAGGGGAAGCCGGCTTCTCGGCGGAGACGTCAGCAGAAGCAGCAACCTCGGGAGCAGCAGCGGGAGCAGCAGCAGGAGCAGCAGGGGCTTCAGTTTCAGCGGCGGTACTCGGGGCGTCGGGGCGCACCTCGGCCTGAGAAGCCTCGGGTGTCGGGGAAGTAGCAACATCCCGGGGAGCCGCGGTCTCGGTGACAGCACCGGAGGCAGCGTCATCCTCTTCCAGGATCTCGTCATCCGCATCACCGGTCGCGCCGGTTTCTTCATCGTCCTCATAGTCGGATTCGGAGTCGGAGGGAATGACGCTGGCGGTGAAGGCGCGGATGCTGGACCACGAGGCGATGCGGTGCGCCACCTCTTGTCGCCGCTGGACCTTAGCCGGATCGCTCAGCCACGGCGAGATCGTCCGCAGGCGCTGGATCGCGTCCAGGTCGAGACCTTCGTACTAGCTAAGTACTTGGGTCAAGACCTGGTCGGCACCAGCACGCGCACCGGAACGCTTCCAAGCGTGGATGCGCCTCCCGGCACACCGGAGTACGCTCGCGAGTTCGGAGACCGAGAGCGTCGCGCGGATACTCGGCCACAGCGCGCCGTGGACGTGGATCGCAGCGCTGAGCAGTTCCGCCCCGATAGACCGGAGAGGCACTATCCGGGCCTTCAGCGTGGTGAGGTGGTCCTCAATATCCCAGGCGTCCGAGACAGCACCCTTCCCGGCACGCTTCTCCCGAGCAGCAGCAACGGCAAGAACAGTAGCCTCCCGGGAGTGCTCAAATTCCCCTTTAAAAAGAAGAGCTGTCAAGCGACTAGAGCATAAGAAGAACTACAACAACAAAAAAGAGCAAGGAAAGCATGGGGGATGTCGGTCCACTTACTGTTAAGGTCCCGGTTCAGTACGGTTAGCTCGGAGAGCCAGCTATCAGACCGTGACGGGAGAATAGCCAGCCCGGTCTCCGCGAGATGCACGCGCTCCTCGGACTGATCCAAGGTTTCCCTTTGCTTCTTCGTCGCCTCAACGAAGCGCGTCTTCATCTCGGTCGCAGCAGCCTTGGCCTTTTGAAGCTCGCCGTTGAGTCGCGATCTCGGCTTGCGCGGTAGCAAGTGCGGCCTTCTGATCTATCGAGACCTTGCGTGCAGCATCCCGCTCCTCCCGGAGGCGCCCCTCGCACTTCTTGGACTGACCGAGGTCAGCAAGAACTCGGTTGAAGATGCTGCAGCATTTCTTGCTGCACTCCTGAAATCAAAACAAAGAAGGATGAGACCAATTCGGAAAATTACGAGATCAGTAGCAAGTAATGGCTAACCGGTTGGGAGGATCTCGGGGACTCGGTGTCCGAGTCCTAAAATTTTCTCTAAGATTGGAGCCTAGTGGTCTGCTATTCGGTGGAATCTAGAGCACTAAGCACCAATCTCGGGGACTAGTGGTGATGGAGCAAATTTTGAAACAAGTTACCCGGTGGGGAGGATCTCGGGGACTCGGTGCCCGAGTCCTGAAATTTTCTCTAAGATTGGAGCCTAGTGATCTGCTATTCGGGGGAATCTAGAGCACTAAGCACCAATCTCGGGGACTAGTGGTGATGGAGCAAATTTTGAAACAATCTAGCCGATTGGGAGGATCTCGGGGACTCGGTGTCCGAGTCCTGAAGTTTTCTCTAAGATTGGAGCCTAGTGATCTGCTATTCGGTGGAATCTAGAGCACTAAGCACCAATCTCGGGGACTAGTGGGGAAGGAACATATGTTTATGGGAAAAAGAAAGGAAACAAGCTTACCTCGGTCACCCGAGTAACATCCAGCGCGGCCACCTGGAGAGCGTGCAAGGCTTGAGCGTTGCGGCTTGGGCCCGCAGCGTGCAAGTCTCCCACGGTCTCGGAGGCGTCGGCGGCAAGCCAGGTCTGGTTGTATTCATCAACAACGCGTATGCCGGAGCCGCCGGGCGCGCGAATAGCAGCAACGTCCCGAGATCTTGGAGGCACAAAGGAGCTTACGGTTGCTCGCAACATCCGCAGGGCGGCAGTAGGGATCTCGGCAGGAGGCGGTGGTAACGGGGAAAACTTACCCGTGCGCAGTGCCAAGTCTTGGGCCGAGGATGGCGGAGCAGCGGTAGGTTTTGCAGAGGTTGTTTTCTGCCCGGCAACCTTGCCGCGCGACTTCGCAGCAAGTTGATCGGCTGGCCGGGAGGAAGCTGCGGGCCGGTTCTCCGGCGCAGTCTTGTTCGCGGCTTGCCGGGAGGGACCGCTGGGCACGAGCTTGAAAGGTTACCCGGGGCGGCAGCTTTCACCAGAGGAACAAGACGCGAACAAGACTGCGCCGGAGAAATGGAAACTGCCTCTGAGGTTGAAAGGTTACCCGGGGCGGCAGCTTTCACCAGAGGAACGGCGAGGTGCTCCTCACCATCGGGATCTTCCCTCGGCATCTCTTCCGGTGTCGGGAAGTTCGGCGCGAAATTCTCGTTGGCGTGGATAGCGTCTTCCTCGATTTGCCGTTCGAATAACTGCGCAAATAAATCACCACATGATACCCATGTCGGTTTCCAACAGAACCCGGGTGCGAATGCAAGTTTACGAAAGGCAGACAGAAGCACCTGCTTCAGGGGCTTTTTCCGGGATCCCCCGATGGCGCCCCAGGAATAATCATCCGTCATCTTCGTCCGAGCAATGGCTCGAACGCGGCGGACGACCACAGCATGTTCTAACCCAAAAATACTGGTCCGGGTAGGGTCTAGGTTCCCGGCCATGTGGCACATCTTGTGTACTCGGGTCTAGAGGGGGCAGACGCGGCGAATGATGAAGCAGCACAGGAGATCATCGCCGGTCATCGTGTCGGTCAGCACGTTCAGGACGTCGTGCATGCACTTGACCTCTTCGGTGTCGGGGAATCAATTCCAGAGGTTGAATTTGCGAGGAGGACCAATGATAAACTCCGGCAGGTTGATGAAGTCCGGATTCGAGGATCCCGGAGCATCGCCCGAGCTCGCCTGGTTCTTCACATAAAAGAAGCTGCGCTGCCACTTCCGGCAGGACTCTAGTCCCTTGACTATTGGGAATCCGGAGTCAGCACGGGGGATGACAGTGGCATCTCCGCAGTCGACCAAGTCTTTGATTTTCTGATCCGGATGGGGATGACTTGGCGACGAAGGATGAAGTACCTGGCCCAGAGATCCAGGAATGGCCATACACCGAGATATGCTTCCGAGTAGGTGGTGAAGACCGAAAGCATCATGATGGCGTTGGCTGGGAGATGATGGGGTTGGAGACTGTAGGTGTCGAGGAAGCCGCGGAAGAAGGGGCTAGCCGGAAGCCCAAACCCGCGCTCGAAATGCGTAAGGAATACATCGTATTCCCCGGGTTGGGGTTCCGGTTGAACCTCGTCCTCCGGAAGACGGCTCTCAACTTCTGGCGGTATCCGGTGAGTCCGGTACAGCCAGTCCAGGTCTGACTGTTTGGTCTCGGATCCATCCCAGCACCCCCGGATACTTTCTTCACCCATGCCGGAGGAGTCCGCAGAGGTATCCGGGCTACTCTGCAGGCGCAGTGGCGATTAGTCGGGGTTAGTCTATCGGGAGCTAAGATGCCGGATCGCAAACTGCTAAACACAACCGAGTTCAGGACGAGTAAGATCTACCGTGCGCAGATAAATCGAAACTAAAGTGAGGAAAATAAGCTCGGGCTAAACTCGAGCAGTACGCAGTGCGAGCGAAAAATCTAAGCCCTATCGCAACGGTGCATCTCCGCCGCGCACCCCGTGCGCGCCGCTCGAGTTGTGCTCGCCGGCGGCGGCGCAACCGCGCGTGCGTTAGGGCACGGCCAAGGCGAGGTATCATCCTACCCTAGAAGATCATCGCGGCGGAGAGAGCAACTCACCGGAGAAGAGAAGGTCGAGGACGCGCAAGAGGAACGGCGGCGTTCGGGCTCCGGCTCCGGCGAACAGCGAGGACGGCGAAGTTCGGGCGACGGACACGGCTGCGGCGGTGTGCTCGAGACGACGGTGGCGAAGAAGAGAAGAAGACGAAGAAGAAGAGGAGACCGTTCTGGTCCCCTATTTATGGGGGGATTCCGGAGCGGTTTCCAGTTTTTCCCGCCCACGATCTCCACGATCGTGGGTGGGATCTAGTTTGTGCAGCGCGGCACGTGGCGCTAGCCGGAGCGCCCGAACCGGCCGCACCAAGGGCCACACGGCCCCAACGGTTGGGCTTCGGATCGGCTGCGGCTCCCGGCGCGCGAACCCAAGCGACGGCGTGCTCGGACAGAAGCACTCGAGTGCGTTTCTGGTCGGATGGGACGTCGGGTGGGACCCAGCTCAAGACCTCGAGTTCAGTACGGAGCCAACGGTCGAGATTCACTGAGACTGCACTATCCGGTGACAGACTTCATCTCCCGGATAAAGCAATCTCGGTAAGAAGATCTCGGGAAGAACCGATCTCGGCAAGTAATCGAAAGATGGTGTCATGTGTTCTCAGAAGATAGTTGTTCTCAGAAGAGAGCTGGTAGAGTGCAAAGTGCCTCCTGGCATGCGCAAGAGTCAGCTCTAGCAACTATAAATAGACACCCCCGGCCTTCACAATGGCAGCACAAGTATCAGCGGGTGGTTCCTCTAAGAACTAGCTTCTCGAAGATGTCTTTGCTGATAGGCTAAGACATCTTCGGGAGGCTAGGCCTAGAGATACTCATCCTGAGACGAGCTCGGGCGCCCCCGGAAAGGATCTCGGATCTCGGGCTCCGAGGAGACTCCCGGAAGGAGGTGTACCCGGTTTTACCGGATAGATGGTCCGGGTAAGTGTTAACCGGAGTGTATGTCTCGGTCTTGATCTTATGTAGGAGAGGCTCACAGTGGCAAGCGAGGAGGTAGCCGGCATGAGGGATCCCGGTAGGACGTCAACGGTCTATAGTAGGCTTTCCCATCTGTTGTGGGGGGAAGTACCATTCCGCCTGACACGGAAGCATGGTCACATCCCGCCTGACACGGAAGCATGGTCACCTCCCGCCTGACACGGGAGCGCGTCAGCCGGTACGACAACGGTACGACAAGACCTGACATGCCTAGCCCGGCAATCCGGAAAAGGCTATCCGGGATGGGCCAAGACATGTCTTGTCTCTGGCAGGGGGACAATGATGGTTCAGGACGGCGCCTGCTGTCCTTATCGAGATGATGACGAAGGGGCTATGCCGGATAGCGTGGCGACTAGGTCGCACTAGCCGGTGACGACATGCCGGTTAGGCCTGTCCGGTGGGGCCAAGACGATTTAGGGTTTCCGGCCCTCCTGGCCGGAACTCTATAAAAGGCGCCATAACTGCTTCTGTGGAGAGAGAACCAACTTGGGAGCCAAAGCTATAGTTGCATTTACTCCTAGAGCATTTACTTCCTCATACCTTGAGTTCATCTAGTTCTTCTTGTTCTTCACTTGGAGAGATCTGCGAGCAAGTTGTAACCCTTGTACCACACTTATATAGAGAGGGAAGGCAGGAGTAGGGGTGTTACCTCCTCACGAGGGCCCTGAACCTGGGTATATCGTGTGTGTGTTGTGTGCCTTCGTGCATTTGTTCTTGGTTGTTAGATCTTCCTCCTCGCTCTTTGATCTTGTTTCTCGTTCTTGGGAGATCTCGGTTACACCCGGATCCTCCTCGCGTGGGCTACTCAGCTCGCTATCCCTCCCAAGATCCACCAACGTCCATCGGCCCCACACATTAGCCATCCCATGGCATCTGCCGTGACACCACCACGACAGCAAGGAAGGCGAGCGACTTTGTGCCGAAAAGGCCGAACTGCTCAGGCGCAAGAGGGACGCAGATGCATCGAGTGCCAGACGGGCCGCGATCTCGTTCACTTCCTCCACATAAGTTAACCAAGGAGGACGGCGACACAGAGCTCGCGTTCCCAACATGACAGACGCGGATCGAGCAAGGATCACCCGCAACCTCGACTCATCCTTCATCACCGAGGACGAGAACATGATACATGTCCCCAAGACAGCGAACGCCGCCATCATGTCAGTCGAGACGTATCTCCAGCTCACGCAACCGCCGGAGGGAGATCCATGCGCCCTTCTCCACAAACAGCAGATCATGTCCATGAAGGCAATCGAGAAAGCTTTGGCGACTGGAGCACCAAACAACCGGGCACGTGAAGAACGGGAGCGCCAAACCCGCGAGCCAGCAACATCAGGGACCCCGGCAGTGCAGCCGCTGAGACAAGCCCAACCAGGCGAAGATCTCCGCAACGTCATCACACAAAGGACAGTGGACCGTAATCGCAGCCAGCACTCGGCTGACGCGATGAATCTGGATGATCCGACCGACCGCAACTTCGAGCCGTGCGGCGCTGCATGCTTCAGCTTCAACATCCGCGACACCCGCATGCCTAAGGGTTTCAAGCTGACAGCAGGAACCCCCAAGTATGACGGAAAACAAGACCCGCGCCTGTGGCTTGAAGTTGCGGTCGGCCGGATATTACCTCATCGCCTGCACCTGTCAAGGTGGGACGTCGACTACGGCAATGCAATACATCCAGCTAATGCTCACGGACTCAGCCCGCGGGTGGCTCACCAGTCAGCCCAAGGACTCCTTCAAAACCTGGGAAGAATTCCAAGATACTTTCATAAAAAGTTTCTCTGGAACATTCGCAAGGCCGACTACCTACATCGAGTTACAAGCCTGCAAACAAGGAAAGGACGAGTCGCTCCGCGCGTACATCCAGCGATGGACACTCCTCCGGAATACTATGGAACCCGTCTCAGAAGACAGGGTGATGGATGCTTTCATGCACGCCGTTGCTCGCCGTGACCTCCGCGAGGAATTTGGTAGGCTCCAGCCGAAGACTACGATCGAGCTCATGAAGGTAGCCAACCAGTGGGCCGAAGGAGAGGACTACGTCCGCGACACCTCCCCAAAAAAGGAAGCCGAAACAAGCAACTGGCGAGACGGACGCCAGAAGAAGAAGCAACGTTTCACCAACTCAGACACCATCGAGCTAGTAGAGGCGGGATATCAAACCCCCCGTGATGACACACGAGATAACAGTCGACAGTATGATCAGAGTCGGCAGTTCAGCTCGGGGCAGTATAATCGCAGCAGTAGCGTTAGCCACAATGACGGAAGCCAGAAACGTGAGTGGAAGCGTCCGCTCACCGCAGCCGAAGAATTGATGCAACCTTGCAAGCATCATTTGTTCCGCAACCCGGAGACAGGCAAATGGGGCGCCAACCACCTGTTGAAGGACTGTCGCAAGGCGCGGAAGATTTACCCGGCTATGCAGCAGATCATCACTCCCGTGCAAGCACTGACGACGACTCCGCATCTCGCTATTCAGGCAGCACCCGCAAACAACAACACAACACAAGCGGCTGGAACTTTCCCTTAGCAGCAGCCGCAGCATGACACCCAGATGGCGGCGCACGAAGCATACCCGACTGCGCGAGGACAGATCAACATGATACAAAAAGGACGCCCTTCGAACAGGGCCCAGAAGCTCATCACCCTCCAAGTACTCCAGGCTACCACCAACCCGCGTGCAGTACCAGACTACCTGAGAGGGTCAGAGACGCCAATCACATTCTCCAGGGCAGACCACCCGTCGGATGTGACACGACCCGGTCACGCCGCTCTGGTTATCGAAGCCCTAATCGGCGACTACAGACTGAAGAAAGTATTCATGGACGGAGGCAGCAGCATCAACATCATATTCGCCGACACCCTGAGAAGAATGAACAGGTCGACAGAGAAATTGCCAGAATCAGAGACCACCTTCCACGGCATAGTACCAGGGCAAGCAATCACGCCCATGGGAACAATCACACTCGACGTCATCCTCGGTACACCCGAGCACTTCAGGAAAGAGTCGATCGACTTTGAAGTTGTCGACTGGAAATCACAGTACCACGCCATACTTGGGCGCCCAACTTTTGCCAGGTTCATGGCAATACCTCATTACGTCTACCTGATGATCAAGTTGCCCGGACCCAAAGGAGTAATCACTGTGCGCGGCGACTTCGACCGCTTCAACAGCTGTGACCGGGAGTTCAGCAGGATATCTGAGTTCTTCGGGGTCGAAGAGCACTTCAAGGCCATACCAGCCGACAACGACAAGACCATCTTTCCACCTCGTAAGAAGCCAGCCAAGGACGCCACCTTCAACACAAACAACGACACCGTCACCCACCAAGTCCATCCGACTGACAGCAGCAAGACGGTCAAAGTATCGTCAAGCTTGACTCCCGCATAAGAAAGCGCGCTCGTCGAGTTCCTACGTGAGAACTAGAAGATCTTTGCATGGCAACCTTCTGACATGCCAGGAATACCCAGGGAACTCACCGAGCACACTCTAAAGGTCCACAAGGACGCAAGACCAGTCAAACAAGCCATGCGACGCTTTTCCGGTCCCAAACGGGACGCAATCACCGCAGAAATCGACCGGCTGCTGCACGCCAAGTTCATCCGAGAAATCAAGGACTCGGACTGGGTCGCCAACCCTATCCTGGTGGAAAAGAAGAAGACGAAGAAACTACGGATGTGTGTAGACTTTACCGCGGTCAACAAATGCTATCCAAAGGATCACTTCCCGCTCCCGCGGATAGATCAGACCGTCGACTCGACAGCAGGCTGCGAGCGCCTATCTTTCCTGGACGCCTACTCAGGCTACTAGCAGATCAGGCTGAAAGTCGAAGATGAAGAGAAAACAGCATTCATCACACCCGACGGCGTTTTTTGCTACCAGACGATGCCCTTCGGGTTGAAGAACGCTGGCGCCACATATCAGCGCACCATGCAGGCATGCCTTAAAGGGCTTATCGGGCAAATTGTCCAAGTCTATGTCGATGACATCGTTGTCACGACCCGGAAAGAGGACACCCTAGTCGACGACCTTCGCAAGGTCTTCGCAGCACTCGACGCATATCAGATCAAGCTCAACCCAGAGAAGTGCGTATTCGGCGTGCCAGCCGGAGAATTGCTGGGATACCTTGTCTCCGCAAGAGGAATCGAAGCAAATCCCGAGAAGGTGCAGAACATACTCACGATGCCAGCACCCACCAAACTCAGGGAAGTGCAACGATTAGCCGGCCGAGTCGCAGCTCTCAGCAGGTTCATAAGTAAGTTGGGCGAGAAGGCCTTACCCTTCTACCAACTGATGAAGAAGACGGACAAATTCGAGTGGACACAGGAGGCGCAAGAGGCGTTCGACCATCTCAAAAAGACCCTGACGACTTCCCCAGTCCTGGTGGCACCACTGGAGAACGAGCCGCTATACCTATACGTCTCAGCGACAAACAGGGTGGTGAGCACGGTACTCGTGGTTGAGCGAGAAGAAAAAGGGCATACTCATCCTGTCCAGAGGCCAGTTTATTACCTCAGCGAAGTTCTAACACTGTCCAAGCAAAACTACCCGCACTACCAGAAGCTGGCGTACGGGGTCTTCATGACTTCACGGAAAGTTGTCCATTACTTCTTCGAGCACCCGATCACGGTGGTAAGCTCCTCCGGCCTAGCAGACATCCTCACCAATCAGTGCGTGACAGGACGAGTCGCCAAGTGGGTTGTCGAGATAGGACCCTGGGGGCTGAAATATGCTCACCCGAAGTCTATCAAGGCCCAAGTCCTTCTGGAATTCACTACCGAGTGGATAGAGGCCCAGCTACCAAACATCCCCGACTTATCCAATGCATGGACCATGTACTTCGACGGCTCCAAGAAATTCATGGCGGCTGGGGCAGGAGTTGTGCTCATCTCCCCCAAAGGTGACAAGTTGAAGTATGTCCAGCAGATGGACTTCCCAACACCCTCCAACAACGAAGCCGAATACGAAGCCCTGATCCACGGCATGCGAATGGCCAAGAACTGCGGCGCCACACACTTTATGATCTACGGCGACTCCTACCTGGTTGTTCAGCAAACCATGAAGTCCTGCGACGCCATCGCCGACAACATGATCGCCTACAGAGACCTGTACAACCAGCTAGAGGGCGCCTTCGACGGCTGCGAGCTACGACACATCGGCCACGACAGCAACGAGGAAGCCGACATCCTCGCCAACATGGGATCAGATAGGGTACCGGTACCACCAGGCGTTTTTCTCGAGCGCATCACGCAAAGATCCATCAAGACTCGACCCACAGCAAAACCATCCACACTGGCAACAAGCACCGCGAACCCGCCAAGCCAAGAAAAGGAGCCCATGGAAGTCATGCTAGTCGAAGCTACCTGGATAGGGCCGTACGTGACATACATACTGCACCAGAGGCTGCCAGCAGACCCAGTCGAAGCAAAGCGCATCATCAGGCGCTCCAAAAGTTTTACCGTCATCAACGGAGAACTCTATAAGAGAAGCATCTCAGGGATCCTGCAAAGGTGCATAGATACAGTCGACGGCCAAGCCATCCTACTCGACATCCACGCGGGCATCTGCGGGCATCACGCCAGCAGTCGAGCACTGGTGGCCAAAGCATTACGAGCCGGGTTCTACTGGCTAGCAGCTATGCAAGACGCGGAAGATCTAGTAAAGAAATGTACCGGGTGCCAGGAGTTCGCCAACAAGCCGCACGCGCCGGCGTCCAAGTTGAAGACAATACCGCTAGTCTGGCCCTTTGCCCAATGGGGACTGGACATGGTAGGCCCGCTGAAGAAATCCTCACCCGGAGGGCACACTCACCTCCTGGTTGTTGTCGATAAGTTCACCAAGTGGATTGAGGCCGCACCCGTCACAAGTTCGACTGCATCATCAGCGGTCGACTACATCAGGTCCATCATCTTCAGATTTGGAGTTCCGAACGGGATCATCACAAAGAACGGCTCGAACTTCACAGCCGAAGAGTTCAAAGACTTCTGCTCAGATCAAGGTATTAAGCTCAACTATGCGTCTGTCTCGCACCCGCAATCCAATGGACAGGTGGAGAAGGCCAACGGTCTCGTCTGCAGCGGCATCAAGAAACGACTGCGTCAGTCCTCTGGAGTCTGCGGACCACGCCTAACAGATCCACGCAGTACACTCCATTATTTATGGTGTACGGTGCAGAAGCAGTCCTACCCTGCGACATCAAGTTTGACGCACCACGGGTGGTCGCCTACGACGAGTCAGACGCAGAAGAGGCACTCGAAGACAGCATGGACATATTGGATGAAGCACGCGACATCGCCCTGGCGCGATCAGCCGTATACCAGCAAGACCTGCGCAACTATCACGGACGGAGATTGCGACCAAGAGCTTTCGTCGCAGGTGACCTGGTCCTCCGCCTCAAATAGAAGAAAGTGCACAAGCTCGCCTCCCCATGGGAGGGTCCATACATTGTGACAGAGGCAATTGGCAACGGAGCATATCGCCTAAAGGACTCGAAGACAGGAGCAGCCTGCAGCAACCCGTGGAACGTCGCACAACTCCGGCGGTTCTATGCTTAGTCGACTCAGCCATTGTAACAAGGGTAGCATGTCAACGCAACAGGTTTCAGACGCACTCTTTCCCTTACCAGGGTACCTAAGGGGACTGGAAGGTTTTTAATGAGGCGGCCTGTTCGCAACAATCAATAAAGTGATTTGAAGAAAATGTTGTCCACTCTACCTTCTCAGTCAAGGCAAACAAAAATCCTAGGCCATCACTCGAATCACTCGGGGGCTGCGCCACACATGTTGAAGGAAAAGCCTAGGCCGCTACTCGAATCACTCGGGGGCTGCGCCATACAGGCACAACTCGCAAAATCCTAGGCCTCTACTCGATCTACTCGGGAGTTGCGCCGCACAGGTCAAGTCAGAAATCCTAGGTCGCCACCCGACGCACTCGGGGGCTGCACCTCACAGGTCACACTTGAAAAAGCCTAGGCCGCCACTCGAACCACTCGGGGGCTGCGCCGCACAGGCACAACTCAAAAAATCCTAGGCCTCTACCTGACCTACTCGGGAGTTGCGCCGCAC
Source organism: Poa annua (assembly GCA_026929855.1). NCBI lineage: Eukaryota > Viridiplantae > Streptophyta > Magnoliopsida > Poales > Poaceae > Poa > Poa annua. The sequence continues at coordinate 218,010,390 of CM049427.1, read as the reverse complement.
AGGTCAAGTCAAAAATCCTAGGCCGCCACCCGACGCACTCGGGGGCTGCACCTCACAGGTCACACTTAGAAATCCCTAGGCCGCCACTCGAACTACTCGGTAGCTGCGCCATACATGCCTCATTGAAAAAATCCTAGGCCGCCACCCGAGCTGCTCGGGGGCTGCGCCATACAGGTCAAGTCCTAAACCCTAAATCGCCACCCGATACAATCGGAGGCCGCGGTATACAGGTCTCACTTGAAATATCCTAGGACGCCACTCGATTCACTGGGGGCTGCGCCACACAGGTTCACAACGCAGACTTAGGCTGTCACCCAAGGTACTCGGGGGCTGCGCCACACAAGTCAAAGCAGTAAGTAGGTGCGGCCGATGCAGCCGGACGTACAGTAATGCAAATAATTTCACTCATTACTCGAGAACTCTTTTAACTTCATATACTGTCATTTACATTGGCATATTCGCCACATATAGCTAACCCTGTACATCAGACGACAGCTACCTCTAATCCGCAGGTTCGTCCTTCGGCGCGTCGAGTGGGCCTACAAGGCGCTCACTCAGCTTCTGCACCTGCTCGATCATCTGGCGCGCAGCCGCCAAGGTATCGGCGTAGTCGTCATCACCAGGAAGGCCACCCAGCAACCTATCCAGGGGTAGGTGCAGCCGATGCAGCCGGACGTACGCCAGCGCCGCATTCGCCCCGGCAACGAGCTGGGCATGGACGATTTCCTTCAACGCATCACCCTCGCGGAACCTCTCCAACAAGGCGGTCAGCCCGTGCGGCTGCCCATTCTGCGGGAAGTACACGCGGTGGATGTGCCAGAGGGTCTTCCGGCAATTCTCCAGAAGAAAGGTTGCGCGCCAAGTCCTATCAAGCATGCGCGCAAGGACCCGCCCCCTCGACTTGTTCACCCAAAATTGGCGGGCTTCGTATGAGTCGCCAGCTGCCTCCCGGATAACTCGCTCCTCAACACGATCTTGTTCAACTTGCCAATCAGGGTTCACATCTGCATACAGAAGCTAGAAGTCAGAACCAACAAGTGTGACCAAAGAAACCAGCCGCAAAGGATACTAACCTTGAAGCCGAGCAAAAAATCCTCACGCTGGGAGAACTCTGCGGTAGGATGCGACCGGGACCGATGCAACAACAGCTCGGTATTCTTCAGTCTCGCCTCAAGCTCAGCCACCTTATTCTTCAAGTACGTGATGATCCGCTGGTCGTTCGCGCTTCGCGGAGGAGCTGGCGTCGCTCGACGGCGGCGAGCACCCGACGAAGATCCCTCGCCGCTCGGCCCAGCCGTAGAAGCAGAAGAAGTGCCGCCGCGCACGTTAGTCTGCCATGAGTTCGCAGAGGCAATACAGATGCGCGACTGCTCAGCACAAACAAATATAGTTGAAGAGATACTCAATTTCAGCACAAAATACTGTTCAAGGTCAGAAGACCAAACAAAATATCAGTCATTACAAGCAAAAGTTATAAGTACAGGCCACGGCGACTGCCAAATCCCTACACCACTACTACTCCGGGGCAGCAGACTCCGACCGGGAGCGGGTCTTCCGGGAAGCAGCCACCTCAGTCGCCTTGGCGAGCGCCCTCTCAAAGGTAGCCACAAGCTTCACAGCTAGCTGTTTAGCCTGCGCCTTCACTCCTCCCAGGGAAGCGGTCCGGCCATCAGGCTTCCGAGGGAAGCCGCTGACGACCTTCTCGAAATCGCCCTGAATCTGGTGGCCTAGAAGAAGCTAGAAGGTGAGCTCGGAGCCGCGTATCGTCTGCGCCCGAGTGAAGTCCGCGAGGGTGGTCGCGTCGTCCCTAAACGGAGCGGCAAGAGCGTCAACGGCAGCCGGCGGCGCATCACTTGGGAAGATGCTTCGGTGCACCGTCGTAAGCGCACCAGTCGACTGCTGCAGCGCATTTGCCGACTTCCTCAGCGCATCAGACGCATACGCGTAGACGCGGTCAAGGAAGCCGACAGCAGTCGCCAAGTCAACGGTGTCACTCGACGAGCCCTCCGGAGGAGCTCCATCGCAGTCATCTAAACAACAGATCTAATGTCAGACAAAGGAAAAGCAAAAGAAACAGTAGGCATCAAGCCGAAAGTTACCTCCAAGAGCACCGGCGAGTGAGAGGAGGCGGTCGACTTGAGTTTTCTCTTGGACGACCCGCACCCGCTCCTGGGACTCGTGAAGAGCCTTCTCAAGCTCAGTCTAAGCCTGAAGCTTCAACTCCAGCTCAGCAACCCGCCTATCAGCCTGGTCCAGAGAAGCACGCAGCTGGTCCCTCTCCTTCTCCAGGCGAACGTAAGTCGCGGCTTCATCAAGCTGCTGGCGGTAGTACGGCTGAAACACAAGCAAGAAATTAATAAAGTTGCGGGCGACTATACTAGTCACCCACACCTTCGGGGGCTACTCCCATCGGGAGCGCTGATCGCGCACCCGATGAAACTGCAGTATTACAAGTTCAAGCATAAAGGACTTACGTGGTCCAGGAGGTCGACATCTTCGGAACACGACGGAGGAGCGCGACTTGACGACGCGATGCCAGCAAGCTACGCGCGCTCCTCGACTGCCACCCGAGTCACCAGCTTCGTCGAAGGGGCGGGCGTGTGTTCCACTTCACGGTGAGGGGAGCTGACATCGCCAGAACGACGGCTGGAGCAAAAATAGTACAATGATCAACTCAGACTTGAACTACAAAGTGCAACTCGAAACCAACTAGGCACCAAGATACTCACCTGGTGGTCTCAAAGTCATCATCACTCCCCAAGGAGACAGACGCCAGCCGCGCAAACGCGCGTGGTGGCGCGGAGCCGACCGGAGGAACAGCCAACGGCTCACTCCAACCACCCGGAGAACGCGCACCCGAGGACGTCGAGACGGCTTCCTCCAGATCAGCATCGCACCCCTCGCGGGCGACGAGGCAGTCGCAGAGTCGCCTCCACTCTGGCGCTTCAGCTTCTTCCGTACGGGTTCCTCCTCGTCATCTTCGTCCTCCACCTCTTCGTTGGGCGAGGTAGCAGACGGAAGGTCGTCGTCGTCATCCTCCTCCTCCACAACCTGTGACTCATCAGCGGGTCCGTCTTCAGGGAGAGGAGGAAGGCTGACAAACAGAGACCGACCCTGAAACAAGTAGACGCAAGTCGAATCAAGAAGCAAGAAATCAAGAAACGAAGCAACAGAGAGAACAAGTCAAGGACTTACCTCGGGGACAGGTTTCGCTGCTCCGTACGCAGCGATTGGATAGTTGACGTTGCGGAGGTCCGCGGCTCGGAGGTTGGTGATGCCCCTAACCTTGGTCTCCATCGGGTGGGGCCGAGTACTAAGTGGTTGCACACGAAGACGGAAGAATGTGTCCATCAAGAAGACGCCACCCGACTCCCGCCCCAGGGTCTTGATGAGGTCGCGCAGCAGGACCATCAGCGGCCTTGTCGATTCCTTCTCCTCCTTGGCGAGCGGGTGCGCCCAGGCGCGGGTCTTCCGCAACCCTCGCTCGCCCTCAAACTGCGGCAGACCCTCCTGGTTCCACTGGATGTAGAACCATCTCCTCCGCCACCCCTGGACGGAGTCCGACTTCTTCATCTGAAAGTACGCGGTGTCACCGCGCACTTGGATGCCGAAGCCGCCCACCGGGTATGTCAACCCGCTCTTCCCGACGTTCTTGCGAACCAGGAAGAGCGACTTCCATAGCGCCCAGTGGGGTGCGATCCCCAGGAAGCACTCGCAAAGCACGATGAAGATCGCGATGCTCAAGACGTCATTGGGGGTCAGATCGTGGATCTGCACCCCATAGGCATACAAGAGACCACGAATAACATCGTGGAGAGGGAACCCGAAGCCCCGTGGAAGGAAGTCCACGAAACAAACGCGCTCCCCCTCGCGGGGTGCAGGGGATGTCTCTTTGCTAGGGGCGCGTACCTGAGCCTGGTCAGATGGAGGCAGGAGGCCCTGCAGGCGCAGCGCGTCAAGATCCGTCCTCTTCACGGTCGACCTCTGCCAGTCGCCCTCCGGCTTCTTAATCAACCCGGCGGCGGCGGCGGAGGTGCCAGCAGCGGTCTTCGGCTTGCCCATGGTCGCAGCAGATCGTAAGAGGTGGGAGGACAAAAAGCTCAAAGCTCTCGTGGAAGCAAGAATGGCAGAAAGCAATAGAACAGGAGGCGCGGACAAATGGAGATGACGATGCCCTCGGGCGGCGGCGCAGTACTTATGTCGGGCAAGTCTCAATCCCAGCCGTCCGCAAAAGAACTGCCCCAATCAATGGCATCCAGCCATCCACGTGTCGCGCGGAGAGACTAACCGTCGCCGCCCACTCCGTCCACTATGCACGGGAATCAAGGCGTCATCATCGTGCCGCGAAAATTTCACGCCCAGCTCGGAGACGTGACAACTGCTGACCGTGGTCAGCTCTGCCAGTGGGCCCCACTACGTCACGTCCCATCAGGCGCAGAGGCGTGCAAGGAAACGTCAGCAGTGACGTCATCAAGCCAACGGCTCCAAACAAGTGAAACAGCATGATAACTCGAACGCAAGATTCGAGTAGTAAGCTTCATAGCTGAAACAACAAAGTAGGACAGAGTGCTGATCTGAGAACCCGAAACATTCATTCGAGTGGCAAAGAAGGTTGAGTAAGCTCAAGCAGCCGAATCAAATCTACAAGTAAGCCAACAGGCCGAATAGAAGCAGGCTTCACAGGAAGAACAAGACAAAGAAATTCGACTGAAGGTACTACTCCCATCGGGAGTGTCCTCTTCGACTGAAGAAAACGAGTGCAAACTCAAGATCAAGCAATCCAGTGGCGCGTCCAGGAGGAAGAAGTCCTTTGCCCGACTCTACGCTTCGACCAAGCACTCGGGGGCTACTGACGTGGGGCTATCTTTCGACTAGCCCACGATGAGGCTACCTGGGCCACGCCAAGCACGGGGAGGCCCACAGAAGGCCCACTCAGGGTACCGCGTAACCTAGTCCAACTCGGTTAGGTTTCATAACCTGCCATATCTATAATCACCATCGATACCGACCACCCGAGACCTGGCTACCTATAAAGCTAGGAGGGTTGCTCGTCCTAGAGGATACGCCAACAGCCACCGCCACAAACCCTAGCGAGATCGCAATCTCGCCGCCATTGTAATCGCAACTCGCCATCAATAACAGACAAGCAGGAGTAGGGTGTTATCCACCGGGAGCCTGAACCTGGGTAAAACCTTGCTTGTCAGCCGTCGTGATCACCAACGCTCTTCTCTCTCCCCCTCAATCAACCCGGGGTGCACAACCCTGGGATTTGTCGAGTTACACCCTCGTCAGTGTCTCTCCATAAATAATAATAATATTCATCCATGTGTGGTAAACAAATTACAGCTAGGCAATTGACAGAATAATGATGTACAATCCAATGCATACACTAGTGATATGGTGTCTAGTGTGAGATTCATTCGGGCATTACAACAATATACATAGACCGGTCCAACCGCATCTATGACTAATAGTCCACCTTCCGGTTAGCGTCCGCACCCCTTTCAGTATTAAGTTACATGCAACAAATTATCGCCTTAATCAAAGTGTGTAAAGAAAGTAAGTAACATCATCCTTAGACAAAGTACTAATGTTTATCCCTAGTAGAAACAACACATCTACAACCTTAGAGCTTTCTGTCACTGCCCCAGATTAAATATAGACATGAACCTACTATCGAGTATTAATACCCCCTCTTGGAGTTACAAACAGCTACTTGGCCAGAGCAAACACAAGTAACGGAGAGCATGCAAGATCATTAAATAGCACACACATGATATATTATGAAGCAATAACTTTAGTACTCAATATTCATCGGATCCCATCAAACACAACATGGAGAATTACATAAAGATGATCCTGATAGGCAGCTCACAAGATCTAAACATGATAGCACAAGAGGAGAAGACTACCATCGAGTTACTGCTATGAACCCGTAGTCCAAGTAGACTACTCACGCATCAGTCCGGAGGCGGTCATGACGCCGTAGAGGCCTCCGGAGACGATTTTCCCTCTCGGTAGGGTGCCGGGGAGCAGTTCTGATCTCTCCTGAAGTGGTGGTGACGACGGCGGCGGCTCGGAACCCGTGGAGGAAAAGTGTTCAACCGTGCTCTGTTTTTATGTCAAGGAGGTATTTGTAGGCAAAAGACCTAGATCGGTGGACGCCCGAGGGCTCCTCCTTACCTCCCAGCGCGGCTGGCTTGTGGGCCAGGCCACCAGGTGATGAGGGCGCCTTGCGGCCCTTCTTCGTCTCTTTTTCAGTTTTACTGGACGCATATATTTTAAAAATAAATACTAGTTGGCTTGTTTTGAATTTGGCGGATATTTCCTTAAGAGCTTTTCTGAAACCAAAAATAGCAGAAAACAGGGAACTGACACTGGGGTATGCATCTTGGTAATAGGTTAGTTTCAGAAAATGCATAAAATTATATTAAATGCATATAAAACATGTACTAATATGATATAACATAGCATGGAACACAAAAAACATGTATACGTTGGATACACATCACCGTGCCTACCTCGCCTCCGGCCTCGGCATGGTGTCCTGAGGTGACGAGCTCGCCGGCCGTGAGATCCGGAGCGGCCAAAAGCGCCGGTAGCGCCCTGCTCCCTTCCGGCCCTGGGTCCCGCTGAGAAAAATTCCGATCTGGGGCCAACTAGCCGCGCCCCAGCTTCCCACTGGTTGGCCTCTCCTAGGATGGGTCCGCTCCTCCCTTAGTTCCCCTTGCTTCTTCCTGCCGTCGGCGTTGTCATTTTTGGGGAGCAGCAGCGGCCCGACTCGTCGTGGCTGACCACGAGGATGGCGGCGGCGGCGCGCCTCTGCTCCCCGCACTGCCTCCCTTGGAGGAGGAGGAGGAGGAACTGAGCCGGAGCACATCATTCGTCTTGGTGGCGGCAACCGAGGTGAGCGAACAGAACGATCCATCTATCTACTAGTCGGAAATGCAACTACGCAACTATATGCGACCGCACTGCTTATCTGGGACGTACATCTCGAATCCGACGGTCCGTGTAATACTTTGCAAAAAGACCCTCCATTTGTTTAAATGGACAAAACGACCCCTCTATATTCCATGATTGGGAGATTATTTGGAAAATGGCTAGTTAAAATAAATAATATTACATCCAAGAAAATGTTATTACGTGCGAAAAAATGTTATTACATTCGGGAAAATGTATTTGTTTTGTTATAGAACTCAGACCCTCATGCAGTTATATATATATAAACAAGTATGTAATTTGTATATGTATATATATAAACAAATATATACTTTTTATATTTATAAACATCATTCCGAAAATGCTTTAGTACATATTTGAGTACAATGCAAACTATTTTCTTATTACGTTAATCCGAATAAATAGAAACCAAAAAAATATGTTATTGCATAATCCGAAAAACGTAATATGCACTTATTAATGCTAATGATAAAAAGTTAGGTAGGTATCTTCATAATACCGAGTACAAGAAACGCTTAAAAATAAGGGGGTTAATGCAAAAAGTTAGTACGAATCTCCAACAAATGAAAGATATTGATGCAAGGTGTGATCGCACATAGTTGCGAAAAAACCGCGTTGATCTACTAGTACTAGTACAGGCAGGAAACGATCGATCGCTGCAGTAGGATCTGATGTTCACACATACGCAGGTCAAAGCACGGGATTTGGACGGGAGTAACAAATTTTTTCAAGTTTAATCGACTAATTAACCATTTTTATTTATCAAAGTTTGTTGTTCAGTGCACATACTATTTGCCCATATTTTCTCTTACAGAACACGCGACGACATTTGTCAACGCATTGTTCATTTCTAGACAACATTAGAACTCATTCATCTAGCTAGTATAATGTAGTGGAATTGTATTTTAGACAAACTACATATTCGTAATGGTTATATAATGATAATTGTATGGATATGAAGTTTGATTAAATTTTATACGCATATGTTATTTATTACACGTGATATTAGCAAAAAACAACTCCGTTAACTATAAAGGGTGTTTTAGACAATTCTACAATCTACAGTCAAATAGCCAGCTGGGTTGTAAAAAAGCTCCACTAAAAAAGCAGCTTCCCCTAGACAACAACTTTTCTGCACAACACCCACAACCAGCCACAGCCAGCCGCAACCAGACCAAACAAAAGGGGCATAAGGGGATGATGTGTGTGAGTGAGTTCCTTTATCCTAAATAATAAATGTAGTTTATGAGCATCATTATGTATAGTAAAAAAAATATGTAGGTTGTGGTATCGCACGGGCACTTTGCTGATAAAGAGTAATAGGGAGAGAGAAAATAGTTGGTTTGACTCGGTCATGTATTGTGTCGTTGTATTGGATGAGCAATCAGACGGCTCAAACTCCCATGAGTTTAGGTTTGGGGATGATACGATTTTTTTTTTTAGAAACACAGTACAAGTTACTGTAAGCGCTCATATACACGCGCACACACTTACCCCTATGAACGCACACACGCACATACTACCCCTATGAGCACCTCTGAGAGACTGAGCCGGCGGGTCTTGAGATTGACGAAGTCACCACAGGCGTCTCGCTGTCGACGGGAACGTCGCCTCCCACTGAAAGAATATTCCGCCTAAATGAGAAACACCAACACCAAACCTAGGTTTAAACTCTGGTGGGCTGGGGATACAACCATCCGGCATCTCTCCCGATTACTTTCAACTTCGTTTAAGAGTATTTGGCTGTTTGTGTTACCCAAACGCCATGGCCATCTCCCCTCACAAACTGCCGCCCGGGTCCTTGTATACTGTAGCACATATAGATCACCGCGGCTACCAGTGTTTTGATCCTGTGTCAACGTGTATCCTGAACTCCCGGCAAGTTCACTTGGACGAGCTGGTTTTTGTTGTTGCAGGCTTGAACCTGCAGGCGATCGATAGGTGGAAGAAAGGAAGAATATGAGATAGAATTTTTTCCGGCGCTCGATCGTCTGTCTTCACCTGTTGCTGTTGTACAACGACCTGATCGACCATGCACGAGTTGCTCCGTCTTCCTCGCGCCAACAGAGTAACAGACTCCACCCTCCCGCGCGGCCTGCTCTCCTAAACCATCGACGCGGCCGCCGCGCAGCCTGTGAATGGTGCGGGCACAATTGGGCTTTTCGGTGCGGATCCTTGTTTGGTTTCATTTGGGTTGGGCCTGAATGGATTGAAAAGAGAAATGGATCGGTGCGGTGTGGGCTAAGAAAAAAAGAGGAGTGGGGCGGTGCGGGTGCGGGTTGATGTCGTGCGGGTCTAGCCCATGGATGGTCGTGCGGGTTCAGTCCGTGGCGCTGCGGCAATCCCCACCACCATGTTTTTGCGCCGCCGGCGCCCAGCTGTGACCACCGCCGCCGCCGTCCTGCAGTGACCACCGCTGCCGCATTGTTCCTTCCCCGCCTCCACCTCTCTCGTAGACACGCTCCTCTGCCTCATGTCGCCTTGTTCCTCCTCCCCCGCTTCCCGCAACCGAAGCAGCGTCGCGCCGCCAGGCCTCCATCGAGGATTCGAGGGCGCCGACTTCGTCAGGGCTCCTGCGGCTGCGGAACTCCTTCCTCCACGCCACCAAGTACGTGCGCTTGGTCCGCCTCGACCCTCGCCGCGAGTCACACGACTCCTTCTCGGCTCCTCCACGGCGCCAGGCACGGGCTAATTCTCTCCTCTCCGATGAAATAGGTATGGATAATATGCCTGTACCATATTTTTGTTTAGATATAAAGGACCCCTTTTGAGGCGAGCCCCAGTTCCATTTCATAAAATGAAACTACAGGTTTGGTACAGTTCAAACGCCAGCTAAACAAAGCAGTCTAGTAACTAAAAATGAAATAGAACTAGGAACTGAAAAGTGGAAAATCTAAAAGAAACTACAGCCTGAAAACTGAAACGAAAACATGACGAGCTACAGTTTCAGAAACATTCACAACTCCGAAAAAGTTGATATGTGTGGTAGTACATGTTAGCTATATACGTTCTGACATGTACTATGTTTAATGTCAACTAGGTTTGCTAACACGTCTGCCAACATGTCTGAGAGCTCTACAACTGCTGGTGATATGGAGGCACCTTCGGCAACACCACATGCTAAGAGATCAAAGGTATGGGAACATTTTGAGATAGATCTTGCCATTGTGGGCGGTGTTCTGAAAGCTGTATGTAAGTATTGTGGAATGAAGCTCACTTCCACAAGAAGGTCTGGAACAAGTAGCCTATTGAGCCACATCTCTGAGTATTGCCGAGATATCGAAGAAAAGGTTAGGGCTAAGTTCGTGGCAACCCTTAAGAAGAAGGCATCTGATGTTGGGTTTGTCTTCAATCCTAAGAGAAGCCGAAAATTAATGATCAAGTTCTGTATGCACGCCGAGGTTGCCTTTATGAAGTTTGAGGACCCTTACTTCGAGGAGTGGATGGAGTCAATGCAACCAACTTTCAAAGTACTTGGTCGCAACACACTCCGCAATGATTGTATTCTTGAATACGATGAGATGAAGGACAAGTTGAAGCTCGAACTCGGGGTTCTTGATTCCCGTATTTGCCTCACCTCAGACATGTGGACCTCCGTTCAGAAGTTGGGCTATATGTGTGTCACTGCGCATTATATTGATGCTAATTTCATCTCGAAGAAGAAGATAATATCATTCAAAGACGTGAAGTATCCCCATACAAAAGTTGCCATTGAAGAGGCTTTCTGTAGGTGTCTATCAGATTGGGGTATAAAGCATAAAATATTCACTCTGACCTTGGACAATGCAGCAAACAATACAGCGGCAGTGCAAACCTATTTGGACACTCAAGACCATGGATTGATGTTGGATGGTGTCAATTTTCATGTGAGATGTTGTGCTCACATCTTGAACATCTTAGTTCAAGATGGTACAAAAAATATCCACACATCGATCGAGAGGATACGTGACCTGTTTAGGCATGTCAATTCTTCAGGTGGGAGAATCCAGGCATTCAAAGAACTTGCCACCAGCAAGGGGTTACCGCTGAAGGCTGGCCTTGTCCTTGACCTTCCACATCGTTGGAATACTAGTTTTTACATGCTTGTTGAGGCTATCAAATATAAAGCAGTCCTAAATAGCTATGCATGCGAGAATGGTGAAGTTGCACCCGACGCGAGGGAGTGGGATAATACCAAAGTGATATGTGATTTTCTTAGAGCTTTTGAAGAAGCTACAAATGCAGTTTCAGCGGATAGGAAACCAACGTCACATCAGTTCTTGCATATGATCTTGTGTATCCGTAATGCCTTGACGGATCCTCAGTGGAAAATTAATGCAACCATGTATAATCTATCCCTTTCTATGGATGATAAGTTTGAGAAGTACTGGAAAGAATCAAGCTAAATACTGCCCTTGTCATTGCCACAGTACTTGATCAAAGAAAAAGTTTTACTACTTGGAATTCTTTTATGAAAAGTAATGTGATCATTTTGTGGACATTAAGACCTGCCTGGAAAGTGTAGCCAAAATAATGAAGTCATACTATGAGTTATATGAAGAGCAAGTCAAAAGAAGCAATGAGCAATCTGTGTCTCGTGAAGCTAACATTAATGTGGGGTCACATGTTCTTGGTAAAAGAAGGCTTGATGAAGAATTTGCCCTATACAAGTCAAGAAGGGTAGCCTACACCCAACCAAAGTCAGAACTGGACGCATACATAGATGAGAATTTCATTGAGAATTCAATTGAAACATTTGATATACTTGCATGGTGGAAATCAAATGCGGAAAATACCCCGTACTCTCAGCTATGGATCGTGACTTTCTTGCAATTCCACTTAGTACCATGTCGTCTAAGTCTGCATTCAGTTGCGGTGGAAGAGTTTTAGGAGATACACGAGCCTCACTAACACCACATGCACTTGAAGCATTAGTCTGCGGAAAGGACTGGCTTATTAAAGTACCAGCTAATGAAGGTGATATTTTCTTTAAGAGTTCGTATGCATAAATCTAATTTCCTGGTGTGATCGTCTGCTTTGTCCAGAAGCTGCTCTGCTATATTGCTCTGCTATATTTTTCTTTAAGAATTTGTGTGCATAAATCTAATTTCCTATGCTTACTATGCATTTTGTGTAGTTTCAAGCTCAGGAGGAGGTCCAAGCTCACATGATGATGATCAGATCGGCAGGTCGGCACCTCACAAATGACCTGATGAAGTTTATGCTTCTTCAAGTTCATCAAAGCACCAGTCAATGCTTCTATTTGTTGGTTTGGTTAGGTTGGTACTTGGTGTCGTCTAAAACTGAGCTTTGTTCTTGTCTTGATCACTTTAGAGTTCAGAGTTGTGTTCGCTGTTGTTATGAACATGATGTTGTTCAGTTCACTGCTCCTATGAACCTGATCATGTCTTTGTGACATCTACGTTTGTGGTATTAAAACCTCTTACTGTTAGCATTGGTTTGTGGAGCATGCCATTACAACTATTATTAATCTTCCTGTATACTGTGTTTAGTTGGCTGCTCAGTTCTGTTGGTTGCTGCTGTTATGAACATGATGATTATGCTCCGGTCTTGATCAGTTATAAACATTTGAATGCTGAGTTCGTTCATAGAAGTAGCTCAACACTATAAATAGCAGTTGCAGTATACCGAAAGTATACCGAAACGAATTCAGCAAACCTGTAGCTACCTACCGAGTAGCTTTTAGCCTTTTTACTTAGAACCCACGGGTTGGATCCACGGTTTCAGTCCAAAATTTACATGCGGGGCGGTGTGGTGCGGGTGGAGAATCTATGTGGGGCGGGGTGGCCGGACTAAAAAAACTCGTTGGTTCGGTCTGGGTTGGACCAACAGCTTAATGACATGCGGGTTGGGCTGGAATTGGTGCGGGTTTCAAACCATTTACAGGCTGTCATCCAGCGTTGTTACCTAGGAACTAGGATTCAGCATCCTGTATAAATGTACTCCACTATCTCCTTCTCTACACCAACGTAACAACCTTTCCTCTAGCTCGTTCTCCAAAATTTGAACGCCGTCGCCCAAATCGCTCAATTCTCCCCGCACTCCCGACTACCGAGTCACCAACAGTCGAAAGGCAATGGATGAGCCGAACTCGTACGAGGAGCAGCGCAGGAGGCGGGTGGATGAGAACAAGCGCAAGATGGAAGAGCTGGGCCTGCGCGGCCTATACGCCGCCGTACGCGAGGCCGTCGTCGCCGAGCCTATGCCGGTCAGATCGACTCGACCCCTTCCTTTGTGAATGTGACCAAAGGTCCTTCTCTACTCCATTATCTCGTTTTTTACCCCGTCTAGTTTGTTCGGTCCTGCAGAACAAGAAGCTCAGGCCACGGAATCCTCGCCCTTCGTCGGAGTCCCCGATCTGGCGCTCTGCCCGCATCACCGGCCTCGGCAAGCAGCCGGATTACCACATCGGAAGGGCAAACCGTAGTAAAAGAGCCATATTACGGAAGTCAGTTCAAGTTTTCACGACATACAAAGAGAGAGTGTACGTCATCACCAAGGCTGAAGATCTCACAAAGCAGCTAGGCCACCACCATACCTTTGTCAAGCCCTTGAACCTAAATTATGCCACGGGAAGACGCGGGCTGGTAAAAGTAGAAAAACTTCTATTGTCCATTCACAATTTGTCATCGTCCCATCTGCAATGCAATTTCTTGTTTTTTCTGCGGGGGTAATGATTTGGATGGATGTCTTGCAGCCCATCCAACGACACTTCAGGAAGAGCCGGTATCTTCCGTCGTGCAATGAGACGATCATTCTGGTGGATGAGGAAGAAGACGAGTTTGATGTGTCTTACCTAGCCCGCCATGGTGCTTTCTCCGTCACTGACTGGAGACCGTTTGCCAGCGATCACAAATAGGCTGATGCTGATTGCTTGGTGTTCGAACTGGTTCAGAGGACAAATTTTGCAAAAAAAAGAGAGGACAAAGTTCAAGGTGAGATTATAAAAGCGTTTTTGATGCCCTGTTTGAAACTCGGGATATCTTGTGATTTTTAATGAGTCATTTCTTGTGAATTTTCTTTTTAAATATGTTTCGTAGTAATATGATTGTAGATTTTTTTTAAAACTTGCTTGGTGGGTTGCAGTCATCCACATGAATGTTGAATTCTAGAGTTTTTTTTGGGCCACTTTGATTTGGAGAAAACGTGGAGGAAAAGTAGAGGCTATGGAAAATTTCCATAGATGACACTGATCACTCTTTTGATTCAAAGAATGCATGGTGGATCGGAAAATCAAAAGGGAATCTGTAACACCGAATGATGTGGACAATCCATGTACATTACTAACCATGCAACCTCTTGAAAGGGGATCGTGTGCAGAAAACAAAATATTTCCTAACAACGATATTCTTAAACTAGCCAAGATCTACACTATGCAGATATAGAAGTACGGCGGAGATCAGAATACATACCCTCGTAGACCGAATAGCGGGGATTACGCTCCCGTACAAGCGTTGACGACGAAGACGACGTAGCCGACCTCTAGGTCGCGAAGAACTCGGCGCGACGAAGATGACGAAGATGACCCCGAGGTAGGGTGGAGGAAGTAGGCCTCCGAGTACCGCTATCGCAGCACCTCGCAGGGCGTCACACACATACGGTGGAGACGACGGTCTCCGAAACTCCAGTCCAGGACGAGCAGCGGAAGACTTGGACCGGAACACCAGCAGCGCGGCATCGGGCTATGGTGGAAGAGATCCCCCTCCTCTACTCGGCGCGGCTCCAACAAGGAACCACGAGATCAAGAGAGAAATTGGGAATTAATTTGTGAATTAAAAGGCCAGGGGTGCCCCTCTATATAAAGGCTCCCGGGGGGAGCCAACTTGCCAGCCAGGCAATGTGGGACTATCCCCCATTGCCTGGTGCGGCTCCCTTGGTGCGCCGGCCACCTGGTGGGCCCCTTTTGGTCCACCTAGGCCGTCCACCTTGACCCCCACCGAATTCCCTTGAGGATTTTCCCCTCTTGGGCCTTCTTTCGACCAAAAGGCCCATTTAGGGAAATCAGCCTAAATAAATTCGAAAATAAATATATAAAATCATATCTGCACATTAATTACACTAATTAATATCAAACATATTATATATAATTTATTCTAGCTCCAAAAACTCTTTCGTCGCTGCCCGATCTCCATCAGACCATTCCCGGGACGTTCCCGGTGATCTCTTTCCTTTCCGGTTGTCTTGTCGAAACCCCTTAAGTGTGTTACCCTAGCGGTTCGATATAATAACAGGTACGATCAAGACTCCTCTATGATCGACGACTAACTTGTAGGCCTGGACCCCATGAATTAATCCCTGTGATATAACGAATGACTTTCATCTATCAAACCTGGACGTCTAGTCTTAAACCCTTTGTCATGGCGATACTTAGCGTATCCGAGTATCATTCTCAGATATCTCCATACCTAGCATGATCTCGTTACCGACATCGCTATCTTCTACTCGTCTATGATTTTATGTCAGCTCGTGACCTAGTCACATGTTTGCAAACTCATTTGACATAATCTCACCGAGTGGGCCCTAGAGTATCTATCCGGCTATGCGGACTGACAAATCCCGCTGTTGACCCCTCGTCTCAACTACCCCCTTCCGATACCCAAAAGTATCACCTATCATTGTCACACTATATAAGATATGACGTTTGGTGCGATCAAAGTATCTTCCAGGGATAACAATAAGAGTTGATCTCACGGTCTTAAGGCGTAACGACTATGTCCTATAAATACTGGGTATGTCCATCACATCGTTACACCTAACGATATGACTCCCATTGCCGACCGGCGCCATGCCCTATGATCGGAAAACCTCGATCATCAATCGTGCAACGAAACTAGTCTTAGTAGAGGCTAATAGGGACCTGGTTGTTTATCTACCACACCTGTATTAATGTTTTCGCTTAATACAGTTATAGCATGGTGTAAAACATATAATGAACAATTTGGGATATTGTCAATAAACTATGTTCATTAAGTGCCTCTAGGTCATATTCCCTTCAGTCTCCCACTTACACTAGGGTAACACTTAATCTAGTTTACAACTTGGTAAAAGCTCAACACCCATAGCATCTTGGTGCCTGCTCGCCCCGTGGAAGAGGAATACAGTCAATAGAACTCACACATTGAGATCTATATGTGCTTTGCAACACTTCTATGTCACCTTGTTTGACATCAACCCGTATCTTACGATGACGGTGAAATATATCCCAGTGGATGGAGTGAGACTCGAGCATTCGCGTAGCATGCGCCTTAAAAGTCTAAGAGATCTATTAAGGGGACCACATACGCTCGGAAAACTGCTCAGTCCAATCACACTCGCTACTTCTAAAGTCGCGATATATTTCTATACCTATGTAGATTGTGCGACAGTGCATTCATATGCGACTTTGCAAACTAACCATGTCTATTTTCAAAATAAAGGACATCTCCTATATGAGATTGCTAGTCGTATGGGTCAGTGTCATAACTTGCATCATCGTAACTGAAAGAGCATTTTCCCTCATGTGTGGTTTTGGTAATTAAATGACAATCTCTATGGACTAATGTTTGCATTGAGATATCATTATAGATCATGTCCATGGAATTGTGGAGTTCATGTGTTGAACTCTTGAAGCTCATGTGTTGAGTGAAGCTTATTGCAAGAATGTCTTCAAGATTCAAGACATCATCTTAGTGAAGAAAAGATGAGTTGTGCAAGACCAAGAGAAGCTTTCTCGAAAAGATCCTACGCTTAGTGCTTGCAATGGATACATAAAGACGAAGCTTAGCGAGACTCTCCCATTGTGAGCATGGGGGAGTATTTGGAGAAGTCTTCATCAAGCATGTGCTTAGACGCGCAATCAAGAAAGATGAACCACTTGAAGAGATCAAGATAGTCATCATCCAACTCAAGTGGAATGCTCAAGGCAAAGGTATGATCTTGATAGGGCTATAGGATAGATAGGCGTACTATCAAGAGGGGCTCTCAAGTTAGTAACTTGATCGCATTCTTGTGGAGAGCTCAAACCTTTGCATACTTGGCATATCATATTTCTTGGTTCTTATTTGGCTTTTATGTTGGTGAGGAATTAGAGCTTGGTTCATCTCCATGTCAAGCTCTAGTTCATCGAAATCGGTTTTACTTTGGACAACTTGTTGCGTTTTCGGTGGCGGAAATATTGCCGGTTCTACCTTGAGGAAAGTCCCACACCGGTAGTCATCGTCGCTATCTTTCCAACAAAATTGGTCTCACCTCATTTGGAGTTCATTTGCAAAAGTTATAGCAGTTTTCGTTTCGGTGTTCTGCTGATTCGGATTATTGGGGTCGGATATTCCGCCCTACCGGAATTTCCGGTTCCCCAGCTCATCCAAGAAAAATGGCTAAGGAAAGGAGAAAAAGGGTTCTGACTCCAGTCGGAAATTGTGCTCGGAAATTTCCGTCTACCGGAATTTCCGAGTGCCCCCAGAAAAGTCCTCCAGAAATGGCTAAGGAAAAGTTTGGTTTTGCTTCTGACTCCAGCCGGAATTTCCGAGCTCTCTTAGACCGGAATTTCCGGGTGACCGGAATTTCCGAGTCTCTCTAGACCGGAATTTCCGGATGACCGGAAATTCCGAGTCTCACTTATACCGGAATTTCCGAGTGTCGAAACAGCCAACGGCTATATTTCCTGGAGGGGTATAAATACCCCTCCACTTCTTCCTACTCAGCTAATCCAAGGCAGCACGACTTTCCCCTCTCTCCTACTCCATTATTGACCTTGGAAAGCTCACTTCCCTCTCAATCCCTCCATTGAATCTTCCATATTCTTTAGGGAAAGTTGAGAGGAGATCTAGATCTACAATCCTACCAATCCATCTCTCCTCTAAGTGAGGGGAACTTAGTGGATCTAGTTCTTAGAGTTCCTTTATGGTTCTTCTTCTTTGTTCTTCCTCTCTTCTCCCCCCATAAGCATTAGTTGCTTTTGGTGGGATTTGGGAGTAAAGGATTTGACTCCTTTGTGGTTTCCTTTGTTCTTCCTCTCTTATTCCCCCATAAACATTTGTTGTTGTGTTGGAATTTGAGAGTGAAGGACTTGAGCACTTCTTGTGCTCTTGCCATTGCATTTGCATCGGTTTGAGCCCTCCACGAGGATTCGTGGTGGTATTACTTGTGAGCTTGTTACTCTTGGGTCTTTGGACCCTAGACGCCTTTTGTGGCCGGTTTTTGTGGCCAAGACCTTTTGTGGTCAAGACCTTTTGTGGTCACTTGAGAGCCCCCAATTAAGTTGTGGGTGTGTGCCTCAAGACTTGGGAGCCCCCAATTAAGTTGTGGGTGTGTGCCTCAAGAGTTGTGTGGGATTCGATCTTCGCCCCAAAGGAGATCAATAGTGCAAGGTGAACTCGCAACCTTTTGTGGTTGAGTTCATCAGGAGAAGAAGGTGAGCCTTTGTGGCGTTGCGGCTAACCTGTTGTGGTTGCGCACACCTCTCCAAACGAGACGTACACCTTTGGGTGGAACTCGGGAATACATCCTCGTCTCCGCGTGCCTCGGTTATTTCTATACCCGAGCTCTTTACTTATGCTCTTTACATTGTGATAGCCTTCGTGCTTGAAGTCATATATCTTGATATCATCTTGTTACTAGTATTGCTTAGCTTAAGTTGTTGGTGCACATAGGTGAGCCTAGTTTATATATATCTAGGTTGTATGCTTGTTAAAGTAAACCTCTAGTTTTATTCCGCCTTTATCAAGCATACCGGAATTTCCGGGTCATTCGTGTACCGGATATTCCGGCTACTCGGAATTTCCGGGTCACTATTGGACCGGATATTCCGGCTCCTCGAAAAAGTTTTAAATCGCCTATTCACCCCCCCCCCCCCCCCCTCTAGGCGACGTCTATCCGTTCAATTGGTATCAGAGCCAGGTTATCTCATTATTAGGACTAACCGCCTAGAGATAAAGATGTCGTTTAGAGATCTAATGCACAATCCCTCTTATAGATTCGATGGCACAAATTATGATGTTTGGAAAATTCGCATGCTTAATCTTTTTAGAGACATGGGTTCTAATTTAGAGAGTATTGTAGATATGGCTTTTTCTCCTCCAAAGGATTATCAAGAATTATCTTTAGAGGATGAGAAAAACTCTTATCTCGATACTCTAGCATCTAATGGTCTCATATGTGCTTTGAGCGATGTAGTGCTTGCGTCAGTCATGCCTTTTCGGAGCGCTCATGAATTATGGACAAAACTTCAAGATATATATGAGGTGTCCAACATTTCCAAGGATGATTGTCCTCCTTCCACATCCGGTCGTGGTGAGTTCACGACTCCCTCCACTTCACCGACATGTGGTTTGCCACAAGGTAATGATATGGTGAGTGGTGATAGAAATTGCAATCTTGATGGTGAATCCACTATTGACTATACTTCTCACCCATCTTATTGCAATGCTCTATCTTTGGACTTAAACACCTCTAGCACTCCAAATGTCATACATGCTAGTGTTGATAGTCCTTGCATATCATGTAGTAGTTGCTTAACTAAATCTCATGATGATATGCTTTCCTTGTCTTGTTGCCATAATCAAAATGTGTCTATTTCCTCTAGTACTTGTTTGGCTAACAATGTAGAGGAATCCCAACAATTGTTGGAACAAGACTTGGACCTCCAAGGTGCTTCAAGTGTCTCTTCGTCGTCTTCATCCACTACTCACATTTGCCTAATGGCTAAGGAGTATAAGGTATCTCCTACCGTGCACTCCAATATATCTCATGATGATGATAATGATGATGATGATCTAATTAAGGAGAAGTTTGATATTGTCTCTCATGCTCTCTTAAATAATAAAAATGCTCATGAGAACTTCTTAGAAATCATGACTACACTTTTTGAGCTTAAGGAGACCTTTGAGGCTATGGAGACCCGTTGTCATGAAGGGTGGGGTCTTGCTCGTGATTCCGCGGGTGAGGTCCATAATCTTGAGAATGCTCTTGAGGAAGAGCAAGAAACTCGGGTTGCTCTCGAGGAGAGATTGGAATCTAGTGAGGAGTTAAACAATGAAGTAATTGCTAAACTCACTAAAGAACATGACCATGCTATTGCTAAATGTAATGTGCTTAGTAAATAAAATGCTAAGTTAAATAATGAGCTTGTCATGTTGTCTCCTTCCATTACTAATATTAATGATGCTTGTGCTACTAACTCCACTTTGTGTGAAGCATCTATTTTGAAGGAGAAAGTTGAGCTAAGGGCTCAACTTGATTTGCTAACTAGCAAGTATGGGAAGTTGGAAGAAACTCATGAAAAGCTTTTTAGCTCTAATGAGGATCTCCTAGCATTCCATGCTAAGCTAAAGTTAGATCATGAGGCGGTCACTACGAAGGTAAAATCTTATGAGCCTCTTGTGAACACTAGCACAAACTCTACTTCTAATGCATTATTGCCATGTGCTAGTTCTAGTAATTCATCCACTAATAAAATTGCTACATCTTGTGATGAATTACATTCCTTGCCTTGTTGCTCTAACAATGTAGCATCTACTTCCTCTAGTATTTGTGTTGAATCTAACCATGTAGAGGAACTCAAAGAGCTCAAGGCACAAGTCACTTCCTTGAAGAAAGACTTGAAGAAGTTTCATGAAGGGAAGTCCACCCTCGACAACATGTTGAGAGTGCAACAACTTCCTCATGACAAGAGTGGACTTGGATTCAACTCCAACAACAAGAACAAGTCCAAGAACAATATGAAGCACAAGTTCGTCAAGAAGAAGGGCCAAGAACAAGTTATTGGTTCGGCCAAGATTGTGTGCTTCAAGTGCAAGGTTGAAGGGCACCATGTGAGATCTTGCCCTTTGAAGAAGAAGCCTCTTAGTGAGAAGCAACAAGGGAAGCAACCTCAAGTTCAAACTCAAGCTTCCCAAGTTGAAGAACCTTCCCTTCCCAAGAAGAAAGGTAAAAGCCGCCTTTGCTACAAATGTCGTGGGAAGGATCACTTTGCTTCTTCATGCACTCATGGTACCTTATCCAACCCTCCTACTATTGATAATGTTCATTCTCTTCGGAAGGATAAGGTTGGCAATGTGTTTGCCAAAGTTATTGGTACTCAAAGTGGTGTCAAGAAAAGAACCATTTGGGTTGCCAAACCTATTGTGACTAACCTCTTAGGACTCAACTTAGTTGGGGACCAACAAGCTAAAACTTGATCAATAGGTGTAAGTGGAGGACATTGGAGACTTGACTACATCATGAAGAATTAAGGGATCTTCATCATCCATATTATCTCAAGTCAAGTCAATTGGATTATATTGTCTTAGCATATATCCAATGCTCCTCCTTGCGGTAACTTGTATCTAATTCATATGTATACATTGAAAGTTACTTGCACCCTTACATGTGTTTGGTTTTGTGCCTTACTAGTGTTTCATATGTGTTGTGCACTCTACTTACTTCTGTTGAGTAATCAAGCTTGTGTATGATGGTTTGCACACCATGTATGTTTGAGCCTCTTGTCTATTTGTTTTTTTTTTCTTAATTGGCTCTTTTAGGGATTTTAATGGACTATCCCATTTTGGAGGAGTGATGTGCTTTTTGGTAACTCACCACCTTAAAATGTGTATTCATGAGGAATACCACTTAGTAGTTATATTTCAATATTATCTACTCTCTTTGTGGTGTGTCTTACTCATGAGAAATTCAAATTCTAATGTCCATTAATTATCTCTTGTTGGATTTCTTTTGCCTCTTGTTACAAAGAATGGATTATCACATTATGGGGGTGTAATAAGCTATGTGCATATTACAAGCCTAGAAAATGTGAACATGAGAGGTAGTGTCCCCTAGAGTTGATATTGTTGATTATCTTGTTCCTAGGTGGCATGGTACTCAAACAAGTTCCATATTTGCTTAAATGCATTTTGATCAACCATCTTTTGGTATCTTGTTTGTGAGAAAGTTTCTTGATGCCTAGAATGATCATTGAATATGTGAAGTCATCAAGAATATCTAGATAAGCATGTTTTTCAATTCTTTTATTTTGCCACATGCTTATGTTTTGTGAATATGATCTTGAATACATATATGTCATATACCACCGATAAATGTCTCCATACAATCATTGTCTTTGACAAGTGATAATTATATTTGTGGTAAATGTATTGATCATATTTACATTGGCTTTTGTTCCTAAATTGTATTATTCTATCGCCAAGTTTGTGTTGGTTTAACCACCCATTTGTCTTCTTTGCTTCATTTAGATCTTTTTGTTGCTCTACTCATAATTTGTGTTGTGCTTTCTTGAGTTAGGACAAGCAAGGATCCCATTGTTGTGCAATTACATTCGAAGACTTAATTCTAAGTAATTCACTATTCTTGGGGGAGCTATCCTACATTGAGTAGAACATCATCCTTTTAATTGTTATCGGGTCTTATTGTTTTTCTTGAACTTTGTGTTCAAAAATATATATGGAGGGTAATGATCCCACTTGTGTGCATTTTGTATTTACATAAAAGATCTTAAAAATGCACTAATCATGGGGAAGCTACTCTATACTCTTTAGAACACTATTCTTTAAATTGGTTTTTAAAATTGGTTTTGTATCTTATTGCTCTTCTTGAACATGACTAAATGGTTAACAATATATATGAAAAGTGATGATCCCATTTTTGTGCATTTTGTATTCAAATACAAGATCATAAGTAATGCACAAATCTTGGGGGAGCAATCCTATATGTTATTCAACATTAGTTGTCTTCAATTGGTGTTTGTTCCCAATGACATGTCTCTTTGAAAGACAAACATTTTTCGTCTTGGTACTTTGTGCCATCATGAAAATTGTAGAGGGCTTGGTTTATTTGTTGAAACCTTACTCTTCTTTGTGGAGTTGGCTATCTCATCCCATGGTTCCTAGTCTACCTTTTTGGATGAGATAAACCTTTGAGCATGCTTGTTTGATTTATTTCTTATGCTCATTGGTTTAGCCTTGACCTTGATTTCATTTGTTATCTTTTCAAATTGGTTTCTCCAATCATGTGTTGGTTTGAGTCTTTTGATACAATGAGGACAAATCCTTCTCTTGCCACACTTTTGCGTAGCTTCTTGATTTAATTGGTGTTTTGTCCAAATTGTATCTCGCCTGGTCCTTGAAAGTTTTGTGCATGCATATTTACTATTTGTATATCTTATGGCATGTTTACTTTCGTTGATCCAATATATAGGATGAACTCCATCAAATCCTAAATGGCTAAGATGTGCATGAAATTCTATTTCATATCAATATGCACATATTTATGCGGAGTTTGTCCTATGTATTGTAGTTGGACTAACTACTTTGGACCCAATTAGTTTGGGTACCATTGTGTACTTGATTTGTTTTAGGTACATGGGAGATGCATTGGAAGCTTGTCTCGTTTTAAAGAAGATGTCTTCACCATGTGCTTCTTGGAGCCAAGCTTGGATGATTGTGAACTCTCATCTTCTACACCGTCAATGCTATCTCGGTAACAAGTATCTAACTCATGCATTTACTTCTAGCTCTCAACCTTGTGTAGGTTGTTCTTTGGCATGAGTTTCACTAAGTTGCATTTGATTTTGTTTTTGCAAAGTTTCTTTCAAAACATCTTCATTGCAAATGTGAGTTAGCCGGGATGATTAAACATCAAGGGGAATATATATTTATATATAATCATTTTCATGATTCATGGATCCCCAATACGTTAATCTAGCAAATTCATTTCAAAGTCTCTCATATGCAATATTGATGAATTCTCATAAATCATTTGCCTCATGTGATATTTGTTTTGTGTCTCAAAGTATCCCAACTATCACTTATCCTATGTGGGTATTTGTGATACTTTGAGAACTTGGTGTTGGAAGTTTATCTATACCCTCTAAGAATAATTTGAGCTATGTGCTTTGCTTTCAAGCAAAAATTCTTATTGGTGTATTTATGACTTCCTCGTGGATACCACGTGCGTTAACTTGTACCTACATTGTGTGTGCATGTTTCTTTGTGGACTTAGTGTCCACTTAGAAACTTATACACATGAGGGTAGTTACATATTTAATTGGTATTCAAAATCTTTAGTGATCACCTTTTATTACTTTCTTGATTCTTTGGTGATCTCTAAATGGCACAAACTTTGTTTTTCTATTGGTTTCACATTGCCTCTTAATAAGCTTGTGATCCTATTTGATTTATCCTCTTGGGTGTGCTTGTTTACGAAATACATGATATGCACTATGTGCCTCATAATTTGAAAGACTATGATGTTGCTTAGGCTCATCCTTGTTTAGTCTCCTAAATTGTATTTCCATGTCACACCCATCCTTTCCCGGTTGAGCAAGCCTCTATACAATCTTGCATTTTTTGTGTTCGAAAGCATCTAGGAGGAAGCGAGGATTCCATGTTATCCACACCATATTGAAATACAAATATTTTCATTGTGCATGTACCTTGGGGAGTTCCCTCTTGATTTTTAGAACACTTGGTTGATCTTATCATAACATCTTCTTGTGCTCTATTGGTTTTGGATCCCTTGATTGCTTGCTTCTTTGTGAATGCTTTTCCCCTTTTGCAATTGGTATCTGTAACAACCCAACTTTGTGTAATATAAGTTGTGTTCCAAGCATTTCATGCATTGCATTTTAATTGTGCAAGAATTCCAATTAAAAATTTGAACATTTGATATTAAAACAAATGGTTAAACTCTTGCTTCTTATGAGAAATTTTAAATATTCAAAATTTTCAAAATCCTTCGATGCCATTGTCTTCCTTGCAAAATTCTGAAATCTAGAGGTATTTTTCTACAATTTTTCTGTTTGCAAAAAGGCCCCCAAATTCTCTGTTTTCAAGCCAGGGGTCTGTCTGCAAATAAAAACTGGCTATTTTCTTTTTCCTCGGGGGGGGGTTTCAGAAAATAGTCAACGTCTTCTTCTTCGCCACTGCCTCCCGTGCGCCGGTGGCACTCCTCCGGCCGTCCGCCGCCGCGATTGCAAGGAGATTCACGCCGCCGCCCCTCCCACGGGTATAAGACCCTCCGCCGCCGCTGGAAACCGAAGAGAACCTCCAATTCGCCTCCTCTCCGCCGCCTCCACTGCTAACCCTAGCCTCGGAGCTTCTCCGATTCCGGCGACTCCGAGCCACCTCTTGCTCCGGCGAGACCTCCCCTAGCTCCGCCGTCGTCCTCCGCGCCTCCTCCTCCAGCAGTTCTTCCCGGGAAGCTCCACGAAGCGAGGAATCAAAGTTTTCATCCCGCACTGCCTCGCCGCCGGTGAACTTCATTCCGGCGAACAGAGGCCTTCCCTCGCCTCCCCGTCTCTTCCCCGAGCAGAAGGTCGCTCCCGCGCGCCTCCCTGTGCCCTCCTCCCTCTCCCCCGTGTCTCGATTTCTCACGCCGCCGTGCAGCAGCTCCGGCAGCCGCGCCGCCGCGCCGTACGGCCACTCCGGTGACCAAAAGCTGGCCGCGCCGCCCCTATCTGGCCCGCCTCGAGCCACTGAGGCGAGTGCCGCAAGGCAATCGAGTTGGTTCGCTCGATTCCGAGCGAATCGAGCTCGGCCGTGAGCAAATTGGGACGGTGACGTCATGTGACGTCACCTGTTCTTGATTTCCTGTTTTATTTTCTTTTTTTTTCCTGTTTTAATTAATTCTTTTCTGTATTATTTTAATTATGACAGGTGGGGCCATATTTCCAGAATTTTACTAATTCTTCTATTCAATTACCAAATGTTTTGAATCATGAAAAGTTTTGAATTATGAAATATGAAATAATTTATTTGAATAAATTTGAATTTGAATTTAAATATTCAAATTTTGGAAATTCATAACTAATTCAAATTTAATCAGAAAAATATGATTTTTATATCAAAATGTTCAGAAAAACAAATTCTTTTCAAATATGATATAACCATACATATTTCATGTAATGCAATTAAATGTTTAGTTTCCCACTAATAAACCCTAATTCTAATTATGGGTATGTTTTCCAAACCCATTTAAATTGATGATTGCATCTAGGGCTCCCTCAAATGACATCTCATTCATGTGATTGCGCATTGCATCAACATGTATTGATTGAATCCTTCCTTTCCTGTATTTGGTTCTTCGCGATAGGATTCGAGCCCGAGTGTACCGACAACACCTCCGAAGATCTGTATCCAGCTACTGACGAGCAAGGCAAGCATAACCTCTATCTGCACATAAGATTTCAAAAGTATTTGATTCTGATGTTATGCATACGATTCAAAGATGTTTTGGTTAAGTATAGAGTGTCAGTTGTCATTGCATCGCCGCTTATATCTGCTTAGCTTTTCCTGTCCATCCAGTCGATGAGTTCGAGGTGGAATGGGTATACATGGTGTACATGGTGTATTAAATTATGCTAAAGGCTTGGATGGGAGGCCACATTGGGATTGTGGTGTTTGTTCCATTCTTGCCGACCTAGGAACCGAGTTCTCGTCTTTGGAACCAAGACTATTCGTGCATCCACACAGGGCATTCATTTTCCCCTCGACTCCAACTTGCCTAGCCTACTACGTGAAGCCACTAGTTCGAGTGTTTCATTCACATGTGGGGATGATTAGGAGCTAGGGCAACAGGGCTGCGGTCCAGATGTTGACCCTAGTAACGTGCACTAGGGACCGCTGCGGTGGTCAGACCTACTGCTGTGGCTCATGGACATAGGCGAATCTTGGGAAAGGTCGTGGCCAACCCTTCTGCCGGCACTCCTCGGAAGAGTGCTAATGTCTGGCGCAAGGATTGGTTGGCGTGTGTGGGTAGTTACACCCCCTGGAGGGTAAATCTTTTCGGAAAGCCGTGTCCACGGTTATGGACGACTTGGTACCTCATGTCTGATGATCATAGACAACATTAATTGATATGCTAAAACTTGACAACTAAGGGTGGTTAGAATTACTTCCTCGGGTTGAGCGAGGGGGTGGTTCTGTGGGTGGTGCAAACGATGACATTCTGGTGGCTACAGAAGACGGAGGAAGACGACAAGTGTTACATCCTTATCTCATTTCAAAAGGTCTACTGATACGAGATTCTCCCCTTTCTCGATTTAAAAGAAAGTTGGCTTTATGCAAAGAACATCATCACTATTCCATGAACGGGCAGATAACGGGCAGGTTATGTAAGTCTTGTTGAGTACCTTGTACTCAGCCTTGCGCACTTTTGGATAGGTGAAGGCTCCTACTCCGGTGAAGGCTTCTTCATGGACATCGACGAGTGAATCGGGGTTCCCGGGCAGCAGCCTGGAATAAGTGGGCGGGACGTCGCCTTATGTTATGGCCTCTTAGGCCTTTTGGATCTTGTTATGTAGCATAACAATATTTGCTTTCGTTGTTTGGTGTACTGTTAGGTCAGTGACCTAAGTTTGTAATATTTGCTATCTTTACTCTGCTAAGAGTTGTATAATATCGCTTTCGAGTCGTAGAGTCACTGTGATGTTACCGAATGTTCAACTGTTGGCTCTCGAGATCGAGGTTAGGCTTATATCAGATGAAGATCTGGGATTTGTCTAGCTTGGCTCTCGGGGGTGCTACAGGTTTTGGTATCAGAGCAGGACTGCCTGTAGGAAACCCTTTTTGTTGGTCGATGTTGAGTCTAGTACTTGTGAAAATTATTTGAAAGCTAAAATATTTACCCCAAATCTTGATAGGATTCTTTTTCTCCTTATCCATGAATCTATTCTTGGAGCCTCTTATCTTGATTTGATTTTACAAAGGTTTACCCTCTTACCTAATACCTCAAAATCATAGGATCTCGAAGTTTGGGTAGTGTTCTTTCGTACCTATTTTCGGTTGCGATTCTCAGAGTGTTCTATATGCTTCAACTCCGCTGAAGCATGTATCTTTCTTTTTCCAAACCTGAATTCCACTGCTTGACCATCTCTTATCATTGATATCCTGTTACCTTCCACGTCTTTTCATCTATCCTGTTTACCGGTGGATCTAACCTTCGTGGTCTCTGTTCTATGCTATCAGGATGTCAAGTGGTACTCGTGGCCAGGGCCGTGGTGGTCGTCACCATGGTGATGATGATGAACTGCCACCACCTCCCACAATGGCGCAGGTTCTTCAGAACATCGAGAACAATCGCGTGCGGACTGAACATCTCCTTGAGCGAGTGGCCCAGAACACAGAACGTCGTCCCAATGTCTGTGCTACACTTGGAGATTTCCTTAAAGCTCAGCCTCCTACCTTTGCTGAATACAAGGAGCCCCTTGAAGCTGATGACTGGATCCGTACAATTGAGCGTAAGTTTGCTGCTCTCCATGTTCAAGCCAATGACCGTGTGAACTTCGCCACCTACCAGCTAGAGGGTGCAGCTGGCGCTTGGTGGGAAGGTTTCTTGGCGTTGCAGGCGCCAGGACATGAGGTCACTTGGGAACAATTCCGTACTTCCTTCCGTGCTGCCTATATCCCTAAGGCAGTAATGGACATCAAAAGAAAGGAGTTCCTGGAACTGTCCCAGGGAAGGTTGAATATCGAGGCTTACGGGCGTGAGTTCACTCGTCTCGCTCGCTATGCCCCTCGAGATGTTACCGATGATGCGGATAAACAAGAGCTATTCCGCAAGGGCCTGAACCCAGCACTTCGGTATGAGCTGCTACCCTTTAAGTTCCAAACCTTCCAAGATCTATACAACCAGGCTATCACCCTTGAGAATGGAAGGAAGGAAATGGATTCTGCTATGAGGTCTGTCTCCGGGGATCCTCGTGCATCTGGTTCCGGCTTCAAGAAGCGCCGTGTGTTCATTCCATATAGCGCTATTCCAAGAGCTCCCTATGCTCCGAAGCCTGGTGGCTATACTCCTCGTCCACCTGCACCCCATGCTACCTCGACCTATGGTGGTGGGCAAGGTTATCGCCCCCCAGGTGCTGCTCCAGCCGGACTCACTTGCTACACTTGTGGTCAGCCCGGCCACTTCTCCTATGGGTGCCCACAGAATGCTGCTAAAGGTGGAGTTACTCCGCCAAAGAAGGATGCTAAACCATCTGGAGCTGGACGTGGTCGTCTGACCCATGTCACTGCTGAGGCTGCTGAAGAAGATCCAAGCGTCATTCTTGGTACGCTTCATCTCAACTCAATTCCAGCTACAGTTTTGTTCGATTCCGGAGCATCGCATTCATTCATTTCGCAAGGATTTGCTCAAAAGCATGGTATCCTTCTAGAGGAAATGTCTATCTCTATGGAGATTAATACCCCGGGATCTCGTTGGCGGGCAATCTGGACTGCCCCTGAGCCCAACATTGTTATAGGCTCTTTATCTTATCCCGTTTCTCTTATTGCCCTCAAGTCAACTGACCTTGACGTCATCTTGGGCATGGATTGGCTGGTACGGTACAAGGCCGTTATTGACTGTGCAGCCAGATCTGTAAATATGACCCACCCCTCCGGTGAAACTGTTCGGTACTGGTCTCCTTCCTCAGTACCTTCCTCGGCAACATCTTTTCCAAGCTCAGAGTTGTGTGCCATGGACGCCACACCTACCCTTGAGATTCAAGACGTTCAGGTGGTTCGTGAATTTCCAGATGTTTTTCCTGAGGAGTTGCCTGGTATGCCACCTGATCGAAGTGTGGAGTTTGTTATTGAGTTGGTTCCTGGAACTGCTCCAGTCTCCAAAAGACCTTACCGTATGCCTAAGGAAGAGTTGGTGGAATTAAAGAGACAGTTAGAGGAGATGGAAGAAAAGGGATTTATCCAACCTAGCACCTCTTCTTGGGGATGCCCTGCACTCTTTGTTAAGAAGCGGGACACCAACATACCTCGACTGGTGGTTGGCTATCGACCGTTGAATGCTGTGACAATCAAGAACAAGTACCCCCTTCCTCGGATCAATGATCTATTTGACCAACTAGCTGGTGCTACTGTCTTCTCCAAGATGGATCTGAGGTCTGGTTATCATCAAATCAAAATCCGGGAGGATGACATTCCAAAGACGGCATTTCAGACACGGTATGGTCTCTATGAGTATACTGTGATGTCCTTTGGTCTTACCAATGCTCCAGCCACTTTTATGCGGTTGATGAACTCAGTATTCATGGAGTACCTTGACAAGTTCGTCGTGATCTACATCGATGATATCCTAATCTACTCCAAAACCGGAGAAGAACACGCAGAGCATCTGCGTTTGGTGTTGACCAAGCTTCGTGAGCATCGTCTCTACGCCAAGTTCTCTAAGTGTGAGTTCTGGTTGAAAGAGCTCATCTTTCTTGGCCATGTTGTGTCAGCCGACGGTGTTACCGTCATTCCGGAGAAAGTTCAAGCTGTTTTGGATTGGGAGACACCTAAGTCAGCTAAAGAGATTCAGAGTTTTCTCGGACTTGCTGGTTATTACCGTCGCTTTATTGAGAACTTCTCCAAGATTGCAAAGCCCCTGACTGATCTTCTCAAGAAAGGAAAGAAGTTTGAATGGTCAGAAAAGGCAGAAGAAAGCTTTCAGGTATTGAAAACCAAGTTGACTACCGCTCCAGTTCTTGTTCTTCCTGATACGAGCAAGGATTTCGTTGTTTTCTGTGATGCTTCTCTTCAAGGGCTCGGATGTGTGTTGATGCAAGATGGTCATGTCGTGGCCTATGCCTCTCGGCAGCTGAAACCACATGAGCTGAACTATCCAACCCATGATCTAGAGCTGTCTGCTGTTGTACATGCTCTAAAGCAATGGCGGCATTATCTCTTTGGTAATCGCTGCGAGGTCTATTCAGATCATCAAAGTCTGAAGTATCTATTCACCCAGCCGGATCTGAATCTCAGACAGAGAAGATGGTTGGAACTTATCAAAGACTATGATCTGGGTCTCAACTACCAACCTGGCAAAGCGAATGTTGTTGCAGACGCGCTAAGTCGGAAGTCTTACTGCAACAATCTGATACTTAAGAAAGCTCAACCCTCCCTCTATGAGGAGTTTGCACGACTCAACCTTGAAGTTGTCCCTAGTGGATTCCTGGCAAATCTAGAGGTGAAACCCTCTCTTGAACAACGGATCATAGCTGCCCAAAAGAATGATTCTGATATCACTCAGATTAAGCGGAACATTGCTGACGGAGCAGCTACATGCTTCACCATCGATGATCAAGGTACCGTTTATTTCGGCAAGCGTCTAGTGGTGCCCAAGAAGCAAGATCTGAAACAACTTATCCTTCGAGAAGCTCATGAGTCACCTCTTTCTATCCATCCCGGTGGCACTAAGATGTACAGGGATCTTCGACAAAGATTCTGGTGGTCCCGGATGAAGCGAGAAATTGCTAAGTTTGTGGCAGAATGTGACGTCTGTCGTCGCGTTAAAGCTGAACATCAAAGGCCAGCTGGTACCCTTCAACCCCTTTCTATTCCTGTCTGGAAATGGGATGAGGTTGGTATGGATTTCATCACTGGCCTTCCAAAGACTCAAAAGGGAAACAATGCTATCTGGGTAGTCGTGGACCGCCTTTCTAAGGTTGCTCACTTCCTCCCTGTTCGAGAAGACATCACCGCTATTCAACTAGCAGATCTGTATATCTCTCGGATAGTTTTTCTTCATGGTATTCCTAAGAAGATTATCTCTGACCGTGGAAGTCTGTTTACCTCCAAGTTCTGGGTTAGCTTTCAGCAAGCTATGGGAACTCGTATCTCTTTCAGCACAGCTTATCATCCTCAAACTGGTGGTCAGACAGAGCGAGTAAATCAGATTCTTGAAGATATGCTAAGAGCCTGTGTCATATCATTCGGGAAGAACTGGGAGAAGTGTCTTCCATTTGCTGAGTTCAGTTACAACAACAGTTTCCAATCCAGTATTGGTATGGCACTCTTTGAAGCTTTGTATGGCAGGAAATGCCGTACCCCTCTGAACTGGTCCGAAACCGGTGAAAGATCGCTATTTGGGCCAGATATCATCAAGGAAGCAGAAGAGCAAGTCAGGATTATCCGTGAGCGTCTCAAAACAGCTCAGTCTCGCCAGAAGAGCTACTACGACCGTCATCATCAAGATGTTCACTATGAAGTTGGCGAGCACGCCTATCTCAGGGTCACTCCTCTTCGGGGTGTCCGTCGCTTCGGTATCAAAGGCAAACTAGCTCCTCGCTATGTTGGTCCCTTTCGCATTCTTGCTAAGCGTGGAGAGCTTGCCTACCAATTGGAACTCCCCTCCAAATTTCCAGACATCCATGACGTCTTCCATGTTTCCCAGTTGAAGCGTTGCTTCAAAGATCCCATCCGTGGTGTTGATCATGAAACTCTTGACCTTCAGGAGGATCTAACCTATCGTGAATATCCTGTTCGTATCCTTGATGAAGCCGAGCGTAAAACTCGACGTCAAAGCATCAAGTTCCTCAAAGTTCAATGGTCTCATCACTCTGAGGAGGAAGCAACCTGGGAACGCGAAGATCGTCTCCGATCTGAGTATCCCGACTTCTTCTCTAAAACTTAGGAATCTCGGGTCGAGATTCTTGTAAGGGGGGTAGATTTGTAACAACCCAACTTTGTGTAATATAAGTTGTGTTCCAAGCATTTCATGCATTGCATTTTAATTGTGCAAGAATTCCAATTAAAAATTTGAACATTTGATATTAAAACAAATAGTTAAACTCTTGCTTCTTATGAGAAATTTTAAATATTCAAAATTTTCAAAATCCTTCGATGCCATTGTCTTCCTTGCAAAATTCTGAAATCTAGAGGTATTTTTCTACAATTTTTCTGTTTGCAAAAAGGCCCCCAAATTCTCTGTTTTCAAGCCAGGGGTCTGTCTGCAAATAAAAACTGGCTATTTTCTTTTTCCTCGGGGGGGTTTTCAGAAAATAGTCAACGTCTTCTTCTTCGCCACTGCCTCCCGTGCGCCGGTGGCACTCCTCCGGCCGTCCGCCGCCGCGATTGCAAGGAGATTCACGCCGCCGCCCCTCCCACGGGTATAAGACCCTCCGCCGCCGCTGGAAACCGAAGAGAACCTCCAATTCGCCTCCTCTCCGCCGCCTCCACTGCTAACCCTAGCCTCGGAGCTTCTCCGATTCCGGCGACTCCGAGCCACCTCTTGCTCCGGCGAGACCTCCCCTAGCTCCGCCGTCGTCCTCCGCGCCTCCTCCTCCAGCAGTTCTTCCCGGGAAGCTCCACGAAGCGAGGAATCAAAGTTTTCATCCCGCACTGCCTCGCCGCCGGTGAACTTCATTCCGGCGAACAGAGGCCTTCCCTCGCCTCCCCGTCTCTTCCCCGAGCAGCAGGTCGCTCCCGCGCGCCTCCCCGTGCCCTCCTCCCTCTCCCCCGTGTCTCGATTTCTCACGCCGCCGTGCAGCAGCTCCGGCAGCCGCGCCGCCGCGCCGTACGGCCACTCCGGTGACCAAAAGCTGGCCGCGCCGCCCCTATCTGGCCCGCCTCGAGCCACTGAGGCGAGTGCCGCAAGGCAATCGAGTTGGTTCGCTCGATTCCGAGCGAATCGAGCTCGGCCGTGAGCAAATTGGGACGGTGACGTCATGTGACGTCACCTGTTCTTGATTTCCTGTTTTTCTTTCTTTTTTTTTCCTGTTTTAATTAATTCTTTTCTGTATTATTTTAATTATGACAGGTGGGGCCATATTTCCAGAATTTTATTAATTCTTCTATTCAATTACCAAATGTTTTGAATCATGAAAAGTTTTGAATTATGAAATATGAAATAATTTATTTGAATAAATTTGAATTTGAATTTAAATATTCAAATTTTGGAAATTCATAACTAATTCAAATTTAATCAGAAAAATATGATTTTTATATCAAAATGTTCAGAAAAACAAATTCTTTTCAAATATGATATAACCATACATATTTCATGTAATGCAATTAAATGTTTAGTTTCCCACTAATAAACCCTAATTCTAATTATGGGTATGTTTTCCAAACCCATTTAAATTGATGATTGCATCTAGGGCTCCCTCAAATGACATCTCATTCATGTGATTGCGCATTGCATCAACATGTATTGATTGAATCCTTCCTTTCCGGTATTTGGTTCTTCGCGATAGGATTCGAGCCCGAGTGTACCGACAACACCTCCGAAGATCTGTATCCAGCTACTGACGAGCAAGGCAAGCATAACCTCTATCTGCACATAAGATTTCAAAAGTATTTGATTCTGATGTTATGCATACGATTCAAAGATGTTTTGGTTAAGTATAGAGTGTCAGTTGTCATTGCATCGCCGCTTATATCTGCTTAGCTTTTCCTGTCCATCCAGTCGATGAGTTGGAGGTGGAATGGGTATACATGGTGTACATGGTGTATTAAATTATGCTAAAGGCTTGGATGGGAGGCCACATTGGGATTGTGGTGTTTGTTCCATTCTTGCCGACCTAGGAACCGAGTTCTCGTCTTTGGAACCAAGACTATTCGTGCATCCACACAGGGCATTCATTTTCCCCTCGACTCCAACTTGCCTAGCCTACTACGTGAAGCCACTAGTTCGAGTGTTTCATTCGCATGTGGGGATGATTAGGAGCTAGGGCAACAGGGCTGCGGTCCAGATGTTGACCCTAGTAACGTGCACTAGGGACCGCTGCGGTGGTCAGACCTACTGCTGTGGCTCATGGACATAGGCGAATCTTGGGAAAGGTCGTGGCCAACCCTTCTGCCGGCACTCCTCGGAAGAGTGCTAATGTCTGGCGCAAGGATTGGTTGGCGTGTGTGGGTAGTTACACCCCCTGCAGGGTAAATCTTTTCGGAAAGCCGTGTCCACGGTTATGGACGACTTGGTACCTCATGTCTGATGATCATAGACAACATTAATTGATATGCTAAAACTTGACAACTAAGGGTGGTTAGAATTACTTCCTCGGGTTGAGCGAGGGGGTGGTTCTGTGGGTGGTGCAAACGATGACATTCTGGTGGCTACAGAAGACGGAGGAAGACGACAAGTGTTACATCCTTATCTCATTTCAAAAGGTCTACTGATACGAGATTCTCCCCTTTCTCGATTTAAAAGAAAGTTGGCTTTATGCAAAGAACATCATCGCTATTCCATGAACGGGCAGATAACGGGCAGGTTATGTAAGTCTTGTTGAGTACCTTGTACTCAGCCTTGCGCACTTTTGGACAGGTGAAGGCTCCTACTCCGGTGAAGGCTTCTTCATAGACATCGACGAGTGAATCGGGGTTCCCGGGCAGCAGCCTGGAATAAGTGGGCGGGACGTCGCCTTATGTTATGGCCTCTTAGGCCTTTTGGATCTTGTTATGTAGCATAACAATATTTGCTTTCGTTGTTTGGTGTACTGTTAGGTCAGTGACCTAAGTTTGTAATATTTGCTATCTTTACTCTGCTAAGAGTTGTATAATATCGCTTTCGAGTCGTAGAGTCACTGTGATGTTACCGAATGTTCAACTGTTGGCTCTCGAGATCGAGGTTAGGCTTATATCAGATGAAGATCTGGGATTTGTCTAGCTTGGCTCTCGGGGGTGCTACAGTATCCTTCCAGTGGATTTCAATTGGTACCTTTCTTGTGCAATTTTTGGATCCTCAATATAGTTTGATCCCCTTCATCTATTCACATTGGATAAGTGCATTTGATTTCACTCATATCATGATAAATGCATAAATCATGAAGGAGATCTTATTTTGCTACCTTTCCAAAGCCTTTCGCCCATTTCGGCAATCGTTGCCAATGGGGGAGAAGTTTTGGAGGGTTGTATGGAATTGGGTTTTTACTTTGGTATCTTCTTAAGTATTTGCCTATTTGCCTTCCTTGCCTTTGCATTCGTTGCTTGGTTTTATATATATAGTGGAAACTCCACCATCGGTAATGGTCGATAATATATGCAATGAATTCATGTTCATACACACGTGCATAAATGATGGGGGAGTTTGCTATATATATGTGGATGGACTAACATCACATACCTTTGTAGTATCTGATGTTAGTGCAACCATTCTTGTTCGTTAAATTCCATATTATCAACCCTCTCAAAAGAGATTGTCATCAATTACCAAAATGGGGGAGATTGAAAGAGCATTTTCCCTCATGTGTGGTTTTGGTAATTGAATGACAATCTCTATGGACTAATGTTTGCATTGAGATATCATTATAGATCATGTCCATGGAATTGTGGAGTTCATGTGTTGAACTCTTGAAGCTCATGTGTTGAGTGAAGCTTATTGCAAGAATGTCTTGAAGATTCAAGACATCATCTTAGTGAAGAAAAGATGAGTTGTGCAAGACCAAGAGAAGCTTTCTCGAAAAGATCCTATGCTTGGTGCTTGCAATGGATACATGAAGACGAAGCTTAGCGAGACTCTCCCATTGTGAGCATGGGGGAGTATTTGGAGAAGTCTTCATCAAGCATGTGCTTAGACGCGCAATCAAGAAAGATGAACCACTTGAAGAGATCAAGATAGTCATCATCCAACTCAAGTGGAATGCTCAAGGCAAAGGTATGATCTTGATAGGGCTATAGGATAGATAGGCGTACTATCAAGAGGGGCTCTCAAGTTAGTAACTTGATCGCATTCTTGTGGAGAGCTCAAACCTTTGCATACTTGGCATATCATATTTCTTGGTTCTTATTTGGCTTTTATGTTGGTGAGGAATTAGAGCTTGGTTCATCTCCATGTCAAGCTCTAGTTCATCGAAATCGGTTTTACTTTGGACAACTTGTTGCGTTTTCGGTGGCGGAAATATTGCCGGTTCTACCTTGAGGAAAGTCCCACACCTTGCCATGTGTGGAGATTTGGAGAAAACGTGGAGGAAAAGTAGAGGCTATGGAAAATTTCCATAGATGACACTGATCACTCTTTTGATTCAAAGAATGCATGGTGGATCGGAAAATCAAAAGGGAATCTGTAAGACCGAATGATGTGGACAATCCATGTACATTACTAACCATGCAACCTCTTGAAAGGGGATCGTGTGCAGAAAACAAAATATTTCCTAACAACGATATTCTTAAACTAGCCAAGATCTACACTATGCAGATATAGAAGTACGGCGGAGATCGGAATACATACCCTCGTAGACCGAATAGCGAGGATTACGCTCCCGCACAAGCGTTGACGACGAAGACGACGTAGCCGACCTCTAGGTCACGAAGAACTCGGCGCGACGAAGATGACGAAGATGACCCCGAGGTCGGGTGGAGGAAGTAGGCCTCTGAGTACCGCTAGCGCAGCACCTCGCAGGGCGTCACACACATACGGTGGAGACGACGGTCTCCGAAGCTCCAGTCCAGGACGAGCAGCGGAAGACTTGGACCGGAACACCAGCAGCGCGGCATCGGGCTATGGTGGAAGAGATCCCCCTCCTCTACTCGGCGCGGCTCCAACAAGGGAACCACGAGATCAAGAGAGAAATTGGGAATTAATTGGTGAATTAAAAGGCCAGGGGTGCCCCTCTATATAAAGGCTCCCGGGGGGGAGCCAACTTGCCAGCCAGGCAATGTGGGACTATCCCCCATTGCCTGGTGCGGCTCCCTTGGTGCGCCGGCCACCTGGTGGGCCCCTTTTGGTCCACCTAGGCCGTCCACCTTGACCCCCACCGAATTCCCTCGAGGAATTTTCCCCTCTTGGGCCTTCTTTCGACCAAAAGGCCCATTTAGGGAAATCAGCCTAAATAAATTCGAAAATAAATATATAAAATCATATCTGCACATTAATTACACTAATTAATATCAAACATATTATATATAATTTATTCTAGCTCCGAAAACTCTTTCGTCGCTGCCCGATCTCCATCAGACCATTCCCGGGACGTTCCCGGTGATCTCTTTCCTTTCCGGTTGTCTTGTCGAAACCCCTTAAGTGTGTTACCCTAGCGGTTCGATATAATAACAGGTACGATCAAGACTCCTCTATGATCGACGACTAACTTGTAGGCCTGGACCCCATGAATTAATCCCTGTGATATAACGAATGACTTTCATCTATCAAACCTGGACGTCTAGTCTTAAACCCTTTGCCATGGCGATACTTAGCGTGTCCGAGTATCATTCTCAGATATCTCCATACCTAGCATGATCTCGTTACCGACATCGCTATCTTCTACTCGTCTATGATTTTATGTCAGCTCGTGACCTAGTCACATGTTTGCAAACTCATTTGACATAATCTCACCGAGTGGGCCCTAGAGTATCTATCCGGCTATGCGGACTGACAAATCCCGCTGTTGACCCCTCGTCTCAACTACCCCCTTCCGATACCCAAAAGTATCACCTATCATTGTCACACTATATAAGATATGACGTTTGGTGCGATCAAAGTATCTTCCAGGGATAACAATAAGAGTTGATCTCACGGTCTTAAGGCGTAACGACTATGTCCTATAAATACTGGGTATGTCCATCACATCGTTACACCTAACGATATGACTCCCATTGCCGACCGGCGCCATGCCCTATGATCGTAAAACCTCGATCATCAATCGTGCAACGAAACTAGTCTTAGTAGAGGCTACTAGGGACCTGGTTGTTTATCTACCACACCTGTATTAATGTTTTTGCTTAATACAGTTATAGCATGGTGTAAAACATATAATGAACGATTTGGGATATTGCCAATAAACTATGTTCATTAAGTGCCTCTAGGTCATATTCCCTTCAGTCTCCCACTTACACTAGGGTAACACTTAATCTAGTTTACAACTTGGTAAAAGCTCAACACCCATAGCATCTTGGTGCCTGCTCGCCCCGTGGAAGAGGAATACAGTCAATAGAACTCACACATTGAGATCTATATGTGCTTTGCAACACTTCTATGTCACCTTGTTTGACATCAACCCGTATCTTACGATGACGGTGAAATATATCCCAGTGGATGGAGTGAGACTCGAGCATTCGCGTAGCATGCGCCTTAAAAGTCTAAGAGATCTATTAAGGGGACCACATACGCTCGGAAAACTGCTCAGTCCAATCACACTCGCTACTTCTAAAGTCGCGATATATTTCTATACCTATGTAGATTGTGCGACAGTGCATTCATATGCGACTTTGCAAACTAACCATGTCTATTTTCAAAATAAAGGACATCTCCTATATGAGATTGCTAGTCGTATGGGTCAGTGTCATAACTTGCATCATCGTAACTGAAAGAGCATTTTCCCTCATGTGTGGTTTTGGTAATTGAATGACAATCTCTATGGACTAATGTTTGCATTGAGATATCATTATAGATCATGTCCATGGAATTGTGGAGTTCATGTGTTGAACTCTTGAAGCTCATGTGTTGAGTGAAGCTTATTGCAAGAATGTCTTGAAGATTCAAGACATCATCTTAGTGAAGAAAAGATGAGTTGTGCAAGACCAAGAGAAGCTTTCTCGAAAAGATCCTACGCTTAGTGCTTGCAATGGATACATAAAGACGAAGCTTAGCGAGACTCTCCCATTGTGAGCATGGGGGAGTATTTGGAGAAGTCTTCATCAAGCATGTGCTTAGACGCGCAATCAGGAAAGATGAACCACTTGAAGAGATCAAGATATTCA
Source organism: Poa annua (assembly GCA_026929855.1). Taxonomy (NCBI): domain Eukaryota; kingdom Viridiplantae; phylum Streptophyta; class Magnoliopsida; order Poales; family Poaceae; genus Poa; species Poa annua. The sequence goes on along the minus strand of CM049427.1, from coordinate 217,971,070 downwards.
TCATCCAACTCAAGTGGAATGCTCAAGGCAAAGGTATGATCTTGATAGGGCTATAGGATAGATAGGCGTACTATCAAGAGGGGCTCTCAAGTTAGTAACTTGATCGCATTCTTGTGGAGAGCTCAAACCTTTGCATACTTGGCATATCATATTTCTTGGTTCTTATTTGACTTTTATGTTGGTGAGGAATTAGAGCTTGGTTCATCTCCATGTCAAGCTCTAGTTCATCGAAATCGGTTTTACTTTGGACAACTTGTTGCGTTTTCGGTGGCGGAAATATTGCCGGTTCTACCTTGAGGAAAGTCCCACACCGGTAGTCATCGTCGCTATCTTTCCAACAAAATTGGTCTCACCTCATTTGGAGTTCATTTGCAAAAGTTATAGCAGTTTTCGTTTCGGTGTTCTGCTGATTCGGATTATTGGGGTCGGATATTCCGCCCTACCGGAATTTCCGGTTCCCCAGCTCATCCAAGAAAAATGGCTAAGGAAAGGAGAAAAAGGGTTCTGACTCCAGTCGGAAATTGTGCTCGGAAATTTCCGTCTACCGGAATTTCCGAGTGCCCCCAGAAAAGTCCTCCAGAAATGGCTAAGGAAAAGTTTGGTTTTGCTTCTGACTCCAGCCGGAATTTCCGAGCTCTCTTAGACCGGAATTTCCGGGTGACCGGAATTTCCGAGTCTCTCTAGACCGGAATTCCCGGATGACCGGAAATTCCGAGTCTCGCTTATACCGGAATTTCCGAGTGTCGAAACAGCCAACGGCTATATTTCCTGGAGGGGTATAAATACCCCTCCCCTTCTTCCTCGTCAGCTAATCCAAGGCAGCACGACTTTCCCCTCTCTCCTACTCCATTGTTGACCTTGGAAAGCTCACTTCCCTCTCAATCCCTCCATTGAATCTTCCATATTCTTTAGGGAAAGTTGAGAGGAGATCTAGATCTACAATCCTACCAATCCATCTCTCCTCTAAGTGAGGGGAACTTAGTGGATCTAGTTCTTGGAGTTCCTTTGTGGTTCTTCTTCTTTGTTCTTCCTCTCTTATCCCCCCATAAGCATTAGTTGCTTTTGGTGGGATTTGGGAGTAAAGGATTTGACTCCTTTGTGGTTTCCTTTGTTCTTCCTCTCTTATTTCTCCATAAACATTTGTTGTTGTGTTGGAATTTGAGAGTGAAGGACTTGAGCACTTCGTGTGCTCTTGCCATTGCATTTGCATCGGTTTGAGCCCTCCACGAGGATTCGTGGTGGTATTACTTGTGAGGTTGTTACTCTTGGGTCTTTGGACCCTAGACGCCTTTTGTGGCGGCCTTTTGTGGCCAAGACCTTTTGTGGTCAAGACCTTTTGTGGTCACTTGAGAGCCCCCAATTAAGTTGTGGGTGTGTGCCTCAAGACTTGGGAGCCCCCAATTAAGTTGTGGGTGTGTGCCTCAAGAGTTGTACGGGATTCGATCTCCGCCCCAAAGGAGATCAATAGTGGAAGGTGAACTCGCAACCTTTTGTGGTTGAGTTCATCAGGAGAAGAAGGTGAGCCTTTGTGGCGTTGCGGCTAACCTGTTGTGGTTGCGCACACCTCTCCAAACGAGACGTACACCTTTGGGTGGAACTCGGGAATACATCCTCGTCTCCGCGTGCCTCGGTTATTTCTATACCCGAGCTCTTTACTTATGCTCTTTACATTGTGATAGCCTTCGTGCTTGAAGTCATATATCTTGCTATCATCTTGTTACTAGTATTGCTTAGCTTAAGTTGTTGGTGCACATAGGTGAGCCTAATTTCTATATATCTAGGTTGTATGCTTGTTAAAGTAAACCTCTAGTTTTATTCCGCCTTTATCAAGCATACCGGAATTTCCGGGTCATTCGTGTACCGGATATTCCGGCTACTCGGAATTTCCGGGTCACTATTGGACCGGATATTCCGGCTCCTCGAAAAAGTTTTAAATCGCCTATTCACCCCCCCCCCCCCCCTCTAGGCGACGTCTATCCGTTCAGTAACCGCTTAACGGCAAGTTTCCATTCTACTCTTACCCGTTACTAGAAAACCTATCTTCAATTCTCATAGACACTGAAGAATAAACTTAACGTTTGTTCATTGATCCATACAAGGATCACTCTAGAACCTGTTCTTCAACCAAGAACTCGGGTCACACTAAGTCGAGCTTTCAGTCTGATAGCATCTATGTCTGATACATAGATAATGTCGAACATCATTTGCTATAACTGAAAATGCCAAGATAAACTTAATATTTTACCTAGTCATACAAGCAAGAACCTCTTTCTTTGCTTGTCCTATTCTGAAACACTTCAGAATCTTGACTAAGGAAATATTCCGACATAATGTTATTAAGCCCCTTACGATCTATATAATTATAAATTGGATGCCTAATACTCCTAACTTCATTTCATAGAAAATTTAATCACTTAAATAATCCTTTACACTCTACTAGAGGATTTGTGTCATTCAATATGCCCTTACATACAGAATCACAAATGACACCTAGCTCCCACTCAAATATGCCTTCCGCATATAAGATCAAGGGAAAGCTACTTAGCTCCCACTCAAATATGCCTTCCGCATACAAGATCAAGGAAAGCTACTTTGCTCCCACTCACTTCTTTGCAAATGTAGGTTTCTTCAACTATTTTTGGACAACTCCAAAATCCTTTGATCACATTATCAAAGTGAAGATTCCAGCTCCGATATGCTTGCTTCTGCCCATGAATGGACAACCGAAGTTTGCACACATGTTTAGCATCCTCAGGATTACAAACCATTCTTAATTACACTATTAAGAACCATGGTTTTCTCATGCATCTATTAATTTCTCATTCGAAATTATAGTAATTGCTAAACGACCCAGAATAGATTTAGGCTTCGCCACTTGAGACGTTTCACGACAAATCGAATCTGCTCAATATCTACTCTCTCATAAAACTCCATATACTATTAACATCCTAGATGCCATCAAGAAGATCTCCCAAGTCATTACCTGGTAATGGTATATGGATTTTATTTCGGATCATAAATGACTCATAGCCATTTCTCGGACTTAGGTCCACCATCTCTTCTTCGTAGTTCGTAGGTCTATCATATTCCATTAATATGACCTTCATAGGAAGATTGTCGTAACACACAGTGTGGAACACAACCTCGTATGTCTACGCTCTTAGTATGAGCTCAGAACATCATGATCTTGAATCATCAGCTTTTTCAAGCTGTGGAGCCTGACACCGAAAACACTTTCGGTTGCGCCACTCTGATGTCTGGAGAGGAAGTTCACCAACTTCGTCTCGCTCTACTTTCTTTCTCACTTATACCCTTGGACAAGAAACTATTTCTTTCGCAAGGTATATCCCGGCAAAGATTTTGCCTATGTCGTGAGACATGTACCCAACTAACTCCTTAGGTAGGGTATACTACAAAGATTAATCCATTTTAGGTTCGATTACATCGAAACACTAAATTGCTGAAACGACAATCCAGGCTAAAAGCCATGCCATCACTCGTATGGTATTGTCTCCATGGATTTAAATGGTTTCCCTATTTGCTAACGTGAGTGTTTACGTTTCTACCATATGACTCTAATGATTACAATAACTCGGTAAGAGATTTATTTACCACACACTATCCGATAGAGTGCAATTACGACGTCCTAACACACCATAACACTATGGTGTTCCATGCGACGTAATTTGTGGAACTCTTCTCATAGGTCTATTAATGATGTGCCAACATTATAACTCAAATCTTCATTTCCTCGACCTGCATCGCGGGAATTTGATTTTCTCGTTAAGTTTATTTCCTACTTCATTCTGGACTTGTTTGATTGAATCAAAATTTCCAGGCCAACATTCCCCGAGTGGATATCCATATATCTATTCGAATGTTCATGAAGTCTATGAAATAAAGACTTCCACTACACGTTAAAGTACTTCATTGATTCACATACACCAAAATGCACGATTCTCAACAAGCTATACTCAAAACGTTCAGTGAAGTTCACGAAATAAAGGTCTCCACTACCCGTCAATTACTTCATTGAACCACACACATCTCTATGTATGACTATCAATAAGTTATATACCCGCTTTCCGAAAACGGTGTCACAGTTATTTTGCAAGTGTCAAAAGATCAAATCTTAGGACTTGTAGGTCCATCCGGTATGGAGCTAATGCATTGACTACAACATTGACATGACAAACAGTAGTGGCACACATATGTGATGTCTTTATTAAGTTTGTATCCTTTGGCATTAATATTATGAATGTGGGAGCTTCTACCATCTAAATTCAAATCGGCATATGATCATTACTTCATAAATATAGGACACCAAATTTGTCACTATCATGTATGAACAAGTGTCTCGCTAGAGGAGACACACTTGTAACGATCATACTAACAGGCGATCATAAGAATTTATTCAAATGGTAAATCTAGAGGGAGAGTGTCTATGGCCATCACAACAACTTGACTGCCATTATCAACACGCAATGTCGCCTCATCCTTTCAAGCTACTCAAGCAGTAAACCTGGTTTTCACAAAACATGACTAGTTCAAAACTTAGTCACTACTGCGAGTTCTTGCTGAGCTAAAACATTCATAACATGTACATCATATATACACCATCATCATTGATGACTTCCGGCGATCTGTTTCATTTTCTTGACACTTCCACCGTAATCAAGAACCATGAAGGTGAACGATTCCCCTTGCATGACATAGTCTATGACAGAGGATTTGCACTTGGCAACGATGTCTGTCATCCAGTGATTGAGCTGAGCGAGGCGTCTCAATGTTCATTAAGTATGAACATATGTCATTAAGTATGACCGCCACGTGCTCCCTCAATGTGTGTATTCTCTTCCATTTTGGTTGAGAAGACAATCAGTCAATGTACTGATAAACTTCATCAACCCAACGTTTGGGGTACCCCGAGTTTAGCGACCATATCATATGTTCGCGATCTAAAAACTCGTACCCACTGTTGGTTCTTTATGGCAGAGATCATAGCATACACTGGACTATGATGATATCATCCGCTCAAAATCCGATAATCCAAATTATCTTTTCCTAGCGGAATCTCCGGGTTTATCTCCTAGCGGGTATTGTAACACAAAGAGCTAACGGTTTAAACAAGGAGTATCCTCAAGCTAAAGTATAAAACTATGAAGTTTGGACCCAACCTTTTAAGTTTCTCAAACGCAGGAATGCGCCTAATTTGAAAAGATGCTAGCACAATGGTTAATATCTACAAAGGTTTGCAAAACAGACTATGTTCATTATATTCTGAGTTCTAGTATTTTAGAAATAACTATCCGAACTCCCACTCAAACGAACATCCCTCCTGGCTGTTTAAGCGATTACACGACCCCCATCCATTGCACCACCCCTCATCATCAGAGCCTGCGGCACAACTTCAAGAGTAGACAAATGTCCGCCACACCAATTTTTTGACTCGTGCTCGACCTTTCGGTCTCCCTGTTCCGAGGCCATATTTCTGAATATGCTAGGCTCGCCACCAAAAACCTCCACGCTGACGCTTGTGCAACATGGCTTACACCCACTGTATGCGAACGACGAGATGTCTGTTACCCGATCATCACGGCCTGCCTCATAACGTAGAACTTTCTTGGTGGTGCGCATTGGAGGGAGAACACTAGTGGTATTTTGAAGGGATCATCTTATATAGCTACCGCCGTGTAACTAATATATACTTTATATACAATCACACAATATAAGATGCACACAAAACATCAAATGTAATGCAATGTGATATAGTCCATTGCGCCATGGTCTTCTTGGCGCCCGCAGTTTATAAACAATTTATCAAACCTACCTTGACCATATCACATAGCCCATGCAAAATAAAGTTAGACGACTCTACTTTATCTTTTGCATATTTTACATGGCTTGGGGCTGTCGTAAATAGAACCGCTTCATACCTACGAACCTTATGACCACAACAACGAGCCAATAATTGCATGTTTAAGCATCCATTTCGGGCCCTCCATTGAAAATGCAAAGCCAACAAAAGAGAGAGAAACAGGCACCCGCCAGCCACAGATACGGTACAAGTCGTATGTCAGTAGTGGAACCAGTCTCGCGTAAGCGTACGCGTAAAGTCGGTCCGGGCCGTTTCATCAACTCGATGCCGCTGGAATCACAAGTGCAAGCTAGAGGGTAGCAAATAACAGGAATGGTGCCCCCGTGCAGAACACGGGTTCTAACAGCGTACAGCTATATCTACGAAAGATCGGCTCTGATACCACTGAAAGGGGATCGTGTGCAGAAAACAATTTTTTTCCTAGCAACGATATCCTTAAACTAGCCAAGATCTACACTATGCAGATATAGAAGTACAGCGGAGATCGGAATACATAGCCTCGTAGACCGAATAGCGGGGATTACGCTCCCGCACAAGCGTTGACGACGAAGACGATGTAGCCGACCTCTAGGTCGCGAAGAACTCGGTGCGACGAAGATGACCCCGAGGTCGGGTGGAGGAAGTAGGCCTCCGAGTACCGCTAGCGCAGCACCTCGCAGGGCGTCACACACATACGGTGGAGACGACGGCCTCCGAAGCTCCAGTCCAGGACGAGCAGCGGAAGACTTGGACCGGAACACCAGCAGCGCGACAACGGGCTATGGTGTAAGAGATCCCCCTCCTCTACTCGGCGCGGCTCCGACAAGGGAACCACGAGATCGAGAGAGAAATTGGGAATTAATTGGTGAATAAAAAGGCCAGGGGTGCCCCTCTATATAAAGGCTCCCGGGGGGAGCCAACTTGCCAGCCAGGCAATGTGGGACTATCCCCCATTGCCTGGTGCGGCCCCCTTGGTGCGCCGGCCACCTGGTGGGCCCCTTTTGGCCCACCTAGGCCGGCCACCTTGACCCCCACCGAATTCCCTTGAGGAATTTTCCCCTCTTGGGCCTTCTTTCGACCAGAAGGCCCATTTAGGGAAATCAGCCTAAATAAATTCGAAAATAAATATATAAAATCATATTTGCACATTAATTACACTAATTAATATCAAACATATTATATATAATTTATTCTAGCTCCGAAAACTCTTTCGTCGCTGCCCGATCTCCATCAGACCATTCCCGGGACGTTCCCGGTGATCTCTTTCCTTTCCGGTTGTCTTGTCGAAACCCCTTAAGTGTGTTACCCTAGCGGTTCGATATAATAACAGGTATGATCAAGACTCCTCTATGATCGACGACTAACTTGTAGGCCTGGACCCCATGAATTAATCCCTGTGATATAATGAATGACTTTCATCTATCAAATCTGGACGTCTAGTCTTAAACCCTTTGTCATGGCGATACTTAGCGTGTCCGAGTATCATTCTCAGATATCTCCATACCTAGCATGATCTCGTTACCGACATCGCTATCTTCTACTCGTCTATGACTTTATGTCAGCTGGTGACCTAGTCACATGTTTGCAAACTCATTTGACATAATCTCACCGAGTGGACCTAGAGTATCTATCCGGCTATGCGGACTGACAAATCCCGCTGTTGACCCCTCGTCTGAACTACCCCCTTCCGATACCCAAAAGTATCACCTATCATTGTCACACTATATAAGATATGACATTTGGTGCGATCAAAGTATCTTCCAGGGATAACAATAAGAGTTGATCTCACGGTCTTAAGGCGTAACGACTATGTCCTATAAATACTGGGTATGTCCATCACATCGTTACACCTAAAGATATGACTCCCACTGCCGACCGGCGCCATGCCCTATGATCGAAAAACCTCGATCATCAATCGCGCAACGAAACTAGTCTTAGTAGAGGCTACTAGGGACCTGGTTGTTTATCTACCACACCTGTATTAATGTTTTTGCTTAATACAGTTATAGCAAGGTGTAAAAAATATAATGAACGATTTGGGATATTGCCAATAAACTATGATCATTAAGTGCCTCTAGGGCATATTCCCTTCACCTCTACTATTTGAATGATGCAGGTCTACATAATTAGAGCAAGTTCTTACAACGCAAAGGACCATTGAAGACGCCTTGAGCTTTAACTACCGCGAATCACTTTCTGCGTAGACTTCACTAGTTCTCAATATCGAATTTAGTGTTCAAAAATCTAGTTCGAGAATTTTGTCTGTTATGTAGCTAGTACCATTTCATCGCTGGTCATGTCCATTTGACCACTAAAACTAATGGAATTGTTTATGAGTCAAAACTGAACTTATCATGTTTCTTGAATTGCAGATGGTTGGTATAGATAAACACTAGCCATTTCCCAATTGGTTTCATACTTTTAAAGTGTGATAATTTAACCTTATGTTCTTTTCAACATACTACGAAAAGAATTACGGGGATCATGAGTTCATGACCTGACTTCAAATTTGAGATATAATTCCTGTTGCTCTGAAGGTTATTCTTTGATGGATGGATGCTTTCCGACCAAACTAAGATGTTGACCTCCTATAGAGATGTTTTTGATGTTCCATGTAGGACTGTTCTTGTCCTTTCTTATCCTGGACATCAATACTGAACTCTATTCTACACCTATTTGAGATTTGTAGTACTTGATAAGACATTTGTGTGTGATGTGATCTTAGTTCATTCATTAGACATCTTCATATTACAATTGTTTTCACCAAATGGTTTCACAGTTTTCCATGAAAAATATGAAGGGGATCGCATGGAGAAAATAAAAAAATTCCTAGCAACGATATCCTTAAACTAGCCAAGATCTATACTATGCAGATATAGAAGTACGGCGGAGATCGGAATACATACCCTCGTAGACCGAATAGCGGGGATTACGCTCCCGCACAACCGTTGACGACGAAGACGACGTAGCCGACCTCTAGGTCGTGAAAAACTCGGCGCGACGAAGACGGGGAATATGACCTCGAGGTCGGGTGGAGGAAGTAGGCCTCCGAGCACCGCTAGCGCAGCATATCGCAGGGCGTTACACACATACGGTGGAGACGACGGCCTCCGAAGCTCCAGTCCAGGACGAGCAGCGGAAGACTTGGACCGGAACACCAGCAGCGGGCTATGGTGGAGAGATAACTCTCATACTCCTCGACGCAATTCCGACAAAGGGAATCACGAGATCGATGAGAAATCGAGAATTAATTGATTGAATTAAAAGGCCAGGGGTGCCCCTCTATATAAAGGGGCAAGGAGGCTGCCAACCTTGCCAGTCGGGGGGGGGGGGGGGGGGGGGTGTGGGACTATCCCACACCAGCTACGACCCTTGCAAGGTGCACCGGCCCTAGATGGGCCCCTTGTGGCCCACCTAGGCCGGCCGAACCAGCCCTCCTCCCTTGGGGGGAAGCTTCCCCCCTCATGGGCCTTCTTTCCACTAGAAGGCCCATTTAGGGAAATCTGCCTTTAATTTTTTTGAAAATAAATATATAAAATCATATTTAAACATTAATTACACTAATTAATATCAAACATATAATATGTAACTTATTCTAGCTCCGAAAACTATTTCATCGATGCCCGATCTCCATCGGACCATTCCCGGGACGTTCCCGGTGATCTCTTTCCTTTCTGGTTGTCTTGTCGAAACCCCTTAAGTGTGTTACCCTAGCGGTTCGATATAATAACAGACATGAGCGAGACTCCTCTCCGATCAATGACTAACTCGTAGGCCTGGACCCCATGAATTAATCCCTGTGATATAACGAATGACTTTCATATATCCAACCTGGACGTCTAGTCTTAAACCCTTTGTCATGGCAATACTTAGCGTGTTCGAGCGTCGTTTTTAGATATCTCCATATCTAGCTGACCTCGTTACCGACATCGCTATCTTCTACTCGTCTATGATATTATGTCAGCTGGTGACCTAGTCACATGTTTGCAAACTCATTTGACATAATCTCACCGAGTGGGCACTAGAGTATCTATCCGGTTATACGGACTGACAAATCCCGTTGTTGACCCCTCGTCTCACCTACCCCGTTCCGATACCCAAAAGTATCACCGTTATTGTCATACTAAATAAGATACGACGTTTGGTGCAATCAAAGTATCTTTCAGGAATAACAATAAGAGTTGGTCTCACGATCAAAGGCGTAATGACTACGTCCTACAATATGGGTATGTCCATCACATCATTACACCAACGATATGACTTTCATTACCGACCGGCGCCATGCCCTATGATCGGAAAACCTCGATCATCAATCGCGCAACAAAACTAGTAATAGTAGAGGCTACTAGGGACCTGGTTGTTTATCTACCATACCTCTATTAATGTTTTCGCTTATTACAGTTATAGCATGGTATAAAACATATAATGAACAACTGGGATATTACCAATAAACTATGTTTATTAAGTGCCTCTAGGGCATATTCCCTTCAGTCTCCCACTTGCACTAGAATAACAATAATCTAATTTACAACTTGGTGCATGCTCGTCTCTGAAGGAGATATGCCCTAGAGGCAATTAATAAAGTGTATTCTTTATCATATCTCGTTTGTTCATAATAGGTTTTTGTTTCATGCTATAACCGTATTAAGCGGAAACATTAATACGGGTGTGATGCGTAAACAACCAGGTCCCTAGTAGCCTCTACTAAGACTAGTTTCGTTGCGCGATTGATGATCGAGGTTTCCCGATCATAGGGCATGGCGCCGGTCGGCAATGGAAGTCATATCGTTGGAGAAAGATGTGATGGACATACCCATATTTGGAGGACGTAGTCGTTACGCATTTGACCGTGAGATCAACTCTTATTGTTATTCCTGGAAGATACTTTGATCGCACCAAACGTCGTATCTTATTTAGTATGACAATAACGGTGATACTTTTGGGTATCGGAAAGGAGTAGTTGAGACGAGAGGTCAAGAGCGGGATTTGCCAGTCTGCATAGCAGGATAGATACTCTAGGGCCCACTCGGTGAGATCATGTCTAATGAGCTTGCAAGCATGTGACTAGGTCACGGAGACATGAAATCATAGACGAGTAGAAGATAGCGTTGTCGATTACAAGGTCAAGCTAGGTATGGAGATATCTATGGAACGACACTCGGACACGCTAAGTATCGCCATGGCAAAAGGTTTAAGACTTTGCGTTCAGGTTTGATAGATGAAAGTCATTCGTTATATCACAGGGATTAATTCATGGGGTCCAGGCCTACGAGTTAGTCGTTGATCATAGAGGAGTCTTGATCATACCTGTTATTATATAGAACCGCTAGGGTAACACACTTAAGGGGTTTCGACAAGACAACCGGAAAGGAAAGAGATCACTGGGAATGTCCCGGGAGAGGTCCGATGGAGATCGGGCAGCGATGAAAGAGTTTTCAGAGATAGAATAAATTATATATAATATGTTTGATATTAATTAGTGTAATTAATGTGCAAATATGATTTTATATATTTATTTTCGAATTTATTTAGGCTGATTTCCCTAAATGGGTCTTCTGGTCGAAAGAAGGCCCAAGAGGGAAAAAAATTCCCTAGTGAATTCGGTGGGGGGGCTTGGAGGCCGGCCTAGGTGGGCCAAATGGGGCCCACCAGGGCCGGCGCACCAGCCATGCCACACCAGGCTATGTGGGTATAGTACCGCATTGCCTGGTGAGGAGGTCGGCTCCCCCCTGGGAGCCTATATAAGAATGGGCACCCCTGGCCTTTTAATTCACCAATTAATTCCCCAATTCTCTCTCGATTTCGTTATTCCCTTTGCCGGAGTTGCGCCGAGTTGATAGGGGGATCTCTTCCACCATAGCCCGCTGCCGCGCTGCTGGTGTTCCGGTCCAAGTCTTCCGCTGCTCGTCCTGGACTGGAACTTTGGAGGCCGTCGTTTCCACCGTACGTGTGTGACGCCCTGCGAGGTGCTGTGCTAGCGGTACTCGGAGGTCTGCTTCCTCTACACGACCTTGAGGTCGGCTTCGTCGGTCTTCATCGACAACGTTTGTGCGGAACGTAATCCCCGCTTTCGGTCTACAAGGGTATGTATTCCGATCTCCGTTCGTACTACTATATCTGCATAGAATAGATCTTGGCATGTTTTAGGGATATCGTTGCTAGGATATTTTTTGTTTTCTGCACCCGATCCCCTTCAGTGTATCAGAGCCGATCTATCGTAGATATAGTTGTAGGCTGTTAGAACCCGTGTTCTGCACGGGGGCACCGTTCCTGTTATTTGCTACCCTCTAGCGTGCACTTGTGATTCCAGCGGCATCGAGTTGATGAAGCGGCCCGGACCGACTTTACGCGTACGCTTACGTGAGACTGGTTCCACTACTGACATACGGCTTGTACCGTATCTGTGGCTGGCGGGTGTCAGTTTCTCTCTCTTTTGTTGGTCTTCGCATTTTCAATGGAGGGCCCGAAAGGGATGCGTAAACATGCAATTATTGGATCGTTGTTGTGGTCATAAGGTTCGTAGGTATGAAGCGGTTCTATTTACGAAAGCCCCAAGCCACGTTAAATATGCAAAAGATAAAGTAGAAGCGTCTAACTTTATTTTGCAGGGGCTATGTGATATGGTCAAGGTAGGTTTATTAAATTGTTTATAAACTGCGGGCGCCAAGAAGACCATGGCGCAATGGACTATATCACATTGCATTACATTTGATGTTTTGTGTGCATCTTATATTATGTGATTATATATATAGTATATATTAGTTACGCGGCGGTAATTGTATAAGATGATCCCTTCAAAAATACCACTAGTGTTCTTCCTCCAACGCGCACCACCAAGAAAGTTCTATGTTATGAGGCAGGCCGTGACGATCGGGTGTCAGACATATCGTCGTTCGCATACAGTGGGTGTAAGCCATGTTGCACAAGCGCCAGCGTGGAGGTTATAGTGGCGAGCCTAGCATATGCAGATATGGCCTCGGAACAAGGAGAACGAAAGGTCGAGCACGAGTCGCAAAATTGGTGTGGCGGACATTTGTCTACTCTTGAAGTTGTGCTGCCGGCTCTGATGATGAGGGGTGGCGCAATGGATGGGGTTCGTGTAATCACTTAAGCGACCAGGAGGGATGTTCGTTTGAGTGGGAGTTATGTTAATTAATTTCTAAAAATACTATAACTCAAAAGTATTATGAACAAAGTCTTATGTTGTTGCAAATCCATTGTAGATGTCTCGCCCCTTGTTTAACCTAGGTCTGTTCCTTGAGAAAGAAAAGTTTAAGACCAATGGGTCAAACTTCATGGCCTGGTTCCGCAACTTGAGGATCCTCCTCACTCCCCATAGGGTGGCCTACGTCATTGAGGCTGCCATAGGTGACCCTCCCGCAGATGAAGCCTCTGAGGATGAGAAGAAGGTCTTCCAGACCAGATCGGAGGATTCTGCCTTTGTCCAGAGTGGAATGCTCTACGCCATGGAAGCCGACATGCAGAAGCGCTTCGAGAAGATGAGCGCCTTTGAGATTATTTCTGATCTCAAGGTTGTCTTCGCACCGCAGGCTAAGGCTGAGAGATATGAAGCTTCTGAGCTTTTCTTCTCGGCCAAGATGGAGGAGCATAGTAGTGTGAGCGAGCATGTGGTCAAGATGTCTGGCTACGTTCAACGCCTGAATGATCTGGAATGCAAGATTCCCGATGAGCTGGCGATTGACAGGGTGTTGCAATCGTTGCCCCTAGCTATAAAGGCTTCGTCATTAACTACAACATGCAGGGCATGGCTACATCCCTGGGTGAAGTGTTCGTGACGCTCAAGACTGCTGAGGTGGAGATTAAGAAGGAGCACACGCTGTTGATGGTCAACAAGACCGTCGATTTTAAGAAATTCGGTGGCAAGGGAAAGCAGAGATGGAAGTCCAGGAGGGAGGTCAAGATGATTGCCAAGCCCAAGACTAACAGATCTGGTCCCAGAGCTAGCGTGGAGTGCTTCTACTGCAAGGAAAAAGGTCACTGGAAGCGCAACTGCCCCAAGTACCTGGAGGATAGGAAGTCTGGCAAGAAAGTCGACAAAGAGCAAGGTATATTTGATATACATGTTATAGATGTGTACCTTACATCCGCCCGGAGCAACACGTGGGTATTTGATACTTGTTCTGTTGCTCATATATGTAACTCTCAGGAGGATTTACGGAATAAACGGCGGCTGGCTAAGGATGAGGTGACGATGCGCGTCGGCAACGGATCGAGAGTCGACGTGGTGGCTGTCGGCACGCTCCCTCTACATCTACCATCGGGATTAGTTTTGGTTTTAAGTAAGTGTTATTTTGTACCATCCTTGAGTGTAAACATTATAAGTGGGTCTTGCCTATTACAAGACGGTTATTCATTTAAATCAGTATCAAGCAGTTGTGCTATTTATATGAATGATATCTTTTATGTTGATGCTCCCGAGTATAATGGTTTATTCTTGTTGAATCTCGATCGTAGTACTCACATCCATAACATAGAAGCCAAACGGATTAAGTGTAGTGATGATACCGCCATGTATATGTGGCATTGCCGTCTTGGTCATATTGGTGTAAAGCGCATGAATAAACTCCACTCCGATGGACTTTTGGACTCGTTGGATTTCGGATCCCTCGATACATGCGAACCATGCCTTATGGGCAAAATGACCAAGACACCATTCAAAGGTTTCGTTGAACGGGCGTCGGATTTATTGGGGATCATACATACATATGTGTGTGGACCGATCAGCGTTTCGACACGCAATGGTTATCGTTACTTCGTCACCTTCACTGATGACTTGAGTAGATACGGTTATATCTACTAGATGAAACACAATTCTGAAACTTTTGAAAAGTTCAAAGTATTTCAAAGTGAAGTTGAGAATCATCTTAACAAGAAAATCAAGCACCTCCGATCCGATCGTGGTGGCGAGTATTTGAGTTTTGAGTTTGGCACACATCTGAAGAGTTGTGGCATAGTACCCCAACTTACGCCAGCCGGAACACCGCAGCGTAACGGCGTGTCCGAGCAACGTAATCGTACTCTACTGGATAGTGTCCGATCTATGATGTATCTTACCGATTTGCCCGTGTCCTTCTGGGGTTATGCGTTTGAAATAGCCGCATTCATTTCATATAGGGCTCCGTCCAAATCCGTTGAAACGACACCGTATGAATTATGGTATGGCAAGATGGGGTTGTGAGGCGTATGTTAAGAAACTACAGCCCGACAAACTCGAACCAAAGTCGGAGAAAGTCGTCTTTGTAGGATATCCGCGGGAAACCGTTGGATACACCTTCTACAACCAAGCTGAGGGCAAAACGTTTGTCGCGAAGACCGGTACCTTTCTAGAGATCTCGTGAAAGGAGTAAGTGGGAGGAAGGTAGACCTCGATGAGATCGTTGATCCTGAACTCAAGATTCCGAGTGGCGCAACGGAAGCAATTCCGGAAACGTCCTCCGTGGATGGAGTGGGAGAAACTGTCGCGGAAAGTATTCTACCTCGTAGGTCTGGTAGATCTCGGATCGCACCAGATCCGGTCGGAAGGATCTCGGTGTGGGAATCTCGGTAAAGATCGTCTCGGCATCAAATCAAAGGATCGTCCCATGTTTCCTTGGATGATTGTTGTTATTAAAGTTGATCCCGCACATCATTCGGGGTCGCTGCACAGCACCAGCTTCGAGGACTAGTGTCGGGGGGCTACCCCCCGGGTAGGGCGAAACTCGGCACTACTCTACAGTGTGGCAACAGTACTTGACCTTTGGCGAGTGCAAGGGCCACCCCCTGGTGCGCTGAAGGGGTAACTTGACCTTTCGGAGCTGGTAGAGTGCAAGGCACCTCCTGGCGGGCGCAAGGGTCATCCGTGTGAGCTATAAATAGCCGCCCCGAGCCCTCAGAGCAGCACAAGCATCAGCGGGTGGTTCCTCTAAGAACTAGCTTCTCGAAGATGTCTTTGCTGGCAGGCTAAGACATCTTCGGGAGGCTAGGCCTAGAGATACGCATCCTGAGAGGAACTCGGGTGCATCCGGGAGAGACCTCGGACCTCGTGGCTCCGAGTAGACCTCCGGTAGGAGAAATATCCGGAGGTACCGGATAGGCAACCCGGGTACAGGCTAACCAGAGTGTTTATCTCGGTCCTAGCAGGTTGCTTTATGTGTGTAGGGAGGACTCGCAAGGTCGAGCAAGGAGGTGACCGCCATGAGGGATGCCGGTAGGCCGTCAACGGTCTGGAGCAGGCTTTTCCGCCTGACGCGGGGGGAAGTACCATCCCCCCTGACACGGAAGCATGGTCACCTCCCGCCTGACACGGGAGCGCGTCAGCCGGTACGACAACGGTACGACAAGATCGGACATGCCTAGCCCGGCAATCCGGAAAAGGCTACCCGGGATGGGCAAAGACATGTCTTGTCTCTGACAGGGGGACAATGATGTTCCAGGACGGCGCCTGCGTCCTTGCCGGAATGATGACAAAGGGGTTACGCCGGATAGCATGGCGGCTAGGTCGCACTAGCCGGTGTCGACATAACCGTTAGGCCTGTCCGGTGGGGCCAAGCCGGATTAGGGTTTCCGGCCCTCCTGGCCGGAACTCTATAAAAGGCGCCATAACTGCTCCTGCGGAAAAGAGACCAACTTGGGAGCCAAAACCTTAGTCTCATTTACTCCTAGAGCATTTACTCTTCCCTTTCTCTAGTTCATCTTGTTATTCGTGTTCATCACCGCAAGAGCTTCAAGAGCGGGTTGTAGATCTTGTTCCACACTTATATTGAGAGGAAAGGCAGGAGTAGGGGTGTTACCTCCCCACGAGGGCCCCGAACCTGGGTACATCGTGTGTGTGTTCTTTGCCTTCGTGCATTTGTTCGTGTTTGCTAGATCTTTCCTCTTGCACTTCGAGCTTGTTTCTTGTTTCTGGGAGATCTAGGTTACACCGGGATCCTCCCCCGTGTGAGCTCGTCAGCTCGCTATCCCTCCCCGGATCCACCAACGTCCATCGGCCCCACAAATTAGCCATCCTATGGCATCTGCCGTGACACCACCACGACAGTTAGCGCCCACCGTGGGGCTGACAGAGGCGTTGGCTGGTGTACACATCCGGACGGGTTCCCCCGTTCGCTTCGGCGTCCGGGTTCTCTCTGGCCTTGTCGTCAGGCTGGGCGAGATGGATTTCGTCAGCGACAATGACGGGTGCTTCTGGAACAAACCCTTCCCGGTGAACGGATGCCTCATCGACTTCGGTGGCTTCACCACCTACGTCGCCACCGAGGTTATCTGCAGCTACCCGGACATTGTCCTGGAAGCTGAGGATCCTCCCATGCTCTGCGCCAACCGGGGTCCGTGTGCCAGTCGCACCGCGAGCTCCGTCGCGGTCATGATGGTCGGGGTAACCGAGGAGGAGTTCCAGGACGCCGACGGCGATGCCAGTAGCGGCCATGTTCGCTTGGCCAAACCTCCTCAGGAGAGAGGTACGGCCCGAGATGGCGACCCGCAGCAGTCCCAGCCCCGTCGTCGCCCGGATCCCCTCTCGGGTCTGGTGGCCAAGTTGGCTTTCCCCTTGACAGCTGATGTAGATACCCAAGCCACTTTGGCTGACTTGGATGAGCAACGTAGGTTGCTGCTCGCCGAAGCGCAAGAGATCGCTGAGATCCGGCGTGAGCTCAGTGCTAGCCTCCGGGAGTACAATGCAGCTCACGGGTTTTTAAGATAGACTCCCGGGACAAGCGCATCGCGGATCTGCGCAAGAAAGGCAGAATGGTGAATGATGAGCTGGCCGGTGGGGCCGCAACTAGTCATACGGGTAGCATGATCTCGGCTGGGAAACCGGTATACAGCTCGCCGACAAAAACTCTTAGGGCTGCCGAAGCCGCCATGGCGGAGCTTGCTGGGCTATCCGGTGAGGCTCTGCGCAAGCAGCAGGAGCGGGTGAACGAGTTGGTCATCGAGGCCAACAGGCAGAATCAGGCCTTCAAGAAAAAGAACCCATGGGCAGGATCCGAAGTGCATTCAGCTAGGGCTGACAGCCACAGATCGGGCGGAGAGTCCTCCTCTCCACATCTGAGCAGGAGCAAGAGCAAGAGCCGGAGCCGAAGTCGGGGCTCCGCGGAAAACAAGCAGTTGCAGACGTACGACCCGGCCTTCGCCGGTATCCAGCAGGCCGGGCAGCATAATTCCGGGCAGGCACAGAGTAATCCTGGTGGTGGCAACCGGGGTGTAGGAAACAATAACCCGGTTGGCCGTGGTAATCCACCCCGGAATCCGCCACAGGTTCAGGGAAACCTACGTATGGAGGCCGCCTCTGTGCCGCAGCAAGATGTGATCCCGGTACTCGACAGACACAACAATGGCAACTCAAGGTTGCAGCAGCTTGGGTACCAACCCAATGAGAATCCTTTGGGATCTCGGATAGGAACCAGACAACTGGATCCGGCTGATGCCAGAATCCGGCTCGACCGAATTCACCAATCCGAGCTAGTGGAAGAGCAAGGACCTCCGGGACCTGCCTGCTTTGGACCCCGGATCATGCGGGAGCCACCTGTCCGGAACTTCCAGCTCAACCGGGGTGCTAAGACCTATGACGGCAGCAAGAAGCCGGAGGACTGGTTGACCGACTATGTAACTGCAGTAAGCATAGCCGGTGGAAACAGACGCTGGGCGGTACGTTATGTGCCACAAATGTTGGAAGGACCTGCCAGAATCTGGCTGAACAACTTGAGAACCGGCAGCATAGATTGCTGGTTAGATTTCGAGGAGGCATTCATCAGCAACTTCACCAGCACGTACAAAAGGCCCAACAGACCTCAAGAGCTCGCCATCTGTAGGCAAAGGAGCAACGAAATCGACCGGGAATACCTTACCCGGTGGAGCAACATTCGCAATTCTTGCGAAGGAGTGGTAGAGGCACAGGCCATCTCCTGGTTTGCACAAGGATGTCGGCATGGCTCAATGCTTGGGCAGAAATTGCAGAGGAAGATGCCGACGACCTTGGCAGAGACCATCTGCATCGCCGATACCTACACGCTTGGAGATCCCATGCAACCCCTAGTGGATGTCGGTGACTCCAACAGGATGAATGCGGGACCTCAGCGTTCGGGGTCGAGCAGAAGCCATGATCGCCAAGATTTTGGCCAGAAGAGGAATCAGCCCGAGTACCACCATGCCGCACAGCATGTCGCAGTTGTGACCCGAGATCAAGAAGATGCCATCAATAATCAGCGTCGGAAAACAAGTGGCCCGGCTTGGGGGCAGAGCCAGGAAGTACAGAAAACTTGGGTGGACCAGAAGAAGCCCCTGACGTATGAAGAGATGCTGAACAAGCCATGTTGTTACCATACCCTGGAGGCCAACAAGCCAGCAAACCACTCCACTCGGCAGTGCAGCTGGTATCAACGCACATTGCAGGAGGGCAGCACGGGGGCTACTCGGCCGAGTGCTCCGGCATCTCGACCCAACATTCCGAGACCTCCCACTCCGGCATCCGGAGCCAACGCGATCCGGATTAATCAACCACACCGAGGACCCCCGCCCCGGCCGGTAAATGTGGTGCACACCCGGAACGACAATGGCGCAGGCCCAAGTAATCAACCCGGACATCGGCAAGGCAACTACCGGGAGGCACATCAGAGCTATGTAGTCTTCGTGATCGAGCCCACTGACCGGAAGAGTGTGCGACAGCGCGCCCTAGAAGTGAACGCTGTGATTCCGGCGGTACCCAAGTTCTTGCACTGGTCCGAGATGGAGATCACGTGGAGCCGGAAGGATCATCCCCGGGTTATGCCTAAGTCGGGTGCCTATGCCTTGGTGGTAGACCCAACCTTTGTCGGACCAAGTCTCAACGTCCGCTGCAGTCGGGTTCTGATTGACAATGGCAGCGCCATTAACATCATGTACAAGGATACGATGCTGAAGCTGGGGGTGTCCATGAACACCTGGCTACCCACCGAGACGACCTTTCATGGCATTGTGCCCGGAGTCTCTTGCTCACCCATGGGTAAAGTCTGGGTTGAAGTGTTATTCGGAACCCGGGAAAACTGCCGAACCGTGAGCTTGGAATTCGAGGTCGTGGACCTCCAAAGTCCGTACCACGCGCTGATCGGCAGGCCAGCCCTGGCCAAGTTCATGATCTCAACTCACATGGGATACCTGAAGATGAAGATGCCGGGTCCTAACGGCATAATCACCATCTCGGGGGATCACAAGCGCTCCATGGAGTGTGCTTCGGCTGGCTCGTGCTTAGCCGAGTCCCTGGTGATAGCTGAGGAAAGGAAGAGGATCCAGCAAGTGGTGGCGCTGGCCAAGACCTCCCAACTCGGGATGCCCGGGATGGTGAACCCGGAGCAGAGCGCGTCATTCCAGCCACCAAAGGAGACGAAGAAGGTGGGGGTTGACCCCAGCAACCCGGAGCGCCAGGTCATCATTGGCAGCAACCTGGACAGCAAATAGGAAGGCGAGCTCGTCGACTTCCTCCGTGAGAATCGGGATGCTTTTGCGTGGTCGAGTGACGATCTGCAAGGCGTTCCGAGGGAGTTGGCTGAGCACTCTCTGTTTGTTAGACCGGATGCGAAGCCAGTGAAGCAACCGACTAGGCGCCTCTCGGATGAGAGAAGAGCTGCCATCATGGAGCCTCTCGCCATACTGTTGGCTGCCGGATTCATGATGGAAGTGCTGCACCCGGATTGGATATCGAATCCGGTCCTGGTAGAGAAGAAGAAAGATGATCCCCTCCTGCTTAAGGTGTGGCGCATGTGCATCGACTTCACCAACCTCAACAAGGCATGTCCAAAGGACCCGTTTCCACTTCCCCGGATAGATCAAGTGATCGATTCCACGGCCGAAAGTGAATTGGCTTACATCTTGGAAGGAACCCTCCCGGAGAGCGAAGTGGAAGCCCGGCAGATATTGCGGAGGTCAAAAGCATACACCGTCATCAATCAAGAGCTGTACAAGAGGAGTGTCACCGAGGTACTCCAGAGGTGTGTGGAACCGGAAGAAGGCCAAGAGATGCTGCTAGAAATACACCAGGGGGAATGTGGACATCATGCATCATCCCGGGCCCTGGTGGCGAAAGTGTTCCGGCATGGGTCCTACTGGCCTACTGCATTACAGCAGGCAGAATACATTGTCCGTAAGTGTGGAGGATGCCAGAGGTTTGCTCACCGAATACATATGCCGGCATCGGCACTGAAGACAATCCCTATCACTTGGCCATTCGCGGTATGGTGTTTGGACATGTTCGGGCAGTTCAAGCCGGCAAGAGGCAATATGACACACATACTGGTCATGGTGGACAAGTTCACCAAGTGGATAGAGGTCAAACCAATCCGAAAGTGTGACAGACACACCGTCGTGCAATTCCTGAAAGATATCATCTTGAGGTACGGATACCCACACAGCATCATCACGGATAATGGAACCAATTTTGCCGTGGGGGAATTAGCTCGATTTTGTGCTGAGAGGGGAATCCGGTTGGATGTGGCATCAGTGGCACACCCGGAAGCAAACGGGCAAGTTGAGAGAGAAAATGCATTGGTCTTGGCCGGCATCAAAGCTCGATTGATCGAACCACTGTTGAGAACTCCGGGATGCTGGATAGAGGAGATACCGGCAGTGTTATGGGGTCTCCGGACCACACCGAATAGATCTACCGGGTACACGCCATTCTTCATGGTATATGGTTCCGAGGCAGTACTCCCGACCGACATACAGTATGATTCCCCGAGAGTGACAATGTTCACCGAGACCGAGGCAAAAGAGGCCCGGGAAGATGATGTTGACTTACTTGAAGAGGCAAGAGAATTGGCATTGTCTCGGTCTAATTTATCAGCAAAATCTCCGTCGCTATCATAGCCGGAAAGTGCACCCGAGAGTATTCCGAGAAGGAGATCTTGTGCTGAGTCTCATCCAACGCACGGCCGGAATGCATAAGTTGTCACCCCCATGGGAGGGACCTTTTGTGATAAGCAGGGCATTGCACAATGATTCGTATTACCTTGTAGATGCACAGGAGGCTAGGAAAGGTGTAGTGGACAAATCCGGTGAGGAAACCAAGCGGCCATGGAATGTAGCCCTGCTTCGCCCCTTTTACACGTAAAGGGCGCAGTGTATGTATTTCGAGTTTTATCTATCAATGAAAGTTCGGCACCCCGGGAGGAACCCGGGGACTGCCTCGTTGTGTGCCCGTTTACTTTGTTCCATTTATTTATTATTCCATGTCGGCAACCCGAGAAGGAACCCGGGGACTGCCTGGTACCTGTTTTTTATGTTCTCTATATGCCGGGAAAGTTCCGAGATCGATTCTCAAGTCAAAGTAATGTATGTCATGTGAAATAATCTTGTGACTCGACAGACGAACGCCGAAATGGTAGTCAAGAGCAAAGAGCATCAAATGTGGGGAACACGAAAACGGTCTCAGGGACTCGGAGCAGGAACTTCTCCGGCATATCTGTTTTACTAACCCGTTTGTTTTTATGTCGGGAATTCGGCTAACTATAACTCGGATATTCATAAGTAATGTATGCCGTGCATGTAATTTTGTGACTCGACTGTCGAACGCCGAAATGGTAGACAAGAGCAGAAATTGCCTAAGTACGGTAAACATGGAAATGAACTCAGGGACTCGTTGCAGAGTAAACCAACATAGCTTGTTTTTACATAACATAGTGCAGAGTACGAATTTAAAAAGTATATATTACAAGTTGCACCTGGCATCCCGGGGATTTAACGGTTCCACACTTAAGTGTTTTTAGCCAGTAGGGGAAGCCGGCTTCTCGGATGCAGCAGTAGAAGGAACGGCGGTGACGATCTCCTCCGCACCAGCAGCAGTACTCGGGGCCTCCGGATGCGCCTCGTCCTGAGAGGCCTCGGGTGGCGATGGAGCAGTAGCGTCCCGGGAGACCATGGTCTCGGTCGCGGCACCGGAAGCGGCATCATCTTCCTCCGGGATCTCGCCGTCCACGTCACCGGTTGCACCAGTCTCACCATCGTCTTCGTAATCTGACTCGGAGTCAGAAGTGATGAGGCTTGTGGTGAAGACGCCGATGTCGTACGAGGGCGCGACGCGATGCGCCACCTCTTGGCGTCGCTGGATCTTGGCCGGATCGGTGCACCACGGCGAGATGGTGCGCAGGCGCTGGATCACATCAAGATCGGGCCCCTCGTACCAGCTGAGCACGTGGGTCAAGACTTGGTCAGCACCAGCCCGCGCACCGGAGCGCTTCCAAGCGTGAAGTCGCTTGCCGGCATCTCGGAGCGCAGTCGCCAATTCGCTAACCGAGAGGGTAGCGCTGACTCCAGGCCATAGAGCGCCATGGACATGGACGGCCGCACTGATTAGCTCGGTCTCGATCGATCGGAGAGGTACTATCCGGGCCTTCAGAGCGATGAGGTGGTCCTCGATGTCCCAGGAGTCCGAGACATGACCCTTCCCGGCACGCTTCTCCCGGGCGGCAGCAACTGCAAGGTTGGCGGCGTCTCGGGAGTGCTCAAATTGTCCTTTAAAAATAAGAGCTGTCAAGCGGCCAGATCATGAGGGTGGTAGCAGTAAAGAAAGAGAGCAGGAGAAAAAGATCTCGGTAAACTTACTATTGAGGTCCCGGCTCAACCCGGTCAGCTCGGAGAGCCAGGTATCTGCCTTTGACCGGAGAAGCGCCAGCTCGGTCTCGGTGAGATGGGTGCGAGCCTCGGATTGATCCAAGGTTTCCTTCTGCTTCTTAGACGCCTCCACGAAACGCGCCTTCATGTCACTCGCGGCAGATTTGGCCTTCTCGAGCTCGGCACTTAGCCGCGCGACCTCGGACTGAGCCGCAGCAAGCGCAGACTTTTGCTCCACCGAGACTTTCCGCGCGGCATCCCGCTCCTCCCGGAGGCGCCCCTCACACTTCTTGGACTGACCAAAGTCAGCAAGAAGCCGGTGGAAGACGCTGCCGCGTTTCTTTCCGCAGTCTTGGATCCAAACAGGGAATGCGATGTCAATCTCGGGAAGGATCTCGGGGACTCGGGGTGTTCCGGGATTCATGTCAATTAAACTACTCGGTAGGGAGGATCTCGGGGACTCGTGTTCAAAGTCTTGTTATTTTTTCTAAAGATTGGAGCCTAGTGGTCTGCTATTCCGTGGAATCTAGAGCACTAAGCACCAATCTCGGGGACTAGTGGGGATGGAGCAGTTAAATTTTGGAAAAGATAAAGGGAACAAACTTACATCGACCACCCGAGTGACATCCAGCGCGGCCACCTGGAGAGCGTGTAGAGCTTGGGCGCTGCGGCTAGGGCCGGCAGCGTGCAAGTCCTCCACGATCTCGGAGGCATCGGCGGCGATCCAGGCTTTGTTGTACTCTTCGAGAACTCGCACGCCGGAAGCGCCAGGCGCGCTAGCAGCAACGACCTCCCGGGATCCTGAAGACACAAAGGAGCTTACGGTTGCTCGCAGCATCTGCAGGGCGGCAGTGGGGATCTCGGCAGGAGGTGGCGGTAATCGCGAACACTTACCCGTGCTTAGGGCCAAGTCTTGGGCCGAAGATGTCGGAGGGGCAGTAGGTTTGGCGGAAGCTATTTTCTGCCCGGCGGCCTTGCTGCGCGATTTCCCGGGAGGAAGGTCAGATTGCCGGGAAGGGGCCGTGGGCTGTTTCGGCGGAGGAGTCTTGCCCGGAGCCTGCCGGGAGGAGGCTCCCGACACGACCTGCTGGGGAGGACTTGCGATGTCCGTCTCAAGGTGGGACACCCTGCGTGGGCTGTCCGGGAGGAATATGTCTTCGGATGCGGCGGTAGCCTGGGCCGGAATCTCGTCCACCACGGGACGAGCTTCCGGAGTCGCGGCGGCAGTCTGCGCGGCACCAGAGGCAGGGTGCTCGCTGTCTTGTACGGAAGGGCGAGATGGAGAAGGAGCAGCCCGAGGCGGGCTAGGAGTGCGGGATCCCGGAGGTTTGGAACCCGCGGAAGCCGGGACGTCAAGTGCCTCTCTGAAAAAAGGATATCAGAAAAGACATCGGGAGAAGACAAAACCATGTAACTCAATGCAAAAACTTCTTACCCGGAATCGACAGTGGGAGGACCTCTCCTTCGGCGTGGTGGCCTCTCGGTCGTTTGCTTGCTCTTCTTGGTGGCGGCGCCGGATGCACCGGAAGGGGTAGTGTCGGAGGCCTCACGCTTGCGGGTCTCGGTGCGCTTCGTCACGGTCGTGGGTCTCGGAGCCACTGGCGAAGCCCAGTTGAGGGGAAGAGCGTCAATCACATCGAGTATTTGACAATCAATCTCATCCTCATCATCTGATGAAATGGAAATAGCCTCTGGGGTTGAAGAATTACCTGGAGCAGCAGCACGAGCTAGAGGAATGGCAAGGTGGTCCTCGCCGTCGGGATCCTCTCTCGGCATCTTATCCGGTGCCGGGATGTTCTCCGCGTACTTGCCACCGACATGCATCGCGTCCTCCTCGGTCTGCCGCTCGAATAACTGCAGGAACAAATCATTGCATGACAACCATGTCGGTTTCCAGCAGAATCCGGGTGCAAATGTAAGTTGGCGAAAGACTGACACAAGCACCTGCCGCAGTGGTTTTTCACGGGAACCCCCGACAAGACCCCACTGATAATCATCTGGCATCTTCGTTCGAGCAATAGCTCGAACGCGCCGGGCGACTGCAGCATGGTCCAACCCAAAAATGCTGGTCCTTGTGGGATCTAACAGCCCGTCCATATGGCACATCTTGTGCACTCGGGTATGTAGGGGGCAGACGCGGCGGATGATAAAGCAGCGCAGGAGGTCATCAGACGTCATTTTCTCCGTTAACACGTTGAGGACGTCATACATGCATCTGACCTCCTCGGTATCCGGGAGCCGGTTCCAGAGGTCGAATTCGCGGGGAGGACCCATGACGAACTCGGGTAGATTGATGAAGTCCGGGCTCGAGGATCCCGGACCATCTCCCGAGACCTCCCGGTTCTTCACGTAGAAGAAGCTCCGCTGCCACTTCCGGCAGGATTCTAGCCCCTGGACTTGGGGGAATCCGGAGTCGGCAAGAGGAATTATAGTGGCCGTCCCGCAATCGACTAGGTCTTTGACCTTCTTGTCCGGGTTGGGGATGACTTGGCGGCGGAGGATGAAGTACTTGGCCCAGAGGTCCAAGAAAGGCCACATGCCGAGATACGCTTCCGCGTAGGTGGTGAAGACCGAGAGCATCATGATAGCGTTGGCTGGGAGATGATGAGGTTGGAGGCTGTAGGTGTCGAGGAAGTCGCGGAAGAAGGGGCTAGCCGGAAGCCCGAACCCCCGCTCAAAGTGCGTGAGGAATACAACGTATTCCCCGGGTTCGGGTTCCGGTTGGACCTCGTCCTCCGGGAGTCGACTCTCGACTTCTGGCGGAATCCGGTGCATCCGGTATAGCCAGTCGAGATCCTTCTGGATGGTCTCGGACCCATCCCAGCACCCCCGGACACTCTCATCACCCATGTCGGAGGGACCTGAGGATGTATCCGGGCTATTCTGCAGGCGGAACGGCGGTTAGTCGAGTCAGTCTACCGGGAGCTACGACTCCGGATCACAAACTCCTAAGAGCAACCGGGTTCCTAGCAAATGAGATCTACCGTGCTCGAATAAAATGAAACTTAATCGACGTGAATATACTCGGGCGAGATATGAAGATGGGCTAGTGCGAGTGAAACCTAAAGTATGGAGGGCGCCACCGTCAGCGCCGCGCTGCTCGCGCTCGCCGGCGGCGGCACAACCCGTGGATGTGTGGTTTCACGGCCAAGCACGAAGCATCGTCGTCGTGGTGAAGTTCGCCGGGGCGGGTGGAAGAACTCACCGGAGGAAAAGAGGACGATGACGAGCGAGAGTAGCGTGGCCCGATGGCGGAGGCGAAAGGCTCCGGCGGCGGACGGCAGCGGCGATGCTTGGGCTCCGAGCGCGACGACGGCGAAGTGTTCGAGACGGTTGCGGGAAAGTGAAGAAGTTGGGGAAGAAGAAGAAGAGACCGCTCTGGTCCCCTATTTATGGGGGGATCCGGAGCGGTTTCCGAGTTTCCCGCCCACGATCTCTCCGATCGTGGGTGGGATCAGTTTGCGCCACACGGCACGTGGCACCCTCCGGTGCGCGCGATCCGGCCGCACCATGGGCCACACGCTCCCCAACGGCTCCACTTCGGATCGGCTGCGCACCCCGGCGCGCGAACCCGAGCAAGGAGGCGAGAAGTCAAAAATACTCGAGTGCGTTTCTGACTCGACAAGACCCCGGGTGGGACCCAGTCCCTGAGTTGGAATTCAATCCGGCGTGAACGGTAATATGCACTGGCGGGGCACTATCCGGTTGGGTGCATGGCCTTCCGGTCGGAAGGATCTCGGTGTGGGGATCTCGGTAAAGATCGTCTCGGCATCAAATCAAAGGATCGTCCCATGTTTCCTTGGATGATTGTTGTTATTAAAGCTGATCCCGCACATCATCCGGGGTCGCTGCACAGCACCAGCTTCGGGGACTAGTGTCATGGGGCTACCCCCCGGGTAGGGCGAAACTCGGCACTACTCTATAGTGTGGCAACAGTACTTGACCTTTGGCGAGTGCAAGGGCCACCCCCTGGTGCGCTGAAGGGGTAACTTGATCTTTCGGAGCTGGTAGAGTGCAAGGTGCCTCCTGGCGGGCGCAAGGGTCATCCGTGTGAGCTATAAATAGCCACCCCGAGCCCTCAGAGCAGCACAAGCATCAGCGGGTGGTTCCTCTAAGAACTAGCTTCTCGAAGATGTCTTTGCTGGCAGGCTAAGACATCTTCGGGAGGCTAGGCCTAGAGATACGCATCATGAGAGGAACTCGGGTGCATCCGGGAGAGACCTCGGACCTCGTGGCTCCGAGTAGACCTCCGGTAGGAGAAATATCCGGAGGTACCGGATAGGCAACCCGGGTACGGGCTAACCGGAGTGTTTATCTTGGTCCTAGCAGGTTGCTTTATGTGTGTAGGGAGGACTCGCAAGGTCGAGCAAGGAGGTGACCGGCATGAGGGATGCCGGTAGGCCGTCAACGGTCTGGAGCAGGCTTTTCCGCCTGACGCGGGGGGAAGTACCATCCCCCTGACACGGAAGCATGGTCACCTCCCACCTGACACGGAAGCATGGTCACCTCCCGCCTGACACGGGAGCGCGTCAGCCGGTACGACAACGGTACGACAAGATCGGACATGCCTAGCCCGGCAATCCGGAAAAGGCTACCCGGGATGGGCAAAGACATGTCTTGTCTCTGACAGAGGGACAATGATGTACCAGGACGGCGCCTGTCGTCCTTGCCGGAATGATGACGAAGGGGCTACGCCGGATAGCACGGCGGCTAGGTCGCACTAGCCGGTGTCGACATAACCGTTAGGCCTGTCCGCTGGGGCCAAGCCGGATTAGGGTTTCCGGCCCTCCTGGCCGGAACTCTATAAAAGGCGCCATAACTGCTCCTGCGGAAAAGAGACCAACTTGGGAGCCAAAACCTTAGTCTCATTTACTCCTAGAGCATTTACTCTTCCCTTTCTCTAGTTCATCTTGTTATTCGTGTTCATCACCGCAAGAGCTTCAAGAGCGGGTTGTAGATCTTGTTCCACACTTATATTGAGAGGAAAGGCAGGAGTAGGGGTGTTACCTCCCCACGAGGGCCCCGGACCTGGGTACATCGTGTGTGTGTTCTTTGCCTTCGTGCATTTGTTCGTGTTTGCTAGATCTTTCCTCTTGCACTTCGAGCTTGTTTCTTGTTCCTGTGAGATCTAGGTTACACCGGTATCCTCCCTCGTGTGAGCTCTTCAGCTCGCTATCCCTCCCCGGATCCACCAACGTCCATCGGCCCCACAAATTAGCCATCCTATGGCATCTGCCGTGACACCACCACGACAGGAAGAGTTGTACATGGTACAACCGGAAGGTTTTGTCGATCCAGGAAATGCTAACAAGGTATGCAAGCTTCAGCGATCCATCTATGGATTGAAGCGAGCATCTCGGAGCTGGAATCTTCGCTTTGATGAGGTAATCAAAGGTTTTGGATTTATCCAAAATTTGGAAGACAACTGCATTTACAAGAAAATGAGTGGGAGCTCGGTTGTGTTCTTAGCACTATATGTAGATGACATATTGCTGATTGGGAATGATGGAACTTCTGAATAGCGTGAAGGAATATTTAAACAGTAAATTTTCCATGAAGGACTTAGGAGAAGTTGCATACGTCTTAGGCATAAAAATCTATCGTGATAGATCAAGGCGCCTATTAGCGTTGAGTCAGAGTACTTATCCTGATAAAATAATGAAGCATTTGGTATGGAGAAGGCAAAGAAGGGTTCTCTGCCGGTTATCAAGAATAAAACATTGCGGAAGGCACAGTGTCCGGTAATGGAACAGGATAAGGCCGATATGACTAAACATCCTTATGCTTCAGCCATAGGATCGATCATGTATGCAATGTTGAGTACTAGACCTGATGTGGCATTAAATCTAAGTTTGACAAGCCGGTTCCAGAGTAATCCTAGAATGGCGCATTGGATTGTTGTTAAGAGAATTCTTAAGTATCTCAATAAGACAAATGAAATGTTCCTTGTCTATGGTGGCGGCGATGAAGAACTTGGCGTAATAGGTTACGTGGATGCAAGTTTCTGCTCAGACCCCGATGACTCTAAGTCACAGACAGATTATGTGTTCAAGGTGAATGGAGGCGCCGTGTGCTGGAGAAGTGGGAAGCAACCAATTGTCGCACAATCTACAATGGAGTCGGAGTACATTGCTGCTTGCGAAGGCGCGAATGAAGCTGTGTGGCTGAGGAAGTTCGTCACTGAACTTGGAGTGTTCCCGAGCGTGCAAGACCCCGTGATCCTCTTCTGTGACAATACGGGTGTCATTGCTAATGCCAAGGAGCTAAGGTCTCACTCCACCGCCAAACACATTCTCCGACGCTTCCATGTTATACGTCGGTACGTACAAGGAGCCGATGTGAAGATTTGCAAAGTCCATACGGATCTGAATGTGGCAGATCCGCTGACGAAGCCTCTCCCGCTTGACAATCATGAAAAACACCAGTTAGCTATGGGTGTTAAGCTTTTACCAAGTTGTAATCTAGATTAATTTGTACTCTAGTGCAAGTGGGAGACTGAAGGAGATATGCCCTAGAGGCAATTAATAAAGTGTATTCTTTATCATATCTCGTTTGTTCATAATAGGTTTTTGTGTCATACCATAACCGTATTAAGCGGAAACATTAATACGGGTGTGATGCGTAAACAACCAGGTCCCTAGTAGCTTCTACTAAGACTAGTTTCGTTGCGTGATTGATAATCGAGGTTTCCCGATCATAGGGCATGGCGCCGATCGGCAATGGAAGTCATATCGTTGGAGAACGATGTGATGGACATACCCAGATTTGGAGGACGTAGTCGTTACGCCTTTGACCGTGAGATCAACTCTTATTGTTATTCCTGGAAGATACTTTGATCGCACCAAACGTCGTATCTTATTTAGTATGCCAATAACGGTGATACTTTTGGGTATCGGAAAGGAGTAGTTGAGACGAGGGGTCAAGAGCGGGATTTGCCAGTCCGCATAGCAGGATAGATACTCTAGGGCCCACTCGGTGAGATCATGTCTAATGAGCTTGCAAGCATGTGACTAGTTCACGGAGACATGAAATCATAGACGAGTAGAAGATAGCGTTGTCGATAACGAGGTCAAGCTAGGTATGGAGATACCTATGGAACGACGCTCGGACACGCTAAGTATCGCCATGGCAAAAGGTTTAAGACTTTGCGTTCAGGTTTGATAGATGAAAGTCATTCGTTATATCAGAAGGATTAATTCATGGGGTCCAGGCCTACGAGTTTGTAAAGGCCCTCCTTATTATAAGGTAGCGATCTTCTGTGTGTAGTGCTTGTCCCTGGATCGACTTGCTAGCACACACAGTTTAAGATGAAATACCATAACATTGCATCAATATTCATTACACGATGATCCAGAAATAAAGGGGTTTCGATACAAGGTGCATAGCCCATGGCTAGCTCAAACAGAAATAAACACACAGCGGAAAGCAAATGGATAAGTGAGCTCCATCTTCATCATGTGCCACAGGCAAGGCATGTTGGTTGGAGACTCGCGACCCTATCAATCCTTACTTTTTATCAGAGGGTCCTGCAATGGTGAGTTGCAGCCCAAACTATATTGGGTCAGCACAATTGAATTGTGGTGGCAAGTGATACTAGTGGATATAAATGGCATTCTATCATCTACATGCATATTTGGCTTGGTGGAGCTTGAGGCTGATTTGCATAAAGCCGATTTTATCCTATATTTTTCAACAAAAATTTTATCATTCAATTAATATCATGTGGGTTTCCCGTGCCATATTGACTGGCATCACCACTTTACGTGAGACTATTCATTTGTGGGTTCCTATGCAACCTTGTAGGTTAGCATCACCACTAATTATTTAACTAACCATTTGTGGGTTTCCTGTGCAACCTTATCGGTTAACATCACCACTTAATATGACCATATGGGTTTCCTGTGCCACCTTGTCGGTTGGCATCACCACAACTGTCATATTTTACCCTGGTTTAACCCATCAAATTTTATTTAGAAATTGGAATTATGAGATCCTCCGTCAGTTCCTTGTCCAGCTGCTCAAATTGTTCGTAACCGGGGACACGGCTAAGTACTTAGTTTTTGACTCTCGAGAGGGTGTGCACTTTCACCACAAGACCCAATCATTCTCTCGTCCATGTCACCCAATTATGAAATGGAAATGAGAAGACCGAGACAAGACCTTTCAGAGGTAATTCCCCAAAATCATACTGCGGACCCATCCCCACTTGTCATCCCTACATCTGCGGGTCACACGGATTTTGGGGTCTCACAACTTATATGGTCAAGACAGAGCCCATATGACATGTGGCTGCACTGGAAGCAATCTAAACACGGAGTAACTTCGAATCTCTTTGATCCTGGGGGGCTTTCCACACTTGCAATCCATCCTCCCATCCTGGGGTTACCCCGGGGGATCACCGTTTCCAACTTTCCACCAACACCCAGGTAGTTCATTAAACTTAGTTGTTTTCCTTACTCAACTACTAAAAACATTTTCCATAGCATATCCAAGTATCAACTAAGTTCAGTGGCTCACTAAACCTAGAGGGGGTGTGAGTGGATGGCTATTCTAAATAGGATTCCCATAGCATAGCATATTATAACAAATATGGTAGTAAGCCTATCATGCATACTACTGAAAACACTAAATGCAATAAAATAAAAAAAATAGTAGGACATTTATGAGTGAGCATCATTTGCCTTGGTCACAGGGGGAACACGCGTAACTACCACAGCAACGGGAACACTCCGCACATTCTAAATACATAAACAACACTCAATCAACACTCATCATATGCACAAATCATGAAAACATAATTTGCATGACTATATGCAATCAACATATTTATAATGGGTTAAATCTACATTATTAGCTTTCTAGTTGCTAAAATAATGCATTATGACATGGGCAAGAGTTAATGCAATTTTATTATTTGAAAACATTTTTGAATCACTATAGGCTTTGCATGAAATAATATTACTCTTATAATTTATTGATCATATAAATTAAGTTTTATGTTCTCTAGACAGAGGATGTAATGTAATGCATTTAGCAAAATGGTTCACTTTAAAATTATTATTTTTAAAGTCAAGTTATGAATTAAATGCCCGAACTATCTCTCTGCATATTTATCTATTTTAATAGACGAATAATGGAAAACCAATGATGCAACAATAAACTACATGACCAGAGCTTTCCAGGGACATAAAGTTTGTTAAATTTGGAGTTGGGGTTTGAAAGTTATGAATTTTGGAAGTTTTGTTTGACTTCTGTCTTTTTATTCATTTTCAGATAAGCGATTAATCTCAGCCGTCCGATCTAGCTTATGTGGACGCTCCGGATAAATCGATATCGGTTCGAAATTAAAATAAAAAGCAGCCGTTAGATCACGATTTAACGGTCCTGGCCCAGTTGACCAAACATGGGCGGCGGAGACCGCCGGAAAAGCTTCGGCCGTGGCGGTGGCGCCATTGCTGCGGCACGCCCTCGAGCAAAGGAAAGGGGAGGGGCTGAGGCATCGTTACCTGGAGACAGAGGGGAACGGGGCAAAGTCAATGGAGGGTTCGGGGACCGCGGGGAAGCGACGATCCTCCAGCGAATGCTCGCCGAAATTGCGCCGGCGGACGGTGGCTTCGAGTCGAGGACGAAATCGAGGTTTCGCTGCGGATAAAAATGGAAGGAGGGAATCAGGAGGTGCGACTTGGCATGGGGAAATGATTGGAGTGAAAACCGTGCTCGGAAACGCAAGGACCTCACCGGAATCGACGAAGAATGGTTGCGGCGGCCGTGGGCTCCGACGAGTCGATTCGGTGGCCTGGAGGCACGAATTGGAGAAGAAAGAAGGGGGAAAGGGGGCCGGGGTTGCGGGGGTTTTAAGTAGGAGTGCGGGGTGCCGATGCGGGGCTCGGGTGGTGAGGGGGAGTGGGCATCGTGGCATGGGTCGTGCTCCGGTCGTGGGCACGGTTAGAGGTAGGGGATGATGTCCACTGACGGGTGGGTCCCGCAGTCAGTGAGAGGAGGGGAGAGAGGGGCCGCGGTGGGCTGGTACTGGGCCTCTGCGCCTCACGAGCGTGGTAGATAGTTGCTGGGCCGGCTAGGGCTGGTCCGGTTATTCTTTTTTTTATTCTTTTTTTCATTTTCTTTTCTGTTTTTCTTATTTCTTCTATATCTTTTAGTTTATTTATCCAAAAGATATCAAACAAATTTCTATAAATTTGTAAAACCCAGATTTTTATTTTAAAACATTCAAACTCATGTTTCCAATATATTTCAAATTATAAGTTTTTTTTCAAAGAATATAATTAACAATTTTTGTGGAGTTTAAAATAGAGTTTTAATAAAGGATTTGTATCATAATAAAATCAAGAAATATATCAAAAATACTTATGTTTAAAATATATCTTTCTAAACCCTTTTTCAAAATCAAACACTGGATTCAAAACTATATTTAAAAATAGAAAATGTTCCCGATGGTTTTGTGATCATAATTATTGACCTAGGGTTTATTAAGAATACAAATATAAGGATTTAGAATTATATAGATTATCCAAAACCATTTTGGAAATATTCATAATTAAATAGCTTGAAATAATTTGCAATATGGTTTTAGGGTTAAATGAATATTTAGAAAATTTATTTATAGCTCAACACTCAAGTTTGAAAATAAAGTTTACTTGAATGAATTAATGTCTTAATAATTTTGAATAAGTCACAAAGAATCTTTTTTTTTGTTGTCATTCTTAAATATTGATGATTTTATTTGAATAAGAAGAAAAAAAATTAATTTTTGTGATTTTGTAAACATTCTAAAATTTTGGGATGTTACAGAGTTAGTCGTTGATCATAGAGGAGTCTTGATCATACCTGTTATTATATCGAACCGCTAGGGTAATACACTTAAGGGGTTTCGACAAGACAACCGGAAAGGAAAGAGATCACCGGGAATGTCCCGGGAGAGGTCCGATGGAGATCGGGCAGCGACGAAAGAGTTTTCGGAGCTAGAATAAATTATATATAATATGTTTGATATTAATTAGTGTAATTAATGTGTAAATATGATTTTATATATTTATTTTTGAATTTATGTAGGCTGATTTCCCTAAATGGGCCTTCTGGCTGAAAGAAGGCACAAGAGGGGAAAAACTCCCTAGGGAATTCGGTGGGGGGCTTGGAGGTCGGCCTAGGTGGGCCAAATGGGGCCCACCAGGGCCGGCGCACCAGCCATGCCGCACCAGGCTATGTGGGGATAGTCCCACATTGCCTGGTGAGGAGGTTGGCTCCCCCCTGGGAGCCTATATAAGAAGGGGCACCCCTGACCTTTTAATTCACCAATTAATTCCCCAATTCTCTCTCGATTTCGTGATTCCCTTTGTCGGAGTTGCGCCGAGTTGAGAGGGGGATCTCTTCCACCATAGCCCGCTGTCACGCTGCTGGTGTTCCGGTCCAAGTCTTCCGCTGCTCGTCCTGGACTGGAGCTTCGGAGGCCGTCGTTTCCACCGTACGTGTGTGACGCCCTGCGAGGTGTTGCGCTAGCGGTACTCGGAATTCTGCTTCCTCTACACGACCTTGAGGTCGGCTTCGTCGGTCTTCATCGACAACGTTTGTGCGGGAACATAATCACCGCTTTCGGTCTACAAGGGTATGTATTCCGATCTCCGTTCGTACTACTATATCTGCATAGAATAGATCTTGGCATGTTTTAGGGATATCGTTGCTAGGAAATTTTTTGTTTTCTGCACCCGATACCTTCAGTCTCGTGGAAGATGAATACAGTCAACAGATCTCACACATTGAGACCTATATGTGCTTTGCAACAATTCTGTGTCACCTAGTTTGACATCATCCCGTATCTTACGATGACGATGAAATATATCCTAGTGGATGGAGTGAGACTCAAACATTTGCGAAGCATGGGCCTTAAAAGTCTAAGAGATCTATTAAGGGGACCACATACGCTCGGAAAACTGCTCAGTCCAATCACACTTGCTACTTCTGAAGTTGCCATATATTTCTATACATACGAAGATTATGCGACAATGCATGCATATGCGACTTTGCAAGCTAACCATGTCTTTTTTCAAAATAAAGGACATCTCCTATATGATATTTCTAGTTGTATGGGCCAGTGTAATAACTTGCATCATCGTAACCGTTTTACAGCAAGTTGTCTTTCCACTCTTACCCTTTACTAGAAAACATATCTTCAGTTCTCACATACACTTAACGTTTGTTCATTGATCCACACATGGACCACTCTAGAACCCATTCTTCAACCAAGAACTCGGGTCACACCAATTCGAGCTTTCAGTCTGATAGAATCTATGTGTGATACATAGAGAATGTCGAACATCATTTTCTATCACTGAAAATGCCAAGATAAACTTAATATTTTACCTAGTCATACAAGTAAGAACCTCTTTCTTCGCTTGTTCTATTCTGAAACACTTCAGAATCTTAACTTAGGAAATATTCTGACCTAATGTTATTAATCCCCTTACGATCTATACAATTATAAATCGGATGCCTAATACTCATAACTTCATTTCATAGAAAATGTAATCACTTAAATAATCCTTTACACTCTACTAGAGGATATGTGTCATTTAATATGTCGTTATATACAAAATCACAAATGACACCTAGCTCCCACTCAAATATGCCTTCCGCATATAAGATCAAGGAAAACTACTTAGCTCCCACTCAAATATGCCTTCCGCATATAAGATCAAGGAAGCTACTTTGCTTGTCACGCCCCGAGACCCGACCCGGAAGAATGACAGCCGCCGCACGCATATAGACCCAAAGGACAATACACGCGTGAAAGAGCATTTTCCCTCATGTGTGGTTTTGGTAATTGAATGACAATCTCTATGGACTAATGTTTGCATTGAGATATCATTATAGATCATGTCCATGGAATTGTGGAGTTCATGTGTTGGACTCTTGAAGCTTATGTGTTGAGTGAAGCTTATTGCAAGTATGTCTTGAGGATTTAAGACATCGACTTAGTGAAAAAAAGATGAGTGGTGCAAGTCCAAGAGAAGATTTCTTGAAAAGATCCTATGCTTGGAGCTTACTATGGATACATGAAGACGGAGCCTAGCGAGACTCTCCCATTATGGGTATGGGGGAGTATTTGGAGAAGTCTTCATCAAGCATGTGCTTGGACGCGCAATCAAGAAAGATGAACCACTTGAAGAGATCAAGATAGTCATCATCTAACTCAAGTGAAATGCTCAAGGCAAAGGTATGATCTTGATAGGGCTATAGGATAGGTAGGCGTACTATCAAGAGGGGCTCTCAAGTTAGTAACTTGATCGCATCGTTGTGGAGAGCTCAAACCTTTGCATACTTGGCATATCATGTTTCTTGGTTCTTATTTGGCTTTTATGTTGGTGAGGATTAGAGCTTGGTTCATCTCCATGTCAAGCTCTTGTTCATCGAAATCGGTTTTACTTGGACAACTATGTGCATATTACAAGCCTAGAAAATGTGAACATGAGAGGTAGTGTCACCTAGAGTTGATATTGTTGATTATCTTGTTCCTAGGTGGCATGGTACTCAAACAAGTTCCATATTTGCTTAAATGCATTTTGATCAACCATCTTTTGGTATCTTGTTTGTGAGAAAGTTTCTTGATGCTTAGAATGATCATTGAATATGTGAAGTCATCAAGAATATCATGATAAGCATGTTTTTCAATTCTTATCTTTTGCCACATGCTTATGTTTTGTGAACATGATCTTGAATATATGCATGTCATGTACCACCGAGAAATATCTCTCTACAATCATTGTCTTTGACAAGTGATAAATATATTTGTGGTAAATTTATTGATCATATTCACATTGGCTTTTATTCTTAAATTTTCTTATTCTCTCGCCAAGTTTGTTTTGCTTTAACCATCCTTTTGTCTTCTTTGCTTCTTTTGGATCTTTTTGTTGCTCAACTCATAATTTGTGTTAAACTTTCTTGAGTTAGGAAAAGCAAGGATCCCATTGTTGTGCATTTACATTCGAAGACTTAATTCTAAGTAATGCACTATTCTTGGGGAGCTATCCTACATTGAGTAGAACATCATCCTTTTAATTGTTATCGGGTCTTATTGATTTTCTTGAACTTTGTGTTTAAAAAGATATATGGATAGTAATGATCCCACTTGTGTGCATTTTTGTATTCACATACAAGATCTTAAAAATGCACTAATCATGGGGAAGCTACTCTATACTCCTTAGAACACTTTTCTTTAAAATTGGTTTGGTATCTTATTGCTCTTCTTGAACATGATTAATGCTTTAACAATATATATGGAGAGTAATGATCTCATTTGTGTGCATTTTTTATTCAAATACAAGATCATAAGTAATGCACTAAACTTGGGGGAGCAACCTTATATGTTATTAAACATTAGTTGTCTTCAGGTTTTTGATCCCGATGACATGTCTCTTTGAAAGATAAACATTTTTCGTCTTTGGTACTTTTTGCCATCATGAAAAGTGTAGAGGGCTTGGTTTATTTTTTGGAACCTTACTCCTCTTTGTGGAGTTGGCTATCTCATCCCACGGTTCATAGTGTACCTTCTTGGATGAGATGAAACCTAAGAGCATGTTTGCTTGTTTTTATTTCTTATGCTCACTGGTTTAGCCTTGACCTTGTTTTCATTTGATATATTTTCAAATTGGTTTCTCGAATCATGTGTTGGTTTGAGTCTTTGATACAATGAGGACAAATCTTTCTCTTGCCACACTTTTGTGTAGCTTTTTGATTTAATTGGTGTTTTGTCCAAATTGTATCTCGTTTGGTTCTTGAAAGTTTTGTGCATGCATATTTACTATATGTATATCTTATGGCATGTTTACTTTCGTTGATCCAATATATAGGATAAACTCCGCCAAATCCTAAATGGCTAAGATGTGCATGAAATTCTATTTCATATCAATATGCACATATTTATGAGGAGTTTGTCCTATGTATTGTAGTTGGACTAACTACTTTGGACCCAATAAGTTTGGGTGCCATAGTGTACTTGATTTGTATTAGGTACATGAGAGATGCATTGGAAGCTTGCCTCTATTTAAAGAAGATGTCTTCACCATGTGCTTCTTGGAGCCAAGATTGGATGATTGTGAACTCTCATCCTCTACACCGTCAATGCTATCTCGGTAACAAGTATCTAACTCATGCATATACTTCTAGCTCTCAACCTTGTGTAGGTTGTTCTTTGGCATGAGTTTCACTAAGTTGCATTTGATTTTGTTTTTGCAAAATTTCTTTCAAAACATCTTCATTGCAAATGTGAGTTAGCCGGGATGATTAAACATCAAGGGGAATATATATTTATATATAATCATTTTCATGATTCACGGATCTCCAATGTGTTAATCTAGCAAATTCATTTCAAAGTCTCTCATATGCAATATTGATGAATTCTCTTAAACCATTTGCCTTAAGTGTTATTTGTTTGTGTCTCGAAGTATCCCAACTATCACTTATCCTATGTGGGTACTTGTGTTGCTTTGAGAACTTGGTGTTGGAAGTTCATCTATACCCTCTAAGAATAATTTGAGCTATGTGCTTTGCTTTTAAGCAAAAATCTTATCGGTGTATTTATGACTTCCTCTTGGATATCATGTGCTTGACCTTGTACCTACATTGTGTGTGCATGTTTCTTTGAGGACTTAGGGTCCACTTAGAAACTTATACACACGAGGGTAGTTACACATTTAATTGATATTCAAAATCTTTAGTGATCACCTTTTATTACTTTCTTGATTCTTTGGTGATCTCTAAATGGCACAAGCTTTGTTTTTCTATTGGTTTCACATTGCCTCTTAATAAGCTTGTGATCCTATTCGATTTATCCTCTTGGGTGTGCTTGTTTGCGAAATAAATGATATGCACTATGTGCCTCATAATTTGAAACACTATGATGTTGCTTAGGCTCATCCTTGTTTGGTCTCCTAAATTGTATTTCCATGCCACACCCATCCTTTCCCGGTTGAGGAAGCCTTTATTCAATCTGGCACCTTTTTGTGTTCGAAATTATCTAGGAGGAAGTGAGGATTCCATGTTATGCACACCATATTGAAATACAAATCTTTTCATTGTGCATGTACCTTGGGGAGTTCCCTCTTAATTTTTAGAACACTTGGTTGATCTTATCATAACATCTTCTTGTGCTCAATTGGTTTTTGGATCCCTTGATTGCTTGCTTCTTTGTGAATGCTTTCCCCCTTTGCAATTGGTATCCTTCCAGTGGATTTCAATTGTTATCTTTCTTGTGCAATTTTTGGATCTTGAATATAGTTTGATCCCCTTCATCTATTCGTCATTGGATAAGTGCATTTGATTTCACTCATATCATGAGAAATGCATAAATCATGAAGGAGGTCTTATTATGTTACCTTTTCAAAGCTTTTCGCCCATTTCGGCAATCGTTGCCAATGGGGGAGAAGTTTTGGAGGGTTGTATGGAATTGGATTTGTACTTTGGTTTATTCTTAAGTATTTGCCTTCCTTGCCTTTGCATTCGTTGCTTGGTTTTATATATATAGTGGAAACTCCACCATCGATAATGGTCGATAATATATGCAATGAATTCATGTTCATACACACATGCATAAATTATGGGGGAGTTTGCTCTATATATGTGGATGGACTAACATCACATACCTTTGTAGTATTTGATGTTAGTGCAACCATTCTTGTTCGTTAAATTCCATATTATAAACCCTCTCAAAAGAGATTGTCATCAATTACCAAAATGGGGGAGATTGAAAGAGCATTTTCCCTCATGTGTGGTTTTGGTAATTGAATGACAATCTCTATGGACTAATGTTTGCATTGAGATATCATTATAGATCATGTCCATGGAATTGTGGAGTTCATGTGTTGGACTCTTGAAGCTTATGTGTTGAGTGAAGCTTATTGCAAGTATGTCTTGAGGATTTAAGACATCATCTTAGTGAAGAAAAGATGAGTGGTGCAAGTCCAAGAGAAGATTTCTTGAAAAGATCCTATGCTTGGAGCTTACTATGGATATATGAAGACGGAGCCTAGCGAGACTCTCCCATTATGGGTATTGGGGAGTATTTGGAGAAGTCTTCATCAAACATGTGCTTGGACGCGCAATCAAGACAGATGAACCACTTGAAGAGATCAAGATAGTCATCATCTAACTCAAGTGGAATGCTCAAGGCAAAGGTATGATCTTGATAGGGCTATAGGATAGGTAGGCGTACTATCAAGAGGGGCTCTCAAGTTAGTAACTTGATCGCATCGTTGTGGAGAGCTCAAACCTTTGCTTACTTGGCATATCATGTTTCTTGGTTCTTATCTGGCTTTTATGTTGGTGAGGAATTAGAGCTTGGTTCATCTCCATGTCAAGCTCTTGTTCATCGAAATCGGTTTTACTTGGACAACTTGGTGTGTTTTCGGTGGCGGAAATATTGTCGGTTTTAACATGAGGAAAGTCCCACACCTTGCCATGTGTGTCGATTTTACTCTATTTATGGGATGCAATTTTTGGGTACTCTTCGTCGCTATCTTTCCAACAAAATTGGTCTCACCTCTTTTGGACTTCATTTGCAAAAGTTACTTCAGTTTTGGTGAGGCCTACTGGCGGGGGCGGAACTTCGTCCGGAAGTTCCGGCCTAGCGGCCGACCGGAAGTTCCGGCCGAAGGGCCGGAAGTTCCGGGCCTGCACCGGACATTTCCATCTGGCCAGAAAACGGCTAAGTCCTTTTAGGATTTAGCCCCTGGCAAAGGCGGAACTTTCACCGGAAGTTTGGCCGGAACATTCCGGGCGACCGGAAGTTCCGGCCCTGACCGGAAGTTCCGTTCCAGACAAACGAGAAAATTGGCTAAGTCAGGAATTGCTCGCACTCGGGCAAAGCCGGAACTTTGGCCGGATCTTTCCGGGCGACCGGAAGTTCGGCCAAACCACCGGAAGTTCTGGTGCTGAACATGCTGGTTTTTCTCTAAGTCTGGAACTGCCTGCGCCCTGGCCAGGCCGGAACTTTGGCCGAAACTTTCCGGCCGACCGGAAGTTCCGGGTTTAGTGGCCGGAAGTTCCGGCCCAACGGGCAGAAAACGGTCAGATTTCTGGGAGGGGTATAAATACCCTCCCCTTCTTCTTCCTAAGAATCCAAGGCAGCACGAATTTCTTTCTCTCTCCTACTCCATTGTTGATCTTGGAAATCTCACTCCCCTCTCAATTCCTCCATAGAATCTTGCATATTCTTTAGGGAAAGTTGAGAGGAGATCTAGATCTACAATCCTACCAATCCATCTCTCCTCTAAGTGAGGGGAACCTAGTGGATCTAGATCTTGGAGTTCCTTTGTGGTTCTTGTCCTTTGTTCTTCCTCTCTTCTCCCCCCATAAGCATTAGTTGTTTTTGGTGGGATTTGGGAGTGAGAGATTTGACTCCTTTGTGGTTTCCTTTGTTCTTCCTCTCTTATTCCCCCATAAGCATTTGTTGCTTTGTTGGAATTTGAGAGTGAAGAACTTGAGCACTTTGTGTGCTCTTGCCATTTCATTTGCATCGGTTTGAGCCCTCCACGAGGATTCGTGGTGGTGATACTTGTGAGCTTGTTACTCTTGGGTCCTTGGACCCTAGACGCCTTTCGTGGCCGGCCTTTTGTGGCCAAGACCTTTTGTGGTCAAGACCTTTTGTGGTCATCTTGAGAGCCCCCAATTAAGTTGTGGGTGTGTGCCTCAAGACTTGGGAGCCCCCAATTAAGTTGTGGGTGTGTGCCTCAAGAGTGTTGTACGGGATTCAATCTCCGCCCCAAAGGAGATCAATAGTGGAAGGTGAACTCGCAACCTTTTGTGGTTGAGTTCATCAGGAGAAGAAGGTGAGCCTTTGTGGCGTTGCGGCTAACCTGTTGTGGTTGCGCACACCTCTCCA
This sequence comes from Poa annua, assembly GCA_026929855.1. NCBI lineage: Eukaryota > Viridiplantae > Streptophyta > Magnoliopsida > Poales > Poaceae > Poa > Poa annua. Next base: position 217,928,747 of record CM049427.1, on the reverse strand, counting down.
AACAAGACATACACCCTTTGGGTGGAACTCGGGAATACATCCTCGTCTCCGCGTGCCTCGGTTATTTCTATAACCGAGCTATTTACTTATGCACTTTATATTGTGATAGCCTTCGTGCTTGAAGTCATCTATCTTGCTATAACCTTGTTACTTCTATTGCTTAGCATAAGTTGTTGGTGCACATAGGTGAGTCTAGTATTTATATCTAGGTTGTATGCTTGTTAAAGTAAACCTCTAGTTTTATTCCGCCTTTATCAAGCATACCGGAATATCCGAGTCTTTCTTGGACCGGATAATCCGGCTTCTCGAAAAGTTTTTAAATCGCCTATTCACCCCCCCCCCCCCCCTCTAGGCGACGTCTTCAACGCGAACGGCTAGAAAAGCAGGAATAACCAGCTCAGTGGATTTCAAACAGCTCTTTTATTCATTTTAAAAGATTATTACAATTACACGATTAAGTTCTCTAGTCGCATCCCGCCCAGCTGGTCCAACCTACTCCTCGAACGATGATGTCGTCTTCCGCTGCACACTCTGATAATCTAAAAAAAAGATGAAGCAAGGGTGAGTACGATAAATCATACTAAACAAGTAGGTACTTTACCGGAACAAAATGATGAAGCACGATTAAATACAATAATAACATCCTTACTGTATTAAAAGGAATTAAACAAGATATCAACGAAAGCGATGGATGAAATATTAGCAAAACTGGATTTAGAGAAATATGAAGGAAAGTGTATCGGTATCACATGTGACCAGCAAGGTTCCCTACCCGGGACTCACAGGGGTGAATATTTACACTTTTACACTCTGCAGAGGGGTACTCCGACATCGACAGCCTCGACCAGAACAACCAGGTTCCAGAACGAGCAAAGTTCTTTGACCCGCCGGGACATGACGACTTGGCTTACTAGTATGGCCGTCCCTAAGGAATCCATCGCCGATACCCTGTTCGGACCAAGTGTCGCTCCCATTGGAGAACTAAGACAGTCCCATTCCTGAGCCGTGACCTGTACAATATGGTTGCAGTCGTGACACCAATACGGAAAGGATTTTATATGGTGGCGAACAAAGAGTTAGCCTTATGCTGCCCTGATATCAACTCTCACATCTCTGCGTGAGTCCAACAACTAAACCATGATGATGACCTCTCTCGTCATCGCACACTTTAGCGGCCAGCATTACAGCTAACAACATATATCACACCGAAGCACCATTCATGGAATGGTACCATAAGGAATGAAGAGATATCAACAAATGATTCTCACTCCAACAATATTCAGATTAACGATGATATCAATGGAAAATATGGTGCTAACAGCAGCACAAGCATCTCAATAAGCAACAACCAAATAGGAACTAGAGTAGCAAAACTACTACTAGCACGGATCAAGAGGTTAGCCAAATAACCACTTGCAAGGGATTAGCAAAGTAAACTACTTGCAAGATCAAGGGGATTAGTAAAGCACTACTTGCCTGGGTTAACCGGCCGTACCCACCAATGATCGTCACGATTAAGCATTCTAGCTAGATTGGCACACGCGTTAATACGCCGAGACTGCAGCCACAAATACCACCAGGAAAGACGCCAGACCGCTCGTCGTCGCCCAGCTCCCGCCGTCGGTGATCTCTATCTCCCTTTACCTTTTATGGTCTCTCTCGATGGTCATCCATCGTTTGGATCAACTGATCAGCCGTCCAGCTGAGATGCTCTATTGTCTGACTAAACTCTGCGTCTATGCCCGATGTGCTCCGATGGCAGCACCTGATCCTCTATTTATACCAGCTCAAATGATAGGAGTGCGATGGATAGGTGCGGGCTAGATATTTCCTCCCCTACTGCTAACTTCATGGGGTACGCATCTATCCGCTAGCGACACGTACTACCTCTTGTAATCAGAGCCTAACACGTATCCCGGTCGATCCTTCTCAGCCAAGCTTCACCGCCATGCATGCAAAATATTTGGAAGTAGTATGAGCAGTACAAATATCTCCAGGGTAGTACTTGTAATACAATAGCTGATGAAAGCATGGCCTCATTCTTAGCTAAGTCTAATCCAAGTTGTACGTAAGCAACCCAGTTAGTAGTGCAGGCATGAGCTGCTCCATCGATTATACTACTACTAGTTAGTGCTTAAACTAAAAGCAAGTCAGACTAGCTTTCCATTCAGATTTATTTCTCAAAAAAAAATTAAAATCAAGAATGAACACACAATAGACTCCCAAAATTAGCCAAACTAATATATTGCGAAAATAATTTCGGCACCCTTAAATTTAAAAATTACCTGAAAATCAGGGTATTACATCCTCCCAACCTTACAAGAATTTCGTCCCCGAAATTCCACCCAAAATTAACAAATTATACGTTGCATGCAAGATTTTAGCACAAACAAATAATAAGTTTTCACATACAATTAATTAAAATGTTTAGCAAAATTTATTTAGAAGTTAGGACAAGAAAAACATGCATCAGTATTAGTCACAAGCAACAAATGTCAAACAAGGTTAGTTGAAAACAAATATCACTATCTTGTTAGTCGCAAAACTACACTAACGTTCTACCCATTTAATCCCACGTGACCTATAACCTGAGATCTGATACCACTTTAACTGTCACGCCCCGAGACCCGACCCGGAAGAATGATAGCCGCCGCATGCATATAGACCCAAAGGACAATACACGCGAACGGCTAGAAAAGCAGGAATAACCAGCTCAGTGGATTTTAAACAGCTCTTTTATTCATTTTAAAAGATTATTACAACTACACGATTAAGTTCTCTAGTCGCATCCCACCCAACTGGTCCAGCCTACTCCTCGAACGATGATGTCGTCTTCCGCTGCACACTCTGATAATCTAAAAAAAAGATGAAGCAAGGGTGAGTACGATAAATCATACTCAACAAGTAGGTACTTTACTGGAACAAAATAATGAAGCACGATTAAATACAGTAATAACATCCTTACTGTATTAAAAGGAATTAAACAAGATATCAACGAAAGCGATGGATGAAATATTAGCAAAACTGGATTTAGAGAAATATGAAGGAAAGTGTATCGGTATCACATGTGACCAGCAAGGTTCCCTACCCGGGACTCACAGGGGTGAATATTTACACTTTTACACTCTGCAGAGGGGTACTCCGACATCGACAGCCTCGACCAGAACCACCAGGTTCCAGAACGAGCAAAGTTCTTTGACCCGCCGGGACATGACGACTTGGCTTACTAGTATGGCCGTCCCTTAGGAATCCATCGCCGATACCCTGTTCGGACCAAGTATCGCTCCCATTGGAGAACTAAGACAGTCCCATTCCTGAGTCGTGACCGGTACAATATGGTTGCAGTCGTGACACCAATACGGAAAGGATTTTATATGGTGGCGAACAAAGAGTTAGACATATGCTGCCCTGATATCAACTCTCACATCTCTGCGTGAGTCCAACAACTAAACCATGATGATGACCTCTCTCGTCATCGCACACTTTAGCGGGCAGCATTACGGCTAACAACAGATATCACACCGAAGCACCATTCATGGAATGGTACCATAAGGAATGAAGAGATATCAACAAATGATTATCACTCCAACAATATTCAGATTAACGATGATATCAATGGAAAATATGGTGCTAGCAGCAGCACAAGCATCTCAATAAGCAACAACGAAATAGGAACTAGAGTAGCAAAACTACTACTAGTACGGATCAAGAGGTTAGCCAAATAACCACTTGCAAGGGATTAGCAAAGTAAACTACTTGCAAGATCAAGGGGATTAGTAAAGCACTACTTGCCTGGGTTAATGTAACATCCCAAATTTCTCAAAAATTTAAAACTTTGCATTCATGCATCATGCATCATATAGGCATGGCATTGAAATCACATAAAGAATAATTTAAAATTTTAATTATAAGTTTAAATAAATTTGTATTACATAAAGAGGTCTATTTGAGCTCCTTATAATAATCTGTATTTTATTAGATTATTTAATTGGCAAACTGGTATCAAAAAGTTCTAAATTAAATTAGCTTTTCAAAACATATTTTTATGAATTTTTCTGAAATGTTTTGATAAGATTTAAAAATCAAATTGTATTGAAAAGTTTCAAAACAGAAAAAGTGTTTAAATAAAAAGAATTCTTAAACGAGCCAATCGGGCCGGCCAATCCCTATCTACCGCGCGCAGCTCCCATCGGCCCACGAGCAGCCCAGCCCGCGCCTCGCCTCTCCTCTCACTGACACGCGGGGCCCGCACGCTGACGTCGTGTCATCCTCAACCTCCCGACGGATTCTTCGGCGCCGAGCTCATCTCAAACTTGAGATTGATACGGATCGTTAGAACGGTTTTATCGCGTGCGCTCGCCTCCTATTTATACCCCGCAACCCCGCCGCTCGATTCCGCCCAAAACCCTAATCTCTACGCCGCAGGGCTGCCCACAATCGGAGTTCGCATCTCGCCGGTTCCGCCGCCGTCGAGCTCGCCGTACGGGACCCTACGACCACCCCGCGCTCTCTCGTCTCCTTCCCTCACCTCCTCTCTTACTTGCGCATCGTTTTGACGTGATCTCGTGTCTGGAATTGCAGACCAGCGACGCCTCCGTCCGCGACCGCCGCCGCCGTCCGCTACTCCAACTCCGGCGAGCTTTAGAGGAGGGATTGGACCACCGCGACCGCCTCTGCCGCGCCATCGAGATCGTCTCGTCGTCACGCACCGATCGGTGAGCAAACGTCCCCGACGTTCTTCTTTTCGCGAGTAGTAGAGCAATTCCGGCAATGGCGCCGCCGCGGTCGGAGGACTTCCGGCGAACCGCGCCGCCCGTCCGTGTCCCTTGCGTCTGGGCCGTTGGATCTAGATCGGTTTGATCTGGAGCGTCCACCGTTAATTAGATCGGACGGTTAGCAAATCGCGATCCGAGCGAAGCGGTATCAGCCAATCAGATGGCGCCGCGTGGCATATCCTTTTTCTATTTCGGCTGGATTTTGTAATTAGAACAGAAAAACAATACAAACTTGCAAAATTCATAACTTTGATCTGTTTATCCAAATTTGATGAATTTTATATCCACGTAAAGCTCTGCTCGTGTAGTTTAGTATGGTTTCATTAGTTTGTCATTTTAGTGTATTTTAAATTGTGGAATTAATTGGTTAGTATTTCGGCTATTAAATCTATAACTTAAATAATAAAAATGCTTTCCAAATAAATCCAACTGTTTTAGAATTTTATTAATGTCCTCTGTCCAGAGAGTGCAACTTGAGTTTTATTTGTAACTTTTCAATATAGAATTAAAGAATTTGGTTGTAGGGCTTAATATTTCTATGTTATGCTCAATATTTTAAATGATTAAATAAAATAATAAAATGTTGTTCATTGCATTTCATGCATTAATAACAGAGGAAATAAAATTGTAATTATTTTGTCTTGTTAAGTTCATTGAATATCAAGCATGCATACATATTTTTGTCTTGATATTTTAAGTGTTGTGTTTGTGTGTTTATTTATCGTTATGTATTGTTTGTTTCTAGATGGTGAAGAGGAGGAAGGCCTTTCTTGTGATTGTTATTCTTGATGTGTTTGTTCCTCTTGTTACCAAGGCGAGTGACATTCATAATCTACCCAATATTTTCTATATGCATTATTAGTATATTTTTGAGTAGTATGCATGATAGGGATTTTTGAACTATCTTATAATGCTAAGTTACTACACTTTGAAAATATCCTAGTAGTGTGTAGTCATCCCTTCCCATGCAGCCATCAAAAGTTTTATTAGATGCTTAGCTATGCTATAAAAAAGTGTTTACATACCATGTTACAGAAATATTGCTAAGTGTTAAACTTAAATGCATACCTGGGTGGAATTGGTTGTATGGTTTATGTTGAGTGGCTTTTGGGACTATTCTTGTGGTTGTCATTGCCTAGGAAGAATGTCTATTCTACTTAGGGCCATGAGCATGGTGGTTGTCACCCAGAAGCGCACTTGTGGACGGTCACCCAGGAACAAAGAGATTTCTAAGTCCCTCCAAGTTTAGGAGTTTCCCGTGCAGCCTTTTGACAATGGGCTCTGTCTAGAATGATTAAGTTGTGGGAGTGCAACCTGTTAGCTTGACAAGCAGATGTAGAGTTGGTAGGTGGAACGGGTCTTGCTAGTATGGTTGCATTCTTCCTCTGAAAGTTCTTGTCTCAATTCTCTCCTTTTCTTAATGCACTCCGCGTGTATAGGATGTTTGGGTTAATTGAGTCTGAAGGTGAAAGTGCACAACCTCTGCAGAGTCGACAATCTGAGTACTCAGCCGTGTCCCCGGTGATGGACTACTTCGAGCAACTGGATAAGGATGGATGGAAGAATCTCATCATAGTTTTCATAAAGTAAAATTTGACTAAGGAAAGAATTGGTGGTGCACTTGGGCTTCATCCCTTGGTGCCAAGTCTTTGAGAAACAAAATTGTTTTACAAAAGATAGGAGAAAACTGGCTTTCTGCAAAATAGCCTACAACTCCACCAAGCCAAATATGCATATAGAATTAGACTTGTCATAAATTATCCACCATAGTCACTTGCCAATACTTCATTGTATTGACCTCCTTCGGGGGCTGCATATTCAAATGTGCAGGTAATTCTGATGAGCAATGAGTTTGGACTCGAGTCTACACCCAACATGTCTGCCTGTGGCGCATGCTTGAAGAAGAGGCTCTTTGCTATTGCTTTCGTTGTGAACTCTGAATATTTTAGCTAGTCTTCATGACTATGCACTTTGTAATAAAGCTATACTTAGCTATTTTTGGATCTCGCTGTAGTAATTTGATACTTATGCAATGATACTATATATTTTGTACTGTGGTGCTGGCAGTGATTCAGGGACTAGCACATAACACAGGTGTTCCATCTTTATTTAAAAGATGGGGCGCTACAGTTAACCAGCCGTAGCCACCAATGATCGTCACGATTAAGCATTCTAGCTAGATTGGCACACGCGTTAATACGCCGAGACTGCAGCCACAAATACCACCAGCAAAGACGCCAGACCGCTCGTCGTCGCCCAGCTCCCGCCATCGGTGATCTCTATCTCCCTTTACCTTTTGTGGTCTCTCTCGATGGTCATCCATAGTTTGGATCAACTGATCAGCCGTCCAGCTGAGCTGCTCTATTGTCTGACTAAACTCTGCGTCTATGCCCGATGTGCTCCGATGGCAGCACCTGATCCTCTATTTATACCAGCTCAAATGATAGGAGTGCGATGGATAGGTGCGGGCTAGATATTTTCTCCCCTACTGCTAACTGCATGGGGTACGCAACTATCCGCTAGCGACACGTACTACCTCCTGTAACCAGAGCCTAACACGTATCCCGGTCGATCCTTCTCAGCCAAGCTTCACCGCCATGCATGCAAAATATTTGGAAGTAGTATGAGCAATACAAATATCTCCAGGGTAGTACTTGTAATACAATAGCTGATGAAAGCATGGCCTCATTCTTAGCTAAGTCTAATCCAAGTTGTACGTAAGCAACCCAGTTAGTAGTGCATGCATGAGCTGCTCCATCGATTATACTACTACTAGTTAGTGCTTAAACTAAAAGCAAGTCAGGCTAGCTTTCCATTCAGATTTATTTCTCCAATATAATTTTAAAATCAAGAATGAACACACAATAGACTGCGAGAATTAGCCAAATTAATATATTGCGAAAATAATTTCGGCACCCTTAAATTTAAAAATTACCTAAAAATCAGGGTATTACATTTCTCCCACTCACTTCTTTGCAAATGCAAGTTTCTTCAACTATTTTGGACAACTCCAAAATCCTTTGATCATATTATCAAAGTGAAGATTCCAGCTCCGATATGCCTGCTTCATGCCATGAATGGACAACTGAAGTTTGCATATATGTTTAGCATCCACGGGATTACAAACCATTATTGTACCGATTCCAACTCTTTCTTAATAACACTATTAAGAAATATGGTTTTCTTATCCATCTATCAATTTCTCCTTCCAAATTATAGTAATTGCTAAACGACCCATAATAGATTTAGTCTTCGCCACTTATTTTATTAACATCCTAGATGCCATCAAGAAGATCTCCCAAGTCATTACCTGATAATCATACATGGATTTTATTTCAGATCATATATGACTCATAGCCATTTCTCGGACTTAGGTCCACCATCTCTTCTTCATAGTTCGTAGGTCTGTCATATTCCATTAATATGACCTTCATAACAAGATTGTCGTAACACACAGTGTGGAACACAACCTCGTACGCCTACGTTCTTAGTATGAGGTCAGAGCATCATGATCTTGTATCATCAGCTTTTTCAACCTGTGGAGCATGACACCGAAAGCACTTTCGGTTGCGCCACTCTGATGTCTGGAGAGAAAGTTCATCAACTTTGTCTTGCTCTACTTACTTTCTCACTTATACCCTTGCACAAGAAACTATTTTTTCCGCAAGGTATATCCCAGCAACAATTTTGCCTATGTCGTGAGACATGTACCCAACTAACTCTTCATGTATGGTACACTACAAAGATTAATCCATTTTAGGTTTAATAACATCAAAACACTAAATTGCTGAAACGACAATCTAGGCTAAAAGTCATGCCATCACTCGTATGGTATTGTATCCATGGATTCAAATGGTTTACCTATTATCTAACGTGAATGTTGGGTTTCTACCATATAACTCCAACGATCACAATAGTTTGGTAAGAGATTTATTTACCACACACTATCCGATAGGGTGCAATTACGACGACCTAACATACCATAACACTATGGTGTTCCATGCGACGTAATTTGTGAAACTCTTCTCACAAGTCTTCCAATGATTTGCCAACATTATAACTCAAATATTTATTTTCTCAATCTGTATCGCAGGAATTTGGTTTTCTTGTTAAATTTATTTCCTACTTCATTCTGAACTTGTTTGATCGAATCAAAGTTTCCAGACTAACATTTCCTGAGTGGATATCCATATATCTACTCGGAATATTCATGAAGTCTATGAAATAAAGACTTCCACTACACGTTAAAGTACTTCATTGATTCACATACACCCATATGCACGATTATCAACAAGCTATACTCAAAACGTTCAGTGAAGTTCACGAAATAAAGGTCTCCACTACCCGTCAATTACTTCATTGAACCACATACATCTATATGTATGACTATCAATAAGTTATATGCCCTTTTTCCGAAAACGGTGTCTTAGTTATTTTGCAAGTGTCAAAAGATCAAATCTAAGGACTTGTAGATCCATCCGGTATGGAGCTAATTCATTGACTATAACATTGACATGAATTAAACGTTAGTGCCACACATATGTGGTGTCTTTATTAAGTTTTATCCTTTGGCATTAATATTATGAATGTGGGAGCTTCTACCATTTAAATTCAAATCGGCATATGATCATTACTTCATAAACATAGGACAACGAATTTGTCACTAATATATATGAACAATTGTCTCGCTAGAGGAGACACACTTATAACGATCATACTAACAGGCGATCATAAAGAATTTATTCAAATGGTAGATCTAGAGGGAGAGTGTCTATGGCCATCACAACAATTTGTCTGCCATTATCAACAGGCAATGCCGCCTCATCCTTTCAAGCTACTCAAGCAGTAAACCTGGTTTTCATAAAACATGACTAGTATCAAAAACTTAGTCACTATTGCCAGTACTTGCTTAGCTAAAACATTCATAACATGTATATCATATATACACCATCATCATTGATGACTTCCGACGATCTGTTTCATCTTCTTGATACTTCCAACGTAATCAAGAACCATGAAGGTGAACGATTCCCCTTGTATGACACAGTCTATGACATATCATTTGCACTTGGCAACGACGTATGTCATCCAGTGATCGAGCTGAGTGAGGCGTTTTAATGTTCATCAAGTATGACCATATGTCATCAAGTATGACCAATGTCATCAAGTATGACTGCCACGTGCTCCTTCAATGTGTGTATTCTCTTCCATCTTGGTTGAGAAGACAATCAGTCAACGTACTGATAAACTTCATCAACCCAACTTTAGGGGTACCCCGAGTTTAGCGACCATCTCATATGTTAGCGATCTAATAACTCGTACCTGGTTCTCTATGCCAGAGATCATAGCATACACTGGACTATGATGATGTCATCCGCACAAAACCTGATAATCAAAATTATCTTTTGTTAACGGAATCTACGGGTTTATCTCCTAGCGGGTATTGTATCACAAAGAGCTAGCGGTTCAAACAACGAGTATCCTCAAGCTTAAGTATAAAACTATGAAGTTTGGACCCAACCTTTTAAGTTTCTCAATCGCAGGAATGCGCCTAATTTTAAAAGATGCTATGACATTGGTTAATATCTACAAAGGTTTGCAAAACAGACTTTGTTCATTATATTTTGAGTTCTATCATTTTAGAAAATAACTATCAGAACTCCCACTCAAACGAACATCCCTCCTGGCCGTTTAAGCAATTACACGACCTCCATCCATTGCACAACCCCTTATCGTCAGATCCGGTAACACAACTTCAAGGGTAGAAAATTGTCAATCACAACAACTCAGTGACTCATGCTCGACCTTTTGGCCTCCGTGTTCCGAGGCCATATCTGCATATGCTAGGCTCGCCACAATAAACTCCACGTAACGCTTGTGCAACATGGCTTACACCCACTGTATACGAACGACGATATGTCTAACACCCGATCGTCACGGCCTGCCTCATAACGTAGAACTTTCTTGGTGGTGCTCGTTGGAGGAAGAACACTAGTGGTATTTTGAAGGGATCATCTTATATATAACTACCGCCATGTAACTAATATATACTAATATATATAATCACACAATATAAGATGCACACAATAATATCAAATGTAATGCGATGTGATATAGTCCATTGCACCATGGTTTTCTTGGCGCCCGCAGTTCATAAACAATTTAATAAACATACCTTGATCATATCACATTTCCTCTGCAAAATAAAGTTACACGCTTCTACTTTATCTTTTGCATATTTTACGTGGCTGAGGCTTTTGTAAAAAGAACCGCTTCTTACCTACGAACTTATGACCACAACAATGATCCAATAATTGCATTTCTAAGCATCCCTTTTGGGCCCTCCATTGAAAATGCAAGACCAACTAAAGAGAGAGAAACAGGCACCTGTCAGCCACAGATACGGTACAAGCCGTATGTCAGTAGTGGAACCAGTCTCGTGTAAGCGTACGCGTAAAGTCGGTCCGGACCGCTTCATCAACTCGATGCCGCTGGAATCACAAGTGCACACTAGAGGGTAGCAAATAACAGGAACGGTGCCCCCGTGAACAACACGGGTTCTAACAGCGTACAGCTATATCTACAATAGATCGGGTCTGATACCACTGAAGGGGATCACATGCGGAAAACAAAAAATTTCCTAGAAACGATATCCTTAAACTAGCCAAGATCTACACTATGCAGATATAGAAGTACGGCGGAGATCGGAATACATACCTTCGTAGACCGAATAGCGGGGATTACGCTCCTGGACAAGCGTTGACGACGAAGACGACGTAGCCGACCTCTAGGTCGCGAAGAACTCGGCACGACGAAGACGGCGAAGATGACCTCGAGGTCGGGTGGAGGAAGTAGGTCTCCGAGCACCGCTAGCGCAGCACCTCGCAGGGCGTTACACACATACGGTGGAGACGGCGGCCTCCGAAGTCCAGTCCAGGACGAGCAGCAGAAGACTTGGACCGGAACACCAACAGCGCGGCAGCGGGCTATGGTGGAGAGAGAACTCTCATCCTCCTCGGTGCAACTCCGACAAAGGGAATCACGAGATCGATGAGAAATCGAGAATTAATTGGGTGAATTAAAAGGCCAGGGGTGCACCTCTATATAAAGGGGCAAGGAGGGTGCCAATCTTGCCAGTTGGGCCGTGTGGGACTATCCCACACCAGCCACGACCTTTGCAAGGTGTGCTGGCCCTAGGTGGTCCCCTTGTGGCCCACCTAGGCCGGCTGAACCAGCCCTCCTCCCTTGGGGGGAAGCTTCCCCCCTCATGGGCCTTCTTTCCACTAGAAGGCCCATTTAATGAAATCTGCCTTTAAAAAATTCGAAAATAAATATATAAAATCATATTTAAACATTAATTACACTAATTAATATCAAACATATTATATATAATTTATTCTAGCTCTGAAAACTATTTCGTCGCTGCCCGATCTCCATCGGACCATTCCCGGGACGTTCCCGGTGATCTCTTTCCTTTCGGGTTGTCTTGTCGAAACCCCTTAAGTGTGTTACCCTAGCGGTTCGATATAATAACAGACATGATCGAGATTCCTCTCCGATCAATGACTAACTCGTAGGCCTGGACCCCATGAATTAATCCCTGTGATATACCGAATGACTTTCATCTATCAAACCTGGACGTCTAGTGTTAAACCTTTGTCATGGCGATACTTAGCGTGTCCGAGCGTCGTTCTTAGATATCTCCATATCTAGCTGACCTCGTTACCGACATCGCTATCTTCTACTCGTTTATGATATTATGTTAGCTGGTGACCTAGTCACATGTTTGCAAACTCATTTGACATAATCTCACCGAGTGGGACCTAGAGTATCTATCCGGCTATACGGACTAACAAATCCCGCTGTTGACCCCTCATCTCAACTACCCCCTTCCGATACCCAAAAGTATCACCTTATTGTCATACTAAATAAGATTCGACGTTTGGTGCAATCAAAGTATCTTCCAGAAATAACAATAAGAGTTGGTCTCACGGTAAAAGGCGTAATGAGTACCTCCTACAATATGGGTATGTCCATCACATCGTTACACCAACGATATGACTTTCATTGCTGACCGGCGCCATGCCCTATGATCGGAAAACCTCGATCATCAATCGCGCAACGAAACTAGTAATAGCCGAGGCTACTAGGGACCTGGTGGTTTATCTACCACACCTGTATTAATGTTTTCGCTTAATACAGTTATATCATGGTATAAAACATATAATGAACAATTGGGATATTACCAATAAATTATGTTTATTAAGTGTCTCTAGGGCATATCCCTTCAAGATACACCCTTAGCTGATTTAAAAAAAAAAATTATCAGATTACAATCTTGCTTGTCTAAGTCCGTCAGACATGGCGGAACAGAACCAAGTAACACATTAGCACTCCACACATTACCACCTATTTTCACCAGTTTATGAGCTACTTTGTTTGCACACCGATTCCCTGTTTGAGAAAATGACATCAGGTAGGAACTGGGTGAGACCCTTAATCTCCTTAACAATGCAGGAAATTGCCGACTTGCTGGTTCGTTTGAAGTTCAATTCAGATACTAGAGTAGCACAGTTGCTTTCAACATGTAACGGCCCAGCAACCTTTAATATGACAGATTGTACAACATGCAGAGCAACCTTTAAGATGACAGATTGTACAACATGCAGCCCACTTATCCCTTCTGCGACTTCGGCGTTAGCACTGTTCTGTAGTTTTCCCCATGCACAGAGAAGAACCACACCAGCATCATCCCGCAATACTGCACCCCAAGAACCAGTGCATCTCTTCAGTAAAACCTACATCAAAATTATGTTTTGCCCAGCCACTTGTAGGTTTTTTTCCAAGGTTCAGGTTATTCCTTTTGATTGCAGTTGTGCTCATTGCAGTGACCAAATTTTTGCTTCCCTTTTGGGTCAGTTAGTGCCCCAGCATCTCTAGACACATTCATCGCAGATAGATACTACCTCCATTCCAATGAAAAAGGCTTATATTATTTTGGAAAAGTCAACCCATGTAAAGTTTGACTAACTTTTCTGAAAAAATATTAACATGTAAAATATAAAACTAATGTCATTAGATACATCATGAACTATATTTTCATATGATATCTATATAATATCATATTTGTTGATAGATTTTTCTAAAAGTTTGATCAAACTTTACTTGGCTTGACTTTTGTAGAAAAATATAGGCCTTATTCATCGGAACGGAGGGGGTAAGAATCTAGGAAATCAGCGGACTATTCAATTCCACATTTGCCATCTCCATAAATAATATTGTTTCGGAGATGCCATGTTCTCCACCTAAGAAACAAGAGTTTGGCCCCCATCTGCTCATTAGGGAGATGCCAATCTTCCTTTAATCAGTGCCGAAGCGCTCTAGCTTTGGTACAGTTTGGCATGGCATGGTGACTTGTTTCGGGCTCCATTCCACAAGGTGTACATGTTGGTAACTGATCCATGTTCCTATGATGTCGTAAAGCCTGAACTCCAAGGGTATCCGTTGCAAGTTTCCAGCCGAAAACATGAACTTCTGGCGGAACCTTGGTTTTCCAAATCAAATTCCAAACATTCTGGTCTCCAGCTGAATATCTACTCTCCTGCTTCCTTCCCATTTGACTGAATTTCAAGTGCTAATTTATATGCAGTTCTGACATAAGAGAGCCCGTTTTTCTCACGACTCCAGGCTAGGAAGTCCTCCCTATTAAATGCTGCAAGACCATCTCTGCATCGGGAAGGAAAAATATCTCTGATCAAATCTTCCTTCCAACACTTTGTAGCAGGGTCTATTAGATCTGACACCCATTTTCTTCGTGATGGTTAGCCTTCCCGAATATTTCCATATTTCCGCTAGGAACCCAATTGTCACACCATATTTTAATTTTTGACCCTGAAACTACTCTCCATATCACACCTTCTTTGAGCATATCCAATCCATGCATGATAGCTTGCCAGCATGGGGAGGAATTTTGGATGAATGTCGTAATCAATAAAATCACCCATAGGGTAGTATTTGGATTTTAGCAACCTTGCACAGAGACTGTCTGGATACTTGATTAAAAGCCATGCTTGTTTTGCTAAAAGAGCCTGATTAAACATGCGGAGATCTCTGAAACCAATACCACCTTTGCATTTTGGTCTTGCCATTTTATTCCACGCCATCCACTGCAACCCTTAGCTGATTTTGACTCCAGCACCACAGTACTACCTTGATGTGTTTGTTGTAGGAAAATCTTGTATCAGCCTAGATTGTTTCTGGTATGGTATATGATCATGATTGTGTTGTATATGAGAAAATATTTTACGTTTGGGTACTTACTTTTCCATGAACGTTAGCAAACATTTCTTTTCTTCTGCATGTTCCACCTATCTCACATGATACATTGATAGTGACTCGTTTCCTTTTTTTTAATCCAGCTTTGCAGGTGTCCCAGGGTCACAAACCATCGGTGCCTCGGTGGAGACTATCATAAGAAGGATAGAGGTCGAGGCATACCTATGGCGGGGCATCGAGCCTGTTTAGAGGTAGCATAGGACACGTAGATAGGTGGAGGGTTGGCGAGTGATCCTTTTTACTCTTTCGGTGGATGGTGTTTTCGATGCATGGGACTAAACATTTTGTAATCAGCCGCTTGTTTTTTGTTTGTAAAATCGATATGTCTGTTTAGACGCATCCATGAAAAAATACCTTTATAACGAGCCAAACGTAACCTCCCTATTGGGAAAACTTACACCAGGATGTGTGCACAGGGGTCGAAACTGGTAGCGGATAATCCAAATTATTCGTATTCGTAAATTTGAAAATGGAAATGGTAATATCTGAATCTGGACCGAAATGAAATGAAAGTGGTAAAAATCCGGATTCATTTTTACAAATACAAAATGAATATGGTATTGAATTTTGAAACAAATATGGAAATTGAAACGGATATATCCCTGTCCGAATACAGGTCTCCACCGATGGTAGCTAGTTTTGGTAATTCTAACCTGATATGTGCATTAACCACCGTTAAGAGAAGAGTAAGAAAGTGGTCAAACGTAGTGTTCTGAGACTGAACTTTAAGTATTGTATATGATATAATAAAGCTATATTTATCGATGTACCATTCTAAAGTTGACTCATTATAAAACATGAGTCTGCTATTTTGTTATATTTGTTTCTGTTCCGAATTGAGAAAATATCTGATCGGCATATGTCTTCGAGTAACATCCGCTCCGTATTCATATCGGAATATTTTCATATTTGTTTTGAAAATATGGAAATAGATACGAAAAGGGTACTATCTGATACTCATCTGATATGTTTCCATCTTAGTGTATGGGACTGCAGGGTATGACTATCTTGGTGTGTTTTAGGGATGTAAAAACATTTCTCATTTGTTCCACTTATGCTCCATTCCGTACATAACTAGTATAAAATTTCAGTTCAATATTTTGTATTGTAGATGAAGAATAAGTAGGATAAATATGTGCCACTTTCACATATGAGGTTAGCTAAAAAAAACGGAGAAAACTAAACTTGCTGAAAAATGGAGTAGCCCGAAAGAAAGAAAATGTCATAAAGATATAATTCCCAATAACCTGAAATGACTTTAGATTTTGTTGATTTATTGCGTGATAATGTTATTAAAAATATCGTGCTCGCGGTATGTTTTTGTGTTATACCCTTTTTTTTAGAATGGTGTTATACCTTCAAGAGGGCAAAATCTCAAAGATCAACTGTGCCGAAAATGAAGTGAGGCTAGCTTAACTGGTTTGGTTTCTTGTGGTGGAACCAACCCACCTAGTTTCAAGTCCCAGACTTGACATGGGTGTTCACATTTTTCTGAATTTTTCAGAATTTAACCGGCGCTATGCTTTCAGTGGTAAGTGACGTGTCCGTCAACAGCGAGACGCCTTTGGTGACTTCGTCAACTTCAAGATATGCCGGACTAGTCTCTCGGAGGTGCTCATAGGCGTAGGGTTTGCGTGTGTGCGATCATAGGGTGTCTGTGCGTGTTTGTGAGCGTCTGTGTCTGTACTGTGTTTAAAAAAAAACTGTGCCGAGAATTGGCGGCACATGTTTCCGAAATTTGAGAACCGCGGCCGAAATTGGCGGCACAAATTGTTGGACCCAATCCAACGAACCCACTTTCGTTTCCCCTCCTCTCGGCTCGGTGGTCTTGTTCATTGCTTCTTCTGTTGGGAAGAAATAGACCTAACAGAAGAGGAAACCTAGAAAGAGGGAAGAAATGGCGGAGGTGAATTCGTATGAGGAGCAGCGCAGGAGGCAGGTGGAGGAGAACAAGCGGAAGCTGGAAGAGCTGCGCCTGCACCACCTCTCCGCCGCCGTCCGCGAGGCCGGCACCAAGCCCAAGCCGGTCCGTCAGATCGATCCCCCACTCTTCCTTTGCTACGGTCATCTTTTGTCTTCGCTGTGACTAGTCTTGTTTGGTTGGTCTCGCAGAAGCGGAAGCCCCCGCCGCGACGGGACATCGCCGATGTCGGCCCGCCCCGGCGTTCCGGCCGTATCGCCACCCTCCCCGAGCAGCCCGACTATCGTGACAATGTACGTGCTCCGCAACTAAGGTTCCTATTTTTAATTAGGATAGCTGACCACATGTGCCATGTGGTTAAGGTTCCTATTAGCCGATTACAAGTAAGATCTAATCACACGGTGTAACTGAGGGAGACTGGAAATGAACCCGCAAATCACACTCTATCACTCAAGAGGTGGTTTTCCTAAAGTTTCCATTTTTATTTTCCTGCAAGAAGCTAATATGGGAATTACTCTCAGCTAAGGCTCGGCACTGTGAAGTCACAGAAGAAAAAGGAAGTAAAACCTGATCATGCGTATGCCATTACCAAGGCTGAAGAGCTACAGGATGAGCTTGGCACAGATTACCCTACCTTTGTCAAGCCCATGAGCCAGTCTCTTAGCATGCTGGTAAGGAGAAACTTCCCTAATATATTGTTACCATCCCCTCTGAGAGATGCTTGGTTAATGGATGTTGATTGGTGGGATATGTGGCAGCACATCCCGGTACCGTTCAGCATGGAGCATCTCCCGGACCGTGACACGAAATTCGCTTTGGTGGATGATGATGACGAGGAGTTTGACACGCAATATCGTCCACACAGTAGCAGCCTCAATGTCGGGTGGAGAGAGTTCGCTGAAGATCATGAGCTCGTTGATGGTGATTGTTTGGTGTTTCAGCTCATGAAGAGGACACTGTTCAAGGTGAGATTTTTAGTTGGTTTTCATTGCTATGTAATTTTCTTTGATTTTATTGTGTTTGTGATGCTGCGCTCTGATTCTTATGAAATTCTGAAATTTGGTCGAGGGACTATGGTACCATCCTCATGATAACAATGATGTGAAGCCCCTAAATTATCACAGCGGAAAAACTATTCTGTACATTATAATTACACAGATAACTGAAACTAGCAAACTCTTCTTATTCACATCGGCAGAAAAGAAGTAGAAGGGGCCTGTTTGAAATGCTGGTTTTAAATGATACTTGTAGGGAACAGTGCATTCCAAATGCCGGTTTTACCTGACATTGGCAGGAAAAAGTACAATTTCTCAACACCCGTATCTTATTCTTCTTTTCAAAGTGGATATAAGAAATGCTTCTAAGCTCTAGATATCAGTTTTCTTCCTGACCTTCCTTCTGTTGTGCAACTTCCATTTCCTGGAAGATTCTGTTTATAAGGTCTTGCTGTGGTGAAAGTCCATGCTCCTAACTGTGCAAATTTTGCCACGTACAAAATTTCCAGGTCTACATATTCAGGGCAAGTTCATACTATGAGAATGACGATTAATGAAGCAATTATCAGGTAGACTGTTCTTGTCAATTGACTGCATCGGTTGAATACCTGAGCTTGATGTTTACAAAATCTAGTCCTAAGTGTTTTTGCTGTGTCATATTGGTCAAGTTACAACAGATAAACTTACAAAACTTCTTATGAGTTATGACCAAAATGAACTGTGATTGTAGACATGAAAATAACTGCACCTATCATATCTCCCCTAGTGGTTTGTATTTTCATTGTGTGAGCAAACTTTCAAGCTTATTTTTTCTGCTAACTTTGCCGGCATTGAAGGATCGCAATTGATTTAGGGAAGTTAATCTCTTTAGGATGGATGTATCTCCATGGCCAAAAGTATGTTGACATTTTATAGGAACATATTGAATTGCAGTTTGGATGGATTGGCTTTATTTGCAATAATACATTTTCTTGGCCATGCGTGTTTTGTTTGTCTTGCCCTTCCTGAGACATCTATACTTGAACTGTGTACTCAACTTTTCTTCATAAATTTGTTTGTAAAATTTGTAGTTTCGTACCAGATAAGAAACTCAATGTTCTTGTATGTTTATTAGTTCAGTTTTGCAGACATTTTAATGTTAATATTTTTCTTGTATAAACATGAAAGGTGTACCTTACTAGCTTTCCATATAAGCTGAACTAGATTGTTTCTAGTGTTTTTTTGTTATTTAAAACAAATATTATATTAATATCTTGCCCTCTGCATCAAGAGAAGGCACACACCAAGTAGTTTTCTAGTGTGATGTGACTGACGTATTTATTGTGTTATTTCTGAGTGGAACCATGTTAGATTGTTAGGTTACACTTCCTCCGTTCCAATATACAGTATAAGATGTTTTGGTAGACTATTTTAGCCTACCAAAACGTTTTATTTTTGGAGCAGAGGAAGTAATCTCTGTTATATCTTGCTGATTTTTTTTAAATAATACTCTTTTTATTAGAAATTCAGGAAATATTGTGCAGAAATAGGAATTTTTAAAAATAATGCAGCCTCGGCTCAGAGGAGGCCGAAATGGCTGCGTCGGCTCAGAGCAGGCCGAGCGGGTCTCGTCGGCCCAGAGCAGGCCGACCAGGTCTCGTCGGCCGCATCTGCGCGCGTGCAGCCGCCTGCCACGACCTGCATGGCTCTGGTCGGCCCAGAGCAGGCCGAGTAGCCCTGTCGGCCCAGGGGAAGCCGACGGTTGCATGCAACCGTTTCTCCCGCTTCTCCCGGCTATTTCTCCCGCCACCGATTCGCGCGCGTTTCTCCCGTCAGCCGTTCCAGCCTTTTTCTCCCGCCACCGTTTTCCGCCCGTTTCTCCCGCCAGCCGTTCCCGCCTATTTCTCCCGCCCGTTTCTCCCGCCACCGTTTCCCGCCTGTTCCTCCCGCCACCATTTCCCGCGACCGTTTTCACCTCAATTGTTCTATAAAAACCACTCTAGGCTAAGCGGGGTACTCTCAAAGAGCGCCAGCATGGTGTGTATTGTACCTTGTGAGAAGTGTGTGTCCGGCTTTCATATAGCCGCATCCGAGCATCTAGCTAAGATTATCACCTATTTGAAGGTAGATGGTAGGGAAGTTCCACTTGAAGAAATTATTGGTAGTGAGAGACATCTTGCTTTGCTAGGGGCGAGGCTATGCCGAGATGGGTTTCCGTATAGGACCACAGAACAAATCCGTGCTGAAATCTTAAGGCTTGCGGATAAGTTCGATAGGCATGTTAGCAATGAGCCGATTCATCGAACTCAAGACATACGTGGGAGTACGGTCGTTCCTTTCTCTGGGTATACTCCAGCGATGATGACGACGATTTCATGCCGTCGTCAAAGGAAAGGGGGGTTGAAGCACTGCGTAAGGGCAAGGAGAAGAAGGCAGAAACATCCAGCAAGGGTGCGGGAAAGAAGCCTGAATCATCATCAAAGGGCAAGTGTGCTAAATCTGCGGATGGTGCAGGCTGCATTGATGGGAGATAGGTAGAATCTTAATTTGAGTTATGTTGTATCTTTCTTTGAGTATCGATTAATTAGTAGTTGTACCTTGATTTCCTATTGTTGTGTGGTGTGATCGGTATGTAATCGAGATTTGTTGTATCTTATCTTAAGTACCAATGTATACCGGTTACGGACATATCAAATATTGCTACATAGGTAGAAATAAGTATAATACCTAAGGATACATAATGTGTACTACATAATGGTACATAGGTAGAAATATGTCTAGTACAACATATAGATAGAAATAGATCGTACATAAAAGTAGCATATATATGTCTCATACATAGGTCTTACGGTACATGGAAAATAGCGAACATATGTCTCTGATACATAAGTAGAGTCTCAGTCATCGCCGCTGCCACGTCGTGGCGGATGTGGCTGAGGAGTGCTCCATCCTAACCGATGGGGTGGGCGGGTGACTCATGGAGGAAGCAAAGACCCGTCATCTGCCTGCTGTGTATCCTGTGTGGGGGGTGGAGGAGGAGTGTTGTTGTACATGTTGAGCCACTGGGTGTCCGCATCCGCATCGGGAAACACGTCCTGCTGACTCGCCCAATCTGACGCACCCGAGTAATGCTTGGAGATAGTAGGCCCCAAGTCAAAGTCGAATTGTGCTAGAATCGAGAAATTTTATGTAACATGTTATTTTGTAAATAGTTTGAATACATGAGAATGTAGTAGTACGAATCGACATACCTTGTGGTGGACGAGGCTGGAAGCCGGTCCCGGGGCTCTGCTGGTACTCTGAAAAGGGTCGCTGCTGGTAGCCCCCAGTGGGGCTCTGCTGGTAGGCCCCCTGCTGGTAGCCCCCAGCGGGGCTCTGCTGATAGCCCCCCTGGTGGTAACTCTGCTGCTGCCAGCCCGAACCTCCAGGCTGGTCAGGTGGAGGTGGTGCGACACGTGGACGCGGGTGCTGTCGGTGTGCCTCCGGAGGTGGCTGCACGTTACGCCGTGCCCGCCGTTGAGGCAGCTGCGTGGACGGATGCGGTGGCTGTCTTGCAGCATGTGGGAGAACGTCAGACGAGCGGACACACGTGATAGCCTCGTAGATCCGTCGCACTCTCTGGGCAGCGGACTGTAACCAAGACCGATGCTCTTCGCGTGCAAGCAAAGGCCCGTTCGAAAGTGAACGATCTAACTGGTCTATATCATTCCCAAGATCCCACGTCAACTCAGCCTGAAAGTGGTATAGACATTTAGTAAATGAAGGACAATATAAAAAAAGGTAAATGATTGTAGAGAAGTTAATTATTTGTACCGCGCGTTGCCATGAGCCGGACATAGACTGGCTAGGGTACATATCCCACGTAGCAGGGGCCGACATCACATCCGGTTGGGCGTGATGAACGAGAGAAACCCGTGTGGACCTGACGTACCATTGTAGGTACTCGTCGTACTGCGCCTGATCGAAGGGTTGCGCCTCGACCCAGAGACGAGGCAGTGCATCAACCCACTCGGCCACGTAAGGTTGCACTCTTTGCAACCATTGTGTCGCAGTCCTGTTAGTTCCCTTCCTGCTCCATCTACAAGAAAAGAAACATGTGCATAATTGTGGATGACAAGTGTTCAAACAAAACTGTGTGGATAAGAAATGGACGTACCGGTGGACGATGTCTGGTAGAGGGGCATCCATAGGCGGGGGAACCGACATCTGGCGCAGACCGAACTGCCTCATAACACCCTGCTGGGCCATCTCCTCAACGCTGACGTCGAAGATAATCTTCGACTTCGTCATCCAGTACGCTTCACCTCGCGTGCACATGATAGAAATTCCTCCAGGGAATTTGGACGCGATCGCGTCAGGCGAGTATGGCTCCCAAATAACTGAAGCCGCGGAGAGAATGTCGAACTGCTCGTTGAATGCCGGGTAGCAGTTCCTAACCTGATCTCGAGCGAATCGTCTCTGAAAAACACAGACGTAAATTGTATAAGTAAACATGAAGATACTCATTGACAAGCAGCATTAGTAATCTATTATTGAACATACCTTGCGATGTGTCCAAAGTGTGCTGAAAGTAGGGTCGTCTATGTGCTCCGCGTCGAAATAAAGGTTGAGCGGCCACGGGTCGGCAGCTAAAATGTCAGGTCGTCCAATGGGGAACCTCTCCCACGACCACAGCTGTAACAGAATAGGGCATCCAAGAATTGCTGACTTTGTCGCCGTAAGAGAGCATGTGTTGCACATACCTCGATACGTGGCAGCTAAGACTGCAGAACCCCAGCTACGACTAGTGATGTCGTACGGCTGTGTCTCTTCCACGCACCGTAGCTGGACCAGGTCCAAACTCCGGACAGTTTGTATCCCTATGGCCAAATTGGTTGCATAGAAAACATTGCCTAGTAGGTCCTCCAACTTCCGATTCATCCATATCATACGTATGCGTCTACACTGCCGTCTACCTCTACCAGGATGAAGTAACCTTGGGTCAGGAATGTATCTCCTCTCACTAGGCTCAACGGTGTTGAAATTACCCAGGGCTCGGAATCCTTGCATCTCACCTGTCCATGTGTTCAAGACAGCTTCACGACTGAAGTACGGTGAGACAAACGAGATTGCTTCCAAACCAAGCTTCCCACAAGCAGCAAGTACATGCGAGCATGGAAGGTGAAACAATTTCGGTTTGTTGCATGTGCATTCACAGGTTGGCCATGCTTCATTTTCAATCTTCACCTCATGCGTTCTCAACACATTGCCACAACCGAACTTGTCGGTAGGTAAGCGAACCTCGAACCTCCTTTCCTGATTTCCGATGGCAACCACTTGGAAAGTTCGTGCCTTCTCCATCTTAGCATCCATGTACTTCGTAATCTTTTCACTCCAGGGGGAGTTTGGAGTGCGAAGTATATGCATTTCGGCTTGCTGGCGTTTGACTCTGAAGTAATTAACCGTGCGTTGGAAAATTCCCTCCACAAGGCAGTTAAAGGCAAGGCTCTGTTCCCTCGGAGGACAAAATTGTATGTTTCGGCAAGGTTTGTAGTCATTACGCCATATCTGGCTCCGTATGAGTCGTGCCACAATGACCACCTCTCCACGGGCTCATGCTCAATCCACTGCTGGAAATTCTTAATCAACCGTCCACCCTTTCTCCTCGTGCCCGGTGGGTCAAAGCCTGGCAGATCACACAGACCGATCGGTTCTTCTTCAGGTGGTGCATGCCCTGTAGCTGCTTGTGCCGCTACTTGGGCTACATGAAACGCCACTGCCGCAGTACGTGCAGCTTTCCTCTCACGAACATGTTTGTTCGTGAACTCATCAAGCTTGCCGCGGATAAAATTGTACTTCCATTCCTGGTTCTGATTGCAGAGTTTTTTGAACAGATTCATGAGACTCTTATTTCTGAACTGTGAGAAGAAGTTAGCACCTAGATGGCGCATGCACCAACGACTCTGAAGATTCACCCACGGTGTTTCTTCATCTGGTCCAGGGTTTGTTAATGCCTTTATAGCGTTGAGTATACCCGCATGTCTGTCATGTAGAACGCAAACATTATGCTTATCCTTCACAACTGCTTTTTTCAACTGCCTAAAGAACCACGTCCAACTATCCGTGTTCTCGCTCTCAACAAAAGTGAAAGCAAGGGGCAACAGTTGGTTATTGCCATCTTGGCCAATAGCAGTCAATATCTGACCCTTGTACTTGCCGGTCAAAAATGTGCCATCGACTCATAACACTGGTCGGCAGTGGCTAAAGGCTTCGATGCATACACCAAAAGAGAAGAACAAACGGTGCAACACCCTAACTGTAGGGAACTCTAGCATGTAGAAGTCTTGAAGATCAACATATGTGCCAGGATTCCTCGCCTGAAGCGTGCGGAGCAAACGGACAACAAAATCATATGAGTCAAAGAATGACCCAAATCTCTTCTCCAGCGCGCTCTGCTTAGCCCTCCAGGCCTTGCCATAAGAAATGTTGAAATTGAATCTCGTGAAGACTTTGTTCCTTATTGCCTTCACTTCCATCGCCTTGCTCTCCACTATCTCCGTGTAAAACAAACGAGCAATAAGCGTGGATGACAGATTACGGTGATCCTGAAGGATGCTGGGAATACGACATGTATGCATAACCATGTCACTCACAACCCAGTTTGTATCATACTTGGGGACATATGCGTGCACCCTACCCGGACAATCTATCCTCGAGCATTCCATGGTCAAATATTTCTTACTCGACACAGTTGTCTTGAAAACCCTTGATGTCGACATTGCCCACTGTATGATTGCTTCCTGCAGATGTTGCTTGTCAGCGTACATTGCTCCCACAGCCATGCTGCTCTGGTGATATTGCCAGGAAGAATCATGACCATCGTCCAGAGTCATGCCAGATGAGATGTCCTGAGTCCATGAAGCTGGATAAGGCACCTCCGGCTCGTACTCTGCGTCATTCGAGGAATCAGAATCACTGCCGTCCCCGCAATCACCCTCAATATCTTCATCTTCTATCTCGTTCTGCATTCGGCCATCTTACTCATCCCCATCGGCCTCCACATTTTCATCGTCATCATGCCCTCCAACCATACTACTCTGCCCTGATTTATAACCACTACCTCCATCATAACAATGGCTGTCATCATGTTCAATTTCCATGGTGGCTGCACTGCTCTGCCCTGGATCGTGCCCACCCTCGCATTCAGGAGGATTGACATTTACCTCATTAACGACAGGAAGCAACAAGGCAACTGGGTGGCTTCCCCTGTTTTCGCAACCTTGCAACCAGTTCACCCACTGAGAATCCCGATCAATCGGCCTTAGAGTGTACCAAATTTTTGTACTGGACCTAGACCATAACGCGTGCACCCCGACAGTGTGTGTTTCTGCATTTAATCCCAAACACTGTGCCAACCAATCTTTTAACTGACTAACAGACCAATTTTCAGGGCCAGTCAGATCCAACTCGACGTGTTGAAACTGACTCAGGTCCATCCCATACTCATTTTGCTTTACTGAACCGGCACCGTAGTAGAAAACAAACTTTACTATATTCGACATAATTGCTTACCTAAAAAATATTAAAACGCATCAAATATTAATACCACATCGTACCTAAAATTCTACCGAAACTACTACATAATTAAAATACACAGAATTAATTTTACCAGATTACGTAAACACGAACCTACTAATCCAAGATTAAACACAAACCCTAACCCTAATGCATGAAACTATGGCGACGGTAACTACACACTAGTCTGCATTTATCAACTACCAGTACTACCATACTAACTAGAAATCCATCCGGACTAACTACACCCTATCTGCAAACTAAATCCTAATGTACATATAACACAAACCCTAACCCTAATGTAGGAAAAATGTCTTACCCTTGAAGCGTGACAGCAGCACAACCGCATCAGCCGGAGCAGCGCACCACCGCAGCACCTCGTGCCTCCACCGGAGCACCAACAGAGCACCACCACGAGCACAAACACCTCCAAATCCGCACCTCCAAACGCCACCAAATCGCCTCCACAGCCTACCCCATCGTAGATGAGCCACCCCACAGCATTAGGAACACCCTAGAATTAATTTTTTGTGGCTAGATGAAACAAATCGCGGGGAAAATGGTACTCTTTTTTCGGGTAAGGAAGAACAGGAGAGAGAGGAGAGAGCCGGCGGCGCGAGGAAGAGGAAGGTGCACAGGGTCTTCAAGCCTCCTAGTCGGCCCAGAGGAGGCCAACCAGCCCTTCGGACGAGACGTGGCCGAATCCGAGCCACTCGATGCCGATCAGGCAGTCGGCCGGGCCCATGACCTCTCCGCGCCCTGGTCGGCCTGCTGTGGGCCGACGAGACCCGCTCGGCCTGCTGTGGGCCGACGCAGCCGATTCGGCCTCCTCTGGGCCGAGCCTGCATTATTTTAAAAAATTCCTATTTCTGCACAATATTTCCCGAATTTCCAATAAAATATTTTAAAAAAATCAGCTTATATCTTCTGGTGCTTATTTGTTAATAGTGGCACTTCCAGGTACTGTGGAGATTGGCTCTACCCTGAAGGCCTGAACTGGAATCCCAACAAGTTGGCAGATGCATAATGTTCGAAATATTAGCTTCGCAGTCTCCTGGTTTATTTACCTATGACCTTCTCCTGAACTTTCTCAGTTCAGAAATCTGCACTATCGTCAGGGTTAGTTACCGTATCCGTGGCAAATGTCGGCATTTAGTATATTTGCCATGTAACTACAACTCCTATGGCAGCTGCTGACATTTTATATATTGTGTCACGAAACACCTATGGCAAGTGTGCAACTTGACATGCGATGCCCATCATGATATCCCTTCGATGCGTTCTTTTGACGTCAGTCCATTCTGCTCTGTAACCATGCACTGCGATGTTTATCTTGATGCAGGTTTCGCTTCGTTTCTCTGATCATAGGTGCATGTGGGCCTTGTGGACACATCTGAATAGTGTCACGGTCCTGCTCGTTGCAAGTGTTCATCAACGAGTGTAGTTTCAACTAATTTGAGTCGGGTTTGGCCATGTGTATCCAGAGCAGTGGATGATGCACATGCTATCAGAGGGTAACATGGGAGGTATATAGAGCAGTACACACCTAATTAGCATTGCCAATAACCATGAAAGTTTCTGAATTTTGTTCACATTATTGACAAAACCCGTATCTGCATTGTCGTGGAATTTAAATCCTAGACTCGACCCACATGTCCAAAATGAAAAGATAAATATTGCTGTGAATAGCACATGGATGTCTAGACAAAATCTGTGTGCCACCCACCCGGCCACCCGGATGTCCAGACTATTGGGACTAGTCTAGACAGCTCCTGGTCTCACTTTGAACACCCATACGGACCGTAACGTCCGGATCAACTCTATAAGGAAAAAGTCAGAGAAGCTGAGTAGGTTTAGTGTTTTATCTTTTTTTTAATCAGGCAAAATATTTTTGTTTTCAATTGATATAGAATCTAAAAGAGATGACCAGTTCATAAGGTAAGGTTTTGGGGCTTTATCACTTGCAAATTTTTGGATCTTGGGATTAACTTAGGTGTTTGATTCCCACGAAAACTTAGGTCCCTTAACAGTGTGGCTTTTCCTACAACTCAGCCATGGGAAACAAATGCATTAAACTACATTGTCTTCTTTTCGTGCTTTTAGTTGGAGCGTTTCCACCCATAGTTGCTTCATTTCCATGTGACTAATATCTTTTCATATAGCTCATGGGTAAAATTTAGTCCTCTAATCAAGTGAAGTTGCTCTTTCCTCCTATTACCAGACATGCAATGATCTGATGGAAAGGTAACTCAGATGTATGACTTAAGAGGCCAATTCGTGGATGGAGGGGGCATCAACAAATTTTAGGAAAATTGCGCGTCATACAGAACTCGAACTCGAAACCTGGGCTCTGATACCATGTTAAACTTCATGCGCTGACTATTATTTCAAAAGACCGATCTAATGAGAAAGGCCATACAATCAAATATTCCGGTTATACACTTCAACATAAACTCAGAGGTAGGGGTCAATACATGCAAGGAGGGGGCATCAGTAATTTTTAGAAAAATTGTACGCCACACAGGACTCGTACTTGAGATCTTGGCTCTGATACCATGTTAAGCTTCATGCACTAACCAGTATTTCCAAAAAAAAAACATCTGATGGAAAGGGCCATACAATTATTTATACACTTCAACACTAGACACACCCATGTACAAAATGGGCCACGACCCCTTTATTCTCGATAAATTCTTGAAAAACTCCCATTTTGACTTGTTACATGGTGTTTAGTGCTATACTGTTAGTGGAGAAAGAAAATAACCACTCCCTCCGTTTAAAAATAAGTGTCTCAAGTTTGATTAAAAGTGGACGTATCTTAAGATGTTTCATGTCTAGATACATTCAATTTTTGACAAATCTGAGACACTTATTTTGGGACAGAGAAAGTGATATATTATGATAAAATATAGCTACTTATAACATATACGCTCACTCGCTCACATCATCCTGTGTTCGTCACGTTCTATGAATCGAGTTCATGAGCAAGTGTTTTTTTTTAGAAAAGGGTACCTGGGCTCTGCATCAAAATGATGCACACATCCTTATATATATATATATAGTACCGTTATGAGCTGTGTGGTTTGTACACCTAAAGATCAAGTAGGGTGGGGAATTCACGACCTTGAGGTCAAGAATACAGCTCTTTTAGGTAAATGGTTGTTTAAGTTGCTGACCGAAGATGGACAGTGGTAAACCCTCCTAAATTGGAAATATGTTGGTTCCAAACCGCTGTCACAAGTTTCTTGGAAACATGTTGATTCGCATTTTTTGGCTGGTCTGATGGCTGCAAAATCCCAGTTCTTCAGATTTGGACATTTTTCGATTAAAGATGGGTCTCAGATAAGGTTCTGGGAGGACACATGGCTAGGAAATACCCCACTCCGAGAACAATATCCGGCATTATATAATATTGTTCGTTACAAAAGTGATACCATTAAAAAAAATAATGGCAACCTCACCTCCAGATGTAACGTTCAGGAGAGATTTGATTGGCCAGAGGTTAGTTGCATGGCAAACCCTTTTACAAAGGTTAGCCAATGTACAACTTTCAGCCGGGCAAGACGAATTTCGATGGAACCTACACAAGAACGGCAAATTCTCGGTAGACTCCATGTATAATGCTTTATCTCATTCTCATATACCGGTTGATAATAACAAGTTGCTTTGGAAGATGAAGATACCGCTTAAAACCAAGGTGTTTGGATGGTACCTTCGTTGTGGAGTAATTCTAACCAAAGACAATCTAGCTAAAAGGAACTGGTAGGGAAGTAAGAGTTGTGTTTTCTGTCATCTGAATAAAACAATAAAACATCTCTTTTTTCAATGTCGGTTCGCGAGATCTATATGGTCAATAATCCAAGTAGCATCTAACCTTTATCCCCCACGCAGTGTGACCAATATCTTTGGAAATTAGCTACACGGTATCGATAATAGGTTTAGGAAGCTTATTAGGGTGGGAGCGTTTGTCATCATTTGGTCGCTATGGCTATGTAGAAATGATAAAGTGTTTAACAATAAATTGTCTTCTCCCTTGGAGGTCATCTACCGGTGTACCGGTACACTCCTTTCATGGTCGTCTCTTCAGCGGGTGGAGCACCGAGACCTATTTAACGAGGTCTATGCACGGTTGGAGTCCACGGCGAGGGATACTTTTTCCCATCATGGGTTGCAGCATAATCTACGGATAGAGCCACCACCACTTCGGGCGTAGTTGCATTTGCTCATTATGATATGATTTGTAATACGCCTTTTCAGTTTTGGATTGTGTACTGTCGAACCTGTGTACATCTTAGTTATGCAGACGCCGGGTGTAAACGCTTAAATTAAGTAATAAAGCGTCCTTTATCGAAAAAAATAAGTTGTGTGGTGGCTTGCTGGAAGATCAACCTCCACCATCACGAGGTGTTCATGTTGCCATTTCGATCACCGATCAACACATTACACATATACGTTCATTGTCTCACAGTTCTCATTTGCATCTTATACGATCAGATAGATATGTATAGTTTTTGCTATGTGATCTGTTTAGTTAGTGTACGTGTGATTTCCGTCTTCGTCGAGTTTAAACTTATTCAGAAATCACTTACTATTCAGATAGATTGGGGCGGTCAATTGATGTGAGACACATGAAAATGGCAAGGGGGGAATTGGTCCGCTCTGTCCGATCTTCGGGTTTAAATTTATTATGTTTGGGTGGCAGGCAAAATCCGGTGCTTATCGCACTTTCCAACGGGGTGACCCATTTGATCCGTTATGTCCGCTTTTTTCTCCACTCCAACCATTTGCACAAAACTTTATACATTGCAAGTTCATATAACTTACATAGCATGACATATATTTGATCATATAAATGAATAGGACATCAAAATAAAATTTTAAAATACACAGCTATGATTTGATCTCCTCCTCCTCGTCCTCCTTCGACGAGGGTGGTGGAGTTGTCGGCTCATCATCCTCCTCCGACAGGGTGGTGGAGATCTCGACTGCCTCGTTGGCACCACTGCCGCAGTTTTCACTCTCGTGCAAAGAATGTGGAGTTTGCACCTGCCAAACGGGGCACCCATGAGGACCAAGATTCCCCAAAAAAAACAATCCAGATGAGTCGGTTGTGGAGTTGTCGGCTCCTTCTCCTCCGACGTAGGTAATGCTATTGGAGCATCTTCCTCATGCTGCTTTGGGTTCTCCAACGACATCTCGACACACTCTTTGTGAGGTGGCTGGCGCGTGTCAGTGTATACTGGGTGTCTGAAGCTGAAGGGGCCTCGCAACGCGGTTGGAGGGAGGATGACTAACGGAAGTAACCTATCCCCAAGCGCGAACATTAAAATATCTGGCGGTCTATCTCCCGAGGAGAACTAGTAACACCCCAAGTCTGCGACTAGCATGTGTCAACGATGCATGGGAGGCCTCCGCTCGTCGGCATCTTCCTTCTGGAGACTGTGGGAGATTGCAACAACGCGGCATTATTAATCCTCGTCAAGCGTCTCCGGTGAGTGCCACTTGGCGTCCTGCAACTTTGGATTGTCAGCTTCCTCCTCTTCGTTGTTGGGGTGTTGACAACAGTGTGTCGCTTCTGAAGCTGGAGAGGAGGTGACCCGAGTGGGGAGAGTTAAGCGAGGGGGCACGATGGCTAGAGTTTGGCGCACCGATGTGCTCGCTTTAAAGAACTATCATGCTGCATTTAAAGAGGTGACTGATCGATGGGATGTAGAGGGGGGGGGGGGGGGGGGGGTCGGACAAGAGGCGGATGCATCCACTGGCCGGAATGAGTTTTTGCCCGCACAGATGTAAACAAACGCCGACGAAATGTGTCGGGACATTGAAGTTGTTCTAAGAATTACAACAACATTATGCATAATTTAAGGTTATAATACAGAATAAAAACCACTTCTAATACCCATGGAATGTGCCCGATATGTGCCAAGACATGTACAACGGTGTAGCCATGTATTACAGCTTACTGAAATTTTCTTGTAAACCAGCTACACCCATCTGCAAATTTAAGATTTTCTTTGTGAAGGAAGATTAGATAAGGAACAAAACCTTACAGGTAACCCAGAAAATTAATTGGACAGCTCGATCCTGCGTGCCCTTCCTGGCGCGCACGTTAAGCCGTCCGCGCTTCCCATAACGGCTTTAACTAATTCATCCCTCCCCTCTCCAGCTAATCCATCCGACCCTTCTTAATCCATCCCGAACTTCTGATCCCCAAAAAATCTCTTGTCCTCCTCCTGATCTCGATCGCTGCCTCCCACTCCGCCTCTGCCCAATCTCGCATTCTCCCCGACCCCATCCGCAGAATAAGTAGCGGCGGTTTTCTTGCCCCAGCTTCTGCGGTTCTTGGAGCGATTCCATCCGATTCTGGTCAATGCTCGCGTTGCTTCTTGGCCAAGCCGCGTAGTCTGGGATCCATGCCCTTCTTCTCCTAGAATTGCGGTTTCTTGATTGGGAATTTCGGTGTGGCTAGGGGGCAAAATAAACCGGCCTAATTTCTTGCTCGATCCATTTAGTGGTGTCGCATTTGTCCAGTCGATTTCGGGGCCGTTTCGTTCGCCCCTGTTATAGATCAACTCCATCCAGTTTCCAGGACTTGGAGACTTGGGGTGTGTGGGAGATTTGGAGGCTCAACCCCATGGAGCTCCACACCGGGGCAGATGGGTCAGGTGTGCCCCTGGCCGTTCTCCTGAAACGAGAGCTGTGCAACCAGAGGGTGGAGAAGCCGGACATCCTCTTTGGCGAGGCCAGCAAGAGCAAGAAAGGGGAGGACTTCACGCTTCTAGTGGACAAGTGCCACCGCACGCCGGCCGAGGCTGCCGGTGACAATGCAGGCGATGACGACACCATCTCAGTGTTTGCGGTAATGCCTCAACGTCTGTCTTCTTGTTTCTACAATACCATCAATGTGTTGACTGTCGATTATTTGTTGTGATCATGCCAGTAAGACAGATCAAATAAAATGTATGTACGCATTTCATTTGATTTCATACATCGTAGCTAAACAGTGAGGACTTTGAAATCCGTGAATCATGTGGCTGTCTTTCACAACTTATAATGTGTTAGTGTGAATATATCAAAATCACCATTTCTCGACCTTTTTTTAAGCTTTGGTCCATGAAACTCTGTGCTTGCTGTAGTGTGTTAGTTTATCTTTTTCATAGAGCTGCATGATTGATAGGCCATAGTTTGCGGTGTGTGCGCATCAAGGCACATGGGGACATATGTCAGCTAATATTTTACTGGACCTAATTGTTTTAGGTCTGGTCATTTGGGTGGTCAGAGGACTATCTGAGTTTAGGTATATTCAAACCGAACGTCCTAGATGTGTTAGGTCTTTTGCCCTTCCAGCAGTTGGAAAATATGACCCTGGTAGTAATTTTTTTATACCAAATCAACAAGGCCCTTTGACATGCAACAGCTATTATCCCGATTCACAATGGATTATTCTCCTAAACAACCAGTGCTACACTATGAGTTAAGACTACATTGTCACCTAATCTCAAAATTTCCTGACACCAACTAAAGTGGTGGCTAGTCTAACTTGAACTATTATTCTGGCTTCTTCCCTGCAGATTTTCGATGGCCACAATGGACCTGCAGCTGCCATATACACCAGAGACAATCTCT
Organism: Poa annua; assembly: GCA_026929855.1. Classification (NCBI taxonomy): domain Eukaryota; kingdom Viridiplantae; phylum Streptophyta; class Magnoliopsida; order Poales; family Poaceae; genus Poa; species Poa annua. The sequence continues at coordinate 217,895,562 of CM049427.1, read as the reverse complement.
CAAACAATGTTTTGGCAGCTATTCCTCAAAATCTTACAAGTGAGGAGTGGACAGCTGCATTGCCAAGGGCACTAGTTGCAGGTTTTGTTAAGACAGATAAGGACTTCCAAACAATAGGTATTATTCTTTCATAGATGTGCGTTTACAAGAACTACCAGGATGATAGATGGACGACGCATCATCCATAATTTAGAAGCTTATCTCATTCCCCATTCTTTGGAAATGTATCTACCCCCTTTACTACATTTTTTACGTGGAAGTATTTTTGTTTACTAGGATGCCAGTTACACATGTTTATCACCCATTGTATAGTAGTTCTCAATGTCTGGGTGATCCTTGGAAAACATACTGTATTTGTGTTTGACGCATATATTGCATGCTACCCTCAGTATTGTTGTTTGGCGGTGTAAATTGTAAACTGATTGTTGTATCGTTTTCAGCTGCACGATCAGGTACCACGGTGACCTTTGTTATAATAGATGGATGGGTTGTCACTGTAGCATCAGTTGGTGATTCACGCTGTATTCTAGAATCTGCTGAAGGTTCAGTATACTCTTTATCTGCTGACCACCGCCTGGATGCTAATGAGGAGGAGTATGTGCATACATCCAGGATTCCATTTTTCTATAAACATTCAGGATTCCTTATATTCCTGTACTATAGTTAGCTTTGTGATTAAACTATGGTCCATAACTACAGGGTGGAGCGTGTAACTGCAAGTGGTGGTGAAGTTGGGAGAATAAATATTGCTGGAGGAGCTGGGGTATGTTCTTTTATTTTGTGTATGTTTTTCAGCTGCCAGATTAACAACCGTCTACTACTACGTTAAAAAACTTTTTCTTTCCCTTTGATATGCCATACGATAGATCTAGTTTCAGTGATTATTTTTAATTCACCATTTTCCTCTTGAATCATTATTCAGATTGGTCCACTCAGATGCTGGCCAGGCGGATTGTGTTTATCAAGGTCAATTGGTGATACCGATGTTGGAGAATTTATAGTTCCTGTCCCACATGTGAAGCAAGTAAAGGTGTGAAATCCACCTACTTTTCGTATCAGAACCACTAGTGAAAAAGATTCTTTCATGTTATTAGATTATATCTGACACCAAGAAATACCAAATAAAGAACAAGGACATCTTAGATTAAAACAGCCAACTTTATAAATCTGCACTACTTGATCATAATAGATATGAGATTTGATGCATCAAAACTTATGCAGCTGTCTAATGCTGGAGGGCGGCTTGTCATTGCTAGTGATGGTGTGTGGGATGAACTGTGCTTTCAAGATGCTCTGAACTACACCAGGGGGCTGCCAGCTGAGGCTGCTGCAAAACGTATTGTTAAAGTACTGAAACTTTTTTACATCGGTGCTTCCTGGTAGTGCATATCTTGGTATGCTTATGCATCACACTCTTCTTATGTAGGAAGCCGTGAGCTCAAGGGGCCTAAGAGACGATACTACTTGCATAGTAGTCGACATATTACCTCCAGAAAAGCTAAGCCCTCCGTTAAAGAGGCACGGGAAAGGAGGAATCATAGCTTTATTCCGTCGGAGGCCCTCCGATGAATTGTCTGAAGAACACACAGACAACGGGTGTTTTGAACCTGATGTTGTAGAGGAACTCTACGAGGAGGGCTCTGCAATGCTTGCTCAGAGGTTAGCATTTCTGTAATACACAGGGGACATTTGAAAATTTTCGATTAAAGGACATACTGGGAATATGCGTCAATATCCTATATTACCATTAAGGATAAGTATCAGTGATGTCCTCTAGGTGCCAGTGTCACTTGCCAGTATGCATGCCCATCATGTTAATTTCATTTGTTAGATCTAGGTGATGTTTTTCACGTTATTCTGTTGAAAGAAAGGATCTCTTCCTCTTTTTAAACGATTGCACTTGTTAAAAATTTGTCTTCATGTTCTCCCCCCACATTCAACAGTATTTTTTCAATTCATTTTGAATCATATACTTCATGACTATTCTGCAGTATAATATTTCCACATGAGATATACATATGCATATTTTACAATATACAGCCTAAAGTATTTTTATAAATGGTTCGCAGGTTGAATATGAATTATCCAGCAGGAAATATGTTCAAGCTAAATGATTGTGCAGTCTGCCAATTGGAGATGAAACCTGGTGAGGGTGTCTCTGTTCATGGCAACATGCAGAAGCATTCACGGGTTGACCCCTGGGGCGGTCCTTTTCTCTGTTCATCCTGCCAAGCAAAAAAAGTGGCGATGGAAGGGAAGCTGCATTTGACAAGTATGAATGTCTCTAACCGCATGATTGAACTATTTTTACATCAGGACTACAGGTGCTGAATCTTGATTGGCTTCTTATTTCCAGATTCCCAATCTACAGTCCAACCTGTGCCCAAGTAGCCTTTCAACGGTTGTGTATACTAAACTTCATACAAGCTAATATTACTAACAACTGTGTTGGCAAATAAAGAAGATTTGTCAAAATTATCTATCCTCATCCAGTCACTGGTAAACATACTAAGGAGTTAAGGAATTTTCGCTACAAATTCATCTCAAATTGGAAGATGATTGGATGTCAGTGCAAATGATGAAGATTTGTGGCATTATTCCTATGAAGCACCACCGTTATTTTGTTGAAGGTGCACTCTGTTATGTGAATAATCCATAACATATCCCTAGGTTCAGTTGAACCAGTGACCTTAAGGTGTGTATATGTGTCCTTGACATTGATTAGCAAGTATCCAAGAACTCAGGCTCTGGGTCCATCTGCCAATACCAGTCATGGATCTCTTTTTAGCTTGAACCTAGACTTTTCTCATTCTGTGTGACAAGTAACTATTTTTCAGTCTCTAGTTTGGTGCTTTTGCTCTTGTCTATTCTTCTACCATGACTATTTTCCTTACTGTCCGCTTTTGTTCGTCGCTGTGTATAGACGTGTGGCCCAAAACTGACATATTTTTGTGTATGCTTACTACGATTCTACAGTTGTATCATAGTACTCACAGTTTCTAACAAATATTTTTTCCTTATAATGATATCTTCCTTTTGCACTTCCGTTAATGTCACTTGGGTGATTAATTCTAAACTTTGAGCTTATGATTTGGCGCTTATCATCTTGTCTTGAAAAAAAAAGGAAACTCCTTTTACATATAGCGTAATTGTGTTCTTCAAGCTGTGAAGTGAAGAATGAAACTCAAAATAGAATGGATGAATGAAAGAAGCATTTGGCAGTTTCGACCTCAATGGGAGATCAGGATTAAACTGAACTATAACACGATATTATTATATGAACAATAGAAGAATGATGGGTTCCTTTAACATCAGATGATTCAGATCTGTGGGCATTGCATATGGTTTATCTGAATCATCTGGCAGACAATGAGATCATTTTTTGTGACGTGGAATGGCCTTGATGTTTTGTGTCATTTGATCCTTATGCTTACATCAAGCTGCCCATGCCATTGACCGAGGATTATATTATGTTATCCTGTTAGATGGCGAGTTCACACCATAAATCTTATTTGTATCTTTCTCGAGGTGCAGGTATATCATTATAGGTATGACAATCAGTTCTCAAACGAAAATTACTATACCTGAGTTTTAGTGTGTCCTTTTCCTATACATATTTAAGGATTCTAAAGTGCTAAACTTGTGGGATACTTAAGTTTATTGGCTAACTGTTACAGATTATTGCACAGACCTTTTGTATGCTTACTGAATAAACATCAAATAGCAGATTCTTTGGATTTAGATCAATAGATCTTGGTGTTGCAGGCCTACAGGATAAGGATGATCTTTTGTTGTTTATGAGGTACTTATTTATCTTTTACAGCAGTATTTTCTGCTATTGCCGTGAGATGTATTTATCCACTTGTGTGAGTGCAAAGAGAGGCAATGGATCTAAAAGTGCTGGAGTAAATGGAGATAAGGTGGATACACCCAAAGCTGTGTGCATATCCTTCCGAAAAACATGCCGTAAGATCAACCATGCTTGATAAATGTCCCCATCATTCTGCAGTTACCTGTCACTTATTTCCGCTATTTTGCTGGATCCTGGCTCTTCTCAATCTCCTTTGTTTGGTTAGACATAAAGGTCAATTATAATACTAATGTCATAGGAAAACCCCAATCCTTTCATATTTCATAGAGATGGATCTATCAACAATTTTCAAAAATCATAAAAAACAAACGCTATGCCCTCATTTGTGGTGTCTCCAACAGATCACAAGGTTTCTGAAAACCAATTTGTTGACTTATTACACCATTTACAATTTTAAACTGCAATATAAAGCAAGAACATCTGTACATGTGATCAAGTTTATGTTTGTGTCTGTGCCTTTCTAGACCAAGGGGTAGACATTTGCGGGAAGAATGACTTCTTTGGTAGCTTCTTGTCTGAAACAAAGCCGTCCATGCTATTGTCTGACATGTTCGATTTTAGTTCTGTAAGCACTTCCTTATCTTCCTGGTAAGAGACCTTGTGTTCAGCAAATGGAGTTCTCAAAGGATTAACTGCATGTTTTGCAGCTTCATGAGCTTTCCGAAGCTGTGCATGTTCAGATCTCCATTTCCTCAACTGCTGCTCGGCACCAAGTTTCCCCTCCGTTGCCCTGTCTGCCCTCTGTGATGCGATTTTCAGAGCATCCTTCTTTTGGCCTATCTCCCTGGACACTTCATGCAGTCTCTCCAGGCTTCTTGATTCAGATTCTTTTGCCAACTCTATTTGCGCCAACGCTGCCACCATCCTCTTGTTGGCGAGTTCTTCAGCTTCATGAACCCTCTTGCTAAGTGCATAGTAGTCACTTACAGGAAGTGTCACTCCTTTAGGAGAATCTTCAACACTTCTTGCCTCCTCAGTCTCTTGCAATGCTTGAGCTGCCACCAGTGCTAGCATCTCGGATGCTTTAGACGCCTCAATTTCTTTCAAAGCTGCACCTAACCTGATCTCTGCAGTTGCGGCAGAAGCCTTGGTTTGCTCGGCTTCTTCCTTGGCTTTTCTCAGTTCTTCTTGTGCTGAATGAGCTGCCACCTTGGCATCATCTGCTTTATGGGCTGCTTGCTGCAACATCTTTGGAATCTCTATCATTTTTCTTCGGCTCTCTGCTTCATTAGTGTATAACATTTCTATCTCCTGTTTTGTTCTATTGATCTCAGTTTCTAGAGAAGAAACTGTGATAGATGCCATACTCTCCCTCTGTTGCATTGTAACAAGTAAATCTTTCTCCTTATCCAGCTCTGACCTGAGCAATTCTGCAGCAACTCGTATTAAGTTGGCTTCGTTTTTGGTTTTCTCTACGTTTTCTCTAACATCCTCAAGCTCCTTTCTTGCTGATGCAAGAGCTTGCTTGATTGACCTACTGATTTCTTTAGCTTCATCAGAACCATTCTCCTCAACTGCTTCATCCTCTTCACTCGATTTTTTTCCCAAATAGGCAGCCATCTCAGTATTGAGGCTAAGTAAAGTGCGGGTATTTTCAACAAGTTTGGATTCCAAAGAAGTTTTGGATAGGTGTTGTTCATTGAGTTGCCGTAACTCGTCTTGTGCCTGCCGCAACTCTCTCTCCCAGGCCAGGCAATCCTGCTCTTTTGCCAAAGCTGCTCCATGTCTGTGCTCTTCTACTTCATGATGTGCGGCATGAGCCAACTCAAGCGATTCTTTGGATGTGATTAGTTCTAAAGTGAGTTCCTCGACTTGCTTCTCAGCCTCCTTCGCAGCAGAAGCAACCTCCTCTGCTCTTTTTATTGCTGCATCCCTTTCTCTTACTAAGGTGGTATACTGTTCATGTGTTGATCTCAGTCCCTCCTTCACTAACTTCAGTTCTTCAACAGCCTTTTGATTCCTTTCTTTGGCAACTGCCAGCTGTGTTTGGGCTATTACACTAGCTCCGTTGTCAATCCCCTGCTCCATTTCTTGTGCCCTAAGCTGTGCAAGTTCAGAGTCCTGCTTTGACTGGTCCAATTCAATCTCTGCTCTTTCCAGCTTGTGCTTCAGCTCCTCTATAAGCCTTTGAGTTCTCTCTAGTTCATCAACCACTTGTGACCTCGCCATCTCCGCAGTTTCTGAATTCTCTTTGAGTTGTGGGATGTCTTGTTGAACCTTCTGAAGTTCAAGCTGCACGGCCCTACGCCTCTGCATACAAACAAATTTCTTTAATGATAGTAAGATGCAGAATGCAAAATTAAGTATCTTAACATCATGAGAGGAAACATATTCTGTTCCCCTACTGTTTCTCCAAAAAGAGAGTGCATTTGCGTTGTGGGATGCATATACACATAAAGCAAGATAAATTTGCGCGTTTGAGCATGGTCCAGGTGTGTGTGTTATTCCCTTAGTCGAGAACAACCATATGCAGTGTGAAATGGTGGCATTACCTCCAACGTATGAGTCCTATATGCTTTCCAATCAATAATTCCTCCGAACTTGGTGACAGCCTCTCTAACAGACTCAAATGGCGCAGCAGTGTCAACAAGACCTCTGTATGGTCTTTCATATCTCCGTTCTGTTTCTGCTCTCTCATTTGGGGTGGCAGCAACGTTCTTGCGATGATTTATCTTGTCCCCGTTAGATTTTGTTTCTGCTGCTACCAGAGTACTCTCACCGGATGAACCATTCTCAGATACATTTGTTTCTTCAGTCTTATTTGCTGAAGTAGCAAGATCTATCTTGCCATTCAATGAATCATCGGATACTTGAGCTGGATCCGAGTGCGAGAACATTTCTGGCGTTGCAGGTACAGTTTGACCTATATGGTTTTTCAAATCCTCATGGTGCTCTGCCAAGTTGTGAGGTAACTTTTCTTGGATTTCTAAGGATGAATCTGGACTCTCAGAAAGAACTGGTGCCAGCTTTTCGGCTTGCTGCACGCTTGAATCGATGTGATGAATGCTATCAATATTTTCCATGATAGCAGGGAAATTTCGGACTCTTGGGTACTTTTATTCAGCAGGATTAGTCTATTCTACTCCCAAAGCTCGTATCTTGCACAAGATTTTCTCCTGAACAAATTTTGAACAAAAAGAGGGTTAGCTTAGAGATGCCGAAGTCGTGATCTTTCTCATAAGTGTATTAAGCAGAGTGAGTTTTTGAATTAAGACCAACTCATCAGGCACAGTTGCCGGGTGGAAAACACAACACAATTAAGTCATCCACGTTACAGAAAAATATAGGCTACACCAACAAATTGAAGTGTTGCAATATTTGGTTTTCACCTAACCTTATATGATTTCCGTACAGAGATGTAAGCATATTATCTTTTCTAAACAACGGAAAAGCAACGCATTTGTAACTTTTTGCTGAAAATGTACTAGTACTTATCAAAGCTCGGGAAACATCATGAGTAAACAAACGCCAGCCATCTCAAGTTCAGATCTTGGCATTGTCTTAATTGCCAATTAAACAATCAGAGACTATACAGTCTGTGAAATCCATGGTGTCTTCTACTCCTCTGTGCATCCAACAATATGACAAAAATAATTTGGTTTTTCCATAGCAGTACCAATGTTGCTCGTTTATCGGATGCAAGTCATCACTCATCACTATGTACTAAGGGATTTTCTTGGAAGGCTAGTATCTTAGCACTAATCCATAAGCACCATGATGATGGAACATACTAGTAAGACTTTTTCTTTTGAGAACATGAGTAAGGCTTACTGTCAAAACCACAACTATGTGTGGAAGTAGTTATTTATTGATTGCTAATTTCTCAATTGATATTCTCTTGACATATAGGCAGGCCTACAGACATGTAGACATATTATATTTTCTAAACAGAGAAAAGGCAAAATAACTTAGAACTTTTCTTTACTAAAAATATACTTATCAAAGCCTGGGAAACACCATGAGCAAACAAGCCAGCTATCTCAAGTTCATGTCATGGCAGTCATGGCATTGTCTTAGTTAACTGATTGCAAGTTAAACAATTGCCCATGACTATAGAGTCCTTGAAACCCGTGAATTGTTTTGTGGGCATCCAACAAGGTTACAAAAATAATATATTTTCCCCAAAGCATTAGCTATGTTGCTCGTTTTGTCGGATGCAAGCCATCACTATATACGAGGCTAATCCATAAACAACATGACGATGGAGCATATACTGCTAGGGCCTTTTCTTTTCAGAACACGAGTAAGACATACGGTTAAGCACAACTATGTGTGGAAGCAAGTCATTTATTGATTGCAAATTTCTCAACTGATGTTCTCTTCGCCATTCAGATGACATGAAACAAGCGACATTAAATGGAAATTACTTGGCTGCTACTCCAGACCAAGACACTAATCGCAGCCACCAGAACCAAGTCAGCCTTCCCCATGCTTGTTGATTTGATCAACGAAAGGGACACCCATTGACCCGAGAATTACACCCCAGGAACTGAAAGAGAAAGAAAAAAAAGCGCAGAACCCTTGGAATCCCCCTACCACCACCAAGAACTTGCACAAGCCCGAATCCGCCTGAACGCAGCTCTCTGCCCCTACCGGATGAGCTTAGCATCAGGAACAAAGGAAGATATGATGAACTTTACCCGGCTGCGGGATGAATGGATGAACTCGTCGCGACCTCCGGCCGGCTGGAGACTCCGCTCCTCTGCTCGCCTCCCTTTCTATCTTCCGTCTTTTCCTCTTTGAATCGCTCTGCTTTGGTGCTATGGTGCTTGCTCTCTTTTTCTCGAGGGGAGACCTGACCGGGTGTTGGCTTTGCTTGGAGAGCTACTGTCTTGTGTAGCCCGCGTCACTGCGCACTCGTCGTCGTTCTCGGGGGTAGTGATTACGTAGCAGCGGCGGATTAGGATGGGATCTCGTGGCGTTTTTGCCGCGGGCACCCTCTACTTTGCTGAAACCTCCCTAGATTATTGCCGCCAAACGCCGTCTCGGCAAAACGTACGGAGATGCTAAACGCTCCAATATTGTGTGCCGCCAAGCGACAGAGATGGCTTTGGCTCTTGTGTACCATCTTCTCCATGTAAATAGGATGCATCCGAATGCTGCTCCACGAAATAATTGAATTGCAAGTTTGCAACGGCGCCCTTAAGTTCTCCTGTCATCACACCTGGCTCACCTGTACATAAGTATTAAGAAAATTCAGTTCTGTTTGCAAGCATTACATTCACTAATGTCTAAGGTATATAATGACCAATTGACCATCAAGTAGGCTCCTCCAATTTGGTCCAGCAACTCCAAGTGCTAAAAACCTGACAAACAACTATGTCTCGTGTGGTCGTTATTAAGAACTTGGTATTTTTTCGCTTCTTCAAATTCTTAGTCTGCTCTTTTTTCTTGCCCTTGATTGCGAGGATATTGATATTGCTCTTTACGGTCGCTAGGGACAACAAGATGTACAACTGTCCATGAGATAATAGTAGTCTCGATAGGTAACACTTCAACAATCGGTCTACTATGTCCTTGCACTTGTCGATCGTCATGGCAAAGTTGGCTCTCATCGGGAATTGTTTTCTCTTGGCTCTATACTAGAACATGTCATCGTCGGAGGGTCAAAAAGATATCCCATGAAGAAATACTATCGGCATATTGTGTTGTCCCACCACGATCTCTGTGTCTATGATGTTTCTATGAAACCCACATACCTCAATCATCGTGTCTTACAGACCCCGTTAGTTGGGTCTATGTTTCTCATTAGTATAATGTGGCAGTTTTTATCTTCACTTTTAGCACTTGCGGATATCCCATAAAGAGGAAGTGAGATAAGAAACTCGGGAGGATAGTATTGTCCTTGCACTATCAAAACTATGGTAGATCATCTCCCACCCTGAAATGTTGATTCATATGTTTGTTTATCATCAGTGTTGTCACTCTTTGTAGAGATGATCACTTGAGATATCATGTAATTTTGTGGTCTAGGGCAACAAACACATGGTCGATCAGCCTCTCTTATGTCGGCCACATCGGTCATAGAGGGTACACATATATCTTTAGGGAGACATATATTGTATTCCTTCTCAGTTTCCTATGTGCCATTACCTACCCTCGGCAAGTAATCCGTCAACCACCCCACCGTTTATAACCATGATCATGTTGTTGATGAGCTGTAGCAAGTGCATGCCCTTCTAGAGATTCAAAGTATAAGGGCGCCGTCCTTGTATGAGGGCTTGGTGTCGAAAGCATACCCGGGTAGTGGATGTCCCATAGTGGATCAAGAGAGAAGGGGTGAAGTGATAGAGGGGAACAAACTTGGAATTACAACGGACAATGTGATGGTGTTACAACAAAAAAAGAAACCTTAACGTTTCTCTCGAAACAGGCCGTAGCCCCGCTTTATAAATAAAGCCACAACGGCCGAACCGATACAAAGCGATGAGGGGATCTCTTACAAAGCATATCAAAGATAAGAAAATAAAACAACGAGCACCAAACTTGCCACCGGAGACAACCAGAACAAGCCCACATGATACCAGGCTCCACGACGACGCCCCCAAGAGGGTAATGACGTAGCACGTCACCGTCGTCGAGACCGATGGTCAAAAGTTTTCACCCGGAGCCTTGGCGCATTGAAGAAACCCACAATAACGCCCCCAAGAGGGTAACCATACCCGCAGGCATGGCCGCTATTGGCACCAAAGTGCTAGGCTTTCGCCCGAAAGATCCTTCGTAGCACACTCGGTAGAAAGGGCCCGTCCACCGCCTCCGAGTCTGGCCTCCAGAACACGACATGGGAGCTGCTCAAGCAGAGCGCCCGCAACACCAGAACCCCCGCCGTCCGCTCCTCGCCATCCAAACAGCCAAGGAGAGAGACCAACACCACCGCTACGTCGCTCGCCGCAGAGACGCCCGTGCAGTCCACCTTCCAGGGCCGCCACCCCGGCGTCCGCGACCTCAAACCGAGGGACCAACAAGTCGCGAGGCCACCGTGACAAACAAGTGGGGCCGATGAAAAAACTAGGCCTACGAGAGTAGCAATCGCAACCAGAAGGAGGAGATCCCGTCCTCCACCGTCTCCGCCTGAGACGGTCGCCGACCGGACGCAGTAGCAGGTCCAGTCAGGCCCAGATCAGCCCTTGGGCCCAGATCAGGCCCGACTAGTCCCGTCGCCGCGCTGCAGCGTCAAGGTCACAGTTGTTCCTCCTGCAGAAAGCTGAGGGCATAAGCACCGGCCGGCCCCCAAAAGCCCAGATCGGACCCACCTGGCCTAGATCTGGGCCTGGAAACCCTAGCCATGGCCATCCCCGAGCTGCACCTAGCCAGCCGCCGTGCTATCCCCACCTATCGCCGCCGTAAAGCCACCGCCGCCACGGACGACGCAAGCGCCCGCCCATGGCCCTTGCTTGGCCGGCCACCGGGAAGAAGCCGCTGCCCCGCCCGAGCACAGACGCCGCCGTGAAGCACCGTCGCTGCCCTTGCGCGCAGGACCTCGTAGCCTCCACGCCGCCGCCAGCAAGAGCCCGCCGCCACGCCACAGCCCCCCACGCCCAGAGCTGCGCCCCCACTGAGCCGCTGCGAACCGCGCCGCCACCGCCGGATGAGGGAGAAAAAGGGCCTCGCCGCCGCCAACGCTGCCCGAGCTTTGCCCGGCGCGCCCTCTGGCGGCGGCGAGGAGGAGGAGGCGTCGAGGGAGGGAAGTAGGTGGCGGAGCAGGGAGGCCCCCGGTCGCCCGCGGCGGCGACGTGGGGGGCTAGGGTTTCGCTCGGGGAGGGTCTCGCTCTATGGTGACTGCGCTTCTCGAAACCTTAACGTTTGCCATCAAGATTTGCCATATTATTATTATTATTATTATTATTATTATTATTATTATTATTATTGTGAATTCCTGCACTTGTGTAGTTTATTTTTACAAAATTCCTGCACTTTTGTAACTCATTTACAGAAATGAAATAGGCCTCCAAACAGGCAAGCTATGCTGAGTCGCAGCACGCACACATTATGTTGCCGACTTTAGAGCGTGACCGACCTCTGGCCGGCGAGGCGACGTACCAGATCGAGCCCATCAGCATCAAGATTCGTGCCGCCGTGCACACCTCCGCATCTCTCTCCCCCTCCCTTCTCCGGACTGACGGACCCGACACCAACCCCCCGTCCCCAAATCCCATCACGCCACCGCCGTCGCCTCCTCCCCGGCGGTGAGCCACCACCACCTCCGCCCCATCCCTCCCCGCCCAGCCCTCGGATAAACCCCAAGCCAACGCGGGCGCGTCCGCCTCCGCACGCCCCACCCGTGCACCGGGCTGCGGCTAGGGTTTCATGCGCCGCCGATGTCGCACCCCGGCAAGTTCGTATCCGTCAACCTCAACCGATCGTACGGCCAGTCTTCCCAATCCCAGCATGGCGGCCGCCCCTCCCGCCCCGCTGGCGGCCCCTACTCTGCCGGCGGCGGGGGCATGGTGGTGCTCTCCCGCGGCCGCGGCTCCGGCTCATCCTCCGTGCCCAAGCCGCAGCAGCCCAAGCTCTCCGTCCCGCCGCCACTTAACCTCCCTTCGCTCCGTAAGGAGCACGAGCGCTTCGATGGTGCCGCCGCCACTTCAGCCGGCGGGGCCGCGTCAGCCCCGGCTCGATCCGGCGGGGCTGTGGCTGGCTGGACGAAGCCTGCTCCAGCATCCGAGAACTCACTCGGGTCGGCGCCGCCCCCCAGTGGCGTCGCCAGGGCCCCTTTGTATGGGTTTCAGGAGAAAGCCTTCTTGCGGGGGGAGGACTTCCCTTCTCTGAAAGCAGCGGTGGCGCCACCGCCTCAGCCGCCTGCGCAGCATCGCCACAAGGACGGTGATGGGGCTCCGGAGGCACGGCCTATGCCCCTTGGCATGCGGCCTCAGGTGTTGCCCTTGCGTGGTTCTGAGCCCTCCTTGGCTTCTGGTGCCGGAGCAGCCTCAACTGTCCATGCTTCATCAGTGGACAAGGTGCAAAAGCTTGATTTGGGGCCTCTTCCGCTTGTGCGACTAAGGTATAATTCTGATTGGGCTGATGATGAGCGTGATACAGGGCTGAGTCTCCCAGAGCGCGACACTAGAGAGACTGGATTTGGTAGGAGTGAGCCCATGGCTTATGGTGCGATGAGGGAGCCCTTAAAAAATGACTCCTTTGGGAGAGATTCGGCTGCTGCCACTAACGAGGGTGGGCACGACGGTCCGTGGCGATCTCCTATGCCGAACTACAGTAGAGAGAGGACAGATGGACGCCCATACAGTGCAGGGAAAGGAGGCATTGCTAATGTTGCCTCCAAGGATTTCTGGAGTTCTAATAAGGAGCCGCCTGCCCGAGCCTATGGACAGAACGGGACAGAACTGTATGGAACTACACAGCTGGGAGAGACTGCGGGTGAACGTCACAGTGATAATTCCAATAACTGGTACAGAGGAAATCCTTTCCAGAATAGTGCTGTTTCTAAGGTGCAGCCTTATCTCGGTAATAAGGGTCCTTTAATTAATGATCCTGGAACAAAGTTTGGCAGGGGGCTCATCGGAAGTTCTGCGAAGCCTTTAGTCAAGGATATCAGTTTTGATAGCATTTCTGCTGTTAATTTGAGTTCAATAAAGAAGAAAAAGGAAGCAACCAAACCATCAGATTTTCATGATCCAGCAAGGGAGTCATTTGAGGCAGAGCTCGATAGGATCTTGAGGATACAAGAGCAAGAGAGACAGCGGGTAGTGGAAGAGCAGACCAGAGTTAGAGAAATTGCTCGGAAACAAGATGAGGAGAGGGAGAGGCTGATAAGAGAGGAAGAGGAGAGGCGGCGGTTGGTGGAAGAAGAGGCGAGACAGGCTGCTTGGCAAGCTGAGCAAGAGACGCTGGAAGCTGCCAGAAGAGCTGAAGAGCAGAGAATTGCTAGGGAGGAAGAGAAGATGAGGATTGCTATGGAGGAGGAGCGGCGCAGAGAAGCAGCACGTCAAAAGCTCATAGAATTAGAGTCAAGGATTGCTAGGCGACGTGCTGAATCAAACATGAGCGGTGGAAATCTTGATTCAGCTGCCAATGATGAACTAGCACTTGGAGCCTTGAAAGATAGAGATGTGTCCCATTATACTAATGCTGGTGAAAGACGTGATATTGACAGAATGGGGGAGCTCATCAGTACCTCAGCAGCATCGGAGTCTTCCAAACTCAGCAGGTACAGTGATACAGTTCCAAGGGTACTGCACACTTTGGGAGATGGACACTCGTGCTTTGTTGATAGAGAACATGTGTATCACAGTGCAGGGGCTGCATTTGAAGGCCAGGAAAATCCCCATTACAGTCCACGGCGTGACATTTTGGGTGCAAAGAGGGGAAGTTTCCCTAAGAAAGATTCTTATGACGGATTTGGGGCAGTCGGGTCGTCTTCTAGAGGCCAAACAACTGAGTCACCATGGGCCATGGAAGATTACCGTCAAGGAAGAGTTCCGAGGTGGGATGCACCAAGGGAGAATGACCATTTTGACAAGCAGTCTGAATTTGAAACCGATTTTTTTAACAGTGACAGGTTTGGAGATGCTGCATGGCTGCCTAGTGGCTCCTACGGAAGCCCCAATGGTCAGCAAGGAGATAGGATGTTTCAAAACTCTGAGACTAATGACTTTTCATCTTTTACAAGATCCCGCTACTCTATGCGGCAACCACGTGTACCCCCGCCACCTGTTGTGACTTCAATGCACAGAAGAGCAATTAGCGCTTCCACTCAACGTGCCAATTCATCTTTCACTGATGGTGGACTGAGAGAGAGTTCCAGTAGAGATGATGAACAAACTATGCACAGTCAATATGGTAGCGCATACCAAGAGGTATCCCACCAGCCTGCGACACCAGCTGAAGACCTTATTGTCACAGAACAGCATAGTGGGGACAGGGCCAGCCCTATTTTGGGTTCGCAATCTTCTCTTTCTATTTCAAGCCCTCCTAGCTCACCTCCACATGTTTCACATGATGAGATGGATGTTTCTGGTGATTCACCTGCACTGCCAACCTCTGCTGATGGGGATCGGACTGTGGAATCTGACAATGACCATGTGGCTTCAACCCGAGATGCAGCAAACCTAAGCAGAATTGCCACCTCAAGCACAGCTTCTCACATGGAGGATGATGAATGGCCAAGTGAACACAATGAAGCCAAGCAACAGGATGAGTATGACGAGGGAGGTAATAGCTACCAGGAAGATGATATCAATGACGTCGACGATGATAATCTTGACTTGGATCATCAGTTTGCAGACGGGCATCTTGACTTGGATGATGAGTTTGCAGATGGGCATAATACACCTGTAGAAATGGAGACAGTTATACTTGGATTTGATGAGGGTGTACAGGTTGAAATTCCCCTGAATAGTGAGGTTGAATTAACTCCTGTGAAGAGCACCGAGAGGGAAGTTGGTGTACACACAGGTGTCGTGGAGCGAGAGTTGTACGATGGTTCCATTGATCCTTGTGACCTTGTTACAGAAGCAGAGCAGAGACTGGAAAACTTGGATCTGGATCAAACAAATGCCTTGACAAGTGAATCTAATGGTGATCCATACCGTGGCACAGTCGCGTCAAGCTCTAAGTTACCTCGGGCATCTTTCACCCACACTATCGAGTCATCAGCTTCAACAGTAATTGACCAGAATGAAGTTCCTGTTAGTCTGCAGTTTGGTTTGTTTTCTGGTCCATCTTTAATACCAACTACAGTTCCAGCCATTCAGATTGGTTCCATACAGATGCCGATCCATCTCCATAATCAGATTAACCCATCCCTGGCTCTGCTCCCTTCACCGGCTCCTTTATTCCAGTTTGGTCAGTTGAGGTATGTCCGCCCTGCTTCCCAGAACGTTCAGCCACATTCTCAGGCGACGCCCTATTCCTCCGCACCAGATACAGATATATCAAAACAGAATGGTTCAAGTTGTTTCCCTAATGTGATGAATCAAGATGCAAATCACAATGTCCCTAGAGAGGCAGTCTCCTCTAGCTTTACTGATAAATCGATTTTACCTTCACCCGAGCTTCTGTTTGTGACGGATCGTTCAAATTTTAACCAGCTCAATGCACCTGCAAACAACCAGATGGTTGATGTAAATGGATATCACAGCAGGCTAGACAGAATATCGGTTGAGGAAAATGCAAATTCTGGTGTTTCAAAACGTGAATCTCAGAGGAATCACAAATCTACTTCTAACAACAGAGAATCTTCTCAATTTGGCTCATATGGGAAAGCCTTGAGTGGCCCGAAGGCTCCAGGTGCTGTATCTGGTGGAAGAGGGAAGAGATATGGATATGCTGTTAAAGAATCTCATATGGGATCAACAAGTTCAGTTGTTGAACCTTCTCATAAAGATTCCCGAGGAATCCAAAGAAGGTCTCGTAAGAATATAAGAAGAACTGAATTTAGAGTACGGGAAAATGTCGAGAAGAGCCAAATCCAGGTTTCTGAGTCATTTAGCCATGATGAGCATTATGATATGCCATTTCCCAATGGATCAGCAAGGGAGATTTCAGTGAGAAATGTGAACAAAATGGAAGGTGATAAGTCATTTAGGGCAAATGAAGCAAGTGATATTAGTGGAGCAGGTCCTTCATCTATGTCTGCTGATTATTACAGTAAAACAGAGAGAATGGCGCAGAAGGCTCCATCTTATGAGGGATCTCATTATGGGAACAAGAAAGGTAGAGCATCTGAAGGAGATGCTAGTACCTCGGTGCAGGCTGTGCGTGTTGTTAAGCAGCAAGGCATTGAAGTCCCTGTTGATGCAGATGGTTTCATTGAAGTAAGGTCCAAGAAACAGATCATGAGTGTCAGAAGAGAGCAGAGGGAGAAGGAAAATAGATCCAGATTAAGGATGGCAAAGGTACCCTGTTATTATCTTTTAAATGAATATAAATTGTTGCCTTTTACATTTTGTCTTCCTGAAATTAATGCTTTGGTGTTTGTTGAACCAGGCTCCTCGCAAACAGCATCAGATCTCTCTACACAGTTCTAGCAGTTCAAGTTTTAATAATAAGGGAACAGTTTCTTTGGGCGGAGCACCTACGAAGAAAGTTTCTTCTGATTCTGTCCCTGCAGTTGAAGGAAGAACTTTTGACCACATCGAACCATCATCTTCACTCATTAGTGAAACTTCTTCAATGACACCCGCAGGGCCACCTTCAGCCAACACAGGATCCCAAACGATCTACTATGCCAAGAAGTATGTAGCACTATATCTAGCTATGTTCATGCTAGTTAACTAGGATTATTCTTTTAGGACTTTGTTTAAAAAAAAAATTTGCAGGCCAATCCAAGGTCAGGCAACCTCCGAATCGATCACTTCTAGTGCTGCAGCAAAGCTTGTGGCAGGCGTATCCGAAAGCAATAATAAAGCATCATCTATTAGCACTCCATTTAACATGGGTTCCTGGGATAGTTCACAAACAAACCAGCAGGTAGATCGCTTTCTCAAGTTTCCTTTTTGTTATTGTGTTTCTGCTGACTTCCTCTATCATGTACAAAGCTTGTGGATAGTTCTGTGCTGCTTATAAGCCTGTGCATGGTTTGGTCTCAAACCGGTCAAACTGTGGAACCAAACCACACCAAACCAGTTTGACGGTTTGATTACAATATGGTCTCAAACCGGTTTGAAACCGGTTTCAAACCATGGAGCATGCCTCCGGCGCGCTGGTAGGCGTGGTACGAGTACGGCGGCGAGGTAGACGGGACGCCGACGCGTTCAGCGTACTTGCCAGCCTTGAGGAACGCAATCCTTCCGACAGGGAATTGGAGACTGAACCCTGGATGTAGCTTTCTTGGCCGCACCGGCGCCGTCCAGTCGCCACCAGCGCCGTCCAGTCGCCGTAGCAGGGCGGCTGCTAGTCGATTCCGACGAGAGATCGATTCTGGAAGGGGAGAGATCGAGAGGACTGTTGGTCGAGGGAAGCGAAGACGACTTGAAGCAGGGGAGGCCGCTGATTTGCGCTGACGCCGAGGTCGATGGGGCGATATGGCTGCGGCGGCGACGGCTCGAGGTCGGAAGGCGCACGTGGTGAAGACGAGCGCCATCATGACGAGGCAGGCGGCGAAGGCGAAGAGAAGGAAGAGCGCCAGCACGGCGGTCATGGAGAGCACGCGCGCTTAGGCGCTCGCGCTGCGCGCGGGACGGCTGCAGCGGCGCTTGGCGGCGGCCTTGTCCAGGTAGGGAGCTCCGGCGCGGTGGAGGCGGAGGGACCAGCGGCGGCGGTGGAGGCGGAGGGACCAGAGGCGGCCGGCCGAGGGAAAGGTACCAGCGGCGGCCGGCGGAGCCATTCACGGAGGCAATCTCTGGCTCGGATTTGCTTAGCCAGAGCTAGCCGGTTTGAAACCGTGTACCCCGGCTAACCGAACCGCCTGAAACCGTGGTGTTCGGTTTGGTTCCGAGAAACCGCTGAAATCCAGCTAAACCGTATATGCCCAGGGTTAGCTGCTTACGTATTCTGTGAGAACAATGCATTTATTACCCTCCAAACCAGATAATTTCGCCATTCCCCTTTGCAAATTATGTGAATTGAGATAGCCCTATACAAAAATGCTGGAATGCGACTGCATTTTACTGTTGGGAAATCTTCTTTTTTATTATTATTATTATATTGGATCTAATACTGGAGGATATGATCTTTGCTATCTTAATTTGGCAACCTTATTTACTATTTTTATGGTATTGTTCTAACCTCTAATAGGGAAATCAAGCCATATATTTCTCTGGCTTTATCCCTTTATGCTGTGTTAAAGGCTTACACTAAACTTACTGTTGAATATTCTGTTCCCTTAATTTTTTGTGTGTGTTTCGTACTGAGGTTTTAGGGAAAGGTAGGATAAGGGCTCTCTCCTAGGTCTAGCCGTCTAGGGGCAAGATAGAAGTATTCCTCTATTTTCTGCCTGATAATTCTTCATAGAGGGTTCTCTTTGTTTAGAGGCCTAACTATTCAAACTACATAACAAATCGCAGATCTTATTTCTAGGTGGCTTAAGGGTAAGGCCCAAGCTAAAGGATATCCTCATGTTTAAGAGGATAAACTTCCGAACTGAGAGATTACAAGGATTCACTCCCTAACTGTGCTGAGAGGGCCATTTAATACACATGCACATAATAATTGGACATTATCTAACTTCAGTTCTCCTGATTAATGTGCTAAACAATGATTGAATTATAAGGCATAGCTTTATATTTGATAAAAAAATGTTAATATGATTTCATTTCGGCAAATCTGAATACTGTATGTTTTCTGGGATACCATATATTAAGAAGCGTGGAGTGTTAATTTCTCAACATATTGTGGTTCCACATGATATTCCGAATTGTCAGATAGCTATTGCCTTGTTAGTCCTTTAAAGACTCCTATAATTATGTGCTTGTATTGCTTCTGAGTTCTGACAACTTGTGTCCATCATAGGTTATGTCATTAACTCAAACTCAACTTGAAGAAGCTATGGAACCAGCAAAGTTTGAACGAGCAGGTTCTGCCTTTCCTTTGGAGGCCAACAATGCTCTGTCTTCCACAATAACCACCGAAAATGCATACACATTATCTGCTAGCCCTATTAACTCTCTTCTGGCAGGGGAGAAGATTCAGTTTGGTAAGCACATCATGTTTGTATTAGTATTGTACAATGCTTCCAGTCGCTGGATTGACGGTGAAATAATAACGATGCTCAGGTGCAGTTACCTCGCCAACAGTACTGGTTCCGATCACCCGAACAATTTCAAGTGGTCTTGGTGCTCCAGGTTCATCTAGGCCTGATATGAAGATTGACCGAAGCTTGCCTAGTGATACCAGTGGTGCCGCTGCTTTGTTCGATAAGGAGAAGGCTACCACTAAAGAACCAGGTCCAAATCCTGAGGAGGTTGGAGCGGAAGCTGAGGCTGAGGCTGAAGCAGCTGCTTCTGCTGTGGCTGTTGCAGCTATTTGTTCTGATGAGACAGTTGCATCCACCGCTGATGCAACCGCAGTTTCTGCTCCAGACAACAAAAGCTTTAGCAGTAAGGATCACACTGGGTTGACAGCAGGAGGTATGATCTTCAGGTTGTTAATTATTTTACTTAAAATTACCTTTTTTAGAGGCAGCTGTATTCATAGAGCTTAATCAAACTGAAGCAGGGGCAGTAACAGGTCAACGTGGTCAATCATCCAGAGAGGAAGCACTGATGGTTGCTCTTCCAGCAGACTTGTCAGTTGACACTCCATCAATGTCCCTGTGGCCTCCTTTAACCAGTCCACAAGCATCGGGGTCAATGCTTTCTCAGTTTGCTGGTGCACAACCGTCCCATTTTTCCTGCTTCGAGGTGAACACAATGTTAGGAGCACATCCTTTTGCATTTGGACCAAGTGATGAATCTGCTGGCATTCAGGGTCAACAGCCTCAAAGAAGCAACACGTTGCCTTCAGCACCATTGGGTGCTTGGCCGCAATGTCACTCTGTGGTGGACTCATTTTATCGCCCCCCTACTGGTTTTGCTGGCCCTTTCATTAGCCCTGGAGGAATACCAGGCGTGCAAGGTCCCCCACATATGGTGGTCTACAACCACTTTGCCCCAGTTGGGCAATTTGGTCAAATGGGGCTTGGATTTATGGGAGCCACTTATATCCCTGGTGACAAGCAGCCCGATTGGAAACAAAACCAAGGACCTTCTGTTGGCATTAGCCAGGGTGATCCAAACAACCAAACTATGCTACCTGGTCAAGTAGCCTCACACAGTGTTCCTACTCAAGTGCAGCATCTGCACCCAACTTCAATCATGCCAATCCCATCCCCACTGACGATGTTTGACATGACTCCGTTCCAGGTATGCAATAGTTCCAGATAGCATGTATAGGGAATTGAATTGGTTCACACTTATATGTTTGGATATCTATTTGGTTAGAAGGGTGAATACTTTTGTTTTTAGGATCAGAAAATCTCTGTCCGATGTGCGATCAGAGAGGATAATATCTATCTGGTGTGCATAACTGCATATGCATGAATCAGTCAGATTGACTCGCAAAAAAATTCAGTTAGGTACTTCATGGCAGCATTTACTGTAGCTTACTCATATGCAAGAATGCATTATTGAGAACATGTTTCAGACGTTTTTCTTGCAAAGCATCACATCTGTCTGTGCATCTCTATGGCATCTATAATTTATGTCTCAAACATAAGCAGTTATGCATTAATTGAAATGGATTTCATCCTGTTATTCATTAGATAACTTATTTAGGAACCTTATTTTGTTATGGCACAGTATTTCCTTTGTTTCTGCTGTAATTAACTCACATCACTATCATTTCAGTCATCTGGGGACATACAGATGCAACCTTGTTGGCCACATATGCCTGTACATCCTCTACACTCTGTTCCATTATCAGTGCAACTGCAACAACATCCAATAGAGGGAACAGCGGTACCACAGTATGTTCATAACATGCCAAGCGACAAGTCAAGTACAAATGAGCGGTTCCAGGAGCCTTCGACATCGGCCATGCTATCGGATAGCAACAAGAGCTTCCCAAGTACAGCTGCCTCTCAGTTCTCAGATGAGTTAAGTCTTGTTAAACCGCCAGCCTCCAGCAGTTCAGATGCTAAAACTGTTCAGCCTTCATTTGTCCGGACAGGCGTGATCAGCAATGAAGTCCCAAATAGTGCCAAAGCTATGGTTAGGACGAACCCACCAAATATGAACCCTGGAAATGCTACAGGGGTGACTAGCAACCCCAACTCTGGTCAGGTTGCCAACATGCCCTCCAAGCCACACCAGTCTTCGTCATCATCCGATCAACAGTACAGACATCCAGTTAATAATCAGGATCATCGGGCCCGGGTTAGCCAAAAGACTGGAACTTCAAATGAATGGCAACGTCGGTCAGGATATATGGCGAGGAGTCAGAACACGGGTTCCGACAAAAAATATGGCACTGGTAGGATGAAGCAGATCTATGTCCCCAAATCATCAACAACAAATGGCCCTGCCCCATCAGGCTAGAGCAGATATGCTTTTGGCAAATCAAATGTCTGTGCATGCGGAACATATTTCGCTCTGTGTCAACCTATTGTTTGTTTGGTGATCATAGACTGTCCTGTGTTATTCATTTTTGGTTCATTTTTCGTGCATAGAGAAAAGAAAAGGGCGATGTGTTTGCTCTTGCAAGCAATATTGTGTCAAATTTTGCAGCCGACCAATCTGATGTGTATGTCGGTTGTGTACTATCTGAATTGTTATTACGATCAATATATACTTGTTGCCTGATAGCTCAGACGGGCTAGTCACCCTCCGAGGTGACCATGGTGGGGATGCAAACATGCCCATTATCCAGAAGCTGGTGTGAGATTCTTATGTTTCCTCAAATGATCACACGCTTAATTTTTATTGTTACCCAACCTTTGCCCACTTAATCATACATTTGTTATTATGAAAGTACACAATTTTTTTTTGAAGTGGCGCAAAATTTACCTTTTCATTGATATAGAAGAAAAGAATTGACCAGTTTATAAGGAAAACCGGCCGAAAACCGACAAAGTACACAATTTTCATTAACAGAAGGACAACGAGCTTCCATTGTACATGATGCTAGTTCTCAAATGAGATTACCTTTTTCTAACTGAGATAACTTTGCTCGACTGATAGCAAAACACGGTAATTCATTTCTTGTCAACAGACACTTGATACTCGTCGGTGTTCTTCAAAAACAGCATACTCCCTCTGTTCACTAATGTAATAGAGGAAGTAAAACCCAGGGAGTCAGAGTAGGCTTGTAGGGCTCTCCTCTAGCTATCTTGGTCATCTAAAATAGATGGACCTGCTGTTCTTTCATTTTCCTTGTTGAGGTGCCTAGCACCAGAACATTTTGGACTGTATCATGTAACTTTCTTCGTCTAGCATAAATGAATGCGGCACTGCTCTGCTTTTGTCAAAAAGAAAAGAAAGGAAGTAATAAATTACCCGTTTATATATGCAAGTAATGTCACAAGGTCACAAGGTCAAATAGGACATATCACGCCCCTCATATCGGGCAGATAATGTTGTACTACACATTAACGCGAGCACTTGAATCGGCCCTCTAATCCTGGTTGAACTTGCAGGAAGCTGTTAGAATCTACACCTTGCATATTGCCAAGCATACTGTACTCGGGGCCAGCGACGATTTTGTCACTATCTAGACATAAATACACTGAACTTCCACACAAAACCTGTACTGCTCTTCTTTACCGTACTGCTGGTTACCGTACTGCTAGTTGTATGTTTCAGTCGCTTATGGCTACATACTCTCATCTGTTCCTTGCCAACCTCAGTCTCATGGTCAACAAAATTCTGATCTGATAACTCTGAAGAAACACAAGGGAAGTTCACCTCAATGGTATGCACAGATGAAAACGTAGAAAAATATCTCGGTTAGAATGCTACTGTTCCTCAGAACAGAGCGGTTAACTGTGTGATGGGGCATGCCAGAGAACTGTATATATTTCATGATTTCAAGAGTCATACTAACCATCTGGTTACCTGGTAGAATATAAATATGCATAGCCCCATCTAATCATTTTCCTATGTACCTCCAAACTTAAAACATTTAAATGTCCTCAGAAGCCTCAAGATAAGCTACCTGTTCCAGAAAGGGAAAGCCCATCCCAGTGCAAATAGGAAGCATAAGACCCTCCAAAGTTCTTTGGTCTTGCATAGTAACTTATTCCCTCTTGTCTTGAATCACTGGTTGATGCATCATCATCTGTACAATAAGCTTTTCTATCATCCTGATTCCCGTCACATGAAGTATATTCAGCCTATGATACTCTTGACTGGGCTCCGTCAGCCTCTATCGTCCCACAGTATACCTGCTATTTTAGTTGTAAGAGAAACTTCATATACCACACGAAAACTATCATCTCTTATTGAGAATGAAATGGTATTATAAATACCTGATCAACTTGTGTGCTTATATGATTTCCATTATGAGTTTTATGTCTCCATACACTTGGAGAATTGGCTTGGTGATCTATGACTTGGAGCAGCGGCATGTAAGTGGGGGCGATATCACAAGAGAAGTTCAAAGTCTTGCCTTGCAGGGTGAAAATCCAAGGTCTGGCCTTAATTGGTTGTGTCTGGTAATGACCTTGCTCAAGATGTTGTTTTGTGAGCGAGTACTTTTGAACTTCTTGTATTGGCTCCAGTGGCGGAGCTCCTTGAAGGCTAAGCTGGGCCGTGGCCCGCCCTAAATTTTGACAATCCTTCATATTTTTGCTTGGCCGGCCCTTTAAAACACTAGTTTTTATAGAAAAAGACTGTTGTTTTACAGCCCGGCCCGCCCAGGTTTTATGGTGAAGCTCCGCCAGTGATTGGCTCGGTGGTGTTAGTGTTGCTTCTTCAAGGAATAGATAGCGGGACTTCGCCTTTTGTAATTCTTCTTTGTTTTTATTGGTTGTGTGCATCCGTAAAGCCGTTAGGGCAATACGTTGTTGCAGATGCTGGATGTATTTGGTACTTTCTTAATATCAATAAATTCTCTTTATCTAATAAAAAATATACACTTGGAGACCAAGAGAATATCCCGTTTGAGTTGACTTCTCCATCATACAATTTAGTAATAAAAGATAACTCCTACGAGCTAATATAGAGCATGTGCTTCTCATTTGTCCATCCAGTCGACGAACAGCTCAGTGGGTCCTGATTGAACAAGAGCAGGAGTAAAGCAACATTCTTGATAATGGCTTCCATAGCAATGATCTGACACATGTTTTTTTTATGACAGGCAACGACTTCTCTAAATATATGGTTTATGATCCGAACAACAGTTCTGGCCTTTTTTTCATGTCAGTGAAATTTGTACATACTAGAAGGAAACAATTAAAGTTCTTTGATACCCCTTCCATAATATAAGGTGTCTAAGGTTTTGACACGGATATTAAGACACCAATATTTTGTATATGGTGGTCTCATTTTGTTTAGACAAAAATCGAGAGAGAGGAAATACTAATAGTTATAAATTAAAAACAATAGGTCAAATGCCTTCATTCTAGATTGTGACCCGTTTTTCGATGAAAAAAATTGTCTATAAATCACAATACACCTTATATTTAAAACTTTTCTCAAAACCTTAGACACATTATATCATGAAAAGAAGGGAGTATTATAATAGAAGTGTCCCTAGTCATATGAATTGCCCCCCACTTAAATGTTTTGCCTGGATCCGTCCCTGTTTTGATCATCACGATTCAAAATTAACATCTTGTATAACTCAGTACTGCTTTTGTGGTATCGAAAAGACTACCTATAGTACATATCAAATTAATCAAAGCAAGCAGCAGTGCAGGAACGTAGAATAACAATCTACTCCCTCCGTTACATGCCACATTTAGACAACTGAAAGTCATCTAATTTGGAACAGAGGGAGTATTTGATTCGTAGAACCAAACCGTGACAAAATTTATATGTGTAGTCAAACAAGCAATAATCTCATAAAAAACCTCATTAATAGACATGCTGAGGCAGCAACAAACAATTAATGACAGAGCCGACAATAACGTATCACTCTCTCCTGATTTGCAGGCTTCTACATCAAGTTCAACACTAAATTCACTACGAAGGCCTGCTGTGGTTTGGAGTGAAACCACTGCATTCTCAAACTGAAATTAATTTAGCACCTTAGATACTGTTCTAAATCTTAAATATTTTGCCCCAGATGTCTTCTCTGTGGTGTGGTTGCACCCACACACACATATATGGCTCTATTTTTTTTATGGTCCCCGGGGGGACAAAGTCCCCACCAGATTTTTTTATATCAATTTTTCCTATGAGGTTTTGCAACCTCTACAAGATGGATTCAAATGAACCAGAGTACACAGGGATTATAAGGAGAAGAGATAAAAGGAAAAACGCACACACATGATGAGGGGAGCGGCAAGAGCCACCAAGAGGCACAAGTAGAAGAGGGGTGTTGTCGGGGGATCACAATACCAAGATTCAACAAACAACCTAGTGCACCGCACCGGCGTGCAAAACGACTCCCCCGACACAACTCAGGAGCATCCACAATCAGCGAGTGCCAAAGCCTAGCACCTAGCACGAACCTTGACTGAGAGCTCCGCCACAAGAGATCAGACGATTAGCAAGTATGAGGAGGCATCATTGCGTCGTCATTGTAAATGTTTGTCAAGAAATGAAAGCATATTTTGTCAAGAAATGTATCTTGGACAAGATCAAATTTGTTGACTACATAAATGTAGATATGCTTGAGGTCTGTGGGATTTGTATTAATAGAATACTGCAGTTCTTATTAAGTTCGAATTGATAAGAGATCAATGATTTTGGTTTGACCAAAATGTCAAAATAAATTATGAATTTAAGTGGGAGTCAAAGTTATTTACTCAGGTAAAATATGTAAAGGACATATTTTTGAGTGGGAGCTTAGAACCTCATATGTGTGGATGACACAATTTTTGAGTGGGAGCTCGTGTTCTCAAATATGTGGAGACATAATTTGAGTGGGTGCCGAATTCATCTTGTGTAAATGACACATTGTGAATTGTACCAGTAGAATCAATGAGAAAAATGAAGTTGTGAAACTATTTAAAAGTTAGTGTCTATTTAGAATAGAGCAGGAATTTTAAATAGATAGTCGAGTTGTTTTAGATTGGTTCTGAAGAGTCATAATAGAATAAAACCAAAGGATGATCTTTGGAAATCTAATTAATCATTAAGAGTAATGATACATGGTAATAGTGGTTGTATAACATGTTGGTCTATTATGTGATATTAGACATTATACATGAATCATATTATCTGCTTGATGAAATATGACCGATGTTCTTAGAAGAAGAACAATTGTGAAAGTAAATTTAGAATTTACTGGAAGTAGAAGTGTATTATTATTAGATTGACATTGGAGTGTCAAGTCTTCTACATAGGTGTGAAAGTATATATAGATATCGCGAGATTGTAAATATTACAAGGAGTTCTCTATGACTGAGTGTGTTTTGAAGGCAATTATCTGGTTAACAGAATCAGAGTAAGCGTTGGGAACATAAGTCTCACTTAGTCACATTATTTCTATGTATGTTATTAGATAACATGATGATATCAAACAGGTTGATATCAATGAATCGCAAAAGAACTCACAATTATGTATTGTACAGATTATCAGAGTAACACTCTTTCACAAGCAAGCATTATCATATAACGCTTATTTGATAAGGGGTTTCTGATGAAGTAAAATGCAGCAAGTTTATTTATACTCTAGTGCAAGTGGGAGACTGAATGAGATATGCCCAAGAGGCAAATAAATAAATAGTATTTATCGCATTATCTCCTAAGTTTATAATAGGTTTTTGTATTATGCTATAACTGTATTAATCAGAATTATTAATACACGTGTGATACATAGACAACCAGAGTCCCTAGTGAGCCTCTATATAAACTAGTCCGTTGGGCAACAATTGATCGAGATTCCCGATCAAGGACAATGACGTCGGTTGACAATGGGGTCATCTTATTAGTAGAATAAGATGATGGACATACGCAAAGTATTACAATAAGATCGTATTACGATGTTTGTCATTTGCAATAGATAAGTAATATGATAGCTTATTCCTTAGACCGTGAGACCGTACTTATTGCTACTTTGTAGGGGTACTTTGAGAGCATCAAAGGTTGTGTCTTATATAGCATAACAATGACGGTGTCCATATTGGGTATTCCGAAAGAGTATGTTGAGACGTAAGGATCAAGAGCGGGATTTGTTCATTCTTGTAATGGAAAGATACTCTGGGCCCACTCGGTGAGATTGCATCTATATATAGCTGCGCAACTTATGACTAGGTCATGGAGATGTAATGTCACAGACGAGTTAATAATCTTTGTCGGTAACGAGATACAACAAGGACATCGGATGTCTGCGATCATACCTCGGACAAGGTAGTATCGTAGAAACAAAGGGAATGAACATCATTTTTATGGTTCAACGACGATATTCGTAGAATGCACATGGACCGTCATATGCGTCCAGGTATCCCTGGCGGTCATTGGCGAGCGAAGGGTCTCGACCATGTCTGGAGTGTTCTCGAACTGTAGCGTAACAAACTTAAGGTCTCAACGACACCTGGAAAAGGTTTTGGAATATTATAGGATTTTTTTGGAGAGAGAGAAATGATCCGGAAAGAGTTCCGGTGGTCCGAAAGGAGTTCCGAGAAGGTCTGGAATGGTTCCGGGAATGTCCGAAAGATGCTCGGGTGGTTCGGAAAACGTTTCGGAGTCACGGGAGATTAAATAATATGTAAATATATTAATTATGAATTAATTACATTTTATATTAATTAAATAAAGGAAAAATGAGCAGCTCACCTAAATGGGCCAAGAGAGGCTCATGTGGGGGGGGGGGGGGGGGGGGGGGGTAGCCGCACTAATGAGGCAATGGAGCCCATGGTGGGTTCGGCCAAACCCCCACCTCCTCCTTTGTTTAGTCCCACATGGGGGAGCTAGGGAGTTTGCACACCCCTTCCCCCATTTATATAGCAAGGCATATTAATTGGATTAATTCATGGAAAATACAATTAAATTTGTAGCAGGCCGGCCGAGCTGTTTCTTCGCCTTTTTTGCCTCCTCTCTCCACCAAAGTTATACCGCCGGACGCCGTTGCCCTGCGGGATTCCAGAGAAGTTCTACCCCTGCGATCTCAGCTGGATCTGAGTGACCGGGGGTTGCTGTTAAGCTTCGTATGTTTGCGAGTTCTCGGAGGCGCCACATTTGAGGAGCCTGGGCGACGTCGTCTCGCCCACCTAGCAGCCCTGCCGCTGCCCTGCCGCCCGTGCACCCCCCAGCCGCTGGCGCCATGCCACCTTCCGCCCGACGCCTGTCGACGCAGGTCATCGTCGACACCCCGGCGTCATCGTCTACATCGTCGCAGCAAGTTCTCCACGACCTCGAGGTCGGCTACGTACGACTTCATCGTCAACGCTTGTGCGGGAGCGTAATCCCCGCTATCGGTCCACATGGAGGTAATGTGACCCGTTCCGCCACCATTATCGCATGTACTAGATAGATAGATCCTGCTTAGTTAGGGCGTTCTTACGCTAGAAAAATTATTGTTTTCTGCACCGGAACCCCTTTAGTGGTATAAGAGCCGATCTATGCGTAGTACTGCTGGTACAGTTAGAACTCATGTTGAATGAGGACGTCTTTCTTATATTTGCTACCCTCTAGTGTGCACTTGCGATGCCTTCGGTATTGAGTTGATGAAGCGGCCTGGACCGACTTTACGCATACGCTTACGCGATACTGTTTCTCTCTCTTTAGTCGGCAAAGCATTTTCAATGGAGGGCCCGAAAGGGATGCTTAAACATGCAATTATACGATCGACGTTGTGGTACAAAGTGAAGGGGATCACAGGAAGAAAACAAATTTTTTCCTAGCAACGATATCATTAAACTAGCCAAGATCTACACTATGTAGATATAGAAGTACGGCGGAGATCGGAATACATACCCTCGAAGACCGAATAGCGGGGATTACGCTACCGCACAAGCGTTGACGACGAAGACGACGTAGCCGACCTCTAGGTTGCGAAGAATTCGGCGCGACGAAGACAATGAAGATGACCTCGAGATCGGGTGGAGGAAGTAGGCCTCCGAGCACCGCTAGCGCAGCACCTCGCAGGGCGTTACACACATACGGTGGAAACAACGGTCTCCGAAGCTCCAGTCCAGGACGAGCAGCGGAAGACTTGGACCGGAACACCAGCAGCGCGGCAGCGGGCTATGGTGGAAGAGATCCCCCTCTCAACTCGGCGCAACTCCGACAAAGGAAATCACGAGATCGAGAGAGAATTGGGGAATTAATTGGTGAATTAAAAGGCCAGGGGTGCCCCTTCTTATATAGGCTCCCGGGGGGAGCCAACCTTGCCAGCCAGGCAATGTGGGACTATCCCGCATTGCCTCGTGCGGCTCTAATAGATGCGCCGGCCCTAGGTGGGCCCCATTTGGCCCACCTAGGCCGGCCAAGCCCCCCACCGAATTTCCCCTTGAGGGTTTTCCCCCTTATGGGACTTCTTTCGACCAGAAGGCCCATTTAGGGAAATCAGCCTAAATAAATTCAAAAATAAATATATAAAATCATATTTAAATATTAATTACACTAATTAATATCAAACATATTATATATAATTTATTCTAGCTCCAAAAACTATTTCGTCTCTGCCCGATCTCCATCGAACCATTCCCGGGACATTCCCGGTGATCTCTTTCCTTTCCGGTTGTCTTGTCGAAACCCGTTAAGTGTGTTACCCTAGCGGTTCGATATAATAACAAACATGATCGAGACTCCTCTCCGATCAATGACTAACTCGTAGGACTGGACCCCATGAATTAATCCCTGTGATATAATGAATGACTTTCATCTATCAAACCTGGACGTCTAGTCTTAAACACTTTGTCATGGCGATACTTAGCATGTCCGAGCGTCATTCTTAGATATCTCCATATCTAGCTGACCTCGTTACCGACATCACTATCTTCTACTCGTCTATGATATTATGTCAGCTGGTGACCTAGTCACATGTTTGCAAACTCGTTTGACATAATCTCACCGATTGGGACCTAGAGTATCTATCCGGCTATACGGACTAACAAATCCCGCTGTTGGCCCCTCGTCTCAACTATCCCCTTTCCATACCCAAAAGTATCACCGTTATTGTCATACTAATTAAGATACGCCGTTTGGTGCAATCAAAGTATCTTCTAGGAATAGCAATAAGAGTTGGTCTCACGGTTTTAAGGCGTAATGACTATGTCCTATAAGTACTAGGTATGTACATCACATCGTTCAACCAACGACATGACTTCCATTGCCGACCGGCGCCATGCCCTATGTTCGGAAAACCTCGATCATCAATCGCGCAATGAAACTAGTCTTAGTAGAGTCTACTAGGGACGTGGTTGTTTTATCTACCACACCTGTATTAATGTTTCCGCTTAATACAGTTATAGCATGGTATAAAACATATAATGAACAATTGGGATATTGCCAATAAACTATGTTTATTAAGTGCCTCTAGGGCATATTCCCTTCAGTCTCCCACTTGCACTAGAGTAACACTTAATCTAGTTTACAACTTGGTAAAAGCTCAACACCCATAGCATCTTGGTGCCTGCTCGCCTCGTGGAAGAGGAATACAGTCAATAGATCTCACACATTGAGACCTATGTGTGCTTTGCAACACTTCTATGTTACCTAGTTTGACATCATCATGTATCTTACGATGACGGTGAAATATATCCTAGTGGATGGAGTGAGACTCGAACATTCGCGTAGCAGGGGCCTTAAAAGTTTAAGAGATCTATTAAGGAGACCACATACACTCGGAAAACTGCTCAGTCCAATCACACTTGCTACTTCTGAAGTTGCCATATATTTCTATACCTATGTAGATTATGCAACAGTGCATTCAAATGCGACTTCGCAAGCTAACCATGTCTTTCTTCAAAATAAAGGACATCTCCTATATGAGATTTCTAGTCGTATGGGTCAGTGTCATAACTTGCATCATCGTAACCGCTTTATGGCAAGTTTTCTTTCACTCTTACCCTTTACTAGAAAACATATATTTAGTTCTCACAGACACTGAATGATATACTTAACGTTTGTTCATTGATCCACATAAGGATCACTCTAGAACCTGTTCTTCAACCAAGAACTTGGGTCACACTAAGTCGAGCTTTCAGTCTGATAGCATCTATGTCTGATACATAGAGAATGTCGAACATCATTTACTATCACTGAAAATGCCAAGATAAACTTAATATTTTACCTAGTCATACAAGCAAGAACCTCTTTCTTCGCTTGTTCTATTCTGAAACACTTCAGAATCTTAACTTAGGAAATTTTCCGACCTAATGTTATTAAGCCCCTTACGATCTATACAATTATAAATCGGATGCCTAATACTCCTAACTTCATTTCATAGAAAATTGAATCACTTAAATAATCCTTTACACTCTACTAGAGGATCTGTGTCATTCAATATGTCGTTACATACAAAATCACAAATGACACCTAGCTCCCACTCAAATATGCCTTCTGCATATAAGATCAAGGAAAACTACTTAGCTCCCACTCACTTCTTTGCAAATGTAAGTTTCTTCAACTATTTTGGACAAATCCAAAATCCTTTGATCACATTATCAAAGTGAAGATTCTAGCTCCGATATGCTTGCTTCAGCCCATGAATGGACATCTGAAGTTTGCATACTTGTTTAGCATCCTTGGGATTACAAACCATTATTGTACTGATTACAACTCTTTCTTAATGACACTATTAAGAAACATGGTTTTCTTATCCATCTATTAATTTCTCATTCGAAATTATAGTATTTGCTAAACGACCCAGAATAGATTTAGGCTTCGCCACTTGAGACAAACTCTCATGTGGTCAACTTTTGAATCTGTCGTAACTGTTTCACGACAAATCGATCCTTCTCAATGTCTATTCACTCATAAAATTCCACATTCTATTAACATCCTAGATGCCATCAAGAAGATTTCCCAAGTCATTACCTGGTAATCGTATATGGATTTTTTTCGGATCATAACTGACTCATAGCCATTTCTACGACTTAGGTCTACCATCTCTTCTTCGTAGTTTGTAGGTCTATCGTATTCCATTAATATGACCTTCATAACAAGGTTGTCGTAACACATAGTGTGGAACACAACCTCGTACGCCTACGTTCTTAGTATGAGCTCAGAACATCATGATCTTGTTTCATCAGCCTTTTTCAAGCTTTGGGGCATGCACCTTTGTAGAATTCCCGAGATGCTTCTCTTGTAGAGCTCACCGTTGATGACGGTGAAACTTTTGGAGCGCCGGATGATGCGCTTGGCTTCGGCTGGGTCGGTTGGCAGCCTTTGGTGCAACATGTAAGCTAGGTATGGGCTTGTCCATGTAGCTTCGACCAGCATGACCTCCATGGGCTCCTTTTCTTTGCTTGGCGGGTTGGCAGTGCTCGTTGAAGGTGTGGAGGAGACTGGTGCGGGTCGAAGCTTAATGGATCACTGCGTGATGCGCTCGAGGAAGACGCCTGGTGGCACTGGTACCTTGTCTGACCCCATGTTAGCGAGGACGTCGGCTTCCTCGTTGCTCTCGCGGCTGATGTGCCGCAACTCGCAGCCGTCGAAGGTGCCCTCCAGCTAGTTGAACATGTCTCTATAGGCGATCATGTTGTCGGCGATGGCGTCGGAAGTCTTCATAGTTTGCTGTATGACGAGGTAGGAGTCTCCGTAGATCATGAGGTGAGTGGCGTCGCAGTTCTTGGCCATCGACATGCCATGGATTAAGGACTCGTACTCTGCTTCGTTGTTGGAGGGTGTTGGGAAGTCCATCTGCAGATCGTATTTCAGCTTGTCGCCTTTGGGGGAGATGAGGACGACTCCTGCCCCGGCCGCTCTGAACTTCTTGGAACCGTCAAAGTGCATTGTCCATGCGTTGGACAAGTCTGGGATATCCGGTAGCTGGGCTTCTATCCACTCGGTGGTGAATTCTGCAAGGACTTGGGCCTTGATTGACTTCGGGTGAGCATATTTCAGCCCCCAGGGTCCTAGTTCGACAACCCACTTCGCGACTCGCCCTGTCGCGTGATGGTATGTGAGGATGTCTGCTTGCCCGGAGGAGCTTACAACCGTGATCGGGTGCTCGGAGAAGTAGTGGACGACCTTTCTTGAAGTCATGAAGACCCCGTAGGCCAGCTTCTGGTAGTGTGGGTATTTTTGCTTGGACAGTGTTAGCACCTCGCTGAGGTAGTAGACTGGTCTTTGGACAGGATGACTGTGCCCTTCTTCTTCTCGCTGCACTACGAGTACAGTGCTCACCACCCTGTTGGTTGCTGAGACTTATAGGTAGAGTGGCTCGTTCTCCAGTGGTGCCACCAAGACTGGGGAAGTCGTTAGGGTCTTTTTGAGTTGGTCGAATGTGTCTTGCGCTTCTTCTGTCCACTCGAACTTGTCCGTCTTCTTCATCAGTTGGTAGAAGGGCAGAGCCTTCTCACCCAACTTACTAATGAACCGGCTGAGAGCTGCGACTCGGCCAGCTAATCGTTGCACCTCACCGAGTTTGGTTGGTGCTGGCATTGTGAGTATGTTTTGCACCTTCTCGGGATTTGCTTCGATTCCTCTTGCAGTGACGAGGTACCCCAGCAACTCTCCGGCTGGCACGCCGAATACGCACTTATCTGGGTTCAGCTTGATCTGATATTCGTCGAGCGCCGCGAAGACCTTGCGGAGGTCGGCGACTAAGGTGTCTTCCTTTTGGGTCGTGACAATGATGTCATCGACGTAGACCTGGACAATTTGCCCGATGAGCCCTTTGAGGCATGCTTGCATTGTACGCTGATATGTGGCGCCAGCATTCTTTAACCCGAAGGGCATTGTCTGGTAGCAAAAGACGCCGTCGGGTGTGATGAACGCAGTTTTTTCTTTGTCGTCGACGTTCAGTCTGATCTGCTGGTAACCTGAGTAGCCGTTCAGGAAAGACATGCGCTCGAGCCTCCTGTCGAGTCGATGATCTGGTCTATCCACGGGAGCGGGAAGTGGTCCTTTGGGCAACATTTGTTGATGGCAGTGAAGTCGACGCACATGCATAGTTTCTTTGTCTTCTTCTTCTCTACCAGGACGGGGTTGGCGACCCAGTCTGAGTCCTTGATTTCTCGGATGAACTTGGCGTGCAGCAGTCGGTCGATTTCCATGGTGATCGCGTCTCGTTTGGGTCCGGAGAAGCGTCACACGGCTTGCTTGACGGGTCTGGCGTCCTTGTGGACTTTTAAAGAGTGCTCGGCGAGATTCCTGGGTATTCCTGGCATGTCAGAGGGTTGCCATGCAAAAAATTTCTAGTTCTCACGTAGAAACTCGACGAGCGCGCTTTCCTATGCGGGAGTCAGGCTTGACGATACTTTGACCGTCTTGCTGCTGTCAGTCGAATGGACTTGGTGGGTTGTTGTGTCGTCGTTTGTGTTGAAGGCGGCGTCTTTGGCTGGCTTCTT
Source organism: Poa annua (assembly GCA_026929855.1). NCBI lineage: Eukaryota > Viridiplantae > Streptophyta > Magnoliopsida > Poales > Poaceae > Poa > Poa annua. The sequence continues at coordinate 217,860,691 of CM049427.1, read as the reverse complement.
GCGGGGTGGGAAGATGGTTTTGTCGTTGTCGGCTGCTATCGTCTGGAAGTGCTCTTCGACCCCGAAGAATTCAGAGATCCTGCTGAACTCGCGGTCGCAGCTGTTGGAGCGGTCGAAGTCGCCCCGCACCGTAATTACGCCTTTGGGTCCAGGCAACTTGAGCATCAGGTAGGCGTAATGAGGTACTACCATGAACCTGGCGAAGGTTGGGCGCCCAAGTATCGCATGGTATTGCGACTTCCAGTCGACGACCTCGAAGTCAATCGACTCTCTCCAGAAGTGCTCGGGTGTGCCGAGGATGACGTCGAGTGTGATCGTTCCCATGGGCGTGATTGCTTGCCCTGGTACTATGTCGTGGAAGGTGGTCTCAGACTCCGGCAACTTCTCTATCGACTTGTTCATCCTTCTCAGGGTGTCGGCGAATATTTTGTTAATGCCGCTTCCTCCATCCATGATGACGTGGGACTACTCTTCGACTACCCCACGATGAGGATACCTGGGCCACGCCAAGGTTGCGGAAGCCCAAAGAAGGCCCAATTGGCGTATCGTGTGACCTAGTTCTAGTCGGTTAGGTCATACGACTCTTACCATATCTGTAATTGCCATCGGCACCGTTCACCCGGGACCTGGCCTACCTATAAAGGCCAGGAGGGTTGCTCGTCCAAGAGACACGCTCATAGCCGCCACCGCAAACCCTAGCGAGATCGTCATCTCGCCATTGTAACCACTACTCGCAATCAATACCAGACAAGCAGGAAGTAGGGTGTTATCCTCCAGGAGCCTGAACCTGGGTAAACGCCTCGCTTGTCAGCCGTCGTGATCACCAACGCTTCTCTCTCTCCCCCACAATCAACCCGGGGTGGACAACCCTGGGATTTGCCGAGTTACCCCCTCGTCAATTGGCGCCGTCTGTGGGAAGAACGAGCGTTGGAATCATGGTCGCACCGGTTCCATCCGTGAAGAAGATAGACGTCTGCATCACCCGGGAGCCAATCCGCTTCGGCTCCTTCGAATACGCCTTCCACCCGCCGGCTCACCGCTCGGTGTACGCCGATCTGTATGAAGGTATACACATCACCTTTGGTTCCATACACTGCTTCGTAGACAGTCGTGGAATATTCAGCTCCACGGCGACCGCGCCACGCGCGGCGATGACACCCACATCGGCTACCATCGCGCCGCACCCGCCGTCGCCTACCACGGAGGTCGCGCCTGCCACAACTGTGAAGATCGCATCTCCGACTGATCAACCCGCGTCTACATCGATTACGACAACCACCTCACCAACGGCCATGCAGATCGAGTCTACTTCGGCCATCTCAATCGCACGGCTGACAAAACCTAGGCCTACTCCAACTTCGCCTGCGTCGACCGCACCGGCACGCGCGACCAAGATCGTGCAACCGACAGCCGTGTCACGCACATCTTCATGGACTCATCAAGTCTTCCCCAAGCCAATCGCACTCGCTCCGGCGATTGCAAAGTCGCCCTCCACGACCGTGATAAAGATCGCGGGAGGAAGACGCAACGACAGCTACACAGCTTATCACGTGGCAGCATTCGATCCCGAGCAAGGCTCGGATGATGGAAGCAGCAGTTGCAGCGTAAACACCCCTACCCAAGTTTACCCCGCGCAAGTCTTCATGGCTGGAACAATGCCTCCAGAGGACAACTACGAACCCGCATATCCACTGGAGGTGGTCATGCCTGACCAGGTGATGCGGCTCACCATCACGTGCGACATGGCGATCAGGGCTATGAAGCACGTTGACGACGGCACGTTTCCACCACCCGACGCACCTCAGGAGGATCAGCTGGCAGTCCAGTACTTGCTATGCAAGGAAGGCGAGCGACTTCGCGCGGAAAAAACCAAACTCCTTCTGCGCAAGAGGGAGGCTGACGCATCAAGCGCCAGACGGGCCGCCTACTCATTTACCTCTTCCACGGAAGTCAACCAAGGAGCACGGCGACACAGCTCGCGTGCCCCTTATGACGGAAGCCGATCGAGCTAGGGTCACCCGCAACCTCGACTCATCCTTCGTAACCGAGGACGAAAACGGGATACCTGTCCCCAAAACGGCGAACGCCGCTATCATGGCAGTCGAAACATACCTGCGGCTCACACAGCCACCAGAGGGAGACGCGCGTGCCCTTATCCAGAAGCAGCAGATCATTTCCATGAAGGCAATCGAGGACGCCTTGTCAAACAAGGTGCCAAGCAACAGGGCACAGGAGGAACGAGAACACCAAGCCCGCGAGCCGGCATCACAAGATGGTCCTACAGCAAGGCCACTACGACAGCCACAACCAGGCGAAGACCTTCACAATGTCATCGTGCAAAGGACGGTGGACCGCAACCGCACCCAGCGTTCGACTGACACGATGAACCCGGACGACCAGGCCGATCGCAACTTCGAGCCGTGCGGCGCCGCATGCTTCAGCTTCAACATCCGCGACACCCGCATGCCCAAAGGCTTCAAGCTAGCAGCAGGAACACCCAAGTACGACGGGAAACAAGACCCACGCCTTTGGCTCAAAGACTACCTCATCGCCTGCACCTGCCAAGGCGGAACGTCGACCACGGCGATGCAGTACATCCAGCTCATGCTCACGGATTCAGCATGCGGGTGGCTCACCAGCCAACCTAAAGACTCCTTCAGAACCTGGGAAGAATTCCAAGATACTTTCATCAAAAGTTTCCTTGGAACGTACGCGAGGCCGGCAACCTACATCGAGTTGCAAGCCTGTAAGCAAGGAAGGGATGAGTCGCTCCGGTCATACATCCAACAGTGGACACTTCTCCGCAACACTATGGAAGCCGTCTCAGAGGACCGGGTGATGGATGCGTTCATGCATGGCGTCTCCCGCCGCGACCTCCACGAAGAGTTCGGTAGGCTCCAGCCGAAAACCATGATCGAGCTCATGAAGATAGCCAACCAGTGGGCCGAAGGAGAGGACTACGTCCGCGACAACTCCCCGAAGAACAAAGCCGGAACAAGTAACTGGCGGGATGGACGCCAGAAGAAGAAACCACGTTTCACCAACCTCGACTCAATCGAGCTAGTAGCGGCGGGATATCAAACCCCCCGTGATGACGCGCGCGATAGCAATCGCCAGTATGATCAAGGTCGCCAATACAGTCGCAGCGGCAATCAAGGTCGACAGTCAGACCCAGGACAGTACAACCATAGCGGCGGCAACATCAACCGCAACGACGGAGGCCAGAAACGCGAGTGGAAACGCGCGCTAACCCCAGCCGAGGAGCTGGCGCAACCCTGCAAGCACCACATGTTCCGCAACCCGGAAACGGGCAAATGGGGTGCCAACCACTTGTTGAAAGACTGCCGTAAAGCATGCAAGATCTACTACGCCATGCAGCATATCATCACTCCTGTGCCAGCACTGCAGCCAACCCTGCAGCTTGCTATTCAGGCAGCAGCCGCGAACAACAACCCAACACAAGCGGCGGGAGCCTTCCCCCAACAGCAGCCGCAGCATGAAGCACAACCAATGGCACACGACGCGTACACAGCCGCGCGGGGACAGCTCAACATGATACAGAAGGGACGCCCTTCAAACACGGTGCAAAAGCTCATCACCCGCCAAGTCCTTCAGGCCACCACCTGCCCACGCACAGTACCGAACTACCTGAGAGGTTCAAAGACACCAATCACATTCTCCAGGGCAGACCACCCGTCAGATGTACCTCGACCCGGGCACGCTGCCCTAGTTGTTGAAGCCCTGATCGGAGACTACAACCTGAAGAAGGTATTCATGGATGGAGGAAGTGGCATTAACATCATATTCGCCGACACCCTGAGAAGGATGAACAAGTCGACAGAGAAGCTGCCGGAGTCTGAGACCACCTTCCACGACATAGTACTAGGGCAAGCAATCACACCCATGGGAACGATCACACTCGACGTCATCCTTGGCACACCCGAGCACTTCAGGGAGAGTCGATCGACTTTGAGGTCGTCGACTAGAAGTCACAATACCATGCCATACTTGGGCGCCCAACCTTCGCCAAGTTCATGACAGTACCTCACTACGCCTACCTGATGATCAAGTTGCCTGGACCCAAAGGAATAATCATGGTGCGCGGCGACTTCGACCGCTCCAACAGCTGCGACCGCGAGTTCAGTAGGATCTCTAAGTTCTTCGGGGTCGAAGAGCACTTCAAGGCCATAGCAGCCGACAATGACAAGACCGTCTTTCCGCCCCGTAAGAAGCCAGCCAAGGACGCCGCCTTCAACACGAACGATGACACAACAACCCACCAAGTCCATCCGACTGACAGCAGCAAGACGGTCAAAGTATCATCAAGCCTGACCCCCGCATAGGAAAGCGCGCTCGTCGAGTTTCTACGTGAGAACTGGAAAATCTTTCCATGGCAACCCTCTGACATGCCAGGAATATCCAGGAATCTCGCCGAGCACTCCTTAAAAGTTCACAAGGACGCCAGACCCGTCAAGCAAGCCATGCGACGCTTCTCCGGGCCCAAACAGGACGCAATCACCAAGGAAATCGACCGATTGCTGCACGCCAAATTCATCCAAGAAATTAAGGACTCGGACTGGGTCGCCAACCCTGTCCTAGTAGTGAAGAAGACGAAGAAACTTCGCATGTGCGTCGACTTCACCACCGTCAACAAATGTTGCCCCAAGGATCACTTCCCGCTCCCGCGGATAGACCAGATCATCGACTCGACAGCAGGCTGGGAGCGGCTGTCTTTCCTGGATGCCTACTCACGTTACCAGTAGATCAGACTGAACGTCGACGACGAAGAAAAAACTGTGTTCATCACACCTGACGACGTCTTTTGCTACCAGACAATGCCCTTCGGGTTAAAGAATGCAAGCATGCCTCAAAGGGCTCATCGGGCAAATTGTCCAGGTCTACGTCGATGACATGGTTGTCAAGACCCAAAAGGAAGACACCTTAGTCGCCGACCTCCGCAAGGTCTTCGTGGCGCTCGACGAATATCAGATCAAGCTGAACCCAGATAAGTGCGTCTTCGGCGTGCCAGCCGGAGAGTTGCTGGGGTACCTCGTCTCTGCAAGAGGAATCGAAGCAAATCCCGAGAAGGTGCAGAACATACTCACAATGCCAGCACCAACCAAACTCCGCGAGGTGCAACGATTAGCTGGCGGAGTCGCAGCTCTCAGCCGGTTCATAAGTAAGTTAGGTGAGAAGGCCCTTCCTTTCTACCAACTGATGAAAAGACGGACAAGTTTGAGTGGACAGAAGAAGCGCAAGAGGCATTTGACCCGCTCAAAAAGACCCTGACGACTTCCCCAGTTCTGGTGGCACCACTGGAGAACGAGCCGCTATACCTATACGTCTCAGCAACCAACTGGGTGGTGAGCACTGTACTCGTAGTGGAGCGAGAAGAAGAAGGGCACAGTCATCCTGTCCAAAGACCAGTCTACTACCTCAGCGAGGTCCTAACATTGTCCAAGCAAAACTACCCGCACTGCCAGAAGCTGGCCTACGGGGTCTTCATGACTTGCAGAAAGGTCGTCCACTACTTCTCCGAGCACCCAATCACGGTGGTAAGCACCTCTGGGCTAGCAGACATCCTCACAAACCAGCGCGCGACAGGACGAGTCGCCAAGTGGGTTGTCGAGCTAGGACCCTACGGGCTGAAGTACGCTCACCCGAAGTCGATCAAGGCCCAAGTCCTTCAAGAATTCACCACCGAGTGGATAGAAGCCCAGCTACCAGATGTCCCCGACTTGTCCAACGCTTGGACAATGTACTTCAACGGCTCCAAGAAGTTCAGAGCGGCAGGGGCAGGAGTCGTCCTCATTTCCCCCAAGGGTGACAAGCTGAAATACGTCCTGCAAATGGACTTCCCAACACCCTCCAACAACGAAGCAGAGTACGAGGCCCTGATACATGGCATACGGATGGCCAAGAATTGCGGCGCCACTCTCCTCATGATCTACGGAGACTCTTACCTCGTCGTACAGCAAACCATGAAGCCCTGCGACGCCATCACCGAGAACATGATCGCCTATAGAGACCTGTACAACCAGCTGGAGGGCACCTTCGACGGCTGTGAGCTGCGGCACATCGGCCGCGACAGCAACGAGGAAGCCGACGCCCTCGCCAACATGGGATCAGACAAGGTACCAGTGCCACCCGACGTCTTCCTCGAGCGCATCACGCAGCGGTCCATTAAGACTCGACCCGCAACAATCCCCTCCACACCTTCAACGAGCACTGCCAACCCGCCAAGAAAAGAAAAGGAACCCATGGAGGTCATGCTGGTCGAAGCCACATGGACATGACCATATCTAGCTTACATACTGCAACAAAGGCTGCCAACCGATCCAGTCGAAGCCAAGCACATCATTCGGCGCTACAAAAGTTTCACCGTCATCAACGGTGAGCTCTACAAAAGAAGCATCTCAGGAATTCTACAAAGATGCTTAGATCCAGTCGATGGCCAAGCTATTCTACTCGACATTCATGCCGGCATTTGGGGGCATCACGCCAGCAGTCGGGCCTTGGTGGCCAAAGCGCTACGAGCCGGGTTCTACTGGCCAACAGCTATGCAAGACGCTGAAGATCTAGTAAGGAAGTGTCCCGGATGCCAGGAGTTCGCCAACAAGCCACACGCGCCGGCGTCCACACTAAAGACAATACCACTAGCCTGGCCCTTCGCCCAATGGGGGCTGGACATGGTAGGCCTGCTCAAGAAATCTTCACCCGAAGGACACACTCATCTCCTGGTCGTAGTCGACAAATTCACCAAATGGATCGAAGCCGTGCCTATCATAAGTTCGACTGCATCATCAGCAGTTAACTTCATCAGGTCCATCATCTTCAGATTTGGTGTACCAAACGGCATCATTACGGACAATGGATCAAACTTCACAGCCGCAGAATTCCAAGACTTCTGCTCTGATCAAGGCATCAAGCTCAACTACGCATCTGTCTCGCACCCGCAGTCCAACGGGCAAGTCGAGAAAGCCAACGGCCTAGTCTGCAATGGCATTAAGAAGCGCCTGCGAATACCATTGAGATGCGCCGCGGGCGCATGGGTCGAAGAACTGCCATCAGTACTCTGGAGCCTGAGAACCACGCCAAACAGATCCACCCAGTACACTTCGTTCTTCATGGTGTATGGCGCAGAGGCGGTCTTGCCCTGCGACATCAAGTTCGACGCACCACAGGTGGTGTCCTACGACGATTCGGACGGGGGAGAAGCACTCGAAGACGACATGGACGTCCTCGACGAAGCCCGAGACATCGCTCTAGCACGGTCAGCCGTGTACCAGCAAGACCTGCGCAACTACCACAGAAGGAGGCTGCGACCAAGGGCATTCGTCACAGGAGACCCAGTCCTCCGCCTCAAGCAGAAGAAGGTGCACAAACTCGCCTCCCCATGGGAGGGCCCGTACATTGTGACATAAGTAATTGGTGGCGGAGCTTACCTCCTGAAGGACTCGAAGACGGGAGCAGTCTGCAGCAACCCATGGAACGTCGCACAGCTTCGTCGCTTCTATGCTTAGTCGACCCAATCATTGTACCAAGGCAAGCATGTCAAGGCGGCAGGTTTCAGACGCACTCTTTCCCTTACCAGGGTACCTAAGGGGACTGGAAGGGTTTTAACGAGGCGGCCTTCTCGCAAGAATCAATAAAGTGATTTATGGAACAAGCTCTCCCCTTTACTTTTTCAGTCAAAAAGCAATCCCTAACCTAGGCCGCCACTCGAACCACTATGGGGCAGCGCCATACAGTTCAAGTCAAAAGCCTAGGACGCCACTCGAACCACTCGGGGGCTGCGCCATACAGGCCTCAGTCACAAAATCCTAGGCCGCTACTCGATCCACTCGGGAGCCGCGCCATACAGGTCAAGTCAAAAATCCTAGGCCGCCGCCCGGCACACTCGGGGGGCTGTGGTTTACAGGTATCACTTGAAGTCCTAGGGTGCCACTCGAACCACTCGGGGGCTGCGCCATACAGGCCTCAGTCGCAAAATCCTAGGCCGCCACTGGAACCACTCGGGGGCTGCGCCGTACAGGTCAAGTCAAAAAATCCTAGGCCACCGCCAGACGAACTCGGAGGCTGTGCTTTACATGTATCACTTGAAAACCTAGGCCGCCACTCAAAGCACTCGGGGGCTGCGCCATACAGGTCCATGACAAAACCCTAGGCCGTCACCCGATTCACTCGGGAGCTACGCCACACAGGTATAAGTTCATCCTAGGTCGCCACCCAATGAACTCGGGGGCTACGCCATACAGGTCAAAACAAAAACTCAATTCACTACTTGGGGAGCCGCATCGCACAAGGCACCTATATCTAAGTCGCACTCGATCCACTCGAGGATGCAACATATATTTGTACAGTAATGCAAACAATCGCAGTTGATTTACTTTGGGGATCCCCCAACCTTATCTAACATACATTGGTATTTACACTCGGCAGATTCGCCTTTTACAACTAATCCTGTACAACAGATGCTTGCTATCCCTACTCTGCAGGCTCATCCTTCGGTGCATCGAGTGGCCCCACGAGACGCTCACTCAGCCTCTGGACCTGCTGAATCATCTGGCGTGCAACCGACAAGGTTTCGGTGTAGTCATCATCCTCATGCAAGCCACCTAGTAACCTTGCCAGGGGAAGATTTGGCCAATGCAGTCGGACATACGCCAACGCCACGTTCGCCCTGGCGACGAGTTGGGCGTCGACAACCTCCTTCAACGCGTCACCTTCGCGGAACCTCTTCAGCAATGTGGCCAACTCGTGGGGTTGCCCATTGTGCGGGAAGTACACGCGATTGATGTGCCAGAGGGTCTTCCTGCAACCTTCCAGGAGAAAAGCAGCCCGCCAAGTACGATCAAGCATACAAGCGAGGATCCGCCCTCTCGATCTGTTCGACCAAAAGTGGCGCGCATCGTGTGAATAGCCAGTTGCCTCCCGGGCGACCCGCTCTTCAACCCGAGCCTGCTCAGCTTGCCAATCAGGGTTCACATCTGCATCAAGAAATTGCAAGCATTACAATCAACAAATCGCAAGGAGGAAGTCAACAACAAAATGCTACCTACCTTGCAGCTGTCGACTGATCAGATCAATCTCGCCAAGCAAGAATTCTTCACGCTGAGAGAACTCTGCAACATGGCGCGACTTAGAGCGTTCCAGCTCCAACTCGGCACGCTTCAGACTCGCCTCGAGGTCGATCACCTTGTTCCTCATGTAGGTGATCAGTCGTTGGTCGTTCGTGCTTCGCTGAGGAACCGGCGTTGATTGACGGCGGCGTATAGGCTCAGTCGAAGGAGAACCTAACTCGCCACCCGCGCCAGTCGTCGCAGCAATGGAAGTGGTCTCACACATGTCAGTCTGTCACGAATATGCAGTGTCAATACAGAAAAGTAAAGGCGACTTCTCAACCAAAGCAGAATTGAAATGAAGGAACATATACTTCAACACAAAACATAGTTCAAGGCCAGAAGACCCGACAAAATATAAGTCATTACAAGCTACAGACTCAAACATAGACTACTAAGTCCTACACTACAAGGTTCCTATGATGCGGACTCCGAACGGGAGCGACTCCTCCGAGCAGCAGCCGCTTCGGTTGCCTTGGCGATCCCCCTCTCGAAGGTAGCAACAAGCTTCACAGCCAGCTGTGTAGCCTACGCCTTCACCCCGCTAAGAGACGCGGTCTTGCCGTCAGACCTTCGAGGGAAGCCGCTGACAACTTTCTCGAAGTCGCCAGCGACCTGATGGCCAAGCAGAAGCTGGAAAGTAAGCTCGGAGCCGCGTACCGTCTGCGTCCGAGTGTAGTACGCAAGGGTGGTCGCGTCATCTTCAAACGGCGCCGTGAGGGCATCGACGGCAGTCGGTGGCGGCGCGCTTGGAAATATGCTCCGGTGCAGAGTCGCCAACGCTCCGGTCGACTTCTACAGCACCGCCGTCGACTTCTGCAGCGCAGCGGAGGCGTACGCGCAGGCACGGTCAAGAAACCCGACCGCGGTTGCCAAGTCGACGTCGTCGCTAGACGAGCCTTCCGGAGGAGCGCCTCCGCATTTCTCTGAACAAAAGATCAGAAGTCAACACAAGGCAAATCAAGCAAAGACAAAAGTAGGCGCCAAGCCGAAAGACTCACCTCAAAGGGCGTCGGCGAGTGCGAGTAGGCGGTCGACTTGAGTCTTCTCCTGGACGACTCGCGCACGCTCGCGCTCCTACGACTTGTGCCTTCTCCAGCTCCGACTGAGCCTGAAGCTTCCGCTCCAACTCCGCAGCTCGCCTCGTGGCCTGGTCCAAGGAGGTGCGCAGTTGATCCCTCTCCTTCTCCAGGCGAACGAAGGCAGCGGCTGCCTCAAGCTGCTGGCGGTAGTATGGCTGCAAAACAAGCAAGAAAATATAAAGTTGCGGTCGACTATCCTAGTCACCTACACCTTCGGGGGCTACTCCCATCGAGAGCGCTGTTCGCGAACCCGATGTAACTACGGAAGAACAAGAACTTACGTGGTCCAAGAGATCGGTATCCGCCGAAGTCGCCGCGGTAGCGTCACTCGGCGCCACGGAGCCACCAGCCAGTGCATGCTCCTCGACCACCCGCATAGCTAGCTCGGTCGAAGGAGCAGACGTGTGCTCCACCTCGCAGGGAGGGGAGCTGACGCTGCCAGAACGGTAGCTGGCACCAGATTCAGAAACACTTAACTCGAAGCCTGAAAATCAAGAAGGCAACTCGACGCAACAGAAAGGAAAGAACCACTAACCTGGTGGTCTCGACGTCATTGTCGCTCCCCAGGGAGACGGATGGCATCCGAGCGAACTCGCGTGACGGCGCAGAGCTGACAGGAGGTGCAGCCAAGTGCTCGTCCCAGTCGTCCCGGGACCTCGCACCCGAAGAGGACATGCCAGCCTGCTCCAAGTCAGCAGCCGCATCCTTTGCAGGAGACGAAGCAGTCGCAGAGTCGCCACCACTCCACATTTTCTGCTTCTTCCACGCGGGCTCCTCTTCTTCTTTTTCGTCCACCTCGTCACTCGGAGAGACGGCGGGCGGAATGTCCTCATCGTCATCCTCCTCCTCCACAAACGTCGCCTCGTTATGAGGTCCGTTTTTTGGGAGTGGAGGAAGGCTGACAAGAAAAGAGCGACCCTGTAACAAATAAAGACAAGTCGAATCAAGAAACAGAAGATCAAGAAATCAAGTAAGGAAAAGAAGAAAAAGGTAGAAGCTTACCTCAGGAACAGGGTTCGCCGCTCCGTACACGGCGACATGACACTTGACGTTGCAGGGGTCTACGGCTCGGAGGCTAGTGATGCCCCTCACCTTGATCTCCACCTCCTCGTCGTCAAGCGGCGGGTCGCCGGCGCCCTCAACTGCCCACATCGGGTGGGGGCGAGCGCGGAGTGGATGGACTCGAAGCCTGAAGAAGGTGACCATGAGGTGGACGCCTCCCGACTCGCGTCCCAAGGTCTTGAGCAGGTTGCGCAGAAGGCTCAGCAACGGCCTCACATACTCCTTCTCCTCCTCCGCGAGCGGGTGCGCCCACGCGCGCGTCTTCCGCAACTCGCGCTCGCCGTTGAAGTACGCCAGACCCTCCTGGTCGCACCTGATGTAGAACCACCGCTTCTGCCACCCCTGGACGGAATTCGACTTCTTCATCTGGAAGTACGCGGTGTCGCTGCGCACTTGGATGCCGAAGTCGCCCACCGGGTATGTCAACCCGCTCTTCCCCACGTTCTTCCGAACAAGGAAGAGCGACTTCCATAAAGCCCAGTGGGGAGCGATCCCCATAAAGCACTCGCAGAGCATGATAAAGCTCGCGATGCTTAAGACGCCATTGGGGGTCAGATCGTGGATCTAACCCCATAGGCGTACAGAAGACCACAAACAAAATAGTGGAGAGGGAACCCGAAGCCCCGTGGAAGGAAATCCACGAAGCAAACGCGCTCCCCCTCGCGAGGAGCAGGGTACACTTCCTTACCAGGGGCGTGTACCGTGGCCTGGTCTGTCGGGGGCAGCAGGCCCTGCGCGCACAGGACCTCAAGGTCGGCCTTCTTGACCGACGACTTCTGCCAATCGCCATCAGGCTTCTTCATCACACCTGCTTCGGTGGCGGCGGTGGCGCTGGCGTCAGCCTTCGACTTCCCCATCGAATTGGGCGCTCACGGAAGGTGAGAGGACAAAAGGCAAAGAGATCGGATGAGGGCAGTAATGGCGCAAGGAATGGGGGCAATGGCAATTGGAGAAGATGACTTGTTCTCACGCCGCGGTACAATACTTATGCCGTGCAGGCAGTCCATCTCAGCCGTTCGCGAAGAAACCGTTCCCCGCAAATCCATCCAGACGTCCACGTGTCATACAGAGAGACTAACCGTCGCCGCCCACTCCGTCCACTACGCACGGGAATCAAGGCACCATCATCACGCCGCGAAATTTTCGCGCCAAAATCAGAGATATGCAGGCAACTGCTGACTACAGTCAACACTGAGAGTGGGGCCAGTCCCGTCACGTCCCATCAGGCGCAGAGGCGTGCAACGAAGCGTCATAGCTGACGTCAGCAAAGCAACTGCTCTAAGGAAGACACAGAGCCGAGGAAGAACTCGAACACATGATTCGAGTAGTAAGCTTCGTAGCTGAAATCACCAGTGCCCAGAGTGCTGATCCAGGAACCCGAAACACTCAATCGGGTGGCAAAGAGTAGCAAGTAAGCCCAGTCAGCTGAATCAATAAACAGTAAGCCAGCAAGCCGAATAGAAACAAGTTCCACAAAAGCCAAGACAAAGTAATTCGACTGCAGAACTTACTCCCATCGGGAGCGTGCTCTTCGATTGAAGAAAGCAAGTCCAAACTCAAGTACAAGCAACCCGGCGGCGTGCCCAGGAGGAAGGAGTCCTTTGCCCGACTCTACGATTTGACCAAGCACTCGGGGGCTACTGACGTGGGGCTACTCTTCGACTACCCCACGATGAGTATACCTGGGCAACGCCAAGGTTGCGGAAGCCCAAAGAAGGCCCAATAGGTGTATCGTGTGACCTAGTTCTAGTCGATTAGGTCATACGACTCTTACCATATATGTAATTGCCATCGGCACCGTTCACCCGGGACCTGTCCTACCTATAAAGGCCAGGAGGGTTGCTCGTCCAAGAGACACCCTCATAGCCGCCACTGCAAACCCTAGCGAGATCGTCATCTCACCATTGTAACCACTACTCGTAATCAATACCAGACAAGTAGGAAGTAAGGTGTTATCCTCCGGGAGCCTGATCCAGGTTAAACGCCTCGCTTGTCAGCCGTCGTGATCACCAACGCTTCTCTCTCTCCCCCTCAATCAACCCGGGGTGGACAACCCTGGGATTTGCCGAGTTACCCCCTCGTCACATGAATACCTTCTTCAGGTTGTAGTCCCCGATCAGGGCTTCAACTACTAGGGCAGCGTGCCCGGGTCGAGGTACGTCCGACGGGTGGTCTGCCCTTGAAAATGTGATTGGTGTCTCTGACCCTCTCAGGTAGATTGGTACTGCGCGTGGGCAGGTGGTGGCTTGTAGGACTTGGCGGGTGATGAGCTTCTGTACCCTGTTTGAAGGGTTTCCCTTCTGTATCATGTTGAGTTGTCCCCGCGCGGCTGGGTACGCGTCGTGTGCCATTGGCTGGGCTTCATGCTGCGGCTGCTGCTGCTGTTGGGGGAAAGCTCCCATCGCGTGTGCTGGGGTGTTGTTCGCGGGTGCTGCCTGAATGGCGAGCTGCGGAGCTGGCTGCAGTGCCGGTGCAAGAGTGATGATATGCTGCATGGCCTCGTAGATCTTGCGTGCTTTACGACAATCCTTCAACAAGTGGTTGACGCCCCATTTGCCCGTTTCCGGGTTGCGGGACATGTGGTGCTTGCAAGGTTGCGCCAACTCCTCGGCTGGGGTCAATGCGCGTGTCCATTCGCGTTTTTGGCCTCCGTCGTTGCGGTTGATGCTGCCGCCACCGCGGTTGTACTGTCCTGGATCGGATTGTCGACCCTGATCTCCGCTGCGACTGTATTGGAGACCTTGATCATACTGGCGATTGCTATCACGCGCGTCATCACGGGCGGTTTGATATCCCATCGCTACTAGCTCGATCGAGTCAAGGTTGGTGAAACATGATTTCTTCTTCTGGCACCCATCTCGCCAGTTACTTGTTCCAGCTTTGTTCTTCGGGGAGTTGTCGCGGACATAGTCCTCTCCTTCTTCCCACTGGTTGGCTATCTTCGTGAGTTCTATCATGGTTTTTGGCTGGAGCCTGCTGAACTCTTTGCGGAGGTCGCGGCGGGAGACGCCGTGCATGAAGGCATCCATCACCCGATCCTCTGAGACTGCTTCCATAGTGTTGCGGAGAAGTGTCCACCGTTGGATGTATGATCAGAGCGACTCATCTCTTCCTTGCTTGCAAGCCTGCAACTCGATGTAGGTTGCCGGCCTCGCGTATGTTCCAAGGAAACTTTTGATGAAAGTATCTTGGAATTCCTCCCAGGTTCTGAAGGAGTCCTTAGGCTGGCTAGTGAGCCACCCGCGTGCTGAATCCATGAGCATGAGCTAGATGTACTTCATCGCCGTGGTCGATGTTCCGTCTTGACAGGTGCAGGCGATGAGGAAGTATTCGAGCCAAAGGCGTGGGTCTTGCTTCCCGTCATACTTGGGTGTTCCTGCTGCTAGCTTGAAGCCTTTGGGCATGCGGGTGTCGTTGATGTTGAAGCTGAAGCATGCGGCGCCGCACGGCTTGAAGTTGCGGTCGGCTTGATCGTCCAGGTTCGTCGTGTCAGTAGTACATTGGATGCGGTTGCGGTACACCGTCCTTTGCACGATGACGTTGCGGAGGTCTTCGCCTTGTTGCGGCTGTCGTAGTGGCCTTGATGCTTAGCCATCTAGTGCTGCCGGCTCGCGGGCTTGGTGTTCTCGCTCTTCTCATGCCCGGTTACTTGGCACTTTGTTTGACAAGGCGTCCTCTATTGCCTTCATGGACATGATCTACTGTTTGTGGAGAAGGGCGCGCGCGTCACCCTCCGGTGGCTGCGTGAGCCGCAGGTATGTTTCGACTGCCATGATAGAGGCGTTGGCCGGTTTGGGACGGGTATCCCATTTTTATCCTCGTTACGAAGGACGACTCGAGGTTGCGGGTGACTCTGACTCGATCGGCTTCTGTCATGAGGGGCACGCGAGCTCTGTGGCGCCGTGCTCCTTGGTTGACTTCCGTGGAGGAGGTAAATGAATAGGCGGTCCTTCTGGTGCTTGATGCGTCAGCCTCCTTCTTGCGCCGAAGGAGTTCGGCTTTTTCCGCGCGAAGTCGTTCGCCTTTCTTGCGTAGCAAGTACTGGACTGCCAGCTGATCTTCCCGAGGCGCGTCGGGTGGTGGAAACGTGCCGTCGTCGACGTGCTTCATAGCCCTGATCGCCATGTCACGCGTGATGGTGTGCCGCGTCACCTGGTCAGGCATGACCACCTCCAGTGGGTATGCGGGTTCGTCATTGCCCTCTGGCGGCACCGTGCCAGCCATGAAGACTTGCGCGGGGTAGACTTGGGTAGGGGTGTTTACGCTGCCGCTGCTGCTTCCATCGTCCGAGCCTTGCTCGGGATAAAAAATCGCTGCAACGTGATAGGCAGCGTAGTCGTCGCTGCGTCTCTTTTCCTGGAACCCTGCGATCTTTGCCGCGGTCATGGAGGGCGACTTCGCAGTCGCCGGAGCGAGTGCGATTGGCTCGGGGAAGACTTGGTGAGTCCATGAAGATGTGCGTGACGCGGCTGACGGTGGCGCGATCAGTCGAAGCTGGTGTAGACCTTGGTTTCGCCAGCAATGCGATCGAGATGGTCGAAGTAGACTCGATCTGCACGGCATTCGCCGAGGTAGTTGACGTAGTCGACGTACATGCGGATTGATCAGTCGAAGATGCGATCTTCGTAGTCGCGGTAGATGCGATCTTCGCGATAGATGATGGCGAGGGGGACACGATGGTGGCAGACGCGGGTGTCGTCGCCGCGCATGGCGCGGTCGCCATGGACCTGAATAATCCGCGAGTGTCCACGAAGCAGTGTATGGTACCAAAGGTGATGCATATACCTTCGTACAGATCGGCGTACACCGAGCGGTGGGCCGGCGGGTGGAAGGTGTACTCGAAGGAGCCGAAGCGGATCGGCTCCTGGGTGATGCAGACGTTGATCTTCTTCACGGATGGAGCCGGTGCGACCATGATTCCAACACTCGCTTGTTCCCACAGACGGCGTCAATTGACGAGGGTGTAACTCGGCAAATCCTAGGGTTGTCCACCCCGAGTTGATTGAGGGGTAGATATATGAGCTATGGTGATCACGACGGCTGACAAGCAAGGAGTTTACCCAGGTTCAAGCTCCCGGAGGATAATACCCTACTTCCTGCTTGTCTAGTATTGATAGCGAGTAGTGGTTACAATGGCGAGATCACGATCTTGCTAGGGTTTGAGGTGGCGGCTATGAGCGTGTCCTCCTGGACGAGCAACCCTCCTTGCCTTTATAGGTAGGCTAGGTCTCGGGTGAACGGTGCCGATGGCAATTACAGATATGGTAAGAGTCGTATGCCCTAACCGACTAGAACTAGGCCACACGATACCCCTTTTGGGCCTTCCTTGGGCCTTCGCAGTCTTGGCGTGACCCAGGTAGCCTCATCGTGGGGTAGTCGAAGAGTAGCCCCACGTCAATACCATAACACTATGGTGTTCCATGCGACGTAATATGTGGAACTCTTCTCACAAGTCTTCCAATGATATGCCAACATTATAACTCAAATCTTCATTTCCTCGATCTGTATCGCGGGAATTTGATTTTGTTGTTAAGTTTATGTCCTACTTCATTCTGAACTTGTTTGATCGAATCAAAATTTCCAGACCAAGATTCCCTGAGTGGATATCCATATATCTACTCGAATATTCATGAAGTCTATGAAATAAAGATTTCCACTACACGTTAAAGTACTTCATTGATTCACATACACCCATATGCATGATTCTTAATAAGTTATACTCAAAACGTTCAGTGAAGTTCACGAAATAAAGGTCTCCACTACCCGTCAATTACTTCATCGAAC
Source organism: Poa annua (assembly GCA_026929855.1). Taxonomy (NCBI): domain Eukaryota; kingdom Viridiplantae; phylum Streptophyta; class Magnoliopsida; order Poales; family Poaceae; genus Poa; species Poa annua. Next base: position 217,843,641 of record CM049427.1, on the reverse strand, counting down.
CACATACATCTATATGCATGACTATCAATAAGTTATATGCCCGTTTTCCGAAAACGGTGTCTTAGTTATTTTGCAAGTGTCAAAAGATCAAATCTTAGAACTTGTAGATCCATCCGGTATGGAGCTAATTCATTGCCTATGACATTGACATGAATTAAACAGTGGTGCCACACATATGTGGTGTCTTTATTAAGTTTGAATCCTTTGGCATTAATATTATGAATGTGCGAGCTTCTACCATCTAAATTCAAATCGGCATATGATCATTACTTCATAAATATAGGACAACGAATTTGTCACTAACATATATGAACAAGTGTCTCGCTAGAGGAGACACACTTATAATGATCATACTAACAGGCGATCATAAAGAATTTATTTAAATGGTAGATCTAGAGGGAGAGTGTCTATGGCCATCACAACAATTTGTCTGCCATTATCAACACGCAATGTCGCCTCATCCTTTCAAGCTACTCAAGCAGTAAACCTGGTTTTCATAAAACATGACTAGTTCAAAAACTTAGTCACTACTGCGAGTACTTGCTTAGCTAAAACATTCATAACATGTATATCATATATACACCATCATCATCGATGACTTCCGGCGATTTGTTTCATCTTCTTGATACTTTCAATGTAATCAAGAAACATGAAGGTGAACGATTCCCCTTGCATGACATAGTCTATGACATAACATTTGCACTTGGCAAAGACGTCTGTCATCCAGTGATCGAGCTGAGCGAGGCGTCTCAATGTTCATCAAGTATGACCATATGTCATCAAGTATGACCAATGTCATCAAGTATGACTGCCATGTGCTCCTTCAATGTGTGTATTCTCTTCCATCTTGGTTGAGAAGACAATCAATCGATGTACTGATAAACTTCATCAACCCAACTTTAGGGGTACCCCGAGTTTAGCGACCATCTCATATGTTCGCGATCTTATAACTCGTACCCACCGTTGGTTCTCTATGGCAGAGATCATAGCATGCACTGGACTATGATGATATCATCCGCACAAAATTTGATAATCCAAATTATCTTTTGTTAGCGGAATCTCCGAGTTTATCTCCTAGCGGGTATTGTATCACAAAGAGCTAACGGTTTAAACAAGGAGTATCCTCAAGCTAAAGTATAAAACTATTAAGTTTGGACCCAACCTTTTAAGTTTCTCAATCGCATGAATGCGCCTAATTTTAAAAGATGCTATTACAATGGTTAAAATCTACAAAGGTTTTGCAAAACAGACTTTGTTCATTATATTTTGAGTTCTAGTATTTTAGAAAATAACTATCCGAACTCCCACTCAAACGAATATCCCTCCTGGTCGCTTAAGCGATTACACGTCCCCCATCCATTGCACAACCCCTCATCGTCAGAGCCGGCAACACAACTTCAAGGGTAGACAATTTTCAATCACAACAACTCTGTGACTCATGCTCGACCTTTCGGCCTCCGTGTTCCGAGGCCATATCTGCATATGCTAGGGTCGCCACTATAACCTCCACGCTGACGCTTGTGCAACATGGCTTACACCCACCGTATGCGAACGACGATATGTCTGACACCCGATCGTCACGGCCTGCCTCATAACGTAGAACTTTCTTGGTGGTGCTTGTTGGAGGAAGAACACTAGTGGTATTTTTGAAGGGATCATCTGATATAATTACCGCCGCGTAACATCAATATATATAATCATATATATAATCACACAATATAAGATGCACACAAAACATCAAATGTAATGCAATGTGATATAGTCCATCGCGCCATGGTCTTCTTGGCGCCAGCGGTTCATAAACAATTTAATAAACCTACCTTGACCATATCACATAGCCCCTACAAAATAAAGTTAGACGCTTCTACTTTATCTTTTGCATATTTTACGTGGCTTGGGGCTGTCGTAAATAGAACCGCTTCATACCTACGAACCTTATGACCACAACAACAATCCAATAATTGTATATTTAAGCATACCTTTCGGGCCCTCCAATAAAAATGCAAGACCAACTAAAGAGAGAGAGATAGACACCCGCCAGCCACAGATACGGTACAAGCCGTATGTCAGTAGTGGAACCAGTCTCACGTAAGCGTACGCGTAAAGTCGGTCCGGGCCGCTTCATCAACTCGATATCGCTGGAATCACAAGTGCACGCTAGAGGGTAGCAAATAACAGGAACGGTGCCCCCGTGTAGAACACGGGTTCTAACAGCGTACAGCTATATCTACGATAGATCGGCTCTGATACCCTTGAAGGGGATCGCAGGTAGAAAACAAAAATTTTCCTTGCAACGATATCCTTAAACTAGCCAAGATCTACACTATGCAGATATAGAAGTACGGCGGAGATCGGAATACATACCCTCGTAGACCGAATAACGGGGATTACGCTCCTGCACAAGCGTTGATGACGAAGACGACGTAGCCGACCTCTAGGTCACGAAGAACTCGGCGCGATGAAGACGATGAAGATGACCTCAAGGTCGGGTGGAGGAAGTAGGCCTCCGAGCACCGCTAGCGCAGCACCTCGCAGGGCGTTACACACATACGATGGAGACGACGGCCTCCGAAGCTCCAGTCCAGGACGAGCAGCGAAAGACTTGGACCGGAACACCAGCAGCGCGACAGCGGGCTATGGTGGAAGAGATCCCCCTCTCAACTTGGCACAACTCCGACAAAGGGAATCACGAGATCGAGAGAGAATTGGGGAATTAATTGGTGAATTAAAAGGCCAGGGGTGCCCCTTCTTATATAGACTCCCGGGGGGAGCCAACCTTGCCAGCCAGGCAATGTGGGACTATCCCTCATTGCCTGGTGCGACTCTAATAGATGCGCCGGCCCTAGGTTGGCCAGTGGGCCCCATTTGGCCCACCTAGGCCGGCCAAGCCCCACACCGAATTTCCCCTTGAGGGTTTTCCCCCTTATGGGCATTCTTTCGACCAGAAGGCCCATTTAGGGAAATCAGCCAAAATAAATTCGGAAATAAATATATAAAATCATATTTAAACATTAATTACACTAATTAATATCAAACATTTTATATATAATTTATTCTAGCTCAGAAAACTATTTCGTCGCTGCCCGATCTCCATCGGACCATTCCTGGGACGTTCCCGGTGATCTCTTTCCTTTCCGGTTGTCTTGTCGAAACCCCTTAAGTGTGTTACCCTAGCGGTTCGATATAATAACAGACATGATCGAGACTCCTCTCCGATCAATGACTAACTCGTAGGCCTGGACTTGACTAACTCGTAGGCCTGGACTCCATGAATTAATCCCTGTGATATAACGAATGACTCTCATCTATCAAACCTGGACGTCTAGTATTAAACCCTTTGTCATGGCGATACTTAGCGTGTCCGAGCGGCGTTCTTAGATATCTCCATATCTAGCTGACCTCGTTACCGACATCGCTATCTTCTACTCGTCTATGATATTATGTCAGCTGGTGACCTAGTCACATGTTTGCAAACTCGTTTGACATAATCTCACCGAGTGGGCCCTAGAGTATCTATCCGGCTATACGGACTGACAAATCCCGCTGTTGACCCCTCGTCTTAACTATCCCCTTTCGATACCCAAAAGTATCACCGTTATTGTCATACTAATTAAGATACGATGTTTGGTGCAATCAAAGTATTTTCCAGGAATAACAATAAGAGTTGGTCTCACGGTCTTAAGGCGTAATGACTATGTCCTATAAATATTGGGTATGTCCATCACATCGTTCAACCAACGACATGACTTCCATTGCCGACCGGCGCCATGCCCTATGATCGGAAAACCTCGATCATCAATCACGCAATGAAACTAGTCTTAGTACAGGCTACTAGGGACCTGGTTGTTTTATCTACCACACCTGTATTAATGGTATAAAACATATAATGAACAATTGGGATATTGCCAATAAACTATGTTTATTAAGTTCCTCTAGGGCATATTCCCTTCACAAAGTTCGTAGGTAGGGAAACGGTTCTCTTACAAATAAGCCTATATGCCACGTAAAACTTGCAAAACTAAATAAAGGTAGATGCGTTATTTTATGTGACATGGTTACGGTAAGTTCGATATTACTCGTACCGTCGGAGGAAATGGAGGGTACCGTAGACTCGGAGCCATGCCGGGGCGCCCGGGGCCAGGCACATGGCGCCATGGAGGTCCAGGCGCATCGACCATGTCACATCGTACTTCACTACTTTATGTTGATATTGTGTTGTTGTGTGTGCATCCTGTTGATTGCTTATATGTTAGATATACAACGGTAGCATCTTAAATAGGATGATCCCTAACAAATACCAAAAGTGTGTTCTCCCTCGTTGCGCACCACCAAGAAAGTTCAACGTTATGAGGTAGGCCGTGACGATCGGGTGTCAGACATATCGTCGCTCGCACACAGTGGGTGCAAGCCATGTTGCACGCGCAGGGTCTTCGAGGTTTGATTGGCGAGCCTAGCATCTGCAGATATGGCCTCGGAACACGGGAAGATCAAGAGATCGAGCATGCGTCACAGATTTGTTGTGATCGACATTTTATGTCCACCTTTGAAGCTGTGCCGCCGGCCATGACGATCGGGGGTGGTATAATGGATGGGGGGTCATGTAATCACTATTATTATTTTAGGGATAATAATTTTAGCGGAGTGTGTTTGATAATGTGATTATAGACTAAAACTCACATATGTTATATGAAGGAGATATGCCCTAGAGGCAATTAATAAAGTGTATTCTTTATCATATCTCGTTTGTTCATAATAGGTTTTTGTGTCATGCTATAACCGTATTAAGCGGAAACATTAATACGGGTTGATGCGTAAACAATCAGGTCCCTAGTAGCCTCTACTAAGACTAGTTTCGTTGCGCGATTGATGATCGAGGTTTCCCGATCATGGGGCATGGCGCCGGTCGGCAATGGGAGTCATATCGTTGGAGAACGATGTGATGGACATACTGAGATTTGGAGGACGTAGTCGTTACGTCTTTGACCGTGAGATCAACTCTTATTGTTATTCCTGGAAGATACTTTGATCGCACCAAACATCGTATCTTATATAGTATGACAATAACGGTGATACTTTTGGGTATCGGAAAGGAGTAGTTGAGACAAGGGGTCAAGAGCGGGATTTGCCAGTCCGCGTAGCAGGAAAGATACTCTCGGGCCCACTCGGTGAGATCATGTCTAATGAGCTTGCAAGCATGTGACTAGGTCACGAAGACATGAGATTATGGACGAGTAGAAGATAGCGTTGTCGGTAACAAGGTCGAGATTAGGTACGGAGATATCTATGGAACGATGCTCGGACACGCTAAGTATCGCTACGGAAAAAGGTTTAAGACTTTGCGTTCAGGTTTGATAGATGAAAGTCATTCGTTATATCACAGGGATTAATTCATGGGGTCCAGGCCTACAAGTTAGTCGTTGATCATAGAGGAGTCTTTATCATACCTGTTATTATATCGAACCGCTAGGGTAACACACTTAAGGGGTTTCGACAAGACAACCGGAAAGGAAAGAGATCACCGGGAATGTCCCGGGAGGGGTCCGATGGAGATCGGGCAGCGACGAAAGAGTTTTCGGAGCTAGAATAAATTATATATAATATGTTTGATATTAATTAGTGTAATTAATATGAAAATATGATTTTATATATTTATTTTCGAATTTATTAAGGCTGATTTTTCTAAATGGGCCTTCTGGTGGAAAGAAGGCCCATGGGGGGAAATCCCCAAGGGAATTCGGTGGGTGGGGGGGGGGGCATGGCCGGCCTAGGTGGGCCAAAAGGGGCCCACCAGGGCCGACGCACCTGCCCATTCCACACCAGGCATGTGGGGGTTAGTCCCACATTGCCTGGCTGGCAAGGTTGGCTCCCCCAAGGAGCCTTTATATTGAGGGGCACCCCTGGCCTTTTAATTCACCAATTAATTCCCTAATTCTCTCTCGATTTCGTGATTCCCTTTATTGGATTTGCGCCGAGTTGAGAGGGGGATCTCTTCCACCATAGCCCGATGCCGCGCTGCTGGTGTTCCGGTTCAAGTCTTCCGCTGCTCGTCCTTGACTAGAGCTTCGGAGGCCGTCGTCTCCACCGTACGTGTGTGACGCCCTGCGAGGTACTGCGCTAGCGGTACTCGGAGGTCTGCTTCCTCTACACGACCTTGAGGTCGGCTTCGTCGGTCTTCATCGACAACGTTTGTGCGGGAACGTAATCCCTCTTTCGGTCTACAAGGGTATGTATTCCGATCTCCGTTCGTACTACTATATCTGCATAGAATAGATCTTGGCATGCTTTTAGGATATCGTTGGTAGGAATTTTTTTTGTTTTCTACACCACGATCCCCTTCAGTGGTATCAGAGCCGATCTATCGTAGATATAACTGTACGCTGTTAGAACCCGTGTTCTACACGGGGGCACCGTTCCTGTTATTTGCTACCCTCTAGCGTGCACTTGTGATTCCAGCGGCATTGAGTTGATGAAGCGGCCCGGACCGACTTTACGCGTACGCTTACGCGAGAATGGTTCCACTACTGACATACGGCTTGTACCGTATCTGTGGCTAGCGGATGTCAGTTTCTCTCTCTTTAGTTGGTCTTCGCATTTTCAATGGAGGGCCCGAAAGGGATGCTTAAACATGCAATTATTGGATCGTTGTTGTGGTCATAAGGTTCGTAGGTATGAAGCGGTTCTATTTACGAAAGCCCCAAGCCACGTAAAACATGCAAAAGATAAAGTAGAAGCGTCTAACTTTATTTTGCAGGGGCTATGTGATATGGTCAAGGTAGGTTTATTAAATTGTTTATAAACTGCGGGCGCCAAGAAGACCATGGCGCATTGGACTATATCACATTGCATTACATTTGATGTTTTGTGTGCATCTTATATTGTGTGATTGTATATATAGTATATATTAGTTACACGGCGGTAGCTATATAAGATTATCCCTTCAAAATACCACTAGTGTTCTCCCTCCAACGCGCACCACCAAGAAAGTTCTGCGTTATGAGGCAGGCCGTGATGATCGGGTGTCAGACATCTCGTTGTTCGCATACAGTGGGTGTAAGCCATGTTGCACAAGCGTCAGCGTGGAGGTTTTTGGTGGCGAGCCTAGCATATGCAGATATGGCCTCGGAACAGGGAGACCGAAAGGTCGAGCATGACTCACAAAATTGGTGTGGCGGACTTTTGTCTACTCTTGAAGTTGTGCCGCTGGCTCTGATGATGAGGGGTGGTGCAATGGATGGGGGTCGTGTAATCGCTTAAACGACCAGGAGGGATGTTCGTTTGAGTGGGAGTTATGTTAGTTATTTTCTAAAAATACTATAACTCAAAATTATTATGAACAAAGTCTTATGTTGTTGCAAATTCCATTGTAGATGTCTCACCCCTCCTTTAACCTAAACCTGTTCATTGAGAAAGAGAAGCTTAAGACTGATGGGTCTAACTTCGTGTCCTGGTTCCGCGACCTAAAGTCCATTCTTGAAACCCACAAGGTGGCCTACATCCTTGATGCCCCCTTAGGTGATCTTCCAAACACCGCCTCGGAAATCGAAAGGAATGTCCATGAGGTTAAGGCGGAGATTTCTTCTTATGTCCAGAGTGGCATGCTCTTTGCCATGGAGGCTGACCTGCAAAACCAATTCGTGAACAAGGGTGCTTATGATATAATCACTGAACTCATGATTGTTTTTGCACGACAAGTCAAGGCTGAGAGGTTCGAAGCATCCTTGCTTTTCTTCTCAGCCAGATGGAAGAGAACGACAATATAAGTGAGCACTTAGCCAAGTTCTTTGGCTGCGTTCAGATTCTGAGTGATCTGGGAAGTGTGATCCCAAAAGAGGTGGTTATTGATAGGGTGCTGATTTCTCTGCCCCCTAGCTATAAGAACGCCATATGGACTACGGCATGAAAGGGACGTCAAAACCCCTGTCGGAAATCCTAAAGATGCTCGAAGTGGCCGAATTAGAAATCAAGCTGGAGAAGATGGTGGTGACCATCGGATCACCTGAGCGCAACTGCCCCAAGTACCTGGAGGATAGGAAGTCTGGCAAGACGGTCGACAAAGAGCAAGGTATATTTGATATACATGTTATAGATGTGTACCTTACATCCACCCGGAGCAACACGTGGGTATTTGATACTGGTTCTGTTGCTCATATATGTAACTCTCAGGAGGAGTTACGGAATAGACGGCGGCTGGCTAAGGATGAGGTGACGATGCACGTCGGCAACGGATCGAGAGTCGACGTGGTGGCTGTCGGCACGCTCCCTCTACATCTACCATCGGGATTAGTTTTGGTTTTAAATAAGTGTTATTTTGTGCCATCCTTGGGTGTAAACATTATAAGTGGGTCTTGCCTGCTACAAGACGGTTATTCATTTAAATCAGTATCAAGCAGTTGTGCTATTTATATGAATGATATCTTTTATGTTGATGCTCCCGAGAATGATATCTTTTATGTTGATGCTCCCGAGAATAACGGTTTATTCTTGTTGACTCTCGATCGTAGTACTCACATCCATAACATAGAAGCCAAACAGATTAAGTGTAGTGATGATACCGCCATGTATATGTGGCATTGCCGTCTTGGTCATATTGGTGTAAAGCGCATGAAGCAACTCCACTCCGATGGACTTTTGGACTCGTTGGATTTCGGATCCCTCGATACATGCGAACCATGCCTTATGGGCAAAATGACCAAGACACCGTTCAAAGGTTTCGTTGAACGGACGTCGGATTTATTAAGGATCATACATACAGATGTGTGTGGACCAAATGAGCGTTTCGACACGCAATGGTTATCGTTACTTCGTCACCTTCACTGATGACTTGAGTAGATACGGTTATATCTACTTGATGAAACACAAGTCTGAAACTTTTGAAAAGTTCAAAGAATTCCAGAGTGAAGTTGAGAATCAGCTTAATAATAAAATCAAACACCTCTGATCCGATCGTGGTGGTGAGTATTTGAGTTTTGAGTTTGGCACACATCTGAAGAGTTGTGGCATGGTACCCCAACTTACGCCAGCCGGAACACCGCAGCGTAACGGCGTGTCCGAGCGACGTAATCGTACTCTACTGGATAGTGTTCGATCTATGATGTCTCTTACCGATTTGCCTGTGTCCTACTGGGGTTATGCGTTAGAAACATCCGCATTCATTTTAAATAGGGCTCCGTCCAAATCCGTTGAAACGACACCGTATGAATTACGGTATGGCCAAAAGCCTAAGTTATCGTTTCTGAAGGTTTGGGGTTGTGAGGCGTATGTTAAGAAACGACAACCCGACAAACTCGAACCAAAGTCGGAGAAAGTCGTCTTTGTAGGAAATCCGCGGGAAACCGTTGGGTACACCTTCTACAACCAAGCTGAGGGCAAAACTTTTGTCACGAAGACCGGTACCTTTCTAGAGAAGGAGTTTCTTGCGAAAGGAGTAAGTGGGAGGAAGGTAGACCTCGATGAGATCGTTGATCCTGAACTTGAGATTCCGAGTGGCGCAACGGAAGCAATTCCGGAAACGTCCTCCGTGGAAGGAGTGGGAGAAACTGTCGAGGAAAGTATTCTACCTCGTAGGTCTGGTAGATCTCGGATCGCACCGGAATGGTACGGCAACATGGTTTGCACCATCATGTTAGTTGAACAAGATGAACCTACGAACTACAAGGAGGCGATGGCGAGTCTAGAGTCCGAGAAATGGCTTGAAGCCATGAAATCCGAAATAGGATCCATGTATGATAACAAAGTGTGGACTTTGATGGATATTCCCGAAGGGCGTAAAGCCGTCGAGAATAAATGGATCTTTAAGAAGAAGACTGATGCTGATGGTAATGTGACCGTCTATAAAGCACGACTTGTCGCTATAGGTTTCCGACAAGTTCATGGGATTGACTACGATGAAACGTTTTCACCGGTAGCGATGCTTAAGTCTATTCGGATTTTGTTAGCAGTAGCTGCCTATTATGATTATGAAATCTGGCAGATGGACGTCAAAACAGCCTTCCTAAATGGAAACATTGAGGAAGAGTTGTACATGGTACAACCGGAAGGTTTTGTCGATCCAGGGAATGCTAACAAGGTATGCAAGCTTCAGCGATCCGTCTATGGATTGAAGCAGGCATCTCAAAGCTGGAATCTTCACTTTGATGAGGTAATCAAAAGTTTTGGATTTATCCAAAATTTGGAAGAGACCTGCATTTACAAGAAAATGAGTGGGATCTCGGTTGTGTTCTTAGCACTATACGTAGATGACATATTGCTGATTGGGAATGATGTGGAACTTATGAATAGCGTGAAGGAATATTTAAACAGTAAATTTTCCATGAAGGACTTAGGAGAAGCTGCATACGTTTTAGGCATAAAAATCTATCGTGATAGATCAAGGCGCCTATTACCATTGAGTCAGAGTACTTATCTTGATAAAATACTGAAGCGTTTCGGTATGGAGAAGGCAAAGAAGGGTTCTCTGCCGGTTATCAAGAATAAGATATTGCGGAAGGCACAGTGTCCGGTAACGGAACTGGATAAGGCCGATATGACTAAACATCCTTATGCTTCAGCCATAGGATCGATCATGTATGCAATGTTGAGTACTAGACCGGATGTGGCATTAGCTCTAAGTTTGACAAGCCAGTTCCAGAGTAATCCTGGAATGGCGCATTGGATTGCTGTTAAGAGCATTCTTAAGTATCTCAATAAGACAAAGGAAATGTTCCTTGTGTATGGTGGCTACGATGAAGAACTTGGCATAACGAGTTACGTGGATGCAAGTTTCTGCTCAGACCCCGATGACTCTAAGTCACAGACAGGTTATGTGTTCAAGGTGAATGGAGGCGCCGTGTGCTGGAGAAGTGGGAAGCAACCCATTGTCGCACAATCTACAATGGAGTTGGAGTACATTGCTGCTTGCGAAGCCGCGAATGAAGCTGTGTGGCTGAGGAAGTTCGTCATCGAACTTGGAGTGTTCCCGAGCGTGCAAGACCCCGTGATCCTCTTCTGCGACAATACGGGTGCCATTGCCAACGCCAAGGAGCCAAGGTCTCACTCCACCGCCAAACACATTCTACGACGATTCCATGTGATACGTCAGTACGTACAAAGAGGCTGGGAAGATTTGCAAAGTGCATACGGATCTGAATGTGGCAGATCCGCTGACGAAGCCTCTCCCGCTTGATAAGCATGAAAAACACCAGTTAGCTATGGGTGTTAAGCTTTTACCAAGTTGTAATCTAGATTAATTTGTACTCTAGTGCAAGTGGGAGACTGAAGGAGATATGCCCTAGAGGCAATTAATAAAGTGTATTCTTTATCATATCTCGTTTGTTCATAATAGGTTTTTTTGTCATGTTATAACCGTATTAAGCGGAAATATTAATACGGGTGTGATGCGTAAACAATCAGGTCCCTAGTAGCCTCTACTAAGACTAGTTTCGTTGCGCGATTGATGATCGAGGTTTCCCGATCATGGGGCATGGCGCCGGTCGGCAATGGGAGTCATATCGTTGGAGAACGATGTGATGGACATACCCAGATTTGGAGGACGTAGTCGTTACGCCTTTGACCGTGAGATCAACTATTATTGTTATTCCTGGAAGATACTTTGATCGCACCAAACGTCGTATCTTATATAGTACGAAAATAACGGTGATACTTTTGGGTATCAGAAAGGAGTAGTTGAGACGAGGGGTCAAGAGCGGGATTTGCCAGTCCGCGTAGCAGGATAGATACTCTCGGGCCCACTCGGTAAGATCATGTCTAATGAGCTTGCAAGCATGTGACTAGGTCACGAAGACATGAGATCATGGACGAGTAGAAGATAGCGTTGTCGGTAACGAGGTCGAGATTAGGTATGGAGATATCTATGGAACGACGCTCGGACACGCTAAGTATCGCTATGGCAAAAGGTTTAAGACTTTGCGTTCAGGTTTGATAGATGAAAGTCATTCGTTATATCACACGGATTAATTCATGGGGTCCAGGCCTACGAGTTAGTCGTTGATCATAGAGGAGTCTTGATCATACCTGTTATTATATCGAACCACTAGGGTAACACACTTAAGGGGTTTCGACAAGACAACCGGAAAGGAAAGAGATCACCGGGAATGTCCCGGGAGGGGTCTGATGGAGATCGGGCAGCGACGAAAGAGTTTTCGGAGCTAGAATAAATTATATATAATATGTTTGATATTAATTAGTGTAATTAATATGCAAATATGATTTTATTATTTATTTTCGAATTTATTAAGTCTGATTTTCCTAAATGGGCCTTCTGGTGGAAAGAAGGCCCATGGGGGAGAAAATCCCCAAGGGAATTCGGTGGGGGGGCATGGCCGGCCTAGGTGGGCCAAAAGGGGCCCACCAGGGCCGGTGCACCTGCCCATACCGCACCAGGCATGTGTGGGTTAGTCCCACATTGCCTGGCTGGCAAGGTTGGCTCCCCCCAGGAGCCTTTATATAGAGGGGCACCCCTGGCCTTTTAATTCACCAATTAATTCCCTAATTCTCTCTCAATTTTGTGATTCCCTTTGTTGGAGTTGCGCCGAGTTGAGAGGGGGATCTCTTCCACCATAGCCCGCTGCCGCACTGCTGGTGTTCCGGTCCAAGTCTTCCGCTGCTCGTCCGTCGTCTCCACCGTACGTGTGTGACGCCCTGCGAGGTACTGCGCTAACGGTACTCGGAGGTCTGCTTCCTCTACACGACCTTGAGGTCGGTTTCGTCGGTCTTCATCAACAACGTTTGTGCGGGAACGTAATCCCGCTTTCGGTCTACAAGGGTATGTATTCCGATCTCCGTTCATACTACTATATCTGTATAGAATAGATCTTGGCATGCTTTTAGGATATCGTTGGTAGGAATTTTTTTTGTTTTCTGCACACGATCCCCTTCATTATAAACTTTACCTTACCTCTTTTGCGATCATATCTGTAGACGATCAAACTATACTTTGGTTACTTCCGTAAGAGTCCGGATTCTACATTAGAAGCCGACGTGTCCAACTTCATTAGATGGTACATTGGTTTTAGAAACATTCTCATCTACAACAACATCCTATATGTCCTAGAACAAAAGTTTGGAGATAGACTAGATAATTCGGCTAGCAAGGAGGAAGATGATGAGTTCTGTAACCGTCGTTGTATTTTCATAGAAGTGGAGTCTGTCATGACCGTATGCCTAGCACCAGAGTTGAAAGTTGTTTCGACACATGGAGCCATATGTCATGATTGATGGGATCAAAGAACACTTCAAAGATGAATTGAGGCTTGAGCAATTCAGACAACTTAGAAAGTTCCGGACCATTCACATGGAGGAGCATACATGTCTGGAGACTCATTTGAAGAAGTTGTATGACATCTACTTTAGTCTTACGAATATCTACGATTTCTAGATAGCGAACTCTAGTGCAATAGAGATTGCGCTCATATCTTTGCCTCCTAGCTATGAAGAGCATGTGCGTGAATATGCTATAGAGACACGATGAGCTTCTTCACGTTCGTGAACAAGTTCAAATCTCTAAAAGTTGATTCCATCGAAGGAGAACTTTTCGACGCTACGAGTATATTTTATATATGAAGATATAAATGTATTCTTCTCATACTTGATGAAAAGTATTTGATACTTGTTTTGTTTATGAAACAGTCCCTGATTATCACAAGTATGCGACGATGGGTGACGTGACAGTGCACAAGTGATGGCAAGCAAGGAAGTTGATGGCCAGTAGTGCTCACGTCCTCGAGATATCATATTAGTTATCATCAATAGTTTTTTATAAGACATTTCGTAATAGTGAGAGTGTGATCTAGTTTGGTGTCTTGAATGTTACAAGACATAGTTATTCATATATGTAATAGAACAAATAAGTTGTTTTATGTTATGAAACAAAGCAGTTGTTTTATATTATGAGTAATTTGTATAACATCTCAATTACATTATGCGTTTTATACATTTATAATAGCGGGAATAATAAAATTATGTGTCCAAGGAATAAAAGATTTTGTTACTAGAACAAACACCATCGAATTTGATCATAAATGCAATGTAAGAAGTAATAGATACTTTTGATCTATTTAAGTATTACATGTGCCAAATTGATTGAGTTTAAAATTAGTATTGAAGTGTCAATACGAAAGGAAATTAATTAAGAGTCATTTCAAATGATTATTAAATTAATTATATGGTGAATTTTACTTGATCCGAATTCTTCCATGATTATTGGTAAATAAGTGTATTTGCATAATAAATCATGAGTCTGAAATTAATTTGATAAAAGATCAAATGGGGTTTTTCACAAGAAAGATTAGTGAATATTGTATTCGCAAGATTTGATCAAAGGACAATTTTTGAATTATGGTTTCAACACAAAAGACTTATGAAAATTCGTTTCACAAAATTATAATATCAGATATAGTGATATATGAAATATTATAATCATACTGTATTTTAGATAAAGTGTGGTCTTTCAGAAACTGTCTTAGAATCTCTTAATATGTTCGAAATATTATAGTCGATGTCCACTTTAGAAAATAGATGTTTTTCCCAACGGTAATTCGTGGGATCGACAATAGTGTCGTTATATAGATGATTATACGATAATTCAGAATCTACACGAATAGTTCTTTGTAAATCGCTCACATTAGTTGAGTGTATATTCTAGAATCCAACAGAAACAAACTTGTATTGTTGTCTGTATAATTCCGAGAAAATATGATTTTCGAATTATGGTTTATGGAATGGAATTAGAAGCTTGAAATAAGGTGTCAGACCTATATTCAGAAAAGTAGAATATTGGAAAGTGTTCCAAAAGGTATATGTCTACAAATGAAAAATTGATGATTAAGAGTGAAGGAGACTTGAAACTTGTTTTCTGCTTGCAATCCTCTTCGTAAAGATCATAATATTTTCATGAAAGACGCTTCTAAATAAAGTGTTGTTCTATTTAATATTGCTGTCAGTAAGTATTTCAGATCTTGTTGATAGATCAAGGTGCACCTTATGAATACAAAGAAAGTTGAGAAAATATCAGAATACGAACAAAGGCTTTTGAGCCTGAAAATCCAAGTTACATTTATAAGGATTTAAAAAGTAAATGTTACTATAATTCCTTTTGAAGAAATAAGATTTCTTGATCATCATATAAAGTGTTATGTGAGAAATTAACTATAAGAAAGACGTGAAAGCATACTTTGTCAAGAAATGTATCTTGGACAAGATCAAATTTGTTGACTACATAAATGTAGATATGCTTGAGGTATGTGGGATTTGTATTAATAGAATACTGCCGTTCGTGTTAAGTTCGAATTGATAAGAGATCAATGATTTTGGTTTGACCAAAATGTCGAAATAAATTATGAATTTAAGTGGGAGTCAAAGTTATTTACTCAGGTACATATTTTTGAGTGGGAGCTTAGAACCTCATATGTGTGGATGACACAATTTTTGAGTGGGAGCTCATGTTCTCAAATATGGGAGACATAATTTGAGTGGGAGCCGAATTCATCTTGTGAACATGACACATTGTGAATTGTACCAGTAGAATCAATGAGAAAAATGAAGTTGTAAAACTATTTAAAAGTTAGTGTCTATTTGGAATAGAAAAGGAATTTTAAATAGAGAGAAGAGTTGTTTTGGATTGGTTCTAAAGAGTCAGAATAGAACAAAACCAAAAGATGGTCCTTGGAAATCCAATTAATCATTAAGAGTAATGATACACGCTAATAGTGGTTGTATGACCTGTTGGTCTATTATGTGATATTAGACATTATACAGTAACCATATTATCTTCTCGATGAAATATGACCGATGTTCTTAGAAGAAGAACAGTTGTGAAAGTAAATTTAGAATTTACTAGAAGTAGAAGTGTATTAGTTATTAGATTGACATTGGAGTGTCAAGTCTTCTACATAGGTGTGAAAGTATATATAGATATCGCGAGATTGTAAATGTTACAAGGAGTTCTCTATGACTGAGTGTGTTTTCAAGGTAATTATCTGGTTAACAAAATCAGAGTAAGCGCTGGGAAACAGAAGTCTCACTTAGTCAAGGTATTTGTATATATGTTATTAGATAACATGATGATATCAAACAGGTTGATATCAATGAATCACAAAAGAACGCACAATTATGTATTGTAAAGATTGTCAGAGGAACACTCTTCCACAAGCAAGCACTATCATATAACGCTTATTTGATAAGCGGTTTCTGATGAAGTAAGATGCAGCTAGTTTATTTGAACTCTAGTGCAAGTGGGAGACTGAAGGAGATATGCCGTAGAGGAAAAAAATAAGTACTATTTATCGCATTATCTCATTAGTTTATAATAGTTTTTTGTATTATACTATAACTGTATTAATCGGAATTATTAATACATGTGTGATACATAGACAACCAGAGTCCGTAGTGAGCCTCTATATAAACTAGTCCGTTGGGCAACAGTTGATCGAGATTCCCGATCAAGGACAATGACGCCGGTTGACAATGGAGTCATCTTATTAGTAGAATAAGGTGATGGACATACGCAAAGTATTGCAATAAGATCGTATTATGATGTTTTTCATTTGCAAAAGATAAGTAATATGTTAGCTTATTCCTTAGACTGTGAGACCGTACTTATTATGAAGGGGTTCCGTTGTAGAAAACAATAAATTTTCTAGCGTATGAACACCCTAACTAGCCAGGATCTATCTATCTAGTACATGTGATAACGGTGGCGGAACGGTTACATTACCTCCATGTAGACCGATAGCGGGGATTACGCTCTCGCACAAACGTTGACGATGAAGTCGTACGTACCAGACCTCGAGGTCGCGGAGAACTTGCCGCGACGATGTAGACGATGACGGCGGGGTGTCGATGATGACATGCGTCGTCGGGCGTCAGGCGGAAGATGGCGAGGCGCCGGCGGCAGGGCAGCGGCAGGGCGGGCGAGACAACGTCGCCCAGGCTCCTCAAAGTGGCGCCTCCGAGCACTCGCAAACATACAGATCTTAAAAACAACCCCCGGTCATTCAGATCCAGCTGAAATCGCAGGGGTAGAATTTTCTGGAATCCCGGAGGGCAAAGGCGCCTGGCGGCATAGCTTTGGTGGAGAGAGGAGGCAAAACGGGCGGAGAAACAGCTCGGCCGACCTGCTATAAATTTAATTGTATTTTCCATGAATTAATCCAATTAATATGCCTTGCTATATAAAGGGGGGAGGGGCTGTGCAAACTCCCTAGCTCCCCCAAGTGGGACTAAACAAAGGAGGAGGTGGGGGTTCGGCCGGCCAAGGCTTAGCCGCACCCACCATGGGCTCAATTGCCTCATTGGTGCGGCTCCCCCCCCCCCCCCCCCTCTCTTGGCCCATTTAGTTGAGATGCTCCTTTTTCCTTTATTTAATGAATATAAAATATTATTAATTCATAATTAATATATTTACATATAATTTAATCTCCCATGACTCCGAATTTTTTTCCAGACCACCCGAACATCTTTCGGACATTCCCGGAACCATTCCAGACCTTACCAGAACTCCTTCCGGACCACCAGAACTCTTTCCGGATCATTTCTCTCTCTCCAATAAAATCCTATATTAATCCAGAACCTTTCTCCAGGTGTCGTAAAGACCTTAAGTTTGTTACGCTACGGTTCGAGAACACTCCATACATGGTCGAGACACTCCGCTCACCAATGACCGCCAGGGATACCTGGATGCATATGACGGTCCCTGTGCATTCTACGAATATCGTCGTTGAACCATAAACATGATTTTCATTCCCTTTGTTTCTGCGATACTACCTTGTCCGAGATATGATCGTAGACATCCGATGTCCTTCTTGTATCTCGTTACCGACAAGGGTTATCAACTCGTATGTGATATTACATCTCCATGACCTAGTCATAAGCTGCGCAGCTATATAGATGCAATCTCACCGAGTGGTCCCAGCGTATCTTTCCATTACAAGAATGAACAAATCCCGCTCTTGATCCTTACGTCTCAACATACTCTTTCAGGATAGCCAAGATGAACACCGTTATTTTTATGCTATATAAGACACAACGTTTGATGCTCTCAAAGTACCCGACAAAGGGAATCACGAAATCGAAGAGAAATAAGAGAATTAATTGGTTGAATTAAAAGGCCAGGGGTACCCCTTCTTATATAGGCTCCCGGGTGGAGCCAACCTTGCCAGCCAGGCAATGTGGGACTATCCCCATTGCCTGGTGCGACTCTAATAGATGCGCCGGCCCCAGGTGGGCCCTATTTGCCCACCTAGGCCGGCCCTCCCCCAATCCGAAGCCCTGGGGGGACTTTCCCCTCTCATGGTCCTTCTTTCCACCAGTAGGACCATTTAGGGAAATCAGCCTTTAAAATTTGGAAAATAAATATATAAAATCATATAAAATCATTAATTACACTGATTAATATCAAACATATTATATATAATTTATTCTTGCTCCGAAAACTATTTCGCCGCTGCCCAATCTCCATCGGACCATTCCCGGGACATTCCCGGTGATCTCTTTCCTTTACAGTTGTCTTGTCGAAACCCCTTAAGTGTGTTACCCTAGCGGTTCGATATAATAACATACATGATCGAGACTCCTCACCGATCAATGACTAACTCGTAGGCCTGGACACCATGAATTAATCCCTGTGATATAACGAATGACTTTCATCTATCAAACCTGGACGTCTAGTCTTAAACCTTTTGTCATAGCGATACTTAGCGTGTCTGAGTATCATTCTCAGATATCTCCATACCTGGCATGATCTCGTTACCGACATCGCTAGCTTCTACTCGTCTATGATATTATGTCAGCTGGTGACCTAGTCACATGTTTGCAAACTCATTTGACATAATCTCACCGAGTGGGCCCTAGAGTATCTATCCGGCTATACGGACTGACAAATCCCGCTGTTGACGCCTCGTCTCAACTACCCCCTTTCGATACCCAAAAGTATCACCTATCATTGTCACACTATACAAGATATGACGTTTGGTGCGATCAAAGTATCTTCCAGGGATAACAATAAGAGTTGATCTCACGGTCTTAAGGCGTAATGACTACGTCCTATAAATATGGGTATGTCCATCACATCGTTCGACCAACGACATGACTTTCATTGCCGACCGGCGCCATGCCCTATGATCAGAAAAGCTCGATCATCAATCGCACAACGAAACTAGTCTTTGTAGAGGCTACTAGGGACCTGGTTGTTTATCTACCACACATGTATTAATGTTTCCACTTCGTACAGTTATAGCATGGTATAAAACATACAATGAACAATTTGAATATGATTAATAAAATATCTTTATTAAGTGCCTCTAGGGCATATTCCCTTCAGACTTCATCGACGACGCTTGTGCAGGAGCGTAATCCCCGCTATCGGTCAACATGGAGGTAATGTGACCCGTTCCGCTACCGTTATCGCATGTACTAGATAGATAGATCCTCGCTAGTTAGGGCGTTCTTACACTAGAAAAATTATTTTTTCTGCACCGGAACCCCTTCACGGCAGACCTGCAGGTTCTCTCACCAAAGCCGAGATGGAGAGCAGCAAGGGATTGCATCACGACTCCTTCAAGAAGGAAGAAACGACGCCATCAGCCCCGCTGTCGCAGAGCATTTGCTCGGAACCACCGCACTATGACGCGTCAATGGCGTGGAGGTCCGGGTCGCGAGCCCACGAAACCAAGGCCAAGAGCGACGGCCAGAACTCTGGGCATCTCGGGTGGCTGAGTGTAACATCCCAAAATTTTGGAACGTTTAAAAATTCACTGAATTTTAAAACTTAATTTATATTAAAATAGAATCACCTTTAACCAAGAAGATCAAACAAAAAGGATTTGACGACTCCTTGAAAAGCATTATGATATTAATTGAATCAAGTAACTTCATTTCCAAACTTAAGTGTTGAACCTTAAATGATATCCTAATTACTTATTTAATCCTAACACCATATTTGTAAAGTACCTTCAATTATTTTAGGTATGATCATTTAAAAATGTTTTGTATAAGTTATTAATTAAAAAACATTACATTTGGAATTCATAATAAACCCTAGGTCAATATTTTAAAGTCATAAAACTATTTGAAATATTTTCCTATTTTTAAATATAGATTTGACTCAAGTATATGATTTTGAAAAATGGATTTGAAATTATTATTTTAAGCATAGGTGTTGTGATATCTCTTTTGATTTTATTAAGATAGAAATCTTTTTTTTAATTCTATTTTTAATTCTATAAAGAGTGTCAAATAATTTAATTTGAAAATTTGTATTTCAAATATTTTGAAAACATGTAGTATTTGATGGTTAAATGAAAGATTTGATTTATACAAAACTATAGAAAGTGGTTTGAACTCATTTGGATAAATAAAACAAAAGATATAAGTTAAATCAGAAAACAGAAAAGGGAAAGAAAAGAATAAAAAAAGATTTAAATAGGCCAGCCCAGCTCTTACCTGTTTCCCGTGCAACGCTTAGAGGCCCAGCTGCGGCCCAGCAAAGGAGACACGCCTCTCTCTCTATGACAGGTGGGCCCCACCTGTCGGGACCTTCTTCCTCAAACCGCTGCCACGACTAGGAGCATGACGCCATGACCGCGCCCACGATCCCGCCCCACTCCTCACTCCCTCGAGCACCCCACGACGTACCCGTGGCCTCTTTTAAATTCCCATGACCCCGGCCTCCTTTCCCCTCTCTCCCCCTCCGAGTTCGTGCCTCAAGGCTGCCGGAAACGCTCGTCGGAATCCGCCCCGGCCATCGTCGCCTTTCCTCCAATTCCTGCGAGGTTAGCACTTCCTGGAACCCTAGATCCTCCGAAACTTCTTCCCCATGTGCTGCCGCATCGTTCTGACCCCTTTATTTTATTTTTCGGAACCGTAGCCTCGATTTCGTCCACGCTCAAAGATCGCCGGAAGGTTGTCCGAGCCACCGCAGCTCCATCCGAGCACCCCCACCGTTCAGGGACAAGGTCTTCATCGACGACCCCTCCTTCTTCTTCCTCATACCGCGGCGCACCTCCTCGTCCCCTTACCCAAGCCGAAGGAGCACCGGAGTGAAGAGAGCATCCGCGCCCGAGCCGCCGCGCCGCCTCCACCATCGTCTCCGGCGACCTTGCGCCGCCCGGTGAGACCCTCTCCCTCTCATCTGTTCGATCAGGAACAAACGACCGAGATTAGATCGCCTTTTTAAAACGAATCGGTATGCCCAGTCAACGCCGCGTCAGTACCACGTCACTGCCACGTCAGCCCAGTTTTTCTGATTTTTTTTTATTTCGAATAGAATTAAATGGTAGTTTAGCAGAAAAGCCCCTGCCACTTTGAACCATCATAACTTTTCATCCACAAAGCCAAATTTGACAAACTTTAAACCATTTGAAAGCCCTTGACATGAAGTATCTTGTAGCACTGTCCTTCTATTTTGAATAGTTTAAATTAATTCAAATTTCAAATAGATGATTTGTGTAAATTTGACCTTGATTTGAATTCACAAGTTCAGAACTTGTAAGTAAAATATTTCAGGAAACCTTATGATATGTACAATAATGCTACACTGTTAAAAATAAATTTGAGTAATGTTATTTCCATTTAAAAATTGCAGAAATATGTTTAAATATGTTTAAATCCTTTTAGATGTATTAGAATTGTAAACTCTAATATCTAAATGTGTTAAACCCTTTTGAACCAAATTAATGTGCGATCTTTCGATCGAGACCCAAACTTTAGAAACTTTGGATAAAATGAACAAACTGAATTTAGACCATCCCCTGACCACTGCTAGCAAACCCTAAGTTTTGTCACATTAATTCCTTTTGTCAATTGAATTATGTGATAAGACCTGACAATAAAATAAATGAACTAAAACAACAATTGTTGAACACATTATTGCGATGCTTGACTTTTGTGTTATGTGTCTGTCGAATTGTTTTAATTTATTGTATTCTTTTTTCATCGTATAGATTGAACAAAGTGAAACGTTCTTCGTTGAAGAGTGTGAGAAACGACAAACTATCAAAAGGCAAGTGACACTCATAAACCACCTATTATTTTTCACTATATGCATAGTAGTGTTTTTCTGTAGTAGGCATGTTAGGAGTTGTGTGCAGTTACTTTATTATGCTATGCTCCTATATAGTGTTTAGCTATCCTCCACCCTGAGCTTAGAAGCAAGAACACTTAGTAGGATGCTTAGCCAAGCAATGAAAAATGTTTTGACTAGTTTGATAGTAAAAATTAATGAAGTTAATTAATGAACTAGCTGGGTGCTGGTTGGAGAACCATGGTGGGTGGCTACTCAGGGGGTCCATTTCTATGGTCCATATCTATGGTAATCGCCTTGGTGGAAGCGCACAATTGTGGAAAGTCACCCAGGCTTAAAGAGATTGTAGACGCACCTTGCTTAGTAGCTTCCAGTGCAACAACAAGTCATATAGGCTCTCTCTTGACCATATAAGTTGCGAGACCCCGAGGTCCGCGTGACCAGCAGATGTAGGGTGATAGGTGGGGATGGGTCCGCTTTATGGATTTTGGGGAATTGCTTCTGAAAGGTCTCGTCTTGGTCTTCTCTTGTTGTCAAAGGTGTTCACTGTTGTCGATCAGTGGTACTCCTTGTCTAAGATGAAAAGTTGTTTTATAAATGATAGGACAAAACTGGCTTTATGCAAATCAGCCTGAAACTCCACTGAGCCAAACATGCATGTAGATATAGTCTTAGTAATTTTAGTTACAAAGTGACATCCTGCCATCACAATTCAATTGTGCTGACCAAATATAGTTTGGGCTGCAACTCACCATTGCAGGACCCTCAGACGAGGAGTAAGGATTGTTAGGGTCGCGAGTCTCCAACCAACATGCCTTTCCTGTGGCACATGAGAAGATGGAGCTCACTTATCCATTTGCTTTCGCTGTGTGCTTATTTCGGTTTGAGCTAGCCATGGGCTATGCACCTTGTATCGAACCCTTTTATTTCTGGATCATCATGTAATGAATATTGATGCAATGTAATGGTATTTCATCTTAAACTGTGTGTGCTAGCAAGTCGATCTAGGGACTAGCACTATACACAGGAGGTCGCTACCTTATAATAAGGAGGTCCTTTACAGATGGTATCAGAGCACTGTGTTGCCTGTAGGTTCGTGACCCTAGGTTTGGAATAGAAATAGGAAAAGACCATAGGAATACAAAAACATATTTTATTCCTTCTTAAAAAATATATACATCTTCTCTCTTATTCTGATCTATTACACATCCTTCTAAATGACTTCTTTTGTTTATAGATGTTCAGTCTCATAGACTCACTCAAGAAAGGACCAGTGTTTACCATGACTTTGGAATGTGAAAAGGAGTTCCCAAAATTACTTAAGGAGAGTATGAAGACCATGGGATGAAATGGAGAAGCAGTTTACAAAGGATTACATGTAATGGATGAAGACCAAGAATACTGGTGGGTAGAATTACACTTGTATCAGGTTAAAGAAGACGACCACAAGATAACAGGACTATGGATGTTCACCAATAAAGTACTGGAAACATCATTCTTTGATGCATCACGAAGAGCAGCTTGGAGGGCCATTGAGGAACTTTCAAGGAGAATTAGGTTTAGAATGCACAATACTCAAGGATACCTCAAAGACGTGGAAAAAGAACTTGAAGAACTTAAAAAGGAGATAGAGAAGACCAATGAATTGAAGACCACAATGAACCAGTTGATGACTGACATGGTGAATGTAGATTCTGAACTATGCAAAGGAAGACCAGATACTGGCCAAGGATGCTCAGATTTCATCAATGAAGTCAAACAATTGATCTCTGAAGAATCATCGCACTAAGTCCATGAAGGATAAGAAGACAAGGAAGTTCATCACTTTGTTCCTTAGATCAGACCACCACTTAAATTATAACTACGATATCGCGTTCGTGTATTGATCATGCCAAGTTAAGTTGTATGTGAATATTTAATTGTTTGTTTGCATATGAACCTTGTTGCTTGATGTTTGTTAGATATTGATTGTAAAATGAATTATCTTGAATCTGCTGTGTTTGGGTAGGACTCTCCCTTAGTACCTTTCTACCTCTACTCATCTATGCTAAACCCAATCAGATGCTCCACCAAACCACCAAAAGCAGTGAGATGCCAATAGCAATGCAGTTACTTCTAGACTCAGAACAAGTTGATGCAACTGATGGCCCAGAATCAAGTCAAGCACCCCAATAAAGAGTTACCCCCTGGATGTCAGCATCTGTGGTATAGCCAAATTCAAATAGTACAGATGATGTATCAGACTATGAACGTCAATGATGAAAGTCAACTAGACATAAACTATCACAACCAGGAGATCCAAGAGGAGATGGTGAAAACACCTAGAGCCTGTAGGACTTGTGGAGAAATCAGACACACTTCAAAAGAATGTCCAGATGAGTGGCCTCATTTGGATGCAACCAGTGCAGCTGAGGAATACTACACTACTCAAGTTACATGCTTTTTGTGTGAAGGAGACATACATGTTCCAGCTCAGTGTCAACTCTACCCCATAGTACAACAAGTTAGTTGACAAGTCAGCGAGGGAATGCACCAGACTTTGAAGAACATATTTGAAGAACAAGAAAAGAAGGGGAAGCGCAAGCAAGATGTTAGTCAAGTAGACTACCATAAATGTGAAGGACTAGGATATTCATGTTACTGCCCAGAGAAGAAGGTGGGCAATGTGATCGAACCCGATCAATTGCGGAATAGAATTATGGATCATACTAAGGACGAGATTAAGGCCAGAATCAAGAGATAACCGAACACATCCAAATGCACCACCAAATGTTGCTATTCATGTGAAGCAGAAGGAAATTTTTCTCGAGATTGCCCCAACAAGCGAACAAGATCGTCATCCATAATAGTACAATACGACCAGCAGGATACAGAGACCCTATTAGCCTTGGAAAGACCTAAGAAGAAGAGAAACCTGAACCAGATTGTCGGGTTATGACTCCCAGGAATCGGGGGTAGTCACTTCCTGAAGTGTAGTTCGAGAGGGGATTGAACGCGGAGGTCTAAACCCTCAAGTGGCTCCGCGACGTTGCTCACCGGACCCGAAGAAGACGCACACCCGACCAAGGAAGACACCGTCCTTTACCCAGGTTCACGACCCTCGTGAGGAGGTAAGACCGCTACTCCTGCCTGTCTGTATTATATGTGGAGGATTACAGTACAATTGAGCTTGCCGGAAGCCCCCTTGAGGCAGTTCTTGCCTGGAGAGGGAAGCGATGATCTTCTTCCTCCTCCAGCCAGAGGCTAACCTAACCAGCGTTGCTAGGGTTTACAAGGGTGTTTTGCACGCAAAGGGCCGACCCTTGCTACGATGGATGTCTTCTCTCTTTTATAGGCGCCTCGGGCCTTCTCCTTCGTCTTGGCCTTCAAGGTGGCTCCCACTTTCCAGTGGCGGGGCGGAGCACGAGTCCACCGTGCTCACTCCATCCATGGACTCGGTCCACTGTTGATAAAGGTGGCGCCGTGGCCGACAGGCGGCCGACCGTGCGGTACTATCAGCAGAGCGGGCAGTCTCTGAGGTGGAGCCCGCGATGACGATCTCCGTTGAAGGGTTGCGCCGTCCACCTGCTTTATCGTCAGAGTAAAAGGTCCTCACAGCTGTGCAGCAGGCGGAGCAGCTTTGTTGACCGCTTTATCGCTAGGGACAGCGACGGGGGTGTGCGCGCCACTACACGAGCGTGGCAGAGGTCACGTGTGCTCTGCCGTGCTTCCTTGGCCGCGACGTTTCCCTCCAGGCCTGAGGGGAGATTCCTGTTGGACTCCCCTCAGGCGGGTTGGTGCCTCAGGGGGGGGTCCCCTGAGGCGAGGGGTCCCTTGAGGCGAGGGGTCCCTTGAGGCCCTCGCTTCCTCTTAAGGCCCTCGAGGGGAATCGCCTCTCGAGGGTCCCGCCAGGCGGTGACGCTTGGTCCTTAGTCGTTTCGTCCGTCTGGCCCGCGAGCGAGGCCTGGGGGGAATGGGCTCTTGATACCCCAGTTCCCACTGGGCCGACAGTAGCCCTCGGGCCCATGATGGGCACGACTTAGCCCATGAGCTTAGGCGAAGCGTCGTGGGCCCTTAGTGCCCAGCCGGCCCGAGCCACGCAGCACTTGGACGATTAACGGCCTCGTACGATTTGGGGCGTGAGTCGTGGGGGGTCCCACCACGCCCCGGTAACTGCTCATGGAGGGGACATAAAGCCCAGGCGTTGCCGCATAGAGCCGTTACCGTTTCCAGTTCTTCCCGCAGAAGTTTCCGCTTCTCAGAGCTCTCCGCCTACGCTCTCTCCTGCGAATCACCCATCTTCGTCTTCGCTAAAACTCAAGTCCTCTCCGATGTGCCTGGTGAAGAGCAAAAGTAAGGCCGCAGCGGGGTCTTCTTCCCGGGCGGCGGCCATGGAGGTAGTGCGGGGCGCGACACTCGAGGGAGCGCGCACCGATCTTCAGGCGTTGGGGAAGATCCGCCACCTGGTCGCGGGGCCGACCAACGAGCACGGTGCCAGCGAACTTCAAGCCGCCCGGTTCGGGAAATTTCCTCAAGGGTTCTACCCCATTTTTCTCCATGCCATCACCGCCGGGCTGGTGTCGCCGTACTCGCCTTTCTTGGAGGCAGTACTGGAATTCTACCAAATTCAACTCCTCCATCTTCACCCAAACTCCATACTCATCTTGTCCATCTTCGCCTACCTTTGCGAGGCATATCTGGGCGTGCACCCTTCGGTAGCGCTCTTCAGGACCTTCTACTCGCTGCGGTGCACGGCTGCTGGCGAAAGGACAGGGTGCGTCTCCTTCCGCATCGCGGACGGCATGGGGCACGTATACATCCCCATGTCTTGGAGTGGGGATAAGCCTGTCACGGCGCTGCTCAAGAAGGTGTGTGACTTTCGCCAGAAGTGGCTGCTCATCGGCGTCTCGTCGCCCTGCGTGTTCCTGGACGTCCCAGAGGCGCCGCTCGTGAAGAACTCCAACTGGTGCAAGTCTGCTCTTCGTGGTGCGGATAACGCTTATTTGGATGGGCGTTTGAGATTTCTCCGCGAGGAGGGTCTCATGGGTCAGATGGTCGCGGCGGACTTCGTGGCACGCTGCATCGCCGCCCTTCAGGCGCACTTGGAGCCGATGTGGATGTATGCTGGCCCCTCCGACCCAATGCGGCTTCATCCGGAGGACCTTGGCTCGGACGTGGTCGACACCATCCTAAACATCCTCTTTTCCAGTCCGGATGTGCCTGGGAAGATCGCCGGCTCCATCCGTCCTCTGCACCAGCTTCCCCTGAGCGACCGCATGGATATCCTGGACGGAATGCCGGATTTACTCCTCATGGTCTGGCGGGCCTGATGGACCAGGAGGTCGCTCCGCTGGCGCGTCCAGATGTGGGTGTTGACTCTTCATCCGCCTCCCGTGCCTGGAGCGGCGAGGAAGAAGCCGCGACGGGAGGGGCGTCCCCTGCGAGGTACGAGCCCTTCACCGACGAGATTTGCGACATCTCGTCGGGCGATGACGACGCCTTCGTTGTGGCGCCTTCGCGCCTTGAGGAGGAGGCGTCCGAGGCGGGGACGGCCTCTGAGACAGGTGCTTCGCAGGGGAGGCGCGAGCCTCGTACCAAGGCGATGGTGGATCGCTCTGGGGCGAGGCCCTCAGACATCCCCTCCAAAAGAAAAGCGGCGACGCCTCTGGAGGGATCAGGTGCCAAGCCCACACCTTCCTGGCGCTCTCCCGGCCTGTCGTGGGGTGACGCCGGTGCTTCTCCTTCATGGTGAGTATTCCCACCACTTGGTTATTTTTGGCTTTTGTTGTCCCCCCTGCTCCGTCTTCTCCTGAACAATCTTCTTTGGGCTTTTGCCAGCGGTCTGGTGCCTGTGAAGCGTCGCAAGCTTCGCGAGGCAGCAGGTGTGAAGAGAGCCGCATCTGCGGTGGCGGCTGGCGAGCGCCCGAGGTCTGTGGAGACGTCCACTCCAGGCCCTGTGGAGGGGGCGCCTCAGGAGGGAGCGGTCGTGCCCCTAGTGGGGGCGGCTGAGCCTCAAACAGTGCCTTTCGAGCCTCTGCTAGTGGACAGCGCGGAGGAGACGGCTCCCGCGTCACCTCGCGCTCCGACTCCTCCTCCCGCGGCTACGCCACCACGCGAGGCAATTTTGCTCCGCATGCTGCCATCGCCGCGCGCAGTGACGCCGACGCCTGCGTCACCTCCACCGTGCTCGGCCGCGGCGCCCGCGCCACCTCTGGAGGGAGCGACCGAGGCGCCAGCAGGCGCAAGTGTGGCCGCAGAAGGGGGTGCTTTCTCGCCACCTCTGGAGGGAGCGACCGAGGCTCCAGTAGGCGCAAGTGCGGCCGCGGGAGGGGGTGCTTCCTCGCCACCTCTGGAGGGAGCGACCGAGGCTCCAGTAGGCGCAAGTGCGGCCGCAGGAGGGGGTGCTTCCTCGCCACCTCGCCCTGCCGGAGAAGATGAGCGTCTTAATGGCTCGAGCGCCGAAGCGGAGGCCGGTGTGGATGGGGGTGGAGCCACACCCTGCCCCCGAGCTCGACTTGGGGCTGGGCTCACGGGACCGGCCACTGCAGCTGGGCCCTCCTCTAGCCAGCAACTGGTTCTCCGAGGCTGGGACTGGAGCGCGGGGCGCCGCGAGGTGGCATTCGGCCTTGAGCGGGAGTCCTTGGAGGGCCTGGAGGCCCACCTCGCCCTCGGCGACATACGGCTCGCCCAGCAGCAGGAGGAACTCGCGAGATCATGGGCGTCCTTCCATGCGGCCGTCGAGGCGCGCCGGCTGGAGGACTTGGCGCTGCAGGCAGCCCGCAAAGTGGCCACCAGCTTTGCCAAGGAAATCCGTGACGGAGCCATTCGCCATGCCGCAGAGCTACTCGAGCCCCTCCAGGCAGAGCGCGACGCCGCTGCGGAGCTCCTACGAGGGGCCACAGCCGAGCGTGAGGCGATGGAGGGCTTGCTGGCGCAGAAGCGCTGCGAGCTGGACCGGTTGGAGTCCCAGCTACTCTCTGCCCACCAGGCCACGCAGGCCACTCTGGAGGAGGACCGCAAGTGCTTGGCCAAGAGCGATCGGCAGCTGGCCCTCAGGGGGAGTGAGCCGCAGCGGCGCGAGGAGCAGTGTCTCCAGACGGAGAAGGACTTGGCTGCCCAGCGTGAGGCCCTCGAAGCGCGTGAGGGAGGCCTGGCCCGGGCGATCTCGAAGTTCGACGAGCACGTCGCTGCTCAGAAGCGATCTGACGAGCGTTCGGAGCGGCGCTTCGCCAAGAGGACGAAAGCGGCGCAGAGGGCCCTCGCGGAGCACGAGAGACATCTCCGTCGGTCCCTTCTTCAGAAGTATCGCGCTCGGCTGCGGAAACGGGAGGACCGCCTCAAGGCCGAGTATGCTGCGGACACTCAGCGGCTCGCTGAGCTCGAGAAGGCCAACTCCAAGCTGGCGCGCCGCTTCAAGCGCGCCAAGGCCGGTTGGCGCCGAGCGGAGGAGACTCGCGACGGGGCGACTCACGGCGCCGGCCCTTCGTCCAGTGCGCTCGCGATGCAGTGTGACCGCCTGTTTGAAAAGCTGGTCGCGCGCGGTGGTGAGCTTGCGGCGCGGCTCGGCGCAGACGCCCCGTGTCCTGGGACCCGAAGCCACGACGACGCCGCCGAGTTCCTGGCCTATTTTGACCAGCTCTTCGCGGCGCTGGAGGGCCCCGCCGCCGAGCTTCGCGAGGTGATCGAAGACGAGAGCAGGCAGCTCTTGGGGGTGGCTGTTGATCGCATCTTCACCAACATCAAGCTCCTTGTGCCGGACTTCGACCTCGGATTGGTGACCGAAGTTGCTCACGGCGAGGGCGCGCAGCGCTGTAGTGTACCTGCACCTAAAATATGGCAGATACCTGTGTATAGTGCAAATCACTGGATCGATTCGTTTGCACACACAGTTACGATGTAATATCACAACAAAGTATCAATTTATTACAACGCTGATCCAGACTTAGAAAATATTCATTACAAATTTGCATAGCATACAGCTAGCAGTACACAGAGTAAACAACGGAAAATTTATTCTTCATGGAGTCCCCAAACATCATCATGTGCCACAGGCAAGCATGTTGGTTGAAGACTCGAAACCCTTAGTAAAACTTTCACTCATCATCAGGACAGTCTGCAATAAGATATATATTGCAACAACGTGGGTCAGAACCATTAAAATGGAACTGGCAAGTGACACTATGGTTGACACTTAGAGGAATAACTCTATGACCTATATGCTTATTTGGCTGCTGGAGCTCAAGGCTATTTTGCAGAAAGCAAGTTTTTCCCTAACTTTTTGGAAAACACTTTTCTTCTATTCGAGACATCCGTGGCATGAAATCCACTGTCTCATTCTACCCTTATTCACCCCTCAAGTTTTTAGTTTACAAGTTGGAATGGTGGAATCCTCCGTTGACATCCTCGTTCAGCTGCTCAATTGTCCGTTTCCGGGGACACGGCTAAGTACTTAGATTTTAACTCTGCAGAGGTTGTGCACGTTCACCATTGTACCCATTCAACCCAGGTTATCCTTTACACACCATTTGTGATAAGGAAAGGAAAGAATGAGACGAGATCTTTCAGAAGCATTTTCCCTCCCACTCTGGCCTGACGCGCTCCACCTACACATCCTCTACCACCACCTGTCAGGCCGGGTAAAGTCCACGCAGCTTAGTTGATCAAGCCAGAGCCCATATTGGCAATGGCTGCACGAGAAACAATCTTCACTTGGAGTTTCTTCAGATTCCTTTGCTCCTGGGTGGCCTTCCACAAGTGAATATTCCACAGGTAAATCCCCTGGGAACAACACTCAACTCATACAGCCAAGCAACCAATTTCCACCCAGGTGTTTGATTAAAACTTAGTAGACTTTATCTTGTTCTTCAAAATAGTTTTTGCATAGCATCACTATTCTACTAAGTAATTTCATAGGAACCAAGACACAGGAATAAAGAGGTCTTTCATGGCTTGCATAGCAATGCTATCCTACACACGCTTATAGAAAATACTCTACTCATGCATAGAAATAATAGGACTTTTATGGGGGTGTGCCACTTGCCTTGGCAACCGGGAGTGCAGCAGTTACAGTTGCAAAGATTCTCGTTTCCCTCCGAATAGTCTAACAAAGAAATAAAGAGCCACACATAAACACACAAGCAAAGGTTCATACAAAGAAGATATATGCTATGCATGAGATGAGATGCAACAATTTATTTCCAACGTCTAGAAACTAATAAAAGTATCCCTTTAGATTTTCATGATATATGCATGAATAAATTTTGATTTGTTTCTATTATTTAATCATGAATAAAGGGTTAATGACAAGGACTTTAGTTCTCTTAAATAAAATTTCAAAATCAAATTTTGTAAAAATGACATTTGAGCAGAGGGCATCTAAACAAGTTGTTAGCAATTTGATTTACTCCAAAATAAATTTTCTAACTAAAGTTATGTAAAAAACACTTAAACTACTCTCAAAATTATTTGAAATTTTTTTCTGTGTCAAAACAGAAAACAAATGATGCCAAAGTGTTCTACTGGTTCCAAGGATCTCAAATATATAAAAATATTTAAATTTGGATAAACAGATAAAGAGTAGTGATAAAAACAGTATGCAGGGTGTTTTCTGCAAAACTGCCAAATTAATTAAAATGGAAAAAAGAAATTACACGTCAGCGCTGACTGGGCGCTGACTGTGCGCTGACTGGGCATGCTGACGTGTTTAAGTGATTTGATCTGGGCCGTCAGATCTGGATCTGGCGGTCCAGATAAACCGTACCGTTTCGCTTAAAAAGATCTAATCCTAACCGTAGGATCGAGATCGTACGGCCTACACGCGTTGACCAACAACGGGCGGCGCTAGGTCGCCGGAGGACCTCGCCGGAGCAGCGCGCGCGGCGGCGACACGCATGGCATCGCACGTTCTAACGTTCTACTGCGTTCCGAGACGAGTGGGTCATACCTACGGGTAGAGGGCGTCGAGGCGATGTCGTTGGCGAAGTGGTGGGGGTCGTAGCTCTTCCTGCCTCCTCTGGTTGCTCGCCGGAGATGCGCACGGCGGAGGTTCTCGTCGGTGAGCACGGACACGGAGTTTGGCTGTGAAAGAACACCCGAGACCTTGTCACCAAGGTGCGCAAAGACAAAGTGAAACGATTGGGAGTGAAGAGAGGGCTCGAGGAGGTCGCAGCTCACCGGAGTTCGTTGAACTTGCCGTCGGCAACGGCGGAGCTCCGGGGATGCTCGTGGGCGGCCTGGTGGCTCTCGGGGTACGGGGCTTGGGGCAAAACGGAGAGGGGGTCGAGGGGGTTCTTATAGGAGCAACGACGAGTTAAATGGGTGAGTAAATCGCCGGGAATCAATCAAATTGATTCGGCCGTTTCTCGGCTAGGTCGTGGGCGTGATTTGGGGAAGAAGGGGTCGCCGGGACGGGGATGACAGGTGGGGCCCACCTGTCAGCGAGTGAGCGCGTGCGCGGGCGGGGACGGGCCGCTGGCGGGCTGGACTGCGTCGCGCGCGCGGTAGATAGCTAGTGGGCTTCGGCCCACAGGCTGGCCCGACTCTATTTTTCTTTTTGAAAATTCTTTTCTGTTTTTAAATCTTTTAAGTATAAAACAAATTCAAAACTATATTAAAACTTCTCAGAAAAATCCATAAAAATATAATTTGAAAAGCTTATGAAGAATAGATCCTTTTGACATTATTTTTGTCCAAAGTAAAAAAAAAGGAACATTATTATAAATTCAAAATAACAATTTTAAGGACATAAAGTCAATTAAAAACATATTTAAATAATTAAATTCAAATTTTATGTGATTCATATGACCAGTTTAATGATGATGATGCATGGATGCAAAAGTTTTAAATTTTTCCAAAAATTGGGATGTTACAAGCGCGTCTCGTCTTCCCTCCGCGAGCAGGTGGATGCCTTCTGCAACCGCTTCAGGTGTGCGGAGGCTGCGTCGGACTTCAAGGAGGAGGAGGCCCACTCCGCTGAGGTCGAAGATGGTGCAGCGGAGGAGGAAGTCCGCTCCATCGAGGCCGAAGATATTGCTACGAAGGAGGCTCAAAGCGATGCTGCATCCCCCTGAGCCTTTCTTGACTGCGCCTGCGAGCGCTTGTATCTGCACCAGCTGTGTGCTTTAGACATCTTGAAACTTTTGGCTTGTAATATACTTTTAACTGCTGTTTTAATTCGAGCTTGTCTGCCTTTCGAGAGGTCTCTTTGGACTTATCTTCATGTCTATTTGTTCTCTGCGTCGTTAGGTCCCATCTCTTCGTGCCATGACTCCGCCACTTTGGTATGCGGGAGCAATGACTCCGCAAGGCCGGGGGGAGTTTAGGCCTAAGAGAGGTAAGAGCCTTAAGTCCCGATGCTCAAGTGCCCCCCTTAGATGTGCGAGTAGTCCATGAAGCGTAAGGGAAAGCGAAGTCGCTCGAGGGGCAAAGACGCGCGCTAGGGAGAGAAAAACGCTCTTAAAGCGTGGGTGCGAGACTTAGCTTCTCGAGGTTTTCGCTCTGTGAAGGCTTTTCGCCTGGCGAGGTTGCCCACTTGAGGGGTCGCTCCTGGGGAGGCTCTTTGCCTGGCGAGGTTGCGCACTTGAGGGGTCGCTCCTGGGGAGGCTTTTCGCCTGGCAAGGTTGCCCACTTGAGGGGTCGCTCACGGATGCCCCTTCAGGCTCGAGGGGGAATTCTTCCCTGCAGGTATTAGAGGGGCGAACCCAAACGCTGGAACACGGTTCAAGGGACTCGTGCGCGCTTATAGGTACCCTCAGGCGTTCCTTGCGAGGAGAGTAAGTACCAAGGTCCTCTGTAGAGATGGCGTGTTTGTGGGATCTTGCCCTCCAGCCAGAGCTCGGACTCTTGGATTTTGCAGTGCTGCTGGTGTGTCATTTGAGGCACTGGCACCGTACTCAGCCCTCGCTTGCGAGGTACGCATGTGGAGAGATATAAGCGCACACTTCAACAATAGTAATGCGTAAATAAAAAACCCCCAAAAAACATTTTTTAAGCGGCGCCGAAGCGCTAAGTTCACTTAGGAACGAGATTGAGTCATTATGCTTGGGATTGCCAAGTTAATGCTCTGACCATGTCGAGGCATGGGGACCACCTGTTGGTGGCACAGACTCTCAACAGCCTGAGGTGGCTCGTTTTAATTGAGAGCTCGGAGGGTTTTCCCTCGAGTGAAGCCTTTGGGGCTTTGGAGGTTTAAGCCGTTGGCGTTTTAACCTCCAGAGACAAGAATGCTTGGAGGTTGAGCCGTAGGCTGCCTCGTCCGCTAGGAGTCTCGACGTGACAATGATCACGTGCGTGGCAATGACCACGGTTGCGTTTGTTCCCTTATGAGACAAAGCATGTGTTTGGGGTTTAAGCCTTTTGGCGTTTTAACCTCTAGAGACGACATTGCTTGGAGGTTGAGCCGTAGGCTGCCTCTTCCGCTTGTGTTCTTGACGTGACAATGATCACGGGTGTGGCAATGACCACTGTGGCATTTGTTCCTTTAGGAGACAAAGCTATGTTTTTGGAGGTTTAAGCCTTTTGGCGTTTTAACCTCTAGAGACGAAAAATGCTTGGAGGTTGAGCCGTAGGCTGCCTCGTCCGCTTGACGTCTCGACGTGACAATGATCACGGGCGTGACAATAATCACTTTTTTAACTTGTTCCTTGCGGATACAAAGGTTTGCGAGGTTTAAGCCTTGAGCTTTTAACCTTGAGGGACAAAAAGGTGCTTGGAGGTTGAGCCGTGGGCTGCCTCTTTCGCTAAATGCCCTGACGTGATAATGATCACGGGTAGAACTTGCGCAGATGCATGATGTTCCATGGATTCTTGACGGGGACGCCGTCTTCCGTCTCGAGGCGAGCCGCGCCAGGCCTGGCGATGTGGGTGACCCTGTAGGGACCTTCCCACATCGGGGACAGCTTGTGGAGGCCTTCCCTGGAGAGGATTCGCCTGAGGACGAGATCGCCTGCCTCCAGGGTGCGCGAGCGCACATTGCGGCTGTGGTAGCGCCTCATGGACTGCTGGTACTTGGCCGCCCGGAGGGCGGCGTGGCGTCTTAGCCCTTCAAGGAGCAGCAGGTCGTCGTTGTGGAGGTCCTCTTGCTGGTTCTCATTAAAGGCAAGGACTCGTGGGGATCCATGCTTTATCTCTGCGGGGAGGACTGCTTCGGCTCCATAGACGAGTGCGAACGGCGTTTCCGCGGTGGGCTTGGGTGGCGTGGTACGGATGGACCAGAGCACCGAGGGTAGCTCATTGATCCAGCCCTTGCCGTGGCCCTTGAGGATATCGAAGGTCCTGGTCTTTAAGCCTTTGAGGACCTTTGCGTTTGCGCGCTCGGCCTGTCCGTTGCTTTGCGGATGGGCGACTGAGGCGAAGCAGAGCTTGATGCCCATCTTCTGACAGTAAGCTCTGAAGATGCCACTTGTGAATTGCGAGCCAGTGTCGGTGATGATGCGGTCAGGCACTCCGAAGCGGCAGACCAGGCCTCTGATGAATTTCACCGCCGCGCCTGCTGTGATTGTGCGCGTCGCCTCCACTTCAGGCCATTTTGTGAACTTGTCAATGGCCAGGAAGAGGTAGCGATATCCACCTTGCGCCATTGGGAAATGTCCCAGGATGTCCAGCCCCTAGACCGCAAACGGCCACGAGAGCGGAATGGTTTGTAGCCCCAGCGCTGGTTGGTGGATTTGCTTGGCGTGGAATTGGCAGGCTTCACAAGCTTGAATGATGTCCGATGCATCTTGAAGCGCTTGAGGCCAGTAGAAGTCGCTCCTGAAGACTTTTCCTGCGAGGGTGCGGGCGCACGAATGCTGGCCGCATTCTCCGCTGTGGACGTCCTTAATCAGCAGTTTTCCTTCTTCAGGAGGGACGCACTTGAACGTGATGCCGTTTGGGCGCTTGCGGTAGAGAATTCCTTCGAGGATTTGGTACGATTTTGCTTGGCGGGCAATTCGTTCCGCTTCAGCATCTTCCTCGGGAAGGATCCCTTTGTGGAGGTAGTCTTTGATCTCGTCGATCCATCCTGCCTCTTGGTGCACTGCTGTGAGCAACAGACGCTCCCCTGTGGGGGGCCCGCAGCCTGGAGCTCCGCTTGCAGGTGGTGGCGGGAGCGCTTCATCTGTGCTTGCGGGTAGGGCCTCTAGTGGCTGCTTTATGGATGCTTTGAATAGCCTTTCTTCAAAGACACTTGGCGGCTGAGCCTGCCGCTTTGATGCATGCTTGGCGATTTTATCAGCCTCTTGATTCTCCTTTCTTGGGATTTGCATGAGCTCCATTCCCCTAAAGTTCTTCTCCAGCCTACGGACCTCTTCAAGGTATGCGGCCATGTGGTCGTCCTTGGGCTTGTAGCTTTTGTTGGAGAAGTTGACGAGCAGCTGGGAGTCGCCCTTGATGAGTATATGCTTGATGCCTAGGGCAATTGCGGCGCGTAGGCCAACAAGCAGCCCTATGTTGTTGGATATCTTGTCGATTCTGAAGCACAGCTGGATTGCGTAATACAACTTGTCGCCTTTGGGTGAGGTCAGGACTACGCCTGCCCCACCGTGGCGACAAGCGAAAGCTCCGTCGAACTTCATGGTCCCGTAGCTGGGCATTGCGGCTCCAGAGGACTCGTGCTCTTCTTCCCAGGGCTCTTCAGGGGTTGGATCAGTCCATTCGGCGATGAAGTCCGCCATCGCTCTTCCTTTGATTACCCTTGTGGTATCGAAGCGCAAATTGAATGGTTGTAGCTCGATGTTCCATCCTGCGACACGATCTGTTGCATTTGGGTTGCGCAGAATTTGCTCCAGGGGAAAGAGGTTACCACCGTGATGGGGTGCCCCTGGAAGTAGTGTCGCAGCTTTCTTGAGCGATGAGGAGTGCGAGGAGAAGCTTCTGCTGCATCGGGTACCGCTCGCGAGCATCACGCAGTACTGTGCTGACAAAGTAAACTGGATGCTCGACGAGAGTAGTTCCTGTTTCCGTGGCGTCCTTCGCCTGAGGTGGCCCAGCTTGGCCCTCGATGGGATTGGCTTCAAGGGGCTTGTCCTGGGCCTCGAGGGTGTTGGCCTCGTGGGACTTAGTCTCGAAGGACTCGGCCTCGAGGGTCTCGGCCTCGAGGGGCTTTGCCTCGAGGGACGTGGCCTCGAGGGACGTGGCCTTGAGGGACGTGGCCTCGAGGGACGTGGCCTCGAGGGACTTTGCCTCGAGGGACGTGGTCTTGAGGGACGTGGCCTCGAGGGACGTGGACTCGAGGGACTTGTGTGGGGACCCCGGACTAGCTGTCCGAAGTACCCGATTATGCTTAACACAACGATCCCCTGATCAGTCTGTCGTTGCACATAATCCGAACTGAATACCAAAGTTTACATCCATTACAATACCGAATTAAAGTCTTACATAAATGGTCATTTAGACCCAGTCTTACATAGTTGCCTTCATGGGCCAAACCAAAACAATCAGCGGAACTAAGACGTAGTAGACATCAAATCCTAGCGATGACCCGACAGGCAGTCGACTTATGAAGATCCTTAGTTGGCATAGATGTCGCCATACTCTTCCTAGGCGTAGGGCTCCTCGAAGTCTGGCTACGACAATAGCCAGGGACAAAACTAGTATGAGTACATTTGAATGTACTCGCAAACTACTCCAACATGAGTGCACTAGTCTCAATTTTAGTTTCACACTTTTATTTATTTAAAACATCTCTGTATCTTTGTTGAAGAAGATAAGGAGATTATAACTACTCTTAGTATCTCAATTTTATTAGTTTTCTCCTAAAACTCCTCCTTTTCCGACCAAACCATCATGGTAATTAATCTCCAACTACCTCATACCGATCCGTTGGTATAGGTGTATGGAACATTCCCCACCTCCTTTTCCTTTTTAGAACTCAAACCTTTTTCCAAAATTTGCACATGGTCAAAGTAGGGCCTCACAACTGTCCATATCCGAGGACTCGGCTATTCGAATAGTTTAATTACCCTCTGTAGAGGTAGCACGCTTTTCCCACACTCATCCGATAACTCATCGTGTCAGCCACGTTTCGCCATACCAGTGGTATGCGAAGTTGAGTCACCGACCCTAGTCTTTCCTTTGCTCATGCTAGTATAGGATCCTGCCCATATGATACTTTCCATCGACACTTAACCCAGCCCGTCGGGATCTAAGTGTGAGGACTCACAGGTTTTATCTGGCGGTGTATAGGGGACATCCTTCTATCCTCCTCCTTATCTACTCATAGAGTTTGAGCGAGGACCCAGGTCAGGGGTAGGTCATTAAACCATCCCCTCATGCATAACGGAGTTTTCTCCGTTGATGAGGTATCCCACACTAATATGAGCAAACTATATGACTAAGCCTTTTCCCATATGTGGGTAAATGTGGTCGCACAAAGTATCGGCTGATTGACGTAAGTACTAAGACACAATGTGCGTTTTATCAAACCACCATTTCCTTTTTCTCCGCTTCAGCACCGACATCTCGGTGTTTCATAGCCACACAGGTTTTCAAAAGGGTTTGGAATAAAACAATCTTTATTTTTCCATCCTATAATTTATCATATATTTCTACATAGGGTGTCAAAAATAATTTCCATATGCTTTTGGAAAAGATTTTATAAGAACCCTTGCTTTAAAAATGACTTTGTAAAAGTAGGTGCATGTATTATGGTGCAAGCTCAGAGAGTAGCTTGCCTTGCTCGGCAAAGTGATCCTGGTCTTGATCTTCAGGTTCCACAAATCCTTCCTCCTCGATATATCCGGCAACGTTTTCGTCTAATACACAACCAAGCAAATACAAACAATCACTAACCTACTCAATCAATCACCACAACAATTCAATCTCAATTGCTCTGAATAGCCACTTCATATATCTAACAATACAATTGGGTTTCAATTTAATTGATTTAACCATTATTCAATTATATTTTAATTAGGGCAGAAACTAGTTGCACATGTTTAATTACACAACTTAAGTTCTGTTGGTCACAAAAATACAAACTAAATTTCTACAGAAAGCAAATGATGTGTAGAAGATGACCCAATTGGATTTGAGTCATTTGGAGTTACCAAACTTCCTACACAATGTTTTGAATCCAGAAGCTAATTAATAAAGTTTTGGCCATTATTTGAATTATGTTCATCTAAAAATTAAACCTTTTCTGGGGTGACTAACCATGGTTAAATGTGACCTAATAAAATTAGTTTCAACTAATTTGGATTAACAGAGTATCAGAAACAAACAAGTTTAGAATTTAAACCTTTTATGGTATTTTGAATAGTGTATTTTTATTATATATCCAAATGGAGTGAAACCAATTGGGTTGGATAGATAATTTCATAAGCTTTCCAGAACAGTTGGATTTGTTCCATTTGGAGTTGTAAATCTAAAGTTATGAATTTTCTAAATTTGAGTCCAATACTGATTTCAATTTAAATCTAAATTCGAATTAAAAATCCCGGAGTGGATAATGTTGAAAAGTCTGACTGGTAGGGCCTACTGGTCAGTGACAGAGTGCGGGCGCGGGAAAAGATTGAAAATCTGACGGGTGGGATTCACTCGTCAGTTTCTTTTTATTTAAACGAACCGGTAAGTCACTGTTGGATTAAGATCCAACGGTCCTCGATCGACCGTGATGCCGGCGACCAAAAACTGGCGGCGCGCTACTCCGGCGACGGCGAGGGGGACGGATAGCTCACCTAGGGGCTCGGGAGGGCGTGGCGCTGGTGCAGGAGGGGTGCGGCGGCTCGGGGAAGCTCGTGGGCGTGGAGGCGAGGCTCGGGGAAGCTCATGGCGGCGACGGTGTCGAGCTGCTTCCTCCGTGGCGGGGCACGAACTCCGGCGAGCGATTGGCGGCGTTCCTGTGCACGGAAAGGACGGGCGTGAGGGGGAGAAGCCGCGCAGTGATGCGGGGAAGGCTAGGGAGGGCAGAAGAAAGGAAGGGGAGGTCGGGGTGCGGCGTTGCGCATCGGTGTCGACCTCGGGTCTCCGAGCTCGAACTCGAGCAATGGCGAGCTCGAGGTCGCGGCTCCGGCCTTCCCAGAAGCGTACGGTGAGAGGGGAGTGGAGAGGTGAGGGCAGTGGAGTGGTGAGGCAAGCGTGGAGAACGGGGTGCCTTTTATAGCGGCCGGGCGGCGCACAGTGGACGCGGTGCAGAGGGCGCCCGCGGCCGTGCTAGCCCGCCGTAGGCCGGTGGAGGGGGCGGCTAGGTTGCGGGGTGCTCGGGGGACCGTTTGGGCAAGGAGGGGAGGCGTGGCGCGAGCTGCGCGTGCTCGACGAGGCGGGCCGGCCGTGAGCGCGCTCGGGCGGTGCACGACGTGCACGACATGGCGCGGACGCGGCGTGCTCGGGATCATGCTGGGTGCGGTGTGGTTTCACGAGGGAGCAGAGAGGCATGGGAGAGAAGGGGGGCACGGTGCTGCGCATTGCGGTGCTGCCACCTCTGTTGCCCGGCGCGACATGGCGACGTGCGCACGGCCGCGCCTGTCCCCTGCCGCTCCTCCTCTTCCACGACCTCCTTGCTTCGATTTCTGGCGCGCAGAGAGATGAGTGAGGTGAGAGCACTCGAATGGAGGTATAGGCTTGTTTCAATTTGCTCGAAATCGATCAATTGATCTCGGATTTGAGTTGGTTTAGGAAGAACGGGGTGATGATCATAAGGTGTTTGATGAAATGCATGAACCAGAACAGTGTGTAATTTTTGAGTTTTATTTTCATAATTTGCTTCTCCTATTTTTGTCTAGCTTTGTGGTATGGTTTAATTATATTGGAGGCAAGTGGCACATAGCACTTTTTGATGATTTGAATATTTAAAGAAAGAGTCATAATTTGAAATTAAGTTTTTGAAATGGATATTTTAAAGAGGGAAAACTTGTGGAACTCAAGTAGGAGTGTTTATAATATTACTCCATTGATTTTGGTTTGAAAAAAAATTATGTTTCTTACTTTGGAAAATATTGTGACATGTGTCACATGGTGTTATGCATTGTAATTTGTTTTGTTTGTTTTCTTTTCTTGAAATTTTTAATTAGAGATAGAATTCCACAATCTTGCAAGCAATGCAAACAAAGAATAGGAAAGAAATAAACATACACTAATGGTATAAGAAAAGTTTTTGTTGGCCCATATTTTTGCATTAATAATTATATTAATATTTTGGGATGTTACAGATCCTTCCCCCCTTAAAATATATCTCGTCTCGAGATTTGCTAGGTCTGGACACTAAAGAGGTTTGGGAATTCGCTTCTAAGATAGTATTCGCGTTCCCAAGTTGCTTCATGTTCAGAGTGGTTAGTCCACTGGACTTTGTAGAACTTGATCGTGCGCCTTCGGGTAAGACGAACATCTTCGTCGAGAATCTTGAGGGGCGTCTCACGATAAGTCAGATCTTGATTCAGGTCGATACAATGGTGGTCGATGTTTTTGAAAACATCAGGCTGGTCAGGAACTTCAAGACATTTCCGGAGTAAGGAAATGTGGAAGACATCATGGTAATCTGCTAACTCTTGAGGCAACTCCAGTTGATAAGACACCTCTCCTCGACGGGCAAGGATCTTGAAGGGTCCAATGTACCTTGGCGCCAATTTTCCTTTGACATGGAAACGCTGCATTCCTTTAAGGGGTGTCACTCGGAGATAGACATAATCTCCGATACTGAAGGTGACATCACGACGCTTGGGATCAGCGTAACTTTTCTGACGGGATTGGGAGGTCTTGAGTCGCTCACGGATAAGCTGGACTTGCTCTTCAGCCTCACGGAGGGTATCTGGTCCAAACAGTTTGCCTTCTCCGGTGCCGGACCAATTCAGGAGCGTACGACACTTCTTGCCGTAAAGGGCTTCAAAAGGGGCCATTTGCAGACTAGACTGGTAACTATTGTTGTAGGAGAACTCTGCAAATGGAAGACAATCTTCCCACTTGGATCCATAGGATAGGACACATGCGCGAAGCATGTCCTCTAATATTTGGTTCACTCTCTCAGTTTGGCCTCCGGTCTGGGTATGATAAGCTGTGCTAAATGCTAACTTGGTTCCGAGGGCTTCGTGTAGGGCTTTCCAGAACCTTGAGGTGAATTTTGTGCCTCTATCTGATACAATCCTCTTAGGCACACCATGCAGGCTTACTATTCTGGAAATATACAGGTCTGCTAACTGATTTCCCCGATAAGTGGTGTTGACGGGAATAAAATGGGCAACTTTGGTTAGTCTGTCAACGATGACCCATATTGAGTCATGGCCTCGGTTGGATCTTGGAAGTCCGGTGATAAAATCCATTCCAATCTCATCCCACTTCCACTCGGGAATCTTCAAAGGTTGAAGCAATCCAGCGGGTCGCTGATGTTCAGCCTTGACTCGCTGACAAATATCACACTTGGCTACAAAAACACCAATTTCTCGCTTCATTCCGTGCCACCAAAATCTTTCACGAAGGTCTTGGTACATTTTGGTTCCGCCGGGGTGGATTGAGTAAGGGGTCTCGTGGGCTTCCTTTAGGATTAACTCCTTGAGTTCCGTAACATTAGGGACACAGATACGACCATTGAATCTCAACACTCCTTCAGCATCCTCGGTAAAACCAGGCGCCTTACCGAGAGAAATCTTCTTCTTGATTCCTTCTATACTCTCATGACCTTTCTGGGCTTCCTTGATTTGATCCATCGGAGTTGGAGCTAACTCTAAATGGGCGAGATAACCGCGGCTAACAAGCTCTAGTCCAAAATCTTTGAACTCTTTGAACAGGGCTGACTGTTCTGTTTGGATCATGGCATTCAGGGTGCAGGGTTTGCGACTAAGGGCATCGGCAACTACATTAGCCTTTCCAGGGTGATAATGGATACCGATATCATAATCCTTGATTAATTCCATCCACCTTCTTTGTCGCAAATTTAACTCCTTCTGAGTGAAGATATACTTCAAGCTCTTATGATCTGTATAGATCTCGCAACGATGTCCCGCCAGATAGGAGCGCCACGTCTTCAGAGCAAGGACAACAGAGGCTAACTCCAGGTCATGGGTTGGGTAGTTCTCTTCATGTGGTCGCAACTGCCGAGACAGATACGACACCACTTTGCCTTCTTGCATCAGAACACAACCAAGTCCTAGACGTGATGCATCGCAATACACGTCGAAACTCTTGGTGACGTCTGGCATAATCAGGACAGGGGTTGAGGTCAATCTCTTCTTTAATTCCTGGAAACTCTCTTCACACTTCTGAGTCCATTCAAATTTCTTGTCCTTTTTCAGCAGTTGGGTAAGGGTTTGGCTATACTGGAGAATCCCTCAACGAACTTGCGGTAGTATCCTGCTAATCCGAGAAAGCTTCGGATTTCAGTCACACTAGTTGGGGCTTCCCAGTTCACAATGGCTTGGATCTTCTCTGGGTCAACAGAAATTCCTCCCGCACACACAACATGTCCGAGAAATGCTACTTCACTGAGCCAAAACTCACACTTGCTAAACTTGGCATACAACTGATGCTCTCGGAGGGTTGCTAAAACTAGACACAGGTGTTCAGCATGCTCTTCTTCAGTTTTAGGGTAAATAAGGATGTCATCAAGGAAAACTACCACGAACTTGTCAAGATACTCCATGAAGATCTTGTTCATGAGATTCATAAAATAGGCTGGGGCATTGGTCAGACCAAAGGACATTACGGTGTATTCAAATAAACCGTAGCGGGTGGTGAAGGCAGTCTTGGGAATGTCTGTCTCTCGGATTTTTAACTGATGATACCCTGACCGAAGATCGATCTTGGAAAAGACTCGGGCTCCGTTCATTTGATCGAACAGATCCTTGATCTTTGGGAGAGGGTACTTGTTCTTAATGGTCACATCATTTAACTTGCGATAATCCACACACAGGCGTGTGGTACCATCTCTCTTATCCACAAAAATAATGGGTGATCCCCAGGGTGAAGCACTTGGGCGAATAATCCTTTGCTGAGCATATCTGCTAACTGCTTCTTCAACTCAACCAGTTCT
The DNA here is from genome assembly GCA_026929855.1 of Poa annua. NCBI lineage: Eukaryota > Viridiplantae > Streptophyta > Magnoliopsida > Poales > Poaceae > Poa > Poa annua. Next base: position 217,799,716 of record CM049427.1, on the reverse strand, counting down.
TCCGGATTCATCCGATAAGGTCTTTGGGATATGGGGGCTGTCCCGGGGATAAGTTCAATGATGAACTCAATATCCCGATCCGGCGGCATACCAGGCAATTCTTCAGGAAAGACATCTCGGAACAGGTGAACAACACGGATCTCATCTAGGGTGGGTCGAGCTATGCTCTCATGGCATCCTGGTTGGCGTCGACTGGTTTCTGACACATACTCCACTTCTACTTCTTTGTCGGTGGTGAGGGATACAGCTCTTCTGGCACAGTCAATTCGACCACGGTACTTGGCTAACCAATTCATACCTAGTATGACATCTATTCCTTGGGTTCCTAGAATGATTAAGTCGACTAAGAACTTTTCTCCTTTGATCTCAAGGGAAACGTCCGAGCAAAATGACTTGGTATCTATGGTGGATTATGGGATTTGGATGACCATGGGTTTGGGTAAGAGGTTTCCGACTAAACCTCCCCTAGAAAAAAATTCTTGGGTAACAAAAGAATGAGTAGCACCAGAATCAAACAGAACAGTTGCAGGTACTGAGTTGACAAGGAACGTACCCAGCACAACATCTGGTGCATCCACGGCCTCTTCAGCATTGATGTGGTGCAGGCGTCCCTTGGCAACAGCAACATTTCTGCGGGGTGCGGGGTTCTTGCCATTTCCATTACGGCCTTGGCCGTTGTTCGGCACCTGTGCATCGGGGCGTGGACCATTCTTCTTAGGATTGGGGCATTCTTTGGAGTAGTGACCTTTGGTGCCGCAATTGAAACAGACAACATTGGCATTGGGGTTGAAGTTGTTAGAGTTCCCTCCGGGACGGGTGTTGTCATTGGGACGGTTGAAGTTGTTTGGGTTGTTTGGGTGATTAGGGTAATTGGGGCGTGGGTTTGGTGGCGTTCGATAGGCTGGCTTGGGGTTTTGTGGGTAGGTGCGAGGCTTCTGGCTGCTCAAACCTTCCTGGGCAATCATTCTCCTCTTACGACCTTCAAACATGGACTTGCGCTTGGTCTCCAACTGGATGGCCTTGTCCACAAGTGACTCCAAATCAACAAAGTCATGGATAACCAAAGCGCATTGCAGTTCATCATGAAGTCCGTTCATGAAACGCTCCATCTTCTTCCTCTCGGTGTCGATGTCATCAGGAGCATACCGAGACAAGCCAGTGAACTCATCCAGGTATCCGACCACATCTCTACTTCCCTGCCGCAACTTGCGGAATTCATCCTTCTTCCGCTCAATGAGTCCGCGGGGAATGTGCTTCTTGTGGAACTTCTCCTGGAACTCAACCCAGTTGATAACATAACCAGCTTGCTGGAGAGCCTTGGTAGCTTCCCACCAAGACCGTGCAGGTCCTGCAAGATAGTGGGTCGCATACAGCACCTTCTCAGGTTCTCCCACGGCTGCAACTTCCAGGTTGTTGTTAATGGTGCGAAGCCAATCATCGGCCTCAAGTGGGTGAAGTCCCTTGGAATAGATGGGTGGGTTGGTCTTTTGAAAGTCGCTCAAAGTGGACCGCTGATTTCCTTCACCATTGCCATTGCCATTGTTGTGGTTGTTGTTGTTGTGGTTGTTGTTGTTGTTGTTGTGAGCGGCAGCGATCTGTTGCAGGGCAGCGATATGAGCTTGACGCTCAGTCCGGGCAGCTTGGCGTTCCTCCATGATAAGCGCAAGAAGTTGGGCGGTGGTTGGTTCCGGTGGGGGTGGTGGTCCTCCATCCGTGTTGGAGCGACGGGTGTCCACCATCCTGAAGCACACCGGGTATAAGGGGCAAGCAAAAAGGGTTTTGATCAAGGAAAAGGTTGGTTTCGCGTAGGGATTGACTAACTAAGGATTATAGGAGAAACATTTTACACAGATTAACAAGACTAGCACACACTTATATAGCACAACCATTACATCAAGAGTTCACCATATCAAGCCTACAACATTTTCCCTTAAGCTAAGGTACATAGTGAAAGTTCCAAAAGAACCACAATTTCGACTCTACTAGCGATAGGGGGTCGACCTAATCCTGCGGTAGTACTCAAGTCACTCGCCTACTGAGGTGGAACCTCAGGCTCTGCTACATCAACGTCGGACGGGTAGGGTGGCTCCTTTGGATCCTCCTCCTCGTCATCCTCCTCCTCATAGTCCATCTCCTCCAGATAGTCATCATCGTCGTTGAGGAAAGCGTCGTTCTCCTTGCGGATATCCTCGCCCTCCTCCTTCATCTCGTCAGTACGGAGCTCTAAATCCTCTATCAGCTCGTCCTGCTCTGCAACCTTCTTGCGGATCTTTGCTATGGTCTTCTTCATCTGGGTTCCCTTCTTGAGAAGAGCGATCTTCTCCTCCTTCAGTTGTGCCTCACTCTCGCGACTCTCCTTGAGCGAGAAGCGCTCAAAGTGAGACCGAAGTCTAGCGCACCTCAGATCCTCCTAGGTGCGAAAGAGCATAATCTCCATGTCCAAGATATACTCTCCGAACGTCGGGTGTAGAGGGGACCGAATAGGGTGTCCATCGATGGTGCGCCTCCCGTAGAACTGGAAACGAGAGTTTGTCAACTCCGCCTTGTGTTCCTCACAAAGCCGGGATAGCATCCGCTGCATGGAACGACACAGTCCGTCGTCCCAGTGGACGTCCATGGTGGTAAAGGTGAGCGTCTTGGATCCGGGGGACTTGATGTTCCCACGAACAGACGCCTCGACCAACCAAGACAAGTTCCCGTTACCGGGAGTGTCCACCTGGGCTCCCTTAAACTCAGAAGTGGGGCGACCTAACAGCTTGGTCAACTCGAACAAGTCCTTCTCGAACATCAACTTGCCATCCTTCTCAAGCTGAACGAACTCGGTGAAATGGATCGCCATCTATAATTTTTAGTCAAATTTTTAAGTTAGTGAGATGACAAGTATATCAAAATTTTAATGGAAGGGACAATATGTGAGCAGATTTTTAAGTTTATTAAAATGACAAGTGTGGCAAGTTTTTATGAATATGAGAGAAAACTTAGTAGTTTGTAAGAAGAGAATTTTGCATAAGTGAGAGAGTTAGAGATAAGCATTTTGAAAATAATTCCTTCCTTTGTTTTCTTTAAAACTTAACCTTCGTAATAACTATCTAGCGACCATGCTAATCTAAGGCTCCTAAAGTCGAGATGGCTCTGATACCAGGTCTGTGGGGACCCCGGACTAGCTGTCTGAAGTACCCGATTATGCTTAACACAACGATCCCCTGATCAGTCTGTCGTTGCACATAATCCGAACTGAATACCAAAGTTTACATCCATTACAATACCGAATTAAAGTCTTACATAAATGGTCATTTAGACCCAGTCTTACATAGGTGCCTTCATGGGCCAAACCAAAACAATCAGCGGAACTAAGACGTAGTAGACATCAAATCCTAGCGATGACCCGACAGGCAGTTTACTTATGAAGATCCTTAGTTGGCATAGATGTCGCCATACTCTTCCTAGGCGTAGGGCTCCTCGAAGTCTGGCTACGACAATAGCCAGGGACAAAACTAGTATGAGTACATTTGAATGTACTCGCAAACTACTCCAACATGAGTACACTAGTCTCAATTTTAGTTTCACACTTTTATTTATTTAAAACATCTATGTATCTTTGTTAAAGAAGATAAGGAGATTATAACTACTCTTAATATCTCAATTTTATTAGTTTTCTCCTAAAACTCCTCCTTTTCCGACCAAACCATCATGGTAATTAATCTCCAACTACCTCATACCGATCCGTTGGTATAGGTGTATGGAACATTCCCCACCTCCTTTTCCTTTTTAGAACTCAAAACTTTTCCAAAATTTGCACATGGTCAAAGTAGGGCCTCTGAACTGTCCATATCCGAGGACTCGGCTATTCGAATAGTTTAATTACCCTCTGCAGAGGTAGCACGCTTTTCCCACACTCATCCGATAACTCATCGTGTCAGCCACGTTTCGCCATACCAGTGGTATGCGAAGTTGAGTCACCGACCCTAGTCTTTCCTTTGCTCATGCTAATATAGGATCCTGCCCATATGATACTTTCCATCGACACTTAACCCAACCCGTCGGGATCTAAGTGTGAGGATTCACAGGTTTTATCTGGCGGTGTATAGGGGACATCCTTCTATCCTCCTCCTTATCTACTCATAGAGTTTGAGCGAGGACCCAGGTCAGGGGTAGGTCATTAAACCATCCCCTCATGCATAACGGAGTTATCTCCGTTGATGAGGTATCCCACACTAATATGAGCAAACTATGTGACTAAGCCCTTTCCCATATGTGGGTAAATGTGGTCGCACAGAGTATCGGCTGATTGACGTAAGTACTAAGACACAATGTGCGTTTTATCAAACCACCATTTCCTTTTTCTCCGCTTCAGCACCGACATCTCGGTGTTTCATAGCCACGCAGGTTTTCAAAAGGGTTTGGAATAAAACAATCTTTATTTTTCCATCCTATAATTTATCATATATTTCTACATAGGGTGGCAAAAATAATTACCATATGCTTTTGGAAAAGATTTTATAAGAACCCTTGCTTTAAAAATGACTTTGTAAAAGTAGGTGCATGTATTATGGTGCAAGCTCAGAGAGTAGCTTGCCTTGCTCGGCAAAGTGATCCTGGTCTTGATCTTCAGGTTCCACAAATCCTTCCTCCTCGATATATCCGGCAACGTTTTCTTCTAATACACAACCAAGCAAATACAAACAATCACTAACCTACTCAATCAATCACCACAACAATTCAATCTCAATTGCTCTGAATAGCCACTTCATATATCTAACAATACAATTGGGTCTCAATTTAATTGATTTAACCATTATTCAATTATATTTTAATTAGGGCAGAAACTCGTTGCACATGTTTAATTACACAACTTAAGTTCTGTTGGTCACAAAAATACAAACTAAATTTCTACAGAAAGAAAATGATGTGTAGAAGATGACCCAATTGGATTTGAGTCATTTGGAGTTACCAAACTCCCTACACAATGTTTTGAATCCAGAAGCTAATTAATAAAGTTTTGGACATTATTTAAATTATGTTCATCTAAAAATTAAACCTTTTTAGGGGTGACTAACCATGGTTAAATGTGACCTAATAAAATTAGTTTCAACTAATTTGGATTAACAGAGTATCAGAAACAAACAAGTTTAGATTTTAAACCTTTTATGGTATTTTGAATAGTGTATTTTTATTATATATCCAAATGGAGTGAAACCAATTGGGTTGGATAGATAATTTCATAAGCTTTCCAGAACAGTTGGATTTGTCCCATTTGGAGTTGTAAATCTAAAGTTATGAATTTTCTAAATTTGAGTCCAGTACTGATTTCAATTTAAATCTAAATTCGAATTAAAAATCCCGGAGTGGATAATGTTGAAAAGTCTGACTGGTGGGGCCTACTGGTCAGTGACAGCGTGCGCGCGCGGGAAAAGATTAAAAATCTGACGGGTGGGATCCACTCGTCAGTTTCTTTTTATTTAAACGAACCGGTAAGTCACCGTTGGATTAAGATCCAACGGTCCTCGATCGACCGCGACGCCGGCGACCAAAAACTGGCGGCGCGCTACTCCGGCGACGGCGAGGGGGACGGATAGCTCACCTAGGGGCTCGGGAGGGCGTGGCGCTGGTGCAGGAGGGGTGCGGCGGCTCGGGGAAGCTCGTGGGCGTGGAGGCGAGGCTCGGGGAAGCTCCTGGCGGCGACGGTGTCGAGCTGCTTCCTCCGTGGCGGGGCACGAACTCCGGCGAGCGATTGGCGGCGTTCCTGTGCACGGAAAGGACGGGCGTGAGGGGGAGAAGCCGTGCAGTGATGCGGGGAAGGCTAGGGAGGGCAGAAGAAAGGAAGGGGAGGTCGGGGTGCGGCGTTGCGCATCGGCGTCGACCTCGGGTCTCCGAGCTCGAACTCGAGCAATGGCGAGCTCGAGGTCGCGGCTCCGGCCTTCCCAGCAGCGTACGGTGAGAGGGGAGTGGAGAGGTGAGGGCAGTGGAGTGGTGAGGCAAGGATGGAGCACGGGGTGCCTTTTAAAGCGGCCGGGCGACGCACGGTGGACGCGGTGCAGAGGGCGCCCGCGGACGTGCTAGCTCGCCGTAGGCCGGTGGAGGGGGCGGCTAGGTTGCGGGGTGCTCGGGGGACCGTTTGGGCAAGGAGGGGAGGCGTGGCGCGAGCTGCGCGTGCTCGACGAGGCGGGCCGGTCGTGAGCGCGCTCGGGCGGTGCACGACGTGCATGGCATGGCGCGGACGCGGCGTGCTCGGGATCGTGCTGGGTGCGGTGTGGTTTCGCGAGGGAGCAGAGAGGCATGGGAGAGAAGGGGGGCACAATGTTGCGCATTGCGGTGCTGCCACCACTGTTGCCCGGCGCGACATGGCGACGTGCGCACGGCCGCGCCTATCCCCTGCCGCTCCTCCTCTTCCCCGACCTCCTTGCTTCGATTTCTGGCGCGCAGAGAGATGAGTGAGGTGAGAGCACTCGAATGGAGGTAGAGGCTTGTTTCAATTTGCTCGAAATCGATCAATTGATCTCGGATTTGAGTTGGTTTAGGAAGAACAGGGTGATGATCATAAGGTGTTTGATGAAATGCATGAACCAGAACAGTGTGTAATTTTTGAGTTTTATTTTCATAATTTGCTTCTCCTATTTTTGTCTAACTTTGTGGTATGATTTAATTATATTGAAGGCAAGTGGCACATAGCACTTTTTGATGATTTGAATATTTAAAGAAAGAGTCATAATTTGAATTTAAGTTTTTGAAATGGATATTTTAAAGAGGGAAAACTTGTGGAACTCAAGTAGGAGTGTTTATAATATTACTCCATTGATTTTGGTTTGAAAAAAAATTATGTTTCTTACTTTGGAAAATATTGTGACATGTGTCACATGGTGTTATGTTTTGTAATTTGTTTTGTTTGTTTTCTTTTCTTCAAATTTTTAATTAGAGATAGAATTCCACAATCTTGCAAGCAATGCAAACAAAGAATAGGCAAGAAATAAACATACACTAATTTTATAAGAAAAGTTTTTGTTGGCCCACATTTTTGCATTAATAATTATATTAATATTTTGGGATGTTATAACTTGGCCTCGCAGCGCTCCTCTTGGGCCTCAAGTGTGTTAGCCTCTTGAGGCTCCTCAGTCCCTTCGACATGAACCTCTTGCAGCGGTTGACTCGGGGCGGTCCCCTCTTGAGGCTTTGGGCCTGGCGGTGGCTTTGTGAGGACTGCCCTTTCGTCGAGCTCTTTATCAGGAATCTTTCTTTTTGGAGTGGTTGCACTCTTCTTGTGAAGTACAGCCTCCTCTCTTTCCACCACAAGGACAGCACTGGCTGTTTGTGGAGTAGCTGACAAGTACAGCTTCAGGTGCTCGCCAAGCCTTGGGGCGACCATTACAGGTGGGCTGGCCAAGTACTTCTTCAAGTCCTCAAATGTTTTTTCAGCTTCAGGGGTCCACTTGAAAGTGCCCGTTCTTTTCATGATCTTGAAAAACGGCAGGGCTCTTTCGCCGAACTTGGAGATGAATCAACCCAAGCTGGCCATGCAGCCTGCCAGGCGTTGCATGTCCTTGAGTCTGCGTGGAGGTTGCATGCCTTCTATGGCCTTGATTTTGTCTGGGTTCGCCTCTATGCCCCGATGAGACACGAGGAACCCCAGCAATTTGCCTGAAGGTACTCCAAAGACGCACTTGGCGGGGTTGAGCTTGATGTTCACCTTGCGCAGGCTGGCGAAGGTTTCTTCAAGGTCTCTGAGAAGAGTATTTCCTTCTCGCGACTTCACGATGATGTCATCGACATCTGCTTCAGCGTTTCGCCCCATTTGCCCGCCAAGGGCTATCCTCATTAACATCTGGAAAGTGGCTCCAACATTTTTAAGGTCGAAGGGCATGCAGACGTAGCAATACACACCGCATGGGGTGAGGAAAGCCGTCTTCTCCTCATCCTCTTTAGCCATCTTAATCTGGTGATAACCAGAGAAGGCATCGAGAAAACAGAGGAGGTCGCAGCCTGCCGTGGAGTTCACGATCTGGTCGATTCTGGGCATGGGATAAGGGTCTTTGGGGCAGGCCTTGTTTACATCAGTGTAGTCGATGTAGAGGCGGCCTCCGCCGGCGGGTTTTGGGACTACCACGCCGTTGGAGAGCCAAGTGGGGTGCGCGACTTCGCGAACGACTTTTGCCGCTTTGAGTTTCTCGACCTCCTTGACGATGAATGCTTGCTTCTCGGGGGCTTGCTTTCTTGTTTTTTGCTTGAGGGGGCGCGCGTTTGGGCACACGGCCAAGTGGTGCTCGATCACCTCCCTCGGTACACCAGACATATCTGACGGTGTCCATGCGAACATGTCAGAGTTTGCCTAGAGGAAGGCGTCGAGCGCGCTTTCCTATTTGGGAGGCAGGGCGGCGCCAATGGTGACACTAGCCCCCGAGCCTTCAGCCCCTGAGCTACCTGAGCTCAGAGAGATCTTCTTGGTAGAAGCTGCCTCGGAGAACAACTGCTTCTTCTTCTTGGGCCTCTCGAGAGGCTCTTGGTCCTCTTCTGCGGGGAAGGCCATGGCGGCGGTCTTGTAGGCCGTCTCAACAGCGCGCGTAGCGTCCAGGACATGCCCACGTATGGTGATCGTGCCGGCGCTGCCGGGGATCTTGACCATGTTGTACGCATGGTGCGTGACAGCCATGAACTTCGCAAGCGCGGGGTAGCCGAGGATGGCGTTGTACGGCAGGCCGATGTGCGCGAAATCGAAGTCGATGTGCTCGGTGCGGTAATTTTCCTAGCTCCCGAAGGTGACGGCAAGCCTGACCTGGCCTAGAGGCTCAATCGAGCCGCTGGTGACCCCCGTGAAGGGCCTCGAGGGCATAAGCCGCTCGTAGGGCACTTGAAGCGCTTCGAACGTATCTATGGAGATAACGTTCAGGCCTGCTCCGCCATCAATGAGCGTCTTGGAGACAGCCACACTGTCGATGGTGGGGGTGCAGACCAGCGGGAGGGTTCCAACAGTCTTGGTGGACTTGGGGTGGTCCTGAGCGTCGAAGGCGATGGTGTACTGCGACCACTTGAGGGGCCTGGAGGTTTCCGTGCATGGGAGGGCGGCGTTGAGCTCGCGGGCGAACTGCTTGAACTGGTTGTTCGACTTCGGCGCCTGCGCCCCCCGAGGATGCAGGCAATGGCGCCCCTCGGGGCTTCGTAGCCGCCATCTTCCTCGTCAGGGAGGTTGCAGTTCTTTTCTGCGGCGCTGGCTTGATTTCCAGATGGTTTCTGGTAGCCGCCCTTGCGTCCGCTCCCGCGGTAGCCACGGCCTCGACCGTGGCTGTCGCTACCTTCTGCTTGCTCGCGCTCCTTGCTCAAACTTTTGAGGTCGTAGCAGAACTCCGTAGAGTGGCCGCGCCTGTTGTGGTAGATGTAGAAAGGGCGGTGATCATCTTTCCTCTCTCCAGCCTCGGGGGAGTCCCTGCGGGTGCCTTTTGTGTCAGGCTCCACCGGGAGAACTGCGGTTGCCTTGCGCTTGGGCTCCTCCTTCTTCTTATGGCTCTTGGACCCCTCAGCATGATCGTCCCCTCTCGAGGACATTTTCATGAAGAGGAGTCCCTCTTCAGCCTTGGTGCACTTGTCCGCCATGTCGAACAGCTTGACCACATAGGTGAGCTTGTCGTGGATGCCCAGTTCCTCGAGCATCCTGCTGTTTGTGACGCCCTCGCGGAAAGCGGCGATGACTTGAGTGTCGGGGATGTTCGGGATCTTGTTGCGCACTTGGCTGAAGCGCTGGATATACTTACGAAGCGTTTCATCCTTCCTCTGCACTACAGCGCGCAGATCGTTGTGGGTGAGGGCGCGCTCGTGCGTCCCCTTGAAGTTGGAGACGAACTGCTTGCAGAGCTCCTCCCAGGAGTTCACAGAGTCCTCCGGGAGGTTCAAGAGCCACAACAGCGCAGAGTCGCGTAGCGCGTGGGAGAACCAGTTGGCCATGACCTTGTCGTCTTCCCCCGCAGCTTACATGGAGGTGGTGTAGAGCTGCAGGAACTCGACGGGGTTGCTGGAGCCGTCGTAGCCCTTGGGAAGAGCCGGCCTGAACTTCTGCGGCCAGACCACACGACGCGGAGAGCGAGTGAACGCCATGCAGCCTGAGGTGTACGTAGCGACCCCGTGCTGAAGCGCGCCGCGGTTCTGCTGTCCCGCCTGGCCGAGATCCTCCACGAGGCTGTTCTGGTGGTCTCGCTGGAGCTCCATCCCCACACGAGCGTCGGGCGCGGTGCGCTGCACGATTAAGCAATCGTGTGGCGAGGATGCGTGCGAAGCAGCCCTTTGTGCCGCAGCCGGTGCAGGCCCCGGAGGTGGCGGAGGCGCATTTGTTGCGACCGTGCCCGCGAGAGAGGGGTGCATGTTGGACTGCGACGGAGCGGGGCGCATCGTGGCGATGCCGACGAGGTGGTTGAGGCGTTGGAGCCACTGCTCGTGGGCCTCAGCGGTGGGCTGGTAGCAGAGCAGCTCCTGCGCCATGAGCAGCGCGGTGTGAGGCACAGGGTCTGTCCTCCCCGGGCCCGAGCCGCTTGGGCGCTGCGTCGGGTGCGACGACTGCGCGTCCTCCTGGTGCTCGGCGTCGTGCTCTGGTGCCTCCGTGTTAGGGCCAGAAGGGACATGTTCCTCGTGGCGGGGCCGGCCCCGCCGTGCGCGGGTGGTCGTGGCACCTGGGGGCGCGCGTGCTCCCGCGGGCGCACGTCGGTTGACCCGAGCGGCGCGGGTGGCGCGCGTGTTCACCATGGCGCGGAGACGAACTCGAAGGTTGGTGACGCGCCTCAATCCCCTACCTGGCGCGCCAAATGTCGGGTTATGACTCCCAGGAATCGGGGGTAGTCACTTCCTGAAGTGTAGTTCGAGAGGGGATTGAACGCGGAGGTCTAAACCCTCAAGTGGCTCCGCGACGTTGCTCGTCGGACCCGAAGAAGACGCACACCCGACCAAGGAAGACACCGTCCTTTACCCAGGTTCACGGCCCTCGTGAGGAGGTAAGACCGCTACTCCTGCTTGTCTGTATTATATGTGGAGGATTACAGTACAATTGAGCTTGCCGGAAGCCCCCTTGAGGCAGTTCTTGCCTGGAGAGGGAAGCGATGATCTTCTTCCTCCTCCAGCCAGAGGCTAACCTAACCAGCTTTGCTAGGGTTTACAAGGATGTTTTGCACGCAAAGGGCCGACCCTTGCTACGATGGATGTCTTCTCTCTTTTATAGGCGCCTCGGGCCTTCTCATTTGGCTTGGCCTTCAAGGTGGCTCCCACTTGCCAGTGGCGGGGCGGAGCACGAGTCCACCGTGCTCACTCCGTCCATGGACTCGGTCCACTGTTGATAAAGGTGGCGTCGTGGCCGACAGGCGGCCGACCGTGTGGTACTATCAGCAGAGCGGGCAGTCTCTGAGGTGGAGCCCGCGATGACGATCTCCGTTGGAGGGTTGCGCCGTCCACCTGCTTTATCGTCATAGTAGAAGGTCCTCACAGCTGTGCAGCAGGCGGAGCAGCTTTGTTGACCGCTTTATCACCAGGGACAGCGGCGGGGGTGTGCGCGCCACTGCACGAGCATGGCAGAGGTCACGTGCGCTCTGTCGTGCTTCCTTGGACGCGACGTTTCCCTCCAGGCCTGAGGGGAGATTCCTGTTGGACTCCCCTCAGGCGGTTTGGTGCCTCGGGGGGGGGGGGGGGGGTCCCCTGAGGCGAGGGGTCCCTTGAGGCCCTCGCTTCCTCTTCAGGCCCTCGAGGGGAATCGCCTCTCGAGGGTCCCGCCAGACGGTGACGCCTGGTCCTTAGTCGTTTCGTCCGTCTGGCCCGCGAGCGAGGCCTGGGGGGAATGGGCTCTTGATACCCCAGTTCCCACTGGGCCGACACAGATCATTTGCTACGGGTGCAAAAAGGAAGGACATTACATCAGTGATTGTCTAGAGGGAAAATCCAAGACTAGCGACAAGAGTGTTTTCACAAAACGAGACTTTTGCCAAGTCACTAGCTCAGAATGTAAGCACAAGGGACACTGGACCGATAAAGGCCCAGAGGAGAAACATCAAAACTGCCAAGGGAAGAAGTTTAAGGAATGCCCCGCCAACTCCCACAAGAAAGACATCAGTCATGTGATATGTTACAAATGCAAAGTTACAGGGCACTATGCTAGTGGATGTCCTGAGAAGATGAAGAATAAGTTACTTAATGGGTCGAGCAGCGGAAATTAAGTTCCTAAACAATTCTTTTATCCACACGACACTTTGATACAAGTACAATTTTGGAAAGGTTATAAATCAGGAGAAGGATATGAAGTAGTTTTTGGAAAATTTCCGATTAGAGTTGGTTTTGTGTTACGCTATCCCAATAGTTTGAGAGTTGATAGATTAGTAACGTTTTTCATACAGATAGAATAAGTGGGAGTTTCGAACCTTAGTTCGTGCCTATGGAAACTATCTACGTGTTAAGACAAGTGAGGATAACCACGAGCAAGGTTTTGTAGTTACCCTGGAATGAGAGTTTGTGCCTACCATGAGAGTATCGATAGAAATAGTTTGGTGTTTACTGACGAGGTGTTAACTCGACAAGTCCCAGGGTTGTGCACCCCGGGTTGATTGATGGGGAGAGAGATGAGTGCAGGTGGTCACGACGGCTGACAAGCAAGGATTTACCCAGGTTCAGGCTCCCGGAGGATAAAACCCTACTCCTGCTTGTCTGGTTATTGATGCGAGTTGTGGTTACAATGGCGAGATTGCGATCTCGCTAGGGTTTGTGCCGTAGCTATGAGCGTTTCCTCTAGGACGGGCAACCCTCCTGGCTTTATAGGTAGCCAGGTCTCGGGCGTTTGGTACAGATATGGCAGGTTACAAGACCTAACCGAGTTGGACTAGGATACGTGGTACCCCGAGTGGGCCTTATGTGGGCCTTTCCATGCTTGGCGCGGCCCAGGTAGCCTTACGGTGGGCTAGTCGAAAGGTAGCCCCACGTCAGTAGCCCCCGAGTGCTTGGTCGAAGCGCAGCGTCGGGCAAAGGACTTCCTTCTCCTGGACGCGGCATTGGATTGCTTGATCTTGAGCTTGAACTTGATTTCCTCAGTCGAACAGGCCTCTCCCGATGGGAGTAACCTTTGCAGTCGAATTACTTTGTCTTGTTCTTCATGTGAAGCTTGCTTCTATTCGGCCTGTTGGCTTACTTGTAGATCTGATTCGGCTGCGGGAGCTTACTCGACTTTCTTCGTCACCCGAATAGACGTTTCGGGTTCTCAGATTGGCACTCTGTCTTGTTCCTGAAAACAATAGTTAAAGAAATTCGACTCCAGCCGTTGAGGGCTTACAGAGGATGCTTTAGTCGTTAATGCTTCGACTGAGTCTACTGGGAGCGCGAACAGTGCTCCCGATGGGAGTAGCCCCCGAGATTAAGCTGAATTGCTTGTAATTGAGGTTAATCTCAAAAACTTCTCAGTCGAAAAGAGATCACTGACACCCTCCCGATGGGATTGACGTTTAGGAACTCGCTGATGGAACCACTGTCCTTTTTTATTTGAGTGCTCATTCAGCCCGACGGCCTACTTGGTGGATTCGACAAACATATCGAGTATTTGCTCAGCCACACGACCTACTGCATTGTTGGACCTGTATGGCGCAGCCCCCGAGTGTTCGAGTGCGGCCTAGGTTTTCTTGTTGGACCTGTATGGCGCAGCCCCCGAATGTTCGAGTGACGGCTTAGGTTTGACTTAGACCTGTGCGGCGCAGTCCCCGAGTGCTTCGGGTGGCGGCCAAGGATTTTTCGAGTTATACCTGTATGGCGCAGCCCCCGAGTGTGTCGGGTGACGGCCTAGGTTTTCTTGTTGGACCTGTATGGCGCATCCCCCGAGTGTTCGAGTGACGGCCTAGGTTTGACTTAGACCTGTGCGGCGCAGCCCCCGAGTGCTTCGGGTGGCGGCCAAGGATTTTTCGAGTTATACCTGTATGGCGTAGCCCCCGAGTGCGTCGGGTGACGGCCTAGGTTTTCTTGTTGGACCTGTATGGCGCAGCCCCCGAGTGCGTCGGGTGACGGCCTAGGTTTGACTTAGACCTGTGCGGCGCAGCCCCCGAGTGCTTCGGGTGGCGGCCAAGGCGAATTTGTTTGTGACCTGTGCGGCGCAACACCCGGGAGAGCATCAGGTGTGGCCGAGGCGAATTTGTTTGTGCGCGGCGGTCTGGAGTCGACGCGGCGGAGTGGTGCCGTAGAGGCAGTCGACGCGGCGGACCGGAGTCGACGCAGCGGAGTGGTGCCGTAGAGCCAGTCGACGCGGCGGGCCGGAGTCGACGCAGCGGAGTGGTGCCGTAGAGGCACTCGACGCGGCGGACCGGAGTCGACGCAGCGAAGTGGTGCCGTAAAGGCAGTCGACGCGGCGGACCGGAGTCGACGCAGCGGAGTGGTGCCGTAGAGGCATTCGACGCGGCGGACCGGAGTCGACGCGGTGAAGTGGTGCCGTAGAGGCAGTCGACGCGACGGACCAGAGTCGATGCAGCGGAGTGGTGCCGTAGAGGCAGTCGACGCGGCGGACCAGAGTCGACGCAGCGGAGTGGTGCCGTAAAGACAGTCGACGCGGCGGACCGGAGTCGACGCGGCGAAGTGGTGCCGTAGAGGCAGTCGACAAGGCGGACCGGAGTCGACGCGGCGGAAGTAGTGCCGTAGAGGCAGTCGATGCGGCGGACCGGAGTCGACGCAGCGGAGTGGTGCCGTAGAGGCAGTCGACGCGGCAGACCGGAGTCGACGCAGCGGACTGGTGCCGTAGAGGCAGTCGACGCGGCGGACCGGAGTCGATGCAATGGAGTGGTGCCGTAGAGGCAGTCGACGCGGCGGACCGGAGTCGACGCGGCGAAAGTAGTTGACGCGGCGAAGTGGTGCCGTAGAGGCAGTCGACGCGGCGGACCGGAGTCGACGCGGCGGAAGTAGTTGACGCTGCAGACCGGAGTCGACGCGGCGGAGGTAGTGTGGTGCAGGGAGTCAAAGCGGCGGACCGGAGTCGGTGTGACGCAGCGGAGATGACGGTGCGGAGGTGGTGAAGGCACTCGAGTCGCTTGTCGAGTGCAGCGATGAACTTGTTGTTGTTGACGAAACGCCAACCCCCGAGTGTATGTGACGCCCTCCCAGGGAGCAGGCTATTTACGCCAATACTGTGTAGCAGTTAATCCAACAGAGTCGACGTAGTAGTTACCCACGACGTGGAGACGAGCGAGTAGGGCACGTGCGATCGAGATTGGTGTAGTAGACTCGATCCGCGCGGCCGTTGCTGAGGTTGTCGATGCAGTCGACGCAGATGCGATCTTCCCGGGGCGACAGGAGCGATCTTTGCGGGTGTGACGGATGCGATCTTCGCGGGTGCGGCAGATGCGATCTTCGCGGGGGCGGCAGATGCGATCTTCGCGGGCGCGGTAGATGCGATCTTCGCGGGCGCGGTAGATGGCGGCGGTAGATTCGCCGATGCGGGTGCTGCCGCGCGTGGCGCGGTTGCCGCGGACCTGAGTATTCCGCGACTGTCGGCGAAGCAGCATACGGAGCCGAAGGTGAAGTGTATACCTCTGTCCAGATCGGCGTACACCGAGCGGCGAGCCGGAGGGTGGAGGACGTACTCGAAGGTGCCGAAGCGGATCGATTCCCTGGCGACGCGGACGTCAGTCTTCATTGCCGATGGAGCCGGAGCGACCATGATTCCAACACTTTTTTGCTTTTTCCACAGACGGCCCCAATTGACGAGGTGTTAACTCGACAAGTCCCAGGGTTGTGCACCCCGGGTTGATTGATGGGGAGAGAGATGAGTGCAGGTGGTCACGACGGCTGACAAGCAAGGATTTACCCAGGTTCAGGCTCCCGGAGGATAACACCCTACTCCTGCTTGTCTGGTTATTGATGCGAGTTGTGGTTACAATGGCAAGATTGCGATCTCGCTAGGGTTTGTGCCGTAGCTATGAGCGTGTCCTCTAGGACGGGCAACCCTCCTGGCTTTATAGGTAGCCAGGTCTCAGGCGTTTGGTACAGATATGGCAGGTTACAAGACCTAACCGAGTTGGACTAGGATACGTGGTACCCCGAGTGGGCCTTATGTGGGCCTTTCCATGCTTGGCGCGGCCCAGGTAGCCTTACGGTGGGCTAGTCGAAAGGTAGTCCCACGTCAGTAGCCCCCGAGTGCTTGGTCGAAGCGCAGCGTCGGGCAAAGGACTTCCTTCTCCTGGACACGCCATTGGATTGCTTGATCTTGAGCTTGAACTTGATTTCCTCAGTCGAACAGGCCTCTCCCGATGGGAGTAACCTTTGCAGTCGAATTACTTTGTCATGTTCTTCATGTGAAGCTTGCTTCTATTCGGCCTGTTGGCTTACTTGTAGATCTGATTCGGCTGCGGGAGCTTACTCGACTTTCTTCGTCACCCGAATAGACGTTTCGGGTTCTCAGATTGGCACTCTGTCTTGTTCCTGAAAACAATAGTTAAAGAAATTCGACTCCAGCCGTTGAGGGCTTACAGAGGATGCTTTAGTCGTTAATGCTTCGACTGAGTCTATTGGGAGCGCGAACAGTGCTCCCGATGGGAGTAGCCCCCGAGATTAAGCTGAATTGCTTGTAATTGAGGTTAATCTCAAAAACTTCTCAGTCGAAAAGAGATCTCTGACACCCTCCCGATGGGATTGACGTTTAGGAACTCGCTGATGGAACCACTGTCCTTTTTTATTTGAGTGCTCATTCAGCCCGACGGCCTACTTGGTGGATTCGACAAACATATCGAGTATTTGCTCAGCCAAACGACCTACTGCATTGTTGGACCTGAATGGCGCAGCCCCCGAGTGTTCGAGTGCGGCCTAGGTTTTCTTGTTGGACCTGTATGGCGCAGCCCCCGAGTGTTCGAGTGACGGCTTAGGTTTGACTTAGACCTGTGCGGCGCAATCCCCGAGTGCTTCGGGTGGCGGCCAAGGATTTTTCGAGTTATACCTGTATGGCGCAGCCCCCGAGTGTGTCGGGTGACGGCCTAGGTTTTCTTGTTGGACCTGTATGGCGCAGCCCCCGAGTGTTCGTGTGACGGCCTAGGTTTGACTTAGACCTGTGCGGCGCAGCCCCCGAGTGCTTCGGGTGGCGGCCAAGGATTTTTCGAGTTATACCTGTATGGCGTAGCCCCCGAGTGCGTCGGGTGATGGCCTAGGTTTTCTTGTTGGACCTGTATGGCGCAGCCCCCGAGTGCGTCGGGTGACGGCCTAGGTTTGACTTAGACCTGTGCGGCGCAGCCCCCGAGTGCTTCGGGTGGCGGCCAAGGCGAATTTTTTTGTGACCTGTGCGGCGCAACAGCCGGGAGAGCATCAGGTGTGGCCGAGGCGAATTTGTTTGTGCGCGGCGGTCTGGAGTCGACGCGGCGGAGTGGTGCCGTAGAGGCAGTCGACGCGGCGGACCGGAGTCGACACAGCGGAGTGGTGCCGTAGAGCCAGTCGACGCGGCGGGCCGGAGTCGACGCAGCGGAGTGGTGCCGTAGAGGCACTCGACGCGGCGGACCGGAGTCGACGCAGCGAAGTGGTGCCGTAAAGGCAGTCGACGCGGCGGACCGGAGTCGACGCAGCGGAGTGGTGCCGTAGAGCCAGTCGACGCGGCGGACCGGAGTCGACGCGGTGAAGTGGTGCCGTAGAGGCAGTCGACGCGGCGGACCAGAGTCGACGCAGCGGAGTGGTGCCGTAGAGGCAGTCGACGCGGCGGAGTGGTGCCGTAGAGGCAGTCGACGCGGCGGACCGGAGTCGACGCGGCGAAGTGGTGCCGTAGAGGCAGTCGACGCGGCGGACCGGAGTCGACGCGGCGGAAGTAGTGCCGTAGAGGCAGTCGACGCGGCGGACCGGAGTCGACGCAGCGGAGTGGTGTCGTAGAGGCAGTCGACGCGGCGGACCGGAGTCGACGCGGCGGACCGGAGTCGACGCAGCGGACTGGTGCCGTAGAGGCAGTCGACGCGGCGGACCGGAGTCGACGCAGCGGAGTGGTGCCGTAGAGGCAGTCGACGCGGCGGACCGGAGTCGACGCGGCGAAAGTAGTTGACGCGGCGAAGTGGTGCCGTAGAGGCAGTCGACGCGGCGGACCGGAGTCAACGCGGCGGAAGTAGTTGACGCTGCAGACCGGAGTCGACGCGGCGGAGGTAGTGTGGTGCAGGGAGTCGAAGCGGCGGACCGGAGTCGGTGCGACGCAGCGGAGTTGACGGTGCGGAGGTGGTGAAGGCACTCGAGTCGCTTGTCGAGTGCAGCGATGAACTTGTTGTTGTTGACGAAACGCCAGCCCCCGAGTGTAGCAGTTAATCCAACGGAGTCGACGTAGTAGTTACCCACGACGTGGCGACGAGCGAGTAGGGCACGTGCGATCGAGATTGGTGTAGTAGACTCGATCCGCGCGGCCGTTGCTGAGGTTGTCGATGCAGTCGACGCAGATGCGATCTTCCCGGGGCGACAGGAGCGATCTTTGCGGGTGCGACGGATGCGATCTTCGCGGGTGCGGCAGATGCGATCTTCGCGGGGGCGGCAGATGCGATCTTCGCGAGCGCGGTAGATGCGATCTTCGCGGGCGCGGTAGATGCGATCTTCGCGGGTGCGGCAGATGCGATCTTCGCGGGCGCGGTAGATGGCGGCGGTAGATTCGCCGATGCGGGTGCTGCCGCGCGTGGCGCGGTTGCCGCGGACCTGTGTATTCCGCGACTGTCGGCGAAGCAGCATACGGAGCCGAAGGTGATGTGTATACCTCTGTCCAGATCGGCGTACACCGAGCGGCGAGCCGGAGGGTGGAGGACGTACTCGAAGGTGCCGAAGCGGATCGATTCCCTGGCGACGCGGACGTCAGTCTTCATTGCCGATGGAGCCGGAGCGACCATGATTCCAACACTTTTTTGCTTTTCCCACAGACGGCCCCAATTGACGAGGTGTTAACTCGACAAGTCCCAGGGTTGTGCACCCCGGGTTGATTGATGGGGAGAGAGATGAGTGCAGGTGGTCACGACGGCTGACAAGCAAGGATTTACCCAGGTTCAGGCTCCCGGAGGATAACACCCTACTCCTGCTTGTCTGGTTATTGATGCGAGTTGTGGTTACAATGGCGAAATTGCGATCTCGCTAGGGTTTGTGCCGTAGCTATGAGCGTGTCCTCTAGGACGGGCAACCCTCCTGGCTTTATAGGTAGCCAGGTCTCGGGCGTTTGGTACAGATATGGCAGGTTACAAGACCTAACCGAGTTGGACTAGGATACGTGGTACCCCGAGTGGGCCTTATGTGGGCCTTTCCATGCTTGGCGCGGCCCATTTAGCCTTACGGTGGGCTAGTCGAAAGGTAGCCCCACGTCATTTACGCTGAAGAAAGTCAACTACGAGTTGTAAGCCTGCCAAGGACATCAAAGGAATAATGAGTTGATGTCGTGAAAACCTCTCATATTGGACTTCTTATATGCCCAAGGAGTGACCCTTCTGAGTGAAAAGATGTTCAGCCGACTTTTTACAGTTGTTCACAACTCTGTCGTGAAGCAAAGTTTTACGCAAACCATCTTGAGGAAAACTACAAGCTGTATGAGAAACACCTACCTATTGGAAGGGAAGAGTGGATAATCACAAAAGCCAAGGTGTGGTACCAAGTATCAATCGGTTCAATCATGGTAAGGTGCTAGTACAAGCCTGGTGGAATAAGGAACGAGGAAGCATCATCCGACAACTCCAGTTTACCTAACGAGGATTTATGAACCCATATAAGACCTTTTTGAAGCAAGAAAGTTTAGACTATCCATGAAAGTTTTCTTTTAAGGGTGGTAGCCCACCCAATTGCCCTAACCCCGGATATCCAAACCTATCTTTCTTTCTAGCCTCTTCGAATCTCGGGACGAGATTCCTTTTAAGGGTGGTAGTCTGTAACATACCAAAATTTTGGAATGTTTAAAAATTCACTGAATTTTAAAACTTAATTTATATTAAAATAGAATCACCTTTAACCAAGAAGATCAAACAAAAAGGATTTGACGACTCCTTGAAAAACATTATGATATTAATTGAATCAAGTAACTTCATTTCCAAACTTAAGTGTTGAACCTTAAATGATATCCTAATTACTTATTTAATCCTAACACCATATTTGTAAAGTACCTTCAATTATTTTAGGTATGCTCATTTCAAAATGTTTTGTATAAGTTATTAATTCAAAAACATTACATTTGGAATTCATAATAAACCCTAGGTCAATATTTTAAAGTCATAAAACTATTTGAAATATTTTCCTATTTTTAAATATAGATTTGACTCAAGTATATGATTTTGAAAATGGATTTGAAATTATTATTTTAAGCATAGGTGTTGTGATATCTCTTTTGATTTTATTAAGATAGAAATCTTTTTTTAATTCAATTTTCAATTCTATAAAGAGTGTCAAATAATTTTATTTGAAAATTTGTATTTCAAATGTTTTGAAAACATGTAGTATTTGATGGTTAAATGAAAGATTTGATTTATACAAAACTATAGAAAGTGGTTTGAACTCATTTGGATAAATAATACAAAAGATATAAGTTAAGTCATAAAATAGAAAAGGGAAAAGAAAAGAATAAAAAAAGATTTAAATAGGCCAGCCCAGCTCTTACCTGTTGCCCGTGCAACGCTTAGAGGCCCAGCTGCGGCCCAGCACAGGAGACACGCCTCTCTCTCTATGACAGGTGGGCCCCACCTGTCAGGACCTTCTTCCTTAAACCGCTGCCACGACCAGGAGCATGACGCCATGACCGCGCCCACGATCCCGCCCCACTCCTCGCTCCCTCGAGCACCCCACGACGTACTCGTGGCCTCTTTTAAATGCCCATGATCCCGGCCTCCTTTCCCCTCTCTCCCCCTCCGAGTTTGTGCCTCAAGGCTGCCGGAAACGCTCGTCGGAATCCGCCCCAGCCATCGCCGCATTTCCTCCGATTCCTGCGAGGTTAGCACTTCCTGGAACCCTAGATCCTCCAAAACTTCTTCCCCATGTGTTGCCGCATCGTTCTGACCCCTTTATTTGATTTTTCGGAACCGTAGCCTCGATTTCGTCCACGCTCAAAGATCGCCGGAAGGTTGTCCGCGCCACTTCAGCTCCATCCGAGCACCCCCGCCGTTCAGGGACGAGTTCTTCGTCGACGACCTCTCCTTCTTCTTCCTCATACCGCGACGCGCCTCCTCATCCCCTTACCCAAGCCAAAGGAGCACCGGAGTGAAGAGAGTGTCCACGCCCGAGCCGCTGCACCGCCTCCACCATCGTCTCCGACGACCTAGCGCTGCCCGGTGAGACCCTCTCCCTCTCATCCGTTCGATCAGGAACAAATGGCCGAGATTAGATCGCCTTTTGAAAACGAATCCGTACGCCCAGTCAACGCCGCGTCAGCACCACG
Source organism: Poa annua (assembly GCA_026929855.1). Taxonomy (NCBI): domain Eukaryota; kingdom Viridiplantae; phylum Streptophyta; class Magnoliopsida; order Poales; family Poaceae; genus Poa; species Poa annua. The sequence goes on along the minus strand of CM049427.1, from coordinate 217,778,391 downwards.
TCACTGCCACGTCAGCACAGTTTTTCTGATTTTTTTATTTCGAATAGAATTAAATGGTAGCTTAGCAGAAAAGCCTCTGCCACTTTGAACCATCATAACTTTTCATCCACAAAGCCAAATTTGTCAAACTTTATACCATTGGAAAGCCCTTGACATGAAGTATCTTGTAGCACTGTCCAAATTCTATTTTGAATAGTTTAAATTAATTCAAATTTCAAATAGATGATTTGTGTAAATTTGACCTAGATTTGAATTCACAAGTTCAGAACTTGTAAGTAAAATATTTCAGGAAACCTTATGATATGTACAATAATGCTACACTGTTAAAAATAAATTTGAGTAATGTTATTTCCATTTAAAAATCAGAAACCCCATTTTGTATGTTGTTAACATAGTTTAAATTCTATTAATCTTAGGAAAATGTTTTCTCTTACAAAAATAACACAAATACTTTCTTTTGACCATAAGTAATAAAACTAACCCTACTCGACCATTCTTGAAATATAAATTGTAGAAATATGTTTAAATACTTTTAGATGTATTAGAATTGTAAACTCTAATATCTAAATGTGTTAAACCCTTTTGAACCAAATTAATGTGCGATCTTTCGAGACCCAAACTTTAGAAACTTTTGATAAAATGAACAAACTGAATTTAGACCATCCCCTGACCACAACTAGCAAACCCTAAGTCTTGTCACATTAATTCCTTTTGTAAATTGAATTATGTGATAAGACCTGACAATAAAATAAATGAACTAAAACAACTATTGTTGAACACATTTATTGCGATGCTTGACTTTTGTGTTATGTGGTTGTCGAATTGTTTGTTTATTGTATTCTTTTTTCATCGTATAGATTGAACAAAGTGAAACGTTCTTCGTTGAAGAGTGTGAGAAACGACAAACTATCAAAAGGCAAGTGACACTCATAAACCACCTATTATTTTTCACTATATGCATAGTAGTGTTTTTCTGTAGTATGCATGTTAGGAGTTGTGTGCAGTTACTTTATTAAGCTATGCTCCTATATAGTGTTTAGCTATCCCCCACCCTGAGGTTAGAAGCAAGAACACTTAGTAGGATGCTTAGCCAAGCAATGAAAAATGTTTTGACTAGTTTGATAGTAAAAATTAATGAAGTTAATTAATGAACTACCTGGGTGCTGGTTGGAGAACCGTGGTGGGTGGCTACTCAGGGGGTCCATTTCTATGGTCCATATCTATGGTAATCGCCTTGGTGGAAGCGCACAATTGTGGAAAGTCACCCAGGCTTAAAGAGATTGTAGACGCACCTTGCTTAGTAGCTTCCAGTGCAACCACAAGTCATATGGGCTCTGTCTTGACCATATAAGTTGCGAGACCCCGAGGTCCGCGTGACCAGCAGATGTAGGATGATAGGTGGGGATGGGTCCGCTTTATGGATTTTGGGGAATTGCTTCTGAAAGGTCTCGTCTCGGTCTTCTCTTTTCTATTTCATAATTGGGTGACATGGACGAGGGAATGATTGGGTCTTGTGGTGAAAGTGCACACCCTCTCGAGAGTTAAAAACTAAGTATACTTAGCCGTGTCCCCGGTTATGGACATTTGAGCAACTAGACAGGGCAGATGTTGAAGATCTCCTCATCCCAATTTCTATAATAAAATTTGATGGGTGAACAAGGGTTTGGAGAGCTCACCGCTTTTTATAGGTGGTGCTCGTTGTGAGTAGTTTTCAAAGTTGTTCACCGTTTTCTAACGGTGGTACTCTTTGTTGTCAAAGGTGTTCACTGTTGTCTATCAGTGGTACTCCTTGTCTAAAATGAAAAGTTGTTTCATAAATGATAGGACAAAACTGGCTTTATGCAAATCAGACTGAAACTCCACCGAGCCAAATATGCATGTAGATATAGTCTTAGTAATTTTAGTTACAAAGTGACATCTTGCTGTCACAATTCAATTTTGCTGACCCAATATAGTTTGGGCTGCAACTCACCATTGCAGGACCCTCAGACGAGGAGTAAGGATTGTTAGGGTCGCGAGTCTCCAACCAACATGGCTTGCCTGTGGCACATCATGAAGATGGAGCTCACTTATCCATTTGCTTTCCGTTGTGTGCTTATTTCGGTTTGAGCTAACCATGGGCTATGCACCTTGTATCGAACCCTTTTATGTGTGGATCACTTTTATGTGTGGATCATCATGTAATGAATATTGATGCAATGTAATGATATTTCATCTTAAACTATATGTGCTAGCAAGTCGATCCAGGGACTAGCACTATACATAGGAGGTCGCTACCTTATAATAAGGAGGGCCTTTACACTGAGATTGGAATGGTGTGGTGGAGTTGGATTGCAGGGAAGGATACGAAACAGAGGACCCCCAATATGGCTCTATTGGGTGGAAGCTCTCTTCTATGAAACAATGCGTACTGGAACACTCGAAATTTTGAACGCATGACACATGTTCAGTAAACTTTGAAGTATATGTATACATCTATTCAGTTTATTCTGATAAAATTTTGAACGCATGACGCATGACACATGTCGCTAGCTAAACAGCCGCGCATACCGGAGCAAACCGAACAGAGAGATAGGATGATTCGAAGCCGTGAAGAAGAGATACGTGAGTAGGAGATTACCTGAAGCGCAGCGGATCGCGCGGCGTCTCGCCCGCCATCTCGCGCCGAGCGAATCCGTGGAATGAAGGGGACCTGCTGTGCACGCCATCAATGAAGTGGGGAATGAGACGATCGCACATGTAGGCTATGGAGGATGAGGGGAGGATTTGGGGAGCCTTGGCGGTGCTTGCCGGCCGGAGTGGGAGCTCGGCCGGTGATGGGAGGAGGGAAGGGGTGAGGTGAGGGGAGCCTGCCTGGGCACTTTTGTCCTGCGTGGCACGTTCGCTTTTCCACGTGGGAGCGAGACCGGTGGTCGCACGTGGGAGATGATATGACATGCCGCTTTGCTTCGCTCCGCTTGCTTGTCCCCCGCTTGCGCCTTGGTTGGTACTTGGGACTTGGGACTTCGGATCCCTGGCTCCCTGCGCAGGTCTCGGACCACCGCCACATTTTGAAATCAAATCGAGTCCGTTTTGAACCGTTTGCATTGGAACTCGGACATGTATGAGACTTTGTCCTCCCCCTTGTCCATTTTCCCGACGCTCTCCCAGTTACCCGAGTGTCTTTTTTATCAACATTTGATAGATTTGTTTTAGAAACTTTAAAAAAAATAGCATACAATTGCATCAAAGAAATAATTGTAAATTTCGTAAATATCATAACAATTTGCATTGTGCCCTACAAAAACAAGATTAGGAACATAACAAGTTTAGGCAAAATATCATAACAATTTGCATTGTGCACTATTAAAAGAGTCCATAAGCGCACGAGTGTGGTTGTGATTGATTGGCGACGTCGCGACCCTATTCATCATCAGCGGCAGGTCCGGCTGACGTGGGGCTACTCTCCGACTACCCCACGATGAGGATACCTGGGTCACGCCAAGGCTGCGGAAGCCCAAAGAAGGCCCAATAGGTGTATCGTGTGACCTAGTTCTAGTCGGTAAGGTCATACGACTCATACCATATCTATAATTGCCATCGGCACCGTTCACCTGGGACCTGGCCTACCTATAAAGGCCAGGAGGGTTGCTTGTCCAAAGGACACGCTCATAGCCGCCACCACAAACCCTAGCGAGATCGTCATCTCGCCATTGTAACCACTACTCGCAATCAATACCAGACAAGCAGGAAGTAGGGTATTATCCACCGGGAGCCTGAACCTGGGTAAATGCCTCGCTTGTCAGCCGTCGTGATCACCAACGCTTCTCTCTCCCCCTCAATCAACCCGGGGTGGACAACCCTGGGATTTGCCGAGTTACACCCTCGTCAATTGGCACCGTCTGTGGGAAGAACGAGCGTTGGAATCATGGTCGCACTGGCTCCATCCATGAAGAAGATCGACGTCTGCATCACCCGGGAGCCAATCCGCTTCGGCTCCTTCGAATACGCTTTCCACCCGCCGGCCCACCGCTCGGTGTACGCCGATCTGTACGAAGGTATACACATCACCTTTGGTTCCATACATTGCTTCGTGGACAGTCGTGGAATATTCAGGTCCACGGCAACCGCGCCACGCGCGGCGGTGACACCCGCATCGGCTACCATCGCGCCGCACCCGCCGTCGCCTACCACGGAGGTCGCGCCTACCACAACTGTGAAGATCGCGTCTCCGACCGATCAACCCGCATCTACATCGACTACGTCAATCACCTCGACAACGGCCATGCAGATCGAGTCTACTTCGACCATCTCGATCGCACGGCTGGCAAAATCAAGATCTACTCGAACTTCGACTGCGTCAACCGCACCCACGCGTGCAACCAAGATCGTGCTACCGACAGCCGTGTCACGCAAATGTTCATGGACTCATCAAGTCTTCCCCAAACCAATCGCGCTCGCTCCGGCGACTGCGAAATCGTCCTCCACGACCGCGATAAAGACCGCGGGAAGACGCAACGACGGCTATGCAGCCTATCACATGGCAGCAATTTTTTATCCCGAGCAAGGCTCGGATGACGGAAGCAGCAGCGGCAGCGTAAACACCCCTACCCAAGTTTACCCCGCGCAAGTCTTCGTGGCTGGCACAGTGCTTCCAGAAGGCAATGACGAACCCGCATATCCACTGGAGGTGGTCATGCCTGAGCAGGTGACGCGGCTCACCATCACGCGCAACATGGCGATCAGGCCTATGAAGCACGTCGACGACGGCACGTTTTCGCCACCCGATGCACCTCGGGACGATCAGATGGCAGTCTAGTACTTGTTGCGCAAGGAAGGCGAGCGACTTCACGCGGAAAAAGCCGAGCTCCTCCGGCGCAAGAGGGAGGCTGACGCGTCAAGCGCCAGACAGGCTGCCTACTAATTTACCTCCTCCACAGAAGTCAACCAAGGAGCACGGCGACACAGAGCTCGCGTGCCCCTTATGACGGAAGCCGATCGAGCCAGGGTCACCCGCAACCTCGACTCTTCCTTCGTAACCGAGGACGAAAACGGGATACCCGTCCCCAAAACGGCGAACGCTGCTATCATGGCAGTCGAAACATACCTTCGGCTCACACAGCCACCGGAGGGAGACGCGCGCGCCCTTCTCCACAAGCATCAGATCATGTCCATGAAGGCAATCGAGGACGCCTTGTAGAACAAGGTGCCAAGCAGCCGGGCACGTGAGGAGCGAGAACATCAAGCCCGCGAGTCGGCAGCGCTAGATGGCCCTGCAGCAAGGCCACTACGACAGCCACAACCAGGAGAAGACCTTCGCAACGTCATCGTGCAAAGGACGGTGGACCGCAACCGCACCCAGCGTTCGACTGACACGACAAACCCGGACGACCAGGCCGATCGCAACTTCGAGCCGTGCGGCGCCGCATGCTTCAGCTTCAACATTCGCGACACCCGCATGCCCAAAGGCTTTAAGCTAGCAGCAGGAACACCCAAGTACGACGGGAAACAAGACCCACGCCTTTGGCTCGAAGACTACCTCATCGCCTGCACCTGCCAAGGCGGAACGTCGACCACGGCGATGCAATACATCCAGCTCATGCTCACGGATTCAGCACGCGGGTGGCTCACCAGCCAACCCAAGGACTCCTTCAGAACCTGGGAAGAATTCCAAGATACCTTCATCAAAAGTTTCCTTGGAACGTACGCGAGGCCAGCAACCTACATCGAGTTGCAAGCCTGTAAGCAAGGGGATGAGTCGCTCCGGTCATACATCCAACGGTGGACACTTCTCCGCAACACTATGGAAGTCGTCTCAGAAGACCGGGTGATGGATGTGTTCATGCATGGCGTCTCCTGCCGCGACCTCCGCTAAGAGTTCGGTAGGCTCCAGCCGAAAACCATGATCGAGCTCATGAAGATAGCCAACCAGTGGGCCGAAGGAGAGGACTACGTCCGCGACAACCCTCCGAAGAACGAAGCCGGAACAAGTAACTGGCGGGATGCACGCCAGAAGAAGAAACCACGTTTCACCAACCTCGACTCAATCGAGCTAGTAGCGGCGGGATATCAAACCCCACGTGATGATGCGCGCGATAGCAATCGCCAATATGATCAAGGTCGCCAATACAGTCGCAGCGGCGATCAAGGTCGACAGTCCGACCCAGGGCAGTACAACTGCAGCGGCGGTAGCATCAACCGCAACGACGGAGGCCAGAAACGCGAGTGGAGACGCGCGTTGACCCCAGCCGAGGAGTTGGCGCAACCTTGCAAGCATCACATGTTCTCAACCCGGAAACGGGCAAGTGGGGCACCAACCACCTGTTGAAGGATTGTCGTAAAGCACGCAAGATCTACGAGGCCATGCAGCATATCATCACTCCTGTGCAGGCACTGCAGCCAGCCCCGCAGCTTGCTATTCAGGCAGCACCCGCGAACAACAACCTAGCACAAGCGGCGGGAGCCTTCCCCCAGCAACAGCCGCAGCATTAAGCCCAGCGATGACACACGACGCGTACCCGGCCGCGAGGGGACAGCTCAACATGATACAGAAGGGACGCCCTTCAAACAGGGTGCAGAAGCTCATCACCCGCCAAGTCCTTCAGGCCACCACCTGCCCACGCGCAGTACCGAACTACCTGAGAGGGTCAGAGGCACCAATCACATTCCCCAGGGCAGACCACCCGTCAGATGTACCTCGACCCGGGCACGCCGCCCTAGTCGTTGAAGCCCTGATCGGAGACTACAACCTGAAGAAGGTATGCATGGATGGAGGCAGTGGCACGGTTCCGGAGTCTGAGACCACCTTCCACGGCATAGTACCAGGGCAAGCAATCACGCCCATGGGAACGATCACACTCGACGTCATCCTTGGCACGCCCGAGCACTTCAGGAGAAAGTCGATTGACTTTGAGGTCGTCGACTGGAAGTCGCAATACCATGCCATACTTGGGCGCCCAACCTTCGCCAGGTTCATGGCAGTACCGCACTATGCCTACCTGATGATCAAGTTGCCTGGACCATAAGGAAGAATCATGGTGCGCGGCGACTTCGACCGCTCCAATAGCTGCGACCGCGAGTTCAACAGGATCTCTGAGTTCTTCGGGGTCGAAGAGCACTTCAAGGCCATATCAGCCGACAATGACAAGACCGTCTTTCCACCCCGTAAGAAGCCAGCCAAGGATGCCGCCTTCAATACGAACGATGACACAACAACCCACCAAGTCCATCCGACTGACAGCAGCAAGACGGTCAAAGTATCATCAAGCCTGACCCCCGCATAGGAAAGCACGCTCGTCGAGTTTCTACGTGAGAAACTGAGAAATGGAAAATCTTTGCATGGCAACCCTCCGACATGTCAGGAATACCCAGGAATCTCGCCGAGCACTCCTTAAAAGTTCACAAGGACGCCAGACCCGTCAAGCAAGCCATGCGACGCTTCTCCGGGCCCAAATGGGACGCGATCACCAGTGAAATCGACCGACTGCTGCACGCCAAGTTCATCCGAGAAATTAAGGACTCGGACTGGGTCGCCAACCCTGTCCTAGTAGAGAAGAAGAAGATGAAGAAACTACGCATGTGAGTTGACTTCACTGCCGTCAGCAAATGCTGCCCCAAGGATCACTTCCCTCTCCCGCGGATAGACCAGATCATCGACTCGACAGCAGGCTGCGAGCGTCTGTCTTTCCTGGACGCTTACTCAGGTTACCAGCAGATCAGACTGAACGTCGACGACGAAGAAAAAACTGCATTCATCACACCCGATGGCGTATTTTGCTACCAGACAATGCCCTTCGGGTTCAAGAACGCCGGTGCTACATACCAGCGTACAATGCAACATTGCCTCAAGGGGCTCATCGGGCAAATTGTCCAGGTCTACGTCGATGACATCGTTGTCACGACCCGAAAGGAAGACACCTTAGTCGTCGACCTCCGCAAGGTCTCCGCGGCACTCGATGAATATCAGATCAAGCTAAACCCAGAGAAGTGTGTCTTCGGTGTGCCAGCCGGAGAGTTGCTAGGGTACCTCGTCTCTGCAAGAGGAATCGAAGCAAATCCTGAGAAGGTGCAGAACATACTCACAATGCCAGCACGCCCCAAACTCCGTGAGGTACAACGACTAGCTGGCCGAGTCGCACCTCTCAGCCGGTTCATAAGTAAGTTGGATGAGAAGGCCTTGCCTTTCTACCAACTGATGAAGAAGATGGACAAGTTCGAGTGGACAGCGGAAGCGTAGGAGGTATTCGACCAGCTCAAAAAGACCCTAACGACTTTGAAAGGGCATTTCTATGATCTCTGTGTTTTGTGTGTTAGTTAACAACATGTGGATGTATTAAGTTGGTGTTAAGTGATGCAGCATAATTTAGGAACACCTCAGATGCATCAGTACCAAAAAGGAGAAAAAGAGGCAGCACTGAAAAGTGTGTTCAGCCCCTGGTGGGGGGGCGGAGTTTCCGGCCTCAGGGGCCGGAGTTTCCGCCCCTACCTGGAGTTTCTGGTCCCCGAGGACCGGAATCTTTCCCAAAGCCTCTGTTGCCGAAGTAGTGCTCAGCCCCTGGTGGGGGGCGGAGTTTCCGGTCCTGTGGACCGAAGTTTCCGCCCCAGGCCAAACTTTCCGGCCTCAGGTACCTCAAAGATGTTCAAGCCAAGTTTGGAGAAACTGGTGCTCAGCCCCTGGTGGGGGGTGGAGTTTCCGGTCCTGAGGACCGGAGTTTCCGCCCCTGGCCAAACTTTCCGGGCACAGGGACCTCGAAGATGTCCAAGCTAAGTTTGGAGAAACTGGTGTTCAGCCCCTGGTGGGGGCTGGAGTTTCCGGTCTCCAGTGGCCGGAGTTTCCGCCCCTGTCCGAGTTTCCGGCCACTAGGACCGGAGTTTCCGGCCTGATGAATGGCTGCAATGGCTACATCTTTGGAGGGGTATAAATACCCCTCCTCCTTCTTCTAGCTAGCTTGCTTGACCAAGAAAAGGAGGAACTCCATTGTTGCAAGCCAAGAATCACTAGATCTCCCAATCCCCCCATTCAAACCCGTTGATCTTTGGAGGATTGAAGGAGAAGGCCCCAATCTACATCTTCACCGAGTCGTTCTTCATTTCCCCCTCATTCACTTGAGGGAATACTTGCTAGGGTTTCCACTAGGAAAGCCTACCCATTGTTGTACTTACCTTCTTGTCTTTGTGACAGATTGTAGTTGTTCGGGAGCCCCCAAGCTCTTTGTGGGTCGTGCCCCGAATCGTTGTTGTAAAGGCTCCGGATTCCGCCTCGAAGGATTCCGATAGTGGAAAGTGGACCAAACCTTTGTGGTGCGGTTCACCGGAGATTTGGGTGAGGCCTTTGTGGCCGTTGAACCATTATGTTGGCTCACACCTCTCCAACGAGACGTACTCCCATTTAAGGGAGGAACTCGGGAATACATCATTGTCGTCTCGTGGTTTCACTTCGGTTACTTCTATCCTTATTTATCGCCTTTATTATATCTTGCTTAGTTGCTAGCTTGTCATATAGGTAAATTCACCATAGTTGCATATCTAGAGAATTTACCTTTTGTGTCAAGCCTAATTTAAAAAGAACTAAAATTGAATTAGCACCTATTCACCCCCCCCCTCTAGGTGTCATACCGATCCTTTCAATTGGTATCGGAGCTTTGGCTCTCTTTTTGGGTTTAACCGCCTAAGAGAAGTATGACACAAAGTGAGGATGAGGCTGCAAGGCTTGCCGAGGCTAATGAGTCCCTTAAAAATGACCAAGCCACCGCGGCATCCATGGCCGATATCAAATCATTGGAAACAACTTTGAAATCTTCCATGGATGCTAGGTTTAACGAGTTTCGTGACTTGCTCAATAAACTCATTAACGACAAGCCCTCGGATATCATCCCGCTTGAAAAAGCTTCTAACTCCCATGAGGGTGGTTCCAAGGAGAATAAAGAGCAAAAAGAGAAGGAGGTGAAAGCCAATGATAAGCCTAAATCATCTCCCAATTCGCATGAGGAAAAGGAAGGGTCTCATGCCGTTCGGGGATGGTACTCTCCCGATCCAATTATCACTACCCGCATAAACCCTTTAGGTCCCCCACCTAAGCTTAATGCATTAGATTTTGCTAGTTGGCAACGCTCAATGAAATCTCATGTCAACAGTGCCTCCATCGAGCTTTGGAGACTTATTGAAGAAGGATATATGGTGGAGGATCCAAGCAACATGACCAAGAGAGAGTTCGCCAAAAAGCAACTAAACGCTTCCGCTCTCCACATGATTGAACTCTCCTTGAGCGACAACGACAAGCATCATGTTCTACATGCCACCACCGCCAAAGAAGCTTGGGATTGTCTTGAGCATGCTTTCCTTGGAAATGATAGCATGAAGAGGAATAGATATGAATCCTTGAGCAATGCTTATGAAGGCTTCTACATGCTTGACAACGAGAACCATGAAGAGATGTATGGTAGACTCAAGACTCTTGCCAAAGCCTTTTATCATGTGGGAGCAACTTATGTTTATGATGCTTGGGTCAAGAGGAAGTACGTGAATGCTCTCTTGCCTTCGGAGCCAATGGAGTTGAAGTCTATTCAAGGAAGATACAACTATCATCAAATGTCTTCCCATGAAGTTATGCAAGAAGTCCAAGCCTCCAAGGTTGCCACCAAGAATGTCGAAGATAACCGTGCTAGGGCCATGGGAATGAGACAAGGTCCCTCTCTTGCCTTGAAGGCCAAGGTGACTTGCATAGATGCCAATGATGAAGTTGAAGCTTGTCCTAGCAACATTGATCCACATGATCTTGAGCAAGACCTCAATGGTCACATTGCACTTGCCACAAGAGTGTTTTGGAATGACCCGGCTAGTGCTAAAGCTCGTGTTGATCGAGATAACAACTCAATTGGCAAGAAAGAGCTTGCCTCAAGGACAAAGACGTGCTACAATTGTCATGACAAGAATCACTACATAAGAGAGTGTCCTTGTGAGAACCGTGAGCAAAATGGTGGGAAGCTTGTCCCAAAGGACCACTCAAAGTTGATTCAAAAGAAGTCTGCAAGACCAAAGAAGCCTTTCTTCAAGAAGGCACCAAGAATTGTGTTGGTGGCACAAGAAGAATATGCCACAAGAAGAATTGGCTATTGTATCTACTCCACCATCATCACCGTCACTCTTCGAATCCCCCAATGACAATGTCTCCACCAACAACGCACGGTGCCTCATGGCTCATGTCACCGAGGTATCATATCCCTCACCTAAGACTACTCATGATCAATCTAGTCTTGAGATTAAGAAAGAGCTAGTTTCTTTCGATACTTTGGTGGCTAACTTGCAAGGTGAAGCCAAAGAACATGTTGAGTCTCTCGTGAGACAACTATGTGCGGCCGAAGAACTTCTTCAAGAAAAGAGTAAGATTGAGAGAGAGGATTCTCTCACCATTGCATCCTTGAATGATTCCATAATATCTCTAAATGGCTCTCTTGATGAAGAAAGTGAATATAGAACCACTCTAGAGGAAAGACTTGAGTCTCTTGATGCTAAAAATGATGAAATCATTAATAAAATCATTAAGGATAGAGATCATGTCTTTGCCAAATATAAAGTGATTAAAAAGGAGAAAGTTGAACTTGGGGTTGCGAATACTAGACTTCTTGAGGATATGGAGAAGCTTGATAAAGCTCACAGGGTCTTGGAAACGACCCACTCCATCCTTGTTAAGTCACATGAGCAACTCCAAACTCAACTCTCTAAAACTTCCTCAACTAGCATAACTATTCTTCCTCGTGTTCATGAAAATGTCATTGAAGAAAATGCTAGGTTGAAGGTGGATCATGCTAAGACCTCTATTCCCAAAGGTAAAGATAAGGGTTTTGCTTATTTATTTGAGCTAAAACCACACAAAGGGAAGGAAGGTCTTGGGTATGTGGTCGAGGCAAAGAAGAAGGTGAGCAACACCATGGAGAACAACAAGACCAAGCCCGCACAAGCTAAGACTAACATTGCGGGTGGTAATGCCACTAGGGGCAAGACCACTCGTAGTGACTTTGCGGGGCATAACAATCCCAAGTACATTCTTTATGTTGGTTATTATGGTGATGTTTATGCAAAATATGTTGGCCATTATGATGGTTACATTGATTATTCTATTTGGGTTCCTAAGACCCTTGTTGCTAACCGAAAGGGGCCCATTGAGAAATGGGTACCTAAATGCAAGAAATGATTTCTTGTAGGACTATGCTTCCGGTGGATCTAAATGGGGGGTTGATATTGGATGCACTAGTCATATGACCGGAAGCAAGGAGATCATGACGGAGTTGAGACCAATATAAATCATTCAACCGTCTCTTATGGTGACAAGTCCAAAGCCGAGGTAAAGAGTCTCGGCAAGGTGGTAGTTGCAAGGGATATCACCCTTGTAAATTGTCATGCTTGTTGAGTCTCTAGGTTACAATCTTATGTCCGTTCGTGCTCTTAATAAGATGAACTTTGATGTCCACTTTACTCTTGATATGGTGGTACTCTTGAGGAGCAAAACTCTAAAGGTCATGTTCGTTGGGTATGTTGAAAATGAGTTGTTTGTGGTAGACTTTTCGGGGTCAACCAACACTCAAGCAATATGCTTATTCGGAAAGGCCGACGTGGGGTGGTTGTGGCATCGCCGCTTGTCTCATGTCAATATGAGAACTTTGCAAAGTCTCCACAAGGGTGGCCACATTCTTGGACTAAATGAGAATGTTTCTTTTTCTAGAGATCGTCTTTGTAGGGCTTGTGTTGAAGGAAAGATGCATGATTCTCCCCATCCAAGCAAGACCATCATCTCATCATCAAGGGTATTGGAACTTCTTCATGTTGATCTTTTTGGTGCCGTGCCCCAACCAAGTCTTGGTGGAAAGAAATATTGTTTGGTGATTGTCGATGACTATTTAAGATTCACTTGGGTTTTCTTCTTCAAGACGAAGGATGAAACTCAACAAACCATCATCGATTTCTCCAATGAAGTTCAACGTAAACACAATCTTCCCATATTGGCCATTAGAAGTGACAATGGCTCTGAGTTCAAGAACTACACCCTAAATGAGTTTCTTAGTGACGAGGGAATTCGACATCAATATTCCGCCGCATATACCCCTCAACAAAATGGTGTAGCCGAGAGGAAGAACCGGACTCTTATGGATATTGCTAGGTCCATGTTGGCGGAGTTTAAGTCTTCACTCTTCTTGTGGGCCGAAGTTATCTCCACGGTGTGTCACTCCTCCAACCGGTTATTCTTTCGCAAAGGGAAGAAGGAAACTCCATATGAAATGCTTACTGGCAACAAGCCCAACATCTCCTAGTATCGAGTTTTTGGTTGTAAGTGCTTCTACAAAATCAAAGGTGTACATATTTCTAAGTTTGAAGTTAAAGCCTTTGAAGGTGTTCTTGTTGGGTATGGTGCGAACTCTCACACTTATAGAGTCTATGACAAATCCTTAGGGAGAGTTGTAGAATCTTGTAGTGTGATGTTTGATGAGAATGACGGCTCCCAAGTGGCGCAATTTCATGTTTGTGATGTAGATAACGAGGAACCTCAAGATGCAATATGAAGAATGGGAGTTGGATTTCATCGCCCATCGAGATTCATCATGAGCCTCCTCAAGGAAGTACAAGCTCCACTCAAGTGGAGATTCCATCATCACAAGTTGAAGTGGCACCCACTATGGAAGCAAATGAGACATCTATCCAAGAACAAGAACAAGATCAAGCTCCTCCTCAAGTTGACAAAGAGGCCTCACAAGATTCAAGCACTCCTATTGTCAACTCTAGTCAAGATCACGAGCAAGAGCATACATCTTCTCCCATCATTGAAAATGTGCAACAAGATGGCAATGCTCATCAAGACGGTCAAGACGTGGACTCAAATGATCTAGGTGATCAAGCCGAAATCCCACGCAACAATGGGGATATCGAAACCCGTCGTCAAGCAAGAGTCAAGAGAAATTTGGAGATCAAGTGTCACAAACTTGAAGCCATCATTGGTGATGTATCTCGCAAGGTCTCCACAAGAGGTCAATTGGCAAGCTTTAGTGAACATCAAGCTCATATCTCTATGGTTCAACCAAAGAAGGTGTTCGAAGCTCTTAAAGATCCGGATTGGTTAGAAGCCATGCATGAAGAACTCAACAACTTCAAGCGCAACAAAGTATGGAATCTAGTAGAGAAGCCAAAAGATTGCCGCAATGTTATTGGCACCAAGTGGATATTCAAGAACAAGCAAGATGAGCATGGAATGGTTGTAAGGAACAAGGCGAGATTGGTATCTCAAGGGTACTCTCAAGTTGAAGGCATTGATTTTGGAGAGACCTATGCTCTTGTGGCTCGTCTTGAGTCCATCTGTATCCTACTTGCCTATGCATCACATCATAATTTTAAGTTGCAACAAATGGATGTGAAAAGTGCATTTCTTAATGGTCCTTTAAAGGAGTTGGTATATGTAAAGCAACCACCGGGATTTGAGGATCCACACTTCCCAAACCATGTCTACAAGCTTGATAAGGCCCTCTATGGTCTCAAACAAGCACCTCGTGCTTGGTATGAGCACCTAAGAGAGCTATTGCTAGACCGTGGCTTTGAAGTGGGGCAAATCGATCCCACTCTCTTCACAAAGAGGTTAAAAGGGGAGCTTTTCATATGTCAACTTTATGTTGATGATATTATTTTTGGCTCATCTAACAAAGCTTTCAATGATGAATTTTCAAAGCTTATGACGGATAGGTTCGAGATGTCCATGATGGGAGAGTTGAAATTCTTTCTTGGTTTTGAAATCAAGCAATTAAGTGGAGGGACTTTCATCTCTCAAGCCAAATACATCCAAGATATGCTCAAGAGGTTCAAGATGCAAGATGCTAAAGAGAAGAGGTTTCCTATGGACACCAAATGCCATCTTGAACTTAGTCCAAAGGGTAAAGATGTCGATCAAAAACTCTATCGCTCTATGATTGGTTCTTTGCTTTATCTTTGTGCATCTAGACCCGACATTGTGTTGAGTGTAGGAGTGTGTGCAAGGTATCAAGTGGCTCCTAAAGAAAGTCACTTGATAGCGGTGAATCGAATCTTCCGATATTTGGTTTATACCCCAAGGTTTGGCTTGTGGTATCCTAGGGGGTCTAACTTCTCTCTTGCCGGTTACACGGATTCGGATTGGGCCGGTTGCAAGGATGATAGGAAGTCTACTTCCGGTGCATGTCAATTCCTTGGGAAATCCTTGGTGAGTTGGTCTTCCAAGAAGCAAAATTGCATATCCTTATCTACCACCGAAGCCGAGTATGTGGCGGACGCTAGTGCTTGCACTCAATTATTTGGATGAGGCAAACTTTAAAGGAATACGGTGTCCTTTGTGACAAAGTGCCTCTTTTGTGTGACAATGAAAGTGCTATCAAGATTGGTCACAACCCGGTGGAGCACTCAAGAACGAAGCATATTGAGATTCACTGTCATTTTATTTGAGATCACATCAACCGGGGTGACATTGAGCTTGGTTATATTCCTACAAATATTCAACTTGCCGATATGTTCACAAAGCCACTTGACGAAGCAAGGTTCACTTTTTTTAGGCATGAGCTAAATATCGAGGATTCTCGGAGCGTTGGTTGACTACCTTGCATACACACCTCCATCTAAACTCTACATTTGGTCTAGGTGTAGGCATGGATATAGGGGGAGTGCGGTCCTAATCTATTGGACTATCCCTCCCCCCATTATGCCAATAGTAAGAATTGTTTTCGTCTCCTTTTGTTCATTATTATGAATTGTGAGCCTAAATGTTGAGTAATGGCGGTGAACCCAAGATATATCTTCGAGGTGTCACACCATATAAACTCATACATGGTGTCCTAGGCCACCAACATCTTCCTTGTGAAGATTTGATCCTCTTGTGGTGTTATTTTGATTTCTTTATTTTATTCTTGCTCTTATGGAAAATGCACTCAAACGTTGCTTCTTAATGTCATTTTTGTTGTCTCTTACCAAACTTGAGTGTATGGTACCATCTCCAGTGACCTTTTCGTCTTATCCCAGGCCTATCTCATCTAAAAACCTGCTCCTCTTGCATTTTGCATGTCCAAAACACATAAATCTGGGATTTGGAATCGGTGGGGCCGGAAACTCCGGTCTTCCAGGCCGGAGACTCCGGTCTGACTGAAGTTTCCGCTCTTAGCACCGGAATCTCTGGCCTGGGCCGGAGACTCCGGTGTCTAAGGCCGGAAACTCCGGTCTGGGCAGTTCGCTGGGATCTACAAAGGGGATCAGGGTGAGGAGTTGATCCACAACTCCCCACACACACCCGACCCCCACACCTCTCCCAGTCGTCGTCGCCGCCTCCAAGGACCTCTCCGGCCGCTCCCCGCCACCGGAATCCGCCGTGCCACCGGCTCCTCCTCCGTACAAGTGATGGGGATCCATCTCCCTCGCAATTGACCTTCACCATGTCGGGCAGAGGTTCTCTTCTCTCTCTCTAGGTTTTCACTCTAGATCTTGTTTTGAGAGAAGTTTTGTCTGTGCTGCATGGTGTAGAACCCTAGTGTTGGCATTTTAATCTCTAGAAAATTAGTTGTGCTCAAATTTTCCTTAGATTTGAACTAGATTGCAGTTTTCTGCCACAGAGCGGAAACTCCGGTCCCTCGTACACCGGAATCTCCGGTGTAGGCCGTAATATCCGCCCTTGTGGCCGGAAACTCCGGTCTAGCTCATATCTAGAGAAAAATTTGACACTTTTAATTTTCTCCCTTTGGCTTTCTTGGACATGCAAACTTATCTCCATGTTATCCATGTACTCTCTGTTTCACAGGTCAGAGGAAAAAGGTGGTCACCCGGAATCCGCTCCTTGCTTCAAGTAAAGAAAGAGCTCAAACACGGGACAAGCTTATCTTTGATAGCAGCAGTGGCCGCATGAGACAGCAGAGCACTATCGATGAGGAGGCCACTAGACAAGCTGAACTTGGTGGTTTGATAATGAAGAAGAGGTCGAGCAAGCTCATTTTGACTCTTTGACCACCGTTCTGGGCATGGGGAAGCTAGAGTTCCGTCGTATGAGGTCACAACAGTTCTATGACTTGCCTCCCAACACCACCAACCCCAATTTCCCAAGGAGGGAGCAGCAGCTGATTATGCAGGAGATTTATGCCCGGATTGAGAAGCACGCGGTCTGTGAACAGAAGATTCTGGATCTTGAGGCGTTGAACAAGAAAGCATACTTTCAGGAGGCTGTTTGGATTGCTAGGAAGCTTGGTCTGGAAAAGCTCATCTCTTACACCCAGCAGGATTATGATATTCAGCTGGTGCAGCAGTTCTTTGCCACGGTGGTGTTTGACAACGATGATGATGTCACGATGACTTGGATGACTGGACCGTGCAAGTGCACCTCCAACTTTGTGGAGTTTGTGGCAGCTTTGGGCTATGACTTCAAGGGGGACACTACTCCAGTTGGGATGAGGATGCATGTGGAAGGGACAGCATACAACAAGCGCCGCTTGCGCCCTCTTTACACCGTTGCTTCTTCAGTGGGCTCTAATCAAGACCTCCTTCCCACTTTCAACATCTTCCTCCGCATGGTTCGGCTCAACCTTGCTCCTCAAGCCGGGAATGTGGATGTTGTAGCGCCCCATCTTTTATATAAAGATGGAACGCCTGTGTTATGTGCTAGTCCCTGGATCACTGCCAGCACCACAGTACAAAATATATAGTATCATTGCATAAGTATCATATTACTACAACGAGATCCAAAAATAGCTAAGTATAGCTTTATTACAAAGTGCATAGCCATGAAGACTAGCTAGAATATTCAGAGTTCACAACAAAAGCAATAGCAAATGAGCCTCTTCTTCAAGCATGCGCCACAGGCAGACATGTTGGGTGTAGACTCGAGTGCAAAAGTTATTCCTCATATGAATTACCTGCACATTTGAATATGCATCCCCGAAGGAGGTCAATACAATGATGTATTGGCAAGTGACTATGGTAGAAATAAAATGAAGTCTAAAAGCTATATGCATATTTGGCTTGGTGGGGTTGGAGGCTTTTTGCAGAAGTCAAGTTTTCTCCTATCTTTTGTAAAACACTTTTATTCTCAAAGAC
Organism: Poa annua; assembly: GCA_026929855.1. NCBI lineage: Eukaryota > Viridiplantae > Streptophyta > Magnoliopsida > Poales > Poaceae > Poa > Poa annua. The sequence goes on along the minus strand of CM049427.1, from coordinate 217,760,334 downwards.
TTGGCACCAAGGGATAAAGCCCAAGTGCACCAACAATTCTTTCCTTAGTCAAATTTTACTTTATGAAAACAGTGTTGATATTCTTCTGTCCATCCTTGTCCAGCTGCTCGAAGTATTCCATTTTCGGGGACACGGTAAGTACTCAGATTGTCGACTCTGCAGAGGTTGTGCACTTTCACCTTTAGACTCAATTAACCCAAAAATCCTATACACGCGGAGTGTATTAAGGAAAGGAGAGAATTGAGACAAGAACTTTCAGAAGAATAATGCAACCATACTAGCAAGACCCGTTCCACCTATCAACTCTACATCTGCTTGTCAAGCTGACAGGTTGCACCCTCACAACTTAATTATTCTAGACAGAGCCCATTGTCAAAAGGCTGCACGGGAAGCTTCTAAACATGGAGGGACTTGGTAATCTCTTCGTTCCTGGGTGGCCGTCCACAAGTACACTTCTGGGTAACAACCACCATGCTCATGGCCCTAAGTAGAATAGACATTCATCCTAGGCGACGACAACCACAAGCATAGCCCCAAAAGTCACTCAACATAAACCATAACAACCAATTCCACCCAGATGTGTATTTTAAATTTGAAACACTTAGAAACAATTCTATAACATGGTAAACATTTTAATAGCATAGCTAAGCAACTAATAAAAACTTTTCATGGCTGCTTAGGAAAAAGGGTGGCTGCACACTACTAGGATATTTGTAAAATACACACTAACTTAGCATTATAAAATAAATCAAAATTCCCTATCATGCACACTACTCAAAATATACTACATATGCATATAGAAAATATTGGGTATAATATGAGTGTCACTTGCGTTGGTAACAGGAGGAGCAAGCACAACAAGAATAACAATCACAAGCAAGTCCTTCCTCTTCTTCACAATCTAACACAAGCAAATAAAATAAATACCAACACAATATCATCACAACACCAAACATAAATATGTATGCATGAATGATATGCAATGATAATTGGACACACTTATTAATAAAAAAAATTATCCTCTGTTATTAAATGAATGAATTATAATTTCTAGGTATTTCTTATTTTATTTATCAATTAAATAATTGAAAAACATATAGCACAAATTTGAATTCTACAATTACAACGTTTATTGTTTTATGTAATTCTTCAAATAAAACCCATTTAATATTTCTGGACAGAGGGCAATAATACAACACTATAACAATTAAATTTATTAGAAATGCATTTTTATTATTTAAGTTATAGATTTAATAGCCGAAATACTCCTCGGATACTTACACAATTATAATTTATCAAAAGGAAAAACGAATTATGTAGAAATAATCTACACTAGCAGGGCTATCCGTAGATATAAAGTTTATCAAATTTGGACTTACAGATCAAAAGTGATGAATTTCCTAAGTTTTGCACATTTTTCTGTTTTATTAATAAAAATTTCTGCGAAAAAGAATAAAGGGGGCTACGTGGCGAACGCTGATTGGCTCGTACCGGTTCGACGCGTATCGGCAGCGCGAGCCGTCCGATCTAACTAACTGTGGACGTACCAGATCGCACCGATCTAGATCCGTTGGATCTAGATCCAACGATCCACACGCATCAGGCCAAAAACAGGCGGCGCGACCGCCGGAGTTCATCCGAGCGCGGCGGCGCCATCGCCGGCGTTGAGTCCTACCTTTAAACGAAACAAGAACGGAGGGGGTTTGCTCACCACTCGATGCGGGACGACTTGGCTATCTCTACTGCGCGGCAGGGGCTGTCGAGGTGGTCCGCTCCTCCCTCTGTTTGCTCGTCGGAGAAGAGCGGCGGACGGCGGCGTCGGGTCGTGGACGAATGCGTTGCCCTGGTGCACAAGACGAGACAAGGGCAAGCCCGTTAGGTGCGCACGAGAACAGGGAGTCGTAGAGGGGGTTTTGGGAGGTGCTCGGGGCGCCGTACTCACCGGGACGAGACGATTCGCGGCGGCGGCAACGGCGGAAATCGGAGCTCGAGTTTAGGCGATTACAGCGAGTAGTGGTTAGGGTTTTTCTGGGGAAAACGGAGGCGTCGATGCGGAGTATATATACGGCACTCCCGGGGAACCAATCGCGAGAAAAACGCGAAGAATTGATCGTGTTTGGATCGGACTCCGCCGGGATTTTTGCGACCAGAGGTTGAAGAATCTGACGGGCTGTCCCCACCCGTCAGCGAGAAGAAGCAGAGGATGGGCTACGCGGGCTGTTGCTGGGCCGCTTCCTCGCGCGCGCGCGGCATATAGCGGGGTCCAGCCCGTTTTTCTCTTTCTATTTCCTTTACTCGAATTAAAATATATTTTCACAATTAATTCTCAAATGATTTTTAACTCAGTCAAAACATTTTAGAAAAATTCATAAAAATAGGTTTTGGAGAGATTATTAAATTTAGAACCTTTTAGTATTTATCTTGCCCAATATATAATTTGGAAAAATACATTTATTAAAGAAGTTTTAAATGGACCCCTTTAGGGAGTTAATAATTATTTAAACGTATAATTACATTTTTATTTAGTACTTATGTGCTGCAATGCTATGCCTAAATGATGAATGATGCATGGATGCAAAGTTTTTAAATTTCTGCAAATTTTGGGATGTTACAGACTAACCCCCTTAAGAGGAAGCTCGCCCTCGAGCTTCGGAAAGGTCAGCAAATAGGTGTGGGTGGTCTTCTCGGAGGTCATCCTCTCGTTCCCAGGTGGCTTCTTCCTCGGTGTGATGATTCCACTAAACTTTACAAAACTTGATGGTTTTGGTACGGGTGACTCTTTCTGCTGTCTGTAATACTTTGATGGGCTTCTCTTCATAGGTCAAGTCACTCTCCAATTGTACTTCCTCGAGGGGTACAGTATCCTTCAAGGGAACTCCCATCATCTCGGGATGACATTTCTTCAACTGACTGACATGGAACACATTATGCACGGCAGACAGAACTTCTGGCAGTTCTAACTCATATGCCACTTCACCTTTGAGAAAAAAAGGATTTTGAATGGTCCAATGAACCGAGGTGCTAACTTCCCTTTGATTCCAAACCTTTTCACACCCCGAAGTGGTGATAGTCTCAGATAGGTTCTATCACCCACCTCGTAGGTAACTTCTCTACGCTTGGAATCTGCATAGCTTTTCTGGCGTGACTGTGCTATTTTCAATCTATCCTTAATCAGTCTGACTTTCTCTTCAGCATCATGTATTATATCAGGTCCAAAGAAACTCCGTTCTCCTACACCACTCCACAACAATGGGGTTGTGCATTTCTTTCCATATAAGGCTTCAAACGGTGCCATCTCAATGCTGGCTTGGTAGCTGTTATTGTAGGAGAACTCAACGTATGGTAGATTATCATCCCAACTAGATCCATAATCGAGCGCACAAGCTCTTAATATATCCTCTAAAATCTGATTCACTCTTTCAGTCTGACCATCTGTTTGCGGATGGAAAGCCGTACTGAATTCCAATCTGGTTCCCAAAGATTCGTGCAACTGCTTCCAGAAATGAGAAGTGAACTGGGTCCCTCTATCAGACACGATACTCTTAGGAACACCATGAAGGCACACAATTCTCTTCATGTAAATATCTGCTAACTTTGCACTTGTATAAGTGGTCTTTACGGGTATAAAGTGAGCTATTTTGGTTAGACGACAAACAATAACCCAAATAGAATCATAACCCGATCTGGTCCTTGGTAACCCGTTGATGAAATCCATCCCAATAGAATCCCACTTCCAATCCGGTACTTTCAAAGGTTGTAAGAGTCCTGCTGGTTTCTGATGTTCTGCCTTTACTCGACTGCATACATCGCACTTAACGATATATTCTGCTATTTCTCTTTTTAGATTGTTCCACCAAAATCTCTCCTTCACATCCATATACATCTTGGTATTTCCCGGATGAATGGAATAAGGTGTCTCATGAGCTTCTTGCAGAATTAACTTCCTAATATCAAGATCATTGGCCAAACATACACGTTTTTCAAACCACAAAATCCCTTGCTCATCCTCATGGAATCCTTTAGCTTTTCCTGCTCTTAGATTGACTTTGATTTCTTCTATTTCCTTGTCTCCTTTCTGAGCTTCACGTATCTTGTCCATCAAAGTAGGTTGTACTGCTAATGAGGTTACAAATCCTTCAGGTACTACTTCCAATCTGAGGTTCTTGAATGCCTTGCATAAATCCTCGGGTATTTCTCCTGCTGTAAGGCCATTCACATACACTTTACGACTCAGAGCATCTGCTACTACATTAGCTTTTCCCGGATGGTATTGGAGACTTAGATCATAATCTTTAATAAGTTCCAACCATCTTCTTTGTCTCATGTTCAATTCCTTCTGTGTAAAAATGGACTTCAAACTTTTGTGGTCCGTGAATACCTCACATCTTTTTCCCATCAGGTAGGGTCTCCAAGTTTTCAGGGCATGCACTACTGATGCTAACTCGAGATCATGAGTTGGATAATTTGCTTCATGTTTCTTGAGCTGTCTAGAGGCATAAGATGCCACTCTGCCTTCCTGCATCAACACACTTCCCAAGCCTTGGCGTGAAGCATCACAGTACACTTGGAATTCCTTCTCCAAATCAGGTAAGCATAGAACTGGGGCGGAAACTAGACGTTTCTTCAATTCTTGAAAACTGGCTTCACATGCCTCAGTCCACTCAAACTTCTTCTCCTTCTTTAATAATTCCGTCAAAGCCTTGGCGATCTTGGAGAAGTTTTCAATGAATCGTCGGTAGTATCCTGCTAGACCCAGAAAACTTCGTAATTCTCCAACATTCTTCGGCGGCTCCCAATTCGTTACGGCTGAAACCTTTTCAGGGTCCACCGCTATACCTTCCATGGACACCACATGGCCTAGAAATCCGACTTGTTCTAATCAAAACTCACACTTGCTGTACTTGGCATACAACTTATGTTCACGTAGTCTCTGCAATACTAGACGCAAGTGCTCTTCATGTTCTTTGTGACTCTTGGAGTAGATTAGAATATCATCTATGAACACTACCACAAACTTATCCAGAAAATCCATGAACACTTTATTCATCATATTCATGAAATAGGCTGGAGCATTGGTTAATCCAAAAGGCATCACGGTGTACTCGTATGAGCCATATCTCGTAACAAATGCAGTCTTGGGTATATCCATTTCTCTAACTTTCATTTGGAGGTACCCCGGTCGAAGATCGATCTTTGAGAAAACACAAGCACCTTCCAGTTGGTCAAATAGTTCGTTTATCTTGGGTAACGGGTACTTATTTTTGATAGTTTGCTCATTTATCTCTCTATAATCCGTGACTAGCCTCTGTGTTTGATCTTTCTTTTAAACAAATAAGACAGGTGCTCCCCATGGCGATGAACTTGGACGAATAAATCCTTTCTGGATGTGTTCCTCCAGTTGCTTCTTGAGCTCTTTCAGTTCATCGACGGCCATAGGATATGGTCTTTTAGCTATTGGTCCTGTGCCCGGTTTCAGTTCGATGAGAAACTCTACATCTCTATCGGGTGGCATTCCCGGTAGTTCCTCCGGAAAAACATCTGGGTATTCTTTGACAATAAGCACATCACCCAGGCTAACCCCCTTAAGAGAATTTAGCGTAACCTTCTTAAGTTCGAAAGTTGATTTGAACTTAATCTTCCTTTTCTCTGGGGTGGTGAGGGTGATTGCTCTATTTGCATAGTCTATGATTCCTTCAAAACGAGTCATCCAATCCATTCTGATGATAACATCCAAACCTTGGGTTTCTAGGATGACTAAGTCTGTTGGAAAGATGTGCTTACCAATCTTCAAGTCTAACTGCCTACACCCGGAATTTACTATCATCTCCCCTCCAGGTGAACTTACCCTAATAGGTTTTCCTAGACTTTCCTCAGCTAATCCATGTTTGTTTACAAAAGCTCTTGATATGAATGAATGTGATGCTCCAGTATCAAATAAAACTAATGCTGGAAAGGAATTGAGCAGGAACGTACCAATCACAGCATCAGGTTCATCATGAACTTCTTCCACATTGATGTGGTTCACTTGTCCCTTCTGGAAAGGATTGGGCTTGGAATTTTCATCAGCCTTCCTCTCTGGGCATTCAGTTGCATAATGTCATGTCTTCTTGCACTTGAAGCAAGTCACATTAGACAAGTCTTTCTTCCCTTCATAGTTAGGACGGTGATTACCATTCCCATGATTATGGTCATGGTGATGGTTTCCCTTGAACCCACCATTATTTCCTTTATATCCTACATTGATTCCTTTGTATCCCCCATTGTTGTTATGACCATGATGTTTTTGGCCACTACCATTGTTGGAGTGATTCCAGGGTTTATGGCTACTGACTTCAGAGGTGTGTTGTTTCTTGTGTGTCCCTTCAGAATGAACCTTACTTGCACTGAACTTCCTCTTCCTATTCTCTTCCTTTCTTATGTTGTTGTCCAGGGTGATAGCTTGATCCAGCAGAGCTTGATAGTTTGGAGCATATGCCATAGACAAAGGTATCTTCAGTTCTCCGCTAAGTCCATTGAGGAATTTTTCCTTCCTCTTTGCATCAGTATCAATGTCTTCTGGTGCATACCTTGATAGCATACAGAAGTCATCCATATACTCCTTCAGAGTTCTACCTCCCTGCCTCAAGATGCGAAATTCCTCTTTCTTCAGGTCCATTATGCCAAAGGAAATGTGAGCATTGCGGAAACCTTCCCTGAACGCATCCCAAGTCATGCCATCCAGAGGATGAGTCACTTGATAAGTCTCCCACCATAATGCAGCAGGTCCTTCCAACAGGTGTGCAGTGAACCTTACTTTTTCTGCCTCAGAACACTCACATGTCACTAAGTCCTTGTTGACTGAACGGAGCCAGTCATCCGCCACTATTGGTTCGGTAACAGAGGAAAACCTATTAGGCCTAAGCCTTATAAATCTTGCAAGTCTGTCCACTGGAGGTGGTGGTGGTGGAGGTGGCGGGTTGTTGTTGTTGTGATTGTTGTTGTTGTTGTTGTTGGTTGCGGCAATGAATTGAGTCATCATAGTCATCAACTGAGCTTGAGCGGTCATCAGTTGTTGCATGGCATCATTGTTGTCGGTATCACGACGAGGAGGCATCTGTAGGGTTTTCAGCATAGATGAGTGAAAGATAGATAAAACTAAGAGAAGAAAAATCCTACCCATGCACAAAGCAACCAAGTCAAAACAATCAACACTCAAAAGACAACTTAAAAAAAATTACTTAGCAATTCGAAACAGGTATTCTAGGTTGATTAAATAAAACGATAGAGTCTGCAAACCAAAACATTCTAACATTGTCACACCACAAGAGGGAGATCAATGTTTTAAAAACGACGAACTAAACGAGGAAGAACATGGTGGTCCAACTACTAAGTCTAAACTTCGTCCATGACGTCTCCTTCATCTTCTTCGACCTCCTCGATGGTGATGCCTTCCTTCATGAGGATCTCCTTGTAGTCGTTCACCTCCTTCTCTAAGGTTTCATTCTTCTCCTGTAGCATTGTCTTCTCACGGTGCAGAGTCTTGATCGCTTCCTTCTCCAGGGCTTCAATCTTCTCTTGTAGCATTCTCTTCTCACGGCGTAGAGTCTCGATCAAATCTCGATCAGCTTTGAACTCGACGTCGTTGCTCAGAATTTCATCCTTCAAGGTCTTGATCTCCTTGTTCTTGTCTCTAATTCTCTTTTCTTGATTTTGGAACTTCTTCTCTTGAGCTCGGAATTTTTCTTGTTGAGCGTTGGCCACCTCTTCTTGGGCTTCAATCTTCTTTTGAGTCTCCTTGACTTGGGCCATTATTTCATCATTCTTCAGCAGCTCGTTGCGCCTATCCTCTTCTAGTTGCCAGAGGTGAAGTTCTAAGTCTTGGAGATAAGGGTACAAAGGTTCTGGTTTGTTTTTGTCTTCCTCGTTAACAAGGTAGGGTATCCCATGTTCGTCACGTTGGCCAAGGTTAGACACGTAGTGGTCTTTTAACTCCTCCTGGAATTGACAGCAAAGACGTCCTATTAGCTCCTGCGTGACGAGATTCAGCCCTTTCTCCAAAGAATCACTAATTGACTTGTACTGGATGTCTTCGGTCTTGGGTTCAGTCTGGCGCCCTTGTTGGTAAAGACGAACTCCCCATAAGTCTTATTTGTTGAAGTGCTTCAGCTGGCTTGCCTTGATGATGGGTGTTGGAAGCGCCAACAGTTCTACCAACTCCAGAAGATATCTTCCAAAGCGCATGTCCTTGAAGTCCTCCGCGGTTTGATACATGAAGAACGACATCCTTAAGTTATAAGAGTAGAATTTGTTAAAACAGGATACCTAAGGTAAGAAGTACTAATCGTGGTGTACTTAAATACTTAGAGAAAATAGTGGTTCTTTTCTAGAATGTGATCAACACTATTATCAACTCTTTGTAAGTCGGATATTCACTATAGTGAGAGAGACAGACACCCGGCCAGCCAACATACTTCAAAGATGGTAATATTATGATCAAAAAGGGGCTTAACCAATCCTAAGGGCTCGAACCTACAGGCAACACTTTGCTCTGATACCATTTTGTAGCGCCCCATCTTTTATATAAAGATGGAACGCCTGTGTTATGTGCTAGTCCCTGGATCACTGCCAGCACCACAGTACAAAATATATAGTATCATTGCATAAGTATCATATTACTACAACGAGATCCAAAAATAGCTAAGTATAGCTTTATTACAAAGTGCATAGCCATGAAAACTAGCTAGAATATTCAGAGTTCACAACAAAAGCAATAGCAAATGAGCCTCTTCTTCAAGCATGCGCCACAAGCAGACATGTTGGGTGTAGACTCGAGTCCAAAACTTATTCCTCATCTGAATTACCTGCACATTTGGATATGCAGCCCCCGAAGGAGGTCAATGCAATGATGTATTGGCAAGTGACTATGGTGGAAATAAAATGACTAGTCTAAAAGCTATATGCATATTTGGCTTGGTGGGGTTGGAGGCTTTTTGCAGAAAGCAAGTTTTCTCCTATATTTTGTAAAACACTTTTATTCTCAAAGACTTGGCACCAAGGGATAAAGCCCAAGTGCACCATCAATTCTTTCCTTAGTCAAATTTTACTTTATGAAAACAGTGTTGAGATTCTTCTATCCATCCTTGTCCAGCTGCTCGAAGTAGTCCATTTCCGGGGACATGGCTAAGTACTCAGATTGTCGACTCTAGAGAGGTTGTGCACTTTCACCTTTAGACTCAATTAACCCAAAAATCCTATACACGCGGAGTCTATTAAGGAAAGGAGAGAATTGAGACAAGAACTTTCAGAAGAAGAATGCAACCATACTAGCAAGACCCGTTCCACCTATCAACTCTACATGTGCTTGTCAAGCTGACAGGTTGCACCCTCACAACTTAATTATTCTAGACAGAGCCCATTGTCAAAAGGCTGCACGGGAAGCTTCTAAACTTGGAGGGACTTGGTAATCTCTTCGTTCCTGGGTGGCCGTCCAGAAGTGCACTTCTGGGTAACAACCACCATGCTCATGGCCCTAAGTAGAATAGACATTCATGCTAGGCGACGACAACCACAAACATAGCCCCAAAAGTCACTCAACATAAACCATAACAACTAATTCCACCCAGATGTGTATTTCAGATTTGAAACACTAAGAAACAATTCTATAACACGGTAAACATTTTAATAGCATAGCTAAGCAACTAATAAAAAAAAATCATGGCTGCTTAGGAAAAAGGGTGGCTACACACTACTAGGATATTTGTAAAATACACACTAACTTAGCATTATAAAATAAATCAAAATTATCTATCATGCACACTACTCAAAATATACTACATATGCATATAGAAAATATTGGGTATAATATGAGTGTCACTTGCCTTGGTAATAGGAGGAGCAAGCACAACAAGAATAACAATCACAAGCAAGTCCTTCCTCTTCTTCACAATCTAACACAAGCAAATAAAATAAATACCAACGCAATATCATCACAAAACCAAACATAAATATGTATGCATGAATTATATGCAATGATAATTGGACACACTTATTAATATATTTTTTTATCTTCTTTTATTAAATGAATGAATTATAATTTCTAGGTATTTCTTATTTTATTTATCAATTAAATAATTGAAAAACATATAGAACAAATTTGAATTCTACAATTACAACGTTTATTGTTTAATGTAATTCTTCAAATAAAACCCATTTAATATTTCTGGACAGAGGGCAATAATACAACACTATAACAATTAAATTTATTAGAAATGCATTTTTACTATTTAAGTTATAGATTTAATAGCCGAAATACTCCTCGTATACTTACACAAATTATAATTTATCAAAAGGAAAAAAATGATGTAGAAATAATCTACACTAGCAGGGCTATCGGTAGATATAAAGTTTATCAAATTTGGACTTACATATCAAAAGTTATGAATTTCCTAAGTTTTGCACATTTTTCTGTTTTATTAATAAAAATTTCTGCGAAAAAGAATAAAGGGGGCTAGGTGGCGAACGCTGATTGGCTCGTACCGGTTCGACGCGGATCGGCAGCGCGAGCCGTCCGATCTAACTAACTGTGGACGCACCATCTAGGATCTAGATCCAACGATCCACATGCATCAGGCCAAAAACAGGCGGCGCGACCGCCGGAGTTCATCCGAGTGCGGCGGCGCCATCGCCGGCGTTGAGTCCTACCGTTAAACGAAACAAGAACGGAGGGGGTTTTCTCACCACTCAATGCGGGACAACGTGGCGATCTCTATGGCGCGGCAGGGGCTGTCGAGGTGGTCCGCTCCTCCCTTTGTTTGCTCGTCGGAGAAGAACGGCGGACGGCGACGTCGGGTCGTGGACGAATGCGTTGCCCTGGTGCACAAGACGAGACAAGGGCAAGCCCGTTAGGTGCGCACGAGAACAGGGAGTCGCAGAGGGGGTTTTGGGAGGTGCTCGGGGCGCCGTACTCACCGGGACGAGACAATTCGCGGCGGCGGCAACAGCGGAAATCGGAGCTCGAGTTTAGGCGATTACGGCGAGTAGTGGTTAGGGTTTTTCAGGAGGAAACGGAGGCGTCGATGCGGAGTATATATACGGCACTCCCGGGGAACCAATCGCGAGAAAAACGCGAAGAATTGATCGTGTTTGGATCGGACTCCGCCGGGATTTTTGCGACCGGAGGTTGAAGAATCTGACGGGCTGTCCCCACCCGTCAGCGAGAAGAAGCAGAGGATGGGCTACGCGGGCTGTTGCTGCGCCGCTTCCTCGCGCGCGCGCGGCAGATAGCGGGGTCCGACCCGTTTTTCTTTTTCTAATTCCTTTACTCGAATTAAAATATGTTTTCACAATTAATTCTCAAATGATTTTTAACTCAGTCAAAACATTTTAGAAAAATTCATAAAAATAGGTTTTGGAGAGATTATTAAATTTAGAACCTTTTAGTATTTATCTTGCCCAATATATAATTTGGAAAAATACATTTATTAAATAAGTTTTAAATGGACCACTTTAGGGAGTTAATAATTATTTAAACTTATAATTACATTTTTATTTAGTACTTATGTGCTGCAATGCTATGCCTAAATGATGAATGATGCATGGATGCAAAGTTTTTAAATTTTTGCAAATTTTGGGATGTTACATATGCTATTCCAGGAGGTCTTGTCAACCTACTCTACCACGCTTACAAGGTCCTTCAAGCCGGTCCGGAGTGCCGAGGCCAAGAAGTGGATGTGATGGATTTCATCTAGTGCGAGATGCATTGGGCCATTTTCGAGCACAAGAACCCACTCTATGCTCCCTATGTGATGAAGCTCATTCTCTCCAAGGTGCCCACACTTGATCGCTCTAGTTTCACCAAGCATGCAAAGGGTACTCTTCATACTCTCTCCAAGCACACAAGCAAGTGTCTTCCTCTCGTGCACCTCCTCCCCAAACTAGTGATGAAGACGAAGCCCCTTTACCTAAGAGGAGAAGAAAGAATGCCGATCCCCCCTCTCGTCTTCAAGGGAAGGCCAAGGTAAACGCGGAATTTAGCAAGCTCTCTTGGTGGAAGAGGAAACTGTTGTGCATGGATGTTGCTACTCACAAGGAGAATCATGGGTCTTATGTGAGAGAGAAACATATTTTGAGCAACCAAAACTTGATGATCAAGGAGATGTGCAAAATGAACAACGGAAATGTTACTCCTCCTCCGGAAAAAGATGAAGCTGGCATTCCCATCATTTCCTCCTCTTCGTCTGACACGGTCCCTATTGACCAATGGAATCAGGATGTCTTTCCTGGGGCTGATTATGCGGATGTGACCTCCTTTCCTACCTCGTCTCACAACACCGGCAAGGCTCCCATGAACCTCTTCGATGAGGACTACGGCGACGAAGGAGATTACGACATGGATGAAGACACCGAGTGATCTTCATGGGCTCGTTAGTTATGCTCTTTTCCCTTTTTGGTGTCTCGGTGCCAAAGGGGGAGAAGTAGTTCTATTAGGTTCTCTTCGGGATTTGCATGGGTTGGGACACAAGCATGTGCCTCTATCATTTTATTGCGCTTGTGTCCTTGTTATGTTATTTGATATTTGGATTTCAAACTTATTTGCCTTCTCTATGTCATGAACTATGTGTGTGTAAGAAATTTGGATTTCTTATATTATGTGGTTGAGACTACTATTGTGCCTTGGTTATATGGGGTTGATATCTTCAGTTTTATGCACAAGGTATGGTTTATCTCCTAAAACTCAACCCATACTATACTATGTCTTATTTGTGAAATGTATTGCCTACTTATCATGCTAGCAAATTGTTGTTCGAACTTGCCTCTATATGTGTGCACATGCATTCCAAAGCAAATATTCTTGATGCACACATCTAGGGGGAGCTCTTTCAGCTATCATTACATGTTATTGAAATTACTTTTATTGCAAATCCTTGGGTTGTCATCTGACACCAAAAAGGGGGAGATTGAAAGGACATTTCTATGATCTCTGTGTTTTGTGTGTTAGTTAACAACATGTGGATGCATTAAGTTGGTGTTAAGTGATGCAGGATAATTTAGGAACACCTCAGATGCATCAGTACCAAAAAGGAGAAAAAGAGGTAGCGCTGAAAAATGTGTTCAGCGCCTGGTGGGGGGCGGAGTTTCCGGCCTCAGGGGCCGGAGTTTCCGCCCCTACCTGGAGTTTCCGGTCCCTGAGGACCGGAATCTTGCCCAAAGCCTCTGTTGCCGAAGTAGTGCTCAGCCCCTGGTGGGGGGCGGAGTTTCCGGTCCTGTGGACCGGAGTTTCCGCCCTAGGCCAAACTTTCCGGCCTCAGGTACCTCGAAGATGTTCAAGCCAACTTTGGAGAAACTGGTGCTCAGCCCCTGGTGGGGGTGGAGTTTACGGTCCTGAGGATCGGAGTTTCCGCCCCTGGCCAAAATTTCCGGGCGCAGGGACCTCGAAGATGTCCAAGCTAAGTTTGGAGAAACTGGTGTTCAGCCCCTGGTGGGGCCCGGAGTTTCCGGTCTCCAGTGGCCGGAGTTTCCGCCCCTGGCCGGAGTTTCCGGCCACTAGGACCGGAGTTTACGGCTTGATGAATGGCTGCAACGGCTACATCTTTGGAGGGGTATAAATACCCCTCCTCCTTCTTCTAGCTAGCTTGCTTGACCAAGAAAAAGAGGAACTCCATTGTTGCAAGCCAAGAATCACTAGATCTCCCAATCCCCCCATTCAAACCTGTGGATCTTTGGAGGATTGAAGGAGAAGGCCCCGATCTACATCTTTACCGAGCCGTTCTTCATTTCCCCCTCATTCACTTGAGGGAACACTTGCTAAGGTTTCCACTAGGAAAACCTAGCCCATTGTTGTACTTACCTTCTTGTCTTTGTGACAGATTGTAGCTGTTTGGGAGCCCCCAAGCTCTTTGTGTGCCGTGCCCTGAATCGTTGTTGTAAAGGCTCCGGATTCTGCCTCGAAGGATTCCGATAGTGGAAAGTGGACCAAACCTTTGTGGTGCGGCCGGAGATTTGGGTGAGGCCTTTATGGCCGTTGAACCATTGTGTTGGTTCACACCTCTCCAACGAGACGTACTCTCATTTGAGGGAGGAACTCGGGAATACATCCTTGTCGTCTCGTGGTTTCACTTCGGTTACTTCTATCCTTATTTATCGCCTTTATTATATCTTGCTTAGTTGCTAGCTTGTCATATAGGTAAATTCATCATAGTTGCATATCTAGAGAATTTACCTTTTGTGTCAAGCCTAATTTAAAGAGAACTAAAATTGAATTAGCACCTATTCACCCCCCCCCCCCCCTCTAGGTGTCATACCGATCCTTTCAGACTTCCCCTGTCCTGGTGGCACCACTGGAGAACGAGCCGCTATACCTGTACGTCTCAGCAACCAACAGGGTGGTGAGCACCGTACTCGTAGTGGAGCGGGAAGAAGAAGGGCACAGTCATCCTGTCCAAAGACCAGTCTACTACCTCAGCGAGGTCCTAACATTGTCCGAGCAAAACTACCCGCACTACCAGAAGCTGGCCTACGGGGTCTTCATGACTTCCAGAAAGGTCGTCCACTACTTCTCCGAGCACCCGATCACAGTGGTAAGCTCCTCTAGGCTAGCAGACATCCTCAGAAACCAGCGAGCGACAGGACGAGTCGCCAAGTGGGTTGTTGAGCTAGGACCCTGGGGGCTGAAGTACGCTCACCGGAAGTCGATCAAGGCCCAAGTCCTCCCAGAATTCACCACCGAGTGGATAGAAGCCCAGCTACCAGATGCCCCCGACTTGTCCAACGCATGGACAATGTACTTTGACGGCTCCAAGAAGTTCAGAGCGGCAGGGGCAAGAGTTGTCCTCATTTCCCCCCAGGGGTGACAAACTGAAATACGTTCTGCAGATGGACTTCCCAACACCCTCCAACAACGAAGCAGGAGTACGAGGCCCTGATCCATGGCATGCGGATGGCCAAAAACTGCGGTGTCACTCACCTCATGATCTACGGAGATTCTTACCTCGTCGTACAGAAAACCATGAAATCCTGCGACGCCATCACCGACAACATGATCACCTATAGAGACATGTACAACCAGTTGGAGGGCACCTTCGACGGCTGTGAGCTGCGGCACATCGGCCGCGACAGCAACGAGGAAGCCGACGCCCTCGCCAACATGGGATCAGACAAGGTACCAGTTCCACCCGGCGTCTTCTTCGAGCGCATCACGCAGCGGTCCATTTAGACTCGACCCGCAACAATCCCCTCCACACCGTCAACGAGCACTGCTAACCCGCCAAGCAAGGAAAAGGAACCCATGGAGGTCATGCTGGTCGAAGCCACTTGGACGGGACCATATCTAGCTTACAAACTGCACCAAAGGCTGCCAACCGATCCAGTCGAAGCCAAGCGCATCATTCGGCGCTACAAAAGTTTCACCGTCATCAATGGTAAGCTCTACAAGAGAAGCATCTCAGGAATTCTACAAAGATGCGTAGATCCAGTCGATGGCCAAGCTATTCTACTCGATATTCATGCCGGCATCTGCGGGCATCACGCTAGCAGTCGGGCCTTGGTGGCCAAAGCGCTACGAGCCGGGTTCTACTGGCCAACAGCTATGCAAGACGCAGAAGAGCTAGTAAGGAAGTGTACCGGATGCCAGGAGTTCGCCAACAAACCACACGCATCGGCGTCCGCACTAAAAACAATACCACTAGCCTGGCCCTTCGCCCAATGGGGGCTGGACATGGTAGGTCCGCTCAAGAAATCTTCACCCGGAGGACACACTCATCTCCTGGTCACAGTTGAAAAATTCACCAAGTGGATTGAAGTCGTGCCTATCACGAGTTCGACTGCATCGTCAGCAGTTAACTTCATCAGATCCATCATCTTCAGATTCGGGGTACCGAATAGCATCATCACGGATAATGGCTCGAACTTTACAGCCGAAGAATTCAAGGACTTCTGCTCTGATCAAGGCATCAAGCTCAACTACGCATCTGTTTCGCACCTGCAGTCCAATGGGCAAGCCGAGAAAGCCAACGGCCTAGTTTGCAACGGCATCAAGAAGCGCCTGCGAGTACCGCTGAGATGCGCCGCGGGCGCGTGGGTCGAAGAACTGCCATCAGTACTATGGAGCCTGCGAACCACGCCGAACAGGTCCACCCAGTACACTCCGTTCTTCATGGTGTATGGCGCAGAGGCGGTCCTGCCCTACGACATCAAATTTGACGTGTCTCGGGTGGTAGCCTACGACGAGTCAGACGTAGAAGAAGCACTCGAAGACGACATGGACGTCCTGGATGAATCCCGCGACATCGCCCTGGCACGATCAGCCGTGTATCAGCAAGACCTGCGCAACTACCATGGACGGAGGCTGTGGCCAAGGGCATTCGTCGCAGGCGACCTAGTCCTCCGCCTCAATCAGAAGAAGGTGCACAAACTTGACTCCCCATGGGAGGGACCATACATTATGACAGAAGCAATTGGCAACGGAGCCTACCGCCTGAAGGACTCGAAGACAGGAGCAACCTGTAGCAACCCGTGGAACGTCGCACAGCTTCGTCGTTTCTACGCCTAGTCGACTCAATCATTGTACCAAAGAAAGCATGTCAAGGCGGCATGTTTCAGACGCACTCTTTCCCTTACCAGGGTACCTAAGGGGACTGGAAGGGTTTTAACGAGGCGGCCTGCTCGCAAGAATCAATAAAGTGATTTATGGAACAAGCTCTCCCCTTTACTTTTTCAGTCAAGGCAATCCCTAACCTAGGCCGCCACTCGAACCACTCGGGGGCAGCGCCATACAGGTCAAATCAAAAGCCTAGGCCGTCACTCGAACCACTCGGGGGCTGCGCCATACATGACTTACTCGCAATATCCTAGGCCGCTACCCGATCTGCTCGGGAGCCGCACCATATAGGTCAAGTCAAAAATCCTAGGCCGCCGCCCGACACACTCGGGGGTTGCGCTTTACAGTTATCACTTGAATTCCTAGGCCACCACTCGAACTACTTGGGGGATGCGCCATACAGGCCCTACTCGTAAAATCCTTGGCCACCACCCGAACCACTCGGGGGCTGCGCCGCACAGGTCAAGTCAAAAAATCCTTGGCCGACGTCGGATACACTCGGGTGCTGCGCTTTACAGGTATAACTTGAAATCCTAGGCCGCCACTCGAAATACTCGGGGGCTGCGCCATACAGGTCCATGACAAAACCCTAGGCCGCCACCCAATGCACTCGGGCGCTGCGCCACATAGGTCAAAGACTCACGCTCGATGCACTCATGCCATGTCGCACAAGGACTTTATCTTAGTCGCACTAAGTCCACTCGAGGGTGCACAACAGATATTCGTACAGTAATGCAAACAGTTTCAACTTGCTTACTCGGAGGCTCCCTCAACCTCATACATTGATATTTACATTTGCCAAATTTTCCTCATATAACTAACCCTATACAACAGAAGATTGCTACCCCTAATTTGTAGGCTCATCCTTTGGCGCATCGAGTGGCCCACGAGGCGCTCACTCAGCTTTTGGACATGTTGAATCATCTGGCGCGCAGCTGGCAAGGTATCGGCGTAATCATCATCCCCAGGCAAGCCACCTAATAACCTCTCCAGAGAAAGATTTGGCCGGTGCAGTCGGACATACGCCAACGCCACATTCGCCCCGGCGACGAGTTGGGCGTCGACAACCTCCTTCAACGCGTCACCTTCGTGGAACCTTGTAACGTCCCCAAATTTGCTAATTGGTAATCAGGATTTGTTTGTGCATCATGATCATCATTTGCATCTAATTAAAATGTGCACAAAATCTGAGTTTAAAAAAAATTAAAAGAGAAAACCCTAAGTGTCCTAAACCACTTGTATTTTAAATGTGTTAAAAGAATTTCAAAATTTTCAAAATCCAAAGTTGCCAATGGCTTCCTTGTGAAATTCTGAATATCCTGGTATTTTTGTATAAATTTTCTATTTTCAAAAAGGCCCTCAAAAGCTTTATTTTCCAAAGTAGGGGCCTGTTTAAAATGGTTTTGTGGTTTCCGGAAAACGCCAGGGGGTTTTCAGTAAAACGCCGAGTCGTCTTCCTCCTTCCGACCTTGACCGCGCGCTGTCGTCTCCTCCGCCGTCCGTCGCCCTCCCCTGCGCCAAGATGCACGCCGCCGACGCAACACCTCCTACAAGAAGCCCTCCGCCGCCACGGAGAAGCCCAGTCCTTCTTCTCCTTCTTCTTTCTTCCTCCCCAAACCGAAACCCTAGCTCCGGCCTCCTCCGTAAATCCCCGTCGATTTTGGCCACCCCAAGGTCCGGCGATAAGATCTGGTGCTTCGCCATCCTCCAATGTCCCTCCTCAACGAGAAGATCTTGCTGGTATGCCCCGAAGCCGATGAATTTGCCCGCCCCGTGCTCGTCTTCTCCAACTCCGGCCACCGGCCTCCGCGGACCATCCCGGCCTCTCGCAGCCTCCCCGTGCTTCTCCGACGCGTCTATGAGCCTCCTGGTGAGCTTGCGGTCCTCCAGGACCTCTCCGCGCTCTCCCTTTCCTCCTGGTTCTTCTGCTCGCCGAGCGCTGCCATCGGCTTCCGCTCCGGCGACCATCCCGCCGGCGACCTTTTGCTAGCGGCGCCGCCCGTTTCTGGCTCCCCGCGCCTGCGCGCGTCTTCGACTCGCCCCTCGCGCTCGGATTTGAGGAATCCGTGCTCGACAGGGAGCTCAGCTCCATTGCTGACATCATCATGACGTCAGCGAGCCCTTTTCTTTTCTGAAAATCATTTATTGTTTTCTGTAATTATTTAATTATATGACAGGTGGGTCCCTGATGTCAGGGATTTAATCATTTCCAAATTTTTTTACGTAATTGTTAAATATCTGACATGTGGGTCCAATATTATTTATTTAATTTCATAAATGTTTTAAATTGATTTAAGTTTCTTTAATCTTTGGAAATTCATAACTAATTCATTTTAATTCAGAAAAATATGATTTTTATATCAAAATTTGCAGAAAAATAAGATCTATTTAATTATCTTAAAATCATGCATATTTAAACAACTTTGAACCATGTTTGTAATAGAAGAACAAATTACACCCTTTCTTTCAAATATGGAGTTTGGCGAATGGCACCTGTCGGGCATTCACACTCCATTTAAAATGTCCTTCCATGTGTAGTATTTACATTTCAATCCATTAACTTGTCATGTCATGCATTGTGCGCATTGCATCGATGCCATGGTTGAATGTTGTTTTCCGTTTATTTTCCGGTGTTTCGTTTATCGCGGTAGAATGCGAATCCGAAGTGGAGTTCGACAACACCGAAGGCGAGTGCCGGATCATCGATGATCAAATCAGGAGGATATATATGAAGAGTTATTTTGGTTATCCCGATCAAGTGAAGCCGAAGATCTCCATTTGCTATATATCTTGTTGTTGAAGAGCAAGGAAAGCATAACCTCTTATCTGCACATATAAGACTTCAAAGTATTGATTCTGGTATTATGCATGCGATTCAAATGTTGTTTTGAGTGGAGGTATAGATTGTCTTAGTGTTGTATTGCGAGAGTCTGCTATGCTTAGCCCTGCTTAGACCTTCCCTCTGTTCCATCCGGTTGATGAACCAGAGTTGTGAAGGATGTCGTGGAATGAGCAGAGATGTGTTGAATATGCTAAAGGCTTGGATGGGAGGCCCCATAGGGGTTGTGGTGGGTTGTTCCATTCTTGCCGACCTAGGAACTGAGTTCTCGTCTTCGGAACCAAGACTATTCGTGCATCCACACAGGGCATTCATTTTCCCCTCGGCTCCAACTTTCCTAGCCTACTACGTGAAGCCACTAGTTCGAGTGTTCCATTTGCGTGTGCGGTAAAATGAGTTGAGGAAATTAGGGCTCGGGTGAGGAGAGCATGACGCTCTGATCTTGACCCTGGCAACCCGCACTAGGGATCGCTGAGATGGCGGTCTGACCTACTGTTGTGGCTCATGGACATAGGCGAAGCTTGGGAAAGGTCGCGGCCAACCCTCCTGCCGGCACTCCCCGGAAGAGTGCTAAAAGTACTGGCGAATCGGTTGGTTGGCGTGTGTGGGTAGTTACACCCCCTGCAGGGTAAATCTTTTCGGAAAAGCCGTGTCCACGGTTATGGACGACTTGGTACCTTATGTCTGATGATCATAGATAACATGAATCTAATTATAAAACTTGTCAACTAAGGGAGGATCGCTTCCTCGGGTTGAGCGAGGGGGTGATTCTGGTGGGTGGTACAACTCCTGATGATCTGGTGAAGATTGAAGATGTGGATGAAGTTTGTGTTTCACTCCCTTACCCCATTTTAAAAGTCTACCGATGCGAGCTTCTCTCCTGCCTCGATTTGAAAATAAAGATGGCTTTATGCAAAAGACATTCATGAATACTCTCTGAACGAGCAGATATATAACAGGTTAAATAAGTCTTGTTGAGTACCTCATGTACTCAGCCTTGCGCAATTATTTGGACAGGTGTGTTTTCTGGACATCGACATCGACGAGTAGGTTGGGTTTCCCAGACGGCAGCCTGGAATCTATGGACTGGGACGTCACCGTTATGCTTTGGCCTCTTAGGCCTTTTGCTTTCTTGCTATGTCTAATAGCATAATTTGCCTTCCGTTGTAATGGTGATTGACAGGTCAGTGACCTTATTTTGGTGATGTGTGCTTCTTCGCTCTGTTAAGAGCTTAACCTATTACTTCCTGTGTTGTAGGGTCTCTGTTGTGTTACTGATTTCAACTGTTGGCTCTCGAGATCCTTGTTAGGCTTATCTCAGATTAAGGTCTCGGATTTGTCTAGCTTGGCTCTTGGGGGTGCTACAAACCTCTCCAGCAATGTGGCCAACTCGTGGGGCTGCCCATTGTGCGAGAAGTACACGCGATGGATGTGCCAGAGGGTCTTCCTGCAACCTTCCAGGAGAAAAGCAGCCCGCCAAGTATGATCAAGCATACAGAGCGAGGATACACCCTCTCGATCTGTTCGACCAGAAGTGGCGCGCCTCGTGTGAATCGCCAGTTGCCTCCCGGGTGACCCGCTCTTCGACCCGAGCCTGCTCAGCTTGCCAATCAGGGTTCACATCTGCATCAAGAAACTACAAGCGTTACAATCCACAAATCGCAAGGAGGAAGTCAAAAACAAAATCCTACCAACCTTGCAGCTGTCGACTGGTCAAATCAATCTCGCCAAGCAAGAATTCTTCACGCTGAGAGAACTCCGCAACAGGGCGCGACTTAGAGCGCTCTAGATCCAACTCGGCACGCTTCAAACTCGCCTCGAGGTCGATCACCTTGTTCCTCATGTAGGTGATCAACCGTTTGTCGTTCGTGCTTCGCTGAGGAACTGGCGTTGATCGACGACGGCGTACAGCCCGCAGTCGAACGAGAACCTCCCTCGCCACTCGCGCCAGTCGTCGCAGCGATGGAAGCGGTCTCGCATATGTCAGTCTGTCACGAATATGCATTGTCAATACAGAAAAGGAAAGGCGACTTCTCAACCAAAGCAGAGTTGAAGTGAAGGAACATATACTTCAGCACAAAACATAGTTCAAGGCCAAAAGACCCGACAAAAGATAAGTCATTACAAGCTGCAGACTCAAACATAGACTACTAAGTCCTACAATACAAGGTTCCTATGTTGCGGACTCCGACCGGGAGCAACTCCTCCGAGCAGCAGCCGCCTCGGTTGCCTTGGCGATCCCCCTCTCGAAGGTGGCAACAAGCTTCACAGCAAGCTGTGCAGCCTGCGCCTTTACCCCGCTAAGGGACACGGTCTTGCCGTCAGGCCTTCGAGGGAAGCCGCTGACAACTTTCTCGAAGTCGCCAGCGACCTGATGACCAAGCAGAAGCTGGAAAGTGAGCTCGGAGCCGCGTACCGTCTGCGTCCGAGTGAAGTCGGCGAGGGTGGTCGCGTCGTCTTCAAACGGCGCCGTGAGGGCATCGACGGCAGTCGGTGGCGGCGCGATGGGAAAGATACTCCGGTGCACAGTCGCCAATGCTCCGGTCGACTTCAGCAACGCCGCCATCGACTTCTACAGCGCAGCGGAGGCGTACGCGTAGGTACGGTCAAGAAACCCGACCGCGGTTGCCAAGTCGACGTCGTCGCTGGACGAACCTTCCGGGGGAGCGCCTCCGCATTTCTCTGAACAAAAGGTCAGAAATCAACACAAGGCAAATCAAGCAAAGACAAAAGTAGGTGCCAAGCCGAAAGACTCACCTCCAAGAGCGCCGGCGAGTGCGAGTAGGCGGTCGACTTGAGTCTTCTCCTGGACGACTCGCGCACATTCGCGCTCCTGCGACTCGTGCAGTGCCTTCTCCAGCTCAGCCTGAGCCTGAAGCTTCCGCTCCAGCTCCGCAGCTCGCCTGGTGGCCTGGTCTAAGGAGGTGCGCAGTTGATCCCTCTCCTTCTCCAGACGAACGAAGGCAGCGGCTGCCTCAAGCTGCTGGTGGTAGTATGGCTGCAAAACAAGCAAGGAAATATAAAGTTGCGGTCGACTATCCTAGTCACCCACACCTTCGGGGGCTACTCCCAACGGGAGCGCTGTTCGCGCACCCGATGCAACTACGGAAGAACAAGAACAGGAACTTACGTAGTCCAGGAGATCGGCATCCGCCGAGGTTGCCGCGGTAGCGTCACTCGGCGCCACGGAGCCACCAGCCCGCGCATGCTCCTCGACCACCCGCATAACTAGCTCGGTCGAAGGAGCAGACGTGTGCTCCACATCGCATGGAGGGGAGTTGACGCCGCCAGAACGGTAGCTGGCACAAGATTCATAAAAACTCAACTCGAAGCCTGAAAATCAAGAGGGCAACTCGACACAACAAAAAGGAAAGAGCGACTAACCTGGTGGTCTCGACGTCATCGTCGCTCCCCAGGGAGATGGATGGCATCTGAGCGAACTCGCGCGGAGGCGCAGAGCTGACAGGAGGTGCGGCCAAGGGCTCGTCCCAGTCGTCCCGGGACCTCGCACCCGAAGAGGACATGCCAGCCTCCTCCAAGTCAGCAGCCGCATCCTTCGCAGGAGACGAAGCAGTCGCAGAGTCGCCGCCACTCCGCATTTTCCGCTTCTTCCGTGCGGGCTCCTCTTCCTCTTCTTTGTCCACCTCGTCACTCGGAGAGACGGCGGGTGGAATGTCCTCATCGTCACCCTCCTCCTCCACAAATGCCGCCTCGTTATGAGGTCCGTTTTCTGGGAGTGGAGGAAGGCTGACAAGAAAAGAGCGACCCTATAACAAATAAAGACAAGTCGAATCAAGAAAAAGGATCAAGAAATCAAGTAAGAAAAAGAAGAAAAAGGAAGAAGCTTACCTCAGGAACAGGGTTCGCCGCTCCGTACACGGCGACAAGACACTTGATGTTGCAGGGGTCTGCGGCCCGGAGGCTAGTGATGCCCCTCACCTTGGTCTCCACCTCCTCGTCATCAAGCGGCGGGTCGCCGGCACCCTCAACTGCCCACATCAGGTGGGGGCGAGCGCGGAGTGGCTTGACTCGAAGCCGGAAGAAGGTGGCCATGAGGTGGACGCCGCCCGACTCACGTCCCAAGGTCTTGAGCAGTTTGCGCAGAAGGCTCAGCAACGGCCTCGCAGACTCCTTCTCCTCCTCCGCGAGCGGGTGCGCCCACGCACGCGTCTTCCGCAACTCGCGCTCACCGTTGAAGTCCGTCAGGCCCTCCTGGTCGCACCTGATGTAGAACCACCGCTTCCGCCACCCCTGGACGGAATCTGACTTCTTCATCTGGAAGTACACGGTGTCGCCGCGCACTTGGATGCCGAAGCCGCCAACATGGTATGTCAACCCGCTCTTCCCCACGTTCTTCCGAACAAGGAAGAGCGACTTCCATAGAGCCCAGTGGGGAGCGATCCCCATAAAGCACTCGCAGAGCACGATAAAGCTCGCGATGCTTAAGACGCCATTTGAACCCCATAGGCGTACAAAAGACCACGAACAAAATCGTGGAGAGGGAACCCGAAGCCCCGTAGAAGGAAATCCACGAAGCAAACGCGCTCCCCCTCACGAGGAGAAGGGTACACTTCCTTACCAGGGGCACGTACCGTGGCCTGGTCCATCGGGGGCAGCAGGCCCTGCGAGCGCAGGACCTCAATATCGGCCTTCTTCACCGACGACTTCGGCCAGTCGCCGTCAGGCTTCTTCATCACCCCTGCTTCGGCGGCGGCGGTGGCGCTGGCGGCAGCCTTCGACTGCCCCATCGAATTGGGCGCTCACGGAAGGTGAGAGGACAAAAGGCAAAGAGCTCGGATGGGGGCAGGAATGGCGAAAGGAATGGAGGTAGTGGCAACTGGAGAAGATGACTAGCTATCGCGCCATAGTGCAATACTTATACCGTGCAAGCAGTCCATCTCAGCCATTCGCGAAGAAACCGTTCCCAGCAAAAGCATCCAGCCGTCCACGTGTCATACGGAGAGACTAACCGTCGCCGCCCAGTCCGTCCACTACGCACGGGAATCAAGGCACCATCATCACGACGTGAAGTTTTCGCGCCCAAACCAGAGATAAGCGGCAACTGCTGACTACAGTCAACACTGACAGTGGGGCCAGTCCCGTCACGTCCCATCAGGCGCAGAGGCGTGCTACGAAGCGTCATAGCTGACGTTAGCAAAGCAACTGCTCTAAAGAAGACACAGAGCTGAGGAAGAACTCGAACGCATGATTCGAGTAGTAAGCTTCGTAACTGAAATCGCCAGTGCCCAGAGTGCTGATCAAGAAACCCGAAACACTCAATCGGGTGGCAAAGAAAAGCAAGTAAGCCCAGTCAGCTGAATAAATAAACAGTAAGCCAACAGGCCGAATAGAAGCGAGTTCCACAAAAGCCAAGACAAAGGAGTTCGACTGCAGAATTTACTCCCATCGGGAGCGTGCTCTTCGACTGAAGAAAGCAAGTATAAAATCAAGTAAAAGCAACCCGGCGGCGTGCCCAGGAGGAAGGAGTCCTTTGCCCGACTCTGCGATTCGACCAAGCACTCGGGGGCTACTGACGTGGGGCTACTCTTCGACTACCCCACGATGAGGATACCTGGGCCACGCCAAGGCCGCGGAAGCCCAAAGAAGGCCCAATAGGTGTATCGTGAAGGGGTTACGGTGCAGAAAACAATAATTTTTCTAGCGAACGAAACCCTAACTAGCCAGGATCTATCTATCTAGTACATGCGATAACGGTGGCGGAACGGGTTACATTACCTCCATGTAGACCGATAGCGGGGATTACGCTCCCGCACAAGCGTTGACGATGAAGTCGTACGTAGCCGACCTCGAGGTCGCGAAGAACTTGCCGCGATGTCGAAGTCGATGACGCCGAGGTGTCGATGATGATCTGCGTCGACGGGCGTCGGGCGGAAGAAGGCAGAGTGCCAGCACCAGGGCTGGTGCGCCGGCAGCAGAGGGGAGGGAGGCGCGGCGACTGCAGGGGCGAGACGACGTCGCCCAGGCTACTCAAAAGAGTTACCTCCGAGCACTCACAAACATACGGAGCTTAGCGACAACCCCCGGTCATTCAGATCCAGCTGAAATCGCAGGTGTAGATCTTATCTGGAATTCCGCAGAGCAACGGCGCTCTGCGGTATAGCTTAGGTGGAGAGAGGGGGCAAAACGGGCGGAGAAACAGCTCGGCCGGCCTGCATACAATTAATTGTATTTTCCAATGAATTAAATCAATTAATATGCCTTGGTATATAAAGGGGGGAGGGGGTGTGCAAACCCCTTGGCTCCCCCATGTGGGACTAAAGGAGGAGAGGGGAGGGGGGGGGGGGTTCGGCCGAACCCCCCTTGGGCTTCTCTTACTCCTAGTCCAACTCGGACTAGGAGGCCCAAGCCTCCCTTCCTTGTGGGATGCGGCTTCCCCCTCTTGGGCCCTCTTAGGGCCCATGTAGGTGGGAGCCCCCTTTTTCCTTTATTTAATTAATATTAAATTAATATAAAAATCCCATTAATTCATAATTAATATATTTATATATAATTCAATATCCCATGACTCCGAAACTATTTCGGAAGCACCCGAACAACTTTCAGACATTCCCGGAACCATTCCATACCTCCCCGGAACTCCTTCCGGACCATCGGAACTCTTTCCGGATCATTTCTCTCTCTCCAACAAATTCCTATAATATTCCAGAACCTATCTCCTAGCGTCGCTAAGACCTTAAGTTTGTTACGCTACGGTTCGAGAACACTCCAGACATGGTCGAGACACTCCGCTCACCAATGATCGTCAGGGATACCTGGAAATATATGACGACCCCTGTGCATTCTACGAATATCGTCGTTGAACCATAAATATGACAATCATTCCCTTTGTCTCTGCGATACTACCTTGTCCGAGATATGATCGTAGACACACCGATGTCTTTGTTGTATCTCGTTACCGACTAAGGTTATTAACTCGTCTGCGATATTACATCTCCATGACCTAGTCATAAGCTGCTTAGCTATATAGATGCAATATCACCAAGTGGGCCCAGAGTATCTTTCCATTATAAGAATGAACAAATCCCGCTCTTGATCCTTACGTCTTGATGCTCTTTCGGAATACCCAAGATGGACACCGTTTTTGTCATGCTATATAAGACACAACGTTTGATGCTCTCAAAGCAACCCTACGAAGCATTAATAAGTACGGTCTCACGGTCTAAGGAATAAGCTATCATATTCTTATCTATTGCAAAATGACAAACATCGTAATACGATCTTATTGCAATACTTTGCGTATGTCCATCACCTTATTCGACTAACAAGATGACCCCATTATCAACCGACGTCATTGTCCTTGATCGGGAATCTCGATCAACTGTTGCCCAATGGACTAGCTCATATAGAGGCTTGCTAGGGACCTGGTTGTCTATGTATCACACGTGTATTAATAATTCCGATTAATACAGTTATAGCATAATACACAAACCTATTATAAACTTATGAGATAATGCAATAAATACTACTTATTTATTTGCCTCTAGGGCATATCTCCTTCAGTCTCCCACTTGCACTAGAGTACAAATAAACCAGCTGCATTTTACTTTATCAAAATCCCTTATCAAATAAGAATCATTCGATGATGCTTGCTTGCGGAAGAGTGTTACTCTGACAATCTGCACAACACACGATTTGTGCAAACTTTTGCGATTTACTGATGTCAACTAGCTTGATATCACCATGTTGTCCAACAACATATATACAAATACGGTAACTAAGTGAGACTTCTGTTTCCCAGCGCTTACTCTGATTATACTAACCAGATAACTGCCCTGAAAAACACACTCAGCCATGCAGAGCCCCTTGTAACAATTACAAACTCGCGATATCTACATACTTTCACACCAATGTAGAAAACTTGACATTCAAATATCAATCCCTTAACTAACGCACTTCTACTTCCAGTAAATTCCAAATTTACTTTCATAACTGCTCTTATTCCAAGAAAATCGGTTATATTTCATCGAGCAGATAATATGGTTTCTGTATGATGTCTAATATTACATAATACACCTACATGTCATACAACCATTACTTTCATGCATCATTACTCTTAATGATCAATTGGATTTCAAAGGACCATCCTTTTGATTCTATTCTGACTCCTCAGATATAATCCAACAACAACTCGACTAACTATTTAAAATTCCCGTTCTATTTCAAAATAGACACTAACTTTCAAATAGTTTCACAACTTCATCCTATTCTGTTGGTACAGTTTCACAATGTGTTAACTACACAAGATGAATTCGACTCCCACTCAAACTATGTCTCCACATATTTGACAACACGAGCTCCCACTCAAAAACGTGTCATCCACATATTTGAGTTCCTGAGCTCCCACTCAAAAATATGTTCTTTACATATTCCACCTGAGTAAACTAACTATGACTCCCACTTAAATCGACATTTTGGCCAAACCAAAATCATTGATCTACCATCAATTCGAATTTAATACAAACTATAGTATTACATTAATACAAATCCCTCAGACTTCAAGCATGTCTACATAAATGTAGTCAACAAATTTGATCTTGTGCAAGACACATTTCTTGACAAGACATGCTCCCGCGTCTTTCTTATAGTCACTTTTTCATATAAGACTTTATATGACGATTAAACAATCTTATTCCTCTAATAAGAATTGCAGCAACAATTACTGTCTTAATCCTTTCAAATGTAACTTTGGATTTTCAGACTCAAAAAGTCTTTGTTCGTATTCCGATATTTTCTCAACTTTCTTTGTATTCATAAAGTGCACCTTGATCTGTCAACAAGATCCGAAACATTTAATACAGTGCTGTGACCTGACAGCAATATTAAATATAACAGCACTTCATTTAGAAGTTTCTTTCATGAAAACATTATGATCTTTATGAAGAGGATTGCAAGCAGAAAACAATTTTCTAGTCTCCCTCAGTCTTAATCACTAAACTTTCATTAGCAGACATATACTCTTTGGAACACCTTCCAATAGGTCTGACACTTTATTCCAAGCTTCCAATTCCAATTCATAAACCATAATTTGAAAAATCACATTTTCCTCGGAATTACATAGACAACAAACTAAGTTTTGTTTCTATTTGGTTTTGGAATACACTCCCATTAAATGCGAGCATCCTACAAAGAACCATCCATGTATACTCCGAATTATCGTGTAATCATATACATGTCGACACTACTGTCGATCTCACGAATTCTTCTTGAGAAAAACATCTATTTTCTAAAGTGGACATCGACTATAATGTTTCGAACATATTAGGAGTTTCTAAGACCGATTCTG
Source organism: Poa annua (assembly GCA_026929855.1). Classification (NCBI taxonomy): domain Eukaryota; kingdom Viridiplantae; phylum Streptophyta; class Magnoliopsida; order Poales; family Poaceae; genus Poa; species Poa annua. Next base: position 217,731,618 of record CM049427.1, on the reverse strand, counting down.
ACAGACCACACCTTATTTAAAATAGAGCATGATTATAATTCCCCACATATCACTATATATGACATTATAATTCTGTGAAACGAATTTCCACAAGCCTTTTGTGTTGAAACCATAAAAATATTGTCCTTTGATCGAATCATGTGAATACAATGTTCACTAATCTTTCTTCTGAAAACCCCCATTTGATCTATTATCAAATTAATCTCAGACTCCATAATTTATCGGGCAAATACTCTTATTTACCAAAATCATGGAAGAATTCGGATCAAGTAGTAAACACCATTAATTAATCATTAAAAATGACACTCAATTAATTTCCGCCAGTATTGCAACTTCAATACTTGATTTCAAGCTTAATCAACTCAGCACTTGAAATACTTAAATGGACCAAAACATCCATTACTTCTTTCATTCCTTTTATGATTAAACTCGACGGTGTTTGTTCTAGTAATAGAACTCTTATTCATAGGACACGCTATTTTATCATTTCTACAATTATGAATACTTATCATACAATCAATGTAACTGAGATGTGGAATCTTTATTCATAAGATAAAACAACTGACTTGTTCCATAACATAAAACAACTAAATTTGTCTTATTACATGAATAACTTTGTCTTGCAACAATCAAGACACACATTCGCTCACTATTACAAAAGATCGTATCAAAAACTATTAATGATAACTATGATAACTTGAGGACGTGAACACCAAAAGGCCATCAACTCCTTGACTACCAGCTTCAGCGCCAGGTCACATCAAACTGCGCCGCATATATGTGATAATCAGGACCTGTTTCACAAACAGAACAAGTATCAAATACTTCATCATATACCAAGGGTGAATTCATAATTCTGCATATATCAAATATATACCTGTAGCATCGAAGATCTCTCCTTCGATGGAATCAACCTTCAGAGATTGGAACTCACGTACGAACTTGTAGAAGTTCATATAGTCGGCTTTCAAAATGTACTTGCGCACATGCTTCTCATAGCTAGGAGGTAGAGATATCAGGACAGTCCGAATGGCACAGGAATCTGCCATCCAGTAATCGAAGACCATCGTCAGCTGGAAGTAGATGTCATACAATCTCTTCAAATGTGTCTTCAGACAGGTATGCTCCTCCATGTGAATGGTCTGGAACATTCTAAGCTGCCTGAATTGCTCACGCTTTAATTCATCTCCGAAGTGTGTCTTTATCGCATCCATCATGACGCTTGGCTCCTTGCGTCGAAACAATTCTTTCAACTCGGGTGCCAGGCATACGGTCATGGTGATCTCCACTTCAATGAATATGTCTCGACGCCTACGGAAATCATCTTCCTCCTCCTCGCTAGCAGAATCTCCTGGTCCTTCTCCTAACGGTTCATCGAGAACATATAGAATGCTGTTGTGTTCGAGAATGTTTCCAAAACCGCTGTACCATCTGATGAAGTTGGACCCATCGGCTTCTAATGTAGCATCCGGGCTCTTGAGGAAGTAACCGAAGTATAGTTGCGTAGTCTACAGATGTGATCGCAAAAGGAGGTAAGGTAAAGTTTATAATATGTAGGTGAGTTTTAGTTTTATAATCTTATTATCTAAAACACACCACACCAAGATTATTATCCCTAAATTAATAATGGCGATGACACGACCCCCATTCACAGCACCACCCCCGATCATCACGGCCGGCAGCACAGCTTCAGAGGTGGACATAAAATGTCGATCACAACAACTCTATGACTCGTGCTCGATCTTTCGATCTTCCCGTGTTCCGAGGCCATACCTCTGAGTATGCTAGGCTCGCCAATCAAACCTCGAAGACCCTGCGCGTGCAACATGGCTTACACCCACTGTATGTGAACGACGAGATGTGTGACACCCGATCATCACAGCCTGCCTCATAACGTAGAACTTTCTTGGTGGTGCGCAACGAGGGAGAACACAATTTTGGTATTTGTTAGGGATCATCCTATTTATGATGCTACCGTTGTATATCTAGCATATAAGCAATCAATAGGATGCACACACAACAACACACAATAATGATGCAATGAAGTGCGATGTGACATGGTCGATGCGCCTGGACCTTCATGGCGCCATGTGCCTGGCCCCTGGCGCCCCGGCATGGCTCCGAGCCTAAAGAGCCCTCCATTGCCTCCGACAGTACGAGTAATATCAAAACTTACCGTAACCATGTCACATAAAATAACGCCTCTGCAAAACAAAGTTAGACGCCTCTAGCTTTATTTAGTTTTGCAAGTTTTACGTGGCATATAGGCTTATTCGCAAGAGAATCGCTTCCCTACCTACGAACTTTGTACCACAACGTCGATCGTATAATTGCATGTTTAAGCATCCCTTTCGGGCCTTCCATTGAAAATGCTTTGCCGACTAGAGAGAGAGAGACAGACACCCGCCAGACACAGATACGGTGCAAGCCGTATGTCAGTAGTGCAACCAGTCTCGCGTAAGCGTACGCGTAAAGTCGGTCCAGGCCGCTTCATCAACTCAATACCGAAGGCATCGCAAGTGCACGCTAGAGGGTAGCAAATATAAGAAAGACGCCCTCATTCAACATGAGTTCTAACCGTACCAGCAGTACTACGCATAGATCGGCTCTGATACCACTGAAGGGGTTACGGTGCAGAAAACAATAATTTTTCTAGCGAACGAAACCCTAACTAGACAAGATCTATCTATCTAGTACATGCGATAACGGTGGCGGAACGGGTTATATTACCTCCAATGTAGACCGATAGCGGGGATTACGCTCCCGCACAAGCATTGACGATGAAGTCGTACGTAGCCGACCTCGAGGTCGCGAAGAACTTGCCGCGATGTCGAAGTCGATGATGCCGAGGTGTCGATGATGATCTGCGTCGACGGGCGTCGGGCGGAAGAAGGCAGAGCGCCAGCACCGGGGCTGGTGCGCCGGCAGCAGAGGGGAGGGAGGCGCGGCGGCTGCAGGGGCGAGACGACGTCGCCTAGGCTACTCAAAAGAGTTACCTCCGAGCACTCACAAACATACGGAGCTTAGCGACAACCTCCGGTCATTCAGATCCAGCTGAAATCGCAGGGGTAGATCTTATCTGGAATTCCGCAGAGCAACGACGCTCTGCGGTATAGCTTAGGTGGAGAGAGGGGGCAAAACGGGCGTAGAAACAGCTCGGCCGGCCTGCATACAATTAATTGTATTTTCCAATGAATTAAATCAATTAATATGCCTTGGTATATAAAGGGGGAAGGGGGTGTGCAAACCCCTTGGCTCCCCCATGTGGGACTAAAGGAGGAGAGGGGAGGGGGGTTCGGCCGAACCCCCTTGGGCTTCTCCTACTCCTAGTCCAACTCGGACTAGGAGGCCCAAGCCTCCCTTCCTTGTGGGGTGCAGCTCCCCCCTTTTGGGCCCTCTTAGGGCCCATGTAGGTGGGAGCCCCCTTTTTCCTTTATTTAATTAATATTAAATTAATATAAAAATCCCATTAATTCATAATTAATATATTTATATATAATTCAATATCCCATGACTCCGAAACTATTTCGGAACCATCCGAACAACTTTCGGACATTCCCGGAACCATTCCATACCTCCCCGGAACCCCTTCCGGACCACCGGAACTCTTTCCGGATCATTTCTCTCTCTCCAACAAATTCCTATAATATTCCAGAACCTATCTCCTAGCGTCGCTAAGACCTTAAGTTTGTTACGCTACGGTTCGAGAACACTCCAGACATGGTCGAGACACTCCGCTCACCAATGATCGTCAGGGATACCTAGAAATATATGACGACCCCTGTGCATTCTACAAATATCGTCGTTGAACCATAAATATGACAATCATTCCCTTTGTCTCTGCGATACTACCTTGTCCGAGATATGATCGTAGACACACCGATGTCTTTGTTGTATCTCGTTACCGACTAAGGTTATTAACTCGTTTGCGATATTACATCTCCATGACCTAGTCATAAGCTGCTTAGCTATATAGATGCAATATCACCGAGTGGGACCAGAGTATCTTTCCATTACAAGAATGAACAAATCCCGCTCTTGATCCTTACGTCTTGATGCTCTTTCGGAATACCCAAGATGGACACCGTTATTGTCATGCTATATAAGACACAACGTTTGATGCTCTCAAAGCAACCCTACGAAGCATTAATAAGTACGGTCTCACGGTCTAAGGAATAAGCTATCATATTCTTATCTATTGGAAAATGACAAACATCGTAATACGATCTTATTGCAATACTTTGCGTATGTCCATCACCTTATTCGACTAACAAGATGACCCCATTGTCAACCGACGTCATTGTTCTTGATCGGGAATCTCGATCAACTGTTGCCCAATGGACTAGCTCATATAGAGGCTTGCTAGGGACCTGGTTGTCTATGTATCACACATGTATTAATAATTCCGATTAATACAGTTATAGCATAATACACAAACCTATTATAAACTTATGAGATAATGCAATAAATACTACTTATTTATTTCCCTTTAGGGCATATCTCCTTCATATCGTGTGACCAAGTTCTAGTCGGTTAGGTCATACGACTCATACCATATTTGTAATTGCCATCGGCACCGTTCACCCGGACCTGGCCTACCTATAAAGGCCAGGAGGGTTGCTCGTCCAAAGGACACGCTCATAGCCGCCACCCCAAACCCTAGCGAGATCGTCATCTCGCCATTGTAACCACTACTCGCAATCAATACTAGACAAGCAGGAAGTAGGGTGTTATCCTCCGGGAGCCTGAACCTGGGTAAACGCCTCGCTTGTCAGCCGTCGTGATCACCAACGCTTCTCTCTCTCCCCCTCAATCAACCTGGGGTGGACAACCCTGTGATTTGCCGAGTTACACCCTCGTCACCGGCGACGTTGATCACGTGCCTCCAAGCCGGGAAGACGCGTGGGACTGAGGAACCGAAGTCGCTGCTCTAGGCATCACTGGCAAGCGGCGCACCTTCGGAGGGCGCAAAGCCTGCGACGTCACCGAACTGCTCGAGGCCGCTCCGGCCAAATCGTCGGTCTTGCCCTTGTCGACGAGCTCCCGCAGCTTCATGGCCTATGTTCGTGACAGAGCCAGTGACGACTATGTCCACGACCTCGACGCTAGGGTCGATGGAGGCGGCGACGTTCTCCATCGACGCCGGACGAGTGTTTTCGGGTAGACGCGGGCAAAATTTTGCAGTGAATCGCAAAAGTGGGAGCGGTCTTGGCGCCACTGCCAAAGCGGCCAAGCACCAAAAGGGGAGGACAACCCGCGGATAGCGCGGTCAGTCCGCTGAGACACAAACCACAACCAAATTTGGCTTGTGTTTCCCTCACCGAGGACTGCACAGTCAGAATGCATCAGGCTAGATTTTTCCCGTCCCCTGGTAAAAAATGGACCAATTCGGACGACCGCAGTCCGAATGCGTCGGGCCGTTGGAGTTGCCCTTAGAGATTGGACGGTAAAATGAAACTACATAATATAACTGAATTTGACAACAAATGTGACACTTCAGTTATCATCACATCAAACAATAATGGTCCAAATTACATTATTCTGAATAATTAAATTACAATAGTTCTTTCAAATCAATTAGTTTAACACAATATAAATTGTTCAACTCAAATCAAATAATTTTATAATCAAATTTTTTCTTGACGAAATTGATCTTGTATTTCATTTCCTTCACCGCGAGGATGAGGATGAGCAGTCCGTCGAGGTTCGAGTCGGACGACGACGATGAGTCGTCGAGGAGAAAATCCATGGAGAGCGAGGTCAACATCTAAAAAACGAAGACGGTGCCAAAATCTTACCGCAACGGCCAAATCGACGGTGGGAGGAGGAATCTTACAACAAAAATCTACAGAGGGGATGAGTTGGTACCGACGTCGTGGGATCCGGTCGCCAAACTCGAGGAAGCAGCCGAATCGAACCTCTGCAGCGTCATCGTGGCCCCCTTTTCCGCCGCTGCTTCAAGCTCACACGGAAGTGAGATTCGACCTTTCACTGACACGGCGAGGCCCGGGGCACTGAGAATTGGCGGGGTGTGACGTGCGGCGTTTTAAATCGTTGGCGACGGATAGTGGCAGCAGAGGAAGCGACACGCTGAAGAAGAAAGATGAGGGCGGTGGGAAATGAAATTTCAACACGACAACCATCTAAAGGACGTCCTCAGTTTCGCTTCTCGGCCCGCGTATACTCGGTCAGTTTCGCTTCTCGCCCCGCGTAATACTCAGTTTGATTGACGCAATTTGGCGCTTCCCGTAAAATATGCACGATACTTTTTTAGGGAATGACGGTTATTATATAATTTTGATCTTTTTAGGTATCTGCTAGAGCTGCTCTTTTGATTTTTTTTTAGGGTAGTGCATATAAGATTTTACATAATTAATGATCTAATTTTTTCTTTGAGATGAATGATCTAAAATTTGATTAAGCAGGCATTACAAATGTGCTGTTAGTTTTTTTGCTAGCATGCAGCCCCACCACCGAGAGGAATCCTCCCGGTCCTATGCTTCCGCATCCTGGTCCATCGCCACCTCCTCTGCCGGTCCACCGTAGCCTTCGTCTAGGGTTAGGTTAAGCAAAACCGCCTCTCGGGTACTTCTAGAACCTTCCGGAAAGACGGCCGCGATGTGGCACGAGGCGCGACGGTCCGAGCGGAAGGTCCACGACCTCATGGATGCCGCGCGGCGCCGGGCGCAGCGCCGCGCCGCCTACCTCGCCCGCCGCCGCGGCGACCCGCACCAGTTACTGCAGGTCTCCGGCGCGCGGTGCCGCGTCCACCGCGACGACGCGCTCTACCAGGCTACCGAGGACCAGCAGGGATTGTGCGTGCCGCCGCTCTCTCAAGCTCACTCTGTCTCTCCACTTGATGTCACTGCGTTGCTTATGTCGTTGCAGAAGCAAGTATGCTCGATCTGGTCGGATTGACTGGCTATCTGATAGGAGTGTCAGTGCACATATCATGTTTACTGTCTTCCTTTTTTTTTCAAAGTTTGTTTCCTGTCTTCCTGATATTGTGCCACCAGTAGATTCCTAGTGCTAATAGTAAACTAGTGACACTACATAGGAATTGCGAGAGATTTCATCAATTGGACGGGTTGCATCCGATTTGCTCCGGCAGCATTTTCAATTTCAAGAAATATGCTTGTATGTGATTACACCAAATATACCTGCTAGAGTTAATTCGGTTGGTTTGATTTTGTTCCCATAGTGGGTTGGATTCAGCCATGTATCGAAGGATAGCTTGATTAGCTCCTTGCTGTCACTAGCAAAAGATTCTGATTTTGCTTGAATGGTACTCATGTGCCGTACTTACTGTATTGCAGGATACAATGGAATGGGAAACAAGACATTTTGATTGACAGGTATGTATTAGCCGTGAGCTTAAACCATGTCAAGAGCATGAAAGTTGATATCTATTCTATTGGTGTGCAGATTTGATGGCCGTGCACTACTTGATTTCATCCGTGACCCTAGCTCTCGGCCTTTTCGAGCTCAGGAAAAATCAGAAGAAGATGAAGAGTTAGAGGAATTTGTTAATTTTGAACGTTACCGGGACCTGATTAAGCATCGTCGTAGAGGATGTCGGTACCATTTTGGTTTCTCTGTTTTGTTGCTGTCGTTGTAGGATTTTCTGTCCTTCCGTTTGCTTACTTATAGGTTCATCCTTATGTACTTCTGTTCTTTTTTCTATATCTTGGACAGGATCCTACTTTTCTATCTCTAGTATTTTCACTTCCGAATGTTAGTTCTACTCAAACAGCTATTTTTGTTCCTTTTTCCTCCGCAGTTTCTGATGAGACTGGTTTGCAACATGTTGCCCAAGAGTTGGAAGCAAAAGCTATTCTTCCTTTTAGCTTTGAGAAGTAAGTCTACTCTTCCACTTTTTATATGTTAGCCTTAATTATTTAAAAGGATATCTTAAGTGATACTCAAAGGAGTTTACCAAATAAAGCATGCAAACGCTAGTGCCAGTTTAAGTTGAACAGGGGGTGAAAACATAGTTTTGACATAAATAGAGTAAATTGGCCTTGTTGTAGAGTTAGCACATATGGTTTCACTAATGGATTGAGCCGGGCTAGAATGAAAAAATAGAACAATTGAATCGTGCGACCCTTGTGGTATTGAGTACCATGGAATTGGTGACCCAGATGGCAAAGGTTATCTCCACACCATCACTCCCGACTATAAATATGTGAATCAGTAACATATGAGCACGTTGTGATTGTTGTGCATATGAGCACTCTCTTAATTTAATTTTTTAATCAGTAACATATTGCAATCATCAGAAATTCGCAACCCATTTATTTGTTGGTCTTATTGACATATTGTGGCCTTCACTTCTTGTAAAAAGCTACACAGACATTAGAGGATTCTATAATTTTTTTTCCTTGCAAATTGGAGGAAAAGCCATGTGAATGCGCAATTTTTCATGTTTTGGGTGTTCCAATATGTGAGAATTACTGTTTCAAATTCACGGAATGAACTAACTGAGGGAAAAAAGTTGCCTCTTGCAAGTTTTACATAGGTTTATAATATTTATTTATGTAAAAGGATAAACATAACCATATTTATTAGCTTATTGTTCATACATTGGTCAGTTAGCCTGTAAGACAACCTAAAGTAACAGCCCATTTGGTGGACCAGCCGCATGAATAAGCTTATGAATGGAAATATCATCTGTAACGTTTTTCTTGCTCTGAAGTAAACCAGAGTTATCTGTAAAGGTGTACAATGTGAATGAACATAACTGAAGGCGACATTGTTTTTTAAGTGTTAATTATACAAATTTACACATAACAGCACAACTCTCTCAACTAAATATTGTATGCCAGATTTTATTAGAAAACCGTTTTAATGAGATGGAAATTTCAGTTTGAGTGTTTTCACTCTTGTGGAAATTTTATGTTACATATGTTACTTGTTGAAAATACTCATGTTTTAATTATTTGGTTTAATTAAAATAGTTGCCATGATGAAGATATATCTAGATTTGTTAGGCATGCCAGTTTTTCCATTGGGTTCAGTTTTCTCAGTTATTTTCTTGTTTCCGGCAGACCTCAATCCTCACAGGCTCCAGCCAGCAAAGGTGCCTATTCGCAGGTTGGATACTCATATAAAGGGGATGGCAATGAAGATTCTGACGATCTAAACAGTGACGATGAAGATGAAGAGGAAGAAGATGATGATGATGTCAAGGACTTCAGTAGTGATGATAGCAGTGATGAGCGAATGGAAAACTTAGCTAAGGAATTTGGCATAAAAAGATATAACTGGCTTGTTTACATCGATAAAAAAGTTAAAGAAGAGGAGAAGCGGCAGAAAGAAATTATTAAAGGCGATCCATCCATCGTTAGTACTTCAGTAGCTTCAGAATTGTATCTTTATTTCCCTCTTGTAAGAACTAACATAAGAAAGTATACAGAAAAAGTTGAGTCGAAGAGAAAGAAGGAAGGCTTCTCAGTCTGAGAGGGAAAGAGATAGAGATGCAGTACGTTCTGTTGGAAGGGTATCTTATCATGACCCTTATAGGTAATGATGCCTATCAGCTTTTGAATGAGAAAATATAATAATGTGGCCGTTATGTTGACTACCATTTTAAAGTGCTCTAACATCATTAAATTATAATTAAGGGAACAAAGGAGAAGCCCGTCATATGAAGCATATTCAAGGGGCAGAAGGTATGCCACTATGCTTTGTATTAACTGGAATTTTTTTCTAGCAAAGTTCTTTTCGTTGCTTGACCTGCATAATATTTTGTTTGACAGATCAAGGTCACGATCAAGATCTCGTTCACCTTCATATTCTAGACGACAGGCCCGGGGCTCACAGGGTGAAAGTAACTATCGAAGCAAGGCGAAGCCTCCAAGAGTTGAATACATTACTGAATTTGGAGGTTCAGGAGACACGAGTGCCTTGAAAGTTACAGGGATCTCTCCGCCTTCGTCTCCGATACGTGTTGACATTCCTAACCGGTCGGGGAACTCGACCTTTAATATTTGCCATAAAGATACATTGGACTGTCGTTTATCTGCTGCAGCATGCTGGCATGGTCTTGTTATCGTAAAGTTGAATATGTCAGGATTAGGACATGGTTATGATGGTTGGTTCGTAGATAGACATGTGACTCAGATGGAATAAGATATAGCATACATTACACCTACCATCAGCTATGGAGCTTCTGACCTAAGTATCTATGCTCCTACATTTCTTATCCATAACACTCCTTCATTATTGCAGGTCATCAGGTGTCCAAATTCTGGAGGCACTTCACAGTGATCCTGCATCTTCTGTGTCTGTGGAACAGGAAAAAAGTGCTAAAATTTTGAAACCACCTATCAGGTTTGTCAACATGGTTACAACCTTACGAAGAGAGCAGCTGTATGTGCAACCAAGCTGCTTGCGATCGTGCATTTGCCTAGAAGCCTTTACACCATTTTCACAGTCATTATGCACTACCTAGCCTTGAGCACATATCTGGTACCAGGATGGTTGTGCCTATTTTCAGTCTCAACAGGCATGTACTAACCTTTGATGCATTTCTGGTTGACAGCTCATCATCAGCACTGGCGAAACTAAAGGGTGCTTCTGGAGGAGTTGGTAAAACTCCCCAGGCTGAGAAGAAAGAAACACCACAAGAACGTCTTAAGAGGATAATGAGCAAACAGCTTAATAAGCAAAGTATGTCTTTGTTACAGATTTTTTCGTACTTATCTGCATTAGTACCTTGCACAATGTTAATCATGTATGTTCATATGCACTTGTGCTAAGCTTCTGTTTGTCCTACAGTTAAGAAAGATACTGCTGCTGAGACTGCAAAGAAACGAGAACAGGAACGTCAAAGGCAGGAAAAACTTGCAGAAGTAGGTCGATACAGGCGCCGTAGCAGGAGTAGAAGTATTAGCCATTCCCCGCCACCAAGGTACCAGAATCAATCCCTGTCACTGAGGGTGTTAAGTTTGCTGGTTGGTTGAGGATTATAATAGAAGTTTGCTTGCACTGTCTTTCACAGAATGCAAGCGGTTGCATAGTGATGCTTTTGCCAAAAAAAGTATTTCTAATCCATAAGATTTTACCACCAACCTCAGCATGATATGATTTTGTTGAGAACACCAGATGTATACTGTTACAAGGATCATATGCCATGTGGTAGTAATAAGAGTATAATGGTTCATGTGCAGGAAGCGACACTATAGCAGAAGCCGTAGCCGGAGCAGGAGCCCAAGAAGACATCGTTCACCTTCAAGTTCACCCTCTCGCTCTCCAAGGTAATTTATGGTAGATGTGTATGTTGTAGGAGATTTTAGGATGTATACCATCTCAAGAATGGTCAAACTACAGGTATAGAAGCAGATCAAGACACTGAAAGTATCTCAGCCATCTCATTGGTTGTCTTCGGCGTGTGGTGCTTCAGTTCTATCTACTGTAGCTTTTAATTCATGTACCGATCAGTGAAACCCTGGATCCTAACACTGTTGGTGATGTGTAGAACAACTAGTGTATTATCATATTATCAGCAAAAGACGACAATATTATCATCCAAGATGTGAGTGATTGCTTGGTTATCTTTAATGATTTTCTACATGCAGACACGGGTACGAGAGCTATCCTGTCCCTCCACAGCATCCCCGTTGCTTTGAGATCCGTGTGAGAGTGGGAGAGTAAAATGCTTTTAGTGTTTTTCGGTCCTTTTCAGCAACAGTGCATGTACTATTCTAGATTGGACAGATTGTCCTAGCAACCACGCCCCACGAGCCTATGGACTGTACCATGTATATTTTATTAGCGAGAGACGCCATCCAATTCCCACGCCCCTGCCCCTCTCTCTCGATCTCGTCTCGTCCTGTCTCCTGCAGCCCCCACGAGCAAGCGACAATGCCGCGCCACCTGCTGCTGCAGGACTCTGTCGACCGCCTGGCCGAGATGGCCGTGCCGCCGTTGGCCACAGCAGCGAAGCCCGGCGGCGCCGCCATGCACACGGACACGCTGCTCATGATGGCGGCGGTCCTCTGCTTCCTGCTCTGCGTGGTCGGTCTGGCCCTCGTCGCGCGGTGCTCCAGGCTCTGCAACCCGTCCGCCTTCTCTGTCGACGCGGCGCCCAAGGCGTCGTGCAGCAAGGGCATGAAGAAGAAGGCGCTGTGGTCGCTGCCGACCGTGTCATGGGCGGCCTGCAGCCCGGAGCAGGGCGCGGGGAGGAGTGCGCCATCTGCCTGGCGGAGTTCGTGAGCGGCGACGTGGTGCGCATGCTCCTACCATGCGGCCACGGCTTCCACGCCGCCTGCATCGACGTATGGCTCCTCTCCAGCTCCACCTGCCCCTCCTGCCGTCACGCCCTCATCGTCTCGCTGCCGCCAGCCACAGAGCCTCCCACGGCCTGTTCGTGTGCAGATATCTTGCGGCGGGCCTCGTCCGCCGGGCGGTGCCGGGCGTCGGTGCCGTATCGGACCACCGGGCGGAGGCTCACCTGCGTTAGATCTTTCTCGGTCTGTTCTCAGGTCCCGTGTACTGTACATATGACGCACTACAGACACACGTACATCCCATGATCTGCTTTATGAGGTAGATCAATGGCGGGAAACAAAAAAAAGACATGCGCGGTGGGATGGAGAAATGGTGCACATGACGCATGGCCAGACTATACCGCACGAAGTCTTCTCATGTCCTAGTTTGTACTGTAGAGAAGCACTGTGTACATGTTAGACATGACACATTAATTATGTACGTCTCACTTATATAAAAATTAAAATGTTCTTGACACAGATCACGAGAACACAATCAAGGGACATAGATCAATGGCGGGAAACAAAAAAAAGACATGCGCGGTGGGATGGAGAAATGGTGCACATGACGCATGGCCAGACTATACCGCACGAAGTCTTCGCATGTCCGCACTGTAGTTTATACTGTAGAGAAGCACTGTGTACATGTTAGACATGACACATTAATTATGTACGTCTCACTTATATAAAAATTAAAATGTTCTTGGCACAGATCACGAGAACACAATCAAGGGACATGATAGCTCCCACACCCTTGCATGTCTTTACAAAATCCACGTTCTTTAATAATATATAACTTCATATCTTATAAAAAAAACCTCTTTGTGTAGCCTTTGCTACAAAGATTTTTGCATTGAGAGAATATGCACTATTTGTTTCAGATTTTTTTGAAACTTTTAAATCTTTTTTATAAAAAATTCGATAGCTGGAGCTCCAGAGGCAAAAAAAAAAACCACTTTCCGGTTCCAGTTGCCCTAGAGTGTATTTGGCTCGGTGAAATAGTTTACCTGAACGTTGCACGTGAGGGCTTCAACGGCCTCCTGACGTGAATGCCGGCTCTACGTTCCTCTGCACGTGCGATTTTTCTTTGGACTGAACGTTGCACGTGACGGCCTCCTGACGTGAATGCCGGCTACACGTTCCTCTGCACGTGCGAGTTTTTGTTTTTGTTTTTTGCACAGCGTGCGAGTTAAATGGCCTCTGTATTTTGTGCACCAACTGCAAACCTGAGTACATACTTGGTTGTTAAAAATAGGACCGGACTACGTATCAGGCGCCTGCTATTTAGCCTAAGTCGACGCACTCCATCCACGCAAGCACAGCACGAACGCATGTTTGAAAAGGAGTCGGTGTGATTTTTTTGCATGCATGCACTAAAATTTGAAATTGCTGACATCATCGTGCACTAAATGTAAAATTTGAAAATTCAAAATGTTTTGTAGCTCGAACCGTTTATCGGATTTATGATCTGTTTTCACCGTTGGACTAGTCGCGTCGAGATCTTTAAAACTAGATCCCATGTTGATATGTTTCAATGATATTTTTTATGACCCAAAAGTTACCACCCATTAACACGTGAGTTACCAGGCTATATTTATGTAAGTTACCACCCACAGTGATTAACTTTTGTAAGTTACCATCCAGATAATTATTAATATTGGGGTAACTCTATCACTGTTTAGGTGATAACTATTGGCGAGAGGCATTGATTTCGTGTATGCATAACTACATCACGAACACATAGATATCACGAACACATAGATAGATAAATTCATAAGTACTGAGTGGTAAGTTTATCAGTATTAGGTAAAATATACCAAGTAGTATGGTAACTATATTGATTTTGTGTTGATAAGTTCATCTGTAATGGTTTGAAAATATTATCGAAAAAATATGGTAAATATTACCGAAATAGTATGGTAACTTATGTGTTACGGGGTGGTAACTTTTGGGTAAAAAAAAATTGTCGGAACATATCAATATGGGATTTAGTTTTGAAGATCTCGTCGCGACTAGTCTAACAATGAAAACGGATCCTCAATCGGATAAATGGTTTGGAGTACAAAACTTTTTGAATTTTCGAACCGACATGGAGCAAACATGCGTGGCTGATCACCGTTCTTCCAGGATCTGAGGGTGCGCGTACGAGCGTGGATGTAAGCCCATGAAAAGCGCCTGCTGTTTAGATTTTCCATAAAAATAAACGCACCTATGCATTTGGAGCTTGAAGTTGAGATATTTTAAAAAACATTTGGGCCTTTGATGTCCTACGTAGGTGAAATCGAGACGTCCGGTCGCCAAACTTAGCGTGCAGCTATCTGTCTATTGGGTAATTAGGGTCGTCGGCTTTAGGTGATTCCTTGAAAGTTTGAAGGTGAAGCACATCTTTTGTCAAGGACGTGCTACTTTACGACCCTGAGTTGATGATATACGGACTTTGATGCAGAGGCTAATCAAAATCAAAGCTTTCGAATCAAAGCACGGTACGAGACTGGATCAATCAAACCAGAAGTAGATGGCATTTTCTGTCTTCTCTCTCACACCCTTTTCCCGGCGTGCTTAAGATGCCTTTGGACTTTGTGGCGCCTGAATCCAAAAAGGTCTCGTGCATGCAGGCACTGTTGTACGGATTACAAGTACAACTTCTAATTTGGTTAGCATAAAAAGGTACTGCTACTACACTGATTTTCATGTGATAATTACGAGCTCAAACACGTAATGTATTTAAAGATCTTGGTTTTAACATTACTTTCACTTCAGAACTACATTTAATCGATTAATTCTATTATCATCTTCATCGGTGGTAAAAAAAACCTGATGCTGCGCTATGCAAAAGTAAAGAAAAAGAGCGGTATGTTTTGTTTTAAAAAAAAAGAGTTGGTCTGGAATACGAGAAAAGAAGACTCAAAACACGAGGCACGCATGGTACGAGCTGCTGAGTTGAAGCTGAGGCCCTTGTCTCCACGTCGTCCGTCTATAGAGTTGGGAGCTGGGACCGTTGATCTCAACACCAGTGGTCCCTGGACAAGAACACATTGGGAGAATCATCGACTCATTATCGCTTCACTCTCCTAGTCCTAGAGCTCCAAGATCCTAGTGGTTTCGATCAAAGACAAAGGTTGTCCTAGCGAGCAGCGAGACATTCCGGCATTTTAAATTAATTTGTACCAAAAAAAAAACAGCTACGTACGTACAGTACAGTAGCTTTTCGGAGTTTCGATAGCCATACAGAGCGATTCACACACTGCCTGTACACTGCTCGTGTTGGCCTGAAATGTCGACGGTTATTCCATGACCACGAGAAACGGTCCGGTTTATCCGCCGACCAAGAAACTTATAAATTCGCGGTGCTGCGAACGATGCAAGTCACAAGAATCACGGAAGTAGTAAATGCCAACGGTGCAAATGGAGATGTTTGACGCGAACAATCTGAAATTCATAGGCTCGAAAGCAGTCTGAAATTCTGAATTCCATGGCGAGAGATGAATCAGGACAGGGAGGAGCATCAGGACATCAGTGAGGCAGTGACGCCAAGTTCGAGGAGGTTTCAGATGTCAATGCAGTCACTATGCACGGATCCGCGCATCGGTAGATAAAAAAGCAGACACCGTACTCGGGTGGGTGAATCGATAGCATCAAATTACTAGTTGATCGTGGCCGACGCCGTGCCAAGTCGACCGTCCGTGGCTGCTGGCCTCTACCAATCGCCACGCCTACGTGCCCCGACTCGGATTCCCCATGGTGCATCGCATTCGCCGACCAGCGGCCCACTTGACAAGTAGTACGAGGTGTGCCGGTGTTTCTTTTTTCCCCATTATTACAAGTGTCAATTTGACATCCATCATCAACATCAACTTAATTGTATCATCCGTTTGCTCCTTACTGATGTGAATTGTGTCTCATGTTGTTTAAGAGCATAAATCATCTTCACTCAAACCCATTTCCTTTTCGAACACGAGCCGATGGACAGAAAACGTCTCAACTCAAATATTTGGCATATCCGACAACGTCTATTTCTAACTCATATGTGAACATGTCCGAGACCTAATGCACCCACCATCTACTCGATGACACGACTAAGGTTATTTCTTCTTTAAATGCATTGTCCAGGATCTCATTATTAATTGTCAAACTCCTGAAAACCGCACCCTCTCCTCCTCTGCCTATTAATATTGGACATTCATACGGCAGTGGCAAAAAAAAGGCTTCAAAGATAAGAGGTACTTCATACACCACACATGAAGATGCATTTACGCAAATCTTAGTTGGCCACCGCTTCGATTCATTCTTATATCGAAAATGAATGGCTATATTAAATTTTGTTTTAAATTTGGTTAAGATATGTAACTTATGTTCAGTTTGTGTTGACTTTGCATTGTGAATTATGTGATCAATGTTGCATTCTTTTCATCAATTTTATGACACGATTTGATTGTTTTTTTTATGGAAGTCGCAGGAGAGCTGCGTTTTCATTGATCGAGGAAAAAGTTACAAGGAACTTTCATTACAGAACATAACGCGGGGCTATCTCCTCAAACACCTCATCGGCCACAGCCAAGGTTGGGCGATCAACCTCGTGGAAGATTCTCGCGTTCCTCTCTTTCTAGATGACCCAAATGACCAACAGGGCGATGAACCTTGATAGCGTCGCCTAAACCGGCAGCAAGCGACGCAAGTCAGGACGTTAGCGACGGCAACAAGCTCGACTGCCAAGTGGCGGGGTTTACCAATGCAAAACCAAGCTTGGCAGCCGCCCTGCACCACAACGAGCGCGACCAAGGGCACTCCACAAGCAGGTGCTCAGTGGTCTCAAGATTCCGACAACACATGGGGCAGAAGTACGAGTTGGGCCATTGCCTAGCCATGAGGCGATCGACCGTGAGCACCATGTTCAGCACAATCAACCAAGCAAATAGCCGACACTTGGTAGGAGCCCAAGCCTGCCACATCGATGTCGAGAGGGGGGGGGGGGGGGAGGGTGAGGTTGACCCCAAGAACCGCAGCCAGTAAGCGGACGCCGACGAGAATCTACCATTCTCCTTAAGGCGCCAGGAGAAGGTGTCGGGCTTCGCCACAAGAAGATTCAGTCCCGCAGCAGCCGCCCAAAGGCTGCGGCGAGACGCGCCCTTGCAAATCCCTGACCCAACATTGTTCATGGACCGCGCCAGCGAGGAGGCGAGTTTTGCGCCGCGACACGGCGTAGAGGTCCGGAAAGAGGACAAAGGGCACCCGGCCTCCATCAAGCCAACTGTCAAGCCAGAAGCGAACACTCCCATCACCGATGCAAGCCGTCGTTGCTACCGCGAAGAGCCATCTCTCCGCCAGCGAGCAAGGGGTAGGCATACCGATCCAAGGCTTCTTTGGCGAGACGCGCTCCAGCCATAGCCACTTCAGGCGGAGGGCCGTGCCGAACTTGTCCAGATCAACAATGAAGAGCCCCCCAAGATCACGCCGCCTACATATCCTGCCCCACGTCATCTTGCAGTGCCCACCATGGCACGATTCCTCGCCTCTCTCCAGCCAGGTGTGCCTCAGCTTGTCGATCACCTTCCGCACCCAAGCCGGCATTGCGTGTACCGAAATCCAGTAGACGGAGAGCGCAAAGAGCACGACATTGAGCTGGACAAGCGGCCCGCTGAGGAGAGCAGCTTCGCTAGCCGGCCAGCAATGCGGCCAAGGAGAGGCCGGAAGTCCACCTTGCGGAGCTTTCACAGACTCGGTAGAAGCCCAAGAAACTTGCACGGCAAGCTGTTGATGCTTGCTCTGAGAGGGGAAACAATGTCGGGGCACCGTGGCAGATTGGGATGACACTGGTCTTGTCAAAGTTGACACGCAGCCCGGTGACATCGCCAAAACGCTGCAGGATGGAGCGGACCGCCTCGAACTCAGCCTTAACAGGGTTGATGAAAACCCCGCATCATCCGTATAAAGTGAGGAGTGGACGCTGTTAGCCTTTCCACGCAGCCGCGAGAGAACCCCTTCCTACACCGCCATGTCAATGATCCGTTGCAGCGGCTCCATTGCAAGGATGAAGAGGAACGACGAGAGGGGGTCCCTGCCCCAGCCCGCGACAGTTAAGATTTGATTGTTTTTTTTTTTGAATTTGTGAAGATTTGACTTCTTGATGTCGTAGAAGGCAATATTTGGGCTTGTCTGGGTTGATTATATTTTCCAAAACTTACAAAACGCACAATCACATCAGGAATCTGAGTAGGCCCAGTCTAAGCAGTGAACTAACTAAACGGGACCCACACCTGAAACTCCTATAACACCGAACGGTTCCAACGGACACCGCCTTCCGCGCCCAAACACTTCAACCACTCCCCTACACACACCGCCGGCGAGAACCGATCTCGAGACCAACGATGGTCGACGTCGACCGCCGGCCACCGCTCCCGCACGGCCTCCCACGCCCTCCATCCCACGCTGCCGGCCTCCGCCGCCTCTCCACACGCGCATCCGCGCCCACCACCCCGCGCACCGCGGCAGCGCCGCCCCCCTCCGCTGCGGCAGGAGCGGGACCCGCGCCCTCCCCCTCCTCCGTACTGGCTCACCTATCCGCGGCCGGCGTATCCCTTCTCCCGGGTCTCTCAGAATCCGAGCTCGCCGTAGCCGAGGCCGCTCTCGGCGGCCTCCAGCTCCCGCCCGAACTCCGCGAGCTCCTCGCCCTCGGCGTGCCCTCAGGCGACGGCTTCCCGGACTATCGCTCTCCGGCCGGCCTTCGCCTCCTCCGCTTCGCCGCGCAAGAGATCCCCGCCGCCGTCGCGGCGACGCTGCCGCTCCTCCCGGGCCGCCGGGGAGGAGGACGCGCGCCGCCGCCCCTCGTCCCGGTGCACGGACGGCATTACGTGCCGGCGACACCCTGCCTCGCCGGGAACCCCGTATTCCACGTCTCGGACTCCGGCGTCACCTTCGCCGGCGCCAACGTGGCCGACTTCCTCCTCCGCGCCTTCGCCGCGGAGCCGCCCCCCGGGGCGCCCCTCCGTCGGCAGCTCTCCGCGCCAGTGCCCCCGCCGGCGCCGTCCCCCGCCCCGCCCTCCACCGCTCGCCGGAGCCTCGACTCCGTGACAGGCAGGGCGCCGCGCTGGATCGAGTTCTGGACGGACGCCGCCACCGCGGGCGACCGTTTCCTCGAAGTCCGCACGGACACCACCACCAGCACCGGCAGCAGCGCGACCCCTTCTTGGCTGCGCTCGTACCTGGAGTGGGCAGGGTCCTTGCTGAAGCGCGGCGGATGGGGCGACGACGAGGTGGACGAGATCACGGGAGTGGGCGCAAGCGGCGGCGAGGCGACGACGTCGGCGCTAAAGATTGACTGGTGCTGCGTGGAGCTGAGAAGGGGAGGGTGGGGAGCGGAGGAAGTGGTGGAGGTGCTCGGCGCGCTGATGGGACCGTGGAGGACGCGGCGGGCGGCGGTGGCCCTGCCGCCAGACGTGGCGGAGCGCATGGGTAGGCTCGCCGAGGCTGTTTCGCTGGCCGTCGGGTCGGCCGGCGGCGACCAGAAGAAACCCGTGATGATGCGATTTTGAGCAAACGGAACCTCTTTTTCACTCTGAAAATTTACCATTTAGTGGTGTAGTTTATATCTTTTTTTAGGGACAACGTTATGTACCTGATGCTATTTCACATCAGCTCCTTGTAAATACATCTACACGTGCATCGGTACGTGTTGAATAATAGCGGCAGCAGTGTTGCTCATGACAAAACCTGCGTGCACTCACGTCAATTATATTCAAGAAAAAAAATAGCACGCTATAGGTTATAGCGTTTTAAAGATGGTCACGCTATATCAATTCACGCGCTATAACATGCTATAGCGCAATATAGCATGCTAATAGTGTATTTTTTAGGTCATGCTATATTTCTATAGCGCGCTATTTTTTACCTTGATTATATTCCAATATCCTCAAAACACACCTAGGCCTATTTGGATTGTCAGGAATTTATAAACCTAGAGATACAAATATTATAGGATTAGGATACCAGGTGATTTATCATATGGTTTGAAAATACATAAATTTTGTGATATGTGCCTTGGGATGGGATCTGCTTATATTACTCACCAACCAACTCTAAACTCAACAGGTTCAAAACACAGGTGGTAAATCCCAGATCTTAGAGCATCTCCAGCAGCTCATCTAAATGGACATCTAAAATAAATATAGATGACCCAGACTAGAAAAACGTCCCCAGCAGCTCATCTATAGCGTCATCTATCGATAGATGATCCCCTAAATCTTATATGCATCATCCACATGTGGAGGATGCTTGGATGATCATCCAAACAAAACTGATTCCTCTTATTGGCCGGATTTGAATAGGTGGAAAGAAAAGTGTTGAATGATAGTACTAAAATATATGAGAGAGAATATAGATGTCCTAGATATAGATGTTCTACTGAAAAACTGAGAAGATCTAAAAGGAAATCTTTTTAGATGATCTTCTATACGAAGATATAAATACCAAATTTAGATGAGCTGCTGGAGATGCTCTTACCAGATTTATTCTCGTAGCCATCCTTAGCCACTTCATACACTTCTTGGCGTACATGTCTTAGAGTGAAATAAGTGCATTGGACTTTTTAAAGAAAAAATAAATGAGGTTTGATCTTATGTTGAAATTCCTATGAAATGGAGGGCGTGTGAATAGAACTCAATCTTATGATCAAAAGATCTTCCATAAGATATTTTTTAATGTCTCAATTCTAAATAATCTCTTAGCCATGTCACCCAAATCCTTGCGCTGCGAAAATGTGTGAGCATGGATCGATGTGATGCTCCGGGTTGGCACTTGGACGTGTTATCTCACTACCACAGTCGGGGGCAATTTTACCGTGCCTTCAGAGTAAATTACATAAATCTACCATAATTCGGCGCTCAACCACGAGTCAGTATCAAATCTGGTGATTTTGTCGTGTCAGTACCAGTTCTGAGGCGTGGTCTTACAAAATGCACAAATCTATGTTTACGAACCATTTGACAGCGGAACTGACTAACAGGTCCCATTTGTCAGGACTGACATGGCTGCACATGTGGAGTAGTAGCTGAGGTGGTAGTGGGGCCCACCTGTCAGCACCTTTCTTTTTTCCTCCTCCATCTCAGCTCGGTAGAGTCTAAACTCGGCAAGCGCCATCGCCGCAGCTGCCTCACTACTCTCTCCTCCGGCCGCGAGCGCGCCAGCAACAGTACGTGCGAGTGAGTGTAGTCGCTGTCTCCGCTGCTAGGAGCCGCGTCGGCGAGCGCCGCCGCCGCCTCGCTGCTCTCTTCTCCGGCCGCGAGCGCGTCAGCAACCGCGCGGGCGAGCGCCGTCGCTGCCTCAACGCTCCCTCTCTCCTCCCTCTTCTCTCATTGACCACTCCCGAGCGCGCCAGTAGCCGCACCGGCGCCACCGCTCCCTCGGGAACGACAGGATGTGCCGGAGCGCGGATGTGTGCTTCGTTCCCCTTCTCCCTCCTCTCGATCTTCTCCCGCGTCGGACACCAAGCCACCGCACTGTCTCCTCCGCCCTATCGTGGACTCCCTCGTGGACCGAGGCCAACACCTCGAGAGGCAGGAGATCGGCCGCATCCGGCCTCGGCGGCGCAACCGACGCAAGGTGCAGGGGAAGGTCGGCGTGCCATCACCGTCTAGATCAAGGACCTCGAGGTTTCCTTCTCTGTCTCCCTCGATTGGATCCCCTCCGCGTCGGGGTTGGGCGGGCTCGAGCTGGACAGGGTGGTGGCCTCACGCCAACCCCGCCCCACGCCTCGCGCTCCGACAGGACCTGCAGCAGCGGGGGGACTTGCAGTTCCATGGCGTCGTGCAACCATGGTGAACCAGATGAGAGCACAGAGGAGGGGAGGACAGCCGTTGCTCAGGGAATTGGGTGACCAGCCAGCGCGCGTGGCTGGCATGGGTGGCGTGCGCCGTGGTGATGGGCACCGGAGAGTCGGAGACCCGCTCGCGCAGCCGGCCCCGAATTAGTTTCATGCCAGTGTTGACCTAGGCCGGTGGAAGAAGAAGAGAGAGGGGGCTGACAAGTGGGTCCCACAGCCACATCGACACCTTTTTGACGTGTGTTGCCTACTCAGCACTTACAAATAGGCCCCATCAGTCAGTCTTGTTGTCAAACTTTGTTTAGAGTCGTATTTGTGCGTTTTGTAAGACAACGCCTCAGAAATGGTACTGACATGCCAAAATCACCAAAATTGGTAGGTTGAGCGCCGAATTGTGGTAGATTTATGTAATTTACTCGTGCCTTCACGACACTGCCCAAAGAAGCTTTGGTCATGGCCTAGCTCTGGCCGTGTGATCCACATGTCAGCCACCAAAGTCAGGGAACTCGACAGGATTATGCACGTCAGACCACAGTTCACTTACAGAAGAGACCCTGGGCTAGCTCCACCACTACCACAGTTCACTTACAGAAGAGCCGTTGAAGTGTATCCAGCAAGAAAAACAAAACATCTCTATATCCTACCCCGCATGCTGCGATCTCAGACAGCAGGTACATGATGCAGCAATGCATGATGATCTTTGTCCTGAACGACATGTGAATCCAATCGGGCAGCTGCCCACTTCTCAATGATCGTCCATCTTCGACATGGCTGCCCGGCTTGCTGTCTCAAGCACTGTATCTCTAACTACAAAAAAACAGAGACAAGATGAGAGCTTCAAACAAAGCACACTTGCAAAGTCCCAGGACGGGACGACGACCAAATGTAATGTAGATATATTTTGGAGCCTGCAGTTACACCCATGAATCGGTGTCTCACTGTCACCTTGCAGTCTTGCACGGGCAGACGCCACACGGGCTACAGAAGAGGCACCTGCTGTTGGTCTTGCCTGCTTTCAACCGTTGCTGTTTGAGTTCCTCCCGAAAACATCACATCACACCGTCATGGGGAAGACCCTACGAGGAACAATTCACCAGGTGAGCCATTGATTAGAAGATCAGGCCATGGGACATTGGGACCAAAAGTTTGAACCCACATATGGCTCACCTGGTAGTTACTCAATCTTAAACCCACATATCTGTGGGGACACGGGACACCGAATGAGCATAAACAGAAAAATGTTGCCAGCAGAGCACCACGGATGTGTGTGACATGGGACGCAGATTATAATAAAGCTGCCGACAGAAATGGACCATAGTTCATCTTCACAGAACAGATCAAGATTTCAGGGTCTGCCGTCATTGTTGGATGATACCATGATTCATTAAACCAATGATTACAGAGCCCTCAAAGTTACTAATGATCCTATCCTACCCTAGTTCAGTAGTTCAGAATGTTCTATTACAAGGGTTCTGGTTCTACGCAAACCAAACGATTGTGCAAGTCAAACCTCTTTCGGGTGGAGTTCAGTCGTTCTTTAAAATGATAAGCCATTTGTTAGTAGGAAGTTAGAATGTACCTCAAACGTGAAGCCGGTTGGCTTTCCCCCGCACACTCGGCCGTCGGATTTGGGAATCATGCCAACCCAACCACCAGAACACAACTCTCTGTACAGTCATTTGGGCAGCCTCTTGTTTACGTTGATGCACCGGCGTTCGGTCACCAGAAATTGTAATTTCAGCTGGCTCTGTAAGGAAATTTCCTGAAATCTCTGATGTCAAGTGAAAACCTGAAACCACTGTTATTAATGTTTATCAGAAATTTTGCCAATGATGCCTTTTCAGCCTAAAAAAGAAATGAAGACATCTTTTAACCCCATGAAAGAAATATTATTTTAGCTTGCAGGTTTGCAAGAAATTCCCATCTTGCAAGCACCAGGATTGTCCATTCCCATATTTTAGCCTGCAGGTTTGCAAGAAATTCCCATCTTGCATGCACGGATGCACCAGGGTTGTCCATTCTCAGAGTAAGTTGTCCTGGTGTATCACAATCCAAAATAATGTTAGCACGTGAAAGCCATGTACTGTTGACTGTAGGAATCCAAGCTAGAAACACCTAACATGGTCTAAAAGCAAGCCATTTCTTTCAAAATACACAGGGAAGATCCAGAATAACAGATCAAAGTGGCAGCCAGCTTGAGCAGAACATTCATCAATGTCCCTTACCATCCAGCAGGAGAGGAATCTACATATGGGATTGTCTTCTGTCAGAACTAGAGATATCTGTACCATGTCATATCATCAAATTACGTGTCTATGTATAATACATGAACAGTGAGCAATAATTCACCATTTGGAGATCCTGCAGCAAGTCTTAGCAGTGGTGTCAAGATTTTTAAATTTAATTAATGATTAATTAATGTCTTGCAACATAAAAAAATATTGGTTACTCAACAGTTGCATGATTAGTTTTGCTAAGCACTTTCTTTAGAAGTGTTCCTTCATCAGGAACACAACTCATGGAGAGATGCATCATAAACAGATGCTTATACTGTCCCAAATCATATACAACATCTTAAAGTACTTCCAACAGACCCACAAATGCATATATTATCAGGTGTCCATATCTGATACGCAACATCAATATCAGAAATTCAATCAAGCAGTCCCCAGAAAGTAGCAAGATCCTGTTTTTGAAAGGAGGAGCTTCACTAGAGTGTTCGAGGAAATATACTTGCCTACCAAATTAGCGAATTCTTTACAAGCCCAAAAATATAGCAAACAACCGACTGACTTCACAGTCGACATCAATATGTTTCATTAATACTTTATATGTTCGGAAATAAGCTTCATAGGGAGCAAAAGGAGAACACGTTCTAAAAAACATCAACATAAGTGCAGGTCTGGAAAAGGAATACCCTCCTACAGTCACAAGACCAATATTCTGTAAAACCCAAGTAGCTAACTGAAGTCCAACCCAATGACAAACACACTCCTAGCACAGTAAGCTCAATCTTGAGTTGGTTCTAAGTTTTCTCCTCCATCATAGAATGGCTCCGTACCCTCCTTTGCATTATATATATGAAAGTTGTAGAGAAGACAAAACGCTTGTGAATTTCCATGGCCAATGGTGACATGAACTTCCTTTTCCAATATGCATTTTTCATGAGCAGTCCCCAATGTCCTGGTCCTCTGGCTAAGAACGCTTAATTCATCAGGAATATGTTAGTTTTGCTACCCTCAAAATTGGAGTGGGATACAAGCATACGAGATCAATAAGAATGGTGGCAAAAGGGACATGCGTCAAGATGGAACAAGAAGTCAAGAAACAAGTAAACAAAAATTCTACGACACCAAAGTGCTCACACACCAGGTTCTTCAATGCTATATATAACCAGCTCTTTGGTATGAGAACATGTAAGTATGTAACATCTTATTCGAGCTACTTAGTTCTGTCAAACTTGCAAAGATGAAATAATGTGAGACAAGAACGACAGAGTAAATATAACTTTCCTTTCTGTCTGGGACAAGTGAAGATCAGTTTCAATGGAATAGCTAGTGTTCATAACTTTACTTACTACATGAATACATGATCTAAGCAAGAAAATCAGAAAGATTAGTTGAACTATCTCACAAGTACATACTAAGGTAACTCCTGGATATCACTACATTGTTTTCTTAATTGTTTGCATATCAATATAAAATAAATTAAACACAGAGGATAACAAAGGGGAAAATATACACATCTCCTTTCATGCTTTTGTAGTAAATGGTGTGCTTGCACGTTGGATGTTGCAATAGGCGTGTAGTTTTAATTTATGCTTTGAAAAAAATGTTTAATATCCTGAGTCTATGACTGACCAAAGCACATAAAACTTTATATTAACTCCTCACCAAACATCTAACTAGGACATAGATGGAGCAGACATGAAAATAAATATTCTGATAAAATGGCAGCACATTACAAGTTAAACTGTGAAAGCATAAAAGTAAATCGTTGACACACCTTATCACTAAGAGTAACTCTACAGACTCAGCAGGCTTCCTGTGTATATGCCAATGGATCTGGAATCCCTCACTTCCAATGGATCACCATAAGTTCCAATGTTCAGATCATAGGTTTTCAGAAATCCCTTTCCATGTGAAAACAAGATCCTCCCATCATTCAGTCCAATAAAAGGATACACAAATAATTGAGCAACATGTGAAGGAATATTGAATTTCTTTTCCCAGATTGCATTATCAAAATCTGTCAGAAACCACAAGTCCATTGAAATGTGATGAATGTTATGAACCATCACTAAGGAGCCATCCAGTTCAGCCAATGATAACTGCAGATTAAGTTGCCCGTAACTGAAATCCTCGCTGTCCTGAACAAATGTGCGTACCGGTGCCGGACCACGCAGAGTACCCATCCACTCCTCTGTCTCAAGGTTGAACGAAGCTATGCTGCCAGGTTCAATAGTCATCACCCCAAAATTAAAAATAGCAGAGAAAAAGTTCATCAAGAAATACACCACTCCATCTAGGACGACACATCTCATATGTTCTCCGCGTCCAGCAAATATAAGGGATGGAGGGTTCTCCTTTCCTCTCCAACTTCCATAATTTGTGCCACTGCCATCAAGTGTGAATACCTCGCACATCTGCCTATGACCAGCACTAATGATACGGATCGCCTTGTACTCTCCCGTGGAGGAAACTTGCCCCAAAGCACATGACTCCACTTGCCCGTAACCATCACGTGCCTTTATCCCATCATCCTGTGCCAATTCCTCTGAGTGGCACTCTGGCAAGATGATAGTAGCGCCGGTGGCCGGGTTAAGCACCCAGAGGCCCAAAGGGTGGATCTGCCTAGTGAAACAGATGCGATCAAGACGGGTGCGCAGAACGGAGATGCTATCTCGGCTTCTAGGAATCATCCCAAATACATGGCCTGACTTGTCCGTAGCAAGAATATCACTCTCAACACTCGGAATCCGCCTGACGATATTTCCGGACAAGTCGATAACATCAACGCCGTTGGTTTCTTGGTCGCGGTAAGCCACGGCGAGGAGCGGATCCGGGTGGCGGGACTTGTGCTCCGCGACGAAGAGCGGGTCGCAAGTGAGGGCGCGCCACGACGGGCAGACGGCGCGGAAGCGGCATAGATCCTTGGCCTGGATGCGCAGAAGGATTTCAAGAAGCGCGTCCCGGGGCAGGTCGCCCGAGCTGGAGGCGGCGGGCTGCGACCGTGGAAACTCCATCGCTCCAGTGACAAATGCGCTGGTTAGCAAGGGAGGCTAGCAAATTGAAAGATGGATTCAAATAGGGGGGGGTGTGGAGGAGGAAGAAAGGGAGGTGGTTATACCGACGGTGTGTAGCCAGCCGGAAAGGCGAGCGGCAGGTGGCCGTACCGGAGAGGAGGAAGACGGAGCGTGGTCGAGGGTTTCGGTGAGACTTCAGTGAGAAGTCCAAGTGTAAGGTTGGGCTGGGCTGGGCTGATCTGAGCTACTAGTATTTGAGCTGGACTGGGCTAGTATGGGTTTAAGGATGACTCTAACGGCCCGACGTAAATAGACAGTTATTTATCTGTGTTTAATCCGTTTACATTGTTGAACGGGACGGGTGGGCGGTCCATGTTCGTCCCTTTCTTACCACTGCCTCCAACAAGACCGAAGTATCATATTTTTTTCATTAACAGGGGTCTAATTTTCATTACTTAGGGGTAGGTGGGTGACAAACGGTCATTTACATAATAAAATGAAAAATACAAAATCTAAATATATTATGCCCTTTCGTGGGCTTTCTCTACTCCTCGTCGGAGGAGATGAACACGTACGGTGGTGCCTGTCACAAGTACGTCGGTGGGGCACGTACCGTGTGGGACGTCGCGTCTGCTTCGGTTACTTCGGTGTCGTCTGCGGCTGAGGCACCGGGTTCAGCTCCCGCTCCACAATCGCCCGACCAGGGCTTCAGAGAGTGGAGGGCATGGAGGCCGGGCCTCCTCCTCCATGTACTTGTACCATAGGCGCGCAGCTGCCGCGCCGCCTCCGCGTGCTGCCGTGAAGCTTCGTCCTGCCACGCGACCTCGGCGAGGACCTGATCTCATTGCCTCCGCTCGTACTCGGCCACCGTCGCTTCCGAGGCCGCCAGGGCGATGCGGAGGTCTTCGTCCATGTCCTCGGGCTCCTGCTTGACCTCCCGCATGCCCGCCCGCAGCTGCGGTGGTGGTGACCATTGTCCGCTCAACGGCGTTGGGTGCCTCGTGAAGAGGATATGGTTGCGGAGGTCGTGCTCGTCGTCGAACCACCGCCACCAGTTCGTCGAGTTCGCCACGAACGCCGAGTCGCGCCGGTGCTCTTGATCGAGTTGGGCGCGCCGCTGCGCACGATCTCTAGTTCGCGGGCTCGTTGGTTTCGCGGGGTCGGTGGCACCGGAATCTGTTGGTTGTACTGGAACCACGCAGTCCCCATGTTGGCCACGACATAAAAAGGACTACCACCGAGAAGGATGACCGGTCCGTATCCTTGGCAGGTGGGTCAGGGGAGGACACCATACAGACACGCCGTCAGTTTGTTGTGCATCCTCTCAGACGCAAATCTAGCGCAAATTTGAGACCGTTGCCACCACATAACCTCTTCCATGCTATACAGCTCGACCAGATTTTTCTGTGATTTTTCAATTCCACGTGGTAAAATGTTAATGTGGTTTTTTTAGGGGGGGGGGGGGGGATGTTAAGGTGGTGGCATGTCTTTTTTACAGGCCCCTTAGGCCTTGTTTACCTCAGGGGTATCTTTGGGGTTCGAAGGGGAATATCCCGGATCCCGAAAAGTTCCGACTATTCTATTTACCTTGGAGGTATTATTGGGGTTCGTAGTGGATGATCCCCAAATATCCCCTACCAACCACCTCATATCTACCATATAATACGGCTTACCGTGTCCATGGTACGTCACGTCGTTTTTGCGCTATAGCCCCTCAGAAAACGTATAATCAACCCGCAGTCCAACTTAAGTTGCCAAGTTTTGCAATTTGACCATCAGTCCCATCCCTTCTTTCTATTTGTGATTTGTGAGCGGTGGCAAACTTCAGAAGACGCCACCACCTCCATGGACGATCCCCTCCCTCCTTCTCGTCGCTGCAGACCTCCTCGGGGCCAGGCCACCATTTATACGAGCTTCGCCTCATCATTATCAATCTCCTCAGTGAAGGAACCAAACCAGGATGCACTGAATCGAGGCTGAGCACCGCCAAGCCGCCAACGGCGTCGTCGCTCCTCCCATGATCTCGGTGATAGGGCATACCTGTCATGCAACTCCTTTCTCTCCCAGGGCACCTATTCCGTCGCCCCGCCGAGTTCCCCGCCGTACGCTGCTGCAGAAGGTCGTCCCGGTAACAATTGATTGATTCCCAAGCCCACCTCCCATGGCTGCGTGGCAGATCTCCTGGCTAGGCGGTGTGGTCGTGGGAAGAAAAACAACGCCGACAAGTTGGTGTCATGCGGACCTCCAGCAGCGTCGAGCGGCAGCAAGCGACGCGGCCAATAGCTCGGTGAGCATCGGTTGCCGACTGTCAATCTTCACGAGGCTTCATGGTTTGATCTGCACTGCAGTTCCCGGCCATGTGCTCACTATAGCGGATGTTCGCCGGCCATGTGTGTACGTTGTAACTCTGAACATGTTCTTCTCGCTTTAATTTGAGTTGCTTGCATTAAATCCTCTTAGAGATGATGATTAAAAGTTTTAATTCACTAGGCAAACAAGAGTTGGAGGCCCATATTCCACTGAAGATTCTTCAGCTGAACAAGAAAACTGAATGCAATACAAGCTGAAGGCTTTGTTGATTTCTCTTTCGCAGCACTGCACTTCTGTTTAGATCAGTTTTATCAGAGTTCATACTTTTCTAAAATTTAAGTGGTTTCCCCTTTTATTCATGGCTGCAATTGCTGTCACAGCAAGGGCAGTTGAACTCAACGAAGAAGAGAGTTGAGAAAATACTCTTTTTATTGTACGTTTCAGGCAGAGCATATGTAGATCGTCGTCTGCTCTCAGTCTCTTCTATATAAACAATATACACACAACATGTATTGGAGGAGAAGTATCAACATAAATGACATACCGACAAAAGGCTACAAAAAGGCGAAAAGATCGTGATGAAGATTTGAAGTTAGATAAAAGGAATAATTTCGACTTCGTTGCTTTTAAAGATCCGCCACTGTTTGTTGGTTACCTATTGGACAATTCAGTAGGATTCGGCCCATCGTTTCATAGACACATTTATGGTACATCGATTATAATCTTGTGGATGATATTCCTGCTTTTGGATAACTTTAATGTTAATTTCAAGCGTTGTCCATACATGGATGTGAAATAATTCCTCTACATACATGGGTCTGAAATCATTTTGTTTTGCATCTACAATTTCTGTCATTTGTTCATATCCGAATTTTCATGTTACCACAGTGATCCATGTCCACTTTCATGGATCAAAAATGATTCTCATGAACCACGTGATTATTTCCAAGTTGACATTAGAGAATAAATTTAATGACATCCAGATAGATCTGACAATCCATAGAGTGGGATGCATGGACAATGGTGTGTGTGCATTTTACGTGTGTATGAATTGGTTGTTCATAATTTCTGACATTTCTAACCCGTAGCAACGCACGGGTATTTTCCTAGTTTTTGTATAACTCAAAAACTCTAACTCATACTAGTGTATTTTAGGGGAAGAATATTTGTGGGGATTGGGTGTCACCCTCCCCTCTCATCCCCACCCTTCCCGGGTCCTCCTAGTTGCCGACCTGTGCGGAGATAACCCATCTCCGCACACACACCGCCCCTTCGTCTTCGTCTTCCTCCACCGCCCGCCGCCCCTCGCCACATTCCTCCTTCCTTCTTTCTCCTTCGAGCCGCCGGCCGTCGCCGGCCTAACCGCCTGCTCCTGCCGTCCGCGCTCGGCGCCGCTTCCGTGCCGCCTCCGCGCCCCGCCCTCCAACCGCGGCCCACCGCCGGTCCGACGCCCCCCGGCCGGCCATCCTGCGATTCCCCCCCCCCCCCCCCCCCGAACTCCGGCGCCGACTAGCTGCTCCCCCACACCCACCCACCCTTCGTTAAGTTTCTTGCTCCCCTCCACCGCCTCCGCCGCGGCCAGCCGCAGCTCCGGCGGCTCCGGGTCGCTCCATTCTCTCTGTCGCCGTCTGACGAGGGATGTCCCCATCAATACCCATGGTTACTGGCCTAGGGTAAGAGTTATGAGGTAGAGAACACGTAGTGTTGGCAGATTAATCGGCTGACAAGCGGGAATTACCCAGGTTTGGGGCCCTCGAGTGAGGTAAAAACCCTTACTCATTCTTGTCTGTTATTGATTGTGTATATGCGGCGAGTACAGAGATCTAGCAAGATGTCGATCTTGCTAGGGTTTGGTGGTTCTAGTTGGGCGTGTCCTTGATCGGCCACCCCCTGTCCTTTATATAGGGGTACATGTCTCGGGTCGTAACCGACTAAGACTACATTTATGGAAAGTACTACCGACTATGCTATCTATGGTTTAAGTCTTCGACTTGGGCTTCGCTTGTTGGGCTTCTTCAGCCTATTGACAATTGGGGTTTAGTCATTACGTGCACCAGGTACCCACACGAAGGGGTACCCGTTTGGTATAACCTTGTCATTAGCCCCCGAGTGCTTGGCTAATTCGGAGAATAAGTCATGGACTCACTACAAAGTGCACATCTCATGTTTTATGCCTCTGATATGATATATTTTTTTCTTTCTGGCTTATGAATTATGACAAAGGATTTTGACTAAGTAGGCCTGGGATTATTCGATGAGTTGAAACCAGTTAACTGCACTTGGGCAAAACCTTACTAGCCTTCAGTCAGGCTTCGAGTCCTTGGGCTCAAACCTGGAACATACTGGACAGACTCACCTCAGACCAGTCGATGGACTTACTGATATTGTTCTGCAGTTTCAATTTGCTACCCAACGCGTCCGCCGGGATTTTCATCGTATCTGCTGATACGGAAATGTCTAGGATTAAAACACTGCTGGAGTGACCCTCGGCCCACTCGACTGATCGATGGGTCTTACCTTTGTATTTTTCGTATACAGCATCCGAGGTATCTTATCGACTGATTTTCACCCGGGAATTCTTATGCTTTGAATGTTTTTTGATTCTATCGGGTGCACGACAGTGCTCCCAATGGGAGTAGCCCTCAAGATTGTGCTTTATTGCTTGCAGTAGAGGATAATGTCAATTTGTGTTTCGTCAGTCGAATACTTTTTGCCCTCTCCCGATGGGAGTTTCCCACTCGACCATTCTTTACTTTTACTTTGTGATTTTGCTTTTGAGTTGTAAGGAGCTTTTCCTTTTTGTCAGTCGCGGTATGACGCCTTTTTGAGTTTGTTCGTCTGGAATGACGTCATGCGTGACAACCTTGGCGTGCGAATAGCACTCTGATGGGACGTGACATAGTGGGTCCCTTTCTTTGACCGTTGTGGACGCCGGTTCAGTTTCGATTTGACCTGACGTAGAGAGATTTTCGCAGACGTGATGATGACCTCCTCGTTTTGCGCACGTACTGGGCGGTGTGGCCTGCGACGATTGTCCTCCGATTGTGCCATGCGTAGTAATTTGTTCAGACGGCTGCGATGATCTTCTAGCTTTTACAATAAGTACGGGTTTCTCCGCTATGATTTGTTTTACCTTGCCATTTGCCTTCCGTTTCCTTCTGCTTCATCTTCTACCTTGCGCCCGTCATTGCTCTGTTCTTGTGTTGTCGTCCAACCATCTCCCGTTAGCATTCACCACACACCATGGCTCCCAAAAAGAGCTCGGCCTCCTCTGCCGCCACCGGCGAGAAAAGGAAGAAGGCGAGTGT
Source organism: Poa annua (assembly GCA_026929855.1). NCBI lineage: Eukaryota > Viridiplantae > Streptophyta > Magnoliopsida > Poales > Poaceae > Poa > Poa annua. Next base: position 217,698,672 of record CM049427.1, on the reverse strand, counting down.
CGCCACCGTCCCCTCCGCACCGAAGGAGTCCGGCGGTTGGACTTCGTGAATCTTGACGGAGAAGAGGCTGATACTTCTTCGCAACGAAGGGCTGCTGCCACCTGCGACGGAGCTCGCCGTCCGCTCTCCGGGCAAGGAGAATTCCCCCGCGCCACTCCTTGGTGAGCGGGTGTGTTTTGCCGAATTTCTCCCCCGGGGTTTTGGGTTTCCGCTGCATGATTTTATGCGTTGTCTTCTTTTTGCCTACAGGATACAGATCCACGCTCTGGTCCCCAATGGTGTTTTGCACATTGCCTGTTTTATGGTAATGTGCGAGTGTTTCTTGGGGGTGTCTCCTAGCTAGCCCCTTTGGAAGTCAATCTTCCAGGTGCGGCATATGACCCGCAACAATCGGGTGAATCCAGTCGACGGGGGGGGGGGGGGGGGGGGTGGCTTCCAGGTCAAGAGCGGCTGCAAATACTTCTCTTTGAAGGCAGTCGACTCCGCTCAGGGATGGAGGACCAGGCGGTTCTATGTCCCCGTGGACCAGGACGTCAAGCCAGCCTTTTCGATTGGAGGCGCTCCTGAGAAGACGAAGGCCTGGGAGCACACGCTTACTCCAGCCGAAGAGCGCGAGGTTGCCCCGCTGCTGGAGAAGGTCGACAGGCTGCTGAGCACCGATGTTACCGGTGTTCAACTGATCTACACCTTCCTGAAGAGCCGGGTGTGCCCCCTCCAGCAGCGCGCGCACCCGATGTGGGCGTATGAGGGGGTACTGAAGGGGATCGGGTGCAGAAAACAAAAAAATTCCTAGCAACGATATCCTTAAACTAGCCAAGATCTACACTATGCAGATATAGTAGTACGGCGGAGATCGGAGTACATACCCTCGTAGACCGAATAGCGGGGATTACGCTCCCGCACAAGCGTTGCCGACGAAGACGACGTAGCCGACCTCTAGGTCGCGGAGAACTCGGCGCGACGAAAACGACGAAGATGACCCCGAGGTCGGGTGGAGGAAGTAGGCCTCCGAGCACCGCTAGCGCCGCACCTCGCAGGGCGTCTCACACATACGGTGGAGACGACGGCCTCAGAAGCTCCAGTCCAGGACGAGCAGCGGAAGACATGGACCGGAACACCAGCAGCGCGGCAGCGGGCTATGGTGGAAGAGATCCCACACATACGGTGGAGACGACGGCCTCCGAAGCTCCAGTCCAGGACGAGCAGCGGAAGACTTGGACCGGAACACCAGCAGCGCGGCAGCGGGCTATGGTGGAAGAGATCCCCCTCCTCTACTCGGCGCGACTCCGACAAAGGGAATCACGAGATCGAGAGAGAATTAGGGAATTAATTGGTGAATTAAAAGGCCAGGGGTGCCCCTTCTTATATAGGCTCCCAGGAGGGAGCCAACCTCCTCACCAGGCAATGTGGGACTATCCCCACATGCCTGGTGCGGCCAGCCATGGTGTGCCGGCCCCCTGGTGGGCCTCTTGGCCCACCTGGGTCGGCCACCCAAGCCCCCACCGAATCCCCAAGGGGATTCTCCCCCTCTTGGGCCTTCTTTCGACCAGAAGGCCCATTTAGAGAAATCAGCCTAAATAAATTCGAAAATAAATATATAAAATCATATTTGCATATTAATTACACTAATTAATATCAAACATAATATATATAATTTTTCCTAGCTCCGAAAACTCTTTTGGCGCTGCCCGATCTCCATCGGACCCCTCCCGGAACGCTCCCGGTGATCTCTTTCCTTTCCGGTTGTCTTGTCGAAACCCCTTAAGTGTGTTACCCTAGCGGTTCGATATAATAACAGGTACGATCAAGACTCCTCTATGATCATCGACTAACTCGTAGGCCTGGACCCCATGAATTAATCCCTGTGATATAACGAATGACTTTCATCTATCAAACCTGGACGTCTAGTCTTAAACCCTTTGTCATGGCGATACTTAGCGCGTCCGAGCATCATTCTCAGATATCTCCATACCTAGCATGATCTCGTTACCGACATCGCTATCTTCTACTCGTCCGTGATATTATGTCAGCTGGTGACCTAGTCACATGTTTGCAAACTCATTTGACATAATCTCACCGAGTGGGCCCTAGAGTATCTATCCGGCTATGCGGACTGACAAATCCCGATGTTGACCCCTCGTCTCAACTACCCCATTCCGATACCCAAAAGTATCACCTATCATTGTCACACTATATAAGATATGACGTTTGGTGCGATCAAAGTATCTTCCAGGGATAACAATAAGAGTTGATCTCACGGTCTTAAGGCGTAATGACTATGTCCTATAAATACTGGGTATGTCCATCACATCGTTACACCTAATGATATGACTACCATTGCCGACCGGCGCCATGCCCTATGATCGGAAAACCTTGATCATCAATCGCGCAACAAAACTAGTCTTAGTAGAGGCTACTAGGGACCTGGTTGTTTATCTACCACACCTGTATTAATGTTTTCGCTTAATACAGTTATAGCATGGTGTAAAACATATAATGAACGATTTGGGATATTGCCAATAAACTATGTTTATTAAGTGCCTCTAGGGCATATTCCCTTCAGTCTCCCACTTGCACTAGAGTAACACTTAATCTAGTTTACAACTTGGTAAAAGCTCAACACCCATAGCATCTTGGTGTCTGCTTCGCCTCGTGGAAGAGTAATACAGTCAATAGATCTCACACATTGAGACCTATATGTGCTTTGCAACACTTCTATGTCACCTAGTTTGACATCATCCTGTATCTTTACGATGACGGCGAAATATATCCCAGTGGATGGAGTGAGACTCGAGCATTCGCGTAGCATGCGCCTTAAAAGTCTAAGAGATCTATTAAGGGGACCACCTACGCTCGAAAAACTGCTCAGTCCAATCACACTTGCTACTTCTAAAGTCGCAATATATTTCTATACCTATGAAGATTATACGACAGTGCATTCATATGCGACTTCGCAAACAAACCATGTCTATCTTCAAAATAAAGGACATCTCCTATATGAGATTTCTAGTCGTATGGGTCAGTGTCATAACTTGCATCATCGTAACCGCTTTACGGCAAGTTGTCTTTCCACTCTTACCCTTTACTAGAAAACATATCTTCAGTTCTCATAGACACTGAAGAATAAATTTAACGTTTGTTCATTGATCCACACAAGGATCACTCTAGAACCTATTCTTCAACCAAGAACTTGGGTCACACTAAGTCGAGCTTTCAGTCTGATAACATCTATGTCTGATACATAGATAATGTCGAACATCATTTGCTATAACTGAAAATGGCAAGATAAACTTAATATCTTACCTAGTCATACAAGTAAGAACTCTTTCTTCGCTTGTCCTATTCTGAAACACTTCAGAATCTTGACTTAGGAAATATTCCGACTTAATGTTATTAAGCCCCTTACGGTCTATACAATTATAAATCGGATGCCTAATACTCCTAACTTCATTTCATAGAAAATTTAATCACTTTAATAATCCTTTACACTCTACTAGAGGATCTGTGTCATTTAAGATGTCGTTACATACAAAATCACGAATGACACCTAGCTCCCACTCAAATATGCCTTCCGCATATAAGATCAGGGAAAAGCTACTTAGCTCCCACTCAAATTTGCCTCCCGCATATAAGATCAAGGAAAGCTACTTTGCTCCCACTCACTTCTTTGCAAATGTAGGTTTCTTCAACTATTTTGGACAACTCCAAAATCCTTTGATCACATCATCAAAGTGAAGATTCCAGCTCCGATATGCTTGCTTCAGCCCATGAATGGACCACCGAAGTTTGCATACATGTTTAGCATCCTCAGGATCACCAACTCTTTCTTAATGACACTAATAAGAAACATGGTTTCCTTATCCATCTATCAATTTCTCATTCGAAATTATAGTGATTGCTAAACGACCCAGAATAGATTTAGGCTTCGCCACTTGAGACAAACTCTCATGTGGTCAACTTTTGAATCTATCGGAACTGTTTCACGACAAATCGATCCTTCTCAATGTCTATTCTCTCATAAAATTCCATATACTATTAACATCCTAGATGCCATCAAGAAGATCTCCCAAGTCATTACCTGGTAATCGTGTATGGATTTTATTTCGGATCATAAATGACTCATAGCCATTTCTCGGACTTAGGTCCACCATCTCTTCTTTGTAGTTCGTAGGTCTATCATATTCCATTAATATGACATTCATAACAAGATAGTCGTAACACACAGTGTGGAACACAACCTCGTATGCCTACGCTCTTAGTATGAGCTCAGAACATCATGATCTTGAATCATCAGCTTTTTCAAGCTGTGGAGCCTGACACCGAAAACACTTTCGGTTGCGCCACTCTGATGTTTGGAGAAGAAGTTCACCAACTTCGTCTTGCTCTACTTTCTTTCTCACTTATACCCTCGGACAAGAAACTATTTCTTTCGCAAGGTATATCCCGGCAATGATTTTGCCTATGTCGTGAGACATGTACCCAACTAACTCTTTAGGTAGGGTATACTACAAAGATTAATCCATTTAAGGTTCGATTACATCGAAACACTAAATTACTGAAACAACAATCCAGGCTCAAAAGCCATGCCATCACTCGTATGGTATTGTCTCCATGGATTCAAATGGTTTCCCTATTTGGTAACGTGAGTGTTTACGTTTCTACCATATGACTCTGATGATCACAATAATTTGGTAAGAGATTCATTTACCACACACTATCCGATAGGGTGCAATTACGACGTCCTAACACACCATAACACTATGGTGTTCCATGCGACGTAATTTGTTGAACTCTTCTCACAAGTCTTCCAATGATGTGCCAACATTATAACTCAAATCTTTATTTCCTCGATTTGCATCGTGGGAATTTGATTTTCTTGTTAAGTTTATTTCCTACTTCATTCTGGACTTGTTTGATTAAATCAAAATTTCCGGACCAACATTTCCCGAGTGGATATCCATATATCTATTCGAATGTTCATGTAGTCTATGAAATAAAGACTTCCACTACACGTTAAAGTACTTCATTGATTCACATACACCGAAATGCACGATTCTCAACAAGCTATACTCAAAATGTTCAGTGAAGTTCACGAAATAAAGGTCTACACTACCCGTCAATTACTTCATTGAACCACATACATCTCTATGTATGACTATCAATAAGTTATGTGCCCGCTTTCCGAAAACGGTGTCACAGTTATTTTGCAAGTGTCAAAAGATCAAATCTTATGACTTGTAGGTCCATCCGGTATGGAGCTAATGCATTGACTATAACATTGACATGACTAAACGGTTGTGCCACACATATGTGGTGTCTTTATTAAGTTTGTATCCTTTGACATTAATATTATGAATGTGGGAGCTTCTACCATCTAAATTCAAATCGACATATGATCACTACTTCATAAATATAGGACACCAGTTTGTCACTATCATGTATGAACAAGTGTCTCGCAAGAGGAGACACACTTGTAACGATCATACTAACAAGCGATCATAAAGAATTTACCCAAATGGTAGATCTAGAGGGAGAGTGTCTATGGCCATCACAACAACTTGATTGCCATTATCAACACGCAATGTCGCCTCATCCTTTCAAGCTACTCAAGCAGTAAACCTGGTTTTCACAAAACATGACTAGTTCAAAACTTAGTCACTACTGCGAGTACTTGCTCAGCTAAAACATTCATAACATGTATATCACATATACACCATCATCATTGATGACTTCCGGCGATCTGTTTCATTTTCTTGATACTTCCACAGTAATCAAGAACCATGAAGGTGAACGATTCCCCTTGCATGACATAGTCTATGACAGAGGATTTGCACTTGGCAACGAAATCTGTCATCCAGTGATTGAGCTGAGCGAGGCGTCTCAGTGTTCATTAAGTATGAACATATGTCATTAAGTATGACCGCCACGTGCTCCCTCAATGTGTGTATTCTCTTCCATCTTGGTTGAGAAGACAATCAGTCAACGTACTGATAAACTTCATCAACCCAATGTTTGGGGCACCCCGAGTTTAGCGACCATATCATATGTTCGCGATCTAAAAACTCGTACCCACCGTTGGTTCTTTATGGCAGAGATCATAGCATACACTGGACTATGATGATATCATCCGAACAAAATCCGATAATTCAAATTATCTTTTGTTAGCGGAATCTCCGGGTTTATCTCCTAGCGGGTATTGTAACACAAAGAGCTAACGGTTTAAACAAGGAGTATCCTCAAGCTAAAGTATAAAACTATGAAGTTTGGACCCAACCTTTTAAGTTTCTCAATCGCAGGAATGCGCCTAATTTGAAAAAATGCTATCACAATGGTTTATATCTACAAAGGTTTGCAAAACAGACTCTGTTCATTATATTCTGAGTTCTAGTATTTTAGAAAATAACTATCCGAACTCCCACTCAAACGAACATCCCTCCTAGTCGTTTAAGCGATTACACGACCCCCATCCATTGCACCACCCCTCATCATCAGAGCCGGCGGCACAACTTCAAGAGTAGACAAAAGTCCGCCACACCAATTTTGTGACTCGTGCTCGACCTTTCGGTCTCCCTGTTCCGAGGCCATATTTCTGAATATGCTAGGCTCGCCACCAAAAACCTCCACGCTGAAGCTTGTGCAACATGGCTTACACCCAGTGTATGCGAACGACGACATGTCTGACACCCGATCATCACGGCCTGCCTCATAACGTAGAACTTTCTTGGTGGTGCGCGTTGGAGGGAGAACACTAGTGGTATTTTGAAGGGATCATCTTATATAGCTACTGCCGTGTAACTAATATATACTATATATACAATCACACAATATAAGATGCACACAAAACATCAAATGTAATGCAATGTGATATAGTCCATTGCGCCATGGTCTTCTTGGCGGCCACAATTTATAAACAATTTAATAAACCTACCTTGACCATGTCACATAGCCCCTGCAAAATAAATTTAGACGCTTCTACTTTATCTTTTGCATATTTTACGTGGCTCGGGGCTTTCGTAAATAGAACCGCTTCATACCTACGAACCTTATGACCACAACAACGATCCAATAATTGCATGTTTAAGCATCCCTTTCGGGCCCTCCATTGAAAATGCAAATCCAACTAAAGAGAGAGAAACAGGCACCCGCCAGCCACAGATACGGTACAAGCCGTATGTCAGTAGTGGAACCAGTCTCGCGTAAGCGTACGCGTAAAGTCGGTCTGGGCCGCTTCATCAACTCAATGCCGCTGGAATCACAAGTGCACGCTAGAGGGAAGCAAATAACAGGAACGGTGCCCCCGTGCAGAACACGGGTTCTAACAGCGTACAGCTATATCTACGATAGATCGGCTCTGATACCACTGAAGGGGATCGGGTGCAGAAAACAAAAAAATTCCTAGCAACGATATCCTTAAACTAGCCGAGATCTACACTATGCAGATATAGTAGTACGGCGGAGATCGGAATACATACCCTCGTAGACCGAATAGCGGGGATTACGCTCCCGCACAAGCGTTGCCGACGAAGACGACGTAGCCGACCTCTAGGTCGCGGAGAACTCGGCGCGACGAAGACGACGAAGATGACCCCGAGGTCGGGTGGAGGAAGTAGGCCTCCGAGCACCGCTAGCGCAGCACCTCGCAGTGCGTCACACACATACGGTGGAGACGACGGCCTCCGAAGCTCCAGTCCAGGACGAGCAGCGGAAGACTTGGACCGGAACACCAGCAGCGCGGCAGCGGGCTATGGTGGAAGAGATCCCACACATACGGTGGAGACGACGGCCTCCGAAGCTCCAGTCCAGGACGAGCAGCGGAAGACTTGGACCGGAACACCAGCAGCGCGGCAGCGGGCTATGGTGGAAGAGATCCCCCTCCTCTACTCGGCGCGACTTCGACAAAGGGAATCACGAGATCGAGAGAGAATTAGGGAATTAATTGGTGAATTAAAAGACCAGGGGTGCCCCTTCTTATATAGGCTCCCAGGGGGGAGCCAACCTCCTCACCAGGCAATGTTGGACTATCCCCACATGCCTGGTGCGGCCAGCCATGGTGCGCCGGCCCCCTGGTGGGCCTCTTGGCCCACCTGGGTTGGCCACCCAAGCCCCCACCGAATCCCCAAGGGGATTCTCCCCCTCTTGGGCCTTCTTTCGACCAGAAGGCCCATTTAGGGAAATCAGCCTAAATAAATTCGAAAATAAATATATAAAATCATATTTGCATATTAATTACACTAATTAATATCAAACATAATATATATAATTTTTACTAGCTCCGAAAACTCTTTCGGCGCTGCCCGATCTCCATCGGACCCCTCCCGGGACGCTCCCGGTGATCTCTTTCCTTTCCGGTTGTCTTGTCAAAACCCCTTAAGTGTGTTACCCTAGCGGTTCGATATAATAACAGGTACGATCAAGACTCCTCTATGATCATCGACTAACTCGTAGGCCTGGACCCCATGAATTAATCCCTGTGATATAACGAATGACTTTCATCTATCAAACCTAGACGTCTAGTCTTAAACCCTTTGTCATGGCGATACTTAGCGCGTCCGAGCATCATTCTCAGATATCTCCATACCTAGCATGATCTCGTTACCGACATCGCTATCTTCTACTCGTCCGTGATATTATGTCAGCTGGTGACCTAGTCACATGTTTGCAAACTCATTTGACATAATCTCACCGAGTGGGCCCTAGAGTATCTATCCGGCTATGCGGACTGACAAATCCCGATGTTGACCCCTCGTCTCAACTACCCCCTTCCGATACCCAAAAGTATCACGTATCATTGTCACACTATATAAGATATGACGTTTGGTGCGATCAAAGTATCTTTCAGGGATAACAATAAGAGTTGATCTCACGGTCTTAAGGCGTAATGACTATGTCCTACAAATACTGGGTATGTCCATCACATCGTTACAACTAATGATATGACTTCCATTGCCGACCGGCGCCATGCCCTATGATCGGAAAACCTCGATCATCAATCGCGCAACAAAACTAGTCTTAGTAGAGGCAACTAGGGACCTGGTTGTTTATCTACCACACCTGTATTAATGTTTTCGCTTAATACAGTTATAGCATGGTGTAAAACATATAATGAACGATTTGGGATATTGCCAATAAACTATGTTTATTAAGTGCCTCTAGGGCATATTCCCTTCAGGTACATGACGCCACCAGGATCAGTGTCGTGGAGCTGTCGGCGAATGAGCTCGACGCACTTGTGAAGTCGGTGACCAGTTATAAAGCTGAGGACACCATCGACTATGCTTTCACCACAACTCCCTTCAGTTTGGAGAATCCTCTTCCTCAAGTAAGTTTTTTGCCTTTACTTGCATCTTTTTTGTCGGCTGGATTTTGTTATCGTCTTCTCATCTACTCTTGCTTTTTTTTTTGCTTTGCCTCGTGTAGGGGCATTCGACGAATTCTTCACTTCCTCCCCTTCCTAAAGCTGGACCCGTCGAAGAGACGGCTGTGCTGAAGTAGCGAGAGAAGTCGATAGACTCCCTGCCTGAGGCTGAATCCTCTTCTTCAGAGAAATCTGAAGTCGATGGAAAAGGTTAGGCAGGTTGAAGCTGAGGCGGCCATTGAGCCCGCTCCTAAGCGCCCCCGTCTGGTGCACTCGGGCGGAGGTGAGGGGGCAGCGGACTCCGGTGCTTCTTCACCTGGGCGGGATGTGCCACCCTTGGCCCAGGGCTCGCCGCCACCTTCCACCTGCCAATCTGGCTTTGGCGGGCCCCGATTAGACTTCAACCTCACTTCCGACGAAGATGACCGAAGGTAATTTCTTTGTCATATGAACATGTGTATGCCCTTTGATTGTATGCTATGATTTAATCTCTGAATGTCCTTCCTCTGCGTCTTTCATTCTCTAGCGATGACCGGGCAGCCAGTCCTTTGGCTGCCCATGCCACGACTGCCACCTCCTCTCCTGCTGCGGAGGCGGTAGTCGCTCCTTCGCCGCATTCCGTTCCTACGCCAGGAGTCGCGGCGCCCACCGTGGCTGCTTCAACTGTTGCGCCTTCAACTTCTTCCATGCCCTCCTGGCTGAATCATGTAAGACTTCTTCTTTCTGTCAGTATGTTTTTTCTTTGACATATGTGTGTGATGTATGCCTTATGCTTGTAGCCGGCCGTAAGCGGCCTTGCTTCCTTCGGCGAGGCCTTTGCGCATTCGAAGGCGGAGCGGGCCGTTCTTCGCTCTCAGCTAGACCAGCTTAACCGTAAGTCTCTATTTTTACTTTGCGCATGTTGTCTTTCTTCTTCCATGTGACCGGATTTCTTCCCTTTTGTTTCAGGGGAGAAAGAAATTTTGGAGTCCCGGCTGGGTGATGTAGAGAAAACCCTCTCCCATGAGTCGACTGCCAAGGAAGAGCTTGATGCTCTTCGTGCTTCTGAGGGGGAGCGGGCGAAGCAACTGCTCGGTTTTGCACACTCCCTTGCGGGTGAGGATGGTATTCTTTTTTGTGTGAAGATTTGTTGTTTGTCTTTTCCATCTTCTTGACTCGTTTTTTTTTGTTTTGCAGGCCCCTCTTTCAGCTCTAGTGGTGTAGCGAGTGACACTTTGTCACTCGACCAAGACATTGATCAGGTTGGGGTGACCATACAGCAAGCCAGGAAGTCTCTAGAGACCTTTGTCCAGACGCTTGGCGATGTTTTCAAGGAGGTGGTGCCTTTGGCTGAGGTCCCGTCGACTGTTGCGGGTTTTACTACGCAGCTGGGCCCTGAGTCGAAGACCTTGAAGGACTACGCGAAGGAGCTGATGGTACGCGGCTCAGACTTCACCCTCAAGCTTCTCCTTAGTCGTGGCGTGGATGCTGACTATGAGGCCGTCATGTCTGACTTACACAAGAAGTCAGACGGGAGGCCTTCGAGTCTCAATAAATATAGCACCCGCGTCTCCCGCCTTGCTAAGTCTAGCATTCCGACTATGGAGCGTCGTTCGGCAGCCGTTGTTGTTGTCCGAAAAGCTGGGTCTGAGCCCGTTGCCCAGTCATAGGCGACTTTTGTTGGAAATCGCTGTCTAGTTTTGTAATATGGAATGTACATTTTGCCACTTATGACATCCTTTGGGAAATAGAGCTTCTGTTTGGTCCTTGATGTGTATTTATGTGCCTTCTTTTTGTTTTTGAATTGTATCTTGTTTGATATCGTGTGATTGTGTCCCAGTCGGGCATCTCCACCGTCAGAAGGATGTTCCTACGGAAGGAGAGTTCCGCTCGGCTGCGCAGCTGAGGAATGACGTCCGAGTTCTTGAGTACGCCAAGAAGAATGTTGTTCAACTGGAGCAAGAGCTTAAATCAGCTCGAACTGACATTGAGATTCTTCGAGGGAGGCCTTCTCTTTCCACCCAGAGAGAGAAGTATGTTCTTTATGAGATGGAGGACTCGAACATGCAACTTGAAGGTATTTAGTGTGTCGACTTTGCTTCTTGCGTGTGTGTTTTGCGCCTAGTGTCTTGTCCTTTTGATCTGTCTTCAGCTTTTGTAGATGATTCCTAGGTTGAAGCTGCTCGTGTGGTGGAACGTCTGACCGATGCTACTCAAATGCCTGTCACCGGTCCGCAACACTTCTGGCTTGATGCATATCATGCCAACATCCTTAGCACCCTGAAGGACCGCGTGTGGCGTGGTGCCATTCTGCTGGAGCGCTGCCGGGCGACACTTATGGGGGCGAATCATTATCTATTCCCTGAGGGTCCCCAACCTCAAAGGATCCATGCTCTAGTCGACTTATTCCTCGCTCATGAACCCATTCACAAGGCTGTGACCCGTCAGGTTGTGCTTGGAGCCAATGCCGCGTTCGCATATATGAAGAGTCAAGACTCCGGGCGTTCCTCTTCTTCTTCATCTCGGTCGGAGCTTCGACTGTCGAGCGAAGATATAGAGCGGACTCTTGCTCCTGCTGAGAGGTTGATAAGCCAGGCGTGTAAGCAACTAATCGACTCCAACTTACCGTTGAAGGACGAAGATGCTTAGCCTCTATCTTTATAAGTTTTTGTGTTGTATATGATGTATAGTATAGGGACTCAGCCCTCGAGTATGGCGAGTGGGATTTTGTTTGTACGCTTGCTTATGATAGAAGTCCATTACTCATGTTTCCGGGGTGCTTCCTTTGCAATCTCCTTTTGATGTGTGGGCTTCGAGTGTAGCGAGTGTTTCTTTTGCATGGCTCTCAAGTTCATTGAGTTGTTTGCATTTTGTTCTTTGAGACATACGCATCCCCCGAGCGTGTCGAGTAGCTGCTTTTGCGCGTTTTGTCCTTTGATGTGCAGCCCCCGAGCGTATCGAGTGACTGTTTTTTGCTTTTTGATATATATATGAAGCACCCCGGTGTATCGAGTGGCCGTTTTTCGTTGTGACGATAAATTATGCGGGGAAAGTATGGATAATCTCTTTTCTTTATAAATGTTGACCAGCAAGCCGCCTCATTAAAAACCTTCCAATCCCCTTAGGTACCCTGGTAAGGAAAAGAGCGCGTCTGGAACCTGCTGGTCTTTGGATACATGAGGTTTTTGCCACATCGACTAGATGTATTTGCTAAATGATGATGACCCTAATTGGCCATACTCTTCAAGTTGTATGCTTCCTCTTGGTGTTGTAGCATCTTTGGCTTGTACTTTATCTCGTATGACCTCTTTGGCTCTTGCTGTCGAAATATCAGGGGCTCCCCGTGAAATGCGTATTTCCGTGGAAGTGTGATGTGCATAGAAGAAAAGGCTTCGAGTGGCAACATACCATTTGCGTCTTGCTCTTTCGTTTCGTGATTGTTACTTATGATGACACAGTTTGGCGCTCCTTGGCGGAAGATAGTAGTGATGTGGTTCGGATTTGTCACCCTGCTTGTGCCTGACCTCACCTTATCAATCACGTCTTGATTTGTTTTGCTTGGAGGATCCTCTTGGTATGGCTTCTGTCTAAATATTTTTATTGCCCGAGTGGTCTGTGGGTGCCACCTTTTGATTGACCTATGGTTTATGTGCCTGAAGAAAACACCTGGCGGTACCTGCGCCTTTCCTGCTCCAATGTTTGCCAGCATGTTGGCTTGTTTGTTGCGTGTGTGCGCTACATGTTGTAGCTCGCAACTGTGAAATCTTCTTTGGCACATATCGAAGTAATCCTGATATCTTGCCAGCTTGTCCATGTTCATCCTGCTTGCACCTGCCGCGTTTTGCGTGATTATGCATGAGCTCCCTCGAATGATTATGTGTTGTGCTCCTGATGATCTTGCCAGTCGCATGCCTTGGAATAGGCCTTCGTAGTCGATTTCGACCTTTGATGGAGACGGGAAGTCTATCTGCAGTACATAGCTTATTCGTTCCTTGTGGGGTGTTATGAGTATCATACCGGCGCTTGTACCTCTACGATTTTTTGACCCGTCGAAGTGTATTGTCCATGGTTCGGTGTGTGTGTACTCTTCTTCTGCAGGCTCGACTGTCCATATGGCGTTTACCTCATGTGCTGCAGTTATGGTTGCCTGCTTCTTAAGCTCTGGCTCTGTTGCCCCTTCCCTCTCGACTCGCGCCTTGTCTGAGGTTTGCTCTGTTCCGAATGCCTCCGAGATCCTGTAGAAGTCTCTATCACAGTCATCTGACTTTTGGAAGTTTCCATTGACTGTGATGACTCCTTTTGGACCTGGCATTTTGAGCTTGAGGTATGCATAGTGTGGTACTGTCATGAACCTTGCGAATGTCGGCCGTCCTAATATGATGACTCCTTTTGGACCTGGCATTTTGAGCTTGAGGTATGCATAGTGTGGTACTGTCATGAACCTTGCGAATGTCGGCCGTCCTAATATGGCGTGGTATTGTGACTTCCAGTCGACGACGTCGAAGTCGATGAGTTCGCTTCTGAAGTGGGTTGCATCCCCGAATGTGACGTCGAGTTGGATTTTCCCTTCTGGACGCACGGCTTTGCCTGGTACAATACCGTGGAAGGTGTTTGTAGATTTCGAGAGATTCTCGACTGACCTGTTCATTCTTCGGAGCGTGTCTGTGAATATTATGTTGACGCCACTGCCTCCGCCCATGAATATTTTGGTCATAGTATATCCTCCAATCTGTCCTTCGAGTACTAGAGCAGCGTGTCCCAGTCGATAGATGGCTGGCGGGTGATCCTCCTGATCAAAAGCGATTGTTATGTCTGATCCTCGCAAAAATTCTATTACTGGGGGTGGAGCTAATACTGCCATATCGACGTTTCTGGTGTGACGCTTTTTCTTTCTGTTGGAGATGCATCCCTTCTGGATCATGTACATCTTCCCTTTTGGCTGCGGATATTGAGTGTCCACATTGTGCGGTATGTGATGTATGGCGTCCGCCATCTGGTTATTCGCATGGTGTTGCGGCGGTGGCGGTAATGCTGCGACTGTTTGTGGAGGTGCTATGTATGCCGTTGGGGTAGCTTGTGGTTGCTCTCTCTTCATCCGATTTATGTAATCCATCGCCATTTGCCCGAATTAACGGTAGCTTCCCATTGTATGCTACGACGTTAACCGTCCAGCCGCCGGATCTTTGAACATATGGAGTCTGCACTTGTCCTCCATCTTTTCTTGAAATGATTTCTCGATTCTTGACTCTGAACGTTTCTGCCAGTCTTGTCTTCTATAGCTCTCGCGCTGGTCTCGGCCTCGGTCGTCGCGTCTGTCGACTGGTCTATCTCGTCTATAGTTATCACTTCGTGCGTCTCATCGATCTTCTTGTCGACTGCTTCGCCAGTCATCTTGCTTTATATCATCTTGACGTCGGTCGTCCTGTGAGAATCCAGCTGCTACAAATTTGTCTTTGTCTTTGCTGCTGTGATCGTAGTCGCGCCTTCTTCGTTTGTCGTCCCTATCTCGGCGATCTCGACTATCGCGGTGGTCTCGACTGTCTCGTCGGTCACGATGTCGTTCCGGTGAGTGTGGAGTTTTGCTTTGAACTGCGTCTTCGCCATTTGCCCACTCGGTTGCTAGCTTCATGAGTTCCGCCATGTTTTTTGGTTTTTGTCGCCCGAGTGCCTCCCTCAAATCTTTTCTGTAGACTCCATTCGTGAAGGCATCCATGGCTCTGTCTTCTGATATCGCGCCCACAGAGTTTCCGATGGAGGTCCATCTTCTGATGTATGCTCTGAGTGTTTCGTCTGTCTTTTGTCGGCATGCTCTTAATTCCTCGAATGTTTTCGACCTTTCGTAGAGAGGGTAAAAATATTTTATGAAGTCTTCCTTGAAGTGGTCCCAAGAGTCGTAGGTTCCTTCAGGTATGGATTTGAGCCAGTCGTGTGTTGTTTCTTCAAGCATCGGCTGTAGATATTGTAGTGTCGTCGTTGTTGTTCCTCGTTGGCATATGACTGCCAGTTTTTAATCTTCCAGCCAGCCCGAGGGTTCTTGTTTTGAGTTGAACTTCGACATGGTTGGTAGACCAATTTTTTTGGTAACTTTGTTTTTTTAATCTGCCGAGTGAAGCATTGTGCTCCGCACGGTCCTGCGTTGCGATTGTCGGTTGACTCACGGTTGCCTGATCTCCTGGACCTGCTCCTTGAGCAGCTTCTTGATCTGCGACGACTTGAGCTTTTTCTGCCGTTGCTTCGCTGAGGACTACGACTGTAACTTCCTCTCGAGTGGTGACGAGGGATGTCCCCATCAATACCCATGGTTACTAGCCTAAGGTAAGAGTTTATGAGGTAGAGAACGTGCGGTGTTGGTAGATTCGTCGGCTAACAAGCGGGAATTACCCAGGTTCGGGGCCCTCGAGTGAGGTAAAACCCTTACTCCTGCTTGTCTGTTATTGATTCTGTATATGCGGTGAGTACAGGGGTCTAGCAAGATGTCAATCTTGCTAGGGTTTTGTGATTCTGATTGGACGTGCCCTTAGTCGATCACCCTCCCGTCCTTTATATAGGGGTACAGGTCTCGGGTCGTAACCGACTAGGACTACATATATGGAAAGTATTACCGACTATGTTATCTATAGTAAGAGATCTTCGACTTGGGCTTCGCTTGATGGGCTTCCTCAGCCGGTTGCCAATTGAGCTTTAGTCAACACGTGCACCAGGTACCCACACGAAGGGGTACCCGTTTGGTATAACCTTGTCATTAGCCCCCGAGTGCTTGGATAATTCGGAGAATCAGTCATGGACTCACTACATAGTGCATGTCTCATGTTTTATGTTTTTGACATGATATTTCTGTCTTTTGGACTTTTTGAATTTTGACAAAGGATTTCGACTGAGTAGGCCTGGATTTATTTGATGAGTCGAAACCAGTTAACTGCACTTGGGAAAAACCTTCCTAGCCTTCAGTCAGGCTTCGAGTCCTTGGGCTCGAACCTGGAACATACTGGACAGACACACCTCAGGCCAGTCGATTGTCTTATTGATATTGTTCTGCAGTTTTAATTTGCTACCCAGCGCGTCCGCCAGGATTTTCATCGTATCTGTAGATACATAAAGTTCTAGGATTAAACATTGCTGAAGTGATCCTCGGCCCTTTCGACTAATCGATGGGTCTTACCTTTGTATTTCTTGTATACAGCATCCGAGGTACTCTGTCGACTGATTTTCACTCGGGGTTTTTCATGCCTTGAATGTCCTTTGATTCTATCGGGTGCACGACAGTTCTCCCGATGGGAGTAGCCCCCGAGATTGTGCTTTACTGCTTGCAGTAGAGGATAATCTCAATTTTTCGTTTTGTCAGTCGAACGTTTTCTGCCTTCTCCCGACGGGAGTTTCCCACTCGAATAGTTTTTACTTTTATACTCTGGGACTGTGTTTTGTGAGGCGCCTTTCCTGTTTGTCCATCGCGATAGGACGCCTTTTGTGTTTGTTCATCTGAAATGACGTCATGCATGACACCTTTGGCGTGCGAGTAGCACTTTGACGTGACATGACATAGTGGGTCCCATTCTTTGACCGTTGTGGACACGGTTCAGTTCTGATTTGACTTGACGTGGCGAGATTTTTGCAGACGTGATGATGTCCTCCTCGTTTTGCGTGTGTAGTGGGCGGCGTGGCCTGCGACGGTCACTCTCCGATTACGCCACGCGTCGCCGTGTTTTTTGTTTGAACGGCTATGATGAAGTTCTGGTTATGCCATAAGTATAGGTTTCTCCGTTTATTTTTGTTTTACCCTGCCATTTGTCTCTGCGCTCCTCTGCTTTGTCTTCCTCCTCGCCGCCACTCTGTTTTTGCAACGTCGAACCGTCTTCTTCCCGCGATCACCACTCACCATGGCTCCCAAAAAGAGTTCTTCCGCCGCCACCACTGCTACCACCGGCCAGAAAAGGAAGAAGGCGGGTGGCGCCACCGTTCCTCCCGTGCTGCAGAAGGCGTCTGACGGTTGGACTTCATCGACCGTGTCGTACAAGAAGCTGACGTTCCTCCGCAATGAGGGCCTTCTCCCTCCTGCCACGGTGCTCACCGTCCGTGCTCCGAGTAAGGAGAACTCCCCCGCTCCACTTCTTGGTGAGCGGGTTTGCTTTGCAGAGTTTCTTCCCCGCGGTATTGGTTTTTGGCTGCACGATTTTGTGCGTGGCCTTCTCTTTGCCTACGGGATCCAGATTCATGATTTGGTCTCCAATGGTGTTCTGCACATTGCCTGCTTCATGGTAATGTGCGAGTGCTTCTTGGGTGTTTCCCCTTCTTGGCCTCTCTGGAAGTCTATTTTCCAGGTGCGCCATATGGCCCGCAACAATCGGGTGAACCCAGTCGGAGGGGTTGGCTTTCAGGTCAAGAGTGGCTGCAAGTACTTCGCTTTGAAGGCAGTCGACTCCGCTCAAGGATGGAGGACCAGGTGGTTCTACGTCCCTGTGGGTCAGGATGTTAAGCCTGCCTTTTCGACTGGAGATGCTCCCGAGAAGACGAAAGCTTGGGAGCATGCTCTTACCCTAGCCGAAGAGCGCGAGGCTGCCCCGCTACTAGAAAAGGTCGACAGGTTGCTGAACACCGGTGTCACTGGTGTTCAGCTGATCTATACCTTTTTGAAGCGTCGGGTGTATCCCCTTCAACAGCGTGCGCACCCGATGTGGGCGTATGAGGGGACACACGACGCTACTCGAATTAGCGATGTGGAGCTGTCGGTGAACGAGCTTGATACACTCGTGAAGTCGGTGACCAGCTACACAGCTGTGGCCACCGTCAACTATGAGTTTGCCACAGATCCCTTCAGTTTGGAGAATCCCCTTCCTGGGGTTAGTTCCTTTTTGCTTCTTCTTTTGCATTCATTACTTTTGTCGTGTGGATTTCTGCTATCTGCTTCTACTCTGACCCTTCATCATTTTGTCTCGTGTAGGGGCACTCGACCAAGTATTCACTTCCTCCCCTTCCTGAAGCCGGGCCTGTCGAGGAGTCAACTGTGCTGAAGGAAAGTGAGAAGTCCGTCGACTCCATTCCTGAAGCTGAAACATCCTCTTCGGAGAAGTCTGGAGCAAATGGAGGGGGTGTGGGGCAAGCCGAGGTTGCGACGACTGCAGAGCCCGCTCTCAAGCGGCACCGTTCAACGCGCACAGGTGAAGATGAGGAGATGGCGGACTCCGGTGACTCTTCACCAGCGCGAGTTGTGTCGCCTCTGGCTCAGCGCTCACCACCACCTTCCACTTGCCACTCTGGTTTTGGCGGTCCTCGATTTGATGGCGACTTGTCTTCTGATGAGGACGAGCAAAGGTATCTTTCCTTGTCCTCCGAACGCGTACATATGTCTTGTCTGTTTGTTGTTTTTGTTTCTGAGCATTCCTCTATTGCCTCTTGGGTATTCTAGCAATGACCGGGCCGCCAGCCCTTTGGCTGCCTGTACGGCGACTGTCACTTCCTCTCCTGCTGCGGAAGTGATAGCCACCCATTCGCCTCCATCTGTTCCTGCGACTATCTCCATGGCTCCTCCCGTGGTTGCCTCGACTGCCGCGCCGTTATCTTCCTCCCTGCCTTCTTGGTTGAACCATGTAAGGTTTTTTCCTTTTGTTACTGAAGTATGTATGCTTTTGGCACTCGTGTATAATGTACATATTGTGTTTGCAGCCGGCATGAGTGGTCTTGCTTCTTTTGGCGAGGCCTTTGCGCAGTCGGAGGAAGAGCGGGGTGTTCTTCGCTCTCGGCTGGACCAGCTCAACCGTAAGCCTTTAACCTTTCTGCATTCGCTGTTTTCTCTTTTCCTTTTATGCGACTGGAGCGTTTTCCCTTTTGTTTTTAGGGAAAAATGTACTTTGGAGTCCCGATTGGCCGAACTAGAGAAGACCCTCTCCCAACAGTCGTCCCCCCAGGAGGAGTTGAATGCTCTTCGTGTTTTGGAGGGGGAGCGGGCTAAGCGACTGCTTGGTTATTCACACTCTCTTGCAGGTGAGGATAATATGCGTCCCGTTCCCGAATTTGCTTCTTGCCTTTTTCCACCTTCTTGATATGAACATCCTTTTTTTTTTGCTATGCAGGTCCTTCTTCCAGCTCCGGTGGCACGGCGAGTGATGCCTTATCACTTGACCAAGCCATTGACCAGGTTGGGGCGACCATGAAGCACACCAAGAAATCTCTGGAGACATCCGTCCAGACTCTCGGTGTTGTCTTCAAGGAGGTTTTGCCGAAAGACGAGGGCTCACTGACCATCGCGGGGTTTGCTGCGCGACTGGGGCATAAGTCGAAGACCTTAAAGTCTTACGCGCAAGAGCTGATGGTACGCGGCTCAGACTCCACCTTCAAGCTTCTGCTTAGTCGTGGCGCGGATGCTGATTTTGAGTCCCTCGTGTCTGACTTACCTAAGAAGTCGAATGAGAGACCCTCCAACTTGGGGAAATACAGCGCCCGTGCCTCTAGTCTTGCTAAATCTAGCATGGCGACTATGGAGCGCCGCTCGGCAGCCATTGCTGCTGCCCGCAATACTGAGTCTGAGTCTGATGTCTAGTCTTAGGCCACTTTTAGTTTGTCAGCCCTTTTGCCTTGTGCTGTAATTTGTGATGTACCTTATGCCACCTAATGCTGATATTTTGGAATATATATCTTTTGTTGATCCTTGCATGCTTGCTTTGTGTCTTCTTTTGCTTCGATTTGCCTAAAGGGTTTATGTTTGTGTCTCAGTCGAACTGCTCGACCACCTCGGGGGAAGCTCGAGTGGGAGCGGATCGGTGCTTGGTTGCGCAACTTGCGAATGATGCCCGTGTACTTGAGTACGCGAAGAAGAAGGTTGTTCAGCTGGAGCAGCAACTCAAGTCCGCCTTAACTGACCTTGAAATTCTTCGCGGGAAACCTTCTCTTTGCACTGAGAGAGAGAGAGAGAGAGAGAGGTTTGTTCTTTCTGAAGTGGAAGACTCGAATAGGCAACTCGAAGGTATCTGTTTGTGCAGATCTTGCTTCTTGCATGTGTGCTTTGCGCCTAAAATCTTGTCTTTTTGCTTTTGTCTGTAGTTTTTGTCGACAATCCCCAGGCTGAAGTCACTCGTGTGGCAGAACGTCTACAGAGGTTACTCAGAATCCTGTCACCAGTCCTCAACATTTTTGGCTTGACGCATATCATGCCAATATTCTTGCCACTTTGAAAGATCGCGCCTGGCGTGGCGCCATTCTGTTGGAGTGTTGTCGGGCTGCGCTTATGCGGGTAAACCACTACTTGTTTCCTGAGGGTCCCCAACCGCGAAGGATTCATACTTTAGTGGAGATATTTTGCGCTCATGAGCCCATTCGCGAGGCTGTGACTCGCCGGGTTGTGCTTGGAGCCAACGCTACATTCGCCCACATCAAGCGTCAAGATTCTTCACATCCGTCGTCATCTTCATCCCGGTCGAAGATTCTACTGTCTAATGAAGAAATGGAAAAAAAACTCTTGCTCCTGCTGAGAGGCTGGTAAGCCGAGCGCGGGAGCAGTTGATTGACTCCAATCTGCCGCTGAAGGATGAAGATGCTTAGTTTTTGTACTAACAGATTTTTGCACTTGTAAACGTAACACATAGTTCTAGCCCTCGAGTATAGCAAGTGGGGTTTTGTTGTTTATGCCATAGGAAACCCTTTGTCTGCTCTCAAGTGTTTTTGAGTTTGTTTTGTGTTTTTTTGTTTTTAGCACAAATTTAACCCACCAGCTCGTTGGGTGGCTACTTTATGCGCAGCCCCCGAGCATGTCGGGTAGCTGTGTTATGCACTACTTCGGGCCCACCAAGTGTTTGCTTCCGAGTTTGTCGAGTGGTTGCCTTATGCGGAGCCCCCGAGCACATCGGGTGGCTGTTTTATGCGCTGCTCTGAGCACAGCGAGTGTTTGCTTCCGAGTTCGTCGAGTTGCTGCCTTATGCGGAGTCTTTCGGGGGTCTTTTACAAGGCTATCCTGGGCCCAGTTTCTTGAAGATGTCTTTAGGATTTATTCCGAAGACATCTTCGAGAAACTAGTTCGCAGGAGAACTCCCTATACTTGCTTTTGCTCCTCCTGAGAATCTGATGTATTTTTAGAGAGTCGCCCTAGGCCTAGCCGCTTGAAGATATCTTAGCCTATGTCGCTGAAGACATCTTCGAGAAGCTGGTGCTTAGGAGAATTCCCTGCTTGTGCCTGAGTGAGAGCGAAGGGTTGGGGGTCTTTTTATAGCGCTTATTGAAAGAGCATTTTCGCTCATGTGTGGTTTTGGTAATTGAATGACAATCTCTATGGACTAATGTTTGCATTGAGATATCCTTACAGATCTTGTCCATGTAATTGTGGAGTTCATGTGTTGGACTCTTGAAGCTTATGTGTTGAGTGGAGCATATTGCAAGTATGTCTTGAAGGATTCAAGACATCATATTAGTGAAGAATGTTGGAATATACAAGGTTGATCAAGATGTTGATCAACACACAAAGCTACAAGATGTACCAAGAGCGATCATGTATCTGTTGGGATGGTAAACACTTTTCCGCATAGCTTTGTGAACTAACCCATGATATATGTGTGTGTGGTATCTTTATATGAGGTTAGGTATCTTCCCATGGGCTTGCATCAAATGAAGATTTCATATAGCTCATGGAGGATGACGTCATGTGGTGATCGTCATCAAGGTGAGATGTGCAAGACCAAGACCAAGAGAGGTTTCTTGAAGAGATCCTATGCTTGGTGCTTGCAATGGATACATGAAGATGAAGCTAAGCAAGACTCTCCCATTGTGAGCATGGGGGAGTATTTGGAGAAGTCTTCATCAAGCATGTGCTTGGACGCGCAATCAAGGAAAGATGAACCACTTGAAGAGATCAACATAGTCATCATCCAACTCAAGTGGAATGCTCAAGGCAAAGGTATGATCTTGATAGGCGTACTATCAAGAGGGGCTCTCAAGTTAGTAACTTGATCGCATCGTTGTGGAGAGCTCAAACCTTTGCATTCTTGGCATATCATATATCTTGGTTCTTATTTGGCTTTTATGTTGGTGAGTAATTAGAGCTTGGTTCATCTCCATGTCAAGCTCTTGTTCATCGAAATCGGTTTTACTTTGGACAACTTGTTGCGCTTTCGGTGGCGGAAATATTGCCGGTTCTACCATGAGGAAAGTCCCATCTTACCATGTGTGGTGATTTTACTCTATTTATGGGATGCAATATTTCCGAGTTTTCATTTGCAAAAGTTATAGCAGTTTTCATTTCGGTGTTTTGCTGATTCGGATTATTAGGGCCGGATATTCCGCTCTATGGGAATTTCCGGTTCCCCAGCCGATCCAAGAAAACGGCTAAGGAAAGGAGAAAAAGGGTTCTGATGCGAGCCGGAAATTGTGCTCGGAAATTTCCATATACCGGAATTTCCGAGTGCACCCTGAAAAGTCCTCCAGAAACGGCTAAGGAAAAGTTTGGTTTTGGTTCTGACTCCAGCCGGAATTACCCCTCCCCTTCTTTTTTCTCAGTCAACCCAAGGCAGCACGACTTTCCCCTCTCTCCTACTCCATTGTTGACCTTGGAAAGCTCACTCCCCTCTCAATCCCTCCATAGAATCTTGCATATTCTTTAGGGAAAGTTGAGAGGAGATCTAGATCTACAATCCTACCAATCTATCTCTCCACTAAGTGAGGGGAACCTAGTGGATCTAGTTCTTGGAGTTCCTTTGTGGTTCTTCTCTTTGTTCTTCCTCTCTTCTCCCCCCATAAGCATTTGTTGCTTTTGGTGGGATTTGGGAGTGAGGGATTTGACTCCTTTGTAGTTTCCTTTGTTCTTCCTCTCTTATTCCCCCATAAACATTTGTTGTTGTGTTGGAATTTGAGAGTGAAGGACTTGAGCACTTCGTGTGCTCTTGCCATTGCATTTGCATTGGTTGGAGCCCTCCACGAGGATTCGTGGTGGTGATACTTGTGAGCTTGTTACTCTTGGGTCTTTGGACCCTAGACGCCTTTTGTGGCCAAGACCTTTTGGGTCAAGACCTTTTGTGGTCACTTGAGAGAGCCCAATTAAGTTGTGGGTGTGTGCCTCAAGACTTGGGAGCCCCCAATTAAGTTGTGGGTGTGTGTCTCAAGAGTTGTACGGGATTCGATCTCCGCCCCAAAGGAGATCAATAGTGGAAGGTGAACTCACAACCTTTTGTGGTTGAGTTCATCAGGAGAAGAAGGTGAGCCTTTGTGACGTTGCGGCTAACCTGTTGTGGTTGCGCACACCTCTCCAAACGAGACGTACACCCTTTGGGTGGAACTCAGTAATACATCCTCGTCTCCGCGTGCCTCGGTTATTTCTATACCCAAGCTCTTTACTTATGCACTTTACATTGTGATAGCCTTCGTGCTTGAAGTCATATATCCTGCTATCACCTTGTTACTTGTATTGCTTAGCATAAGTTGTTGGTGCACATAGGTGAGCCTAGTATTTATATCTAGATTGTATGCTTGTTAAAGTAAACCTCTAGTTTTATTCCGCCTTTATCAAGCATACCAAAATTTCCGGGTCATTCTTGGACCGGAGATTCCGGCTCCTCGGAAAAAGTTTTAAATCGCCTATTCACCCCCCCCTCTAGGCGACGTCTATTTGTTCACTTATCCCTACCCCTTGCCTTCTTCAAAGGGTAGTTCCAATCAACATTCTAAAGGTCACCTTTTGTTCTGCCCCAAAGGTCAATTTACGGTCTGTTGAAGGGTTAGGTGGCTCTTGACGTTAGTCAAAAGGGGTCAATATGACAGCCATGAGGGCCCACATGTCCAGGCTTTTATCCTATCTAGGGTTAGCTCCCCGATTTATGTGCAGCCTCCGAGCCTGTCGAGTGGCAGTTTTTTGGTTTCTGACGTATGTGCAGCCCCCGAGCCTATCGAGTGGTTGTTTTTTTTATTTCTGACGTACGTGCAGCCCCCGAGCCTGTCGAGTGGCTGTTTTTTGATTTCTGGCGTACGTGTAGCCCCCGAGCCCGTCGAGTGGTTGTTTTTTTATTTCTGACGTACATGCAGCCCCCGAGTATATCGGGCGACTGTTCTTTTGTTATGAAAAATTATGCCGGTAAGATATGAATAATATCTTTTCTTTATAAATGTTGACCAGCAAGCCGCCTCATTAAAAACCTTCCAGTCCCCTTAGGTACCCTGGTAAGGAAAAGTGCGCGTATGAAACCTGCTGGCGTTTTAATACATGAGTCTTTTGCTACATCGACTGGGTGTTTTTGCTATGTGACGACGACCCTAAATGGTCGTACCTTCCGAGATGTGTGTGCCCTCTTGGTGTTGTGGCATCTGGAGCTTGTACCTCCTTTCGTATGACCTTCCCGGTTTGTGCAGTCGCACTATTAGGGGTTCTCCTTTGACCGCGTCTTCCTCTGCCAGTGTGATGTGCATAGCCTTAAAAGCTTCGAGTGGCGCTGCTCCTGATGCGTCTTGCTTTCTCATTTTGCGACTGTCACTAATGATGACACAGTTTGGCACTTCTTGACTGAAGATTGTGGTGGTGTGACTTGATCTCATCGTTCTGTTTGTGCCGGACCGTGACTGGTCAGTAATGACCTGCCCTTCTCTGCTTGGGACATCCTCTTGATCTGGTTTTTGCCTGAAGACTTGTATTTCGCGAGCGGCCTGTGGATGCCACCTTCTGATTGATCTGTGGTTTATATGCTTGAAGAGGACACCTAGCGGTACCTGCGCCTTTGCGGCTCCAATGTTTGCTAGCTTGTTGGCTTGTTTGTTGCGCGTGGGCGGTATGTTCTGTACTTCGCAGCTACGAAATCTTCTTTGCCATATATCGAAGTAGTCTTGATATCTAGCCAGCTTGTACCTATTCATTCTGCTTGCACCTGCCACGTTTTGCGTGATTGTTCACGAGTTCCCTCGGATGATTATGTCTTGTGCCCCTGAGGCTTTTGCCAGTCACATGCCTTGGAACAGACCTTCGTAGTCGATTTCGACTTTTGATGGTGCCGGGATGTTTATTTGCAATATATACCGCACTCGCTCCTTATTGGGGTTTATGAATTATGAGTATCATACCTGCGCCTATGCATCTGCCGTTTTTGGTCCCTTCGAAGTGTATTGTCCATCGTTCGACTGAAATGCGTTCTTCTTCTTCTTCTTCCTCGGGCTCGACTATCCATATGGCATTTACTTCATGTACCGCGACTACGGCTGCTCTCCTATTGCGTTCTGGTTCTATCGTTTCCTCCTTTGGTCCTTGCGTCTTGTCTGGGGTTTCTTCGACTCCGTATTTCTCTGAGATCCTGCAAAAGTCTTTGTAACAGTCGTCTGACTTTTGAAAGTTTCCGTTGACTGTGATGACTCCTTTTGGACCTGGTATTTTGAGTTTAAGGTATGCGTAGTGGGGTACTGCCATGAACCTTGCAAATGCTGGTCGCCACAATATGGCATGGTACTGTGATTTCCAGTCGACGATGCCGAAGTCGATGAGCTCGCTTTTGAAGTGGGTTGCATCTCCGAATGTGACGTCGAGTTGGATTTTACCTTCTGGACGCACAGCTTTGCCTGGCACAATCCCGTGGAAAGTGTTTGTGGATTTCGGGTGGTTCTCGACTGACCTGTTCATCCTCCAAAGTGTGTCTGTGAATATTATGTTGACGCCACTGCCTCCGTCCATGAATATTTTGGTCCTAGTGTAGCCTCCAATCCGCCCTTCGAGTACTAGGGCGGCGTGTCCTGGCCGATAGATGGCTGGCGGGTGATCCTCCTGATCAAAAGCGATTGTTACGTCTGATCCTTGCAAAAATTCTGTTACCGGGGGTGGAGCTAATACTGCCATATCGACGTTTCTAGTGTGGCGCTTTTGCCTTCTGTTGGAGGTGTATCCTTTCTGCATCATGTACATTTGCCCTTTTGGTTGCGGATATTGGACGTCCATGTTATGCGGTATGTGATTGTAGCGCCCCATCTTTTAAATAAAGATGGAACACCTGTGTTATGTGCTAGTCCCTGGATCACTGCCAGCACCGCAGTACAAAATATATAGTATCATTGCATAAGTATCAAATTACTACAACGAGATCCAAAAATAGCTAAGTATAGCTTTATTACAAAGTGCATAGTCATGAAGACTAGCTGAAAAGTTCAGAGTTCACAACGAAAGTAATAGCAATGAGCCTCTTCTTCAAGCATGCGCCACAGGCAGACATGTTGGGTGTAGACTCGAGTCCAAACTCATTCCTCATCAGAATTACCTGCACATTTGAATATGCAGCCCCCGAAGGAGGTCAATACAATGAAGTATTGGCAAGTGACTATGGTGGATAAATTATGACAAGTCTAATTCTATATGCATATTTGGCTTGGTGGAGTTGTAGGCTATTTTGCAGAAAGCCAGTTTTCTCCTATCTTTTGTAAAACAATTTTGTTTCTCAAAGACTTGGCACCAAGGGATGAAGCCCAAGTGCACCAACAATTCTTTCCTTAGTCAAATTTTACTTTATGAAAACTATGATGAGATTCTTCCGTCCATCCTTGTCCAGTTGCTCGAAGTAGTCCATCACCGGGGACACGGCTGAGTACTCAGATTGTCGACTCTGCAGAGGTTGTGCACTTTCACCTTGAGACTCAATTAACCCAAACATCCTATACACGCGGAGTGCATTAAGGAAAGGAGAGAATTGAGACAAGAACTTTCAGAAGAAGAATGCAACCATACTAGCAAGACCCGTTCCACCTACCAACTCTACATCTGCTGGTCAAGCTGACAGGCTGCACTCTCACAACTTAGTAATTCTAGACAGAGCCCATTGTCAAAAGGCTGCACGGGAAGCTTCTAAACTTGGAGGGACTTAGAAATCTCTTTGTTCCTGGGTGGCCGTCCACATGTGCGCTTCTGGGTGACAACCACCATGCTCATGACCCTAAGTAGAATAGACATTCATCCTAGGCAAAGACAACCACAAGCATAGTCCCAAAAGCCACTCAACATAAACCAAACAACCAATTCCACCCAGATGTGCATTTAAAGTTTTAACACTTAGCAATATTTGTATAACTTGGTAAGTAACACTTTTTATAGCATAGCTAAGCATCTAATAAAAACTTTTGATGGCTGCATGGGAAGGGATGGCTACACACTACTAGGATATTTTCAAAGTGTAAACTAACTTAGCATTTTAAGATAGTTCAAAAATCTAATGCATATAGAAAACATTGGGTAGATTATGAATGTCACTTGCCTTGGTAACAAGAGGAACAAGCACAGCAAGAATAACAATCACAAGGGCCTTCCTCCTCTTCACAATCTAGAGACAAACAATAAAAATAAATAAACACACAAACACAACACTTAAAATATCAAGACAAAAATATGTATGCATGCTTGATATGCAATGAACTTAACAAGACAAAATAATTACCATTTTATTTCCTCTGTTATTAATGCATGAAATGCAATGATCAATATTTTAATATTTTATTTAATCATTTAAAATATTGAGCATAACATAGAAGTTTTAAGCCCTAAAACCAAATTCTTTAATTCTATTATGAAAAGTTTCAAATAAAACTCAAGTTGCACTCTCTGGACAGAGGGCAATTATAAACGCTAAAACAATTGGATTTATTTGGAAAGAATTTTTATTAATTAAGTTATAGATTTAATAGCCGAAAAGCTAAACAATTAAATTCCGCAATTTAAAATACACTAAAAGACAAACTAATGAAACCATACTAAACTACATGAGCAGAGCTTCACGTGGATATAAAATTCATCAAATTTGGATGAACAGATCGAAAGTTATGAATTTTGTAAGTTTGTATTGTTTTTCTGTTTTTAAATATAAAATCTAGCCGAAATAGAAAATAAAGAGGCCACACGGCGCACTCCGATTGGATGGTACCGGTTCGCCGCGGATCGCGAACACGAACCGTCCGATCTACATAACGGTGGACGCTCCAGATCAACTGATCTAGATCCATTGGATCTAGATCCAACACTTCACGCGACTCAGGCCAAAAGCAGGCGGCGCGACGCCGCCATCGCCGGAGTTACTGCTACCGCTAAACGAAGCAAGATCGGAGGGGGTTTTGCTCACCACTTGATGCGGAACGTCGCGGCGATCTCTATGGCGCGGTAGGTGCTGTCGAGGTGGTCTGCTCCTCCCCTTGCTTGCTCGTCGGAGAAGAACGGCGGACGGCGGCGGTCGACGGATACGTCGCCCTGGTGCATAAAAAGAGACCGGAGCAAGCCGATTAGGTGCGTACGAGGGCAGGGAGTCGCAGAGGGATGTTGGGGTGGTGCTCGGGGTGCCGTACTCACCGGAACTGGACGAATCGCGGCGGCGGCAATGGCGGAGATGGAAGCTCGACTTCCCGTGATTACGGCGAGTAGTGGTTAGGGTTTTGGGCGCGGGGAACGGCGGCGGAGATGGAGGTTTATATGGTGGCGGCTAGGGAACAAATCCCGCAAGAATCGGAGTGGAAAAATCCACCGGATCGAGCCGTATCCCGCGCGGACTCCGCTTGGAGGTTGAAGATCCATCTGACAGGTGGGTCCCACCTGTCAGCGTGAGGAGGGGAATGGGCTGCTGCTGGGTTGCTATCCGTTGCGCGCGCGACAGTTAGCAAATGGGCTAGGCCCAGTTAACTCGTTACGGATTTTTTTTTATTTAAACACCTTTTCTGTTTTAAACCTTTTCAATACAATTTGATTTTTAAATCTTATCAAAACATTTCAGAAAAATTCATAAAAATATGTTTTGAAAAGCTAATTTAATTTAGAACTTTTTGATATCATTTTACTAAATAAATAAAATAATAAAATACAGATTTTTATAAGGAGCTCAATTAGACCTCTTTATGGAAAACAACTTTATTTAAACTTATAATTAAAATTTAAATTATTCTGTATGTGATTTCAATGTCATGCCTATATGATGCATGATGCAAAGTTTTAAATTTTTGAGAAATTGGGATGTTACAGTGATGTATGGCGCCTGCCATCTGGCTTTCCGCATTGTGCTATGGTGAAGGCGGTAGTGCTGCCACGATTTGTGGGGGTGTTATGTATGCTGCTGGTACAACTTGTGGTTGTTCTCTCTTCATCCGGTTTATATAATCCATCGCCATCTGTCCAAATTCGCAGCAGGTTCCCATTGTGTGATGTGATGTTAACCGTCCAGTCGCCGGGTCCTTGAAAATATGGAGTCTGCACTCATCCTCCATTTTTTCTTGAAATGACTTCTCGACCCTTGGTTCCGAGCGTTTCTGCCAGTCTTGTCTTCTATAGCTTCCGCGCTGGTCTCGACCTCGGTCGTCGCGTCTGTCGACTGGCCTATCTCGTCTGTAGTTATCGCTTCGTGTGTCCCTGCGATCATCTTGTTGGCTACTTCGTCGGTCCTCTTGTTTTCTATTATCTTGGTTCCGGTCATCATTCGAGAATCCGGCTGCGAAAAATTTGACTTTATCTTTGCCGCGGTGGTCGTAGTCACGCCTTCTTCGTTTGTCATCTCTATCCCGTCGATCTCTACTCTCGTGGTAGTCGTGATTGTCTCATCTATCACAATGTCGTTGCGGCGAGTATGGGGTTTTTCTCTGGACTGCATCTTCGCCATCTGCCCACTCGGTTGCTAGCTTCATAAGTTCTGCCATGCTTTTTGGCTTTTGCCGTCCAAGCGCCTCCCAGAAATCTTTCCTAAGGACTCCGTTTGTGAAGGCGTCCATGGCCCTGTCCTCTGATATTGCGCCTACCGAGTTTCGAATGGAGGTCCACCTTCTGATGTAAGATCTGAGCATCTCGTCTGACCTCTATCGACATGCTCTCAGTTCTTCAAATGTTTTCGACCTTTCGCGGAGGGGGTCGAAATATTTTATGAAGTCCTCTTTGAAGTGATCCCAGGATTCGTAGGCTCCTGCCGGTAATGATTTGAGCCAGTCGCGGGCTATGCCTTCAAGCATTAGTTGTATGTTATGTAGTGCTGTCGTCGTTGTTTCTCGTTGGCATATGACTGCTAATTCTTCTAGCCATCCCGAAGGTTCTTGTTTTGAGTTGAATTTTGGCATTGTTGGTAGGCCGAACTTCTTTGGGAGTTTTGTTTCCTGAATCCGTCGAGTGAAGCATTGTGCTCCACATGGTCCTGCACTGCGGTTGTCAGGTGATTCCCGACCGCCCGATCCTCTGGATCTGCTTCTTGATCTGCGGCGGCTTGAACTTCTCCTCCCACTGCTACGCTGAGGACTATGACTGGCGCGTTCCCTTGAGCGGCTTCTGCTACGACTTCTCCTTCCTCCATCGACTAGTTCTTTTGCTGCGATCTCCAGGGCCTACATTTGTTGTAGGTATCTTGCCTCAGCTGGGTCACCTGCCGGTGGTTTTCCTGCTTGGAGGTATGCTCCTATGTATATGAGGGCCCCTTCTACTGTTTCCGGCTGGATTATGCCATCAGAGTCGACGGTTAGGAACGAGTTGTTCAGGTTTCGAGTGACGTCTGCCCTTTCGTGCTCAGGGATTCTGTCGAATCTGGATCTGCGTCGTGCTTTAGTTGCTCCTGTAGAACGCATCGATAACTGTCGTCTGCGAGCACTTGATATGCTTGCTTGCCTTTTTCGCTCTTCGAGTGTTGCCCTGTATTGCTTTAAGCGTTGTGCTTCCTGCCAGTTGAAGTAGTTGTATGTTGCCAACTCGTTTGCAGGTGCATCTGCTGGTATCATTATGCCCTCTTCGATGAATTTTGTTATTTTTGCCGTTGTCTCTGCTGAGATGTCTAGTGTGGTTATGTCGTCTGGCAAGGTAACTGCACACGGGTACTCGACAGGTTGTCGATTGGCCGCGTTTTCTGATGTTTCAGCTGCCGTTGCTACATAAACTTGTCGTGGTATGCGATATGTGTAGTTGGACTGTTCTTCATATGTAGTTCCGTCGTTACTGCTCTGCTCTATGTTTTTACTGCCTTCGTCGTCTTCTGTCTGTTGCATATGTTTATCATAGTCGCCTACATTATGTTTTGGCAACTGGATCTCTGTGCCGGTGAAGTCGGCTAGATGTATGATGTCTTCTGCAGGCTCATCATACTCTGGTAGGTTAAAGCTTTCTCCTAGAGCGTCGATCTACATACGATATTCAGCTGGGTCGATATGGAAGGTTGACTGCACTTCTTCTTCCATCTCGTTTTGCCGTATGAATTCGTTGAATTCCTTTGTGGTCATGGACCCTGCTATGGATGCGATCGGATCAGTCTGTGATGTTGGCGCTCCAGTGCTTCCATCCGAAGTTGTCGATATGACCATGTCGTTGACTGAAGCAGTCGATAGTTCCTCCTCTTCAGGGAACTCATCTGCCATGAATTTGTTGAATTCTACGGATGTCATTGACTCTGTTGGAGATTGTGGCGGCGGGATCAGATCGATCTGTGACAAGGTATTTTATTGTCTGCTGTAGATGTGATCTCAGTCGATTTCTCCCGAGATGGCTGAGTTGCGATCTGTTCGACTAAATCCTGCACACCAAGCTGATCAATAAAGAAATTATGTTCTCCAACAATTAGATTAAAACCTGAATTAAGATTGGAATAGATCTCCTGAGCTTCGGGTGAGTATGGCCTGATCCTTGCTGGCGATGCTGCCTTTCTCGAGTGGTCGCCTGTGATCTGGATACAAGATGTTGTTGCTGATGCAGATCCTTCTGAAGTAGACGGCGGATCGCCGTTTGAAATTTGGACCAAAAAACCGTGGATCCAACACCACCTATTCCCACAGACGGCGCCAATTGACGAGGGATGTCCCCATCAATACCCATGGTTACTAGCCTAGGGTAAGAGTTTATGAGGTAGAGAACGTGCGGTGTTGGTAGATTCGTCGACTGACAAGCGGGAATTACCCAGGTTCGGGGCCCTCGAGTGAGGTAAAACCCTTACTCCTGCTTGTCTGTTATTGATTCTGTATATGCGTTGAGTATAGGGGTCTAGCAAGGTGTCAATCTTGCTAGGGTTTTGTGATTCTGATTGGGCGTGCCCTTAGTCAATCACCCTCCCGTCATTTATATAGGGTTACAGGTCTCGGGTCGTAACCGACTAGGACACATATATGGAAAGTATTACCGACTATGCTATCTATAGTAAGAGATCTTCGACTTGGGCTTCGCTTGATGGGCTTCCTCAGCCGGTTGCCAATTGGGCTTTAGTCAATACGTGCACCATGTACCCACACGAAGGGGTACCCGTTTGGTATAACCTTGTCAAGTGGCTTCTGATGCGTCCTCTCCTTCCTCCGTCTACCAGTTCTTTTGCTGCGATTTCCAAGGCCTTCATTTGTTGTAGGTATCTCGCTTCAGCAGGGTCACCTGTAAGTGGTTTTCATTCTTGAAGGTATGCTCCTATGGATATGAGGGCTCCCTCTGCTGTTTTGGGTTGGATTATGCCGTTAGAGTCGACGGTTAGGAACGAGTTGTCCAGGTTTCGAGTGACGTCTGCCCTTTCGTGTTCGGGGATTCTGTCGAATCTGGATCTGCGTCGTGCCTCGGTTGCACCTGTAGAACTCATAGATAGTTGTCGTCTACGTGCGCTTGATATGCTTGCTTGCCTTCTTCGCTCCTCGAGTGTTGCTCTGTATTGTTTCAAGCGCTGCGATTCCTGCCAGTTGAAGTAGTTGTATGTTGCCAACTCATCTGGAGTTACGTCTGCTGGCATCAGTATGCCCTCTTCAATGACCTTTGTCACCTTTGCGGCCATCTCTGCCGTGATATCCAGAGTGGTGGTACCATCTGGTAAAGTGACCGTCCGGGGGTACTCGACTGGTTGGCGATTGGCTGATGTCTCTGCAGCTGTTGCAACGTAAACCTGCTGGGGTATGTGGTAAGGATATGTGTAGTCTGAGTGTTCTTCATATGCTGTTTCGATGTCGCTATCCCACTCTATGCTTTTGTTTTTGTTTTTGCTATTTTCGCCATCCTCTGTTTGCTGCATATATTCGTCGTAGTCGACGTCAGTGTGATGTGGAGATTGGATCTCTGGGTTGGCGAAGTCCGTCAGGCGTATGCTGTCTTCCGTAGGCTCGTCATACTTAGGGAGGTGGAAGCTTTCTTCTAGAACGATGATCTGCATATGATCGTCGACTGGGTTGATATGGAGGGTCAATTGCACTTCTTCTTCCATCTCGTTTTGCATCATGAACTCGTTGAATTCCCTTGTGGACATGGACCCTGCTATGGATGAGATCAGATCAATTTGTGATGTTGCCGCTCTAGTGCTTCCAGCCGAAGCCATCAATATGATCATGTCGTCGACTGAGGTAGTCGACGGTCCTTCCTCTTCAGGGAACTCTTCTGCCATGAACTTGTTGAACTCCGTGGATGACGTCGAATCCGTTGGGGATTTTGGTGGCGGGATCAGATCGAGCTGTGCTGAGGTATCCTCTTTGTCTGTCGAAGATGCGATCTCAGTCGATCTCTCCTAGAGTGACTTAGTTGTAACCTACTCAGCTAGGTCTTGCACACCAAGCTGATCAACAAAAAAGTTATGTTCCCCGATAGTTAGATCGAAACCTGATTTGAGATTAGAGTAAATCTCCTGAAATTCGGGTTAGTATGGCATGATACTTGCTGGTGATGCTGCTTTTGGCGAGTGATCGCCTATGGTATGTATGTGATCTGCTACTACTGATGTGCATCCCTTTGAAGAAGTCGGCGAGTCGTCGTTTGAAATTTGGACCAAAAAATTCGGAGATCCAACACTACCTATTCCCACAGACGGCGCCAATTGACGAGGGATGTCCCATCAATACCCATGGTTACTGGATTAGGGTAAGATTTATGAGGTAGAGAACGTGTAGCGTTGGTAGATTCGTCGACTGACAAGCGGGAATTAACCAGATTCGGGGCCCTCGAGTGAGGTAAAAAACCTTACTCCTGCTTGTCTGTTGTTGATTGTGTATATGCGACGAGTACAAAGATCTAGCAAGATGTCGATCTTGCTAGGGTTTGGTGGTTCTGGTTAGGCGTGTCCTTGATCGGCTACCCTCATGTCCTTTATATAGGGGTACATGTCTCGGGTCGTAACCGACTAGGACTACATTTATGAAAAGTACTACCGACTATGCTATCTATGGTATAAGTCTTTGACTTGGGTTGCGCTTGTTGGGCTTCTTCAGCCTATTAACAATTGAGATTTAGTTGCAGCAGGTACCCACACGAAGAGTACCCGTTTGGTATAACCTTATCACCGCCGCTGCCTTCTCCCTCCGCTCCCCTCCCCTCGCCGCCATTTTCCACCGCTCCGGTGGCCATCGTCCTCTTCTCCTTCCCTCGATGGGCCGGCCCACTTAAGCACTCCGCACAGGTCAAGGGTGTACATAGACTTTCTTAACTCCGACATGTGCGGAGACTAGGTTTTCCCACTCTTTCCGAAATCTCCAATAAAACACTCTGAGTAAACAAGCCCTTAGTTGGCTGCGAGGCCCAGTACAGCCCATTTTTGGACAACTGGGGAAAAAAAGTGAGCCGAACAAAGGTCCAGCAGGATACAAAATCCATAGACGGTGTTAACCGCCGCCGCCGCTACGAACGCCGTACGCCGGTGACTCCGCGTCCGATTCACCCTTTCCAGCTCGCGACCGTCTCGCCGGAGCCGCCGCCTTTCTCCCCGTCCCCACCCCGAGCTAAAACCCCCTCCGAATCTGATTTCTTCCAACTCCGCCCCACAAGTTCGCCCAACAGGAAGCCCAACCTTGCGACCTTTAGCATCCATCGTAGCACCACGGAGATGCCGGCGGCGGCGGCAGCGGAATCTTCGTCGATAAAGAAGCTGGGGCAGCTCTTCAGGCTCACCGAAGTGCACATTTGGTAATCCCCTCGCTCCTCTAGGTTAGTGTTTTTGGCTGAGGGTTCCCCCCCCCCCTTCACATAATGGTTCGCTCGTTGTAGGGATGATTTTTATGTGACTGGCGCCAGACAGACCCACGATTGGCGTGCCACGGAGACTAGTTGCACGGTAATATTCCAATTTTTTCATCTTGTGCGTTTCCATCTGGACATATTTAGCTCGCGTTAATCTTTGTGATTGCGAACCTTGTGCTTAGTCATTTCGGCTGACATTTTTAAAAAAAGTTAGTTTTTTTATATCAAAGATGGAAAGTGCTGCTTACTCTGTAGCTCGTCGAGCAGCAGTGCAGCTGATTAGTTTTGTGAAGACCAGTTGACAAAAATAAGTGTCTTTCTTGTTGTGATTTATGCCTTTACTTCCGGAGTAAGATAATAGTCACAGTTCTACCCGGCCTGCATACTGTTCCTGGTGGCATGAGCTTCATTGAGAGTTTTCTGCAGTTTTTTTTATAGATATAGTAGTAAACTAAGCATCATGTTTCAGAAGAGTAGTTATTTATCTTACTTGCATACTGCGTCTAAATGCTATTTTTAATTTAATGGTCTTCATTCTCCAAATTGTTTTAAATCCTTTCATAGAAGCAATTTCAAATCTTCAACTTTGCAGGGATCTCAAACAGCTAAAACGCGCAATAGAGTAGCCAAACAGACTGATGAAGGTGAGATTTGATTTCCTGTATTTTCTGATGTTCGTAGCTTAACTCACAGTGCTTCTCCACGGGCATCACATAATAAATCTACAAACAAATCATTACTGGTTGTTAGTTTCGCTGCAAGTATCCTCCAGTTCTCATGATATACTCTCTGTTGTTTATTGCCATGAATAGACCATTCCTTTGTTGAAGATATGGAACTGTCTAGTCTCATGGGTTCTTTGGGGCTTCCTGTTTCGTTCAGCACAAGGAAAGAGGTAAGTGCTCACAACAGTATGTACTGTTCCCTGCTGGTTACTGTGTTGCTTAAGCGCTTATGTGTTATAGAAAAAGAATACACCCGTCAAGGGTAAGCAACAAGGAAGACAAGCACCATATGAAGCTGGAAATACTGATGATAATGTAAAGACATGTGCAAATACTGAAGAACAAGAACATGTTCAGGAGTTGATGGATTGCGTCGAGCACACTAACTCATGCATTTCATCTAGGATTGCAGTGGGTTGCACTGAAGCCTGCCTTGCTGATGTTGATATTATGCCTGGTGAAGACAGTGTTTATGTTGAGAAGTCTGCCTCTGGCAAAAATCAGCATGAACCAAATGATAAGATGAGCAGTCCAGTAAAATCAGGCTCTTCTGTTCAAGAAAATCAAGCTGCAGACAGTGACATCCAATTGAAGGAAGTGATTCTCGGGCAAAATTCTGTTCGTAATGAATCTATAATGTCTGCTGAACTTTGTCATGAAGGAAAATCATTAGCAAGAGAAGATCAAATATCTGAGGAAACTCCACCCACGTCCCATGATAATAATGATGTTGATTACGAGATTTGTCTATGTCCAGCAGAACCATCTCCTGTTAATAATCATGTTGAAAAATCTAGTTGCGATGTTTACTATGAATACGGAGATTGGAAGGTTCTCTGGGATCAGTTCTATAGTCGGTACTACTTCTACAACATCCAGACACAGGAGTCTACATGGTATCCTCCCCATGAATTGGAGGGTTTTGTATCATATTGCAGCACATATTCATCTGAAGGGATAAATGAACCGATATCGCAATTGACAAGCACACTTGTGGAAGAAGACGATAAAATTAATACAAAGCTCGAGAAATCTTGTGGAGTCTTATCCTGTGTAGATAACACTATGGACTATCATATCTCAGAAGCTGATCAACATATTGTACAATATGGAGCTAACATGAACCCTTGCGACAATGGAAAAACAACATTCGGTAAGGTGTGGATTCCATTTTATGCCGTTCACAAGAGATTTATATTACTGCGCTTTTGCAATATGAAACTTGATATTGACAATTCACAGTAAAATTGATTAATATTCATATTTGTGGCATTAATTGTTTCCTCATGGCAGATCAGGTTGTTGAGCAGCGACATGAATTTTGCAATGAAGCACACAGTTTATCAAACAATCCTGATAAAGAGTCAATATATATGAGGTGTGCCTGATTATGCAAAAAATTGTTCCGTTGCTTCCTTGACATATAGATGGTTTCGTTAACATCTCATCTCTATGTAGTGTGATAGCGACCATTGATGAAGCACAACATGAAGGAAATATGCAGAATGATGGTTCAGTGACTGAAGTGCTAAAAATGAACCAGGAAGTTGCTATCACCAAAAAGAAAAAGAGAGTAAGGAGATCTCAATCGTGTAAGATCACATTACAAAGTTAGAGCTTTCTAGGAGTTGTTCCTGCTACTTTTTCAGATGTTCTTGACTGACGGATCTGTTTTTTTCCTGGGAGGGTGGTGGTCAATATGCAGTTTGTTGCTGTAACTACCCTTTTTGTACTCTTTTTGGTTCTGTATATAACCATGTATTTCGTTCTACAGCTCATTCATGTCAGGACTTGGCAGAAAACATTTCCAGTGACATTGCCAAGTATTGGAATCAGCGGTACTCGCTTTTCTCCCGTTTTGATAGTGGTATAAAGATGGATGAAGAGGGGTGGTTTTCAGTCACGCCAGAGCCCATCGCGAAACATCATGCATCTCGTGTTGGTGCGGGCATATTAATCGACTGTTTCACAGGTGTTGGTGGAAATACCATCCAGTTTGCCACAAAGTGCGTCACTGTTATTGTGTTATTATATCTTCTGTTAATGATAATGAATCATATGTTAGCACGAACCCTTCCATTAGCATAGCTAGTTAGCTAGTATTTTTTGCTTCACTTGATGAGAATGGTAGTTGGTATGTTACCTTAAATATTAGGCATCTTGTGTGCATCGAAGGAATACTTGGCTGAGAATGAATGGCAGTAGAAAAGCATGTTTGTGCACTCATCTAGTTTCTACTGAGGTGTTTGTGTCCTGTAAGATGACACATCATATAAAAAGTATGGCTTCTAAGTTGCTTAGCTGTACTTAGGGATATAGCTCTTTCTTAGCATGCATATCATATACCCTAATCATGCCACACGAGTGTACCTAATTTGGAAATTTAAACCCTTTAGTGGTTGAAGGTGATATCAGGTTGACTCTCTCATGTTATCAATATTTCTATTACAGTTACTGAAACTGTTGGCTTCCACAATGCTGACATAATCACTTTTTTTTCAGGTGCAAGCATGTTGTTGCTGTTGACATTGATCCACAGAAGATTAGTTGTGCACAGCATAATGCAACTGTTTATGGAGTAAATGATCATATAGACTTCATCGTAGGAGATTTTATTCATATTGCACCTCATCTGAAGGTATTCCTTATACCTT
This sequence comes from Poa annua, assembly GCA_026929855.1. NCBI lineage: Eukaryota > Viridiplantae > Streptophyta > Magnoliopsida > Poales > Poaceae > Poa > Poa annua. Next base: position 217,660,128 of record CM049427.1, on the reverse strand, counting down.
GAAAATATATATTTTAAAGTGTGTGCACATGTCGTTCACTACAGCTGCCTGTGAGAAGCATTTGTTTGACCATTTTCGTTGACAATGTAAGCCTTTTTAGCTAGTTAGTTTAGCTTGCTAAAAAGGCTTACATTTTGGAACAGAGGTAGTAACTATTAGGTAGGGTTACCAATATTGTGCCATTAGAAGTCTCACAAGTGGAAGTATTTGTTCTAACCATTTTCTAGAAGTATAGGGCATATCCCCAGTTTTAGTTTATTAGAAAATAGACCAGTTATAAGCATTTAAGCTCAGTTGCAAAACATAATCATAATTCATGTATGACTGCCATGAGGATAGAGGTCGTCCATGCTGTTTGGAATGACAATCCTCCTATTTGCGTGTGTGATGTAATAGCAGAAGATGTAACCATTGTGCCTAAGTAATATAATCCTCCGTGGTGGATTTCCCTAAAAAAAACAGGGTGAATGGCAAAATGGTAAGTACTTAGCACCCATAACTGGTGTTATGGGTTAAAGATTGAATGGAGTGAGAAGCTGACGTGTCCACTTTACCGCTTAATTTAGAGTGCTAGAGATGTGAATACTCTTGTAATCTTCTTTTTATGAGCCTGCAAAGGTGCTTGACAGTACTCCTTTTTATACGTGAAACTGTAAGGAAAGGTCCTTAGTGTGTACTGGCAGTACGTTCTTTGTGTACCAGATCGGAGACATGCTGAGACAACTAGGACAATCTTGCTATGACAATCTTATCTTGTTGTTTTCAAGTTGGTTTGTATTCTTTATTGAAAAAAATGTTGCATGCAGGGAGAAACTGCTTTCATGTCACCTCCTTGGGGTGGACCAGACTATGCAAAAGTAGATGTTTATGATGTCAGAACCATGCTTAAGCCGTGTGATGGGTGAGCTCCTCGTCCAGAAATAGTTCGTTTCCTTCTCACACTCTCAAATATTCTCACATGTCCTGGTTGAACTCTTCAGGTACTATCTCTTCAAACTTGCTACGGCTATTGCTTCAAGAGTAGTCATGTTTCTTCCTCGCAACACGGACCTAAACCAATTAGCAGATATGTCCTTGTCAGTCGATCCTCCTTGGGCGGTTGAGGTATGTCCATTTGTTCTGATATGTGTCTAGTTTACTTATGGAGTTTCATTGCATCGCTGTGGTCTGGCGATTTCTTTTGGACCAATGTTACAATAGTGCTTGATTCATTATGGCAGGTGGAGAAGAATTTTCTCAATGGGAAGCTGAAAGCCATAACAGCATACTTTGAAGAACAAGACTGTTTGGTCGTGGAGCACTGATGAGGAAATCTTCAAACAGGACAGTTTGGTCATGGAGCACTGATGGTCCGGTCCTGAAAATCACATCCGCTCATGAACACTTCAGAGGCTCAGATGCATCTGAAATCCAAGTATAAGTAGAACGTGCCGCTGGGGAGATTCCGTGTCGCTCTTTCACATATGCTTTGGGAAGCAGAACGTGCCGCTGTGGTCATGTATAAGTTGTCAATTAGGTGAGAAACTTAGCATGGAGTATCTGCCTTTTTCTGAGAAAATTGCAAAAAAGCACCACAATTGGGGGTCAAGCTTCAAAAAAACACCGGGTTTCATTTAATTCGCAAATCACCACCACTATTCATGGACACGTTGCATAAAACCACCATTTTTCGCTAAACTGCCAGACGGGCCCCGTCTGCCAGTTTCATACATAACTGACAGTTAGCGAAGAAGTGGTGGTTTTTTACAACGTGTCCACAAATAGTGGTGGTTATTTGAAAATTAAATGAAAGCCGGTGGTTTTTTGAAACTTGACCACCAATTGTGGTGATTTTTTGCAATTTTCTCCCTTTTTCTTCTTTGGCCAGTGTAGCTTATGCCTTGCTAGATTGAACTGTGAAGTGAAATGAAAAAGATCTGAGATGGAAGGAAACAGTGTCCTGTTTGTTCCTTAACAAGGAAATTGCTCGTTCCTGAGGACGTACATCTCAATACACGCCCCGTGTGTCCTGTAAAGCAACTGATGCAAGAACAGAGGATGCTAACGTAATGGAACGGAAAACAAAACGACAGAAACCCAAGAAGGATGGTAAATCAAAGAACATTGATCCAAGAAGAAGAAAGAAACACTAGCAGTAGAGGAAAACATGGTAACAAATTTAAGGTGACGTACGGTTCGTCTGGAACTGCATTTTGAGCAGAGAAGGAACCCTACAATGCTACAGAATTCCTCTAGCAATAACAATATTTTGCATACCACATGAGATTAAAAAGCCACCTACTATCATTCCAAACCATGTTTCCTATATAGGAAACGTAAAACTAAAAAATGTATAGAATAGAAAAGGCAAGCATGGCCTTCTTTTTATCCCCCCCTCCCCCCTTCCTTCATAACCTAGGGTTTTCTCCTCACCAGTCCCCAACAGTCCATTGAGAAGCCACCGCTGCCACCACCGCAAAAAGCCCAGCCGCCTTCCACTAAATTTCATTGATATTCTCTTCTCTACGTTTTAATATCGAGTATGCGTTTTGGAGAGGTGTGGTCTTCAGACCCATTGACTTTTGAATTGGTTCTTCACGTTGGTAAGCCCTAAGGTGCATTTGACTTGTGTTGTGCGCGATGAATTATTTGGTCCATCTGGACTATGTTCAACCAAGTATCTAGTTTGTGTGCATGTATGTGTTCAAGATGTCAATAGCCTAAACACTCAAAATCTTTGGTCCATGATTGACACCAAAGAATATAGGTGTATCCGTATTTATAGTTCCTATATATGTTAGTTCTGCTTAGATCAACTTCTTGGATATAAATAGAGATTTTATCCTCCTCACAAAGATTGTTCCTCTTCTGAGTTTGTAGGAGCCTTAGTTTTTTGTGAAATAACGTGAGATTACATAGTAATATTGTTGGGTTAGTTGTTCTCAAGATTGAAATTTTCACCACCTGGCAATGATCCAATGCCTATTTATATGGAACAAAAAGTGGATCACCGACTCACCGTGTAGAAATAAATTATTTCATTTCTGATGGTGTACTAACTTTATTAAAACTAGAAGATACCCCGCGCGTTGCAGCGGGACCTTTTAGAAATAAATTATTGAACAAAGAAAATTTTCAAAGATGATATACTAATAATGCTAAGGAAATACAGATTATGCTCAAAGACTATATGATTGTTTTCACACTTGTGGATATTCGGCGGTCAATATCATGGTTTAGATATGCAAAAATAAGGTTATAAATATTAATTGCATGAATTTAGATCAACATTTTAATTCATCTGGGAGCTGGGACCCTGTTATTGATGGGTTTAGTGCATAAACTCTGAGTTTTGGTGAAGAAAATGGTAAAACTTCGCAATAATCTACATAGTGACACAAAGTATAGCCACCATCTGAAAATTTGTTCGTATGTAGTTGGAGAGACTCTAACACGTTCAATATGATAAGAGGATGGACTTCATAGATTTGTGTGGGCTGCAAAAAAGGGAAATAAACTTCAGGCAAGATGGCTGCATCGTGCTTACCTGATATTTGAACTTCCTCATGCACAGCAGCAGAAAATCCTTGGAAGAGCACCTTGGTACCAATTAACAAACGTTGTTCAGACCAATTCACCATAGAACGCACCGCCGCAGCCACACAAATTTGTGAAGACTGCCTATCCAATATGTTCGGTGAATGCATATCCAATATGTTGGGTGACAACTGTGACTACACCCTGCAATCCAACATTCCAATAGTATAAGAGCAAAAGACCAAATCTGAAATGAATTGAGGAGAGGCCAGCTAAGTTTTCTCAAACCAAGCTCACCGATAACTCGTCTCCCAATTCGGTGCATGGATGTTGTACAATTTTTTTTCATCTCTACGATGTTCTTCACAGCTCGCTGGCAGTGGTGCCGCGTGATGGTGGCCGAGCCATGAACAGTGCTATGAGTGCATGTTGGAGGGAAGGACCGGAACATGGAGACTTCCTTGTATAGAGTGACTGTGGGTAACGCAGGGAAGACAAAACGACCATGGCAATGAACAGGCTTGTACTTTAAAGTGGAAAGAGAGTAGATGTAGAAGGGTAGGAGGTGAATTTGTGGTGCCCGTATAGAAGATGAAATAACTTATGCCTTTATGTTGTGTGACACAGTTACACGTTATGCGTATAAAGCAGTTACTGAACATAACGTGTTGGCATGACTTGAAGAGGAGTGGAGACTAAACACATGAAACTGAACGTGCAAGTTTTTCTTTTGTGATTAGGTGGCAGATCTGCTTAGGTGGCAGGCTAAGATTGATCCATGATGTTGGATGAGGTTGACACCTTGCATGTCAAGAGAAATACATTTAGTGGGGATCTACTATTTAGATAGAGAAGATATTGTCAATTAGTATAATGCTACCTTTTCTCTCTTGAAAGCCGTTGAGCTACGAGTTAAGACATACTTTTTTTTGTCACAAAGGATGGAGGAAGAGGAGAAAACCATGGAGAAAGAGAAAGACATGGATGATCAAAGGAAAAGGAAGGAAAATAATAAAGATGAGGCAAAGAAAAAGAACGACAAGTGAGGAGACAAAAAATTATTTTTCCTCAATTTCTGATGCCCGAGATATCTACAGAACACACAGTAGGTTTTCTTGTTTAATTAGTTGTATTATTTACCAAATTTTATATCTCATGTTAATTATATTTTTGTGGAAGTTGACGGATCAAAAGGCAGGTATAATTCTCATTCAATATCTAAGATGCCACTATCCCAGTTTTCTCTACCATATGTTGCATGATTGTTATGAAGGTTCATGTTTTCTCTACTGTCCACCCTAGGCATGGGTACCACTAATTTGAGAATGCTAATGCTACATCTATAGTTTATTATGATCATAAAACAGTTGTTTGTGCTTGATATGCTTCAAACATAGAGCAGACTATGTTGTCTGCCATAGAAGAAGAAAAAGATAACATGGCAGCACCATGGGGTATATATAACATTTTTACCAAATACAATGTTCGAGGGACCAATAACTTGACTTATTGTATGAGAGGACAAAGTTAAACATGATATGCATGTTTGCATAGTGTACTTAGAATCTTGGACCCTGAATTAGTTTATATTACTTCTAGTCGAGGCAAATGTTTGGGCGCTTCTCCCTCCCCTCATCTCCCCTCTCCATGTCCTCGCCTGAGAGTCGTGCTTCTCCTTCTGGCCCCTCTCCTCCTCCTCTCGACGCCTTTACGTGTAAGGAGTGCTATTGAGATGAAAATATTGTTGATTTTTTCTTTACATCTTTTCCAATTGTGGGTTGATTGACATATTGTCTTAAGAAGTAACATAATAGTGTCGCTTACAAAGATCAACCAATTAACTTTTGGTAACCAACAAGGTGGTTTTGGGGTTCAAGGACCTAACTGTGACCACCGTTTGGACTCCATTACTTCAGACTCATATTTATAATAGTTTGAATTTTTGGTTGACTCTTAAATGGTTTTTGTTTGCTGCCCATCAAAATCGGCTTAAATATATATATGGCATGTTAGTTATGCCATTTGAACATACAATGCCCATTACCATTTTACCTTCCAGGCATTTTAGAATATGTAGGATATGTAGATATTATATATATACCACAATTATTTTGATAATATAATAATGTAATTTCGGTCAGTGATCAATTTGTATATTCACATGGTGCAGATAATTCCGCCAGCATTCAACAAATTCTTGGGAAACAAGTCTCCAGGAGTTGTTTTACTGAGAGGTCCGAGTGGGAATACATGGCCCGTAGAGTTGGTTGCATACTCTAAGGAACTACTCTTTGTGCACGGATGGAAGGAGTTTATCACTGATCATCACGTCAAGTCTGGCTCCTTGCTGATATTCCATTACTACAGGCAACCACAATTCGCAGTGCAAGTGAAGTGGGCCTACCTCAACTGGTTGGTTCCTTATGGTGGAACCAGCCCACACAGGTTTAAATCCTAGACTTGACATGGATGCTCACACTTTGCTGAATTTTTCAGGATTTATCCGGCGCTATGCTTTCAGTGGTAGGTGACGTGCCCGTCAACAGCGAGACGCCTGTGGTGACTTCGTCAATCTCAAGATCTACCGGACCAGTCTCTCGGAGGTGCTCATAGGGGTAGGGTTTGCGTGCGTACATTTATAGGGGTGTCTGTACGTGTGTGTTTGTGAGCGTCTGCGTCTGTATTGTGTTTCTCAGAAAAAAATCGTAGTGCAAGTGTTTGATCAATCTGCATGTGAGTCGCAGTACGCATTCCTTGCTCGGCCGCACCCTTTTTTATACATAAAAGGCCTTTATTGCCCGGCTTTGAATTGACAAAACCGCCAAGTTTACCAAGAGTACATGCTGCGGCATACAGCTTAGCCAAAGATAAAGGGTAACATGCTGCGACATACAGCTTAGCCAAAGTAAAACGACTAGCAAAGGCGCGTGGCCTCAAGAAGGCACCGGGATGTAAGTTTAAGCATGGATCCTCTTGAGAGTCCCGACCAGCTCCTTCACCGCCTCCTTGTCCGCGTGCTTAAGGGCGGGAGTCCACGCCTAAAGAAACATCACAATTTTAAAGATAATGTCAGCCGGTTGTTTAATAAATTTGGCCTCAATAGCCCCTTTATTGCGAATCTGCCAAAGCACCCACGCTTGGGCAGAGGAAAGCAACCAAGAAATGCGTCTAAGGGAGGATGGGATAGATAAAGGGAATATGCCCTAGAGGCACTTAATAAACATAGTTTATTGGCAATATCCCAAATCGTTCATTATATGTTTTACTCAATGTTATAACTGTATTAAGCGAAAACATTAATACAGGTGTGGTAGATAAACAACCAGGTCCCTAGTAGGCTCTACTAAGACTAGTTTCGTTGCGCGATTGATGATCGGGGTTTTCCGATCATAGAGCATGGCGCCGGTCGGCAATGGAAGTCATATCATTAGGTGTAACGATGTGATGGACATACCCAGTATTTATAGGACATAGTCATTACGCCTTAAGACCGTGAGATCAACTCTTATTGTTATCCCTGGAAGATACTTTGATCGCACCAAACGTCATATCTTATATAGTGTGACAATGATAGGTGATACTTTTGGGTATCGGAAGGGGGTAGTTGAGACGAGGGGTCAACAGCGGGATTTGTCAGTCCGCATAGCCGGATAGATACTCTAGGCCCCACTCGGTGAGATTATGTCAAATGAGTTTGCAAACATGTGACTAGGTCACCAGCTGACATAATATCACGGACGAGTAGAAGATAGCGATGTCGGTAACGAGATCATGCTAGGTATGGAGATATCTGAGAATGATGCTCGGACGCGCTAAGTATCGCCATGACAAAGGGTTTAAGACTAGACGTCCAGATTTGATAGATTAAAGTCATTCGTTATATCACAGGGATTAATTCATGGGGTCCAGGCCTACGAGTTAGTCGATGATCATAGAGGAGTCTTGATCGTACCTGTTATTATATCGAACCGCTAGGGTAACACACTTAAGGGGTTTCGACAAGACAACCGGAATAGAAAGAGATCACCGGGAGCGTCCCGGGAGGGGTCCGATGGAGATCGGGCAGCGCCGAAAGAGTTTTCGGAGCTAGGAAAAATTATATATATTATGTTTGATATTAATTAGTGTAGTTAATATGCAAATATGATTTTATATATTTATTTTCGAATTTATTTAGGCTGATTTCCCTAAATGGGCCTTCTGGTCGAAAGAAGGCCCAAGAGGGGGAGAATCCCCTTGGGGATTCGGTGGGGGCTTGGGTGGCCGACCCAGGTGAGCCAAGAGGCCACCAGGGGGCCGGCGCACCATGGCTGGCCGCACCAGGCATGTGGGGATAGTCCCACATTGCCTGGTGAGGAGGTTGGCTCCCCCCTGGGAGCCTATATAAGAAGGGGCACCCCTTGCCTTTTAATTCACTGATTAATTCCCTAATTCTCTCTCGATCTCGTGATTCCCTTTGTCAGAGTCGCGCCGAGTAGAGGAGGGGGATCTCTTCCACCATAGCCCGCTGCCGCGCTGCTGGTGTTCCGGTCCAAGTCTTCCGCTGCTCGTCCTGGACTGGAGCTTCGGAGGCCGTCGTCTCCACCGTATGTGTGTGACGCCCTGCGAGGTGCTGCGCTAGCGGTGCTCGGAGGCCTACTTCCTCCACCCGACCTCGGGGTCATCTTCGTCGTCTTCGTTGCGCCGAGTTCTCCGCAACCTAGAGGTCGGCTACGTCGTCTTCGTCGGTAACGCTTGTGCGGGAGCGTAATCCCCGCCATTCGGTCTACGAGGGTATGTATTCCGATCTCCGCCGTACTACTATATCTGCATAGTGTAGATCTTGGCTAGTTTAAGGATATCGTTGCTAGGAAATTTTTTGTTTTCTGCACCCGATCCCCTTCAATAGAGTCCAGAATCGCAAAAAAATGGGGAATATCAGTCGGGCACCAGGTCCTCCCTAGGGCCTGGCGCAACACGTTCCAAGAGAAAGCCGCAAGCGAGCAAGAGAAGAAAATGTGTGTGGCGTCTTCATTGGCACCGCACACGGCACACTTTCCATCCGAAGGGCCGTGTCTGGTGGCAATCTGAAGTCTTGATTTTGAGCGGTAGCTTCGTTTTCCAGATTTGCTTGAACTGAGTCACAGTGCCCCCCTGCACTAGCTTGGCGTACATCGAGTTAACAGAGAAAGCACCAGATTGCTCCAGCGACCACGACACCCTGTTGTGCGCCGGGGACAGAACCGTGCTGAAAATGAGCCCTTGCAAATCGAACCACTGCGAGCCCCCTCAACGTCGAGCGAGCGGCTAAGACGGCAACCTAGTTCCACCACCTGTTGAACCGACGCCCGCGGTTCCTCACAGATGCTGAACATAATAGGAAAGCGCAGGCGTAGGGGGGCCCACCCCCGTCCACAAATCTAGCCAAAATCTAGTCTTTTGACCATTGAACACCTGATGCTTAGCCCCGGCTTGAACAAATCCTTTGTTTTGTGTAGGTTCTTCCAGAACTGAGAGCCCCCACGGCTTGTGCTCGGCCGCACCCTAAAGATGATAAAAGGGGCAACATGGGCATCAATGTTGCAACTGTCACTGATCCACAAGAAGAAGACACAAATAACGCATTAAAAGCTTCAAGAAAAGAAAGAATTAAAGATAATGACCGGAAAGACAACGTCGTCCAAGGAGATAATAATAACGAAGAAGAAGAAGAAGAAGAAAACAAGGAGGAGGAGGAGGAGGAGGACGACGACGACGCATAAGAAGAAGGAGGAGGAGGAGAGCAAGAAGAAGAAGCCGAGTAGGAGCACGACGATGATGATGATGCCGAAGAAGAAGAAGACAAATGCAATGTTAGCAACCCACCATCTAAACACAAGGGCAGCGGCGACACACTCAAACCATTGCAAGAAGAGGAGCAGCAAGACCACACTATGGCCAACTATGCACACTTCAAAAAAGGATTGTGATGTGTTTATGACGAAGAAGAGTCCTAGGTTCAGAAAGCTTTCTATCTTGGCAAATGATGACCATCGTGTATCCAAGAAGCCAAAGACCGAGGGGAAAGTTTATGGTGCTTCAGCTTCTAAGAGAGCTGCATCAAGTGACAGCTATGGACGCCGAAATAAGCACAAGTAAGAATGTTAACCGTAAAACGAGTTTTCCTATGCTCTTGCATGCCTATTATAAAGCTAACATTAGTGCAACATATCGGCACAGATTTATCAGCACCAGTTGATCCGCCATGTCAAATAGAGTTCCTAGTGACAAGAAAGGAATGCTTCATTGCAAGCTGTTCAATAATAGCAATGATGTACCTACACCTGGTAATGGTAAACTTTCTTCTCTTTAGAAATTAAGAGAACTAGTGGAGTTTGACGCAGCCATGCCGCGCCCGTGCGATAATTTTTTTTTAGACGGTGGTGTGTGTATGTTTAAGTTTGTATTATGCCCTAAATTTTAATTTAACTTTCTAATCACATGGAGCACATTGTATGAGCATTTATTAATTTAGTCTACAATTTGTGAAAATGGAGTTGGACTATATGTAAATTTATACCGTATCAAAATTTCAATTTGTTGCGTTGTCGCGTCCGCTGCATTGTGCCATAAGTAATTAGGTATATTTTGTAATCGTTTAGATTCATTTTTTTTGCATTTTCTATGATGATTGTATTTTAAGATATCTTTTTTCGGGTAGTTAATATTTTGTTATTTTTGTCTAAAATTAGACCAAATTGTTGTGATCGTTTTGCTATTTTTCATATTTTTTTGATGTTCATATGTGAAGGTGGTAATTTTGAAATATTAATTTGTCATTTTTTGTTTAAATTTAAACCAATTTGAAACTTTTCGAATGTGTTGCATTGGGCCACAAATAATTAGGTTTTTTGTGATCATTTAATTATTTATGTTGTGATCACTTTGCTATTTTTTCATATTTTTTATGTTCGTATTTAAAGGTATGATTTTCAAATATTACCGCGTTATTGTTTTCTGTGTAAATTTAAACCAATTTGAAACTTTTCAAATGTGTTGCATTGGGCCAAAAATAATTAGACATTTCTTTTGTGATCATTTTGATATTTTGTTCATATTTTTCTGGTGTCTATATTTAGAGATATTAAATTAACCAAATCAATTATTTGCTTTTTTTGTATTGGAAAATGGAAAGGGGACTGACAGGCGGGGCCCATGCCGACGTCGTGCTGACGTCAGGGCGGCCGGATCTGGAGCCCATCGCCGCGGCAGCGAGGACCTCACCGGCGGCGCATCCGTGCGACCTGAGAAGCGTCGTTGGGGCGTGTTCGAACCGCCTCAACGCGTGTTAGCCGAAGGTGGCGGCGCCGCCTCCCGTATTTCGTGGAGCGCCGGCGGAGACGCGCGAACGCGGCGGCGAAGCCCGAGCACGGCGGCGTCGATTGCGGCGTGGACGCGTCCTCCTGGCTATCCAAACCAAGCGAGGACGGAGAAGGCGCGACGGAGGACTTCCCTGTGCCAGCCGATTTGTGCGAGGAGGCGGGGAGCGGTGGCAGCATGCGGCGACGCCGCTGGCGACATCCCGGTCGTGGGAGAGAAGGAAGGGACGGGGGGATTCTGTCGTGGCAGTTTTACAAAATAGTATGTGACGTTTCTCGTTTTCGCGAATTGGTCCTCCACTGTGTGATCTCCTAGAGTGCGGGTTGAGATGTCGTTCTTCCAGGGGCTTCTGTGCAAAAAGGCACGGTGACCGTGGAAACCGGAGGCAACCGGCCGGTGACCGGGACGACGTGGCACGGCTAAATATAGGGTATGAACAGTAGCACTGGGTTTTGAGACGACGTGGCACTATCTCAACCATCCATCGGGACCATCCGACGGCTGATGTTTCTGTGCGACGTGTAAGCGGGGCTGAGGCTGAATGTTGTGAACCTTTATATATAGGTAGATATACTTACTTCATCTAGCCTCAGCGCTGAATGGATTTACTAACCTGACGTAACTATGTCGTCCTATAGTCGTTTTTAAAGTTCAGAGAAGGCCAGCGTTAACGTTGCAGCGACGTCCAATAACTGAAAAGGAGAAGCACTGGAGAAGGCGATGAAATTCAAATCTGCGAGACCCTTCACCATCAATAAAATGAAACACTGTGAAGTCTATGACACATACGTCATGGTAATGGCTTATATTCATATAATCATATGTACAAAAAATATCGGAATACTACTCCCTCCGATCCATATTAATGGACTTAACTTTGTCTGGATACGAATGCATCTAGTCGATGCATTCGTATCCAGACAAAGTTAAGTCCATTAATATGGATCAGAGGGAGTACTATTTTTCCTCTCTTTTCTTGTCGACAAGATTCTTTATTATTGTCTCATTCATATAAACATCGGCCTGACATGAACCTTGCTCGCAGACCATCCCATAGGATTTCGTTCAGAAAAACCTCCCGAGTCATAGCAGAAAAATGACGTTGTGGGACCCACAGGGCAAGCCGTGGGAGGTTGGCTACGAGTACTTTGAGGAGTCTCCAGCCGCTGCTTTCAGCACTAGGTGGGACGCACACTTGCCATAGGAAACAACCTAGAAGAGTCGAACGCGTACATCTTCGAGATCCTGGATGCCAGATACAACATCAAGGTTCACGTCTACAGGGTCATAAGTACATCTGATCACTCCCTGCATCATCTCAGATGCAACCTGATCTGTCGATCGATCACGCGTGACGAGTATAAAGTATTCCATAACCTAGCTCTCTGATTAGCTCGTGAAGTTGCAATCAATTCATGCATACTCGGTTTTGTTGGTTCTCAGTTAAACATTATACTGTAGATGTCATCTTGAGTACCGTGTAATGGATGTGTGCTTGGATGGAGTCACTTAGTTCGATTCAATGGTTGTTATCGACAAGAATGTTATTGCGGTTATTGGATTGGTTAAGTATATTGGTGATTATTTTAGTGAATTGGTTTGCATACTCTCATTGTATTTTTTTTCATCCAAACAAGTTTGTTTACTCTAGTTTGTGTGGATACAAACCCCTATTTATAATGCAAATCCCTGAGAGAAAGTTGCAAGCCACATTACATGCATGCTCAAATTAAATTGATGTTGCCATCACAATTTCTTTCCTATGCAAGAAGTCGATATCCAGAGTGAGGGTACGAATCTTGACTCATTCAACACATATAAGGATGCATATCAATTGATCACTCATTTCGGTGCTAATTTTTTTTAAATAATACTTTTTTATTGAAATTTTGAGAAATATTGCGCAGATTTAGGATATTTTAAAAATAATACGGCCTCGGCCTGGAGGAGGCCGACTGGGGCTCGTCGGCCCAGAGCTGGCCAACCAGGGGGGAGAGAGGATCACGGGCCGGCCGAGTGCCTGGTCGGCACCGAGCGGCCAGGGTTCGGCCACGTCACGGCCGAAAGGCCCGTCGGCCTCCTCCGAGCCGACGAGGTCCTGTTAAGAGCCGAGGCCTCTTCTTCTTCCTCCCATCGCGCGACTGCCATCTCCTCTCTCTCTCCTGTTCGTCCCAAACGAAAAACCAGCTTCGTTTTACACCGTTTCTCCACTAGAAATTAGTCCTAGGTTGTTACAAAGGTTGTGGGGTGCCCGATCTATCATGGTGTAGGCTGTGGAGACGAGTTGGACGGTGGGAGATTGTGTTTCGAAGGTGTTCGTGGTCGTGGTGGTGCTCCGGTGGTTGAGGCTCTGGGTGCACCTGTGGAGGAGGGTTCGGCTGCTGTGGTGGTGCTGCTGTCACGCTTCAAGGGTACGTGACTATTCTTACATTAGGATTAGGGTTTGTGTTATTTAGATTAGGGTTTGTGTTATTTAGATTAGGGTTAGTGTGTTGTTAGTCTGATAGGATTTTTAGTTAGCCCGGATGGATTCGTAGTTGGTATTGTATTAGTTTATGATTCCCGTTTGCAATAACTTTACGGCAAGTTTTGATTACATCATTTAGTTAATTCAGTATAATTAATGGGACGGTCGTATTAATATTTGATACATTTTAAAATTTGACTAGGTGAGAAAAATGTCGGATGTAGTAAAATTTGTTTTCTACTACGGTGACGGTTCAGTACAACAAAATAAAGATGGGATGGACCTGAGTCAGTTTCAGCACATCGAGTTGGATCTGACTGCCCCTAAAAATTGGTCTATTAGTCAGTTAAAATATTGGTTGGCAGAGTGTTTGGGATTAAATGCAGAAACACACACTGTCGGGATGCACACGTTATGGTCGAGGTCCAGTAAAAAAATTAAGTACACTCTGAGACCGATTGATCGGGATTCTCAGTGGGTGAACTGGTTGCAAGGTTGTGAAAACAGGGGAAACCACCCAGTTGCCTTGTTGCTTCCTGTCGTTAAGGATGTAAATGTCAATCCTCCTGAAGGCGAGGGTGGGCACGATCCAGGGCAGAGCAGTTCAGCAACCATGGAAATTGAACATGATGACAGCCATGGTTATGATGGAGGCAGTGGTTATGAATCAGGGCAGAGTAGTATGGTTGGAGGGCATGATGACGGTGAAAATGTGGAGGCAGATGGGGATGAGGAAGATGGCCGAATGCAGAACGAGATGGCAGATGAAGATATTGAGGGTGATTGCGGGGACGGCAGTGATTCTGATTCGTCGAATGACGCAGGGTACGAGCCGGAGGTGCCTTATCCAGCTTCATGGACTCAGGACTTCTCATCTGGCATGACTCTGGACGATGGTCATGATTCTTCATGGCAATATCACCAGAGCAGCATGGCTGTGGGAGCAATTTACGCTGACAAGCAACATCTGCAGGAAGCAATCATACAGTGGGCAATGTCGACATCTAGGGTTTTCAAGACAACTGTGTCGAGTAAGAAATATCTGACCATGGAATGCTCGAGGATAGATTGTCCGGGTAGGGTGCACACATATGTCCCCAAGTATGATACAAACTGGGTTGTGAGTGACATGGTAATGCATACATGTCGTATTCCCAGCATCCTTCAGGATCACCGTAATCTGTCATCCACGCTTATTGCTCGTTTGTTTTACACGGAGATAGTGGAGAGCAAGGCGATGGAAGTGAAGGCAATAAGGAACAAAGTCTTCACAAGATTCAATTTCAACATTTCTTATGGCAAGGCCTGGAGGGCTAAGCAGAGCGCGCTGGAGGCCAGATTTGGGTCATTCTTTGACTCATATGATTCTGTTGTCCGTTTGCTCCACACGCTTCAGGCGAGGAATCCTGGCACATATGTTGATCTTCAAGACTTCTACATGCCAGAGTTCCCTACAGTTAGGGTGTTGCACCGTTTGTTCTTCTCTTTTGGTGTATGAATCGAAGCCTGAAAGGACATTTCTATGATCTCTGTGTTTTGTGTGTTAGTTAACAACATGTGGATGTATTAAGTTGGTGTTAAGTAATGCAGGATAATTTAGGAACTCTTCAGATGCATCAGCACCAAAAAGGAGAAAAAGAGACTGCACTGAAAGTGTGCTCAGCCCCTGGTGGGGGGCGGAGTTTCCGGCCTAGGGGGCCGGAGTTTCCGCCCCTGCCTGAAGTTTCCGGTCCCTGAGGACCGGAATCTTTACCGATGCTCGGTTGCCGAAGTTGTGCTCAGCCTCTGGTGGGGGGCGGAGTTTCCGGTCCCGTGGACCGGAGTTTCCGCCCCAGGCCAAACTTTCCGGCCTTGTGTACCTCGAAGATGTCCAAGTTCAGATTGAAGAATCTGGTGTTCAGCCCCTGGTGGCCCCCGGAGTTTCCGGCCTCCTTAGGCCGGAGTTTCCGCCCCTGGCCGGAGTTTCCGGCCACTAGGGCCGGAGTTTCCGGCTTGGGGTTTGGCTGCAACGGCTACATCTTTGGAGGGGTATAAATACCCCTCCTCCTTCCTCCAGAAAAGTGCTTGACCAAGAAAAGGAGGAGCTCCATTGTTGCAAGCCAAGAATCCCAACATCTCCCAATCCCCCCATCCAAACTCGTTGATCTTTGGAGGATTGAAGGAGAAGGACCCGATCTACATCTTCACCGAGCCGTTCTTCATTTCCCCCTCATTCATTTAAGGGAACACTTGCTAGGGCTTCCACTAGGAAACCTAGCCCATTGTTGTACTTACCTATTGTTTTTGTGACAGATTGTAGCTGTTCGGGAGCCCCCAAGCCCTTTGTGGGCCGTGCCCCGAATCGTTGTTGTAAAGGCTCTGGATTCCGCCTCGAAGGATTCCGATAGTGGAAAGTGAACCAAACCTTTGTGGTGCGGTTCACCGGAGATTAGGGTGAGGCCTTTGTGGCCGTTGAACCATTGTGTTGGTTCACACCTCTCCAACGAGACGTACTCCCATTTAAGGGAGGAACTCGGGAATACATCCTTGTCGTCTCATGCTTTCACTTCGGTTACTTCTATCCTTATTTATCGCCTTATTATCTTGCTTAGTTGCTAGCTTGTCATATAGGTAATTCACCTTAGTTGCATATCTAGTGAATTTACCTTTTGTGTCAAGCCTAATTTGAAAAAGAACTAAAATTTGAATTAGCACCTATTCACCCCCCCTCTAGGTGTCATACCGATCCTTTCAATTGGTATCAGAGCTAAGGCTCTCTTTTTTGGTTTAACCGCCTAAGAGAAGTATGACACAAAGTGAGGATGAGACCGCAAGGCTTGCCGAGGCTAATGAGTCCCTTAAAAAGGACCAAGCCACCGCGGCATCCATGGCCGATATCAAAGCTTTGGAAACAACTTTGACATCTTCCATGGATGCTAGGTTTAATGAGTTTCGTGACTTGCTCAATAAACTCATTAACAACAAGCCCTCGGATATCATCACGCTTGAAAAAGCTTCTAACTCCGATGAGGGTGGTCCCAAGGAGAATAAAGAGCAAAAAGAGAAGGAGGTGAAAGCCAATGATAAGCCTAAGTCATCTCCCAACTCGCATGAGGAAAAGGAAGGGTATCATGCCGTTCGGGGATGGTACTCTCCCGATCCAATTATCACTACCCGCATAAACCCTTTAGGTCCCCCACCTAAGCTTAATGCATTAGCTTTTGCTAGTTGGCAACGCTCAATGAAATCTCATGTCAACAGTGCCTCCATCGAGCTTTGGAGGATTATTGAAGAAGGATACATAGTGGAGGATCCAAGCAACATGACCAAGAGAGAGTTCGCCGAAAAGCAACTAAACGCTTCCGCTCTCCACATGATTGAACTCTCCTTGAGCGACAACGACAAGCATCATGTTCTACATGCCACCACCGCCAAAGAAGCTTGGGATTGTCTTGAGCGTGCCTTCCTTGGAAATGAAAGCATGAAGAGAAATAGATATGAATCTTTGAGCAACGCCGCCGAAGGCTTCTACATGCTTGACAACGAGACCCATGAAGAGATGTATGGTAGACTCAAGACTCTTGCCAAAGCCTTTTATGATGTGGGAGCAACCTATGTTGATGATGCTTGGGTCAAGAGGAAGTATGAGAATGCCCTCTTGCCTTCGGAGCCAATGGAGTTGAAGTCTATTCAAGGAAGATACAACTACCTTCAATTGTCTTCCCATGAAGTTATGCAAGAAGTCCAAGCCTCCAAGGTTGCCACCAAGAATGCCGAAGATAACCGTGCTAGGGCCATGGGAATGAAACAAGGTCCCTCTCTTGCCTTAAAGGCCAAGGTGACTTGCATAGATGCCAATGACAAAGTTGAAGCTTGTCCAAGCAACATTGCTCCACATGATCTTGAGCAAGCCCTCAATGGTCACATTGCACTTGCCACAAGAGTGTTTTGGAATGACCCGGCTAGTGTTAAAGCTCGTGTTGATCGAGATAACAACTCAAGTGGCAAGAAAGAGCTTGCCTCAAGGACAAAGACATGCTACAATTGTCATGACAAGAACCACTACATTAGAGAGTGTCCTTATGAGAACCGTGAGCAAAATGGTGGGAAGCTTATCCCAAAGGATCACTCCAAGTTGATTCAAAAGAAGCCCGCAAGACCAAGAAAACCCTTCTTCAAGAAGGCACCGAGAATTGTGTTGGTGGCACAAGAGGAATATGCCACAAGTGATTCCAAAGATGAAGATACACCTAACAAAGAGGTATCCGCATTGGCTATTGTCTCCACTTCATCATCATCTCTCTTTGAATCCCCCAATGAGAACCTCTCCATCAACACCGCTCGTTGCCTCATGGCTCATGTCACCGAGGTATCATCCCCTTCTCCTAAGACTATGCATGATCAATCTAGTCTTGAGATTAAGAAGGAACTAGTTGCCTTCGATACTCTTGTGACTAACTTGCAAGGTGAGGCCAAGGAACATGTTGAGTCTCTCATGAGACAACTATGTGCGGCCGAAGAACTTCTTCAAGAAAAGAGTAAGATTGAGAGAGATGATTCTCTCACCATTGCTTCCTTGAATGCTTCCATAGCATCCTTAAATAGCTCTCTTGATGAAGAAAGTGAATATAGAACCACTCTAGAGGAAAGACTTGAGTCTCTTGATGCTAAAAATGATGAAATCATTAGTAAAATCATTAAGGATAGAGATCATGTTTTTGCCAAATATAAAGTGATTAAAAAGGAGAAAGTTGAACTTGGGGTTGCGAATACTATACTTCTTGAGGATATGGAGAAGCTTGATAAAGCTCACAAAGTCTTGAAGACGACTCACTCCATCCTTGTTAAGTCACATGAGCAACTCCAAACTCAACTCTCTAAAACTTGCTCAACTAGCATAACCATTCTTCCTCGTGTTCATGAAAATGTCATTGAAGAAAATGCTAGGTTGAAGGTAGATCATGGTAAGACCTCCATTCCAAAAGGTAACAATAAGGGTTTTGCTTATTTGTTTGAGTTAAAACCACACAAAGGAAAGGAAGGTCTTGGGTATGTGGCCGAGGCAAAGAAGAAGGTGAGCAACACCAAGGAGAACAAGACCAAGCCCGCACAAGCTAAGACTAACATTGCGAATGGTAATTCCACTAGGGGCAAGACCACTCGTAGTGACTTTGCGGGGCATAACAATCCCAACTACATTCTTTATGTTGATTATTATGGTGATGTTTATGCAAGATATGTTGGTCCTTATGATAGTTACATTGATTATTCTATTTGGGTTCCTAAGACCCTTGTTGCTAACCGAAAGGGACCCATTGAGAAATGGGTACCTAAATGCAAGAAATGATTTCTTGTAGGACTATGCTTCCGGTGGATCTAAATGGGTGGTTGATAGTGGATGCACTAGTCATATGACCGGAAGCAAGGAGATCATGACGGAGTTGAGACCAAATTTAAATCACTCAACCGTCTCTTATGGTGACAAGTCCAAAGCCGAGGTAAAGAGTCTTGGCAAGGTGGTAGTTGCAAGGGATATCACCCTTGTAAATGTCATGCTTGTTGAGTCTCTAGGTTACAATCTTATGTCCGTCCGTGCTCTTAATATGGTGGTACTCTTGAGGAGCAAGACTCTAAAGGTCATGTTCGTTGGATATGTTGAAAATGAGTTGTTTGTGGTAGACTTTTCGGGGTCAACCAACACTCAAGCAATATGCCTATTCGGAAAGGCCGACGTGGGGTGGTTGTGGCATCGCCGCTTGTCCCATGTTAATATGAGAACTTTGCAAAGTCTCCAAAAGGGTGGCCACATTCTTGGACTAAATGAGAATGTTTCTTTTTCTAGAGATCGTCTTTGTAGGGCTTGTGTTGAAGGAAAGATGCATGATTCTCCCCACCCAAGCAAGACCATCATCTCATCATCAAGGGTATTGGAACTTCTTCATGTTGATCTTTTTGCTGCCGTACCTCAACCTAGCCTTGGTGGGAAGAAATATTGTTTGGTGATTGTCGATGACAATTCAAGATTCACTTGGGTTTTCTTCTTCAAGACGAAGGATGAAACTCAACAAACCATCATCGATTTCTCCAATGAAGTTCAACGTCAACACAATCTTCCCATATTGGCCATTAGAAGTGACAATGGCTCCGAGTTCAAGAACTACACCCTAAATGAGTTTCTTAGCGATGAGGGAATCCGACATCAATACTCCGCCGCATATACTCCTCAACAAAACGGTGTAGCCGAGAGGAAGAACCGGACTCTTATGGATATGGCTAGGTCCATGTTGGCGGAGTTTAAGTCCCCACTCTTCTTGTGGGCCGAAGCTATCTCCACGGCGTGTCACTCCTCCAACCGGTTATTCTTTCGCAAAGGGAAGAAGGAAACTCCATATGAAATGCTTACCGGCAACAAGCCCAACATCTCCTACTATCGAGTCTTTGGTTGTAAGTGTTTCTACAAAATCAAAGGTGTACATCTTTCTAAGTTTGAAGTTAAAGCCTTAGAAGGTGTTCTTGTTGGGTATGGTGCGACCTCTCACACTTATAGAGTCTATGAAAAATCCTTAGGGAGAGTTGTAGAATCTTGTAGTGTGAGGTTTGATGAGAATGACGGCTCCCAAGTGGCGCAATTTCATGTTTGTGATGTAGATAACGAGGAACCTCAAGATTCAATACAAAGAATGGGTGTTGGATTTCATCGCCCCATCGAGATTCATCATGAGCCTCCTCAAGGAAGTACAAGCTCCACTCAAGTGGAGATTCCATCATCACAAGTTGAAGTGGCACCCTCTATGGAAGCAAATGAGACACCTATCCAAGAACAAGAACAAGCTCCTCCTCAAGTTTACCAAGAGGTCTCACAAGATTCAAGAACTCCTATTCTCAACCCTAGTCAAGATCAAGAGAAGAGCATCCATCTTCTCCCATCATTGAAAATGTGCAACAAGATGGCAATGCTCATCAAGACGGTCAAGACGGGGACTCAAATGATCTAGGTGATCAAGCCGAAATCCCACGCAACAATGGGGATATCGAAACCCGTCGTCAAGCAAGAGTCAAGAGAAATTTGGAAATCAAGTGTCACAAGCTTGAAGCCATCATTGGTGATGTATCTCGCAAGGTTTCCACAAGAAGTCAATTGGCAAGCTTTAGTGAACATCAAGCTCATATCTCTATGATTGAACCAAATAAGGTGTTTGAAGCACTTGAAGATCCGGATTGGTTGGAAGCCATGCATGAAGAACTCAACAACTTCAAGCGCAACAAAGTATGGAATCTAGTAGAAAAGCCAAAAGATTGCCGCAATGTTATTGGCACCAAGTGGATATTCAAGAACAAGCAAGATGAGCATGGAATGGTTGTAAGGAACAAGGCGAGATTGGTAGCTCAAGGGTACTCTCAATTTGAAGGCATTGATTTTGGAGAGACCTATGCTCCCGTGGCTCGTCTTGAGTCCATCCGTATCCTACTTGCCTATGCATCACATCATAATTTTAAGTTGCAACAAATGGATGTGAAGAGTGCATTTCTTAATGGTCCCTTAAAGGAGTTGGTATATGTAAAGCAACCACCGGGATTTGAGGATCCACACTTCCCAAACCATGTCTACAAGCTTGATAAGGCCCTCTATGGTCTCAAACAAGCACCTCGAGCTTGGTATGAGCACCTAAGAGAGCTATAGCTAGACCGTGGCTTTGAAGTGGGGCAAATCGATCCCACTCTCTTCACAAAGAGGGTAAAAGGGGAGCTTTTCATATGTCAACTTTATGTTGATGATATTATCTTTGGCTCATCTAACAAAGCTTTCAATGATGAATTTTCAAAGCTTATGTCGGATAGGTTCGAGATGTCCATGATGGGAGAGTTGAAATTCTTTCTTGGTTTTGAAATCAAGCAATTAAGTGGAGGGACTTTCATCTCTCAAGCCAAATACATCCAAGATTTGCTCAAGAGGTTCAAGATGCAAGATGCAAAAGAGAAGAGGTTTCCTATGGACACCAAATGCCCTCTTGAACTTAGTCCAAAGGGTAAAGATGTCGATCAAAAACTCTATCGCTCTATGATTGGTTCTTTGCTTTATCTTTGTGCATCTAGACCCGATATTGTGTTGAGTGTAGGAGTGTGTGCAAGGTATCAAGCGGCTCCTAAAGAAAGTCACTTGATAGCGGTGAATCAAATCTTCCGATATTTGGTTTATACCCCAAGGTTTGGTTTGTGGTATCCTAGGGGGTCCAACTTCTCTCTTGCCGGTTACACGGATTCGGATTGGGCCGGTTGCAAGGATGATAGGAAGTCTACTTCCGGTGCATGTCAATTCCTTGGGAAATCCTTGGTGAGTTGGTCCTTCAAGAAGCAAAATTGCATATCCTTATCTACCACCGAAGCCGAGTATGTGGCGGCCGCTAGTGCTTGCACTCAATTACTTTGGATGAGGCAAACTTTAAAGGAATACGGTGTCCTTTGTGACAAAGTGCCTCTTTTATGTGACAATGAAAGTGCTATCAAGATTGGTCACAACCCCGTGGAGCACTCAAGAACGAAGCATATTGAGATTCGCTATCATTTTATTCGAGATCACATCAACCGGGGTGACATTGAGCTTGGTTATATTCCAACAAAGATTCAACTTGCCGATATGTTCACAAAGCCACTTGACGAAGCACGGTTCACCTTTTTGAGGCATGAGCTAAATATCGTGGATTCTAGGAGCATTGGTTGACTACCTTGCATGCACCCCTCTATCTCAACTTTCTTTTTGGTCTAGGTGTAGGCATGGACATAGGGGGAGTGCGGTCCTAATCTATTGGACTTTTCCTCCCCCCATTATGCCAATAGTAAGAATTGTTTTCGTCTCCTTTTGTTCATTCTTATGAATTGTGAGCCTAAATGTTGAGTAATGGCGGTGAACCCAAGATATATCTTCGCGGTATCACACCACATAAACTCATACATGGTGGCCTTGGCCACCAACTTCTTCCTTGTGAAGAATTGATACTCTTGTGGTGTTATCTTGATTTCGTTGTTTTATTCTTAATCTTACGGAAAATGCACTCAAGCGTTGCTTCTTAATGTCGCTTTTGTTGTTTCTTACCAAACTTGAGTGCATGGTACCATCTCCAGTGACCATTTGTCTTATCCCAGGCCTACCTCATCTTGAAACCTGCTCCTCTTGCCTTTTGCATGTCCAAAACACATAAATCTGGGATTTGGAGTCGGTGGGGCCGGAAACTCCGGTCTTCCAGGCCGGAGACTCCGGTCTGACTGAAGTTTCCGCCCCTAGAACCGGAATCTCTGGCCAGGGCCGGAGACTCCGGTGTCTAGGGCCGAAAACTCCGGTCTGGGCAGTTCGCTGGGATCTTCAAAGGGGATCGGGGTGAGGAGTTGTCCCACAACTCCCCACACACCCCCGACCCCCACACCTCTCCCAGCCGCCGCCGCCGCTTCCAAGGACCCCTCCGGTCGCTCCCCGCCACCAGAATCCGCCGTGCCACCGGCCCCTCCTCCGTACAAGTGCTGGGGATCCTTCTCCCTCGCATTTGACCTCCACCATGTCGGGCAAAGGTTTTCTTCTCTCTCTCTCTAGGTTTTCACTCTAGATCTTGTTTTGAGAGAAGTTCTGCCTGTGCTGCATGGTGTAGAACCCTAGTGTTGGCATTTCAATCTCTAGAAAATTAGTTGTGCTCAATTTTTCCTTAGATTTGAACTAGATTGCAGTTTTTCTGCCACAGGGCGGAAACTCCGGTCCCTCATGCACCGGAATCTCCGGTGTGGACCGGAATATCCGCCCCTGTGGCCGGAAACTCCGGTCTAGCTCATATCTGAGAGAAATTCTGACACTTTTAATTTTCTCCTTTTGGCTTTCTTGGACATGCAAACTTATCTCCATGCTATCCATGTACTCTCTGTTTCACAGGTCAGAGGAGAAAGGTGGTCACTCGGAATCCGCTCCTTGCTTCAAGTAAAGAAAGAGCTCAAACAAGGGACAAGCTTATATTTGATAGCAGCAGTGGCCGCATGAGACAGCAGAGCACTATTGATGAGGAGGCCACTAGACAAGCTGAACTTGGTGGTTTTGATAATGAAGAAGAGGCCGAGCAAGCCCATTTTGACTCTTTGACCACCGTTCTGGGTATGGGGAAGCTAGAGTTCCGTCGTATGAGGTCACAACAGTTCTATGACTTGCCTCCCAACACCACCAACCCCAATTTCCCAAGGAGGGAGCAGCAGCTGATTATGCAGGAGATTTATGCCCGGATTGAGAAGCACGCAGTCTGTGAACAGAAGATTCTGGATCTTGAGGCGCTGAACAAGAAAGCATACTTTCGGGAAGCTGTTTGGATTGCCAGGAAGCTTGGTCTGGAAAAGCTCATCTCTTACACTCAGCAGGATTATGATATTCAGCTTGTGCAGCAGTTCTTTGCCACGGTGGTGTTTGACAACGATGAGGATGTCACTATGACGTGGATGACTGGACCTCACAGGTGCACCTCCAACTTTGTGGAGTTTGCGACAGCTCTGGGCTATGACTTCATGGGGGCCACTACTCCAGTTGGGATGAGGATGCATGTGGAAGGGACTGCATATAACAAGAGCCGTTTGCGCCCTCTTTACTCTGTTGCTTCTTCTGTGGGCTCTAATCAAGACCTCCTTCCCACCTACAACATCTTCCTCCGCATGGTTCGGCTCAACCTTGCTCCTCAAGCCGGGAATGTGGATGCTATTCGAGGAGGCCTTGTCAACCTACTCTACCATGCTTACAAGGTCCTTCAAGCCGGTCCGGAGTGCCGTGGCCAAGAGGTGGATGTGATGGATTTCATCAAGTGCGAGATGCATTGGGCCATTTTCGAGCACAAGAATCCACTCTATGCTCCCTATGTGATGAAGCTCATTCTCTCCAAAGTGCCCACACTTGATCGCTCTAGCTTCATCAAGCATGCCAAGGGTACTCTCCATATTCTCTCCAAGCACACAAAGCAAGCTTCATCCTCTCATGCACCTCCTCCCCAAACTAGTGATGAAGAGGACGCTCCCTTACCTAAGAGGAGAAGCAAGAATGCCGATCCCCCCACTAGTCTTCAAGGGAAGGCCAAGGTAAACGCAAAATTTAGCAAACTCTCTTGGTGGAAGAGGAAGCTGTTATGCATGGATGTTGCCATTCACAAGGAGAATCATGGGTCTTATGTGAGAGAGAAACACATTTTGAGCAACCAAAACTTGATGATCAAGGAGATGCGCAAAATGAACAATGGAAATGTTACTCCTCCTCCGGAAGAAGATGAAGCTGGCATTCCCATCATTTCCTCATCTTCGTCTGACACGGTCCCTATTGATTAATGGAATTAGGATGTCTTTCCTTGGGCTGATTATTCGGATGTGACCTCCTTTCCTACCTCGTCTCACAACACCGGCAAGGCTCCCATGAACCACTCCGATGAGGACTACGACGACGAAGGAGATGACGACATGGATGAAGACACCGAGTGATCTTAATGGGCCCGTTAGTTATGCTCTTTTCCCCTTTTTGGTGTCTCGGTGCCAAAGGGGGAGAAGTAGTTCTATTAGGTTCTCTCCGGGATTTGCATGGGTTGGGACACAAGCATGTGCCTCTATCATTTTATTGCGCTTGTGTCCTTGTTATGATATTTGAATTTCGAACTTATTTGCCTTTTCTTTGACATGAACTATGTGTGTGTAAGACATTTGGATTTCTTATATTATGTGGTTGAGACTACTATTGTGCCTTGGTTATATGAGGTTAATATCTTCAGTTTTGTGCACAAGGTATGTCTTATTTGTGAAATGTATTGCCTACCTTTCGTACTTGCAAATTGTTGTTCGAATTTGCCTCTATATGTGTGCACGTGCATTCCAAAGCAATTTTTCTTGATGCACACATCTAGGGGGAGCTCTTTCAGCTATCATTACATGTTAGTGAAATTACTGTTATTGCAAATCCATATGTTGTCATCTAACACCAAAAAGGGGGAGATTGAAAGGACATTTCTATGATCTCTGTGTTTTGTGTGTTAGTTAACAACATGTGGATGTATTAAGTTGGTGTTAAGTAATGCAGGATAATTTAGGAACTCTTCAGATGCATCAGCACCAAAAAGGAGAAAAAGAGACTGCACTGAAAGTGTGCTCAGCCCCTGGTGGGGGGCGGAGTTTCCGGCCTAGGGGGCCGGAGTTTCCGCCCCTGCCTGAAGTTTCCGGTCCCTGAGGACCGGAATCTTTACCGATGCTCGGTTGCCGAAGTTGTGCTCAGCCTCTGGTGGGGGGCGGAGTTTCCGGTCCCGTGGATCGGAGTTTCCGCCCCAGGCCAAACTTTCCGGCCTTGTGTACCTCGAAGATGTCCAAGTTCAGATTGAAGAATCTGGTGTTCAGCCCCTGGTGGCCCCCGGAGTTTCCGGCCTCCTTAGGCCGGAGTTTCCGCCCCTGGCCGGAGTTTCCGGCCACTAGGGCCGGAGTTTCCGGCCTGGGGTTTGGCTGCAACGGCTACATCTTTGGAGGGGTATAAATACCCCTCCTCCTTCCTCCAGAAAAGTGCTTAACCAAGAAAAGGAGGAGCTCCATTGTTGCAAGCCAAGAATCCCAACATCTCCCAATCCCCCCATCCAAACTCGTTGATCTTTGGAGGATTGAAGGAGAAGGCCCCGATCTACATCTTCACCGAGCCGTTCTTCATTTCCCCCTCATTCATTTAAGGGAACACTTGCTAGGGCTTCCACTAGGAAACCTAGCCCATTGTTGTACTTACCTATTGTCTTTGTGACAGATTGTAGCTGTTCGGGAGCCCCCAAGGCCTTTGTGGGTCGTGCCCCGAATCGTTGTTGTAAAGGCTCCGGATTCCGCCTCGAAGGATTCCGATAGTGGAAAGTGAACCAAACCTTTGTGGTGCGGTTCACCGGAGATTAGGGTGAGGCCTTTGTGGCCGTTGAACCATTGTGTTGGTTCACACCTCTCCAACGAGACGTACTCCCATTTAAGGGAGGAACTCGGGAATACATCCTTGTCGTCTCGTGCTTTCACTTCGGTTACTTCTATCCTTATTTATCGCCTTATTATCTTGCTTAGTTGCTAGCTTGTCATATAGGTAATTCACCTTAGTTTCATATCTAGTGAATTTACCTTTTGTGTCAAGCCTAATTTGAAAAAGAACTAAAATTTGAATTAGCACCTATTCATCCCCCCTCTAGGTGTCATACCGATCCTTTCAAAGCCTTCAGCCACTGCCGACCAGTGTTATGTGTCGATGGCACTTTTTTGACCGGCAAGTACAAGGGTCAGATATTGACTGCTATTGGCCAAGACGGCAATAACCAACTGTTGCCCCTTGCTTTCGCTTTTGTTGAGAGCGAGACCACGGATAGTTGGACGTGGTTCTTTAGGCAGTTGAAAAAAGCAGTTGTCAAGGATAAGCAGAATGTTTGCGTTCTACATGACAGACATGCGGGTATACTCAACGCTATAAAGGCATTAACAAACCCTGGACCAGATGAAGAAACACCGTGGGTGGATCTTCAGAGTCGTTGGTGCATGCGCCATCTAGGTGCTAACTTCTTCTCACAGTTCAGAAATAAGAGTCTCATGAATCTGTTCAAAAAACTCTGCAAGCAGAACCAGGAATGGAAGTACAATTTTCTCCGTGGCAAGCTTGATGAGTTCACGAACAAACATGTTCGGGAGAGGAAAGCTGCACGTACTGCGGCAGTGGCGTTTCATGTAGCCCAAGTAGCGGCACAAGCAGCTACAGGGCCTGCACCGCAAGAAGAAGAACCGATCGGTCTGTGTGATCTGCCAGGCTTTGACCCACCGGGCACGAGGAGAAAGGGTGGACGGTTGATTAAGAATTTCCAGCAGTGGATTTAGCATGAGCCCGTGGAGAGGTGGTCATTGTTGCACGACTCATACGGAGCCAGATATGGCGTCATGACTACAAACCTTGCCGAAACATACAATTTTGTCCTCCGAGGGAACAGAGCCTTGCCATTAACTGCCCTTGTGGAGGGAATTTTCCAAGGCACGGTTAATTACTTCATAGTCAAACGCCAGCAAGCCGAAATGCATATACTTCGCACTCCAAACTCACCCTGGTGTGAAAAGATTACGAAGTACATGGATGCTAAGATGGAGAAGGCATGAACTTTCCAAGTGGTTGCCATCGGAAATCAGGAAAGGAGGTTCGAGGTCCGCTTACCTACCGACAAGTTCGGTTGTGGCAATGTGTTGAGAACGCATGAGGTGAAGATTGGAAATGAAGCATGGCCAACCTGTGAATGCACATGCAACAAACCGAAATTGTTTCACCTTCCATGCTCGCATGTACTTGCTGCTTGTGGGCAGCTTGGTTTGGAAGCAATCTCGTTTGTCTCACCGTACTTCAGTCGTGAAGCTGTCTTGAACACATGGATAGGTGAGATGCAAGGATTCTGAACCATTGGTAATTTCAACACCGTTGAGCCAAGTGAGAGGAGATACATTCCTGACCCAAGGTTACTTCGTCCGGGTAGAGGTAGACGGCAGTGTAGACGCATACGTAATGATATGGATGAATCGGAAGCTGGAGGACCTACCAGGCAATGTTTTCTATGCAACCAATTTGTCCATAGGGATACGAACTGTCCGAAATTTGGACCTGGTGATGCTACGGTACGTGGAAGAGGCAACCGAGGCCGGAGAGGAAGAGGAAGAAACTAGAGTACCTTTATATTTGTAATAAATGCAGACTACGTATCTGCCTCTATGTACTACTCTGTAATCGTGGAACCATTATGTTTGGATTTGTACTCTGTAATCGTCAAAATTGTAATATGTTTGGATTTGTAGTCATTTAATTTTTTTTATTTGGTCATTCTATTATCATTTTAATCTGTCCTTACAGAGATGGCGGGGATGGCGTTGCTTAACCCGGTGGTGGACAACAAGCATCGTGCTAAGCTAATGCAGGATAATGTTCTCCAACCTCTTATCACTCATGGTCAGAAGGATAATTGGCAGATACACCCATTTTGGATCGATCGGTAAGTTTTATTTTTATTTTGCTCATAACATGTATTGGTCAAATAGTTAACAATTTTATGATACATGCAGTTTGACGTGGGCTGGGCTCCTACCCTTTGCTCGCCTTGTTGAGGCGTCTGATGTGACTGGTCGGCTTGCGATGGACCACTGTTTGCTCACCTGCTTGGTGGACCGATGGAGACCGGAGACGCACACGTTTCACTTTCGCTGGGACGAGATGGCTCCTACTCTACAGGATGTCTCCTACCTACTGGGCCTTCCTATAGCTGGTGAGCCCATAGGTCCGTTGCAGGCCCCTGATATGTGGTCTGAGGATATGGCAGACCGATTCCAACATATAAATCCCAACGCAACTGTGTTTCTGCATGAGGATCACGGACCCAAGCTTGATTGGTTGCTTAAGTTCCAGGTTAGTACTACGTCATTGTCTTGTTCCATCCATCACTTCAGCTAACCTTTACCTAACTTGTACAATTATTGTTTTCGGTGCAGATACAGAATTTTGGCACGATCCAGATGTCCGATGCCCAGATTACTAGGAGCCTCGAGGCGTACCTTATGTGGCTGCTAGGAAAAGTGATGTTCACGGAGAACCATGTCACCACTATCAGTGCGCGATACATCCCCATCGCATTGGAGATTGCAAGTGCGACACAGCCGTACCACATCACTAGTCGTAGCTGGGGTTCAGCAGTCTTAGCGGCCACGTACCGAGGTATGTGCAACGCGTGCTTTCTTACAGCGACAAAGTCAGCAATTCTTGGATGCCCTATGCTGTTGCAGCTGTGGTCGTGGGAGAGGTTCCCCATTGGACGACCCGACATTTCGGCTACCGACCCGTGGCCGCTCAACCATTATTTCGACCCGGAGCACATAGACGACCCTACTTTTGGCACACTTTGGACACATCGCAAGGTATGTTCAATAATAGTTTACTAATTATGCTTGTCAATGAGTATCTTCCTGTTTACTTATACAATTTACGTCTTTGTTTTGCAGAGACGATTCGCTCGAGATCAGGTTCGGAACTGCTACCCGGCATTCAACGAGCAGTTCGACGTTCTCTCCGCGGCTTCAGTTATTTGGGAGCCATACTCGCCTGACGCGATCGCGTCGAAATTCCCTGGAGGAATTTCTATCATGTGCACGCGAGATGAAGCATACTGGATGACGAAGTCGAAGATTATCTTCGACGTCAGCGTTGAGGAGATGGCCCAGCAGCGTGTTATGAGGCAGTTCGGTCTGCGTCAGATGTCGGTCCCCCCGCCTATTGATGCGCCTCTACCAGACATCGTCCACCGGTACCTCCATTTCTTAACCACACATTTTTGTTTTAACACTTGTCATCCACAATTATGCTAATGTTTCTTGTCTTGCAGATGGAGCAGGAAGGGAACTAACAGGACTGCGACACAATGGTTGCAAAGAGTGCAACCTTACGTGGCCGAGTGGGTTGATGCGCTGACTCGTCTCTGGGTCGAGGCGCAACCCTTCGATCCGGCGGAGTACGACGAGTACCTACAGTGGTACGTCAGTTCCACAAGGGTTTCTCTCGTTCATCACGCCCAACCGGATGTGATGCCGGCCCCTGCTACGTGGGATATGTACCCCAGCCAGTCTATGTCCGGCTCACGGCAACACGCGGTACAAATAATTAACTTATCTACAATCATTTACCCTTATTTATATTGTCCTTCATTTCCTAAATGTCAATACCACTTTCAGGCTGAGTTGACGTGGGATCTTGGGAATGATATAGACCAGTTAGACCGTTCACTTTCGACCGGGCCTTTGCTTACACGCGAAGAGCATCGGTCTTGGTTGCAGTCCGCTGCCCAGAGAGTGCGACAGATCTACGAGGCTATCACGTGTGTCCGCTCGTCTGACGTTCTCCCACATGCTGCACGACGGCCACCGCATCCGTCCACGCAGCTGCCTCAACGGCGGGCACGGCGTAACGTGCCGCCACCTCCGGAGGCACACCGACAGCACCCGCGTCCACGTGTCGCACCACCTCCACCTGACCAGCCAGGAGGTTCGGGCTGGCAGCAGCAGAGTTACCACCAGGGGGGCTATCAGCAGAGCCCCGCTGGGGGCTACCAGCAGGGGGCCTACCAGCAGAGCCCCACTGGGGGCTACCAGCAGCGACCCTTTTCGGAGTACCAGCAGAGCCCCTGGACCGGCTTCCAGCCTCGTGCACCACACGGTATGTCTATTCGTACTACTACATTTTCATGTATTCAAACTATTTACAAAATAACATGTTACATAAAATTTCTCGATTCTAGCACAATTCGACTTCGACTTGGGGCCTATTATCTCCGAGCATTACTCGGGTGCTTCTGGTTGGGAGAGTCAGCCGGACGTGTTTACCGGTGCGGATGCGGACACCCAGTGGCTCAACATATACAACACTCCTCCTCCACCCCCCACACAGGATACACAGCAGGCAGATGACGGGTCCTTGGTTCCTCCACGAGTCACCCGCCCACCCCATCGGTTTGGATGGAGCACTCCTCAGCCACATCCGCCACGTCGTGGCAGAGGCGATGACTGAGACTCTACTTATGTATCAGAGACATATGTTCGCTATTTTCCATGTACCGTCAGACCTATGTATGAGACATATGTATGCTACTTCTTTCCCTCGAGGCGCGCAACGGTGGCCAGAGAAGACATTATGTATCGTTATGTACTAGACTTATTAGTACGATCTATGTAGCAATATTTGATATGTCCGTAACCGGTAGACATTGGTACGTAAGATAAGATACAACAAACCTCGATTACATACTGATCACACCACACAACAATAGGAAATGCAGGTACAACTACTAATTAATCGATACTCAAAGAAAGATACAACATAACTCAAATTAAGATTCTACCTATCTCCCATCAATGCAGCCTGCACCATCCGCAGATTTAGCACCCTTGCCCTTTGACGATGATTCAGGCTTCTTTCCCGCACCCTTGCTCGATGTTTATGTCTTCTTCTCCTTGCCCTTACGCACTGCTTCAGCCCCCTTTTCCTTTGACGACGGCATGAAATCGTCGTCATCATCGCTGGAGTATACCCAGAGAAATGAACGACCGTACCTCTCACGTAAGTCTTGAGTTCGATGAATCGGCTCATTAGTAACATGCCTATCGAACTTATCCGCAAGCCTCAAGACTTCAGCACGGATTTGTTTTGTGGTCCTATACGGAAACCCATCTCGGCATAGCCTCGCCCCTAGCAAAGCGAGATGTCTCTCACTACCAACAATTTCTTCAAGTGGAACTTCCCTACCATCTACCTTCAAATAGGTGATAATCTTAGCTAGATGCTCGGATGCGGCTATATGAAAGCCGGACACACACTTCTCACAAGGTACAATACACACCATGCTGGCGCTCTGTGAGAGTACCCCGCTTAGCCTAGAGTGGTTTTTATAGGACAATGGTGGCGGGAGGAACAGGCGGGAAACGGTGGCGGGAGAAACGGGCGGGAACCGGTGGCGGGAGAAATAGGCGGGAACGGCTTGCGGGAGAAATGGGCGAAACGTTGGCGGGAGAAAGAGGCGGGAACGGCTTGCGGGAGAAATGGGCGGGAAACTGTGGCGGGAGAAAAAGGTGGCGGGAGAAATAGGTGGGGAAGAAATGCCGGCATGCAGGCCTCGGCTTTCCCTGGGCCGACAGGGACCAATCGGCCAGCTCTGGGCCGACCAGGTTAATGCCAGATCCGTGCAGGCGCGGATGCGGCCGACGAGCCCTGGTCGTCCAGCTCTGGGCCGACGAGCCTCAGTCGACCTCCTCCAGGCCGAGACCGTATTATTTTTAAAATATTCTAAATCTGCGCAATATTTCTCGAAATTTCAATAAAAAAAGTATTATTTTAAAAAAATTAGCCATTTCGGTCGCGCCATAGCTTCAACGTCAACTATGACATTAATTCTAGGTAAACCTTGTTCCGAATCAATCTCTAGATGAGCCTTGGTTGCCTTTCACATGTCGATAACTAACATCACATTGCCCAACAACCTCAACCGCAAGAGATTGCTAGTGGTAGCTATTGCGGTGACTTTCACACCATTGTATGGTGTGTACTGCGTCAATATTGATATAATACTCGTGAAATATTCTTTTCAAATATGACAACTCTAAAACTAGTATAACAAAAATATTTTAGGGTACAAGCTTACATATTAACTATTAGAAGCTAAACATGTACAAAAGATTCAACTTCTTACTCCTTTCAGTGAGAAAACTTCGTTAACGACTTACACAAAACTATTTACTAGTATGATACTAAAAACCATACAAACTCAACAATCCAATAATATACTACCCTTAAGGTTGCTCGGCCTACCGGGATAGCATTAATTATGCTATCCTACATCTCAGCATGTCCTTCGTCGCCTTTTGTCACATATGCGGTGTAGTAGTTGATGCCTTCCACTCCTCTAGAAGTACATGGTTTATCATAGATGATA
Organism: Poa annua; assembly: GCA_026929855.1. NCBI lineage: Eukaryota > Viridiplantae > Streptophyta > Magnoliopsida > Poales > Poaceae > Poa > Poa annua. The sequence goes on along the minus strand of CM049427.1, from coordinate 217,627,332 downwards.
TCCTCCTTCCCATATGGTTAACCTGATTGTCTTTCACAACCCTCTCAAATTTTGAACAAAGTATTGACAACTAGATAGGAATTTCAACATACTTAACAAGATCAAATAGTAGATAACGTATCTAGAATGACCTTGTTACAATGGTGACAGTAAGTCAAAGGGCTGCTGGTTTTGTTAATTATTTATTAAAAAGTACAAATTATTCAGGAAAACTATGTATGTAAGTCTTCACAAGTTATTAGAACGTCAAGTGGTTCCTTTCGTCGTAGCGTTTAGAGTTCTTGCCCAGAACATGTCTCTTTTTACATGTTTTATTTATTGCTACCAAGTGTATATGCACTATTATAATTTGGATTAGTGGGCTTTGACTATCCTCATGGGTCGTGCTTAATCTGCGGGTTTCAGATTTATGGATATGATTATATAATCATGTCATTAGATTTATTGTTTCAGGGGCTAGATCAATGTGGCTAAAAAATCTACGACCTTGGATCAGTTTGACCAAGTCCATGTAAATCTAGATAATCTTAATACTCATGTGGGAATTTCAAATGATTATAGCTAGGTTAGAGGGAAAAAAGATTGTTTCATTAATGTTACTTGAAGAACATGGATCATTGCGTGTTGCCTCATTCACCTCTAAGAATTGGATCACGTCATGTTTGCTTTCCCTTTTTTGCCTTAGATTATACTCCAAAGTTCCTATGTGACGATGTAGATACATTTCCCGCGAATCACTAGACTAGGTATTAAGACTAGTTCTAATTAACTCCTAATAGCTAGATCCAAAAACTAAAATGCATCATGAAATATGATAGCAACCGTTTTTAACCATACTCAACCTTCTTTTTGTTTTGATGTCTTTTTTACAAGAGAAGATGAATAAACTCAAGACAGAGCATATACGTTTTTCTTTATCCACTTTGGTCCCTCATAGAAAAGGTCGTACATATATTGTGGAGGGTTTAAATTATTATAGAAATTTATTAAGATTCTTGATATTTTGGAGCAACCTCCGAGCGACCGAAGCCTCGACAATCCACATTACTAGTAGTTTCAATGACTTTAATGCCATTTAATTATTTTTGGTAGATCAATGTGTCACATGAATCCCGAGAACTTGAATCTAACGTGAAATGTTCTTGTCTTACAAGTCCATCCATGAAAATTTCAAAACCTTGGTTCCACCAATGTAAACGAGCACACGTAGTCAACATGTGCACAACTAACTTGTCCATTGGTTTGTAATCCTCTCACCTTTCAGATGCACGCGACTGATAAGTACTCGCTCCGTATCAACATGTAAAATGTAAGACGTTGTAGCATTTTTTGGTCATGTGCATCTTATACTAAAACATGTCTAGATACATGTGAAAAAAACTAAAACATATTACATTTTAATACGGACGGAGTATACATTATTTTAAAGGAAAACAAAATTGATTATCTAAAAGAAAGCATTGTTGGACATACAGACGTGCTTGTTATAATCCCTTTGAGATTCTTGTTAAGACGACTTTGAATTCTGTTTTTTTTTAAAAGGGGAGTCCCGACCTCTGCATTTGATGCATACGGCCTGACTTTGAATTCTGTAAGACATGTCATATGTCAGGGAGCTCACTCTCCATAAAAACATACAACTATACTAGAGAAAAGATCATCATAGATGATTCACTGTTTATGTTTTTTTTCTTGAAATTACATCCCGTGTACATGGAGTGTGGAGATTTGTGGCTCCCGACCTCCAGTAATCAGTTTATTAAAACTTCTAAAACCATATTTATAAGTTCTGACAAACGTGCAAAATCAAAATTTAAAATAATTTTTGTTCTAAGCTATACAGAATGACAAGTGCATGGATTTGGGTCTACACATTTTCAAATCGCAACAATGTACCTTATTCTGTCATTTTGTGTAGTTGACATGTGATTTTGCATGTTTTTAGGATCCATCGTTAACCACACCCAGATCTCGTGAGTCAAAACGACTTTCCCAAGGGCCAAGTCTCGCACAGTCTCAAGTCGTGTACTGGTACTGGATCTCGATTCCACCGGCGCTCCTCCCCTCTCCCCGTTGGCTGTGGTGCAGTAGAAGATGCAGAGCGCGACGAGGCTGACGCTGCTGCTTTGCGCGGCGTGGGCGGCCGCGCTGCTCTATGGCGAGATGGGCGCCTACTGGGCCGCCCACCTCTCCTGCTCGTGGCCATCCGCATCCTCTTCCACCCCATCGCCGGTCAGTACGACACGTCGTCGATTTGGCCTGGATTGGGAGTTTCTTTTCTGAGAGAATCTGGATGGGGGCTTCTGGCTGGTTAGGGTGCTAGCTGCGGGCTTCTCTTTGTAGCATAGCATTATTACTACCGAATTGTTCGTAAGCACCTATCTATCTCGTCCCGGGGAATAAAAGGATAATCCGACCACCGTTTTGTTAGGTACCAATACCATACCTGAATTTTTGGTGCAATAGCGCGATTTGGTCATGAAGAATGGCAAATCAAGCTACAGTTCAGCAATGAACATTTCATTTCTACTGCCTTCAAACTGCACCGCTTATTATCGGACACCAACCTCCTGTTTGTAGCTTTGTATTGGTATTTCTAGCATTTACTATATCTTATAATCACATTCGACTTGCTTCGCAGGATAACCATGTGAAGATTGCCGTCATTGCTGATCCACAGGTCAGCTTCCCTGCTAGCTCATGTAATTGTGCCAATAAACCCACAGTAGGATAGGACATAGTAGTACACAAAGTATTTTCAGGTATATGTTGCTTCCGTCTGAAAGGTTTCCCCTCGCAGCTTATGGACAGCACCTCCCTTGGTCTACCAGCTAGCTCCGTTGCGCTGCAAGCTGTCGAATTATTCACAGACTTGAACATGAGAAGGTCCTTCCAGTCTGTCATATTGCCGTTCAAGCCCGACGTGGTCTTATTTCTCGGTGACCACTTTGATGGGGGCCCATATTTGTCCGATGAAGAGTAAGGCACGGATGCTGAATTCTTTTTCACCTTTTAATTCATTCAAGAAGTGCACTTCTCAACATTCCATCTGATTCGAGTTGCTAGTTTGGTACCATGTTGATTAGAAACTACGGATTGTTTGTTTGTATGTGCTTTAAAGGATGAAGTTTTATATAAAGTGATATACTTGAAATATGCAATAACAAATATCAAAATTATGGCGTTTGCTTACATGAATGTCTGTTGGACACATGTTGTTTCTCCTTAGCTAATACATTTCCTCTCAAGTGTCATTGTTCTTCTTTCTGTCACTGAATAACCAGTGTTTTCTGAGAAAACGCAAAGCTTTGCATCTCGACGCATTGATAGAAAAGGTAGGTTATATGTAGGGGTATGTACAAAGCCCGGGACCGGACCAATACCACACTGTTGTGTTTACTCCTTTAACTCTTCTGTTGCCATTGTGGTTTAACTCTTGTATCACATTTCCCCTCAAAATTATCACAAGGTTCTATGTTCTGTTATCTTCCTTTCCTAACTAGTGTTAAAAACTTTCAGGTGGCAGGAATCTTTGTTTCGGTTTAAGCACATATTCAGCATGACTGAACAAAGAACAAATCCACATGTCCCAGTCTACTATCTTTCAGGAAATCATGATATTGGTTACTCAGCATTGCATTCAGTTTATCCTAAGGTGATGACTATGCGTTCATCTTTCTGAAATCTGAAGTCATTATTAGATTTACAAAAAAATGTTGCCTCGGATGAGCTTCTTGCCGTCGCTCCCTAAGAATTATTTGCCTTGTTGTTCACGGATTCAATTCTCTGGGGTGAAAGCTCCAAATTTTGTTACTTGAAGCAATTGAACGGAAGTTACTTGAAGCTCCACTTCTTTGTCTTTCCTGCATCGTAAGTGAGTGGAAATAGTAACAGATTATTTGAAGCTTCGCCTAAAGTGAAACAAACTATGAAATGAATCTGCTTTTATTTTTGGAGTAGGTAAAATAGGGTCTTGATGTTTGTTCTTGCTTTTGGAGATATATACAGGTTTGTGTTCTGTGCCATGCTATAAAACACAAAAACAGCTGAAATAAAGTCTTAGATCCCTGTTTGGAACAAAGGAGATTTATATGAAATTGTGAGGAATTATTTGTTTCACGGCACTCATGCACGTGTTTTCTACATCAAACTATCACACCTTCATATGAAGATAAGACTGTTCTCGTCTGCCTCACCCACATCCTTTTGGAGATGTCTCGCTTTTACTGATCTTTGACACGAGCCGGTGCTCTCATCAACTACATATCCATTGATTCAGAAAAGAAATTTAGTGTGCTAGGTGTTATGAGCTTTGGGTATCTTGGTCTTGAATGTTCAGTGATGGCTCTTTGGTTTCTGAAACCTATTCATATTTGTCCTCTCTGCCCTTCATGTCTTTACTGTAGTTAACCAAATGAATTTACACATTTGAAACACTGACTGAAATTAAATAGATAAACTGATTTTGTATGCATTTTTCCTGGTATAAAGTTATTGAGCAGCTTGATGAGCTTAAAAAATACTCAAATCTTTGACAGTGTTGTCCCTAACCTCAGGACTTGGTTCATTTCTGTAAAAAATAACTTTATTTGATCTTTTAGATGTAAGGAGTCCATGAGTTCTCTTTGAACCTTCTGCTGGTTCTTTTCATGACCTTTAATTTCCCAGATTGCTGGCATGTAAATAGTTGTATGTACATTCCCGGTCTCTGTCTCTTGTAAATGTAGTTTATTGATATAAAATTTACTGATGGGCTCCAGTGTTTCCTCAAAATATTATGCAATGCGAACACAAATTGTGGACAGGCTACAACCTATAAGCTCACTATTCTTTTCATGTAGGTTATCAGTCGTTATGAAAAAGAATTTGGACCAAGAAACTTCCATTTTTTATCTGGGAAGGTGGACTTTGTTGTTGTTGATGCTCAAACTCTTGATGGTATGTTACTATGCCTCCAAAGTTTATTTTTGATAGAACTATGCCTCCAAAGTTTTGTATAGCTTGTGCTACAATGAACTACAGTACGAATGAAATCCTACATTAGCAGTGCATTTTAGAATCCAGAATGTGGTTCATGAGTAAGACTAAATTGATTTGCAGTTTCGTTTGATGCTTCTGCTTTGTATAGCTAAATAATTGTTAACATCTGTTTAGGAGGAGCTAAACAAAGCAAAGAAAGAGCCTCTACTTGGGAGTTCATTAAAACGCTATCATCTGGTTTGGCACTGAGTACATAATTATGTATGGTGTTACAGTTACTATCTGATTTACTAGTTTTGCTTCTTTTTGAAGGTAATGAATCAAATCCAAAAGTTCTTTTAACACACATTCCCCTGTACCGCCCTGACAATACTCCGTGTGGCCCACATCGTTCTTCACCTGTTATAAATCAGGTATGCTCTCTCGAAGTGTTTTCCCTCTGCTAGTTTCAAATAAAGAGTTCGTGTAACTTTATTATGATTCTCGTTCGTATGTTATGAAGATAATACTGTTTCATATGTAGCACCAGTGCACCACTTTTGACCACTGATTTATCCTGCAAATTAAAATGCGTTTGTCTTTGCCTTTGTTCAAGCAATTTGACTAACAACATATTTATCTAGCTGATTGGTTTTATATGCTTTCATTTCAGAGGATATATAGTGCTGCTAAGGATCAAGGAATCAAGTATGTCCTTCCTCGAGTAATGCTGTTTTCCTGCTTTTGACTAACATAGCTTGTCAATATTGAATAATGTGATCATCGGACCAATAACCTTAGGATCGTTGAACTCTCTTTGTTCTGGTATATGTCACTGAACTCTCTCAAGCAATAGTTTGTTTTAAGAGCTACTTGTGATATTCTTCTTGCTTCAAGAATTGCTAATGTTATTAGATGTGCTGTACCCAAAAATTCTCTCAAATTTTCTTGGTTGAATGTTACCCTATGCGTTCTCCTGAAACTTACTTTTAGTCAAATCACTTCAAATGGCTGCCTATCAGAACTTTCTCCACATGTTAACATAGGGCGAAGCTATAACAGTTAACATAAGATTCTTTAATGCAGGTATCAGAATTATCTAAGCAAAGAGACTTCTGATCTTTTGCTAAAGTTGCTGAAGCCGGTAAGCCTCTTTTTACAGTTTTCAGAGCTTTGAGTTAAATTTGAAAATATCTTGACTGGTCAATCACTCTGCAGACTCTTGTGCTCTCAGGACATGACCATGACCAGTGTACAGTTGTCCACTCCACTACTTTTGGGCCAGTGACGGAGGTCAGAATTATTTTTTAAGGTTTCTAGCTGCCACATTTCGTGCTTTGCATCTAATAGGACTGTTAATACCACAGCACACCCTTGGGACAATAAGTTGGCAGCAGGGAAATCTTTATCCATCTTTTATGCTGTTGTCTGCTGGGCCCAAGTTATCACCAAATTCAACGGATTTTAGTCATGAGGTTCTCACGAATCTTTGCTTCCTGCCTAAGCAAACTCATATCTATATCGGGTAACGCTTCTTACATGCGCCTGCTGATTGGCTTGCTTATATATCTGCAGATTTACAACTGAATTGTCTGACAAGTTTTTTCTGTCTGCTGTTTCCGCAGCTACATCTTCCAGTTTGTGATTACTGTCCTTCTGCTGGTCTTTTGGCCGACAAATGGTCTCAGTTCTCTTCCTTATATGAACAAATTTGTAAGTTTCATGATGTCTGTGGGTGCTGAACTGAGTTCAAGAACCAAAGAAAAAAATGACGATGAAGACGGCGAATATGAAATGGTTTGGGATGCTGAGGGGTCCATGCATCTTGTTAAAAAGGCAGTGGCAAGAGCCCCCAGCACTAACTCAGACTCCCGAATTGCAGGACGGTATGTGTGAGTGTGATTTCTTTTGGGATAATGCTTTTAAGTACTTCCTTTGTTCCAAATTATAAAACCTGCTTAACTTTTTATGAACGAAATAGCACCTGAGCTAAAGGAAGCTTTAAAAAAAATCGAAAATGACATGTTAAGTTTCAAAAAAAGGTGAAAAAATCCCAGATGTAGATAGTGGTATGATCTACGAGTGCACGGAAGTTTAACTCGAGATTCGTTGTATTGTGGGCTGGGCAAAAATAGCAAATGGGTGGATCTGGGTGGTGAACAGTATATAGTTTCAAAAACTTGAAATTTTGCCCGATTTCTATTTTTTGTGCAGCCCAAAAGACATTGAAGTTTGAGCAAATTTTTTCAATTTTGCAAACTTGTAAATCGTGACACTATCTACATCTGGAATTTTTCTCGATTTTTTATACTAAAAAGTGCTGATTTTGATTCTTTTAGTAAACAAGCTCCATGTAGATCGGGAGCCATTTGCAGTTTCCGATGTATCTAGACGTTTTTTCTGTGTGTCAGTTATTTCAGTCTGTACATACTCCACACTGAATTATCCAAAACCATTTTAATTTTGGAATGGAAGGAGTACTATGTAAGACTGAAACTTGCCTTGTGCTTTTAACTGAAAGATCTCTTTTCATGACAGAGGAAATGCTGTTGCAAGGCCGACTGCAAGAAAGCACCAGCCAGAACCTGATTCATCTGTCCATGTTGATATGGGCTCTGAAACGGCACCAGAAGATGGAGGAAAGTTGCCTCACCCAAGCAAATGGAGTATAAGGAAGATCCTTCAGAGGCTGTTCCGTGTGGTTCAGTCAGTTGTCGTCATTGCCATGCTGAATGTTCCTCTATACATGATGCTTCTCTTTAAGGATTGGGTTGACCGTTGAATTGTTTAGAAAGTCTAGTTCAATCCATGTAGTTCAGTAGAGCAATATCGGCTGGATTTGCTCGCACAATAACCTATATGAAGCACAGAATTTTTGTTGACTGCGTGCATCATGCTAAGCAGAGAACATTTCTCTGACTTTGTTGTCTGATTCAAAGTTGCCAAAAACTATGGAAAAACTGTACAACACTAGTAATACAAGTAATGTATCTATTACTCTTTACTAGTGGAGTCGGTGCGGCATGTAGTAAATTAATGCTAAATTTAGTTTTTTGAATATTTGTATTTTTTGGGATATTTTCAAATTTCATATGTGTAGAAAATTAAGTATAAGTTTCAGATATGTTGGTCAATTTAAATAAAGGTGAGATGTGTAATGCAATATGTGCAAAGGGTTAATTTCTGTGCAAATCTGGATATATTGCTTCGATTGTACTGAATTGCGTGTCAAAAGATATAAATTTGGTGATGACATTCACAAATTCTAATAAAATAGGAATTACAAATTGATTAATCATGTGTCTAATGCAATAGTTGGAAAGGGGTTTTTTTCTGTAAATTTTGATATATTGTTTGCATTTTTCTGAATAACAGGTGGAAAGTTGTCATTTTTAAAATTTTGAAATTTGCTGGAAATAAAAAAAACTGGCATGTGGGACCCACTGGTCAGCGGCATCGGGCAAGGGCTGGCGTCAGGCCCTGACGTCACGCCGGAAGGCGGACGCGGAGGCGCTGCTGAGCTCGCGCCGGAGCTGCACGCATGCGCGTGGGTCTGCGATCGCGTGCATCTTTAAGAGGACGTCGAGGCGAGTCGAGGAGGCCGCGCGGCTGACCAAATGGTCGCCGGAATCGGCGCCGGCGAACGAATCCGTGGCGGCGGACGTGGTGGAGACGATGGCGACAAACCACCGCGACCCCGGACATCTCGGGACGCCATCGGAAGCTAGGAGGTAGAACGGAGGACGGCGGAGCTCGGCGTGGGCTTTAATCGGACCAAGGAGGCGCGGAGAGGCCGTTGCGCGCGGCGACGCCGCCGGCGACCTCGCGGGTCGCGAGAGAGAAGAAGGGGCGAAGGGGAAAGTGCGTTGGAAATTTTACGGAAAAGCGCTCGAGTTTTCTAGAAATTGCATTGAGGTCCCTCGCAGAGTTAGCTTCTGGACCGCGGGTTGGGAGTTGGATTTCTCGTATTCTTTTCTGTAAAATTGCACGGGAACCGGCCGAACCGGATGCGACCAGGTGGTGACCGGGACGTGACACGCTATTGATAGAAATTCGCGGATGAACAGTGTCACGCACTGGAGTGAATCCAGACCGCCCACCGCGCTGATCGGACGGCTGAGAACGCCCGTGTGACGTGGATAGCTGGAGAAGGTGGGGATGTTGGCGCCTTTTATATATAGTAGGATATGTGGCTCGAGAATCCAAACAAAATTGTCGTGGAAGTGTTAATAAGCTAAGTGTGCAGTTTAAACCAGATACCTCCTCCATACCGGTTTATATGATGTAATTAGCAATTCCCTATAACCAATTCATGAGTCTATGGGGTAAGAAAAAAATTTAAATACAATATTTATTATACAAACGGTTTTGCTAGTTCTAAGTCGCCTGAGAACTCACGAGTTCTAAGTCGCGTCCACCACCATTTGATCATGCGTCAAGATGCGTGCGTTTTTCTTTTTTCTTTTCTTTTTCACGTTTTTTCTAGTTACAAGTGGTTTACAACTGAATTTTTTTCAGTTGCAAGTTGGTCGAAACTGATTTTTTTTTAGTTACAAGTGGGTTGTAACTGGATTTTTCGGTTACAAGTGGGTTGCAACTGAATTTTTTTGGAACAATTTTTGAATTTGAATATTTTTTAGCCAAAACTCATGCGTATGTCATGCTTACGTCACCCGACTTAGAACTCACGAGTTCTAAGTCGACTGAGCTCTAGGCACGCCCTTATACAAATGACCAATGACTAGCACATGCATTAGATTAATTAATTGGAGTTTTAAATAAAACAGATGATGATTAGTGGAGTGAAGCAACATGCGTAATGGTTTAATCGCTAAATTACATCCTATACTTTGGAAAATATGGTTTTAGAATTACATCCTATAAACCAGTATGGAGGAGTACTTTCTACAATAGTCCTTTTTGTTTTTATTTTAACAAATTTTGGGAATATAGTTGTGAATATTTATGTCATTTATTGGCTGTCATCATAGAAAATAAAAGTCATGTCTTTGCGATCATGTTTTATGTTATGGGAGCATCCAGAGTAGCCAATGTTTTCATGGAGGCGAGATGGACGACAATGGAAGTATGGACACGACACACATGACCCAATATGTTTTTTTTTGGTTATGTAGGCATCTAAAATACTCCGTCCATATGAGAACCAATGTGTGCACTACCCGACCAATTTCGAAAATTTCCACAAAAAAGTCTGATGAAAGTAAATGAGCAATGTTTTCCGTAAGTTAACTCAAGGAGTCAAGCTAGGCCAGAACAGAACGAGAGAAAAAGAAACATCATTCGCATCTACTCTCTTCATTTTTTAACATACGATGTTTTAGATTTTGTCTAGACTTACATTTACTAAGTGAAAACCAGAAAACTTCCGTTCCCTTCCATCGGATTGATAACACACGGCCTACATCAAAACTAGGAAACGATCCAGCCACTAATCACACTTTTGATGAGACCCCCTCCACTTACCCATTTGATTGAACAAGATAAAGTAAAAAAACACGCCGCCATGAAGTTAGAGACTCGTCCCGAGCCGATCCCGTTGATGCTAACCCTATGTCGGTTGTGTGTCCTATCACAAGCCCTCTTCCTACCCCTCCGGCGGCGTCCACCGGGAATGAAGCTGACTTCATCGCTTAGCAGCCAGAAAAGAGGGATGATTTCACGGTTCGAAGCGCATATTGCATGACCCTTCATAGCTCTATGCAAGCCCATGATCGGGGTGCATCGAGTGGTAGACCGGATGGAGCATGCTATGAAGGAAGAATGACAACTCCCGGATGATCACCTCGTACAACATACATGACCGGAGTGGCTGTTACACCTTCTGACTGGCATTGATGAGGATCAACGGGCTTATATTCTCATGATCCTAGTTTCTTCTTCTTATTGTCTTTTGGCTGTGTGCATCCGTAATACCTACGGTTATTGCGTTGTTGCAGAGGCCGGGTGTAATTGGTATCTCCGTGATATTAATATATTCTCTTTTTCTAAAAATGGCGTATATGGCACGCCCACACAACGAAATGACCCATGATAAACCGTATCCGTCTATTGAACGATCCCGGCGTATCCTAGTTAGTCCTAAATTCTTTGCTACTAATTAGTTCCCTGATGCAAATGTCGCCAAAGGGAAGATGGTGGTAAATCACGATCAAGGTTTCAGAAAGAAGCGCAAGCAAGAGGTCGAGAAGCCAAAGAAAGACATCAAATGGATGCCGCCAGAGCCGGGGGCAGGGAAACTGAATGTTGATGAAGCCTTTGGACGGACGAAAGGGTTGGAGCTGGCATGATCCTCCGGGATACGGCATGGGGGTGGGGGGTGATTTTTGCAGATTGACGTACACTCCAGCACCGTGCACTAGTAGAAAACAGACTAAACGATCAAACAGAAATACCCCATTTGTCCCGGTCGTACTGCAAACCGGGACAGATGAGACTAAAACCCGTCGAGCGCTCCAGGCGACACCCATTTGTTCCGGTTCTAGCCATGAACCGGAACAAATAAAGTAGCACCCGCCAAGCGCTCTAGCGTACACCTATTTGTCCCGGTTCGTGACTGTAACCGGGACAAATGTCATGGTTTCAGTTACGCGCGCGCGGAAGCTGAGCCATCGCCGCGTTTTTTCGACGCGCACGGAAGACGAGCGGAAGTACGGCGCCGCCGGCGATTACTCTGCCCTCCGGCGATTAATTCCTCTGCTCTCCGGCCGGCGATTCATCTGCCTCTCCGGCGCTATAAAATGGTACATTACGGCTCCTCCACACACCATCTCTCCGGCTCCTCCACACACACCATCTCTACTCTCTTTTCTCTGGCCCTATGGAGCCACTCGCGCGTCCGCCTCGGTCCGAGTTGTACTACTATAAGAAGGAAGGCATGCGGTTCAAGGTGTGGGTCACCCTTCGTCTGGCGCATGGAGAAGTGGATCCGCGACGTGAAGAACTACTTCCTCGACGCCGCTCCGATCAAAGCCGTTGGATTCGATTGCGAGTTCACCGACCCTCGACGGAAGGATACTCCGCAGCGCGCCGCCGTCCTTCAACTCTCGGTGGCGACCGAGACTCTTGTCTTCCAAATTTGCGAAGCTGATCGGGTGACACAGGTCCTCGTGGATTTCTTAGGTGATGAGACAATCAAATTCTACGGCGTGGCAATCCATAATGACATGAAAATGCTAGCCTACTATGGAATTATTATTCGGTCCATGGTCGACCTGCAGAGGGATCGCCGAAACCCTACCGGCAATTTTACTCGGAGTCTCTATGCTCTCTCTAATGCGGTCATTGGGACAAATCTTGAGAAGAAGAAGAAATACAAGAAGAAAAAGAAGAAGAAGAAGAAGAACAAGGACGACGACAAGGAAGACACGTTAGAAGAAGACCTAATTTTCGGATGGGCAACGTTCCATTGAGCTACGATCAAGTCGTATATGCTGCTTTAGACGCTCGCCTTGCCTTCGAGATTGCACGGAAGTGGGATAGTCTACGCGGCTATAATACTGAGTACGATCATCTTAATGTCGTTGATGAGTAGACTATCTATGTATTCGGTCACGCAAAAATTCTGTGTGCGCGTGTTCTCATGCATTGACCGAAATATATTCCAAAGTTTGCAAAAGTTATTTAAAACAGAAAACAGAAAATGGTTTTGTATTAATTATTCAAATTCAAACACTTTTCATATTCATAGTTTTTCCAAAATCTAAAGTTTGCAAAAGTTATTCAAAACAGAAAATAGAAAAAAAACAGAAAAAGAAAATGAAAAAACCCCATCTATCCCGGTTTCAATCACAAACCGGGACAAATGGGCCTCCTTGTTGTCCCAGTTTGTGGCTGGAGCCGGGACAAAAGGTGGGTGCCTATATATACTGATCAGCAGCCCCCTCACAAAACCATTGGAGGCATTTTTTTTTTGAAATGGAAGGAGGGGGTGTGTGCTAGTCTATTTTTTTAAGTATGCATGCAAGGTGTTCGATGAAATGCTCGAGAGAGTTCACGAAATGATTTGATGTACACTTAAAGAAGTTTATCCTTCTTTTTGATCGAGGTTAAATTTTTTTCTCATTTCATTTGTCATTAATTGATACCGTGCATGTTCAGTGGTTATTTCTCGTTGGTCTGTAATGATTATTGATATAGTTAATCTTATAATGCAGATGGACCGAAAATGGATGTATGGTGACCGACGCACTGCCGAGTACATGACGGGTTTGCGTAAATTTCTCGAGAAAGCACAGGCCCATAGTACCAATGGTTTCATGTGTTGTCCATGTGTCAACTGTCAGAATAAGACAGATCACCCAAGCGTGAGAACCCTTCAAAGTCATCTTATTCGGCATGGTTTCATGCCCAGCTATAATTGTTGGACGAAGCACGGAGAAAAAGGGGTTATGATGGAAGACAATGAAGAAGAGGAAGATGATGACAACTATCCTATGTTCCCGGAGTATGGAGATTCTACAACGGGGGAAGCTGAAGATGAAGAGGCACCAGATGAGCCCGCTGACGATCTTGGTCGGGCCATTGCTGATGCAAAGAGAAAGTGCGGAACTGAAAAGGAGAGGTTGAAGTTCGACCAGATGTTAGAGGATCACAAGAAATTGTTGTATCCAAGTTGCGAAGATGGTCAGAAAAAGCTGGGTACCACACTGGAATTACTGCAGTGGAAGGCAGTGTGGTGTGACTGACAAGGGATTTGGAAAGTTGCTGCAGATAATTAGGAAGATGCTTCCAAAGGTCAACGAGTTGCCCGACAGCACGTACGAAGCAAAGAAGGTTGTGTGCCCTCTAGGATTAGACGTGCAGAAGATACATGCCTGCCTTAATGACTGCATCCTCTACCGCGGTGAGTACGATAATTTGGATGCATGTCCGGTATGCACTGCATTGTGGTATAAGATCAGACGAGATGACCCTGGTGAAGTTGAGGGTGAGCGTCCCCGGAAGAGGGTTCCTGCCAAGGTAATGTGGCATGCTCCTATAATACCACGGTTGAAACGCCTGTTCGCGAACAAAGAGCATGCCAAGTTGTTGCGATGGCACAAAGAGGACCGTAAGAAAGACGCGATGTGCAGACACCCCGCTGATGGGTCGCAGTGGAGAAAAATTGAGAGAGAGTTCCCGGAATTTGAAGATGACGCAAGGAACTTAAGGTTTGGTCTAAGTACAGACGGCTTCAATCCGTTTGGGGAGCAGAGCAACAGTCATAGCACATGGCCTATGACTCTATGTATTTATAACCTTCCTCCTTGGTTGTGCATGAAGCGGAAGTTCATTATGATGTCATTGCTCATCCAAGGCCCGAAGCAACCTGGCGACGACCTTGATGTGTACCTCAGGCCATTAGTTGAAGAACTTTTACAGTTGTGGCGGGAAGAAGGTGTACGGGTGTGGGATGAGCACAAACATGAGGAATTTGACCTACGAGCTTTGCGTTTTTGTAACAATTAACGATTGGCCTGCTCTTGCTAACCTCTCAGGGTAGTCGACCAAGGGGAACAATGCATGCACACACTGTTTGGGTGAGACTGAATGTTTATATTTGGATAAATGTAAGAAGTGTGTGTATCTGGGGCATCATCGATTTCTTCCGATCAGGCATACCGCAAGGAAGAAAGGCAAGCATTTTAAAGGTGAGGCTGATCACAGTAGGAGGCCTATCAACCGTACTGGTGAAGAAATATTTGATATGGTCAAGGATCTAAAAGTAATCTTTGGAAAGGGTCCTGGAGAACAACAGGTTCCGAAAGACGCTAACTGGCACGCACCCATGTGGAAGAAAAAATCTATATTTTGGGAGCTACCATATTGAAAGGTCGTAGAGGTTAGATCTGCTATCGACGTGATGCACGTGACGAAGAATGTTTGCGTGAACCTGCGAGGCTACTTGGGCGTGTATGGGAAGAAAAAAGATACAGAGGAAGCACGGGAGGACCAGAAACGTGTGAAAGAACGAGACGGCCTAAGTCTCGAACACTACGAAGGTCCTGCCAGCTACTGAACGGGAATCTGGCACCTAGAGGGGGGGGGGGTGAATAGGTGCTATTACAAATTTTAGGTCTTTTCAAATTTAGGCTTAACACAAAGGTAAATTCTCTAGATATGCAACTATGGTGAATTTACCTAAATGACAATCTAAGCAATAACAAGATAAATAAGCTAACAAGGCAAGCAAGTAAGGGAGCAATGATAAGGGGAACCGAGTGAAGCACGCGGAGACGAAGATGTAATCCCGAGTTCCACCCAAGGGTGTACGTCTCGTTTGGAGAGGTGTGCGCTACCACAACAGGTTAGCCGCAACGCCACAAAGGCTCACCTTCTTCTCCGATGAACTCAACCACAAAGGTTGCGAGTCCACCTTCCACTATTGATCCCCTTTTAGGGCGGAGATCGAATCCCTTACAAACGCTTGAGGCACGCACCCACAACTTAATTGGGGGCTCTCAATATGACCACAAAAGGTCAAGGACCACAAAAGGTCAAGGCAACACAAAGATTACAACAATGGTGAACTAGGTTTTCCCACCGGAAACCCTAGCCACAAAATTCCCAAAGTGAATGGGGAGGAAATGCAAATCCCTTCGGTGAAGATGTAGATCTGGGCCTTCTCCTCCAAACCTCCAAAGATCAACGAATTTGGGTGGAGGGATGGGGAGATCTTGATGATTTGAGCTTTCAAGAATAGTAGGAGAGAGAAAATCTGAGAGCTGGCTGTTCTTGAGTGAGTGAGGGGGTATTTATACCCCCTCCCAAAATCTGGCCGTTGGCTGCCTCGAGTACCCGGAAATTCCGGTATAAGTGACACCCGGAAATTCCGAGTCACTCGGAATATCCGAGTCCGTGAAATATCCGAGTTGAATTTCCGGTTGAGATCAGAACGTCTTTGACATCTTGACTTAGCCAAATTTCTGAGGGTGACTCGGAAATTCCAAGTCAGTGAAATTTCCGAGCTGAATTTCCGGTTGAGATCAGAACGTCTTCGACATCTTGACTTAGCCAAATTTCTGAGGGTGTCTCAGAAATTCCGAGTCAGTGAAATTTCCGAGCTGAATTTCCGGTTGAAGTCAGAACCACTTTCTCTTCTTTCCTTAGCCAAATCTGGAGTGGTTTTCTGGGTGACTCGGAAATTCCGAGTCAATGAAATTTCCGAGTTGAATTTCCGGTTTGAGTCAGAACCACTTCCTGACTTTTCCTTAGCCATTTTTCTGTTAGATATAGGATACCCGGAATTTCCGATCCTGGAAATTTCCGGCTCCAATATTCCGATTATGGGAAGAATTCTAGAAACTCCTTTTCTCTATATTTTGGCTTTGGGATATGTGGTGTGCAACTCACACAAACTGAAATACTTAGCAATATGATTAGCACATCATTGGTATTGTTAACTAACACACAAAACACTAGGGATTAAGAAATGTTCTTTCAATCTCCCTCTTTTTGGTGTTAGATGACAATACCAAGATTTGCAAGGAAACAAAATGCAATATCATGTATTTGACAGAAAATAGCTCCCCCTAAACAAGTGCATGTATGAAACACAATAAGACAAAGGATAGGAGCAATTTTATAATAACAAACACAAGATATCACAAAGGAGTAAGGAGAAAAAATGTAAGGTAATGGTAGCATTTGAGACTAGATAGATTTTCATACCTTGTATATATAGGATATGAAGAGAATACCAACACAATAAATTTGAAGTCTCAACCATATGATAATGATATCATAACATTGTCTCAATACACATAGTCCACACATAGATAATAAAAGAGTTCAACAAATAACCACAAATAAGATAAATGGACACAAGAGCAAAGAAATGGTAAACACATATGTTTGTGCCCGAACCCCTGCAAATCCCCGAAGTCCTACTAGAGCAACTTCTCCCCCTTTGGCATCTAAACGCCAAAAAGGAAGAGGAGCGATGCTACGTCCCGTGAAGGTCTTCAGTCCGAGGGGGTCTCCTCATCATCATCATCAGCCTCATCATCATCATACTCTGCCTCCTCCTCATCATCATCATAAACATGTCCAGTGGTGTACGAGCTGCCGCCAAGGTCATGGTCAATCTGAGTCCAAGAAGCTAAAGAACCTTGGTTCCACTGAGCAAAGGTCAGGGGATCAGAGAGATCTGCAGGAGCAGGAGAGCCAGACACATGATGAAGGATCAAGTATTGATTGTAGGCCAGCTGACGCCGATCCTTGTAGGCAGTGTATTGCTCCTTGTGGATGTCTACATTGATGCACATGATGTTGCGTTGGAACCAATTCAGCTTCTTGACCTGCGCATGAGTGGCCGAGACATAAGTAGGAGAAGCAGCCCTCCTAGCATCACCCATAAAAGATCCACCCTGAGCTGAGCTAGAAGAAGGCCTAGGAGGAGGCTTGACCACTGTCTTCTTCTCATATAGTTTCTTGAAGTCATGCGTCTCCAACTCATCGCCACTGAAGTTATAGTCAGGAAACTTGAACTTGATGAGTTTCATGATGTAAGGAGCATAGGGGATAGTGACTCTGGTGGTCATGGCTTCATACATCTCACTGTAGATGTAATCCATAACATCCACACTCCAGTCTTCATCAGAGCCAGGGTCCTCCACAATGCGGTTGGCATGAAGGAGCAAGTTGCATAGAGGGGTCACCACATTGTCGTTGTTGCCACCACTTGGTGCAATGTTCTCACGGAGGATGCGCACAAGGACATCATAAAGAGGGAGCAAGTCTCGAGAATTGCCGGCTGTGGCTCCCTCACCATATAAGTGCACGGTCTGCTTCTTGTTGAGCTTGTAAGGGTGGTGCATGCGATAGCCTTGAGGATTGTCACCATCAAACTTGTAGCCCAAAACCTTGGCAAACTCCTCAAAGTTGGACTCACAGAAAGATTCACCAGTCATCCACTTCATTGTCTTCTTTGAGTCACCCTTCATCACAAGAGTGGCAAAGAACTGCATCACATGCTGAGAGTTGTAAGGGCAACGAGTGAGCTGTAACATCCCAACATTTTATAATGTTCAAAAATCACTAAAATTTAAAACTTTTGTTTTGATTAAAATAAAATATTAAAATGCATAAGAAAAATAACTATAAAAGACTTCAACCAATTTGAAAAAGTCTTTTATTTCAAAATTCCCAATGTGTCATTATTTTCAAAAGTTATTTCCAATTAAACATTTCATTATCCATTGTATTTCAAAAACCTTAATATGTAATTTGACAAATGTTTTATAAAGTACAAACCATTTTATTTTAAGTAAATAGTTTACTTATAAGTAATTGATTTCAACCACTTAGCCATAACTATTCATAAATTAAGTAATATTTATAAGTGTTCTTTTAAACTAATTAAAACAGGATCTATTTGCCAAAAGGTTTTCATTCTTTTAACTAAGTTCAAAACATAGTTTTAGAAATTTCAAGTCTATAGTTATAACTTTAAAACTTCATGGATTTAAATTAATGAATATCCAAATAGGCATTTCATTAGCTTAAAATGATTATCATTTATTTTCAAAACATGAAATGATTAATATACTCTATTTAAGGAATACATTGAATCCAAAATCTTTTCCAAAGTTGTTTTAGCAGGTTTTCCATATGATTTACCATAATATAAAATATAATGATGCACAAAATAAAAATTGAATTAAAATTGAATCCAATATATTTCCTATTACTTTAAAAATATTTATATTCTATTATTTTACAATTATACCAAAATAGAAATGAATGGTTATGGAAAATGAATTTAAATGACTTAAATTCAAACATATTTGAATATGGGTATTTTACAAATTTTATTTAGCCAAAAGAAGATTTAATTTAAAATATATTCTCAAATTTGACTTTAAGTGTCAAATTTGTATTTAATCAATATTTCAAAATATTAATTTTCAAAAATGTTCAAAACATGCCCACAACTGGTTTAACACAAAGGTATTGATTTTACAAATTTTTAGAAATTAATTTGACATCATTTGGACATTTAAATCAAAAGATATGAATTAAATAAATAAAACAGAAAAGGAAAAAACCTGCTGACGTCAGCGATGACGTCACGCCTTCTTCAACCTCCGTCCGAAAATCTCGCCCCCGATTCCTCTCCAAATTATGGCGAAATCGTCGGGCAATTTGTTCCCTCTCCTGCCCTATACAATTCCCAGGATCTCCTCTTCGTTTCCCCTCTCAAACCCTAGCCTATTGCGCCGCCAGACCGCCACACGAGCTCGCCGGAGTTCCTCTACTCCGCCGCCACGTTCCTCTCGATTCCGTCACGGTGAGACCTCCCCCGAGCCCTTGGTTCTCTCCTCACCCTCCGCCGTCTTCGTGCGCATCTCCTAAGGCCCGCGTTCGAATATTTTGTGCAGTGATTTGAGCACCCCGTGCACGACCGGATCCCGTCGTAGCGCCGCCGCATTTCCTCCGTCGCTCGTGGCCGTTCCAGGAAGAACGAGTCGACTCCGCCACCACCATCGCCTCCAGCGCGCCGCGCCGCGCCTCCTCATCGCCTCGCCACGTCCGGGATGTCACCGGAGGCACCGGAGCATCCCCGCCCGAGCCGCCGCCGCCGTCTTCTTCGCCTCCGGCCACCCCGCGCCGCCGGTGAGCACCATCCTCTCTCTGAGCCCTCCGATCTTCAACGTACGGCGTGGATTAGAAGTTTAAAACGAATCGGTACCGGCCGTTTAGATCCGTCTGATCCAGATCCAACGGCCCAGATCGGATCACTTAACCACGTCAGCATGCCCAGTCAGCATCCTAGTCAGCGCACAGTCAGCGCCAGCGTGG
The DNA here is from genome assembly GCA_026929855.1 of Poa annua. Classification (NCBI taxonomy): domain Eukaryota; kingdom Viridiplantae; phylum Streptophyta; class Magnoliopsida; order Poales; family Poaceae; genus Poa; species Poa annua. Next base: position 217,607,571 of record CM049427.1, on the reverse strand, counting down.
AATTTCTTTTTCTAATTAAATTAAAAATGGCAGTTTTGCAGAAAAGCCCTTGTCTATTCAAACTATCATATCTTTTTCTCTGTTTATTCAAATTCAAATATTTTTATATATCTGGAAAGCCCTCGACATGTAGAATATTATGGATCTGCCAAAATTCAAATTTGACTTAGTTTAAAATATTCAAATTTCAAATGGTGAATTTGAGTATTTTTGTCATAACTTTAAATCTGTAAATTAAAAAATTGCAACTAAAATTGTTTTAGAGACCTTGGAATATTTGTAAATTGATGCCACTGCTATAAAATAATTTTGAGTAATAACTGAATGAAATCATAATTATATATGTAATTTGAATAGTTTGAGTATTTTCAACATAACTATTAATAAAAATATTATTTTTGATTAAATTAAATTGCTATGAATTTAATTAAATGTTCCCTGTCTTTTAACACTATTTTATAAAAAAATATTATAAAAATTTAATCATAGAAAACTTAATCTTATAATTTTTCCTTTTATTATATTTTCCAAAAATAGAAATTAATTAAATTGCATTTATAGCCAAATGCATACCTTATAAATATCACAAATTTTGTATGATATTTCTTAGGATTTAAAAAGTGCATTGCATGCATAACTTATTTCACATATAGATATATTTCCCATAGGAAAGCTCTTCATTAGTTTTCTCTAAGTTAGGAATATTTCCAAACTTATTCTGTTGGTAAAAGTGCTATGCACTAGACACTTAGTATTTTCAACATGGAGCTAGAAGACCAATGAAGGACTTAGCCAAAACAAGACTTCAGAAGTATCTCCAAGGAGTAGAAGCACTTAGAAGAAAGATCAAGAAGAAGTTCATGAAGACCAACCAGAAATATTTTCTAAGTCTTGCTTCCTCTTTCCTTCTTTTCTCCCTCCTTCTCTGAGACTTCATGAAGACTAAGTAAATCCAAGACCAGCCTAGGTGATACAAAAATCATCAAGCCTGAAGATTATTCAAGTCAACCAATAATTCAACCAAGACATCACCAAGGAGAATATTACAAGTTTGGAGATGAAGCCTGGAAGATCAACTACATCTTTCTTTCTATCTTTTCCCTCTTTCCTAATCTTGTCTTTCACATTTGACATAAACAATTTTTGATCATGATATTATCATCTTGAAGTTTGTTGGATCCTAGCGGCATAGTGAGATGAAGCGGCCTGGAGACAAACCTTACATGTCCACGTACATGAGACCTGTTCCACAATTTAAGTGGCTGGCCGGGTGTCTGTCTCTCTCACTATAGTGAATATCCAATTTACAAAGAGTTGATAATAATTGTTGATCACCTCGAAGAATAGAGCTAGTATTTTCTCTAAGTATTTTGCACATCAAGACTAAGTCATTAGAGTGCTTATTCAAGATGATATAAAACAAAATATTTTATTCAACTTATGACCTTAGTCCTTAGTCCTTTTGGACCAACCTATTTGCCTTGCATTAACTTAAAAGATTTTCATGGCATGAAAAAGCATTTCTAGCCCTTAGGAATATTTTGCACATCATGCATAAACATATTTTCCTTAGAAAGTTTTATAAAACTTGTTTATTAATCTAGTATGTGTTTGTATGCATTGTGTAGTTGTGCTTGCTGTTGATTGTTGAATTGTTGCTTATCTATACTGTTAGATTGAACGGAGAGTCCCGAGTATCGTTGAAAAGAGTTGTGAACAACGACAACATTCAAAGGCAAGTGGCACACCTCATAAACTTCCTATTATTTCTATATGCATTACTTAGTGTATTTTTATATGCATGTGTAGGATAGTAGTGCTATGCTAAACCTGTGTAGAATTCCCTTACTCCTGTGTCTAGGTTCCTATATAATACTTAGTAGATGTATTGATGCTATGCAATTGATGAAAAGTTTTACAAAATGTTAAGTGACTACTCAGGGTTGTGCTCATGGTTGTCGTCGCCTAGGATGAATGTCTATTCTACTTAGGGCAGTGAGCATGGTGATTTTTACCTGAGAGTGCACATCCACTAAGTTAATGAAACTCCTGGGTGGATTGGTTGTTAATGGTGGCGAAGTTGAGTGGCTACTCCGGTCCATGTCTATGGTTCCTGGAGTACGTGCACTTGTGGATGGCCACCCAGGGAACAGAGGAATCTGAAGAACTCCGAGTGACGATTGCTTCCAGTGCAGCCATTGCCATATGGGCTCTGGCTTGATCAATTATGCTGCATGGACTCTCTTCGGCTTGATAAGCAGATGTAGGGGGATGTTAGGTGGAACGGGTCAAGCCAGAGTGGGAGGGAAAATGCTTCTGAAAGATCTCGTCTCATTCTTCTCCTTTCCTTATCACAAATGGTGTGTAAAGGACAATTTGGGTTGAATGGGTACAATGGTGAACGTGCACAACCTCTGCAGAGTGTAAAACTAAGTACTTAGCCGTGTCCCCGGTACGGACAATTTGAGCAGCTGATCACGGGCGTCAACGGAGGATTCCATCATTCCAACTTCAGAAATAAAACTTGATGGGTGAACAAGGGAAGATGAGATTTATGGTTTTCATGCCATACTTGTCTTAATTTGAGGAAAGTGTTTTCCAAAGAGATAGGAAAAATTGGCTTTATGCAAAATAGCGTTGAACTCCACCAGCCAAATATGCATATAGGCTATAGAGTTATTCCATTAAGTGTCCACCATAGTGTCACTTGCCAGACTCCATTTTTAATGGAATCTGACCCACGTTGTTGCAATATTTTTCTTATTGCAGATTGATTAAATGACGAGTGAGGTTTCGTTTAAAGGTTTCGAGTCTACAACCAACATGTTTTCGCCTGTGGCAACATGAAGTGATTGGACACCCATTGCTATTGTATTTCCGCTGTGTACTAATTAAAAGCTAGCTTTATGCTATGCAATTTGTATTAAATATTTTGTAAGTCTGGATCATCGATGTAATAAAATTGATACTTTGTTGTGATATTACATCGTAAACTGTGTGTGCAAACGAATCGATCCAGTGATTTGCACTATCCACGGGTATCTGCCTTATTTAAAGTGCAAGTACGCTACATGAGCACTAGCCTCTCCAAGCCCATAGTCTTGACCAGATGTATAGCTTCAACAAAGGAGGCTTTCTTCTGCAGAGTTGCAAGGTCAAACGGATGCGTAGGTCGAATGGGCTTCGACAAAGAGTAGTAGAGGTCCACGAGTATGTGCTTTTGCTCTTGACCCCAAAAGCTGCGATCATCCAGAGAGTTGTCCCTTGGCCTTAGGTACCAATCCCCTTGTCTGAGCTGAGAGTATTCAACAGAGTTCATCTTTGAATAGTTCTGACGTTGAGGAATAGGAGCATTCTTCCTTTTCTTGGATGGTGGCTTGCTAGCAACAGCTTTCTTCTTCCTTTGAACAGGTGGATTGCTTGAGGAGGCAGGACCCTTACCCTTGTTGACAGGGGTCTTGTGAACAGGTGCCCTTGTTGCCCCAGCGAAGGACGGACTCCCACTAGAACCTGTGAATTTGAACATAGTGGGTAGCAAAAGGTAAGTACACACAAGTCAGGAGAGGATACACACATTAGGTAGGCATTTGATGAATCATAGTAGTTAAACATGAGTTAATGTTAAAACTGCAGTGTTCAGCTCGGAAATTCCGATTCATACATAACCGGAAATTCCGAGTCAGGCTGAGTCGGAAATTCCGATCTTAACAGAAACAGTGCATATCTGAGATTGACTTGGTCTAAAACTAGATCGATCCGACACAATGCAAAACTAATGTATGTAGATGGCAGGGAATGATGCTAGGAACAATCTCTACCAAGCAAACTTGAAACAAATAACTCCACATCAAAGATCCTAGTGCAAGCACTTAAGGAAGAGGAAAAGTGAAGTTACCCTCATCCATTGAGGCCATTGCTTGGAGGAGTGAGTTCCCGGGGCGGAGGAGGAGCAGATCCGGCCGAGAAAGAAGTTCCCCGGCGGTCGGAGTGCTCCGGAGGGATCTTGGAGCAGCAGGGGCGGCGGTTGGAGGAGAGGGAGTTCGGGGGGTGGAAGAAGGGCACAAATGAGCCCTTCACCCCGAGCCTGCCCTTATATTTTTTAGACAAACCGCCCGATCGGAATTTCCGGGTGTAACTTACACCGGAAATTCCGGGTCACCGGATATTCCGATTCATAATGAACCGGATATTCCGACCTGCTGAACTAAAATCCCAGTTTTCAAATGGATGACTTGTGTGCAATAGAGAGAAATGTTTTCAGGGGGAAGTAGGCTTGGGATAGATTTCCAAACTGTCATTGGTACACCATACTCAACTCACAAGTACCAAAACGAAACATAAAGCGCCAAGTTGAGTAGGTTTCCCACATGCATGAAAAGGAGGGCAAATAGCAACAATAAGCTCCAAATAAAACCAACTCTTCAAAGAGAAGAGGTCGGTGGCCGAGGCCACCATGTAGGAGTGTATGGCATGTCACCACGAAGATGTATCTTGGGTACATAACCAATACTCGTCGTTTTAGCTCATTAGTCATAGGAATGAATATAGAGATAAAAGAACACTTGCTATCGGCATAATGGGGGGGAGGGATGGTCCAATGTATTAGGACCGCACTTCCCCTATTTCCATGCCTACATCTGAACAAGATAAGATGCAATTACGCCCTAGGTGAGTGTGCAAGCGATCAAGCTAAGGACCTCGAATCAATGATATTTAGCTCATTCCTCAAAAAGCAAAACCTTCCTTCCTCAAGGGGCTTCGTGAAGATATCCGCCAATTGATCCCTTGTGCCCACATATGATAAGTCAATGTCTCCACGGGCCACATGATCTCTTATGAAATGATGGCGGATCTCAATATGCTTGGTTCTTGAATGTTGCACCGGGTTGTAGGCAATCTTGATGGCACTTTCGTTGTCACATAAAAGAGGCACTTTGTCGCAATCGACTCCGTACTCCTTTAAAGTTTGCCTCATCCATAGCAACTGAGTGCAACAACTTGCGGCGGCAACATACTCGGCTTCGGCGGTGGAGAGAGATATGCAATTTTGCTTCTTAGAAGACCAACTCACCAAGGACCTCCCAATAAATTGACAAGCACCGGAGGTTGACTTCCTATCATCGTGATCTCCCGCCCAATCGGAATCCGTGAACCCACATAATGAGAAATTTGCATCCTTGGGATACCACAATCCATAAGTTGGGGTATAAGCCAAATATCTAAAGATTCTCTTGACCGCCACATCATGGCTTTCTTTAGGAGCCGCTTGATATCTTGCACACACTCCTACGGCTAGCACTATATGCGGTCTAGATGCACAAAGGTAGAGGAGAGATCCAATCATGGAGAGCTATACCTTTTGATCCACATCCTTACCCTTAGGGTTGAGCTCAAGGTGGCATTTGGTTTGCATTGGAGTAGAGGCACCCTTGAGATCAAGAAACTCATACTTCTTGAGCATGTCTTGAATGTACTTTGCTTGGTTGATGAACGTTCCTTCCCTCAATTGTTTGATCTCAAATCCGAGGAAGAACTTCATCTCACCCATCATAGACATCTCAAACCTGTCAGTCATAAGCTTAGAGAATTCTTTGTTAAATGCTTTGTGAGTAGATCCAAATATAATGTCATCCACATATAATTGACAAATGAAAAGCTCTCCATTAACTTTCTTAGTGAAAAGTGTGGGGTCGATTTCCCCAACTTGGAATCCACGGTCTACAAGTAGTTCTCTAAGGTGCTCGTACCACGCTCGTGGGGCTTGTTTAAGGCCATAGAGTGCCTTATCCAACTTGTGGACATGGTTCGGATACTTGAGGTCTTCAAACCCCGGTGGTTGCTTAACATAAACAAGTTCATTTAGTGGACCATTTAGAAAAGCGGATTTAACATCCATTTGTTGCAACTTAAAGTTATGATGAGAGGCATAGGCAAGAAGAATACAAATTGACTCAAGTCGAGCCACGGGCGCGTAGGTTTCTCCAAAGTCAATAGCTTCAATTTGGGAGTAACCTTGAGCCACCAATCTTGCCTTGTTCCTTATCACCATGCCATGTTCATCTTGCTTGTTCTTGAAAATCCACTTGGTGCCGATAACATTGCGGCAATCTTTGGGTCTTTCCACCAACTTCCACACCTTGTTGCGCTCGAAGTTGTTGAGCTCTTCATGAAGGAGATATGCCCTAGAGGCAATTAATAAAGTGTATTCTTTATCATATCTCGTTTGTTCATAATAGGTTTTTGTGTCATGCTGGAACCGTATTAAGCGGAAACATTAATGCGGGTGTGATACGTAAACAACCAGGTCCCTAGTAGCCTCTACTAAGACTAGTTTCGTTGCGCGATTGATGATCGAGGTTTCCCGGTCATGGGGCATGGCGCCGGTCGGCAATGAGAGTCATATCGCTGGAGAGTGATGTGATGGACATACCCAGATTTGGAGAACATAGTCGTTACACCTTTGACCGTGAGATCAACTCTTATTGATATTCCCCGAAGATACTTTGATTGCACCAAACGTCGTATCTTATTTAGTATGACAATAACGGTGATACTTTTGGGTATTGGAAAGGAGTATTGAGACGAGGGGTCAAGAGCGGGATTTGCCAGTCCGCATAGCAGGATAGATACTCTCGGGCCCACTCGGTGAGATCATGTCTAATGAGCTTGCAAGCATGTGACTAGGTCACGGAGACATGAGATCATGAACGAGTAGAAGATAGCGTCGTCGGTAACGAGGTCGGGATTAGGTATGGAGATATCTATGGAGCGACGCTCGGACGTGCTAAGTATCGCTATGGCAAAAGGTCTAAGACTTCACGTTCAGGTTTGATAGATGAAAGTCATTCGTTATATCTCAGGGATTAATTCATGGGGTCCAGGCCTACGGATTAGTCGTTGATCATTGAGGAGTCTTGATCATACCTGATATTATATCGAACCGCTAGGGTAACACACTTAAGGGGTTTCGACAAGACAACCGGAAAGGAAGGAGATCACCGGGAACGTCCCGAGAGAGGTCCGATGGAGATCGGGCAGCGCCGAAAGAGTTTTCGGAGCTAGGAAATATTATATATATTATGTTTGATATTAATTAGTGTTATTAATATGCAGATATGGTTTTATATATTTATTTTCGAATTTATTAAGGCAGATTTCCCTAAATGGGCCTTCCGGACGAAAGAAGGCCCAAGAGGGGAAAATTCCCTAGGGGAATTCGGTGGGGGCCAGGAGGGCCGGCCTAGGTGGGCCACAAGGGGCCCACCAAGGGGCCGGCGCACCTCCCAAGCTGAACCAGGCTGTGGGGGGTTAGTCCCACATTGCCTGGCTGGCAAGGTTGGCTCCCCTTGGGAGCCTATATAAGAAGGGGCACCCCCAGCCTTTTAATTCACCAATTAATTCCTGATTTCTCTCTCGATCTCGTGGTTCCCAAGTCGGAGCCGCGCCGAGCAAGAGGAGTCGGGGATCTCCTCCACCATAGCCCGCTGCCGCGCTGCTGGTGTTCCGGTCCAAGTCTTCCGCTGCTCGTCCTGGACTGGAGCTTCGGAGGCGTCGTCTCCACCGTACGTGTGCGACTCCCTGCGAGGTGATGCGCTAGCGGTACTCGGAGGCCTGCTTCCTCTACACGACCTTGAGGTCGGCTACGTCGGTCTTCATCGACAACGTTTGTGCGGGAACGTAATCCCCGCTTTCGGTCTACAAGGGTACGTATTCCGATCTCCGTTCGTACTACTATATCTGCATAGAATAGATCTTGACTAGTTTGAGGATATCGTCGGTAAGAAAATTATTGTTTTCTGCACACGATCCCCTTCAGTGGTATCAGAGCCGATCGATCGTAAGATATAGCTGTACGCTGTTAGAACCCGTGCTCTGCACGGGGGCACCGTTCCTGTTATTTGCTACCCTCTAGCGTGCACTTGTGTATTCCAGCGGCATTGAGTTGATGAAGCGGCCCGGACCGACTTTACGCGTACGCTTACGCGAGACTGGTTCCACTACTGACATACGGCTTGTACCGTATCTGTGGCTGGCGGGTGACAGTTTCTCTCTCTTTAGTTGGTCTTCGCATTTTCAATGGAGGACCCGAAAGGGATGCTTAAACATGCAATTATTGGATCGTTGTTGTGGTCATAAGATTCGTAGGTACGAAGCGGTTCTATTTACGAAAGCCCCAAGCCACGTAAAATATGCAAAAGATAAAGTAGAAGCGTCTAACTTTATTTTGCAGGGGCTATGTGATATGGTCAAGGTAGGTTTATTAAATTGTTTATAAACTGCGGGCGCCAAGAAGACCATGGCGCGATGGACTATATCACATTGCATTACATTTGATGTTTTGTGTGCATCTTATTTTGTGTGATTGTGTGTTACACGGCGGTAGCTGAATAAGATGATCCCTTCAAAATACCACTAGTGTTCTCTCTCCAACGCGCACCACCAATAAAGTTCTACGTTATGAGGCAGGCCGTGATGATCGGGTGTCATACATATCTCCGTTCGCATACGGTGGGTGTAAGCCATGTTGCACAAGCGTCAGCGTGGAGGTCTTTGGTGGCGAGCCTAGCATACTCAGAGGTATGGCCTCGGAACAGGAAGACCGAAAGGTCGAGCACGAGTCACAAAATTGGTGTGGCGGACGATTTTGTCTACTCCTGAAGTTGTGCCGCCGGCTTTGATGATGAGGGGTGGTGCAGTGGATGGGGGTCGTGTAATCGCTTAAACGACCAGGAGGGATGTTCGTTTGAGTGGGAGTTATGTTAGTTATTTTCTAAAATACTATAACTCAAAATTATTATGAACAAAGTCTTATGTTGTTGCAAATTCCATTATAGATGTCTCACCCCTCCTTTAACCTGAACCTGTTCATTGAGAAAGAGAAGCTTAAGACCGATGGGTCTAACTTCGTGTCCTGGTTCCGCGATCTGAAGTCCATCCTTGAAACCCACAAGGTGGCCTACATCCTTGATTCCCCCTTAGGTGATCTTCCCAGCACTGCCCCGGAAATCGAAAGGATTGTCCATGGGGTAAAAGCGGAGATTTCTTCTTATGTCCAGAGTGGCATGCTCTTTGCCATGGAGGCTGACCTGCAAAACCGCTTCATGAACAAGGGTGCTTATGAAATAATCACTGAACTCATGGTTGTTTTTGCACGACAAGTCAAGGCTGAGACGTACGAGGCAACTGTGCTTCTCTTCTCAGCCCAGATGGAAGAGCACGGCAATATCAGTGAGCACTTGGCCAAGTTGTTTGGCTGCGCTCGACTTCTGAGTGATCTGGGAAGTGTGATCCCAGAAGAGTTGGTGATTGATAGGGCGCTGATTTCTCTGCCCCCTAGCTATAAGAACGCCATAGTGGACTACGGCATGAAAGGGACGTCAAAACCCCTGTCGGAAATCCTGAAGATGCTCGAAGTGGCCGAACTAGAAATCAAGCTGAAGAAGATGGAGGTAACCATCGGATCACCTAAGCGCAACTGCCCCAAGTATCTGGAGGATAGGAAGTCTGGCAAGACGGTCGACAAAGAGCAAGGTATATTTGATATACATGTTATAGATGTGTACCTTACATCCGTCCGGAGCAATACGTGGGTATTTGATACTGGTTCTGTTGCTCATATATGTAACTCTCAGGAGGAGTTACGGAATAGAAGGCGGCTGGCAAAGGATGAGGTGACGATGCGCGTCGGCAACGGATCGAGAGTCGACGTGGTGGCTGTCGGCACGCTCCCTCTGCATCTACCATCGGGATTAGTTTTGGTTTTAAATAAATGTTATTTTGTGCCATCCTTGAGTGTAAACATTATAAGTGGGCCTTGCCTGTTACAAGACGGTTATTCATTTAAATCAGTGTCAAGCAATTGTGCTATTTATATGAATGATATCTTTTATGTTGATGCTCCCGAGAGTAATGGTTTATTCTTGTTGAATCTCGATCGTAGTACTCACATCCATAACATAGAGGCCAAACGAATTAAGTGTAGTGACGATACCGCCATGTTTTTGTGGCATTGCCGTCTTGGTCATATTGGTATAAAGCGCATGAAGCGACTCCACTCCGATGGACTCTTGGACTCGTTGGATTTCGGATCCCTCGATACATGTGAACCATGCCTCATGGGCAAAATGACCAGGACACCGTTCAAAGGTTTCGTTGAACGGGCGTCGGATTTGTTGGGGATCATACATACAGACGTATGTGGACCAATGAGCGTTTCGACACGCAATGGTTATCGTTACTTCGTCACCTTCACTGATGACTTGAGTAGATACGGTTATATCTATTTGATGAAACACAAGTCTGAAACGTTTGAAAAGTTCAGAGAATTCCAGAGTGAAGTTGAGAATCAGCTTAATAGGAAAATCAAGCATCTCCGGTCCGATCGCGGTGGAGAATACTTGAGTTTTGAGTTTGGCACACATCTGAAGAGTTGTGGCATAGTGCCCCAACTTACGCCCGCCGGAACTCCGCAGCGTAACGGTGTGTCCGAGCGACGTAATCGTACTCTACTGGATAGTGTCCGATCTATGATGTCTCTTACCGATCTGCCAGTGTCCTTCTGGGGTTATGCGTTAGAAACAGCCGCATTCATTTTAAATAGGGCTCCGTCCAAGTCCGTTGAAACGACGCCGTATGAATTATGGTATGGCCACAAGACTAAGTTATCGTTTCTGAAGGTTTGGGGTTGTGAGGCGTACGTTAAGAAACTGCAGCCCGACACACTCGAACCGAAGTCGGAGAAAGTCGTCTTTGTAGGATATCCGCGGGAAACCGTTGGGTACACCTTCTACAACCAAGCTGAGGGCAAAACTTTTGTCGCGAAGACCGGTACCTTTCTAGAGAAGGAGTTTCTCGCGAAAGGAGTAAGTGGGAGGAAGGTAGACCTCGATGAAATCGTTGATCCTGAACTCGAGATTCCGAGTGGCGCAACGGAAGCAATTCCGGACTCGTCCTCCGTGGAAGGAGTGGGAGAAACTGTCGAGGAAGATGTTCTACCTCGTAGGTCTGGTAGATCTCGGATCGCACCAGAATGGTATGGCAATATGGTTTGCACCGTCATGCTAGTCGAGCAAGACGAACCTACGAACTACAAGGAGGCAATGGAGAGTCTAGAGTCCGAGAAATGTCTTGAAGCCATGAAATCCGAAATAGTATCCATGTATGATAACCAAGTGTGGACTTTGGTGGATATTCCCGAAGGGCGCAAGGCCGTCGAGAATAAGTGGATCTTTAAGAAGAAGACTGATGGTAATGTGACCGTCTATAAAGCTCGGCTTGTCGCAAAGGGTTTCCGACAAGTTCATGGAATTGACTACGATGAAACTTTTTCACCGGTAGCGATGCTTAAGTCTATTCGGATTTTGTTAGCGGTAGCTGCCTACTATGATTATGAAATCTGGCAGATGGACGTCAAAACGGCCTTCCTGAATGGAAACATTGAGGAAGAGTTGTACATGGTACAGCCGGAAGGTTTTGTCGATCCAGGAAGTGCTAACAAGGTGTGCAAGCTTCAGCGATCCATCTATGGATTGAAGCAGGCATCTCGGAGCTGGAATCTTCGCTTTGATGAGGTAATCAAAGGTTTTGGATTTATCCAGAACGTGGAAGAGACCTGTATTTACAAGAAAATGAGTGGGAGCTCGGTTGTGTTCTTAGCACTGTATGTTGACGACATATTGCTAATAGGGAATGATGTGGAACTTCTGAATAGCGTGAAGGAATATTTAAACAGTAAGTTCTCCATGAAGGACTTAGGAGAAGCTGAGTATGTTTTAGGCATAAAAATCTACCGTGATAGATCAAGGCGCCTATTAGCACTAAGTCAGAGTACTTATCTTGATAAAATATTGAAGCGTTTTCATATGGAGAAGGCAAAGAAGGGTTCTCTGCCGGTTATCAAGAATAAGATATTGCGTAAGGCGCAGTGTCCGGTGACGGAACTGGGTAAGGACGAAATGACGAAACATCCTTATGCTTCAGCCATAGGATCGATCATGTATGCAATGTTGAGTACTAGACCAGATGTGGCATTAGCTCTAAGTTTGACAAGCCGGTTCCAGAGTAATCCTGGAATGGCGCATTGGGTAGCTGTTAAGAGCATTCTTAAGTATCTCAATAAGACAAAGGAAATGTTCCTTGTGTATGGTAGCTGCGATGAGGAACTTGGCGTAACGGGTTACGTAGATGCAAGTTTCTGCTCAGACCCCGATGACTGTAAGTCACAGACAGGTTACGTGTTCAAGGTGAATGGAGGCGCCGTGTGCTGGAGAAGTGGGAAGCAACCCATAGTCGCACAATCTACAATGGAGTCGGAGTACATTGCTGCCTGCGAGGCCGCGAATGAAGCTGTGTGGCTGAGGAAGTTCGTCATCAAACTTGGAGTGTTCCCGAGCGTGCAAGACCCCGTGATCCTCTTCTGCGACAACGCGGGTGCCATTGCAAACGCCAAGGAGCCAAGGTCTCACTCCACCGCCAAACACATTCTCCGACGCTTCCACGTGATACGTCTGTACGTACAAGAAGGCGATGTGAAGATTTGCAAAGTGCATACGGATCTGAATGTGGCAGATCCGCTGACGAAGCCTCTTCCGCTTGATAAGCATGAACAGCACCAGTTAGCTATGGGTGTTAGGCTTTTACCAAGTTGTAATCTAGATTAAATTGTACTCTAGTGCAAGTGGGAGACTGAAGGAGATATGCCCTAGAGGCAATTAATAAAGTGTATTCTTTATCATATCTCGTTTGTTCATAATAGGTTTTTGTGTCATGCTGGAACCGTATTAAGCGGAAACATTAATGCGGGTGTGATACGTAAACAACCAGGTCCCTAGTAGCCTCTACTAAGACTAGTTTCGTTGCGCGATTGATGATCGAGGTTTCCCGGTCATGGGGCATGGCGTCGGTCGGCAATGAGAGTCATATCGCTGGAGAGTGATGTGATGGACATACCCAGATTTGGAGAACATAGTCGTTACACCTTTGACCGTGAGATCAACTCTTATTGATATTCCCCGAAGATACTTTGATTGCACCAAACGTCGTATCTTATTTAGTATGACAATAACGGTGATACTTTTGGGTATTGGAAAGGAGTATTGAGACGAGGGGTCAAGAGCGGGATTTGCCAGTCCGCATAGCAGGATAGATACTCTCGGGCCCACTCGGTGAGATCATGTCTAATGAGCTTGCAAGCATGTGACTAGGTCACGGAGATATGAGATCATGAACGAGTAGAAGATAGCGTCGTCGGTAACGAGGTCGGGATTAGGTATGGAGATATCTATGGAGCGACGCTCGGACGTGCTAAGTATCGCTATGGCAAAAGGTCTAAGACTTCACGTTCAGGTTTGATAGATGAAAGTCATTCGTTATATCTCAGGGATTAATTCATGGGGTCCAGGCCTACGGATTAGTCGTTGATCATTGAGGAGTCTTGATCATACCTGATATTATATCGAACCGCTAGGGTAACACACTTAAGGGGTTTCGACAAGACAACCGGAAAGGAAGGAGATCACCGGGAACGTCCCGAGAGAGGTCCGATGGAGATCGGGCATCGCCGAAAGAGTTTTCAGAGCTAGGAAATATTATATATATTATGTTTGATATTAATTAGTGTTATTAATATGCAAATATGATTTTATATATTTATTTTCGAATTTATTAAGGCAGATTTCCCTAAATGGGCCTTCCGGACAAAAGAAGGCCCAAGAGGGGAAAATTCCCTAGGGGAATTCGGTGGGGGCCAGGAGGGCCGGCCTAGGTGGGCCACAAGGGGCCCACCAAGGGGCCGGCGCACCTCCCAAGCCAAACCAGGCTGTGGGGGGGTTAGTCCCACATTGCCTGGCTGGCAAGGTTGGCTCCCCTTGGGAGCCTATATAAGAAGGGGCACCCCCAGCCTTTTAATTCACCAATTAATTCCTGATTTCTCTCTCGATCTCGTGGTTCCCAAGTCGGAGCCGCGCCGAGCAAGAGGAGTCGGGGATCTCCTCCACCATAGCCCGCTGCCGCGCTGCTGGTGTTCCGGTCCAAGTCTTCCGCTGCTCGTCCTGGACTGGAGCTTCGGAGGCGTCGTCTCCACCGTACGTGTGCGACTCCCTACGAGGTGCTGCGCTAACGGTACTCGGAGGCCTGCTTCCTCTACACGACCTTGAGGTCGGCTACGTCGGTCTTCATCGACAACGTTTGTGCGGGAACGTAATCCCCGCTTTCGGTCTACAAGGGTACGTATTCCGATCTCCGTTCGTACTACTATATCTGCATAGAATAGATCTTGGCTAGTTTGAGGATATCGTCGGTAAGAAAATTATTGTTTTCTGCACACGATCCCCTTCACTTCATGCATAGCATCAAGCCAATCTTTATCTTCAAGAGCTTCAAAGACCTTCTTGGGTTCCACCATGGAGATGTGAGCTTGATGTTCACTAAAGCTTGCAAGTTGTCTTCGGGTAGAGACCTTGATTCTCACATCACCAAGCACATTGTCAAGAGATAGAGCTCTTAATTCTTGTGAGGTGCCAACCCTATTCAAGCGGCGGATCTCGATTTCCCTCCGAGTGGTGGGAGGAATCGCTTGATCATCTTGATCAATCATGTCTCCGCCTTGACTGATTTGATGGCCTTGATCAACCATTGGAGTGACGTCCAGAGGTGGAGGAGAGGGTTGATCTTGGCCTTGCTGCGAGCTGCCACCGGGAATGTCAACAAGACCGTATATTCCGGGTTCATGGACCGAAAATTCCGAATCATCGGAATTTCCGACTCCAGTTTGAACCGGATTTTCCGGCCCTCCGGAAATTCCAGGAGCAGCTGGAGAATCTTGTGCTTCTTCTTGGCTAGGCGTGTTGGGCACGGTGTTGTCGATGGGTGTTTCTTGTGTTGGGGTAGCCACCACTTGTGAAGAACTTGATCCTTGTTGAGCATCCTCATAATAGACTTCAACGGGGCGGTGGACTCCCAACCCCATTCTTCGGATAGCATCTTGAGGTTGATCATCACCTACAACGGAAACACCACTTTGCTCCACACGGGAGCCGTCATTCTCCTCGAACACCACACTACAAGTTTCTATGATAATGCGCGAGGCCTTATCATAGACTCTATAAATGTGGGATTCGGACCCGTAGCCCACAAATGTCCCTTCAAGAGACTTAGATTCAAACTTGCCCAAACGAACACCTTTGATGAGCTAGAAACACTTACAACCAAAAACTCGGAAGTAAGAGATATTGGGCTTGTTCCTTGTAAGAACTTCATAAGGGGTCTTCATGAGTCCTTTGCGAAAGAAGGGCCGGTTGGATATATGGCAAGCGGTGTTGATGGCTTCGGCCCAAAAGTTGTGAGGGGACTTGAACTCGGCCATCATCGACCTTACCATCTCAATAAGAGTGTGATTCTTCCTTTCGGCTACACCATTTTGTTGGGGAGTATAAGCAGCGGAATATTGATAAAGAATCCCTTCTTCACTAAGGAACTCGTTCAAGGTGTAGTTCTTGAACTCGGACCCATTGTCACTTCTTATCACCAAGATAGGGACATTGTGTTGATGTTGAGTTTCATTGGAGAAGTCGATGATAGTTTGTTGAGTCTTCACCTTCGACTTGAAGAAGAAAACCCATGTGTATCTTGAATAGTCATCAACAATCACCAAACAATATTTCTTGCCACCAAGACTAGCTTCCGGAATGGACCAAAGAGGTCAACATGGAGAAGCTCCAAAACCCTTGTTGAAGAAATGATGGTCTTGCTTGGATGGTGAATGTCATGCATTTTTCCTTCAACACACGCCCTACACATTCGATCCTTCGAGAAAGAAACATGGTCTTTTAGTCCTAGGATATGTCCACCCTTGTGGAGACTTTGCAAAGTCCTCATGTTGACATGGGCTAGTCGGCGATGCCATAGCCAACCCAGGTCCGCCTTAGCGAATAGGCACATTGTATGGGAAGTGGTGACTCCGGAGAAGTCAACCACATAGAGCTCATTCTCAATGTACCCAACGAAAGACACATTGAGAGACTTGCTCCGCATGAGGATAACCATCTCCTTTTCGAAGACAACGGTATAACCCAAACTAGTTAAAGAATGGACGGAGATCAAGTTGAAACCTAGGGACTCGACAAGCAAAACATTCACAAGTGTGATGTCCGGTGCCACTACCACCTTGTCGAGCCCTATTACCTTAGACTTTGAATTGTCACCATATATAACAGTCATTTGATCATCATTGGGCTTCAACTCCGTTACAATTTCCTTGCTTCCTTTCATATGACTAGTGCACCCACTATCAATTATCCATTTCGATCCTCCGGAAGCAAGTCCCTACACACAATCAATTCTTTGCTTTAGGTACCCATTTTGCAATGGGTGCCTTTTGGTTAGCAACAAGGGTCTTTGGGACCCAAATAGCATATTCAATGTAACCATCAAAAGGACCAATGTATCTAGCATAGACATCCCCATAATAATCAACATATAAAGCATAATTGGGGTTAGATATGCCCGCAAAGTCATCACGAGTGGGAGTTCCCCTTGTGGCATTTCCACATGCTATATCATCTTTCTTGGCTTGTGCGGGCTTGGTCTTCTTCTTGATCATCTTCTTCTTCTCCTTAGCAACATAGCCTAGACCTTCCTTACCCTTGTGGGGCACTCTCTCATGAAGAGGAGTAGTGAGTGTCCCCTTACCTTTATCAAGGGAGGTCTTGGGCTCGGTTGCCATGGAGGGAACGGACAAGACCCTAGCTTTATCCTTGACAACATTTGCATTAGTATTCAAAGGAGTAGAAGTAGTAGGTTTCTCAAGAATAGATATCCGAGTTTGGAGTTGATCATGAGACTTGAGGAGTAGAAGTACTAGGTTTCTCACCTTTTAATTCAAGCTCATCCTCAAACTCACCTATACGACTCATAATTGAGCCAAAGTGTTTCTTTCCTTCTCCTTGCAAGTTAGTCATGAATTTATCAAAAGCAATAATTTATTCCTTGACTTCTAGGCTCATACCATCATCAATGTCATGGGATATGGAGGTGGGGGACAATTTTACCTCGGATGTCTTTGCCATAAGACATCTTGCATTCTTGATGATGGGGCTCTCGTTTAGTGAGGAGAAGAGTGACAGAGGTGTGGAGAAATGGCTAGTGCGGCCACTTGCGTTGTAGTGTCCTCCTTGTCACTATCTTGATCATCGGTGGGATATTGCTCTTGAGTTACCAAGACAATCTTTTGGTTCTTCTTAAAGTAGGGCTTCTTCATGGGCATGGGCCCCTTCCCCTTCGTCTTGGCCACGAGCCTCCCAACATGATCCTCTCTTTTCTCCCATGGGCAATCTGCAACAAAGTGGCTTTTGTCATCACAGTTATAGCAAAGCCTCACCTTGTTGAATGGCTTTCCTCCATTGGAGGGAAACTTCTTGTCAATCCTCGCTTTGGCCCTTCCGGGGTTCTTCCAAAACGTTCTTGCCACAAGACCCATGTGTTGAGTAAGAGTACTTGAGAGGGTCTCACTAGATAGCTCGACTTGATCATCATACAACTCTTCATCCTCTTCTTCAACGGTGGCTTTCAAGGCAATTGAGGCATGCTTGTGCATCCCTATGGCTCTAGCTCTTGCATCTTGTGCAATCTTGGAGGCCACCTTGTATGCGGTCATCTCTTGCATGAATTCATTAGATGTCATCTTTGCGAAGTCATGTCTCCCTTGGAGTGTCTTCAAATCCGTTTCCTCAAAGGGCAAGAGAGCGGTCACAAACTTCCTCTTGATCCAAGCGTCATCAATGTAGACCGCCCCGAGGTTCTTGAAGGAGTTGGCAATCAACACCAACCTCCGGTACATGTCCTCGTGGCTTTCTCCATCCAACTTGTAGAACCCTTCCACCTCATCGCATAAGGCATCATACCGGTTCTTCTTCATGCTCTCATTCCCGACGAAGACGTCGGAAAGAGCATTCCAAACTTCTTTGGCGGTGGAGAATTGTTGAATGAGCGTCATGTCCTTCTCTCCAACGGCCATTTGGAGTTGATGAAGAGCGGTGGCGTTGAGTTGGCTATCAACCACCTCTCTTCTTGTCAAGTTGGTTGGATCATGGGGCTTAAATCCTTCTTCAATGATGCGCCATAGCTCAGTGGAGGCACTACATAGATGAGACTTCATTAGAAATTGCCATTGAGAGAAATGAGTAGGTTTAAGCTTAGGATCACTTCTAAAGTTTACATGAGGGTGAGGGATAGGAGGGTTATGAGAGTAATTATGGTTGACATTATGAAATTCCTCTCCTTTGGGGGTGTTAGAGGAGCTAGGTGATTCATCCTTTTCCGCCTTCCCGAGGGAAACACTTGGAGTAACATCTTTGGACCCATCCGAAGATGACTCCTTAGAGTTCTCAACATGCTCCTTAGGAGAAGGAGAGGGAGAGGTAGCCTCGGGCTCCTTAGACTTCAAGAGTGTCGTGAGCATCTCATTCATCTTGAGGAGTTGGGCCTCCAAGGACGATCTCATATCAATAAGATCGGACATGGTTGCCCCTTTGGCTAACGCCTCCTTCTCCGCCTCTAATTTCTCACGGGCTGCCCTCTCGGCATCGGATTCCGTCATCGTTGCACTTAGGCGGTTAAGCCCTTAAAAGTGAACAAGGCTCTGATACAATTTGAACGGGAATCCGGCACCTAGAGGGGGGGGGGGGGTGAATAGGTGCTATTACAAATTTTAGGTCTTTTCAAATTTAGGCTTAACACAAAGGTAAATTCTCTAGATATGCAACTATGGTGAATTTACCTAAATGACAATCTAAGCAATAACAAGATAAATAAGCTAACAAGGCAAGCAAGTAAGGGAGCAATGATAAGGGGAACCGAGTAAAGCACGCAGAGACGAAGATGTAATCCCGAGTTCCACCCAACAGTGTACGTCTCGTTTGGAGAGGTGTGCGCTACCACAACAGGTTAGCCGCAACGCCACAAAGGCTCACCTTCTTCTCCGATGAACTCAACCACAAAGGTTGCGAGTCCACCTTCCACTATTGATCCCCTTTTAGGGCGGAGATCGAATCCCTTACAAACGCTTGAGGCACGCACCCACAACTTAATTGGGGGCTCTCAAGATGACCACAAAAGGTCAAGGACCACAAAAGGTCAAGGCAACACCAAGATTACAACAATGGTGAACTAGGTTTTCCCACCGGAAACCCTAGCCACGAAATCCCCAAGTGAATGGGGAGGAAATGCAAATCCCTTCGGTGAAGATGTAGATCCGGGCCTTCTCCTCCAAACCTCCAAAGATCAACGAATTTGGGTGGAGGGATGGGGAGATCTTAATGATTTGAGCTTTCAAGAATAGTAGGAGAGAGAAAATCTGAGAGCTGGTTGTTCTTGAGTGAGTGAGGGGGTATTTATACCCCCTCCCAAAATCTGGCCGTTGGCTGCCTCGAGTACCCGGAAATTCCGGTATAAGTGACACCCGGAAATTCCGAGTCACTCGGGATATCCGAGTCCGTTAAATATCCGAGTTGAATTTCCGGTTGAGATCAGAACGTCTTCGACATCTTGACTTAGCCAAATTTCTGAGGGTGACTCGGAAATTCCGAGTCAGTGAAATTTCCGAGCTGAATTTCCGGTTGAGATCAGAACGTCTTCGACATCTTGACTTAGCCAAATTTCTGAGGGTGACTCGGAAATTCCGAGTCAGTGAAATTTCCGAGCTG
This sequence comes from Poa annua, assembly GCA_026929855.1. Classification (NCBI taxonomy): domain Eukaryota; kingdom Viridiplantae; phylum Streptophyta; class Magnoliopsida; order Poales; family Poaceae; genus Poa; species Poa annua. Next base: position 217,587,874 of record CM049427.1, on the reverse strand, counting down.
AATTTCCGGTTGAAGTCAGAACCACTTTCTCTTCTTTCCTTAGCCAAATCTGGAGTGGTTTTCTGGGTGACTCGAAAATTCCGAGTCAATGAAATTTCCGAGTTGAATTTCCGGTTTGAGTCAGAACCACTTCCTGACTTTTCCTTAGCCATTTTTCTGTTAGATATAGGAGACCCGGAATTTCCGATCCTGGAAATTTCCGACTCCAATATTCCGATTCTAGGAAGAATTCCAGAAACTCTTTTTCTCTACATTTTGGCTTTGGGATATGTGGTGTGCAACTCACACAAACTGAAATACTTAGCAATAGGAGTAGTATATCATTAGTATTGTTAACTAACACACAAAACACTAGGGATTAAGAAATGTTCTTTCAGCTACGCTCTTACCAAACAAGGGAAAGTAATATTCTTTGAATGCCTAAGCAGTATCAAGGTCACGGCTGGCTTCTCGTCGAATATAAAGAGGATAGTAAATGTGAGACTCCAAAAATTTCAGAACCTAAAGTCTCATGATTGCCACATGATTATGACGCAATTGCTTCCGATTGCACTGAGGGGGCTACTACCGGAAAATGTTCGAGTACCCATTGTGAAGCTTTGTGCATTCCTCAATGCAATATCTCAGAAGGTAATCGATCTGGCGATTCTTCCAGGGTTGCAAAATGATGTGGTCCAGTGTCTTGTCAGTTTTGAGTTGGTGTTCCCTCCATCCTTCTTCGATGTTATGACGCATCTCCTGGTTCACATAGTCGAAGAGATTCAAGTTCTCGGTCCTGTATTTCTGCATAATATGTTCCCATTTGAGAGGTTCATGGCAGTCTTAAAGAAATATGTTCATAACCGTGCTAGGCCAGAAGGAAGCATCTCCAACGGCTACGGTAACGAGGAGGTCATTGAGTTCTGTGTTGACTTTATTCATGACCTTAAGCCGATAGGTGTTCCACAATCACGACATGAGGGTAGACTTAGTGGAAAAGGCACACTAGGAAAAAAAACAAATTTTTTTAGTTCGAATAATGTTATTTAAATTTTATTTGAATAAACATAAAAAATATTTTAGTTAGTTGTTTATTTGTAGGTTTAGTTAGCTAAGTTTTTTGAATTTGTGTTAGTTAAATTTGTCAAATGTTTGTATATATTATGTAATGTTTGAATTTGTAAATTTTCCATGTTACAATGCAGATACTCGGAGCCGCCCTCTCGGAGCCGCCGCTGCCCTCTCGGAGCCGCCGCCGCTCTCTCGGAGCCCTAGCAAAGTTCGAGATACTACAAAGAGAAATGTAAATGAAATTGAAATACTCGAGACGATTGAAATGTGTTTGTACAAATGAATGTCTTAATGTATTTGTACAATTCAAATAACTTTGCTCCGAGTTGAAATTGAAATGTGTTTGTACAATTGAAATCCGTTCCAGAAACTATGGACACCGGTAGAAACCTTGAACAAGAAGAGGACATGTTCGGCATCATCCACGAAAGTGATGGATTGGACCCCGGTACAATCCTTCAACAAGAAGAGGAACACTTAGATGATTTCACCGGACAATTCCTGAACGAGTCCGGTGATGGATCGGACGGAATAGACGTCACCGACAATTCAGCTCACCGACAGTTCACCGACTCTATTGTTGGAAAGTCGTCCGCCGAGGTAGATATATGCCCTCAGGGGTTTGTCTCTGTTGAATAGATTTGTGTGTATACATATATTAACTATCACTTTTCTTGTGTTTAGCCGTCGACGGGCCACGAACCGGGACAAGGAAAAAAATCATACGTGAAACGAGGCGGGCTACGAACCGGGACCAAAAAGCTGCAAGGGAAACAGAAGTACCACATCGACGTAATCAATGAAAAAGGCAAACCGATCGCTCCCGCTAACCACGCCAGGAAATTTGTAGCTCAGACCGGAGTCATCGTTCGAGACAGACTCTCCATCAAGGCTCAAGAATGGTATAAGCCCAAGGTGCCAAAACAGGGGGTTATTTATGTCTCGGATGAAGACAGACAACTCCTTTGGGACGAGCTCATGCAGAATTTCACTTTACCGGAAGAGGAGGATGTAGAGAAGCCGGTTATAGAGAATCGATGCAAGGCCTGGACTTATATTGAGATGGGTGAACTGTTCCGCAGCTGGAAGAAAAGGCTAAACAGGTTCATAACTGAAGGTAAGACTCCAGAATTTATCGGAGTCTATGAAAAGATAAAAGATGAGTGGCCCGCATTTAAGGCGTACAAGCAATCGGAAGCCGCTAAGAAAATCTCTGCGAGAAATAAGAAAAATGCAGAGAAAAAGATATATCACCATAACATGGGGTCAGGTGGCTACCTGACGGCCATGCCTAAGTGGACGAAAATGGAGGATGAGTTATTGGCTAAAGGTATAGAGATCGAGACATTTGACTGGCCAGACCGGCTTAAGGCTTGGTTCTATGGGCATGGTGGAAAGTTAGACCCTGTAACAGGTGACTGTCTTTTTACCAAGGAGCACGGAGTTGACCCTATTGAAGCTCTCAGAGAGGTATGGAAGGAGGTCACGGAAGGCAGGTTCCACCCTAACAGAGAGAAGGACGAGCTATCGCGAGCCCTTGGGAATCCTGAACACAGTGGACGAACACGAGGAACCATCGGCTCCGTACCGTGGATAATTGGGTTTCCCAAAGATGTTGGCACTTACAGAAGCCGATCGAGAAAGAAGAAATAGCATGTCGACCGGGTCCAGTGGATGGAAAATAAACTACTAGAGAATGAGAAGGAGATAGAAGAGCTGAAGGCAGAGAAGCAGACTCGACGGATTCCCTGCGAATCTGAGACGCCCGAAGATCCTTCTCCTGATCCAAAATCAATGCGGAGAAGCAGCGTGGCTTCGACGGAGCTCGATCGCCACAATGATATGCCGGGTCCTCGTCACCCCGTGGATAATATCATGCAGCGGGAACTTTGCGACCTACATGTGCCATGCTTGAACATAACCGTGAAGGTGGCGCACGGCTGTGCCCTACCGCCTAGACCAAATGGAACTTACCATTGCCGCCATATTCCAGATGGATATGCTGTTGTCGGGGTTGATGAGGTTATGAAGACATATGAGGGAATTAAGCTGGACTTCCCTACGGGTGAAGACGAGGTTGAGTTGAGATTTTCCCTCAAGAGTACCTGCTTATGGAAAAGGCCCACACATGCAGCAAAATCGCCCTCCCAATCCACATGCAAGTCCACAGAACTACAACAACGACAACCAATGCGCTAGTCCAGACACCCCCCACAACGACAACCAAGGCGCTAGTCCATGTCCGCCGTCGCGTGAGCGTACTCCGCCTCCGCGTGAGCGTACTCCGCCACCGCGTCAACGGACTTCGTCGCCTCCGCAAAAGAAGCGGAAGTGCACCGCTACGTCGACTAATACTCAAAAAAAGCGAAACGGGGAAGTCTCGCTTTGTGAACTCTCGCGAAGATGTCGATATATGGGTGAACGAGATCCAGGCTGCCCAGAGAAAGAGGGCAAAAAAGATGACTTTGCCTTTTCCGGTATATTCTACGGATGCGATACGGTGGGCTCTAAAATTTCTTACGCATCCGTCGCAATATGAACTAAATATGAACGATGACTACACACGCGTTCTGGTGCGTACAGCTAGGAGAGTGCGGGAAGAACAAAAACTTGCTGCCACCCACAAGAAAGATGTTCCACAAGAAAGATGCAGGCGGGACAATCGGCCTCCCCCACTCATATTGGCGCCTTACAACCGGAACCCGGTCTACGATGTACTTTCGCAGCAAGCTAGAGATATGGGTCGATCTCTGGCAGAGCTTAAGGCATTACAATCTGGCGAGAGTGTCACCATACATGTGGTGGTGCGGAAATATGTTAGAGGAGAAGATCTTGTCGAGCCTGATATGATGCGCACTCTACCAGCTAGGTTGCACCAACTAAATGCATGGTACATACGTATCACGAAAAGTCAAGAAGGAGACTGGCTCCATGGGAAAATTCCAAAGGATTTTTATGGCCCAGGTGATGATGATATTCAAATCGAGCATTGCGAATTATGACAGTTATTCAATTTTGACGCGCTCGAAAAATCTATCATGAGTGCCTTTTGCATGTAAGTAATTAAATTATGTATATATGTCATTAATTCTCTAGCTCAACTTATTTTTCATTACTTGTAATTATCCTCATCACTATATTCCTTTTATACTCTATTATGCATGCTGAAAATTATATAATCTCGAAAGTTGGGACTCAATCACAAGATTGGATTCATTGACCCTAATCGAGTTCATCATCATGGTTTGTTACATTACCCAGAGAATACGGAGTAGCTTTTGCTTACTTACTTGATGGCGCAACATTACAAAAACATCATAATTTTCCCGTTCAACTTCGAGTGAGTTGTTTACTTTCTTATACATACTCGATGTTAAGTATATGTAATTGATGATTTAGTTATTAACAAATATAAACATATGGCAGATTTTACTGGTTATTATTTGAGATTGATGTGGAAAAGGCAATCGTTCATGTCTTGGACCCATTATCGAAACCTGAAGAAAAGTTGGACGGCACGAAAGAGATGCTCCACAGGTAATTTCGTTCATTATCACAATCGACCTCGTCTTTTCTAATAATATATTGTAATTAGTAAACTTCTTTACTAATTTTCCATACCCTAAACTTCAGGGTTTGGGACAAGTTGAACGGGAATCCGGCACCTAGAGGGGGGGTGAATAGGTGCTATTACAAATTTTAGGTCTTTTCAAACTTAGGCTCAACACAAAGGTAAATTCTCTAGATATGCAACTACGGTGAATTTACCTAAATGAGAAACTAAGCAATAAGAAGATAAGCAAGTAAGGGAGCAAAGGTAAAAGGAACCAAGTGAAGCACGCGGAGACAAAGATGTAATCCCGAGTTCCACCCAAGGGTGTACGTCTCGTTTGGAGAGGTGTGCGCTACCACAACAGGTTAGCCACAACGCCACAAAGGCTCACCTTCTTCTCTGATGAACTCAACCACAAAGGTTTCGAGTCCACCTTCCACTATTGATCCCCTTTTAGGGCGGAGATCGAATCCCTTACAAACGCTTGAGGCACACACCCACAACTGAATTGGGGGCTCCCAAGAAGACCACAAAAGGTCAAGGACCACAAAAGGTTAAGGTAATACCAAGAGTACAACAATGGTGAACTAGGTTTTCCCACCGGAAACCCTAGCCACGAAATCCCCAAGTGAATGGGGGAGAAATGCAAATCCCTTCGGTGAGGATGTAGATCCGGGCCTTCTCCTCCAATCCTCCAAAGATCAATGAATTTGGGTGGGGGATTGGGAGATCTTGATGATTTGAGCTTTCAAGAATGGTAGGAGAGAGAAAATCTGAGAGCTAGCTGTTCTTGAGTGAGTGAGGGGGTATTTATACTCCCCCTCAAAATCTGGCCGTTGGCTGTCTTGGGCACCCAGAAATTCCGGTATAAGTACCACCGGAAATTCCGGTCACCCGGAATATCCGGGCCTTTGAAAATATCCGAGCTGAATTTCCGGTTGAGATCAGAACCAATTCTGAACTTGACTTAGCCGTTTTTCTGAGGTTGACTCGGAATATCCGAGTCCTTGAAATTTCCGAGCTGAATTTCCGATTGGAGTCAGTGCCACTTCTGAATCTTGACTTAGCCAATTTTCCTGGGGTTGACTCGGAATATCCGGGTTGGTGAACCGGAATATCCGGGTCCTTGAAATTTCCGAACTGATTTTCCGATTGGAGTCAGTACCACTTCTGAATCTTGACTTAGCCAATTTTCTTGAGGTTGACTCGGAATATCCGGGTTGGTGAACCGGAATATCCGAGTCCTTGAAATTTCCGAGCTGATTTTCCGACTGAAGTCAGTAGTACTTCTGAACTTGACTTAGCCAATTTTCTGGGGATGACCCGGAATATCCGAGTTGGGGAACCGGAATATCCGGGTCTGGGAAGAATTCCAGAAACTCTTTTTCTCTACAATTTGGCTTTAGGATTTGTGATATGAGTTTCACCCAAACTGAAATACTTAGCAATAGGATTAGTATCATTGGTATTGTTAACTAACACACAAAACATTAGGGATTAAGAAATGTTCTTTCAATCTCCCCCTTTTTGGTGTTAGATGACAATACCAAGATTTGCATAGAAGCAAACAGCAATATCAAGTTTTTGGCAGAAAATGGCTCCCCCTAAATAAATGCAAGTATGCAACACAAAATAACAAAGGATAGGAGCAATTTTATAACAACAACCACAAGATATCACAAAGGAGAAACGAGACAAAATGAAAGATTATGGAAGCAATTGAGACTAGATAGATTTTCATACCTTGTGCATATAGAATATGAAGAGAATACCAACACAATCAATTCGAAGTCTCAAGCATAATATAATGATAGCATCAATCATTGTCTCAATACAAAGATATCACAAATGAACTAAAGAGAGTTTCACAAGTGACTAAAAACACGATAAATGGACACAAGCGCAAAAAAATGATAAACGCATAAGCTTGTGCCCGACCCTTGCAAATCCCCGAAGAAGTCCTAGTAGAGCAACTTCTCCCCCTTTGGCATTGAAACGCCAAAAAGGAAGAAGAGCGATGCTACGTCCCATGGAAGTCTTCAGTCCGAGGGGTCCTCCTCCTCATCATCATCATCATCAGCAGCAGCCTCCTCCTCATCATCATCGTCCTCATACTCCTCAGACGCTGCCTCCTCATCATCATCTTCCTCCTCCTCATCATAGTCATAGCCAGTGGTGTATGAGCTACCGCCAAGGTCCTGGTCAATCAGTGTCCAAGGAGCCAAGGAACCCTGGTTCCACTGAGCAAAGGTCGGGGGCTCAGACAGAGCAGCAGGAGCAGGAGAGCCAGAAGCATGGTGAAGGATCAAGTCTTGCTTGTAGTCCAGCTGACGGCGATCCTTGTAGGCGTTGTATTGCTCTTTGCGGATGTCCACATTCATGCAAAGGATGTTGCGCTGGAACCAGTTCAGCTTCTTGACATGCGCATGAGTGGTAGGAACATGAGTAGAGGTAGCAGCAGCCCTCCTAGCATCACCCATGAAAGATCCACCTGTAGCTGATGTAGTAGAAGGCCTAGGAGGGGGCTTGACCACAGTCTTCTTCACATAGAGCTTCTTGAAGTCATGTGGCACCAAATCACTGCTGCTGACGTTGAGGTTAGGGAACTTAAACTGGAGGAGCTTCATTATGTACGGAGCATAAGGAATAGAGACCCTGGTGGTCATAGCTTCATACATCTCATTGTAGATGTAATCCATCACATCTACTCTCCAGTCAGTATCAGAACCCGAGTCCTCCACAATGCGGTTGGCGTGAAGGAGCAGGTTGCAGAGAGGGGTAACCATGTTGTCGTTGTTGCCACCACTTGGTGCAATGTTCTCACGCAGGATGCGCACAAGAACATCATACAAAGGGAGCAAGTCACGAGTGAACCCAGGGGTGGCTCCCACACCATATAAGTGAGCTGTCTCCTTCTTGTTGAGCTTGTATGGGGAGTGCATGCGAGTGCCTTGGGGATTGTCACCATCAAACCTGTAGCCCAGTACCTTGCCAAACTCCTCGAAGTTGGACTCACAGTATGATTCCCCAGTCATCCATTTCATGGTCCTCTTTGAGTCACCCTTGATCACTAGGGTGGCGAAGAACTGCATTACAAGCTGCGCGTTGTAGGCACAACGGATGAGCGCCAACCTCTCCAAACCCATGGTCTTGACAATGTGGATGGCCTCAGCAAATGCGGTTTTCTTCTGCAGGGATGCAAAGTCAAACGGGTGCATGGGTCGAATGGGCTTCGACAGAGAGAGATAGAGATCCACAAATATGTGCTCTTGTGCTTGGCACCAAAAGCTGCGATCATCGAGAGAGGTGTCTCTTGCGCTGAGGTACCAGTCCCCCTGCCTCAGCTGAGAGTAATCCACAGAATGCATCTTGGAATAGTTCGGACGTTGGGGACTAGGGGCATTCTTTCTCTTCTTGGATGAGGGCTTGCTGGCAACAAATTTCTTCTTCCTCTGAGGTGCAAGGCCCTTTCCCTTGTTGACTGATTGCTTGGAGACAGGTGTTCTATCTGTGTGCCTTGATCCCCCTGCGGACGGACTTCCACCTGAACCTGTGAATTTGAGCATAGAGGGTAGCATAAGGTAAGTGCACACAAGTCAGGAGATAATACACACATTAGATAGGCATTTGATGGATCATATGTAGTTAAACATGAGTTAATCTTAAAACTGCAATGTTTGACTCGGATATGTAGTTAGAAAGAACCGGATATTCCGACCTGCTGAACCAAAATCCCAGTTTTCAAAAAGGATGACTTGTGTGCAATAGAGAGAAATGTTTTCAGGGGAAAGTAGGCTTGGGATAGATTTCGAAACTGATATTGGTACACCATACTCAACTCACAACAACCAAATCGAACCAAAAGAGCCAAGTTGAGTAGGTTTCCCACATGCATGAAAAGGAGGGCAAATAGCAACAATAAGCTCCAAATAAAGTCAACTCTTCAAGGAGAAGAGGTCGGTGGCCGAGGCCACCATGTAGGAGTGTATGGCATGTTACCGCGAAGATGTATCTTGGGTACATTACCATTACTCGTCGTTTTAGCTCATTAGTCACAAGAATGAATATAGAGATAAAAGAACACTTGCTATCGGCATAATGGGGGGAGGGATGGTCCAATGTATTAGGACCGCACTCCCCCTATTTCCATGCCTACATCTAAACTAGATAAGATGCAATTACGCCCTAGGTGAGTGTGTAAGCGATCAAGCTAAGGACCTCGAATCAATGATATTAAGCTCATTTCTCAAAAAGCAAAACCTTCCTTCCTCAAGGGGCTTCGTGAAGATATCCGCCAATTGATCCCTTGTTCCCACATATGATAAGTCAATGTCTCCACGGGCCACATGATCTCTTATGAAATGATGACGGATCTCAATATGCTTGGTTCTTGAATGTTGCACCGGGTTGTAGGCAATCTTGATGGCACTTTCGTTGTCACATAAAAGAGGCACTTTGTCGCAATCGACTCCGTACTCCTTTAAAGTTTGCCTCATCCATAGTAACTGAGTGCAACAACTAGCGGCTGCAACATATTCGGCTTCGGCGGTGGAGAGAGATATGCAATTTTGCTTCTTACAAGACCAACTCACCAAGGACCTCCCAATAAATTGACAAGCACCGGAGGTTGACTTCCTATCATCATGATCTCCCGCCCAATCGGAATCCGTGAATCCACATAAAGAGAAATTTGCATCCTTGGGATACCACAATCCATAAGTTGGGGTATAAGACAAATATCGAAAGATTCTCTTGACCGCCACATCATGGCTTTCTTTAGGAGCCGCTTGATATCTTGCACACACTCCTACGGCTAGCACTATATCCGGTCTAGATGCACAAAGGTAGAGGAGAGATCCAATCATGGAGCGGTATACCTTTTGATCCACATCCTTACCCTTCGGGTTGAGCTCAAGGTGGCATTTGGTTTGCATTGGAGTAGAGGCACCCTTGAGATCAAGCAACTCATACTTCTTGAGCATGTCTTGAATGTACTTTGCTTGGTTGATGAACGTTCCTTCCCTCAATTGTTTGATCTCAAATCCGAGGAAGAACTTCATCTCGCCCATCATAGACATCTCAAACCTGTCAGTCATAAGCTTAGAGAATTCTTCGTTAAATGCTTTGTTAGTCGATCCAAATATAATGTCATCCACATATAATTGACAAATGAAAAGCTCCCCATTAACTTTCTTAGTGAAAAGTGTGGGGTCGATTTCCCCAACTTGGAATCCAAGGTCTACAAGTAGTTCCCTAAGGTGCTCGTACCCCGCTCGTGGGGCTTGTTTAAGGCCATAGAGTGCCTTATCCAACTTGTAGACATGGTTCGGATACTTGAGGTCCTCGAACCCCGGTGGTTGCTTAACATAAACAAGTTCATTTAGTGGACCATTTAGAAAAGCGGATTTAACATCCATTTGTTGCAACTTAAAGTTATGGTGAGAGGCATAGGCAAGAAGAATACGGATTGACTCAAGTCGAGCCACGTGCGCGTAGGTTTCTCCAAAGTCAATGCCTTCAATTTGAGAGTAACCTTGAGCCACCAATCTTGCCTTGTTCTTTATCACCATGCCATGTTCATCTTGCTTGTTCTTGAATATCCACTTGGTTCCGATAACATTGCGGCAATCTTTGGGTCTTTCCACCAACTTCCACACTTTGTTGCGCTCAAAGTTGTTGAGCTCTTCATGCATGGCATCAAGCCAATCTTTATCTTCAAGAGCTTCAAAGACCTTCTTGGGTTCCACCATGGAGATGTGAGCTTGATGTTCACTAAAGCTTGCGAGTTGTCTTCGGGTAGAGACCTTGCTTCTCACATCACCAAGCACCTTGTCAAGAGATAGAGCTCTTAATTCTTGTGAGGTGCCAACCCTATTCAAGCGGCGGATCTCGATTTCCCTCCGAGTGGTGGGAGGAATCGCTTGATCATCTTGATCATTCATGTCTCCGCCTTGACTGAATTGATGGCCTTGATCAACCATTGGAGTGGTGGCCATTGGTGAGGGAGAGGGTTGATCTTGGCCTTGCGAACTGCCACCGGGAATGTCAGCAGGACCGGATATTCCGGGTTCAGGGACCGGATATTCCGAACCACCGGAAATTCCGAGTCCATCTTGAACCGGATTTTCCGGTCCTCCGGAAATTCCAGGAGCAGCTGTAGAATCTTGTTCTTCTTCTTGGCAAGGCGCATTGGGCACGGTGTTGTCGATGGGTGTTTCTTGTGTTGGGGTGGTCACCACTTGTGAAGAACTTGGTCCTTGTTGATCATCCTCATAATAGAGTTCAACTGGGCGGTGGACTCCCAACCCCATTCTTCGGATAACATCTTGAGGTTCATCATCACCTACACCGGAAACACCACTTTGCTCCACGAGGGAGCCGTCATTCTCCTCGAATACCACACTACAAGTTTCTATGATTATGCGCGAGGCCTTATCATAGACTCTATAAGTGTGGGATTCGGATCGGTAGCCCACAAATGTCCCTTCAAGAGACTTAGAATCAAACTTGCCCAAACGAACACCTTTGATGAGATAAAAACACTTACAACCAAATACTCGGAAGTAGGAGATATTGGGCTTGTTCCCGGTAAGCACTTCATAAGGTGTCTTCATGAGTCCTTTGCGAAAGAAGAGCCGGTTGGATGAATGGCAAGCGGTGTTGACGGCTTCGGCCCAAAATTTGTGAGGGGACTTGAACTCGGCCATCATCGACCTTGCCGTCTCAATAAGTGTGCAGTTCTTCCTTTCGGCTACACCATTTTGTTGGGGAGTATAAGCAGCGGAATACTGATGACGAATCCCTTCTTCACTAAGGAACTCGTTTAAGGTGTAGTTCTTGAACTCGGACCCATTGTCACTTCGTTTCACCAAGATAGGGACATTGTGTTGACGTTGAGCTTCATTGGAGAAGTCGATGATAGTTTGTTGAGTCTCCACCTTCGACTTGAAGAAGAAAACCCATGTGTATCTTGAATAGTCATCAACAATCACCAAGCAATATTTCTTGCCACCAAGACTAGCTTCCGGAATGGGACCAAAGAGGTCAACATGGAGAAGCTCCAAAACCCTCTTTGACGAAATGATGGTCTTGCTTGGATGGTAGATGTCATGCATTTTTCCTTCAACACACGCCCTACACATTCGATCCTTCGAGAAAGAAACATGGTCTTTTAGTCCTAGGATATGGCCACCCTTGTGGAGACTTTGCAAAGTCCTCATGTTGACATGGGCTAGTCGGCGATGCCATAGCCAACCCAAGTCCGCCTTTGCGAATAGGCACATTGTATGGGAAGTGGTGACTCCGGAGAAGTCAACCACATAGAGCCCATTCTCAATGTACCCAACGAAAGACACATTGAGAGACTTGCTCCGCAAGAGAATGACCATTTCCTTTTCGAAGACAACGGTATAGCCCAAACAAGTTAAGGAATGGACGGAGATCAAGTTGAAACCTAGGGACTCGACAAGCAAGACATTCACAAGTGTGATGTCCGGTGCCACTACCACCTTGCCGAGCCCTATTACCTTAGACTTAGAATTATCACCATATGTAACGGTCATTTGATCATCATTGGGCTTCAACTCCGTTACAATATCCTTGCTTCCGGTCATATGACTAGTGCACCCACTATAAATTATCCATTTCGATCCTCCGGAAGCAAGTCCCTACACACAATCAATTCTTGGGTTTAGGTACCCATTTTGCAATGGGTGCCTTTTGGTTAGCAACAAGGGTCTTTGGTACCCAAATAGCATATTCAATGTAACCATCAAAAGGACCAATGTATCTAGCATAGACATCCCCATAATAATCAACATATAAAGCATAGTTGGGGTTAGTTATGCCCGCAAAGTCATTACGAGTGGGAGTGCCCCTTGTGGCATTTCCACTCGCAATGTCAACCTTCTTGGCTTGTGCGGACTTGGTCTTCTTCTTGATCTCCTTCTTCTCCTTAGCAACATAGCGTAGACCTTCCTTACCCTTGTGGGGCACTCGCTCATGAAGAGGAGTAGTGAGTGTCCCCTTACCTTTATCAAGAGAGGTCTTGGGCTTGATTGCCATAGAAGGAACAAACATAACCCTAGCAATACCCTTCACAACATTTGCATTAGCATTCAAAGGAGTAGAGGTGCTAGGTTTCTCAAGAGTAGATATCCGAGATTGGAGTTGATCACGAGACTTGAGAAGACGTTCGTGATCACTTGTCAACACCTTGTGAGCATTGTCAAGTGACTCGAAGTCTTCGCAAAGTCTAGCATGAGCAACTACAAGCTCGGACTTTTCATTTTGCACAATTTTACATTTAGCAAAGTAGAGATCATGATCCTTAGTGATCTTAGAAAGTTGCTCCTCGAGGAGAGCATGAGCTTCTTGTTCATCTTCGAGAGAGGATTGGAGAGACACCTTAGCGTGTGCATCCTCTCTCTCAATCTCACCTTTTAGTTCAAGCTCATCCTCAAGCTCACCTATACGACTCATGATTGATCCAAAGTGTTTCTTTCCTTCTCCTTGCAAGTTAGTCATGAATTTATCAAAAGCAATGATTTCTTCCTTGACTTCTAAACTCATAGCATCATCAATGTCATGTGATATGGAGTTGGGGGATAATTGTACCTCGGATGTCTTTGCCATAAGACATCTTGCATTCTTGACGATGGGGCTCTCGTTTGGTGAGGAGAAGAGTGATGGAGGTGTGGAAGACATGGCTAGTGCGGCCACTTGCGTTGGAGTATCCTCCTTGTCACTATCTTCATCATCGGTGGGATATTGCTCTTGAGTCACCAAGACAATCTTTTGGTTCTTCTTGAAGAAAGGCTTCTTCATGGGCATGGGCCCCTTGCCCTTCGTCTTGGCCACGAGCCTCCCACCATGATCCTCTCTTCTCTCCCATGGGCAATCGGCAACAAAGTGGCCCTTGTCATCGCAGTTATAGCAAAGCCTCACTTTGTTGAATGGCTTTCCTCCGTTGGGGGGAAACTTCTTGTCAATCCTTGCTTTGGCCCTTCCGGGGTTCTTCCAAAAGGTTCTTGCCGCAAGACCCATGTGTTGAGTGAGAGTGCTTGAGAGAGCTTCACTAGATAGCTCGACTTGATCATCACACTCCTCTTCATCCTCTTCTTCAACGGTGGACTTCAAAGCAATTGAGGCATGCTTGTGCATCCCTATGGCTCTAGCTCTTGCATCTTGTGCAATCTTGGAGGCCACCTTGTATGCGGTCATCTCTTGCATAACTTCATTGGATGTCATCTTTGCAAAGTCATGTCTCCCTTGGAGTGTCTTCAAATCCGTGTCCTCAAAGGGCATGAGAGCGGTCACAAACTTCCTCTTGATCCAAGCATCATTGATGTACTCCGCCCCGAGGTTCTTGAAGAAGTTGGCAACCAACACCAACCTCCGGTACATGTCCTCGTGGCTTTCTCCATCCAACTTGTAGAACCCTTCCACCTCATTGCATAAGGCATCATACCGGTTCTTCTTCATGCTCTCATTCCCAACGAAGATGTCGGAAAGAGCATTCCAAACTTCCTTGGCGGTGGAGAATTGTTGAATGAGCGCCATGTCCTTCTCTCCAACGGCCATTTGGAGTTGATGAAGAGCGGTGGCGTTGAGTTGACTATCAACCACCTCTCTTCTTGTCAAGTTGGTTGGATCATGTGGCTTGTATCCTTCTTCAATGATGCGCCAAAGCTCAATGGAGGCACTACATAGATGAGACTTCATTAGAAATACCCATTGAGAGAAATGAGTAGGTTTAAGCTTAGGAGGATCACTTCTAAAGTTTACATGAGGGTGAGGGATAGGAGGGTTAGGAGAGTAATTATGGTTGACATTATGAAATTCCTCTCCTTTGGGGGTGTTAGAGGAGCTAGGTGGTTCATCCTTTTCCGCCATCCCGGGAACACTTGAGGTAACATCTTTGGACCCATCCGAAGATGACTCCTTAGAATTCCCCGCATGTTCCTTAGGAGGAGGAGAGGGAGAAGTAGCCTCGGGCTCCTTAGACTTCAAGAGTGCCATGAGCATCTCATTCATCTTGAGGAGTTGAGCCTCCAAGGACGATCTCATATCAATAAGATCGGCCATGGTTGCCCCTTTGGCTAACGCCTCCTTCTCCGCCTCTAGTTTTTCACGGGCGGCCCTCTCGGCATCGGATTCTGTCATCGTTGCACTTAGGCGGTTAAGCCCTTAAAAGTGAACCTGGCTCTGATACCAATTGAACGGGAATCCGGCACCTAGAGGGGGGGGGGGGTGAATAGGTGCTATTACAAATTTTAGGTCTTTTCAAATTTAGGCTCAACACAAAGGTAAATTCTCTAGATATGCAACTACGGTGAATTTACCTAAATGAGAAACTAAGCAATAAGAAGATAATCAAGTAAGGGAGCAAAGGTAAAAGGAACCAAGTGAAGCACGCGGAGACGAAGATGTAATCCCGAGTTCCACCCAAGGGTGTACGTCTCGTTTGGAGAGGTGTGCGCTACCACAACAGGTTAGCCGCAACGCCACAAAGGCTCACCTTCTTCTCTGATGAACTCAACCACAAAGGTTTCGAGTCCACCTTCCACTATTGATCCCCTTTTAGGGCGGAGATCGAATCCCTTACAAACGCTTGAGGCACACACCCACAACTGAATTGGGGGCTCCCAAGAAGACCACAAAAGGTCAAGGACCACAAAAGGTCAAGGTAACACCAAGAGTACAACAATGGTGAACTAGGTTTTCCCACCGGAAACCCTAGCCACGAAATCCCCAAGTGAATGGGGGAGAAATGCAAATCCCTTCGGTGAGGATGTAGATCTGGGCCTTCTCCTCCAATCCTCCAAAGATCAATGAATTTGGGTGGGGGATTGGGAGATCTTGATGATTTGAGCTTTCAAGAATGGTAGGAGAGAGAAAATCTGAGAGCTAGCTGTTCTTGAGTGAGTGAGGGGGTATTTATACTCCCCCTCAAAATCTGGCCGTTGGCTGTCTTGGGCACCCAGAAATTCCGGTATAAGTACCACCGGAAATTCCGGTCACCCGGAATATCCGGGCCTTTGAAAATATCCGAGCTGAATTTCCGGTTGAGATCAGAACCAATTCTGAACTTGACTTAGCCGTTTTTCTGAGGTTGACTCGGAATATCCGAGTCCTTGAAATTTCTGAGCTAAATTTCCGATTGGAGTCAGTGCCACTTCTGAATCTTGACTTAGCCAATTTTCCTGGGGTTGACTCGGAATATCCGGGTTGGTGAACCGGAATATCCGGGTCCTTGAAATTTCCGAACTGATTTTCCGATTGGAGTCAGTACCACTTCTGAATCTTGACTTAGCCAATTTTCTTGAGGTTGACTCGGAATATCCGGGTTGGTGAACCGGAATATCTGAGTCCTTGAAATTTCCGAGCTGATTTTCCGATTGAAGTCAGTAGTACTTCTGAACTTGACTTAGCCAATTTTCTGGGGATGACCCGGAATATCCGAGTTGGGGAACCGGAATATCCGGGTCTGGGAAGAATTCCAGAAACTCTTTTTCTCTACAATTTGGCTTTAGGATTTGTGATATGAGTTTCACCCAAACTGAAATACTTAGCAATAGGATTAGTATCATTGGTATGGTTAACTAACACACAAAACATTAGGGATTAAGAAATGTTCTTTCACAAGTTCAACTCTTTCCACAAGGACATCGGTATAGCCCGGAAGCTCACTTTTAAATGGCGAGAGGTAAGCCGTACTAGCTAGGTTCCACGTATGCATATTTTTAATTTTAGTCTCACAATACCATTTTTTCAATATTTTTGATTGGTTTCTTATCTTATTCTATCACAAAGTGCGCGAAGCAGCAACAAGGCACCAATTTGTGTGGATTCTATGTCTGCGAGTTCATCCGAATTCACTTCAATGTGGGGGCCGACTGGAATGGCGTACGTTAACAATTTATTCAACTTGTTCACTTTTCAAATTGAATTATTTTCATGATGGTTGATATATTGGTGTTGATCTCTCCTTTTTAGTTTGAGACGATCCGGAACAGGCTTGATGCAAAAGACCGCCTACTACCAATTGCGGAGGAAATTGTGGGCTTTCTGCTTGACTATGTCATAAAGACAGGCGCATAATGCAGTATAATCCAGCCGAAAAAGACCATCCCGAGGAAAAAATAGGGTCGAATGCCTCTTCTGTCATGTAATTATCTCTGGTTGTAAATATTTAGACAGGATCTTACGGTTGTAAATATTTAGACATGATCTTACGGTTCTAAACTCGTGTATTACTAGTATGTGACCATTCCGAGGAAAAATTCATGTATTCATGATATATACTATATAGTAACGTATAA
This sequence comes from Poa annua, assembly GCA_026929855.1. Classification (NCBI taxonomy): domain Eukaryota; kingdom Viridiplantae; phylum Streptophyta; class Magnoliopsida; order Poales; family Poaceae; genus Poa; species Poa annua. The sequence continues at coordinate 217,570,948 of CM049427.1, read as the reverse complement.
TATGCAACTCGATCTTGTTTGAAAAAAAAACAGAAACGTAAAAGAATCATTAAAATAGAAAACAGCAAAAAAACAGGGAAAAAAGAAAATAAAAAAATGATAAGTATTGTTCCGGTTCGTATTACGAACCAGGACAAATGAGAGCCAGCCTCTGGCTGTCCCAGTTGGCCACGTAACCCCTCTATTGGTCTCGGGCCGTGGCGTGCCCGGGACAAATAAGAGAGGCTATTTGTCCCGAACACGATGTCCCGGGCAAAAAGCCGTCCCGGCCCAGGACCTTTAGCGTGTTCTGCTCTAGTGGTGGTGATAGAACGGAGGCAAAATTATATGCAATCGAGGAGCGGATGCATCTATCCTTGCACTGGACGACCATGAAACTGACAGTGCCGAGACGTTGGAGCTAATCAAGGGAAGTACCCAAAATACTTCCATCTATGCCTTCATGATCAATGTGATAAGAGATCTTATTAGGAAAGGAAGTAGTAGGCTAGCTAAAATTTCTCATCAGATTAATGGTGTTAATGGTGTGAGCCATGAGCTAGCTAAGATGGGTAGGTTTCAAGCACGTTCTGCGGTCTGGCTACACAACTTCCCCTGGGAGATTGTCAAAGCTTTAGAAGCTGATTTGTAACCCATCTTCTGCTTAATTAATTTATCTTTTTCTCGCTAAGAAAAAAAAGTCTATTAGAAACGGAGGGAGTAGCCGGCAACATGTGGGCATGGTTTGTACGGTCAAATGCAGCTGATCAACGCCTCTTACTCGCAGGAGTAGAACCAGATGGCCTGCGCCTGCCCGGATCTATCTTGGTTATTATCATACACACTCATCCCATCAGCAGGTAGATCTCTTTCAGCATCATGTGCATTTGGTATGACGGTGACATGCACCCCATGTGCCTTCTGCCGATAATAACAGATTAATCGTAGCTTCATAATGGCGAGGCACTGACTAAATGTTCTTCCTGTCCTAGAACACTCACTAACACAGCTTTCCACAGGTACTTGTCCCTTTGCTATTCTCGGTCTTGATGGCATTCTTGTCTTGCCACATTTTACATAAACACTGACAGACTTTCAGGTTTTTGTTGTTGTTAAGTGGAGTAGCGATAATAATAAAAAGATGGTGCTACTAGTGGATGATGTGAGTGAGTGCCTCCAGTGGGCAGTCAGAGTCAGGCAGTCAGCTGCTCACTATAGTCAGTGGTGCACACTGCACTGCGCAAGTGCAGCTAAACCAGAGTGATCAGATCTAATCTAATCATCGGCACTCAGCCAAGCGCAACACCTTTTCGCACCCACCGCGGGCCCACCTTGATCCGGTGGGGCCATGGCCTGGCGCCCGACCACCACCCACGAATCAAGCCAAGCGTGGGCGAGGCACTTTCTCTTGTATGACACGTGGGCCAGGCGTACGGCCGGATCGGGATCCCCCACCCCACTCCGTCGAAGCGCGCAGGCAGCTTCGTCCCGTGCCCCTGTCAGTCGCGTCGCGCAACAAAAACCAGCGGAAGCAAAGAAAAGATTAGTGAGTGAAACCAACGACCAGGGAGGGAGGTTGATTCAGGATTCCAGCGTCCAAATCCGAGCCCTGACCCATTTCGTCGGCCGGTGGGTGCTCTCTGATCTGCCTGTCCGTCTCGCGCGCGCCGGACCGCCGGAGGTGGGGGTTCGTGCTCTGTCAGGGTCGCGACACGGCCGGATCGGTGGCGGTTCTTTGATTCGGTCTGGATTTTTTTCGTGCAGATGATGGGGGCGGCGGAGAATGCCGAGCTAGGATTCCAGGAGGAGGAGGTCGGCACGGCGCCGCCGCCGCCGCCGGCCAGGAAGATGCAGTCGCTCGACTTCGAGCACATCGGCTCGCTCGCCGCCGTGGCGGAGTCGCTCTCGCCAAGGAGCAAGTGGCGGATGGCGCTCAGGAGCGTACGCATCGTCATCTTCCAGGCGAAGATCAACGTGCTCCTGCCCTTCGGGCCCCTCGCGATCACGCTACACTACCTCCCCGGGAGCCACGTAAGGCATCCATCCATCGATCACCCTTCTCTCAATCTCTCAGACCACACGCTGCTTCCTTTCTTTTTTGCATTCCCCCTCGTCACGTCGAGTTGCAAAAAACTGACTTGGTAACGCCTTCCATTTGTGCGATTCAAATGCTTCACAGCAAGGATGGGTTTTCCTTTTCAGCTTAGTCGGTATCATACCCTTGGCCGAGAGATTGGGATATGCAACTGAGTAAGTGCCACTTTCTCTTCAGTTTGTTATGCCTAAAACTGTCTTGTGCCTACTTTTTTCTGTATGTCATAACTTATACTGAGTATATAATGGCTGCTGCCTTGTCTTGTGCAGGCAACTTGCTTGCTACACTGGCCCGACAAGTATGTGCCTTCATTCCGTATCATCTTACCTTTCCAATTCAAATCTTGGCTTCAACAATCGGTAAAGACTCCACCTTTTCATAAATGCAGTTGGGGGGCTTCTAAATGCTACCTTTGGGAACGCGACAGAGATGATTATCTCCATATATGCGCTCAAAAATGGAATGATTCGTGTCGTACAGCAGTCACTACTAGGCTCTATATTATCAAACATGCTACTAGTGCTTGGGTGTGCTTTCTTTGCTGGTGGGCTTGCCCATCCTAATAGAGACCAGGTCTTCAACAAGGTACCAATGAAAACACTAGTTTTTTTGTTTTCCATTATTATCTACAGATATTATCTCTTTTGACTTCAACTTATCAATGTAGGCATCAGCAGTTGTAAACTCAGGGTTACTATTGATGGCTGTCTTGGGTCTAATGTTTCCAGCCGTGCTTCACTTTACACACTCTGAAGCACACTATGGGAAATCCGAAGTTTCTCTTTCAAGGTTTAGTAGCTGCATCATGCTCGTGGCCTACGCTAGCTATCTATTTTTCCAACTAAAGAGTCAGCGCAGTCTATACAGCCCAATCGGCGAAGTAAGTAGCTGGAAGCTAATTTATGCAACCATTTCTGTAGCTGGAAAATAATTTGTGCAAACACTGAAAACTGAAAGCGATATATGCATGTATAAAGAGATAACATTGATTTACTCTGAAAACAGGGCATGCACCACTTTAATCATGTAAAATTATGTCTTCAGCATTGTACATTGTGAGATTGTCAACTTGCACAGGATGCATGCAATAATAATATGGCTAAAGATGCTCCATGTGCCTTTAAATTCATTTCTTCTACACAAGTACATGATGCGCCCTTTCTCTCAATATCGACATATAAGAAATTTTGTTTGGCTATCCTTCTGACTTCCCATCGTATCGCGTCACCACGTGTTTCGAACAGTTCAGTCTCTTTTAATTATGCATGTGATTGCTTGCTATTTTTTCGAATTTACATAAGTGTACCAAGCAGCAATTACCCGTGCAAAGCAGACCACAGAACATAGACAAAACAATGGGGTACATGTACATCTGCTTAAGCATCCTATTTTCTACTTGCCATAACAGGAAGAAGAAGCCACTGAGGATGAGGAGGATGAAAAGGAGATAACACAGGGGGAAGCTATTTCCTGGCTCTTTGTGTTGACTATTTGGATTTCAATTCTCTCTGGGTACCTGGTAGATGCCATACAGGTAATGAAGAGTTTGTTCATCATTACACCATTCTTTATGGCTGTCAAATGTTCTTCCCGTTGCACTTGATTTTGTTATCCACCTCCCTTCAGAACTCACAGCAGTAACCAATATTATCGCTATTTTAAATGAATGCATTTTCTCCCTCTTGAACTGTGCGTCCTTAATATATTGTAACAGGGGGCTTCTGAATCATTAAACATGCCAATAGCCTTTATTAGTGTTATTCTGCTCCCTATCGTGGGGAATGCTGCTGAGCATGCAAGCGCCATTATGTTTGCCATGAAAAACAAACTTGTAAGTATCCCCTCCTTTCAACCCTTTCTGCAAGTCAATTGTGCGCTTTTGTTCTCATCTTTAAACTCTTGCATACCACAAGGACATTACGTTGGGTGTTGCCATAGGGTCATCAACGCAGATATCCATGTTTGTGGTAAGAATATTTACTCAACAAGTTTCAACTTGTCCTCTGCAGTTTCAGTTTTTGCACTTTTCAGTTGGAACTCATCCATTTTCAATGATATGCAGATTCCATTCTGTGTGGTAATTGGCTGGATGATGGGAGAAGAAATGGACTTGAATTTTCAGTTGTTTGAGACAGCTACTCTTTTTATAACAGTACTAGTAGTGGCCTTCATGCTACAGGTCTGTTTACAGAACTATTTAGCATTTATATTGTGTTCTTTAGTTTATGAAACAGCTTGCTCCTTGTAAACTCCATAAAGTTTCACTTTTCACATTTTAGTGTATGATTTTTCTAGGAAGGCACATCGAACTATTTTAAAGGCCTTATGCTCATATTGTGCTATCTCATAGTTGCTGCAAGCTTCTTTGTGCACGTTGATCCCAAATCAAGTAAGTAATTTGTTTGCCGTTCAACCTTCACAGTTATCTCATTACTGATCATCCAGTTTATCTTGTTGCTTAGTAATAGTAAATTGGAGCAAGATCGTATTGATTCCGTGAAACTGTTCTGGACGTTGAGCAAATGGAGCAACCAGTGTGTCTGCTTATTTTCCTCGTCATGGCACCCATTTTAAAGCTGATATGTGTTCTATGTATATTGTTGCTCTTTATGTTTTATGTTATATTTTCTCAAATAATAAATATGCTATCTGTAAACACAAACTTGTCTCGAGGGATCTCTGTAAACACAAACTCACTGAAGATTTCTAATACTCCCTCCGTCCTAAAATTCATGTCTACATACATCCACTTTCTATCAAAGTTGTGACACTTATTTTAGGACGGAGGGAGTATCTAAGACAGATGGGCAGAAACAACATAGTATTTGTTTTCGACAGTATTGTTTCTAGACTGTTTCTCTGCACATGTATCTTCTAACAATGCTCATGATTGACCTAAACAGGTGACAACAAATGAGAAGTCCCCGCCAGAATTCATGTGAACTGATAGGGGAATGCTACTATCAGATTGCAGATTTAGCAAATACCAATGTAGCATTCTGCAGATTTCCAAATTCGAAGAACAACTTGCTGGCAGCATCCCACATTATGGCTTTAAGGCCCAGCTTGAAATCTTCCGGCGCTGATGCGGCTTTTTTAAGATAGCAACGGCATCGCCCTTTGAGAAACTGTAACTTTATGGGACAGTACACGAAGACCAGTAGTCTGTAATTGGTGTAAGCTACAGTTGGTCGCAGTTTTGATGATGATGTTGTATTAATTTCAAGGAACCGACTACATTGTGGAGTAAAAGGGACACCGTTAGTTCTGTAAAATGTTCTACCCCGGATATTTCTTTGTTGGCGATGGTTTTGTTGCTTGTAATGCCTATGAAAGTGTAATAGGGTAATACTGAGTTGGGAAAATGTAGCAGAGTTGAATGTTTAGAGGGCAAAAACAATTGGTCGGAAAGTGCCGTAGTCATCTCCAATGCTGAAGGTCACTTAAGCAACCTTTCATATATAGGCCATATGTTTTTTGTGTTGCAAAAGTAATCCATACATTTGCAAGTATGCCCTTCATTTTGAAAATAGTTAATTTTTAGTGCGTGCAGCCCTTCATTTTCCAACGGGACTTTCTATTAAATTTCCTGTAATCCAGGCCCCATTTATACTTGGAGCGGGCATGGTTATTGGAGAGATGGAGAAAAATGATTATGTCGAATATCTAGACTTTAACCTATATATTGTGCATTTATATTACACATAGTTTGTCGGGTATTCATGAAGTCCTCACAAGGACAAACAACAAGGCCATATCCCTGCCTTGCGAGACTAACGAATAGGGTAAATCCCCACGGTACCCGCCCCATCCTTGATTGCATTGAAATTATATTACGATGCGTAATCCTATGGAAGATGATTGGATATTTCCTTCATGTCTAAGCCGAATCAGAGAAGATGACAATTCCCGCAACCAAAATATTACAACAGAACCAGTCGATGGTCAATAGCGCGAGTGGAGTGTTGTTCCTGTTGTGACGTCGTATTGGATAGCGTTGAGCGCCTTGAATGGTCGCATTTGTTCCATGTAACACATGTGTTGATTTACAAAATTTCTTACCAAACAAAGCATCTCTTGTTGCCTTCCAAAGACACTGCAAAAAGGTGTATAAACAAGGATGATTAGAAGCATGCAGACCTGAAATACTTGAGCAATTTAGTGATGGATTGCAGCAGTGACCTCTATTCAGACAAACCAATTATAAAGGGCACATAAACAACATGTTCATTTCATCCTCTAGGATACCACATCTGACAGACTCTTCATCAAAACGCATAAAATAAATAAATTATGAGTTTGAAAAAAAAAGTCCGGATGTAACCAGTTGTGTATATGGAATTATGGATACCACAAACGTGCACAAAATTAACTTCCAATTCTCTGTATTCTAGGCTTCACACAAATGAAAAAATTGTGGATCTGTTGCATATTTTCAAATATCTGAATTACCACATTTTTTTCATTCTTGTTTAGCGCAAAGTATAGTTATCTCTACTATATCAGATTGCTTGGGGTCGCGGTTGTTTTACACTTTAGCCCCTCAGCTTATGGAAAATCAACCCGCAATCCCAACGGTCAACACAATCCTCCGCGACCCCAAATCCTCCAGCGGAGGAGCTCCAGGTCGGGGCTGCCACCGCCCAGCAGCAACGGGATGACAGCGACGGCTTCGCTCCAGGAGGGCGTCCTCGCGTCCCGCTCCTCCTCGCAAGCCTCGGCTGCACCGCCGCCGCGCGCAGCAGCGGCCTCTCTCGCAGATGGCGCGGCCTCTGGGCCCGCCTCGACGACATCTCCCTCCATGACGTCCTGTTCCAACGGCTGGCGGCGGTGCTCGGCCTCGTCGGCCTTTCCGCCGTCTCCCTCATCGAGATCCACGTGCCCCAGGAGCCTCACGATGCTGATGACGGCAAAGACACAAGAACAACTCCCTTCGCTGTAGATGAACTACCTGGTCAGAGAGAGAGCCCGCCCGGGCTGCTCTTCCATGGCTTTGGCGCCTCCGTCGCGCACTAGCACAGATGAGCAAGCCTGACGACGGCCAGCGATCTTTGCTGCGAAACAAACAAAACATCGAGCACAGCTTGCTTGTAGTAATATTTGTGCTCGTAGTGTTCTCAATCGATGATCCAGCGGATGTCCTTCAGATTTAATAACGTTTACTGAACTTCAGTGACAGGATCATTATAATAGAACTGAATATTTTTGTTTTCAGGAACACCGGTGTGTTATCTGAATCCAACACAGTTTATGTGATCGATTTGCTCGGGTTTGGTGCGTCAGACAAGCCTCTCGGGTTCTCTTACACCATGAAAACATGGGCGGAGGTGAGTCCTGGCTTTTGCTTCTAGCTGACAACCAACAGATCGTTGCGTTTCTATCGAGCTACCATGCATTGTAAAGCTTATATGCCCAATGCAGATGAGCTGCTTTAGTATCTATGTCTATTACTAAATATACAATATCTTGATTGTCTCATACATCATTTATGTTGTATGTTAGCCTACGGATTAATCATATGTTGGACTCATGGTTTTGCACCATGTGATGCTGCCTACATTTGCAATTTTGCTCAGATGCTCTAGGTTTCATATTGATGCTAACATGATTTTTGCGGTATATGGATTTTGTTGTTACCTTAAATCTTGACATGAAATTATTTTTACTGGCCTTGAGTCCTCATTATATGAATCTTGTTATTACTTGACGGCTTGTTTGCTTCAAAGATTCAAGGGAGTGTAATGCTTCTGTATTTTTTAATGTACTTCTGTATTCTTGAACAGCTGGATTCTTTAATTAATATGGCTGGGATGTGTTCTTATTTTATGTACATTGTGCCTTAGGTGCATAACTAACTTCTGTCTTTTCTTTCAGCGGCTATGTTATCGATTTAGGATCTGTTCATGGTATATTTGTTGCAAATGAGAGACTAACTAAAGCCAACCTTATTGAGCTTGAAGTTGGACAGTCACTTCGCTTTGCTGCATCAACCAGAGTATATGTTCTACTAAAGAACACAACTGATTTTTTCCCCACTCATAGTTTTCTGTCGGATGTTAGTTGACGAAGATGCCGTTGTGGCATACAATACAAATACATGAAGTTGGCAGATTGTTAGATAGTTTACACATGAACATGATTCTTAACAAGATTCTAAGATTATTAATAACATGATTTACACATGAACATGATTCTTAACAAGATTTTGAGATTGTTACTGTATTAACATGATTTAAATGGACAACATATAACAGGTTCAGGTCCAATTTCAGAGTAAGTTTAATATGCAGTGCTAATATCCTCTGTCATTGGGCATATGTGCGAATATCCTGTCATTGCCCTTTGGGCATGTAATAGGTTCAGGTCTAATATCCTCACTCATTCGGCTTGTAACAGTTTCAGTAAGTTGTGCCATGTAGCCCCTGCAGTTTGCAGCTTTTTTCATCAGTCGGAATCAAGATAGAATCAAGATAGCTGTAGGCAAAAGCCAACCTACGCGTTCTGTCAACTGCAAAACTTGTAGAAGCAAGAATAATTTACTTCAGCTGAAGGAGGAGAGCAACCACAGATGAGTAAAATACGAAATCGGTGAAGAAACAGATTTCCCTGACAGGAAACTAGGGATTTTCATCAGAGGAGCTCAATTTCTTGCAGATTCTTTTATATATAATATGAACATAGAAATTTAAAGGCTTCGTATTTTCTTTCTCTCCTTTCAACACTTGAATACGATTATGTGAAATTATTTGCGTTCATTTAATACTGCTTACTTTTCTTATTGTTGTATGAAGTTTCAAATATGAAACGTATATTTTAGGATATTTATCCTCTCTTACAAGGTTCTCCCGTTGCAACGCACGGGCATTTTCCTAATTATTTTTAATTTGAGTTGATTTCTTGCACGTTTGTGTGATACATTATTTGGTACGTCCTAATTTTTTATATAAAAATAGTAAACGTTTTTTTTTCCAATTTCTAAACTATCCAGATCACCGGTGCTCTGGAGCCAAAAACTCGTAAACAACGTGTTTGTTTCTTCCATTTACGCAGTACGAATATTTTTTTAAGTGACTTCTTTTCCTTGTTGTAACAGAATTCGAATTAAAAAAAACAAAATTCGAATTTGTCCCGCTCTCGGTAGTCTGTACTAACCCGCTCTCTGTAGTCTGTACTAATAGCCTAGCCAACGTCTGCTTGCGGCCCGGCCCGACTCCTCCCCGTCTTCTCTTCGCGACTTCGCGAGTCGCGGCCTCGCAAGCCGAGACAAATCTCCCAAATCCCGACGAAACCCTAACCCTAGATCGCCCCCCGCCCCCGCCCCCGCCATGGATCTCCTCCAGTCTTCTTACGCTCCCGGCGACGCGTCGTCGCCGGAGGACGAGTCGCTTTCCTCGCCGGACTCCTCCCCGCTCCGCTTCCCCTCCAAGTCCGCCGCCCCCGCCGTCGACGAGACCGCGCTCGCGCTCTCGGCCGCCGCCTCCACCTCCTGTCCGCTCGACCCCTCCGTCCACCTCGTCCCCTTCAACCCCACCGCCGACCAGCTATGGGCGCCCGTCCTCGGGCCCCAACACCCCCACGCCCCCATCTCGTCCGCCTCCGGCAACCGGAACCACAAGCTCGGCCACGTCGAGGATGCCGCGGTCCTCCCGTTCCTCTTCGACGAGCAGTACAACACCTTCCACCGCTTTGGCTACGCCTCCGACCCCTCGGGGCTCCACATCATCGGCGACGCACAGCCGAAGGGGTCCAACCACGACAGCGTGTACAACCTGCCCCCCTCCGAGCACAAGCGCCGCCGCATCCAATCCAAGGATGAGAACCAGGGTCCCGTCCCCCCAGAGGCCCAGAACCCGGCAGCCGATGAGTGGATCGTTCACAACAAGAAGAGTCCCTGGGCTGGCGTTCGGGAGGGCCCGCCCGTGGAGCTCACGGATGAGCAGAAGCAGTACGCAGAGGCACATGCCGCCAAGAAGGCCGAGAAAGAGGCACGCGGTGAAGGGAAGGAGAAGACGGAGGTGGTGGCCAAGACCACCTTCCATGGGAAGGAGGAGAAGGACTACCAGGGACGATCGTGGATCACACCACCCAAGGATGCCAAGGCCACCAACGAGCGCTGTTATATTCCCAAGAGGTGTGTACACGAGTGGGTTGGCCACACCAAGGGGGTCTCAGCTATCAGATTTTTCCCCAGGTATGGTCATCTCTTGCTGTCTGCAAGTATGGATTGTAAGATTAAAATCTGGGACGTGCTTGAGTCCAAGACATGTATGCGGACGTACATGGGACACAACAAGGCGGTGAGGGATATATCCTTCTGTAGTGACGGCAGCAAGTTCTTGAGTGCTGGGTATGACAGGAATATTCAGTATTGGGATACGGAGACTGGGCAGGTGATATCGACCTTCTCTACCGGGAAGGTCCCTTATGTCGTGAAGCTCAATCCTGATGAAGATAAGCAGAATATTCTCCTTGCTGGGATGAGTGACAAGAAGATTGTGCAGTGGGATATGAGGTCAGGGGAGATCACACAAGAGTATGATCAGCACTTGGGGGCAGTAAACACCATCACTTTTGTAGATAATAATAGGAGGTTTGTGACGTCTAGCGATGACAAGTCGCTTCGTGTGTGGGAGTATGGCATCCCTGTGGTGATTAAGTATATCAGTGAGCCGCACATGCACTCCATGCCGTCTATTGCAGTACATCCGAACTCTAACTGGCTGGCAGCGCAGAGCTTGGACAATCAGATTCTGATATACAGCACCAAGGAAAGGTTTCAACTCAATAAGAAGAAGAGGTTTGCAGGCCACATTGTGGCAGGTTATGCTTGTCAGGTGAGCTTCTCACCTGATGGGAGGTTTGTGATGTCAGGAGATGGTGAAGGTAGTTGCTGGTTCTGGGACTGGAAAAGCTGCAGGAGATTCAAGACACTCAAGTGCCACAATGGAGTTTGCATTGGGGCTGAGTGGCATCCACTGGAGACTAGCAAGGTTGCAACATGTGGATGGGATGGCGTAATCAAATACTGGTAAGCGTTGACAAGATAACTATGAAAGTTCATTTTTTTTGTTCTGCTACTGTTAGGATGATTGGTTGTACCTGTACTACTGGTCCGTTTAAAAGCATGGCTTGGTTGCAGTTAATGTTGTCCCTTATAAGAATTCACCCATCAAAGGATTATGCATTTTACCTGCTGATCTATGCTTTACCGGTGCTAAAACTTAAATATGATCTAGATAGTAGATTCTCACCCCATCCATAAGAAACGGATAAATTAAAAATTCAGAACTGGGCTAACTGAAAATTGAGCCTATTCTAAATCATTGCTCATGCATTGGTTGTTTTTTGTTTTTATAAAATAATTAGGGGTTTCTTCAGCTCACTGCCAATTAAATCACAATGACAACCTGCAGATATGTTATCCATTACTTTCCTTTCTAGTAAAATTACTCATATGTTGAATCCTACCTGGACAATTGGATAATTATTGAGTTTATTATATTGCAAGATAATTGTTTTATGTGACCATTTGGTTCTTGCTTAAGTTGTGTTAGAATGCCTGTGTATATTTGTTTGTTGATTGAGAGACCAACTATGTCCGTACCTTTGTTACTGCTTTCAACCTCGTTCTTGCTATGAGGTCACACTGTTCTTTTTATTCCAATATTTATCGTTTCTGTGGTGTGGTACTAACCTTTTCATGCAACTTGCAGGGATTAAAGTTTGGTGTTTTAGACACAAAGATTGCTCAAGATGCTTGAAGGGATTCATGACAGTGAAATTCTCAAGGATTGAACTCCAGTAGATACTGTAAGCTCAGATGTCTGTCTAGAAAACTTCATTGTCATGAGTGAAAACTGAAAACAGTATCATATTTTCAGCTACCATGTAGCTTCCTGTAATGTACCTGTACCGTACATAATGCACCACTCAGTTTTGAACTTTATCCTAGTCTTACGCAGTTTCAGCTACCCTCTGTTTTTCTATGCCAACTTTTTTTTGTAGCTGAGTGTTTGTAGTGACGCAATTAGCCTAGATTCTGGGAAATCCCCAGCGGCAATGCCTGTGCTCTGTTTGTAACAGAATAATATCTTGATCCTTTGATTATGTTTCCCTTGAATGCTGCTTCTGCTGACTGTTTGGTGCAAGAGGCAACCTTTCTTGTATGCTACTTGCATGAGAATTCAATGATAGCTTATCTTCTGTGTTCACAGGCCTTTTGTGTTGGTTAAGCTTGGGTTAGTTTTCTGGGATTCTGGTAATGTGGTTACTTTGTACACTTGAATTATTTTGGTTAACGTCAAGTCTGTTTGTTGAGGCAGAGCCGCCACCTTTGGAGCGGAGGGGGCTGCCACCACTGTGGCAAGGGCCGGTGGCAGCGGTGGCGGAGAGGAGGCGATGCGGGGTGGCTGCCTTGGCGGCTAGAGTTTGGTCCCCTGGGTCGCGACATGCGGGTGACACGGGGGTCGGGAGTTTGCTTACTTTGTAGGAGTATTATTTTACCTTGGTTTTAGGTTTCTGGCATTCTGGTAACGTGACTAGTTTAAATTTTTGGTTAATGTCAGTCTGGAGGCAGATCATGGTCAATTGAGCTCTGCTACTAAACATTAGAAAGCATTAAAAAGACATGCGAAAAAATGTTCAAAAGGTTACACTTTTATTTCAAGTTAACTTGGCTCTGTGGAAGAAAGTCTATTTTTCTGGTGTGTAGTTCTTTTGAAATCATTTGTCGTTTCGAGTAGAAATTCTGAATGGATGTAATGGCTCGTTCTATAATGCGTAGCTCTTTATTGCTAAGAATGCAATGCATGAGTGCAAGAAAACATAAGCAACAGATGGCATGGTGTTGTGGACAGTAGCCTTAGTACGAAACCTTCAGCGATCCCTGTCGACCAAGATTCAGATAAGAAGAAAACGTCGACTGGTGACACTCTCATTGAATCGTCAATCGTCGGCAGATGCGTGAGCTGTCTTGGTCCGCACATATGGATCAAAACACAGGACAAAACAGAGGGTGCAAGAGTGTCGACGCCGACATAGCACCCCGCTGCAAGCAAAATGAAATACGTAAAACGATTCCTCCCCTTTCCTGGCTTGCAATGTCAAAAACCTCCACGGACGGGTGAATCCATTCAGATATACGCACACGTACCATCGATCCCCTCAAGCACCTTGGTTGCCACACCTGTCCATTGTAATTTGGCATCTTCTTTCCCTCTCCATCGACTGATGCAACGCAAACGCAAAGCCCCCACAATTTGTATATGCTTTCCTTCCCGCTGCAGCGTAAATCCAAACTTTCTGCTCATGCAACCTTTCTACTCTAGTTAGGACAAGATCCTTTTTCTTGGATTGCCAATTAGCTATATATCTCCTGGAAACAACACAAGAAGCTCAGAGAAAGATCATACAAACCACTGCTGGTTGTTGCTTGGTCAGCAGGTACCTAGATAGCTTATATTATCATGGGCTCGTCGTCTGCGGCGGTGCAGGCCGTGGCGTTGCTGTGGCTTGCCGTGGTGTTCCTGGCGCGGCCCGTGGAGGCGCTGGCGGCCAACTGGGGCACCCGCGCGCAGCACCCGCTCCCCGGCGACGTCACCGTGCGCCTGCTCAAGGACAACGGCTTCGACAAGGTGAAGCTCTTCGAGGCCGACCCCGCCGCGCTCAAGGCGCTCGGCCACTCCGGCATCCAGGTCATGCTCGGTCTCCCCAACGAGCTGCTCGCCTCTGTAGCCGCCAACGTCGCCGCCGCCGAGCAGTGGGTGCAGCAGAACGTCTCCAACTACGTCTCCAAGTACGGCGTCGACATCAGATACGTGGCCGTGGGCAACGAGCCCTTCCTCAAGTCGTACAAGGGCATGTTCGAGGCCGCCACGCTCCCGGCCCTGCAGAACGTGCAGGCGGCGCTCGTCAAGGCCGGCCTGGCGCGCCAGGTGCGCGTCACCGTCCCGCTCAACGCCGACGTCTACGAGTCCCTCGACGGCCGCCCCTCATCCGGCGACTTCCGCCCGGACATCACGGGCCTCATGACCAGCCTCGTCAGCTTCCTGCTCGACAGCGGCGGCGTGCTCGCCATCAACATTTACCCGTTCCTCTCCCTGGACGCCGACGCCAACTTCCCCCGCGACTACGCCTACTTCCCGGCGCCCGGCGCCCCGCCCTCGCAGGCCAGCGTCCAGGACGGCAACGTGCTCTACACCAACGTCTTCGACGCCAACTACGACACGCTCATCTCCGCGCTCGAGAAGCACGGCCTGGGCAACATCACCGTCGTCGTCGGCGAGATCGGATGGCCCACCGACGGCGACGCCAACGCCAACGTCGCCAGCGCACAGCGCTTCAACCAGGGCCTCTTCGACCGCATCGTCGCCGGCAAGGGCACCCCGCGCCGCCCGCAGATACCAGACGTGTACGTGTTCGCACTGCTGGACGAGGACAACAAGAGCGTGGACCCAGGCAACTTCGAGCGCCACTGGGGCGTCTTCAACTACGACGGCACGGCCAAGTACCCGCTCACGCTCGCCAGCGGCAGGGCCATCGTGCCGGCCAAGGGCGTCAAGTACCTCTCCAAGCAGTGGTGCGTGCTCCGGGGGGACGCCAGCCCGACGGACCCTGCCGTCGTCGGCGCCGTCGGCTATGCGTGCCAGTACGCCGACTGCACCAGCCTCAGCCCCGGGTCGTCGTGCGGCAGCCTCGACGCGCACGGCAACATCTCCTACGCCTTCAACCAGTTCTTCCAGTCGGCCAGCCAGCAGAAGGGCTCCTGTGGCTTCAACAACCTCGCCGTCATCACCACCACTGACCCGTCGCAGGGGACATGCCGCTTCAAGGTCATGATCGACACCGGACGCCGCGACCTCAACCACGACGCCTCCGCCGCCGCTAGGGCGGCTGCCGCGTGGGGCTCCGTCGTGCTGCTGGCACTGCTTGCTATTCTGGCCGTGTGACACGAGTAGATATATGACGCACTCAGTCTGCAGCTAGAGAGGACCAATCAATTCTTTAGTTTTTCTCTTCTTTAAACAGGGGAAACTCAACTGACGACTAAAACAGGGCCATTGATGGTGGATTTTTATTTACGTGTCAAGCTCGTTCAGAAGGGATTATTGTTGTATATTTTTATATGTTCCTTATGATTCTAATGTACTGTACTTAGTATATATTACATGGATGGTACAGTCACAAATGTTGATAAAGGATACTTTCCACTAATATAGATAAAAGTATAAATTTACAATACCCATTCTTTTGCGAAACATAGTACAACGCAAGCACACACACTCACTTCTATAAACTTACGCACACATCCCTATGAACACCTTCGAAAGACTAAGCCGGCGGGTCAGGTCTTAATATTATGAAGTCACCAAAGATGCCTCGTTGTCAGGAACATTGTCTCCCACTAAAAAATATTCCAGCTAAATTTATAATACCCAATTTATAGTATCAATAAACCCACTAAGAATATATTTACTGGTACGTGTAAACGTTCATAGTATGTTTACTACTGCCTCAGTTTGTAAATATAGAATGTTTTAGATTTTGACCACATTCACATGTATATAAATATACGTAGACATATATTAGTGTGTATATTTACTTAGTTTAATATACATCTAGACAACATGTATACCACATAAACCGTCTTATGTTATATGTTTAAAAGGGAGTAAATTAGTGATTCCGGATCCTGTGTACATGGCCTCTACGTGCCTCATCCTGGCGATCATGCTCTTGAGGAGCAAGTGGGCTCGGCGTCCTTCGGATGCCTTGATCTGACTACTAGCATCAGCAGAAAGCAAACCCCATAGCACCCGATGTAGGCAACTCAATCTAGTTTTGATTGCTGAAAATAGGCCACGCAGATTAGACCTCGTATGTGCGGACCACATAACAACATATTCGAGAAATCGCCGTTGTCTTGGCCGTCAAAGAGGACATCGAGCCCATCTTGTCGACAACAGACTTCTTTACCACCGCCAGCCTCAACCGCTTGTTGCCTGGCTTCTTGGCGGTGGCCTTGCCCACCCTCGCACCCGAAGCAGCGTTGGCACCGGCGGAGGCAGCACCTGCGGGATCCACAGTGCAGGTCGGGACGACGTGGTGCCCCTGCTACTTGCGCTTGGGAGGGGAGCTTGCTGGGAGACGTATACGTCCTTGGTTGCGGCAGATCGAGATCCGGAAGCAGAGGTCGGGGTTGCGGGGTGGAGGGTGGGGGTGGGATAGAGGAGGCCATTGTCGGCGGCCAAAATGGGGGAGGCGGGAGGAGAACACGGTGAAAATTTCTTGGCGCCACCGCGAGAAAGGGGATGAGGTTCGCACGGGGAAGAGTTGCGAAAACTGGGTAAATGGAGTCTCGGAGACGCGGAACCGGATGACATGCAAAAAAAATGGGGTTTGTGGTTCGGATGCAGGGTCCGGTTTCCGTGTTTTTCGTAACCAAAACCGTTATTTGGCGGTTATTAAGTGGATCCGCTAGCGATGCTCTTAGGTTGTCCTGACTCATAGGAATCTCTTGCACGATGACTATGGATTCGTCAATGCCGAGCAGACATTTGGTTACCGGTTGAAATAAATATTGTGTTTATTAGGCGGTAAAATTATTGATCCCACCGGTAATTGGGTTTACTAGATGGAAAATTTTGAGCCATTGAAATTTGGGCTGGATTCTTCCTCGGAAAATTGGTTTTTAATTTTATTTGACAGTAAATTGGTCCCACAGTGATAATCTCGTCCGCTAACTATACAAGAAATCCAGTCCTCCTCCTATATTCTCTCATACCGGTATCCTAATTCTTATAAGTAGGTGGTATCCTAATTCTTATAAGTAGGTTTCTGGGCATTTGGTTGTCTCCGGTGTCATCAAGTCCAACAAGTATGGAGGTGTTAGCTCGACACGTCTAGTACACTATCTCGAAATAAATGCTGAAAACTCTAGGTCAAAGAGTATTTCTCCTCATGTGTGGTTTTGGTAATTGAATGACAATTTCTATGAAATGTTTGCATTGAGATATCATTATAGATCATGTCCATGGGATTAATGGAGCTCTTGTGTTAAGTGAAGCTTATTGCAAGTATGTCTTGAAGGAGTCAAGACATCATATTAATGAAGAAATATTCGAAGATATAAGGTTGATCAAGTTGTTGATCAACACACAAAGCTACATGATGTACCAAGAGCGATCATGTATCTCTTGGGATGGTAAACACTTGTCCGCATAGCTTTGTGAACTAACCCATGATATATGTGTGTGGTATCTTTATATGAGGTTAGATATCTTCCCATGTGCTTGCATCAAATGAAGATTTTGAAGTAGATCGTGTGCAGAAAACAAAAAAATTCCTAGCAACGATATCCTTAAACTAGCCAAAATCTACACTATGCAGATATAGTAGTACGGCGGAGATCGGAATACATACACTCGTAGACCGAATAGCGGGGATTACGCTCCCGCACAAGCGTTGACGACGAAAACGACGTAGCCGACCTCTAGGTCGCGGAGAACTCGACGCGACGAAGATGACCCCGAGGTCGTGTGGAGAAAGTAGGCCTCCGAGTACCGCTAGCGCAACACCTCGCAGGGCGTTACACACATACGGTGGAGACGACGGCCTCCGAAGCTCCAGTCCAGGACGAGCAGCGGAAGACTTGGACCGGAACACCAGCATCGCGGCAGCGGGCTATGGTGGAAGAGATCCCCCTTCTCTACTCGACGCAACTACGACAAAGGGAATCACGTGATCGAGAGAGAATTAGGAAATTAATTGGTGAATTAAAAGGCCAGGGGTGCCCCTTCTTATATAGGCTCCCAGGGGGAGCCAACCTTGCCAACCAGGCAATGTGGGACTCTCCCCACATGCCTGGTGCGGCTTAAGGAGGTGCGCCGGCCCTAGGTGGGCCCCAGGCCGGCCAAGGCTCCCCACCGAATTCCCTTGAGGGGTTCCCCCCCCCCCCCCCCCCATGGGCCTTCTTTCGACCAGAAGGCCCATTCAGCGAAATCAGACTAAATAAATTCGAAAATAAATATATAAAATCATATTTAAACATTAATTACACTAATTAATATCAAACATAATATATATAATTTATTCTAGATCCAAAAACTATTTCGTCGCTACCCGATCTCCATCGGACCATTCCCGGGACGTTCCCGGTGATCTCCTTCTTTTCCGGTGGTCTTGTCGAAACCCCTTAAGTGTGTTACCCTACCGATTCGATATAGTAACAGGTACGATCAAGACTCCTCTATGATCAATGACTAACTCGTAGGACTAGACCCCGTGAATTAATCCCTGTGATATAACGAATGACTTTCATCTATCAAACCTGGACGTCTAGTGTTAAACCCTTTGTCATGACGATACTTAGTGTGTCCGAGCATCATTCTCAGATATCTCCATACCTAACATGATCTCGTTACCAACAACACTATCTTCTACTCGTCCATGATATTATGTCAGCTGGTGACCTAGTCACATGTTTACAAACTCATTTGACATAATCTCACCGAGTGGGCCCTAGAATATCTATCCGGCTATGCGGACTGACAAATCCCGCTGTTGACCCCTCGTCTCAACTACCCCCTTCCGATACCCAAAAGTATCACCTATCATTGTCACACTATATAAGATATGACGTTTGGTGCGATCAAAGTATTTTCCAGGAATAACAATAAGAGTTGGTCTCACGGTATTAAGGCGTAATGACTATGTCCTATAAATACTGGATATGTCCATCACATCGTTACACCTAACGGTATGACTTCCATTGCCGACCGGCGCCATGCCCTATGATCGGAAAACCTCGATCATCAATCACGCAATGAAACTTGTCTTAGTAGAGGCTACTAGGGACCTGGTTGTTTTATCTACCACACCTGTATTAATGTTTTCGCTTAATACAGTTATAGCATGGTGTAAAACAAATAATGAACAATTGGGATATTGCCAATAAACTATGTTTATTAAGTGCCTCTAGGGCATGTTCCCTTCAGTCTCCCACTTGCATTAGAGTAACACTTAATCTAGTTTACAACTTGGTAAAAGCTCAACACCCATAACATCTTGGTGCCTGCTTGCCTCGTGGAAGAGGAATACAGTCAATAGATCTCACACATTGAGACCTATATGTGCTTTGCAACACTTCTATGTCACCTAGTTTGACATCATCCCATATCTTACGATGACGGTGAAATATATCCTAGTGGATGGAGTGAGACTCGAGCATTCGCGTAGCATGGGACTTAAAAGTCTAAGAGATCTATTAAGGGGACCACGTACGCTCGGAAAACTGCTCAGTCCAATCACACTTGCTACTTCTAAAGTTGCGATATATTTGTATACCTATGTAGATTATGCGACAGTGCATTCATATGCGAGTTCGCAAACTAACCATGTCTATCTTCAAAATAAACGACATCTCTCATATGAGATTTCTAGTCGTATGGGTCAGTGTCATAACTTGCATCATCGTAACGGCAAGTTGTCTTTCCACTCTTACCCTTTACTAGAAAATATATCTTCAGTTCTCATAGACACTGAAGAATAAACTTAACGTTTGTTCATTGATCCACACAAGGATCACTCTAGAACTTGTTCTTCAACCAAGAACTTGGGTCACACTAAGTCGAGCTTTCAGTCGGATAGCATCTATGTCTGATACATAGATAATGTCGAACATCATTTGCTATCACTGAAAATGCCAAGATAAACTTAATATTTTACCTAGTTATACAAGCAAGAACCTCTTTCTTCGCTTGTCCTATTCTGAAACACTTCAGAATCTTGACTTAGGAAATATTCCGACTTAATGTTATTAAGCCCCTTACGATCTATACAATTATAAATCGGATGCCTAATACTCCTAACTTCATTTTATAGAAAATTTAATCACTTAAATAATACTTTACACTCTACTAGAGGATCTGTGTCATTCAATATGTCGTTACATACAAAATCACGAATGACACCTAGCTCCCACTCAAATATGCTTTCCGCATATAAGATCAAGGAAAAGCTACTTAGCTCCCACTCAAATATGCCTTCCGCATATAAGATCAAGGAAAGCTACTTTGCTCCCACTCACTTCTTTGCAAATGTAAGTTTCTTCAACTATTTTGGACAACTCCAAAATCCTTTGATCACATTATCAAAGTGAAGATTCCAGCTCTGGTATGCTTGCTTCAGCCCATGAATGGACCACTGAAGTTTGCATACATGTTTAGCATCCTCAGGATCACCAACTCTTTCTTAATGACACTATTATGCAACATGGTTTCCTTATCCATCTATCAATTTCTCATTCGAAATTATAGTGATTGCTAAACGACCCAGAATAGATTTAGGCTTCGCCACTTGAGACAAACTCTCATGTGGTCAACTTTTGAATCTGTCGAAACTGTTTCACGACAAATCGATCCTTCTCATTGTCTATTCTCTCATAAATTCCACATTCTAATAACATCCTAGATGCCGTCAAGAAGATCTCCCAAGTCATTACCTAGTAATCGTATATGGATTTTATTTCGGATCATAAATGACTCATAGCCATTTCTCGGACTTAGGTCCACCATCTCTTCTTTGTAGTTCGTAGGTCTATCATATTCCATTAATATGACCTTCATAACAAGATTGTCGTAACACACAGTGTGGAACACAACCTCGTATGCCTACGCTCTTAGTATGAGCTCAGAACATCATGATCTTGAATTATCAGCTTTTTCAAGCTGTGGAGCCTGACACCGAAAACACTTTCGGTTGCGCCACTCTGATGTCTGGAGAGAAAGTTCGCCAACTTCGTCTTGCTCTACTTTCTTTCTCACTTATACAATTGGACAAGAAACTATTTCTTTCGCAAGGTATATCCCGACAACAGTTTTGCCTATGTCGTGAGACATGTACCCAACTAACTCTTTAGGTAGGGTATACTACACAAATTAATCCATTTTAGGTCCGATCACATCAAAACACTAAATTGCTGAAACAACAATCAAGGCTAAAAAGCCATGCCATCACTCGTATGGTATTGTCTCCATGGATTCAAATGGTTTCCCTATTATCTAACGTGAGTGTTACGTTTCTACCATATGACTCTAACGATCACAATAATTCGGTAAGAGATTTATTTACCACACACTATCCGATAGAGTGCAATTATGACGTCCTAACACACCATAACACTATGGTGTTCCATGCGACGTAATTTGTGGAACTCTTTTCACAAGTCTTCCAATGATGTGCCAACATTATTGAAAGTGCATTCTTTGCAATCCCATATTTTTGTGACTAATGACAACACAAAAGGTATTCTAATGTTTGTGATGAAGCATGCAGGTTCTATTACAGGTTGGTTGATAAGAATGAATGCTTATATTGCCTGATTTTCAATACTGCTTCACGTGGTCTTTCATCAGGAATTCATCAGGAGATTTCCGGGGTTCGGAGATCTCCGGTCCCCAGACCGGAGATCTCCGGGCTAATCAAGATTTCCTCTAAGTCACAAACTCAGATGCGTACTGAATCCAGCTCAGGCTTAGCCGGAAATGCTCTAGGAGATTTCCGGAAATGCTCTAGGAGATTTTCGGCACTCGGAGATTTCCGAGCCCCAGTCCGGACATCTGCGAGTGACAGAAGAATTTCACCAAGTCAAGAACTCAGATGCGCACTGACTCCATTTCGAGTTTAGCCGGAAATGCTCTCGGAGATTTCTGGCGCTCGGAGATTTCTGGCGCTCGGAGATTTCCGAGCCCAGTCCGGAGATCTCCGAGTTGCAGAAGATTTTCTACCAAGTCAAGAAGACCAATCAGCACTGACATCGAGCCCCGCTCAGCCGGAATTACTGCCGGAGATTTCCGGAGACCGGAGATCTCCAGACCTCAAGCCGGAGATCTCCGAGCTGGCGGCTATACAACGGGCAGAATTTGGGGAGGGGTATAAATTCCCCTCCACCTACCTCCAGCAGATTAAGCTTCTAGTTTTCTCTCTCCTCCATTGGTTCCGAAGCTCGTTTCTTCTGGATCTCCCAATCTAGACACTCAAATCTTTTGATACCTGGGGATCTGAGGGAGAAGCCACCGATCTACAACTCCACCAAAGCGTTTTGAATTCCCCCCTCTAAATCTTGAGGGGCAACGAATCTAGGATTCCTTTGTGGATAGCTAGGTTCTATCTTGTGTGTTTTGATCCTTTGTGGATTCCTTTGTGGAAGTGACCTGTTGTGGTCATTGTGAGAGCCCCCAATTCAGTTGTGGGTGTGTGCCCCACGAATTTGTACGAGACCTTCTCCGCCCTTAAAGGAGTCCTTAGTGGAAGCGTGGATTCGCACCTTTGTGGTCGAATTCACAGGAGAATAGGGTGATGCCTTTGTGGCGTTGAGCAAACCTTTGTGGTAGCTCACACCCCTCCAACGAGACGTACACCTATGTGGTGGAACTCGGGATAAAATCGCTGTCTTCGAGTTCCTACGGTTGTCTTGCTCCACTCTCCTTTACCGCATCTTCATTTCTTGTACTTGCTTAGTTTCTTTGTTGTCTATCACTTGTATCACCAAGTTGCACATATAGACAACTTACTTTCCGCTAGCCTTAAACTGAAAAAGACATAAAAAATGCTCACCACCTATTCATCCCCCCTCTAGGTGGCCAACTGCCGTTCAATTGGTATCAGAGCCAGGTTGTCTCTTAAAAGCTTTACCGCTTGAGACCAACCTTGGACAATGCAAGTTGATCCGAAAGAGGGTACCGAAGCGGACGCCGCGACTTTGGCGGCAATGCAAGAGAAAGGTGCCACTATGGCCGATATCAACTCTTTGGAAACAAAGTTGACATCGTCCATACAAACCGAGTTCAAGAAGTTTCATGATATGCTTGAGTCTCTCAAGACATCCAAGGAAACCTCTCTTGCTTTGACCTCAAAGTCTCCGGTGCTTCCGGGCATTACTCAAGATGTGGACCCCGAATTGTTAAAGGGAAAGCAATTGCCTTTGGATGGGAAGGGTGATGCTACTAGTTCCTCAAACCATCAAAACACTTCATCTTCTCAAGATGAAGTGCCTAAAGGCTACAACGCCACTCCTCCCCCATCCCAATACCATACCCCCGATCCCATTATTCCTCATCCGCAAGTTTCTCATAGGGGTGATCCCCCATTGCTTAAAGATTATACATTCTCTCAATGTCAATATGTGATGAAGTCTCATGTGTGCAGCTCTTCAATCGAGTTGTGGCGCATCATTCAAGTTGGATACAAGCCGCATGATCCGACCAACCTAACAAGAAGAGAAGTGGTGGAGGCTCAACTTGATGCCACCACACTCTACATGATCCAAAAAGCGGTTGGGAACAAGGACATGTCTCTCATCCAACACCTCACCACCGCCAAGGATACATGGGATGCTCTATCCGAATTGTTCGTTGGAAATGATAGCATGAGGAGGAACCGCTATGACTCTTTGAGCAATGAAGCCGAGGGCTTCTTCAAGCTTGATAGTGAAGATCATGAGATGATGTATAGAAGATTGGTGACAATAGCCACAAGCTTTTGGGAAGTTGGTGCCTCTCATATTGATGATGCATGGATCAAGAGGAAGTATGTGAGCTCTATGATGTCATGTGAGCCAACCGACGTCAAGAGCCTTCAAGGAAGACACAACTACCATCTCATGACGTCTAATGAGGTTATGCAAGAGATGGCCGCATACAAGGTGGCCACAAAGAATGCTCAAGACGCTAGAGCGAGGGCTCTTGGAATGCAAAGAGGCACAACTAACCTTGCCTTGAAGGCTACCGTTGAGGAAGACAACGATGATGATCTTGGAAGCTTTGCCGCAATGTCCGAGGAAGCACTCAAGATTGCTTACAATGATCACCTCGCTCGTGCGGCTCGCTCATTTTGGAACAATCCTTCAAGAGGCAAGATGCGAGTTGACAAGAGTCCATCTCAAGCCGATAGGGTCTCACCCTCCAAGTCAAGAAAATGTTACAATTGTCAAGACAAGTTCCATTTCGTCGCCGATTGCCCTTATGAGAAAAGAGAAGAGCATGGTGGACGTCTAGTGCTCAAGGAGAAAACCAAGATGCCTCCCAAGAAGGCCTATGGAAAGAAGAGGCCTCTTCACAAGAAACCTCGCATCGTGTTGTTGACTCAAGAGGAGTACCCCACCGATGATGAAGAATCGAAGGAAGAAACGCCAAATGAAGTGGCGGCTCTTGCCACCACATCAACACCTACCGTTCCTTCATCAACAACAAGAACTCCCTCATCAACGACAAGAACTCCTTCAACTACGACAAGCTCTTCATCATCTCTATTCACGTCACCAAATGAGAACTCTATCACCAAGAGCTCAAGATGTCTTATGACCAAGGCATCGGAGGTACCTTCATCCTCTTCCTCTCTCATGAATGAAATGAATGAGCTTGATGATGCCTCTAGCCTTCAAATCAAGCAAGATCTTGTGGCCTTCGACTCTTTTATCACTAACTTGCAAGTTGATAGCAAGAAACATGTTGGTGCCCTCATGGCTCGTATTGGTGAGCTAGAGCATCTCAATGAAGAGAAGGGTAAGATAGAAAGAGAAGACGCTATTTCTCTATCTTATTTGAAGTCCTCTCTTGAGGAGGTTGAAGAGTCTCATGCACGTCTTGAGGAGCAACTTGAAACTATTGAGGAAACTCATAATTCCTCACATGCTAAGCTCATTAAGTATCGTGATATGTACTTTGCTAAATTCAAGGTGGCTCAACACGATAAAGCCGAAATTTGCGGTTGGGCATGTTAGACTCATTAAGGACATGGAGAAGCTCGTCATAGCTCACAAGGCTTTGGAGAGTGAACATGCTCTTCTAAAGGAGTCTTATGGTCAACTCCAAACTCGGCTAACTAACCTTGACTCACCTAGCATCTCTACCTCTAAGTGTTCTTGTGATAATGCTAATCTTGTGAAAGAGAATGCTAAGGCCTCCACATCCAAACTCATCCTTCTCAAGGGTAAGCAAGTTGTTGAGACTCCCATCGTGGAGCCTCACACTCGACAAGGGAGGGAAGGACTTGGATATGTGCCTCCCATGAAGATGAATGCCAAGAAGGGTATTCCCAAGAGCGTCAACCCCATCCAAGCCAAGAAGGCCGACTCCATTCAATCCAAGGACGGTCTTGCAAGTAGGAATGCTTCAAGGGGCAAGCCTACTCGCAAAGATCACGCCAGGGACAACAATCCTAACTATGCTTTATATGTCGATTATTATGGGAATGTTTGTGCTCGTTACATTGGACCCTACTATGGCTTTATTTCATATGCTATTTGGGTCCCTAAGTCTCTTGTCGCTAACCATAAAGCACCCATTGTGAAGCAATGGGTTGCTAAATGCAAGAATTAATCTCTTGTAGGACCTTGCTCCCGGTGGTTCAAAATGGATAATTGATAGTGGATGCACAAGTCACATGACCGGGAGCAAAGAACTTGTCACGGAGTTGAAACCTAATGAAGATCAAGTAACCGTGACGTTTGGTGATTTATCAAGGTCTAAGGTAACCAGGCTTGGCAAAGTGGTAGTTGCCCCCGACATTACTCTTGTCAATGTTATGCTTGTTGAATCTCTTGGCTATAATTTGTTATCGGTTCGTGCCTTAACAAAGTTGGGATCTCTCCCTTCTTTGATAAGGACATTGTGGTCCTCTTGTGGATCAAGTCGCTAAGAGTGTCTTTCGTGGGATACGTGGAGCATGAGCTTTATGTGGTGGACTTCTCCGGAGCCACCACTACTCAAGCCACGTGTCTCTTCGGAAAAGCCGACGTGGGTTGGCTTTGGCATCGCCGACTAGCCCACGTAAACATGCGCACTTTGCAAAGCCTCCACAAGGGTGGTCACATCCTTGGACTAAAATATCATGTTTTCTTTTCAAGGGATCGAATTTGTAGAGCTTGTGTGGAAGGCAAGATGCCTGATATTCCTCATCCAAGCAAGACTGTCATATCTTCATCCCGGATTTAGGAGCTCCTTCATGTTGATCTATTTGGACCAATTCCGGAGATAAGTCTTGGGGCAAGAAATATTGCCTCGTGATTGTTGATGCCTATTCAAGGTATACATGGGTCTACTTTTTTAAAACCAAGGATGAAACTCAACAAGTCTTTATCGACTTCTCAAAGGAGGTTCAACGCCAACATGACCTCCCCATATTGGTTGTTCGAAGTGACAATGGGTCGGAATTCAAGAACTACACCCTTAACGACTTTCTTAGTGAAGAAGGCATTCGTCACCAATATTCCGCTGCTTACACTCCTCAACAAAATGGCGTTGCCGAAAGGAAGAACCAAACTCTTATCAATATGGCAAGATCTATGTTGGCGGAGTTCAAGTCTCCCATCAATTTTTGGGCGGAGGCGATTTCCACCGCTTGTCACTCATCAAATCGCCTCTACTTCCGCAAGAGCTTGAAGAAGACTCCATATGAGATCCTTACCGGTAACAAACCCAACATTGGCTACTTCCGAGTGTTTGGATGTAAGTGCTATTATCTCGTCAAGGGTGTCCGGTTGGGTAAGTTCCAGTCCAAATCAATTGAGGGAATTTTTGTCGGCTATGGTAGCGAGTCCCACACTTATAGAGTCTTTGATAAATCCTCCCGGATAATCATATAATCTTGTAGTGTGGAATTCGATGAAAATGATGGATCCCAAGTGGAGCAAGTTGGTGTTTGTGATATAGGTGATGAACAACCTTTTGATTCCATTAAGAAGATGGGAGTAGGCTTTCTTCGCCCCATTGAAGTTCATCAAGAAGTTGTTCAAGAAAACTCAAGTTCTCCTATCAAGGAGACCTCACCGTCACAAGAACCACAAGGTGGCTCAACCATAGCAAATGATGAATCCCCTCAAGAACAATCTCAAGATCTTCCTCAACAAGAGAATGCTACTTCTTCCCAAGAAGAAGCTCATGATGAGCCTTCACAAGATCTTCATCAACAAAAAGGTCATACCTCCCCCACCAAGATTATCGAAGATAACTCCACTTCTCCAAGCTCTACTCAAGGGCAAGATCATCCTTCCCCACCACATGAAAAGAGTCCTCATGATGATCAAGGCCCTCAAGAAGATCAAGACGAGGATCCAAAGGACCAAGTTGGTCCAGAGATTGTCCCCACAACAAGGGCGGCAATTGAAACTCGTCGTCAAGATCGCTTTGCAAAGTCATTGGAACTAAGGGCATTATCTCTTGACAAGGTCATTGGTGATATAAGAGCAAGGGTCTCCACACAAAGTCAATTAGCTCACTTAAGTGAGCATCAAGCTCACATTTCCATGGTCGAGCCCAAGAAGGTATTTGATGCTCTTGAAGATCCTGATTGGCTAGGGGCTATGCATGAAGAACTTAACAACTTCGAGCTCAACAAAGTGTGGCGCGTAGTTGAGAAGCCCAAAGATTGCCGCAACGTTATTGGCACTAAGTGGATCTTCAAGAACAAGCAAGATGAACATGGTATTGTTGTAAGGAACAACGCGCGGTTGGTGGCTCAAGGTTTCTCCCAAGTAGAAGGCATCGACTTCGGAGAAACATACGCGCCGGTCGCAAGACTCGAATCGATACATATTCTCGTAACCTATGCATCTCATAATGGTTTCAAATTGCAACAAATGGACGTAAAAAGCGCTTTTCTCAATGGTCCTTTGCAAGAACTTGTGTATGTTAAACAACCCCCGGGTTTTGAGAACCCCAACCATCCTCACCACGTCTACGTCTTGGACAAAGCTCTCTATGGCCTCAAACAAGCCCCCCGTGCATGGTACGAGCACTTGAGAGAGTTCTTGGTAGACCGTGGATTTGAGGTTGGGGTAATCGATCCCACACTTTTTACTAAAAAGGTTAATGGTGAACTCTTCATTTGTAAATTATATGTCGATGACATTATCTTCGGTTCTACTAACCATGTGTTCAATGATGAGTTTTCTAAGCTAATGACCGACAAGTTCGAGATGTCCATGATGGGTGAACTCAAGTTCTTTCTCGGTTTTGTGATCAAGCAAATGAGAGAAGGGACTTTTATTTGTCAAGCCAAGTACATTCAAGATATGATCAAGAAGTTTAAGTTGCTTGGGCTAAATGGTGTGCCTACCCCTATGCAAACCAAGTGCCACCTCCGACTCAACCCTGATGGTAAAGAGGTAGACCAAAAAGAGTATCGTTCTATGATTGGGTCACTCATTTATTTATGTGCATCTAGGCCCGATATCGTCTTAAGCGTTGGAGTGTGTGCTCGTTATCAAGCCGCGCCTAAGGAAAGTCATTTGATGGCCGTGAAGAGAATCTTCAGATATTTGGTTCATACCCCTTGCTTTGGGTTGTGGTATCCCAAAGATGGCACCATGTCTCTTTATGGATACACCGACTCCGATTGGGCGGGCGACATTGATGATAGGAAGTCCACATCCTGGACATGTCAATTTCTTGGAAGATCTTTGGTGAGTTGGTCCTCGAAGAAATAAAATTGCATCTCATTATCCACGGCGGAAGCCGAGTACGTCGCCGCCGCAAGTGGGTGTACTCAACTTCTTTGGATGCGGCAAACTTTAAAGGACTACGGTGTCCTCTTGGACAAAGTGCCGCTTTTATGTGATAATGAGAGTGCCATCAAAATTGCATACAATCCGGTGCAACATTCAAGGACCAAGCACATTGAGATTCGTCATCATTTCAGCCACGATCACGTGGCTCGAGGAGATATTGATCTATCATATGTTGGTACAAGGGATCAATTGGCAGATATCTTCACGAAGCCCCTTGATGAAGCCCGCTTTTGCTACTTGAGGAATGAGCTCAGTATCGTAGATTCTCGGGCCTTGGCTTGAATTCCGTGCACACCTTGCAACGTTTAAGACTTTATTAGAACTAGAGGTACGCATGGACTTAGGGGGAGTGTTTTCCTAATACATTGGACTCTCCCTCCCCCTATTATGCATATAGTAACATATCATTGCTAAAACTTCAAATTAAATCTAATTTGTGAGCTTAAATGTTGAGATGTAGTTATGGACCCAAGATATATCTTCGCGGTGCCATGCTATAACTCATACAGGGTGGTTTCGGCCACCAACACTCTTCTTGAAGTTTTTGGATACTATTTGGTTTTATTTTTGATCCTCACTTGCATTGTCTTTGGGTCTTTCGGGAAAACACACTCTTGGTTGGTCTTCTCTTGTGATTTATGGTTCTTGCAACTTGAGTGTGTCTTCTTTATCCAGTTTGAGTTTCTATCCTAAGGCTTTCACTATCTTTAAAAATGCTTTTCCCCACTCATGTCCTCTTACTGATTTCTTGTTCCGGGAGTTTTTGGGTTTGAACGGAAATCTCCAAGCCATACTCGGAAATCTCCGGTCCACCAGAGAATTTCAAGACTAAGTCTATTCAAAAATCAGCATTGAACTGTGATGATTATTGACCGGAAATAGTCCCGGAAATTTCCGGAGTCCGGATATTTCCGGATCTGACTCGGAAACCTTCGGCCCCTGCGATTTTTTGGCACCTAAGTCCTTTTCAATTTTGGCACTGACCTCAGGCGAAGCTGAATCAGAATTAGAGCCAAAAATCTCCGGGGTCCGGAAATCTCCGGTCCGGTGTCCGGAGATCTCCGAGCGTGCCAAAGTTTTCCAGGGCTAAGTACAAATTAGATTCGGTACTGACCTCAGACGA
Source organism: Poa annua (assembly GCA_026929855.1). Lineage (NCBI taxonomy): Eukaryota > Viridiplantae > Streptophyta > Magnoliopsida > Poales > Poaceae > Poa > Poa annua. Next base: position 217,541,188 of record CM049427.1, on the reverse strand, counting down.
ACCTGATCCGGAAATAGCCCCGAAAATCTCCGGCACCCGGAGATCTCCGAGCCTCAGTCCGGAGATTTCCGGTTCAGATGGTCCAGCCAATATAAGGGCACGGGTGGACTGGCCAGTTCATCCACCCCGTGCCCTAATCCTCTCTCTCCTCCGAAAAACTCCTTATCTTTCGATCCTTGCTGCGGGTGGATTGTTCGAGGGTTTCTTGCGTGCTTCTCAGATCTACTTCTCCTCGTCGAGGGCTTCGATTTCATCCGCACGCTTTCCGCAATATCTTCCGGTAACTCCTCGTTTTTCAAATCTAGGACGAAACTAGTTTTCGTTTAACCTAGCCGATTTAGGAGGTTGTTGATTGTTTCCTTTGGTAGAATTGCTCCACTAGGCATGCTCTACCCTCCACATGCACAGATCTGTTTTTCATTCATAGATTTTGTTCAAATCTGTCAAAATTTCGTGCAGATCGGAATTTTCCGGTCCTTACTCGGATATCTCCGGACACCGGAGATCTCCGAGTCAGACCCGGAAATCTCCGGCCTACTCAGAATCAAATCAGCTAAGGACAGAAACTTTGATTGCTTAAAACTTCTCTAGTACGTTCCATTTTCTTTCTCGGACATGAGTGCTTACCCCATATGCTTTCTATCTTCTCTATGTTGTGTGTTTGCAGGTTCCAACCCTCGTTGCCGTTTCAAGCAAATATCTCAACGAGGGAGGGCCAAACCAGTTCATTCTCGCCCTCCCAGCGGGTCCTCGAGTGAAGATAGCACCCCAGCTGAGTCTGCAGCTCTGCTCAAGAGAGCCACAGTGTCCAACAAGAAGAAGAGGCCCGAGCTCCGCCTTGAGGACTTCAACAAAGGCAGTTTTCGCAAGTGGCGAAGTGAACTATCATACACCGTGGAATCTGATGATCCCAAGTTCTTATGTACCGAGATGACATGGCTCTACAGGGAAGTCTATCAGAAGTTCTCAATTGACAAGCCCATCTGCCCCATGAAGTGGATTGACTTTGACAAGTTAATGAAGAAGGCTGATTATTTTGGTGGAGCAGTCCAGGTCTGCCGTCTTCTGGGTTTGGAGCACTTGATGAGGACAGAGTGCAACTACAACGTATCTCTTATCCATCAGTTTTAAGCTACTATGGTGTTTGAGTCCTCAGAGGATATTGGTATGACTTGGATGTCTGGCAGGCAACGCTTGACCTCCACTTTCAGAGAGTTTGCTCGGATTCTGGGCTGTCCTTTCAGTGGTTTGTCTGTTCCAGCTGGTGCCCGCATGCATGTCCATGGCGTGTCTTACAACAAGCATGTTATGACTGATCTTTACCAGCCTGGAGGAAGGATTGGCTCTCAGAATGGTCTCCTCCCTACTTATGATATACTGCTTCGCATGTTCCGTTGGACCATTGCACCCATTGCCGGCAATGCAGGCAATATTGTCGGGGCTCTAGTCAATTTGATGGCCAAGGCTCATGCGGCCTATCTTGGGGAGTATGAGGTTGAGCAGGAGTCCTATAGGTGGATATCATGGATTTTATTTTCCAGGAGATGTCACTAGCAGTTTTTGAGAGGAAAGTTCCTCCATATGCTCCCTATGTGATGTTACTCATTAAGAGGCTCTACAAGCTCTCCGAGCAAGACGGTGATGACTTTGATGCAACTTTTGGTTGTCAGCCCCACAAGGCAGCCTTGCTTATCCAGAAATCTGCTCATGTTGTTCAACAACAAGCCACCGTGCAAGATATCAACGAGGATGAGATTTTTGGTGGTCCATCTTGGGTTCCTACCAATCCCAACATCAAGAAAGCTGCCAAGAAGAGTCGCCCATGGGTTGTTCGGGCAATTGAGAAGATCATGAATATGAACTGTTGCATTCACAGTGAGAACTACTCCATCTACTCTCAGAACCATCGCATTATGAAGCATCAAGAAGAAATCATGGCTCATATGAAGATGCCTGCTCCAAAGCACCCTTTGAAGCCAGTGATTCCATCCAAGGATTGGAATGCCAATGGCCGCACCTTTGATTGGCATGATGCAGCGCCAGAGGACTGCGATCTTGAGTATGATGATGATGAGGAGGAGGATGATGATGCCGAGCAGGGTTCCGACTCTTGAGTCTTGGACCGTTAGTGGAACCTCCTCCCTTTTTCGTATCTTGATGCCAAAGGGGGAGAAGTATCTCTTTAGGACTCTCGGGATTTGCATGGGTTGGGAGCACTTGTTGTTTTTCCTTTCGTTTGTTCTTAAGTGCTCCCTCTTATCGTGTTATTTTATTTCGTCATGTGTGTGAGACATGAGTACTTTTAATTCCTCTATTGTAATAACTCTATTGTTCTAAGTTTGTTGCTACTATTGTGTATTGTTATTTGTGTGGTTGCGTGTTTTGTAAAATCTAGGGGGAGTGTTGATCCTAAGGAATGTGCACTTTGTATTCCAAAAACATCCTAAAATAGTGCACTTACTTAGGGGGAGCTCCGTCTATATTTTGCAAATCCGTTCTCCTTTCGTGTTGTCATCATTCGCCAAAAGGGGGAGATTGAAAGAGCATTCTTTGCACTCCCATATTTTGGTGACTAATGACAACACAAAAGGTATTCTAATGTTTGTGATGAAGCATGCAGGTTCTATTATAGGTTGGTTGATAAGAATGAATGCTTATATTGCCTGATTTTCAATACTGCTTCACGTGGTCTTTCATCAGGAATTCATCGGGAGATTTCCGGGGTTCGGAGATCTCCGGTCCCCAGACCGGAGATCTCCGGGCTAATCAAGATTTCCTCTAAGTCACAAACGCAAATGCGTACTGACTCCAACTCAGGCTTAGCCGGAAATGCTCTAGGAGATTTCCGGCACTCAGAGATTTCCGAGCCCCAGTCCGGAGATCTCCGAGTGACAGAAGAATTTCACCAAGTCAAGAACTCAGATGCGCACTGACTCCATTTCGAGTTTAGCCGGAAATGCTCTCGGAGATTCCGGCGCTCGGAGATTTCAAAGCCCCAGTCCAGAGATCTCCGAGTTGCATAAGATTTTCTACCAAGTCAAGAAGACCAATCAACACTGACATCGAGCCCCGCTCAGCCGGAATTACTGCCGGAGATTTCCGGAGACCGGAGATCTCCGAACCTCAACCCGGAGATCTCCGAGCTGGCGGATGTACAACGGGCAGAATTTGGGGAGGGGTATAAATTCCCCTCCACCTACCTCCAGCAGATTAAGCTTCTAGTTTTCTCTCTCCTCCATTGTTGCTGAATCTCGTTTCTTCCGGATCTCCCAATCTAGCCACTCAAATCTTTTGATACTTGGGGATCTGAGGGAGAAGCCACCGATCTACAACTCCACCGAAGCGTTTTGAATTCCCCCCTCTAAATCTTGAGGGGCAACGAATCTAGGGTTCCTTTGTGGATAGCTAAGTTCTATCTTGTGTGTTTTGATCCTTTGTGGATTCTTTCGTGGAAGTGACCTGTTGTGGTCATTGTGAGAGCCCCCAATTCAGTTGTGGGTGTGTGCCTCACGAATTTGTATGGGACCTTCTCCGCCCTTAAAGGAGTCCTTAGTGGAAGCGTGGATTCATACCTTTGTGGTCGAATTCACAGGAGAATAGGGTGAGGCCTTTGTGGCGTTGAGCAAACCTTTGTGGTAGCTCACACCCCTCCAACGAGACGTACACCTATGTGGTGGAACTCGGGATAAAATCGTTGTCTTCGAGTTCCTACGGTTGTCTTGCTCCACTCTCCTTTACCGCATCTTTATTTCTTGTACTTGCTTAGTTTCTTTGTTGTCTATCACTTGTATCACCTAGTTGCACATATAGACAACTTACTTTTCGCTAGCCTAAAACTAAAAAAGACATAAAAATTGGTCACCACCTATTCACCCCCCCCCCTCTAGGTGGTCAACTGCCATTCAATTATAACTCGAATCTTCATTTCCTCGATCTGTATCGCGGGAATTTGATTTTCTTGTTAAGTTTATTTCCTACTTCATTCTGAACTTGTTTGATCGAACCAAAATTTTCAAGCCAACATTCCCCGAGTGGATATCCATATATCTACTCGAATGTTCATGAAGTCTTTGAAATAAATACTTCCACTTCACGTTAAAGTACTTCATTGATTCACATACACCCATATGCATGATTCTCAACAAGCTATACTCAAAACATTCAGTGAAGTTCACGAAATAACGGTCTCCACTACCCTTCAATTACTTCATTGAACCACATACATCTATATGCATGACTCTCAATAAGTTATATGCCCGTTTTCCAAAAACGGTGTCATAGTTATTTTGCAAGTGTCAAAAGATCAAATCTTAGGACTTGTAGATCCATCCGGTATGGAGCTAATGCATTAACTATAACATTGACATGAATTAAACGGTAGTGCCACACATATGTGGTGTCTTTATTAAGTTTGTATCCTTTGGCATTAATATTATGAATGTGGGAGCTTCTACCATCTAAATTCAAATCGGCATATGATCATTACTTCATAAGTATAGGACAACGAATTTGTCACTAACATATATGAACAAGTGTCTCGCTAGAGGAGACACACTTATAACGATCATACTAACAGGCGATCATAAATAATTTACCCAAATGGTAGATCTAGAGGGAGAGTGTCTACGGCCAGCATAACAACTTGTTTGCCATTATCAACACGCAATGTCGCCTCATCCTTTCAAGCTACTCAAGCAGTAAACCTGGTTTTCATAAAACATGACTAGTTCTAAGCTTAGTCACTACTGCGAGTACTTGCTTAGGTAAAACATTCACAACATGTATACCATATATACACCATCATCATCGATGACTTATGGCGATCTGTTTCATCTTCTTGATACTTCCAACGTAATCAAGAACCATGAAGGTGAACGATTTCCCTTGCATGACATAGTCTATGACAGAGGATTTGCACTTGGCAACGATGTCTGTCATCCAGTGATCGAGCTGAGCGAGGCGCCTCAATGTTCATCAAGTATGAACATATGTCATCAAGCATTACCGCCACGTGCTCCCTCAATGTGTGTATTCTCTTCCATCTTGGTTGAGAAGACAATCAGTCAACGTACCGATAAACTTCATCAACCCAACCTTAGGGGTACCCCGAGTTTAGCGACCATCTCATATGTTCGCGATCCAATAACTCGTACCCACCATTGGTTCTCTATGGCAGAGATCATACCATACACTGGACTATGATGATATCATCCGCACAAAATCTGATAATCCAAATTATCTTTTGTTAGCGGAATCTCCGGGTTTATCTCCTAGCGGGTATTATAACACAAAGAGCTAACGGTTTAAACAAGGAGTATCCTCAAGCTAAAGTATAAAACTATGAAGTTTGGACCCAACCTTTTAAGTTTCTCAATCGCAGGAATGCGCCCAATTTTAGAAGATGCTATCACAATGGTTAATGTCTACAAAGGTTTGCAAAACAGACTTTGTTCATTATATTATGAGTTCTAGTATTTTAGAAAATAACTATCCGAACTCCCACTCAAACGAACATCCCTCCTGGTCGTTTAAGCGATTACACGACCCCCATCCATTGCACCACCCCTCATTGTCAATCACAACAACTCTATGACTCATGCTCGACCTTTCGGCCTCCGTGTTCCGAGGCCATATCTACATATGCTAGGCTCGCCACTATAACCTCCACGCTGACGCTTGTGCAACATGGCTTACACCCACTGTATGCGAACGACGATATGTCTGACACCCGATCATCACGGCCTGCCTCATAACGTAGAACTTTCTTGGTGGTGCGCGTTGGAGGGAGAACACTAGTGGTATTTTGAAGGGATCATCTTATATAACTAACGCCGCGTAACTAATATATACTAATATATATAACCACACAATATAAGATGCACACAAAACATCAAATGTAATGCGACGTGATATGATCCATGCGCCATGGTCTTCTTGGCGACCGCAGTTCATAAACAATTTAATAAACCTACCTTGACCATATCACATAGCCCCTGCAAAATAAAGTTAGACGCTTCTACGTTATCTTTTGCATATTTTACGTGGCTTGGGGCTGTCGTAAATAGAACCACTTCATACCTACGAAGCTTATGACCACAACAACGTTCCAATAATTGCATGTTTAAGCATCCCTTTTGGACCCTCCATTGAAAATGCAAGACCAAGTAAAGAGAGAGAAACAGGCACCTGCCAGCCACTGATACGGTACAAGCCGTATGTCAGTAGTGGAACCAGTCTCGCGTAAGCGTACGCGTAAAGTCGGTCCGGGCCGCTTCATCCACTCGATGCCGCTGGAATCACAAGTGCACACTAGAGGGTAGCAAATAACATGAACGGTGCCCCCGTGCAGAACACGGGTTCTAACAGCGTACATCTATATCTACGATAGATCGGCTCTGATACCACTGAAGGGGACTGTGTGCAGAAAACAAAAAAATTCCTAGCAACGATATCCTTAAACTAGCCAAGATCTACACTATGCAGATATAGTATTATGACGGAGATCGGAATACATACCCTCATAGACCGAATAGCGGGGATTACGCTCCCGCACAAGCGTTGACGACGAAGACGACGTAGCCGACCTCTAGGTCGCGGAGAACTCGGCGCGACGAAGATAACCCCGAGGTCGGGTGGAGGAAGTAGGCCTCCGAGTACCGCTAGTGTAACATCCCAAATTTTGCAAAAATTTAAAACTTGCATTCAAGCATCATGCATCATTGGGCATAAAACTACATCACAAAAATATTAAATAAAACTTCAAATTATAAATATAAATAATCTATAATTCCATAAAGTGTTTATTTAAAACTCCTTTAATAAATAAAAATTTACCAATTTATATATGGGCAAGTATAATGTTAAAAAGTTCCATTTTTAATAACCTTTCCAAAACATATTTTTATGATTTGTTCTTCAATGTTTTGAATAGGTTTAAAAATCATATTTGAAACCAGTATTTAAAAACAGAAAAGGATTTAAATAAAAATATTTGGATTTCTGAGTCGAGTAGGCCGTGGCCCGTATCTATCCGTCGCACACGCGTAGCACTGCAGCCCGCCAGCGGCCCAGTTCTCTTTCTCTCTCTCTCGCCGTCACTGACAGGTGGGACCCACCTGTCATCTCCCCCGCGGAGCCGTTCGTCCCCAAATCACGCCCACGTCTCCGACCGAAAACGCCCGATTTGATTTCGTTTGAATGCGGCGATTTACTACTCCATTTACCTCGCTATTTTCCCCTACTAAAAGCCCCCGAGCTCCTCCGTGTTTTGCCCAAAACACCTCCTCCAAAGAGCCCCTAGGCTGGCCGCTAGAGACCCCGCTCTTCCGCCATCGCCGTCGGTGAGAACCTCGCCGTGCGCGCAACCCTAACCACCCCGTGCCATATCGTTGCTCCCTCTCGCTTTAACTTTTCCTTGCGGAGCTTTTTGACACGGTTTTGAACTCATTCCCGCAGCGCAACGCCGTGTCCATGCTCGCCCGAGGAGAACCGCCGCCTCGTGCTACTCCGGCGAGCGATTACGCGAGGAGGAGTTCAAGCCGGAGACCGCCACCTCGCCACCGTCCCCGCATCGATCTTCTCCACGTCTCGGTAAGACCCATCCATCCCGTAGATCCCTAGGATGCGAGCGCGTGCATTGCCGGCCGTGGCACCGCCGCGGTCGGGAGTTTTTCCGGCGAACCGCGCCGCCCGCGCGTGGTCTCTGTTTTCGGACCGTTGGATCTAGATCCATTTAATCCCGAGCGCTCGTTATTAAGGAGATCGGACGGCCCACGCTGCCGATCCGCGTCGAATCGGTACGGACGAATCAGATCGCGCCGCGTGGCCGATTCTTTTTCTATTTTCGAATAAAAATTAGAAATTAAAACAGAAAACTATTAAAACTTGCAAAATTCATAACTTTTAATCTGTAAGTCCAAAATTGATAAACTTTATGTCATTGGAAAGCCCTGCTCATGTAGTTTATTTCTACATCATTTGATTTTCCCTTTGACAAATTATAAATTGTATAATTATCAGAGGAGTATTTCGGCCATTAAAATAATAACTTAAATAATAAAAATGATTTAGAAATAAATTTAATTGTTTTAGGATTGTATTATCTCCCTCTGTCCAGCAACATTAATAAATGGCTTAATTGAAGATTTCATAAAACAATAAAAGTTGTAATTATAGAAATCAAAGTTTTACTATATTATTTTAAAATTATTGAATTGATAAATAAAAATAAGAAATACCTAGAAATTATATTTCATCCACTTAATGACAGAAAATAAAAATTATTAATAAGTGTGTCCTATTTTCATAGCATATCATTCATGCATACATGTTTATGTTTAGTGTTGTGATGTTATTGTGTTGGTATTTATTTTATTCATTGTTTGTGCTAGATTGTGAAGAAGAGGAAGGAATTGCTTGTGATTGTTATTCTTGCTGTGTTTGTTCCTCCTGTTACCAAGGCAAGTGACATTCATACAATATCCCATAATTTCTATATGCATAAGTAGTATATTTTGAGTAGTGTGCATGATAGGGATTTTTGATTTATTTTATAATGCTAAGTTAGTTTGTGTTTTACGAATATCCTAATAGTGTGTAGCCACCTTTTTTCCTAAACAGCCATGAAAAGATTTTATTAGTTGCTTAGCCATGCTATAAAAATGTTTACCATGTTATGGAAATGTTTCTATGTGTTAAAAATCTAAAATACACATCTGGGTGGAATTGGTTGATATGGTTTATGTTGAGTGGCTTTTGGGACTATGCTTGTGGTTGTCATCGCCTAGGATGAATGTCTATTCTACTTAGTGCCATGAATATGGTGGTTGTTACCCAGAAGTACACTTGTGGATGCCACCCAGGAACGAAGAGATTACCAAGTCCCTCCAAGTTTAGAAGCTTCCCGTGCAACCTTTTGACAATGGGCTCTGTCTAGAATGATTAAGTTGTGGGAGTGCAACCTGTCAGCTTGACAAGCAGATGTAGAGATGATAGGTGGAACGGGTCTTGCTAGTATGGTTGCATTCTTCTTCTGAAAGTTCTTGGCTCAATTCTCTCCTTTCCATAATACACTCCGCGTGTATAGGATTTCTCGGACAAATTGAGTCTAAAGGTGAAAGTGCACAACCTCTGCAGAGTCGACAATCTGAGTTCTCAGCCGTGTCCCCGGAAATGGACTACTTCGAGCAACTGGACAAGGATGGGCAGAAGAATCTCAACACTGTTTTCATAAAGTAAAATTTGACTAAGGAAAGAATTGTTGTAGCACTTGGGCTTTATCCCTCGGTGCCAAGTCTTCGAGAAATAAAAGTGTTTTACAAAATGATAGGAGAAAACTTGCTTTCTGCAAATAGCCTTCAACCCCACCAAGCCAAATATGCATATAGATGTTAGACTTGCCAGAATATATCCACCATAGTCACTTGCCAATACATCATTGTATTGACCTCCTTCGGGGGCTGCATATTCCAATGTGCAGGTAATTCTGATGCTGAATGATTTTGGCTCGAGTCTACACCCAACATGATTGCCTGTGGCGCATGCTTGAAGATGAGGCTCAATGTTATTTCGCTTTCGCTGTGAACTTTGAACTTTAGCTAGCCTTCATGGCTATGCAAATTGTAATAAAGCCATATTTGGCTATTATTTTTGGATCTCGTTGTAGCAATTTTAATACTTATGCAATGGTACTTTATATTTTGTATTGTGGTGCTGGCAGTGATCCAGGGACTAGCACATAACACAGGTGTTCCAACTTTAATAAAAGTTGGGGTGCTACAAAATGGTATCAGAGCAAAGTGTTGCCTGTAGGTTCGAGCCCCTAGGATTGGTTAAGCCCTTTTTGGTCATAATGTTACCATCTTTGAAGTATGTTGGATTCTAACGGCATGGTGGGATGAAGCGGCCCGGGACAAACTTTACATGTCCACGTACATGAGACCTGTCCCACAATATAAGTGGCTGGCCGGGTGTCTGTCTCTCTCACTATAGTGAAAAATCCAATTTACGAAGAGTTGTTAATATCTGTTGATCACCTTAGGATTTTGACTTAGTATCCTTCTAAATTAATAATACACTCCATAACTAGTACTTCCTTATCTTATGCAATTCTTGTTTTAATTTCCTTTCTTTCCTACGTAAAGGATGACGAGCTTTCACTTCACCACTGCGGAGGACTTTGAGAACACCCGTTTTGGCTGTTACCTCCTCGACATCGGCGAGAAGATAGGGTTACCACTACCCCAAGTAAAGGGATTCATTCTGAAGAAGTTTAACAAAGAGGGTTGCTGGGGAATAAAAGCAACACAGCCAGGACGTGGAGAGGAGCCCCCACTGGAGATCAAAATGGTTAGTGACTCCAAAGACAAAGGGCTCAATCTAGTCATGTAAGATTTGATTGGGCGCCTCTGCGGACGCTACAGCACAGAGTTGAGGGGCCACTACTCCATTTTCTTTGGAAGGAGAAACAAAGATGGAGAACCTTACCTGTATGATGTCGGAGAAAGAGGCAAGGCAAAACCCCTTAGCCTTTATTTCCAGGAGCTGGAAATCCTTGTCACCGAACTATATGAAGATCGACGCACCGAGCTCCTGAAGAACGATGAGTTATGTGCCTTACTTAAGGAAAACGAAGAGAAAGTAAAGGTTCAAGAGGAAGTGACTAAGGCACAGGAAGAGAGATTCGCTGCACAAGAGGAGAAGTACAGGAGACAAGAGAAAATAGTTCAAGAGAAGAACAAGACTATCAGGGAACAAAAGGCAGAACTCGAGAGCAATGAAGTCGAGTTCGAGGCTGATAGTGACTTGATCAAAAGGCTTCGTACTGAGAAGAGAGAGCTGCAAGAGAAGAACCTTTCCCTGGAGAAATAAGTAAAGGAACTCAAGGATGTACTCGCCAATGAAGGAATCGAGATACAGGAAATTGAAGAGGAGGAAGAGGATATGGTCGAGTAGTTAGTTAGTGAGACTACCATTTATCATACACCACATTGTCTGGATCTTGTATTGACCTACCAACTTGTGGTAAGGCAGTACATTCCCTTGTATCCTCGGAACCTCGCGAGTTTATTTTCCAAACTTTTATATCGTTTCCTTAAACCAAAGGTTTTGAATTGTTTGCTGGTTGTTTTTATAAGTGGTGTTTTGTTGATGGTGTGCTTGACTGGATTGTTTTGTGCATGGGTAGGATTCCTCCTTATAGATCTATCTATCTTTTACTCATCCCTGCAAAAACCCCACAGATGCCTCCACGTCGTGATACCGACAACAGCAAAGCTATGCAACAACTGATGGCAGCTCAAGCCCAACTGATGACTATGATGACCCAGTTCATTGCAGCAACCAACAACAACAACAACAACAACAACAACAACAATAACAACCATCCACCAGCACCCCCACCTCCCGTGGACAGACTTGCAAGATTTCTCAGGCTTAGACCTAATAAGTTCTCCTCTGCTACTGAACCCATAGTGGCGGATGACTGGCTTCGTTCAGTCAACAAGGACTTAGTAACCTGTGAGTGTTCTGAGGCAGAAAAGGTGAGGTTCACTGCTCACCTATTGGAAGGACCTGCTGCCATGTGGTGGGAGACCTATCAAGTGACCCATCCCTTGGATGGCATGACTTGGGATGCGTTCAAGGATGGTTTCCGCAATGCTCACATCTCCTCTGCATAATGAATCTGAAGAAGGAGGAGTTTCGTAGCTTGAGACAGGGAGGTAGAACTCTGAAGGAGTATATAGATGACTTCTGTACGCTATCAAGGTACGCACCAGAAGACATCTACACTGATGCTAAGAGGAAGGACAAATTCCTTAATGGACTTCGGGGAGAACTGAAGATACCTTTGTCTATGGAATATTCTCCTAACTATCAGATTCTGCTGGATCAGGCAATCACCCTGGACAATAACATAAGAAAGGAAGAGAATAGGAAGAGGAAGTTTGGTGCAAGTAAAGGTAACACTGAAGGGGCTCACAAGAAACCACACACCTCAGAAGTCAGTGGCCATAAACCCTGGAACTACTCCAACAATGGTAGTAGCCAAAAGCATCATGTTCATAACCACAATGGAGGGTACAAAGGAAATAATGGTGGGTTCAAGGGAAACCATCACCATGGCCATAATCATGGAAATGGTAATCCCCGTCCTAACACTGAAGGGAAGAAAGACCTGTCTAATGTGACTTGCTTCAAGAGCAAGAAGACAGGCCACTATGCTACTGACTGCCCAGAGAGAAAGGCCGATGAAAATTCCAAGCCCAATCCTTTCCAGAAGGGACAAGTAAATCACCTCAACGTGGAAGAAGTTCATGATGAACCTGACGCTGTGATTGGTAAGTTCCTGCTCAATTCTTTTCCAGCATTGGTCTTATTTGATACTGGAGCATCGCATTCATTCATATCAAGAGCTTTTGTAAACAAACATGGGCTAGCCGAGGAAAGCTTAGGAAAACCTATTAGAGTGAGTTCACCTAGGGGTGAGATGATAGTAAATTCAGGCTGTAGGCAGTTAGAATTAAGGATTGGAAAATATCTTTTTCCAGCAGACTTAGTCATCCTAGAAACCCAAGGTTTGGATGTTATCATCGGAATGGATTGGATGACCCGTTTTGAAGGAATCATAGACTGTGCAAACAGAGCTATCACCCTCACCACCCCAGAAAAACAAAAGATTAAATTCAGATCAACTTTCGAACTTAAGAAAGTTAGGCTAAATTCTCTTAAGGGGGTTAGCCTTGGTGATGTGCTGATTGTCCAAGAGTACCCAGATGTATTCCCAGAAGAATTACCGGGAATGCCACCTGATAGAGATGTGGAATTTCTCATTGAACTAAAACCGGGTACCAGACCAATAGCCAAGAGACCTTACCCAATGGCCGTCGATGAACTGAAAGAACTCAAGAAGCAACTAGAGGAACACCTTCTGAAAGGATTTATCCGTCCAAGTTCTTCGCCCTGGGGAGCGCCAGTCCTTTTTGTCAAAAAGAAAGATCAAACCCAGAGACTAGTCACGGACTACAGAGATATAAATGAACACACCATCAAGAACAAGTATCCGTTACCCAAGATAAATGAATTATTTGATCAATTGAAAGGTGCATTGTGTTCTCCAAGATTGATCTTCGATCAGGATATCTCCAAATGAAGGTTAGAGAGATGGATACACCAAAAACAGCGTTTGTTACAAGATATGGCTCTTATGAGTATACAGTAATGCCATTTGGATTAACCAATGCTCTAGCTTATTTCATGAATATGATGAATAAAGTGTTCAAGGATTTTCTGGACAAGTTTGTGGTAGTGTTCATAGATGACATTCTGATCTACTCCGAGAGTCACAAAGAACATGAAGAGCATTTGCGCCTAGTATTGCAGAGACTACGTGAACATAAGTTATATGCCAAATTCAGCAAGTGTGAATTTTGGTTGGAACAAGTCGCATTCCTAGGACACATAGTATCCATGGAGGGTATAGCAGTGGATCCTGAAAAGGTTTCAGCTGTAACCAATTGGGAACCACCAAAGAATGTTGGAGAATTACGAAGTTTTCTTGGTCTAGCAGGATACTACCGAAGATTTATAGAAAACTTTTCCAAAATCGCCAAGGCACTGACGGAATTATTAAAGAAGGAGAAGAAATTTGAGTGGACTGACGCATGCGAAGCCAGTTTTCAGGAATTAAAGAAACGACTAGTTTCAGCCCCAGTTCTATGCTTACCTGATTTAGAGAAAGAATTCCAAGTATACTGTGATGCTTCACGCCAAGGCCTGGGAAGTGTGCTGATGCAAGAAGGCAGAGTGGCATCTTATGCCTCTAGACAGCTCAAGAAGCATGAAACAAATAATCCCACCCATGATCTCGAGTTAGCCTCAGTAGTACATGCCCTAAAAACTTGGAGACCCTACCTAATGGGAAAAAGATGTGAAGTGTTCACTGCCACAAAAGTTTGAAGTATATTTTCACACAGAAAGAATTGAACATGAGGCAGATAAGATGGTTAGAACTTATCAAGGATTATGACCTAAGTCTCCAATACCATCCTGGAAAGGCTAATGTAGTAGCTGATGCCCTGAGTCGTAAGGTGTATTTGAATGGCCTCACGACAGGAGAAATACCTGAGGATTTATGCAAGGCATTCAAGGACCTCCGATTGGAAGTGGTACCAGATGGTTTTGTAGCCTCGATGGTAGTACAACCAAATTTGATGGATAATATATGTGAAGCTCAGAAGGGAGACAAAGATATTGAAGAAATCAAAGCCAATTTGAGAGCAGGAAAAGCCAAGGGATTTCATGAAGATGAGCAAGGAACCTTGTGGTTTGAAAAACGTGTATGTGTGGCAAATGATCCTGGTCTCAGGAAGTTAATTCTGCAAGAAGCCCATGAAACACCTTACTCCATTCATCCAGGAAATACCAAAATGTATATGGATGTGAAGGAGAGATTTTGGTGGAACAATATGAAAAGAGAAATAGCAGAATATATAGCTAAGTGCGATGTATGCAGTCGAGTAAAGGCTGAGCATCAGAAACCAGCAGGACTTTTGCAACCTTTGAAGGTACCGGACTGGAAGTGGGATTCTATTGGGATGGATTTCATCACCGGGTTACCAAGGACCAGATCAGGGTATGATTCTATTTGGGTTATTGTTTGTCGCTTAACCAAAATAGCCCACTTTATACCCGTGAAGACCACCTATACCAGCGCAAAGCTAGCTGATATTTACATGAAGAGGATTGTGTTCTTACACGGCGTCCCCAAGAGTATCGTGTCCGATAGAGGGACCCAGTTCAAATCCCATTTTTGGAAGCAGTTGCATGAGTCACTGGGAACTAGATTGGAGTTCAGTACGGCATTTCACCCGCAAACGGATGGTCAGACTGAAAGAGTAAACCAGATTTTAGAAGATATGTTAAGAGCTTGTGCGCTTGATTATGGTTCTAGTTGGGATGACAATCTACCCTATGCCGAGTTCTCCTACAATAACAGTTATCAAGCTAGCATTGGAGTGGTGTAGGAGAACGAAGTTTCTTTGGACCTGATATAATCCAAGAAGCTGAAGAGAAGGTCAGATTAATTAAAGATAGATTGAAGGTAGCACAGTCACGCCAGAAAAGCTACGCGGATTCTAAACGTAGGGAAGTCGCCTACGAGGTGGGCGATAGAACCTATCTTAGAGTGTCGCCACTCAGGGGTGTGAAGAGGTTTGGAATTAAAGGAAAATTAGCACCTCGGTTTATTGGACCTTTTAAAATTCTGTCTCGTAAGGGTGAGGTGGCATATGAGTTAGAACTACCAGAAGCTCTGTCTGCGGTTCATAATGTGTTCCATGTCAGTCAGCTGAAGAAATGTCACCCCGAAATGATGGGAGTTCCTTTAAAGGATACTGTACCCCTCGAAGAAGTACAATTGGAGAGTGACCTGACCTACGAGGAGAAACCCATCAAGATATTGCAGACCGCAGAAAGAGTCACCCGTACCAAAACCATCAAGTTTTGTAAAGTCCAATGGAACCATCACAATGAGGAAGAAGCCACCTGGGAACGAGAGGACGACCTCCGAGAAGACCATCCACACCTATTTGCTGATCTTTCCGAATCACGAGGCGAGCTTCCTCTTAAGGGGGTTGGTCTGTAACATCCCAAATTTTGCAAAAATTTAAAACTTGCATTCAAGCATCATGCATCATTGGGCATAAAACTACATCACAAAAATATTAAATAAAACTTCAAATTATAAATATAAATAATCTATAATTCCATAAAGTGTTTATTTAAAACTCCTTTAATAAATAAAAAATTACCAATTTATATATGGGCAAGTATAATGTTAAAAAGTTCCATTTTTAATAACCTTTCCAAAACATATTTTTATGATTTTTTTCTGAAATGTTTTGAATAGGTTTAAAAATCATATTTGAAATCAGTATTTAAAAACAGAAAAGGATTTAAATAAAAATATTTGGATTTCTGAGTCGAGTGGGCCGTGGCCCGTATCTATCCGTCGCACACGCGTAGCACTGCAGCCCGTCAGCGGCCCAGTTCTCTTTCTCTCTCTCTCGCCGTCACTGACAGGTGGGACCCACCTGTCATCTCCCCCGCGGAGCCGTTCGTCCCCAAATCAAGCCCACGTCTCCGACCGAAAACGCCCGATTTGATTTCGTTTGAATGCGGCGATTTACTACTCCATTTACCTCGATGTTTTCCCCTACTAAAAGCCCCCGAGCTCCTCCGTGTTTTGCCCCAAACACCTCCTCCAAAGAGCCCCTGGGCTGGCCGCTAGAGACCCCGCTCTTCCGCCGTCGCCGTCGGTGAGAACCTCGCCGTGCGCGCAACCCTAACCACCCCGTGCCGTATCGTTGCTCCCTCTCGCTTTAACTTTTCCTTGCAGAGCTTTTTGACACGGTTTTGAACTCATTCCCGCAGCGCAACGCCGTGTCCGTGCTCGCCCGAGGAGAACCGCCGCCTCGTGCTACTCCGGCGAGCGATTACGCGAGGAGGAGTTCACGCAGGAGACCGCCACCTCGCCACCGTCCCCGCATCGATCTTCTCCACGTCTCGGTAGGACCCATCCATCCCGTAGATCCCTAGGATGCGAGCGCGTGCATTGCCGGCCGTGGCGCCGCCGCGGTCGGGAGTTTTTCCGGCGAACCGCGCCGCCCGCGCGTGGTCTCCGTTTTCGGACCGTTGGATCTAGATCCAACGGATCTAGATCCATTTAATCCCGAGCGCTCGTTATTAAGGAGATCGGACGGCCCACGCTGCCGATCCGCGTCGAATCGGTACGGATGAATCAGATCGCGCCGCGTGGCCGATTCTTTTTCTATTTTCGAATAAAAATTAGAAATTAAAACAGAAAACTATTAAAACTTGCAAAATTCATAACTTTTAATCTGTAAGTCCAAAATTGATAAACTTTATGTCATTGGAAAGCCCTGCTCATGTAGTTTATTTCTACATCATTTGATTTTCCCTTTGACAAATTATAAATTGTATAATTATCAGAGGAGTATTTCGGCCATTAAAATAATAACTTAAATAATAAAAATGATTTAGAAATAAATTTAATTGTTTTAGGATTGTATTATCTCCCTCTGTCCAGCAACATTAATAAATGGCTTAATTGAAGATTTCATAAAACAATAAAAGTTGTAATTATAGAAATCAAAGTTTTATATTATTTTAAAATTATTTAATTGATAAATAAAAATAAGAAATACCTAGAAATTATATTTCATCCACTTAATGACAGAAAATAAAAATTATTAATAAGTGTGTCCTATTTTCATAGCATATCATTCATGCATACATGTTTATGTTTAGAGTTGTGATGTTATGGTGTTGGTATTTATTTTATTCATTGTTTGTGCTAGATTGTGAAGAAGAGGAAGGAATTGCTTGTGATTGTTATTCTTGTTGTGTTTGTTCCTCCTGTTACCAAGGCAAGTGACATTCATACAATATCCCATAATTTCTATATGCATAAGTAGTATATTTTGAGTAGTGTGCATGATAGGGATTTTTGATTTATTTTATAATGCTAAGTTAGTTTGTGTTTTACGAATATCCTAGTAGTGTGTAGCCACCATTTTTCCTAAACAGCCATGAAAAGATTTTATTAGTTGCTTAGCCATGCTATAAAAATGTTTACCATGTTATGGAAATGTTTCTAAGTGTTAAAAATCTAAAATACACATCTGGGTGGAATTGGTTGATATGGTTTATGTTGAGTGGCTTTTGGGACTATGCTTGTGGTTGTCATCGCCTAGGATGAATGTCTATTCTACTTAGTGCCATGAGTATGATGGTTGTTACCCAGAAGTACACTTGTGGATGCCACCCAGGAACGAAGAGATTACCAAGTCCCTCCAAGTTTAGAAGCTTCCCGTGCAACCTTTTGACAATGGGCTCTGTCTAGAATGATTAAGTTGTGGGAGTGCAACCTGTCTGCTTGACAAGCAGATGTAGAGATGAAAGGTGGAACGGGTCTTGCTAGTATGGTTGCATTCTTCTTCTGAAAGTTCTTGTCTCAATTCTCTCCTTTCCATAATACACTCCGCGTGTATAGGATTTCTCGGACAAATTGAGTCTAAAGGTGAAAATGCACAACCTCTGTAGAGTCGACAATCTGAGTTCTCAGCCGTGTCCCCGGAAATGGACTACTTCGAGCAACTGGACAAGGATGGGCAGAAGAATCTGAACGCTGTTTTCATAAAGTAAAATTTGACTAAGGAAAGAATTGTTGGTGCACTTGGGCTTTATCCCTCGGTGCCAAGTCTTCGAGAAATAAAAGTGTTTTACAAAATGATAGGAGAAAACTTGCTTTGTGCAAATAGCCTTCAACCCCACCAAGCCAAATATGCATATAGATGTTAGACTTGCCAGAATATATCCACCATAGTCACTTGCCAATACATCATTGTATTGACCTCCTTCGGGGGCTGCATATTCCAATGTGCAGGTAAATCTGATGCTGAATGATTTTGGCTCGAGTCTACACCCAACATGACTGCCTGTGGCGCATGCTTGAAGATGAGGCTCAATGTTATTTCGCTTTCGCTGTGAACTTTGAACTTTAGCTAGCCTTCATGACTATGCAAATTGTAATAAAGCCATATTTGGCTATTATTTTTGGATCTCGTTGTAGCAATTTTAATACTTATGCAATTGTACTTTATATTTTGTACTGTGGTGCTGGCAGTGATCCAGGGACTAGCACATAACACAAGTGTTCCAACTTTAATAAAAGTTGGGGTGCTACAGCTAGCGCAGCACCTCGCATGGCGTTACACACATACGGTGGAGACGACGGCCTCCGAAGCTCCAGTCCAGGACGAGCAGCGGAAGACTTGGACCGGAACACCAGCAGCGCGACAGCGGGCTATGGTGGAAGAGATCCCCCTTCTCTACTCGGCGCAACTCCGACAAAGGGAATCACGAGATCGAGAGAGAACTAGGTAATTAATTGGTGAATTAAAAGGCCAGGGGTGCCCCTTCTTTTATATGCTCCCAGGGGGAGCCACCCTTGCCAACCAGGGAATGTGGGGCTATCCCCACATGCCTGGTGCGGCTCAAGGAGGTGCGCCGGCCCTAGGTGGGCCCCGTTTGGCCCACCTAGGCCGGCCAAGGCTCCCCACCGAATTCCCTTGAGGGGCCCCCCCCCCATGGGCCTTCTTTCGACCAGAAGGCCCATTTAGGGAAATCAGCCTAAATAAATTCGAAAATAAATATATAAAATCATATTTAAACATTAATTACACTTATTAATATCAAACATAATATATATAATTTATTCTAGCTCCGAAAACTATTTCGTCGCTGCCCGATCTCCATCGGACCATTCCCGGGACGTTCCCGGTGATCTCTTTCCTTTCCGGTTGTCTTGTCGAAACCCCTTAAGCGTGTTACCCTAGCGCTTCGATATAATAACATGTACGATCAAGACTCCTCTATGATCAACGACTAACTCGTAGGCCTGGACCCCATGAATCAATCCCTGTGATATAACGAATGACTTTCATCTATCAAACCTGGACGTCTAGTCTTAAACCCTTTGTCATGGCGATACTTAGTGTGTCCGAGCATCATTCTCAGATATCTCTATACCTAGCATGATCTCGTTACCGACAAAACTATCTTCTACTCGTCCATGATATTATGTCAGCTGGTGACCTAGTCACATGTTTGCAAACTCATTTGACATAATCTCACCGAGTGGGCCCTGGAATATCTATCCGGCTATGCGGACTGACCAATCCTGCTGTTGACCCCTCGTCTCAACTACCCCCTTCCGATACCCAAAAGTATCACCTATCATTGTCACACTATATAAGATATGACGTTTGGTGCGATCAAAGTATCTTCCAGGGATAACAATAAGAGTTGATCTCACGGTCTTAAGGCGTAACGACTATGTCCTATAAATACTGGGTATGTCCATCACATCGTTACACCTAACGATATGACTTACATTGCCGACCGGCGCCATGCCCTATGATCGGAAAACCTCGATCATCAATCGCGCAATGAAACTAGTCTTAGTAGAGGCTACTAGGGACCTGGTTGTTTTATCTACCACACCTGTATTAATGTTTTCGCTTAATACAGTTATAGCATGGTGTAAAACATATAATGAACAATTGGGATATTGCCAAATAACTATGTTTATTAAGTGCCTCTAGGGCATATTCCCTTCAGATTTCATATAGCTCATGTAGGATGACGTCATGTGGTGATCGTCATCAAGGTGATATGTGCAAGACCAAGAGAAGCTTTTTGAACAGATCCCATGCTTGGAACTTGCTATGGATACATGAAGACGGAGCTAAGCGAGACTCTCCCATTGTGAGCATGGGGGAGTAGTTGGAGAAGTCTACATCAAGCATGTGCTTGGACGCGCAATCAAGAAAAGATGAACCACTTGAAGAGATCAAGATAGTCTTCATCCAACTCAAGTGAAATGCTCAAGGCAAAGGTATGATCTTGATAGGGCTATAGGATAGATAAGCGTACTATCAAGAGGGGCTCTCAAGTTAGTAACTTGATCGCATCGTTGTGGAGAGCTCAAACCTTTGCATACTTGGCATATCATATTTCTTGGTTCTTATTTGGCTTTTATGTTGGTGAGGAATTAGATCTTGGTTCATCTCCATGTAAAGCTCTTGTTCATCGAAATCGGTTTTACTTTGGACAACTTGTTGCGTTTTCGGTGGCGGAAATATTGCCGGTTCTACCTGAAGGGGTTACGGTGCAGAAAACAATAATTTTCTAGCGAGCGGAACCCTAACTAGCCAGGATCTATCTATCTAGTACATGTGATAACGGTGGCGGAACGGGTTACATTACCTCCATGTAGACCGATAGCGGGGATTACGCTCCCGCACAAGCGTTGACGATGAAGTCGTACGTAGCCGACCTCGAGGTCGCGGAGAACTTGCCGCGATGTCGGAGTCGATGACGCCGGGGTGTCGACGATGATCTGCGTCGACGGGCGTCGGGCGGAAGAAGGCAGAGCGCCAGCACCGGGGCTGGCGCGCCGGCAGCAGAGGGGGGAGGCGCGGCGGCTGCAGGGGGCGAGACGACGTCGCCCAAGCTCCTCAATAGAGTAGCCTCCGAGCACTCGCAAACATACGGAGCCTAGCGACGACTCCCGGTCATTCAGATCCAGCTGAAATCGCAGGAGCATATCTTATCTTGAATCCCGCAGAGCAACGGCGCTCTGCGGTATGGCTTAGGTGGAGAGATTCCCCTTTCCTCAGCTCGGCGCGGCTCCGACTTGGGAACCACGAGATCGAGAGAGAAATCGGGAATTAATTGAATTTCCTATGAATTAAATCAATTAATATGCCTTGCTATATAAAGGGGGAAGGGGGTGTGCAAACCCCTTGGCTCCCCCATGTGGGACTAAAGGTTGGGGGAGTTGGTGCGCCCCACCATGGGCCGGCCGAACCCCCATGGGGCCCACCCCCCCTTGTGGGGTGCGGCTCCCCCCTCTTGGGCCCTCTCAGGGCCCATTTAGGTGGGAGCCCCCTTTTCCTTTATTTAATTAATATTAAATTAATATAAAAATCCCATTAATTCATAATTAATATATTTATATATAATTCAATATCCCATGACTCCGAAACTATTTCGGAACCACCCGAACAACTTTCGGACATTCTCGGAACCCTTCCATAGCTCCCCGGAACTCCTTCCGGACCACCGGAACTCTTTCCGGATCAATTTTATCTCTCCAATAAAAACCTATAAAATTCCAGAACCTATC
Source organism: Poa annua (assembly GCA_026929855.1). Taxonomy (NCBI): domain Eukaryota; kingdom Viridiplantae; phylum Streptophyta; class Magnoliopsida; order Poales; family Poaceae; genus Poa; species Poa annua. Next base: position 217,519,416 of record CM049427.1, on the reverse strand, counting down.
TCCTAGCGTCGCTAAGACCTTAAGTTTCTTACGCTACGGTTCAGGAACACTCCAGACATGGTCGAGACACTCCGCTCACCAATGATCGTCAGGGATACCTGGAAATATATGACGACCCCTGTGCATTCCACGAATATCGTCGTTGAACCATAAGTATGATATTCATTCCCTTTGTCTCTGCGATACTACCTTGTCCGAGATATGATCGTAGACACACCGATGCCTTTGCTGTATCTCGTTACCGACGAAGGTTATTAACTCGTCTGCGATATTACATCTCCATGACCTAGTCACAAGCTGCGCAGCTATATAGATGCAATATCACCGAGTGGGCCCAGAGTATCTTTCCATTACTAGAATGAACAAATCCCGCTCTTGATCCTTACGTCTCGATGCTCTTTCGGAATACCCAAGATGGACACCGTTATTGTCATGCTATATAAGACACAACGTTTGATGCTCTCAAAACACTCCTACGAAGCAACAATAAGTACGGTCTCACGGTCTAAGGAATAAGCTATCATACTCTTATCTATTGCAAATGACAAACATCGTAATACGATCTTATTGCAATACTTTGCGTATGTCCACCATCTTATTCAACTAACAAGATGACCCCATTGTCAACCGACGTCATTGTCCTTGATCGGGAATCTCGATCAACTGTTGCCCAATGGACTAGCTCATATAGAGGCTTGCTAGGGACCTGGTTGTCTATGTATCACACGTGTATTAATAATTCCGATTAATACAGTTATAGCATAATACACAAACCTATTATAAACTTATGAGATAACGCAATAAATACTACTTATTTATTTGCCTCTAGGGCATATCTCCTTCAGTCTCCCACTTGCACTAGAGTACAAATAAACTAGCTGCATTTTACTTTATCAGAATCCCTTATCAAATAAGAATCATTTGATAATGCTTGCTCGTGGAAAAGTGTTACTGCACAATCCATGATTGTACATGCTTTTGCGATTCACTGGTATCAACTTGTTTGATATCACCATGTTGTCTAACAACATATGTGTAAATACCGTAACTAAGTGAGACTTCTGCTTCCCAGCGTTTACTCTGATTATACTAACCAGATAACTGCTCTGAAAAACACACTTAGCCATGCAGAGCCCCTTGTAACAATTACAAACTCGCGATATCTACATACTTTCACATCAATGTAGAAAACTTGACATTCAAATGTCAATCCCTTAACTAACGCACTTCTACTTCCAGTAAATTCCAAAATTTACTTTCATAACTGTTCTTTATTCCAAGAACATCGGTTATATTTCATCGAGCAGATAATATGGTTTCTGTATGATGTCTAATATTACATAATAGACCCACATGTCATACAACCATTACTTTCACGCATCATTACTCTTAATGATCAATTGGATTCCAAAGGACCATCCTTTTGATTCTATTCTGACTCCTCAGATATAATCCAACACAACTCGACTAACTATTTAAAATTCCCGTTCTATTTCAAAATAGACACTAACTTTTAAATAGTTTTACAACTTCATCCTATTCTATTGGTACAGTTTCACAATGTGTTAACTACACAAGATGAATTCGACTCCCACTCAAATTATGTCTCCACATATTTGACAACACGAGCTCCCACTCAAAAACGTGTCATCCACATATTTGAGTTCCTGAGCTCCCACTCAAAAATTATGTTCTTCACATATTTCACCTGAGTGAACCAACTATGACTCCCACTTAAATCGACATCTTGGTTAAACCAAAATCATTGATCTACTATCAATTCGAATTTAATACAAACTACAGTATTACATTAATACAAATCACTCAGACTTCCAGCATGTCTACATAAATGTAGTCAACAAATTTGATCTTGTTCAAGACACATTTCTTGACAAGACATGCTACCGCGTCTTTCTTATAGTCACACTTCTCATATAACACCTTATATGACGATTAAACAATCTTATTCCTCTAATAAGAATTGCAGCAACAATTACTCTCTTAATCCTTTCAAATGCAACTTTGGATTTCCAGGCTGAAGAGCCTTTGTTCGTATTCCGATATTTTCTCAACTTTCTTTGTATTCATAAAGTGCACTTTGATCTGTCAACAAGATCTGAAATACTTAATACAGTGCTGTGACCTGACAGCAATATTAAATATAACAACACTTTATTTAGAAGTTTCTTTCATGAAAATATTATGATCTTTATGAAGAGGATTGTAAGCAGAAAACAATTTTCTAGTCTCCCTCATTCTTAATCACTAAACTTTCATTAGCAGACATATACTCTTTGGAACATCTTCCAACATAAGTCTGACACTTTATTCCAAACTTCTAATCCATAAACCATAATTCGAAAAGTCATCTTTTCTCGGAATTACATAGACAACAAACTGAACTTTGTTTCTATTTGGTTTTGGAATACACTCTCATCCAATGCGAGCAATCTACAAAGAACCACTCATGTATATTCCGAATTATCGCATAATCATATACATGTCGACACTACTGTCGATCCTACGAATTCTCGTTGAGAAAAATATCTATTTTCTAAAGTGGACATCGACTATAATGTTTCGAACGTATTAGGAGATTCTAAGACTGATTCTGACAGACCACACTCTATTTAAAATAGAGCATAATTATAATTCCCCATATATCACCATACTGACATTATAATATTGTGAAACGAATTTCCACAAGTCTTTTGTGTTGAAACCATAATCCAAAAATATTGTCCTTTGATCGAATCTTGTGAATACAATATTCACTAATCTTTCTTCTGAAAAACCCCATTTGATCTATAATCAAATTAATTTCAGACTCCATAATTTATCGGGCAAATACTCCCATTTACCAAAATCATGGAAGAATTCGGATCATGCAATAACACCATTGATTAATCATTAAAAATGACTCTCAATCAATTTCCTCTAGTATTGCAACTTCAATACCGCATTTCAAACTTAATCAATTTCGGCACTCGAAATACTTAAATGGACCAAAATTATCCATTACTTCTTTCATTGCCTTTATGACTAAATTCGATGGTGTTTGTTCTTTGGACACATAATTTTATCATTTCTGCTATTATAAATGTATATCATACGCATAATGTAATTGAGATGTGATGCAAATTGCTCATAACATGAAACAACTGCTTTGTTCCATAACATAAAACAACTGATGTGTTCTATATGAATAATTATGTCTTGTAACATTCAAGACACCAAACTAGATCACATTCTCACTATCACAAAATGTCTTATCAAAAAATATTGATGATAACTAATATGATATCTCGAGGGCGTGAGCACTACTGGCCATTAACTTGCCATCACTTGTGCACTGTCACGTCACCCTTCGCCACATACTTGTGATAATCAGGGACTGTTTCACAAACAGAACAATTATCAAAACACTTTTCATCAAGTATGAGAAGAATACATTTATATCTTCGTATATCAAATATACCCATAGCGTCGAAGAACTCTTCTTCAATGAATCAACTTTTAGAGATTTGAACTTGTTCACGAACGTGAAGAAGCTCACCGTGTGTCTATAGCATATTCACGCACATGCTATTCACAGCTAGGAGGTAAAGCACAATCTCTATTGCACTGGAGTTCGCTGTCTATAAATCGTAGATATTCGTAAGCCTGAAGTAGATGTCACACAACTTCTTCAACTGAGTCTCCAGACAGGTATGCTCCCCATGTGAATGGTCCGGAACTTTCTAAGCTGCCTGAACTGCTCAGGACTCAATTCATCTTTGAAGTGACCTCTGATCGCATCAATCACGACATATGGCTCCATGTGTTGAAACAACTTTCAACTCAGGTGCTAGGCATACGCTCATGACGATCGTCACTTCCATGAACATGTCATGATACTTACGGAACTCATCATCTTGCTCCTTGCTATCAGAATTATCTGGTCTAACTCCTAACTAATGTTCTAGCACATATAGGATGTTTGTTGTGTTTGGAGAATGTTTTTAAAACCAATGAACCAGCTGATGAAGTTGGACCCGTCGGCTTCCAAGGTAGAATCCGAGCTCTTGAAGAAGTAACCGAAGCGTAGTTCCGTAGTCTCCAGATGTGATCGCAAAAGAGGTAAGATAAGTTTATAATATATAGGTGAGTTTTAGTTCTATAATCTCATTATCAAAAACACACCACACCAAGATTATTATCCCTAAAAATAATAATGGCGATTACACGACCCTCATCCACCACACTACCCCCGATCATCACGGCCGGCAGCACAGCTTCAAAGGTGGACATAACATGTCGATCACAACAACTCTGTGACTCGTGCTCGATCTTTCGATCTTCCCGTGTTCCGAGGCCATACCTCTGAGTATGCTAGGCTCGCCAATCAAACCTCGAAGACCTGCGCGTGCAACATGGCTTACACCCACTGTATGCGAACGATGAGATGTGTGACACCCGATCATCACGGCCTGCCTCATAACGTAGAACTTTCTTGGTGGTGCGCAACGAGGGAGAACACAATTTTGGTATTTGTTAGGGATCATCCTATTTATGATGCTACCGTTGTATACCTAGCATATAAGCAATCAATAGGATGCACACACAACAGCACACAATAATGATGCAATGAAGTGCGATGTGACATGGTCGATGCGCCTGGACCTTCATGGCGCCATGTGCCTGGCCCCCGGCGCCCCGGCATGACTCCGAGTCTACAGAGCCCTCCATTGCCTCCGACAGTACGAGTAATATCAAAAACTTACCGTAACCATGTCACATAAAATAATGCCTCTGCAAAACAAAGTTAGACGCCTCTAGCTTTATTTAGTTTTGCAAGTTTTACGTGGCAAATAGGCTTATTCGTAAGAGAAACGCTTCCCTACCTACGAACTTTGTACCACAACGTCGATCGTATAATTGCATGTTTAAGCATCCCTTTCGGGCCCTCCATTGAAAATGCTTTGCCGACTAGAGAGAGAAAAACAGACACCCGCCAGCCACAGATACGGTGCAAGCCGTATGTCAGTAGTGGAACCAGTCTCGCGTAAGCGTACGCGTAAAGTCGGTCCGGGCCGCTTCATCTACTCAATACCAAAGGCATCGCAAGTGCACGCTAGAGGGTAGCAAATATAAGAAAGACGCCCTCATTCAACATGAGTTCTAACCGTACCAGCAGTACTACGCATAGATCGGCTCTGATACCACTGAAGGGGTTACGGTGCAGAAAACAATAATTTTCTAGCGAGCGGAACCCTAACTAGCCAGGATCTATCTATCTAGTACATGTGATAACGGTGGCGGAACGGGTTACATTACCTCCATGTAGACCGATAGCGGGGATTACGCTCCCGCACAAGCGTTGACGATGAAGTCGTACGTAGCCGACCTCGAGGTCGCGGAGAACTTGCCGCGATGTCGGAGTCGATGACGCCGGGGTGTCGACGATGATCTGCGTCGACGGGCGTCGGGCGGAAGAAGGCAGAGCGCCAGCACCGGGGCTGGCGCGCCGGCAGCAGAGGGGGGAGGCGCGGCGGCTGCAGGGGGCGAGACGACGTCGCCCAAGCTCCTCAATAGAGTAGCCTCCGAGCACTCGCAAACATACGGAGCCTAGCGACGAATCCCGGTCATTCAGATCCAGCTGAAATCGCAGGAGCAGATCTTATCTGGAATCCCGCAGAGCAACGGCGCTCTGCGGTATGGCTTAGGTGGAGAGGTTCCCCTTTCCTCAGCTCGGCGCGGCTCCGACTTGCGAACCACGAGATCGAGAGAGAAATCGGGAATTAATTGAATTTCCTATGAATTAAATCAATTAATATGCCTTGCTATATAAAGGGGGAAGGGGGTGTGCAAACCCCTTGGCTCCCCCATGTGGGACTAAAGGTTGGGGGGGGGGGGTTGGTGCGCCCCACCATGGGCCGGCCGAACCCCCATGGGGCCCACCCCCCCTTGTGGGGTGCGGCTCCCCCCTCTTGGGCCCTCTCAGGGCCCATTTAGGTGGGAGCCCCCTTTTTCCTTTATTTAATTAATATTAAATTAATATAAAAATCCCATTAATTCATAATTAATATATTTATATATAATTCAAAATCCCATGACTCCGAAACTATTTCGGAACCACCCGAACAACTTTCGGACATTCTCGGAACCCTTCCATAGCTCCCCGGAACTCCTTCCGGACCACCGGAACTCTTTCCGGATCAATTTTATCTCTCCAATAAAAACCTATAAAATTCCAGAACCTATCTCCTAGCGTCGCTAAGACCTTAAGTCTGTTACGCTACGGTTCGGGAACACTCCAGACATGGTCGAGACACTCCGCTCACCAATGATCGTCAGGGATACCTGGAAATATATGACGACCCCTGTGCATTCCACGAATATCGTCGTTGAACCATAAGTATGATATTCATTCCCTTTGTCTCTGCGATACTACCTTGTCCGAGATATGATCGTAGACACACCGATGCCTTTGCTGTATCTCGTTACCGACGAAGGTTATTAACTCGTCTGCGATATTACATCTCCATGACCTAGTCACAAGCTGCGCAGCTATATAGATGCAACATCACCGAGTGGGCCCAGAGTATCTTTCCATTACTAGAATGAACAAATCCCGCTCTTGATCCTTACGTCTCGATGCTCTTTCGGAATACCCAAGATGGACACCGTTATTGTCATGCTATATAAGACACAACGTTTGATGCTCTCAAAGCACTCCTACGAAGCAACAATAAGTACGGTCTCACGGTCTAAGGAATAAGCTATCATACTCTTATCTATTGCAAATGACAAACATCGTAATACGATATTATTGCTATACTTTGCGTATGTCCACCATCTTATTCAACTAACAAGATGACCCCATTGTCAACCGACGTCATTGTCCTTGATCGGGAATCTCGATCAACTGTTGCCCAATGGACTAGCTCATATAGAGGCTTGCTAGGGACCTGGTTGTCTATGTATCACACGTGTATTAATAATTCCGATTAATACAGTTATAGCATAATACACAAACCTATTATAAACTTATGAGATAACGCAATAAATACTACTTATTTATTTGCCTCTAGGGCATATCTCCTTCACTACCGTGAGCAAAGTCCCATACCTTGCCATGTGTGGCGATTTTACTCTATTTATGGGATGCAATATTTCCAACAAAATTGGTCTCACCTCATTTGGAGTTCATCTGCAAAAGTTATAGCAGTTTTCGTTTCGGTGTTTTGCTGATTCGGATTATTGGGGTCGGATATTCCACTCTACCGGAATTTCCGGTTCCCCAGCTCATCCAAGAAAACGGCTAAGGAAAGAAGAAAAAGGGTGCTGACTCCAGCCGGAAATTATGCTCGGAGATTTCCGTCTACCGGAATTTTTGAGTGCACCCAGAAAGCCCTCCAGTTTTGGCTAACGAAAGAAGGAATTTTGGTTCTGACTCGAACCGGAAATTGTGCTCGGAAATTTCCATATACGGGAATTTCCTATTGCACCCAGAAAAGTCCTCCATAAACGGCTAAGGAAAAGTTTGGTTTTGGTTCTGACTCCAGCCGGAATTTCTGCTCGGAAAATTCATGGACTCGGAATTTCCGGTTGACCGGAATTTCCGAGTCTCACTTATACCGGAATTTCCGAGTGTCAAAATAGCAAACGGCTATATTTTCTAGAGGGGTATAAATACCCCTCCACTTCTTCTTCCTCAGCTAATCTAAGGCAACACGACTTTCCTCTCTCTCCTACACCATTGTTGACCTTGGAAAGCTCACTTCCCTCTCAATCCCTCCAAAGATTCTTGTATATTCTTTAGGGAAAGTTGAGAGGAGATCTAGATCTACAATCCTACCAATCCATCTCTCCTCTAAGTGAGGGGAACTTAGTGGATCTAGTTCTTGGAGTTCCTTCGTGGTTCTTCTTTTTTGTTCTTCCTCTCTTCTCCCCCATAAGCATTAGTTGCTTTTGGTGGGATTTGGGAGTGAAGGATTTGATTCCTTTGGGGTTTTCTTTGTTCTTCCTCTCTTATTCCCCCATAAACATTTGTTGTTTTGTTGGAATTTGAGAGTGAAGGACTTGAGCACTTCGTGTGCTCTTGCCATTGCATTTGCATCGGTTTGAGCCCTCCACGGGGATTCGTGGTGGTGATACTTGTGAGCTTATTACTCTTGGGTCATTGGACCCTAGACGCCTTTTGTGGCCGGCCTTTTGTGGTCAAGACCTTTTGTGGTCACTTGAGAGCCCCCAATTAAGTTGTGGGTGTGTGCCTCAAGAGTTGTACGGGATTCGATCTCCGCCCCAAAGGAGATCAATATTGGAAGGTGAACTCGCAACCTTTTGTGGTTGAGTTCATCAGGAGAAGAAGGTGAGCCTTTGTGGCGTTGCGGCTAACCTGTTGTGGTTCCGCACACCTCTCCAAACGAGACGTACACCCTTGGGTGGAACTCGGGAATACATCCTCGTCTCCGCGTACCTCGGTTATTTCTATACCCGAGCTCTTTACTTATGCACTTTACTTTGTGATAGCCTTCGTGCATGAAGTTATCTATCTTGCTAGCTATCACCTTGTTTCTTGTATTGCTTAGCATAAGTTGTTGGTGCACATAAGTGAGACTAGTATATTTATCTAGGTTGTATGCTTGTTAAAGTAAACCTCTAGTTTTATTCCGCCTTTATCAAGCATACCGGAATTTCCGGGTCATTCTTGGACCGGATATTCCGGCTCCTCGGAAAAAGTTTTAAATCGCCTATTCACCCCCCCCCCCCTCTAGGCGACGTCTATCCGTTCAGACGCTTTCACTAGGGTTTTTTTAGAAACACCACGCTTTATTAAGCAAACAAGCCGGCTCATTAAAAACCTTCTAGTCCCTTTCGATACCCTGGTAAGGAAAAGAGCACGCCAGAAACTTGCTGTTGAGAGTTTACAGAATCATTACACCGTCGCTTAGGAATACAAATAAAATCTGGTGTATCACCTAGCCAAATATGGCGACCTACACTAAGCGACGTCGAACTCCTCGCAAGACCATGGGCTTCGATATTCATATCTCTCTTCTCGTGGACAAAATTGGCCGCCGAGAAAATACTTGTGCTTGTCTTGATCTCCTACAATACTGTATTGAATCTAGCGAGATTAAGGGAGACCAGTCCATGGATGACCTCCGTACAATCCGAAGCTACCTGCACACGAGGCAAGTTAAGATCTTGACCTAGGGCTTATGCCTCCCTACAAGCCAGAGCCTCCAAAACCCCTGGATCGGTAATGCCTTGAAACACCACGGCCGAAGCACCTAGATACGTACCATCCTCAGACATACACACTGCTGCGACCGCGCCAGACTTATGATTTTTCCTAGCAGCCGCATCAACATGAATGTCTGCAAATCCAGCCGGTGGGGGAAGCCACTTCTTTTCTTTTGGCACTGATACAACTGTTGTGCTCTCCCCTTTTGGTTTGACTGTAGCAATATCCAAATCTCTGATGAAGTTCTCGACAAAGTGGAACGTCGATAAAGGACTTTGAAATATATCCTCATGAATCACTTTCCGCCGGGCATACTAGATAGCCCAAAGCGTAACAAAACAACGGATCAAATCTTCATGGCTGAGAGTTGAGATCATTGTAAAAAGCCACTATTTTGCATCTGGCTCCGTTGTCATGTCCATATGTTTTGTAACTGTCTCCGGAGCCAAATCCCACACACACCTTGACATGTTGCACTCTAGGAGGGAGTGGCGCCAAGAGTCATCCTGTAACATCCCAAAATTTTGGAATGTTTAAAAATCACAAAAAAATAAAACTTTATTTCTCATTAAAATAAAATCATCAATATCCTAGAAGATCAACTCAAAAGGATTATTTTTGACATAGTCAAATGTATTATGATATTAATTCAATCAAGTAAACTTTATTTTCAAACTTGAGTGTTGAACTATAAATACGTTTTCTATACATTTATTAAACCCTAAAAGATATTTGCAAAGTACTTCAGGTTATTCAAGTTATGCCTATTTCAAAACAAACATTTGGAATTCTTATAAACCCTAGGTCAATATTTTCAAGTCATAAAACTATTTAGAATATTTTCCTATTTCTAAATATAGATTTGACTCAAGTATATGATTTTGAAAATGGATTTGAAATTATTATTTTAAACATAGGTATTGTGATATCCTTTTTGATTTTCTTATGAAAAAAATCCTTTTCTTAAAATTTTATTTTAAATTCTGCAAAAAAGTGTCAAATTGACATTTAATCAATATTTCAAATTATCATTTTTTTAAGTAATCAAAATATGTGTCTGGCTGTTTTAGTTGATAGATATGATTTTTAGAAAATTTTAGAATCTAGTTTGGAATAATTTGGAAAGATAAAACAAAAGATATAAAGGAAATAAGGAAAATAGAAAAGGAAAAGAAAAATAAAATTAAAAAAATATGGCCGGGCCAGCCCGAGTTGGCCCAACCCCTCTCTCCCGCACGAGCAGCGCGGAACGGCCCATCGGTGGCCCAGCAGCAGCCGCAGCCCTCTCTCCCCTCTCACTCTCACCGACAGGTGGGGACCACCTGTCGGGGTCATCTTCCCCAATCTCCAGCCCCGCCACGACCGGAGCACGACGCCGCGGACGCGCCCCACGTCGCCCACTCCCCCCACTCGCCCGAGGCCTAAAGCAGCGCCCGTTTACCGCCTTTAAATCCCCGTGATCCCGTCCCCCTTTCCCCTCTATCGCCGCCCCGATTAGTGCCTCCAGGCCGACGGATTTTGTCGCCGGTGTAGCCACCGCCGCCGCCGCATTTTCTTCAATCCCAGCGAGGTGAGAAGCAACCAGAGCTCGAGACCCCCTCCATCTCTTAGGCCGCGTCCTTCTTCCCCTCTGTGACCGCCCGCGTGAATGTATTTGCAGCCGTAGCCTCGGCTTCTTCGGCGAACCGGAGCCCACCGGAGAATCGCACCTCCGACCACGCCGCCGTGCTCGTACGGGAAGAAATAGTCGGCGCCATCGCCACCATCTCCTTCCCCGCGCCGCGCAGCGCCTCCCCGTCACCTCCCTCGAGCCCGTGAGTCACCGGAGCGAGGAGAACCACCACGCCGGAGCCATCCGCCGCCGTCCCTGCCAACTCCGGCCAACTCCGCCGCCCAGTTTTGGTCAAACCTCCCAGAGCCGTCCGATCTGTCCTGTACGGTCACGATTAGAAGAAATCCACGAAGAGGTATCTCCTGATCTCATCCCTTAGATCCAGATCCGACGGCCACAACTAATCACTTAATTTTCTGGATTTATTCCGAATAGAAATCTAAATTGTAGTTGTATAGAAAAGCCCCTGATAATTCAAACCATCATATCTTTTAAACCACACATCCAAATTTGACAAACTTTATACCATTGGAAAGCCCTTGACACGTAGAATCTTTTGGTATTGTTCAATTTCAAATTTGACTAGTTAAAATTTATTCAAAATTCAAATGGAAGATTCGAGTAAATTTGACCAAGGTTCAAATCCATAAGTCCAAAAATTTCAAATAAAATAGTTTTGGGAAACTTAGGATCTGTCTAATAATGTTGCACTGTTAAAATTTATTTTAGCAATGTCATTTCCATTTAAAATCAGAAACCCTAATTGTATGTTTATAACATAGTTTAAATTGTATTAAACTTATTAAATTGTTTCTTTTACAAAAATAACACAAGTATTATCTTTGACCAGAGATAACTAAACTAAGCCTACTAAACCACTTTTGAAATATAAACTTGTAAATATATGTTTAAAAGCTATTAGATTTCAAGATTGTATTAGTTTAAATGTATTCAAGTTTCAAATGGTAGAATTGGGTAAATTTGACGTAAATATAAATTCATGGATCCTATAAATGCAAATAAAATATTTGTACAAACCTTTCAACTAGTATAACATGTTGCCACTATTAGAAATGATTTGTCTATTAAATATGGTTTTATAAATCAGATATACAACGTGCGTAATTTAGATATAACTTAAAGTCCACAAATAATTTTAATGTGAAATCATTTGTAAAATGTCACTAAAATAACTATAGTCTTGGAGGAGCCAATACTAACCTTCATTAGATCCATATGAGTTATAAACATGTGAAGTTGATTAAAATCTTGTGCCTTCCTTAAATCACAACCATAGTTTGAAAATGTTATTATTTCCTTTTGATAAAAGCATGGCGCAAATATTTTGAACATGACCAAACATTACAATATTGAAATAATATTGATACCTATTCAAATTTGAAAAGTACAAGTTGAATTTAGACCATCCCCTGACCATGACCAGCAAACCCTAAGTCCTATCACATTAATTTGTTTTGTAAATTGAATTATATGATAAGACCTGACAATAAAATAAATGAACTAAAACAACTATTAATGAACACATTATTGCGATGCTTGACATTTGTGTTATGTGTCTGTCGAATTGTTTGTTTATTGTATTCTTTTTTTTCCTCGTATAGATTGAACGAAGTGAAACGTTCTTCGTTGAAGAGAGTGTGAGAAACGACAAACTATCAAAAGGCAAGTGACGCTCATAAATCACCTACTAATTTTTACTATATGCATAGTAGTGTTTTTCTGTAGTATGCATGTCAGGAATTGAGTGCAGTTATAATTTTATGCTATGCTCCTATGTAGTGTTTAGCTACCCCCCCCCCCCCCCCCCACTCTGAGCTTAGTAGCAAGAACACTTAGTAGGATGCTTAGCCAAGCAATGAAAAATGTTTTCACTAGTGGGATAGTGAAAATTTAATGAAGTTAATTAAATGAACTACCTGGGTGCTGGTTGGAGAACCATGGTGGGTGGCTACTCAGGGGGTCCATGTCTATGGTTCATGTCTATGGTAATTACCCTTGGTGGAAGCGCACAAATGTGGAAAGTCACCCAGGCTTAAAGAGATTGTAGATGCACCTTGTTTAGTAGCTTCTAGTGCAACCACTTGTCAAATGGGCTCTGTCTTGACCATACATGTTGTGAGACCCCGATCCGTCGTGACCAGCAGATGTAGGGGGGTGATAGGTTGGTTCGGAGGCCAAGAGGATTTATTGGCGTAGTAGGGCAAAAATTAGATGGGCTAAGTTGGGAGGTGAAAACACAAGGTTTTTCCATACCTATGCTACCAAAAGCTTCAGATGTAATTATGTTGCCATTTTGAGCACAGAGGATGGTCGTTTGGTTTGTGATCATGAAGATAAAGCAGGCAGTCTTTCAAACAGAGGATTGGTTGTTCTGATAATCCAATTATGCTTTTTGATCTAGATAACCTTATTGTTCCCAACTACAATATTGATTTTGCTAGCCTTGAGGTACCCTTCACAAAGGAAGAAATTGATGACATTGTTAAGTGTATGCCAACAGATAAATCACCTTGTCCTGATGGGTTTAATGGAGCTTTCCTAAAAAATGTTGGGATCAAGTTAAGGAGCAATTCTATCAGTTGTGTTTTAGCTTCTTTGCAGGGGATTTGGATATCTCCAGTATCAATTCAGCCTTCATAACTCTTATTCCTAAGAAAACTGATCCAGAATATGTTAATGATTATAGACCTATCTCTCTGGTCAGTGTCACTTTAAAGTTGTTGACCAAGCTGCTAGCAAATAGGATGCAGAAGGTTATTATCCAAGCATTGCACAAGAATCAGTATGGATTCATCAAGAATAGAACCATTCAGGACTGTCTTGCTTGGGCATTTGAATACATTCACCTCTGTCACAAGTCTAAGAGAGAGATCATTATCTTGAAGTTGGATTTTGAAAAAGCTTTTGACAAGGTTGAATATTCTGCAATTCTACTCATGCTTAAACATTTAGGGTTTGGAGACCTCTGGCTGAAATGGATATCTAAAATCCTGCATTCTGCTTCCACCTCAGTACTTTTGAATGGTATACCTGGGAAAAAATTATGTGTAAAAGAGGAGTTAGACAAGGTGATCCTTTGTCTCCTTTGCTATTTGTGACTACTGCAGAGCTTCTTCAATTTGTCATTAACGTTGCTTGCCAATCTGGAGAGATTGATATGCCCCTGTCTTGTTCCTTTGGGTTAGATTATCCCATTATTCAATATGCATACGATACCTTGCTTATTATGCCAGCATGTGTTGAACAACTGAGAAGGTTGAAAGTTATCCTGGATAAATTTTCATTATCTACTGGATTAAAGATCAATTTCAGTAAATCCTCTATGGTGCCCATCAATGTTGACCAAGATAAAAGTGTTGAACTGGCTCAGATCCTGGGGTGTAAAATTGAGGTTCTACCTTTTACTTACCTTGGTTTGCCTCTGGGGACTACTAGACCAAAGATGGAAGACCTTATTGGAATTATTCATAGGATTGACAGAAGACTAGTTGGCATTGCTGATACACTATCTTATGATGGTCGACTGGTGGTGATTAAATCCATCATTTCTGCTATTCCCAATTTTGCTATGTGCACTTTGAAACTGCCTTTGGGTTTCCTGGACTATATTGAGGGATCTACCAGAGGTTTCTTTTGGAGAGGCAAAGATATTCATAAAAAAGGTAAATGCTTGGTCAAATGGGAAAATGTATGCAAGCCAAAGAGATTGGGTGGATTGGGCATCCTAAACCTCAGAACACAAAATATTGCCTTACTCATGAAGTACATTTTTAAGTTCATGAATAAGGATGATTTGCCCTGGGTTAAGCTCATATGGCAAGCACATTATGGGAATGATAGAATACCACAAAACACTGGCCCTGTTGGTTCTTTTTGGTGGAAGGATTGTCTAAAGTTACTTGATAACTTCCTGGAGTTGGCTGCTTGTGTCCCAGGTGATGGTGGAACTGTAAGACTTTGGATGGATAAGTGGTCTGATGAGCTCCTTAGACACAAACTGCCTCACCTTTGCTCCTTTGCGAAGTCACAATCCATTTCCCTTAAACAGGCACTTGCTGTATTTTCTGATGAAGAGTCATTGGATTTGTTTCATACCCCACTTTCAGTCCCTGCTGTTCATCAATTTGCCCAGTTCAACAGTTTGCTGACAGGACACATGGATATTTCTACTGTTGATAGGTGGGTTATGTCATCCAGCAATAAAAGTTATTCGAGTAAGAGGGTTTATGAGACCTTAATGTCAAATAATCATGCACCATCCCCTTTCCAGTGGATCTGGAAATCTTGTGTTCTCCCAAAACATAAGATATTCTTTTGGTTACTACTGCAAGACAGATTGAACACAAGAGACCTCCTAGCCAGAAAGCAGTTTCAGATTGAGGACTATAACTGTGTCCTATGCTCTCAGGGGATGTCTGAAGAGTTTATCCACTTATTCTTTGAATGTGACTTCAGCAGGAACTTTTGGTGGAAACTTTATCTTGAATGGGATACGGATCTGGACCTCTTCTCCATGTTGATTCAAGCCAAGAAAACTTATAAGCTAATCTGCTATAAGGAAATTCTCATTATTGGTTGCTGGAGTATTTGGACCCACAGAAACAGATGTATTTTTGACTCTCAGCCCATTTGTCTTGAGGCTTGTTTCCAGGACTTTATCTGCTCTTTTAGTTTGATTTTGCATAGAGCTAAACCTTCCTTAAAGGAAGGGATGACCCAATGGGTGGACACTTTATGAACTTTTCCTTGTAATTTGTACAGCTGTCTATGAGAAAATAGAAAATTAAACAGTAGGGATTTTTCCCTACTGTTTTGCGCCTCAAAAAAAAAAGGTTGGTTCGGGTCACGCGTTGTGACTCGGGGAATTACTTCGGAAAGGTCTCGTCTCGGTCTTCTCTTTTCCATTTCACAATTGGGTGACATGGACGAGGGAATGATTGGGTCTTGTGATGAAAGTGCACACCCTCTCGAGAGTTAAAAACTAAGTATACTTAGCCGTGTCCCCGGTTATGGACATTTGAGCAACTAGACAGGGCAGATGTTGAAGATCTCCTCATCCCAATTTCTATAATAAAAATTTGATGGGTGAACAAGGGTTTGGGAGAGCTCACCGCTTTCTATCGGTGGTGCTCGTTGTGAGTAGTTTTCAAAGTTGTTCACCGTTTTCTATCGGTGGTACTCTTTGTTGTCAAAGGTGTTCACTGTTTTCTATCAGTGGTACTCTTTGTCTAAGATGAAAAGTTGTTTTATAAAAGATAGGACACAACTGGCTTTATGCAAATCAGCCTGAAACTCCACCGAGCCAAATATGCATGTAGATATAGTCTTAGTAATTTTAGTTACAAAGTGTCATCTTGCCACCACAATTTAATTGTGCTGACCCAATATAGTTTGGGCTGCAACTCACCATTGCAGGACCCTCTGACGAAGAGTAAGGATTGTTAGGGTCGCGAGTCTCCAACCAACATGCCTTGCCTGTGGCACATGATGAAGATGGAGCTTACTTATCCATTTGCTTTCCGCTGTGTGTTTATTTCGGTTGAGCTAGCCATGGACTATGCACCTTGTATCGAACCCTTTTATTTCTGGATCATCGTGTAATGAATATTGATGCAATGTTATGATATTTCATCTTAAACTGTGTGTGCTAGCAAGTCGATCCAGGGACTAGCACTACACACAGGAGGTCGCTACCTTATAATAAGGAGGGTCTTTACAGATGGTATCAGAGCACTGTGTTGCCTGTAGGTTCGTGACCCTAGGTTTGGAATAGAAATAGGAAAAGACCTTAGGAATACAAAAACACATTTTTATTCCTTCTTTAAAAAAAAATCTTCTCTCTTATTCTAATCTATTTCAAATCCTTCTAAATGACTTCTTTTGTTTATAGATGTCCAGCCTCATAGACTCATTCAAGAAAGGACCAGTGTTTACCATGACTTTGGAATGTGGAACAGAGTTCCCAAAGGTACTTAAGGAGAGTATGAAGACCATGGGATTAAATGGAGAAGCAGTTTACAAAGGATTCCCTGTAATGGATGAAGACCAAGAATACTGGTGGGTAGAATTACACTTGTATCAGGATAAGGAAGACGACCACAACACAACAGGACTATGGATGTTCACCAATAAAGTACTGGAAACATCATTCTTTGATGCATCACGAAGAGCAGCTTGGAGGACCATTGAGGAACTTTCAAGGAGAATTAGGTTTAGAATGCACAATACTCAAGGATACCTCAAAGATGTGGAGAAAGAACTTGAAGAACTTAAAAAGGAGATAGAGAAGACCAATGACTTGAAGTCCCCTGTGAACCAGTTGATGACTGACATTGTGAATGTGGATTCTGAACTATGCAATCAGGAAGACCAGATGCTGGCCAAGGATACCCAGATTTCATCAATGAAGTAAAAGTATTGATCTCTGAAGAATCTTCGCACTAAGTCCATGAAGGATAAGAAGACAAGGAAGTACATCACTTTGTTTCCTTAGATCAGACCACCATTTAATTAGAACTACGATATCGTGTTAGTGCGTTGATCATACCAACTCAGGTTGTATGACAATAGTAGACTGTTGTTTGTGTCTGAACCTTGTTGCTTGATGTTTGATAGATGATGATTGTAAAATGAATTGTCTTGAATCTTCTGTGTTTGCGTAGGATCCTTCCTTAGTACCTTTCTACCTCTATTCATCTATGCTAAACCCAATCAGATGCTTCACCAAACTACCAAAAGCAATGAGATGCCAATCGGAATGCAATCACTTTTAGAGACTCAGAATAAGTTGATGCAATTGATGGCCCAAAATCAAGTCAACAACCCCAATAAGGAATTACCCCCTGGATGGCAGCAACTGTTGTGTAGCCAAACTCAAATAGTACTGATGATGTATCAGACTATGAACGCAAATGACAACAATCAACAAGAAATAACCTATGACAACCACAAGATCCAAGAGGAAGTGGTGAAAACACCTAGAGCCTGCAAGACTTGTGGGGAAATCGGACACACTTCCAAAGAATGTCAAGATGAGTTGCCTCATTTGGATGCAACCAGTGGAGCTGAGGAATACCGCACCACTCAAGTTACTTGCTTTTTGTGTGAAGGAGACATACATGTTCCAGCTCAGTGTCAACTCTACCCCGTAGTAGAACAAGTTAGTCGACAAGTCAGGGAGGGAATGCACCAGACTTGAAGAATACATTTGAAGAACAAGAAAAGAAGAGTAAGCGCAAGCAAGATGTTAGTCAAGTAGACTGCCACAAATGCGTAGGTCTAGGACATTGTTCATGGTCCTGCCTAGAGAAGAAGATTGACAATGTGATCGAACCCGATCAATTGCAGAAAATAATTATGGATCATACCAAGGAGGA
Organism: Poa annua; assembly: GCA_026929855.1. Classification (NCBI taxonomy): domain Eukaryota; kingdom Viridiplantae; phylum Streptophyta; class Magnoliopsida; order Poales; family Poaceae; genus Poa; species Poa annua. The sequence goes on along the minus strand of CM049427.1, from coordinate 217,501,175 downwards.
GAATAAGGCCATAATCAAGACACAACCTAACACATCCAAAGGCACCACCAAATGTTGTTATTCATGTGAAGAAGAAGGACATTTTTCTCGACATTGCCCCAACAAGCGAACAAGATCATCATCCATAATAGTACAATACGATCAGCAGGATACAGAGACCCTATTAGCCTTGGAAAGACCTAAGAAGAAGAGAAACCTGAGCCAAATCATTTGCTACGGGTGTAAAGAGGAAGGACATTACATCAGTGAATGTCTAGAGGGGAAATCCAAGACTAGCGACAAGAGCGTTTGCACAAAACGAGACTTTTGCCAAGTCACTAGCTCAGAATGTAAGCACAAGGGACACTGGGCCGATATATGCCCAGAGGAGAAACATCAAAACTGCCAAGGGAAGAAGTTTAAGGAATGCCCCACCAACTCACACAAGAAAGACATCAGTCATGTGATATGTTACAAATGCAAAGATACAAGGCACTATACTAGTGGATGTCCTGAGAAGATGAAGAATAAGTTACTAAGTGGGTCGAGCAGTGAAAAGTAAGTTCCTAATCAGTTCTTGTAGCCACATGACACTTCGATGCTAGTACATGCGATGAATTTGAATGATGGATGAATTAAGCATCACCCAACAACTCAAGTCTACCCAATAAAGAGTTAGGAAATCCAATGTGACACTTATTGAAGCCAGCAGTCTAGATACACATGAAAGTTTTCTTTTAAGGGTGGTAGCCCACCCAATTCCCCTAACCCTAGATATCCAAACCTATCTTTCTTTCTAGCCTCTTCGAATCTCGGGACGAGATTCCTTTTAAGGGTGGTAGTCTGTAACATCCCAAAATTTTGGAATGTTTAAAAATCACAAAAAATTAAAACTTTATTTCTCATTAAAATAAAATCATCAATATCCTAGAAGATCAACTCAAAAGGATTATTTTTGACCTAGTCAAATGTATTATGATATTAATTCAATCAAGTAAACTTTATTTTCAAACTTGAGTGTTGAACTATAAATACATTTTCTATACATTTATTAAACCCTAAAATATATTTGCAAAGTACTTCAGGTTATTCAAGTTATGCCTATTTCAAAACAATACATTTTGAATTCTTATAAACCCTAGGTCAATATTTTAAAGTCATAAAATTATTTAGAATATTTTCCTATTTCTAAATATATATTTGACTCAAGTATATGATTTTGAAAATGGATTTGAAATTATTATTTTAAACATAGGTATTGTGATATCCTTTTTGATTTTCTTATGAAAAAAATCCTTTTCTTAAAATTTTATTTCAAATTCTGCAAAAAAGTGTCAAATTGACATTTAATCAATATTTCAAATTATCATTTTTTTTAAGTAATCAAAATATGTGTCTGACTGTTTTAGTTGATAGATATGATTTTTAGAAAATTTTAGAAACTAGTTTGAAATAATTTGGAAAGATAAAACAAAAGATATAAAGGAAATAAGGAAAACAGAAAAGGAAAAGAAAAATAAAATTAAAAAAATATGGCCGGGCCAGCCCGAGTCGGCCCAACCCCTCTCTCCCGCATGAGCAGCGCGGAACGGCCCATCGGTGGCCCAGCAGCAGCCGCAGCCCTCTCTCCCCTCTCACTCTCACCGACAGGTGGGGACCACCTGTCGGGGTCATCTTCCCCAACCTCCAGCCCCGCCACGACCGGAGCACGACGCCGCGGACGCGCCCCACGTCGCCCACTCCCCCCCACTCGCCCGAGGCCTAAAGCAGCGCCCGTTTCCCGCCTTTAAATCCCCGCGATCCCGTCCCCCTTTCCCCTCTATCGCCGGCCCGATTAGTGCCTCCAGGCCGACGGATTTTGTCGCCGGTGTAGCCACCGCCGCCGCCGCATTTTCTTCAATCCTAGCGAGGTGAGAAGCAACCAGAGCTCGAGACCCCCTCCATCTCTTAGGCCGCGTCCTTCTTCCCCTCTGTGACCGCCCGCGTGAATGTATTTGTAGCCGTAGCCTCGGCTTCTTCGGCGAACCGGAGCCCACCGGAGAATCGCACCTCCGACCATGCCGCCGTGCTCGTACGGGAAGAAATCGTCGGCGCCATCGCCACCATCTCCTTCCCCGCGCCGCGCAGCGCCTCCCCGTCACCTCCCTCGAGCCCGTGAGTCACCGGAGCGAGGAGAACCACCACGCCGGATGACGTGGGGCTACCTTTCGGGTAGCCCACGATAAGGCTACCTGGGCCGCGCCAAGGATAGGAAGGCCCATAGAAGGCCCACGCGGGGTACCATGTAACCTAGTCCAAGTCGGTTAGGAAGCATAACCTGCCATATCTGTAGTTGCCATCGGCACCAACCCCCCGAGACCTGGCTGACTATAAAGCCAGGAGGGTTGCTCGTCCCAGAGGACACGCTCATAGCTACGGCACAAACCCTAGCGAGATCGCAATCTCGCCATTGTAACCACAACTCGCATCAATAATCAGACAAGCAGGAGTAGGGTGTTATCCTCCGGGAGCCTGAGCCTGGGTAAATCCTTGCTTGTCAGCCGTCGTGACCACCTGCACTCATCTCTCTCCCCATCAATCAACCCGGGGTGCACAACCGTGGGACTTGTCGAGTTAACACCTCGTCAATTGGCGCCGTCTGTGGGAAAGCAAACAAGTGCTAGGATCATGGTCGCTCCGGCTCATCTGCAATGAAGATCGGCGCGTCCGCCGTCAGGGAGTCGATCCGATTCGGCTCCTTCGAGTACATCATCCACCCGCCAGCCCACCAGTCAGTGTACGCCGATCTGGACAAAGGTACACACATCACCTTCGGCTCCATATTCTGCTGCATCGATAGTCGTGGTATACTCAGGTCTACGACTACCGCGCTACGCGCGACGGCGTCACCTAAATCGGCAACCGTTGCGTCCGCCGAACCCGCGAAGATCGCATCTGCCGCACCCGCGGAGATCGCGCCCGCCGAACCCGCGAAGATCGCATCTGCCGCACCCGCAGGGGCCGCGCCGGCTGCACCCGCGAAGAGGGCATCTACATCGACAATTTCGGCAACGGTCGCGCGAATCGAGTCTACTACCCCAACCTCGGTCGTGCGGTCGATCAAGTCAAGATCCACCTCGACCGTCACACCCGCACGGGCGACCAGGGGCCCGCGTCCGACAGCCATGTCGCGCGCGCCCTCATCTTCGTGGAAATCCCAAGTCTACCCCAAGCCAATCGCACTCGCCCCGGCGAGCGTGAGCACATGGAAAATCACGAGAAGACGCGACAGCGGCTGCGCCGCGCACCACGTTGCAGCAATTTTCGACCCCGAGCAAGAAGCGAGCGACAGAAGCAGCAGCGGCAGTACCAACTCTCCGGCTCAAGTCTACCCCAAGCAAGTCTTCATGGCCGGCACAGCACCGCATGACGACGAAGAAGAACCCGCATATCCGCTAGAGGTGGACATGCCGGACCAGACTAAACTTGTCATCACGCGGGACATGGCGATCCAAGCCATGAAGCATGTGGACGTGGGCACGTTCCCCCCACCCAACGCACCTCGAGAAGACCACCTGGCGGTCCAGTACTTGCTACGCAAGGAAGGCGAACGAATTCGCGCCGAAAAAGCCGACCTGCTCAGGCGCAAAAGGGACGCGGACGCATCGAGTGCCAGGCGAGCCGCCCTCTCCTTCACATCCTCCACAGAGGTTAACCAAGGAGCACGGCGAACCAGAGCCCGTGTTCCCCACATGGCAGAAGCCGACAGAACAAGGCTCACCCGCAACCTCGACTCGTCCTTCGTCACCGAAGATGAGAACGGGATACCCGTCCCAAAGACGGCGAATGCCGCCCTGATCTCAGTCGAGACATACCTCCGGCTCACGCAGCCACCGGAGGGGGACGCACGCTCCCTTCTCCACAAGCAACAAATTGCCTCCATAAGGGCAACCGAGGAAGCTCTGGCGGCCAAGGGGCCAAGCAACCGAGCGCACGAACCAACGACCTCGGGCATCCCAGCGGCGCAGCGACAGCCAGTCAAGGACCTTCCCGACGTCCTGACACAGAAGACGGTGGACCGCAACCGCAAGGAGCGCTCGGCTAGTGCGGCAAACGCGGATGACCATGCTGACCGCGACTTCGAGCCGTGTGGCGCGGCATGCTTTAGCTTCAACATCCGCGACACCCGCATGCCTAAAGGCTTCAAGTTGACGGCTGGCACACCAAAGTATGACGACCCAAAACTGTGGCTCGAAGACTACCTCATCGCTTGCACCTGCCAAGGCGGAACGTCGACTACGGCAATGCAGTACATCCAACTCATGTTGACAGACTCGGCACGCGGGTGGCTTACAAGCCAACCCAAAGACTCTTTCCGAACATGGGAAGAATTCCAGGATAATTTCATCAAGAGTTTCTCGGGAACATTCGCAAGGCCAACGACCTACATCGAGTTGCAGGCCTGCAAGCAAGAAAGGATGAGTCGCTCCGTTCTTACATCCAGAGGTGGACACTCCTCCGCAATACCATGGAACCCGTATCAGAAGATCGAGTGATGGACGCCTGCATGCATGGCGTCGCTCGCCGCGACCTCCGGGAGGAATTCGGTAGGCTCAGCCCGAAGACCACAATAGAACTCATGAAGACAGCCAATCAATGGGCCGAAGGAGAGGACTACGTCCGCGAAACTTCTCCCAAAAAAGAGGGCGAAACAAGCAACTGGCGCGAGCCACGTCAAAAGAAGAAGCCACGTTACACCCACGATTCAATCGAATTAGTAGCGGCGGGCTATGAAACCCCCCGTGAGGACAAACGTGACAGCAGCCGACAGTACGATCAAAGTCGGCAGCCCAGCTCGAGTCAGTACAACCGCGGCAGCAGCAGCATCGGCCACAATGATGGAAGTCAGAAACGCGAGTGGAAGCGCACGTTGACCCCAGCAGAGGAGCTGATGCAACCCTGTAAGCATCACTCGTTCCGCAACCCGGAAATAGGCAAATGGAGTTCCAACCACCTGTTGAAGGATTGTCGCAAAGCAAGAAAGATATACCATGCCATGCAGCAAATCATCGCCCTGGTGCAGGCCGTACAGGCGGCACCACAGCTAGCCATCCAGGCAGCACCCGCAAAAAACAACCAGGTCCAGGCGGCAGGAGCGTTCCCCCAGCCGCAGCAGCAGCAACAGCAACAAGGTCAGTCGGCAGCAGCCGACACGTACCCAGCCGCACGGGGACAGCTGAACATGATCCAGAAGGGACCCCCGTCGAACAGGCGCCAGAAAATCATCACACGCCAAGTACTTTAAGCCATCAACAGCCCGCGCGCGGTACCAGACTACCTGCAGGGGTCGGAGACACCAATCACATTCTCCAGGGCAGATCACCCATCAGAGGTAATCCGACCCGGGCACGCCGCACTCGTGATTGAGGCCTTGATCGGCGACTACAGCCTGAAGAAGGTGTTCCTGGACGGAGGTAGCGGCATCAACATCATATTCGCCGACACCCTGAGAAGAATGAACAGGTCGACGGAGAAATTGCCGGAATCGGAAACCACCTTCCACGGCATAGTACCAGGGCAAGCAATCACGCCCATGGGAACAATCACACTCGACGTCATCCTCGGTACACCCGAGCACTACAGGAAGGAGTCGATAGACTTTGAGGTCGTCGACTGGAAGTCACAATATCACGCCATCCTCGGACGCCCGACCTTTGCCAGGTTCATGGCAGTACCCCACTACGCCTACCTGATGATAAAGTTGCCTGGGCCAAAAGGAGTGATCACCGTCCGCGGCGACTTCGGGCTCTCCAACAGCTGCGACCGCGAGTTCGCCAAGATCTCTGAGTTCTTCGGAGTCGAAGAGCACTTCAAGGCCATATCAGCCGACAACGACAAGACCGTCTTCCCGGCTCGCAAGAAGCCTGCCAAGGACGCAGCGTTCAACACGAATGACGACACCGTCACCCACCACGTCCATCCGACTGACAGCAGAAAGACGGTCAAGGTCTCATCGAGTCTAACCCCCGCATAGGAAAGCGCGCTCGTCAAGTTCCTACGTGAGAACTGGAAAATCTTTGCATGGCAACCTTCTGACATGCCAGGGATACCCAGGGAACTCGTCGAGCACTCTCTGAAAGTCCACAAGGACGCAAGACCAGTCAAGCAATCCATGCGACGCTTCTCAGGACCCAAACGAGACGTGATCACCATGGAAGTCGACAGACTACTGCACGCCAAATTCATCCGAGAGATCAAGGACTCGGACTGGGTCGCCAACCCGGTTCTAGTGGAGAAAAAGAAGACGAAAAAACTACGCATGTGCGTTGACTTCACCGCAGTCAACAAGTGTTGCCCCAAGGATCACTTCCCGCTCCCGCGGATAGACCAGATCATCGACTCGACAGCAGGCTGCGAGCGCCTGTCCTTCCTGGACGCCTACTCAGGTTACCATCAGATTAGGCTGAAAGTCGAGGACGAAGAGAAGACGGCCTTCATCACACCCGACGGCGTTTTTTGCTACCAGACGATGCCGTTCGGGTTAAAGAACGCAGGTGCCACGTACCAGCGGACAATGCAAGCATGTCTCAAGGGGCTAATCGGGCAGATCGTCCAAGTCTACGTCGATGACATCGTTGTCACGACCCGAAAGGAAGATACCCTAGTCGACGACCTCCGCAAGGTCTTCGCCGCACTCGATGTGTTCCAGATCAAGCTCAACCCAGAGAAATGCGTGTTCGGCGTGCCAGCCGGAGAGTTACTAGGATACCTCGTATCCGCAAGAGGAATCGAAGCAAACCCCGAGATGGTGCAGAACATACTCACAATGCCAGCACCAACCAAGCTCCGGGAGGTGCAACGGTTAGCCGGCCGAGTCGCAGCTCTCAGCCGGTTCATTAGTAAGTTGGGAGAGAAAGCCTTACCTTTCTACCAACTGATGAAGAAGGCGGACAAGTTCGAGTGGACACAAGAGGCGCAGGACGCATTCGACCATCTCAAGAAAACACTGACAACCTCTCCAGTCCTCGTGGCACCACTGGAAAATGAGCCGCTGTACTTATACGTCTCAGCAACAAACATGGTGGTCAGCACGGTGCTCGAAGTCGAACGCGAAGAAGAAGGGCACAGTCACCCGGTGCAGAGGCCCGTCTACTACCTTAGCGAAGTACTCACCTTGTCCAAGCAGAACTACCCTCATTACCAGAAACTGGCGTATGGAGTCTTCATGACCTCCAGAAAGGTCGTCCACTACTTCTCCGAGCACCCGATCACGGTGGTAAGCTCCTCTGGACTAGCAGACATCCTCACAAACCAACGCGCGACAGGACGAGTCGCCAAGTGGGTTGTCGAACTAGGACCATGGGGGCTGAAGTATGCTCACCCGAAGTCCATCAAGGCCCAAGTCCTCCCGGAATTCACCACCGAGTGGATAGAAGCCCAGCTACCAAATGTCCCCGACTTGTCCAACGCATGGACAATGTACTTTGATGGCTCCAAGAAATTCAAGTCAGCCGGGGCAGGAGTCGTGCTCATCTCCCCCAAAGGCGACAAGCTCAAGTATGTCCTGCAGATGGACTTTCCGACGTCGTCCAACAACGAAGCCGAGTACGAGGCCCTGATCCACGGCATGCGGATGGCCAAGAACTGCGGCGCCACGCACCTCATGATCTACGGTGACTCCTAACTGGTGGTACAACAAACCATGAAGTCCTGCGACACCGTTGCTGACAACATGATTGCCTACAGAGACCTCTACAATCAATTGGAAGGCAACTTCGACGGCTGCGAGCTGCGCCACATTGGCCGTGAAAGCAACGAGGAAGCCGACATCCTTGCTAACATGGGCTCAGACAGGGTGCCAGTCCCACCCGGCGTCTTCCTCGAGTGCATCACGCAGAGATCCATCAAGACTCAGAATACAGCAGGCACTGCGACAACAAAAGGCGATGCCAACCCGCCAAGCCAAGACAAGGTCCCCATGGAGGTCATGCTAGTCGAAGCCACATGGACAGGACCGTACCTGGCGTACATACTACATCAGAAGCTGCCAGCTGATCCAGTCGAAGCAAAGCGTATCATCAGGCACTCCAAAAGTTTCACCGTCATCAACGGAGAACTCTACAAAAGAAGCATCTCAGGAATCCTGCAAAGGTGCATAGACCCAGTCGACGGCCAAGCCATCTTACTCGACATCCACGCGGGTATCTGCGGGCATCACGCCAGCAGCCGGGCACTGGTGGCCAAGGCGCTACGAGCCGGGTTCTACTGGCTGACAGCCATGCAGGACGCCGAGGAGCTGGTAAAGAAATGCACAGGGTGCCAAGAATTTGCCAACAAGCCACACGCGCCAGCATCGGAACTCAAGACAATACCATTAGCCTGGCCCTTCGCCCAGTGGGGTCTGGACATGGTGGGCCCGCTGAAGAAATCCTCACCCGGAGGTCACACTCACCTCCTGGTTGCAGTCGATAAGTTCACAAAGTGGATCGAAGCCGTGCCCATCACAAGTTCGACTGCATCCACAGCAGTTAACTTCTTCAGGTCAATCATCTTCAGATTTGGAGTACCGAATGGGATCATCACCGACAACGGCTCGAACTTCACAGCCGAAGAATTCAAGGACTTCTGCTCAGAGCAGGGGATCAAGCTCAGCTATGCGTCTGTCTCGCACCCGCAATCCAATGGGAAAGTGGAGAAAGCCAATGGCCTCATCTGCAATGGCATCAAGAAGCGACTGCGCGTGCCCCTAAAACGCGCAGCGGGCGCATGGGTGGAGGAACTGCCGTCGGTCCTTTGGAGTCTGCGAACAACGCCGAACAGATTCACCCAGTACACTCCATTCTTTATGGTGTACGGTGCAGAAGCGGTCCTCCCCTGCGACATCAAGTTCGACGCACCGAGAGTAGTCGCCTACGACGAGTCGGATGCAGAGGAGGCACTCGAAGACAGTAGGGACACCATGGATGAAGCACGCGACATCGCCCTGGCACGATCAGCCGTGTATCAACAGGACCTGCGCAACTATCACACTCGGAGGCTACGACCAAGAGCGTTCGTTGCAGGCGACCTAGCTCTTCGACTCAAGCAAAAGAAGGTGCACAAGCTCGCTTCCCCATGGGAGGGCCCGTACATCGTGACAGAAGCAATCGGCAACGGAGCTTACCGCCTGAAAGACTCGAAGACGGGAGCAGACTGCAGCAACCCGTGGAACGTGGCACAACTCCGCCGGTTCTACGCCTAGTTCAACCCAATCATTGTACAAGAAAATCAGCACGGCAGGTTTCAGACGCACTCTTTCCCTTACCAGGGTACCCGAGGGGACTGGAAGGGTTTTAATGAGGCGGCCTGTTCGCAAGAATCAATAAAGTGATTTGAAGAAAATCTGTCTCCTTTACTTGTCACACAGAGGACGCTGAAATCCTAGGCCGCCACTCGAACCACTCGGGGGCTGCGCCACACAGGTTGAAATAAATGCTTAGGCCGCTACCCGAACCACTCGGTGGCTGCGCCATACAAGCATAAGTCAAAAATCCTAGGTCGCCACCCGAACTACTCGGGGGCTGCGCCATACAAGCATAAGTCAAAAAATCCTAGGTCGTCACCCGACCGACTCGGGGGCTGCGCCATACAGGTCAAGTTCAAAATCCTAGGTCGCCATCCGACACACTCGGGGGCTGCGCCACACGGGTAATACTTGTAATCCTAGGCTACCACTCGACTTACTCGGGGGCTACGCCAAACATGCCTTCTCAGAAAAATCCTCAGCCGCCACTCGAACTCACTCGGGGGCTCCGCTGTACAGGTCAAGTTCAAAATCCTAGGTCGCCACCCGACATACTCGGGGGCTGCGCCAAACAGGTAACACTTGCAATCCTAGGCCGCCACTCGACCTACTCGGGGGCTGCGCCACACAGGTCTTAGCCAAAATCCTAGGCCACCACTCGAACAACTCGGGGGTTGCGCCATACAGGTCAAGTTACAAAAATCCTAAGTCGCCACCTGTTAAAATCAGAGACTGCGGTATACAGGTCACACTTGAAAAAACCTAGGTCGTTGCCTAACATACTAGGCGACTGCGTCAAACAGGTCGCAAATCGAAACAGGCATTTTCCCTTGCGAGCAAGCAGATCAATTTTCATGACTCGCAAGTATTTTAATCTATTACATTACGACTTGCATAGGCACATTTGCCCTCCATAGCTAACCCTGTACATCAGACGACAGCTACTCTAAACTGCAGGCTCGGCCTTCGGCGCATCGAGGGGACCTACAAGGCGCTCACTCAGGTCCTGAACCTGCCTGATAATTCGGCGCGCAGCCGCTAAGGTCTCGTCGAAGTCGTCGTCACCAGGCAGGCCATCAAGCACCCTCTCGAGCGGAAGATGTGGCCGATGCATCCGGACGTACGCCAACGCCGCGTTCGCCCCAACCACAAGTTGAGCGTCGACAACCTCCTTCAGCCCTTCACCATCGCGAAACCTCTCCAGCAAGGCGGACAGCCCGTTCGGCTGCGCGTTATGCGGGAAGTACACATGATTGATGTGGCAGAGTGTCTTCCGGCAGTTCTCCAGAAGAAAAGCAGCGCGCCACGTACGATCAAGCATGGTGGCAAGGACGCGCCCTCTCGTTTTGTTCACCCAGAACTGCCGAGCTTCGTAGGAGTCGCCGGACGCCTCTCGGGTAACTCGCTCCTCAACGCGAGCCCGCTCGGCCTCCCAATCAGGATTAACATCTGCACGCATAAAATGCAAGTCAGAACAAGAAAGAAAGCCAGCAAAGACGGCAGCCGCCAAAGGGATACAAACCTTGCAACTGCCGACTGATCAGATCGATCTCCCAAAGCAAAAAATCCTCACGTCGCGAGAACTCCGTCGTAGGATGCGACTGGGAGCGGTGCAGCAGCCGCTCAGTATTCTTCAGGGTCGCCTCAAGCTCCACCACCTTGTTCTTCAGGTATGTGATTATCCGTTGATCATTTACACTACGTGGAGGAGCCTGCGCCGCCCGACGACGGCGAGCACCCGAAGAAGAAGCCGCGCCACTCGGCTCGGCCACAGGAGAAGGCGGAGCATCACCGCGCACAACGTTCTGCCATGAATACGCAGAGTCAATACAATCATACGACTGCGAAACGCAGTTCAACTCGGAAGAAAGAAAGTCAGCAAAAGCAATATCGAAGGCCAAAAGACCTGACAGGACAATATTCATTACAGAGCAAGAAGTTCAAAGTACAGACCGCGGCGACTGCCAAATTCCTAAAGCTACGCCTACTCTAAGGCTGCGGACTGCGACCGAGAACGACCCTTCCGAGCGGCAGCCGCCTCGGTCGCCTTAGCAAGGGCCCTCTCGAAGAGTGCCACAAGCTGCACGGCCAGCTGCGAGGCACGCTCCTTCACGCCACTCAGCGACGCGGTTCGGCCATCGGGTTTGCGGGAAAACCGCTGACGACCTTCTCGAAGTCACCTGGAACCTGATGGCCTAAGAGGAGCTGGAAGGTGAGCTCGGAGCCGCGTACCGTCTGCAACCGCGTGAAGTCGGCGATGGTGGTCGCGTCCTCAAACGGCGCAGCAAGGGCGTCCACGGTTGCCGGCGGCTGGTCGCCCGGGAAGATACTCTGGTGCACCACAGTGAGGGCTCCAGTCGATTTCTGCAACGCGGTTGCGGACTTCTTCAGCGCGTCTGAGGCATAGGCACAGACCCGGTCGAGGAAGCCAACAGCAGTCGCCAGGTCAACCGTGTCACTCGACGCGTCTTCCGGAGGAGCTCCACCACAAGTCTCTGCGCAAAAAATTCAAGGTCAAGCAAAGAAAAAGATCAAAGACACAGTAGGCATCAAGCCGAAACTTACCCCCAAGAACACCGGCGAGTGAAAGGAGACGACCGACTTGAGTCTTTTCCTGGGCAACCCGCGCCAGCTCCCGCTCTCGAGACTCACGAAGAGCCTTCTCAAGCTCATCAACCCGCCCGGTAGCCTGGTCCAGAGATGCACGCAGCTGGTCCCTCTCTTTCTCCAGGCGAACGTAAGCCGCGGCTGCGTCGAGCTGCTGACGGTAGTACGGCTGAAGCAAAAGCAAGATGTTAATAAAGTTGCGGGCGACTATACTAGTCACCCACACCTTCGGGGGCTACTCCCATCGGGAGCGCTGATCGCGCACCCGATGAAAAATCAAGAATGCAAGCACAAGCATAAAGGACTTACGTGGTCCAGGTGGTCAAGGTCCTCTGAAGCCGAAGGAGGAACGCGGCTAGACGATGCAACACCGGCAGGCTCAGCAAGCACCTTCTCCACTACCGCCTGGGTCCCCAGTCCAGTTGAAGGGGCGGATGTATGCTCCACGTCCCGAAGGGGGGAGCTAACATTGCCAGAACGGTGCAACAAAACCAAGCACACCTGTCAACCTAAACATCGCAACTACAAAATACAACTCGAAGGACACACATCATAGAGAAGCTCACCTGGGGGTACCAAGGTCGTCATAACTCTCCAGGGAGGGCGAAGGCATCCACGCAAAAGAACGAGCAGCTGCGGAGCTGACTGGAGGAACATTCAGGGGTTCGTCCCAGCCACCCGAGGATTGCGCACCCGACGACGTCGCGACGACCTCCTCCCGAGTAACGTCAGCATCTTTGGCAGGTGACGACGCAGTGGCAGAGTTGCCACGACTCGGGAGCTTCCGCTTCTTCCGCGCGGGTTCCTCCACTTCATCCTCTTCCTCCACCTCATCACGGGGAGAGTGCGCGGAGGGAATCTCTTCGTCGTCGTCTTCCTCCTCGACAAACTTCGACTCATCGTCGGGTCCGTTCTCGGGAAGAGGGGGAAGGCTGATCAACAGAGCTCGACCCTGAAGCAAGTAGACACAAGTCGAATCAAAAAGAAAAGTAGACGCAAGTCGAGCAAGGACAAAAGGAAAACAAGACAAGACTTACCTCAGGAACGGGGTTCGAGGCCCCGTAAGCAGAAATCGGGCACTTGACGTTGCACGTGTCCGCGACTCGGAGGTTGGTGATGGATCTGACTTTGGTTTCCACCTCCTCATCGTCGAGCGGCTCGGTGCTGACGCCTTCGGCGGCCCACATCGGGCGAGGCCGAGCGCTGAGCGGCTGCACCCGAAGACGGAAGAAGGTGGCCATCAGGAAGACGCCACCCGCCTTGCGCCCAAGGGTCTTGGTCAGATCGCGCAGCAGGCTCAGCAAGGGCCGCACGGACTCCTTCTCCACGGCGGTCAGCGGGTGCGCCCAGGCGCCGGTCTTCCGCAGTCCACGTCCGCTGTCGAACGCATCCAGGCCGTCCTGGTTCGACTGGACGTAGAACCACCTCCTGCGCCATCCTTGGACGGATTCCGAAGCCGCCCACGGGGAAGGTCAACCCGCTCTTCCCAACGTTCTTGCGAACGAGGAAGAGCAACTTCCACAACGCCCAATGGGGCGCGACACCCAAGAAGCATTCGCAGAGCACGATGAAGCCCGCGATGCTCAAGACGCCATTGGGGGTCAGATCGTGGATCTGAACCCCATAGGCATACAAGAGACCGCGCACGAAATCGTGCATGGGGAACCCGAAGCCCCGCGGAAGGAAATCCGCGAAGCAAACACGTTCCCCATCGCGGGGAGTGGGGAAAACCTCCTTGCCAGGAACGCGTACCTGGACTTGGTCGGCAGGTGGCAGTAGACCCTGCGCGCGGAAGAGCTCCACCTCGGCTTTCTTCACCGATGATCTCTGCCAGTCGCCGTCGGGCTTCTTCATCACCCCGGCTTCATCGGCGGCGGCAGAGGAGCCAGCGGCGCTCTTCGGCTTGCCCATGGTCAGACTGCAAGGTGTACGGACAGATCGCACGGAGCTCTGGATGGCGGCGAAAATGGTAGAGCGCAGAGAAAGGGAGCACAGAGCGATTGGAGAAGATGAAATCCCAAGTGTCAAGACACAGTACTTATGCCTCGAAAAGCATCATCTCAACCGTCCATAGAACAAGGGCTCCGAGCAGGCACATCCGGCCGTCCACGTGTCGCAAGGAGAAACCAACAGTCACCGCCCACTTCATCCACTACGCACGAAAACCGAGGCGTCGTCATCATGCCGCGCAAATTTCGCGCCCACTTCGGAGACGTGACAACTGTTGACCGCGGTCAGCCCTGACAGCGGGGCCCGCCAAGTCACGTCCCATCGAGCGCAGAGGCGTGCAGCAGATCGTCACCAGTGACGTCATCAAGCCAACGGCTCCAAAATCAGTTGAAGCAACTCGACAGAGTAATTAGAGTAGTAAGCTTCAAAGCTGAAGTCAACATGGTAGGATCGGCTGATGATCCGTGAACCCGAAGAAACCATTCGGGTGGCAACAGAGTAAGCTCGAGCAGCCGAATCCATCCACTAGTAAGCCAACAGGCTGAATAATAGTAAGTTTCACAAGAAGACGAAGGCAAAGTAATTCGACTGCAAAGGTTACTCCCATCGGGAGCGGCCGGTTCGACTGAAGAAATCGAGTTCAAGCTCAAGATCAAGCAATCCAATGGCGCGTCCAGGAGGAAGGAGTCCTTCGTTCGACTCTACGCTTCGACCAAGCACTCGGGGGCTACTGACGTGGGGCTACCTTTCGGGTAGCCCACGATAAGGCTACCTGGGCCGCGCCAAGGATAGGAAGGCCCATAGAAGGCCCACGCGGGGTACCATGTAACCTAGTCCAAGTCGGTTAGGAAGCATAACCTGCCATATCTGTAGTTGCCATCGGCACCAACCACCCGAGACCTGGCTGACTATAAAGCCAGGAGGGTTGCTCGTCCCAGAGGACACACTCATAGCTACGGCACAAACCCTAGTGAGATCGCAATCTCGCCATTGTAACCACAACTCGCATCAATAATCAGACAAGCAGGAGTAGGGTGTTATCCTCCGGGAGCCTCAACCTGGGTAAATCTTTGCTTGTCAGCCGTCGTGACCACCTGCACTCATCTCTCTCCCCATCAATCAACCCGGGGTGCACAACCCTGGGACTTGTCGAGTTAACACCTCGTCACCGGAGCCATCCGCCGCCGTCCCTGCCAACTCCGGCCAACCCCGCCGCCAGTTTTGGTCAAACCTCCCAGAGTCGTCCGATCTGTCCTGTACGGTCACGATTAGAAGAAATCCACGAAGAGGTATCTCCTGATCTCATCCCTTAGATCCAGATCCGACGGCCACAACTAATCACTTAATTTTCTGGATTTATTCTGAATAGAAATCTAAATTGTAGTTTTACAGAAAAGCCCCTGATAATTCAAACCATCATATCTTTTAAACCACACATCCAAATTTGACAAACGTTATACCATTGGAAAGCCCTTGACACGTAGAATCTTTTGGTATTGTTCAATTTCAAATTTGACTAGTTAAAATTTATTCAAATTTCAAATGGAAGATTCGAGTAAATTTTACCAAGGATCAAATCCATAAGTCCAAAAATTTCAAATAAAATAGTTTTTGGAAACTTAGGATCTGTCTAATAATGTTGCACTGTTAAAATTTATTTTAGCAATGTCATTTCCATTTAAAATCAGAAACTATAATTGTATGTTTATAACATAGTTTAAATTGTATTAACCTTATTAAATTGTTTCTTTTACAAAAATAACACAAGTATTATCTTTGACCAGAGATAACAAAACTAAGCCTACTAAACCACTTTTGAAATATAAACTTGTAAATATATGTTTAAAAGCTATTAGATTTCAAGATTCTATTAGTTTAAATGTATTCAAGTTTCAAATGGTAGAACTGGGTAAATTTGACGTAAATATAAATTCATGGATCCTATAAATGCAAATAAAATATTTGTACAAACCTTTCAACTAGTATAACATGTTGCCACTATTAGAAATGATTTGTCTATTAAATATGGTTTTATAAATCAGATATACAACATGCGTAATTTAGATATAACTTAAAGTCCACAAATAATTTTAATGTGAAATCATTTGTAAAATGTCACTAAAATAACTATAGTCTTGGAGGAGCCAATACTAACCTTCATTAGATCCATATGAGTTATAAACATGTGAAGTTGATTAAAATCTTGTGCCTTCCTTAAATCACAACCATAGTTTGAAAATGTTATTATTTCCTTTTGATAAAAGCATGGCGCAAATATTTTGAACATGACCAAACATTACAATATTGAAATAATATTGATACCTATTCAAATTTGAAAAGTACAAGTTGAATTTAGACCATC
Source organism: Poa annua (assembly GCA_026929855.1). NCBI lineage: Eukaryota > Viridiplantae > Streptophyta > Magnoliopsida > Poales > Poaceae > Poa > Poa annua. Next base: position 217,485,015 of record CM049427.1, on the reverse strand, counting down.
CCCTGACCATGACCAGCAAACCCTAAGTCCTATCACATTAATTTGTTTTGTAAATTGAATTATGTGATAAGACCTGACAATAAAATAAATGAACTAAAACAACTATTAATGAACACATTATTGCGATGCTTGACATTTGTGTTATGTGTCTGTCGAATTGTTTGTTTATTGTATTCTTTTTTTCCCTCGTATAGATTGAACGAAGTGAAATGTTCTTCGTTGAAGAGAGTGTGAGAAACGACAAACTATCAAAAGGCAAGTGACGCTCATAAATCACCTACTATTTTTTAGTATATGCATAGTAGTGTTTTTCTGTAGTATGCATGTCAGGAATTGAGTGCAGCTATAATGTTATGCTATGCTCCTATGTAGTGTTTAGCTACCCCCCCCCCACCCTGAGCTTAGTAGCAAGAACACTTAGTAGGATGCTTAGCCAAGCAATGAAAAATGTTTTGACTAGTGGGATAGTGAAAATTTAATGAAGTTAATTAAATGAACTACCTGGGTGCTGGTTGGAGAACCATGGTGGGTGGCTACTCAGGGGGTCCATGTCTATGGTTCATGTCTATGGTAATTACCCTTGGTGGAAGCGCACAAATGTGGAAAGTCACCCAGGCTTAAAGAGATTGTAGATGCACCTTGTTTAGTAGCTTCTAGTGCAACCACTTGTCAAATGGGCTCTGTCTTGACCATACATGTTGTGAGACCCCGATCCGTCGTGACCAGCAGATGTAGGGGGATGATAGGTTGGTTCGGGTCACGCGTTGTGACTCAGGGAATTACTTCGGAAAGGTCTCGTCTCGGTCTTCTCTTTTCCATTTCACAATTGGGTGACATGGACGAGGGAATGATTGGGTCTTGTGGTGAAAGTGCACACCCTCTCGAGAGTTAAAAACTAAGTATACTTAGCCGTGTCCCCGGTTATGGACATTTGAGCAACTAGACAGGGCAGATGTTGAAGATCTCCTCATCCCAATTTCTATAATAAAAATTTGATGGGTGAACAAGGGTTTGGGAGAGCTCACCGCTTTCTATCGGTGGTGCTCGTTGTGAGTAGTTTTCAAAGTTGTTCACCGTTTTCTATCGGTGGTACTCTTTGTTGTCAAAGGTGTTCATTGTTTTCTATCAGTGGTACTCTTTGTCTAAGATGAAAAGTTGTTTTATAAAAGATAGGACAAAACTGGCTTTATGCAAATCAGCCTGAAACTCCACCGAGCCAAATATGCATGTAGATATAGTCTTAGTAATTTTAATTACAAAGTGTCATCTTGCCACCACAATTCAATTGTGCTGACCCAATATAGTTTGGTCTGCAACTCACCATTGCAGGACCCTCTGACGAAGAGTAAGGATTGTTAGGGTTGCGAGTCTCCAACCAACATGCCTTGCATGTGGCACATGATGAAGATGACGCTCACTTATCCATTTGCTTTCCGCTGTGTGTTTATTTCGGTTGAGCTAGCCATGGGCTATGCACCTTGTATCGAACCCTTTTATTTCTGGATCATCGTGTAATGAATATTGATGCAATGTTATGATATTTCATCTTAAACTGTGTGTGCTAGCAAGTCGATACAGGGACTAGCACTATACACAGGAGGTCGCTACCTTATAATAAGGAGGGCCTTTACACATCCGCACCACACAACGCACATGAAATATCAGGGGCCATGTTCCTGCGGTGCCGCACATCGCCTGTGGGGATAGACTGTCGCGCCAAACGCCATAAGAACACCTTTATTTTAGATGGCACCTGCACCTTCCAGAGAGAGGTCCAATCCTTCTCCTCTTGTTGGCGATTTGAAGAGGACACCTTCCCCTCTAGCCACGCTTCACGGGTTCTTTTCGTATCAACAATCATCCGGTACATTGATCTCACAGTAAAGACTCCAGTCTTCACAAAATGCCATGACCAGAAATCATCCACCCTCCTAGTGCTCAGAGGTATTGAACACTAGGTGCTACCGGTGAGTCAATCGGCTAAGCAATTCGGTAAGGATCATCGTGGGCTTTTGGAAGGATGGAGGATTTCTCACCATTGATGTGGGTGGGGATCGATCCAAAGTGTGCTCTTAGATTGAGTACTTCCATGTCAGAAGTTCGTCCCACGCTGCAGCGTCCGATGGACTTTGACCGGCGAAGCCCAAAGAGGTAGGAGGGATCTTGGCCCGCTAGTGAGTGGTCTTCTTTTGCAGTGTTGGGTCTGTTTGAAAATTGAAAAAAATTGAGTGGTAGCACATTTATTCTAGTTTTTTTAACCTTGTCAGGCCGAACTCGTGCACATTTATTCTTGGATGCACATTTAAGCTGGACATAAAAAAATTGGCAACCATGTAATCACGTCGTGCTTTCATGGGGGCTTCCACCATTTGACCCTTCCCCAGTTCCCCTATTCGCTACTACATCGATCAACCATGCTAGGGTTAGAGCAGAAGTTTTCAGTTTCTCTATGTGATAGATTTATTATCAGTGCTCCAAGCTCCATGTGTTTCTTGGTTACACGAAACATCTACTTTCTCGCAATCTCCATGTTGTACTCGTTCTTGTATATGTTTCCACTTTCATAAAAAATGGGCATGTACTAGGTTTATGAACAACCCTAAGACTGTAACACTGAAAGAGAAATTTGCTTCCACACACATTTCACCGAAAAACACAGTTTACTTACGGTTTTCCACTTCAGTCAAAAAATATTTTTTATGTCCGTTTAGCAAAAATTCATTACAGTTTCCCGTATTTTCATTCCGTGTCATTTTTTTTGCACAAAAGTTGAAAACTTTATGTTTCATTTTCATCCCTATATACATATACATGTCTATCATCTGAAACACAGTTTGATCAATTAGTTGAGTAAAATATCAGTCTTAAATTAATTATGTGATCTTGTTTAAAATAAGATAGATTTCGATCAGTGCTCCAAGCTCCATGTGTTTCTTGGTTACATGAAACATCTACTTTCTCGCAATCTCCACGTTGTACTCCTTGTATATGTTTCCACTTTCATAAAAAATGGGCATGGACTAGGTTTATGAACAACAAACCTAAAACTGTAACTCTGAAAGAGAAATTTGCTTCGACACACATTTCACCGAAAAACACAGTTTAGTTACGGTTTTCCACTTTAGCCAAAAAAAATATTTTTATATCCGTTCAGCAAAAATTCATTACTGTTTCCGTATTTTCATTCCATTTAATTTTTTTTTGCAAAAAAGATACTCCCTCTGATCCATATTAGTGGGCATAACTTTGTCTAAATTCATATGTATCTAGTTAAGTATTTAGACTAGATACATGTGTATCTAGACAAAATTATGCCCACTAATATGGATCGGAGGGAGTAGAAAATTTATGTTTCATTTTCATCCCTACATACATATACATGTGTATCATCTGAAACACAGTTTCATCAATTAGTTGAGTAAAATATCAGTCTTAAATTAATCTGACAGTTTACCCCTATAACTCAATTTAGAGATATCCTGGGGTGAAGATTCATCGAATTATATATCTCACAACAGTTACACATCAACACACAATTTTCCCCTCCTCAACTTGACTCTTGCTAGTTCTGATTGATAAATATGTCAGGATCCAACACAAATGCTTGACAAACAATTCTCTGTAGGACTATTGTGAGCCACAAGTTTTGGACACGACGTACCAAACCATGAATGCAATCAGTATTTGGCCTCAACTTTGTCCATGTGCACACACTCGTACTACATCACTGCAAACATTTGACCGTTAGTCACGTAACCACTGTTCGGTTGGGGAAAATGTCAGTCTTAAATTAATCTGACAGTTGACCTTCTGAATCTTGTGCGGCTAGTTTCGGAGTCTTTTTACTGCCTAAAAATAAAAACAGGGACAACAGGGAACTTCTTGTTTCATGCAATGTATTTATACGATTTAAATTCTTATTACATATGATAGTATTTACATGGAGATAATCAGCATCAATTTAAAGAGACAAGAGGAAACCGAACAAAAACAGAACTACTTTAGTTTGTAACACTGGTCTACTAGATCAGTTGTATAGATCGTCTTCATCAGCTGCCACAGAGGTGTCAACAGCAGCTTCTGCCGCCTGCGGCTGCGCCGGGAAGCGGAACTCGGTGCCGAACCCCCTTGACTGCTGCAACGTCTGAGCAAATGCCTGGTACTTCCTGATGTCGCCATCGCTCACGCTCCTCCTCGCGTACTTCATCGACTCCTCGAAGTGAGCCGCCTTGATCTCGGCCACCTCCTCTGCTTCCTGCCCGCATTCCACCTCCATGCTACATTTTCCCAGCCTCAGCCTCTCCATGTCCTTTTCGATGTCTTCTCTGATGGCGTACTTGCACGCCCTCTGGCAGATCTCCGTGATGTCGGCGCCGCTGAAGCCCGAGGTGAACCTCGCGAGCGCGCCGAGGTCGACGTCCTTGGCCACGGGAGACTTCCTGAGACAGGCCTTGAAGATCTGGTGCCGCGACGCCTCGTCCGGCAAGGGGATGTAGATGAGCTGGTCCAGGCGGCCGGGCCGGAGCAGCGCCGAGTCGATGATGTCCGGCCTGTTGGTGGCGCCGATGATGAACACCGTCTTCTTGGCGTTCATGCCGTCCATCTCGGTCAGCAGCTGGTTCAGGACCCTGTCCGCGGCACCGCCGGCGTCACCCACGCTGCCGCCCCTCTGGGTAGCAATAGAGTCGAGCTCGTCGAAGAACAGGACACACGGCGCAGACTGACGCGCCTTGTCAAAGATCTCTCGCACGTTGGCCTCGCTCTCGCCGAACCACATCGTGAGCAGCTCGGGCCCCTTGATGCTGATGAAGTTGGCCTGGCACTCGTTCGCGATGGCCTTCGCCAGCAAGGTCTTTCCACATCCGGGTGGCCCGTAGAAGAGGACTCCCTTGGAAGGAGACATGCCGAACTTGTCAAATTTATCCGGGTGCTCGACCGGGTACTGGACTGTCTCTTGCAGCTCCCTCTTGACGCCGTCGAGGCCGCCGACGTCGTTCCAGCTGACGTTGGGCACCTCGACGAAGGTCTCGCGAAGTGCAGAAGGATTCGTGCCGAGGAGAGCTGTTTTCAGGTGGTCGTTGGTGACGGCCATGGAGTTCAAGATCTCGGCGTCGATCGTGTCGTCCTCCAGGTCGATCACGTCCATCTTCTCTCTCATGCATTGCAGCGCCGCCTCGGTGCAGAGCGCGGCCAAGTCCGCGCCAACGTAGCCGTGCGTATCCTTTGCGACAACCTCGAGGTTGACGTCCACATCCAGTTTCATGTTCTTGGTATGGATGCGTAGCACTTCCAGGCGCCCGACCTCGTCCGGTACGCCAATGTCAATCTCACGATCGAACCTCCCGAAGCGCCTCAGGGCAGGGTCGATGCTGTTGGGGCGGTTGGTGGCGCCCATGACGATGACGTGCGCCCGGGCCTTCATGCCGTCCATCAATGTCAGAAGCTGGGACACGATGCGCCTCTCGAGCTCGCCGTGGGTCTTCTCCCTGTTGGGAGCAATGGAGTCGATCTCGTCGATGAAGATGATGGAGGGCGCGTTCTTCTCAGCCTCCTCGAAGGCCTTCCTGAGGTTGCTCTCGCTCTCGCCGGCCATCTTGGACATAATCTCCGGGCCGTTGATGCAGAAGAAGGCGGCCCCGGTCTCGTTGGCCACGGCGCGGGCGATGAGCGTCTTGCCGGAGCCGGGAGGGCCGTACAGAAGGATGCCCTTGGGAGGCTTGACGCCGATGGACTTGAAGAGCTGCGGGTGCCTCAGCGGCAGCTCGACAAGCTCCCTGATCTGCGTCATCTGCTTGCGCATGCCACCCACGTCATCGTAGCCGACGCCGTCGAGCCTCTCCTCGTCCTCCCGCTTCACAGGTTCGCCCTCGCAGAAGATCTCCGTGTCATTCGACACAATGCAGTACTCGTTCGCCGAATCGATCTCCATGACTTTGAACTCCACGCTGCGCATGCCGCCGCGCACGAGGAAGAGGTCGCCCTTGCGGACCGGGCGGTAGGCGTCCCTGAAGTAGGGCTTCAGATAGGACTCGAAGAGGTTGCCGGTGATGCCCTCGATGGTGTCGTCCACCGGGAGGATGTGCACCTGTTTCCCGTACTTGGCGTCGTGGCACTGGTGCACGGCCACGACGTCGGCGATGCGGACGCGCAGGTTGGACCGGACCACCTTGTTGATCTTCATCTTGTGCTCCTCGCAGGTGTCGTCGGCGAAGACGATGCAGACCGTGCTGCGGCGGCGCTTGCCCTTGAGCAACACGACGTCGCCGCGGAATATGGAGAGCCTCTCCATGGTGGCCGGGTGGAGGCTGCACGTGGAGTTGTCATCGTCGGTGGCCTCCTCCACCACCAGCCGGTTCACGGCCTTCTTCGACGGCGAGCTCGCCATCGCGTACAGAACCTCTCGTTGATCGATTCTTGGGGTGCGAGTGTCTTTCGATCTGCTACTTGGGTTTGGCTGCTGCGTTCGTGTTATGGTGAGGAGACCATATTTGAAGGCGCGGCCAGCAAATTAATTCGACTCCGATTGGGGAAGGCCGCTCACGGTTCACGTCCGAGTCTAGTTCGAATTCGAAAATGGATTCGCTTCTTCATATCCTTGTACCAGCAGGAAACGGAGATCAATACGTACTACGCTGACTCAGATCGATCGAGTCAAAGATTTCTGGCTCCAGCACCAGTACTGCCCCCTGCTCCCTCACTTCAATAAAATCCGAAAAATCATACAAATTGTTTATATTTGAGGTACCAAAAATGAGAAATGTTCAGGTTAGTTGTATCATATGTCCAAATTTGGTTATTTTTGTGTAGCCCTAATACAAATAATTTCGCATTATAATTTCCATACTTGTAGTATGCATCATTAAAATCACGACGGATTGTTTTTCGTATTTTTTTATACTTTTAAATATGTTTTTTAATTGTGTTTCAATAGAGGGAGCACTGGTTCTCAGGAGGCAAAGTGACCTTTTAGGCACTCCTTTCCTACTCTAGTCTTTTGTAAGAAAAGAGTCAGAGACACTCGTTCCGTTTATCAAATGCAACATAGAGAGTAAGAGAACCTTCGCCGGCCCTCTAGAGCGTCCTGCAAGTGTGTCGGAGAAGTGCTATTAGGAGCCCCGACACACGTTGTTGGCCATTAGCGAGCAGCTCCCCCACCGACGCTCCTAGTAGGCTTTCTTTTTAATGTCTGGACGACGAAAGAAGTACGAAATTTCATGAAATATGATGTACTTTTACAAAATTTGACAAAAGTTCAAACTAATCTAACCCTAAGCTAGCCGGTGTGGTAGCGGTTGTTCCATAACACGGTGTACATCGAGTCCAACTTCTCCTCCACCTTGACCCCAGGCTCTCCGACGTCGTCCCACGTTGCCTCTGTTGTCATCCTCGTCGTCGTCACGGTTATGACGATGACATCCTCGGTTGCGGACCACTCCTACGTCCATTCCTCGATGAACGGCTGGACTTTCTCGAAGGACTGCCGTGTAGGCTCGGCAAGCTGTAGCTTAAACATCACCTCGACTTCCTCCTCTGTCATTGGCCGAGGCTATGACAGGGTGGATAACTCCTGCTGCTTTGGCTTCTTGCGTCCGAGGTAGAGTCGACCCCGCGGTGGTGAGTGTGCCTCCTCCTTCACCTTGGCGATGTAGGGTGTGAGAGTTAAATGCCGTGAAGAAGATGGCTTGCGGATGACGATGCTATGTGGAGTTCTCTGAGCCGTGGACGTCGGAGCTTGCTGACGACAGAACTAACGGTCCATGCGAGGAGGTAAAAGAGCGTGAAGTTGATTGTGGCAGCACGAACCACGTCGGTGTGCCAGCTGACCCTCGTTGCGGCGTCTCAAAGCCGTGGAGCGTGATGCCACTTAGAGGTCTCTTCCGCTTCACCAATGTTGAGTCGTTGATGGCTGCCACCTCGTCCTTTCTAAGGCATGAGTTGTCGGGGTTGTGGCCACCGCTTCTGCCATTGCTTTTGTGGTTGTGCGTCATTGCCGCTGCTGCGCGAGAGAGTACAGGAGAGAGGGGAACGACAACGATGGCGAAAAGATGAGGATGGACAGCATGCACGATGTTGCTTATATGACATGCGGAAGCGTGAGGCGTGGGAAATCAGTGACGTTTCCTAAGGGGCAATTGTTCCGATGTCCCGCATTCGGGAGGCAAAGGGCAACGCGTCTCGGTATGCCAGTAAGCCGCTACCCGTCTTTAATTAGAAGACTCGCCGTCACCGGCCACAATAAATCGCATTGATCCGTGTAATCATGTTTGTATCCCCTGTCAAAATCCGACCTTCGCATGCGGCTGCCCGGCTGAATAACCTCTTCCTTAATGGCGGAATTTGGCCCATCAGGCAACTTTGCTACGACTGGGACCGCAGTACCCAGTAGCACTATTGTGAGCGCTATTGAGAGTGCTGGTCTAAATGCTCTAACAAGCATTCTTTTAAGCTTGTCCAAAAACGGAAACTAGACTCGCCCAAGCACCAAACAACATAAAGAAAAAAAATCTACCTCAGTTTCGAACGGTCGCCATCTCCGACCCGCCGACCCATCAAGTACGCCCGTGTCCGTTTGAATCCCCGTGAGCCAATTTCAAAGCCTAATGGGGTGTTGCAAACGAACAACGGTCCGTTTTGTCCGCATAAAGAAAACACAAAGATGTTTAAAACTAAGTCTATCACAGTTTTCAACGGCCGCCATCTCCAACGGGCCCGACCCATCAAGTACGCCCGTGTCCGTTTGAGTCCCTGTGAGCCAATTTCAAAGCCTAATGGGGCGATGCAAACAAACAACGGTCCGTTTTTTGTCCGTTGTGACCCATTCCTGGCCCAAATTTTAGCCTCGTTTGCGTAGGCCGCGGACACGAGCGGACTATGTGTGTGTCCTCCTATAGTCCACCCCCGGCATGTTGATCAGTGCAAACTCTTGCACCACTCCTCTCCTTCTTATTCGCCCCTCCCGCTACCCTACCACTGCCCCGATTTTGCACCGGCATGCCGTTCCCGCCGCCACCGCGCGCTGCCATTCTTCTCCACCGGTACCGGAGTTGCTTCCTCCTCACCATGGTTGGCGATTCTCTCGCTCGTGTGTGGCTCAAGACGTCTACTACCCGAAGTCGGCCCCAAAGTGTTTGGCCAAATCACCGCCCCACCAACAAAGGTACAGACTCGGCCATGGACATCTCCGATGAGTATTATTTCAACAACTACATCATGCACCATTCCTCGCCTTATGAGTCCCCCGATGATGATAGTGATGCCCAATGAAACTATGGACATGATGCGGCCATTGTTTCGCGGCTCGTTGCCGGGTTGTTCACCGGCTTTGGACTGAAACAAACCAGCTGGCCACCTACAGCTATACACGGACTATTTTCATCTTGTAAAACCAATCTATCCTCCAAAGCTTTTCCGATGCCGTTTTCGGATAAGGAGGTCCTTGTTCAACTAGATTAGGATGGGAGTGCTGACCTATGATGCCTACTTCTCGGCCAAAAAGGATACTTGCAGGGTGTACGACTTCTCGTTGTACCAAAAATGCACCGTCGTAGTCCGCATGCTTGCATATGAGTGAGTACACCTGTTTGGAATCGATGTATAAATTTTGCAAAATTGTGATTGCATAGTTCGGCAAGGAGTACTTGAGGGAACCCAACCAAGAGGACATGGCTTGGCTCTTGTCAATCAACGAGGCTAGAGGCTTCCCTGGGATGACCGGCAACATAGATTGAAGGCATTAGGAGTGAAGGAACTCCCCTTTTGCTTGGCAGGGGTAGTACAAGGGTCATGTTGGAGAGTACACGGTCATACTTGAGGCTCTGGCATCACATGATTTGTGGATTTGGCACTCGTTGATTGGTATGGTTGGCTCAAACAATGATATCAAGGTGTTATAGAGGTCCAATGGCAATGCCACTGAGGTGACCTACGAGATCAACGGTCACACATACAACAAACCATATTATCTAGTAGATGGCATCTATCATAAGTGGATTACATTCGTGAAGACAACCTCTAATCCACAAGGCGATACAAAGATGTTTGCCCAGGAACAAGAAAGTGCTAGAAAGGATGTGGAGGGAGCATATGCTGCGCTCCAATCACGATGGGCTATTGTTCGTCATCCTCCTAGAGCACAAATCATATGGAAGGTGATGACAACTTGTGTGATCAGGCACAACATGATTGTGGAGGACGATCGTGGTGACGTCTTGCCTGATCAAACATATGACGGTTTCAAGGTGAGTTGCTTGAGCCCTAAGGCCTTTCTAAGGCCTTTCTACTTATGCTCATTTCTCGACTTTTACCGTGATATGCGTGAGAGGACGACTCATGTTGAGCTCCAAAATGATTTGGTTGAGCATTTGTGGCAGCACTAGGGAACCGGTAGTTCCTTTTATATCTTTGGATTGTAGTAATAATTATTTGTTTCGTAAAACAGTTTGGATTGCAATAATGACTATTTGCTTTGTAAAACTCTTTGGATTGTAATAATTACTATTTGGTTAAATCAAATAATTATTTGATTGAACTAACTATTTGATCTACTCTTTGAATTATATTATTTATAATGTATATATGAAAGTAAGAGTTTGAAATGGCCAAAACCATGGCTGGGATTGAAAAATGATCCAATGGCCAAACTCTAACCGGGCGGACTCAATGCGTCGGCCCATTGGGGGCGATGGCAAGAATAGGGCGGACATGGGCCGGACCCCGTCCGTTTGGCGACCCAAACATACAAAATCCGGGCAAAATCGATGTCCGTTTGGATCGTCATGTTGGTGTCAAATAGCAGGCCAACTAACAAGATGATACTTGTGCTTAGCGCCATCCATTTCCCAATAGAACCTGGCTCTGTGCGAGTCAAATTTCCTGTTACGAAAGAAAAATAACCAAATGTATGACTACTCTAGGCGAAACGAGAGTTGGAAAAAGGACAGTTTTTATGACGGGTCACTGCACGGCAAGCAAAGCTGAAGTTCCTGAACTTCTGTACACCTCAAACACACAATATCTTCCCCTAGCACTTGTAGTTACTGTAATCCACATGCCGGAATGAATCTCTGCCGCCACTGAGCACGCCTGATCTCTGCACGAGACGGACCAGTGACTGCACGACCTCCGACATCGGTGGCCTGAACTCTGGCTCGGGCTGTTTTTGCAGTTGAAAGTGAACAGGTAATCAGCACCAATGCAAACGGAGACTCTGGGAGGAAAGCAGAACATCATTTACCTGGACGCAGAGGGCGATGGCGTCTGCGAAACGAGAGAGCGATTTCGCAGGGTACAACCCCTCCATTGCTGGATCAACCATCTGATCTAGGGCGTCGATGTCGTGGAGCTGCGGCGTGGCCCATCGGACTAGTGACTGCTGTGACCATTGCAGGGAGCTGCTAAGGGTTCAATCAAACAACAGTTAGTTATGTATATGCAGGACCAGGACTGAATCTGTTCTATGTGTTACAGAATATTAGATTTCATGCACATGACCAGTTCAATCAAAAGTTTAACCCGTCAGCTAAATGTTGGCGTCATTCTAATTCAAATTCAGATAAAACATCTATCTATCTTCTATTATATACTAAAAGCAATATAAGAATGTTTAACCGAGATACCACGTTAAGCCACATCATCTAAAATAATTTTAACAGTTAGATCTAAAATATGTGGTTAAGATTTAAAAAAATATTAATTGTAACGTAATATCTGGCACGTAACGACTAACTACCAAGGCTGGTGCGGTAGCTGAAAACAAATACACCTCCCATTCCCTTATAAAAAGAAATCACGTCCCCACAACCAAGTCCCGTATGTGTGTTTAAACAAAAAATCCCATACGTATACACAACACGTTTTAGCAATAAAAATTCGAACCTAGTACTCCTCCTTGCATGTAACCAATTATCTAACAATTACGGATGGTTAGCTAGCTAATCGTCGGCTAGATATCACGTGCTACATCTACATGTGATCCTAAGATGAGCATGCACTCTATTAATTCTTAGAAAGTTAGAAGTAAGAAAACAACTTACCTAAACGTGTGGGTAGTGGAAGCGATGGAGAGGTCGATTTTGTGCAGTTTAGTCAAAAGCAAATTTATAGACAAATACTTCATTTTGTACCATGCGATTTTTATTTAGTCAAAGTCAAATTTTGATTCTAATAATAAGAATTTATATTTTAGATATTGATATTTTTCTATATATTGTTCAAAAAATTAACCTTTGATTTGAATAGAACATTGTGTTATTGTGAAAAGAGGAGTACATTATTTTTATGATTGAGTACACATAAATGATTCGACTACCATCATACTTAAGCAAAGTACTCTCACAACATCTTCATAAGTTTGGAGTCACGGAATTTCAAAATTAATAGAGTCACAACATTAGTCGGCACTACATACATTACTCTATTATTCATTACACATAAATGACAATTTTATTTGACCGCCAATAACTCAACACTCTCACAAAATTTGGATATTAATGAAATCAAACCATTACTCACACTATTAAGGGGAGCGTTCTCACATTAAGAAAGTTCCGAACTTAATGGTAAACATAGAGCTGAGTAGCCACTTCTCACGAGATGTGAATATCGTTCAGTGGAACGGATATTCTGACTTAATGAGACATAAAGTGTCATTTCATTAAAATTGATGAAGAGACAACATTAGTCCACACACTATCAATGAGAATGTCTCTCACATTATTATAAAATATTTGTACTTAATGTTTTACACAGGGTTAACTCACCACATATTGACGCTTGATATGTTTCATATTCAGTATCTGAGCACCATGTGTCAATACTATACTTAACCTGAGAACCCGAAATGCGTACACTTAATTATTATGAATTGTTTGCGCAGCTATTGCTTTGTTTGTATAGTAGACTTATTTATATGTATTTCCTCCCCGCTAACAAAATTACATGAAAGCAAGCGTCAATTGACTAATTAAATATTATTGAAATATGTTGTCTAACCCCATAGTCATTTTGTATAACATAAAAAAAATACATTTGGCCGGGTGTGTAGAACCATTAAATAAAGATAAAAAAGTTAAGAGTCTGGGAAATTTGGATTCATACATCACTAATTTGAAAACCGATGTATAAACATGTTAATCAATATGCCTAGAACAAAATAATGTATCCTTAGCATCATATTCATATATGAAATGATAGCCAAACTTTCACACTGTGACATGGAGTGAGTAAATGAGAGGAAGAAACAACAAAACAATATTATTCTCAATAGTTCATCTGATCTACCATTAAGAAGGATAAACCATTTTTTCTTAATTCAAATGATTTTTATCAAAGATAACTAACATAACACACTGATACAATATCATGCAAAAATTATAATTCAATTTACGAGGGTGTTTCAACATATGGCATGATAATCACTTGATCACAAATTTCATAGTGCCAAAGATTTTACTCACATATGATGTATATTGCATACCGAGTTTTGTGTGGCAGCTGTTGACCAATTTTTTTATTGTGACATCATTAAAAATAACATAATTGCTATAAATAAAACATTTTTTATTTATCGAATACTTATAATCAAAATGTTTTTTTATTTCTTAAACACTTGCAGGCTTTCAGCCATCTACAGATGATGCCCTCGCATTTGCCAGGCCACTATGCTAGTTTTTCTAAATAAAAAGATAACTGTAGCAAAAACATCTTTATATACACCTGTCAAATGCTTTGCGGCCAGTTAGGAGCTCTAGCATCACCACTCCAAAACTGTACACGTCACTCTTTTGGGAGTACTGACCGGACATGGTAACCTCTGGAGCTCTGTATCCTGAATCATCATCTGATTCCTGAAATTGTCATTGTATAAGTACTGCAGGGAGAACAAAATAATTACGTACAACTCAACCAAACTTCCTAATCACCTGGAGCTCAGTGTTTGAAATGAGGTCAGCAAACCCACAATCTGATAGATGAGGGTTAAGCTCATCATCCAGTAATATGTTAGCTGACTTGAAATTCTTGTGAATGACAGACGGCAAGCATGTTTCGTGGAGATATCTGAAAAGAAACACATATTCAGTTCCAGCACAAAAGGATTACTGATAGTTGTAATAATCGTGATTCTATCATGCGATTCTACGATTACAAAATTCTAGTTAGTAGAATCTACAATTTTCCGATCCAGTCCAAAATAATAATGATGTCAATCTACTTGACAAATCTTCGTCACTTACTCTAATGCCCTCGCAGACCCTAGCGCAATCTTGACACGACTATTCCAGGATAATGGTTTTTCGTATCCATCCGACAGGTGAAGGAAGTCATGGAGAGAACCATTTCTGTAGAAATCATATGCCAGCAAGAATTGTCCATGTTCTGAGCAGTAGCCATCTAGCTCACAAAGGTTTGGGTGATATAGCTTCGAAATGTTTGCGACCAGCTCGATGAAGAAATCAGATGGATTGCTTGGGAGAGCAGAGAAATTGATCTTCTTCACAGACAGTACCTGAAAGTAGCAGTAAGAAAATAAGGCTGCAATGATTTGTTTAACAACAAGTTTGTAGGGTAAAACTGGTAGACTACACCGTGGATTGTACACGATCATACGTAACAAAATCTGAAATTGACATACAACCGTAACACTGTAATATGTAAACTAGTACTTTCATATGATGTATAACTAATATCATATACTGTAAAATTGTCTGCCTGCATACTCTACTACCTAGGATCTTGATGTTCACGTCGTTACTGATACTAAACCTCTTTTCTTATCAAAATGGATACTAAACTTTTGTAGGGATTAAAGAATCGATGTTCTCTTCACGTCTGAGGAACTAACTGAGCATAATCACAGCGACGGTGCAGGTATAATATGCTTTTCCTATTGACAAACGGAACTATATTTACCTTCTGATCTGAGAATTCTCCTCTGTAAACCCGTCCGAAAGAGCCTTCGCCGATAAGACTGTCAGCACTGAAGCTCTGCGTTGCCACTTGCAGATCTGCCACCGTATATACAGTTGCTCTGATAGAAGAGAGGTTTGTCGTCTTCGTCACGACCTGGTTGTTCAGGCGATCGTTATCGTCCGAGCACCTGTGCATGTCAATTTTGGAAGGTGGTTTCAAGTTCATCGAGACGGTCCTCTGCAATCCTTCTTTCCCAGCTGGTGAGACAATGTTCATGGGCCTTAGCACTGAACAGCATGCATTGTTAAGACGTCAGAGAAGGCAGAACTCACATAATTGTTTCAAATTACATAAAGTATTCTTTAGTAGTGAGAGGATCTCCATTTTGAAAAAAGTAGCGAGAGGATCTAGCTAGACTTACGCTTAAATTTTCCTGAAGCCAGAGGGGTGAGAGTGAGACGCACATCCTTTTCAGGATCTGCACCCTGTTGACGCCTGATGGATTTCCTCTTGATAAAAAAGAAGACAACCAGTGCTCCAAGAATCAGCAGAGATGTGACAATTCCTGCGACTGCCCCACCTCCTACCTTCCTTTTACCACCATTGTTGCCGCCAACATTACCGCCACTGCTTTCGCTTGATGGAATATTGTCGCTGTTGGCTGAAGGACTGTTGTTGCTGTTACTGTTACTGTTACTAGGACTGCCTGTAGAGGATGGTTCCGGCGGAGGAGTGGTCGGCGAGGTCGGTGGAGCTGCTGGCGAAGGGCTGTTGCTGAAGGAGTTCCCACTTGTCCTAGCAGAAAGCCTGAATTATTGTACTCACCCTACAATTGTCCGAATGCGACAGGCCGACAAAGGGCAGTATAAATGCTTACTGAAGATTGCCTATGTTTTTCAGCTTGTCAGGAATCCACCCACTGAACTGGTTATTTGCAACGTTGCTGCGAGTAAGACTAGTATTAATTTGATCATTAGGGAGGTAACAGATCTTATGAGGGGTCAAGTGTGTCAACTTACAGGTCAGTAAGAGGGAGATCAGAGAGGACGCCTATCGTGCCGGTAAATCGGTTGTTCTGCAAATAGCTGACAATACGGCATTTTTTTAAAATTCTAAGCACTTCCTTTTACTTGTTTGCATAAGGGATCCATAGGGACGATGGGAAAAGCATGTACTTACAGAGTGGTTAAAGTTTTCAAGGAGCTGAAGCTTTCTGGAAGAGTACCAGAAAATGTATTGTATGAGAGGTCCCTACAATGATTAGGCCGCGTTCAAGTTTATCAATAACCTATTAAATTTTATAATTATAAAATATGGAAATTTATAGTTGGTCAACAATAAAATGGTAGTTGACATATACATAAGAAACACTCACAATGTTGTTAAGTTGGTGAGTTGGTTGAGCCCAATATTGATGTCTGATATCTGATTATGGCCAAGTTTTCTACATCAAAAGAGAACGACAAGATTTGTTTAGTTCTAGTCAACGAAACAGAGAGCGTGACAAAAGTACGAAATGAACCAGTAACTTACAAATCCTTAAGTGCGGCCATTTTTGATATAGAGTAAGGTAAAGTCCCGGTAAAGTTGTTCATCTCAAGATTTCTGCAGGACAATTAGTTCTTTGTCAGAACCAACATAAAGAAGACACGAGGTTATTCCTGAGCTGTCAGTCGGATCATAAGTTCACAACTTACAGGGTCTCTAGATTTGGAGGCAGGTTATACGGGATATCACTCCCTCCTAAATAGTTGTTACTCGTATCACTGCAGGGGGAAAACAAAAAAGATCTATCATAACAACGGCGGTAAAATGCGGACATACATTCGATATAAGTTCATCAAGATAAATTCACTAACAGCTCAACTAATGCATTCAGGATATTCATGTTGTATCCTAAAGTTCCCCTGAGCCCCATACCGGGTATTTTTCTGTTAAAAAGTTCGGAACAAGCAAAAATGCGTGTCAGAACAACAAGAAAGTTCACATGCCAAGGACTGGCCAAAAATGGGCGAGTCTACTTCAGAGCTGTCGCCTCACATTGTTATCACTCTTGAATTAGAGCATGTGATCCCAAGCCAGGACTGGCCACAGGGGTCACCATTCTGCGAGACCCAGCTTGTCAGCTGTGATGGCGAATCCAAGGTTGTGTACAAGGTGTTGAGGGCAGTCACTGAATAGGCACAAATATCAATTGAGACAGGATGACAGAGATATGCTTTGAAGAATATTTTCATTTAATTAAACAGCCACGGCAAGAAGCAAGTGAAAGGCAGTTATTTTCTGAACAAATGAATGAGTAATTTAAATAGTCTCAAGCTCTTGGTTTGCCAAAATGAAGATTCCTTTTGTTTCCAGTGAAGTTAAACAATTATATTCTGAAGTCAAAAGTTAGGGAAACAACTTCCAACACCAAGAACCTAACCTCTTAGCAAGCCAATACAATAAAAAAAAGGTAGCTTAGCTAACCACAATATGTACATTCAAGAATAAATGTTTTCCTCCTAGTTATTTACATAGGGCAAACAACACACAGGAATGAACACCTCTGCCAAATTGATGACGCTTTATCACTTCAAAACCCACATTCATGAACTGTTGTACGACTAAAACTAATTTCATGATGATTTTGGCCACCTGACGTAAGAAAACTCAAAGAAAAAGAAGGAGAAAAAGCCTATGAGGAACTGGATACGTGAACAATTCGCCCTTCACTCTTGGGAGAAGACGATGATTAGGTACGAACTTAAAAAAAGATGAAAATTGTCCCAAATTGTGCCACTTGTTGACCAGAATTTCAAGCTCCAGCATGTCAGCTATCATGAACTAGAACACAATAGGATTTCCACAACAGCAAAGTAGAGAGGTCTCAAAGCAAGCAACAACAGCAGAAAAAAGCAAAACTAATTCAGCACAGTTTCTTGCTTGCCGAAGTGAACGTACAATAGTTGCAGGAAAAAAAATACCTTTAGGATTCCTATGCGCAATACAAACATTCCGCCAGGATTTGCTAAATCGGAGATACGATTCACTTATATGAAGATGAATGTATAATCGAAAAAAGGATCGCTAACCATCGTCTGAGTTGGTGTCGGCAGTGACCCCTGTGAAGGCGGTGGCCAATAGCAACACCGCCACTCCGGAAATACCCATCGCCATGCCCGTAGCTCCCAGCTCCCGTAGTTTCTGTAACTGTTCGTCTTCACGAGTGAGACATTCTTTTGGAGAAGACGATGGAAAGAATGATCCACCCCTTTTGTTCTCTTCTCTCGGAACAAAACTCTCTCTCTCTCTCTCTCTGTAGCAACACTATAGAGAGTAGCAATGCTACTTTTCTTTGAGAAAGAGAGTGTTGTGACTATTAATTAGGGAAAACAGGTGACGCCTTGAAAAGGATTTTTTTCACAGAACCAAAACATACCGACATGCCAAAAGGGGTCCCACTTAATATTGCCCTACTTTTTTTAACGTTAGCAAAATCACTGCTAAATTAGAAGAAGAGTTTTACAGAAACGGGTGGAAAAACAAGAGCAAGCAGCTCCGTTCACCCAAAAACCAAAAAATTACATGACCAAAATCAGCTGGGATCAAAAGGGATGGACGCGGGTTGGATTAGGGAAAGGGCGGGCTCGCGAAGGTCTATTTCGTGGTCCCGCGCGTGAGCTGCTGCCGCCACGTGGACACGCAAATTGAGGCGGTCTCGCGCATGGACAGATCCAGATTTAAATCCAGATTTAGATCTGGATCTATTATTAAATTTGTACAAAACACAAACTATGATAGTACATCAACGTAGAACGGGATGTACAGCAACGCATATCGGGTTGTACAACAACACAGACTGAGTTGTACAGCAACACAAATCAGTTTGTACGTACATCAACCCCGACCGGGTTGTACAGCAACGGAGACCGCGTTGTACAGCAACGGACACCGTGTTGTACAGCAACAAAAACCGGGTTGTACAGCTACACACAGACCGGGTTGTACAGCAACATAGACCGGGTTATACAGCAACACATGACATGTTGTACGTACAAATATATTCGGGTTGTACAAACAACTACTACACGTAGCAAGTTGTACGTACAAGTACAAAATTCAGTTTGTACATACGACTATACTTAGGGTGTACAAACCGTACACAATCCAAAGTACAGTTTTTTTTTTATCGAAACCTATCAATATGGGATCTAGTTTTGAAAATCTCGACGCGAGGAGTTCAAAAGTGAAAACGGTTCGTAAATCGGATAAACAGTTCTCAAGATATTTCGTTTTCAAAAAACGAATATTAAAATAAATGCATGTACAACCTCTGTCCACCATCAGGAAGCCGTCACTTATCATCGCATAGAGAAAAGGTGGGACCAGAAACGAAATTGTGACACTTGTCAGCACCAGAGCGCACGTGCGTGGACCTTCGTGAAGGGAGTCTTTTTTTAAGAATTCCCGCCACCCCAGGTACGTTCCAGAGAAGGGCCTCGTCTCGTTTACGAGCAATCAACGCGTCGACACTTAATTTGCGGTGTTCAAAAGTTCTTCGGTTTCGTTCCCGCCATAGCTCCCAAGCAGCTAGAAGAATGAGGGGTTGGGTCCCTTTGCTCTTGGTTGTCGAAGCGCCAAACCTGCAATGCTTCAGCACTCCGTGATGGAAGACACATGTGCCCAAGTTGTCGGTGAGATAGCCTCGACGTTCGTTGCAATGGCGAGCTCGGACCACTTACCACTTACCCGGCAATGTCCACAGTTACAGGAGCCCTCACCTCTCCAACAGCGTTTTTCAAACATGAAGACATGTCCATGATGGGTTAAATTGCACTGGAAGTCACTGAACTCGTCAATTGTGTGCACTTAAGTCACCCTAACTGGATTATTTGGTCACTTAACTTGTCATTCAAGTGCACGCAGGTCCAAAACCCCACCTGCCAGTTCCTTTTCCGTTGCGGGAGTACTAATTTGTCCGCTATTTTTGCAACAAAAAAATGCGAGCATTGCACACTAAGGAATATAACGAAACATGCACAACGACGAACAAAACATGAACATCAACAAAAAAACATGAACATTGCACTATTTGCATTAATTGGAACACAACAAGGTTCACAGAACATAACACGATTCACAGAACATAACAACAACAACAAGTAGAAGAACAAAACATATCTAGCTAGGGTTGCTTGCTACTGATCGTCGGAGCCGTCGTCAGAGTCCTCATCGTCGCCGTTTAGAAAACATCACCGGCCCATGGTGCCGTCGTAGATCTTCACGGCGAGTTCATCCTCGCCGTCGAACTCGAACACGAGGAAACAATCGATTTCGACGACATATTCATCCGTGAAAGTCATCCACCCGCACCCCAGGCAGAGGCGGCCGTCGTCGTCGTCGTAAACTAGCTCGTCGGAGTAGACTGCATCGCGGTGGCTCGCCCTGATGAGCGCTAGTACGTGTGTGTGGCGCTTCACCCCCCATCGTAGCGGCGAACTTCTAGGGAAGCCGCAACCACGTTGTCGGCGGCAAGAACACCGGCACAAGGAACTCGAAACCGGTGAGCTGCGAGAGGAGGCCCGAAGGTGACGGCGACCGCGAGGAGGACGCCGCCGGCGAAGTGCTCAGTTGTCCGCGCAGCCACCACCCACCACCACCTCGCAACAGAAGGCCATGCAGCCATGCACGTCCTCTCAGCGCCCTCGCCACGAGCGTCGCCGATCTACGGTTAGGAGTCGTCGCCGAGCCGATCTAGGGTTAGCCGCCGGAGGGGGTGGAGATGGGGAAATGAATCGGGGGTGGGGATCAGGTAATCCATTTAGGGTTTGTATTAGGACTCGACTTTTATTAATTAGTCCACCTAAAAAGTCACAGGCGGTATTGTGTAAAAATCACAACGGAAAATTGACTGACAAGTGGGGTTTTGGACCAACGTGCACTTGAATGACAAGTTCAGTGACCAAATAATTCAGTCCAGTAGGGTGATTGCACACAAGTGACAAGTTCAGTGTCCGTCGGTGAAATTAACTCTGTCCATGATCGTACGAGACGCTCTGTCAACCGGACATGATGCGGGCAGAACAATCGCCGTCTGTGCACCGGCCGCGTATGGGTGCCGAATCACTAAAGGGCCAATATGTTTCGGTAGGCGTGTGATTCGCTCCGGATATGATGTTGGTGGTGACAATGAGACGGGCATGGGCATTAGAAATTCAGAACATCATGACCATGGGCAGGGACTGCACTGGGGTGCGCCACGATCCTCCTTCCCCATCTTAAATTTGGAGTTTGGACGGCTAGGCCTCACCTCGCCGGAGCCGACTCATTTTAGTTCCTGTCCTCTTAGCGATTATGTGGCTATACGGTGAGACACTGACATGGTCTTATTATGTCCATCCCTCCAATAATGTTTATCTATGGCCATGGCCTATATATATTAATTGTGGCTTGATTAGTCTGAAGCATCTAAGGAAAACTACACTTGTTGCTAGGGGAGTATAAGTGTGGTTATTTTAGATTGAAAAATCTTTGTTATTTGGAAAAGGTTCATCTTGGCGACCCTAAAAGGATCACAAGGATCTCCTTGTTCTTGCAATAAATTGTTACGGGCACATATCGGATTAAGCAAGCCCAGTGAAAACCACCGGGACAAAAAATAAATAGAGTAAACTCCTTAAATTTTTAGCGTGGTGAATTCCATTTTTATTCTATAGTTGTGTATTTATGACACACTTACAAAATTTCACGAAAATATGCATCTACGAAATTTGGAAACCAGTTTTACACCATTTAAACCTCTTGCCCCTTCTGTTAGATAAAACCGCCATTGTAGTTCGGTGTAGAGCAACAATAATTTCTAAAGTTCGGAGGGGATCATTGCCACTCTGTGTCCAGTCTTCGCTTATCTACCTCTTACGTTCCTCGTCACTATCATGATTTTTAAACCCCGCCATCACTTTATACCGTGCTTACAACAAACATCAGAGAGAAAGATGTTTTTGGGCATCAATTGATGCAGGGTTCAAGGTCTTACTTCCCATTTTGAAGAAAAAACCCTATATCTTACTCATGACACACATCATAGAAAGCGTGTCTGATTTTTCTCTTGGCTAACCGCCTAACCCAATGTCCCAATGCACATATCGTTGTTTCAGATGCTTGATGGAAGGAAGATATGTGTGCTATGAAAACAGTGGATAAACTGATGCTGCCATTGAAATGCGTAAGATGCATATTTTTAATCATTTCCTTATTCAGAATTCTTATGATGTAAAATGCAGCCTAGGACATGTAATCTGGAATTCACACATTTGCATGACCACCAATATTACCCTATATATAAAAGGGCGTAAGATTTGTATCTGGATCTGCTGGCCACGTCGCCCTTTTCACGTCAGTCGTCCGATCTGGCTGTTGAACGGTCCAGATCGCGAGTTTTCAGAAACCCAAAACGAATCTACTGTAGCACGGGCGTTCTGACCAATCGGGTGGCGCCACGTCGCCCGGTCACCACCCGGTGACATCCGGTTCCATCGGTCACCGTGACTTTTTTGTAGAAAAGCGCCTCACATATCACCACGAAGCTCCGCAGTCCATAGACTAACGGTGTGAAGGATCTATGTGCAAATACTGAAAAATGCACATACTTTCCTGCAAAATGTCCTCTCACAATCCCCCTCCTCCTTCCTTTCTCCCGCGCCTCCGAGGTCGCCGTCGGCGCCACCGCGCCGCGCCGCCGTTCGGCTCTTCCCCGGACAGATTGACGGGCGCGGGGAGCTTCGCCGCCACGCCCGCTCCCTCCTCGCCGCAGATCGCCGGCCAAAACGAATCGCCGTCGCCGGAATCGACGGCGTCGTGCGCGATGCTCTTCGCCGCATCTACCGCCCCCGCCACCCACGCTGAGCTCCATGCCATGGCCGCCATCCTCCTCCGCAAGATCCTCATCCTGACGTCCTCATCCGACTACTCCTCCTCCTCCTCACCGACCGCTTCTGCGCCGCTCTCGCTCTGGCCCCTTGCGTGCCATATGCCGCTTCGCATCCTGGCACAAGATGCTCCGAGGCACTGCTGTGACGCCCTAAAATCGGTACTATGTAGATTTAAGCGATCCCGCCGAAATCCGCATAATAACGATTTTAGGTCGCCCACCAGACATAATGTGCATGCCGAAACATGCGCATTATGTGGGTGGAATTGTGATAACATTACAACAGTTCCGATACATCCACAAATACAACAGAAGATAAATTACAACAACGACTCGAACGAGTCAAGATACAAATGATACAATACAAAGATTCAAATGACAGCGGAAGCAGAATAGTATCCGACTACGGATAAGATGCAAATTGGACTAAGAGTCGTGAAGATAAGCAATGGCGCCATATCCCTGCCCAGCCAAGCCGGAGGGATTCCCAAGCTAACGTCGTCGAACTTCAAACCTGTTTGACTACACATAAAGCACATCCCAGAAGAGGGTCAGGGCACTCCCTGGCAAGCAAAACCGACTTGCCTACTTTCTACACCATCTCCCAAAATATGGGTAGGTGGACTTAGCGGCAGCAGCACTAGCAACCTAGAGAGACACGCTACAACTTCCGTCTAATTAGAGAGGGATAAGAGAGCGCATAAAGTAAACATCTACAACTAACTCCAATCATAACCCATTCTCGAATTCACCCCCTCAACCAAATATGAGGAAGCAATTCGGGAAACTCACACGTTGAACAGTTTTAATTATAATTTATTGTGAAAGTAATTCTATATTACTAATTACTTTAATTAACATTAATTAGGTGCAAGTTGTCTAGATCTTGTTAGCCAGCATCATCACCAAAGTCGTCCATAACCGTGGACACGACTCATCGATAAGATTATACCCTGCAGGGGTGCACTACTGTACCCATACTCGCATGATCAACCCAAGCAAGTATCAGGGCTTCTCAACACGACTTATTCCTTCACTACAGCAAGTCCAAGTGCCACCCATATGAGTTGTTACCCGCGTCAAGAGTCCGGCCGAATCTCAATTGCGGACTCATTAGTTTGTGTCCACGCGCCATGCGGCTCAAACCACAGTAGGAACTGTCCGCTTTGCGCGCACCACTCCTATATGACCCCCCGTATCAAGTAACCTCTCATCGATCATCATCATCATGCACATGGATATGAGCAAATGGAAAACCCGAACTAGTTGCGGCACATGGACAAGCTGTAGATCCGTTCAAAGTCGAGGGGGGCTCCATAGGGCCTCCCACAAGTGGTTAGTGCGCTCAAAATTGGATCCGAGGACAAAATCTCAGTTCCTAGGTCGACACTGAGCAGAACAAAGCACCTCACGTGCGAGGCCTTCCGCCTGGTGCCTTATCTTTTAATTATTATACCCCAATATAAGACAACCTTTTATTAAGGTAGAAGAATCCATCATACTAAGCAGATGAAACATAAGACCAACAGACGACTCGCACAATCAACTCTAAGCATGCGCTACGACTCGCAAGGCCAACAGATAAACATGCAACAGGTATTAGGTTGTGGGGATAAAGCTGTATGGGCTGCAGGATAAACATGTGATGGGATCGCAGTTCAAGAATCGATAACTAGGTTAGCAGAGATCAACGGCAGGAATGAAAGACAATGTATAGGTAAACAAGCAAACTTTGCTTGCCTGGAATCCCGCATGGAAGCAGATCTTGTCGTTGCTCACACATCTCAACGTCGTATCCGCGAAGAAGCAACAAACACTGGAAAGCGTAAAAGATGCATTTTACAACTACGGCAGAAGATTCAGCATGATCATACGAGAATGATGCATGGCATAGCCAGATGCAATACAATGTAGGTAATTCCAAATTAAGCGGGAAAAGCAACCCCGAAAATTAATATTTAGGTACAAGTTATTTATTTACCAGCAATATTAAATGTTGGTTAACATGGTAATACATGGCATGGGTGATATAATTAAATTAAATGGAATGGGGCATTATATATTTATTACCCCTAATATTCCATATTTAATTACTTAGTTGCAATAAACAAATTACACTAAGCAATTAAAATAACAGATGCAAAAAGGCATACAAATGGCATATTAATATTCATTGCATTTTTCTGATAAATAAACATATACAGATTATTTTATTTGGAGTTATAGATTAAAAGTTATTAACAATTTAGTTTTAGGGTTCTTTCTGTAAATTGCAGGGACTTATCCGTGACTGAAAACATGCTGGTGAGGTTCTCTGTGCAGAAAAAAGGAAGAGCAGGGGGCTGAGCGCAAAGATCCAGATCCAAATTTGGATCTGGGCTTTTTGCACTGGAGGTGGGCTAGACACTGCGGCTGACACGCGGGCCCTAGGCTGACCGTGCGCGGAGGGTGTGCTGCACTGGCCACACGGTCACTGACCGGTGGGGCCAGGGCGTCAGTGAGCCGAACAAAAAGTGGTGGCGATTTTTAATCGGCCGCGCTTGGTTTCGAACTCAGGATCTCTCGCAGCGAGTGAACGACGGAGCTAGCCACTAGGCCAGGCGGGTGGTTGTGATAAGAAAAGCCGCGTGTTGTTTTTAAGATGAAACGGGAGTCTGTTTCTCCTACGAAAACTGAAGCCTGAAGGTGTGTCCGCGATAGAGAGCAGGGGCGGCGCAATTCACGCCGGCGGCGACCCAAATCGGGCGGCGCAGGGCGGCCGAGCACGTGCGGAGGTGGGGGTCGATTGGTGAGTCTGTTTTTGTGCCTAGATGTGGAGTGGAGGCACGGGGGCCTTCGGGTTGGTGCTCGGCGGCGGTGGTGGCGCGACCGAGCTCGCTATTTGCTCCAGCGAGGACAGACTACGGCGACAGAGGACGCGTTGAAGGTGGGCAAGCAGTAGGGGGGTGTGGCTCACCGAGGGGAGGCCGGTGGCGGGCGCGTGGTCGACAGAGAGGATGATTTGGAGTCGGGGAACCATGGCCGACGTTGGGAAAGAGGCGACGTACTAGCCTGACCCCCGTGCCCCCGGCTCGATTACTTGGGGGGAAAGGGAGGGGACGTCGCAGTGGTGCTTCGGGGCTCCTCCTCTCGCCTTCGACGGCACTGGAGTGGCAGGGGTCCGGTGAGGTTGCTCCGGTGATGTTTATCGGGGAAGAAAACAGAGAGGGGATCGGAGGGAGAGTGGCGGCGGCGGATGGGAGGAGAGGTTAGGGTTTCAGGTAGGAGGAGGGGGAGAGGGCCGGCTATGTAGGAGGGGAAAGGGAGAGCACATGGTGGGGAGCACCATGGCTACGTGTAAAGCGAGCTCGCTACTGACCGTACGTGGAAGAAGGGAAGGGGAAGATGGGCTGGGCCAGAGGAGAGGAGATGGGCCAGGTAAGTGGGTTGGGGCCCAAGAAGGCTTTCTCCCTCTATTTTTATTTTAAAAGTTTTGTTTAATTCTTTTCTGTTTTTGTATTCTAAAACAAAATAGAAAAATAATTTGTATAAAGAAACTTTATAAAATAGTTTTAGTTTTTAAATAGGCAATCTAATAAATTGGTTTTTATAATATTTGCAAAATATTTGAATTACCCATTTTAATTAATTTAAAAAGCATAAATAATTAAATGTGGACATGAATTTGAAGGGTGTGATTTAAATGCATGAAGAAATGATGACATGAAGATGCACAACAGAAAAACAAGAATCTAAAAATGGGATAAATCCCGGGGCGTTACAATCGACACCACTAACAAGGGACCGCGTCCCGCGATCCACGCCGAGATCACAAGAAGAGAGGGGTAACTATCGAGTCTTCACGCTCCGGGATGAACTTCTCGACACCACTAACAAGGGATTGTTGCTCCACCTCGAGATTCTCGACACCACTAATAAGGGATTGTTGCTCACGGCGAAGATGACTCCGAAAGATCGAACCTAACAGGATAAAAGGCAAGAAGTCGTCCACCCGCGTAGAATCCTAAACTTTGAAAGTTGGATAAGAGAAGAGACTCCAAAACAAAAAAGGTAAGAGGAGAAATAGAATTGAGGTAAGGAGTAAATAGAAACCTATTGAGATATTTTTCAAAATAATTTAAGCCAAATAGTTTCGACACTCTAGAAACAACGACCGTTAGCGAGGTTATCCTATAGACTTTTGCGGACCCGCTGCTTCGATAACCATTCGTATCGAAACAACAAGGAGATCGAAACCAAAGCTCTGATACCACTTTGTGACGCCCTAAAATCGGTACTATGTAGATTTAAGCGATCCCGCCGAAATCCGCATAATAACGATTTTAGGTCGCCCACCAGGCATAATGTACACGCCGAAACATGCGCATTATGTGGGTGAAATTGTGATAACATTACAACAGTTCCGATACATCCACAAATACAACAGAAGATAAATTACAACAACGACTCGAACGAGTCAAGATACAAATGATACAATACACATATTCAAATGACAGCGGGAGCATAATAGTATCCGACTACGGATAAGATGCAAATTGGACTAAGAGTCCCGAAGATAAGCAATGCCGCCATATCCCTGCCCAGCCAAGCCGGAGGGATTCCCAAGCTAACGTCGTCGAACTTCAAACTTGTTTGACTGCACATAAAACACATTCCAAAAGAGCGTCAGGGCACTCCCTGGCAAGCAAGAATTTGAAGGGTGTGATTTAAATGCATGAAGAAATGATGACATGAAGATGCACAACAGAAAAACAAGAATCTAAAAATGGGATAAATCCCGGGGCGTTACAACTGCGGATGGAACATCTTCGTGGTTCCGTTCCAAGCTTTCTGGTACGTTTCCGCTAGCTGAACATACAATTAATTCCTAGGATTTGGAGCTAGCTGAACATGTAATTGATTTATAGGATTTACTGCTAACTGAACATACAATCGATTCAATGATTCGTAGGATTGGGTGCTAGCTGAACATGTAATTGATTCAACTGATTCGTGTGATTTGGAGCTTCCTCGGAAGTTCTTCAATACCAATTTTGCCTACTCGTATAGCATCATGGATGGTCGATGCGCGTACTGCTAACATGAACTAACGTTGGTATACAGGGAAGAACAATTCCATCATTCACCGAATGAGCTCAGTGTACATATGGGTTCAAAGAAGGACATGAAAATTTACTGCCCTTCGGTGAGTCGGCCTGTTTCATGCTGACGCTAAGGTGATGGCTAGAAGTATATTTTATTATAAATGTCAGTTTGTCTAACTAGCAGCTATTACCTTACGCGTTTCATAAATGTCAGTAAAAATATGCACCTTACGCATTTCAATGGCGGCATCAGTTTATCCACTGTTTTCATAGCTCACATATCTTCCTTCCATAGTTCCATCAAGCATCTGAAACTAGGGTTGAAAATGACAAGATAATTTTCCGGTTGTTTCCGTAGAAAATGGAAATGAAGAGCATAAAACGGAAGCGGCCGTGACCTCCTCGCGTCGCCTCCTCCTGGCGACCGGGGAGGCGAAACCCTAGCGCCACCCCACCCCCCTCTCCTACATCCCTCACCGTCCTCGGAGGTGGTTGTCGGACAAACGCCGCACGCCGCCGGTGATGGGGGCGGCGGGGACCTGGAGCCCGCGGGCCCTGTGCTGCCATTTTTTTGGAGGAATCGTGGCGCCGGTCCTCCCTGCTTCACGTGGCGCCGGCGCCCCCCTCGTCTCTTCCCTGAGCTCCTAGGTCGGTGCTGCTCTCGCTGCACGCACGGCCGACGTGCGGACGCGCCCTCTTGCTCCCCCGCGTGCTTCCTCTCGCCGTCTCCTTCATCGTCTTCTCTTGCTCGGCCCCGGCTGCCCTCCAGTCCCGAGCTTCGATTGCCCAGGCGCGGCGGCGGAGCTATGCACCTGTGCTGCTCCATCTCCTGCGGCGCTGGGGTGCCGGGCCCGATCTGGCCCCGATGGGCCGCTCGTCCCCCTGCGTTGTGCGCTCTTGGCTTCGCTGCTTGGCTTCCCGGAGGTTCGGCCGTCGATCCCGGCCTCGGGGGTGCCGATGTTCTATGGTGGTTGGTGTGGATAGCCGAACTCGGGATCGGATCAGCGCAGCTGTCGGCGAGCATGGCCCCGGCCTTGGTCGTCCATGACGGTGACGCTCGTGGGCGTCATCACCTTGTTGAAGGCGTCATCGAAGGCGGTCTCACACTCCGTCCCGAATGCTCCAGAGGAAACCCTCGACCCGGTTCCTCCGGGTCTAGCGATGGCGACACTCTGTGTCGTGCTCCCTCTTGAGGGCGTCGCTTTGGAGCTGGATTCGGCTGGAGGGACGTGTGGTTCGGGGAACCAAGGACGGTGAAGCTTCCTGGGCGTCGACTAGGCTCCGTGATGCCCTTCAATTATGTTGTTGGTTGTTGTGTTTAGCCTCGGCGATGTATTGCCATTCGTCCTAGGGTGGGGACTCGGCGATGTGCTGCCCTTCGGCTGCTCCGACACCATCGTGGCTGGTCTCGGCGGATTGAAGCCCTGCGTCTACGGCGGTGAAGTTTCCTGTACACTGGCGTCCAACGGTAACTGGAAGATGATGAGAGGTGAAGGCTCTCCCTATCTCCGAGATCTCTCGGAGTAGCCACTCTCTTTGTGTGTTGGTGGTGTGTGTTTTTCCCTTTATTTCTCTTCGCTTGTACCCCTGTAAACTCTGGTTCATTTAAACCTATCTTGTAGAGCCTGCAAAGCCTCATAGGCAACTTCGACTGATATAAGTTCAGGCTGGCAAATGCCCGCCTTAGTTACAGTAGAAAAAAACGGAAACGAAAACGGCATTTTGCGGAAACAAAACGGAAACGGCATATGTTAAAACGAAAACGACAAAGGAAACAATATAGCAGATTTCGGCGGAAACGAAAACGAAACGAAAACTTACGAAAATATGAATACAGAAACTTTCCGTAAGACCAGCGTATGCTAGTTAGGCATAAGTATTGCTAAAACATATGTGGTGCTTCATTATTGTTGAACTATATATTTCTATACGACTCTATTTTATTAGTAAAATGAGTGTCTACATAAAACTATTGTAAGGGAGTTTTCTTGCGTGTAAGTGTTAAATTATAGGCGTCGTACTTACATTAAACTATCATTGGTCGAGATTGTGAACAATTTTGTTTCTTGTTAGCTATTTATTTATATGTTGGGGGCTGTATGGATCAACATATTGTACTGCTATTGTGTTCCCACAAATATCCATTTTCGTATCGTATCCGTCCCAGATCCGTTTCATATTCATTTTTAGAGATTTTCGATTCCGTATTCGTTTCCATGATTTCCGATATCGTTTCTGATTCTGATAAGAGAAAAGAAAACGAAAACGATAATACATGTTTTTGTCCGTTTCCGTTATGTTTTCAACCCTATCTGAAACAACTATAGAGAAGGCAAAGTATGGACTCTCGAAGGAGGTCTCGTCAAGGAGGGTCAGGAGCGGCTACCCGCCTAATATCACTACATGAATCGATGAGAACGCTGACGGCAATTTTAATGCCGACGACAATTAGTCGGGGCCTTCGGCGTTATAATGTGACCCCGACGAAACGGCAAAAATTGTCAGTTTTTGCCGTCGGCGTCGTAGAAGTGAGACAAACGGCAACCGTCGGCCTTAGAATACCGTCAGCGTCCATGTAATGAGGCCGAAGGCCACCGTCGGTGTCAAAAGGGCGTCGGGGTACCTGCCCCACGTGGCCGTATTGAACCAACAGTTCACGGCGCCGTAACCCCACACGTGAACCCATTGTAGTGCCGACGGTATAACCGTCGGCCTCATTACCGTGTTTTTCCAGCTGTCTAAAAAAATCAGATAACCTTCAAATAAATAATTGTAGCGGTACTAAATCACAATAAATAACATAAGAACTAACTGTACAAATTTTGTGATCAAATGTTGGCCACGATATAAGGACACATATGGGGGTATATGCCGACGGAATCTGCAACGGATGTGGGGTTTTGTTGTGGCAGGGTTCAGGCACTTAGAGGTGGGAAACTCCCGTTTGTTGTGTCGGGCACGGAATCGTGCGACGGAGTATATGAAATGTTGGTTCCCAATGGTCCTATGTATAAACCTAACACAACCAAGTAAAAAAGTTCATGCGTCTACCCCCTCTCGGCGCCGTTTAGAGGGGTAGATCGCCGGGTTTGACCTTTTTCCTATCGGATGTGGTTTTTCACCATGGCGTCGGCACGGATCGTCGGAACCCCACCAAAACTTGCATGGACCCCTAACATATGTATATTAGTGTGTTGGTAGGCTTTGGGAACCAAGATACAACTCCGAGGTGTGACCCGCTTCATCGACCCCTCTTACCCCGTAGTAAGTTCATGCACTCAGAGGTGGAAAACTCCCGTTTGTTGTGTCGGGCACGGAATCGTGCGACCGAGTAGATGAAATGTTGGTTCACAATGGCCCTATATATAAACCTAACACAACTAAGCAAAAAAGTTCATGTGTTTTGAAGGGGATCGTGTGCAGAAAAAAAAATTCCTAGCAACGATATCCTTAAACTAGCCAAGATCTACACTATGCAGATATAGAAGTACGGCGGAGATCGGAATACATACCCTCGTAGATCGAATAGCGGGGATTACGCTCCCGCACAAGCGTTGACGACGAAGACGACGTAGCCGACCTCTAGGTCGCGGAGAACTCGGCGCGACGAAGATGACCCCGAGGTCGGGTGGACGAAGTAGGCCTCCGAGTACCGCTAGCGCAGCACCTCGCAGGGCGTCACACACATACGGTGGAGACGACGGCCTCCGAAGCTCCAGTCCAGGACGAGCAGCGGAAGACTTGGACCGGAACACCAGCAGCGCGGCAGCGGGCTATGGTGGAAGAGATCCCCCTCCTCTACTCGGCGCGGCTCCGACAAGGGAACCACGAGATCGAGAGAGAAATTGGGAATTAATTGGTGAATTAAAAGGCCAGGGGTGCCCCTTCTTATATAGGCTCCCAGGGGAGCCAACCTTGCCAGTCAGGCAATGTGGGACTATCCCACATGCCTGGTTCGGCCAAGGCTGGTGCACCGGCCCTAGGTGGGCCCCATTTGGCCCACCTAGGCCGGCCAAGCCTCCCCCACAAAATTCCCTTGAGGGTTTCCCCCCCCCCATGGGCCTTCTTTCGACCAGAAGGCCCATTTAGGGAAATCAGGCTAAATAAATTCGAAAATAAATATATCAAATCATAATTGCATATTAATTACACTAATTAATATCAAATATAATATATATAATTTTTCCTAGCTCCGAAAACTCTTTCGGCGCTGCCCGATCTCCATCGGACCCCTCCCGGGACGTTCCCGGTGATCTCTTTCCTTTCCGGTTGTCTTGTCGAAACCCCTTAAGTGTGTTACCCTAGCGGTTCGATATAATATCAGGTATGATCAAGACTCCTCAATGATCAACGACTAACTCGTAAGCCTGGACCCCATGAATTAACCCCTGAGATATAACGAATGACTTTCATCTATCAAACCTGGACGTATAGTCTTAAACCCTTTGTCATGGCGATACTTAGCGTGTCCGAGCATCATTCTCAGATATCTCCATACCTAGCATGATCTCGTTACCGACATCGCTATCTTCTACTCGTCTATGATATTATGTCAGCTGGTGACCTAGTCACATGTTTGCAAACTCATTTGACATAATCTCACCGAGTGGGCCCTAGAGTATCTATCCGGCTATGCGGACTGACAAATCCCGCTGTTGACCCCTCGTCTCAACTACTCCTTTCCGATACCCAAAAGTATCACCGTTATTGTCATACTAAATAAGATACGACGTTTGGTGCGATCAAAGTATCTTCCAGGAATACCAATAAGAGTTGATCTCACGGTCTTAAGGCGTAACGACTATGTCCTATAAATACTGGGTATGTCCATCACATCGTTACTCCTAACGATATGACTTCCGTTGCCGACCGGCGCCATGCCCTATGATCGGAAAACCTCGATCATCAATCGCGCAATGAAACTGGTCTTAGTAGAGGCTACTAGGGACCTGGTTGTTTATCTACCACACCTGTATTAATGTTTCCGCTTAATACAGTTATAGCATGGTATAAAACATATAATGAACGATTGGGATATTGCCAATAAACTATGTTTATTAAGTGCCTCTAGGGCATATTCCCTTCAGTCTCCCACTTTCACTAGAGTAACACTTAATCTAGTTTACAACCTGGTAAAAGCTCAACACCCATAGCATCTTGGTGCCTGCTCGCCTCGTGGAAGAGGAATACAGTCAATAGACCTCACACATTGAGACATATATGTGCTTTGCAACACTTCTATGTCACCTAGTTTGACATCAACCCGTATCTTACGATGACGGTGAAATATATCCCAGTGGATGGAGTGAGACTCGAGCATTCGCGTAGCATGCGCCTTAAAAATCTGAAAGTTCTATTAAGGGACCACCTACGCTCGGAAAACTGCTCAGTCCAATCACACTTGCTACTTCTAAAGTCGCGATATATTTCTATACCTATGTAGATTATGCGACAGTGCATTCATATGCGACTTCGCAAACTAACCATGTCTATCTTCAAAATAAAGGACATCTCCTATATGAGATTTCTAGTCGTATGGGTCAGTGCAATAACTTGCATCATCGTATCCGCTTTATGGCAAGTTGCCATTCCACTCTTACCCGTTACTAGAAAACCTATCTTCAGTTCTCATAGACACTGAAGAATAAACTTAACGTTTGTTCATTGATCCACACAAGGATCACTCTAGAACCTGTTCTTTAACCAAGAACTCGGGTCACACTAAGTCGAGCTTTCAGCCTGATATACTCTATGTGTGATACATAGAGAATGTCGAACATCATTTTCTATCACTGAAAAAGCCAAGATAAACTTAATATTTTACCTAGTCATACAAGTAAGAACCTCTTTCTTCACTTGTCCTATTCTGAAACACTTCAGAATCCTGACGTAGGAAATACTCCGACTTAATGTTATTAAGCCCCCTCTGATCTATACAATTATAAATCGGATGCCTAATACTCCTAACTTCATTTCATAGAAAATTTAATCACTTAAATAATCCTTTATACTATACTAGAGGATCTGTGTCATTCAATATGTCGTTACATACAGAATCACAAATGACACCTAGCTCCCACTCAAATATGCCTTCCGCATATAAGATCAAGGAAAAGCTACTTAGCTCCCACTCAAATATGCCTTCCGCATATAAGATCAAGGAAAGCTACTTTGCTCCCACTCACTTCTTTGCAAATGTAGGTTTCTTCAACTATTTTGGACAACTCCAAAATCCTTTGATCACATTATCGAAGTGAAGATTCCAGCTCCGATATGCTTACTTCTGCCCATGAATGGACAACCGAAGTTTCCATACATGTTTAGCATCCTCAGGATTACAAACCATTCTTAATTACACTATTAAGAACCATGGTTTTCTCATCCATCTATCAATTTCTCATTCAAAATTATAGTAATTGCTAAACGACCCAGAATAGATTTAGGCTTCGCCACTTGAGACAAACTCTCATGTGGTTTGTCGGAACTGTTTCACGATAAATCGAATCTGCTTAATATCTACTCTCTCATAAAACTCCATATACTATCAACATCCTAGATGCCATCAAGAAGATCTCCCAAGTCAATACCTGGTAATCGTATATGGATTTTATTTCGGATCACAAATGACTCATAGCCATTTCTCGGACTTAGGTTCACCATCTCTTCTTCGTAGTTCGTAGG
The DNA here is from genome assembly GCA_026929855.1 of Poa annua. Classification (NCBI taxonomy): domain Eukaryota; kingdom Viridiplantae; phylum Streptophyta; class Magnoliopsida; order Poales; family Poaceae; genus Poa; species Poa annua. The sequence goes on along the minus strand of CM049427.1, from coordinate 217,450,431 downwards.
TCTATCATATTCCATTAATATGACCTTCATCACAAGATTGTCGTAACACACAGTGTGGAACACAACCTCGTATGCCTACGCTTTTAGTATGAGCTCAGAACATCATGATCTTGTGGAGCCTGACACCGAACACACTTTCGGTTGAGCCACTCTGATGTCTGGAGAAGAAATTCACCAACTTCGTCTTGCTCTACTTTCTTTCTCACTTATACCCTCGGACAAGAAACTATTTCTTTCGCAAGGTATATCCCGGCAAAGATTTTGCCTATGTCGTGAGACATGTACCCAACTAACTCTTTAGGTAGGGTATACTACAAAGATTAATCCATTTTAGGTTCGATTACATCAAAACACTAAATTGCTGAAACGACAATCCAGGCTCAAAAGCCATGCCATCACTCGTATGGTATTGTCTCCATGGATTCAAATGGTTTCCCTATTTTCTAACGTGAGTGTTTACGTTTCTACCATATGACTCTAATGATCACAATGATTCGGTAAGAGATTTATTTTACGACACACTATCCGATAGGGTGCAATTACGACGTCCTAACACACCATAACACTATGGTGTTCCATGCGACGTAATTTGTGGAACTCTTCTCACAAGTCTTCCAATGATGTGCCAACTAACTCAAATCTTTATTCCTCGATATGCATCGCGGGAATTTGATTTTCTTGTTAAGTTTATTTCCTTCTTAATTCTGGACTTGTTTGATTGAATCAAAATTTTCAGGCCAACATTCCCCGAGTGGATATCCATATATCTATTCGAATGTTCATGAAGTCTATGAAATAAATACTTCCACTACACGTTAAAGTACTTCATTGATTCACATACACCCATATGCATGATTCTCAACAAGCTATACTCAAAACGTTCAGTGAAGTTCACGAAATAAAGGTCTCCACTACCCGTCAATTACTTTATTGAACCACATACATCTCCATGTATGACTATCAATAAGTTATATGCCCGTTTTCCGAAAACGGTGTCACAGTTATTTTGCAAGTGTCAAAAGATCAAATCTTAGGACTTGTAGGTCCATCCAGTGTGGAGCTAATGCATATAACATTGACATGACTAAACGGTAGTGCCACACATATGTGGTGTCTTTATTAAGTTTGTATCCTTTGGCATTAATATTATGAATGTGGGAGCTTCTACCATCTAAATTCAAATCGGCATATGATCATTACTTCATAAATATAGGACACCAATTTGTCACTATCATGTATGAACAAGTGTCTCGCTAGAGGAGACACACTCGTAACGATCATACCAACACCCGATCATAAAGAATTTATTCAAATGGTGGATCTAGAGGGAGAGTGTCTATGGCCGTCACAACAACTTGACTGCCATTATCAACACGCAATGTCGCCTCATCCTTTCAAGATACTCAAGCAGTAAACCTGGTTTTTCACAAAACATGACTAGTTCAGGACTCAGTCACTACTACGAGCACTTGCTTAGCTAAAACATTCATAACATGTATATCATATATACACCATCATCATTGATGACTTCCGGCGATCTGTTTCATCTTCTTGATACTTCCACCGTAATCAAGAACCATGAAGGTGAATGATTCCCCTTGCATGACATAGTCTATGACAGAGGATTTGCACTTGGCAACGATGTCTGTCATCCAGTGATTGAGCTGAGCGAGGTGTCTCAATGTTCATTAAGTATGAACATACGTCATTAAGTATGACCGCCATGTGCTCCCTCAATGTGTGTATTCTCTTCCATCTTGGTTGAGAAGACAATCAGTCAACGTACTGATAAACTTCATCAACCCAACTATAGAGGTACCCCGAGTTAGCGACCATATGTTCGCGATCCAATAACTCGTACCCGCCGTTGGTTCTCTATGGCAGAGATCATAGCATACACTGGACTATGATGATATCATCCGCACAAAATCCGATAATCCAAATTATCTTTTGTTAGCGGAATCTCCAGGTTTATCTCCTAGCGGGTATTGTAACACAAAGAGCTAACGGTTTAAACAAGGAGTATCCTCAAGCTAAAGTATAAAACTATGAAGTTTGGACCCAATCTTTTAAGTTTCTCAATCGCAGGAATGAGCCTAATTTGGAAAGATGCTATCACAATGGTTAATATCTACAAAGGTTTGCAAAACAGACTCTGTTCATTATATTCCGAGTTCTAGTATTTTAGAAAATAACTATCCGAACTCCCACTCAAACGAACATCCCTCCTGGTCGTTTAATCGATTACACGACCCCCTTCCATTGCACCACCCCTCATCATCAGAGCCGGCGGCACAACTTCAAGAGTAGACAATTGTCCGCCACACCAATTTTGTGACTCGTGCTCGACCTTTCGGTCTCCCTGTTCCGAGCCAATATTTATGAATATGCTAGGCTCGCCACCAAAAACCTCCACGCTGACGCTTGTGCAACATGGCTTACACCCACCGTATGCGAACGAAGATATGTCTGACACCCGATCATCACGGCCTGCCTCATAACGTAGAACTTTCTTGGTGGTGCGCGTTGGAGGGAGAACACTAGTGGTATTTTGAAGGGATCATCTTATATAACTACCGCCGTGTAACTAATGTATACTATACACACAATCACACAATATAAGATGCACACAAAACATCAAATGTAATGCAATGTGATATAGTCCATTGCGCCATAGTCTTCTTGGCGCCCGCAGTTTATAAACAATTTAATAAACCTACCTTGACCATATCACATAGCCCCTGCAAAATAAAGTTAGACGCTTCTACTTTATCTTTTGCATATTTTACGTGGCTCGGGGCTTTCGTAAATAGAACCGCTTCATACCTACGAACCTTATGACCACAACAACGATCCAATAATTGCATGTTTAAGCATCCCTTTCGGGCCCTCCATTGAAAATGCAAAGCCAACTAAAGAGAGAGAAACAGGCACCCGCCAGCCACATATACGGTACAAGCCGTATGTCAGTAGTGGAACCAGTCTCGCGTAAGCGTACACGTAAAGTCGGTCCGGGCCGCTTCATCAACTCGATGCCGCTGGAATCACAAGTGCACGCTAGAGGGTAGCAAATAACAGGAACGGTGCCCCCGTGCAGAACACGGGTTCTAACAGCGTACAACTATATCTACGATAGATCGGCTCTGATACCACTGAAGGGGATCGTGTGCAGAAAACAAAAAATTTCCTAGCAACGATATCCTTAAACTAGCCAAGATCTACACTATGCAGATATAGAAGTACGGCGGAGATCGGAATACATACCCTCGTAGACCGAATAGCGGGGATTACGCTCCCGCACAAGCGTTGACGACGAAGACGACGTAGCCGACCTCTAGGTCGCGGAGAACTCGGCGCGACGAAGACGACGAAGATGACCCCGAGGTCGGGTGGAGGAAGTAGGCCTCCGAGTACCGCTAGCGCAGCACCTCGCAGGGCGTCACACACATACGGTGGAGACGACGGCCTCCGAAGCTCCAGTCCAGGACGAGCAGCGGAAGACTTGGACCGGAACACCAGCAGCGCGGCAGCGGGCTATGGTGGAAGAGATCCCCCTCCTCTACTCGGCGCGGCTCCGACAAGGGAACCACGAGATCGAGAGAGAAATTGTGAATTAATTGGTGAATTAAAAGGCCAGGGGTGCCCCTTCTTATATAGGCTCCCAGGGGGAGCCAACCTTGCCAGCCAGGCAATGTGGGACTATCCCACATGCCTGGTTTGGCCAAGGCTGGTGCGCCGGCCCTAGGTGGGCCCCATTTGGCCCACCTAGGCCGGCCAAGCCTCCCCCACAAAATGCCCTTGAGGGTTCCCCCCCCCCCCCCATGGGCCTTCTTTCGACCAGAAGGCCCATTTAGGGAAATCAGCCTACATAAATTCGAAAATAAATATATAAAATCATAATTGCATATTAATTACACTAATTAATATCAAACATAATATATATAATTTTTCCTAGCTCCGAAAACTCTTTCGGCGCTGCCCGATCTCCATCGGACCCCTCCCGGACGTTCCCGGTGATCTCTTTCCTTTCCGGTTGTCTTGTCGAAACCCCTTAAGTGTGTTACCCTAGCGGTTCGATATAATATCAGGTATGATCAAGACTCCTCAATGATCAACGACTAACTCGTAGGCCTGGACCCCATGAATTAACCCCTGAGATATAACGAATGACTTTCATCTATCAAACCTGGACGTATAGTCTTAAACCCTTTGTCATGGCGATACTTAGCGTGTCCGAGCATCATTCTCAGATATCTCCATACCTAGCATGATCTCGTTACCGACATCGCTATCTTCTACTCGTCCGTGATATTACATGATAAGCACAATTCCTCGTTGTGGTGAGACCGACGGCAATGCCGTCGGCACTGTATCAGCACAATTTCCTCTCTGTGGCGAGGCCGACGGCAGCATTTACGACCGAGGCACCAGACACGCCCAGTACCTAACGCGTGTTGCGTGAGGCCGACGGCATGGCCGTCGGCAGGGTGGACGGCTAACGTCAGTCGCCGACCGTCCGTCAGATACGTGCACCGAGGGCAAACGTACGCCGACGGCCGCACAAATACCGTCGGTCTACAGATGTACGCCGACGGCCGTAGCGACACTGACGGCAACGGAGCTACGCCGATGGATTGGGCGCCGACGGTGGCCGTCGGCACACGTTGACATCGAGAGTCCCCGCGATGAGGCATACGACGAATGTCGTCGGCGTGCCCGGTGAGTCTTGTAGTGTATCACGGTCAGTCATGTGCCTCCCCCCTTCTCTAGTCCCCAACTCTACAAGACAACATGCCTCTAGGCTGCAGCTTCCATCCTAGGCTCCTAGCCTTGCCGAACCAGCAGGTCTTCTTGGCCAGGGAAGGGGAACAAAGGTTCAAGAGACTTCGCTCGCTCGTGGAATGGGGAAATTGGGGGAATCCCGGGGGCTGAAAATTATTAGAAAAAGGCTTTCCTTTACCAAGGGAATCCAACGGACCGTATCGTGATGACAAGTGTCAGTTTCTCTCTTTACGCGGCTCCCGTGGGTGTTTAAATACGTGAAAGTGGGAGCATGAGAGAGTTTTGGTGGGATTTCTCCTTCTCCATGTGAGTGTTATATGTGTATTTATTTGAGATTCGTTTTTAGAAAATGAAATATCTTGAGAACCGTTTATCGAAATTATGAACTGTTTTCACTTATAAGCTCCTCGCTTCAAGATCTTCAAACCTAGATCCTATGTTAATAGGTTTTGATGATTTTCTTTTGTACTTTTGGTTATATATCGTTATACAACATGTGTTATGTAGTTGTATGACCAGATTTATACAAACTTGTGTAGTTGTACAACCTAGTATGTACAACTGTGTATGCGTAGTTGTACAACATCTGTCTATCTAGTTATATAACTTGTGTTTGTATAAAATGTGTCTGTCTAATTGTACAACATGTGTGTTATACACTATACTTCTAGTTTTAATAGTTCGTACAATCAGGCATGCATCAGGCATGCGTACAGGGCTAGGTCCTAGCCACGAGGGCCTCGTACGCGAGCCGGCCGGTCATGCTTCGCGTACATCGCTCAATCTTTTTTGAGAAACATCGTTCAATCGATCAGCTCCTTTGCGCCGCGAGTCAGCTTCCTTCACGCGTGGTTCGCCTACCATCGCTGCGATCGATCACCTGCCTTTACGCGACTTGTAAGAGTCCGTCGCGTTCGCGCGTCGCGCGCGAGTAAGTCTGCTCAGCCACCACGTACCATGCTCCTGTCCGGTGGACATGGACCCTTTTCGAAGGAAAGCCTCTAAATAGTCACTAGCTTAATGTCGGTGCGTTGTAACGGGATAACAACAAATTTCGACCCTCATAAGTGATTGCTTATTTATTTTGTGTTGTCTTGCTAAATGTTATGTGGTTACTTGTCTTACTTTCCCTCTTCTTTCTCCTTTACATATGTATCCCCACTCTGTCGTTCTTGCATTATTTAGTTGTGCAAATCCATACGGCGAAGCGAAGCGCGGAGTGGCAGAAACCAAATATATGTCCTACTTTTATCTTCCATACAACCCATAGCCTTCTGAACAGTTAAACTACATAAAATTAATGGTTTCATAGTAATTGTGTGAAGCATGTAATTTTAAAGCTCTTGTGTAATGAAGCATCTTTGTCATTCTTTTAGCAAAGACATGATAGTATTTCATAACGTGTTTTTAGTAAAGGAAAACTCACGTTTTTTGTTACGTCATATAAACATGATGTATATCTCACTTATGTCGTCCATCTAAATATCCCTCTTTGGTCCTTCCGTCCTTGTGTTTCATCAGCTTTTCCTAATTTTGATGATTCTCTGATCAATGAACCTAGTGAAAATAATTTTAACCCATATTTAGCAACAGCTAAAAAATGGGGAGGAGACAATGGGACATCATACAGAAATATTCTAATGGTTTCACATTAATTGTGTGAATGATGTAACCTTGGTATTCTCGTACACATCAAACATAATTGTCAAGCTTCGGGGAAATGCATAATATTATTTTCACAAAATGTTTTTCTAGCAAAGGCATGCTTACAATTTTGGCTGCATTACAAAAAGTGTCATCGTTATCCCAAGCCTAAGATGAGGCACACATTGATGCGGAATAAGGTGTCCCATTTTCAAAGATGCAACTGAATTCGAGAACGAACATGATAGTTGGAGATGACGAGTTTTGCATTTTTCGAGTACAATGATCAATCCATGTTCATATTATTCAGATCAGGAAGGTTGATTTATTACCATCTATAGGCACGACAAATACATCCTTTCTTCTGCAAGGATTTCAGACTATACTATGTTACACGTATACTTTATGCTCATCTGTGTACTCTGGGACATTGGGGCTTCTCCAGTAGTGGTCATGCCCTGGGGTTCAGTTCGAGCGGCGAGCTACCATTGGCGTCACACAGCATTGTCGCCGTCGTGGCCAGCTTCTGCTCCCACTGATATGCTTCATCAGAGATGAAACTGAAACCTCAAAACATGCACAACGCCAGAAAACAATCCAAGGAGAAACGAAGACAAGGCTATGTATGGCATAGGGAGGGACTCACATGAGCCTGATGCTGAGAGAGCTAGCAGCCATCACGGCCAGAAGCGACGACGATATAGAGGGCTTCGCTGTCGGTGGCATGACGGAGTTGTCTTTGGGCATGGGGTTGCTGTTCCCGGGTCAGCCAACAACTTCTCCCACGGCGGGGACGGTGGCAAGCTGAACTGCATGGCACCGTTGGAAGTGGTTCATCTCAGTTATTTCATAGTAGTATTAGCTAGCAGGTTCCTGGAGGCATATTTGGTTGAGAACTCGTACTGGTCCATGCACCTCTGTGGCTTGGGCAGGGCTGGAGGAAAACGGGACGTGAGGACCCAACAACGTAGCTCTGAGGAGGAGTAGGAGGGTGCGAGGGTGGTGAAGACCCGCGCCGCCGCTGAATGGTTTAGGGCCGCAGTCACCTCCGTGCCGAGGTAGGCGACGCGGGAGGTCCGCGCTAGCTTGCCGGAGGAGGAGGAGTAGGGTGCAAAGACGGTGACCGGCAAAGCTGCAGTTTGTGGGTGGGGATTCGGCGGCCGGGGATTCCGTTCCTACGGAGGCGTCGTGATGGGAGATCAACAAAGTGGCGACGAGGAAGAACGAACCGAGTGGCGTCCAGGACGGGCCATGTTTGCCCGAGGGAATACAACAGGGTGCCAGTGAGGTGAGGATCAGCGGTGACGCAGAGGCTGGGTCATGACCTGTCGGTGGCGACGGACATGGTTGGGTAGGCCTCCGTGCTACTGCTCTTGCTCGTGACGTCGGATCCGCACAGTGGAGCATTGAGGCAGCTGAGTTGGACACGGTAACGACTGGATCAGGCAGTGGGTGAGAGGAGGCGGTGGAGTAAGGGTGGGCATAAAAACCGAAGACCGAAAACCGAAACCGAAAAGACCGAGACCGAAACCGAAAAGACCGAGACCAAAAAGATTGATAGAAATTTGGGTAGCAAATTAGAAAAGACCGAAATTATATCAGAAATTTGGTCATCACTTACAGATAACCCGAATAGACCGAACGACCGATTTTATTTTATTTTGATAGAATTACATACTATAGCATCCAAATTTATGTGCCAGACTAGTTTATGTACATATATTCTATAGTCCCAACTACGGAACCAAGCATACTATATAGTCTCTATGCCTAACAACCGAGTATCCTAGCCCCGTGTAACGTAGATTCTTCGTGCGTGAGAGACCAGTCGATCGCTTCCCACTCTCCCATTACCAGGCGTCGATTCCTCTTCTTGCGCACTAGATTTTGGTCTATTTGGTCATGACCGAAGACTGAACCGAATAGACCGAAGACCGAATAACAGAAAACCGGAAAGACCGAATTTATTACGGGTAATATTTTCTAGATGACCGAAATTCTTAAAGACCGAACCGAACTAACCAAAAAGACCGAACGCCCACCCTTACGCTGGAGGAGGAGGTCTTGGGGATCGAGGGCGCGGCTTGCGGTGCGGGTGTGGCTTTTTTTTTTTTTGAGAATTCGTGCGGGTGTGGCTGCTAGGGGAAGGGAGAGGAGGCATCTTTGTTGGGCTCGGCCCATTTAGTCCCTCGCGAAGTTGAGGGTAGAGAAGCGGGAGCGGGGCGACATACCAAAATGTTGGACGAAATCGGAGGGAGGGAAGGAGGAACCAAATTTTTTATTTTAGATAGTATAAAAGATACCCCGGGAGCTCCTAGTTATTGCGTTAGGCGGAGTTAAGGCCGCAACGCGCAGGACGCGGACGCTTATGGCCCGGCCTGTTTTCTGTTTCAAAGCAACGTGAGGAAGGGAGCGTCTAGTCTGCTACGTTTTTAAATTTTCTGTTACATTTTCGTATTTAAAAATGTATTTGAATGTTCAAAAATTCTGTTATGTTTGCATTTGAACATTTGACACAGATTTCGAATTTAAATCATTTTTTAATGTGAACATTTTTTTAGATTTAATAAAAGTGAATAGAAAATTTCTATAAACGAAAATTATTTTTGAACAGTTTTAACGTGAATTGTTTTCGTTTTTACAAATATGCTAAAATTTGGAACTTTTTCTGAAAAGTGAAAAAATGGTATTTGAAAAAAAAATTGAGCAATTTTTTAAAAGTGCACAGAAAAGTCTATGAACGAAAATTATTTTAAACAATTTTAAAATTGAAAAATAGGTATTTGACGGAAATTAGTTTTGTATAGGTTTTTGTTTGAACATTTTTAAATAAAAAAGGTGAACATTTTTCAAATATAAAGACATAGCCAAATTTGAAAATCTTTTTGAAAACTAAACAATTTTTAATTTTGAACAAATTTATATTTTGAACATTTTTAAATTTTAACCATTTTTAATATATCCACAAAAAACAGAAAAGATAAAAAGAAAAGGAAACTAAGAAGAAAAAAGAAACAGCCAAAAAATAAAAACAAAAACAAACAAAAAAAGAAAAAAAACAAAGCGACGAATCTAACTGGACAAGCATTTATTGGGCCGGCCCGTTCCGTCCAGGGGGTGCGCGGAGGCGGCTTGTCGCCACAGTACACAACAACTAGGTTTCGCGGGGAACGATACAGACGATATCGATGTATACCTTCATATCTTTTGTCACGGGCTTGGCCCATTGACAATTTCAACTAGCGGGTACTCCATCTATTTTGAATTAATTGAATCAGATTTAGTACAATTTACACTAAATCTGAGTCAATTAATTTAAAACGGGGGAGTATATTTCAGGTTTTCTTGGGTATATACCACGTTTTGCTTTTTATTTGAGCTAGCAACTAGAGATTCGGTTGCTCTGTAAGGGGCTCAGTTTCCTTTTATCTGGACGGGACTCACTTGGTCTCTGGTATATATACAAGTAGTACTTTGTTCTATCTACGTCAGGATCTTGTCAGTTTGTCTTTTTCTATTTCACGTATATATTTTTCCGGTGTATTTCTCTTTCTTTGCATTTTCTTTAATTTTTTCTTCGTTGAATTCCTTTATGTTCTATTATTATTGTTCCTTTCTCTAATTCTAACTTTTTCTCGTGTATTTATTTTTTGGTGTGATATAAATTTGGTTCCATCAATAATAACATTTTGTTCCAGGGAGTCTACATTTTTGTTCTAAAAGTATTCAAGATTTCTGTTCTGAAAGTGTATAGGAGTAGTTCGTTTGACGGGGTTCAACTATATCGTTCCATTGTACTTGTGTTTTGTTCCACTAGTTTCTTGGCGTTATATTTTTTGGCGTAATTGTAGGGTGATCTGTTCCTAGTTATACAATTTTGTTGTTCCCCGTGTTATCCCAACTTGTTCCTCAGACGTAATGGTTTGTTCCTCGTGTAGATTCGGTTGGTTCCTTATCTTTATAATTTTTGGCTTAACTAAATGATTATTTTCCTTGTAATCTAATTTTTTGTTCTCCGTGTAAACTTGTTTGTTCTTTGGATTCTATAGTTTTATTCCTTCATTATTCCTTGGTGTTACAATTTTCAGCGTAACCGTAGGCTGATTTGTTCCTTTCATATAATTTATCTTCGTCGTGTAATCCCAACTTGTTCCTCGGACCTACAGATTTGTTCATCGTTTAGATTCAGTAGTTTTTTGGCGTTATACTTTATCTTCATTGTAGTTTATATTCAAACCTACAGATTTTTTACATGTCATCTATGTTTTTTATTCCCCATGTAAAGGCACTTGTTTCCCGGACTTTACAGTTTGTTTCTCGTGTAGACTGAATTTGTTCCTTGGCCTTAATTTATTTGGCGTAACTATAGGTTGATTTGTTCCTTGTTATATAATTTTTTGTTCCCCGTGGAAGCTCAAATTGTTTCTCGGACCTAGAGGTTTGTACATCGTTTAGATCAAGTTTGTTATTCCTCATACCTACACTTTTGAGTATAATATTTGGCCTAACTATAGTGTATAAGGAAAGAATACATAAGGATGGGAAGTATCCGCTTTATGTTCCTCATCATCTACTTTGTTGTTCCCCATGTAAGCGCATTTGTTCCTTGGGCACTACAGTTTTGTTCCTCACGTAGACTCAACTTGTTGTTGGAATTATAATTTTTGACGTCACTGTAGGGTAGTATATTCCTTGCTATATAGTTTTTTCTTCCTAGTGTATGCCCAACTTGTTTCTCGGACCTATAGTTTTGTTCGTCGTGGAGAGCCTGTTTGTTTCTTGGTGTTATAAATTTAGGCCTAACTATAGTGTGATTTTGTTCTGCAGCATCTAGATTTTTGTTCCCTATTAGCACAGCTGGTCCTCAAACCCTAAAGTTTTGATGTGCATATAGATTCAATTTGGTCAATATTTTTGCCTAACTCAAAACATTTTAAGCCCCATGTATTGTTTCTAATTTAAAAATCAATATAAAATGAAATGAAACAAACATACCATGATAAGAAAAGGGGGGCAAACAAAAAATGGAAAAGGGAAAATAATAAGGTATCATGTCATTTTGAACCCTATACTTGAGTTTATAATGTTCACAGCGTATTTCGAGACTTTTCTGACCATCAGTTAATTTGATAACATATTATGGGCCATAAAAATTTATGCTAATCGAAACTGTTTCGAATACAAATTTAATATAGATTATTTTGTCAAAGAACTGACATTTGTTGGTCATATTGACAGAGTTGTCGGAACAGAGTGTGCAAGGTTTGCTAATTAACTCCGTTTATACAATCGAGCAGCTAATGGTACGCACAAGTATATTTAAATAAATAGAAAATGTGCATGATTGAGGTTGAGATCTCATCATGGAAAGCATGTCTGCAGCAAACGCATCCAACAACTGATTCGTCTCGCTTAATGCGCATATTTCCCTTTCTTTAAGCATCGGAGAAAGGATAGGAGGTCGCATTCGCGCATGTCCTGGCGATCGGGGCTTTTCGGTTGTGTGATGTGCTCTTCCTCACCCGCGAGTTGATGCGCCCACGTCGTCGGCCGCTTTGCCTATATACCACACCACACAACATCACCGCCTGTGCACTCGTCGGCCTCTCAAGTCTCATCCACCTTCGTATACGAACACCAATCGACACACGTCGAGGAGCAGAAGGATTCCATGATCGCTATTGCCGGCGCCGTGGTCGCCGGTGCGGCAGCCGCTGCCGCTGCAGCAGCGACAGCTGGGATTCTTGCCTTGGCGTGGTCGCACGGCGACAGGCAGGAAGGCGCCACGTGCGCTGTGGCGGCGCCGGCGTCAGCGCAGGAGTGCGCGGTGTGCCTGTCGGAGCTAGCCGGAGTGGCGGGGTGCTCCGGCGACTCTGAGCCATCACCGGTGCCGGTACGGAGGCTGCCGGGGTGCGGGCATGGATTCCACGAGGAATGCATCGGCAGATGGCTGTTGCTGCGCCCCGAGTGCCCGCTCTGCCGCCGCCCTATGCCGGCCGAGGTCGCTGCGGATGGTTTCCCAGCCACGGTGCCTGCAGCGATGCTGACGGAGACGTCGCCTGCATGGTCGCGGCCGGCGAGGATTGCGTGCGCCTTCGGTGAAGGGAGGGTGGTGTGGACACGTAGTCCGCCAGATGGTGTGAGAGTTAGCTGACCGAGCATGGGGCTTTAACTAGTCCACGCACAAGAAAGAGGAAGGAAACGCTTCAAGAATACACATTACCCTCGTTTTTTGTTTGTTTTGAACTTAAGCCTGGACCCTGGTGGCACTCTATTATTGATTGAACAGAGTTATGTTTTAAAGGGGATTGAACAGAGTTAAATCAGGCAAAATACGTGTACCTTCTCGGATCAATCTTCTATGCCCTCCATCTCGGATAGTGTGCTTTCTTATACTACTTCTAGCTTGTCCAGTCCGCTGACGAGTAGAGTGGGTTGGGGCTGTGCGTCCTTCTGGGCTTTGGGTCAGCTGCAAGTGGAATTGGACGCCCACAGTGCCGTCAGCCCAAGCCCATTATACTCCTTTAGTGAACCCCCACGGCAAGTAACACATAGAATAATTTTCGCACCATATCCGATTTCGAAACCATTTTCAACTATCCATATCCGGTTTTAAGGAATCCAGTAAATAAGGATATCCGATTCCGAACTTAAGCCCCGGATATGGTATATGATATGTATGTAAATAGCCTAAAATATGGATTATCCGATATTTAAATAGGACTATCCGATTGTTTAAATCTGAATAGTCCAATTTTCTACGAAATGTCTAGTCTAATATAGCATAATTTACAACTAGTAAGTTATCGAGTTCTTTAGTAGAACAACATCTCACTTAAATAGTCATTCTAAAGACTATGAATTACAAGTTTGTTAGTTATTAGGTTATGGAACAATTATTTTTATATGTATGGTTTGACAATTTAGTTGCACATGTATCTATCCGATTAATTTTGTTACATCTCCGAATCCGCTCCGTTTCTGCCTCCGTATACGCCATCACGGATATCCGCATCCGAATCCGTATCCGGTTATTATCCGATCCACTCCGAATCCGATAAAAAATTATGGTAAAATATATGGTAAAGAAAAAATTCGATCCGTTTACACCCCTACGGGCAAGGACAGGATCGTGAAGGCCCTGACGGCGTGCTCGCTACCGCTGCTACCGCGCCGCTTGTGACCTGCCTGCCTCCATGGCGACGGCTGCGGGAACCATACCCGGTGGAACTACCCCGCGTTCGCCGCTCCATACCCCCGTTCTCCCCCTCCGCTCCCCTTCTACAGCTCCGTCACCACTTCCCCACTCCACATCCCCCTTCAGCGTCGGCATCACTGGTGATTTGGGACAAGATCCGGTGGACGGCGAGGTGGTCAAGTCACCGGCTTCGTCCAAGAAGATGCGGATGAAGGTAATCCCCCTCCCCTCTCTGCGCTCTTGCCCCCTTTTTCGTCATGGATTAGAGCGTAGCATGGGCTTCTCAATCTATCTTATGGCGTCAAGTATCGCTTGAATAGGCAACGGAAATCAGTGGCCTGCAAGTATAATGGTATCCAGTTATCAGCAATGAATAAATATGTAGTAGTCCTTATAGCATGGATTATTTGTTGCTGCTGGTCAACAAGGTCCAGGCTGCTTACAACATTGAAGTGGTTTCAGTATTTCCATAGCATAGGTGTACCAAGTTTTCTCGGGTTTTACTCTCTGCAAGCCAAGACGATCCTTTGATCAGCGCAATGTAATGATACACAAACTGAGATTAATAATTATTACAGGGAAAATGCGGTGGACCGTGGATAGATTCAGTTCGGTGACCTACGGATGAACATAATTATTTGTCATGGTCCACAGGTTGCAAGCACAAAATCACAGCCCGTGATGTGCTGGTTGTTCCCGCTTCATCTGTTGCCTCTAATCTGCGTTTAGCATATGTGGAAGGGTAGTAACTGATCATAGACGTAGCCTAGCAGCTGAAACCGTCGAAGCATTGATGTGTTTGGAAGATTGGATTAGACACACTTTTTTTCGAAAGATCCAGCAATTGCTGGCTTTTCTATTAAGTAGTAGGTAGAATATATACAAATTGGCATAGAAGCCAAGGAATAATTAAAAAGAAGTTTAGAGAAATAAAAAGAGGCCTAGGAAAGCCCAAAAGAAGGGGGCTCAAGGTGGTTCCCAGATCAAGCGGCCCAGCTTCTTTGCACCGGTATTGACCCACTCTTTTGCCTCTTCTTGTAGCGAGTTTAGTAGCCATCGGAGATTGGAGGCCTTATTTTTGAATACAGGCAGTTTTGCTCCCGCCATAGTCCCCAGTAGACAAGGATCAGCAGTGATCTAATCCCTTCCATCTGATCTGCATTGGCCGTGGTGGAGACCGTATCCCAGACCTGCTCAATGGAGTTGCATTTGCGCCAACCATGCGGGTTTGCTGCGGCGCAATTTCTCCAGGAAGCGATAGACATCCACAGAAGCTTCGCAAACGGGCACTCGAAGAACAGATGCATCGCCGTCTCCGGGTTCCTGACGCAGAAGGGGCAGAAATAGTTGTTTGGCCACCCTCGTTGCATCAGCCGATCAGCACACCAAAGACGATTTTGGAGTAGCAACCAAGCGAAAAAACGGCACTTGGGAGGAGCCCAGACCGCCCAAACTCTCTCCGGCATCGCACTGCGAATCTGCCCCTCGTACTGCATCCTGTAGGCCGACTTGGCCGTGTACGCGCCGTCCTCCGAGAGCAACCAGACGATGGTGTCAGGCTCTCCCCTAGAGAGATGCACATCTGTAGCGCCAATTTCCCGCCAAAGAAGGATGAACTCTTCTAGAATCAGATGTTGCGGCACACGTCGGAGATCAAGCACCCACCTGTTCCCGCTAAGGGCAGTTGCCACTAATCTCCGCTTCCCCTGCAATGCTTGTAGAGGTTTGGGAAACGTGATCGCAGGGTGGTGTCACCAAGCCATCTGGACTGCCAAAAACTGGCCGTCTCCCCGTTGCCAAGGTGTAACCTTGTCGCGGCCGCGAACAACTCATGGTCCCAATCATCGCACGACACCTCCATGCTCACCCATGGCATGTCCGGGTGTTGCCAGCGCTGCCATAGCCATCGCAGACGTAGAGCACGAGCGAAGGCGTCTAGGTTTAGAAGCCCCAAGCCACCGTAGTCCTTTGGCGAGCAGACCAGATTCCAGCGCACCTTGCACTTCCCGCCGGCGGATTCTTGCTCCTCGATGCCCAAGAGGAAACGGCGCCTGATTTTGTCCAGGAGCTTAATTAGTTTCCGTGGCACCCGCAGCGTGGTCAGCGTGAAGATTGATAGCGCGTCCAGCACCGAGGCGGTTAGCGCCGACGACCAGCACAGTTGAGGAAGCCGCTCTTCCATGCTGCGAGCTTGCCGTAAGCTCGGTCGAGGATGTGCTGAAGGTGGATCAGGCGCAGCCGCCCCAGCGCGAGGGGAAGGCCGAGATACTTGAGCGGGAAGGTCGCACGCTCCCCTTCAAAACCTAGAAGAAGCGCATCAAGATCGATATCCTCGCAGCGGATTTGGGCGATCGCGCACTTGGAGGGGTTGATGACGAGCCCACTGGCTCTGCCGAAGTGATCGATAATGGATAGCAGGCGGGTGATCTCCTGCCTGTCAGGGTTGGCAAAGAGTATTGCATCATTGGCGTAGAGGCTGACGCGAATCGAGGCCTCAGGGACAGGTAGAGGTGCAAGCATCCCCAGCTCCGTAGCGCGCTCGATGAGGAGATGCAGGGGGTCGATCGCAATGTCAAAGAGTAACAGGGACAGGGGGTCGCCCTGTCGCAGGCCGCGGCGGTGTCTAATGAGCGGCCCTGTCGTACCGTTCAGCAGGACCTTGGAGGAGGACGTCGAGAATAGCAATGCGATCCAGTCTCTCCACCGTGGCGGGAAACCGAGCCGCTGCATGAGCTCCAAGAGGAACTCCCAGGACACGGAGTCGAAAGCCCGCGCGAAGTCGAGCTTGACGAGCAGCGTGGGCCTCTTCCTCCGATGGAAAGTGCGTGCAAGGTTGCGCACATATAGGAAGTTCTCGTGGATGCTCCTAGTCTGTATGAATGCACTCTGGGCCTCCGACACAATCTCACCCATCAAGGGAGCAAGGCGTCGTGCAAGAATTTTTGAAACTAGCTTCGCGAAGGAGTGAATCAAGCTGATCGGCCTGAAGTCGCTAACTGTTGTTGCAGGCGTCCGCTTGGGGATCAAGCAGATCGTTGCCTTGTTGAGTAGGGCGAAGTTTCCACTAGCTAGATGATAAAAATGATCCAACGTAGGGAGTACATCTTCGCTGATGATCTGCCAACAGTGCCGGTAGAAAGCACCGGTGAAACCATCGGGGCCTGGCGCCTTCTCCGTCGGCATAGCCTTAATTGCCTCCCAGACCTCCGTCCTAGTGAAAGGCAAATCAAGGCCGCTGAAATCTAACGTTTGCAGCGGCAGCTGATCCCAGTTGATGGACGCGTCTCGAGTTTTTGCCGTGCCGAGGACCGAATTGAAGTGGTTTTTGAGCAGCTCCTCCTTTTCTTCGTGGGTGGTGTGTACTCCTGTTGCAGATTGCAAGGCATGCACGAAGTTTTTCCTGCGTCTAGATTTCATCTTTTGGTTGAAAAAGCGGGTGTTGGCATCTCCTTCCCGCAACCATGTCTGCCTGGAGGCCCGTCGCTGTCTAGCGCACTCGATTGCAGCAAGCCCCACAATCCTAAGCTTGAGGATCGAGCGGAAATTGAACTCCTCGGTGGTCAGCAGACGGTCCTCCTGGGCCACGTCTAGCTGCCGCACCAACTCCTGCGCGATGTGGAGCTGAAGGCGGGCGTCGCTGAACAGAGCCTTACTCCATGTCCTTAGCGCAGACGCCGTTTTCTGCATCTTCCAGTTGAGACGAGCGAGGGGATCTGTAATGGTTGTCGACGCAGTCCACGCCGTGGCGACCGTGTTGGCGAAGCCGGAGTGCCGCGACCAGAACGCCTCGAAGCGGAACGCAGCTCGCCGCTGCGGCGCAGCGATATCGCTCAACATGAGCGAGCAATGGTCAGAGTGGGCGGTGGACAAGGCCTGCACCGTGCAGGCCCCGAACATCATCTCCCAGTCGTTGTTACAGAAGAAGCGATCTAAGCGAACCAAGGTTGGGTTACATCTTTCGTTGCTCCAGGAAAAGGACCTATTCTGGCAGCGCAGCTCCTTGAGCTCGGATCTGTTGATCGCCGCGTGAAACTGAGCCATCAGTCGACGGTTGACGTTGTTGTTGTTGTTTTTGTCTCTGGCCTCATAGATCAGATTGAAATCGCCCGTGATGAGCCAAGGCTGCGGTGATGCAGCTAGAGGTTTGAGCGCCTCCATCTCGCGAAGGAAATCAATTTTCCCGTCATCCTCCGAAGGACCGTAGACTACCGATAGCCGGAAACTCGTGTTTGTGCGAAGCAAGGTAACCAACGCAGTTGCAGAGAAACGGCGAATGTCGCAGTTCGTCTGTGCCACCACGTCGGAGTCCCAGAAGATAGCTATCCCGCCGCGAGTACCGTCTGCAGGCAAGAAGAAGAAAGACGCACGTTGGGGGCCAGTGATTTCGATCGCCATGGTTGTCGCGATGAGAGACAACTTAGTCTCCTGAATGCATAGGATGTCGGCGTGAGCTGTTGTTGCCATCTGGGAGACAACCTCCCGATGGGCAGGGTAATTCAGGCCGCGAGGGTTCCAGCTAACTATGTTGCAGATTTGTTCACTCATTGGGAAACGAGGTAGACAGCAACAAATTCGGCAGCACAAATGAACTAATGAAGAACTCCACCAAACATACAAGGGGAAGGGGGCAAGCCCAACCAATAACCCAAACAGCTTGCCCCGAAGCTAAGACGAACGAACCACCATCCAAAGAAAAACCTAACTTAAACCGGCCAATGGCCAGCTGCTGCTGAAGACTAATAGATGTGGTACACATATCTAACTAAGTTGCTGCAGCTGTAGCCTCCATCCTCTCGGCCTGAGTGGCCGCACGAAAGATCGCATTCTTGTCGATGCGAGTGAGTAGCGCCAGACTGTCGATGTCAGTGTTACGGATCGGTGTCCGCAGCTGCTTGGCGACGGCGGCAGCTGCCTTCTTGGAGCTAGACTCCGCCTTGTCCAGCACTCCCATCTCCTAAGCGATTCTGACCGAAGCGCGCTGGGCCACAGGGATCGTCGTCGTCATTGCCGCAACACGCGGGCTGCGCCGTGTCGCTGCGGCGCTGTCTGTGTTGCATCCAGGGGGGCGTGGGGATGGCGGTGTCGTGCCCAGGATGGAGGACGGCGCGGCGGAGAAGAGGTCCTGCAGCAGATCGTCTGGCGGGGCACTGCTGTCCGCTAGCTGCAGGGTGTCCACCTGGCTCGTGACGTCGCAGAGACGCGCTGCCTCCTCCAAGGCAGCCGGGTCCTTACCGAGCGGGGATGCGCCGGCACGGGGGTGCAGAGGTGGCTTGTAGAGGAGTTGCTCCAGCCTCGCCGTCGTGTTTTCGGCGGCGTCAGTGTCGAAGGAGAGCGGGTGCAGGCTTGGGGCCGCACAAATGGCCTCAATCTCCATGCTGAGAGGGTCGAACTGCAGCGGCTCCCAAGGCTCCGCCAGCTGATCAATGATCATGCAGTCCACAAGCGGATCTGAGGAAACGTCCGACACTGGGCTTGGCGCGTGGGGATGGGAAGCAGTGCGGACCGGGCTCGCGGTGCGCAACAACCCTAGTTGCGCAGCCCCGTAGACCGCTGCGGCGAGCAGCGGTAGCAGCCCATCCGTGGGGAGGGGCGGCGGCGGCGGTAGGATGACTTGGATGTCGTGTGCACGGTCCTTCCCCGCCGCTGCGGCGCTCCCCCGTTGACGGTGGGGTCCTGCCGGCGAACGGGAGCGGTGACGTTCTCCGTTCAGTCCCGCTGCCGTAGCAGGTAGACGGCCGCGCAGCAGCGACGTGTCCCCCCAGTCCCGCGAGCGCCGGCCTGAAGAGTCTCCATCATCCTCGCGGCGCCGCCCGCAGTTGCGAGCGTCGTTGCAGCCTCCGGGATACCTGCCCCGGCGTGTCTCTTCGCCGTCTGGCCTCTCAAACCCCCAGGTGTACGGCTGAATGCGCGGCATCTGTGGCTCCTCGTCAGAGCTGAAGGTCATGACGCCGCTCTGGCCAGAGGAAGGCGTGCGGCGGTAGGGCTCGTGCCAATCCTCAACCAGATCGAGGTGCATGAGCGCGTCGTAGCGGATGCCGCCGGAGGCGGTGCGACCTGGCGGTCCGGCGGCGAGTGGCCAAGCATCTCCAGGATATGACCCGAGCCCTGCGGGTATACCGTGAAGGCGTGACTGCTGGGGATGTGAGCAAGCTCCCAACACCACACCCAGCAGCTGAAGATCGCCGTGTTCTCCTGGCCGTACGTGCGCTGTCCAGGCGGTCGACGACGACATGCTTGCCCAACACCTCCTGCGCCTCCTCGAGGTTCCATAGCTACAGCGGCATGCGCTCGAGGCAGACGCGAGCGTGGAAGTTGGCCGTTAGGTGGACGCCATGGTCCGCCTCGTGCCAAGGCTTGAGCAGGAAGGTTGCGCCGTCGACGTTGATGCGGCCAAGCCAAACCGCGGCGTCGCGATCCTTGGGGAGGTCGAACCTGACGAAAAAGGCCTCCAGGTGGTGACTGGTGACCCGCAGCGCGTGGCGAGGCAGACACAGCGCGCCCTCGATCGCGTGCCCCATTGAGAAGGGGTTCGCAGTGTGGTTACGGTCCAGCGCATGCAGCACGACGCCCCTTCTGCGGAGGGAGAGCACCTCGTGGTCGATGGCTCGCGTCGACATGATGACGGTGTGCCCCGACGAGGGGCGCCGCGGCGCCGGCATGGCGCGGACCTGGCCCGACATGGCGGCGGACGGTGCTGGAGCCGGGAAGCGAAGCCGCTCTCTAAGCGGCAGCTGCCGCGGCGTAGCCCTAGCTCTCTTGGGGCAGCGCGGCGAGGAGGAGGAGTGTCCCCACTGCCGACACTCAATGCAGAGAACTGGGTCTCTGCAGTCGATGTGGCGATGGCGATGACTGAGGCAGCGAAAACAGAGGCCGCGGAACCTCCTTAAAAAGGCCGCGCGAACCTCCTCGGCTCAACGACGGCTGCCAGCCAGCGACCTTTGAGTAGTAGCCTGCCCCCGGTGCGAGCCGGGGTGCGCCGGAAGCGGAGACGAAGAGCGCCTACCTCCGCGCCTCGAAGAGACAACTTGCCATTCTTGTACATCCTCGGGCGCGGAGATGTTGACCTCAGGAGCGGAGGGATGGACCGCCATGGACTTGAGGCGAGGGCGCAGTACGGACTGCCGGGTCGGGGCGGGGGCGGCGACCGGGCCACCGCGCAGGGGACGGAACGGCTCCTGCATCTCAGGGCCTGGAGCAGTGCACCTGACCTCGCCGGGTCCCAAGGTGCTGCCCCAGACGACGGACCGCCAGATCCAGGCGAGAGCCCCGACTTACCTGCGTAGCAGAGCCCCAAGGAAACACACGGCGACAGAGGGGCGGGAAACGTGGCCGCCACCGCCGGGTGGCAGGCGACGCGAGGGGTGGTAGGGGCGGAGCCGCGGGAGCGCCCCATCCTCATAGTCCCGAAAAGTTTTGAAAGGGTATGTCCAGATCCTTGCGTCTCTTCTTGCGAAAGCAGTAAGGCACATTAGACACACATGTAAGTACCAACTTGAGCGATGCCAACTTGAGCATCTACTTTATTTCCTAAATATATATTGATTTGAGCATCTACTTTATTGACTTGTAGTTTTTGCAGACTCCTAGGCTGGCTGTTATTACACCTGATGTAGTTTTACAAGACTCCTAGGCTGGCTGTCTCTCCAAATTCATGTATATACAGAACTCTAAAGAGAAATTGTCTGGATCCAAACTTGAGTTGCTACAGGCTTCTATATGTTTGCATTGCAAGTATCTTCTGTGACCGAAGAAGTGTTCCATTATTGGTTAGCTATATATTTCAGTGATATTTTGTGTTAAAGGTGTCCCTGGGAGGAATACTTGATGTGTACTGAAGAAGTGTTCAGTTCAATATTCCGGTAGAATTTGCTGAAAGATTTAATGATGCTAGCTTGCTATTTTTGTGATTTGCACATAAAGGACTATCAACTGTTCGCCTTTTATTTTGTCTCTGATAATTATGGCCAAATGGCAGCTGAATGCACTTTGTTGAGTCTGTTTGTGAAAAAGCAATTGTTAAGTTTTTTTACTTTAGTATTAGAGCTAGCTTGAATGTTGTGTAACCTGAATCGCCATATATAATGGAAACTGAGATGTGAGATGACTTGTTGTTCTGATTGAATGATTTTGTACCTGAATGATGGTGTAACTAGAGCTAGCTTGAATGATTATGTAGTACTAGAGCTAGCTTGCTGTGCTGGTTGTCAAATGGCAGCTGAATGCACGTCCGTTTCTGATAAAGGAGCTATAGCTGATCTCTTCCCGCAGTGAATGATTGATTTGGACTGGTAGCGGAAGCCCACTAAGTACATACGACATAAGTGGAATGGTAGCAAAGGCCCAATTAATTCAACCGGGCACAGGTGAGCACTTGGTGGACCGTCGTGAGCGTGTCCACCAACAGGCTGAGCTTTGGGCCTCTGCGTCCTTCTGGGCTTTGGGCTTCTCTGGGCTGGTGGCCCATCTGTGCTAGCAATGCTAACGTATGAAGATTTTATGTTCGCCCTCATTGTGACAAGTGTCTTTTTTACATATTTTGATTTCTTGTTTACATGTTCGCCAAGTATCACTATCAGAGTAAAACTAGTGTTTTCTTCTGGTGCATATGGTGCTCTACAACCTATGTAAGTCAAGCATTGCATATGGTGCTTGACAACCTATGTTGTAAGGGTGTAAAGATGTGTTTGTTTCTGGAATCAACTGGAATGGAACGGAACCGTTCCGCACCTAGAGGTCTTTCTTGTGTTCAGTTGGGACTAGGAATGGAATTAGGTGGTTTCTCATAACGGAATATTCCATGCAGATGCGGAACCAACTCGTCCGGCCAAATCGGCCGGACCGAGTGCAACGGCTCCCATCAACGCTATTCTCTCTCTCTCTCAACTCTCTCACCTCTCTCACATTCCCCGCGAGATGGCCTCCCTCCCCGCCGCCGCATCCTCCTCCCAACGGCAGCACCAGCTAGCCCGCCTCCCCTCCTGCTCTCCGCCTCCCTCGGCTTCTCCACGCCCGTGCAGCGCCTCGACCATCGGCCACGAGCCTGGTGCGAGCGACGGCAACGATCCTGGCGCGAGCGGAGGTCACGGGCGGGCGGACGTGGGCGCGAAGGTCGCCGGATGTCGCCGGGCGCGAGCACGGGCGCGGATGTCGCCGGGCGGGCGACCGCGGTCGTGGAGGTCGCCGGGCGGGTGGCCACGGGCGCGGAGATCGCCGGGCGCGGCCACAGGCGGGCGGCCGCCGGCGCGGCATGGGCGGGCGGGCGCGGAGGTCGCCGGGCGCGGCCATGGGCGGGCGGCCGCGGGCGCGGCCACGGGTGGGCGGGCACGGAGGTCGCCGGGGCAAGCGACGGCCACGAGCGGGCGGCCACGGGCGTGGAGGTCGCCGGGCGCGGCCACGAGCGGGCGGGCGAGGAGGTCGCCGGGGCAAGCGACGGCCACGAGCGGGCGGCCACGGGCGCGGAGATCGCCGGGCATGGCCACGGGCGGGCGGGCGGGCGCGGAGGTCGCCGGGGCAAATTCTGGCGCGAGCGGGCGGCCGGGGGCGCGCAGGTCGCCGGGGCAAGTTCTGGCGCGAGCGGATGTCGCTGGGCGCGGCCACGGGCGGAGGTTGCTGACGAGGTGCTAACTCGACAAGTCACAGGGTTGTGCACCCCGGGTTGATTGATGGGGAGAGAGATGAGTGCAAGTGGTCACGACGGCTGACAAGCAAGGATTTACCCAGGTTCAGGCTCCCGGAGGATAACACCCTACTCCTGCTTGTCTGATTATTGATGCGAGTTGTGGTTACAATGGCGAGATTGCGATCTCGCTAGGGTTTGTGGCCGTAGCTATCAGCGTGTCCTCTGGGACGAGCAACCCTCCTGGCTTTATAGGCAGCCAGGTCTCGGGTGGTTGGTGCCGATGGAAACTACAGATATGGCAGGTTACGCTTCCTAACCGACTTGGACTAGGTTACATGGTACCCCGCGTGGGCCTTCTGTGGGCCTTCCTGTCCTTGGCGCGGCCCAGGTAGCCTTATCGTGGGCTACCCGAAAGGCAGCCCCACGTCAGTAGCCCCCGAGTACTTGGTCGAAGCGCAGAGTCGAGCAAAGGACTCCTTCCTCCTGGACGCGCCATTGGATTGCTTGATCTTGAGCTTGAACTCGATTTCTTCAATCGAACCGGCCGCTCCCGATGGGAGTAACCTTTGCAGTCGAATTACTTTGCCTTCATCTTCTTGCGAAGCTTGCTTCTACTCGGCCTGTTTGGCTTACTTGTGGATAGATTCGGCTGCTCGAGCTTACTCTGTTGCCACTCGAATGATTTCTTCGGGTTCTCAGACCATCAGCCGATCCTACCTTGTTGGTTTCAGCTTTGAAGCTTACTACTCGAATTACCCTGTCGAGTTCCTTCAGTTGATTTTGGAGCCGTTGGCTTGATGACGTCACTGGTGACGATCTGTTGCACGCCTCTGCGCCCGATGGGACGTGACGTGGCGGGCCCCGCTGTCAGAGCTGACCGCGGTCAACAGTTGTCACGTCTGCGAACTGGGCACGAAATTTGCGCGGCATGATGACGACGCCTCGGTTTTCGTGCGTAGTGGACGAAGTGGGCGGCGACGGTTGGTTTCCTCGTGCGACACCTGGACGGCCGGATATGTCTGCTCAGAGCCCTTGTTCTGTGGACGGTTGAGATGAGACTTTTCGAGGCATAAGTACTGCGTTTTGACGCGAGGGACTTCATCTTCTCCAATCGCTCTGTGCTCCCTTTCCTCTGCGCTCTACCATTTTCACCGCCATCCAGAGCTCCCTGCAATCTGTACGTACACCTTGCGCTGCCTCGTGGCACCATGGGCAAGCCGAAGAGCGCCGCTGGCTCCTCCGCCGCCGCCGACGAAGCCGGGCTGATGAAGAAGCCCGACGGCGACTGGCAGAGATCGTCGGTGAAGAAGGCCGAGGTGGAGCTCTTCCGCGCGCAGGGTTTGCTTCCACCTGCTGACCAAGTCCAGGTACGCGTTCCTGGCAAAGAGGTTTTCCCCACTCCCCGCGATGGGGAACGTGTTTGCTTCGCGGATTTCCTTCCGCGGGGCTTCGGGTTCCCCATGCACGATTTTGTGCGCGGTCTCCTGTATGCCTATGGGGTTCAGATCCACGATCTGACCCCCAATGGCGTCTTGAGCATCGTGGGCTTCATCATGCTCTGCGAGTGCTTTCTGGGTGTCGCGCCCCATTGGGCGTTGTGGAAGTCGCTCTTCCTCGTTCGCAAGAACGTTGGGAGGAGCGGGTTGACCTTCCCCGTGGGCGGCTTCGGAATCCAAGTGCGCGGTGACACCGCGTACTTCCAGATGAAGAAGTGCGACTCCGTCCAGGGATGGCGCAGGAGATGGTTCTACGTCCAGTCGAATCAGGACGGCCTGGATGCATTCGACAGCGGACGTGGACTGCGGAAGACCGGCGCTTGGGCGCACCCGCTGACTGCCGTGGAGAAGGAGGCCGTGCGGCCCCTGCTGAGCCTGCTGCGCGATCTGACTAAGACCCTTGGGCGCGAGGCGGGTGGCGTCTTCCTGATGGCCACCTTCTTCCGTCTTCGGGTGCAGCCGCTCAGCGCTTGGCCTCACCCGATGTGGGCCGCCGAGGGCGTCAGCACCGAGCCGCTTGACGATGAGGAGGTGGAAACCAAAGTAAGATCCATCACCAACCTCCGAGTCGCGGACACGTGCAACGTCAAGTGCCCGATTGCTGCTTACGGGGCATCGAACCCCGTTCCCGAGGTGAGTCTTTGGCTTGTTTTCCTTTTGTCTTTGCTCGACTTGCGTCTACTTTCTTCTTGATTCGACTTGTGTCTGCTTGCTTCAGGGTCGGTCTTTGTTGATCAGCTTTCCTCCTCTTCCCGAGAACGGACCCGACGACGAGTCGAAGTTTGTCGAGGAGGAGGACGACGACGAAGAGATTCCCTCCGCACACTCTCCCCACGAAGAGGTGGAGGAAGAAGATGAAGTGGAGGAACCCGTGCGGAAGAAGCGGAAGTTCCCGAGTCGTGACGACTCTACCACTGCGTCGTCACCTGCTAAGGATGCCGACGTTACTCTGGAGGAGGTCGTCGCGACGTCGTCGGGTGCGCGGTCCTCGGGTGGCTGGGATGAGCCCCTGAATGTTCCTCCAGTCAGCTCCGCAGCTCCTCGTTCTTTTGCACGGATGCCTTCGCCCTCCCTGGAGAGTTACGACGACCTTGGTACCCCCAGGTGAGCTTCTTTATGATGTGTGTCCTTTGGGTTGTGTTTTGTAGTTGCAATGTTTAAGTTGACAGGTGTGCTCGTTTTCGCTGCAGCCACCGTTCTGGCAATGTTAGCTCCCCCCTTCGGGACGTGGAGCATACATCCGCCCCTTCGACTGAACTGGGGACTCAGGCGGTAGTGGAGAAGGTGCGTGCTGAGCCTGCTGGCGTTGCATCGTCTAGCCGCGTTCCTCCTTCGTCTTCAGAGGACCCTGACCTCCTGGACCACGTAAGTCCTTTATGCTTGTACTTACATTCTTGATTTTTCATCGGGTGCGCGATCAGCGCTCCCGATGGGAGTAGCCCCCGAAGGTGTGGGTGACTAGTATAGTCGCCCGCAACTTTATTAACATTTTGCTTTTGTTTCAGCCGTACTACCGTCAGCAGCTTGACGCAGCCGCGGCTTATGTTCGCCTGGAGAAGGAGAGGGACCAGCTGCGTGCTTCTCTGGACCAGGCTACTGGGCGGGTTGATGAGCTTGAGAAGGCTCTACATGAGTCTCGAGAGCGGGAGCTGGCGCCGGTCGCCCAGGAAAAGACTCAAGTCGGTCGTCTCCTTTCACTCGCCGGTATTCTTGGGGGTAAGTTTCGACTTGATGCCTACTGTGTCTTGATCCTTTTCTTTGCCTGACCTTGAATCGTTTGCGCAGAGACTTGCGGTGGAGCTCCTCCGGAAGACGCGTCGAGTGACACGGTTGATTTGGCGACTGCTGTCGGCTTCCTCGATCGGGTCTGCGCCTATGCATCCGACGCGCTGAAGAAGTCTGCAGCCTCGTTGAAGAAATCGACTGGAGCCCTCACTGTGGTGCACCAGAGTATCTTCCGGGGCGACCAACCGCCGGCAGCCGTGGACGCCCTTGCTGCGCCGTTTGAGGACGCGACCACCATCGCCCATTTCACGCGTTCGCAGACGGTACGCGGCTCCGAGCTCACCTTCCAGCTCCTCTTAGGGCATCAGGTTCCAGGTGATTTTGAGAAGGTCGTCAGCGGCTTTCCCCGCAAACCTGATGGCCGAACCGCGTCGCTGAGTGGCGTGAAGTAGCGTGCTTCACAGCTGGCCGTGCAGCTTGTGGCACTCTTCGAGAGGGCCCTTGCTAAGGCAACTGAGGCGGCTGCCGCTCGGAAGGGTCGTTCCCGGTCGCAGTCTGCAGCCTTAGAGTAGGCGTAGCTTTAGGAATTCGGCAGTCGCCGTGGTCTGTATTTTGAACTTCTTGCTCTGTAATGAATATTGTCCTGCCAGGTCTTTGTGCCTTCAATATTGCTTTTGCTAGAACTGACTTTCTTCTGCCGAGTTTAACTGTGCTTCGCAGTCGTATGATTGTATTGACTCTGCGTATTCGTGGCAGAATGTTGTGCGCGGTGATGCTTCGCCTTCTCCTGTGGCTGAGCCGAGTGGCGCGGCTTCTTCTTCGGGTGCTCGCCGTCGTCGGGCGGCGCCGGCTCCTCTACGTAGTGTAAATGATCAGCGGATAATCACATACCTGAAGAACAAGGTGGTTGAGCTTGAGGCGACCCTGAAGAATACTGAGCGGCTGCTGCACCGCTCCCGGTCGCATCCTACGGCGGAGTTCTCGCGACGTGAGGATTTTTTGCTTGGGGAGATCGATCTGATCAGTCGGCAGTTGCAAGGTTTGTATCCTTTTGGTGGCTGCTGTCTTTGCTGAAGCTTGCTTGTTCTGACTTGCATTTTATGCGTGCAGATGTTAATCCTGATTGGGAGGCCGAGCGGGCTCGCGTTGAGAAGCGAGTTACCCGAGAGGCGTCCGGCGACTCCTACAAAGCTCGGCAGTTCTGGGTGAACAAGTCGAGAGGGCGCGTCCTTGCCACCATGCTTGATCGTACGTGGCACGCTGCTTTTCTTCTGGAGAACTGCCGGAAGACACTCTGGCACATCAATCGTGTGTACTTCCCGCATAACGCGCAGCCGAACAGGCTGCCCGCCTTGCTGGAGAGGTTTCACGATGGTGAAGGGCTGAAGGAGGTTGTTGATGCCCAACTTGTGGCTGGGGCGAACCCGACGTTTGCATACATCCGGATGCACCGGCCGCATCTTCCGCTCGACAGGGTGCTTGATGGCCTGCCTGGTGATGACGACTTCGACGAGACCTTAGCGGCTGCGCGCCGAATTATCAGGCATGTTCAGGACCTGAGTGAGCGCCTTGTAGGTCCCCTCGATGCGCCGAAGGCCGAGCCTGCAGTTTAGAGTAGCTGTCATCTGATGTACATGGTTAGCTATAGAGGGCAAATGTGCCTGTGCAAGTCGTAATGTAATAGATTAAAATATTTGCGAGTCATGAGGATTGATCTGCTTGCTCGAAAGTGTAAATGCCTGTTTTGATTTTCGACCTGTTTGGCGCAGTCGCCTAGTATGTTGGTCGACGGCCTAGGTTTTCCCAAGTGTGACCTGTATGTCGCAGCCTCTGACTTTATCAGGTGGCGACTTAGGGTTTTTGTAACTTGACCTGTATGGCGCAACCCCTGAGTGTGGCGGCCTAGGATTTTTGCGAAGGCCTGCATGGCGTGGCCCCCGAGTAGGTCGAGTGGCAGCCTAGGATTCCAAGTGTCACCTGTTTGGCGCAGCCCCCGAGTATGTCGGCTGGCGACCTAGGATTTTGAACTTGACCTGTACAGCGCAGCCCCCGAGTGAGTTCGAGTGGCGGCTGAGGATTTTCTGAGAAGGCCTGTATGGCGTAGCCCCCGAGTAGGTCGAGTGGTAGCCTAGGATTACAAGTGTTACCTGTTTGGCGCAGCCCCCGAGTATGTCGAGTGGCGACCTAGGATTTTGAACTTGACCTGTATGGCGCAGCCCCCGAGTATGTCGGGTGGTGGCCTAGGATTTTTTGGTTTATGCTTGTATGGCGCAGCCCCCGAGTGGTTCGGGTGGCGGCCTAAGCTTTTCTTTCAACCTGTGTGGCGCAGCCCCCGAGTCGTTCGGGTGGCGGCCTAGGATTGTAGCTTCATCTGTATGAAAGGTAAAGGAGACAGATTTTCTTCAAATCAATTTATTGATTCTTGCGAACAGGCCGCCTCATTAAAACCCTTCCAGTCCCCTCAGGTACCCTGGTAAGGGAAAGAGTGCGTCTGAAACCTGTCGCGCTTATTTTCTTGTACAATGATTGGGTTGAACTAGGCGTAGAACCGGCAGAGTTGTGCCACGTCCCACGGGTTGCTGCAGTCTGCTCCCGTCTTCGAGTCTTTCAGGCGGTAAGCTCCGTTGCCGATTGCTTCTGTCACGATGTACGGGCCCTCCCATGGGGAAGCGAGCTTGTGCACCTTCTTCTGCTTGAGTCGAAGAACCAGGTCGCCTGCAACGAACGCTCTTGGTCGTAGCCTCCGAGTGTGATAGTTGCGCAGGTCCTGTTGATACACGACTGATCGTGCCAGGGCGATGTCGCGTGCTTCATCCAGGGTGTCCCTGCTGTCTTCGAGTGCCTCCTCTGCATCAGACTCGTCGTAGGCGACTACTCTCGGTGCGTCGAACTTGATGTCGCAAGGGAGGACCGCTTCTGCACCATACACCATAAAGAATGGAGTGTACTGGGTGGATCTGTTTGGCGTTGTTCGCAGACTCCAAAGGACCGACGGCAGTTCTTCCACCCATGCGCCCGCTGCGCGTTTTAGGGGCACGCGCAATCGCTTCTTGATGCCGTTGCAGACGAGGCCATTGGCTTTCTCCACTTGCCCATTGGATTGCGGGTGCGAGACGGACGCATAGCTGAGCTTGATCCCCTGCTCTGAGCAGAAGTCCTTGAATTCTTCGGCTGTGAAGTTCGAGCCGTTGTCGGTGATGATCCCATTCGGTACTCCAAATCTAAAGATGATTGACCTGATGAAGTTGACTGTTGTGGATGCAGTCGAACTTGTGATGGGCACGGCTTCGATCCACTTTGTGAACTTATCGACTGCAACCAGGAGGTGAGTGTGACCTCCGGGTGAGGATTTCTTCAGCGGGCCCACCATGTCCAGACCCCATTGGGCGAAGGGCCAGGCTAATGGTATTGTCTTGAGTTCCGATGCTGGCGCGTGTGGCTTGTTGGCAAATTCTTGGCACCCTGTGCATTTTTTTACTAGCTCCTCGGCATCCTGCATGGCTGTCAGCCAGTAGAACCCGGCTCGTAGTGCTTTGGCCACCAGTGCTCGACTGCTGGTGTGATGCCCGCAGATACCCGCGTGGATGTCGAGTAAGATGGCTAGGCCGTCGACTGGTTCTATGCACCTTTGCAGGATTCCTGAGATGCTTCTTTTGTAGAGTTCTCCGTTGATGACGGTGAAACTTTTGGAGCGCCTGATGATGCGCTTCGCTTCGACTGGGTCAGCTGGCAGCTTCTGATGTAGTATGTACGCCAGGTACGGTCCTGTCCATGTTGCTTCGAATAGCATGACCTCCATGGGGACCTTGTCTTGGCTTGGTGGGTTGTCATCGCCTTTTGTTGTTGCAGCGCTTGCTGTATTCTGAGTCTTGATGGATCTCTGCGTGATGCGCTCGAGGAAGACGTCGGGTGGGACTGGCACCCTGTCTGAGCCCATGTTAGCGAGGACGTCGGCTTCCTCGTTGCTTTCACGGCCGATGTGGCGCAGCTCGCAGCCGTCGAAGTTGCCTTCCAACTGATTGTAGAGGTCTCCGTAGGCGATCATGTTGTCGGCGATGGCGTCGCAAGACTTCATGGTTTGCTGTACCACCAGGTAGTAGTCGCCGTATATCATTAGGTGCGTGGCGCCGCAGTTCTTGGCCATCCGCATGCCGTGGATCAGGGCCTCGTACTCGGCTTCGTTGTTGGACGGCGTCGGAAAGTCCATCTGCAGGACATACTTGAGCTTGTCGCCTTTGGGGGAGATGAGCACGACTCATGCCCCGGCTGACATGAATTTCTTGGAGCCATCAAAGTACATTGTCCATGCGTTGGACAAGTCGGGGATATTTGGTAGCTGGGCTTCTATCCACTCGGTGGTGAATTCAGGGAGGACTTGGGCCTTGATGGACTTCGGGTGAGCATACTGAAGGAGATATGCCCTAGAGGCAAATAAATAAGTAGTATTTATTGCGTTATCTCATAAGTTTATAATAGGTTTGTGTATTATGCTATGACTGTATTAATCGGAATTGTTAATACACGTGTGATACATAGACAACCAGGTCCCTAGCAAGCCTTTATATGAGCTAGTCCATTGGGCAACAGTTGATCGAGATTCCCGATAAAGGACAATGACGTCGGTTGACAATGGGGTCATCTTGTTAGTAGAATAAGGTGATGGACATACGCAAAGTATTGCAATAAGATCGTATTACGATGTTTGTCATTTGCAATAGATGAGAGTATGATAGCTTATTCCTTAGACCGTGAGACCGTACTTATTGTTGCTTCGTAGGAGTGCTTTGAGAGCATCAAACGTTGTGTCTTATATAGCATGACAATAACGGTGTCCATCTTGGGTATTCCGAAAGAGCATCGAGACGTAAGGATCAAGAGCGGGATTTGTTCATTCTTGTAATGGAAAGATACTCTGGGCCCACTCGGTGATATTGCATCTATATAGCTGCGCAGCTTATGACTAGGTCATGGAGATGGTGATATCACAGACGAGTTAATAACCTTCGTCAGTAACGAGATACAGCAAAGGCATCGGTGTGTCTACGATCATATCTCGGACAAGGTAGTATCGCAGAGACAAAGGGAATGAATATCATATTTATGGTTCAACGACGATATTCGTGGAATGCACAGGGGTCGTCATATATTTCCAGGTATCCCTGACGGTCATTGGTGAGCGGAGTGTCTCGACCATGTCTGGAGTGTTCCCGAACCGTAGCGTAACAAACTTAAGGTCTTAGCGACGCTAGGAGATAGGTTCTGGAATTTTATAGGTTTTTATTGGAGAGAGAGAAATGATCCGGAAAGAGTTCCGGTGGTCCGGAAGGAGTTCCGGGAAGGTGTGGAATGGTTCCGGTAATGTCCGAAAGTTGTTCGGGTGGTTCCGAAATAGTTTCGAAGTCATGGGATATTGAATTATATATAAATATATTAATTATGAATTAATGGGATTTTTATATTAATTTAATATTAATTAAATAAAGGAAAAAGGGGGCTCCCACCTAAATGGGCCCTAAGAGGGCCCAAGAGGGGGAAACCGCACCCCACAACGAAGGGGAAGGCTGGGCCTCCTAGTCCAACTCGGACTAGGAGTTGGAGGGCCCATGGAAGGTTCGGCCGAACCCCCCCTCCCCTCTCCTCCTTTAGTCCCACATGGGGGAGCCAAGGGGGTTGGCACACCCCCTTCCCCCTTTATATAGCAAGGCATATTAATTGATTTAATACATAGGAAAATCCAATTAATTCCCGATTTCTCTCTCGATCTCGTGGTTCCCAAGTCGGAGCCGCGCCGAGCTGAGGAAAGGGGTCTCTCTCCACCTAAGCCATACCGCAGAGCGCCGTTGCTCTGCGGGATTCCAGATAAGATCTACTCCTGCGATTTCAGCTGGATCTGAATGACCGGGAGTTGTCGCTAGGCTCCGTATGTTTGCGAGTGCTCGGAGGCTACTCTTTTGAGGAGCTTGGGCGACGTCGTCTCGCCCCCTGCAGCCGCCGCGCCTCCCCCCCCTCTGCTGCCGGCGCGCCAGCCCCGGTGCTGGCGCTCTGCCTTCTTCCGCCCGACGCCCGTCGACGCAGATCATCGTCGACACCCCGGCGTCATCGACTCCGACATCGCGGCAAGTTCTCCGCGACCTCGAGGTCGGCTACGTACGACTTCATCGTCAACGCTTGTGCGGGGGCGTAATCCCCGCTATCGGTCTACATGGAGGTAATGTAACCCGTTCCGCCACCGTTATCACATGTACTAGATAGATAGATCCTGGCTAGTTAGGGTTCCGTTCGCTAGAAAAATTATTGTTTTCTGCACCGTAACCCCTTCAGTGGTATCAGAGCCGATCTATGCGTAGTACTGCTGGTACGGTTAGAACTCATGTTGAATGAGGGCGTCTTTCTTATATTTGCTACCCTCTAGCGTGCACTTGCGATGCCTTCGGTATTGAGTTGATGAAGCGGCCCGGACCGACTTTACGCGTACGCTTACGCGAGACTGGTTTCACTACTGACATACGGCTTGCACCGTATCTGTGGCTGGCGGGTGTCTGTTTCTCTCTCTCTAGTCGGCAAAGCATTTTCAATGGAGGGCCCGAAAGGGATGCTTAAACATGCAATTATACGATCGACGTTGTGGTACAAAGTTCGTAGGTAGGGAAGCGATTCTCTTACGATTAATCCTACATGCCACGTAAAACTTGCAAAACTAAATAAAGCTAGAGGCGTCTAACTTTGTTTTGCAGAGGCGTTATTTCATGTGACATGGTTACGGTAAGTTTTGATATTACTCGTACTGTCGAAGGCAATGGAGGGCTCTGTGGACTCGGAGCCATGCCGGGGCGCCGGGGGGGCCAGGCACATGGCGCCATGAAGGTCCAGGCGCATCGACCATGTCACATCGCACTTCATTGCATCATTATTGTGTGCTGTTGTGTGTGCATCCTATTGATTGCTTATATGCTAGATATACAACGGTAGCATCATAAATAGGATGATCCCTAACAAATACCAAAATTGTGTTCTCCCTCGTTGCGCACCACCAAGAAAGTTCTACGTTATGAGGCAGGCCGTGATGATCGGGTGTCACATATCTCGTCGTTCGCATACAGTGGGTGTAAGCCATGTTGCACGCGCAGGGTCTTTGAGGTTTGATTGGCGAGCCTAGCATACTCAGAGGTATGGCCTCGGAACACGGGAAGATCGAAAGATCGAGCACGAGTCATAGAGTTGTTATGATCGACATTTTATGTCCACCTTTGAAGCTGTGCTGCCGGCCGTGATGATCGGGGGTAGTATGGTGGATGAGGGTCGTGTCTTCGCCATTATTATTTTAGGGATAATAATCTTGGTGAGGTGTGTTTTTGATAATGAGATTATAGAACTAAAACTCACCTACATATTATAAACTTAACCTTACCTCTTTTGCGATCACGTCTGTAGACTACGCAACTATACTTCGGTTACTTCCTCAAGAGCCCGGATGCTACATTAGAAGCCGACGGGTCCAACTTCATCAGATGGTACATGGGTTTTAGAAACATTCTCGAACACAACAACATTCTATATGTTCTCGATGAACCGTTAGGAGAAGGACCAGGAGATTCTGCTAATGAGGAGGAGGAAGATGATTTCCGTAGGCGTCGAGACATATTCATTGAAGTGGAGATCACCATGACCGTATGCCTGGCACCCGAGTTGAAAGAGATGTTTCGACGCAAGGAGCCAAGCGTCATGATGGATGCGATAAAGACGCACTTCGGGGATGAATTAAAGCGTGAGCAATTCAGGCAGCTTAGAATGTTCCAGACCGTTCACATGGAGGAGCATACCTGTCTGAAGACACATTTGAAGAGATTGTATGACATCTACTTCCAGCTGACGATGGTCTTCGATTACTGGATGGCAGATTCTTGTGCCATTCGGACTGTCCTGATATCTCTACCCCCTAGCTATGAGAAGCATGTGCGCAAGTACATTTTGAAAGCCCGACGATATGAACTTCTACAAGTTCGTACGTGAGTTCCAGTCTCTGAAGGTTGATTCCATCGAAGGAGAGATCTTCGATGCTACAGGTATATATTTGATATATGCAGAATTATGAATTCGCCCATGGTATATGATGAAATGTTTGATAATTGCTCTGTTTGTGAAACAGGTCCTGATTATCACATATATGCGGTGCAGTTTGATGTGACCTGGCGCTGAAGCTGGTAGTCAAGGAGTTGATGGCCTTTTGGTGTTCACGTCCTCAAGTTATCATAGTTATCATTAATAGTTTTTGATACGATCTTTTGTAATAGTGAGCGAGTGTGTGTGTCTTGATTGTTGCAAGACAAAGTTATTCATGTAATAAGACAAGATCAGTTGTTTTATGTTATGGAACAAGTCAGTTGTTTTATCTTATGAATAAAGTTTCCACATCTCAGTTACATTGATTGTATGATAAGTATTCATAATTGTAGATATGATAAAATAGCTAGTCCCATGAACAAAGGTTCTACTGCTAGAACAAACACCGTCGAGTTCAGTCATAAAAGCAATGAAAGAAGTAATGGATGTTTTTGGTCCATTTAAGTATTTCAAGTGCTGAGTTGATTAAGCATGAAATCAAGTATTGAAGTTGCAATACTAGCGGAAATTAATTTAGTGTCATTTTTATGATTAATTAATGGTGTTTATTGCTTGATTCGAATTCCTCCATGACTTTGGCAAATAGGAGTATTTGCCCGATAAATTGAGGAGTCTGAGATTAATTTGATAATAGATCAAATGGGGTTTTCAGAAGAAAGATTAGTGAACATTATATTCACAAAATTCGATCAAAAGGACAGTATTTTTGAATTATGTTTTCAACACAAGAGACTTGTGGAAATTTGCTTCACAAAATTATAATGTCATATATAGTGATATGTGGGGAATTATAATCATGCTCTATTTTAAATAAAGTGTGGCCTGTCAGAATCAGTCTTAGAATCTCCTAATACGTTCGAAACATTGTAGTCGATATCCACTTTAGGAAATAGATATTTTTTCTCAACAAGAATTCATAGGATCGACAGTAATGTCGACGTGTATATGATTATGCGATAATTCGGAATATACATGAGTAGTTCTTTGTAGATTGCTCGCATTGGACGAGAGTGTATTACAAAATCAATAAGAAACAAAGTCCAGTTTGTTGTCTGTGTAATTCCGAGAAAATATGACTTTTTGAATTATGGTTTATGGATTGAAATTAGATGTTTGGAATAAAGTGTCAGACTTATGTTGGAAGATGTTCCAAAGAGTATATGTCTGCTAATGAAAGTTTAGTGATTAAGAGTGAGGGAGACTAAAAAATTGTTTTCTGCTTGCAATCCTCTTCATAAAGATCATAATAATTTTCATGAAAGAAACTTCTGAATAAGGTGCTGTTATATTTAACATTGCTGTCGGGTCACATCACTGTATTAAGTATTACAGATCTTGTTGACAGATCAAGGTGCACTTTATGAATACAAAGAAAGTTGAGAAAATATCGGCATACGAACAAAGGCTCTTCAGCCTGGAAATCCAAGTTACGTTTAAAAGGATTAAGAGAGTAATTGTTGCTGCAATTCTTATTAGAGGAATAAGATTGTTTAATCGTCATATAAAGTGATATATGAAAATGTGACTATAAGAAAGACGCGGGAGCATGTCTTGTCAAGAAATGTGTCTTGGACAAGATCAAATTTGTTGACTTCATTTATGTAGACATGCTTGAAGTCTGAGGGATTTGTATTAATGTAATACTATAGTTTGTATTAAATTCGAATTGATGATAGATCAATGATTTTGGTTTAACCTAAATGTCGAATTAAGTGAGAGTCGTAGTTAGTTTAGTCAGGTGGAATATGTATGGAACATATTTTTGAGTGGGAGCTCAGGAACTCGAATATGTGGATAACACGTTTTTTGAGTGGGAGCGTGTGTTGTCAAATATATGGAGACATAGTTTGAGTGGGAAACGAATTCATCTTGTGTAGTTAACACATTGTGAAACTGTACCAATAGAATAGGATGAAGTTGTGAAACTATTTGAAAGTCAGTGTCTATTTTGAAATAGAACGGGAATTTTAATAGTTAGTCGAGTTGTGTTGGATTATATCTGAGGAGTCAGAATAGAAGCAAAGGGTGGTCCTTTGGAATCTAGTTGATCATTAAGAGTAATGATGCATGAAGGTAATGGTTGTATGACATGTGGGTCTATTATGTATTAGACATCATACAGAAACCATATTATCTGCTCGATGATATATATAACCGATGTTCTTGGAATAAGAACAGTTATGAAAGTAAATTTGGAATTTACTGTAAGTAGATGTGCGTTAGTTAAGGGACGATTGACATTTGAATGTCAATTTTTCTACATTGGTGTGAAAGTATGTAGACATCACGAGTTTGTAATTGTTACAAGGGGCTCTGCATGACTGAGTGTGTTTTTCAGGGCAGTTATCTGGTTAGTATAATCAGAGTAAGCGCTGGGAAGCGGTAGTCTCACTTAGTTGCGGTGTTTGCATATATGTTGTCGAACAACATGGTGATATCAAGCAAGTTAATATCCGTGAATCGCAGAAGCATGTACAATCATGGATTGTGCAGTAACACTTTTCCACGAGCAAGCATTATCAAATGATTCTTATTTGATAAGGGATTCTGATAAAGTAAAATGCAGCTGGTTTATTTTTACTCTAGTGCAAGTGGGAGACTGAAGGATATATGCCCTAGAGGCAAATAAATAAGTAGTATTTATTGCGTTATCTCATAAGTTTATAATAGGTTTGTGTATTATGCTATGACTGTATTAATCGGAATTGTTAATACACGTGTGATACATAGACAACCAGGTCCCTAGCAAGCCTCTATATGAGCTAGTCCATTGGGCAACAGTTGATCGAGATTCCCGATCAAGGACAATGACGTCGGTTGACAATGGGGTCATCTTGTTAGTAGAATAAGGTGATGGACATACGCAAAGTATTGCAATAAGATCGTATTACGATGTTTGTCATTTGCAATAGATGAGAGTATGATAGCTTATTCCTTAGACCGTGAGACCGTACTTATTGTTGCTTCGTAGGAGTGCTTTGAGAGCATCAAACGTTGTGTCTTATATAGCATGACAATAACGGTGTCCATCTTGGGTATTCCGAAAGAGCATCGAGACGTAAGGATCAAGAGCGGGATTTGTGCATTCTTGTAATGGAAAGATACTCTGGGCCCACTCGGTGATATTGCATCTATATAGTTGCGCAACTTATGACTAGGTCATGGAGATGGTGATATCACAGACGAGTTAATAACCTTCGTCAGTAACGAGATACAGCAAAGGCATCGGTGTGTCTACGATCATATCTCGGACAAGGTAGTATCGCAGAGACAAAGGGAATGAATATCATATTTATGGTTCAACGACGATATTCGTGGAATGCATAGGGGTCGTCATATATTTCCAGGTATCCCGGACGGTCATTGGTGAGCGGAGTG
Organism: Poa annua; assembly: GCA_026929855.1. NCBI lineage: Eukaryota > Viridiplantae > Streptophyta > Magnoliopsida > Poales > Poaceae > Poa > Poa annua. The sequence goes on along the minus strand of CM049427.1, from coordinate 217,412,468 downwards.
TCTCGACCATGTCTGGAGTGTTCCCGAACCGTAGCGTAACAAACTTAAGGTCTTAGCGACGCTAGGAGATAGGTTCTGGAATTTTATAGGTTTTTATTGGAGAGAGAGAAATGATCCGGAAAGAGTTCCGGTGGTCCGGAAGGAGTTCCGGGAAGGTGTGGAATGGTTCCGGTAATGTCCGAAAGTTGTTCGGGTGGTTCCGAAATAGTTTCGGAGTCATGGGATATTGAATTATATATAAATATATTAATTATGAATTAATGGGATTTTTATATTAATTTAATATTAATTAAATAAAGGAAAAAGGGGGCTCCCACCTAAATGGGCCCTAAGAGGGCCCAAGAGGGGGAACCGCACCCCACAAGGAAGGGGAAGGCTGGGCCTCCTAGTCTAACTCGGACTAGGAGTTGGAGGGCCCATGGGGGGTTCGGCCGAACCCCCCCTCCCCTCTCCTCCTTTAGTCCCACATGGGGGAGCCAAGGGGGTTGGCACACCCCCTTCCCCCTTTATATAGCAAGGCATATTAATTGATTTAATACATAGGAAAATCCAATTAATTCCCGATTTCTCTCTCGATCTCGTGGTTCCCAAGTCGGAGCCGCGTCGAGCTGAGGAAAGGGGTCTCTCTCCACCTAAGCCATACCGCAGAGCGCCGTTGCTCTGCGGGATTCCAGATAAGATCTACTCCTGCGATTTCAGCTGGATCTGAATGACCGGGAGTTGTCGCTAGGCTCCGTATGTTTGCGAGTGCTCGGAGGCTACTCTTTTGAGGAGCTTGGGCGACGTCGTCTCGCCCCCTGCAGCCGCCACGCCTCCCCCCTCTGCTGCCGGCGCGCCAGCCCCGGTGCTGGCGCTCTGCCTTCTTCCGCCCGACGCCCGTCGACGCAGATCATCGTCGACACCCCGGCGTCATCGACTCCGACATCGCGGCAAGTTCTCCGCGACCTCGAGGTCGGCTACGTACGACTTCATCGTCAACGCTTGTGCGGGAGCGTAATCCCCGCTATCGGTCTACATGGAGGTAAAGTAACCCGTTCCGCCACCGTTATCACATGTACTAGATAGATAGATCCTGGCTAGTTAGGGTTCCGTTCGCTAGAAAAATTATTGTTTTCTGCACCGTAACCCCTTCACATACTTCAGCCCCCATGGTCCTAGCTCGACAACCCACTTGGCGACTCGTCCTGTCGCGCGTTGGTTTGTGAGAATGTCTGCTAGTCCAGAGGAGCTTACCACCGTGATCGGGTGCTCGGAGAAGTAGTGGACGACCTTTCTGGAGGTCATGAAGACTCCGTATGCCAGGTTCTGGTAATGGGGGTAGTTCTGCTTGGACAAGGTGAGGACTTCTCTAAGGTAGTAGACGGGCCTCTGCACCGGGTGACTGTGCCCTTCTTCTTCGCGTTCGACTACGAGCACCGTGCTCACCACCCTGTTTGTTGCTGAGACGTATAAGTACATCGGCTCGTTTTCCAGTGGCGCCACGAGGACTGGAGAGGTTGTCAGGGTTTTCTTGAGATGGTCGAATGCGTCCTGCGCCTCTTGTGTCACCCTCGAACTTGTCCGTCTTCTTCATCAGTTGGTAGAAAGGTAAGGCTTTCTCTCCCAACTTACTAATGAACCGGCTGAGAGCTGCGACTCGGCCGGCTAATCGTTGCACCTCCCGGAGCTTGGTTGGTGCTGGCATTGTGAGTATGTTCTGCATCTTCTCGGGGTTTGCTTCGATTCCTCTTGCGGATACGAGGTACCCTAGTAGCTCTCCGGCTGGCACGCCAAACACGCACTTCTCTGGGTTGAGCTTGATCTGGTACACATCGAGTGCGGCGAAGACCTTGCGGAGGTCGTCGACTAGGGTGTCCTCCTTTCGGGTCGTGACAACGATGTCATCGACGTAGACTTGGACGATCTGCCCGATAAACCCCTTGAGACATGCTTGCATTGTCCGCTGGTACGTGGCACCTGCGTTTTTTAAACCAAACGGCATCGTCTGGTAGCAAAAGACGCCATCGGGTGTGATGAAGGCCGTTTTCTCTTCGTCCTCGACTTTCAGCCTGATCTGCTGGTAACCTGAGTAGGCGTCCAGGAAGGACAGGCGCTCGCAACCTGCTGTCGAGTCGATGATCTGGTCTATCCGCGGGAGCGGGAAGTGGTCCTTGGGGCAGCACTTGTTGACTGCGGTGAAGTCAACGCACATGCGTAGTTTCTTCGTCTTCTTTTTCTCCACTAGAACCGGGTTGGCGACCCAGTCCGAATCCTTGATCTCTCGGATGAATTTGGCGTGCAGTAGTCTGTCGACTTCCATGGTGATCGCGTCTCGCTTGGATCCTGAGAAGCGTCGCATGGATTGTTTGACTGGTCTTGCGTCCTTGTGGACTTTCAGAGAGTGCTCGGCGAGTTCCCTGGGTATCCCTGGCATGTCAGAAGGTTGCCATGCAAAGATCTTCCAGTTCTCACGTAGGAACTCGACGAGCGCGCTTTCCTATGCGGGGGTCAGACTCGATGAGACCTTGACCGTCTTTCTGCTGTCAGTCGGATGGACTTGGTGGGTGACGGTGTCGTCGTTCGTGTTGAACGCTGCGTCCTTGGCAGGCTTCTTGCGAGCCGGGAAGACGGTCTCGTCGTTGTCGGCTGATATGGCCTTGAAGTGCTCTTCGACTCCGAAGAACTCAGAAATCTTGGCGAACTCACGATCGCAGCTGTTGGAGAGCCCGAAGTCGCCGCGGACGGTGATTACTCCTTTCGGCCCGGGCAGCTTTATCATCAGGAAGGCGTAGTGGGGTACTGCCATGAACCTGGCAAAGGTCGGGCGCCCGAGGATGGCATGGTATTGTGACTTCCAGTCGACGACCTCAAAGTCTATCGACTCCTTCCTGAAGTGCTCGGGTGTACCGAGGATGACGTCGAGTGTGATTGTTCCCATGGGCGTGATTGCTTGCCCTGATACTATGCCGTGGAAGATGGTTTCCGATTCCGGCAATTTCTCTGTCGACCTGTTCATTCTTCTTAGGGTGTCGGTGAATATGATGTTGATGTCGCTGCCTCCGTCCAGGAACACCTTCTTCAAGCTGTAGTCGCCAATCAAGGACTCAATCACGAGTGCGGCGTGCCCGGGTCGGGTTACCTCTGACGGGTGATCTGCCCTGGAAAATGTGATTGGTGTCTCCGACCCGCGCAGGTAGTCTGGTACCGCGCGCGGGCTGTTGATGGCTTGAAGTACTTGGCGTGTGATAATTTTCTGGCGCCTGTTCGACGGGGGTCCCCTCTGGATCATGTTCAGCTGTCCCCGTGCGGCTGGGTACGTGTCGGTTGCTGCCGACTGACCTTGTTGCTGTTGCTGCGGCTGGGGGAACGCTCCTGCCGCCTGCACCTGGTTGTTGTTTGCGGGTGCTGCCTGGATGGCTAGCTGCGGTGCCGCCTGTATGGCCTGTACCGGGGCGATGATTTGCTGCATGGCCTGGTATATCTTTCTTGCTTTGCGACAATCCTTCAACAGGTGGCTGGAACCCCATTTGCTTGTCTCCGGGTTGCGGAACGAGTGGTGCTTACACGGTTGCATCAGCTCCTCTGCTGTGGTCAACGGGCGCTTCCACTCGCGTTTCTGACTTCCATCATTGTGGCCGATGCTGCTGCTGCCACGGTTATACTGACTCGAGCTGGGCTGCCAACCTTGGTCGTACTGTCGGCTGTTGTCGCGTTTGTCCTCACGGGGGGTTTCATAGCCCGCCGCTACTAATTCGATTGAATCGTGGGTGTAACGTGGCTTCTTGTTTTGGCGTGCCTCACGCCAGTTGCTTGTTTCGCCCTCTTTTTTGGGGGAAGTTTCGCGGACATAGTCCTCTCCTTCAGCCCATTGGTTGGCTGTCTTCATGAGCTCTATTGTGGTCTTCGGCTGGAGCCTACCGAATTCCTCCCGGAGGTCGCGGCGAGCGACGCCGTGCATGAAGGCGTCCATCACCCGATCTTCTGATACGGGTTCCATGGTATTGCGGAGGAGTGTCCACCGCTGGATGTAGGAGCGGAGCGACTCATCCTTTCCTTGCTTGCAGGCCTGCAACTCGATGTAGGTCGTTGGCCTTGCGAATGTTCCCGAGAAACTCTTGATGAAGTTATCCTGTAATTCTTCCCATGTTCGGAAAGAGTCTTTGGGTTGGCTTGTGAGCCACCCGCGTGTCGAGTCTGTCAACATGAGCTGGATGTACTGCATTGCCGTAGTCGACGTTCCGCCTTGGCAGGTGCAAGCGATGAGGTAGTCTTCGAGCCACAATTTTGGGTCTTGCTTCCCGTCATACTTTGGTGTGCCAGCCGTCAGCTTGAAGCCTTTAGGCATGCGGGTGTCACGGATGTTGAAGCTGAAGCATGCCGCGCCACACGGCTCGAAGTCGCGGTCAGCATGGTCGTCCGCGTTTGCCGCACCAGCCGAGCGCTCCTTGCGGTTGCGGTCCACTGTCTTCTGTGTCAGGACGTCGCGAAGGTCCTTGACTGGCTGTCGCTACGCTGCTAGGATGCCCGAGGTTGTTGGTTCGTGTGCTCGGTTGCTTGGCCCCTTGGCCGCCAGAGCTTCTTCGATTGCCCTTATGGAGGCAATTTGTTGCTTGTGGAGAAGGGAGCGTGCGTCTCCCTCCGGTGGCTGCGTGAGCCGGAGGTATGTCTCGACTGAGATCAGGGCGGCATTCGCTGTCTTTGGGACGGGTATCCCGTTCTCATCTTCGGTGACGAAGGACGAGTCGAGGTTGCGGGTGAGCCTTGTTCGATCGGCTTCTGCCATGTGGGGAACGCGGGCTCTGGTTCGCCGTGCTCCTTGGTTAACCTCTGTGGAGGATGTGAAGGAGAGGACGGCTCGCCTGGCACTCGATGCATCTGCGTCCCTTTTGCGCCTGAGCAGGTCGGCTTTTTCGGCGCGGATTCGTTCGCCTTCCTTGGACCGCCAGGTGGTCTTCTCGAGGTGCGTTGGGTGGGGGGAACGTGCCCTCGTCCACATGCTTCATGGCTTGGATCGCCATGTCCCGTGTGATGACAAGTTTAGTCTGGTCCGGCATGTCCACCTCTAGCGGATATGCGGGTTCTTCTTCGTCGTCATGCGGTGCTGTGCCGGCCATGAAGACTTGCTTGGGGTAGACTTGAGTCGGAGAGTTGGTGCTGCCGCTGCTGCTTCTGTCGCCCGCTTCTTGCTCGGGGTCGAAAATCGCTGCAACGTGGCGCGCGGCGCAGTCGCTATCGCGTCTTCTCGCGATCATCCATGTGCCCACGGTCGCCGTGGCGAGTGCGATTGGCTTGGGGTAGACTTGGGATTTCCACGAAGATGAGGGCGCGCGCGACATGGCTGTCAGGCGCGGGCTCCTGGTTGCCCGTGCGGGTGTGACAGTCGAAGTGGATCTTGACTTGGTCGACCGCACGACCGAGGTTGGGGTAGTAGACTTGATTCGCGCGGCCGTTGCCAAAATTGTCGATATAGTCGATGTAGATGCCATCTTCGCGGGTGCAGCGGGCGCGGCCTCCGCGGGTGCGGCAGATGCGATCTTTGCGGGTTCGGCGGGCGCGGGGGTTGCCGATTTAGGTGACGCCGTCGCGCGTAGCGCGGTAGTCGTACACCTGAGTATACCACGACTATCGATGCAGCAGAATATGGAGCCGAAGGTGATGTGTATACCTTTGTCCAGATCGGCGTACACCGACTGGTGGGGTGGCGGGTGGAGGACGTACTCGAAGGAGCCGAATCGGATCGACTCCCTGACGGCGGACACGCCGATCTTCATTGCGGATGGAGCCGGAGCGACCATGATCCTAGCACTTGTTTGACGTTCCCACAGACGGCGCCAATTGACGAGGTGCTAACTCGACAAGTCCCAGGGTTGTGCACCCCGGGTTGATTGATGGGGAGAGAGATGAGTGCAGGTGGTCACGACGGCTGACAAGCAAGGATTTACCCAGGTTTAGGCTCCCGGAGGATAACACCCTACTCCTGCTTGTCTGATTATTGATGCGAGTTGTGGTTACAATGGTGAGATTGCGATCTCGCCAGGGTTTGTGGCCGTAGCTATCAGCGTGTCCTCTGGGACGAGCAACCCTCCTGCTTTTATAGGCAGCCATCGGGTGGTTGGTGCCGATGGCAACTACAGATATGGCAGGTTACGCTTCCTAACCGACTTGGACTAGCTTACATGGTACCCCGCGTAGGTCTTCTGTGGGCCTTCCTGTCCTTGGCGCGGCCCAGGTAGTCTTATCGTGGGCTACCCGAAAGGCAGCCCCACATCAGTTGCCGGCCGTCTCTCCCATGGCCCGATGTCGTTCCATGCCGAGAGATTTAATTAACAATATTTAGATTAGGATCTAATTAATTACATCTTAAGTTAATTCCTTGTCGTTCCATTATATTTTTGTCTAGACCAACCACGAAGTGGAATGGGATGAAATGAAATGGGTGTGATTGGAATGGTTCCAGTTCATTTTACTCCGTCCTAAAAACGAACACACCCAAAAGTATCAAGTACCGACATTCACCCATTCGCCTCCTTTCTTGGCTAGCCTTTCACGCTTTGACAGGGACCGTCATGCAAAACAAAATTTAACCAGATCAGACAGTACAATTGCCTCTCTACGTTCACCTTGGCGCGGATATGCTTAATGGCCATAATAATCTGGTTAAACCATTTAGGATGGCAAAAGAACGGCTAAAACAAAACGCGCATTACCATATGACTATACTTGTACTTGCTGTTTCAACTAGTGATGGGCTACAGTTTAGCTTGTCGACCATAAATGTGCTAGTTTTATTAGTTGTTAGTGAATTTAGTGCTGTGACCCTGCTTCACAAACCTCAAGAAATAAAATGACTATGCACGATTAGTATTACTTTATTTTTCATTATCGGTTGGACTAGTCTAATCCTTATCTTTGATATGCTTTGTTTTCATCCAAGTCTATTGTTGATAGCCAGCCATGTATCGACGAAAATCATATATGGTATGTGATGCATGTAAAATAAATACATGAACTTTGTACTTTATTATTTCATATTTTAACATATTTATATAACATAACAATTGTATTAACATTTTATAATGATTTTCTGAGATAATTAATCATTTACCCATTTATTTGGAATAAACCCTGCATACCAAAAAAAAATATTTTACATATTTTTGAGTTTCAGGGACCTAAACAATGTCCAATGGACCTGATTTTTTACGGGATGACGCAGTCAGGAAGGTTGGTTGCACGAGCCCTACCCGTTTAATCCCCGAGCGTCGGATGTCGTCGATATTTCGCCCTAGATTAGGGTTTGATCTAAAAACGTCTATAAAAATCCCTGAGCGTCGTATGTCGATGTCGGGGATATTTCACCCCAGAATTAGGGTATACTTTGATCCATTTCTTAATTACTAGATTGCTTGGAGATCCCTTTCTTGTAGAGCATTAAGTGAGATGATTAGTAAAATAACATATCTATCTTAGAACATGATGCCCATATAAATGCTATCACATACACAAATATGATTTATATTGCACCAATATTTAGGTCATCTAGGATCTAGAGTAGTCCTGTGTCCATCACAACTTTTGGAGATAGTGCATAAGTGAAATTATGAAAACCCATCCGTATTAAAACATAATAAAAACTTTCCAACACATTTACACCACATTTCATAGTTATAATTAAATCCAAAAATCCAAAAACATTTAGCTCTCTTGCATTTATAAACCAAAGCCCAGGACACGGCCTTGCCGTTGTCGGCGTCGTCGTGCAACATGTACACGGTCCGGTCCTCTCTGTGGCACCCGGAGCCGATCACCACGACACGGCCGACAGAGGCCACTTTGCGCCATCCCGCTGACCCGTCCCGCGCCACGAGGTTCCCGTCACGGATCATGTACATGCGCTCGGCACCCATCGCCACACAACACGTCCTCGGGCACGCGCCGCCTCGAGCAAAGACCCCTCGAGATGGGCCTAGAGCCCCGTCGCCGTGTCGAAGGCCTCGTCGGAGATGGCGAAACGCCCCTACGAAGGCGTCGGGTACCCACCGAAGACCAAGAAGTTGCCGCCGATGCAGAGCTAGCGCGGCTCGTCGCGCTCCTCCGCCATGTCCGGCAGCGGTGTCCACGCGTCGGCGTCTGGCAGCGCCAAAGATCTGGAAGAGCTAACCGCCACGCCGCGTGGGGTCGGTGGGGCGCTAGCGCATCTCTGTCGCACTGCCTCAAGACACCGCACTACCTAGCATTTCCCGTGAGTTGACCTGGGCCGGTGGAAGAAGAGAGGTGGGCAGACAAGTGGGCCCCACGTCCACATCGACATTTTTTTCACATGTGTTGCCTACTCGACACTTACATATAGTTCCCCGTTAGTCAGTGTTTCTGTCAAACTTCGTTCAGATGGGATTTACAACGCTATGCCGCAGGAATGATACCGACACCAATCTTGTACTGACCGACGTCCAATTTTGGTGGATTTTTGTAATTCCCTCCCTAGCGAGCGGTGCCGGACAATTCACAGAACGTGGACACAACGAAAACAGCGGTGCTGATGTGGACGACGGGTGATGGAGAGAGGAAACAATATCGCATGAACTTTCACCGTGGCTGGCAGGAGGAAAAAATTGCAGCTAATATCCATAGAGTCAGCGCGAGCGAGCTTTCTCTTTTCCATCTCTTCTCAGACCAGACCATGCCAAGGAAAACTTATTCCCTGTCGCCGCTCCTTTTTCTTGCGAATGCGAAGAAAGAACCAGAAAGAGGTGGAAAAGAAGAAGACGAAAGCAAGTCCACTACCGCACAAACGGCGGCGGTACGGCCGCACGGGTTTCAACGTTCTACACCAACCTTCGTACATGCGGCCGGTCCGGTCCGGTCCAGACATCTCCCAGGGATAAAGAAAGAAGAAACGTAAAAAGTGTCTGTGGGATGATGACATGTAGGCTGTAATTGTGCGCATGCACTCGTCGTTGTCCCCGGCCGGCCGGACCCGCCGCCGGCGTTCGTCGCGGTGTAGATTGGCGGTGGTGGATAAGGCCGTCATTGTACTGTCGCGACTAGTGTCGCACATGCACATGCACATGTTTAGAGCCTCTTTAACAATAGGAGAAAATAAAGAAATTCAACATGTTTATCAGTGTAAAATAGAGAATTATAAAATGTACGAAAAATACATGAATTGTCATTTGAATTAAACGCAGTAGAAAATCAGAAAATATCTTGATTCCACACGCATGAATCTAAAAAAGAGATTTGAATGGATGTTTAAATTCATATTATGGAATTAAGGCATACAAATCTAACCAATAGGATTTTGCTAGCACATTCGTTTAAACCAAATGCAATTCATGAGAAAAATTCCTATGAATCATATGAAAATCGTTTGAAATTAAAAAAATTCAAAGGGGCCCTTATTGAGCTGATTCAGTTTGTAGTAGTAGTTTCCGTATCCACTCGGGTTCTATTCTCCCATTTGTAGCAAAAGACTAAGGGCATCCGTACCACCAATGCCCTCAAGCTCTTTTTTACCGACGGATGAAATAGCGTTGAATTTCCGTCTAGTCGTCCCTATAAGGTCAAACAACGTTGGTTTGGGTCATTTTATCATCCGACACTTTTAGACCGAACTCAGCACGATGAAGGGTTCCGGTGCAGAAAATAATAATTTTTCTAGCGAATAAAACCCTTACTAGACAGGATCTATCTATCTAGTACATGCGATAACGGTGGCGGAACGGGTTACATTACCTCAATGTAGACCGACAACGGGGATTACGCTCCCGCACAAGCGTTGACGATGAAGTCGTGCGTAGCCGACCTCGAGGTCGCGGAGAACTTGCCACGATGATGTAGACGATGACGGCGGGGTGTCGACGATGACCTGCGTCGACGGGGGTCGGGCGGAAGATGTCGAGGTGCCGGCGGCAGGGGTTGCGCCGGCAGCAAGGGGGGAGGCGGCGCGACAGCTGCAGGGGGGCGAGACGACGTCGCCCAGGCTCCTCAAAAGAGTCGCCTCCGAGCACTCGCAAACATACGGAGCTTAACGACAACCCCCGGTCATTCAGATCCAGCTAAAATCGCAGGGGTAGAACTTTCTGGAATCCCGCAGGGCAACGGCGTCCGGCGGTATAGCTGAGGTGGAGAGGGGAGGCAAAAGGGGCAGAGAAACAGCTCGGCCGGCCTGCTACAAATTTAATTGTATTTTCCAATGAATTAATCCAATTAATATGCCTTACTATATAAAGGGGGAGGGGGTGTGCAAACTCCCTAGCTCCCCCATGTGGGACTAAACAAAGGAGGAGGGGGTGGCGCACCCACATGGGCTGACCGGACCAGCCATGGGGCCCACCCCCTTTGATGGTGCGGCTCCCCCCTGTTGGGCCCTCTTAGGGCCCATATAGGTGGGAGCCCCCTTTTTCCTTTATTATGTAATAATTAAATTAATATAAAATAAAATTAATTCATAATTAATATATTTAAATACTATTTAATATCCCGTGACTCCGAAACAATTTTCGAACCACCCGAACAACTTTCGGACATCTCTGGAACCATTCCAGACCTTCCCGGAACTCCTTCCGTACCACCGGAACTCTTTCCGGATCATTTCTCTCTCTCCAACAAAATCCTATATTATTCCAGAACCCATCTCCTGGTGTCATTAAGACCTTAAGTTTGTTACGCTACGGTTCGAGAACACTCCAGACATGGTCGAGACACTCCGCTCACCAATGTCCGTCAGGGATACCTGGATGTATATGACGGCCCCTGTGCATTCCACGAATATCGTCGTTGAACCATAAATATGATATTCATTCCCTTTGTTTCTGCGATAATACCATGTCCGAGATATGATCGTAGACATACCGATATCTTTGTTGTATCTCGTTACCGACAAAGGTTATTAATTCGTCTGTGATATTACATCTCCATGACCTAGTCACAAGCTGCGCAGTTATATAGATGTAATCTCACCGAGTGGACCCAGAGTATCTTTCCATTACAAGAATGAACAAATCCCGCTCTTAATCCTTACATCTCGATGCTCTTTCGGAATACCCAAGATGGACACTGTTATTGTCATGCTATGTAAGACACAACGTTTGATGCTCTCAAAGCACCCCTACGAAGCATCAATAAGTACGGTTTCACGGTTTAAGGAATAAGCTATCATATTCTTATCTATTGCAAATGACAAACATCGTAATACGATCTTATTGCAATACTTTGCGTATGTCCATCACCTTATTCAACTAATAAGATGACCCCATTGTCAACCGACGTCATTGTCCTTGATCTGGAATCTCGATCAACAGTTGCCCAATGGACTAGTTCATATAGAGGCTAACTTGGGACCTGGTTGTCTATGTATCACATGTGTATTAATAATTCTGATTAATACAGTTATAGCATAATACACAAACCTATTATAAACTTATGAGATAATGCAATAAATACTACTTATTTATTTACCTCTAGGGCATATCTCCTTCAGTCTCCCACTTGCACTAGAGTACAAATAAACTAGCTGCATTTTACTTTATCAAAATCCCTTATCAAATAAGCATCATTTGATAATGTTTGCTTGTGGAGGAGTGTTACTCTGACAATCTGTACAATACATGATTGTGCGTACTTTTGTGATTCATTGCTGTCAACTTGCTTGATATCACCATGTTAACTAATAACATATATGCAAATACCGTAACTAAATGAGACTTCTGTTTTCCAGCGCTTACTCTGATTATGCCAACCGGATAACTGTCTTGAAAAACACACTCAGTCATAGAGAGCCCTTGTAACAATTACAAACTCGCGATATCTACATAATTTCACACCAATGTAGAAAACTTGATATTCCAATGTCAATCCATTAACCAACGCACTTCTACTTCCAGTAAATTCTAAATTACTTTTATAACTGCTCTTCTTCTAAGAACATCGGTTATATTTCATCGAGCAGATAATATGGTTTCTGTATGATGTCTAATATTACATAATAGACCAACATGTCACACAACCATTACTACTGTGTATCATTACTCTTAATGAACAATTGGATTTCAAAGGACCATCCATTTGATTCTATTCTGACTCCTCAGATATAATCCAAAACAACTCGACTAACTATTTAAAATTCCCATTCTATTCCAAATAGTCACTAACTTTTAAATAGTTTCACAACTTCATCCTTCTCATCTATTCTACTGGTACAATTTCACAATGTGTCATTTACACAAGATGAATTCGGCTCCCACTCAAATTGTGCCTCCACATATTTGAGAACACGAGCTCCCACTCAAAAACATGTCATCCACATATTTGAGTTCCTAAGCTCCCACTCAAAAATATGTTCTTCACATATTTCACCTGAGTGAACTAACTTTGACTCCCACTTAAATCGACATTTTGGCCAAACCAAAATCATTGATTTATTATCAATTCGAATTCAATACAAACTACAGTATTACATTAATATAGACCCTTCAGACTTCAAGCATGTATACATAAATGTAGTCAACAAATTTGATCTTGTCCAAGACACATTTCTTGACAAGACATGCTTCCACGTCTTTCTTATAGTCACATTTCTCATATAACACTTTATATGATGATTAAACAATCTTATTCCTCTAATAAGAATTGTAGCAACAATTATTATTTTAATCCTTTCAAATGTAACTTGGATTTTCAGGCCGAAACAGCCTTTGTTCGTATTCTGATATTTTCTCAACTTTCTTTGTATTCATAAAGTGTACCTTGATCTATCAACAAGATCTGAAACACTTAATATCGTGCTGTGACCTGACAGCAATATTAAATATAACATCACTTTATTTAGAAACTTCTTTCATGAACATATTATGATCTTTTTGAAGAGGATTGCAAGCAGAAAACAATTTTCTAGTCTCCCTCACTCTTAATCACAAAATTTTCATTTGTAGAAATATACTCTTTGGAACACCTTCAATATTCTACTTTTATGAATATAGGTCAGACACCTTATTTCAAGCTTCTAATTCCAATCCATAAACCATAATTCGAAAAATCATATTTTTTTCTCGGAATTACATAGACAACAAACTAAGTTTTGTTTCTATTTGGCTTTGGAATACACTCCCATCCAATGTGAGTAATCTAAAAAGAACTATTCATGTATATTCCGAATTATCATATAATCATATACATGACGACACTATTGTCCATCACACGAATTTTCGTTGAGAGAAATATCTATTTTCTGAAGTGGACATCGACTATATTGTTTCGAACATATTAAGAGATTCTAAGACATTATAATAGAGCATGATTATAATACCCCATATATCATCATATATGACATTATAATATTGTGAAACAAATTTCCACAAGTCTTTTGTGTTGAAACCATAATTTAAAAATATTGTCCTTTGATCGAATCTTGTGAATACAACATTCACTAATCTTTCTTCTAAAAAACCCATTTGATCTCTTATCAAATAAATTTCAGACTTATGATTTATCAGGCAAATACTCTTATTCACCAATAATCATAGAAGAATTTGGATCAAGCAAAAAACACCATTAATTAATTTAATAATCATTTGAAATGACTCTTAATTAATTTCCTCTCGTATTGACACTTCAATACTACATTTCAAACTTAATCAATTCGGCACTCGAAATACTTAAATGGACCAAAATTATCCATTACTTCTTTCATCGCCTTTATGACTAAATTCGATGGTGTTTGTTCTTTGGACACATAATTTTATCATTCCCGCTATTATAAATGTATATCATACGCATAATGTAATTGAGATGTGATGCAAATTACTCATAATATGAAACAAACTGCTTTGTTTCATAACATAAAACAACTGATTTGTTCTATATGAATAACTATGTCTTGTAACATTCAAGACACCAAACTAGATCACACTCTCACTATTACAAAATGTCTTATCAAAAACTATTGATGATAACTAATATGATATCTCGAGAGCGTGAGCACTACTGGCCATTAACTTGCCATCACTTATGCACTGTCACGTCACCCTTCGCCGCATAATTGTGATAATCAGGGACTGTTTCATAAACAGAACAAATATCAAATACTTTTCGTCAAGTATGAGAAGAATACATTTACATCTTCGTATATCAAATATACCCGTAGCGTCGAAGAACTCTTCTTCGATGGAATCAACTTTTAGAGATTTGAACTTGTTCACGAACGTGAAGAAGCTCATCGTGTCTCTATAGCATATTCACGCACATGCTATTCACAACTAGGAGGCAAAGCGCAATCTCTATTGCATTGGAGTTCGTGATCTAGAAATCGTAGATATTCGTAGCCTGAAGTAGCTGTCATACAACTTCTTCAATTGAGTCTCCAGACAGGTATGCTCCCCATGTGAATGGTCCGGAACTTTCTAATCTATCTGAATTGCTCAATACTCAATTCATCTTTGAAGTGACCTTTGATCGCATCAATCACGACATATGGCTCCATGTGTTGAAACAACTTTCAACTCTGGTGCTAGGCATACGCTCATGACGACCTTCACTTCCATGAAAATATCATGATGCTTACGGAACCTATCATCTTCCTCCTTACTAGCACAATCATCTGGTCTATCTCCTAACTAATGTTCTAGGACATATAGAATGTTTGTTGTGTTTGGAGAATGTTTCTAAAACCAATGTACCGGCTGATGAAGTTGGACCCGTCGGCTTCTAAGGTAGAATCCGGGCTCTTGAGGAAGTAACCGAAGTATAGTTGCGTAGTCTACAGATGTGATCGCAAAAGAGGTAAGGTAAAGTTTATAATATATTGGTGAGTTTTAGTTTATAATCATATTATCAAAACACACCACACCAAAATTATTATCCCTAAAAATAATAATGGCGATTACACGACCCTCATCCACCACACCACCCCCGATCATCATGGCCGACAGCACAGCTTCAAAGGTGGACATAAAATGTCAATCACAACAACTCTGTGACTCGTGCTCGATCTTTCGATCTTCCCGTGTTCCGAGGCCATATCTGCATATGCTAGGCTTGCCAATCAAATCTCGAAGACCCTGCGCGTGCAACATGGCTTACACTCACTTATGCGAACGACGAGATGTCTGACACCCGATCATCACTGCCTGCCTCATAACGTAGAACTTTCTTGGTGGTGCGCAACGAGAGAGAACACAATTTTGGTATTTGTTAGGGATCATCCTATTCATGATGCTACCGTTGTATATCTAGCATATAAGCAATCAATATGATGCACACACAACAGCACACAATAATGATGCAATGAAGTGCGATGTGACATGGTCGATGCGCCTGGACCTTCATGGCGCCATGTGCCTGGCCCCCAGCGCCCCGGCATGGCTCCGAGTAATATCAAACTTACCGTAACCATGTCACATAAAATAACGCCTCTGCAAAACAAAGTTAGACGACTCTAGCTTTATTTAGTTTTGCAAGTTTTACGTGGCATATAGGCTTATTCGTAAGAGAATCGCTTCCCTACCTACGAACTTTGTACCACAACATCGATCATATAATTGCATGTTTAAGCATCCCTTTCGGGCCCTCCATTGAAAATGCTTTGCCGACCAGAGAGAGAGAAACAGACACCCGCCAGCCACAGATACGGTGCAAGCCGTATGTCAGTAGTGGAACCAGGCTCGCGTAAGCGTACGCGTAAAGTCGGTCCGAGCCGCTTTATCAACTCAATACCGAAGGCATCGCAAGTGCACGCTATAGGGTAGCAACTATAAGAAAGACGTCCTCATTCAACATGAGTTCTAACCGTACCAGCAGTACTACGCATAGATCAGCTCTGATAGCACTGAAGGGGTTCCGGTACAGAAAACAATAATTTTCTAGCGAATGAAACCCTAACTAGCCAGGATCTATCTATCTAGTACATGCGATAACGGTAGAGGAACGGGTTACATTACCTCCATGTAGACCGATAGCGGGGATTACGCTCCCGCACAAGCGTTGACGATGAAGTCGTGCGTAGCCGACCTCGAGGTCGCGAAGAACTTGCCGCGATGATGTAAACGATGACGTCGGGGTGTCTGAACGGGAATGCGGCACCTAGAGAGGGGGGGGGTGAATAGGTGCTATTACAAATTTTAGGTCTTTTCAAATTTAGGCTCAACGCAAAGGTAAATTCTCTAGATATGCAACTACGATGAATTTACCTAAATGACAATCTAAGCAATAACAAGATAAGCAAGCTAACAAGACACACAAGTAAGGGAGTGAAGATAAGGGGAACCAAGCGAAGCACGCGGAGACGAAGATGTAATCCCGAGTTCCACCCAAGGGTGTACGTCTCGTTTGGAGAGGTGTCCGCTACCACAACAGGTTAGCCGCAACGCCAAAAAGGCTCACCTTCTTCTCCGATGAACTCAACCACAAAGGTTGCGAGTCCACCTTCCACTATTGATCCCCTTTTAGGGCGGAGATCGAATCCCTTACAAACGCTTGAGGCACGCACCCACAACTTAATTGGGGGCTCTCAAGATGACCACAAAAGGTCAAGGACCACAAAAGGTTAAGGCAACACCAAGATTACAACAATGGTGAACTAGGTTTTCCCACCGGAAACCCTAGCCACAAAATCCCCAAGTGAATGGGGAGGAAATGCAAATCCCTTCGGTGAAGATGTAGATCCGGGCCTTCTCCTCCAATCCTCCAAAGATCAACGAATTTGGGTGGAGGGATTGGGAGATCTTGTTGATTTGAGCTTTCAAGAATGGTAGGAGAGAGAAAATCTGAGAGCTATCTGTTCTTGAGTGAGTGAGGGGGTATTTATACCCCCTCCCAAAATCTGGCCGTTGACTGCCTCGAGGACCCGGAAATTCCGGTATAAGTGACACCCGGAAATTCCGGTCACCCGGAATATCCGGTGAAATGAAATATCCGAGTTGAATTTCCGGTTGAGATCAGAACCACTTTCTGAACTTGACTTAGCCAATTTTCTGAGGGTGACTCGGAATATCCGAGTCAGTGAAATATCCGAGCTGAATTTCCGGTTGAAGTCAGAACCACTTTCTGAACTTGACTTAGCCAATTTTCTGAGGGTGACTCGGAATATCCGAGTCAGAGAAATATCCGAGCTGAATTTCCGGTTGAGATCAGAAGCACTTTCTGAACTTGACTTAGCCAATTTTCTAAGGGTGACTCGGAATATCCGAGTCAGGAAAATATCCGAGCTGAATTTCCGGTTGAGATCAGAACCACTTTCTGAACTTGACTTAGCCAATTTTCTGAGGGTGACTCGGAATATCCGAGTCAGACACCCGGAATATCCGAGTCAGAGACCGGAATATCCGATCCTTGAAATTTCCGGTTCCAATAATCCGATTCTGGGAAGAATTCCAGGAACTCTTTTTCTCTACATTTTGGCTTTAGGATTTGTGATATGAGATTCACCCAAATTGAAATACTTAGCAATAGGATTAGTATATCATTGGTATTGTTAACTAACACACAAAACACTAGGGATTAAGAAATGTTCTTTCAATCTCCCCCTTTTTGGTGTTAGATGACAATACCAAGATTTGCAAAGAAACACAATGCAATATCATGTTTTTGACAGAAAATGGCCCCCCCTAAATAAGTGCATGTAACCAACATAATATGACAAAGGATAGGAGCAATTTTATAACAACAAACACAAGATATCACATAGGAGAAAAGAGACAAAATGTAAGGTTATGGTAGCATTTGAGACTAGATAGATTTTCATACCTTGTGTATATAGAATATGAAGAGAATACCAACACAATAAATTCGAAGTCTCAACCATAGGATACCATAGGATAATGATAGCAGCAAAACATTGTCTCAATACATAGTTATCACACATGAAAATTAATTAAAAGAGTTCAACAAATAACTTCAAACACGATAAATGGACACAAGCGCAAATAAATGGTAAACACATATGCTTGTGCCCGACCCTTTGCAAATCCCCGAAGAAGTCCTACTAGAGCAACTTCTCCCCCTTTAGCATCTAAACGCCAAAAAGGAAGAAGAGTGATGCTACGTCCCATGGAGGTCTTCAGTCCGAGGGGGTCTCCTCATCATCATCCTCAGCATCATCATCTTCGTCATCCTCATCATCCTCCTCATCCTCCTCATACTCTGCCTCCTCATCCTCATCTTCCTCCTCATCATCATAATCATGGCCAGTGGTGTAAGAGCTGCCGCCAAGGTCATGGTCAATCTGAGTCCACGGAGCCAAGGAACCCTGGTTCCACTGAGCAAAAGTCAGGGGATCGGACAGTTCAGCACGAGCAGGAGAGCCAGATGCATGGTGAAGGATCAAGTCTTGCTTGTAGGCCAGCTGACGGCGATCCTTGTAAGCAGTGTATTGCTCCTTGCGGATGTCCACATTCATGCAAAGGATGTTGCGTTGGAACCAATTCAAATTCTTTACCTTCGCATGAGTGGCAGGAACATGAGTAGGAGCAGCAGCCCTCCTAGCATCACCCATGAAAGATCCACCCGGAGCTGAGCTAGTAGAAGGCCCAAGAGGGGGCTTGACCACTGTCTTCTTCTCATACAGCTTCTTGAAGTCATGCGGCTCCATATCAACATTGCTGAAGTTATAGTCAGGGAACTTGAACTTGAGGAGCTTCATGATGTAAGGAGCATAGGGAATAGTGACCCTGGTGGTCATAGCTTCATACATCTCATTGTAGATGTAATCCATCACATCTACACTCCAGTCAGCATCAGAACCAGTGTCCTCCACAATGCGGTTGGCATGAAGGAGCAGGTTGCATAGAGGGGTCACCACGTTGTCGTTGTTGCCACCACTCGGTGCAATGTTCTCACGCAGGATGCGCACAAGAACATCATACAGTGGAAGCAAGTCACGAGAATTACCAGGGGTGGCTCTCTCACCATATAAGTGTGTTGTTTGCTTCTTGTTGAGCTTGTAGGGGTTGTGCATGCGAAAGCCTTGGGGATTGTCACCATCAAACCTGTAGCCCAGTACCTTGGCAAACTCCTCAAAGTTGGACTCACAGAACGATTCCCCAGTCATCCACTTCATAGTCTTCTTCGAGTCGCCCTTGATCACTAGGGTGGCGAAGAACTGCATCACAAGCTGGGCGTTGTAGGGACAACGGGTGAGCACCAGCCTCTCCAAGCCCATGGTCTTGATAATGTGGATAGCCTCAACAAAGGAGGCTTTCTTCTGCAGAGATGCAAGATCAAACGGGTGCATGGGTTGAATGGGCTTCGACAGAGAGAGGTAGAGATCCACGAGTATGTGCTCTTGCTCTTGGCACCAATAGCTGCGATCATCCAGAGAGTTTTCTCTTGGCCTAAGGTACCAATCCCCCTGTCTAAGCTGAAAATAATCCACTGAGTTCATCTTGGAGTAGTTCTGACGTTGAGGAATAGGGAATTCTTCCTTTTCTTGAAAGCTGGCTTGCTAACAACAACTTTCTTCTGCTTTTGAATTGCAGGACCCTTTCCCTTGTTGACTGGGTTCTTGAGGACAGGTGTTCTTGCTGTGTTCTTTGATGCCCCAGCGGACGGACTCCCACTAGAACCTGTGAATTTGAGCATAGAGGGTAGCATAAGGTAAGTGCACACAAGTCAGCAGATTATACACACATTAGGTAGGCATTGTATGAATCATATGTAGTTAAACATGAGTTAATCTTAAAACAGCAGTGTTTGACTCGGAAATTCCGGTTCAGACATGACCGGAAATTCCGGGGGACCGGAAATTCCGAGTCAGTCTGAGTCAGAAATTCCGAGTCAGACAGAAACTGCAGATCTGAGATTGACTCGGTCTAAAACTAGATTGATCCAACACAATGCAAAACTAATGTATGTAGATGGCAGGGAATAGTGCTAGGAACAATCTCTACCAAGCAATATTGAAACAAATAACTCCACATCAAGATCCAAGTGCAAGCACATAAGGAAGAAGAAAAGTGAAGTTACCCTCATCCATTGAGCCATTGCTTGGAGGAGAGAGTTCCCGGGGCGGAGGAGGAGCAGATCCGGCCGAGAAAGAGGTTCCCCGGCGGTCGGAGTGCTCCAGAGAGATCTTGGAGCAGCAGGGGCGGCGCTGGAGGAGAGGGAGGTCGGGGGTGGAAGAAAGGCACTAATGAGCCCTTCACCCCGAGCCTGCCCTTATATTTTTGGACAAACCGCCCGACCGGATATTCCGAGTGTAACTTACACCGGAAATTCCGAGTCACCGGATATTCCGATTCATAAATGAACCGGATATTCCGACCTGCTGAACCAAAATCCCAGTTTTCAAATGGATGACTTGTGTGCAATAGAGAGAAATGTTTTCAGGGGGAAGTAGGCTTGGGATAGATTTCCAAACTGTCATTGGTACACCATACTCAACTCACAACTACCAAATCGAAACATAAAGCGCCAAGTTGAGTAGGTTTCCCACATGCATGAAAAGGAGGGCAAATAGCAACAATAAGCTCCAAATAAAACCAACTCTTCAAAGAGAAGAGGTCGGTGTCCGAGGCCACCATGTAGGAGTGTATGGCATGTTACCGCGAAGATGTATCTTGGGTACATAACCAATACTCGTCGTTTTAGCTCATTAGTCATAAGAATGAATATAGAGATAAAAGAACACTTGCTATCGGCATAATGGGGGGAGGGATGGTCCAATGTATTAGGACCGCACTCCCCCTATTTCCATGCCTACATCTAAACAAGATAAGATGCAATTACGCCCTATGTGAGTGTGCAAGCGATCAAGCTAAGGACCTCGAATCAATGATATTTAGCTCATTCCTCAAAAAGCAAAACCTTCCTTCCTCAAGGGGCTTCGTGAAGATATCCGCCAATTGATCCCATGTGCCCACATATGATAAGTCAATGTCTCCTCGGGCCACATGATCTCTTATGAAATGATGGCGGATCTCAATATGCTTGGTTTTTGAATGTGGCACCGGGTTGTAAGCAATCTTGATGGCACTTTCGTTGTCACATAGAAGAGGCACTTTGTCGCAATCGACTCCGTACTCCTTTAAAGTTTGCCTCATCCATAGCAACTGAGTGCAACAACTTGCGGCGGCAACATACTCGGCTTCGGCGGTGGAGAGAGATATACAATTTTGCTTCTTAGAAGACCAACTTACCAAGGACCTCCCAATAAATTGACAAGCGCCGGAGGTTGACTTCCTATCATCATGATCTCCCGCCCAATCGGAATCCGTGTACCCACATAATGAGAAATTTGCATCCTTGGGGTACCACAATCCAAAGGTTGGGGTATAAGCCAAATATCTAAAGATTCTCTTGACCGTCATATCATGGCTTTCTTTTGGAGCCGCCTGATATCTTGCACACACTCCTACGGCTAGCACTATATCCGGTCTAGATGCACAAAGGTAGAGGAGAGATCCAATCATGGAGCGATATACCGTTTGATCCATATCCTTACCCTTAGGGTTGAGCTCAAGGTGGCATTTGGTTTGCATTGGGGTAGAGGCACCCTTGAGCTCAAGCAACTCGTACTTCTTGAGCATGTCTTGAATGTACTTTGCTTGGTTGATGAACGTTCCTTCCCTCAATTGTTTGATCTCAAATCCGAGGAAGAACTTCATCTCGCCCATCATAGACATCTCAAACCTGTCAGTCTAAGCTTAGAGAATTCTTCGTTAAATGCTTTGTTAGTCGATCCAAATATAATGTCATCCACATATAATTGACAAATGAAAAGCTCTCCATTAACTTTCTTAGTGAAAAGTGTGGGGTCGATTTCCCCAACTTGGAATCCACGGTCTACAAGTAGTTCTCTAAGGTGCTCGTACCACGCTCGTGGGGCTTGTTTAAGGCCATAGAGTGCCTTATCCAACTTTCAGACATGGTTCGGATACTTGAGGTCCTCGAACCCCGGTGGTTGCTTAACATAAACAAGTTCATTTAGTGGACCATTTAGAAAAGCGGATTTGACATCCATTTGTTGCAACTTAAAGTTGTGATGAGAGGCATAAGCAAGAAGAATATGAATTGACTCAAGTCGAGCCACGGACGCATAGGTTTCTCCAAAGTCAATGCCTTCAATTTGGGAGTAACCTTGAGCCACCAATCTTGCCTTGTTCCTCACCACCATGCCATGTTCATCTTGCTTGTTCTTGAAAATCCACTTGGTGCCGATAACATTGCGGCAATCTTTGGGTCTTTCCACCAACTTCCACACCTTGTTGCGCTCGAAGTTGTTGAGCTCTTCATGCATAGCATCAAGCCAATCTTTATCTTCAAGAGCTTCAAAGACCTTCTTGGGTTCCACCATGGAGATGTGAGCTTGATGTTCACTAAAGCTTGCAAGTTGTCTTCGGGTAGAGACCTTGCTTCTCACATCACCAAGCACCTTGTCAAGAGATAGAGCTCTTAATTCTTGTGAGGTGCCAACCCTATTCAAACGGCGGATCTCGATTTCCCTCCGAGTGGTGGGAGGAATCGCTTGATCATCTTAATCATTCATGTCTCCGCCTTGACAGATTTGATGGCCTTGATCAACCATTGGAGTGGTGTCCATCGGCGAAGAAGAGGGTTAATCTTGGCCTTGCGAGCTACCACCGGGAATGTCAGCAGGACCGGATATTCCGGGTTCATGGACCGGAAATTCCGAACCACCGGAATTTCCGACTCCAGTTTGAACCGGATTTTCCGGTCCTCCGTTAATTCCAGGAGCAGTTGGAGAATCTTGTGCTTGTTCTTGGCTAGGCGTATTGGGCACGGTGTTGTCGATGGGTGTTTCTTGTGTTGGGGTGGCCACCACTTGTGAAGAACTTGATCCTTGTTGAGCAACCTCATAGTAGAGTTCAACGGGGCGGTGGACTCCCAACCCCATTCTTCGGATAACATCTTGAGGTGGATCATCACCTACAACGGAAACACCACTTTGCTCCACAAGGGAGCCGTCATTCTCCTCGAACACCACACTACAAGTTTCTATGATTATGCGCGAGGCCTTATCATAGACTCTATAAGTGTGGGATTCGGATCCATCGCCCACAAATGTCCCTTCAAGAGACTAAGATTCAAACTTGTCTAAACGAACACCTTTGATGAGATAAAAACACTTACAACCAAAAACTCGGAAGTATGAGATATTGGGCTTGTTCCCGGTGAGCACTTCATAGGGGGTCTTCATGAGTCCTTTGCGGAAGAAGAGTCGGTTGGATGAATGGCAAGCGGTGTTGACGGCTTCGGCCCAAAAGTTGTGAGGGGACTTGAACTCGGCCATCATCGACCTTGCCATCTCAATAAGAGTGTGATTCTTCCTTTCGGCTACATCATTTTGTTGGGGAGTATAAGCAGCGGAATATTGATGACGAATCCCTTCTTCACTAAGGAACTCGTTTAAGGTGTAGTTCTTGAACTCGGACCCGTTGTCACTTCTTATCACCAAGATAGGGACATTGTGTTGACGTTGAGCCTCATTGGAGAAGTCGATGATAGTTTGTTGAGTCTCCATCTTCGTCTTGAAGAAGAAAATCCACGTGTATCTTGAATAGTCATCAACAATCACCAAGCAATATTTCTTGCCACCAAGACTAGCTTCCGGAATGGGACCAAAGAGGTCAACATGGAGAAGCTCCAAAACCCTTTTTGAAGAAATGATGGTCTTGCTTGGATGGTAGATGTCATGCATTTTTCCTTCAACACACGCCCTACACATTCGATCCTTCGAGAAAGAAACATGGTCTTTTAGTCCTAGGATATGGCCACCCTTTTGGAGACTTTGCAAAGTCCTCATGTTGACATGGGCTAGTCGGCGATGCCATAGCCAACCCAAGTCCGCCTTTCCGAATAGGCACATTGTATGGGAAGTGGTGACTCCGGAGAAGTCAACCACATAGAGCCCATTCTCAATGTACCCAACGAAAGACACATTCAGAGACTTGCTCCGCAAGAGAATGACCATTTCCTTTTCGAAGACAACGGTATAACCCAAACAAGTTAAGGAATGGACGGAGATCAAGTTGAAACCTAGGGACTCGACAAGCAAGACATTCACAAGTGTGATGTCCGGTGCCACTACCACCTTGCCGAGCCCTATTACCTTAGACTTTGAATTGTCACCATATGTAACGGTCATTTGATCATCATTGGGCTTCAACTCCGTTACAATCTCCTTGCTTCCGGTCATATGACTATTGCACCCACTATCAATTATCCATTTTGATCCTCCGGAAGCAAGGCCCTACACACAATCAATTCTTTGGTTTAGGTACCCATTTTGCAATGGGTGCCTTTTGGTTAGCAACAAGGGTCTTTGGAACCCAAATAGAATATTCAATATAACCATCAAAAGGACCAATGTATCTAGCATAGACATCCCCATAATAATCAACATATAAAGCATAGTTGGGGTTAGATATGCCCGCAAAGTCATCATGAGTGGGAGTGCCCCTTGTGGCATTTCCACTCGCAATGTCATCTTTGTTGGCTTGTGCGGGCTTGGTCTTCTTCTTGATCTTCTTCTTCTCCTTAGCAACATAGCCTAGACCTTCCTTACCCTTGTGGGGCACTCGCTCATGAAGTGGAGTAGTGAGTGTCCCCTTACCTTTATCAAGGGAGGTCTTGGACTCGGTTACCATAGAGGGAACGAACAAGATCCTAGCTTTATCCTTGACAACATTTGCATTAGTATTCAAAGGAGTAGAAGTACTAGGTTTCTCAAAAATAGATATCCGAGTTTGGAGTTGATCACGAGACTTGAGGAGACGTTCGTGATCACTTGTCAATAGCTTGTGAGTATTTTCAAGTGACTCGAGGTCTTCGCAAAGTCTAGCATGAGCAACTACAAGCTCGGACTTCTCATTTTGCACAATTTTACATTTAGCAAAGTAGAGATCACGATCCTTAGTGATCTTAGCAAGTTGTTCATTGAGGAGAGCATGAGCTTCTTGTTGATCTTCGAGAGAGGATTGGAGGTACACCTTAGCGTGTGCATCCTCTCTCTCAATCTCACCTTTTAATTCAATCTCATCCTCAAGCTCACCTATACGACTCATAATTGAGCCAAAGTGTTTCTTTCCTTCTCCTTGCAAGTTAGTCATGAATTTATCAAATGCAATAATTTCATCCTTGACTTCTAGGCTTCATGGGATATGGAGGTGGGGGACAATTGTACCTCGGATGTCTTTGCCATGAGACATCTTGGATTCTTGATGATGGGGCTCTCTTGGGTGAGGAGAAGAGTGACGGAGGTGTGGAAGAAATGGCTAGTGCGGCCACTTGCGTTGGAGTATCCTCCTTGTCACTATCTTCATCATCGGTGGGATATTGCTCTTGAGTTACCAAGACAATCTTTTGGTTCTTCTTGAAGAAGGGCTTCTTCATGGGCATGGGCCCCTTGACCTTCGTCTTGGCCACGAGCCTCCCACCATGATCCTCTCTTCTCTCCCATGGGCAATCTGCAACAAAGTGGCTTTTGTCATCACAGTTATAGCAAAGCCTCACCTTGTTGAATGGCTTTCCTCCATTGGAGGGAAACTTCTTGTCAATCCTCGCTTTGGCCCTTCCGGGGTTCTTCCAAAACGTTCCTGCCGCAAGACCCATGTGTTGAGTAAGAGTACTTGAGAGGGTCTCACTAGATAGCTCGACTTGATCATCATACTCCTCTTCATTCTCTTCTTCAACGGTGGCCTTCAAAGCAATTGAGGCATGCTTGTGCATCCCTATGGCTCTAGCTCTTGCATCTTGTGCAATCTTGGAGGCCACCTTGTATGCGGTCATCTCTTGCATGACTTCATTGGATGTCATCTTTGCGAAGTCATGTCTCCCTTGGAGTGTCTTCAAATCCGTTTCCTCAAAGGGCAAGAGAGCGGTCACAAACTTCCTCTTGATCCAAGCATCATCAATGTACACCGCCCCGAGGTTCTTGAAGGAGTTGGCCACCAACACCAACCTCCGGTACATGTCCTCGTGGCTTTTTCCATCCAACTTGTAGAACCCTTCCACCTCATTGCATAAGGCATCATACCGGTTCTTCTTCATGCTCTCATTCCCGACGAAGATGTCGGAAAGAGCATTCCAAACTTCTTTGGCGGTGGAGAATTGTTGGATGAGTGCCATGTCCTTCTCTCCAACGGCCATTTGGAGTTGATGAAGAGTGGTGGCGTTGAGTTGGCTATCAACCACCTATCTTCTTGTCAAGTTGGTTGGATCATGGGGCTTGTATCCTTCTTCAGTGATACGCCATAGCTCAATGGAGGCACTACATAAATGAGACTTCATTAGAAATTGCCATTGAGAGAAATGAGTAGGTTTAAGCTTAGGAGGATCACTTCTAAAGTTTACATGAGGGTGAGGGATAGGAGGGTTAGGAGAGTAACTATGGTTGACATTATGAAATTCCTCTCCTTTGAGGGTGTTAGAGGAGCTAGGTGATTCATCCTTTTCCGCCTTCCCGAGGGGAGCACTTGGAGTAACATCTTTGGACCCATCCGAAGATGACTCCTTAGAGTTCTCAGTATGCTCCTTAGGAGGAGGAGAGGGAGAAGTAGCCTCGGGCTCCTTAGACTTCAAGAGTGTCATGAGCATCTCATTCATCTTGAGGAGTTGGGCCTCCAAGGACGATCTCATATCAATAAGATCGGCCATGGTTGCCCCTTTTGCTAACGCCTCCTTCTCCGCCTCTAATTTCTCATGGGCGGCCCTCTCGGCATCAGATTCTGTCATCGTTGCACTTAGGCGGTTAAGCCCTTAAAAGTGAACCTGGCTATGATACCAATTGAACGGGAATCCGGCACCTAGAGGGGGGGGGGGGTGAATAGGTGCTATTACAAATTTAGGTCTTTTCAAATTTAGGCTCAACGCAAAGGTAAATTCTCTAGATATGCAACTACGGTGAATTTACCTAAATGACAATCTAAGCAATAACAAGATAAGCAAGCTAACAAGACCGGTGAAATGAAATATCCGAGTTGAATTTCCGGTTGAGATCAGAACCACTTTCTGAACTTGACTTAGCCAATTTTCTGAGGGTGACTCGGAATATCCGAGTCAGTGAAATATCCGAGCTGAATTTCCGGTTGAAGTCAGAATCACTTTCTGAACTTGACTTAGCCAATTTTCTGAGGGTGACTCGGAATATCCGAGTCAGGGAAATATCCGAGCTGAATTTCCGGTTGAGATCAGAACCACTTTCTGAACTTGACTTAGCCAATTTTCTGAGGGTGACTCGGAATATCCGAGTCAGGGAAATATCCGAGCTGAATTTCCGGTTGAGATCAGAACCACTTTCTGAACTTGACTTAGCCAATTTTCTGAGGGTGACTCGGAATATCCGAGTCAGAGACCCGGAATATCCGAGTCAGAGACCGGAATATCCGATCCTTGAAATTTCCGGTTCCAATAATCCGATTCTGGGAAGAATTCCAGGAACTCTTTTTCTCTACATTTTGGCTTTAGGATTTGTGATATGAGATTCACCCAAACTGAAATACTTAGCAATAGGATTAGTATATCATTGGTATTGTTAACTAACACACAAAACACTAGGGATTAAGAAATGTTCTTTCAGTGTCGACGATGACCCGCTGAACGGATAGACGTCGCCTAGAGGGGGGGGGGGGTGAATAGGCGATTTAAAACTTTTTCTGAGGAGCCGGAATATCCGGTCCACGAATGACCCGGAAACTAGAGGTTTACTTTAACAAGTATAAAACCTAGATATAAATACTAGGCTCACCTATGTGCACGAACAACTTATGCTAAGCAATACAAGTAACAAGGTGATAGCAAGATATATGACTTCAAGCACGAAGGCTATCACAATGTAAATTGCATAAGTAAAGAGCTCGGGTATAGAAATAACCGAGGCACGCGGAGACGAGGATGTATTCCCGAGTTCCACCCAAAGGGTGTACGTCTCGTTTGGAGAGGTGTGCGCAACCACAACAGGTTAGCCGCAACGCCACAAAGGCTCACCTTCTTCTCCTGATGAACTCAACCACAAAAGGTTGCTAGTTCACCTTCCACTATTGATCTCCTTTGGGGCGGAGATCGAATCCCGTACAACTCTTGAGGCACACACCCACAACTTAATTGGGGGCTCTCAAGTGACCACAAAAGGTCTTGACCACAAAAGGTCTTGGCCACAAAAGGCCGGCCACAAAAGGCGTCTAGGGTCCAATGACCCAAGAGTAACAAGCTCACAAGTATCACCACCACGAATTATCGTGGAGGGCTCAAACCGATGCAAATGCAATGGCAAGAGCACACGAAGTGCTCAAGTCCTTCACTCTCAAATTCCAACACAACAACAAATGTTTATGGGGGAATAAGAGAGGAAGAACAAAGGAAACCACAAAGGAGTCAAATCCTTCACTCCCAAATCCCACCAAAAGCAACTAATGCTTATGGGGGGAGAAGAGAGGAAGAACAAAGAAGAAGAACCACAAAGGAACTCCAAGAACTAGATCCACTAAGTTCCCCTCACTTAGAGGAGAGATGGATTGGTAGGATTGTAGATCTAGATCTCCTCTCAACTTTCCCTAAAGAATATGCAAGATTCTATGGAGGAATTGAGAGGGGAGTGAGCTTTGCAAGATCAACAATGGAGTAGGAGAGAGGGGAAAGTCGTGAAGCCTTGGATTGACCAGGGAAGAAGAAGGGGAGGAAATATAGCCGTTGGCTGTTTCGACACTCGGAAATTCCGGTATAAGTGAGATTCGGAAATTCCGGTCAACCGGAAATTCCGAGTCCATGAAATTTCCGAGCTGAAATTCCGGCTGGAGTCAGAACCAAAACCAAACTTTTCCTTAGCCGTTTCTGGAAGGCTTTTCTGGGTGCACTCGGAAATTTCGGTGTACGGAAATTTCCGAGCACAATTTCCGGTTCGAGTCAGAACCCTTTTTCTCCTTTCCTTAGACGTTTTCTTGGATGAGTTGGGGAACCGGAAATTCCGGTAGAGCGGAATATCCGACCCCAATAATCTGAATCAGCAAAACACCGAAACGAAAACTGCTATAACTTTTGCAAATGAACTCCAAATGAGGTGAGACCAATTTTGTTGGAAAGATAGCGACGATGAGCACCCAACAAATATTGCATCCCATAAATAGAGTAAAATCACCACACATGGAAAGGTGTGGGACTTTCCTCATGGTAGAACCGACAATATTTCCGCCGCCGAAAACGCAACAAGTTGTCCAAAGTAAAACCGATTTCGATGAACAAGAGATTGACATGGAGATGAACCAAGATCTAACTCCTCACCAACATAAAAGCCAAATAAGAACCAAGAAATATGATATGCCAAGTATGCAAAGGTTTGAGCTCTCCACAATGATGCGATCAAGTTACTAACTTGAGAGCCCCTCTTGATAGTACGCCTATCTATCCTATAGCCCTATCAAGATCATACCTTTGCCTTGAGCATTCCACTTGAGTTAGATGATGACTATCTTGATCTCTTCTAGTGGATCATCTTTCTTGATTGCGCGTCCAAGCACATGCTTGATGAAGACTTCTCCAAATACCCCCCCATGCTTACAATGGGAGAGTCTCGCTTAGCTCCGTCTTCATGTATCCATTGCAAGCACCAAGCATAGGATCTCTTCAAGAAGCTTCTCTTGGTCTTGCACATCTCACCTTGATGACGATCACCACATGACGTCATCCTCCATGAGCTATATGAAATCTTCATTTGATGCAATCCCATGGGAAGATACCTAACCTCATATAATGATACCACACACACATATATCATGGGTTAGTTCACAAAGCTATGCGGACAAGTGTTTACCATCCCAAGAGATACATGATCTCTCTTGGTACATCTTGTAGCTTTCTGTGTTAATCAACATC
The DNA here is from genome assembly GCA_026929855.1 of Poa annua. NCBI lineage: Eukaryota > Viridiplantae > Streptophyta > Magnoliopsida > Poales > Poaceae > Poa > Poa annua. The sequence goes on along the minus strand of CM049427.1, from coordinate 217,382,672 downwards.
TTGATCAACCTTGTATCTTCCAACATTTCTTCACTAATATGATGTCTTGAATCCTTCAAGACATACTTGCAATATGCTCCACTCAACACATAAGCTTCAAGAGTCCAACACATGAACTCCACAACTCCATGGACATGATCTATAATGATATCTCAAAGCAAACATTAGTCCATAGAGATTGTCATTCAATTACCAAAACCACACATGAGGGAAAATGCTCTTTCACCTGCGTCGACGGGCGTCGGGCGGAAGATGTCGAGGTGCCGGCGGCACGGGGGTTCGCCGGCGGCAAGGGGGGAGGCGGCGCGGCAGCTGCAGGGGGCGAGACGACATCGCCCAGGCTCCTCAAAAGAGTCACCTCCGAGCACTCGCAAACATACGAAGCTTAACGACAACCCCCGGTCATTCAGATCCAGCTAAAATCGTAGGGGTAGAACTTTTCTGGAATCCCGCAGGGCAACGGCGCCCGGCGGTATAGCTTAGGTGGAGAGAGGAGGCAAAACGGGCGGAGAAACAGCTCGGCCGGCCTGCTACAAATTTAATTGTATTTTCCAATGAATTAATCCAATTAATATGTCTTGCTATATAAAGGGGGGAGGGGGTGTGCAAACTCCCTAGCTCCCCCATGTGGGACTAAACAAAGGAGGAAGGGGGGTGGCGCACCCACATGGGCTGGCCGAACCAGCCATGGGGCCCACCCCCTTTGATGGCGCGGCTCCCCCCTCTTGGGCCCTCTAAGGGCCCATATAGGTGGGAGCCCCCTTTTTCCTTTATTATTTAATAATTAAATTAATATAAAATATAATTAATATATTTAAATACTATTTAATATCCCGTGACTCCGAAACAATTTCCGAACCACCCGAACAACTTTCGGACATCTCTGGAACCATTCCAGACCTTCCTGGAACTCCTTCCGGACCACCGGAACTCTTTCCGGATCATTTCTCTTTCTCCAACAAAATCCTATATTATTCCAGAACCCATCTCCTGGTGTCGTTAAGACCTTAAGTTTGTTACGCTACGGTTCGAGAACACTCCAGACATGGTCGAGACACTCCGCTCACCAATGACCGTGAGGGATACCTGGATGTATATGATGGCCCCTGTGCATTCCACGAATATCGTCGTTGAACCATAAATATGATATTCATTCCCTTTGTTTCTGCGATACTACCTTGTCCGAGATATGATCGTAGACATACCGATGTCTTTGTTGTATCTCGTTACCGACAAAGGTTATTAACTCGTCTGTGATATTACATCTCCATGACCTAGTCACAAGCTGCGCAGCTATATAGATGTAATCTCATCGAGTGGGCCCAGAGTATCTTTCCATTACAAGAATGAACAAATCCCGCTCTTGATCCTTACGTCTCGATGCTCTTTCGGAATACCCAAGATGGACACCGTTATTGTCATGCTATATAAGACACAACGTTTGATGCTCTCAAAGCACCCCTACGGAGAATCAATAAGTACGGTCTCACGGTCTAAGGAATAAGCTATCATATTCTTATCTATTGGAAATGATAAACATTGTAATACGATCTTATTGCAATACTTTGCGTATGTCCATTACCTTATTCAACTAATAAGATGACCCCATTGTCAACCGACGTCATTGTCCTTGATCGGGAATCTCGATCAACAGTTGCCCAATGGACTAGTTCATATAGAAGCTAACTAGTGACCTGATTGTCTATGTATCACACGTGTATTAATAATTCCGATTAATACAGTTATAGCATAATACACAAACCTATTATAAACTTATGAGATAATGCAATAAATACTACTTATTTATTTGCCTCTAGGACATATCTCTTTCAAACTATTGGGGCATCGGCATAGAGGGAAAGAAGACGTGGGCTATATCTGTAGGCGAGACATCCAACTTCCCCACCCCAGACTCGTTTTCTCGCTACCTTCCCCTCGTCCTAATGTCGCCACAAGCACATCCCGATGAAGTACGAGACCAATAGGCACAATATATATAAGGTTTCTACTTGACAAATGACATTCAAGATGGTCAATATTTGTAAAGATTATCTCAACCCCTGTGATAGGAAGCGCGAAATTTTGGGTTTCTCGGTGCCAGGAGTTTTGTAGGAAGTATGTTAAGGCGGGCATTTTGTACTCTTCAAACTCGGTTTGTTGTTGTTCGATACCCCGCTTTGACTTTCGAAACCTCAGATGTGTGAGGTGATGAACTGTTTTATGATCTCATAACTTATCATTGAGAGCGAGCGGGATGATTGACACTAAACCATATTTTAAACAGGGTGTTCTTATTACAGATGTTGATCACTAAGGTCCTAACATCTAGACAGCCTTTCTTGTTATATATGCGTTAGAAGATTCGAGATCCACATAATGCACAATCAACTATAGACTGCTTGAAATATCGCATGTGTATGTGGAAGAGACGAACTCGACATTGAGTGCAACTACATCCGGACTACGTCACTAGCTTGTGCATGTACAGGAGCTCGACACAACTGATCACATCCTAGCGCAATGTGTGTACACAAGGCATGGCAGATTTGTAAGCAACAATTGCTGCGGTAACCAGACGGATTTTAGAACCTTGGTGGCAAGAGGAGAGAAGCAAACTGGCCATGTGTGAAAGGAGGTTCGACGCTTGGATCATCTTCATTAGCTAGAGGTAACGGAATGTGAGAGAGTTCGACAACATTAGCCAGCAGTGCAACAAAGACATGCTCGCGGCAAAGATCTCGGAAGAAGATATGAAGATGTGGAACAAGGCGGGGTTCGGACTAGGTGATCTGTTTATCGTGTGAGACAGAACCTAGTTAAGTTACAATGGCTTGCACTGCCTGTTTGCAGTCGATGTTGCTTTTGTACATGCTCTACCTTCTGCATATAAAAATAAAAATACAGTACACAATTGTATATTACTCTAAAACAAAGAGCATCTGGTCCTGGAAGTTTGTCCGGCGCCTTCTAAATTATGTCAATTTTGTGGGTTTGATATTGTCCGGCCTAGTAGAAAAACCTAGAATTTGGATTAAACCGGGATACCATAGGGCAATGGAGCTAATTTCTATTGCCATTTTTTTCACATATATTAAACCAGTAAATATTACACGATTACATCGATTACGAAAATAAAACTAAAGGAGATTAGCAAATTTATGAGATTTTCAAGCCCTTTCTTCAGCCATAACATAATCTCGTACTTTTCTGAAGGTAGCCGTAGAACAACGTCAACACCACCAAATCACTGTGAATACCACCGAAGATTCTCCCTTTTTAATTTTGAGTCGCAATGCCAAGGTTTTATGCACGCACATAACCATTAAATTAATCAAACAACATCAGCAAGAGCAACACCACTGATATTGCAGGGATAAATAACCGAACCACTTTGTCGACGTTGTTGGGAGCCGAGAGAACGAATCACCATAGCCAAAGACGTGGAAGCCGGGATAGATATTGCGAGGACAAACCACCTCGCGACAAACATGAGAAAAAAAATACAAGATTGATCTAGCTAAGTAAGATCTGAAGAACCATACCTGAAAAACCATACCTAGACAGACTTAATCTTTCAAAACCACCATTGACGTCGGGAAGGATACCTCGCCGTCGAATGAAGCGTGGAATATCACTTATTACAGACGATACCATCTCCACTAACAAAGAAGATGACAACCAAAATCAAACTCTACCATTAAGGACCTTCGAAAAAGCGTCGTGCGTAGGTCCGAGGTCCCCACCCCTCCTAGTACCAGAACGACACCTAGAGGAGTCGAGAACCCATCGAATCTTTGCCGACGGCGCACGATGAAGCGGTTTCAACCCTAGCCGCCGCCACCACGATCGCCCAAATTGCCTCGGCTGCCCTTCCCGCGTACCGGTTCGTAACGAGCTTACCAACTCCACAGTATATCCTCTCCTCAAGTTTCAAAAAATATATTCTCTCCTTAAGAGCGGACCATAAAATCGGCTATCTACGCCCACTTTTAGAAAATGTATTTTAAACACCCTGTAGAATGTAAAACAAAAACTGAAACAAAATTCCACTCATACATCTAGCAAAAACATGTGTGCCGTACAAAAGTATTTGTTAAAAAATTCCTTTTATTTTCCCTCATAAAAAAAAGAGAAATTTAGTGCTAGAAAAAAACATTATGAGATATATGGTTTCTCTTTTTTACATGCCAAATAAAAAGCAGTTTCTCAACTTTGGACGCATATACATGGGACCCACAGATGTACGCCGCAATTTTTTTAAATATTTAGAAAATATATTTCAAAATGGGCCAGATGCCCCCGGTTCAGATGGTTATTTTCCTTCGCTCTCCTCCATTTAGACGTCGTCGTCGTCGTCGTCACCTCATGATCGTTCCCCTCGATATTTTAAGGCAGCGGTCCCGTCCTTCTCCTTCCCCACTCCCCACTGTGCTCACTTTCCCCACCTAAACCCAGCTACAAATCGAGCTCAGACTCACTGGTTTAGTTAGGTTATCCTCTCCCCCAATTCCTCTCACTGCCATATATATAACAAGTACCACCCATCTCGCCTGTTCAGCTCAAATCCACTCCCCAAACCCCCAAATATCTCTGGCAAGAACCCGCGCAATTACTTGCGTACATCAGCCAAGAACGCGATTTGGATTTGGGGGCTCAAACAGATCGATGTCTGTGACGGGGACATCCGTGGCTGCGGCGGCCACCATGCTCGCGGCGGCTGCCGCCATCTTCATCACCTTCGTCATCTGCTTCTACCTCTTCCTCTGCGCCAAGCGCTACCGCGGCGCCGCGCCTACCATCGGCGGCGTAGGCGCTGGAGCGGACGGCAGGGCCCGCGGCCCGCGGTTCGTCTTCGGGGGCCCCTGCCACGGGAGCGGCCTGGACGAGTCCGCCATCGTGGCGCTGCCGCGGAGGGAGGTCGCCCCAGGGGACCCCGCGGCGGACTGCGCCGTCTGCATCACGGAGCTCGCCGCCGGGGAGGCCGCGCGCCTGCTGCCGCGGTGCGGGCACGCCTTCCACGTCGAGTGCGTCGACATGTGGCTCCGCTCCCACTCCACCTGCCCGCTCTGCCGCTGCCCTGTCGCCGACGAGGCGCCCACCGTGCAGCCCCCCGAGGCCGATCCGGAGTCGCCCAACTTCCCCACCAACGTGCTCTTCTTCGGCTCCCAGGACGCCGTCGCAACCGGCGGCCCACCACAGCCTGCTCAGCGGCCTATCGCCGGTGTCGCGGCCGTGGTCGAGGCGGCAAGAATTGCGGCCCTGCGGCGGTTACTCGGCTGCAGCCTTGCAACGCCCCCGACACCGCCGCCGCAGGCCGACCGTGACGTCGAGATGGGCCTCCCACGCGGCGAGAGCAGCGCGCGGCGGCCGGCGAAGCCACAGCCAGGTTCTTGATGCTCTGTCTGTCGCTTGCTCTTCCGTCCGCCCTTGTTGCGCTCCACATCTCCTTGATGAGCCATTTGAGGCATCAAAGGAAGCAAGTGTACATATTCATTCCCCGTCCCTATGTATGTATGTATTGATGATACGAGCGGCTATATTATTGATCGATCTGTGATGAACAAGATCCTATGGATAGGTACATTTTGGCTGGCAATTTGATGTCCCCAAATCCTTGAGATCTACTTAGTATGCATCTCTTCAGTGCATATGGTTTTACCATACAGGAACTAACATCGAGCACTTTCTCTCAGTATTCACGAATGATGGCTGTCCATGTCGAGTGTACTGTGCAGGCACATGCGCTCATCTTGGGCACGTAGGCAGATGTTGACTAAAGTAAGCAACTGGTATGAGTACATGACAACAAATACTCCCATCCCAGTACACCGTACTTGGTCTTTTCTCTGTTCCAGTTCCAGCAATTGGGCACTAGCCAAGTACTGCCAATGTTACAGGAATGCAAGATTGGTTAACCTTTGTTCATATGGGAAATCGTACTGTTTTCTTTGAAATCCTGTGTACGTTCCTAGTTCCTACTACTAGGATAAATATGATTGTAAAGAAAAGATGATTCCGAGACGACATATTCAAAGTTGGGCACTTTTCTGAGCTACAATTAGGGCAGATTATATTACGACTCCAGTAGTACGTTGTGCAGTTTTTTTTTGACGGAAGCCCGCCAGCGCGGTTTCAATATATTAAGAGGAATCCGGGACAAATGCCGGTTTGGATTATAGGAGTTAGAGACATAAACAAGAAAGAAAAGCAAGAACTATAACAAGAAAGAAAAACAACATGACACTAAACAACAACCCCGTAGGGCAGTTTTGAAATGAGAGTTTGAACAGAAAAGTGGTGGTTGCCTATACCAGCGGACGCAGAGTCTTCCTCGCAATGGATAGGCATTGGCCATGTCATCGCTCATCGCCATGATTACATGGCTACAAACACATCAGCGTCCAAAATGATAGTATTCATAATAAAATGCCCTGGCCTACGCGGCCAGCAATTTGGATCACCATCCCGCCGCGCCAACAGTTGAGCTCGTCTCCTCACCCCCTCCTACCGTTTACTGTTTCCTAAGAGCGCCATTGACCCCCACAAATCCAGTGGGTCCACATAAAAAAGTCACCCAGTGTGGCACTAAAAGCTGGCCCCAATTAATTTGTGTCATGTACTCTCCAAAAGACTCAACTTTGAAGACCCTCTCTGGAATGCCGGACATGAGCCGAACATATCGTCCGATAGGCCGGCTTCCCTCGACATACACACGAGGTCGACGCGGCTTACCCCTATAGTTTGGAGACCCTTTCAGGAATGCCGGACATGAGTTGGACATGCTCTCCGATAGGCCGCCTTCGCTCCTCATACACACAGGGCCGACGCGGCTTGATTCATTTGCCTCTCCCTCTGTCTTTTTTTCCGCTAGCAATCGGCGAATGCCGCCATCCTCGTTGTCGCGAACTTGAGTCACACCTCGGGGGGTCAAGCCGTAGCAACCACGCCGGCCTGCTTGTCGTCGTTCCTCGCCGGTGTCTGGCCTCGTCTTGCACCGACACAGCTAATTCATCCGGGGAAGACTCTACCTCCCTCTCGCCCGGCACGCAAGGTTTTGCATATTCGTCCATAGACTCATTTGATTTATTGTTCATTTCTGGCCTTGCTCCATTTCTTTATTTTGTCCAGTAGGTTGTGAACAACTATGACGAGTTCATGTTTTTTCAAATGACGGGGGACAATGCCGCCCTTTCGATCGACGACGACAAGAATGGGATGGCCATGGCCGCTCTGGCAGTCGAGGTAGAGGCCGCCCCGAATCATGGAGGATCAGGACGGATGACCAACAAGAATCATCACAAAGTAATTGGGCACATTCTTTTATACACGACTCCTTTATCGAGAATCCGGCGAACTTGCCTAATGAATTTCGCTGGCGCTTTAGAATGAGCAGAGACGTGTTCAGGAGAATCGTATTTGAATTTTGTATTCGTATTGAACTTCAAAAGAATCACCACACTTGTCTTGTAATAATTTATATACTTTATATATTTGGATTCAACTTTATAGTTAAATCACCCCTCTGTGGTTATTTAAGAGTTATTTAGGTAAAAAAAATTGGATGTTAGTTTGGGTGACGCCGTTGTGAGCTTCACCCTTAATGTGTCGAACATTTATTCGCCATATCGGACCCAAATTTAGAAGCTGTCGGTGCAGATGCTCTAATGACGATTGGATTACAATTATTCTCCTTTGTTTCGCCGAGTCTTCTCTCCTCGTCTACATGAGGTTTGACAGCCGGTGCCAAGTATGGTTTTATATTGGCGACTCAGCCGCTCTCTTATCTTGTTCGTGTTTTCCTTTCTTGCTTGATCAGCTTAGTCAACTCCGGCTCTTTGTTTCTTTCTTTCGCTCATATGATAAATATCCATCAAATAATTGTTGCTCTCTTGATCAAATGATATTCTAGAGGAGGTTGATCAAAAGATGGATTCGTTGTTATCTCTAGTTTGCAGTTTGAACATCGTATGTGCTTGTCACAGCTGGACAAGTTTATTTGGGATTCTTAACCTGTCATGTTCAATTATGGAAGTATCTGTTTGTGTGTGAGAGGGTGACGTAGAAATAATGGAATTTCCGGGGAAGATTGGGGAATAAAGCTGACTCTGTGTATATGATGTCATTTTGTCTGTAGCTTTTTTCTCCCTTTTCATTTCTTTTGAACGAGTGAGATGTAACTACGTCCTCATGTGGTTGTGCTGCTGATCTCACCTGGTCTGAATGTGATGTAGCTGTATCTAAATTAGCCAGGGTTTCTAGCCATAATTTTTGATCCTCCCATTTTTTTTTGAACAGGTCTATCCTCCCAATTTAGCATGGGATTTTTATTATTGGGGGCGTCTACACAGTGCCCAGTTACCAGATAGTTTTCCAGAGTACCCACCTTGTCCGAATCAGACTTTCCTACGAGGGAAAAGGTCGGCCTAGACTCAATTTTCCTTTTACTTTTTTCGAAAAGGAGAGTTACCCATCGAAAAGATCCAATCCATTTTATTTCATTTATTGACAGGCAAAAAGTTTTGCAACAAACGACCATACAATTGAACGATCATACACCTGAAAGGAGCCAAATAGTGACAAATGACCACAATTAGCAGAACGATAGGGGAATCCATGGGACCTTATACCTTTGATACTATCATCACCGGCCAATTACATACTACTATATATTAAGGCTGGAGATATTGGAGGCCTCACAACGCTCGCTTTCTGGGCCGTCCGATTCAGATCGGACGGCCGAATTTCACCAATTCGGCCGATGAACAGTAATGAACCGTCTCCAGACACTTTTTTTGATTTGCCCCCCGCCAGGGACCTAAGAACAAATACCCTAAACTTCACGGACTTTTCCACAAAAGCACCTGGACACAACCCCCGGCTCTTTCCTCTCTCCCGCGACCTAAGAGTCGCCGGCGCCGCCGCCGCGCCCCGCCGCCGCTCCGCGCCTCCCCGCTCCAGTCCACGGACACCGGGAGACGCGGTGTCGTCTCCTCTATCTTCGAGCCAGAGGAATCGCGCTCGGGCGGCCGGAGTCGCCGCCGTTCCGCTGGAGTTTGTCGCCGGCGTCTGCGGTGTCCACCGCCGCGGAAGCGGTCGCCGGCGGCGATTCCGGCCACCACCAGAGGACGCGCTCGCCGCCACCGCGTCCGCGTGGGCGAGCGGGAGGAACGCCGGCAGGAGGCTGCACTCGCCGCCGCCGCCGCCGCGTCCGCGTGGGCAGGCCGGAGGAACGCCGGAAGTAGGCCGCGCTCGCCACCGCGGCGTCCGTGTGGGAGGAGCCCCGGCAAGATATAGTAAGCCAGCCTGTAACCCTAGAGCATATCCTCTCCACCTTCCCCACTGCCTTTCCTTTCCGATACGTCCGCCGCCACGCTCGGCCAAGCTCTCTCGCCGCCAACCACGCGCCCCGGTTCTCCTCTGCCCCTCCTCTTCCCCAGCACCGCCCGAGCTCCCTCGCCGGCGAGCGTCCTCTCCTCTGCCCCGAGCCCCTCGCCAGCCGCCGATCTCTCACCTGCACATTCCCTTCCTCAAATCCACGGCGAACATCGGCGCCACCAGCCCCTCCTTCCTCACCGCCGCGGCTCCTCCGGTCGCCTTGCATAGCAGCTCCAGCCCGCCAGCGTGCGCTCCGCCGTTGCGCCCATGGGGACCGAAGCCACCGTCGCCTGCACGGTCGCCGACCGGTTCCCCTCCTCCAGCAGCACGACGAGCAACGTCTTCGGCGCCCGCTACATGCCTTATATTCCGTTCATGTACATCTCTGGTACTACTGAATCACACATGCATGCACTGGCATCTAAGACTAAATAGTAAATACATACGGTGTACATCTCTGTACATCTCTGGTCTCAAGTAGTAATTAGCTGTATGGTTAGTTAGTATTTTCATTTACTTGCTTCAGATAGATGCTTGGGTTGGAATATGTAATTCTCTTTTGATAAGGTGTATGTTCTGTCCTTCAGGTTGCATCTCAGCGTTTTGTAGTTGATGCCAGCCTAATTTGTACAACATAGAAGTTCCAAGTTGTACGCTTCCAGACATGAAAAGTCAGGTGAGAAGGACTATGATCTTCTATTTTGTGCTGGGGTATTGTTTGTATTAATGTTAAATCAAGTCTGATATGTTTTTTATCCCTTCAGATTGTGGTACAGTGAGAAAAACTCGAACTACATCAGAAGGATGAGGCAAACTTCAGATTGTGGTACAGTGAGAAAAACTCGAACTACATCAGAAGGATGAGGCAAACGAAAACGCAAGTACCAGTTGGGCCTATTTCACTGAGAGCGATTGCAAGGATAACTAGGTTGTTGTATCTATCTTAAGAAATTCTCTCGGTTCCATGTTCATCAAGAAGGTGCCCCGCCTAGGATCCTTCCGCTGTAAAATTTTCTCCTCTACCATGTTTACTTTGGTAGGATGGCATTGAGTTGTTTCATATTGTTACTCCACAGGTGCAAGTGGTTCCCTTATTGTTTGGAGGAAAGGAACATTTGCTGGGATTGAGTTGAGGTCATCGTCTTCGCCATCATACAGAGGCATTCACCAGTTGGTTGTTGCCTCTCCCACTGCTTTCTGTTGTTGTTTCCGCTCTGGGCTAGACAAGATTGGTAGTGTACGAGGATAAGTCAAGTGGGAGAGCATTGTTGCTTATAAAGTTGATAGTTTTTGACATTGATCCATAAGCAATTGCCTTCCGAGCTATTCCTCTGTCACCGTCTTTGCGTTATTCGATCCGTCAAAGAGTATTACTTGCTGTCACTAGGTATACTCTATATATTCAGTTTTTCCCTTCATGTCGCCCATGTTTTCCCGATGCAGAACTGTTTACATATTGCATAAGTTATTTAGTTTATTGCCTCCTGCATCTTATGTAAAACTACTACAATTAAATCAAAAGCTTGCTTAAATGTAATTTTTCCGTTTCTTTCTTTATGTGAATAGGTCACGGTATCAACAGATAGATTTACAGCAATGATTAAAGAGCTATTTATGTCTGACATCCAGCAGAATTGATGGCAATGAGCATATTTACATTGCGGCAATGTGATTTCACCAGTCAATATACATAACAAAGTATCAGAGGATAGAGCGATCAATTTTATTGTTTACAAGCTACGGACCAGAAAAGGCATGGACATCCATCTACGGAAGATAAGATAATTGTTTCACTCTCTGATCACCGGGAGGCTTTACGAGCTATGAAGCTAGGAGAAATGAAAGATCACTTTTACATTGATGGGACAATTTACAAGTTTCTGATGGGAGATGCACTGGTACACACAAGAACTGTAGCTGTTTCTCGACAGGTATATCTGACAACAAGATGTTTACCATTACGGATGCGCACAAGACATATTGTGGAACAAATGCTATCGCCGTACTGTGCATTACCATATGTTGAGGATTACAGTGCCTATACCTGATAAAATAGCACTGAAGGTGCCGTAGAGTACAACACCTGGAACATTATTTATCAATACATATACAACATATATAGACAAAACTCAGTATATTCACTCTGTGGCGAAGAGGTGCAAGTATGAATGTGAAGACATTGCTCAATTACCTGATAAAATAGTATTGAAGGTGCCGCAGAGTACAACACCTGAAACATATTTCTCACTAGATATACAACATATATAGACAAAACTCAGTACGCTCACTCTGTGACGAAGAGGTGCAAATATGAATGTGAAGACATTGCTCAATCGGCAAGTCGAGTTGTTCATCCAAACAAGTGCTTTATATCTCCAGCCATGTTTGATGTGATGGCAATTCAGAGATATTCAACTGCCGTCGTCTTATGACCCAAGGTTCATACCTATTTTTAAGACTTGCAGCATGTCTGCATTTTCATGAGAGAGAATATTCATGTGTGCACCGACGTGAAAATGCTTGATGAATGTGTTTTCTTAATTTGCTTTTTTGGAAGTGGACAAACTATGTCACTATATGCGATGTTGGTGTCGCTATAGCAGGAATGGATCGCCAAAGATAAAGTAAGTTTAATCCGGTGGACATGGAAGTACGGTTCAATGGGAGATGCAACAGCTCATCAGCTTAATTTGAAGATAGAAGGGTTCCCATGCAATATATACAGAGTCCCTGTTATGGCATACATTCTAAGCATGTTTGCTTTAGTCAGGTGACATGACACTGCTCCGGATGACAGTGATTCAGATGTTGGTCACGTGATTACTACATGTAGGTGTTCTGTTTGGTTTACCGACGCAGCGCTCATACCATCCGGATTACATATTAAGGTACTGCCAAAATACATTCATATTACCGTTCATGTTCATACATTCTTAAGTACAGATAAATACTTTGTACATCCATAAACATAGACGCATACTTCGTACAACCATATTCATACGTTTCTAAATAAAGATAGATATACAGCAAATGTTTTACAACGGTGCTATGAAACCCTAAATATCACGTCAAGGGCGCGGCGTGACGCCGCGCCAAATTCACCTAGTATAGTATATATAGTGCCTTGCATTGTGCGCACGCTCGCGAAGTGGCCTCCGCCTCTACCGCTAAGCCATTTCTAACGTGTAGGCTCGGTTGAAGTAAAAATATAGTAATAGGAAAAACGTAGAGATATCCTGAATTGCAACAAGAACCAAAGCCACGAGAATTTTTTTTAAAGTGTTGTTTGGATGTCACGCATAAAAAATTACATGAATTAAACACATAGGAAGATAAAACATAAGGTGAGACTACGTGTTTATTTTCCTCTAAAATTACTATGAAATAGCCTATTTTATAGAAATTTCAAGGGAATCTGATCCTATTCTTTTGTTCGCAAACGCGGCCTTAGATTGAAGCGAAGACCATCGCCCGCAAACGAGGACTTAGATTGAAGCGAAGACCATCGCCAGGCCCGCTATCGGCGACCCCCGACACCATACAACGACACCATCATGTGCATGTTCATTATGCATGTATTGTAATATGGACTCTTGTATGTGCTTTCTTCATGCCGTTACTTTTTTTTTGAAATTTTCCACCACAATATATTAGGTCAGCAAGTCCGTCTCATTAAAAACCTTCCAGTCCTCGTAGGTACCCTGGAAGGAAAAGAGTGCGTCACCAAACTTGCCGCCTCAGATAAACAAAGTTACATCGTTTACAAGTTTTGGCAAAAGAAAGCTAGGGGGATCATCGTCCCAAATACAATCAATACGATCATTAAAACTGTACCTAGCTAACTCGTGTGCCACCTCATTGGCCTCTCGATTACAATGTTCGAAAGTGATCTCCCTGAAACCAGTCGCCAACAAATTACAGTCATCAAAAATCGCCGTCGAAGAGGTCGTCGAAAAGCCTCCATCCTTCATAGTATCAGTAATCTGGGAATTGTCTGATTGTATTATCACCTTGTTGCTCCCTAAAAAGTTAGCCATACTCAGTCCCTCTCGGAGAGCATACGCCTCGGCCATAAACGTATCAGCAACAAATGGTAGGTTTTTAGAGCAAGCATAAATGAATTTTCCAGCATCATCTCTAGGAATAGCTCCCAAACTTCCACGACCTTGGTGTTCATTATAAGCTGCATCCACATTTATTTTTACTGTACCTTCAGGTGGTCGCGTCCAGGACTCCTTCTTTCTCTCAACTGGTAACTTTTTTGCCCGCTAATAAATCATAGCAAGAACACCAATAGACATGGCACTACGATGCACAACTTGGAGATCTTCCCCATGGGTAAATTGTCTCCTCTCCCACCAAATGTAACATGCCCCTGTTAGAATGAGTTCCGGTACTCCAACCCCATGGAGTGAAGAACCAGATTCCAGCTTCAAAATCATATGCTCTAAGACCATAGACCCTGATCTGTCCAATAAAGCATCATTAATTATTTGTGAAATTCCTAAGCACTGCAGATACTTTGAGCTCGTTGGCATGTGAATAAGGTATGCAAGATGTCCTCACAACCCACGTTACATATAGGACACTGGCTGCTCGCAACAATGTGCCTATTTGCTAATACTCCAAGACATGGGATTAAACCATGAAGCGCCCTCCAGCCAAATATTTTGATTTTTGCTGGTATATGAAGCCGCCACAGTTTTTTCCAAACATCATAACCATGAGATCCTCCAATATTCATAGCATCAGGATTATGCCGACCAAATTGATAGTCCCATTCCGCATGATAAGCTGATCTTACCGTGAAGATACCATTATTTGTAAAGTGCCACGCCAAAAAATCCTCTCTGCTAGACGGTGTTATGGGTATTTTCAATATTCTGTTTGCATCAATACTCCAGAAATTATCCTGAATTAACTCTTCATCCCATGTTTCAGTCATCTCGGATTAATCAAATCTGAAACTTTATTAAGCAGAAGATGTCCTTTTGGGGTATAAATCTTCCTCGTTGGACTTGTTGGGATCCAAGCATCGTCCCAAATATTTATTTGATCCCCTTTTCCCACTCTCCAAATACACCCCCTGTTTAAAGTCTGAACTCCATAAAATATACTCTGCCAAGTGAATGAGCTCCCGCTTTTCAATTTTGCTTGTAACAAATTTCCGTCCGGGTAATATCTGGCCCGAAGTACTCTCGCACACAGAGAGTCCGGTTCTTCCATCAGTCTCCAACACTGTTTTGCAAGCATTGCAGTATTAAAAGTGTGTAGATCTCGGAAACCCATGCCTCCTCTATCTTTTGGGATACAAAGCTTCCACCATGCCAGCCAATGCATTCTTTTGTGGTCATCATCATCGCCCCACCATAGTTGCGAAATAGCATCAGTTATTTCCTTACAAATGTTCTTTGGGATATTGAATACTGTCATCGCAAACACCGGTATTGCTTGAGCAACCGCTTTTATCAGAGCCTCTTTCCCTCCCATTGATAATAATTTTTCCTTCCAACCACTAATCAGCATGAGAACCCTCTCAATAAGATATTTAAAACAATCACACCTACCATGGCTGGAAGGCCAAGATATTTATCATTAAGGGATTCCGTCCAAATGTCCAGAGCTTCACATACTTCAATTCTTTTCTCTACCCCTGTATTAGGACTGAAATAAATACTACACTTTTTGGCACTTACTTGCTTACCCAAACTTGCACAATATGAGTCCAGAGCTTCACATACTTCAATTCTTTTCTCTACCCCTGTATTAGGACCCATGCCGTTAGTTTTGCTAGCTACATGCATGAATTCACATAGTTTTTTCATGCCTGGCCTATTTTGTGCAAAGTTTTTTTGTTAGAATATTCTTATGGTTTCTGCCTTATTTTCTTAGAAACCAGAATCTTTATTGCACTGATCTCTGGACTAACTAGGGAAACATGATTTGTTAATTCAGGCATGTACATGCCTTTTATAGTGGGATACATAATTTCAATTTAATTCGAAAACAAAGATAAACTGCATCAATCGATGCATATTGCAAAGTTAAAATTCAGTGTTTTAGCTCGTGAATCAAACAAGTTGGTTAATTACAAGAATCAACTAGGGAAATACAAATAAAATTTAACGCTTATACAACACCTCTTCTATTGGAATATTGTTAGTCAGACTGATTATATATAGCCCTTGTAACCATCTCCCGAAAAATACATCCAAATAATTACCGACCGGATAAAATCGGCAAAAAGAACCCTAGTAACACAACATTCCATACAACCATCCCTCATAAACAAACATGTTTGCTAATAAGCTAAGTAAATAAGTAATACCATATTCTAGAACCGAAAAAAAAATCATACTATATTCAGGAACCTAGTAGAACATAGCTTAGGCCTTGTTTACCATTGAGGTATATTTGGGGATGGGAGGTTTGGGGATTGAAGGGGATTGGGTGAAAGATTTCCCCCACTTTTCTCAATTTCCCAGTCTTTACCAATTTGGGGATGGCAGAATTTTGTGGGCAGAGCTTCTCGAGCTGCCCACCCCCCGCCTCGGCCTTCCACTCCGCGAGGCCGCGCTCGGCGTTGACGCGCTCGTCTGGTCAGACTTGGAGACGGTGCCGCAGAGGAGGGAGCCGAAGCCGCCCCTGCCGACGGTGGCGCCGGTGACGCGGGGCAGCTCTGCGGTGGGGGAGGCCACGGTGGCGCGGGTGGTGCTCGCGGATGGCGATCTGCAGTAGTTTCCCGGGGACACCCGTGCGTCGCACGCCCTCAAGGCTGCCGCCGCGGCCTCGGGCAGCTCTGCTTCGTGCTCCCCGCCGCGATGCGGCGCCGGCCGCTGCAGGCCAATGAGATGGCCGCGCTCGCCATACGCGCCAACGCCGCGCTGGCTGGTGACCACGACGGAGGCCCGCTTGTGTTCCCCGATTCAGTAGTCTCTGGTGGAGGTGCCGCGTCAAGGTGCGGTGGGGGAAAGGGGTCACGGCGGCGCTCGGGGAGGACGCCCAGCCTCGGTTACGACTTCCCGGAAGAAACACGAGGGGATGCTCGCGTGTGAGGATGAGGCTAGGTCTAAGGCTAATCGATGGGATTTTTCGGGATGGGTCGGGACTAAACTTAGAAACACCCCGGTGGTAAATGGTCTTGTGGGGATTTTTCGGGATTTACGGGTGGGCTGGAAAATTCCCTTCCGAACCCAGAAAATACCGGAGAAGTAAACAAGGCTTATAAATATGCATATAGCGATACCTATTCAGATGATTACGTATCTCAATTCTCAAGTGAACCCAAAAATTAACTGAGTGGCTACGGAACTAGGCAAACTACTAGCAGCATGATGCATCTCGAGGTGAGCATGGCGTTTGCCTGGAAAATAGCCAGCAAAGTTACACGCGTGAGCGACAGACAATATTACTACTATGCTGCCGCGAGTAGCCAATCACTCAATTAGCAATGATCTGGTCATGTCTGGAGTGACCATGGGCTCAAAGCTTTTTAATTGGGCGAGATTCACGGAGCGGCTTTCAGTATTTTTTGCACTAATAACATCGGCATAATGAGATTCTTTTGCTAATCATTTCCCTGCATAATTAAAAAGATGATAGCTTTTGTAAAAAAAAACACTGGGGTTGGTGGTGAGTTCAGAACGTATCTGATGTCCTACCTCCTCCACTGATACTTCACCCGTCAGATGGTAAATAGAGGGATAGCATCTCACAACAATACCATTACATCAGGCACATTTACTGTAAATGATTTACAGAAGGAACCTTGGAGTCTCTCTCAGTAGCATGGCCATCTCGGCTGCTGCTGCCCGGAGAAGCTTCTTGGCGCCTTCTCGCCGATGAACTCCCTCATTGTTGTCCTTCCTCACTGCCTCCGGCTTCAAGCTTACCCTAACAATGTTGCCTATATCCTCATCTGGGGTTTATGTCTTCATGGCACATGATGTCGTGAACAAACACTCATGTACCTTCAGTTATGTACGCTCCCTTTTTTTAGATAAAGGGATTTTATTACTTAAGAGTTTTAAGCATTACACCCGGCTTCTGCATAGCTAAGATGCACACAGCCACCAAGTCACGAGTACCCAAGTGAAACAAAGAAAGAAAAAAAAGGCGAATTACATATCATAATGAGAAATTGTAGATCCGCCTAAGAAACTGGTAGGTCTATTCGGAGTCTATGCTGTCATCCATGCCGGGAGAATAATTCCCTGGCCGCAGTCTCCAGTCTCAACGCCACCTCCATAAATAAGTCCCGGTGCTCCACACGCTGCAGAGTTGACCATGCTCGAAACGTAGATGTACACCAGTAGATAACCTGCATTACAGAAACATTTTTGTCATTGAAAACCTTGTCATTTCTACACAGCCACAGCGACCAAATAACAGCAATCGCGCACATCCTACTGAAGAGTTTAAACCTAGCATCCACACCGTTTAACCAGTTGCCAAAAATATTAGCAACAATACGCGGTGGATGCAAAGAAGAACCTATATGGATGGCTGACCATATAGACCTAGCGAATTCGCACTGAAAGAATAAGTGTGTAATGGTCTCATCATGTTGACAGAAAACACACTTCCTACTTCCATGCCAATTACGTTTAGCAAGGTTGTCTTTTGTAAGAATTACACCTCGACGGAGATACCACGCAAAAAAATTAGTTTTAAGTGGGATCTTCATCTTCCAAATTTTGTTATTATCCTTAATATCGACGGGTACATCGGGTAGCATAAGTACTCTATACATAGAATCAACAGAGAATTTGCCATTCTTTGTAAGATTCCAATGAAATCTATCTGGACCTTCCTACAATTGGATTGAATCCAGTCGGATAAGCAAAGCATTCCAGGATGCTTGTCTTGTTCCAAACAAACTTCTTCTAAACGAAACATCTGGTGGGGAGGAACCCAACACCTTCGTAATCGTGTCACTTTTGTTTCGTACAATAGAGTACAGAGCTGGATATTGTTCCCTAAGAGTGGCTTGGCCAAGCCATTTATCCTCCCAGAAACGAATTTCCAATCCATCCCTGATTGAGAAGGAGCCATGTGGAAAAAAAACTTCTTTGTAGCCATGAGGCCAGCCCAGAAGTGTGAATCGCCAGGTTTCCAAAGAACCTGAGAGACAGCTTGATCTCCTACATACTTTCTCCTAAGGAGGGTTTGTCAAACTCCATCTTCCGAAAGAAGTCTGAAGAGCCATTTACTTAGTAGTGCTCTATTCTTGACCTCAAGGTCATGAATTCCGAGCCCTCCTTGGGTTTTAGGGCAGCAAACCACACTCCATTTAGTTAGGCGATATTTTTTCTTCTCACAATCCCCTTGCCAAAAGAATCTAGACCGGAAATAATCCAACCTTTTTAAGACTCCTTTGGGCAATTGGAAGAATGAAATCATATACAGTACCATGTTTGTTAATACTGAATTTATGAGAACCAATCTTCCACCCAGGGACAAGAGTTTGCCTTTCCAACTATTTAAGCGTAGTTGATGTCTTTCCTCCACCTTTTTCCATTCAACATTTGTGAGTTTCCGATAATGAATCGGAATACCCAAATAGTTTTAGGAAATTGACCTTGCTCACAACCAAAAAGTTGAGCGTACAAGGCGGCGTTTTTACTAGCCTCGCCAAAACAAAACAATTCACTTTTATGGAAATTAATCTTAAGACCCGAAAGTTGCTCGAATGCTGACAATATCAGCTTAAGGTTACAAGCTTTTTCGATGCCATGTTCCATAAAAAGAATTGTATCGTCGGCATATTGAAGAATCGATAAACCACCATCCACAAGATGTGGAATCACTCCTTTAATTTGACTTTGGGATTTAGCACGTTCGATCAAGATAGCCAACATATCAGCCACTATATTAAATAGTATCGGCGATAACGGGTCACCCTGTCTTAGACCTTTTTTCGTCTGAAAGTATTTGCCAGTGTCATCATTGACCTTAATGGCTACACTTCCACCCGAAACAAAGCTATTTATGAGCGCGCACCACTCAGAATAAAAACCTTTCATTCTAAGGGTTTGCTGAAGGAAAGACCATTTGACTTTATCATATGCTTTCTCAAAATAAATTTTGAGAATGACCCCATTAAGCCTTTTCCTATGTAGCTCGTTAACTGTTTCATGTAGGATCGCAACTCCATCAAGGATGTTGCATCCTTGCATAAAAGCCGTCTGAGACGGACGAACCACATGATCTGCCACACTGTTCAGTCGGATCGTAGCCACTTTTGTGAATATTTTAAAACTAACGTTAAGCAGGCATATAGGTCTAAACTGTTGGATCCTTTCTACCTGGTTAAACTTAGGTAATAAAATTATCTCACCAAAGTTGAGCCGAAACAACTCCAGCTGTCCCTTGTGAAGACAAGCGAATAGCTGAAGTAAATCAGACTTGATAACATCCCAAAAGTTCTGGTAGAACTCTGCCGGGAAACCATCAGGTCCAGGAGCTGTATTATGTTTCATTTGGAAAACAGCCATCCTCACTTCCTCCTCAGAGTAGAGTTTAGTGAGTAGGCTATTTTCCTCGTCTAAAACCTGAGGGATATCGTCTATTCTCGACTCATCCAAGGTAAAATTACCTTCCTCTGGAGCCCCGAACAGGTCTTTATAGTAATTTATAATGTACGACTTTAGTTGTTCATGGCCCTCGATCAAACCCTCATCCTGGACTAGAGAATGAATACGTTTTTTCCTGTGTCTGCCATTGGCAATACTATGGAAATAGCGTGTATTCGAATCCCCTTCAAGAATGAATTGAGCTTTAGACCGTTGATACCATTTTAACTCCTCCTCGCGCAGTATATTCGCTATATGTGCATTGGATTGGCTCTTTAGCTCAATCTCTTGCGCGGATAGTAACCGAACTTCTGCTAATGCTTCTAGAGCATCAATTATTAAGCAAAGTCGTTCCTTCTCTTTTTTAAGTATACCAGAAGTATGACGCGCCCAGCCAACGAGGTGCGTGCGCAAAGCACGTATCTTGTTGTTCCACCGCTGGATAGACGAGACACCCACTACTGGTCTTTCCCATATCCTTTTAACCATCGCATGGAAACCCTCACGGTGCAGCCACCCAAGCTCAAACTTGAACCGTGGCTTATACTGTGGTCTAGGAGTTCCAGTGGTCAAGAGAATGGGAGCATGGTCTGACAAACTCTCAATACGTTCTAGAGCCCGAACCGACACGAGAGGAAATTTAGATTCCCAATCATTATCCATCAGTACACGGTCCAACTGAAGGAGATATGCCCTAGAGGCAAATAAATAAGTAGTATTTATTGCATTATCTCATAAGTTTATAATAGGTTTGTGTATTATGCTATAACTGTATTAATCGGAATTATTAATACACGTGTGATACATAGACAACCAGGTCCCTAGCAAGCCTCTATATGAGCTAGTCCATTGGGCAACAGTTGATCGAGATTCCCGATCAAGGACAATGACGTCGGTTGACAATGGGGTCATCTTGTTAGTTGAATAAGGTGGTGGACATACGCAAAGTATTGCAATAAGATCGTATTACGATGTTTGTCATTTGCAATAGGTAAGAATATGATAGCTTATTCTTTAGACCGTGAGACCGTACTTATTAATGCTTCGTAGGGATGGTTTGAGAGCATCAAACGTTGTGTCTTATATAGCATGACAATAACGGTGTCCATCTTGGGTATTCCGAAAGAGCATCAAGACGTAAGGATCAAGAGCGGGATTTGTTCATTCTTGTAATGCAAAGATACTCTGGGCCCACTCGGTGATATTGCATCTGTATAGCTGCGCAGCTTATGACTAGGTCATGGAGATGTAATATCGCAGACGAGTTAATAACCTTCGTCGGTAACGAGATACAACAAAGACATCGGTGTGTCTACGATCATATCTCGGACAAGGTAGTATCGCAGAGACAAAGGGAATGAATATCATATTTATGGTTCAACGACGATATTCGTGGAATGCACAGGGGTCGTCATATATTTGCAGGTATCCCTGACAATCATTGGTGAGCGGAGTGTCTCGACCATGTCTGGAGTGTTCTCGAACCGTAGCGTAACAAACTTAAGGTCTTAGCGACGCTAGGAGATAGGTTCTGGAATTTTTAGGAATTTGTTGGAGAGAGAAAATTGATCCGAAAAGAGTTCCGGTGGTCCGGAAGGAGTTCCGGAGAGGTCTGGAATGGTTCCAGGAATGTCCGAAAGTTGTTCGGGTGGTCCGAAAGAGTTTTCGGAGTCACGGGATATTGAATTATATATAAATATATTAATTATGAATTAATGGGATTTTTATATTAATTTAATATTAATTAAATAAAGGAAAAAAGGGGCTCCCACCTACATGGGCCCTAAGAGGGCCCAAGAGGGGGGAGCCGCACCAAGCAAGGGGGTGGGCCCCATGGGGGGTTCGGCCAGCCCATGGTGGGGCGCACCATCCCCCTCCTCCTTTGTTTAGTCCCACATGGGGGAGCCAAGGGGTTTGCACACCCCCTTCCCCCTTTATATAGCAAGGCATATTAATTGGATTAATTCATTGGAAAATACAATTAATTCCCGATTTCTCTCTCGATCTCGTGGTTCCCAAGTTGGAGCCGCGCCGAGCTGAGGAAAGGGGTCTCTCTCCACCTAAGCCATACCGCAGAGCGCCGTTGCTCTGCGGGATTCCAGATAAGATCTACTCTTGCGATTTCAGCTGGATCTGAATGACCGGGAGTTGTCGCTAAGCTCCGTATGTTTGTGAGTGCTCGGAGGCAACTCTTTTGAGGAGCTTGGGCGACGTCGTCTCGCCCCTGCAGCCGCCGCGCCTCCCTCCCCTCTGCTGCCGGCGCACCAGCCCTGGTGCTGGCGCTCTGCCTTCTTCCGCCCGACGCCCGTCGACGCAGATCATCGTCAACACCCCGGCGTCATCGACTTCGACATCGCGGCAAGTTCTTCGCGACCTCGAGGTCGGCTACGTACGACTTCATCGTCAACGCTTGTGCGGGAGCGTAATCCCCGCTATCGGTCTACATGGAGGTAATGTAACCCGTTCCGCCACCGTTATCGCATGTACTAGATAGACAGATCCTGGCTAGGTAGGGTTTCGTTCGCTAGAAAAATTATTGTTTTCTGCACCGTAACCCCTTCAGTGGTATCAGAGCCGATCTATGCGTAGTACTGCTGGTACGGTTAGAACTCATGTTGAATGAGGGCGTCTTTCTTATATTTGCTACCCTCTAGCGTGCACTTGCGATGCCTTCGGTATTGAGTTGATGAAGCGGCCCGGACCGACTTTACGCGTACGCTTACGCGAGACTGGTTCCACTACTGACATACGGCTTGCACCGTATCTGTGGCTGGCGGGTGTCTGTCTCTCTCTCTCTAGTCGGCAAAGCATTTTCAATGGAGGGCCCGAAAGGGATGCTTAAACATGCAATTATACGATCGACGTTGTGGTACAAAGTTCGTAGGTAGGGAAGCGATTCTCTTACGAATAAGCCTATTTGCCACTTAAAACTTGCAAAACTAAATAAAGCTAGAGGCGTCTAACTTTGTTTTGCAGAGGCGTTATTTTATGTGACATGGTTACGGTAAGTTTTGATATTACTCGTACTATCGGAGGCAATGGAGGGCTCTGTAGACTCGGAGCCATGCCGGGGCGCCGGGGGCCAGGCACATGGCGCCATGAAGGTCCAGGCGCATCGACCATGTCACATCGCACTTCATTGCATCATTATTGTGTGCTGTTGTGTGTGCATCCTATTGATTGCTTATATGCTAGATATACAACGGTAGCATCATGAATAGGATGATCCCTAACAAATACCAAAATTGTGTTCTCCCTCGTTGCGCACCACCAAGAAAGTTCTACGTTATGAGGCAGGCCGTGATGATCGGGTGTCACACATCTCGTCGTTCGCATAGAGTGGGTGTAAGCCATGTTGCACGCAGGGTCTTCGAGGTTTTATTGGCGAGCCTAGCATACTCAGAGGTATGGCCTCGGAACACGGGAAGATCGAAAGATCGAGCACGAGTCACAGAGTTGTTGTGATCGACATGTTATGTCCACCTTTGAAGCTGTGCTGCCGGCCGTGATGATCGGGGGTAGTGTGGTGAATGAGGGTCGTGTAATCGCCATTATTATTTTTAGGGATAATAATCTTGGTGTGGTGTGTTTTTGATAATGAGATTATAGAACTAAAACTCACCTATATATTATAAACTTATCTTACCTCTTTTGCGATCACATCTGGAGACTGCGGAACTACACTTCGGTTGCTTCCTCAAGAGCTCGGATTCTACCTTGGAAGCCGACGGGTCCAACTTCATCAGCTGGTACATTGGTTTTAGAAACATTCTCCAAACACAACAAACATCCTATATGTGCTAGAACATTAGTTAGGAGTTAGACCAGATGATTCTGATAGCAAGGAGGAAGATGATGAGTTCCGTAAGCATCATGACATGTTCATAGAAGTGACGATCGTCATGAGCGTATGCCTAGCACCTGAGTTGAAAGTTGTTTCAACACATGGAGCCATATGTCGTGATTGATGCGATCAGAGGTCACTTCAAAGATGAATTGAGTCTTGAGCAGTTCAGACAACTTAGAAAGTTCCGGACCATTCACATGGGGAGCATACCTGTCTGGAGACTCAGTTGAAGAAGTTGTGTGACATCTACTTCAGGCTTAGGAATATCTACGATTTCTAGATAGCAAACTCCAGTGCAATGGAGATTGTGCTTTACCTCCTAGCTGTGAATAGCATGTGCGTGAATATGTTATAGAGACACGGTGAGCTTCTTCACGTTCGTGAACAAGTTCAAATCTCTAAAAGTTGATTCATCGAAGAAGAGTTCTTCGACGCTATGATGAAAAGTGTTTGATAATTGTTCTGTTTGTGAAACAGTCCCTGATTATCACAAGTATGTGACGAAGGGTGACGTGACAGTGCACAAGTGATGGCAAGTTAATGGCCAGTAGTGCTCACGCCCTCGAGATATCATATTAGTTATCATCAATAGTTTTTGATAAGACATTTTGTAATAGTGAGAGTGTGATCTAGTTTGGTGTCTTGAATGTTGCAAGACATAATTATTCATATAGAACACATCAGTTGTTTTGTGTTATGAAGCAAAGCAGTTGTTTCATATTATGAGTAATTTGCATCACATCTCAATTACATTATGCGTATGATATACATTTATAATAGCGGGAATGATAAAATTATGTGTCCAAAGAACAAACACCATCGAATTTAGTCATAAAGGCAATGAAATAAGTAATGGATAATTTTGGTCCATTTAAGTATTTCGAGTGCCAAAATTGATTAAGTTTGAAATGCAGTTTTGAAGTTGCAATACAAGAGGAAATTGATTGAGAGTCATTTTTAATGATTAATCAATGGTGTTATTGCATGATCCGAATTCTTCCATGATTTTGGTAAATAGGAGTATTTGCCCGATAAATTATGGAGCCTGAAATTAATTTGATAATAGATCAAATGGGGTTTTTCAGAAGAAAGATTAGTGAATATTATATTCACAAAATTCGATCAAAGGACAATATTTTTGAATTATGGTTTCAACACAAAAGACTTGTGGAAATTCGTTTCACAATATTATAATGTCATATATGGTGATATGTGGGGAATTATAATCATGCTCTATTTTAAATAAAGTGTGGTCTGTCAGAATCTGTCTTAGAATCTCCTAATATGTTCGAAACATTATAGTCGATGTCCACTTTAGAAAATAGATATTTTTCTCAACGAGAATTCGTAGGATCGACAGTAGTGTCGACATGTATATGATTATGCGATAATTCGGAATATACATGAGTGGTTCTTTGTAGATTGCTCGCATTGGATGAGAGTGTATTCCAAAACCAAATAGAAACAAAACTTAGTTTGTTGTCTATGTAATTCCGAGGAAAATATGATTTTTCGAATTATGGTTTATGGATTGGAATTAGAAGCTTGAAATAAAGTGCCAGACCTATGTTGGAAGGTGTTCCAAAGAGTATATGTCTGCTAATGAAAATTTGGTGATTAAAGAGTGAGGGAGACTAGAAAATTGTTTTCTGCTTGCAATCCTCTTCATAAAGATCATAATATTTTCATGAAAGAAACTTCTAAATAAAGTGTTGTTATATTTAATATTGCTGTCAGGTCACAGCACTGTATTAAGTATTTCAGATCTTGTTAACAGATCAAGGTGCACTTTATGAATACAAAGAAAGTTGAGAAAATATCGGAATACGAACAAAGGTTTTTTTTCAGCCTGGAAATCCAAGTTACATTTAAAAGGATTAAGAGAGTAATTGTTGCTGCAATTCTTATTAGAGGAATAAGATTGTTTAATCGTCATATAAAGTGTTATATGAAAATGTGACTATAAGAAAGACGCGGTAGCATGTCTTGTCAAGAAATGTGTCTTGGACAAGATCAAATTTGTTGACTACATTTGTGTAGACATGCTTGAAGTCTGAGGGATTTGTATTAATGTAATACTGTAGTTTGTATTAAACTCGAATTGATAATAGATCAATGATTTTGGTTTGACCAAAATGTCGATTTAAGTGGGAGTCAATGTTAGTTTACTCAGGTGAAATATGTAAAGAACATATTTTTGAGTGGGAGCTCAGGAACTCAAATATGTGGATGACACGTTTTGAGTGGGAGCTCGTGTTGTCAAATATGTGGAGACATAATTTGAGTGGGAGTCGAATTCATCTTGTGTAGTTAACACATTGTGAAACTGTACCAATAGAATAGGATGAAGTTGTGAAACTATTTGAAAGTTAGTGTCTATTTTGAAATAGAACGGGAATTTTAAATAGTTGGTCGAGTTGTTTTGGATTATATCTGAGGAGTCAGATTAGAATCAATAGGATGGTCCTTTGAAATCCAGTTGATCATTAAGAGTAATGATGCATGAAAGTAATGGTTGTATGACGTGTGGGTCTATTATGTAATATTAGACATCATACAGAAACCATATTATATGCTCGATGAAATATAACCGATGTTCTTGGAATAAGAGGAGTTATGAAAGTAAATTTGGAATTTACTGGAAATAGAAGTGCGTTAGTTAAGGGATTGACATTTGAATGTCAAGTTTTCTACATTGGTGTGAAAGTATGTAGATATCACGAGTTTGTAATTGTTACAAGGGGCTCTGCATGGCTGAGTGTGTTTTTAGGGCAGTTATCTGGTTAGTATAATCAGAGTAAGCGCTGGGAAATAGAAGTCTCACTTAGTTACGGTATTTGCATATATGTTGTTGGACAACATGGTGATATCAAGCTGGTTGATATCAGTGAATCGCAAAAGTTTGCACAAATCGTGTGTTGTGCAGATTGTCAGAGTAACACTCTTCCACAAGCAAGCATCATCGAATGATTCTTATTTGATAAGGGATTTTGATAAAGTAAAATGCAGCTGGTTTATTTGTACTCTAGTGCAAGTGGGAGACTGAAGGAGATATGCCCTAAAGGCAAATAAATAAGTAGTATTTATTGCATTATCTCATAAGTTTATAATAGGTTTGTGTATTATGCTATAACTGTATTAATCGGAATTATTAATACACGTGTGATACATAGACAACCAGGTCCCTAGCAAGCCTCTATATGAGCTAGTCCATTGGGCAACAGTTGATCGAGATTCCCGATCAAGGACAATGACGTAGGTTGACAATGGGGTCATCTTGTTAGTTGAATAAGGTGGTGGACATACGCAAAGTATTGCAGTAAGATCGTATTACGATGTTTGTCATTTGCAATAGGTAAGAATATGATAGCTTATTCCTTATACCGTGAGACCGTACTTATTAATGCTTCGTAGGGATGGTTTGAGAGCATCAAACGTTGTGTCTTATATAGCATGACAATAACGGTGTCCATCTTGGGTATTCCGAAAGAGCATCAAGACGTAAGGATCAAGAGCGGGATTTGTTCATTCTTGTAATGGAAAGATACTCTAGGCCCACTCGGTGATATTGCATCTGTATAGCTGCGCAGCTTATGACTAGGTCATGGAGATGTAATATCGCTGACGAGTTAATAACCTTCGTCGGTAACGAGATACAACAAAGACATCGGTGTGTCTACGATCATATCTCGAACAAGGTAGTATCGCAGAGACAAAGGGAATGAATAGCATATTTATGGTTCAACGACGATATTCGTGGAATGCACATGGGTCGTCATATATTTTCAGGTATCCCTGACGATCATTGGTGAGTGGAGTGTCTCGGCCATGTCTGGAGTGTTCTCGAACCGTAGCGTAACAAACTTAAGGTCTTAGCGACGCTAGGAGATAGGTTCTGGAATTTTATAGGAATTTGTTGGAGAGAGAAAATTGATCCGGAAAGAGTTCCGGTGGTCCGGAAGGAGTTCCGGAGAGGTCTGGAATGGTTCCAGGAATGTCCGAAAGTTGTTCGGGTGGTCCGAAAGAGTTTTCGGAGTCACGGGATATTGAATTATATATAAATATATTAATATGAATTAATGGGATTTTTATATTAATTTAATATTAATTAAATAAAGGAAAAAAGGGGCTCCCACCTACATGGGCCCTAAGAGGGCCCAAGAGGGGGGAGCCGCACCAAGCAAGGGGGTGGGCCCCATGGGGGGTTCGGCCAGCCCATGGTGGGGCGCACCATCCCCCTCCTCCTTTGTTTAGTCCCACATGGGGGAGCCAAGGGGTTTGCACACCCCCTTCCCCCTTTATATAGCAAGGCATATTAATTGGATTAATTCATTGGAAAATACAATTAATTCCCGATTTCTCTCTCGATCTCGTGGTTCCCAAGTTGGAGCCGCGCCGAGCTGAGGAAAGGGGTCTCTCTCCACCTAAGCCATACCGCAGAGCGCCGTTGCTCTGCGGGATTCCAGATAAGATCTACTCTTGCGATTTCAGCTGGATCTGAATGACCGGGAGTTGTCGCTAAGCTCCGTATGTTTGTGAGTGCTCGGAGGCAACTCTTTTGAGGAGCTTGGGCGACGTCGTCTCGCCCCCTGCAGCCGCCGCGCCTCCCTCCCCTCTGCTGCCAGCGCACCAGCCCTGGTGCTGGCGCTCTGCCTTCTTCCGCCCGACGCCCGTCGACGCAGATCATCGTCAACACCCCGGCGTCATCGACTTCGACATCGCGGCAAGTTCTTCGCGACCTCGAGGTCGGCTACGTACGACTTCATCGTCAACGCTTGTGCGGGGGCGTAATCCCCGCTATCGGTCTACATGGAGGTAATGTAACCCATTCCGCCACCGTTATCGCATGTACTAGATAGACAGATCCTGGCTAGGTAGGGTTTCGTTCGCTAGAAAAAATATTATTTTCTGCACCGTAACCCCTTCACCAGCTTCTCGTATGTGGGTTCAAGGAGAGAATTAGCCCAGGTGAACTGTCTCCCCACCATTGATATCTCGTTTAAGTTCAGACTGTCAATGACTGCATTGAACAAAAGAGGCCAACGATTGTCAAACCGACCCTTACTTTTCTCAAATGGAAATCGTAGCAAATTGAAATCCCCACCAATGATAAGGGGGTGGGGGTTATCTTTTGCCAAATTAACCATCTCACGGAGAAAAGAAGTCTTAGCCACTTCTTGGGCTGGCCCATACACAACAACAAGACTCCAAATGAAATTATCGGATTTATTACGGATGTGTATTTTAATATGAAAATCACTATCCGTAACATCTAACACTTCCATGGTATCAGTCTTGATGCCTAGTAAAATGCCACCAGAACGGCCATGAGGAGGACGCGAGTACCAATCAAACTCTATACCGCCCGAAAGTCGGTTCAGAAGAGAATGCGAGAACTCCCGTCTTCCCGTCTCAGAAATAGCTAAGAAATCCAACTTATGGTCCCGAATACAATCAGCGAAGTGCAAGTGTTTAGCCAAGTCACCAAGACCTCTGCTATTTGCAAACATGCCATTCATCGGGAAACCGTGGGAGATTTGGATAACTTAGACCGCTTTCGGGACCTGTTGGTTGTAGATTTAGATTTCCGACCGGATGCTTTTAACTCATACAATGAGCTTAAACCGTCATCATCCAAACCACCATCCAACACTTCACCAATTAGATGAGAAAAAAGCTGACCATCTGATGTTGCATTCGCTTCTTCTACATCATCGTAGGTGGCAGACAACCCAGTCGAGACTTTAGGAATGACCGTGAGACGGTCAATTTCCATATGTCTCAACACTTTAGTTGAAACATGTATGTACACTCCTACTCTCATTCAAACTAACACTTGTTGTTTCTTGGAGCCACACACAGCTCGCAAGGGACCAAAGGCTTGTGAGAAAGATTAGGGCTTGTTTGATTCATAGGATAGGAAAGTTATAGAAATAGGAAAAGTATATGATTGCTATGTCATGTACACTCCAATCCTATAGGGTTTGGTTTGTATCAAAGTCTGTTTGATTTCACCAAAGGAATTGTAAAACGAGTTTGGAGTGGATGTTAGAATTCCTATAGTAAGTAGTACTCCTATGTGTCATTGAATCAAAAGAGTACAAAAAATCATTTGGGAAAAATTTCTATAGGAACCAATCCTATGAATCAAACCACTAGGAAATAAATAAATCCTATGTGATAAAATCCTACAAGAATATTATGTGGTCGTTAAAGACACCACTCATGTACCATCAACTTTTATAAAGAACACTAATAAATATGTACACTCCTACTCTCATTCAAACTAACACTTGTTGTTTCTTGGAGCCACACACAGCTCGCAAGAAACCAAAGGCTTGTGTGAAAGATTAAGTTTGTGGTCGTTAAAGACACTACTAGAAAATAGCTCTTTAACGACAATATCTATGGTTGTTAAATGTTAAAAAAAATTGTTAAAAAGTTCTAACGACCACAATCCAGTGGACATTTTAGTTATGTTATAGGGTCCATCATTACAACCAAATACTTTGTTCAGTCATCATTTGTCTAACAAAGACACAATGCGCGGTCACTAATTCTGAGGCACTCCCTCCGTATCAAAATATAAAATGTTTTAGCACAAGAAGACATATCTTAGACATAACGACCATACTTGTGGCATTGATGAACACTATTGTGGTCACTAAAAGGTATCTACTTGGCCCATGAAGGCATGAAGTATATCAGTAACGACCACATTGTGTTATTTGCAATCACTTTTTCATCAGAGAGCAACACCGTAGACTCAATAAAAAAAAGTTAGCACGACCTAAAAATATATTTATTTATTTATGTCATAGTTCCATACACAGATAGGCTTACATATATCCATCTACGTGGACACCTATTCTAAGCAAAATGTACTCTACATATAAAATTCTACAGTACTAGGAATGCCCTCGCCAACAATCTCTGCCCCACATGTTCAAGCGTCCTTGTGAATCCCGCATCAAAAAAAGTTTAGCTAGCACTCGTGTGTAATTTCATTCAACGGTATATACCAAGATAGCTTAAAGAAAGGAATCATTTAACACTGAAGCCTTATTTACCTATATCCCTCGCATATATCATTAATACTTCTTTGGGGGTTGCAGCACATTGGAAAAGATCAAAATTTCTTTAGTCTCACAGCACTGAAAAAGTGAATTTTTTCATTACACGAACTACTATACTCCAAATAAAACTATGAACCTGAATATCTTTGTGCCCTGATCAATTATTATTAGGATCATGTCATTCAAATCTCTTGACCAGTCCTACAATAGCACTGTACAACTCAGTATAAACTACCTATGTTCCACAATATAAGTCTTTTTACCTAGCTAGTTTAGTTTGCTTAAAAGACCTATATTATGGAACAGAGGGAGTATAACACAACGAACAATATACATTGTAGGTGTACATAAGTTACCTTCTACGAACTATACGAACAATTAAGAGTGGTACAATGTACACATATGTTTCTTCTTTCTCCATGTTGCAAGGAGAATAGTTGAATTCACACGACCTCTGGCATAAGAAGATGGCAGGGATACCCGTTCTCAAGAAGGTTCAGTTAATTGCCTAGCCTAAAAAGAAGCTTAGTGAAGGCTCGAGTGCAGCACTTGAAGCACTCCTCAGATCATCCATTCCCGCTGCCGCCATCACAGACTGAGATTATAGTGTGGAGCTATGGGTTGAAGTCGTGTTCCCGTCGGCCATGCTTATGCATGGGCGCATCACAAACTTTTCCACCACTGCGGCGCCAATCTTTGATTGCCTGAACTCCTGTAATGGTTCAAGATGGATTAGATCTAAACAAAATATTTACATGGGTGACGTTGCAAGAGGATCTCACACACTCGGGCTCTAATAAATTAGGACACCGTGGGCAACCGATTGATGGCTGGTTCGAAGTGGCACATATGGAAACCCCTTTTTTATGATTATTAGAGGTTAGTAAAATTGAGTTTTTTACGTTACACACGATGTTACAATATGTTGCATGTGTATATGGTGTTTGTCGTGCGTGCATAAGCAACACGTTGCTGAGATTTTAGACGTATTCTTGAAGAAGATGTTTCTCATGTTGCAAATGTGTTACTCTCGTGTTCCGAGAGTTGTTCACATATCTTGTTGTTTCATGTTGTGGGCATTATGACATATTTTGCTCCCATTATGTTGCAATGAATTTGATTTTCTGCATACACCATTGTTTGGTGGCCC
Organism: Poa annua; assembly: GCA_026929855.1. Classification (NCBI taxonomy): domain Eukaryota; kingdom Viridiplantae; phylum Streptophyta; class Magnoliopsida; order Poales; family Poaceae; genus Poa; species Poa annua. The sequence goes on along the minus strand of CM049427.1, from coordinate 217,350,650 downwards.
CGGCCCTTTAGAGATTTTGCAACATTTATGTCTTTTTTACGTGAGAGGGGAATAAAGGGCAGCCACTAGGAGTCGGACGCCCATTTTTTGCTACCCATAGGACCCCTGCTTGTCCGTCCGATTCGGAAGCAGCTAGACCGTAGAAATTCAAACATACATGCAGTCTCTTGCCGTGATTCTAGCAATCAATTAAATGAGTGCTTCCATAAATTGTTACGTGTAACTGCTCCCCTAAAACTGCTCCCATATAATTTCTTCCCTAAAACTGCTTCGAATATATCACGGATTAACAGATATATCGCTAAACTCGCATCCCTTTCTTCGTCTCCATAGTCCAGAGTTGCTTCTACCATGGATAGTGTGTATGAAGCAAAATAAAATCATGTAAGAAGCATATCATTATAACCTTAGTAGCTTTATAATTTAGGATGATGTGATGCTTTATTTTTGGCTTTGGGAGCAATAAAATTTGTAGTAGGAAGCACACATCTGACGCTATTAGAATCCGTGGCCTCGGATGTGAAGCATACATTAGATTTCCAGAAGCACATCTCTTGGTTACTGAAGCATACAAGTCAGACGTCGGAGGTCGAAACTCGGAAGCACTGCTATTTTATATTGCAGCATGCATGGTTTTAGGAATAGGAATGAAGAAAAAAGGATTTGGCTTAGGAACATGATGTTCGTCAGCAGCAGAGGAGGCGGCGGTCGGCGTCACTGGACCGCCATTTCGGCAGAAAAAATGGTGTGTCTGCGCTCCAAGGTCAAGCCCCACCTACCTGCGGGCGAGAAGCATGAAGTAGACCACAGGGAGCGGTGCTTCCACACTCGCGATGATGCAACGTGCGCCGGGATGCTTCGCCGTGCATGTCGATGCGTCCATTGATGCTCTTTTCTTCTACTGCTTGTCGGCCCAGATGGCCCCTTCTCAAGCTCTAGAGCCATGGACCATGAATCATCGGCTGATCGGCGAGCTCCGCTGGAAGCACGGCCGACATCGGGAGGGCCGGGCACGGCCGCGACGGCTTGCCGAGACCTTGCACAAACGATGATATTTGTGACGACACATTAGGGCGAGCAATGGGGTGGTGTGGGTTTTTTATAGAATACGCACGAATCATTGGATGGATCGTAAGGCCAGATACTAGTCAGGTGTTTTGCTTCACATCGGACCATGATATGTAGTATTTTCCGGGAGTAAATGTTGGCATATGTTGCACGGAAAAGTTTGACATTGCGGTGATCAAGGTCCTAGACATAGCACTTAATTGGATTGATGTGCCCATATAATAAATGAGGTATTAGCATTGGAGGTACAATAAGTTGCACGGTGGGAGCAGTTTCATACAACTAGTTGTAAATATGTAAGAACTCATACAAATACTTGTCTGGCTGTGCAAATTCATATAAACGAGTCTGAAATGGCCACCGATGCGGTCAAAGTCAGGTCGGTTTTTTGCAGAAACGTCCTCAGCAATTAGAAGATGCACAAATCGATCCAAGAGACATGCACAGAGAGTGCGGATTAGTTATTAGGTACCTGTGTTTTGCGAAAATTGTGATCAGGTCCTTTCCCTACTCGTATACAAGGAAGCAAACCCCAACTTTGCAATCATACTACCTCCTTCCCCGGCCACGCTGACAATGCACCGCCACCTTCCCCGCTGCGCCGCCGCACACTACATTGCGTGAAAACCAAGTTAACTATAAAATATGAACGAAAGCATCATAAAAACTGAAACTTTCATAACAGTACACAACAAAAAAATTCAGTTCATAATTGGCTGAAACAGGGTATGCTCCAAATGAATTTCCGCTACGTCCATAACACAACTACAACCATATGTATCACGGATATGCAAAGGAATTCAACTAAAAACCCCTAAACAACTAGAATTAAGCCGCCCAAGCCGACGGGGGAAAACACATGAACTCCAAATCGATTTGCGCTACCATCACCAATTCCAGTACAAATGCATGTGCAAGAGTGATATTGTGCACCATCAGTGCGATTCCCACCCTAATTTCTAACCAATTGATGTCTAATCGACTTGGCGGCGGAGATGAACGCACCAAGTCGCAGAACTTTCCGCGGGGAGAAGAAGAACGCACAACGACAGGGAAACTCAGCGTAGTCCGCCCCCTCCATGTCGTAACAACGGTTTATCGGATCATCCGGCATGGCCACGACAAACGGCGGCGCAGCGGGGAAGGTGGCGGTGCGGCGTCGGCGCGGCCGAGTGAAGGAGGTAGTCTGATTGCAAAGTTGTCGTCTGCTTCCTTGTATACGAGTTGGGAAAGGATCTCATCGCAATTTTTGCAAAACACAGGTACCTAATATGCATGCCTCTTGGATCGATTCGTGTAACTTATACTTGCTAAGGACGTTTCTGCAAAAAAAACCACCTGATTTTGACCGCATCGGTAGCCATTTCAGACTCGTTTATATGAATTTGCACAGTTAGACAAGTATTTGTATGAGTTCTTGCATATTTACAACTAGTTGTATGAAACTGTTTCCACCCTGCAACTTGTTGTACCTCCAATGCTAATACCTCAGAATAAATTGTTGCTCTAGCTAACTATATAGTAAATAATACTACTAATGTAATGGATCACAAAGGGCTAAATAAAGAAGTAAAAAAAGTGGTCACTTTTCCTTTCTAAAAAATAGCCGGTTATAGAATAAAACAGACACTGTTCCTCGGAAAAAGGAGAGACCACAACCACGTACCCAAAAAAAAAATCCAATCAGAACGAGGAAAAAAAACTTCCCCATTTTTGCTTGCACCTAATCATAGCGAGTTCATCGTTTGATTCGTTTTTGCAATGCGTATATGAAACTGATGCACATTGACCGTTATCAATTTGCGCTGCGGCATCGATTTTCTGGTTGTGCGCGGCGATGTCGATGCCGCAGCCGTCCTTCCGCGGCACGCCGGCGGAGGACGATGAAAACACGCCGCGCACGAAGCTCCTCGTCGGCGGGATCTCGGCTTTCCTGCTCCTCGCTATGATTATCGGCACGACGGCGTTCGTCCTGTCAGAGAAGGTGGAGGATGAGGGGGACAAGGACAAACGCGCCATGGCATCCACGATGCGCACCGTCGACCTCTTCTGCTCGCCCACGGACTACCAGGCCACATGCAAGGAGACGCTGACCAAGACGCTGGAGCGGTCGTCGAACCCGGCGGACCACCCACACGCCGCCGCCGCCGCTGCGATCACCGCGGTCCGGCGTGAGCTGTGGAGCGCCTTCAACCGCTCGTCGCTGCTGGACGCCGTGCGCGAGAGCAACGACACGCTGGTCCACGAGGCCCTGCTCGACTGCAAGATGCTCCTGGACGACTGCAGCGCCGACGTGACCCGCGCGTTGGACAACATCGCGTTCCGCGGCGTGGACGGGCCGGCGCAGGACCTCCAGGCCTGGCTGAGCGCGGTGATCACGTTCCAGGGCTCCTGCGTCGACATGTTCCCCAAGGGCGATCTCCGCGTTCAGATTAAGGAGACCATGGAGAAGGCGCGGGAGATCTCCAGCAACGCCATCGCCATCATCCAGCAGGGCGCTGCTCTCGCGGCCATGCTCGAGATCGACGCCGGCGCGGGCGTCAGCCTCCCGAACCAGAACGACGAGGACGCCGACGACGACGAGGACGCTACCGCCCAGGAGCAGAAAAGCGACGGCAAGCGCCGGCTCCTGGAAGAGTCCGCGTCACCCGAGGTCCCTACGTGGGTGCCTAACGAGGACCGGAAGCTTCTCGACGAGGCGGAAGAAGAGCGCAATGCCGGCGGGCTCACGCCCAACGTGACGGTGGCAAAGGACGGCACCGGCGACTTCAGAAACATCTCGGCCGCCTTGGACGCGGTGCCGCAGAATTACAGAGGGAGGTACGTGATTTACATCAAGGAAGGTGTCTACGACGAGACGGTGAACGTCACCAACGCAATGGCCAACATCACCATGTACGGCGAAGGCGCCAAGAAGTCCATCATCACCGGGAGCAAGAGCGTCGCCGACGGCGTAAGGATGTGGAGAACCGCCAGTTTGGGTAAACAAACTGCTTAGCCGCTAATAAATCATCATTTGATTTAAGAGAGCTAAGCGTCGGTGCATGCATATATGCAGCCGTGGACGGCGACAGGTTCATGGCGGTGAAGCTGGGGATCCGGAACACGGCCGGGGACGAGAAGCAGCAGGCGCTGGCGCTGCGCGTCAAGGGCGACCGGGCCATCCTCTTCAACTGTCGGATCGACGGCCACCAGGACACTCTCTTCGCGCAGGCCTATCGCCAGTACTACCGGAGCTGCGTCATCTCCGGCACCGTCGACTTTATCTTCGGCGACGCCGCGGCGGTCTTCCAGCGCTGCGTGCTGCTCGTCAGGGACCCGCTCCCTGGGAAGCCCGGCGTGGTCACCGCGCACGGTCGACGCGACCGGCAACAGACCACAGGCTTCGTCCTGCACCGGACCCGCATCGTGGCCGATGACAGCCTCGCCAGCAAGGCGTCGACAGTGAAGACCTACCTTGGGCGGCCATGGAAGGAGTACTCGAGGGTGATCGTGATAGAGTCCGTCATCGATGGCTTCGTTCACGCGCAGGGGTACATGCCGTGGGAGGGCAAGAACAACCTGGGCACGGCGTTCTACGGCGAGTTTGGCAACGTCGGCTCCGGCGCCAACATCACCGCGCGGCAGGAGATGAAGGGGTTCCACGTGCTGACCAAGGACAAGGCGAAGCAGTTCACGGTGGAGCGCTTCTTGAACGGCGCAGAGTGGATACCGGAGACCGGCACGCCGGTGAGGCTAGGGCTGTTCAGTTGAAACTTACGGATGGATCATGGATGCTTCTTTGCGTGCGTATACGGTGTGTACGAGCAATCGAGTATGTTCATCCATGCGTGTGTACGAATGTTAATGTATCATCGGGTAAAATTGTGATGTATGTACAAAATACAAATAGTGTCTCTATATGCATGACAAAATACAGACGATTTGGGACGAAGCCTAACCCATGTACTGTAGGTATTAGAGCACTATAATCGATTCAGCTGATCGTAGGTAGCTGATCGATTTGGTGCTATGTACCGAGTGACTTGATAAAAATACCAGCAAGTTGGTCGTTAGCGTTCACGTATTGAACTTCGATAATCCCCTCCTCAGCGCACTCCCAGAGGAAGCGGGTGTCTTTGTGCTTGCTCCTTTCGTGATGAACCGGGTTCTTGATAATGAGATTGCTACTTGGTTGCTGATTTTAAGTGACACCTTTCGCAGAAATCAGCTAGAAGTCTTCTCAGCCGCACTTATTAACAAGTCGTCATTCTCACCGTAATATACTCTGACTCGCATGAAAGAGTGCCACCACCTTTTGAGTCTAGAATTCCAGCTGATAGCATTTAGATCTATATAAAATACCATGTCTGTTGTGCTTTCCGATCATCAACATTTAGTAGGACTCGAAATCCTAGTCCTACTCACAATCAGGTTAACATCTACAACCCTTCCACTCCGGCCCTCCCTCTTCTCTTCCAACCTCGACGTGCTTTTTGTGCATGATGAAGGTGCAGGCAGGGCCTTCCCTGCTTCATCTCGCTCGTGCTGAGGGATCTAGAATCTCGGGGCCGTAGAACGAACGGCATGAACCCTGTGGTTGGTGGCGTTCATGGTACGTGTTGTCTGCTCATTTTACTGCATGACAACGAGGTCGCTGAGGTCTCTTTATTGGAGCCGCTCCACCGATTTTGGTTCCAGATCTGAAATGAGATGTTTTTAGTTCATCTTCGTCGGTCCTTACCTCTGGAATTTCGAAACAATTGAATTTCCATTTTTTAAAGAAAATATAAACTATTTTAGGTTGCATTTTCTGTAGAATTGCAAGTCATCGCCTACACTATCCCGACATAGGCAGTAATAGCATCTGAGAGCTGAATTGATGTATTAACTCGCTGCTTTGTTGTCTCCTCCATTTCCTTAAACAAATCATCACTCACTTTGTTTTTATTGGTTACTAGGTGCAGACATCATCTAGATCATCATCTACATTAGTTCAATCAATAAATCCATCATGAGAAAGGGTCATTTTGTGAGATTCTTCTCTACTGACGAACCATTTCAGAACAAGTTAGGAATGGGCACCACTATCCCTGCCAAGATCTAGCTAGTGATCCATTGTCCAATGTTGCTCCTCAAGGGCAAACAAAGAGGAGCATTTAGATCGCCCATACCCAGATCCTTACCCTAGTCAACCGCCTTATAGAACAAGTATGAGTATGATATTTTCCACCCAAATCCTCCTTAGGACAGATAGACTAATTAGGCGCTAAGATCCAAAGTCGAGAGGGAAACAGCCTCGAACATACGCCAAGTTCCCTAAGGCCTCGTTTGTTTCTGGAGTATTTGCAGGGATTGACAGGTATTATCCCGAATCCCCACTTATCCCGAAAAACCCATTTGGTCGAGCGTATCTGGGCCGGTATTATCCCAACTTATCCCCGCAAATCTTGAAACCCTATTCATTTCCTCTCGGCCTGAATACGCGAGGCAGACCTCGCGTTTTATCCCCAAACCGCCTGGGGCAGACCTCGCGACGAAGGCGGCGGCGTACGCAACGAGGGGCGGCGGCGTTCATAGCGAGGGGCGGCCAGAGGCAGCAACGTCGAGCAAGGGAGCGGGCGAGAGGGACGAGGAGAGAGGGACGGTGGGAGGACATCTCGTTCATCTTGGATCCCACGGCCGAGCAACTCGTCAACCACGCCGTCCACTGTTCTTGCCATCTGGCCGATGAACTCTTCCGGCATGCTCTCTCTCTCTCTCTCTCTCTCTCTCTCCCTCAGCACGCACTCACGAGAGGCACGGCGAAATCAATCGATACATTCACGATCTGAGGGAGTACACATACGTGCGACTGCGCCTTCCAGATCGATCGATTCATGTTGTGTAAGCAATAATATTCTGCTAGCTGTTGTGCGAGATGCTTGGTGTGTTTGTTACTATGTTTTCGTGGCTGAGATCCAGGGAGTGTTAGTTCCAAATATGCAGAGATCAGTGAGTGCTAGGCGAGAGAGAGCTTCTACAGGCTTTGTGAGTTACTGTGTTTGGGACTAGCAAACTGTTAATGCATAATTTTATATTTTCCATGTTTTTTATATAGGAAATGCGCTTCTACATGGTTTGGCTTCTTACTGTAGTTTCAAATATGCAGGAACAACTACTTAATCATTGAAGCTCTCTCTCACCCTGGCTTTCTCTCCGGTGAGATATTTATCATATTAGAACTGAATGCTACTTTCTCAAGTTACCTAGATGAATTGCTACTTGTGTTAACCTTTGAGATCTTTATTTTTATAGAGACCAGCGCCATTGATATATTCATTCGTTGATGAGCCCCCGCCTTCTTGGGATCCTGTGAAGACTCCAACCTTTGGTATGTTTCTGCGAACATAAATGTTGCTTATTGCACCAACTTGATTTAGTCATATTTAATCTTATTTATTGTGTTCTTTCATTAGTGCTGAAATGACTTCACGAAGCTTAGAACGTGTTAGGAAGAGAAAAACTGAAGACGAAGAGATTATGTTCATCATTTTGCCTGCATTACACTTGTACTTAAGTACATGCCAAAGGAAGAGATAGAAAAGGCATTTGTCCTTTTTATACGGCAAGGAGCATGTCAGGGAGCTGCTTGATGGGCACCTCAAAAATTGTCTTATTGCATTTAGGATGGAGCCACACATTTTCATGTGGTTGGCATCATACCTTAGGAGTGAAGGTTTAATTTCAGATTCAAGAATCAAGGTTGAAGAGAAGCTGGCATTCTTTCTCTTTATGTTGTCACACAATGCTTCATATGAAGATCTACAGTTAGAGTTACATCATATGGAACTCGTTATAGCGAAATAATTTATCATGTATTCATTTTTGTGTTAATTATCTTGTATGTACCACATATGTTTCCAAAAGGGTCCCCTAAGTACAACATTGGTAAGTTAAACACAACGGGACCAAAGAAGCCTTTTCCAAAGAGTCGCAAAAAGAAATCTCCCAAATCAAAGAAAAAGAAGCAGCCAATGAAGCTACCCAAGACTTCTCGATAAGAAAATGTGTTGCTGCATTGAGAACGTTGGAAGGGTTTGAACCTACTGAGAAACCAAAAGCATATGTGGTCTTCAAAAAACTCGAGAACCGTGAGATTTTCCTCAGCTCCTTGGACGACAAAGATGGCGGTGCTTTGATGTGGCTTCGCATGGAGATGGAAACATTAACATGAGGTAATCATGGTCTGTTTCTATCCGTGTTTTGTTTGGATGCATTTATAGAAACTAGCATATGCTTTTGCTTGTATAGTCCAGATTGTGTAGCATGATAATCCATATCATTTTGGAGCTGCAGACTGCGCAAAATGCTTGATATTATGTTGCTTGATCCTTTTTAGACCATTTGATTCTCGCTTTTGTCTAGCATGCTTCTTAGCTTATTGTTTGTTACCCTGTTTCTTATATACTGCAATTTATATACTTCTTTTCCAGTAATTGGATGTTGGAACCAAACGTATTTCAATGCCATGTTCCGCACCCGTCAACTGTGGCACCTCCAGTCTTAGTTTCTACAAGTGATGGCACATGTGATGTGTGATTGTTTCTAAAGTTGCTATACTTGCCATTTTGGATGCGCGTGATGTAAAATATGACAGCATGAGTTCGTTTTGTAGGAGTCTTAATTTATTCACTCACTGCTGCGTACGTATTGACATAAAAATTGGATCTTTGCTAATGTATGTTGGTTTTGCATTGTTAATTTTAGATTTCTGTTTTACATAAATCCCTGCCAACCAAATGGAATGAGCGTATGGGGATTAGTGGGTTGAGGATCGGTGGGGTTTGGTGGGATCGGGTGACGGGTGGGGATTCACCCAATCCCCTAGGGGATTATCCCTACTAACCCCACCAATACCGAGAAACAAACGAGGCCTAAGCGTGTTCACGAACATATCTATTTCACTGTGATTGTAGCATCGTGTTAGTTTCTCTAGAGAAACCAACCAGCGCTCTGGTTCTATCCCAGCCGAGCACATATGAAGGGGCCTACGTGCGATGGATCAACTCGATTGACCAAGTTTTATAGTCACCTGCACTCATGCATCCCTTCTACTCTCCCGTCCCAGAAATAATTGAAGAAAGTTATCTCAATAGTGCGGAGAATGAAACAACATTCATGAGTTGAGAAAAAACGTGCAGCTCTTTCTGAGAGCAAGGGCCCTCGGCCTAGTGCTTTTAAAAGGGATGGCCCCGGCCTAGTGTTTTAAAAGGGATGTTTGTATCCCTGGATTCACTGATTGGATTAACTGAGTTGTTCAAGAAAAAGGAAACATGAATGCTAACTTTCCACGAGTTGTTTTTGTCAACACAGATTTGAAGTTATCCACAATCTACTGAGGACTCGCTATAACTCACGCCGCACGCCGAGGACTCACTGTATCTCACACATCAGTGTAGAGAGGTCATGTAACATCCCAAAAATTTATAATGTTCAAAAATCACTAAAATTTAAAACTTTTCTTCTTATTAAAAATAAAATATTAAATGCATAAGGAAACCAACTATTAAAGACTCCAAACTTATTAAAAGAGTTTAATATTTCAAATGTCACAGTTTAAACATTTTTTTATCCACTGTATTTCAAAAACCTTAAAATGTAAATTGACAAATATTTTACAAACTACAATCCATTTTATTTAAAGTAAATAGTTTACTTATAAGAAATTGATTCCAATCACTTAGCCAAATAAGCATTTCATTTGCTTAAATTAATTTCATTTATTTTCAAAGCATGAAATGATTAATATATTCTATATAAGGAAATGAATTAAATCTAAAATGTTTTCCAAAGTCGATATGAAGTTTTTCAAATGATTAAGCATAATATAAAACATAATGGTGTACAAAACATTTAGAATTAAAAATGGAATTCATTATATTTCCCATTTCCTTCAAATTAGTTATATTTTGTTCTTGAATATCATGCCAAAATAAAGAAGAATGATTCAGCAAAACAAGTTTAAATAACTTAAATCCAAACATAATTGAATATGGGTATTTCATATAATTTATTTAGCCAAAATTAAAATTAATTAAACCCTAGTTTTAAATTAAACATAAAGTGTCGATTTTACATTTAATCAATATTTCGAAATTATTATTTTTGAAAAGTGTTCAAAACACTCCCACAATTGGTTTAACAGAAAGATAATAATTTTACAAATTTTTAGAAATTTGTTTGACCTCATTCGGACATTCAAATCAAAAGTTATGAATTAAATAAAAGAAATCAGAAAAATGAAAAAGAAAATTCCGGATGACGTCATCGCTGACGTCACCCCGTCTTCAACCTCCGGCCGAGATTTCCGCCGCGATTCCTTTCCAAAATCCGGGCGAGATCGTCGCGATTTGTTTCTCTCCTCTGCCTCTATTTAAACCCCACGACCCCCTCTTCCATTTGCCCCAAACCCTAGCCTCTAATACGCCGCCAGGCCGGAGAAAACGCTCGCCGGAGTTAGCCATCTCCGCCGCCGTGTTCGTCCCGTTTTCGACGAGGTGAGCCGAGCCCTTGTCCGAAAGCCCCTCCATCCTCTTCCCCGTGCCGACACGCACCTCCCTGACCCTTCCCTCGATGTCTTTCGCAGCAAATCTTCAAGGGTGTGGAGCTCGCCGGACCCGCCGTACCCCGACCACGGCCAGTCACAGTAGAGGACGCGCGAGTCGACGCCGACCACCCCATCCAACTCGCCGTGCCGCGGGGAACCTTTTGACACTCGTCCCACGCCCGGGGAACCACCGGAGCTCCGCCGCCGTCGACCACCGGGCGTAGCGCCGCCGTCCCTCCCGACTCCGGCGTGATCCCGCCGCCCAGGTATGGTCAATGCCTCTCCGCCGTCCGATCTACGATCTATGGCTAAGATTAGATCTGTTTAATGTGAATCGGTATCTGTTTTGATCCGTTGGATCTGGATCTGACGATCCAGATCGCTCCACTTATCCACGTCAGCGTGCACAGTCAGCATCTAGTCAGCAGCCACGTCAGATCCAGTCAGCGCCCAGTCAACAGATCTGGCATTTTTGCAGAAAAGCCCCTGCAGATTCAAACCTTCATAACTTTTTAACCACTTATCCAAAATTAACAAACTTTATATATTTGGAGAGCTCTTGACATGTAGATTATTTTAGATCGGCCAAAATTCAAATTTGACTTAGTATAAAATATTCAAATTTCAAATGGTGAATTTGAGTATATTTGTAATAACTTTAAATCTATAAATCCAAAAATTACAAATAAAATTGTTTTAAAAACTTTAGAATATTTGTAAATTGATGCCACTGCTATAAAATATTTTTGAGTAATTTTTGAATGAATTCATAGTTATATATATTTAATTTGAATAGTTTGACTATTTTCAACATAACTATTAATAAAAATATTAATTTTGATTAAAGTAAATTGCTATAAATTTAATTAAAATACCCCTGTCTATTAACACTATTTATAAAATTTGTTATAGAAATATTAATCATAGAAAACTTTAATCTGATAATTATTCCTTTTATTATATTTTCAAAAAATTATAAACTAATTAAATTGCAATTATAACTTTATGCATACTTTATAAATATCACAAAAATTAGTATTATGATTTAAAATTGCATGTCATGCATAGCATATTTATTTTTTAGTTATATTTCCCATAAGGAAAACTCCTCCCCATTTTCCCTAAGTTAGGATTATTTTCAAACTTAGCATTTTTGGGAAGTGCTACACTTAGACACTTAGTAATTTTCAACATGGAGCTGGAAGACCAATGAAGGACTTAGCCAAACGAGACTCCAGAAGAATCTCCAAGGAGTGGAAGCACTTAGAAGAAAGAAGTTCATGAAGATCAACCAGAAATATTTTCTAAGTCTTTCTCCCTCTTTCTTCTTTCTCCCTCCTTCTTCCTTTAGACTTCATGATGACTAAGTAAATCCAAGACCAGCCTCGAGGATACAAGAACCACCAAGTCTGGAGATGAAGCCTGGAGGACAACTACATCTTTCTTTCTATCTTTTCCCTCCTTTCTAATCTTGTCTTTCACATTTGACTTAAACAAATTTTGATCATGATGTTATCATCTTGAAGTTGTTGGATCCTAGCGGCATAGTGGGATGAAGCGGCCTGGAAACAAACCTTACATGTCCACGTACATGAGACCTGTTCCACAATTTAAGTGGCTGGTCGGGTGTCTGTCTCTCTCACTTTAGTGAATATCCAATTTACAAAGAGTTGATAATAATTGTTGATCACCTCGAAGAATAAAGCTAGTAATTTCCTCTAAGTATTTTGCACATCATGCATAAACATATTTCCTTAGAAAGTTTTATAAAACTTATTTATTCATCTAGTATGTGTTTTGTGTGCATTGTGGAGTTGTGCTTGCTGTTGATTGTTGTATTGTTGTTGTCTATACTGTTAGATTGAACGGAGAGTCCCGAGTACCGTTGAAAAGAGTTGTGAACAACGACAACATTCAAAGGCAAGTGGCACACCTCATAAACCTCCTAAGTATTTTCTATGCATTACTTAGTATATTTTATATGCATGTGTAGGATAGTATTGCTATGCTAAACCTGTGTAGAATTCCCTTACTTCTGTGTCTAGGTTCCTATATCATACTTAGCAGAAATATTGATGCTATGCAATTGATGAAAAGTTTTACAAATTATTAAGTGGCTACTCAGGGCTGTGCTCATGGTTGTCGTCGCCTAGGATGAATTTCTATTCTACTTAGGGCCGTGAGCATGGTGGTTGTCAACCTGGGAGTACACATCCACTAAGTTAATAAAACACCTGGGTGGATTGGTTGAATGGTTTATGTTGAGTGGCTACTCAGGACTGCTTGTAATTGTCTTTGCCTAAGGTAGTTTCTACTATACTTGAGGCCATGAGCATGGGGGTTGTCAACCTGAGAGTGCACTTGTGGATGGCCACCCAGGGAACAGAGGAATCTGAAGAACTCCGAGTGACGATTGCTTCCATTGCAGCCATTGCCATATGGGCTCTGGCTTGATCAATTATGTTGTGTGGACTCTCCCCGGCTTGACAAGCAGATGTAGAGGGTGTTAGGTGGAACGTGTCAAGCCAGAGTGGGAGGGAAAATGCTTCTGAAAGATCTCGTCTCATTCTTCTCCTTTCCTTATCACAAATGGTGCGTAAAGGATAATCTGGATTGAATGGGTACAATGGTGAACGTGCACAACCTCTTCAGAGTGTAAAACTAAGTACTTAGCCGTGTCCCCGGTACGGACAATTTGAGCAGCTGATCACGGACGTCAACAGAGGATTCCATCATTCCAACTTCAGAAATAAAACTTGATGGGTGAATAAGGGAAGATGAGATTTATGGTTTTCATGCCATACTTGTCTTGATTTGAAGAAAGTGTTTTACAAAAAGATAGGAAAAATTGGCTTTATGCAAAATAGCCTTGAACTCCACCAGCCAAATATGCATATAGGCTTTAGAGTTATTCCATTAAGTGTCCACCATAGTGTCACTTGCCAGACTCCATTTTTTATGGAATCTGACCCACGTTGTTGCAATATTTTTCTTATTGCAGATTGTTCAGATGACGAGTGAGGTTTCGTTTATAGGTTTCGAGTCTACAACCAACATGTTTTCGCCTGTAGCAGCATGAAAGTGATAGAGACTCACTGCTATTGTATTTCCGCTGTGTACTTTTTCAATGCTAGGTTTAGGCTATGCAACTTGTATCAAATATCTTGTAATTCTGGATCATCGAAGTAATAAAATTGACGCTTTGTTGTGATATTACATCGTAAACTGTGTGTGCAAATGATTTGATCCAGTGATTTGCACCATACACAGGTATCTGCCTTATTTAAAGTGTGGTACGCTACAGGCCATAAGCGTCTATACCCATCAATGTAATATATTTTAATATTTTAAAATGTTATTTCATTTAAAATTTAGGAGTGACATAGTTTGTAACAGCAGGTTTTACTTTTTAAAGTGCAGTTGCACTTCTCTAATTCGACCAAGATAAACCTATGTAACAATAGTTTTTACTCCATCCTTCTACAAAATGTTTAAGCAATTTTAATATGTACTACATACACAGTGTAGTGAGATAATATTTATGTGACAAAAGAAATTAAAATCACACATCAACATATTTTCTTATTTTAGTAAAACATGAAATATATAGGAATAATATGTCCATAAGAGGCAAAATCAGCATAAGCGCACAAAGAGTTTCCACAGTCGGACAATAGACCATCATATACTGAAATTATTCAACAGACTCCGAAATTATTGAACAGACTAGCCAAAGAATCCGCCCTATTGTAATGGCTTCATCTCCATGGTGTGGAGGAGGTGAATGATGCATCAACATTACTAGTACAAAGTAAAAATTGTTTAAGGCACCACATGCCCGAGTTCCACTAAACACGCAGATAACACATGAGACTTTTGACACAAAACACCAGCACAAGATGCACAAAGAGCCTCTACAGTCGGACAGTAGACCATCATAAACTGAAACTGACTCCAAAATTATTCAGCGGACGATTATGCCGAAGACTCTGCCCATTGTCGGAGCCGACACGCGAACAAACATCTAGCCATCGATCTTGATGGACTTGACGTCGGACTTCTTGGCCTCCTCCTTGGGCACGGTGACGGTGAGCACGCCGTCCTCCATGGACGCCGTCACCTGCTCCGCCCTGGCGTTGTCCGGAAGCCTGAACCTGCGCATAAACCTGCCGCTGCTGCGCTCCACCCGGTGCCACGTCTCCGTCTTCTCCTCCCGCTCCTTGTTCCGCTCGCCACTGATCTGGAGCACGTTGCCGTCCTGCACCTCCACCTTCACCTCCTCCTTCCTCAGCCCAGGCACGTCCGCCTTGAACACGTGCGCCTCAGGGGTCTCCTTCCAGTCGACGCGGGCGCCCGCGAAGGCCGCCGTCTCGGAGGAGGAGGAGGAGGTGCGCGGGACGAGGGTGCCCAAGGGGAAGCCGTCGAAGGGGTCCCAGAAGTCGAGGGAGAAGGGGTCGAACCCGTTGCCGCGGCGGATCAGCGACATTGTCTCAGAGCTGCGGGTCGAAGAAATTGGCCGGTGTTTTCTGGAATCGGAAGGCCGAACGATTGATGTGTTGCTTTGTTCAGACTTGCTCTGGTGTCTCCGTCGATCAGCAAGTTGGTGGATTTATAGTCGATGGGAACGATAGGAGTGGAGGCGTCTGGAGAATTCCCTAGCCTTCGCGAACGGGCTCGCGGTCATAAGACTAGAAGGTTCTTCTCGCTTGGTTAGTTTTGAGCAGCTTCTGGAGTAGATCCTAAGTAGGAGCAGTTAATTAATTGCATCTCAAGACCCTTGATCAGTCCGGTGAGAGGCCAATTAAGTTCAGAATTAGCAAAGAAAATCAATAGATTTGAGTTTGTCGCACCTGATGGTCTGCTCGGCCAAGATGCACTCAAACATTTTTGTGTGTGTATTTGCAAAGCTAACACTGAAATTCTCTATAGTCAGCTTCGTGTTGGCATAACAGCTCAGAGAACTTCTACTACTGGTTCCAAACATAAAGCTAGTCGGTTCCAACGTAAAGCTGATGAGGTTTTGATTGTTTATGATCTGTTTCGCAAGAAGATAATGTACCCAGATATGTGGGCTGCCTGTTTTGTTTTGTTTTGTTTTCTTTTCTCGATAAACAACATTTTTGTATTAGCTCAAAACTCTGAGGAGGGGTAGCTCCTTCTCTGGTAGCCGTTGTGCGCCAAACGATTTGTAACTCTGCTGAAGTGCTGGGTGGCCCCTATAAGTTTTCTTCAGGAACAAGGAGATCAGGACAGGACGCAATGAGCGATGCTGGTACCCACACTCTGAAGAAAGAGTAGTGTGGACGAGCTTTCAGGCCAGGTCAAATCATGGCGGATGGGGAGTTCTTTGCAGCAGAGTTACATGCGGTTGAAGAAGCTATCGCACTAGTATCTTTTCTGAGTGCCATCCGAACGGATGCGCAACTCGTTATCCAAGCATTGACACGGCAGCAGCCTGATTTATGTCCGGCGGCGCAGGTGATCCAGGAGTTGAAAGATTCAATTCAAAACTTGATTCTCATTCTCTTCTGTCGTTTCATGTGTGCATAATGTTAATCATGCTGCTCACAAATCAGCTAACATGCCCCCTGTCAAGTGGGAGAGTGAAGTACCGGCTTGTGTTGCTAAAGTTGTGCCCGGTGATTTGCCCAACGTTCACAGGTAATGAAGCTTTGATTTACTGTTAAAAAAAAACGTCTCGCATCTAACCAAGACAAAGTAAGTCATGTCCTCTGCATACGAAAATGGACATAACTACACGCCCAAGCACATAGCAAAACATAATCAGAAGTATCTCCAAAGATTAAAAAAAAACATGTTAAGATGATGCAGGAACAGTGTATAGATTACACCTTTATGCATGCTGAATAGGCACCTCCTTGGCCGCTAACTCCATTTAGGTATATTTGAGTTTTTGTTTTTAAAACTTGTTCCACTATCAGGGACATTAAAACTGACAGTAGAATATGGAGCCTTCTCACTACATTTACTGATTTGAGCCGTACAATCACTTGATCTAAACATTTCTGGTCATCCCATTTACTTCCATTTCCTCACGGGGCCACAAGCCCACAAGTCCCTGGGGGTGGCCCACTGCTAGTCGGCCACAGTATTGGACCGTCAATAGCCAGGTATATCATCCTAGTAGCAACTTCTAGCAGACACCGCATTTCTGGAATCCGCAAACATCGAACCCGCAAACACGTTATGCAGGTTGCTAGAAACAAGTTTACAGTTTGAGTTAGGTCGCTCGATGATCAGATACGGCAAAAGAAACTGCAAATTTAAAATTAAAAGTTTACGGGAAATAGCAGACGAAGTCTTCACCGGAATTGTCACCGGATTCTTACATTGGGCATATAAAACATAGCCGGACCGCGCCAGAACCTATACTAGCTAGCCGCAGACCCAACAGAGGCCAAAATGAGCTCACCGGAGAGCTCGTAGGGGCGCGGCCGCGCAGTCGCCGGGGTGTTCACTCCGAGTCGACATCGTCGAGGTAGATGACGACGGCCTTGCCCTTGTCACACGCAGTCGCCGGGGTGTTCACTCTGGAGGCAGCCTGCTCGTCCTTGGACCGTGCTAGCATGCGCCGGTGACCATCTCGAGGAAGTCGTCGGGGACGAAATCCTCGCGGGTGACGGAGCCCTCGAATGCGGCCAAGCCGTAGAGCTCGAATCCGTTCACGTCCACGACGACTTCACGCTCCTGAGGGGCCAGAGTTAGCGGCGACGATGGAGCGGCTAAGAAGCTGCCGGAGGAGGACGACATCGTCCAGCTGGCGGAGCGTGTGGCCGGAGCGGGCACCGCCGGTGGCGCGGGCGCCGCGAGTGGAGCTGGCGGCGGCGGGAGGAGCTGGTAGCCGTGGAGGCCGTGGAGGAGGTCAAACTCCTCCACTTCCCGCCACCACTGCGACGGCGGCACCCGCATGTTGCGGTTGATCTATATCCATGCCGACCGCTTCCGCGCAGCGTCGGAGGCGACGCAGCGGCGCCGCTCAGCCTGAAGGTGCGGCGGCATGCGGTTCATGGCGGCGGAGATTGGCGACTGGAGGAAGCGGAGGGGTTGGCCGGCGGCAAGAAATCGCTAGGGTTTGGCGGCATAGGGGAACGGGTTTGGCCCCGCAAATCGACTGTGGATCGGCATAAATACCGTCGCGGCTGTTCGATTTGCGGTTACCTGAAAACGAAATGCAGGCCGAGCCGCGTTTGCGGGTTCTGCTCTGCGCAACGAACTGGGCCCGGTCCGCATTCTCGCTGGAAAAATGCAGTTCGGCCAGATTTGCGGTGTCTACTAGAGATGCTCTAATCTCTTGTTTCCGTGTGAGGTCAACGACACTCTCGTCGTACCTCGCCGCCTAAGGTTCTCTTAGCGTATGTTTGTTTTTGGATGGAGTGGAATGGAACCATTCCATACCTAGAGCCTATATGTGTTTTCAGTTGGACAAAAGAATGAAACAGGTTGATCCCCTGAAATGGAATATTTGTTCTAGATCCGGAACGCACCCGTCCGGCCAAATCGGCCGAACCGAGTGGAACGGTAATCCCTCTCGCTACTCTCTCTCCCACGACTCGCTCGCTGCTCTCTCTCTCTCCCCCTCGACTCGCTCGGTGCACTCTCTCCACGCTCTCCCGCGCCACCGCCGGGGTCGACTCCACGCTCTCCCGCGTGGCCGCCGAGGGCGTCCTCCCTATCCTCGGCCACCGTGACCCGCACAGCCAGCCTAGACGAGGAGCACGACGGTGCCGGGCCGCGCGAGGGAGAGCACGAAGCCTGGCGGGCAGGTCGTCGGGCGCGGGCGGCCGCGGATATCGCCGGGTGCGGAAGTCATCGGCCACATGCGGATGGAGCTCGGAGGGCAGAGGTCACCGGGCGGCGGGGGGGGGGGGGGGGGGCGAAGAATGTGCGATGGGCCGGCAGTGAACATCCGCTGCGACCTTGATTCTCTTTGAGAGTTAATTAAATAATTAAAATAAGTTAGGGTCTAATTAATTGGGTATTTAGTCTAATTAAATTCCGTTCCATTCCCTTCAGAAATCAACCGAACACACAGATGAAATGGAATTGAATGGGATGGAATTGAACCATTCCATTTCATTCCACCACTCCATTCCAAAAACAAACACACCCTTAATCTCGTTGATTGGATTGTATCTCGGTATCTACCGTCACCACAGGCCACGACACCCGGGCGGGAATGTATCCTGATTGCAGAGCAGATTTTGTGCTCCCGGGCACATTATACTAGTGGTTTAAATAAATCGAAAAATATATTTTAAAGTTACAAAAAAAATCGGGAAAAATCCCTTATCTAGATAATATGAATGCTACAAACGTGCACAATATCAATTTCAAATACTTTGTATTTTGGGCTACATAAGAACGACAAAAGTGTAGATCTGAATATGCATATTTCATATTTTTTGCAGCTCATAATACAATGTATTTGAATTTGCTAGTTTTCTTGTTTGTAGAATACACCATTAGCTACATACAGGATATTTTTTCAGAATTCTTTAAAACTCAAAAATATTGTTTTATTTTTTAAAAAACAGCGGCATCACTGGTGCCCGAGTGTAAAAATAGTTTTCCGGATAGAAACTCCTACTAATGAGTATCATGTGCACATACCGTGTTATTACTGAGGACTGCTCCTAAAGGATATTAAAATTGTACATATGGGTATGTCAATGAGTTATTATCAAAAATATACTCTCTCCGTTCTGAATGAATTGACTCAGATTTTGTACAACTTAAACTAAATCTAAGTTAATTAATTCAGAAAGGAGGGAGTAGAAAGGATGTTTCTTTCTGATAATATTTTGAGACCAAGTGGGATTGTTCCTATGTTACTGATACGGCTCATTATTAGATCATCAAAGGTCGAAGCAATACAAATGGTAGGTTTTAGTGTTTTCTCATTCTCTCTAATGTAATATATTTGTTAGTTTTATACAAATTTTCTCGATCTTGAAACAACTATATGAAGTAGAAAAGCTACATTTATATTAGCAAATGATGTATGGCATTGTTTCTTGTCTTCGAACATACATTGGTAATCCAGATGAACCTACTTGCTATATAGATGTTAGGTATATTGTTCGGTCTATGATAAATGACAAGTTCAAACTCCTAAGGTATATTTATCTGGAGTTTAATTGTTGTGATTTAGCCTCCTTCCGTGTGGGTCATGCTCTTTGGCCCATAAACCTAATTGTTGTGCTTTATATGGGCTAAGATGTTTTCTTGTTGCAACTCGGAAAAATATAACTCTCTGGAAAACAAAATTAAGTTTGGTCACACTGCCAAGGATTTTGTGCTGGGAAGAAATGGAAGGGTTTTTCCTTGCGAGAAGGGTGGCTCGTGGATCTTTATTTGGTGCAAAGAAAGGAAGCTGCTGAAACACTAGGAAATGTACATATGTAGTACGGAGTAGTAGATAAGAGTAGTTTAGTATTCAGAACATACATTTTTACGAACGGGGTGAATGAAATCTTTATGCAGTAGTATGTAATATATGCCCAACCATGGTAGCTAACATGACTCAACTTATTTTTGGTGCAGGTGATTTAGTGATTAACACAGGATAAAAGTATCTGTCCAAATCAGTAGCAGGCACATATTACGTAAACGATAGATATTCACTACACCAGTACACCAAATCAAATGATTGTCCATTTGCCCTTCTATAGAAAGAATGTGCATTTATGAACAAGATACCCAAACAATTATCTGGTCATGTCCAAGCTGAAGAGCTACACGTTCGTGGTGAACTGTCAACCAAGAGTAACTCCCAATAGAAATCAACATATACATAGTCTCTAAGGAAGCAGTTTGTGACATCCATAGCTGCTCGGAGAGAAAATTGGAGAAAGACAATTTGCTCAAAATGGTACTAATTCCACCAACTTTAAAAGTCCATTTCCTCGCATGGACGAAGTGTCAGGTTTCTGATGGCTCTGATAACAATCTCGTATAAAGCTTTATGCTAGAGACTGCTATATCGGGTGGGATTCTGTCGATGCAGCATAAACTTTAAAAGACAGATTTGAAGTCCTAACATATACACAACTAAACAACCGATTTCATTTGCAATGATAATATCTCTTTCCACTGGCAGTTGTCAACAGCAACGGAGGTGGGTTCAACCGATGTGTGCCAATAGGATTGGAGGTTCTAAAGTTCTTAAAATATTAGAGCACTTACTCTGGAGAAGAAAAATTACAAACCGGCGAAACTGCAACATCCTTAGTCCTTACAGCACAGTTGACCAATTTAAAAGAAAAAATGGAATCAAACTGTTACAACAACCCTGTTATCCATGACACAGGGGAACAAATGACCAATGACACATGTCAACATGTGTAACTAAAGTACATGTGAAGTATTAGGTGCTTCCTTGTGAACACAACCTCAGGATAAGCACAGACCGAACCGACAGACTATCAAAATTGTAGGAATCAACCATATCCACTGATCTGCGCATACAACAAAACAAGTCTACAAGTAGCCATGCCAAACTTGAGTCAAAACTTCCTGTCAGCGCATATATCAAGTCTGTAATGTATTTTCGCATAGAAATCCCAATGTGGATCACTCTCTGTAATGGAAGGTTGACCAAAAGGGTGATCCTGAACATAACGCTGAACATCATCTGCAGCAGCAATGTTCTCTAGATACACACGAAGATCTCCACCTGGTCCTGTTTATGGAACAAGAATCAGCATTAATGATTTCAACATGTGTACAACGGTAAGATAATCTTAAAATGGTGAATCTGACCCAATGAATTATCCCTCTTGATATGATAGGTGTAGGATTGTGGAAAAATGGCAGTGTATGGCTGCACAATAAAGATGTCAAGAGAAAATATATGTCAATAGCAAAAGATGGGCTTCGTATTAACACATGATAACACAAAAGGAACAGAGGCAAACTCATTACCGGATTGCGAAGAGCCTTGTAAGGGGAATCATCCACAAGCAAAGTATTTGAAGGTGAAAATTCCCCTTGCTCCCATGGAAGATTACGGTCCTCTTTATTCCACAGTTTCTTTAGTTCCTTCAATACTAACGGTTTTTTGTTGTTCTCAAGAGTAAAACAGTTAGTAGTAGTGCATTTCGATAAGTCCTGGACAAATTAGAGAAGTCAACACATTAAGACCCCTGAGTGAAAGGAACTAAATTCATAACAAAATATAATATAGCAATGCAAATAACATTTTCAAACATTTCCTGGACTACAATGCACATCGCCTGGCCTTCTTGCAATTATTCTCCAAGTGGA
The DNA here is from genome assembly GCA_026929855.1 of Poa annua. Classification (NCBI taxonomy): domain Eukaryota; kingdom Viridiplantae; phylum Streptophyta; class Magnoliopsida; order Poales; family Poaceae; genus Poa; species Poa annua. The sequence continues at coordinate 217,328,728 of CM049427.1, read as the reverse complement.
AACCATTAAATAAAACAAGTCAGTCAGAAATTAGAACCAGGAATTATAGATGCTTTTCCATTACTTACCCAGCAGAACACCAAGTGCCGCCTGAGATCTTTCATAATGATATCAACAACAGCATCGACATTTACTCTGGAGAAATTAGAAGATTGCAATTAGGACTGCTGCAACATCAGGGCAGTTAAGGAATTGTGTATGGGAAAAGAATCGGTACTTCATTCTCGACGACCATATCGCTAGCTCGAAGTTCTGGAAGCAAAATCTCAGAAAATCATCAAGGTAATCTCTTTTGAAGACTGGTATAATAGTAAATCATAAGATATGAGCATCTTCAGTTAGATATTCCAATCCAAATTTGTACCAAGAACAAGTGTTGTACGAGGAATAATAAAAATGTAAGTTTTTACCATTTTTGCCTCGAACCCTCCCATCCGCCATGTGAGAGACGTGGCTGTCTGTATTGATATCCGCAAGTATACCATTAAGATCAAGAATAAGAAGTTTTTTCCTCTGAAACCTTACAAGCGACCCTTCTGGTGAGTAGATGTCACAGATATTTTCTTTGTGATTTTCTCCTGAGACAGAGGTTGCAGAAGTACTAACCGACTTGTCTGTAACCTTCATGGAGCGAGTCCTACACACATCCTTCCTTTCATCTGAGCTGACGTCACCCACCGGAGGTGTCTCGGTAACAGCTACTGAAGCCCTCCATTTACTCTTCCATCTCCTGTTCTTAGGTTTCTGTGAGTTATCATTATTCCCATTCTTTCCCTCCGCCAATTCATTAGCTGTATTTACCTCAGAAAAGTCATGATCCTTTCCATTTCTGGGACTCATACTAATTTCAGTATCTCCTAGTAAATCTTTCCCATCTATGTAACTCTTGCCAGATTTATCCTCCACAACAGCACAAGTATCCGGAGCAGCAGGAGATTGCTCGTGCTTATTTTTCTTCTGTTTCTTGCGCTTAGATTTCTGAGAGTAGTCTTCATTCACTTTATTTCCCTCCAACAAATCATCAGTAGCGTTTAAGATGGGATATTCTGGAACCTCTCCAATTCTGGGACTCATAGTAACATCAGCACCCCCTGATGGATCTCCCACGTCTGTGCTGGCATGTCGTGATTTATCCACCACAATATCACTGGCAACTAACAGAGCAGTAGGTGACTGCTCTTGGCTGTTCTTCTTCCGTTTCTTACGCTTAGGCTTACACATCTCTCGTACCCCCTTCTCTGCATTGTTTACCGTATACCTGTCATTTCTGGGGCAAATACTAGGTTCAATATCTTGTGGCGCACCATCCCCATCTGTACAGCCATTTCTAGATTCATCTGCTATGACAGCACCAGCTTCCAGTATGACAGAAGAGGATCCTACCTTTTTATTCTTCCATTTCTTGGGCTTAGGCTTTTTCCTCTTATGTGTTCCGTTCTCTCCAATGTTGACCTCAGGACAGTATCGATCTTCAACATTCCTGGTGCCCATACAAACTTGAGTATCTCCTGAAGCGCCATCCTCATCAACACAGGCAATTCCAGATTTCTGTGACTGAACAACAGCATCATCAGACACAGTGGAAGGAGATCGCTCATGCTTATTCTCCTTCGGTTTCTTGAGCTTAGGCTTCTTCCTCTGTGGTGTCTCTTTCTCTGCAATGTGTACCTCCTGAAAGTCTTGATCCTCTCCATTTCTGGAACTCATACTAACGTCAGCAACTTCAGGAACAGCTTTCCCAGGTGTGAAGTCGTTTCCAGAGTTACCAACCACAACCATGTCGCCATCTGCTACAGCAGAAGGGGATTCCTCCTGACTGTTATTCTTCTGTTTCCTGCGCCTAGGCTTCTTCTTCCTCTCTTGTATCTCCGGCTCTGCAATTTCTATAGAAGAAAAACCTGGATCCTCTTCATTCCTGGGATTCCTGACAGTTTTGTCACCTCCTGGTACATCTTTACAGTCGGTTCTGGACTTGTGAACCTCAAGAGCATTGTCATTAGAGACACAAGAAGCCTGCGTATTCTTCTTCCTCCTCTTTGTCCTGAGCTTAGGCTTCTTCATCTCTGCTGTCCCTTTCCCTTCGATGTTTACCTCAGGACAGTTTGGATCGTCCTCAGTTCTTGGACTCATACTAACTTCAGCGTCTCCTGGAACACCATCCCCATCTGTGCAGTCATCACCGGATTTACCAGTGGCAGCAGCATCAGCATCCGATGCAGAAGCGCGAGGAGTTTGACCCCTCTTCTTCCTCTTTTGCTTATTGAGCCTAGGCTTCTTCCCCTCCCTGTCTGTTGCCACCTTCCCTAAACCAGGAGTTCCAATAAGCATGATTTCTCCACATAACCCAAGAAAAAAAAAGAAATCGGCATATGGCTTGTGCAAGTGCAAATCGGGGGGCAGGAACCAAAGCATTCGACTACCACGTAGATAAACCCCATCCAACCGTAGGCCCTAGCCGTAGTCACATACGTGTGCATTTCAGCCCCAGCTAAAGCGAGACCTACAGCGAGGCGCGGATACGTGCGTACCTGAATCGGCAGGACAGGGTGCGTGCACGGCGGCGGAGGCCTCCTCCTCGGCCGTGGCACCGCCGCCCCGCCGTCCGCTGGCCTTCCTCGGCGTAGCTGAATCAGCAGAGGCCGTCCGCTGGCCTTCCTCGGCTACGTTCTCTGGCGCCTCCGTGGCGGCGGCGGCGTCAACCAGCTGATTCCTCTTCTTCGCCATCCGATCTAGTTTCTCTCGGACAGATGGAAGATTGGGTAGCTAGACTGAGCGCACCGGGGCGCAACCGCCCGCCGCCTCCCTGCTGTCTGTTGTATCGCCGAACAGGATTCGGATGGCAGGGAAGAGGTGGTTTTGCGGCGGCGCCGGCGCCGGCGAGTTGCGTCTCGGGTTCGATTTACCACCCGCGCGCCTATCCGCAAAGCCTGCTGTTATATTGGGCCGTTCGAGCGTAGGCTAGTAGGCCTCGTCGGAAATGGGCCGTCTGCCTCGATGAGTTTAGGGGTGGCTTAGGGTTAACGTGTTTTTAATGTTCACCGGGGAGATAATCCCCGTTGATCATTTACTAGTGATAGCGACATTACCGCGCCTGTTCATTTTTAAAATACAAGTTGAAAGTCTGTGCGTTGTAAATGGTTTTTAAGGTTACTTTGAATATCACCTAAATTTTCACTTGTATGTGTTATAACAACTACTAAAGCAAACCCCCCAACAAATTATTCCCTATAAAATCAATGAATAATTGTAGCATTATGCGCACACTTCGTTACAGGTGAGGATGTTTGTTTTTTAACATGTCTGGTTTGACGATGATCAATTTTGTAGTGCTTGGTGTTGTTTCTAAAGCATGCATCAAGGTGTCGATAAAAACACATATTTATCCGACAAAACCTAATGGAGCATAGACAATACAAATTAGTTTCCTAGATCAAAAAATAGCCTTAAGTGATGCATCTACCAATGTACCGTATCAGGAAATAACACACTAAGCTCTCATACCTGCTCGAAGAAGCAGTTACGTCGCGGTTCAAACTAAAACAACCATCCTAAACAATATAACCCAAGAAGCATCACTCCTGTGGACTGACCGCGCAAGCACTTTTTGTATATGGACGCGGGTACCACAAGACGAGTAACTCGGTCGTTCGTCCCTGCCAAATAATTCAGGAAGAGGTAATGCTACTACGGTTGTGCTGCGAACATCTGTCAAAATTTCAGTCCCTGAATATTTTCAGGACTTTGTGCATGATTGGCCGGATTTTTACGCGGACCGTACTGGTCCGTAAAATGAAACAATCATATTGCTTAAAATGGCCCATATTTCCCTGCGATCCTCTAGATTCTTGTACCCTCTTCCCTTATGCATACTACCTCCTCGGGAAAAAGGATAAACTCAGCAGGTGATAAGAACTCTCAGAAAAAAGATTTTCCACTTGATTTTGGACAGGTTATGTGACTACGGTTGAATTATGATATCACTTGAGAACAGATAGAAGCTGCTCCATCCAATAACACACATCATGCAAATAGGATGAAAATAAAAACAAAGTACTTAGCAAGCCCTATTCAACCTTGAGGGTTTATGAAAGCACAAGTCTTTGGCAATATGCCGGAACGTCGGCGATCAGTGATGTGGCCTACGAGAGGCGTGTACCCGCGCTTTTGGACAGGAGCACGAGCTACCACCCAGAGCTTCTGCTCCGTTGACGATTCGACAGTTGAGAAATGCAGGACGGGAGCCTCCTTGCCATTGCCAATGCGCGATGTGTTGGCCCCAATTGTGTGTGTGGTAATTACTGTTCGTCTGTGCTATTTGTACGAACAACCCAACAGTGTCTTCCATGTTTTTTCTCAAGTATCCAAGTCAAAATCTGGCAGTAACAACTCCTTTTTTTTTGAGATGGTAACAACTCCTTTTCATCAGACAGTAATAAGTAATCTTTTGTGTACATCGACTTGGAGCCGATCGATGCTCAAACAGATGGGCCCAAAGGTGCCTCCGCCCTGGCCCAGCTCTGCCCATCTAACGACCCACCATTTCGTTTCATCCGAGTATAGTAAACTACTCCGGGGTAAAAAAAAATACAATTTCTTGTTTCTTCCACAAGTATAAAAACATTCAGATCCAGAGATACTCAATGTTTAAAGGAAAAAATGTGGCCGAGGAGGTCGATCTCGTGCCGCTTGGAAAGAAAGCTCAAAGGCATGCCCTTTCTTTCTTTCTCTCTTCTCTTTTAGGCGAGAAGGGCACGCTAAACTTTTCATGTCGACTGGAAAATTCTCAAAACGGACACGACGTGATGATTGTGTAGCAATTCTGTTATCACATTGTCAACCACAACATCATATGATGCTCCACCGCAAACCATCATTCCCTCTGCCAATCTTTCCATCAACAGGCCGGCATAGCTCAGCACGGCATGAAAGACGCCATGCCATGCCATGCCGCCATCATCGATCTTGCTAGCTTCAGCAATGGCGTGCAGTTCTACAGGAACTAATCCTGGGTGCATGCCGCTAATTGTATTTTGAGCGAGCGAGCGAGCTGGAGATTCTCAGTCTGCGACTCTGCGTTGCAGTAATATATGCTTATAAGGCCAAAGGGAGCTGCTGCAAAAGAAGGCTCTCTGAGACTGACTGCAGCAACTAAAGTAGCAGGTAAGCATGCTTTGAGAGCCTTGTTTGCACTTGCTAAAGCAGCAGCTTACACCCTCTCTTGATCCACAGATCGATCAAAGCAAGTAAACGAAAGCAACATTACTACTCGTACGAGCATCCAAATCTCATCTCCTAGTACTACGTCTCACCCCCACTCTGCGCTGCACATCCAAATGGAGCACATAAGCTTTTCCACTGCGAGCAAGCATGGAAGACAGAAGAAGGAAACCCAACAGCATGCACCATGCAGTACAGAGCATGATACCCCTACATCGATTCTCTTTCCCTCACTCTCTCCCTCCACAGAATTCTTATGATAGCTCTTTCCATAGTGGAAGCCACACTGCCTCCTTCCAAAGCAAAGGTGCCGACTTTCGCTGTTGCATGGGCAAACTGCTGCTGCGTGCACTGCACTTGCGAGAAAGAAAGCAACAAAGATAGACGAAGAAAGTTTTACCTATACTACTACAATAGTGTGTGTTTGTTTTCTCCTTTTGTTCCATCTTTTGTGTTGCACCTCTTGGATCAACCTAGAGTGGACGGATGAGATCTCTTCTGAACCAGCTTCTAGCCTAAAAACTATTGACTTAAGAATTAGCCTGCTACGATCTTAGATTTCGGGTGGTAGTTTTGTCGGTGCGCGTTGCGCAGTGGCCTTTGAAGAGCGATGACATGCTTGACATGGGTTTCATCTAGTCCCTCCGATCCAAAAATAGTATCGGGAGAAAACTAGGTATCACATACAAACTGCTCGTATAAACTACGACAATTTTCTCGGACCAGAGGGAGTATTTGTAGCGGTGTGATGGGATTATTGTCAGCCCGACCAATTGGGCCTGACTGGTTGGGATTGGTTGGATGTCACAGCGCCAAGCTTTGGTGTGACGGTTGTGGTCTGCAATCGAGCGGATGACCGGTGTAGCAGTATTCCTTACGAGTCATGCGGCGTCGTACCTCGAGTGATGAATGTATGGTATCCCTTGAAGGTGGTGATGAGAGGTTGCAGAGGCGTGATAACTAGGTAGAGGTCGTGGTGGCCCTAGACTCAATTGGCCCAAGGAGCGCCGGAGGTTTCTTACACCATAGGGTGCTCGATGCGTGAGTTACCACGTGGAAAGTTGAACCATACCGAACTTAGTCCCCCATAGTGGTTTTGGTTTCTCTCTCCCTTGGTGGTGGTAGTGTCATGCTCGTTGGCGGTGCGGTGCTTAATATTACAGTTTTGCTAGTTCTAAGTCGACTGAGAACTCACGAGTTTTCAGTCGCGCCCACCACCGTTCGATCATGCGTCAAGATGCGTGTGTTTTTTTTCTTTTTTCTTTTCTTTTTCACGTTTTTTCCAGTTGCATGCTACCTGTAACTGATATTTTCTGATTATAAATAATTTGTAACTGAATTTTTCCCAGTTACAAGTTGGTTGTAACTGGATTTTTCGGTTCCAAGTGGGTTGCAACTGGATTTTTCGGTTTCAAGTGGGTTGCAACTGAATTTTTTCGGGACAATTTTTGAATTTGAACATTTTGGGTCAAAACTCATGTTGACGTCATGCTTACGTCAGCCGACTGAGAACCCGTGAATTCTAAGTCGACTGAGCGCTAGGCGCACCCTTAACATTATGTACACCATGCTTATCTGAAGTTGTTGTGCTCCTCACCCTTCTCTGATCAGCTCATGCCGGTTCTGCCTCCTCGGTTGAGGATGCGGAGAGGGCATCATCAGTGGGGACCCCTTATGTCGACATTCGTTGGTGTTTCGGTGTGTATGGAGGTGCGTTGGTCGGTTGTTTTTGATAACGTGTGTGGGTGTGCGTGTGAGTGTGTGTGTGGGGTGGGGGCGGGGGGGTGTCGGTCGTTTTTTGTCTTGTCTGGTTTTCCGTAGTTTTTTTTTTGCGAAGAAACTTCCAATCTATTAATCAACAATCAAGGCGGTACAAGGAACACCAGAAGCAATAAAAATTACATCTATATCCGAAGACCACCTAGCGACGACTACAAACACTAGAGCGAGCCGAAGGCGCGCCGCTGCCATCACCCCTCCATGATCAGAGCCGGGCGAATCTTGTTGTAGAAGACAGTCGGGAAATCGCCGTGCTACGGCCCCATGGGACCAGCGCACCAGCACAGCAACCGCCGCCGATGAAGAGATGCACTGATCAGAAGCATCTAATTTTTTGACACATGAAGGGAGACGAGCAAAGACCGGATCCAACCGGATCCACCGAAGACACATACTGGCCAGATCTGATGAGATCCACCAGAGACAAACCTCCACACACCCTCCAACAACGCTAGAGACGTCGCCGGAATGGAGGCTGGGTGGGGAGGATCTTATTCCATCTTCAAGAGCAGCCGCCGCTTGATCTCTCCAAGGAAGACACAAAACCTAACAAAACGGAGAAAAACTTGTGAGAAAGGAGCCATCGCCGGCGGGCACCGGGATCCACCACGCAACCATGGCACATAGGCCACAGAGGCGGGGCAGCCCGGCGGCGCCGCCGGCACGAGGCGAAAGCCCTAGATCGCCTCTCCCTGGGAGTCACAGGAGCGAAGGAGTCTGGTTTTCCGTAGTTAATCGGACAATTTCCTTATTCTGATTATGGAAGTGATTTCTAGGGGATTAGATGCTTGTTCTACCCGACAACTATCTTTAGATCATTCAAGCCAGAGAAAAAGTGCACAATTTAGTGTCAAGCATTAAAAAAGAATTTCATCAATAAGACATATGCTCTGTTTTTTTTACCGATGAAATATTTTCTGGTGAGTTCGAAAACCTTGTACTACTATACTTTTCTGGTGAGCTCTAGGCGCACCCTAAACATTATGTCCACCGTGCTTATCTGAAGTTGTTATGCTCCTCACCCTTCTCTGATCAGTTCATGCCGGTTTTGCCTCCTCGGTTGAGGATGCAGAGAGGGCATCATCAGTGGGGATCCCTTATGTCGACATTCATTGGTGTTTCAGTGTGAGTGGCGGTGCGCTGGTCGGTTGTTTTTGATAACGCGTGTGGGTGTGCGTGTGAGTGTGTGTGTGTGGGGTGGGGGGGGGGGGGTGTCGGTCCTTTTTTGTCTTGTCTGGTTTTCCGTAGTTAATCGGACAATTTCCTTATTCTAATTATGGAAGTGATTTCTAGGGGATTAGATGCTTTGTTCTACCCGACAACTATCTTTAGATCATTCAAGCCAGAGAAAAAGTGCACAATTTAGTGTCAAGCATTAAAAAAGAATTTCATCAATAAGACATATGCTCTGTTTTTTTTACCGATGAAATATTTTCTGGTGAGTTCGAAAACCTTGTACTACTATACTTTTCCCTCTAGAGAAGGTTCTGAATCAGGTGTTACAGTTAAACGCTATAATTGGCATTCTGAAATCTGAATGTCATTTACTGATATTGTACTCCCTTCGTTACACAATATAAGATGCTATAACTGTTGTACATATTATCTATATTCACAGTAAAATTAGTGTACACAATTACACATACACTAAAAATGCATGCAGATACATGTATGTACACATGAATATGAATCTGAAAAAAGATTAAAACATCTTATATTATAAGAACGGAGGGAGTACATATTTTGTTATTATTGTAGATTGCTAGCCTGCTCCGCCATCAACACAAGAATAAAGGATTCGATTTAAATTCAATGAAACACTCAACAGATGGCCATGCAATGCAAAACAAATTTCCATGCTAGTACATATATAAACAGTAAGAAATCAAACAAGCAAGAAAGGAGCAAAAGAATAAGTGCGCGCTGCGCACACACACAGACTGAGATATACTACGAACTTAGACGTTGATCTCCAGTCTAGGCTCGAAGGAAAAGGCGGCCAAGAACTCGTTGACCTCCCCATCGGCATTGATGTATTTGGGCAGCTCCTCCCAGTGGTTGCTCCCCACTTGGCACATGAAGCAGCCGTTGACGTCGCCGGAGCTGACGCAGACCATGACGCGGTCGCCGTGCCCGACGCAGTTGATGTCGGCCTTCTTGCCGTAGAAGGCGTGCGACATAGCAGGGGGCATGGCGGCCACCTGCCTCCACGCGCCGTCCGCGAACTGCCAGAGCCGTAGGCTGGCCGTGTCGAGGAAGTCCGAGAGGACGATGGCGTAGGCGGCGCCGTTGCATGCCACGAGGTCGACGGAGTACTCGAAGTGCACGGGGAGGACCCGTGGCAGCTCGGCGAACGTGCGGGTCGCCGTGTCGCACGCCACGACCGTGCCCGAGTGGCTAAGGAAGTACGCGTCTACGGCCTCGCCGGCGCCGCGCTCGGACGGGACGACCACCGAGGAGTACTGCTTGGACGCGCTGCGCTGCATGTTTGTGGCAACCACGTCGCCGGACTTGCTTAGGAAGTAGACCGTGTCGTCGCCACCGCCGCCACCCTGCGCCGGCGCGTCAGCGGAGGAGGTCTCGTTCCTCCTGGCAAGCGCCACGGGAGCCTCCCAGGAGTCCTTGGACGAGTCGAACACGGCCATGGACAGGTCAGGGACCTCGCCCGTGAAGAGCGCCACGCGGTAGGGGGAGCCGTACATGGCAATTGCGTGGAGCTGCGGCACGCCGTGGCCCTGCGGCGGCGTGGGGAGCGCGCGGGACGCGCCGGTGAGAGGGTTGGAGACGGAGAGCGCGCCAGTGGCCGGCGCGCGGTAGAGGACGAGGCCGCCCGCCGCGGCCACCGGCATGGACCCTGGCGCGGCGGCACGGCAGGGGTTCCAGGAGCGCTCGCCGGCGTCGAAGGCGACGGTGGGACGGGGAGGTTCGGAGAGCATGAGGAACCATGGGTCGCGGGAGGTAACGCGGGCGCAGGCGTCGAGGAATGTCGGGGACGCGGCGGCCGCGCGCCACTCTCGGCAGACGGCACGGAGGCGGAAGAAGCTGGCCGGCGGGAGGCGGGCGAGGACGCGCTCCAGCATGTCCTCGTGGATGTCCCCCAGGCCCGGCGGTGGGCACTTGCGCTTCCTGCAGTTGGTCGGCAGCGCCATTGACATCTCCGCGCTCAGCTCCATTCCACAACCACAAGGCAGCTGCATTTGGGACAAGCAGAAGCAAGCTGATTAAAGAATTCGTCCAAGCTCTTCAAATAAAAGCTACTCCGGACTGACTTGCAGCCGGTAAGCAAGAATTGCAGCAAGAAGCGAGCTAAGAATCGGAAGCTGCTGCATACCTGAGGGCTGAGGGTTGCTCTTGGCTGAGGTGAGGTAGAGTAGGGCGTGTTGTTGCAATCCCTGGCGTTGCGTTGCGCCCCTCAAGTCTCCTCACCCTTTGATACGTTTGGGGCGGCTTTATATCCGCGCGAAGGCGATGGATGGGAGCACACTTTTTGTTGGCGTTGACATGGAAGAAGAAAAGAGAGCGAGCGAGCACTCAGTGGAGAGTGGTGCGATGAGGAAGGAGGGGTGACTGATGAAGAAGAGAGGCAGGCAGGCGTGGTGGAAGGAATATGGAGTTCAGTTCAGCATGCCTGCTCCTGCCTCCCCTACGTACGCTGCCGGGCAGAGTTTTTTTTGGCGTTCCAAGAGAAATAGTTGTGCAGTGTGGATACTCTATTTGGAGGCCGACCTCCACGGAGCTTGGTATTTTAAAAAAGTTAGAGACATATGTTCTATAAAATTGGAAACAAATCTTTTAAGGTGTAGATATGCTGAGATCTACCTGTGTGAGAAATAACAAAGCAACATTTATGCTATTTAAAGGCACAAAACCAAATGATAAACTGAGTAAATTTTAGGGGTTTTAAAATGTGTACCTTTCAAAGATGTAGACCTACCCATTTGTCATTTTTGCCCATCTTGAAATCTAACCTATTTTAGACTTAATTTTTTGCGCACTAAGAGTATTATCTACATCTATATTTCATTGAAACTTAAAAATACGAATTTTACCATGAATTGGAAATTTGAGCCTTTGCTCCCAGGTACCCCCATGTAGAATCAAGACCCTCGTCGTAGAGTTTAAGATCTCTTCTTGTAACACCTAGCGAATATTTTTCAAGTTGATTTTATAAGTTCTGTGTGAATGGATTGAGAAATCGGTTTAAATTAGAGTGAGTCGTTCTTCAAGGTATATGTTTCTTGTTGATAAAAGAACAAGATACAAAGCATGTAAATACCGATCTTACAAATGTGTGAAGATTAGATAAATCTATGTGACAAACCAACGTCTATCTCTCTTCTTCGGCACCACCGTAGTAGCCACCAAAGTAAAGCGAGATACATACCACCTCTTTACTCGAGCTCGACGCGGCTCCATCGCTGATCGGCAAGTTTTTGAACCAGACACGCCATCAAACTTCAGAACCAAACACCCCCGCACGGCGACGTCGGAGTAGGGGATCAGAATTGTCAACCTCCAACCACAAACCCAGCACAAGGTGCACCATCTACCATGTGTCACCAGCACACACATCCGTCTACACATACTCCTGGACAAATCTTCTCTACTCCACCATGAAGACGGAGAAAACGTTGCAGCAACGGAGACGAAGCAGGAGGAAAGACTCAACAGATGAAGTCAACGCCGCCGCCTCACCGACACCATCCAAGAACCCTAAAGCCACTAACCTGAAAAAGCGGTAAGCAAACGATGCCACCAACTCTGAGACGTCGCCATGAAAGACGACACCAGTGTGTCTGGCTGGCGATCTGGGCCGAGCTTTTGGGATCGGCCCAAGTTTTCCCGGCTCGGCCCGTAGGAAAAAAAGACCGAGCCGAGCTCGTTTTGGCCTCGGGCCGAGCCAGGCTCGGCTTGGTCCGGCTCGTTGGCTCGCCTATTTGCTGGGCCTGACCCATTTAGCTGATGCATATAGATAGGTTTGGAATTAGCTAGGTCACGCGACTCACGCTTCTGTCACACATGCGCCGCCGGCGGCTCTGTCACACATGCGCCGCCACCGCCACCGGAATCACCAACGTCGTCCTTGCATCACCTACTCCACCCTCATCTCCCCCCCCCTCCCGGCCTCCCTCCTCTGCCGCCACGGCCTCACCACCCCCGTCATGGCATGGCGCTCCCGAGCACGATGTTGCAGCGGCGACCATCTGCGGCATCTGCAACGACGACGGCGCCGCTCTGGTGCTCTGCAAGGTCCGCGAGAGGAGCACTAAGCCCTCGGACTGGTTTAACTCCGGGAAGAGTTGCGCTTCAAAGAGGAAGGTGGCCGACGCCAGCATGAACGAGTGAGGCACCTTCTTCCCCAAATCGTAGGTGAAGCACCTTCGTCCCCAAATCACATAGGGTCCACCTGTCAGTGACTTGTTGTTGTTTGGCTCGCCGAGCTGGCCGAGCTGCACCGAGCTATTACGAAGCTCGGGCCCAGCTCCATTTCACAGCTCGCTGGCGGAACGAGCCGGCCTGAGGCTTGCCCATTTTGGCTCGAGCTTTTTGGAGGCTCGGCCAGAGTTGGACCGAGTTGGCTCGCGTCCAGCCTGACCAGTGTGGAGTAGAGTTGAGATAGATTTATTTGTTCGGACACCAATCCCACTACCCAACGACACACCACAACATGCAAAACCAAACCCTAACTACAGTTTGGAGGAACTGGATCCCCCTCCCTCCCGCCATCGAAACATCAGGCGGATGGAGAGGGGACCAGCTAGTTCCCGGTGGAGATTGGGTGAAAAACCAACCGCTGGCGGAGGGAGAGGGGACCAGCAAGTTCCCGGTGGAGATTGGGTGGAAAACCAGCCGACTGCTGATCGCCTGGCTAGCGACTTGACATGGGCTATCCAAGTAACATGGAATTTCAGGTAACCAGTTAGGTGTGAACATATACATGACAACCCAACAATTAGGTGGATGCTTCTCATATACACCCTATGTTTCATATTAGATGACTTCCATTTATCTAAAAGTGGATCTATCTAGACTTGTAACATATCTAGATACATTCACAAGTATCTAATTTGAAACAGAAAGAGTAAAAATTAATATTTGAAAGTAAAATATCTTCACAATTATATTAATCCCTTTACAACTGGAAGCTCCAATGTAACATGACATATAGCAACAAAGAAAATCCATTCAGACATAGAAAATCCCTTTACAATTGGAAGCTGCCTCACCGACACCATCCAAGAACCCTAAAAGCATCATCCTAAAAGAGCGGCAAGCAAACGTTGTCACCGACTTTGAGACGCCGCCATGAAAAACGACGTCATGTGGGAATAGAGTTAAGACAGATTTATTCGTCCGAACATCGATCCCACTACCTAACGACAAACCAGGAGATACAAAACTAAACCCAAACTACAGAGCGGAGGAACCGGATTCCCCCTCCCTCCTGCCATCAGAACAACATGCAGAGGGAGAGGGGACAAGCTAGTTCGTGGTAGAGATTGGGTGAAAAAACCAGCTGGCTGCTGATGGCCAGGCGGTGGCACTAGTTCAGGAACGAAAGAACTGCCTAGCGACTTTACATGGTATGTTCAAACTTCAAACATTTGTGCATTGGCACTTATAAATGGGTGTCTTGAGTTCATACGTACTTCGTTATTTATCATAGTTTCTTGCATTATGATGAATAGCAAATTAGCAACGGACAAGATGGAGAAGATCTGCCATCCGCGTGAATTCAAAGGTCGCAGTAAGAATCAAACATAGCGCAGTGAAGAATAAAACATGGGCGAGGAGAGGACACAGCACGTTCTAATCTTGATCTAATCTAGCCTGCCTCTGAGCTGTCACTTTTGCTTTTGGCCGAAACCAGCCGAGCTGGTCCCCTGCTCTGCCTGTCCTGTTTTATATGGACTACTGTTTATCGACGATATTCAACGATGTACCGTACGTACATGTGCAAAGAGTACACAGTACGTGGTGCTTCTAATGTAAATATGTACTCCCTCTGTCCCCCTATTTAGGCCTTGTTTGCTATTAGTGTTTTTATGAAAATTAGTGGGGATAATCTCTACAGTGATTGGATGAAACCCCAACCTTTACTCAATCTACTGAGTAGTGGATTGAGTAACGAGAAAAATGAACTTAGACCTTAGGGAAATGTGGAATGTGGGGATAAAAGACGTCAAATACATTAGAACCAAACATTATTTGAGATATGTGACGATTGAGGGGTTTGACCGGAATAATCCCCACCAATCATTTAAAACACACTAGTACCAAAGAAGGCCTTAGGTGGAACACGTTGAACGTGTAGAAACTTTAATCATAAATTTTACCAATGAAATATAGAAGTATGTTATTTGCTGAAAAATATGTACTAGCGGATTAGAAATTCCATAAACTTTTAACAGTATATTTTTTACGAAAACTAGCACATTTTCTATTAGTGAAATAATGGTCAAAATTGGTGCACGCAAAGTAAGAACACCAACTATATAGGGACGGTCAACTGTTTAAACTAAGATATAAATGTCACTTCGCTGCACTAGTAATGGTGCACATGCTGACTAATACTCACTCCGAATTCGGTTTATAAGTTCTTTATGTATTTCTAGGTCGTGAATTTCACTAATATAATATAACTTTTATAATATAAAAATTATACCATTAGAAAATATAAAGTCTAAATTTTTTAATGATATATTTTTTTATAATATATAAATCATGTTATGTTGCTCAAATTTATGACCTAGGGATACGTAGGCGACTTATAAAGCATCACGGAGGGAGTAAAAAAAGGATAGAAAAACATCGGTATTATTGGTTTTACCAGGTAGTTTTTCACTCGGGAAGATCGACAAATTGATTGATTTGGTAGTTACGACACCTATATTTTTCTACCATTTTTGAGTTATTTTTTTTAATGAAAACATAATTACTACTCAAAATGGCCCAAACTTGGTATCTATTAGTTATAAGAAAATGACAAGCACATAAGAAAAACATCATTCCATACTTATATGATGGTTAAACAAAAAACTTCATTGCTAAACAGATGTCTGCAAATAAATAATATATAGGTTGTAAGAAACTATACAAATCCTCAAGACAACTAGGAAAACTCTTATTTTCTAACCAGGTCACGGAACTACCGAAGTTGATAGCTACAAATTTTAAACCTAAATGTAGTGAGCAAGCTCATTCAAACTTCTTTTCACATCATGGTCTTTCTTTCACAAATGTACTTCGTAACTCTGTACTGTTTCGAATGTACCAACCACCAAACACATAGCTGGGATTATCATTGTAATTCCCATAATTGGAATTTCAGGTAACCAGCTAGCTGAATATACACATAACAACCCAATAATTAGGTGGATGCTTCTCACATACTCTCTCTGTTCCATATCAGATGACTTTCACATAACGAATACTCAAGGTAGACGCAGGAAGGCAAGGCTGGCAGTCCATTGTCGAGCGCACGCACAATATAGGATGTGCCAACATATGCGATTCATGTCAAAGTCTAGAGAGGAGAAGGGGCATGGAATGGGTGGCTGACCTTTGTAAAGCAAAAGTGGGCGGGAGCACGCAGACATGCATGCGCTAGGATACAATGCAAGGGAAAGCAACAAGCAGACACACGCCAAAACGTTTACACGCCGTCACTTTCCCTTCAATCACTTCTTCTCTCTCTACTAGAGCATCTCCACTCAGGTCCCATACAGCGGCCTACTTAATCTATCAGTGGATCGAAAATAAAAATGGGCGGGCGGGTGAGCCCCCCCCCCCCCCCCACACCCACCCCACATGCAGTCCCGCACACACACACCAAAAAAATCAAATTTAATTAAAAACGATTTTATTGATGGGTGAAAATACTTTATACAAAATTTAAAAACATAAGAACATTGTCGGGGATGTAATCCCCCGGGACCCCTAATAACAAAGCTTTCGGAAAAGCGGTCGGTGATGAGTAATCCGTCATACCCATGTCGGATTCCAGGAGAATCCTGCTATCCGGCATACCCATGTCGGATTCCGGGACAAGACTTCTATCCGGCATACCCATGTCGGATTCCGAGAGAAGACCGCTATCCGGTATACCCATGTCGGATTCCAGGAGAAGACTGCTATCCGGCATACCCATGTCGGATTTCAGGATAAAACTGCTATCCGGCATACCCATGTCGGATTCCGGGACAAGACTGCTATCCGGCATACCCATGTCGTATTCCGAGAGAAGACTGCTATCCGGCGTACCCATGTCGGATTCCGGGAGAAGACTGCTATCCGGCATACCCATGTCGGGTTGAGCAGAGAAGATATCAAGCCAAACACTACAGGACAAAGCCAAGGACAAGACATGTCACGGTCATGATACAGGGCATGGGCAGCCGCTGCTACAGTGGCGCGGATGGGACAATAGTACACGGCGCGTGACACAGTGAACAGTCCCCGACAAGACCCCAGTAGTCATCTCAGCTACAGTGCGCAGTGAACAGTGTTTCCTGTCCCCTTGTCTCCGGCTTGTCCCCTGAGCTCTCCTATATAAAGGGCACCAGGGGGAGAGGGAGGGGGGAGACCACCACCCCACCACTTCATTTCCCCCCTTCTCATTTGCTCTCAAGACCTCATGGGGGCAACTGTAGCAGCTCATGGAGCGTGTTGTAGCCCAGATAGTAAGAGAGGAAATATACCGAGTAGGCTAGATGCTGCAGTAGGGGTTTTATCTCCTCACGAGAGCCCCGAAGCAGGGTAAATCCTTGTGTCCCTATGTCGGTTGTGTTTACCTGCGCGCGAGTTCATCGCGCAATCCCTCCCCGAGATCCCCTAGCGTCCATCGGCCCCACAAATTAGCCTACCCGTAGGCATCTGTCTGTTCGCCACGACGACAGTTGGCGCCCACCGTGGGGCGAAGTGGCGCTTGCGGGAAGAATTTCGGACGGGACCCGACATCCCAAATCCGGGATCCTAAATCCAGGATCCCTACGCTGCGGGCAGTGGTCACTGACATCCTGCGCCGCGGGTAGCGGTCGCCGGTATCCCAAATCCGGGATCCTAAATCCGGGATCCCTACGCTGCGGGCAGTGGTCACTGACATCCTGCGCCGCGGGTAGCGGTCGCCGGTATCCCAAATCCGGCATCCTAAATCCGGGATCCCTACGCTGCGGGCAGTGGTCACCGACATCCTGCGCCGCGGGTAGCGGTCGCCGGTATCCCAAATCCGGGATCCCTACGCTGCGGGCAGTGGTCACCGACATCCTGCGCCGCGGGTAGCGGTCGCCGGTATCCCAAATCCGAGATCCTAAATCCGGGATCCCTACGCTGCGGGCAGTGGTCACTGACATCCTGCGCCACGGGTAGCGGTCGCCGGTATCCCAAATCCGAGATCCTAAATCCGGGATCCCTACGCTGCGGGCAGTGGTCACTGACATCCTGCGCCACGGGTAGCGGTCGCCGGTATCCCAAATCCGGGATCCCTACGCTGCGGGCAGTGGTCACCGACATCCTGCGCCGCGGGTAGCGGTCGCCGGTATCCCAAATCCGGGATCCTAAATCCGGGATCCCTACGCTGCGGGCAGTGGTCACTGACATCCTGCGCCGCGGGTAGCGGTCGCCGGTATCCCAAATCCGGGATCCCTACGCTGCGGGCAGTGGTCACTGACATCCTGCGCCGCGGGTAGCGGTCGCCGGTATCCCAAATCCGGGATCCTAAATCCGGGATCCCTACGCTGCGGGCAGTGGTCACCGACATCCTGCGCCGCGGGTAGCGGTCGCCGGCATCCAAAATCCGGGATCCTAAATCCGGGATCCCTGTGCTGCGGGCAGTGGTCATTGTTGTCCCTGCGCTACGGGTTGAGGTCACGGACATCCCTGCGCTGCGGGTTGAGGTCGCCGACGTCCCTGCGCTGCGGGTAGAGGTCGCCGACGTCCCTGCGCTGCGGGTAGAGGTCGCCGACGTCCCTGCGCTGCGGGTAGAGGTCGCCGACGTCCCTGCGCTGCGGGTAGAGGTTTCCGACATCCCTGCACCGCGGGTGGAGGTCATCGACGTCCCCGCATCGCGGAAACCGGTCATCGACATCCCAAACCAGCATCCCTGCATCACGCCCACCAGCCGCCGGAGTCTACCCCGACACTCATCATCAATGGACCCCTGGCAGTTGCACACCAGTTACCCGGGTTATGTCGCCTCCGACATCCCCAACCGCTCCTGTGCTCCGTGAGTATCGTCATCAGTACCTTACATTTACGTTGTCTTAAATTTGTTCGGGAACTGCCCATGCATGATTAGTTTAATTGTTTACCCGGGAACGAAGCATCGTAACCCGGGGACTGCCCTGTTTCACCTGTTTGTCGCCTGTGTGGTTTTTCCCCGGGAGCAAGATGTCTTGACCCGGGGACTGGCTTACCGTTTAGTTCTACCTAGCATGCTTAGTCGGTGGACTAGCTCAGTTTATATTTATTTATATGCTTGTCGTATCTTGCTTCTTGTTGTATCATTTGTGTGCCGGCATCCCGAAACTGGACTCGGGGACTGCCGGGCTCCTTTGTCTTCCTGCTATATCTGAAAATTTACCCGGGGACTCGGTGGAATCCGAGTCTCTGTCCTGTTGTGTGGTTTGCTGCTAGAGTTATTTTCTGTCTTTATTAAAATATATACGTCCTAACTAACGTTGAAAGGTGATATTGGTTTTACCGCGAGGATACTCATGTCGAGTGTCTTGATTATATCGGTTATCTTGGATCCATCTTACGGTTGATTATTTTCTCAAAGTATATTGCATATGATCTATGGTATCAGTTGGCCCACATATCGCGGTATCACGCAAAATTTCCAGATCCCCGTTTATTTCGATTCGCCAGTATATCATGGCATACTGCAATATCTCCATATCGCTATTCATGTCGGCTCGCCATTATATCGCGGCATCATACCATATCCCTAGATTCCCGTTTATTTCGGTTCGCCAATGTATCATGGCATCGGGCAATATTTCCAAATCGTCATTTGTTTCGGTTTGTCAAGATTCGCTAAAGGCAACACCTGAGATACCGAAACACCTGTGATGTGCTCAGAGTGGCAGAGATACCGAAACATGTGTGATATGCCCAGAGTGGCCGACATACCGACATACCGGCATACCGAGATACCTGTGTAACATTGTCGGTGTAGGCGTCTGTGTCGGTATACGCCCAGAGTGGCTAAACGCCGGCACATGAGACTCTGTGTCGGTATACGCCCAGAGTGGCTACAAGCCGGCACATGAGGCGTCCGTGTCGGTATACGCCCAGAGTGGCTAAACGCCGGCATGTGTTGTGTGTTTGTGTCAGACCGGCGGTGGCCGAAGACATTTGTGTCGGTAAAACGCCCAGAGCGGCTAAGGAACCGGCATATGATTGTATTTTTTGCAGGTACTCGGTGGAGCAAATGAAAACAATGAGATTGAGATTTCTTCTAAGTCTGCGCGCGACTCTGCGAGTCCCCCGCAGCCTCGGGGACTAGTGTCGGGGATGTGATCCCCGAGACCTCTAACAACAAGACTTTCGGTACCCTGTGGAGTAGGTGAAAACGGTGATGTTGGATTTTTTCTAAGTCTGCGCGTGACTCTGCGAGTCCCCCGCAGCCTCGGGGACTAGTGTCGGGGATGTAATCCCCGGGACCCCTAATAACAAAGCTTTCGGGAAAGCGGTCGGTGATGAGTAATCCGTCATACCCATGTCGGATTCCAGGAGAATCCTGCTATCCGGCATACCCATGTCGGATTCCGGGACAAGACTTCTATCCGGCATACCCATGTCGGATTCCGAGAGAAGACCGCTATCCGGTATACCCATGTCGGATTCCAGGAGAAGACTGCTATCCGGCATACCCATGTCGGATTTCAGGATAAAACTGCTATCTGGCATACCCATGTCGGATTCCGGGACAAGAATGCTATCCGGCATACCCATGTCGGATTCCGAGAGAAGACTGCTATCCGGCGTACCCATGTCGGATTCCGGGAGAAGACTGCTATCCGGCATACCCATGTCGGGTTGAGCAGAGAAGATATCAAGCCAAACACTACAGGACAAAGCCAAGGACAAGACATGTCACGGTCATGATACAGGGCATGGGCAGCCGCTGCTACAGTGGCGCGGATGGGACAATAGTACACGGCGCGTGACACAGTGAACAATCCCGACAAGACCCCAGTAGTCATCTCAGCTACAGTGCGCAGTGAACAGTGTTTCCTGTCCCCTGGGCTCTCCTATATAAAGGGCACCAGGGGGAGAGGGAGGGGGGAGACCACCACCCCACCACTTCATTTCCCCCCTTCTCATTTGCTCTCAAGACCTCATGGGGGCAACTGTAGCAGCTCATGGAGCGTGTTGTAGCCCAGATAGTAAGAGAGGAAATATACCGAGTAGGCTAGATGCCGCAGTAGGGGTTTTATCTCCTCACGAGAGCCCCGAAGCAGGGTAAATCCTTGTGTCCCTATGTCGGTTGTGTTTACCTGCGCGCGAGTTCATCGCGCAATCCCTCCCCGAGATCCCCTAGCGTCCATCGGCCCCACAAATTAGCCTACCCGTAGGCATCTGTCTGTTCGCCACGACGACAAACATACACATAAAAACATAAATCTAATGGCGGCCACGGCCTCGAACGAGGCATGCTCTACGATGCGCTGACCTCGAAGAGTCAGCCGGAGAGCAGCCGCCTTGTACTCTGGCAGCGGCGGTCATTCCTTCACCTCACGGAGAGGGGAAGAGGTGCAACGGTTTAGGATGAGGAGGCCTCTGCCCATACTTCTGCGTGGGTGGGGGGGGGGGAGGTTCCTCGTAGTCCTCCTTCATCAGGGTGACGGCGTGAAGTACGGGTAGTAACAGGTCGGGGACGAGGAGCGCAAGGACATGACTGTTGATGGCGCACGCCCCACCTACCTGCCTCATGTTGGCGGTGTTGGCGCGGCAACATCGCTAACAAAGGGTTATTTCTGTCAGCTATGTGGTCTAGGACCCAGGCGAGGGTCCTCCAAGGGGCGCTCCACTATCGCCGCCGCCCTTTGGAGTTGTTGTTGTCCGGCGGCGGGTCATTGCCATCATAGGCGGCGATCAGCTCCTTGCGCTGCCGCACAAAGAACTCCGACCAACAATGTTGTTGTCGGGGTATCAGCGCGGGTCGTTGCGCTTCTCCAACGTGAGCGATCAATAATGGTCGTAGATGGCAGTTGTGCGCGCTTGGCTGCCAGCATGGACGGCACCGACAAGCCGCCGCCGGGACGTGGTGCCCCGCCTCCCTGAGCGCCCTCCCCTCTTCGACGAGGATCCAACACCCCGCCTGAAGCCGTTCATGGCGGCACTGTCGACTTTGTAGCTGTCTGTGGCGATGGGGCTTTGAAAGGACTAGACGGGGAAGATTGGCTCGGGGAAGACGGCGACGTGGTGCTTTTTATAGCTGGGTGGCGGGTACGTGTTGGCGGCCATTAACGTCGACGCGTGCCCCCATCGACTAGACGCACAAGTACAACCACCGAGCAGGCGTTGAAGACGAGCAAACCCTAAACGATCAGGCCATTAACGCGGTGCGAAAGGCGACCGGTTCGGAGCCGCTGCTGATGTTGGCCGACGGTTCGTGCTATCTTTTCCTGCCTCCTTCCCACCAACTCGCGTCCATTTAATGCTCTCGGTAGGCCTCCTGTGGCTTGGGGTCGGTCTGGAGTCGTCATAATACTAGTTGAACCGAGGTGGCTTCAAATAATAATTGAGTGAGTGTCGGTTGGTACATAACCGAACCGCAACCGATTACACCTAACCTTGACCGAAATTCCGGTTTTTATGGTTAGTGGTTAAGGTTACGATTAGCAAAAGTGCTAACAGTATTACCTCCGGTTAATAACCGAAAACAACATGTTAAACTGGAAAAAACGAATAGCCCAACCTAACTGAAAAAGTCATGTTGGAAATCCAGCCCAACGTTACGTAATCAAATATTAGAAACGTATGGAGTAATATTATTTGTGAATCCCACCCGACCTACTGATCATGCAGTAGGTCATAAATTCAATTCCCAGGTTCTGCACTTCGGCCTATCTTTTCTGTTTTTTTTGTCTCTTTTTTTGGTAACACATCTAGTTTCGTTACATAAAATATAAAACTGAAATATACTGCCGTGATATTTACGTGTTAATGAAAAATTCGCGTCAACTTTGGTTATAATCAAAACCGAACCGAAGTTACATGATTATTACCGAAACCGAACCTATTTTAATATAAACCATATTTACCGAAATATGAAAACCATATTTACTATATAACCATATAACCGAATCGAAATAATCATTTTAACCGAACGCAGCAATATAATCCATAGAAGCCCTTCACGATGTCCTAGTGGAGATGCTCTTACTGTTTCTCTCTCCTCACTGCCTTCTCTGTTAAATTTGCAATGCTCGGAGTGGAGTGGATTTCCTATCTCTCTCTGTCCTTTGTTTCTGTTGCCAACCGAACCGTGGTTGGGCGGCTGTCGCATCGATGCTTTTGCTTTGCACAAGTCAAATGGGTTCTGTCACAGGGGACCCGTCACTGCACGGCTGCAGTGCACAAGAACAACATCATACCAGTTGGGTCCCATCTTTACTACCGGTACGTGAGCTTATTTTGTTACTCTGTAGGCCACGATCACATCCATATGGTCATGCGATGCGACGATGATGAACTGCTTGCAACTGTACCGATGACATGCGATGTAGCGTGACATTTTATAATTTCAAGGCTATTCATTCCTAGGAAGAAATAACGTTACTGTATGAGTGACGCTAGAGTAAATAAATCTAAGCCGGAACCAAAGCATCTATCGGTAGTAATCCGCTCCTCCTCCACGCATGGTAGTCGCATCCAGATCTTGGCCGGTTATTATGGATCTGGAAACAGTTGATTAAATTAGAGAGAGTTTAGCACGGCAGAGATCTCGAGGCACGCAGCCGTCCATCCAGATCCAGTGCCAGTGCCAGTGCCAGGCTTAACATGATGCAGAGCACGCACGTACTAGTTGCTTCGCACTGTTCTCCCGAGGTAGACGAGGCTGAGGAAGATGCCACGCTTGCTTGAATAGATGAACATTGCTGGGTCTGGTAAGTCGATTATTTGCCTCCTACCAGAGGAGGCTCCTAATGGCAAGATAAGAAGGTGTTGAAGGCTCTTAGGAGCATAGGCAAGAAGAGTGCCGCCACTAGCAAGGCGCCTAGTTGATTGTTGAGACCTTTTTGTGATAGTCGGGTAGTTGGTTCGTGGTTAGGATATGTTAGGCGAGTTGTGAACGGTTGGGTTGCTTCTAGATGTTGCTTGGTCTTTATGTTTGTGTGGCTTCATGGTGTTGATGTTCGTTGTATGGTTTTCGTCCGCTTTCTTCCATAATAAACCGGGCACCTTCTTCTTAATAAACATAAGGCAAAGCTTTTGTCTTCGTTAAAAAAAAAATTCAAGTGAGTAGCACTGACATTGGTAAAGAATTTGCTACTACTTCTGTTCTGCTGCTCAAGGCTCAGCGAGCAGAGGCAGAGAGAGGCCCAGATGCTCGGTCATGCCACCAAAAGTTTTCAACGCTTCGATCATGGGACTTGGGGCTGTCAGACCTTGCCCTAACTTGTTTTTTAACTAGTGTTCTTTAGTCAATGCATTGCGTTGTGTACTTAGTCCAATTTCCCTTGGAAAGAAGAACGGAAACTCCTCTCTCTAAAAAATAACTACTGCCTCTCGGTTTTCTGGACATCTCTAGCCGTGACCGTAGAAGGGCCAAAACCATATAATATCCGACAGTTCATGGTTTGGAACGGAAAAAAACCGATCGAAACCTGTAATCATGTCAAAACCATTAAAAAAATAGTCGTCGATAAATTTCGTTTCCTCGCCAAACTGTGGACAAGTTTATATCGCTCTCGAAATTGGCGGGAGGTACATTTCAGCTCCTTCCCCTTCCCGCGTCCGGGCTCCCACGTCGCCGCTGATCTCTCTTTCCCCTTCGTCTCCGGCACCACCCCAACCCGGGATCGATGACATGGACCCGCCCGAGCTCCCGCTCGTGGTAGCGATATCCCTGCACCACCTCAGCCGTGCCCCCCGGCCCCTCCCGCAGCTCCTCCCGCTCTGTCCGCTGCCGCACTCATGATGGAAGACACCGACGTGAAGAAGAGGCGGCACAGGCACTCACCCCCTCCCTGCAGGCGCTCTCACCGTCGTCATGACTCCCGCATCGCCTGCCATCGCCACGCCGAGGACGAAAGTCATGGCGGTGAAATCGCGGCCCCGGGTGGCGCTGACGCCCGCGGCAGCACAATCGAAGAGAAAGCAGGTGGTCAAGCGCAAAGCCCTTCCGACAGTTGCGCTGGAAACGACCACCATCGACCCGCCGGTCGGTGACTACCTTGCCGCTCACAGTGTGTTCGGCAATATACCTCAAAGGTACAAAACGACACTTTGTATTGTACTTCTTCAATTTGGTTTGGTCGATGTGTTGAATAAATGAATTTGGGATGTAGTGACAATGCAAATGAGTTGCTTGATTCATACGGTGACGGTGAGGATATGGAGGAGGGCGAAGAA
The DNA here is from genome assembly GCA_026929855.1 of Poa annua. Lineage (NCBI taxonomy): Eukaryota > Viridiplantae > Streptophyta > Magnoliopsida > Poales > Poaceae > Poa > Poa annua. The sequence goes on along the minus strand of CM049427.1, from coordinate 217,304,146 downwards.
GGCGAGGATGGTGATGATGAATCTGAGGAGATTGTCGAGGAGGTTTTCGATTTGTCGCAACTCAAATCGAAGAGAACCGCCAACTATACCGAGATCGAGGATTCATGTTTAGTGCGGGCATGGTCGGAAGTGACCATTGATGCGATGACCGAGAGTGATTAAACCGGCAAACGTTATTGGTAACGTATCGAAGACAAGTTCTACAAGCTCATGCCTCGGGTTGCATCACTGGTTACTCATTCATACCGATATCTACAAGGCCGATGGGATGCAACCTAATCTTGTTGTAGCCGCCGGAGTGGAGCATTGGAGCAAGTCCCGCATGCACCTACAAGTGCCTCTTGCATTGATGACTATGTGAGTAAATTGTGCATCTATTGTTCATTGTGAAATGCATTGTGATTGTGTGAGATGCATTTTGTTAATTGTGAAATGTGCATTGTGATTGTGTTGCAAATGTAGGAGCATATTGCAATGGGAAGGTACAAAGGCATGGCCGGCTCCAAGGGAAAACCTTTCACACTTCAACATTGCTGGAAGATTCTTGAGCATTGTGAGAAGTGGAAAACAAGAGATCAAGAATCAAAACCGAAGAGAGAGGACATGCTAGAATTGGATGATAGTGAGGATGAGGATGGAGGAAGGAACGAGGGGAAGCAGAGGGAAACAAGAAGGCAAAAGAGAACATTAAGCTTGAAACCGAAGCCACCAATTTGGGCAAGAAGATTGAGGAGATGGTCAAGTCCAAGGAGGTGTACATGGACAAGGCATAGCAAACAAAGGTGCTATTAGCCGACAAGAAGAATGCCATCAACCAAGAAAGGTGGGAGGCGATCCGGGAGGACAACAAGTGCAAGGCGGCTTTGGGGGAGAGGAGGCTCGCGTTTGAAGAGAGGAAGGCAATGATGGAGCTCGTCGCCGACGAAAACAAGACGATGTCGATGGACCCGGGCACCATGGATGCCTTCACAAGAGAGTGGTGGGATATGAGGAGGGAAGGAGATCATGAAGAGGAGGAGGCTAGCGCGCCTTCATACTCATGGCCACGGTGGAGGTGCTCCGGTGGGTGGCTTTGTGAAGGAGATATGCCCTAGAGGCAATTAATAAAGTGTATTCTTTATCATATCTCGTTTGTTCATAATAGGTTTTTGTGTCATGCTGGAACCGTATTAAGCGGAAACATTAATGCGGGTGTGATACGTAAACAACCAGGTCCCTAGTAGCCTCTACTAAGACTAGTTTCGTTGCGCGATTGATGATCGAGGTTTCCCGGTCATGGGGCATGGCGCCGGTCGGCAATGAGAGTCATATCGCTGGAGAGTGATGTGATGGACATACCCAGTTTTGGAGAACATAGTCATTACACCTTTGACCGTGAGATCAGCTCTTATTGATATTCCCCGAAGATACTTTGATTGCACCAAACGTCGTATCTTATTTAGTATGACAATAACGGTGATACTTTTGGGTATTGGAAAGGAGTATTGAGACAAGGGGTCAAGAGCGGGATTTGCCAGTCCGCGTAGCAGGATAGATACTCTCGGACCCACTCGGTGAGATCTTGTCTAATGAGCTTGCAAGCATGTGACTAGGTCACGGAGACATGAGATCATGAACGAGTAGAAGATAGCGTCGTCGGTAACGAGGTCGGGATTAGGTATAGAGATATCTATGGAACGACACTCGGACGTGCTAAGTATCGCTATGGCAAAAGGTCTAAGACTTCACGTTCAGGTTTGATAGATGAAAGTCATTCGTTATATCTCAGGGATTAATTCAGGGGGTCCAGGCCTACGAGTTAGTCGTTGATCATTGAGGAGTCTTGATCATACCTGATATTATATCGAACCGCTAGGGTAACATACTTAAGGGGTTTCGACAAGACAACCGGAAAGGAAGGAGATCACCGGGACAGTCCCGGGAGAAGTCCGATGGAGATCGGGCAGCGCCGAAAGAGTTTTCGGAGCTAGGAAATATTATATATATTATGTTTGATATTAATTAGTGTTATTAATATGCAAATATGATTTTATATATTTATTTTCGAATTTATTTAGGCAGATTTCCCTAAATGGGCCTTCCGGACGAAAGAAGGCCCAAGAGGGGAAAATTCCCTAGGGGAATTCGGTGGGGGCCAGGAGGGCCGGCCTAGGTGGGCCACAAGGGGCCCACCAGGGGGCCGGCGCACCTCCCAAGCCGAACCAGGCTGTGGGGGGTTAGTCCCACATTGCCTGGCTGGCAAGGTTGGCTCCCCTTGGGAGCCTATATAAGAAAGGGCACCCCCAGCCTTTTAATTCACCAATTAATTCCTGATTTCTCTCTCGATCTCGTGGTTCCCAAGTTGGAGCCGCGCCGAGCAAGAGGAGTCGGGGATCTCCTCCACCATAGCCCGCTGCCGCGCTGCTGGTGTTCCGGTCCAAGTCTTCCGCTGCTCGTCCTGGACTGGAGCTTCGGAGGCGTCGTCTCCACCGTACGTGTGCGACTCCCTGCGAGGTGCTGCGCTAGCGGTACTCGGAGGCCTGCTTCCTCTACACGACCTTGAGGTCGGCTTCGTCGGTCTTCATCGACAACGTTTGTGCGGGAACGTAATCCCCGCTTTCGGTCTACAAGGGTATGTATTCCGATCTCCGTTCATACTACTATATCTGCATAGAATAGATCTTGGCTAGTTTAAGGATATCGTTGCTAGGAAAATTATTGTTTTCTGCCCACGATCCCCTTCAGTGGTATCAGAGCCGATCTATCGTAAGATATAGATGTACGCTGTTAGAACCCGTGCTCTGCACGAGGCACCGTTCCTGTTATTTGCTACCCTCTAGCGTGCACTTATGTATTCCAGCGGCATTGAGTTGATGAAGCGGCCCGGACCGACTTTACGCGTACGCTTACGCGAGACTGGTTCCACTACTGACATACGGCTTGTACCGTATCTGTGGCTGGCGGGTGACAGTTTCTCTCTCTTTAGTTGGTCTTCGCATTTTCAATGGAGGGCCCGAAAGGGATGCTTAAACATGCAATTATTGGATCGTTGTTGTGGTCATAAGATTCGTAGGTATGAAGCGGTTCTATTTACGAAAGCCCCAAGCCACGTAAAATATGCAAAAGATAAAGTAGAAGCGTCTAACTTTATTTTGCAGGGGCTATGTGATATGGTCAAGGTAGGTTTATTAAATTGTTTATAAACTGCGGGCGCCAAGAAGACCATGACGCGATGGACTATATCACATTGCATTACATTTGATGTTTTGTGTGCATCTTATTTTGTGTGATTGTGTGTGTTACACGGCGGTAGCTGAATAAGATGATCCCTTCAAAATACCACTAGTGTTCTCCCTCCAACGCGCACCACCAATAAAGTTCTACGTTATGAGGCAGGCCGTGATGATCGGGTGTCAGACATATCTTCGTTCGCATACGGTGGGTGTAAGCCATGTTGCACAAGCGTCAGCGTGGAGGTCTTTGGTGGCGAGCCTAGCATACTCAGAAGTATGGCCTCGGAACAGGAAGGCCGAAAGGCCGAGCACGAGTCACAAAATTGGTGTGACGGACGATTTTGTCTACTCTTGAAGTTGTGCCGCCGGCTTTGATGATGAGGGGTGGTGCAATGGATGGGGGTCGTGTAATCGCTTAAGCGACCAGGAGGGATGTTCATTTGAGTGGGAGTTATGTTAGTTATTTTCTAAAATACTATAACTCAAAATTATTATGAACAAAGTCTTATGTTGTTGCAAATTCCATTGTAGATGTCTCACCCCTCCTTTAACCTGAACCTGTTCATTGAGAAAGAGAAGCTTAAGACCGATGGGTCTAACTTCGTGTCCTGGTTCCGCGATCTGAAGTCCATCCTTGAAACCCACAAGGTGGCCTACATCCTTGATTCCCCCTTAGGTGATCTTCCCAGCACTGCCCCGGAAATCGAAAGGATTGTCCATGGGGTGAAAACGGAGATTTCTTCTTATGTCCAGAGTGGCATGCTCTTTGCCATGGAGGCTGACCTGCAAAACCGCTTCATGAACAAGGGTGCTTATGAAATAATCACTGAACTCATGGTTGTTTTTGCACGACAAGTCAAGGCTGAGACGTACGAGGCAACTGTGCTTCTCTTCTCAGCCCAGATGGAAGAGCACGGCAATATCAGTGAGCACTTGGCCAAGTTGTTTGGCTGCGCTCGACTTCTGAGTGATCTGGGAAGTGTGATCCCAGAGGAGTTGGTGATTGATAGGGCGCTGATTTCTCTGCCCCCTAGCTATAAGAACGCCATAGTGGACTACGGCATGAAAGGGACGTCAAAACCCCTGTCGGAAATCCTGAAGATGCTCGAAGTGGCCGAATTAGAAATCAAGCTGAAGAAGATGGAGGTAACCATCGGATCACCTAAGCGCAACTGCCCCAAGTATCTGGAGGATAGGAAGTCTGGCAAGACGGTCGACAAAGAGAAAGGTATATTTGATATACATGGTATAGATGTGTACCTTACATCCGCCCGGAGCAATACGTGCGTATTTGATACTGGTTCTGTTGCTCATATATGTAACTCTCAGGAGGAGTTACGGAATAGGAGGCGGCTGGCGAAGGATGAGGTGACGATGCGCGTCGGCAACGGATCGAGAGTCGACGTGGTGGCTGTCGGCACGCTCCCTCTGCATCTACCATCGGGATTAGTTTTGGTTTTAAATAAATGTTATTTTGTGCCATCCTTGAGTGTAAACATTATAAGTGGGTCTTGCCTGTTACAAGACGGTTATTCATTTAAATCAGTGTCAAGCAATTGTGCTATTTATATGAATGATATCTTTTATGTTGATGATCCCGAGAGTAATGGTTTATTCTTGTTGAATCTCGATCGTAGTACTCACATCCATAACATAGAGGCCAAACGAATTAAGTGTAGTGACGATACCGCCATGTTTTTGTGGCATTGCCGTCTTGGTCATATTGGTATAAAGCGCATGAAGCGACTCCACTCCGATGGACTCTTGGACTCGTTGGATTTCGGATCCCTCGATACATGTGAACCATGCCTCATGGGCAAAATGACCAGGACACCGTTCAAAGGTTTCGTTGAACGGGCGTCGGATTTGTTGGGGATCATACATACAGACGTATGTGGACCAATGAGCGTTTCGACACGCAATGGTTATCGTTACTTCGTCACCTTCACTGATGACTTGAGTAGATACGGTTATATCTACTTGATGAAACACAAGTCTGAAACGTTTGAAAAGTTCAAAGAATTCCAGAGTGAAGTTGAGAATCAGCTTAATAGGAAAATCAAGCATCTCCGGTCCGATCGCGGTGGAGAGTACTTGAGTTTTGAGTTTGGCACACATCTGAAGAGTTGTGGCACAGTGCCCCAACTTACGCCCGCCGGAACGCCGCAGCGTAACGGTGTGTCCGAGCGACGTAATCGTACTCTACTGGATAGTGTCCGATCTATGATGTCTCTTACCGATCTGCCAGTGTCCTTCTGGGGTTATGCGTTAGAAACAGCCGCATTCATTTTAAATAGGGCTCCGTCCAAGTCCGTTGAAACGACGTCGTATGAATTATGGTATGGCCATAAGCCTAAGTTATCGTTTCTGAAGGTTTGGGGTTGTGAGGCGTACGTTAAGAAACTACAGCCCGACAAACTCGAACCGAAGTCGGAGAAAGTCGTCTTTGTAGGATATCCGCGGGAAACCGTTGGATACACCTTCTACAACCAAGCTGAGGGCAAAACTTTTGTCGCGAAGACCGGTGCCTTTCTAGAGAAGGAATTTCTCGCGAAAGGAGTAAGTGGGAGGAAGGTAGACCTCGATGAAATCGTTGATCCTGAACTCGAGATTCCGAGTGGCGCAACGGAAGCAATTCCGGAAACGTCCTCCGTGGAAGGAGTGGGAGAAACTGTCGAGGAAGATGTTCTACCTCGTAGGTCTGGTAGATCTCGGATCCCACCAGAATGGTATGGCAACATGGTTTGCACCGTCATGCTAGTCGAGCAAGACGAACCTACGAACTACAAGGAGGCGATGGAGAGTTTAGAGTCCGAGAAATGGCTTGAAGCCATGAAATCCGAAATAGGATCCATGTATGATAACCAAGTGTGGACCTTGGTGGATATTCCCGAAGGGCGCAAGGCCGTCGAGAATAAGTGGATCTTTAAGAAGAAGACTGATGCTGATGGTAATGTGACCGTCTATAAAGCTCGGCTTGTCGCAAAGGGTTTCCGACAAGTTCATGGAATTGACTACGATGAAACCTTTTCACCGGTAGCGATGCTTAAGTCTATTCGGATTTTGTTAGCGGTAGCTGCCTACTATGATTATGAAATCTGGCAGATGGATGTCAAAACGGCCTTCCTGAATGGAAACATTGAGGAAGAGTTGTACATGGTACAGCCGGAAGGTTTTGTCGATTCAGGAAGTGCTAACAAGGTGTGCAAGCTTCACCGATCCATCTATGGATTGAAGCAGGCATCTCGGAGCTGGAATCTTCGCTTTGATGAGGTAATCAAAGGTTTTGGATTTATCCAGAATGTGGAAGAGACCTGTATTTACAAGAAAATGAGTGGGAGCTCGGTTGTGTTCTTAGCACTGTATGTTGACGACATATTGCTAATAGGGAATGATGTGGAACTTCTGAATAGCGTGAAGGAATATTTAAACAGTAAGTTTTCCATGAAGGACTTAGGAGAAGCTGCGTATGTTTTAGGCATAAAGATCTACCGTGATAGATCAAGGCGCCTATTAGCACTAAGTCAGAGTACTTATCTTGATAAAATATTGAAGCGTTTTCATATGGAGAAGGCAAAGAAGGGTTCTCTGCCGGTTATCAAGAATAAGGTATTGCGTAAGGCGCAGTGTCCGGTAACGGAACTGGGTAAGGCCGAAATGACGAAACATCCTTATGCTTCAGCCATAGGATCGATCATGTATGCAATGTTGAGTACTAGACCAGATGTGGCATTAGCTCTAAGTTTGACAAGCCGGTTCCAGAGTAATCCTGGAATGCCGCATTGGATAGCTGTTAAGAGCATTCTTAAGTATCTCAATAAAACAAAGGAAATGTTCCTTGTGTATGGTGGCTGCGATGAGGAACTTGGCGTAACGGGTTACGTAGATGCAAGTTTCTGCTCAGACCCCGATGACTGTAAGTCACAGACAGGTTACGTGTTCAAGGTGAATGGAGGCGCCGTGTGCTGGAGAAGTGGGAAGCAACCCATAGTCGCACAATCTACAATGGAGTCGGAGTACATTGCTGCCTGCGAGGCCGCGAATGAAGCTGTGTGGCTGAGGAAGTTCGTCATCGAACTTGGAGTGTTCCCGAGCGTGCAAGACCCCGTGGTCCTCTTCTGCGACAATACGGGTGCCATTGCGAACGCCAAGGAGCCAAGGACTCACTCCACCGCCAAACACATTCTCCGACGCTTCCACGTGATACGTCAGTACGTACAAGAAGGCGATGTGAAGATTTGCAAAGTGCATACGGATCTGAATGTGGCAGATCCACTGACGAAGCCTCTTCCGCTTGATAAGCATGAACAACACCAGTTAGCTATGGGTGTTAGGCATTTACCAAGTTGTAATCTAGATTAAATTGTACTCTAGTGCAAGTGGGAGACTGAAGGAGATAAGCCCTAGAGGCAATTAATAAAGTGTATTTTTATCATATCTCGTTTGTTCATAATAGGTTTTTGTGTCATGCTGGAACCGTATTAAGCGGAAACATTAATGCGGGTGTGATACGTAAACAACCAGGTCCCTAGTAGCCTCTACTAAGACTAGTTTCGTTGCGCGATTGATGATCGAGGTTTCCCGGTCATGGGGCATGGCGCCGGTCGGCAATGAGAGTCATATCGCTGGAGAGTGATGTGATGGACATACCCAGTTTTGGAGAACATAGTCATTACACCTTTGACCGTGAGATCAGCTCTTATTGATATTCCCCGAAGATACTTTGATTGCACCAAACGTCGTATCTTATTTAGTATGACAATAACGGTGATACTTTTGGGTATTGGAAAGGAGTATTGAGACGAGGGGTCAAGAGCGGGATTTGCCAGTCCGCGTAGCAGGATAGATACTCTCGGGCCCACTCGGTGAGATCTTGTCTAATGAGCTTGCAAGCATGTGACTAGGTCACGGAGACATGAGATCATGAACGAGTAGAAGATAGCGTCGTCGGTAACGAGGTCGGGATTAGGTATAGAGATATCTATGGAACGACACTCGGACGTGCTAAGTATCGCTATGGCAAAAGGTCTAAGACTTCACGTTCAGGTTTGATAGATGAAAGTCATTCGTTATATCTCAGGGATTAATTCAGGGGGTCCAGGCCTACGAGTTAGTCGTTGATCATTGAGGAGTCTTGATCATACCTGATATTATATCGAACCGCTAGGGTAACACACTTAAGGGGTTTCGACAAGACAACCGGAAAGGAAGGAGATCACCGGGACAGTCCCGGGAGAAGTCCGATGGAGATCGGGCAGCGCCGAAAGAGTTTTCGGAGCTAGGAAATATTATATATATTATGTTTGATATTAATTAGTGTTATTAATATGCAAATATGATTTTATATATTTATTTTCGAATTTATTTAGGCAGATTTCCCTAAATGGGTCGGACGAAAGAAGGCCCAAGAGGGGAAAATTCCCTAGGGGAATTCGGTGGGGGCCAGAAGGGCCGGCCTAGGTGGGCCACAAGGGGCCCACCAGGGGGCCGGCGCACCTCCCAAGCAGAACCAGGCTGTGGGGGGTTAGTCCCACATTGCCTGGCTGGCAAGGTTGGCTCCCCTTGGGAGCCTATATAAGAAAGGGCACCCCCAGCCTTTTAATTCACCAATTAATTCCTGATTTCTCTCTCGATCTCGTGGTTCCCAAGTTGGAGCCGCGCCGAGCAAGAGGAGTCGGGGATCTCCTCCACCATAGCCCGCTGCCGCGCTGCTGGTGTTCCGGTCCAAGTCTTCCGCTGCTCGTCCTGGACTGGAGCTTCGGAGGCGTCGTCTCCACCGTACGTGTGCGACTCCCTGCGAGGTGCTGCGCTAGCGGTACTCGGAGTCCTGCTTCCTCTACACGACCTTGAGATCGGCTTCGTCGGTCTTCATCGACAACGTTTGTGCGAGAACGTAATCCCCGCTTTCGGTCTACAAGGGTATGTATTCCGATCTCCGTTCGTACTACTATATATGCATAGAATAGATCTTGGCTAGTTTAAGGATATCGTTGCTAGGAAAATTATTGTTTTCTGCCCACGATCCCCTTCACTTTGGCGGTGACATCAACGGTGGCATTGCTTGATCTTCACGATTCATGGTCGTGGAGTTTCTTTTTGTGTCAAATATGACGGGGATTGTGAAACTATGCAAGCTATGTGTGATATTTTGTTCATCCAAAACTCTAGCTGCCAATATTCATTTGCCGTTTTACGGGTTTAATTTCCGTCGCGGCGCTGATCAGTGACCGCAAATGAAACCATATAATTGAATAGTCTAGTTTATGGTTTCATTTGCGGCTACTGATCTGTGTCGTAACTTTCGGAACCATAAAACCCGAATACGGTGGCATGTACTCGGGTTTTATGGTTCGCTTTTTACGGTCACTGCTAGAGATGCTCTTAGTAACTTAACATGGCGATAGAGTGGTTGCCCGACCTAAACCTCTTCCTCTCTTTTTCCGCCCTGCGCCTGTGCATTGACCACCCGAATCTGGGGCGATCCTGAGCCTTCTCCGACGGCTTTGCCGGAGGTGGTGAAGGGGAAGAGCCGGAGTAGGTAGTAGTTTTAGATGTAGGTTTCCCAGCTACTTGTCGAAGTTTGAGAGTGGGGCTTCGGGATGGAGCTAGCGCCTCAGACTTGTGATTTGTGGCGACGACGAGCTCCGGAGGATGGAGACGGTGGCCTGCAGGTTCATGGCACGGTTCTCCACGTATGATGCCTTTGTTGACCTTGTTGGCTGCATGGTTTCCCAACTTCCTCACCTTCTTTCAGCTGGGCATGGAGGAAGGGAGATGGGTACCATGCGGGTTGAAAGGTCGATGTGCGGGTGTTCCTATGGAGGTACTTTGGTGCGGCACCAAGTAGTCATCAAAGATTGGCGGTATCGAGCTTCTGTGGAGAAAGATGGTGGTGTGCTTCTCGGAGGTGAGCCCCCTGAATAATGAGCTCTACTATCATCTTCACAATAGCGTGAGCGCCATTTGCTTCCTCTGACCGGTCGAGGTGGCGAGGGAGAGGAAGCGAATGTTCTCACGATTGCTGGCTTTTGGTGATGCAGTTCCGGGTCTTCGGAATTTGTGACATCTGAATCGAATCGAAAGCGACGGCAGGAGGCCGCCGCTATGTTCAGCCACATGCTTGTCCCAGCTACACTCAAGCACCTCTTTGTCTCGAGTTTGTTCATCCTCACGACGGGGATCTTCTTCAGCACCGTTGCAACATTGGCCGCTGTCTTCGGCGCCCCAAGTGATTTCGTCCCCGGTAATGTTTGGAGCGGCTGCTTCCAGCGTCTAAGCGACAAAGCTCAAAGACTCGATCGCGTTTCATAGGTCTACGCGATTTCTTCTGGGGTACAATATGCAAAACTAAGGTTGTGTGTGTAAATTATTTGGAGCCGCTCAGGCCTTTTATGTAAAATTGTACTCTCCGCTTTAATGCAGATTCTAGGGGCTTCGAAACCATTTAAAAACATGACGATATTTGTCCAGCTCACCTAAACCCGCAGTCCAATAATATCCCATCAGCCCGTGGGAGGACAGGAGGCCGGCATGGAACCATTGCTGGAAACCGAGAAAGACGTAGGCACCGACATCTCCTTCCCAAATAAGCGAGGAGTGAGACGGTCCAAGACGAACGGGAAAAGCAAAGCCTCTACCTCTACCTACAGCACGTGCATTCAGCCAAATTTGATAAAATTGATCTTTTTCAAACTTATTTAAAATGTAGCTAATCATGATACAACCATTTTACAAGAGTTCAAGACTCTCTGCTCAAAGGCATCATGATCGCGCACATATTATTTTTACATGACGCCCTAGCCTAGGTGCAATGCTTGGCACAATGCGAGTTGAGATTATTGTGAGGGCAACCGCATATTTCATTAATTGAAAACTAAACTACAATAAATAATACACGTGAAAACTAAAAGACAGGCTAGGATAACCGAGTTGAGATGTGGGTTGGCCGAAAGTCTGACAGAAATAACTTCCCTCCATCCCGTGTCGTTTTTTATCTTTCCTCCAAGTTAATTTTGACAATAAAATTCAGAGTAATTACTTTTAACAATACGATTTGGCGTGGTCGTGTAAGAAAAAAAAAATCTGGCACGTACTGCTGTTGTTCGCTGGCGATGAGATGGCTGCTGACTAAAGCCATTGACGGAGGTGACTAAACCAGTCAGTCATGGACCAACCGCCGCATACGTCTGTCTGTCAGGACAGATTGACTGGTGATTCGATAGTTTGACTCCAAAGTTTTTTTCAGTCGATGTGCTCACTCATCTGTAATCGTGTATCTATAATCTGTGGCAAGACTTATGTGGACAAAAACTGTACACTGACAAGTTTGCATATTACATCCATTGCATCCAGAGCTTGTGGAAATTAGCTACGTCATATTTACACCCTCACAACACAATGCCATTTTTGAATCATCAGCATGCTGATTCTGTGGATGTACATCCAATTCCAAATAACCCCACATACAAAATTACACTGCCTTTCTCCAACATGTTGTTTCTGCACAGACAGTCTGCTAGTAGAAAGTATGCAATAACATAATTAAAACCTATACATGAGGAACAACTGTTTGCAAGGGCAACAAAAATGATTCTATTTTCCTACATGGCACACGACACCCCCAATGCACTAGACTCATGTTTATACACTCCTATACACTTGTTAATTTTCTATCTATAACATTTGAAAACTGCAGCTAGATTTTGTAAATCTTGATCTTCCAAAGAAAAAAACAAGGAAGAAGACATTCGATAAATGGGGAAAATAAAAATAATGGGCAAAACTGCAACGAATCAAAATCTATGTACGTCATCAAAAGGAGCTCTTCCACAATATTACTCCCGAGCACTTTAACGATCCGGCATGCCTGATCATGCCGTGGAGATAAATTGATCGCTATCTTGGCCGCTTTCAGATACCTGCTTGCTGGGGATGATTGCTGGAGGCGACCACTGATCTGGGACAACAAGAAAGTAAGCTGACATGGCTTTCCTGAAACGCTTCTTGTACTGCTTTGGTGAAATCACAGTTGGCGATACATTCTTTGGTCCGCCTAGTATTCCTGAAGCTTTCACCCATGTCTCCAGATGTTTGTCCCAAGTATATTGCCTCATGAAATCTATAATTCCCATAACGAGTTCATGCTTTTTCTCATCAACACCAACAAGCAAAGAGTAATCCATTACGTCGATGGACTGCAATAAAATTACCAATGTTTCTATAAGAAACTGCACTTGATTACTGTATGATCAAATAAAATTACCAATGTTTCTAGAAGTACATATCAGTACCTGTTACACATGCTGAGTCTATTTTGCGAAATAAAGGGTAAACTATCATTAGCATCATATACGGCTCTGGCCTATGTGGCATGGCTACGTCTTTGACAAGACATCAGTAACTTGAATACTTGATATGTTAATATCTACCGCAGCAAAGTAATGACTCACAATAATAATACATTTTTCGTCTTAAAATCTGAGCAAATATTTATAGGTTTGAACATAACTACAGAAAAAAAATACCAACACTGCATTCTATTAGTAGATATTTCATTAAATATACTTTCATAATATATACTTTACTTTTATTGAAACCAACAAATTTTCATTCAAGTGATGGTCAAAGTCTTACCTTTTAAGAGTTTGTCAATATGACCTACAATATGAGCTAGTATAACAGACTGGTAAGTCTGAAAAAAAGGACAGAGATGGCTACATAATTCAACCTAGTCATGGAGAAAAAGAGCTGGAGGTACGGAACCTCAGGTGCAACTAAATACACATATTTTGGCATTAGTATGATTGACCTATGAGTAACAAATAGAAACTTTCCTTTTGGAAGAAAATAATAACAGTTCAATAGATCCTCATGGTGGTAGAAAGATCACAGCTCGCAGCAGATATACCACATAGGATAGACTATATGATAAAGATTATAAAGGAACACAATAGATGTCAAGCAAGTATGCAGGTAAGTCGTACTTACAGCAAGGAATGCAGTATCATTCCAAACAGCTCTCTCCAAAAGCCGCTTTGCCTTATTCCCGACAAAAATAGGGGATGTTGGCATCACTTCAAGTAAGTTCTCATCAAGAAGTACTTTATCGCTACCATTCGAATCGGGGTTATATCTTGATCGTGTTGATCCTTTCAAATCATATAATCTTGTCACATGACGTTCGAATAAAAGATTTTCCATTACCAAAACATCCATCTTCACCTCCTTTCCACCTTTCAGGCTCTTAACCTATTCATTCTCAAAGGGTAATATTAAGTAAGAAATCTAAAAACACTTCTGACGATTAAGCTTATAAATCAAAATTCCGCACTAAAAAGTCCAAGCGGGATTTTGGATGCATAATGAGACGATTATCTCAACTATTTGAATAATACGAAGGTCACCGCTGCTGAATTGCATGCCGGCTAAGTTTGAGTCCAACTATCAGGATCACTATCACTCAACGAATGACTTGGATAAAATCAACTTAATCCTTACTGAGAATTAAATATTTTAAAAGGAAGTATTTGAAGCTGTATATCATGAGTCATAATGCTATTTTTCTGTATAGTATCGATGTGTGTATATTTTACAGGTGCAAGATGATTTTCTAACCAAGTAATGTCACGACCTAAGCTCATTCGTGTGTGGTGGCTGCACCATGGTGCGGTACTGGGCGAGGTAGGGTTTGGTGTAGGTTAAGCCTCTTTTTCTTGGTTCTTGATTATTTGATTGATGCCTCTAGGCTTACACGCATGGACGGATCCATAGTGGGTCATGAGTGTACAGACGTACACTAAAAAAATTCTGTTATTTTTTAATATGCATAACTTGTCGTATTTCTTTGCATGTATATGTCGCATTTCACATCCCAATCGAGCTGAAACCTCGAATTAGCAATGAGCATGGCCTGGCAAAGAGCCAATATGGTGGCAATGTCCAAAGTAGCAATGCAGTGACCAGGCTATGTTAACAGAAAGAGAGGGGACCACCTCACCAAAATCGAGCAGCGAGGCGACGCCCCATGTCTCTGATGCCACCGGTGCCAGGCCAAGTAGAGGAGGGCAAGAAGGCCGAGACACCAACAGGGTGTAGGTAAGCCAGAGAGGGGTCATTTACAGTTTTTCAGCTAATTCTAAAAGAATGCACCTTTCACAGTTTTTCATCTTTATGATTTGTGTTGGTTGAAATTTGAAACACCCAAAGTTAAAATTCCAGAATCCGTCACTGTTTACACGGATTACCTTCATATAGGCTGCTTAGCTTGATCCTGAAGTCAGATCAAACCTTCCCAAAGTTTAAATGATTCCCTCTCATTAACAAACTATATCTTGTCAACCTTTGGAAACTACTGCCTCCGGTCCATATTAAGTGTCGGGAAATGTGAACGTATCATGCACAAATTCGTAGCTAGATCAGAAGCTTAACCTCGACTGCTGCTGGCCCCAAGTCTTGCGATGGAATGTGTAACGCTTAGTTCTGGCGGTCCCACAGGGCATCATGTGTGACAGAAACTAAATAAGTGATTTACAAATATTTCGTTATTTATGCCGCTCATAAACGAATGTAATTGTATTGTTCCGAAAAAATATAGCTTGGGTAGGGCTGGAATCGAGCCGAGCTGAGCCGGCTCGAGGCTCGGCTCGGACGGGCTCGTGAAATCTCGAGCCGAGCCAGGCTCGGCTTGCTTATAGAATTCTCTGAAAAGTTGGGCTCGAGGCTCGGCTCGTCAGGCTCGTGGCTCGGCTCGGCCGGCTTGCGAGCCGGACGCCACAAAAGAAATCGATCGATCCCCTTTCTTCATGTACGTCTAGTACCAGTCCCGACCCTTTCTTCCTCGTCCTCCGTTCTGCTCTAGGGCTTGCCCGCCGCCCGCCGCTGCTCACCACCACCGACGCGGCCGCCGCCCGCCATCACAGACGCGGTAGTTGCATCCGTCTACCCCCTGGCCCCTGCTCCTCGCAATCGCATGCTCCTCCTGTAGATGCGCACGACGCCGTAGTTCTATCAGTAATGGCGGCCGCCGGCCATCCGGCAGCAGCAAGAGTTCCTTCGGCCGGCCATCTCAAGCACCCTGGACTCTCACGTTTTGGACATGACTGCATCTTGACAGGCTGACAGCGGTGATATGCACTGTCAAGATATTAGATGTTGATTTGTTTATGTTTAATCTAGATACAGTTATTGAGTTGATGAGATGCTTCCCGTTCTTGGAGAAGTTGTACATTTAGGTGATGATTACTCATTGGTAGTTCATAGAGTGTTCAACTGTCTTTCGATTTGATTGCTGCTATTCTATTGTTCACCCTTTACTGTCTGTGTTCGTTTTTCTAGTCTGTACAAAGAGGAAACAATTTATGGTGTCGTATACATTGGGATCTCACGAAATCTTTGGACATCTGGTTAAAGACAAAAGGATTTGGATCTTATTCGGGCATCACGTCAGAAGATGACTTCGTCACCTTCTTTGTACAAAATGCATTTATTCAAGAAGTCTTTTGTACTTTATGACATTAACAGACTTGGCAGTAGCTATGTTAGCTATTTAGATCTCATTGTGGATTGCAAGCTGGTCAGGATTGCATATTACATCGATGAGATGAAGTAGATGTAGGTTGACACCCTTTGCCACTTTCTATACAGCAAAAAACCAGATGCAAACTAGTGTAAATGATGCTTATTCCTTGTATTTACTTGATATATTTGTGTGGTGCACTTGCCATGGCTCATGTTGATAACTATTCATGCTTTATTGTTGATTATAATTGTGAATTGTTAACACTTTTAGACAAAAGCCATGTCATATTTTTGTATTTCATCGAGCCTTCGAGCCGGCTTGCGAGCTTGATCGAGCCGGCTTGTCGAGCCTCGAGCCTTACTCGGAAGGTTTAGGCTTGGCTTGTCCGACCTTCGAGCCGGGCCGAACCCGAGCCGAACCTTGTCGAGCCCGAGCCGAGCCTCGAGCCTCGAGCTTCATGTCCACCCCTAAGCTTGGGCCACTACTTTTTAAACAGTACCATGTTAGCAAAGCATTATAATATACTGTGGCATTACTTCCAATGCAAAATGTAGAGGTTCATTTTCTACATGGCCTACCACCCGAAGTTTCGAAGTTTGGAAAATATGACTACGTGAATAACAACGGTATACATCTATGGAGCGATAGTTCTTCTCCCTTGGGTCCATATTTTAATAGTTATCTAAAAAAGAGTACTACTCCCTCTAAAAAAGATGTTTTAGGTGTTTCCCATGTTGTCTAGATGCACACTAAAATGAGTGAACATACACACACAAATATGTCTAAATACATTTGTATACATGTGAATGTAGACAAATGCTAAAACATCTTACATTTATTAACAGAGGGAGTAGTATAAATGGAATATTCACCAAAATCAAGAAAGATCACAAATAAATATAGGTTTTTCCAATATAGGAAATGCACAATTAAATAATGCACCCAAACTATGGTAACATGACCACTGGAAAAGTACACATGGGCACAGCACATAAATTTATTGTGCAGACAGTGCAAAAGTGCAAAGGAATACTTGCAGCAAACATCAAGGGAAATTACCTGATAAATACCAAGAATTTTTGCAATGCAAGTAGGACTGCCTGTGATAATTGACTCCGAAACATATTTGAAATAGTCTGGAGCAAATTTCATGAAAGAATCCAATTCCGTTTTGGTAACTTGCTTAATGATAAACCTATCATCCAGTGATTTTGCAAAGAAAACATTGCTCTTGCCTCCTTGAGCACCCCATTTCTTGCAGCGACTTAGTGACTTGATAAAATCCCGTTCTGATGGACAGCATATTCTCCTCAACGCATCGAACTGTTTTGCATAGTAACAAATCACAGTGTACTTCACTTGTTCTAGAGGACCCTCGTCTCCAAAATTTACCTTTATGTGAGTTACTTTACCATACACAAATGGATCCGAAGTCGATGGGTTCTTGCTTCCTGGAATGGAGCGATTATTGTCCTCTGTTGACACAACACTTCTTAGAAGTTCAGAAGTAGTTTCATCTATTGATTCAGATAGCGAGACACTTCTGGAATCACTGAGAGGGAGTGAAGTGTCTGTTGCTTCTCTCTCCAGCTCATCTGACAGCTGAAGATGGTATTCATGAGAGGCAAGTGCATAGGAGATGATGCTAGTAGGTTCATCATCAAATACTCCAACTACAGTGTCATTGATGCCTATTGGAAAGAGAAATTTGGGCCCAATCTGGCGCTCCGCCACCCTTAAGAAAGAAATATAAATAGGTATGTATCCAATGAGCGCATCAAACCTTTTAGAACGACTCCACTGCTTGTTAAGAGAACGATACAATTGTAAGAAAGGCATCCCTATCCAATTGGAAGGGTCCTCTGCACTATCTCCTAGCTTGTTTAGCAACAGAGAGGCATACGAAGGTGTAGTATCACTGATGTGTTCTTCTGAGTCCTCTGACGATGCCGTAGAATCTGGCACTGCTACCTTGCTAGTAACAGGGTCATTTTCGCCAGTCCATTTTGCATCAAGTGCATTAGACACATCTAATATACTGGGAAACTGCCCTTCTGAAAGGGTGCGTCGAGCAACAAGATCAGACTCCAAAGGGACTGAATCTGCGTTCACACTAATGCTGCTATACAAAGGTGTTTGGATGTTTCTTTGGAGGAAATCCGGCTCACTTGTAAGTATTCGCTCATCAAGATTACAATAGCTATTACTTGGATGAACTCCACTACCATTCTGTCCACAAATGCTCACCTGAAGATTTTCAACATATTTACCATCCTTATTAGCAGCCCCAGTGCCACTGTTAAGACTATGAGGCTGATCTGTGGCATTTGGCTCAGCAACACTATCCACACAATAGATTGTCTCCTTATCACCTGGCTTGATGTTAGATAGTTCATGACGATTTCTGTCTGATCTTGCAGCAAATATCAGTCGTTGATCCCATAAGTATGAATGGAAGAGTAATTGCCTCCTCAGCCTATTAATCTCAAGAATGTCTGGTTGACACTTTGGTACTTCCTTTTTCAAAACTCTATTCAGACATCCCTAATGAGTAAAATAAGAAATCAATCGGCTACCCCATAGACAGTGAATACATGCAGGACTAAAGGAATAGAATTGGAGTTTTTATGGTGCTAAATTCATTTCAAGGACCAGTTTCGCAGCAGTTCTGGAAATTTTCTAGTTGATTTCATGCCTACACCGAGAGGGCTGACATGGTAGCATCTTTTGTGTTTGTTATCACTAGATATGCAGAATGTTTATGACTAAATCTCAAGCTTACTATTTTAGTTATGTTTGTAGTACCAAAAGTACCATTATCCAAAAGATTCATATTTGCGTCTGCAGACAAGAAGGTTGAGACAATAATCTATCCTGATTGTTGACACAATAACAGAGGGAAATGAGCTAGGCTTCATTTTCTAGAAAACAAAATGAGTTGGGTTTCACTTGGCAGTGATATATTTTGCTGAGTTGTACATCAACAGATGGCAGGTTTTCTCAGCCATGTCTGCACATGTGGTACAGTTCAAGCCATATGTGCCACAAGTCCATGCCCTTGGAGCTGTCAAGTGATGTGTCTTTTCTGAGTTGAAATCACAAGTTTAAGCTCTACTTTAATGGGTATGGTATAAGAAAGCAGCACCAAAAGGCATCGCACCTCAAATTCTAACTTTTCCTTCCGAAACATGCCCTCAAGTTCAGCAATATAATTGGTACATTCCACGCCAAGAGAACTGCTATGAGCCTTTTTCTCAGAGATCAGGTGTAAAGTATGTGATATTTCGTCAAAGAGAACATTTGCCTTGTCAATAACCTGTCAAATTTGATGAAATGTTAGCCATTGACATGACAAACAAAGCCGTTCTTTAATAGCAAACTCCTAAAAACTGAAGAGAATTTTAACATGCTTCACAAATGCTGAATCAGACCCAATTTTATGCAAACCAAGCCTGCTATTGCTGTATGCTACATACCTCGTTTACTTCTTTCTGTATCCACTCCAAAGGCTGGTGAGTAAAATGAAGCTTATGAGGTGGTACATGGACTGAATGAACATTAATAGGTGCGTATCGTAAGCAAGCCACCATTTTCCCCAACCTATATACAAAAGCAGAACATTTTTAGACACCAAAATGCCCAATCTTTTATAATTCAATATGAGGTTTATGGCCAATCTTCCAGGGTGCCTACCCCGTACTTACTATGAAAATGAACTAAGAATAATTCAGTTAGGAAAGGCTAACATCTGAAGACAGCTTACCCATAGAATCGAAGGCAGTCCCTGTGGAGAGAATGACCACAACTGGCTACCCTACTTGCAGCTGCATGATTTGAAAAGCTAAGCTCCAAAAATTTACCAAGTGACAAACCCCAAGCAGCATCAGACATGACAATCCTAGGAGTCGCTGGTGGAAATCCATCACTTCGTGGGCACTTCAGACACCTGTGCCACATCCAAATTCTCCCATCCCTTTCTCCTGGCAAAACAACATCTGTATGTTTTCTAACTGATATTGTTAGACTCCCCTGGCGATGAGTGAAACAATGGACGTGAGCTTCAGGCGGCTTATCACATGATTTGCACTTGTAATCCTGTATAAATCATCGTAACTACTGTTATACATGTGAAGAATAGGAAGGAATAAATTCATGAAATTACACATGCAGGAAATACAAAGGAAATGATAAAAACCTGGTCAAATAGGGTGTCACGCAAAAACCTTCCTAGGGGCTTGTCAGCGTTACCATAATACTTGATGCGTAGCAGGTGTGCTCGCTCACAAATAGATCGTTTCCATACACAACGTATGGACAAAGAGACTAAGATGCTCTGATGGTCAGAAGATACAACTTCTTCCCTATTTGATGTGATGTCATGTCCTTGACTGGTTTCTAGATTTTGTACCGCAGGAGTAGACACTGGTTGCACTACCAACAAATTGTTAGTGGTCATGACTCTCACATTAGGCAAAGCACTTGAACCCTCTAATGGCTCCTTGAGATAAGAATAATTAGTTATATTTGTGCTGACCACAGGCGTGCTCTGATGATGATTAGACTTGATTGAATCTGCTCTCACTATCTTACCGTCTGAACTTGCTGAATAATCATCATAGTAATCACCAGAATACACACACCTTTTCTCTACAGTAGAATATATATGTGAATGGTCCACGCGAAAATCAGATGTAGCTATTGAAGACATGGATACGGAATCTGCGGTTGACACCTTCTCTAGTTTATCATCATTCTTGTTGTTGAAAATACAACCGTTGGTGCACAAAGGTTCAAAAGAACGAGGGCTAGCCTTTTGAGAAGTAAGGCAATCATTGTCTAGTGGAGGTTCAACCACAGCTGTTCCACTTGGGTCAGCTGATATAACAGAGTCCATGTCAAGGTGCTCAAAACTATCAGTTGTCTGTTGGTTGTTGGAAGCATTAAGTGTGAAACCTGGCACGGTTGAAATAGAGTAGTCTGCGGTAGATCTCTTATCTGGTAAGGTTACAGTCAGTGGAGACCTTAGGGGAAGTTCTTGCAGGCTGGCACCTTCATCTGCAAGGAAAGATGTTTCTAAGGCCAGGTGATATGCTGCAAATATGCCATACTGGACCACATGCTTAATTCTCTTTAGCTCATCCATGCTACCACCTTTCAGCAGAACCTGCAGGTTATATAGGCCAAGAAGAGACATTATGTTTTATGCAGACAAACTGGAGGATGACAGGAAAAAATTGTACAGACATTAAATCGTATCTTGCCGGAAAAAAGAAACAAAAAGTTCTGCAAGCCACCGTCCCAATAAGTCAATATTTTTTAAAGAAAATAAGTTAATCTTTTGACACCTTTCGGTTTGCAATACATTCATAAGCAAGGGAGATAAGCTAACAAGTTACTGTTACGATCACACTAATCCCTAAGTAGCATTATGTCTCTTTCTGCAAAATATATACTACATGTACTTTTAGAGCCCAGCTGTCCTAGAAGAAATAAAAGGAAGCACTTATATCACTTACAGTGCATCCTAATGGCTTTGCACATCCTTCAAAAAACATCATGGTCTTCAGCATTTTCTTGGTCTTATTACCCGAAGTCAAAGAATGTTCAATGTGTTTGTCTACATGAAACAACTCACAATAACCAAGTTTCTCAGATGGTAAACGATCAATAGAAGGAACTATCTGAGCACCCGTGCAGAGAGCAATACGCTGCAAGAGGTTTTCCTTGATATTTAAAACCAGTGATATGTTCTTTTCTAGAAGCAGATCTTGAGCATAGCGAGAAACTGTATTCTCAACCAAAAGGAGGTTAGGTTTTTGAGCTACAATCTTCGCGACTGCCATTTTAAGGTGATCTGTTTCCTGCATAGTGCATATCATAGAAATATACATATATAAGACCAATGCAAGCTTAAGAGTGATAACAGCAAACATGAAAAGGTTCATGAACCTGCTGGAGCAATGTGTCAATACTAGACAGCTGATTCGTAACTCGATGATACTCAAGAGCCCCGGCAAGTAGAAGGAGACGAGGTTTTTCTATTCTGGAAGACATGCGCCTATGTGCAACATTCTTCTTACATACTACTCCTTTTACAACAGCACTGAAAGAAAATGGATACATGCTTCAGATGTTATTCAAACAATATGTCTCAATGTAGCATCAAAGTCATCTTACGTTAATTGATGGTACCAACTGGATCACATTAACTAGATGTAGACTCCAAGAGGATTTTTTTTTACAGATAAGAGTTTCATGAGTGTCAACGAAGATCTCAATTGTAGGTCTATTGTATAAAAACGAGAGATAATTCACCTTTCACTGCGGTGTCCACTTGCTACACACTTAACCTTGACATATCCACCAGGGTCCATGCCACCAGTTTCGCTTGTGTCTGGTCTGAGGAAGTTTGCAGCTTCCCATGATACCAAAGTAACAATCTCCAACCAACCCATGTCATCATCTTCCTCTAATGCAATATCCTCCACCTGCAACAGCTGAGAAATCAAAGCCCTGAAATGTCCATCAACAACGTTCTTCATGACTTTCTTATGTTCTTCAGTCGAGCGATCTCTACTTCGAACTTCCCCACTACCGAAGCTACTTGATGATTGAAGGTAACACCTTCCACCATCAGATAAAGGATCATCGTCCTCATCATCATCGTCAAACAGATCAGTTTCTAGCTCATGTTCTTTATCTTCTGGTTCAGGAGGAATCCAAAAATAATCATTCTTCTCAAAATCCACTGAATTTGTATCGGCAGTTTCCAGAGCATAAATGGACGACGCAGCCCCACATTCTGAGCTATTATCAAGTTCTGGTTCATCATCCGCTTTGGTGACTGTCATTGTGCTGGGAAATCCGTGGTCAACTGCACAAGGGGATAACTGCTTTGAAATTACATTTTCTTCAACCGACCTTGATATCTTTGTATTGTATGTTGCGTTGAACTCATCAAAATCATCTGAGCGGAAGTATTGGTTATTGTGTTGTTGATGTTGCACCTGCCTGTCAGAGCGGTAAGCAACATACTCTTCATCTTCATCATCACTCCTGAGGAAGAAAGTCTCATGATGAGAGCTGGCGTTTTAAAGAACCATAACTTGTTAATTAATCAAGTACCCCACATGACAAGATCAATACGATTCACTTTCAGAGCAAAATATAATGATGTTTTACTCCTATTTCTGAAGATAAACCAGGTATTTAAGAAAAAAGTATGACATATTATGATATAGGGGTTATTCAAGGAAAAAACTTACTATTTATAAGTATACTGAGTAACATTATAAGATATGAGGTCTTGTACAGAATACCTGTTTGTGTAATAGCCAAACTGAATCGAAGAAGAGTCATCTCTCTTTGAAATTATGGACATACTTTTCTCAGGCACATGGCTGTCCTGCATACTGTGAGAAACTTTGTCTTGAGAAAACCTGGGAGGTGGAGGAGCAATGCTGGAAGCCCGAGCCACATGTTTATAATTTCCAGCAGAGTAAGATCCAGCCAGTGTGCTAACACTATTAAGGGTGATGGTTGACTTTGTACTGAACAGGCTCGCCTCAGACAGGGACGGACTGAGCACTGGCAGCATCTGCTTGACAGCAGAAATTTGCTCTTGCTCCCATTGCTTAAAGCAAAAGTTGCATACACGAATCCTGTCCCCCTCATCGTCACTTTTATCAGGGCCAGTTGAAACTGGGACAGAATTAGCTGTGCACTTACCACAGAATATGCGCCCACAACGACGGCAATGGTGCCTGCGGTTGAAAATGGTGAACTGTGCATCACAGTCATAACAGACTCGACAACTGTGGTCAGGCATCCAGAAGTCTCTCGAGACATTGTCTGGTTTGGACCGGCGAGGCAGCCATGATGTCAAAAGCTTAACTACATCAGCAAAAGTTTTATCTGAGGCCTCCATGGGTGACTGCAATGGTACCGCCTCAAAGATATCTTCATGCTTGCATCCTCATTTGCTGCAGCATAAATTTACTAAGATATTAAGACACTCAAATGACAGTGCCTGAATAAGAAAAGGGTTATGTCCAAGAATGCATGCAGTCAAACTATATTAATTTCAACCAACAATACTTTATAAATTAGATCAGGGCAAAAATTATGATTGAATTACTCAAAAATATTTTCATAATATTATAAGGCGATGCATATTGCTTGCAGTAGAAAATGGTGGTCAAAGTTATGTTTTGTATGCATGTACATCATGCCACAATGGCACATTTGATCTTGTAGGTAGTTAGTTCACCCATGTGTTCGCTAAATCTGTCGGTAATGTCTCTTTTGTAAAGTCCAATCGTGGTGTTGCTCCGTGGTTTATTTGAGGCAGTTTGTGTAAAGATTATTTGTTGTTGAATTAATAAAGCCGGACTTTTCCGAACAAAGATCCTGTAGGCAGTACTACCTAACACAATAAATATAATACCCCCAGGACCAACAAAATGTTTGCATTTTTAATACAACCAAGAATTTTCTTAATGGACTAAATAGCTGGAGCATGACCAGACTATAAATTTTGTAGTTTACTTATATACATGGTACAGTTTGCATGGTCATTTACCTCCAATTTTAAAATGTCGATACCAAGTTGTCTTAAGATACATTCTCTAACCCAAGAGCATACGAGAAGTCAACAAATACACAAAGAAAAACACTATAAGCACCTACAAAAAAATCCCACATTTCTTTTTAGGAGAAAATTAAATTCCACAGATTTGAAGTATCCAATTTGTTCAGATACAGCATTAAGAATCTATGGAAGTCGTTCCTTGATGCACTTAATTTAAGAAAACAACCTCATTTTGGTCTTCCGATGCAATGGCGATACAGAATCAATAATGTTGCCGGGGGCTATACCTCCTACAGAACCGGTCAAAATTAGCACTGTCCGAGCCGAGCCGTGGCAAAAATTGCACACGAATCCGCAGACGTGCCTCCAAGAGGACCAAGATCGGGCAGGTGGCGCGTGTTGAAGCCGCCGCCGCCGCCACCACGACCACCGCCGGAGCGGGACAAATGACAATAACTCCTCCGCGCCAACAGGCCAGGTTCCCTGCAAGAAAAGAAAGCGTGATGTCACCACCCGATGTCGTGCCCCGCGCCCATGTCGCGTCGAGGCGGCGGCGGGGGCGGGGCGGCAGCGCTGCTCGCGCCGGGCATTGGCGCCGGCGCCGCCGGGGTCACACGACACGAGACGGCACGGCGCGCGATGCAATGGGGAGGTCTTTTAGCGGCGGTGTCGGGCCCAAGCGCTTCCGGGGAATCCGATCGGAAGGGGGGCAGAAGATGGAAGTTCCTGGTTCACGAATCGGCAGAGAGGGAGGGGGGAGGAGGAAGAGAGCGACGAACTGGGAAGAGAGAGAAAGGGAGCGGAGGGAGTTAATTCCACTTTCTATTTTTCCTGCTACTATTATATGTTTCTTAATTAATTTTTGTGGTTTTGTCGTTCGCATGTGAGGGTGACAACTGGGGTCGGAAAGCGAGGAAGTCGCGGCGGGCTCACAAGGCCCTCTCCTGGGAATCCATATCGCTGGCTTTCCATTCGTGTCCCTTTTTCATCTCAGAGTTTCATTAATGGTTTCGTGTTTATAAACAAGTGTCTCAAATTTGTTAAAAAAAGATGTATCTAGAAATGGTTTTATTGTCTAGATACATCTTCTTTTTAACAAACGTGAGACACTTATTTATGAACGGAGCAAATATATAGATTTAAACACGCTATTGCTATTGCATGTGCACGAAATCATGGATAGCCTCTTTAGTAGGGGACTTTTTTAGAAAAGTAGAGAGTGTTCCTAGTCTCTACATCCGGAGGATGCACATAACCAGATTTATTAATAGAGAAAACATGAATCACCAAATCTTATAAAGAGATACATCAATAAACTCCCACAATAATTTTGAAGTTGCTTCTGGGTGTGGAGATCAGGTTATTTCCCTCCCTGTTCTTGTCATCTCGGTGATGGTAGGGTGGGTGAAACTACCTAGGATGTACCCTTACATGCTCACGTGAGCTTGCAAGGGAAAATTATGTGCAACATTGTGTTGGGATCTTAGCGTTTGCCTCTATTGTGATCATGTAGCTCAAAGTGATTCCTCGATATCGTTATCGCCATCGACCTTTTCGTGGTCTGATGTCTGACACAAGGTTTTCTTCAACCTCCATGAGTGGAGGCCCTTCAGCGCTAGCGAGATTGTCTCTCACTGCAGTGGCCCAAGTGGTAAGTTCTCCAACATCGGTGGGGTTGATATCATTTGGAAGCTTAGAAAGCATGGTGGAGACGGAGTTGGTGTTGGGATATATTAATTGGGGTATCTTTGATATGGATCAATCCGGCTAGTCCAGATTGGTACAAGAGTGGTAAAGGTTGATGCATGTCAGGTGATACGTCTCAAACGTATCTATAATTTCTTATGTTCCATATTTATATTATACCAATTGCTACATGTTTTATACACTTTATATCACTTTTATGCATTTTCTAGAACTAAACTATTAACAAGATGCCATAGTGCCAGTTTATATTTATTATGTATGTGTATTGCAGAAAATGCTCAAAAACTAAAGTGCTCGGAAAAATCCACAAAAATTACAGGAATTCTATTTTGCCAGAAGACGGAGCCAGAAGGGCGAGTCCAGCGGAGGCCCACAACCCCCTCACCATGTCCTGGTGCGGTCAGGAGGGGGTGGCGCCACCACATGGTGTGGGCGGCTCGACCACCCCCTCCCGCCGCCCTTTCGCCCATATAATACCCCCGACATGAAAACCCTAAATCAATTGGCGTTTTCCAGAGAAGAGTTCCGAAGCTCCGCCGCCACAAAAAAAATCTAATTCAGGGGATTGAAGTCTTTGTTTCGGCACCCTGCCGGGATGGGTAATTGCCCCCGCATCCATCTCCATCGAATCCTCCGCCGTCTTCATCGCCGTTGGTGACTCCCATGATGAGGAGGGAGTAGTTCTCCCCCGAGGTTGAGGGCTCTACCGGTAGCTATGTGGTTTATACCTCTCTCCCATGGTGCGATTTTTATGTGATCATGAGATTTGTAATCTAGTTGAATATGTGATGTTACTCTTTATCTATTATGCACTCTAGAGGTTACTTTAATATGAACTCCGGAGTTACTCTCTACGGTGTGAAGGTGATAGTGTGCGCACCGTGTGTGACTCCTTTATGACGTTGTGGTGTTTGTTTACTCAGACTTTGAGGGTGTTTTTGTAGCCCTATGCAATGAAAGGTGTTTATCATCCAACAAGAGAGTGTTTGAGAGTAGTATTTATTTATTCAATTATGATGTCATTGTTGAGAGTGTCCACTAGTGAAAGTATGATCCCTATGCTTTGTTTCTAAGCATTGAAACGCCGTCTACAACCTGCTCTGTTACATGTTTGCTCGCTGCATTTTTATCTCAGATTACAATTACTACTTATAATCATCCATATTACTTGTATTTCACTATCTGTTCGCCGAACTGGTGCACCTATACATCTGACAAGTGTATTGGGTGTGTTGGGGACACAAGAGACTTCCTGTATCTTAATTGCAGGGTTGCTTGACAAGGATATATTTGAAATCTAACTCCATGAGTTTGATAAACCTTGGGTGATTCACTTGCTGCTGTCCTACAAACCTCTGCTATTGGTGGCCCAACACTGTCTACGAGAATAGAAGTGTGCGTAGACATCAAGCTATTTTATGGCGCCGTTGCCGGGGAGGTAAGCGTCGGAAGGTATCTCCTTTAGATTCTGAAATTTTATTTTTTGTCTCTTGTTTTTATTTCACTAATTAGGCTAAATGGAAACAACATCAAAATTAGAGATCTTCATGAAATCCATATTAAATTAGGACATGATACTTTTTAAAAGAAAATTTAAAAACCTATGGAAGTCTGTTTGCATAGTAGTGGTAGTAATCTTATTAGTATAAATTTTCTGGACACCATTATTGCAAAGGCTGTGGAAAAGGCTAAACTTGGGGAACCTTGTTTACATAAATATAATAATTTTTGCTCCTAAGATTTGAAGGAATTATTTTGCCTTGATAATACTTTACCTCCAATATGTGATAATTCTAATGATGCTTGTGATATTCTAAATCCACCTACTAAAAATATTGCTTTTAAAATACCTATGAAAATTGTTGAAATGGTTATAGATGAATCCTAAGTAGGAGATGGAACAGTCCATCCAAGTGACCACTTGTTGAAACTTAAAGGATTTTGTGAGTTGTTTAAGCTTGCAGGTTTATCAAGAGAAAATGTTATGAAGAAATTATTTCCATTGTCACTTAAGGACAAAGCAAGGAAGTGGTATGAGCTACTAGATCATATTCATCATTTGGAATGGAAGGAGCTTGAATCTCTTTTACTCTAAATTTTATCCTCCTTATGAATTGTATTTAGACAAGAGTTACATTTATATTTTTTGGCCTCGTGATGGAGAAAGCATTGCTCAAGCTTGTGGAAGGCTGAAAACATTAATACTTTTTTCTAGAGTGCGCGAAGGGCACACCGTAGATTTATAGAAGAAGAATCCGAGTACAAAAAGTTCAAGTCCCTGTGACACAAGGACTAAACTCACACCACCCCCTAACCGGCTCCAAAACCTACTCTCTCCTATCCAAGTTAGTCCTACCAACACCTACGCCGCGATGAACCCTAAACCAAAGGTTGAGCTCATCCGCGATCTTCCCAGCTAACACAGTCGGATTACATTGCTGGTTAACATGTTTAAAAACTCTCGCGTTCCTTTGCTTCCAAAGGGACCAGCAGACTAGAGTCACCGCCGTGTCGAACATTTTCCGTTGCTTATCCTTCTGTTGGAATTTCTTCCTCTCTTGCAACCACCACTGCTCCAGCGTATCAATTCTTGTCGGCACTGTCGTTCGTAACCGAAGCCTCGCAAGGCAATGGAACCAAGTTTCCATAGCATATACACATTGAACCAGCACATGCTCGATGTTGTCTTCCTCCTGTAGACAAGTGAAACAGCAAGAGGTACTCGTCTACAAACCATGACGCGGCCTCCTATCTGACGTCCACACCCTCTGCCTCAACGCCAGCCAGATAAAGATCTTATACTTGAGCGGCGCGCACTCTGACACAACATCTCATAGTCTGCTCCAAAACATTAATACTCAAATGTCCTAACCATGAGCTTTCTGAGAAAATAATTGTTAATAATTTTTATGCATGGTTTTCAGGA
Organism: Poa annua; assembly: GCA_026929855.1. Classification (NCBI taxonomy): domain Eukaryota; kingdom Viridiplantae; phylum Streptophyta; class Magnoliopsida; order Poales; family Poaceae; genus Poa; species Poa annua. Next base: position 217,275,194 of record CM049427.1, on the reverse strand, counting down.
CATTGCAAAGATTATCTAGATGCCGGTTCAGAAGGCTCTTTCACAAGTAAGAAGGTTGAAGCTAGATGTGATCTTCTTGAAAGAATTCAAAACAATGTTGAAGATTGGGAGAATGACAAAGGTAAGAAATCAGGTATAAACTATGAATATGATTGCATTAAGTCTTTGGTTCAAACTGTTGGTTTTTAGAGTTTAGGACTAAATATGGTCTTAATTCTCATATTATTATTGATTGTTTTAGAACCTTTACTTCTCATATTAATGTTCCTAAAGAAAATTAGGACGTGTATCATGAACCTACATTTGGATGGAAAATGAAATCTCTACTATCTAAATGCAGAAGAGGTGGTGAGTCATCCATCGTCCTGCCTCCCCTGCATCCGCTGGCTCCGTCGGCCGCAGAAAAATAACTAACCCATGACCTCCACTTTTCCCGCGATCTGCCGAACGTCTCTCTGCCGAACGCGAACATCGTCTTCTCCACCTCCTCCCACAACCCAGCACACCGAGTGGGTAATCCACATCGCGCCTCCCTGCCGACCTCCAACGCCGCCGCGAGCCCATCCTAACCTCCTGTGAACCGCCCATGGCCCAACCCCGACCTCCTACGCCGCCGCGTCCATCCCCCACCTCCTACGCCGCCGCACGCAGCTCACCCCCGACCTCTAGCGCCTCTGCGCGCCGCCCATCCCCTGACCTCTCCAGCGCCTTCGTGCGCCGCTGCTCCCCTACCTCCTGCTCCGCTTCGCGCCGCCCGTGCCCTGACCCCGGCGCATCGGATGGTGTCCGTGGGGGCGGTAGCCGCTTGAAGACCTTGAGGAGCATATCGTCGGACAGTGTTGTCGCGGGATCCTCCGGCAGCGACTTTCGTGGGCGTGTGTGTGTCGCATGGAGCGAGGATCCTGCCGTCCTGGCCGCCCTGACCTCCTGTGAGCACACGCATTCGCCCAGCTCTTCATGCTTCTTGATAGTAGTACTATAGAAGTTAGTATTGCCTTTCCTCTCTACTTATCTGAACCGAAACGTGAGGTGCTTTGCGACATTCACGATGAAAGAGGTGGAGGTGTTGTACGAACTCTACAATAAGCTCAGCTTCTCCATCATCAAAGACGGCTCATCCGCAAGGTAGTGACAAACATAATTCTTTCAATCTCAACTGAGTTATTATATAGCTGTATTTGGCTGCCATGTATCCTTATGTCAAACTAAGATTTTCCACGGTGCTTCACAAAATTCTGATATGCAAGCTTCGAAACATGAATGTTTTGTATCTAATGTTATTTTGCAGAATAGGGGATATGGTATATGGATTGCAGGAAGGTTCAAGCCTTGTGCTCACATGGGATCTTTTGATCTACAAATTTTTTGTTGAATTGAAACCAAGGTCACGAAAGGTAAGCTTTTAGTCCTCCATACGTCAAAAAAATTGGGATGTCTATATAATCAACAATGGACTGTACACCTGCATGGTGCATCTACAAAATTTCTGGTTGATTGTTTTCTGGCATGAAAGAGTAATAAAGGTTTTGGGTAAACCGTGAGAGCATTAATTAAATAGGGTTGCTGAAGCCCTTTTTATTCATGCCTTATTCATGGCTAGACTGTCATGTATTTGACAATGGACGGAGTAATTATGATTGGTTTTTGGGTTCTATAGCTTCTCAAATTTCTTACTCACAAAGCTTCCATTGTTACTCTTGCACCATTTTAGGATAGATTTTGTCCTAAGCTTGTTAAAGAATGCGTTTTTTAAGACTGTATTTCCAAAGCATGTATACTAGAAACTACAGTGTCGGAAATTGCGATCCATTTATTTTGATGGCTTGCAAAATCAGGTTATGGCTCTATATATTACCTCTATGGATTCTTTTGGGAGGTAAAAACAAGTGATTCTTTTTCGAGTTACCATCGATGATCATCAGGACAACATGAAGGCTTGAAGTAACCTGTTTTACACTTAGTGGCAAATCCATGCCACTTTTAACAGAGAATTTAGATTTATGACTTCCACAGGTATATCTAAGTCACACACATCAATGAGGGCACTTAGATGCAACATAGGAGATGCATCCGATGGCAAAGATGATGGACATATGGAGAGGGATTAAAACGGCAACTTGTTCTGAGGAAAGTGACAAAAATGCGAGACAAATATTTTGATTTAAATGAATTCCACCATTTCATTGGATACAGAATGTGTTTGTATTTATTCTCCCGTTGTAAGCACAAGGTTACATCTTAAATTTGAAAGAGATAACTAGTTGATTTCTTACCTTTTTTATGCATGACACCGAATTATGTAAATTGTATTTATAATATCACATGGTCGTCTTTGTTATTTATACATGGAGAATATTATGTGTTTTTCAATATTTACACATCATATATTTACGACAAAAGAAATATAAAAGTTGTGGCAACGCACGGGTATTCAACTAGTTATTGTTAATGATTGCAATGAACATGCTCAAACTTCTGAAAATAGTATTTCTTATAAGCGTGTTAATTTTTGTGGAATGCATAGAATTTGTGGAATTAATCAAATCGAAGATGAATATTGTATCCATCATAGGAATGAAAAAACTAGAGCTTGGTACAAGGCTCTAAGAAATCTTGGTGAAAAAGTTTATGTCACCTATCCTTTTATTTGTGAACTTTGCTATGAAGAGGGTCATTTCAAATTTCAATGCTCTGGTTCTAATAAAGATATTGCAGGAGACTTTTGTGATGACATGATCACTCCTAATCAACATGATAAACTTACATTATTTTGGGGTGTGAAGAGTTATTAAGAAAAACTTCTGCGTTAGATATGCGTGATCTTGATATGAATAGTGTGTTACATGGATGTTATCTCTATTGTGTTAATAATTGTCATGCTAACACCTACATACAAAATATTATAAAGGATGAGACTTTACCAAAGTATGACAAAATTAATGTGTGTTTTGTTATTATTAATGAAAGAGGGGAATCCCCCAAGTTTCTTCCATTGTCTCTAATACTGAACCAGGTTATGTGGAGAAGCTTCCTTTCAAGCCTCTCCTTTCTAAAGAGGAAAATAAGTAGAAAAAGAAAAAGAGGAAGAAGAAAAGAAGTAAAAGGAGAGAGTGAACGATAAGTAAGTTCACAAATAACCCGAGCATTATCTTATATAAGCCGACATGTCATCCACAAGGGAACGATCCAGTGGATGACATGTGGGACCTGTCTGCCAGTTTCATACTTAACTGACGGTTAGCAAAGAAGTGGTGGTTTTTTGTAACGTGTTCACGAATAGTGGTGGTTATTGCGAATTAAATGAAAGCCGGTGGTTTTTTAAAACTTGACCACCAATTGTGGTGGTTTTTTGGAACTTTCTCTCATAAACGAGAAGTGGGGTATATTATCAACAACTGGAAGCTAAAATTTCTGCAGTGACGTACGGCATCCAGTTTAAGGAAATAAAATGACAAATGCAACTGGGTCATGGGCGGCCTTATAGTATACTGTTCAACAAAATTTTGACCCAAGCCAGACCATTTTATAATGATGGTGACGGTGGTTTATATCATGATGCCACCTGAAAATGACAACCAAGGTATTAAGAAGGGCCGCCCCTTGCCCCAGGTTAAGTGGCAGCTGAGGTTGGAGTCTTCTTGAACGGTCTACATGACAAAATGTTAAGTACTAATAATCATAGTTCCACATACCCTATATTATATGAATATAAAAGAAATATATTGCCGGACGTAGAGGATTTTTTTTCCTTTATAGACTATGCATGTTAGTAAACATATCTTGGTATCCAGAGGCCAGTGATAAACTTTGTGGTTGTATCGCTCGATGCAGTTTTGAAATCAATAAAAGCTTTTGTTGTCGAAAAATGTTAGTAATAAACATCTTGTTACAAGAGTTAGTTTGGAGTTAGCGAGAGCTGCGTTATTCAAGACTCAGAACTTCCCTGTGTCATCTATCTTATTCCACCTTATTTAAACTATATGTGTCTATCCTTATCAACATAATATAAACTGAAGTGTTGCCGACACATGGCCAACCAATTGCTTCGAAGGTGAGTCAGTAACTCACCAACTCCTATCCATCTCCCCTAAAAAGCAATCATTTCAACCTTGAACCCACACATCTGTTCATATTAGTGTCTCACACACCATTGGCACTGAGGCAAGCATTATGAACCTGTTGGCAACCTTGAAGTTTTGAGTCCTAGTAGCACCCTGAACTCTCAAGAGGTCAGTAACCTCTCTCTTTAGCTTTCTTCAGTTCTTTCTTTTCTACTGTATTAAGCTCGTTACCATTCTTCTAAGAAATGATTATTTTCTGCAATGATCTTGTAGTTAAGTGTGTTTGGCTGCCATTCTTATCATGACTTGGTAGTTCATATTCTTAATCGAACGTCCTGACTCTACAGATCAAAGGTTCTGACAAAAAAATTAACCGATTCTTCCTAACTCTGAGTGCTGGGTCTATGAAGTAGGACCAGCACCATATCCTGAACCACTTCGGACAGACGTGAGGAATTTCTTCTTGAATTTATGCAAGAGAGAGAGAGAGAGCAAACACAAGGTATCCTCCGTTCTGATTCTCTCCCAGGAGACCAACACCCATAGAAGGAACATGGACTGGGTGGAACAACTTAATATTTATAAATTGAAAGCACCAAAGGATCTACCAACATCTGCTCCAATCAGTGTCACTAGCAACCAAGGATCATGCAAACGGTTCCCTCAAGACTGTTATGGTGTTAAACCAATGAAGATAAAGCTTATCTGCAATTTTGGAGGTAGGTTCTTACCTAGACCAAGCGATGGCGAGCTTCGGTTCATTGGTGGTTATAGGCATCTGATTAAAATTAGCCGGGACATTTCCTGGCAAGAGTTCATCTGCAAGACAACAGGGCTAATAAGGAGAGCCCACACGATAAAGTACCACCTCCCGGGGGAGCAAGTGAGCATGCTTATTTCCATCACCTCTGATGATGACCTTAGGCATATGATTGATGAGTGCATTTTGCTAGAAAGAAGCAAAGAAATGCTGACCATGTACCTCTTCTCTAGCAACGACGATGAGCACCATGTGCATTTCATCGTACAAGGCTCATCCAATGCAGAAAAAGAAGCACAGTTCATTGCTCTTATCAATGGGATCATCACGCCGGATCATGAAATGAGAGCAAATAGCCACGGTAGATCCTCATTCAATGACCTAGACCAGTTGATGTTTGGCATCAACAAGGAAGAATTGCCAGCAGGCAGAACAGAGGAAGCTCCAGTGTTCATCAAAAGTAAGCCCTTAGAGAGTATCACGGGGCCGCCAAAGACCTTAAGTGGTCAGTTGGAGAAGATATCTCCGAGCTCCGAGAGACGGATAGCTAAACAAAATTACAGGGCACAAAGCAATGAAGCTAACATCGTTTCTGCAGCCACAAAGACTAGTAAAGCTTACCTTGTCCTTGGTGCACCTGTGTCTACTGAAGCCATGAATATAACCAAGATGCAGCAAGGCAGTGGTCTCTCTGTCTCAGGGCATCAGCAACAGACTGCCATAGGCACTTTCGGAAAGGAAAAAATATCACCAAGGAAACAGCTTCTGGCGCCATTAGACAGCAGTAGTGTCATGACACAGCCATCGACCACAAACAAAAAATTCCCAACGCCACCACATACAGGTCGATCTGCATATGAAATGCCTATATCATTATCACCGAGGGTTTCTCTGATCACACTCAACCAGCAAGACACTGATGATAACACGATGAAATCAACAAGGCATGCCACCCAAGAAGAAGCTATATTCTGTTCAGCAGAAGACCCACTAAGGAAGAACAGTAACTTCCAATTGCATGACAAGATGGAGATCCCTGAACCCGGTCAGGAAGCGGGTAGTCCTGATTGCAGCATCAGTACAAACTTGCAGTATCTGGAGAGGCCAGTTGCAATTGCAGCCAGCAGCATGCCGAAGAACCAGCCTGCAGTTCCTGCTACGGGCAGCAACACTTCGAAAAAAGACCATCCTTCTACGCCTACGAGCTATAGCGGCGAAGTAGTACTACTTCCTTTTTCTGTTACATCTTCGGACAAAATAATAAATCTGCAACCAAATGTTCTGGTGCGTGCTTCAAGTGAGAGAATACAGGAACGACCCAGTAGTCCAAGACCAGATGAACACTTCTCAGAACTCACTCGATTTCACTCGGTTGGTATTGATAGCATTAATCCTCAGATCATAACTCCATCAGCAGAAGCTAAACATAATGCTGCGCCATCAATCTCAGAGTCTGAGGTACATCTACATAATTCTGTTTCATGTTGTATATTAAAAGCAACTTCTGTAAACTTCTGACGTGTCTTCTACTGGCAGCTGCGGGAAACCAAGAACAGCGAACAATCTCTGCCTGCAAATGCAGTGTTGGGCAGAGATCTTATAAGCAATGTCCAGGTTTGTAGTTAAATTTACATGTAATCTGTAAAACATAGGCATATATCAAGCTAAAAAAAGTAATGGTAGGAAAAATTGATCTCAAAGTATAAGAAGAGATTTTTCAGGAAATGTTGTTAACATAGATTTCCTAGCTTCTTCATAATCAAGTACTTCTTCCTTAGTTCATGTCATACAATGGCAGATCATAAGCAACGAGGACCTCGAAGATCTCCGTGAGATGGGCTCTGGAGCATTTGGAACTGTTTTTCATGGAAAGTGGAGGGGAACAGATGTTGCCATTAAACGGATAAATAACAGTTGTTTTTCGTACCCATCATCACAGGCAGATAAACTGGTAAGCCTATACGATTTCACCAGAATTATTTGGAGTTCAATCAAGGGTACCAGTTTCACAAATTTGCCAGGTAAAGAGATAGATACTATGAGAAATCAATAGAATCTTATGCTACCATCTTCAAGAGGCTGCAGAAACCAGAGTATGAGAATCCCAAACCTCGACATGATCAAGTATTCAAGTAAAAACTATGTACGGATGCAGTGGGTAGCCATATGAGTAGCCTACAAAGAACTAGAGAACTGTTGTATTTTAAAAACAACATCACTGCGACAACCCCATGAAGACCGACATAAAACACACATTCCAACTAAAATTTGAGCCTTAAGCGGTCTATGCATCCTCGAAAGCCAATTTCCAAACATATTTGAAATACTTATAGGTGGAGAAGTCAGATGCCACATAAACAATCCACCACATCGGATGTCAAGATGGGATGTCCTTTTCTATTAAAAAAATGAACAAATGTTGTACTGATTCATCATAAAATAAGCAACATGTTTTGTTTGCCTTCCAGTTACACTTTATGAGATTATCCTTTATCAAAATATCCCTCAACAACTGTATCAATTTATAATTTAAATATTTAAGAGAATCTGGAGTTTCTGAATTGACTTATTAGAGAACAATGATTCACATTTCCCAATCAGCATACATGGATTGTACTTGTACGGAGAGGTGTGAGTTGAATGTAAGCTCCGCCGGAACACATCAGGTCTTGATTAAGGCCAATTCTCATTAGTCAGTCCACACCACAAATTTTGCTCCAATAAGAGTGTGCCTGAAGTTTTCTTGTACCATTTGGAGTAATTTTCCCCCTCCTGCGATGACAATGTTTCTAGGCTTCGCTCGTCGTGTGATGATGGTCTTCTTAAGCGACTTGCTTCACCACCTCTAGTCGGACATGCGATGTCAACGGTGACGTCCGGGGGTGCCGTTACCTCCTTGGAGGTGTTGGCATGACCCGGACCAGACTTCGTCCCCGGGGAAATCCTAGGTCCGGCTACCCGGACCGGTATGTGTCTCAGCACTGTTCCCCCGTTGGAGACAGTGCTTTGGCTCCAAGTGGAGTACCTGATGTGGCAGTTGGATGTTGGTGATGCATCGATATGACGTAGACTGCTACACTGGGTGTGGACATCCTCCCTCCGAGAATCGACGCCTCGCCATTCTCGACTGGAGGCAAGGTTGGGGGAGGCCTAATGTTGTTGTGGTCTGCAGTTGAGAGCACCTACTCACCTAGTTGTAGTCACTTGGTGAGGACGGTCCCAGTTGTACCCTTGATTTCTTCCTGTTCAATGAAATGAAACGTAAATTCTTATGCGTTTTCTCAAAAAAAAAACATCATCATCAGAGATCATACATGTATTATTAGTTATTATCATGCAGAAAACAGAATTTTGGAGAGAGGCTGCAATCATCTCAAAACTTCACCACCCGAATATTCTGGCACTTTATGGGGTTGTGAAAAATGGGCCAGGGGGGACATTGGCTACTGTAACAGAATTCATGGTGAATGGCTCTCTGAAAAAAGTACTTGGTCGAAAGGACAAATATCTCGACTGGCGCAAGAGGATACTCGTTGCAATGGATGCAGCCATTGGAATGGAGTACTTGCACTTTAAGGACATTGTCCACTTTGATCTGAAATGTGATAACCTGCTGGTGAATGTTAAGGATCCATCTCGTCCCATATGCAAGGTATGCCACAACTCCACTATTCCAGTCGCGCAAGTGTTTCTTAATATTATGTTCTGAATGCAAATGATAAAGCATATAAATGAGGGAAATAACAGAGAAACAACTACAGGTTGCTGATTTTGGTTTATCCAAGATGAAACAAGCCACCATGGTTTCTGGTGGAATGAGAGGAACTCTTCCATGGATGGCCCCAGAGTTGCTGACAATGAGCGGGACTAAAGTATCTGAAAAGGTATTATTATTAATCTTTTCTATGACTCACCAAAAATTATAGCATTGTATGTTCTTTCACAATTTCACTTGATATTATGCACAAAGGTATATACAAATATATTTACAGTCATATGAATGTAACATTGTAAAATTTGTGCCGTGTTGGTGAAGATATTTTGACTTGCACAGTCAGAGTTCTATAATGATCATTCACTTTCAACAAGAACTACAGAATTACTTGTATAATGATTCATGAAAACAAGAAAGTGCAAAATTAGAGCAGAGTCAAAAGGATTTCGCGAAGTATCAAAACTGTACTCAAGTAGACCAATTTTATGATAACACAGGTTGATGTCTATTCTTTTGGCGTTGTCATGTGGGAGATTCTCACTGGTGAGGATCCATACGATGGCATGCACTATGGAGGAGTCATAGGTATGCATACAGTAAGATCTGCAGTAGAAATTTCATATTCTTAATTACTTATCATTCTACATATTAATCGCATTTTCCTAAACTTATATGGTTCTGCAGTTGTACCAAACTGACTCACAATCATCCACAACTTATTTAAGTTCAAATTTGACAACTTGAAAAGGAAGGTCATGGAATGATGATATGATTTAAAGTCTGTGCAACATATTTAAAAATAAATAAATAAAATATTCGTTAACTTTACATTATGGTAACAAAGCCAAACAGTAATTTATGGTGAACCAAAAGGTAAAACCATCTATACACTCTTACGTAGGTCGCTGACTGTACTCACTTATACAAGCTTAGATATGTAGTGATGTGGTTCTCAAGTTCGGGGAATCAAATGAGACAACCCTACAAGTTTAGGGCATATGCATACTTTTATGAACATAATTACTTTATACATACAACAGAATTTAAAATTTTATAAATAGCTAGAGCACGAGTAACCCTACCTGGCATGCTACTTACACACACTTTATGTTGACTCTATGTATGACAAATAAATCTTTACTTCAAGCATGTTTCTGTGTATGTAATAAGAAATTAAAATGCTCAAAGTATACTGATACTAGGTTCCAGTGGTAACTGTCCGATCAGGGGGATAAGTTTGCTGATAACCAGAAAACAGTCGCCCTGCGAGCCTGGTCTAATTGCAATTGAACTATTGAGATATCCTTGTTGAGCCTCTTTTATATGCACCATACTGCAACTTTAGGAATTTGACAAAAAAAACTATTTGATATATCAAAGTTCAACAGAAATTGAAGTTTTTTCCAACAATTTGCCAACGAAAAAGAAATTATATAACTATAAGATCACTCAAAAACATGGCTATAATAGCTCTGGCCGACCTTGTCCCAAACTCACAGTTAAGCGTAATTATCAGGAAACTAGGCAGTTCCTGGTCAGTTATTAAAAACTATCTGTGTTCCATGAAGAGCTCAAATAATATATTGCTATGCGTACTCTTTTTTATGCATTCTAATGTAGCAACGGAAAGTTTATATGTTAACATAATCAGATATCATAACATTGGTCTTCTTGAGTAAAGATTAAGCATGTGCAGGAGGTATTTTGAGTAACACACTGAGGCCACCGGTGCCAACTTCATGCAACCCAGAATGGAGGAAACTGATGGAGCAATGTTGGTCAACTGAACCTTCACAAAGACCATCGTTCACTGAAGTTGCTACCTGTCTTCGTGGCATTCTAGGAGCAAGCAAAAGTGAATCTCGAAGTTAATATGCAAGAGAAACCAATCTCTGCATCTTGTATATCTATTGTTCCTGCACAAATTCGATGCAAACATGAAATATGTTTAAGTTTAAGATTGCAACCGTTCAACTGCAGTGTCGCCAAAGTTGACAATGACTGGCAGGTTTTGATTTGATCTCTACGTCTTGAACTTGCTGCTACCCCCTATGTTGTTATTGAAACATCTCGTTCTAAAAAATGTTCACTCATATTTGCCTCTCTTTCAGCATGTCGCTCTTTCATGTTCCTACAAAATGCAATTTCTTCTCCAACTAATCCTTACATTACATAACTCACATCCTTACTGTATATATTACATCACTCGCGCCCAACTACAGGGGCACGGCAGCGAGTGGCACCAATGATCTAGTAACAATACAATATGCTAACAAGGAATATGGACTTTGTCCACCCAGGAGTTTACACAAGAAAGCATGAGCTACTACCAGAAGCATGTGGCGTAGACATCCTTATTTAGTCGATCAAACATAATATCGCCAGGGTAGCTCATGAGAAGTTATCTCCCCTTGCTAATGAGACCTCGCTTGCAATAGGACGTATAGTCGTATAGCAAGAATAAACAAACTCTCATTTCCATCAAACTTGTTTACTACCGTAATGATATGGGTATGATCTCCCAACACAAACAAAATGCTTTGGCGAATAAACAGAAATGCTTTCTGGGTTAATATGAACAAGGCAATTCAACTGCAGTAATGTGCTATAAATATTTGCAGCGGGTCTATTGTTAAATAGTCATGGATACAATACCACTCTTATTCGTTGCTAAAGCATATCTCAGTAATTTGTTTGCATTACTACTGGTAGTTGCATTCATGAATTGTCAGTCCTGGCTTGACTGCTTATGGGCAACTTTAGGTGCAACATAGTGAACATAGATTTTGTGCATTGCTACAAACTGCAATAGAATTTATTTATCCAATGTAATGGCTGGCAGTAGGAAGTATTTTCAACAAGTAGTGCATTACTCTTATCTTATGATATATACCACACGTTCATCTCCATGTTATGTATGTTGTGATAAGAAACTGAGGCAAGATGCTTTTGCGTTTATAATATTACTAAATTAATTAGCCAGAATATCTTACCTGTTAGATCCTAGGAATGCCAGCTAAATATCATATTTGAATGCTGGGATTTAATCAGAATTATCATTACAAATTTGAGATTATGTTAAATTTGAATAACTCCATAGTTTTCATGGACAGGCGCTATCAAGTGTAGCAATAAGATCTGAAACCCGTAGAATAGATGCCATATAATAACTACTATAATATGGATTTACTACTAAAGGGAAGTAAGCATTAACAATATGATTGGTACATCCTAATCTGTGATCAAAGTTATAAACATTCATGTCCCCAACTTATCATTATTTGGTTTAGGTCTAGAGTACAGTACATATTATAATCGCAATCTTAGCCTCACAATACCATGTACAAAGTTCCACGAGTTAACAATGAAATTCCACAAGTGAGCAATATCACAACAAAAGTGTGCCATTAAAACCGTATACTTAACCAACAGAACACTGCTTATTAATATCGTGAGTTCAGGATTCAGAGAACTTTGCTTGCGGATGACAAGTTAACGAATGACGCACCATACATTGCATCCTAGAATAGTTTAACCAATATTAAGGCATATAAGGATCCGCAGATGCAAAGATACAAACTTATTGCATTGAAATCGTAAGGAGGTGGCGCCGCCATCGCAGGGTTGGATCCGATTAGACCTATTTCTTGCCATCGCTGCCCTTATTCTTGTCCGTGGAGGACCCGCCGGAGCTCCCAGAAGCCTGTGCCGCCTTCTTGGCGTTCTTCTCCTCGAGCGCCTTCTTGTCCCTGCAGCAACCACAGATGCACGAGCCGGATCGGCAACGCGTCAGACCGCCGACCAAGATTCATCCGTGGTGGAACCAATCAGAGATCATGGAAAAAGAAACGAACCTCTCGCGGCGCTGCTCCGGTGTGAGGCCGTCACCGCTGTTCTTGGAGTTGGGCTTCCGCGCCGCCGCGCGCTCACGGTCGCGATCCCTCTGGCTGCCCCGTGCGCCACCGCTCACAAAGTCAAGGAGAAAACAGAGCAGGACGAAGAAGGAATCCCGAGGAATATAAATCACCACCACACAAAAAGTAATTCACAGGAACAAGAAGAGAATAACAGGACGCGCATAGATCTAGTTGAGAAAAGGATATGAGTCATCTAGCTGCCTTGTGCCTTGCACTGGATTCCGCCGGAGAAACCTCGGCGACGACAGCAGGAACTCTTATCTGTCTGTTCTCTCTTCTCTCCCCCCCCCCTCCTTTTTTGTGTTTTTTTATATATATAGACCACTAGAAATCGTGCACACCTTGGCAGGCGTTTGTAGGGCAAAACTGAAAACGGAGGGCACTAAACCCGCCTTCGACCGATTGGAGCCCGTAACGGTATCGTCCTTAAAACTGGATACGGGTCATAGAAAAAATCCGCCTTCGACCGGTATATACTTAATGCTTTGTTTGGATGTTTATATTTAGAGGGTAGATATTATATTGCTCTGAATATTTAATATCTAGGATATTGATATTGAGATTGAATGTTAATATTTTATGTTTGGATGTGTTAGATATTCAGACGCAGACATAATATTGAGGTTGAATGTTAAATGATGTTTGGATGTATGAAATTGATGAAATGCAGTTTTTTGAGACATTGAGCATTATATACTTATTTCATGCCATTTTTTTTTTTGAATTACCCCCGACATTTATTCAAAGGACGACAACAAATCTGATTGAACTTTTACATATTATGGTACCGATGACAATAAAACAGTACGGGAGTGTACTGCTACAACAAGATTGGAGGGGATGTGAAGTAGAGGAAGGGACCAATCAATCTGCACCTCACACGAAACTTTAGCTACTGAATCATCTGCCGGCGGCCGGAGAATCATCAGTCCCTACAAGACGAAGAGAGATTATACGACGGTAGAAGACTACACACAGGAAGTGGGGCGGGAGTCTCACTGGAGACGAAGAGGGTTAGCGGTAATGAAGGCGTTTGTAGGGCAAAAACGGAGGGCACTGAACCCGCCTTAGACCGATTGGAGCCCATAACGGTATCGGTCCTTAAAACTCAATACGGGTCATAGAAAAAATCCGCCTTCGACCGATATATACTTAAAGGTCAAAGAAGGATATAGATCGAAACCCTTCCTCCTCAGCATCTCCGCCGAGCGCTGCTGTCAAATCCAGCCGCAGACGTAATCTTTCATAGACCCACCCGTCCGTCGCGCAGAGATTCTTTCGGTGTAGAGAGGCCGTCCAGGTGCAAGGGTTAGCCCCCCCCCCCCCCCCCCCCCCCCCCGCGATCGCACCCTCGCCGTCGGGTGCGGTCGCTCGGCAATCGAAAGCGCTTAGCGTGAAAGTGGCTCAACCATGGGTTGATGGCGCCCTCGCCGCTCCAGTGGTGGAACTACGACGAGGGGAGCTCCTCAGTAGCTACGCCGACAAAGACGACCCGCAACGGCGACACCGAGCTCTTCTTCGCCAGCGAGGACGATGACGCGGGTATGGGCAGCGTGATCGACGTCGACGAATCTGACGATGAGCGTTTCGCCATCCAGTGGCAGCCGCCCTATCTTGATTTTTGGTAAACAATTACGAATTACGTGTATCTCTACTATATAATATCCCTTGGTTGATCTCTACTATATAATATCCCTTGGTTGAGGCGTCGTACGTCGTCACACGTTTCGCAAAAAAACCCCTCGAAATGATGGGAATCAACCCGCAATCCAAACACAAGAGACATTTGCACTTTGCCCCCCAACCCTATCCACCCGTTCGGCCATTCCCCTCCTATTCTTCTATCTCGAGCGGCGACTGGAGGGGAAGGCCGGTTGCCTGGCGTGCAGAGGACACCCCACGTCCCCGAGCTCTAGCCACGACACCCTCGTTCTCCCGAACCTCCACCGGCGACCAGCAGGGCCAGGTGGCGACGCACGTGAGGGCTTGGGGCAGCGGTGGTCCGCGACACGGGCGGTGTGGCAGGAGCACGAACTTGGACGGTGGTGGAAGCCAAACTCGACGACCTAGCATACGGGAGGCAAAATGTCAGAGAAGCACTCTGTGCGTGGACGCGAATCTCAGGGAGATGCTTTGTTTTGTGCTAGCTTAAATAGAGAAAAGTTGTGACAGAGGTAGTAAAATCTGGCCATGGATGCGGACCTCGGGGAGAAGAGAAAGCAATAGACCGTATAGAAGACCACCAACGGGCTCAACGCCTCGATTTTTTGAGCTGGGAGGAGCCGCAACCACAAGAATATGGGAGCTGACATGTTGCTACTGCAAGCTCGAGGGGAAAGAGAAGGGATGAACAGGGAAAATCCGGTAGGAGCTGCTGCTAGGCTGCCGAAGGGATGAGAAACACATCGGCCTTGAGATGAGGGCTTGGAACAGCACCAGAACTGGTAATCGAGAGACGTGGTTTTCACATGTAGCCAGGGAAGCGTAAGCGATTAGTGAAAATGAGTGAAAAAATTATTGTGAAGGGCAACACCTTACAACCTACACAAAATACTTAATATTAGAGTCTTTTTTATCAGTTTTAGCAAAGTAGCGGACCCCATCTTATGGCCTCAACTATGAAATATACGATGTTCATACTTATAAAATGAAGGTCAGATGTTTTACTTACATGCACCAACATGTATTATACGCATGAGCTGCTACACCAAACAACGTCCCCAAATTTTTACTTGACTAAGACCTGAACAGTATACAACTATTTTATGTTCTTCTTTAAAAGTACACTATTTTACACCTCGTTTCAACGCACAGAGATGTTTACTAGCATATATTAGTCTTCCGTGATCTCTGCCGTTAAATGGTTGTTTGCTACAACTGTTTTTCCTAATTCCTACAATTAAGTTGTGTTAAGCAGGCAGCAGGGTGCAGGCTT
The DNA here is from genome assembly GCA_026929855.1 of Poa annua. Lineage (NCBI taxonomy): Eukaryota > Viridiplantae > Streptophyta > Magnoliopsida > Poales > Poaceae > Poa > Poa annua. The sequence goes on along the minus strand of CM049427.1, from coordinate 217,259,806 downwards.
CTCAGTATCGATGGTTAATCATAAAAATGAACAAAGTCTTGTATTCGAATTTTGAATCAACATGAGGTTTTTTTTGGGACGTTAAACAACCATATTGCTCTATGTGACCTAGATATACTAGGTTAAGGGAGTTAGAGTTCTTAGTAGGATTATATGGAGGTGTACTTGACAGTTTGAACCTGTATGAGGTCCTATAGAAGGAATAGAAAAAATGCTGCTCAAAGTTGAGTGCAAGTGTACAACTTTTAATATATAATAGGATTATAATATAAACTAAAATAATAGATAATTAGTGATTGAGGTGTAGCAATTCATGTGAACAAAATTCTTGGCTGATGAGCTAACTACATATGTAGTATGATAGTTTGTGTGTATGCATAAAAATGCGATATTTTTCTGAAGGAATAATAATTATTTCATGTTATTTGATCTGAGAGAACTGCTTAGGGATAATATTGAGGGCTCAGGTTGTCAATGCTGTCGTATTAGTTAGCCAGTCTTTTCTCACCTTTTTTGGTCATGTTTGTTAGATATGTGTGACATATATTGTATATTGGCCCAGCCCAATAAATTAAATGTCACTATATTATAAATCCTAGAGGCCCATGTGGCCCATTCATGCATGGCAAGAGGTGGGAAGTTTAGTCCCACATTGCTAGTTGAGAGAGAGTTGGACCAACTTAAATACCCAATCTTTCCCTCCACTAGTAAGAGTGTGAGAAGAGGAGACACGTACACGCGCGCTCCTCCTCCTCCTCCGCCGCCCGCCTCGCCTCGCCACGCCACGCCACGTCACGACGCGCCGCGCCGCGCCGCGCCGCGGGTTGCGGGAATGCCTCGAGCCGAGAGCTTCTCTATCTTTTTGCCACGTAGGAAAAACGAACAGTCGCTGCAATTATATGGAGACAAACTGAAACGCTGGCTTAAGTGCGACAGTTCCGCTTAATGGCGGCAGTTTCTTCTCCTTTACTCTTTCGCAGCCTGCTCGCCTCCTCCGCTGCGGCTAGCTCCTCTACGCTCAGGCTTACGCGACACACACCAGAGCACTACCTTCTGCCTGCAAGTTCCAGAGCACTGCGCTGCCAAGATCTTCCCCATCCCGGCTTGCGGCGTGCACCGCCTGTCGGGACAGTAGGCCTCCGGAACCGCGCCACTTCGAGTCCTGTACGGGAGAAGGGCGATAAGGTTTTTGGGGAGCGCTCTGCGCGACTACTGGCTTTCATCACGGACGCCGACGACTACTTCCCCAACGACGACTTCTTCCCGGACGTCAACGACATCTTCGACATGGACAGCGACGGTCACGGCAACAACGGGCCTGCTCCTCCAGCACCCGCACCGTATGTTTTCATATCATCTCTTTTATGCCTACTGCTGCTTTTTCTAGTTGGAATAGTGGGATCGAATATGTCTGCTGCTGCATGTTTAGAGGTGATCTTCATGTTTAGGATCATACTGTCATTAGTGATGCTTTCATCTACTTTTGCTATGGTCTTCTCCTACAATTTGTTACATGCCATGACTAGCTTAATTCCGATACTGTTAGTAGTGCTTGATCTACTATTTCCACTAGTTTTATTTTGTGTTAAATTGCTCATATTTTCATCAATCCAAAAACCTTATTTTAGGCAATTCAACACTGCTGGTTTTGCTGCGTCTATGAAGCCGCCTCCCTTTAAGGGTTTGCACTATAAGAGGTGGCGCAGGAGAGCAATCCTCTGGTTTCAAACCATGAGCTGCTATGGCGCCACCCTTGGCAAACCAGAGGGTGATCTGACTCCTATCCAGGAGGAAGATTTTGAGAAGAGGGATACCCTCTTTAAGCTGGCTCTCTTGAGTGTTCTCGGTGAGAACATTGCTGACCCGTATGCATCACTTGATACTGGCAAGGAAATGTGGGACGCGCTCGAGGCCAAGTTTGGGGTCTCGGACGCTGGTTCCGAATTGTATGTCATGGAGCAATTCTATGACTACAAGATGACTGATGACCGCTCCGTAGTTGAGCAGGCTCATGAGATACAGTCACTTGCCAGAGAACTTGAGCACTTCGCTTGTGTGTTACCGGACAAGTTTGTGTCCGGAGGCATTATTGCCAAACTTCCTCCTTCTTGGAGAAACTTTGCTACCTCCCTGAAACACAAGAGACAAGAGTTCTCAGTCTCAAACCTTATTGGGACTCTTGATGTGGAAGAGAAGGCGAGAGCAAAAGACACACGTGCTCGGGCTACTGAGGGAGGTTCCAGTGCCAACTTGGTACAGAGATATCTATGGAACGACACTCGGACGTGCTAAGTATCGCTATGGCAAAAGGTCTAAGACTTCACGTTCAGGTTTGATAGATGAAAGTCATTCGTTATATCTCAGGGATTAATTCAGGGGGTCCAGGCCTACGAGTTAGTCGTTGATCATTGAGGAGTCTTGATCATACCTGATATTATATCGAACCGCTAGGGTAACACACTTAAGGGGTTTCGACAAGACAACCGGAAAGGAAGGAGATCACCGGGACAGTCCCGGGAGAAGTCCGATGGAGATCGGGCAGCGCCGAAAGAGTTTTCGGAGCTAGGAAATATTATATATATTATGTTTGATATTAATTAGTGTTATTAATATGCAAATATGATTTTATATATTTATTTTCGAATTTATTTAGGCAGATTTCCCTAAATGGGTCGGACGAAAGAAGGCCCAAGAGGGGAAAATTCCCTAGGGGAATTCGGTGGGGGCCAGAAGGGCCGGCCTAGGTGGGCCACAAGGGGCCCACCAGGGGGCCGGCGCACCTCCCAAGCAGAACCAGGCTGTGGGGGGTTAGTCCCACATTGCCTGGCTGGCAAGGTTGGCTCCCCTTGGGAGCCTATATAAGAAAGGGCACCCCCAGCCTTTTAATTCACCAATTAATTCCTGATTTCTCTCTCGATCTCGTGGTTCCCAAGTTGGAGCCGCGCCGAGCAAGAGGAGTCGGGGATCTCCTCCACCATAGCCCGCTGCCGCGCTGCTGGTGTTCCGGTCCAAGTCTTCCGCTGCTCGTCCTGGACTGGAGCTTCGGAGGCGTCGTCTCCACCGTACGTGTGCGACTCCCTGCGAGGTGCTGCGCTAGCGGTACTCGGAGTCCTGCTTCCTCTACACGACCTTGAGATCGGCTTCGTCGGTCTTCATCGACAACGTTTGTGCGAGAACGTAATCCCCGCTTTCGGTCTACAAGGGTATGTATTCCGATCTCCGTTCGTACTACTATATATGCATAGAATAGATCTTGGCTAGTTTAAGGATATCGTTGCTAGGAAAATTATTGTTTTCTGCCCACGATCCCCTTCACTTTGGCGGTGACATCAACGGTGGCATTGCTTGATCTTCACGATTCATGGTCGTGGAGTTTCTTTTTGTGTCAAATATGACGGGGATTGTGAAACTATGCAAGCTATGTGTGATATTTTGTTCATCCAAAACTCTAGCTGCCAATATTCATTTGCCGTTTTACGGGTTTAATTTCCGTCGCGGCGCTGATCAGTGACCGCAAATGAAACCATATAATTGAATAGTCTAGTTTATGGTTTCATTTGCGGCTACTGATCTGTGTCGTAACTTTCGGAACCATAAAACCCGAATACGGTGGCATGTACTCGGGTTTTATGGTTCGCTTTTTACGGTCACTGCTAGAGATGCTCTTAGTAACTTAACATGGCGATAGAGTGGTTGCCCGACCTAAACCTCTTCCTCTCTTTTTCCGCCCTGCGCCTGTGCATTGACCACCCGAATCTGGGGCGATCCTGAGCCTTCTCCGACGGCTTTGCCGGAGGTGGTGAAGGGGAAGAGCCGGAGTAGGTAGTAGTTTTAGATGTAGGTTTCCCAGCTACTTGTCGAAGTTTGAGAGTGGGGCTTCGGGATGGAGCTAGCGCCTCAGACTTGTGATTTGTGGCGACGACGAGCTCCGGAGGATGGAGACGGTGGCCTGCAGGTTCATGGCACGGTTCTCCACGTATGATGCCTTTGTTGACCTTGTTGGCTGCATGGTTTCCCAACTTCCTCACCTTCTTTCAGCTGGGCATGGAGGAAGGGAGATGGGTACCATGCGGGTTGAAAGGTCGATGTGCGGGTGTTCCTATGGAGGTACTTTGGTGCGGCACCAAGTAGTCATCAAAGATTGGCGGTATCGAGCTTCTGTGGAGAAAGATGGTGGTGTGCTTCTCGGAGGTGAGCCCCCTGAATAATGAGCTCTACTATCATCTTCACAATAGCGTGAGCGCCATTTGCTTCCTCTGACCGGTCGAGGTGGCGAGGGAGAGGAAGCGAATGTTCTCACGATTGCTGGCTTTTGGTGATGCAGTTCCGGGTCTTCGGAATTTGTGACATCTGAATCGAATCGAAAGCGACGGCAGGAGGCCGCCGCTATGTTCAGCCACATGCTTGTCCCAGCTACACTCAAGCACCTCTTTGTCTCGAGTTTGTTCATCCTCACGACGGGGATCTTCTTCAGCACCGTTGCAACATTGGCCGCTGTCTTCGGCGCCCCAAGTGATTTCGTCCCCGGTAATGTTTGGAGCGGCTGCTTCCAGCGTCTAAGCGACAAAGCTCAAAGACTCGATCGCGTTTCATAGGTCTACGCGATTTCTTCTGGGGTACAATATGCAAAACTAAGGTTGTGTGTGTAAATTATTTGGAGCCGCTCAGGCCTTTTATGTAAAATTGTACTCTCCGCTTTAATGCAGATTCTAGGGGCTTCGAAACCATTTAAAAACATGACGATATTTGTCCAGCTCACCTAAACCCGCAGTCCAATAATATCCCATCAGCCCGTGGGAGGACAGGAGGCCGGCATGGAACCATTGCTGGAAACCGAGAAAGACGTAGGCACCGACATCTCCTTCCCAAATAAGCGAGGAGTGAGACGGTCCAAGACGAACGGGAAAAGCAAAGCCTCTACCTCTACCTACAGCACGTGCATTCAGCCAAATTTGATAAAATTGATCTTTTTCAAACTTATTTAAAATGTAGCTAATCATGATACAACCATTTTACAAGAGTTCAAGACTCTCTGCTCAAAGGCATCATGATCGCGCACATATTATTTTTACATGACGCCCTAGCCTAGGTGCAATGCTTGGCACAATGCGAGTTGAGATTATTGTGAGGGCAACCGCATATTTCATTAATTGAAAACTAAACTACAATAAATAATACACGTGAAAACTAAAAGACAGGCTAGGATAACCGAGTTGAGATGTGGGTTGGCCGAAAGTCTGACAGAAATAACTTCCCTCCATCCCGTGTCGTTTTTTATCTTTCCTCCAAGTTAATTTTGACAATAAAATTCAGAGTAATTACTTTTAACAATACGATTTGGCGTGGTCGTGTAAGAAAAAAAAAATCTGGCACGTACTGCTGTTGTTCGCTGGCGATGAGATGGCTGCTGACTAAAGCCATTGACGGAGGTGACTAAACCAGTCAGTCATGGACCAACCGCCGCATACGTCTGTCTGTCAGGACAGATTGACTGGTGATTCGATAGTTTGACTCCAAAGTTTTTTTCAGTCGATGTGCTCACTCATCTGTAATCGTGTATCTATAATCTGTGGCAAGACTTATGTGGACAAAAACTGTACACTGACAAGTTTGCATATTACATCCATTGCATCCAGAGCTTGTGGAAATTAGCTACGTCATATTTACACCCTCACAACACAATGCCATTTTTGAATCATCAGCATGCTGATTCTGTGGATGTACATCCAATTCCAAATAACCCCACATACAAAATTACACTGCCTTTCTCCAACATGTTGTTTCTGCACAGACAGTCTGCTAGTAGAAAGTATGCAATAACATAATTAAAACCTATACATGAGGAACAACTGTTTGCAAGGGCAACAAAAATGATTCTATTTTCCTACATGGCACACGACACCCCCAATGCACTAGACTCATGTTTATACACTCCTATACACTTGTTAATTTTCTATCTATAACATTTGAAAACTGCAGCTAGATTTTGTAAATCTTGATCTTCCAAAGAAAAAAACAAGGAAGAAGACATTCGATAAATGGGGAAAATAAAAATAATGGGCAAAACTGCAACGAATCAAAATCTATGTACGTCATCAAAAGGAGCTCTTCCACAATATTACTCCCGAGCACTTTAACGATCCGGCATGCCTGATCATGCCGTGGAGATAAATTGATCGCTATCTTGGCCGCTTTCAGATACCTGCTTGCTGGGGATGATTGCTGGAGGCGACCACTGATCTGGGACAACAAGAAAGTAAGCTGACATGGCTTTCCTGAAACGCTTCTTGTACTGCTTTGGTGAAATCACAGTTGGCGATACATTCTTTGGTCCGCCTAGTATTCCTGAAGCTTTCACCCATGTCTCCAGATGTTTGTCCCAAGTATATTGCCTCATGAAATCTATAATTCCCATAACGAGTTCATGCTTTTTCTCATCAACACCAACAAGCAAAGAGTAATCCATTACGTCGATGGACTGCAATAAAATTACCAATGTTTCTATAAGAAACTGCACTTGATTACTGTATGATCAAATAAAATTACCAATGTTTCTAGAAGTACATATCAGTACCTGTTACACATGCTGAGTCTATTTTGCGAAATAAAGGGTAAACTATCATTAGCATCATATACGGCTCTGGCCTATGTGGCATGGCTACGTCTTTGACAAGACATCAGTAACTTGAATACTTGATATGTTAATATCTACCGCAGCAAAGTAATGACTCACAATAATAATACATTTTTCGTCTTAAAATCTGAGCAAATATTTATAGGTTTGAACATAACTACAGAAAAAAAATACCAACACTGCATTCTATTAGTAGATATTTCATTAAATATACTTTCATAATATATACTTTACTTTTATTGAAACCAACAAATTTTCATTCAAGTGATGGTCAAAGTCTTACCTTTTAAGAGTTTGTCAATATGACCTACAATATGAGCTAGTATAACAGACTGGTAAGTCTGAAAAAAAGGACAGAGATGGCTACATAATTCAACCTAGTCATGGAGAAAAAGAGCTGGAGGTACGGAACCTCAGGTGCAACTAAATACACATATTTTGGCATTAGTATGATTGACCTATGAGTAACAAATAGAAACTTTCCTTTTGGAAGAAAATAATAACAGTTCAATAGATCCTCATGGTGGTAGAAAGATCACAGCTCGCAGCAGATATACCACATAGGATAGACTATATGATAAAGATTATAAAGGAACACAATAGATGTCAAGCAAGTATGCAGGTAAGTCGTACTTACAGCAAGGAATGCAGTATCATTCCAAACAGCTCTCTCCAAAAGCCGCTTTGCCTTATTCCCGACAAAAATAGGGGATGTTGGCATCACTTCAAGTAAGTTCTCATCAAGAAGTACTTTATCGCTACCATTCGAATCGGGGTTATATCTTGATCGTGTTGATCCTTTCAAATCATATAATCTTGTCACATGACGTTCGAATAAAAGATTTTCCATTACCAAAACATCCATCTTCACCTCCTTTCCACCTTTCAGGCTCTTAACCTATTCATTCTCAAAGGGTAATATTAAGTAAGAAATCTAAAAACACTTCTGACGATTAAGCTTATAAATCAAAATTCCGCACTAAAAAGTCCAAGCGGGATTTTGGATGCATAATGAGACGATTATCTCAACTATTTGAATAATACGAAGGTCACCGCTGCTGAATTGCATGCCGGCTAAGTTTGAGTCCAACTATCAGGATCACTATCACTCAACGAATGACTTGGATAAAATCAACTTAATCCTTACTGAGAATTAAATATTTTAAAAGGAAGTATTTGAAGCTGTATATCATGAGTCATAATGCTATTTTTCTGTATAGTATCGATGTGTGTATATTTTACAGGTGCAAGATGATTTTCTAACCAAGTAATGTCACGACCTAAGCTCATTCGTGTGTGGTGGCTGCACCATGGTGCGGTACTGGGCGAGGTAGGGTTTGGTGTAGGTTAAGCCTCTTTTTCTTGGTTCTTGATTATTTGATTGATGCCTCTAGGCTTACACGCATGGACGGATCCATAGTGGGTCATGAGTGTACAGACGTACACTAAAAAAATTCTGTTATTTTTTAATATGCATAACTTGTCGTATTTCTTTGCATGTATATGTCGCATTTCACATCCCAATCGAGCTGAAACCTCGAATTAGCAATGAGCATGGCCTGGCAAAGAGCCAATATGGTGGCAATGTCCAAAGTAGCAATGCAGTGACCAGGCTATGTTAACAGAAAGAGAGGGGACCACCTCACCAAAATCGAGCAGCGAGGCGACGCCCCATGTCTCTGATGCCACCGGTGCCAGGCCAAGTAGAGGAGGGCAAGAAGGCCGAGACACCAACAGGGTGTAGGTAAGCCAGAGAGGGGTCATTTACAGTTTTTCAGCTAATTCTAAAAGAATGCACCTTTCACAGTTTTTCATCTTTATGATTTGTGTTGGTTGAAATTTGAAACACCCAAAGTTAAAATTCCAGAATCCGTCACTGTTTACACGGATTACCTTCATATAGGCTGCTTAGCTTGATCCTGAAGTCAGATCAAACCTTCCCAAAGTTTAAATGATTCCCTCTCATTAACAAACTATATCTTGTCAACCTTTGGAAACTACTGCCTCCGGTCCATATTAAGTGTCGGGAAATGTGAACGTATCATGCACAAATTCGTAGCTAGATCAGAAGCTTAACCTCGACTGCTGCTGGCCCCAAGTCTTGCGATGGAATGTGTAACGCTTAGTTCTGGCGGTCCCACAGGGCATCATGTGTGACAGAAACTAAATAAGTGATTTACAAATATTTCGTTATTTATGCCGCTCATAAACGAATGTAATTGTATTGTTCCGAAAAAATATAGCTTGGGTAGGGCTGGAATCGAGCCGAGCTGAGCCGGCTCGAGGCTCGGCTCGGACGGGCTCGTGAAATCTCGAGCCGAGCCAGGCTCGGCTTGCTTATAGAATTCTCTGAAAAGTTGGGCTCGAGGCTCGGCTCGTCAGGCTCGTGGCTCGGCTCGGCCGGCTTGCGAGCCGGACGCCACAAAAGAAATCGATCGATCCCCTTTCTTCATGTACGTCTAGTACCAGTCCCGACCCTTTCTTCCTCGTCCTCCGTTCTGCTCTAGGGCTTGCCCGCCGCCCGCCGCTGCTCACCACCACCGACGCGGCCGCCGCCCGCCATCACAGACGCGGTAGTTGCATCCGTCTACCCCCTGGCCCCTGCTCCTCGCAATCGCATGCTCCTCCTGTAGATGCGCACGACGCCGTAGTTCTATCAGTAATGGCGGCCGCCGGCCATCCGGCAGCAGCAAGAGTTCCTTCGGCCGGCCATCTCAAGCACCCTGGACTCTCACGTTTTGGACATGACTGCATCTTGACAGGCTGACAGCGGTGATATGCACTGTCAAGATATTAGATGTTGATTTGTTTATGTTTAATCTAGATACAGTTATTGAGTTGATGAGATGCTTCCCGTTCTTGGAGAAGTTGTACATTTAGGTGATGATTACTCATTGGTAGTTCATAGAGTGTTCAACTGTCTTTCGATTTGATTGCTGCTATTCTATTGTTCACCCTTTACTGTCTGTGTTCGTTTTTCTAGTCTGTACAAAGAGGAAACAATTTATGGTGTCGTATACATTGGGATCTCACGAAATCTTTGGACATCTGGTTAAAGACAAAAGGATTTGGATCTTATTCGGGCATCACGTCAGAAGATGACTTCGTCACCTTCTTTGTACAAAATGCATTTATTCAAGAAGTCTTTTGTACTTTATGACATTAACAGACTTGGCAGTAGCTATGTTAGCTATTTAGATCTCATTGTGGATTGCAAGCTGGTCAGGATTGCATATTACATCGATGAGATGAAGTAGATGTAGGTTGACACCCTTTGCCACTTTCTATACAGCAAAAAACCAGATGCAAACTAGTGTAAATGATGCTTATTCCTTGTATTTACTTGATATATTTGTGTGGTGCACTTGCCATGGCTCATGTTGATAACTATTCATGCTTTATTGTTGATTATAATTGTGAATTGTTAACACTTTTAGACAAAAGCCATGTCATATTTTTGTATTTCATCGAGCCTTCGAGCCGGCTTGCGAGCTTGATCGAGCCGGCTTGTCGAGCCTCGAGCCTTACTCGGAAGGTTTAGGCTTGGCTTGTCCGACCTTCGAGCCGGGCCGAACCCGAGCCGAACCTTGTCGAGCCCGAGCCGAGCCTCGAGCCTCGAGCTTCATGTCCACCCCTAAGCTTGGGCCACTACTTTTTAAACAGTACCATGTTAGCAAAGCATTATAATATACTGTGGCATTACTTCCAATGCAAAATGTAGAGGTTCATTTTCTACATGGCCTACCACCCGAAGTTTCGAAGTTTGGAAAATATGACTACGTGAATAACAACGGTATACATCTATGGAGCGATAGTTCTTCTCCCTTGGGTCCATATTTTAATAGTTATCTAAAAAAGAGTACTACTCCCTCTAAAAAAGATGTTTTAGGTGTTTCCCATGTTGTCTAGATGCACACTAAAATGAGTGAACATACACACACAAATATGTCTAAATACATTTGTATACATGTGAATGTAGACAAATGCTAAAACATCTTACATTTATTAACAGAGGGAGTAGTATAAATGGAATATTCACCAAAATCAAGAAAGATCACAAATAAATATAGGTTTTTCCAATATAGGAAATGCACAATTAAATAATGCACCCAAACTATGGTAACATGACCACTGGAAAAGTACACATGGGCACAGCACATAAATTTATTGTGCAGACAGTGCAAAAGTGCAAAGGAATACTTGCAGCAAACATCAAGGGAAATTACCTGATAAATACCAAGAATTTTTGCAATGCAAGTAGGACTGCCTGTGATAATTGACTCCGAAACATATTTGAAATAGTCTGGAGCAAATTTCATGAAAGAATCCAATTCCGTTTTGGTAACTTGCTTAATGATAAACCTATCATCCAGTGATTTTGCAAAGAAAACATTGCTCTTGCCTCCTTGAGCACCCCATTTCTTGCAGCGACTTAGTGACTTGATAAAATCCCGTTCTGATGGACAGCATATTCTCCTCAACGCATCGAACTGTTTTGCATAGTAACAAATCACAGTGTACTTCACTTGTTCTAGAGGACCCTCGTCTCCAAAATTTACCTTTATGTGAGTTACTTTACCATACACAAATGGATCCGAAGTCGATGGGTTCTTGCTTCCTGGAATGGAGCGATTATTGTCCTCTGTTGACACAACACTTCTTAGAAGTTCAGAAGTAGTTTCATCTATTGATTCAGATAGCGAGACACTTCTGGAATCACTGAGAGGGAGTGAAGTGTCTGTTGCTTCTCTCTCCAGCTCATCTGACAGCTGAAGATGGTATTCATGAGAGGCAAGTGCATAGGAGATGATGCTAGTAGGTTCATCATCAAATACTCCAACTACAGTGTCATTGATGCCTATTGGAAAGAGAAATTTGGGCCCAATCTGGCGCTCCGCCACCCTTAAGAAAGAAATATAAATAGGTATGTATCCAATGAGCGCATCAAACCTTTTAGAACGACTCCACTGCTTGTTAAGAGAACGATACAATTGTAAGAAAGGCATCCCTATCCAATTGGAAGGGTCCTCTGCACTATCTCCTAGCTTGTTTAGCAACAGAGAGGCATACGAAGGTGTAGTATCACTGATGTGTTCTTCTGAGTCCTCTGACGATGCCGTAGAATCTGGCACTGCTACCTTGCTAGTAACAGGGTCATTTTCGCCAGTCCATTTTGCATCAAGTGCATTAGACACATCTAATATACTGGGAAACTGCCCTTCTGAAAGGGTGCGTCGAGCAACAAGATCAGACTCCAAAGGGACTGAATCTGCGTTCACACTAATGCTGCTATACAAAGGTGTTTGGATGTTTCTTTGGAGGAAATCCGGCTCACTTGTAAGTATTCGCTCATCAAGATTACAATAGCTATTACTTGGATGAACTCCACTACCATTCTGTCCACAAATGCTCACCTGAAGATTTTCAACATATTTACCATCCTTATTAGCAGCCCCAGTGCCACTGTTAAGACTATGAGGCTGATCTGTGGCATTTGGCTCAGCAACACTATCCACACAATAGATTGTCTCCTTATCACCTGGCTTGATGTTAGATAGTTCATGACGATTTCTGTCTGATCTTGCAGCAAATATCAGTCGTTGATCCCATAAGTATGAATGGAAGAGTAATTGCCTCCTCAGCCTATTAATCTCAAGAATGTCTGGTTGACACTTTGGTACTTCCTTTTTCAAAACTCTATTCAGACATCCCTAATGAGTAAAATAAGAAATCAATCGGCTACCCCATAGACAGTGAATACATGCAGGACTAAAGGAATAGAATTGGAGTTTTTATGGTGCTAAATTCATTTCAAGGACCAGTTTCGCAGCAGTTCTGGAAATTTTCTAGTTGATTTCATGCCTACACCGAGAGGGCTGACATGGTAGCATCTTTTGTGTTTGTTATCACTAGATATGCAGAATGTTTATGACTAAATCTCAAGCTTACTATTTTAGTTATGTTTGTAGTACCAAAAGTACCATTATCCAAAAGATTCATATTTGCGTCTGCAGACAAGAAGGTTGAGACAATAATCTATCCTGATTGTTGACACAATAACAGAGGGAAATGAGCTAGGCTTCATTTTCTAGAAAACAAAATGAGTTGGGTTTCACTTGGCAGTGATATATTTTGCTGAGTTGTACATCAACAGATGGCAGGTTTTCTCAGCCATGTCTGCACATGTGGTACAGTTCAAGCCATATGTGCCACAAGTCCATGCCCTTGGAGCTGTCAAGTGATGTGTCTTTTCTGAGTTGAAATCACAAGTTTAAGCTCTACTTTAATGGGTATGGTATAAGAAAGCAGCACCAAAAGGCATCGCACCTCAAATTCTAACTTTTCCTTCCGAAACATGCCCTCAAGTTCAGCAATATAATTGGTACATTCCACGCCAAGAGAACTGCTATGAGCCTTTTTCTCAGAGATCAGGTGTAAAGTATGTGATATTTCGTCAAAGAGAACATTTGCCTTGTCAATAACCTGTCAAATTTGATGAAATGTTAGCCATTGACATGACAAACAAAGCCGTTCTTTAATAGCAAACTCCTAAAAACTGAAGAGAATTTTAACATGCTTCACAAATGCTGAATCAGACCCAATTTTATGCAAACCAAGCCTGCTATTGCTGTATGCTACATACCTCGTTTACTTCTTTCTGTATCCACTCCAAAGGCTGGTGAGTAAAATGAAGCTTATGAGGTGGTACATGGACTGAATGAACATTAATAGGTGCGTATCGTAAGCAAGCCACCATTTTCCCCAACCTATATACAAAAGCAGAACATTTTTAGACACCAAAATGCCCAATCTTTTATAATTCAATATGAGGTTTATGGCCAATCTTCCAGGGTGCCTACCCCGTACTTACTATGAAAATGAACTAAGAATAATTCAGTTAGGAAAGGCTAACATCTGAAGACAGCTTACCCATAGAATCGAAGGCAGTCCCTGTGGAGAGAATGACCACAACTGGCTACCCTACTTGCAGCTGCATGATTTGAAAAGCTAAGCTCCAAAAATTTACCAAGTGACAAACCCCAAGCAGCATCAGACATGACAATCCTAGGAGTCGCTGGTGGAAATCCATCACTTCGTGGGCACTTCAGACACCTGTGCCACATCCAAATTCTCCCATCCCTTTCTCCTGGCAAAACAACATCTGTATGTTTTCTAACTGATATTGTTAGACTCCCCTGGCGATGAGTGAAACAATGGACGTGAGCTTCAGGCGGCTTATCACATGATTTGCACTTGTAATCCTGTATAAATCATCGTAACTACTGTTATACATGTGAAGAATAGGAAGGAATAAATTCATGAAATTACACATGCAGGAAATACAAAGGAAATGATAAAAACCTGGTCAAATAGGGTGTCACGCAAAAACCTTCCTAGGGGCTTGTCAGCGTTACCATAATACTTGATGCGTAGCAGGTGTGCTCGCTCACAAATAGATCGTTTCCATACACAACGTATGGACAAAGAGACTAAGATGCTCTGATGGTCAGAAGATACAACTTCTTCCCTATTTGATGTGATGTCATGTCCTTGACTGGTTTCTAGATTTTGTACCGCAGGAGTAGACACTGGTTGCACTACCAACAAATTGTTAGTGGTCATGACTCTCACATTAGGCAAAGCACTTGAACCCTCTAATGGCTCCTTGAGATAAGAATAATTAGTTATATTTGTGCTGACCACAGGCGTGCTCTGATGATGATTAGACTTGATTGAATCTGCTCTCACTATCTTACCGTCTGAACTTGCTGAATAATCATCATAGTAATCACCAGAATACACACACCTTTTCTCTACAGTAGAATATATATGTGAATGGTCCACGCGAAAATCAGATGTAGCTATTGAAGACATGGATACGGAATCTGCGGTTGACACCTTCTCTAGTTTATCATCATTCTTGTTGTTGAAAATACAACCGTTGGTGCACAAAGGTTCAAAAGAACGAGGGCTAGCCTTTTGAGAAGTAAGGCAATCATTGTCTAGTGGAGGTTCAACCACAGCTGTTCCACTTGGGTCAGCTGATATAACAGAGTCCATGTCAAGGTGCTCAAAACTATCAGTTGTCTGTTGGTTGTTGGAAGCATTAAGTGTGAAACCTGGCACGGTTGAAATAGAGTAGTCTGCGGTAGATCTCTTATCTGGTAAGGTTACAGTCAGTGGAGACCTTAGGGGAAGTTCTTGCAGGCTGGCACCTTCATCTGCAAGGAAAGATGTTTCTAAGGCCAGGTGATATGCTGCAAATATGCCATACTGGACCACATGCTTAATTCTCTTTAGCTCATCCATGCTACCACCTTTCAGCAGAACCTGCAGGTTATATAGGCCAAGAAGAGACATTATGTTTTATGCAGACAAACTGGAGGATGACAGGAAAAAATTGTACAGACATTAAATCGTATCTTGCCGGAAAAAAGAAACAAAAAGTTCTGCAAGCCACCGTCCCAATAAGTCAATATTTTTTAAAGAAAATAAGTTAATCTTTTGACACCTTTCGGTTTGCAATACATTCATAAGCAAGGGAGATAAGCTAACAAGTTACTGTTACGATCACACTAATCCCTAAGTAGCATTATGTCTCTTTCTGCAAAATATATACTACATGTACTTTTAGAGCCCAGCTGTCCTAGAAGAAATAAAAGGAAGCACTTATATCACTTACAGTGCATCCTAATGGCTTTGCACATCCTTCAAAAAACATCATGGTCTTCAGCATTTTCTTGGTCTTATTACCCGAAGTCAAAGAATGTTCAATGTGTTTGTCTACATGAAACAACTCACAATAACCAAGTTTCTCAGATGGTAAACGATCAATAGAAGGAACTATCTGAGCACCCGTGCAGAGAGCAATACGCTGCAAGAGGTTTTCCTTGATATTTAAAACCAGTGATATGTTCTTTTCTAGAAGCAGATCTTGAGCATAGCGAGAAACTGTATTCTCAACCAAAAGGAGGTTAGGTTTTTGAGCTACAATCTTCGCGACTGCCATTTTAAGGTGATCTGTTTCCTGCATAGTGCATATCATAGAAATATACATATATAAGACCAATGCAAGCTTAAGAGTGATAACAGCAAACATGAAAAGGTTCATGAACCTGCTGGAGCAATGTGTCAATACTAGACAGCTGATTCGTAACTCGATGATACTCAAGAGCCCCGGCAAGTAGAAGGAGACGAGGTTTTTCTATTCTGGAAGACATGCGCCTATGTGCAACATTCTTCTTACATACTACTCCTTTTACAACAGCACTGAAAGAAAATGGATACATGCTTCAGATGTTATTCAAACAATATGTCTCAATGTAGCATCAAAGTCATCTTACGTTAATTGATGGTACCAACTGGATCACATTAACTAGATGTAGACTCCAAGAGGATTTTTTTTTACAGATAAGAGTTTCATGAGTGTCAACGAAGATCTCAATTGTAGGTCTATTGTATAAAAACGAGAGATAATTCACCTTTCACTGCGGTGTCCACTTGCTACACACTTAACCTTGACATATCCACCAGGGTCCATGCCACCAGTTTCGCTTGTGTCTGGTCTGAGGAAGTTTGCAGCTTCCCATGATACCAAAGTAACAATCTCCAACCAACCCATGTCATCATCTTCCTCTAATGCAATATCCTCCACCTGCAACAGCTGAGAAATCAAAGCCCTGAAATGTCCATCAACAACGTTCTTCATGACTTTCTTATGTTCTTCAGTCGAGCGATCTCTACTTCGAACTTCCCCACTACCGAAGCTACTTGATGATTGAAGGTAACACCTTCCACCATCAGATAAAGGATCATCGTCCTCATCATCATCGTCAAACAGATCAGTTTCTAGCTCATGTTCTTTATCTTCTGGTTCAGGAGGAATCCAAAAATAATCATTCTTCTCAAAATCCACTGAATTTGTATCGGCAGTTTCCAGAGCATAAATGGACGACGCAGCCCCACATTCTGAGCTATTATCAAGTTCTGGTTCATCATCCGCTTTGGTGACTGTCATTGTGCTGGGAAATCCGTGGTCAACTGCACAAGGGGATAACTGCTTTGAAATTACATTTTCTTCAACCGACCTTGATATCTTTGTATTGTATGTTGCGTTGAACTCATCAAAATCATCTGAGCGGAAGTATTGGTTATTGTGTTGTTGATGTTGCACCTGCCTGTCAGAGCGGTAAGCAACATACTCTTCATCTTCATCATCACTCCTGAGGAAGAAAGTCTCATGATGAGAGCTGGCGTTTTAAAGAACCATAACTTGTTAATTAATCAAGTACCCCACATGACAAGATCAATACGATTCACTTTCAGAGCAAAATATAATGATGTTTTACTCCTATTTCTGAAGATAAACCAGGTATTTAAGAAAAAAGTATGACATATTATGATATAGGGGTTATTCAAGGAAAAAACTTACTATTTATAAGTATACTGAGTAACATTATAAGATATGAGGTCTTGTACAGAATACCTGTTTGTGTAATAGCCAAACTGAATCGAAGAAGAGTCATCTCTCTTTGAAATTATGGACATACTTTTCTCAGGCACATGGCTGTCCTGCATACTGTGAGAAACTTTGTCTTGAGAAAACCTGGGAGGTGGAGGAGCAATGCTGGAAGCCCGAGCCACATGTTTATAATTTCCAGCAGAGTAAGATCCAGCCAGTGTGCTAACACTATTAAGGGTGATGGTTGACTTTGTACTGAACAGGCTCGCCTCAGACAGGGACGGACTGAGCACTGGCAGCATCTGCTTGACAGCAGAAATTTGCTCTTGCTCCCATTGCTTAAAGCAAAAGTTGCATACACGAATCCTGTCCCCCTCATCGTCACTTTTATCAGGGCCAGTTGAAACTGGGACAGAATTAGCTGTGCACTTACCACAGAATATGCGCCCACAACGACGGCAATGGTGCCTGCGGTTGAAAATGGTGAACTGTGCATCACAGTCATAACAGACTCGACAACTGTGGTCAGGCATCCAGAAGTCTCTCGAGACATTGTCTGGTTTGGACCGGCGAGGCAGCCATGATGTCAAAAGCTTAACTACATCAGCAAAAGTTTTATCTGAGGCCTCCATGGGTGACTGCAATGGTACCGCCTCAAAGATATCTTCATGCTTGCATCCTCATTTGCTGCAGCATAAATTTACTAAGATATTAAGACACTCAAATGACAGTGCCTGAATAAGAAAAGGGTTATGTCCAAGAATGCATGCAGTCAAACTATATTAATTTCAACCAACAATACTTTATAAATTAGATCAGGGCAAAAATTATGATTGAATTACTCAAAAATATTTTCATAATATTATAAGGCGATGCATATTGCTTGCAGTAGAAAATGGTGGTCAAAGTTATGTTTTGTATGCATGTACATCATGCCACAATGGCACATTTGATCTTGTAGGTAGTTAGTTCACCCATGTGTTCGCTAAATCTGTCGGTAATGTCTCTTTTGTAAAGTCCAATCGTGGTGTTGCTCCGTGGTTTATTTGAGGCAGTTTGTGTAAAGATTATTTGTTGTTGAATTAATAAAGCCGGACTTTTCCGAACAAAGATCCTGTAGGCAGTACTACCTAACACAATAAATATAATACCCCCAGGACCAACAAAATGTTTGCATTTTTAATACAACCAAGAATTTTCTTAATGGACTAAATAGCTGGAGCATGACCAGACTATAAATTTTGTAGTTTACTTATATACATGGTACAGTTTGCATGGTCATTTACCTCCAATTTTAAAATGTCGATACCAAGTTGTCTTAAGATACATTCTCTAACCCAAGAGCATACGAGAAGTCAACAAATACACAAAGAAAAACACTATAAGCACCTACAAAAAAATCCCACATTTCTTTTTAGGAGAAAATTAAATTCCACAGATTTGAAGTATCCAATTTGTTCAGATACAGCATTAAGAATCTATGGAAGTCGTTCCTTGATGCACTTAATTTAAGAAAACAACCTCATTTTGGTCTTCCGATGCAATGGCGATACAGAATCAATAATGTTGCCGGGGGCTATACCTCCTACAGAACCGGTCAAAATTAGCACTGTCCGAGCCGAGCCGTGGCAAAAATTGCACACGAATCCGCAGACGTGCCTCCAAGAGGACCAAGATCGGGCAGGTGGCGCGTGTTGAAGCCGCCGCCGCCGCCACCACGACCACCGCCGGAGCGGGACAAATGACAATAACTCCTCCGCGCCAACAGGCCAGGTTCCCTGCAAGAAAAGAAAGCGTGATGTCACCACCCGATGTCGTGCCCCGCGCCCATGTCGCGTCGAGGCGGCGGCGGGGGCGGGGCGGCAGCGCTGCTCGCGCCGGGCATTGGCGCCGGCGCCGCCGGGGTCACACGACACGAGACGGCACGGCGCGCGATGCAATGGGGAGGTCTTTTAGCGGCGGTGTCGGGCCCAAGCGCTTCCGGGGAATCCGATCGGAAGGGGGGCAGAAGATGGAAGTTCCTGGTTCACGAATCGGCAGAGAGGGAGGGGGGAGGAGGAAGAGAGCGACGAACTGGGAAGAGAGAGAAAGGGAGCGGAGGGAGTTAATTCCACTTTCTATTTTTCCTGCTACTATTATATGTTTCTTAATTAATTTTTGTGGTTTTGTCGTTCGCATGTGAGGGTGACAACTGGGGTCGGAAAGCGAGGAAGTCGCGGCGGGCTCACAAGGCCCTCTCCTGGGAATCCATATCGCTGGCTTTCCATTCGTGTCCCTTTTTCATCTCAGAGTTTCATTAATGGTTTCGTGTTTATAAACAAGTGTCTCAAATTTGTTAAAAAAAGATGTATCTAGAAATGGTTTTATTGTCTAGATACATCTTCTTTTTAACAAACGTGAGACACTTATTTATGAACGGAGCAAATATATAGATTTAAACACGCTATTGCTATTGCATGTGCACGAAATCATGGATAGCCTCTTTAGTAGGGGACTTTTTTAGAAAAGTAGAGAGTGTTCCTAGTCTCTACATCCGGAGGATGCACATAACCAGATTTATTAATAGAGAAAACATGAATCACCAAATCTTATAAAGAGATACATCAATAAACTCCCACAATAATTTTGAAGTTGCTTCTGGGTGTGGAGATCAGGTTATTTCCCTCCCTGTTCTTGTCATCTCGGTGATGGTAGGGTGGGTGAAACTACCTAGGATGTACCCTTACATGCTCACGTGAGCTTGCAAGGGAAAATTATGTGCAACATTGTGTTGGGATCTTAGCGTTTGCCTCTATTGTGATCATGTAGCTCAAAGTGATTCCTCGATATCGTTATCGCCATCGACCTTTTCGTGGTCTGATGTCTGACACAAGGTTTTCTTCAACCTCCATGAGTGGAGGCCCTTCAGCGCTAGCGAGATTGTCTCTCACTGCAGTGGCCCAAGTGGTAAGTTCTCCAACATCGGTGGGGTTGATATCATTTGGAAGCTTAGAAAGCATGGTGGAGACGGAGTTGGTGTTGGGATATATTAATTGGGGTATCTTTGATATGGATCAATCCGGCTAGTCCAGATTGGTACAAGAGTGGTAAAGGTTGATGCATGTCAGGTGATACGTCTCAAACGTATCTATAATTTCTTATGTTCCATATTTATATTATACCAATTGCTACATGTTTTATACACTTTATATCACTTTTATGCATTTTCTAGAACTAAACTATTAACAAGATGCCATAGTGCCAGTTTATATTTATTATGTATGTGTATTGCAGAAAATGCTCAAAAACTAAAGTGCTCGGAAAAATCCACAAAAATTACAGGAATTCTATTTTGCCAGAAGACGGAGCCAGAAGGGCGAGTCCAGCGGAGGCCCACAACCCCCTCACCATGTCCTGGTGCGGTCAGGAGGGGGTGGCGCCACCACATGGTGTGGGCGGCTCGACCACCCCCTCCCGCCGCCCTTTCGCCCATATAATACCCCCGACATGAAAACCCTAAATCAATTGGCGTTTTCCAGAGAAGAGTTCCGAAGCTCCGCCGCCACAAAAAAAATCTAATTCAGGGGATTGAAGTCTTTGTTTCGGCACCCTGCCGGGATGGGTAATTGCCCCCGCATCCATCTCCATCGAATCCTCCGCCGTCTTCATCGCCGTTGGTGACTCCCATGATGAGGAGGGAGTAGTTCTCCCCCGAGGTTGAGGGCTCTACCGGTAGCTATGTGGTTTATACCTCTCTCCCATGGTGCGATTTTTATGTGATCATGAGATTTGTAATCTAGTTGAATATGTGATGTTACTCTTTATCTATTATGCACTCTAGAGGTTACTTTAATATGAACTCCGGAGTTACTCTCTACGGTGTGAAGGTGATAGTGTGCGCACCGTGTGTGACTCCTTTATGACGTTGTGGTGTTTGTTTACTCAGACTTTGAGGGTGTTTTTGTAGCCCTATGCAATGAAAGGTGTTTATCATCCAACAAGAGAGTGTTTGAGAGTAGTATTTATTTATTCAATTATGATGTCATTGTTGAGAGTGTCCACTAGTGAAAGTATGATCCCTATGCTTTGTTTCTAAGCATTGAAACGCCGTCTACAACCTGCTCTGTTACATGTTTGCTCGCTGCATTTTTATCTCAGATTACAATTACTACTTATAATCATCCATATTACTTGTATTTCACTATCTGTTCGCCGAACTGGTGCACCTATACATCTGACAAGTGTATTGGGTGTGTTGGGGACACAAGAGACTTCCTGTATCTTAATTGCAGGGTTGCTTGACAAGGATATATTTGAAATCTAACTCCATGAGTTTGATAAACCTTGGGTGATTCACTTGCTGCTGTCCTACAAACCTCTGCTATTGGTGGCCCAACACTGTCTACGAGAATAGAAGTGTGCGTAGACATCAAGCTATTTTATGGCGCCGTTGCCGGGGAGGTAAGCGTCGGAAGGTATCTCCTTTAGATTCTGAAATTTTATTTTTTGTCTCTTGTTTTTATTTCACTAATTAGGCTAAATGGAAACAACATCAAAATTAGAGATCTTCATGAAATCCATATTAAATTAGGACATGATACTTTTTAAAAGAAAATTTAAAAACCTATGGAAGTCTGTTTGCATAGTAGTGGTAGTAATCTTATTAGTATAAATTTTCTGGACACCATTATTGCAAAGGCTGTGGAAAAGGCTAAACTTGGGGAACCTTGTTTACATAAATATAATAATTTTTGCTCCTAAGATTTGAAGGAATTATTTTGCCTTGATAATACTTTACCTCCAATATGTGATAATTCTAATGATGCTTGTGATATTCTAAATCCACCTACTAAAAATATTGCTTTTAAAATACCTATGAAAATTGTTGAAATGGTTATAGATGAATCCTAAGTAGGAGATGGAACAGTCCATCCAAGTGACCACTTGTTGAAACTTAAAGGATTTTGTGAGTTGTTTAAGCTTGCAGGTTTATCAAGAGAAAATGTTATGAAGAAATTATTTCCATTGTCACTTAAGGACAAAGCAAGGAAGTGGTATGAGCTACTAGATCATATTCATCATTTGGAATGGAAGGAGCTTGAATCTCTTTTACTCTAAATTTTATCCTCCTTATGAATTGTATTTAGACAAGAGTTACATTTATATTTTTTGGCCTCGTGATGGAGAAAGCATTGCTCAAGCTTGTGGAAGGCTGAAAACATTAATACTTTTTTCTAGAGTGCGCGAAGGGCACACCGTAGATTTATAGAAGAAGAATCCGAGTACAAAAAGTTCAAGTCCCTGTGACACAAGGACTAAACTCACACCACCCCCTAACCGGCTCCAAAACCTACTCTCTCCTATCCAAGTTAGTCCTACCAACACCTACGCCGCGATGAACCCTAAACCAAAGGTTGAGCTCATCCGCGATCTTCCCAGCTAACACAGTCGGATTACATTGCTGGTTAACATGTTTAAAAACTCTCGCGTTCCTTTGCTTCCAAAGGGACCAGCAGACTAGAGTCACCGCCGTGTCGAACATTTTCCGTTGCTTATCCTTCTGTTGGAATTTCTTCCTCTCTTGCAACCACCACTGCTCCAGCGTATCAATTCTTGTCGGCACTGTCGTTCGTAACCGAAGCCTCGCAAGGCAATGGAACCAAGTTTCCATAGCATATACACATTGAACCAGCACATGCTCGATGTTGTCTTCCTCCTGTAGACAAGTGAAACAGCAAGAGGTACTCGTCTACAAACCATGACGCGGCCTCCTATCTGACGTCCACACCCTCTGCCTCAACGCCAGCCAGATAAAGATCTTATACTTGAGCGGCGCGCACTCTGACACAACATCTCATAGTCTGCTCCAAAACATTAATACTCAAATGTCCTAACCATGAGCTTTCTGAGAAAATAATTGTTAATAATTTTTATGCATGGTTTTCAGGACATTGCAAAGATTATCTAGATGCCGGTTCAGAAGGCTCTTTCACAAGTAAGAAGGTTGAAGCTAGATGTGATCTTCTTGAAAGAATTCAAAACAATGTTGAAGATTGGGAGAATGACAAAGGTAAGAAATCAGGTATAAACTATGAATATGATTGCATTAAGTCTTTGGTTCAAACTGTTGGTTTTTAGAGTTTAGGACTAAATATGGTCTTAATTCTCATATTATTATTGATTGTTTTAGAACCTTTACTTCTCATATTAATGTTCCTAAAGAAAATTAGGACGTGTATCATGAACCTACATTTGGATGGAAAATGAAATCTCTACTATCTAAATGCAGAAGAGGTGGTGAGTCATCCATCGTCCTGCCTCCCCTGCATCCGCTGGCTCCGTCGGCCGCAGAAAAATAACTAACCCATGACCTCCACTTTTCCCGCGATCTGCCGAACGTCTCTCTGCCGAACGCGAACATCGTCTTCTCCACCTCCTCCCACAACCCAGCACACCGAGTGGGTAATCCACATCGCGCCTCCCTGCCGACCTCCAACGCCGCCGCGAGCCCATCCTAACCTCCTGTGAACCGCCCATGGCCCAACCCCGACCTCCTACGCCGCCGCGTCCATCCCCCACCTCCTACGCCGCCGCACGCAGCTCACCCCCGACCTCTAGCGCCTCTGCGCGCCGCCCATCCCCTGACCTCTCCAGCGCCTTCGTGCGCCGCTGCTCCCCTACCTCCTGCTCCGCTTCGCGCCGCCCGTGCCCTGACCCCGGCGCATCGGATGGTGTCCGTGGGGGCGGTAGCCGCTTGAAGACCTTGAGGAGCATATCGTCGGACAGTGTTGTCGCGGGATCCTCCGGCAGCGACTTTCGTGGGCGTGTGTGTGTCGCATGGAGCGAGGATCCTGCCGTCCTGGCCGCCCTGACCTCCTGTGAGCACACGCATTCGCCCAGCTCTTCATGCTTCTTGATAGTAGTACTATAGAAGTTAGTATTGCCTTTCCTCTCTACTTATCTGAACCGAAACGTGAGGTGCTTTGCGACATTCACGATGAAAGAGGTGGAGGTGTTGTACGAACTCTACAATAAGCTCAGCTTCTCCATCATCAAAGACGGCTCATCCGCAAGGTAGTGACAAACATAATTCTTTCAATCTCAACTGAGTTATTATATAGCTGTATTTGGCTGCCATGTATCCTTATGTCAAACTAAGATTTTCCACGGTGCTTCACAAAATTCTGATATGCAAGCTTCGAAACATGAATGTTTTGTATCTAATGTTATTTTGCAGAATAGGGGATATGGTATATGGATTGCAGGAAGGTTCAAGCCTTGTGCTCACATGGGATCTTTTGATCTACAAATTTTTTGTTGAATTGAAACCAAGGTCACGAAAGGTAAGCTTTTAGTCCTCCATACGTCAAAAAAATTGGGATGTCTATATAATCAACAATGGACTGTACACCTGCATGGTGCATCTACAAAATTTCTGGTTGATTGTTTTCTGGCATGAAAGAGTAATAAAGGTTTTGGGTAAACCGTGAGAGCATTAATTAAATAGGGTTGCTGAAGCCCTTTTTATTCATGCCTTATTCATGGCTAGACTGTCATGTATTTGACAATGGACGGAGTAATTATGATTGGTTTTTGGGTTCTATAGCTTCTCAAATTTCTTACTCACAAAGCTTCCATTGTTACTCTTGCACCATTTTAGGATAGATTTTGTCCTAAGCTTGTTAAAGAATGCGTTTTTTAAGACTGTATTTCCAAAGCATGTATACTAGAAACTACAGTGTCGGAAATTGCGATCCATTTATTTTGATGGCTTGCAAAATCAGGTTATGGCTCTATATATTACCTCTATGGATTCTTTTGGGAGGTAAAAACAAGTGATTCTTTTTCGAGTTACCATCGATGATCATCAGGACAACATGAAGGCTTGAAGTAACCTGTTTTACACTTAGTGGCAAATCCATGCCACTTTTAACAGAGAATTTAGATTTATGACTTCCACAGGTATATCTAAGTCACACACATCAATGAGGGCACTTAGATGCAACATAGGAGATGCATCCGATGGCAAAGATGATGGACATATGGAGAGGGATTAAAACGGCAACTTGTTCTGAGGAAAGTGACAAAAATGCGAGACAAATATTTTGATTTAAATGAATTCCACCATTTCATTGGATACAGAATGTGTTTGTATTTATTCTCCCGTTGTAAGCACAAGGTTACATCTTAAATTTGAAAGAGATAACTAGTTGATTTCTTACCTTTTTTATGCATGACACCGAATTATGTAAATTGTATTTATAATATCACATGGTCGTCTTTGTTATTTATACATGGAGAATATTATGTGTTTTTCAATATTTACACATCATATATTTACGACAAAAGAAATATAAAAGTTGTGGCAACGCACGGGTATTCAACTAGTTATTGTTAATGATTGCAATGAACATGCTCAAACTTCTGAAAATAGTATTTCTTATAAGCGTGTTAATTTTTGTGGAATGCATAGAATTTGTGGAATTAATCAAATCGAAGATGAATATTGTATCCATCATAGGAATGAAAAAACTAGAGCTTGGTACAAGGCTCTAAGAAATCTTGGTGAAAAAGTTTATGTCACCTATCCTTTTATTTGTGAACTTTGCTATGAAGAGGGTCATTTCAAATTTCAATGCTCTGGTTCTAATAAAGATATTGCAGGAGACTTTTGTGATGACATGATCACTCCTAATCAACATGATAAACTTACATTATTTTGGGGTGTGAAGAGTTATTAAGAAAAACTTCTGCGTTAGATATGCGTGATCTTGATATGAATAGTGTGTTACATGGATGTTATCTCTATTGTGTTAATAATTGTCATGCTAACACCTACATACAAAATATTATAAAGGATGAGACTTTACCAAAGTATGACAAAATTAATGTGTGTTTTGTTATTATTAATGAAAGAGGGGAATCCCCCAAGTTTCTTCCATTGTCTCTAATACTGAACCAGGTTATGTGGAGAAGCTTCCTTTCAAGCCTCTCCTTTCTAAAGAGGAAAATAAGTAGAAAAAGAAAAAGAGGAAGAAGAAAAGAAGTAAAAGGAGAGAGTGAACGATAAGTAAGTTCACAAATAACCCGAGCATTATCTTATATAAGCCGACATGTCATCCACAAGGGAACGATCCAGTGGATGACATGTGGGACCTGTCTGCCAGTTTCATACTTAACTGACGGTTAGCAAAGAAGTGGTGGTTTTTTGTAACGTGTTCACGAATAGTGGTGGTTATTGCGAATTAAATGAAAGCCGGTGGTTTTTTAAAACTTGACCACCAATTGTGGTGGTTTTTTGGAACTTTCTCTCATAAACGAGAAGTGGGGTATATTATCAACAACTGGAAGCTAAAATTTCTGCAGTGACGTACGGCATCCAGTTTAAGGAAATAAAATGACAAATGCAACTGGGTCATGGGCGGCCTTATAGTATACTGTTCAACAAAATTTTGACCCAAGCCAGACCATTTTATAATGATGGTGACGGTGGTTTATATCATGATGCCACCTGAAAATGACAACCAAGGTATTAAGAAGGGCCGCCCCTTGCCCCAGGTTAAGTGGCAGCTGAGGTTGGAGTCTTCTTGAACGGTCTACATGACAAAATGTTAAGTACTAATAATCATAGTTCCACATACCCTATATTATATGAATATAAAAGAAATATATTGCCGGACGTAGAGGATTTTTTTTCCTTTATAGACTATGCATGTTAGTAAACATATCTTGGTATCCAGAGGCCAGTGATAAACTTTGTGGTTGTATCGCTCGATGCAGTTTTGAAATCAATAAAAGCTTTTGTTGTCGAAAAATGTTAGTAATAAACATCTTGTTACAAGAGTTAGTTTGGAGTTAGCGAGAGCTGCGTTATTCAAGACTCAGAACTTCCCTGTGTCATCTATCTTATTCCACCTTATTTAAACTATATGTGTCTATCCTTATCAACATAATATAAACTGAAGTGTTGCCGACACATGGCCAACCAATTGCTTCGAAGGTGAGTCAGTAACTCACCAACTCCTATCCATCTCCCCTAAAAAGCAATCATTTCAACCTTGAACCCACACATCTGTTCATATTAGTGTCTCACACACCATTGGCACTGAGGCAAGCATTATGAACCTGTTGGCAACCTTGAAGTTTTGAGTCCTAGTAGCACCCTGAACTCTCAAGAGGTCAGTAACCTCTCTCTTTAGCTTTCTTCAGTTCTTTCTTTTCTACTGTATTAAGCTCGTTACCATTCTTCTAAGAAATGATTATTTTCTGCAATGATCTTGTAGTTAAGTGTGTTTGGCTGCCATTCTTATCATGACTTGGTAGTTCATATTCTTAATCGAACGTCCTGACTCTACAGATCAAAGGTTCTGACAAAAAAATTAACCGATTCTTCCTAACTCTGAGTGCTGGGTCTATGAAGTAGGACCAGCACCATATCCTGAACCACTTCGGACAGACGTGAGGAATTTCTTCTTGAATTTATGCAAGAGAGAGAGAGAGAGCAAACACAAGGTATCCTCCGTTCTGATTCTCTCCCAGGAGACCAACACCCATAGAAGGAACATGGACTGGGTGGAACAACTTAATATTTATAAATTGAAAGCACCAAAGGATCTACCAACATCTGCTCCAATCAGTGTCACTAGCAACCAAGGATCATGCAAACGGTTCCCTCAAGACTGTTATGGTGTTAAACCAATGAAGATAAAGCTTATCTGCAATTTTGGAGGTAGGTTCTTACCTAGACCAAGCGATGGCGAGCTTCGGTTCATTGGTGGTTATAGGCATCTGATTAAAATTAGCCGGGACATTTCCTGGCAAGAGTTCATCTGCAAGACAACAGGGCTAATAAGGAGAGCCCACACGATAAAGTACCACCTCCCGGGGGAGCAAGTGAGCATGCTTATTTCCATCACCTCTGATGATGACCTTAGGCATATGATTGATGAGTGCATTTTGCTAGAAAGAAGCAAAGAAATGCTGACCATGTACCTCTTCTCTAGCAACGACGATGAGCACCATGTGCATTTCATCGTACAAGGCTCATCCAATGCAGAAAAAGAAGCACAGTTCATTGCTCTTATCAATGGGATCATCACGCCGGATCATGAAATGAGAGCAAATAGCCACGGTAGATCCTCATTCAATGACCTAGACCAGTTGATGTTTGGCATCAACAAGGAAGAATTGCCAGCAGGCAGAACAGAGGAAGCTCCAGTGTTCATCAAAAGTAAGCCCTTAGAGAGTATCACGGGGCCGCCAAAGACCTTAAGTGGTCAGTTGGAGAAGATATCTCCGAGCTCCGAGAGACGGATAGCTAAACAAAATTACAGGGCACAAAGCAATGAAGCTAACATCGTTTCTGCAGCCACAAAGACTAGTAAAGCTTACCTTGTCCTTGGTGCACCTGTGTCTACTGAAGCCATGAATATAACCAAGATGCAGCAAGGCAGTGGTCTCTCTGTCTCAGGGCATCAGCAACAGACTGCCATAGGCACTTTCGGAAAGGAAAAAATATCACCAAGGAAACAGCTTCTGGCGCCATTAGACAGCAGTAGTGTCATGACACAGCCATCGACCACAAACAAAAAATTCCCAACGCCACCACATACAGGTCGATCTGCATATGAAATGCCTATATCATTATCACCGAGGGTTTCTCTGATCACACTCAACCAGCAAGACACTGATGATAACACGATGAAATCAACAAGGCATGCCACCCAAGAAGAAGCTATATTCTGTTCAGCAGAAGACCCACTAAGGAAGAACAGTAACTTCCAATTGCATGACAAGATGGAGATCCCTGAACCCGGTCAGGAAGCGGGTAGTCCTGATTGCAGCATCAGTACAAACTTGCAGTATCTGGAGAGGCCAGTTGCAATTGCAGCCAGCAGCATGCCGAAGAACCAGCCTGCAGTTCCTGCTACGGGCAGCAACACTTCGAAAAAAGACCATCCTTCTACGCCTACGAGCTATAGCGGCGAAGTAGTACTACTTCCTTTTTCTGTTACATCTTCGGACAAAATAATAAATCTGCAACCAAATGTTCTGGTGCGTGCTTCAAGTGAGAGAATACAGGAACGACCCAGTAGTCCAAGACCAGATGAACACTTCTCAGAACTCACTCGATTTCACTCGGTTGGTATTGATAGCATTAATCCTCAGATCATAACTCCATCAGCAGAAGCTAAACATAATGCTGCGCCATCAATCTCAGAGTCTGAGGTACATCTACATAATTCTGTTTCATGTTGTATATTAAAAGCAACTTCTGTAAACTTCTGACGTGTCTTCTACTGGCAGCTGCGGGAAACCAAGAACAGCGAACAATCTCTGCCTGCAAATGCAGTGTTGGGCAGAGATCTTATAAGCAATGTCCAGGTTTGTAGTTAAATTTACATGTAATCTGTAAAACATAGGCATATATCAAGCTAAAAAAAGTAATGGTAGGAAAAATTGATCTCAAAGTATAAGAAGAGATTTTTCAGGAAATGTTGTTAACATAGATTTCCTAGCTTCTTCATAATCAAGTACTTCTTCCTTAGTTCATGTCATACAATGGCAGATCATAAGCAACGAGGACCTCGAAGATCTCCGTGAGATGGGCTCTGGAGCATTTGGAACTGTTTTTCATGGAAAGTGGAGGGGAACAGATGTTGCCATTA
Source organism: Poa annua (assembly GCA_026929855.1). NCBI lineage: Eukaryota > Viridiplantae > Streptophyta > Magnoliopsida > Poales > Poaceae > Poa > Poa annua. Next base: position 217,230,063 of record CM049427.1, on the reverse strand, counting down.
AACGGATAAATAACAGTTGTTTTTCGTACCCATCATCACAGGCAGATAAACTGGTAAGCCTATACGATTTCACCAGAATTATTTGGAGTTCAATCAAGGGTACCAGTTTCACAAATTTGCCAGGTAAAGAGATAGATACTATGAGAAATCAATAGAATCTTATGCTACCATCTTCAAGAGGCTGCAGAAACCAGAGTATGAGAATCCCAAACCTCGACATGATCAAGTATTCAAGTAAAAACTATGTACGGATGCAGTGGGTAGCCATATGAGTAGCCTACAAAGAACTAGAGAACTGTTGTATTTTAAAAACAACATCACTGCGACAACCCCATGAAGACCGACATAAAACACACATTCCAACTAAAATTTGAGCCTTAAGCGGTCTATGCATCCTCGAAAGCCAATTTCCAAACATATTTGAAATACTTATAGGTGGAGAAGTCAGATGCCACATAAACAATCCACCACATCGGATGTCAAGATGGGATGTCCTTTTCTATTAAAAAAATGAACAAATGTTGTACTGATTCATCATAAAATAAGCAACATGTTTTGTTTGCCTTCCAGTTACACTTTATGAGATTATCCTTTATCAAAATATCCCTCAACAACTGTATCAATTTATAATTTAAATATTTAAGAGAATCTGGAGTTTCTGAATTGACTTATTAGAGAACAATGATTCACATTTCCCAATCAGCATACATGGATTGTACTTGTACGGAGAGGTGTGAGTTGAATGTAAGCTCCGCCGGAACACATCAGGTCTTGATTAAGGCCAATTCTCATTAGTCAGTCCACACCACAAATTTTGCTCCAATAAGAGTGTGCCTGAAGTTTTCTTGTACCATTTGGAGTAATTTTCCCCCTCCTGCGATGACAATGTTTCTAGGCTTCGCTCGTCGTGTGATGATGGTCTTCTTAAGCGACTTGCTTCACCACCTCTAGTCGGACATGCGATGTCAACGGTGACGTCCGGGGGTGCCGTTACCTCCTTGGAGGTGTTGGCATGACCCGGACCAGACTTCGTCCCCGGGGAAATCCTAGGTCCGGCTACCCGGACCGGTATGTGTCTCAGCACTGTTCCCCCGTTGGAGACAGTGCTTTGGCTCCAAGTGGAGTACCTGATGTGGCAGTTGGATGTTGGTGATGCATCGATATGACGTAGACTGCTACACTGGGTGTGGACATCCTCCCTCCGAGAATCGACGCCTCGCCATTCTCGACTGGAGGCAAGGTTGGGGGAGGCCTAATGTTGTTGTGGTCTGCAGTTGAGAGCACCTACTCACCTAGTTGTAGTCACTTGGTGAGGACGGTCCCAGTTGTACCCTTGATTTCTTCCTGTTCAATGAAATGAAACGTAAATTCTTATGCGTTTTCTCAAAAAAAAAACATCATCATCAGAGATCATACATGTATTATTAGTTATTATCATGCAGAAAACAGAATTTTGGAGAGAGGCTGCAATCATCTCAAAACTTCACCACCCGAATATTCTGGCACTTTATGGGGTTGTGAAAAATGGGCCAGGGGGGACATTGGCTACTGTAACAGAATTCATGGTGAATGGCTCTCTGAAAAAAGTACTTGGTCGAAAGGACAAATATCTCGACTGGCGCAAGAGGATACTCGTTGCAATGGATGCAGCCATTGGAATGGAGTACTTGCACTCTAAGGACATTGTCCACTTTGATCTGAAATGTGATAACCTGCTGGTGAATGTTAAGGATCCATCTCGTCCCATATGCAAGGTATGCCACAACTCCACTATTCCAGTCGCGCAAGTGTTTCTTAATATTATGTTCTGAATGCAAATGATAAAGCATATAAATGAGGGAAATAACAGAGAAACAACTACAGGTTGCTGATTTTGGTTTATCCAAGATGAAACAAGCCACCATGGTTTCTGGTGGAATGAGAGGAACTCTTCCATGGATGGCCCCAGAGTTGCTGACAATGAGCGGGACTAAAGTATCTGAAAAGGTATTATTATTAATCTTTTCTATGACTCACCAAAAATTATAGCATTGTATGTTCTTTCACAATTTCACTTGATATTATGCACAAAGGTATATACAAATATATTTACAGTCATATGAATGTAACATTGTAAAATTTGTGCCGTGTTGGTGAAGATATTTTGACTTGCACAGTCAGAGTTCTATAATGATCATTCACTTTCAACAAGAACTACAGAATTACTTGTATAATGATTCATGAAAACAAGAAAGTGCAAAATTAGAGCAGAGTCAAAAGGATTTCGCGAAGTATCAAAACTGTACTCAAGTAGACCAATTTTATGATAACACAGGTTGATGTCTATTCTTTTGGCGTTGTCATGTGGGAGATTCTCACTGGTGAGGATCCATACGATGGCATGCACTATGGAGGAGTCATAGGTATGCATACAGTAAGATCTGCAGTAGAAATTTCATATTCTTAATTACTTATCATTCTACATATTAATCGCATTTTCCTAAACTTATATGGTTCTGCAGTTGTACCAAACTGACTCACAATCATCCACAACTTATTTAAGTTCAAATTTGACAACTTGAAAAGGAAGGTCATGGAATGATGATATGATTTAAAGTCTGTGCAACATATTTAAAAATAAATAAATAAAATATTCGTTAACTTTACATTATGGTAACAAAGCCAAACAGTAATTTATGGTGAACCAAAAGGTAAAACCATCTATACACTCTTACGTAGGTCGCTGACTGTACTCACTTATACAAGCTTAGATATGTAGTGATGTGGTTCTCAAGTTCGGGGAATCAAATGAGACAACCCTACAAGTTTAGGGCATATGCATACTTTTATGAACATAATTACTTTATACATACAACAGAATTTAAAATTTTATAAATAGCTAGAGCACGAGTAACCCTACCTGGCATGCTACTTACACACACTTTATGTTGACTCTATGTATGACAAATAAATCTTTACTTCAAGCATGTTTCTGTGTATGTAATAAGAAATTAAAATGCTCAAAGTATACTGATACTAGGTTCCAGTGGTAACTGTCCGATCAGGGGGATAAGTTTGCTGATAACCAGAAAACAGTCGCCCTGCGAGCCTGGTCTAATTGCAATTGAACTATTGAGATATCCTTGTTGAGCCTCTTTTATATGCACCATACTGCAACTTTAGGAATTTGACAAAAAAAACTATTTGATATATCAAAGTTCAACAGAAATTGAAGTTTTTTCCAACAATTTGCCAACGAAAAAGAAATTATATAACTATAAGATCACTCAAAAACATGGCTATAATAGCTCTGGCCGACCTTGTCCCAAACTCACAGTTAAGCGTAATTATCAGGAAACTAGGCAGTTCCTGGTCAGTTATTAAAAACTATCTGTGTTCCATGAAGAGCTCAAATAATATATTGCTATGCGTACTCTTTTTTATGCATTCTAATGTAGCAACGGAAAGTTTATATGTTAACATAATCAGATATCATAACATTGGTCTTCTTGAGTAAAGATTAAGCATGTGCAGGAGGTATTTTGAGTAACACACTGAGGCCACCGGTGCCAACTTCATGCAACCCAGAATGGAGGAAACTGATGGAGCAATGTTGGTCAACTGAACCTTCACAAAGACCATCGTTCACTGAAGTTGCTACCTGTCTTCGTGGCATTCTAGGAGCAAGCAAAAGTGAATCTCGAAGTTAATATGCAAGAGAAACCAATCTCTGCATCTTGTATATCTATTGTTCCTGCACAAATTCGATGCAAACATGAAATATGTTTAAGTTTAAGATTGCAACCGTTCAACTGCAGTGTCGCCAAAGTTGACAATGACTGGCAGGTTTTGATTTGATCTCTACGTCTTGAACTTGCTGCTACCCCCTATGTTGTTATTGAAACATCTCGTTCTAAAAAATGTTCACTCATATTTGCCTCTCTTTCAGCATGTCGCTCTTTCATGTTCCTACAAAATGCAATTTCTTCTCCAACTAATCCTTACATTACATAACTCACATCCTTACTGTATATATTACATCACTCGCGCCCAACTACAGGGGCACGGCAGCGAGTGGCACCAATGATCTAGTAACAATACAATATGCTAACAAGGAATATGGACTTTGTCCACCCAGGAGTTTACACAAGAAAGCATGAGCTACTACCAGAAGCATGTGGCGTAGACATCCTTATTTAGTCGATCAAACATAATATCGCCAGGGTAGCTCATGAGAAGTTATCTCCCCTTGCTAATGAGACCTCGCTTGCAATAGGACGTATAGTCGTATAGCAAGAATAAACAAACTCTCATTTCCATCAAACTTGTTTACTACCGTAATGATATGGGTATGATCTCCCAACACAAACAAAATGCTTTGGCGAATAAACAGAAATGCTTTCTGGGTTAATATGAACAAGGCAATTCAACTGCAGTAATGTGCTATAAATATTTGCAGCGGGTCTATTGTTAAATAGTCATGGATACAATACCACTCTTATTCGTTGCTAAAGCATATCTCAGTAATTTGTTTGCATTACTACTGGTAGTTGCATTCATGAATTGTCAGTCCTGGCTTGACTGCTTATGGGCAACTTTAGGTGCAACATAGTGAACATAGATTTTGTGCATTGCTACAAACTGCAATAGAATTTATTTATCCAATGTAATGGCTGGCAGTAGGAAGTATTTTCAACAAGTAGTGCATTACTCTTATCTTATGATATATACCACACGTTCATCTCCATGTTATGTATGTTGTGATAAGAAACTGAGGCAAGATGCTTTTGCGTTTATAATATTACTAAATTAATTAGCCAGAATATCTTACCTGTTAGATCCTAGGAATGCCAGCTAAATATCATATTTGAATGCTGGGATTTAATCAGAATTATCATTACAAATTTGAGATTATGTTAAATTTGAATAACTCCATAGTTTTCATGGACAGGCGCTATCAAGTGTAGCAATAAGATCTGAAACCCGTAGAATAGATGCCATATAATAACTACTATAATATGGATTTACTACTAAAGGGAAGTAAGCATTAACAATATGATTGGTACATCCTAATCTGTGATCAAAGTTATAAACATTCATGTCCCCAACTTATCATTATTTGGTTTAGGTCTAGAGTACAGTACATATTATAATCGCAATCTTAGCCTCACAATACCATGTACAAAGTTCCACGAGTTAACAATGAAATTCCACAAGTGAGCAATATCACAACAAAAGTGTGCCATTAAAACCGTATACTTAACCAACAGAACACTGCTTATTAATATCGTGAGTTCAGGATTCAGAGAACTTTGCTTGCGGATGACAAGTTAACGAATGACGCACCATACATTGCATCCTAGAATAGTTTAACCAATATTAAGGCATATAAGGATCCGCAGATGCAAAGATACAAACTTATTGCATTGAAATCGTAAGGAGGTGGCGCCGCCATCGCAGGGTTGGATCCGATTAGACCTATTTCTTGCCATCGCTGCCCTTATTCTTGTCCGTGGAGGACCCGCCGGAGCTCCCAGAAGCCTGTGCCGCCTTCTTGGCGTTCTTCTCCTCGAGCGCCTTCTTGTCCCTGCAGCAACCACAGATGCACGAGCCGGATCGGCAACGCGTCAGACCGCCGACCAAGATTCATCCGTGGTGGAACCAATCAGAGATCATGGAAAAAGAAACGAACCTCTCGCGGCGCTGCTCCGGTGTGAGGCCGTCACCGCTGTTCTTGGAGTTGGGCTTCCGCGCCGCCGCGCGCTCACGGTCGCGATCCCTCTGGCTGCCCCGTGCGCCACCGCTCACAAAGTCAAGGAGAAAACAGAGCAGGACGAAGAAGGAATCCCGAGGAATATAAATCACCACCACACAAAAAGTAATTCACAGGAACAAGAAGAGAATAACAGGACGCGCATAGATCTAGTTGAGAAAAGGATATGAGTCATCTAGCTGCCTTGTGCCTTGCACTGGATTCCGCCGGAGAAACCTCGGCGACGACAGCAGGAACTCTTATCTGTCTGTTCTCTCTTCTCTCCCCCCCCCCTCCTTTTTTGTGTTTTTTTATATATATAGACCACTAGAAATCGTGCACACCTTGGCAGGCGTTTGTAGGGCAAAACTGAAAACGGAGGGCACTAAACCCGCCTTCGACCGATTGGAGCCCGTAACGGTATCGTCCTTAAAACTGGATACGGGTCATAGAAAAAATCCGCCTTCGACCGGTATATACTTAATGCTTTGTTTGGATGTTTATATTTAGAGGGTAGATATTATATTGCTCTGAATATTTAATATCTAGGATATTGATATTGAGATTGAATGTTAATATTTTATGTTTGGATGTGTTAGATATTCAGACGCAGACATAATATTGAGGTTGAATGTTAAATGATGTTTGGATGTATGAAATTGATGAAATGCAGTTTTTTGAGACATTGAGCATTATATACTTATTTCATGCCATTTTTTTTTTTGAATTACCCCCGACATTTATTCAAAGGACGACAACAAATCTGATTGAACTTTTACATATTATGGTACCGATGACAATAAAACAGTACGGGAGTGTACTGCTACAACAAGATTGGAGGGGATGTGAAGTAGAGGAAGGGACCAATCAATCTGCACCTCACACGAAACTTTAGCTACTGAATCATCTGCCGGCGGCCGGAGAATCATCAGTCCCTACAAGACGAAGAGAGATTATACGACGGTAGAAGACTACACACAGGAAGTGGGGCGGGAGTCTCACTGGAGACGAAGAGGGTTAGCGGTAATGAAGGCGTTTGTAGGGCAAAAACGGAGGGCACTGAACCCGCCTTAGACCGATTGGAGCCCATAACGGTATCGGTCCTTAAAACTCAATACGGGTCATAGAAAAAATCCGCCTTCGACCGATATATACTTAAAGGTCAAAGAAGGATATAGATCGAAACCCTTCCTCCTCAGCATCTCCGCCGAGCGCTGCTGTCAAATCCAGCCGCAGACGTAATCTTTCATAGACCCACCCGTCCGTCGCGCAGAGATTCTTTCGGTGTAGAGAGGCCGTCCAGGTGCAAGGGTTAGCCCCCCCCCCCCCCCCCCCCCCCCCCGCGATCGCACCCTCGCCGTCGGGTGCGGTCGCTCGGCAATCGAAAGCGCTTAGCGTGAAAGTGGCTCAACCATGGGTTGATGGCGCCCTCGCCGCTCCAGTGGTGGAACTACGACGAGGGGAGCTCCTCAGTAGCTACGCCGACAAAGACGACCCGCAACGGCGACACCGAGCTCTTCTTCGCCAGCGAGGACGATGACGCGGGTATGGGCAGCGTGATCGACGTCGACGAATCTGACGATGAGCGTTTCGCCATCCAGTGGCAGCCGCCCTATCTTGATTTTTGGTAAACAATTACGAATTACGTGTATCTCTACTATATAATATCCCTTGGTTGATCTCTACTATATAATATCCCTTGGTTGAGGCGTCGTACGTCGTCACACGTTTCGCAAAAAAACCCCTCGAAATGATGGGAATCAACCCGCAATCCAAACACAAGAGACATTTGCACTTTGCCCCCCAACCCTATCCACCCGTTCGGCCATTCCCCTCCTATTCTTCTATCTCGAGCGGCGACTGGAGGGGAAGGCCGGTTGCCTGGCGTGCAGAGGACACCCCACGTCCCCGAGCTCTAGCCACGACACCCTCGTTCTCCCGAACCTCCACCGGCGACCAGCAGGGCCAGGTGGCGACGCACGTGAGGGCTTGGGGCAGCGGTGGTCCGCGACACGGGCGGTGTGGCAGGAGCACGAACTTGGACGGTGGTGGAAGCCAAACTCGACGACCTAGCATACGGGAGGCAAAATGTCAGAGAAGCACTCTGTGCGTGGACGCGAATCTCAGGGAGATGCTTTGTTTTGTGCTAGCTTAAATAGAGAAAAGTTGTGACAGAGGTAGTAAAATCTGGCCATGGATGCGGACCTCGGGGAGAAGAGAAAGCAATAGACCGTATAGAAGACCACCAACGGGCTCAACGCCTCGATTTTTTGAGCTGGGAGGAGCCGCAACCACAAGAATATGGGAGCTGACATGTTGCTACTGCAAGCTCGAGGGGAAAGAGAAGGGATGAACAGGGAAAATCCGGTAGGAGCTGCTGCTAGGCTGCCGAAGGGATGAGAAACACATCGGCCTTGAGATGAGGGCTTGGAACAGCACCAGAACTGGTAATCGAGAGACGTGGTTTTCACATGTAGCCAGGGAAGCGTAAGCGATTAGTGAAAATGAGTGAAAAAATTATTGTGAAGGGCAACACCTTACAACCTACACAAAATACTTAATATTAGAGTCTTTTTTATCAGTTTTAGCAAAGTAGCGGACCCCATCTTATGGCCTCAACTATGAAATATACGATGTTCATACTTATAAAATGAAGGTCAGATGTTTTACTTACATGCACCAACATGTATTATACGCATGAGCTGCTACACCAAACAACGTCCCCAAATTTTTACTTGACTAAGACCTGAACAGTATACAACTATTTTATGTTCTTCTTTAAAAGTACACTATTTTACACCTCGTTTCAACGCACAGAGATGTTTACTAGCATATATTAGTCTTCCGTGATCTCTGCCGTTAAATGGTTGTTTGCTACAACTGTTTTTCCTAATTCCTACAATTAAGTTGTGTTAAGCAGGCAGCAGGGTGCAGGCTTCTCAGTATCGATGGTTAATCATAAAAATGAACAAAGTCTTGTATTCGAATTTTGAATCAACATGAGGTTTTTTTTGGGACGTTAAACAACCATATTGCTCTATGTGACCTAGATATACTAGGTTAAGGGAGTTAGAGTTCTTAGTAGGATTATATGGAGGTGTACTTGACAGTTTGAACCTGTATGAGGTCCTATAGAAGGAATAGAAAAAATGCTGCTCAAAGTTGAGTGCAAGTGTACAACTTTTAATATATAATAGGATTATAATATAAACTAAAATAATAGATAATTAGTGATTGAGGTGTAGCAATTCATGTGAACAAAATTCTTGGCTGATGAGCTAACTACATATGTAGTATGATAGTTTGTGTGTATGCATAAAAATGCGATATTTTTCTGAAGGAATAATAATTATTTCATGTTATTTGATCTGAGAGAACTGCTTAGGGATAATATTGAGGGCTCAGGTTGTCAATGCTGTCGTATTAGTTAGCCAGTCTTTTCTCACCTTTTTTGGTCATGTTTGTTAGATATGTGTGACATATATTGTATATTGGCCCAGCCCAATAAATTAAATGTCACTATATTATAAATCCTAGAGGCCCATGTGGCCCATTCATGCATGGCAAGAGGTGGGAAGTTTAGTCCCACATTGCTAGTTGAGAGAGAGTTGGACCAACTTAAATACCCAATCTTTCCCTCCACTAGTAAGAGTGTGAGAAGAGGAGACACGTACACGCGCGCTCCTCCTCCTCCTCCGCCGCCCGCCTCGCCTCGCCACGCCACGCCTCGCCTCGTCACGACGCGCCGCGCCGCGGGTTGCGGGAATGCCTCGAGCCGAGAGCTTCTCTATCTTTTTGCCACGTAGGAAAAACGAACAGTCGCTGCAATTATATGGAGACAAACTGAAACGCTGGCTTAAGTGCGACAGTTTCCGTCGCTTAAATGCGGCAGTTTCTGGCGCTTAAGTGCGGCCGTTTCTTCCGCTTAATGGCGGCAGTTTCTTCTCCTTTACTCTTTCGCAGCCTGCTCGCCTCCTCCGCTGCGGCTATATAAAGAGGTCGCTCCTCTACGCTCAGGCTTACGCGACACACACCAGAGCACTACCTTCTGCCTGCAAGTTCCAGAGCACTGCGCTGCCAAGATCTTCCCCATCCCGGCTTGCGGCGTGCACCGCCTGTCGGGACAGTAGGCCTCCGGAACCGCGCCACTTCGAGTCCTGTACGGGAGAAGGGCGATAAGGTTTTTGGGGAGCGCTCTGCGCGACTACTGGCTTTCATCACGGACGCCGACGACTACTTCCCCAACGACGACTTCTTCCCGGACGTCAACGACATCTTCGACATGGACAGCGACGGTCACGGCAACAACGGGCCTGCTCCTCCAGCACCCGCACCGTATGTTTTCATATCATCTCTTTTATGCCTACTGCTGCTTTTTCTAGTTGGAATAGTGGGATCGAATATGTCTGCTGCTGCATGTTTAGAGGTGATCTTCATGTTTAGGATCATACTGTCATTAGTGATGCTTTCATCTACTTTTGCTATGGTCTTCTCCTACAATTTGTTACATGCCATGACTAGCTTAATTCCGATACTGTTAGTAGTGCTTGATCTACTATTTCCACTAGTTTTATTTTGTGTTAAATTGCTCATATTTTCATCAATCCAAAAACCTTATTTTAGGCAATTCAACACTGCTGGTTTTGCTGCGTCTATGAAGCCGCCTCCCTTTAAGGGTTTGCACTATAAGAGGTGGCGCAGGAGAGCAATCCTCTGGTTTCAAACCATGAGCTGCTATGGCGCCACCCTTGGCAAACCAGAGGGTGATCTGACTCCTATCCAGGAGGAAGATTTTGAGAAGAGGGATACCCTCTTTAAGCTGGCTCTCTTGAGTGTTCTCGGTGAGAACATTGCTGACCCGTATGCATCACTTGATACTGGCAAGGAAATGTGGGACGCGCTCGAGGCCAAGTTTGGGGTCTTGGACGCTGGTTCCGAATTGTATGTCATGGAGCAATTCTATGACTACAAGATGACTGATGACCGCTCCGTAGTTGAGCAGGCTCATGAGATACAGTCACTTGCCAGAGAACTTGAGCACTTCGCTTGTGTGTTACCGGACAAGTTTGTGTCCGGAGGCATTATTGCCAAACTTCCTCCTTCTTGGAGAAACTTTGCTACCTCCCTGAAACACAAGAGACAAGAGTTCTCAGTCTCAAACCTTATTGGGACTCTTGATGTGGAAGAGAAGGCGAGAGCAAAAGACACACGTGCTCGGGCTACTGAGGGAGGTTCCAGTGCCAACTTGGTACAGAAGAGGAACTTTCAGCCCCACAAGTTCAAGAATAAGAAGAATGCTCCGGGAAAGTTTGATGGGAAGAACAAGCCATCTCACTCTACCAACTTCAAGAAGAAGCCTGAGAAGAAGAAAGGCGAATGTCATGTATGCGGTGATCCTGAACATTGGGCTCCTAGCTGCCCACACCGTTTTGACAAGCGCCAGCATGGGAAGGGCGGCAAGACCGCCAATGTTGTCATTGGTGACATTGAGATGAAGGATGCAGGGTACGGTATATTCCCTACTGTCCTTTCAGTTTGTCATTCTCCTGATTGGTGGATTGACACTGGTGCCAATGTACACATTTGTACTGATATTTCCATGTTTTCTTCTTATCAGGTCTCAGGGACTTCCCCCGTGCTGATGGGAAACGGGTCACATGCTTCTGTTCATGGTGTTGGTACGGTCGATCTGAAGTTCACTTCGGGAAAGACCGTGCGGCTGAAGAACGTGCATCATGTGCCCTCAATAAACAAGAATCTTGTTAGCGGCTCTCTTCTGTGTAGAGATGGTTACAAGATTGTTTTTGAGTCCAATAAATGTGTAGTGTCCAAGTTTGGAACTTTTGTTGGTAAAGGTTATGAATGCGGAGGCTTGTTCCGCCTATCTTTGACAGAATTATGTAATAAAGTTGTGCATCATGTTTACAATGATACTGAATCAAATATTTGGCATTCACGACTTTGTCACATTAGTTCTGGTTGTATGACGCGGCTTTCCAAAATAAATCTAATCCCCAAATTCACTACGGTCAAGGGGTCAAAGTGTCAAGCTTGTGTGCAAGCAAAACAAACTCGTAAACCCCATAAGACTGCGGAGCCACGAGCTTTGACACCTCTAGAGCTTATACATTCAGATCTTTGTGAGATGAATGGTATCCTGACAAAAGGTGGAAAGAAATATTTCATGACGTTGATTGATGACTCCACTCGATATTGTCATGTGTATCTTCTGAAAACAAAAGATGAGGCATTGAGTTTCTTCAAAATCTATAAAGCCGAAGCTGAAAATCAACTTGATCGAAAGATCAAGCGGCTTAGGTCTGATCGCGGTGGAGAGTATTTTTCTAACGAGTTTGACTCTTTTTGTGCGGAACATGGTATAATTCATGAGAGGACGCCTCCCTACTCACCCCAGTCAAATGGTGTGGCCGAAAGGAAGAACCGTACTCTAACTGATTTGGTTAACGCCATGTTAGACATATCGGGTCTCTCCAAGGCATGGTGGGGGGAGGCGATTTTGACAGCGTGTCATGTCCTAAACCGAGTTCCCACAAAGGAGAAAGAAGTTACTCCATTCGAGGAATGGGAGAATAAAAGGTTAAAACTCTCTTACTTACGCACTTGGGGATGTTTGGCAAAGGTTCATGTGCCAATTCCCAAGAAGCGCAAGCTTGGACCAAAAACCGTTGATTGTGTTTTCCTTGGATATGCTTTCCACAGCATTGGCTATAGATTCTTGATTGTAAAATCTGAAGTACCTGACATGAATGTTGGTACAATCATGGAGTCGAACGATGCGACTTTCTTTGAGGATATCTTTCCAATGAAGGATAAGCCTAGCTCATCAAATCAGGAGATGCCTAGTTCATCTGTCCAGGAATTAGTTGAAATTTCTGAACCTACCATTGTGATGGAACACTCTGAAAATCCACAGGAGGATGACAATGAAACTCCGAGAAGGAGCAAGAGACAGAGGACTGCAAAGTCCTTTGGTGATGATTTCGTTGTGTACCTAGTGGATGACACACCCACCTCCATTTCAGAAGCCTATGCATCACCAGATGCTGACTACTGGAAGGAAGCTGTCCGTAGTGAGATGGATTCCATCTTAGCTAATGGAACTTGGGAGGTCACTGATCGTCCTTATGGGTGCAAACCCGTAGGATGTAAGTGGGTGTTTAAGAAGAAGCTTCGGCCTGATGGTACTATTGAAAAGTACAAAGCACGGCTTGTGGCCAAGGGTTATACCCAGAAAGAAGGTGAAGATTTCTTTGATACTTACTCACCAGTAGCCAGATTGACCACCATTCGAGTACTACTTTCATTGGCTGCCTCACATGGTCTTCTCGTTCATCAAATGGACGTTAAGACGGCTTTCCTTAATGGAGATTTGGAAGAGGAAATTTACATGGATCAGCCAGATGGTTTTGTAGTAAGTGGTCAAGAAGGAAAAGTGTGTAAGTTGTTGAAGTCTTTATACGGCCTCAAACAAGCTCCTAAGCAGTGGCATGAAAAGTTTGAAAGAACTTTAACCGCTGCAGGCTTTGCTGTAAACGAAGCAGACAAATGTGTGTACTATCGCTATGGTGGGGGCGAGGGAGTTATTCTCTGTCTGTATGTTGATGACATACTGATTTTCGGGACCAACCTCAATGTGATCAAGGAAGTCAAGGACTTTTTATCTCGCTCGTTCGAGATGAAAGATCTAGGAGTAGCTGATGTTATCTTGAACATCAAGCTGTTGAGAAATGACGATGGTGGGATTACCCTGCTTCAATCCCACTATGTGGAGAAGGTATTGAGTCGTTTTGGGTATAGTGACTGCAATCCTTCACCAACTCCATATGATGCTAGTGTTCTTCTTCGAAAGAATCAGAGGATCGCTAGAGACCAATTGAGATACTCTCAAATTATTGGCTCGCTTATGTATTTAGCTAGCGCCACGAGGCCTGACATCGCGTTTGCTGTAAGCAAACTCAGTCGATTTGTTTCAAATCCTGGAGATGATCATTGGCATGCTCTTGAGAGAGTTATGCGCTATCTAAAAGGCACTGCGAGCTATGGTATTCACTATACCGGGTATCCAAGGGTACTGGAGGGTTATAGTGATTCGAATTGGATATCTGATGCTGATGAGATTAAGGCCACAAGTGGATATGTGTTTACACTTGGTGGTGGCGCTGTTTCCTGGAAGTCTTGCAAGCAGACCATCTTAACGAGGTCAACAATGGAAGCAGAACTCGCAGCATTAGACACTGCCACTGTTGAAGCAGAGTGGCTTCGTGAACTCTTGATGGACTTACCTGTGGTTGAAAAACCAATACCCGCTATCCTCATGAACTGTGATAATCAAACTGTGATTATTAAAGTGAACAGCTCTAAGGAAAATATGAAGTCATCAAGACATGTGAAAAGGAGATTGAAATCTGTCCGAAAAATGAGAAACTCCGGAGTTATTGCTTTGGATTATATCCAAACATCTAAGAATTTGGCAGATCCTTTCACAAAGGGTCTATCACGTAATGTGATAGATAATGCATCGAGGGAGATGGGTATGAGACCCACAATTTGAGCTGTTCACAATGGCAACCCACTCTATGTGATCGGAGATCCCGTGAAGTAGAATTGGGAGACAAGTTGTTGCTCAGCTGAGAGAAGAATATCCCTACCTCTATTAAATACCACTCCATAAGATGCAATATTCTTCTATTCTGCATGGCAGGTTGGTTTTACCTTAATGTGTTCTAAGTGGCTTATTATAAGCAAAGATGTTGTCCTGCAGAACATCTTCTGAAGAACACACCTATATGAGTTAGACTGTTAAAACGTCGCAGTCGATAAGAGTTGGGTACTCTTTCAAAACTCATGAAAGGCCACGGAGTATGACGCATAAGCTCCAACCGCGGGGAAGTCCCACGGCAGCCTAGTATTGGTCAAGGCTTTGTGTGAAGCTAGATTTACAGCAAACTTGCAGTTCAAGGCATAGTCCACTGTACAAGTTGTGAGCTAGTGAAGCATAGAGTTCTAGGTGGAAGTTCAACTTAACAGTCTCCACTGTTGTACCGGTATATAAACAATGTTTTGGAACCAAAGGCAAACTTCATGTGCCTCTCGGATCTGGTGGGGGATTGTTAGATATGTGTGACATATATTGTATATTGGCCCAGCCCAATAAATTAAATGTCACTATATTATAAATCCTAGAGGCCCATGTGGCCCATTCATGCATGGCAAGAGGTGGGAAGTTTAGTCCCACATTGCTAGTTGAGAGAGAGTTGGACCAACTTAAATACCCAATCTTTCCCTCCACTAGTAAGAGTGTGAGAAGAGGAGACACGTACACGCGCGCTCCTCCTCCTCCTCCGCCGCCCGCCTCGCCTCGCCACGCCACGCCTCGCCTCGTCACGACGCGCCGCGCCGCGGGTTGCGGGAATGCCTCGAGCCGAGAGCTTCTCTATCTTTTTGCCACGTAGGAAAAACGAACAGTCGCTGCAATTATATGGAGACAAACTGAAACGCTGGCTTAAGTGCGACAGTTTCCGTCGCTTAAATGCGGCAGTTTCTGGCGCTTAAGTGCGGCCGTTTCTTCCGCTTAATGGCGGCAGTTTCTTCTCCTTTACTCTTTCGCAGCCTGCTCGCCTCCTCCGCTGCGGCTATATAAAGAGGTCGCTCCTCTACGCTCAGGCTTACGCGACACACACCAGAGCACTACCTTCTGCCTGCAAGTTCCAGAGCACTGCGCTGCCAAGATCTTCCCCATCCCGGCTTGCGGCGTGCACCGCCTGTCGGGACAGTAGGCCTCCGGAACCGCGCCACTTCGAGTCCTGTACGGGAGAAGGGCGATAAGGTTTTTGGGGAGCGCTCTGCGCGACTACTGGCTTTCATCACGGACGCCGACGACTACTTCCCCAACGACGACTTCTTCCCGGACGTCAACGACATCTTCGACATGGACAGCGACGGTCACGGCAACAACGGGCCTGCTCCTCCAGCACCCGCACCGTATGTTTTCATATCATCTCTTTTATGCCTACTGCTGCTTTTTCTAGTTGGAATAGTGGGATCGAATATGTCTGCTGCTGCATGTTTAGAGGTGATCTTCATGTTTAGGATCATACTGTCATTAGTGATGCTTTCATCTACTTTTGCTATGGTCTTCTCCTACAATTTGTTACATGCCATGACTAGCTTAATTCCGATACTGTTAGTAGTGCTTGATCTACTATTTCCACTAGTTTTATTTTGTGTTAAATTGCTCATATTTTCATCAATGTTCTCTATATTAATCTCTCTGTTATCTATTTATTTACTTCTCCTTCGTGCCCATATCCAGCATAGATATATCCTTGGGCATGTTCACATTCTTAATTAGATCCAGTATCTTATCGATGTCCATTTTCAAGACATGATAAGTTTACGTGCTACTCTTGATTGTTCTCTGAATTTATTGGATCGTTATTTTTATAACATTTTGATGAGCTAGAGAGTTATTCGGTGTGAAAAATAAAT
Organism: Poa annua; assembly: GCA_026929855.1. Lineage (NCBI taxonomy): Eukaryota > Viridiplantae > Streptophyta > Magnoliopsida > Poales > Poaceae > Poa > Poa annua. The sequence goes on along the minus strand of CM049427.1, from coordinate 217,213,823 downwards.
CATGATTTTTTTATTAGCCCGTAGCAACGCACGGACATTTTGCTAGTATTGGTATCTTTCGCTATTATACACAATTTTATGGTATTTCCTGATTGCTTAAAATTAGAGCAAATTTTGTTTTAGAATCGAAAAATAGAGCAATTGGGTCGCGTTAGGTGCTAGCTCGGCTGAACTGGGCTTGCTGGGCCGCGCGTGGAGGCATAGCTCGTTCGAGTTCGGCATTGCCTACGCCCTCCTCATCATCCTCGTTTCAGTTCTGTTCCCGACTTCCCGTCCAACCATCCCTCCCGCCGCCAGCGACTCGTGTCACGCCACAGCCGCCTCTCCCGGCGAGAATCGCCGCCACAGCCACGGCCCTCTCTGACGCTACCTTCCTACCTCAATCTATCCTTCCCCGCCTCCGCCTCCGCTCCTCGGTTTACTCACCCGACAAGGCCCTAGCTGCAGCAGAGCAGGGGGGAACAGCAGGCACCCGACGCCCCGGCATCACGGTGCCGGAGGCATTCCGTTCCTGCCCGTTGCCGGCGGCTTGCAGCAGCAACACTAATAGTTCGTTCATGTTTGCCTACACAGTTAGGTAAGTGCGTAATTCAAAGGCCCAGCCTCTAATTCTCCAAATGTGCATATTGCTAGATTGAATTTAGAATTGATCATTATTATTGTTAGATTGAATATCCCTAGATTTTGGAAATAAGAGGGGTGCTAGTTAATTTTTAGATTGAATATCTCTAGAGTTGATTTGTGCATCACATTTTTTACGCTTCAGAATTCGCTCGACCTCAATTTTTTCCGCCCTCCGCCACTGGCTGTCCACATGCCAACCTCAAAGCCGCACGGGCATATTTGTCTGTCATTTCCCGGACAGTCTCGAGTCCTCGTAAGTGTCGATGTGCAGAGGCATGCTCGTGGTCTCGTGGATGCAATGCCTCCTAGAAGCGCTCAAATTCTGATCAACACCATTTTGATTACTCCGTTAGAGGATAACCAACTCGACTTTTTTACATCCCATGGAAGAAGAGCGCTGGCTGATGGGTTATGAGCAACCTCATAATGGAGTTCTATTGTTTTGTTTCTAAAAGTCGAATCGTTGCAGATGGTGATGGATATCCATAATAGGGCTTAGATTCATGTACCGAATCAAGCCTCCCAACATAATAATGTTTGATGTTAGACTAAAAATAAGTAATAGTCGATGCGTGCAATTTTTGTATTGCCAATTGTACTGGTAGATCTTTAGGAATTTACTGTCAATCTCATGGTGCGCCTTAAAATGATCCAAGGCACATCAACAGACTTGAACATCAGTGACGGAGATTTTACTGGCAACGAGGAAGGATGCTACGATTATTTTCAGAAACGGCGCCAAGGCCACTACTATTATTATTCCAGAGTCGCATCCAAAGAACACGACAAGCACCAACCGACTGGCGCACACCACATTCTTCTGTCTCAACTCGACTCAACTCCCACTACTAAATCAAACTAGCACATGAACTCAACCTTAAATCTTAAAATAACTGTGCCTAGGAAGATAACCAACCATTCTCAAATCTCAATCTTTCAGAAATCCAAGCCAGCTTTCTTGCGGCCAAGAGGTGGCCAGATCACTTGCTTGAGGGTTCTCCCTCGACAGCCAATGGAACGGTGCTGGCCATGGTGCGGTACTTGAGCGCGTACAGCATCTCAAGGTACCGGCGGGTGTCGCGCCTCTCGAGGTTGGATACGTACTTCCAGAAACCATAGACGCCGGTGAGGGTCATCAGCCTCTCAGAGTAGAGCTTCCAGGTGTACCTGAATAAGAAGATGGGTGAAGTGACAATGTTTAGTTGCAGCAAAAACTGTTAAATTCAGAAATAGAAACCAGTGGCTTTTGAGCTGCATACTTCTCCTCAATACGCTGAAGCCCTCCCAGCGAGATCTTGGTCCAGTGGCTGGGTTCTCCTTGGCACTTCTCAAAGAACTCAACGAGCAGAGCCGATGCCTTGTCACTCTGGTAAGGATCAATGTGGTAGCCGGACACACCGTTCACAATGATCTCAGCTGGACCACCATATGCTGTTGCAAATGTTGGAAGACCACAGGTCATGGCCTCGATGACAGTAAGCCCAAAGGCCTCGTAGAAAGCAGGCTACACAGAAAAGGAGGCAATGTGAGAACATATATTTTTTACGATGCAAGAATGTTGTTTATGTAACAATGTAGATACCTGTACAAAAGCACCCCTCGTGTCGCAGATGTAGCGATAGAGCTCAGCATTACGGACACGGTTCATCTGAGCAGAGATCCAGCGGATATGACCATTCAGGTTGTATTGCTCAATAAGGTCAAACATTTTCTTGAACTCAGCCTGTTCCTCCTTGTCCTTTGATGGGTTGCCATGGTCACCACAAACAACCACAAGGTTAACAAGCTCCTGCAAGCGAGGGTTCTGGCCATACAGCTCAACCAGACCAGTCAAGTTCTTGACACGGTCCAGACGAGCCATCGAGAAGATGATGGGCTTGGTCCTGTCCTTCAGCACAAACCTGCAGAAGGTACTCTAGTCAGATTAACAGCAACGCTGCATCCCAACAATGCAGCTCAAGCAGTAAGAAAAAAAATTCTACTTCTTACTTGTGCTCATTGTTGTCGACATCACTGTAGAGCAGCTCCTCAATCTCTGGGTGGAGGGAGGTGAGCCTCCTTTGAGACTCTGAGTACGTGAAGTAGATCGACATATCCGCACCAGGTGAGACTATGTTAAACTTGGGGTCGAAAACATCGATACCGTGGACCACACGGTACATTCCAGGCATTGTAAATGCCATGTGAGACTCATACTGACCAACTGTGTCCTTGCTGAAAAGGCAAAATTGCCATGACATGATGGGAAAATAAATACATTTTACAACAAACACTGAAATGAATATGATCAGCAAAAGTTTAGCTTTACAGAAATATTACTTTCCAGCAATCTCTTGGAAGGTACTTGTGATAATGAAGTCAGCATGGTTCATCGCAATCAAGTCAGTAGTGAACTGGCATGAGAAGTGGTAGTGGTCCTCAAACTTCTTCCAGTAGAGGTCAGAGTTGGGGTACTTGGTTTTCTCAAGCGCATGCGCAATGGTACACTGCATACGAACGGCGAAGGTAACAATCAGCAATGATCAATATTTGGTAAATATGTTCCCAACAGGAAAATAGTTAGAATTCGTACATGAGTAACGCCCATCTTGTGTGCAAGCAAGCATGCAACAAGGTTTCCATCACTGTAGTTCCCAATGATCAGGTCAGGCTTGGCCTGGAGCTCTCCAGAAATCTCGTGTGCCACATCCTGCAGAAATGGGGATTTTTTCAATAACACATTTGTCATAACAAATGAATAATGAAGAAAGTATGATGGTGAAATCAGGTATATACATCAGCGAAAGTCTCCAGGTATGGCCAAACTTCAAAGCGTGAGATCCATTTGCGAACAATTCCATTTTCAGTTCTGAATGGCACACGGAGAATGTGGGTGTGCTCGGTACCAAGGACCTTCTCAAGACGCTGACCGCAGGTTGTGCCGGTTGCATCAGGCAAAAGTCTGGTAACCTGTGCAGGAAACAAAAGGTTCAATATCATGCTGCAATAGCTAATAAATTTAACATTTATCAATATATATTAGACTTACAATAAGGATCCGTGGTGTGATGTCGAGGCCTTGCTGCTTGATCCTCAGAAGCATCTCAGTTTCCATAGCACGGACTTGATCCAAAATGTAGACAACCTTTGGGGAATCATAGCACAAAGATTAATGAGAGTTCAGTGGTGTGACCATGATTCCATGCCAAAGATATGTATAGAATTTACCTGGCCTCCGGTGTCAGGGTACCCCAAGACATTGGCTTGGGCAAAGTAACCATGTGGAGAGAGAATGACTAGATTGAACACCATTGGGATTGTACCAAGGAACTTCTCAAGCGTGGCCGGGTCAGGCGCCTCAAGAAGGTCGAGGAGTAGGTGAAGGGTCTCATGTGCACGCTTGGCGCAATCGCCCCAACCCTTCTCTAAACCAAGTTCCTGAAACCTGTATTTGTCCAATCAAAAGAACCGTCGATAAATAATATCTCAGAGGTTCCTATTAAAGAACATAATCAGTACCTGTGGTGGAAGTCTGAGTACGGGGTGTCAGCTGGAAGACCAGACAGATGCTTCTCAGCCTTCCTCAGAGCTCCTTGGAGAGCACTGAGACTGTGGATTCTGTCGTTCATCATCATAGGCTGGAGGAAGCATAAAGGTTTAATATATTCTGCCAAATCCAGTTCAGGTAATGAACGAGGATACAAATGAAATATTAGCTTACCATGCCCTTGTAGTTGTGTGCACGGAGGAAGTTGAGCAAGGGGTACATGCTTTCCTTGTCATGGAAGAGCTTTGATGAAAGGTGCCTGTTGAGGAACTGCACACCGTTGCCGATTGACTTCGACAGGGAAGGACGAGGGAAGGAGGCATTGAATGGCTCAAAGTCCAGCTCAAGCACGAAGTCTTTGTTGTCGCTGAAATATAAAAGTATTCGCAGCGTTAATTAAAGATCAACCTCGTTAGAGAAGCAAGTAATCAGTCAAAAATCCCACTTCTCTGGTACAGAATTTTATTTTACCTTCCTTCCACAAGCTGTTCCTTGAACTGCAAGTACTCAGGTACACTCAACTCCTCGACAGCGAGCTCACTCACGTTGATCCTCACATACTCCCAGACACCAGGCCTTGGGCGGATGGCAAGAGCAACCCACGGGGGGATAACAATCGCCTCCTGTATCATGTACAGCAATGACACTGGTTAGAGCAAAAGGTAAAAGTGAAAAATGGATGCTAAAAATCCATTAAGTCAAATGCAAACCTGCGCTGCCCTCAGTACATCCTCAAAGGCGCCGTCCTTTAACTTCTCGCGCTCAGCTTCAGGGATTGCAGTGTTGTACTCAGCTATGATCTGGTGGGGCTGCAGCATTCCTTTTCCAAGGTTGACCAGCCTGCATAAAGCATTATCACATCACACAAGAGCCACGCATGCATCCACAGATCATGTATCATTCATCATTCAGAAGTCACTGAACTAGGGAAGAATCAGAAATTCCATTCACAATATGAAAAAACTAGTTTTAAAGTTGCAGCTGAACTAAACAAAATTCTGTGAGATTCAGTTACATCTTATGCTAAATAGATCATGTCAGATCTAGGCATGGACTTAGCAAAATTATTTGAAATTCAGTCCGGTCTTATAGATCCTGTTAAATCTAGGCATGGGCAAAGCAATTGCTACACGCAGTGAGATCTGCTAGCGATTAACATAACTCCAGAAAACAAGATGGTGTGTCACCACTATTCAGTACCAGGTTCGACAAAATCTTTGATGCAAGAAGGATGTCTTTATATATTCATTTGTTAGGAATCTTGAGTAACAATGAGTGCATGTATACCTGGACAGATCGAAGTAAGTATCTAAAAATTTCTAGTAGCACAAGGAACACCAGACATCGACACCAATAGATTTTAAGTTTACATTGGCATAAACTTATATAAGAACATACAGTATTAAGAGCAAAATGTATGTTTATTCATGAGGAAAAATTTGAACATCCAAGTTTAATTCATGAATCATGATAATGCAGAAACTGATTGATTACTGCTGAAAATTGGCTCAAACCTGGTGAAGACGGCGACGAGCTCATTGGGGTGCGCAGAGAGGGAGTCGCCGATGCGGTCCCTCACGCTGTGGAGGCGGCTCAGCACACGGTCTCCGGCGGCTTCCCCCATTGCTCAACCCTGCACAGCAAGATAAATCCAGTAAAAATCAAGTTGGAAATCCAAGCGTCTGACATTCTATCGGGAAACACCCTCTGGATAAGATTTAAGGAACGTGCAAAGAACAGATGAACAAGCACTGAACAGAAATTCAAAGAAAAACTAAAAAAATAATCGACGCCTCCAACTAGAGGATTGAGGGGCATACGAAATCAAGGCAGAAGAAGGATTCAGAGGATGATGAAGTGGTGAAGAGGAAGGGTGCGCATTTATACAGATCTGAGGGGAGAAACCAACAAGAAATCCGAGTGGCCTCCACCCCATGCAACAAATTCTTAGCATCTTGCTCCCGCCAACAGCCATGGCTTGCATGAGCTTCTGTAGCCGTCCGTTGGAACCGAAGCTTGCTGGCAAGGAGAAAGAGTGACGCAAGGGAGCACCTTCTGAACATGGGATCAGCGTGGTGTTTGGAGGTTTCTTTCTTGCAGGCCATGACAATTGACAAGGTAATCAATGGTAATCGTAGTAAGTAGAAATAAATAAGAGAGAAATAATCCGAAGCTAATCATGTGGCTACTACTCCCGGAGTAGCACAAGAAAGAAGAGGGTGTCCCTGGAGTTCCGAGACAAACACAAGCACAGGAGAAGAAACGGATGGGGCCAAAAATAAGCCCTCCTCAGAGGGAAGCAAGAGGAACCATCAATATAATAAGTACTTCAGAAACCCGGAAAAGTGTTTTTACTTCCGAGCACCAGAGATGCTGCAGTTCAAAAAATATATTTATGAGTTTCAAAAAAGTTTGACAAATATGTTGGATATAGCCTCATTGGCGATCAGTGAAGCTCAAATACGTTGTAGTTGATATGTTGATATGTTGCATGTTTGTAAAATGTCTTGGTATTTGGGCTTCACTTCAAATAATTTATAATTCATATTCAAGATGAAGCCTTCACTGATGGCTATTTGGGCTTGCCGATTAATCTTGGTAGATCAAAAACCAAGGCTTTTGGTTATCCGAAGAAAATAATTTGGAAGAAAATTCAGGGCTGGAAGGAGAAATTTTTATCTAGAGCTGGAAAAGCTGTTGCACAGTCTATCCCTCTTTATGCCATGTCTTGCTTTGATATTACAAAATCCTTTTACGATGATATTAGCTCTATGGTCTATAAGTATTCGTGGAATAATGAGGAGGAAGATCGCCATCATTGGCTTGGCTGGCAATGTCTCTCCAAGCCGAAAGCTGAGGGTGGGCTTGGTTTTAGGGATCTCCTGTTAGAGTACGTGATGGGCCTATGCCCATTAGTCTTAGGGTTTGCTTAGGGGTCAAGTAAGCCTTACTTGGGAGTCAAGTAAATCTCTCTATAGAGGGAGATGTATCAATCTAATCAAGCAAGAATTTAGAAGGAAAACCTTCCGTCTTGCCCGGCCGTGGGAGAGGATCCCCGCGGCCGGCTCTCTCTCGCACCCTCGCAGATCTCTCCCTTCCGCTCAAACCCTAGCAACCAAAACATCTGGTATCAGATTTCTCAGGCTCCATCATGTTCACCCCGTCGCCGCCGCTTCCTGTCGCCCTCACCCCGGAGGAGATCGTCGGAGGAATCCGCGATCTCAACACCGCCGTCCAAGAGATCTGCCTCTTCCTGGCCGGTCCCTACGGACCGCCGCCGGCCACGCCATCAGTCGCTGCCTACGGGTCGGCGCGGCTGCTATGGCAGCCGCCGCACCAGGCGGCCTCCGCCGCGATCGCAGGGCCGCGGCAGCCGATGCTGCTGCTGGATCGACACATCTCCACCGTGCCGTAGCCCCAGTGGATCAACAAGCTCTTCGGCTCCGCGATCACGACGCCGGTCATCACGTTCCAGCATGGGATGCCTTACGACGGGACTGCGACGACCTCGTTTCCAGCAGCGCCACCGCCGTCCCAGGACAATCCCATCCAACAAATCAAGTCCCAGCCGTCGCCATCACCGCTTCTGGCTTGGACTGCTACCCACCACGTGTCGGCGGCGGTGAGGCTATAGGCTGCTGCACGCGGCCTCCTAGCACGTCGGCATGTGCGGGAGATGCGTGATTTGCAGCTGCAACTACTCCAAGTTGCGCTTCGCGGCGCACCAGACCTCGTTCTCGTCCGCTGTGCGGGGGATCTTGGGCATGCGATTTTCCCCACGGGCGGCGGGCACGCTGTTTTTTCCGCGGGCAACAACCTCCAAGTCTGCGACATCGACAGTCATCCGGCGGGGAGAAGACATGGTGTCACTGACAGGAGCGCACCGCGTAGCACTACGACATTTCGCTGCCGGTCGCCGCGAGGGCTCCCTTGGTCCCGATGGTGTCCTTGGGATCCAGGGGCTGCAAACGTACAAGTTCGGCGCGCGGAGGATCCTCGCCTCATCGTTCGGAGTCAAAAATAAAGAGTCGAAGTCTTTTTTCGGGTTAGCTTATTCAGGTCAATACACTAGGTCGAGATGTAAAAGGCTTAGGTCAATACAAGAGTCGGAGTCTCATTCGGTTGCAGCTCGAGGACGAGCTGCATCTCCATGTGGGGTGTAGTGTTAGAGTACGTGATGAGACTAGGCCCATTAGTCTTAGGGTTTGCTTAGGGGTCAAGTTAGCATTGCTTGGGAGTCAAGTAAATCCCTCTATATATGGAGGGGAGATGTATCAATCTAATCAAGCAATAATTAAGAAGGAAAACCTTCCCTCTTGCCCGACCGTGGGAGAGGATCCCCGCGACCGGCTCTCTCTCGCACCCTCGCAGATCTCTCCCTTCCGCTCAAACCCTAACAACAGTGGAGAATCCACACTGTCGCCTTAGGATGGGACATGCCTTTATTGGGCCGGGTCTTTTAATTTTTATCTCTCTTTTCTATATATTTATATGGATTGGGACAAATCTTAGGGTGGGCCTCGCCCCACCCTTCCACCCTGTTGGATACGCCACTGCCTAACAACCATAACATCTCCATATTTTCAATCTTGCTATGCTGGCCGACACGGTTGGAGATTGTTGCAAGATCCTGACTCTCTTTGTGGCAAGGTTCTAAGGGCAAAGTACTTCCCCAATGGCAACATCTTGGAGGCGGTGGCCGTGCCGAGCATTTCATACACTTGGTGCAGCATTCTTAAGGGTGTTTCTCTCCTTAAGGAGGGCCTCATCTGGCATGTTGGGGATGGTACAAATATCAAGATTTGGGAAGATCCTTGGCTACCGGTTGGCGACACTCATAGACCCATGTCTGTCCAAGGAAATTGCCCTGCCATTTTGGTGGCTGATTTGATGAACCCTTTGACTGGTGGCTGGGATTCTGTTCTTATAGGGAATCATTTTCAGTCTGAAGATGCAAAGGCCATTCTCTCTATTAGCATCTATGAAGGAATGAGGATAATTTTGATTGGCATTTCGACCCAAGGGGGCTTTTTCTCCGCCTACGAAGTGGGGGTGATGCTGAGAGATAGGAGGTCGGGTTTGGAAACTTCCAGCTCAAACTCTTTCTCAGTCTCTTCTTCTTTTGACTGGAATCTCATTTGGCAATTCAAAGTCACTTCTAAGATGAAGATGTTTGTTTGGAGGCTGGCTCATAACAGTCTTGTGAATCGCATGAAAACTCATAAACTTGGGGTTGAGCTGGATACTAGATGTCCAATATGCAACATGTTTAATGAAGATGGCGGGCACGTCTTCCTCAAATGCAAAAAGGCAGAGAATGTTGGAGTAGGCTGGGTCTGGCCGAGCTACGTGAGTCTCTGTCTCTTTGTGATTCGGCAAAGAACCTTTTATTGAAGCTCTGGAATTCTCCGGTTGGGATCCAAACCAAAGTTGTCACCCTTATGTGGTAGTGGTGGAATTTTAGGAACAAAGCCAATACTGGCAAGGGCTGCTCCAACCCTCAAGAAGTGTGCAATCGTGTGGAGAGGCTGCTGGTGGATTTTTCTTGCTTCCGCAAGCCTGTTAAGCCTACAAAACCTCCGGACTTTCATTAGTGGACAAAGCCTCCTGACAACTATGTGAAGATCAACTTCGATGGTGCCTTTGATACGAAGTCGGGGTTGGGAGACTGCGTTATGTTATCCGGGATCGGGCTGGCAAATTTATTGCTGCTGGAGCGGGTAACTCTATGAACATGAGGGATGCCCTGCATTCTGAAAATGTGGCTTGTCTGGCTGTGATTGGAGCGAACCGAGTCATTTTTTAGTCCGACGCTTCCAACCTGGTGCTAGCGCTTACTAGCAGTGACTACGACCGGTCTGAAATTGGTGTGCTGGTGAAAGAAGCTAGAAGCCTCTGTATTCTGAACTTCATTTATTTTCAGTTTTCTTTCAGTTGGCGTGCTTGTAACAATGTCGCCCATGAGCTTGCAAAGCTGGGCACAATCTGTGAGTCCTCGGACTTGTACTGGGATGCCGATGCTCCCATCTGTATTGCTACTCTTTTAGCCATCAATAATGTTGTGCATGGTTAATTGAAAAAAGGCCTTAAAATCAAAAAACAAATCTTGTATTCTGAGCTATACAAAAAGGAAAAACAAATCAATTTAGATATTTTAAATAAAAATACTCAGATCCACTTTTTTGTCCTATGTATTTAAATATAAATTATTTGAAGTTTATTTTAACATGTATGTAGAGTACACCAATTGCTACATTCGAAAAAAAATCAGAATATTCTGAAATTTATAAATATGTTTTCTATTTTGTAAGGACTAGGATCATTGTTGCTCGGGAACATAGGATCTCATAAACCCCTACTATAGATCTTTTTTTTAGAAAAAGGGAACTCCTGGACTCTGCATCGACTGATGATCTATAGATCTAGAAGAACGCTATCCACTTGATGACTTGGAACTGAAACCTTAAACCTAGAGAACGATTGGAACTTGCTAGACCCCGTAGATCCTGAAACAACCACTAGATCTCTGCGAGTGGATGTTGACACTGATCTTGCCTTAGAGAATCCACACCATCTCTCACCTAGTGCAAGAAAAATCGGAGACCAGAGTAGCTTTATACTAACACAAATACATAATTGACATCAAAGGCAGCACTGAGCATCTCACGCTAAAGTCTCTCTGATCCGGATTTGAGCAACAATCCTTCTGTTTTTTTGTGAATGCAACAATCCTTCTTAATCTTACCTAACCTTTTTTTAGTCGCCCGTGAGTTCAAGAGAGCGAGCAGGGTTTTTTCAGTTCCTTCCTATACTTCCTACCGACACATATTCGATGCATCAACATTATATTAGTCCCTTTGCTTCACAATATAACATGTTTTAATAATTTTCTATATTTTACACAGATGTATCTAGACATGTTCAATCACTTTAGTATATATCCAGACAAAATGTGTTACACCTAAAACATCTTATATTATGAAACGGATAGAGTAAATTACATTGCCAGAAGAGTTTTAGTAAGAAAGTTGTACCAGTACCGAAGCTAAACAGAACATAGTTCAAGAATCAAGCAAACAACGATAACAAAGCATCATTGCAGTGCACGTCTAGAAACAAAGAACTCCATTGACAGTACAGGAGAACAACTCATTTACCTTCCACTTCTTCACAAGAACCCACCAAAACAAAACACAACGCGAGGTGAAACCGGTTGAACGCAAAATAGAAACAACGGACGGGGTGAACATGAACGGATTGGTGTGAGGAAAAGCGGGTGCACCCAGACCCCTATTTATATAAGGATTGGCGGGAGCCACACACCATCTTCCTCCCCTTGCCATATAATGTGTCCATTTGCTTTGCACTCATGTGATTGATATCTTTCCACCGATACGCCCGTACTACCCGAATACCTTAGAAAGGTTTTGACGAGGGTTGTCCCCATCAATAATCATGGTTACTAGATTAGGGTAAGAGTTATGAGGTAGAGAACGCGTAGTGTTGCTAGATACGTCGGCTGACAAGCAGGAATTACCCAGGTTCGGGACCCTCGAGTGAGGTAAAACCCTTACTCCTGCTTGTTTGTTATTGATTGTGTATATGCGACGAGTATAGAGGTCTAGAAGGATGTCGATCTTACTAGGGTTTGGTGATTCTGGTTGGGCGTGTCCTTGATCGGTCGCCCTTCTGTCCTTTATATAGTGGTACAGGTCTCGGGTCGTAACCGACTAGGACTACATTTATGGAAAGTACTACCGACTATGCTATCTATGCTAGAAGTCTTCGACTTGGGTTTCGCTTGTTGGGCTTCTTCAGCCTATTGACAATTGGGTTTTAGTCATTACATGCACCAGGTACCCACACGAAGGGGTACCCGTTTGGTATAACATCGTCATTAGCCCCCGAGTGCTTGGTTAATTCGGAGAATCAGTCATGGACTCACTACATCGTGCATGTCTCATGTTTTATGCTTTTGATATGATTTTTTTGCTTTTCTGACTATGAATTATGCCGAAGGATTTCAACTGAGTAGGCCTGGAATTATTCGATGAGTCGAAACCAGTTAACTGCACTTGGGCAAAACCTTACTAGCTTTCAATCAGGCTTCGAGTCCTTAGGCTCGAGCCTGGAACATACTGGACAGACTCATCTCAGGCCAGTTGATGAGCTTACTGATATTTTTCTACAGTTTCAATTTGCTATCCAGCGCGTCTGCCAGGATTTTCATCGTATCCGGTGATACGGAAATGTCTGGGATTAAAACACTGCTGGAGTGATCCTCGGCCCACTCGACTGATCGATGGGTCTTACCTTTGTATTTTTCGTATACAACATTCGAGTTATTTTATCGACTGATTTTCACTCGGGAATTCTTATGCTTTGAATGTTTTTGATTCTATCGGGTGCACGACAGTGCTCCCGATGGGAGTAGCCCCCGAGATTGTGCTATTGCTTGTAGTAGAGGATAGTCTTAATTTTTGTGTTTCGTCAGTCAAATACTTTTTGCCTGCTCCCGATGGGAGTTTCCTGTCGTGGTATCGGCATAATTGATAGGAGACGGGGGTCCTCTAGCCTACGTATGGATTGTGGGGAAGAAGGTTGGTGTCGTCGAGGACGGGATTGAACACGGCGAGTTTACCCAGCTTCGGATCCCACAGCGGTGGCGAGATCCTACGTGCTGCTATAATTCACTATGAGGCAGTAGCCGTGAACAAGTTACAATGTGTATGATGCCTATTGAAGCGTCTACCCTAAAGGCTCCCTGGTGGCCGGCTTATATAGGCGGCCAGACCCCAGGGTACAAGGTAAGTACTTGTCCGGCAAGTAAACAGAGTCCTAGACCTAGCCGGCTTAGTTGCCGCCTTCCGTCCCGGGCTTGGTGGCTTGATGGGCTTCGGCCTTCCGCCTTCCTTGGACCGTCCGCCTACTTCCTTGTACGTCAGCTATCTGGGTCGCCCGGCAGGCTTCGGGCTTACCACCCTTGGGCCACCCTGAACTAGCCGGATTGATCCATGTTGGTTATACCCCTAGTTGATATATCCCCAACATTAGTGTAACGCCCCGGGATTATCCCAATTTTAGTTTTGTTTCTTTTTCTTTTGCATCATCATATCATCATGCCATCATGTAATTGTCAATTCATTTGTTTAATTGCATTTAAATTTATTTCAACTCCATTTAAATTCTTTTCCACTTTTAAATCTAAATGCAAATCAATATTTAAATGTGATATTTAAATTCTTTTCAAATATTCAAATTTATATATTAATTGTGTACTTTTGAAACTATAAATATTGTTCAAAAGTCTATACATCTTTTCTTTTCTATTTTGTTTTAAAATACAAGAACATAAAAGAATGTTTAAAAGAAATAAAAAAATTGCAGAGGAGAAAGAAAAATACTACCTGGGCCGAAGTCCAACTCCTTGGCCCACCTCTAGCCCACTTCTCCTCTTCTTCTCCGTACGACAGAACAGAGGAGACGAGTGTGACGCCATGGTGCCCCAGTCCAACCACTCCTCCTCCCCTCTTTTAAGCCCCCCCCCCCCCGAGCCCCCGGGAAACCCTAGCCGCCCCACCTTTCTCCCTCCTCGCGCCGCCGCCACTTCCCCTTCTCTTTTCCCGTTTCTTCTCCATGTTCTCTCTCTCCCCTGAAGAACCACCATGGCCGGAGCTTGAAGCACACCGAGCTGCCGCCATGGTCGCCCCCTTGTCCTCGTGAGTGCGGGAACGGAACCGCGGCACCTTCCTCTGCATCCCCGCTGAAGAGCCGGTGTGGGAACATCGGGAACGTCACCGACGCGAGTCTTCTTCTCCCTCCGACCGAGTCCACCACCGAGCTCCTCCATCTACTTCCTCTTCGCCTCCCCGACCCCGAACGACCGCCCCGACCTTCCCCAAGGTGAGCCGCACCTCCGGGACCCCTGTCCCGCCTTCCCCCCTTGCTCTGGGTGCCCGCCTTCGTGCGGAACCGCCGTGGATCGCCGTTCCGCGCTGCAGTTCGTCACCGTCCTGGAGTCTCTCAAAGACTGAATTTTTTCGTCCATGTTCAGTTAAGGTCGATGCGACCATTCAATTACCATGCGCTTCAGTTTATGTCACCCATCGATCTATAGCCCAGTGGCTTGGCGCCCTCTCCCTCAGCGTGCAGATCGCGAGATCAAACCCACCGAAGCGCTTTCTTTTTCTTATTTTTTCCCCAGCTCCGGCGCCTGTAGTGGTTGCTGTCCCCAAATTCAGTTTACACCGGAGACAGAGATCTTATACCGTCAGGCTCCTATACAATCACTAACCAAGATGCACTCTAGTGGCTGCACACCTGCTCCGAACATCACAGGTCCTAAGTTCAAATCCCACCCGTCGCTTTCCTGTGCTTTTCTTTTTCTTTTTAAAGAAAATATGAAACTTGTATATTTCATATCTATTGTTTTATAACTCCAAATATTACAAACTTTATATCTATTTTATCAGAAAAATGCAATGAACAACATTATGTCATTCTTATGCCATTTTGATTCTTTTATTTTAAATGCTTAGTGTAGTTTAATATTTGCACCTAAATAATTAAATATGGAATGTGTTGGGCTTTATTTAATTAATGCCCTATTCCATTTAATTTAATTAGATCACCCATGCTATGTGTTGCCATGTTAACCAACATTAAATATTGCTGGTAAATAAATAACTTGCACCTAAATATTAATTGCCGGGTTGCTCTCCCGCTTAATTTGGATTACCTGCATTGTATTGCATCTTGCCATGTCATGCATCATTCTCACATGATCATGCTGGATCTTTGCCGTAGTTATAAAATACATCTTTTACGCTTTCCAGTGTTTGTTGCTTCTTCGCGGATACGACGTTGAGATGTGTGAGCAACGACAAGATCTGCTTCCATGCGGGATTCCAGGCAAGCAAAGTTTGCTTGTTTACCTATACATTGTCTTTCATTCTTGCCGTTGATCTCTGCTACCCTAGTATTCGATTCTTATCGCGATCCCATCACATGTTTATCCTGCAGCCCCTACAGCTTTATCCCCACATCTTATCACCTGTTGTTTGTTTATATGTTGGCCTTGCGAGTCGTAGCGCATGCTTAGAGTTGACTGTGCGAGTCGCCTGTTGGTCTTATGTTTCATCTGCTTAGTAGGATAGATTATTCTACCTTAATAAAATGTTGTCTTATATTGGGGTATTATAATTAAATGATAAGGCACCAGGCGGAAGGCCTTGCGAGGTGCTTTGTTCTGCTCAGTGTCGACCTAGGAACTGAGATTTTGTTCTCGGATCCAATTTTGAGCGCACTAACCACTTGTGGGAGGCCCTATGGAGCCCCACTCGACTTTGAACGGATCTTCAGCTTGTCCATGTGCCGCGACTAGTTCAGGTTTTCCATTTGCTCATATCCATGTGCATGATGATGATGATTGATGAGAGGTTACTTGATACGGGGGGGGGGGGGGGTGGTCATATAGGTGTGGTGCGCGCGAAGCGGACAGTTCCTACTGTGGTTTGAGCCGCATGGCGCGTGGACACAAACTAATGAGTCCGCAATTGAGATTCGGCCGGACTCTTGACGCGGGTAACAACTCATGTGGGTGGCACTTGGACTTGCTGTCGTGAAGGAATAAGTCGTGTTGAGAAGCCCTGATGCTTGCTTGGGTTGATCATGCGAGTATGGGTACAGTAGTGCACCCCTGCAGGGTATAATCTTATCGATGAGCCGTGTCCACGGTTATGGACGACTTTGGTGATGATGCTGGCTAACAAGATCTAGACAACTTGCACCTAATTAATGTTAATTAATTTGACTAGTAATATAGAATTACTTTCACAATAAGTTATAATTAAAACTGTTTAACGTGTGAGTTTCCCGAATTGCTTCCTCATATTTTGGTTGAGGGGGTTAATTCGAGAATGGGTTATGTTTGATGTTAGTTGTAGATGTTTACCTTATGCGCTCTCTTATCCCTCTCTGATTAGACGGAAGTTGTAGCGTGTCTCTTTAGGTTGCTAGTGCTGCTGCCGCTAAGTCCACCTCCCCTATATTTTGGGAGATGGTGTAGAAAGTAGGCAAGTCGGTTTTGCTTGCCAGGGAGTGCCCTGACCCTCTTTTGGGTTATGCTTTATGTGCAGTTATCAGGTTTGAAGTCTGACGACGTTAGCTTTGGAATCCCTCCGGCTTGGCTGGGCAGGGATATGGCGCCATCGCTTATCTTCAGGACTCTTAGTCCAATTTGCATCTTATCCGTAGTCGGATACTATTCTGCTTCCGCTGTCATTTGAATCTTTGTATTGTATCATTTGTATCTTCACTCGTTCGAGTCGTTGTTGTAATATTATCTTTGTTGTATTTGTGGATGTATCGGAACTGTTGTAATGTTATCACAATTCCACCCACATAATGCACATGTTTCGGCGTGCACATTATGTCTGGTGGGCGACCTAAAATCATTATTATGCGGATTTCGGCGGGATCGCTTAAATCTACATAGTACCGATTTTAGGGCGTCACAATTAGCCCCCAGAAAGGTTGAAGTTCTCCAGACGCTGGCTTCTTCTTGATTCTTCATCTACCAAAGTTGGCGGCTGCAGGACTTGAACCATTCTGAAAATCAACGAGGCCTGCGTGTCTTGATATTGACATGCGGCCGCCTTTATCCATCATGGGAAAAGACGGCTACTCGGCAATCTTGCCGAACATTCTTCTTGACGGTTTCCACCTAGCCAGCTAACGACAGTTTGAAAACAGTCTAGGCGGGAATCTCGCCATGATCACAAGGAAAAGAGGAGGCGTGGAGATCGTGCAATCGTGTGCTGCAACGGATGCTGGACACGTGTCCGACTAAAAACGCCGTTGCACAGGGAGCAACGCCTGGCCCTATAAATAGGTAGCCAAACGGTCCATTTTCACCACCCTGCCTTTGCTCTCTGTGCCCTCTTGCCCTTTCCACTTCTCCGCTTCCTGCTTCCGAGCGAGCTCCGGCGAACTCTTCTCCTCCGGCGACCTCTCCGCGCGGCGATGTCCACCGGTCAGACTCTTTCCACGGCGTCAAGCGGTCCGGCGACCGAGACCGCGCCCGCGACGACGATGGGTGGCGTGATAACTCGTCCCGCGACGGCGGCGACGGGCAATGTCGCCACCGTCGCCCCCCGGACTTCCACCCCGCGTGCGCCATCGGCGGGTCCTTCGGCTCCTCCACCGACCACCGCGGCGATGACGACGGCGGGCGCCCCCGTAGACGAGGAAGAGGAAGCAGCGGACCTCGGGTCTCTCTACTGGCTACCTTCCATAGTCGACGAAGACGCCCTCCAAGATTTGGAGGCCGTCGGCTACCTCCCCACTCGGAAAGATTGCCGGTGGAGGGCCGCCTACGGAGACGTCATCCCGGCCCCGAAAGCCGGAGAACGGGTAATCCTCACCTCCCATTTAGTTAGGGGGATGGCGCTTCCGCCTTCCGCCTTCTTTAGCGAGGTTCTAGATCACTATGGGCTCCAGCCCCACAATATAGCACCCAATAACATATTAGTCCTAGCCGGCTTCACAGCTCTGTTCGAAGGCTACCTAGGTATTAGGCCTAGTTTAGACTTCTTCAGATATTGCTTCCGTTGCCGGCGACAGACGGTGCCGGACGGCGGGCTGGCAACCTGCGGTAGCGTCACGTTCAACTGCCGCCAGGGCCGCCAATGGTATCCTAAGATACCATACCTTGAGTCCGTCAAGGGCTGGACCTCCACATTCTTCTACTGCCAAGATATGGCAGCTCCGGGCCGCCAAGTCAGCATCCCGGCATTCGTCAACGCGCCACCTATGCCTCGGCCATGCTGGGACGAGGCGGTGCCCAAGTTGACGTAGGAACTACGCCTTATTCAAAGGCGGATTGAATTCCTCACGCGGACGATGGCTCCCCCTCTGCTGGATGGGGTCGACACCGTCATCTGCTGGCTCGGCCGACAGATCCTCCCCCTGCGGTACAGCCCGCATAAAATGTGTCAGTATTCGCCTACTGACACGGCCTCTCTCCGCGTGAGCGAAGAGATGTTGCCGGTTGCCGACCTGGCGTTCCGGCTCCGCAGCCTTGTCAAGGCGGGGCTGGTGAAGGCGGTGGAGGGCGTGCCCATGCACACCCACGACAACCCTCCCCTCGAGGTAAATATCTTCTTCCTTGCCCCTTGTTTGACAGCTTCGCCGGCTAAAATTGAGCTCCATTAAGCTTGTCTTCTTTTTCAGATCTCCGCCTTGGGGGAGGATGACCTGGCTCCCGACTTCTACGAGTCGGAAGCCGGGAAAACAAAGAAGCGCAAGGCGTCCGGCGCCGCTTCCTCCACGGTGAATGCCGAGAGGAAGAAACGGATCGCATCGGCTACCGAGCCGGCTCTCGCCAACCTTGGCGAGAACGCGGGGATTAATATCCCCCGAAGGTACTCAATTTTGCCTTTGATAGACGACAAACCTTTTTAATACTGGCACCCAATTGACTGTGCTTGCTTTATATTGACAGGGAAAGGGTCGCAACTTCCCGGTTGACGACCAGGCTTCTTGGCAAGGGTAAGCGGTCACAAAGCAGCTCACCGGCTACCGTGCCGCCAACTCCTCAGCTCCAAGCCGGCAGCTTTATGGGCGATGCTCGTCGTCAGCCCCCGGCTCCGGCTTCAGGCGCTCCGCCAAGGGCCTCTTCCATCGACCGCGCGCCCAAAACTCCCCTACTGCTGGCTGAGGTTACGGCTGATGAAGCCGCACAATCGCGCGCCGCCAATGAAGGGTTGCTCGAGTCGACTGCCGGCGGGTCTCGGAGGGCAGCCCCGACTGCGGGAGGCGGCAAGGTCAGGGACCCTTGGTCCACCTTTAAGGAGGCCAAGGAGTCAACTTTGGCTTTCGCCAACTTCGCCTCGCAGGCCTTCGCCGACTTGGAGGGCGACCTATCTGTAAGTTCTTACCACTCCAGCATATACATAGTCTTTCCCCCGAGCACTTAGATGGCAAGTCAAAAATAAAAGAATTATTGACTGCCGGCTTAGTGGTTACTCGACAATATGTTTTGTGCCTTTGTTTGTCCTGCAGGGCCTTGTGTCCGCCAACGTCGAGCTCCTCTCCTCCCGAGTCGAGATAAACCAGCGGTGCCGCGACCTGAAGAAGGACTGCGAGGCCAAGGACCTGCGGATTGCCGAGTTGGAGGCGGCCCGCAAAAAAGATGAAGGTAGGGTTAATCCTCTTCGCCTTCAGCTATACTTTCGACTTATGTTGCCGTCAATCATTTAGTTAGCGAATCCATATTTGTAGAACTGCTAGACCACACCCAGGATATTCTGAAGGCGTCCACTGATATGCAAGCTCTTATGAATGAAGCTTCTGACTTGGCGGCCGCCAACTTGGAGTTGAAGGAGGCTCACCAGAAGGAGATGGAGGCCCAGCAACTCAAATTTGCGCAGGAATCTAGCCAGCTCACTGGTGAGCTGGAAAGCCTGTGCAACAAGTTGGCGGAGGCGGAGAAGACGGCTGCCGAGGAAATCTCCAAGCAGACTTCTCGCGCCCAAACCGCTGAGGCTGCGCTGGCAACTCATATGATTGAGCTGTCCGCTTTCCATAACTCGGCCCTTGGTAATTTCTTACTCCTTACTTGATTTTGCCGTTTTGCTGTAGCCTGAGCCAAACTAATGGCTTCATTTTTGATACAGTTCCCGCCGGTTTAGGCGATGACAAGGTTGTCAGCCCCCGCCTGGATCGCCTTGCGCGTCTAGGCGAGCTGATCACCGAGACTTTGGCAGCGTCCAAGCGGTTTGCCGCCAAGTTCTTCACTTCCTCCGGCAGCCAGGAACCGACCGAGTTCAGCGACGTGCCCGCTATCTTGGAGCAGGCGACCAAACTGCACAAGAGCTCGCTGAAGTCGGCGGCTCGGGGTGGTGCCAAGACCGCGCTTGGGTTATTCATGGCGCACTACCCCGAGGCGGAGATAGAAGCTGTCACCGAAGGCATGCCGTCAACGTACGAAGACGGCAGCGAGGTTGAGCCGGCCGCTGTTCTGGACAGCGTTGCCGGCTACGCCACGCGTGTTGCCGACATGGTCGATACTTCAATCTTCTATCGGCGCCATCCTGTGCCTGGCGGAGAGGGAGCTGAAGCTGCCGGCGCGGCCGAGGCGGAGGGGAGTGATAGTTCCGGGGCTGAAATTGTCAGTCCCCAAGCCTGATGTAGACGCTCCCCCGAGCCATATCTTTTCTGACCTTGCCTCCTATTAGCCTTACTTGTCGGCCCCTGAAACAATGCAACATTGGTTTGTAATATTTGTATATACTTTTGTTGCTGCTTTGTTAGGCGGAAACTAGCTGACAAGTTTTATTTTGTCTTTATTTAATGGCCCGCCTTAATTTTACCCTGACTTATATGCTTGACTTTTTGTATGTTGACGAAACCTCAGCCGGTAACTTTAGCTGAAACAACCAGGGCTAAACCATGCGGTTTAGAATCAGAGACCAAAGCCAACATGTCGGTGTCAAAGACATACTACTAGGCGAACCACATATAAGTAATCAGAGGTAAAGGAATTAGGCGGCGCAAAATTTTTTATTTTTGCTTTGGGTTGGCTCGAAAGCTGCAAGTATCTACCAGTTTGAACCTTTGCACGGAGCTAGAAAATAGGTAACTTAGATACATAGGGGAAATATGATTGCAAGAAAAGACAAAAGATGGCATGCTTCTCAACACAGATGAGGAACCATAGACTTTTATTTCATAATCATATTTAACTTATTACAATTATAAATTGCTAAGTGTAGAAAGGACGTAGCTGCTCAATATTCCAAGGCCGTCTTGTTTGCTCGAACGGATTGTCAATGCCTTTTTTGCGCTTGGTTCCCCTTTTTCCTGCCGCCTTCTTGCGCATTTTCTTTTCGTCTTCGTCGCGGATGTCGGCCAGGTAGTAGGAACCATTGAGCAGCGCCTTTGTGACTATAAACGGTCCTTCCCATGGCGGGGATAACTTGTGCAAGCCTTTTCTGTCTTGAATTAGGCGGAGAACCAGGTCACCTGTTCTGAAGCTTCGCTTCCGCACTCTCCGGCTATGATAGCGGCGAAGTTGTTGCTGGTACAAGGCGGAGCGATGGAGAGCGACGTCTCTTTCTTCGTCTAGCAGGTCTAGGCTATCCTGTCTTGCACCTTCTACGTCTTGCTCGACGTAGGCTTGAACTCTTGGGGAATCGTACTTCATGTCGGTAGGTAGCACTGCCTCAACGCCATATACTAAGAAGAAAGGAGTGTAGCCGGTAGACCTGTTTGGCGTTGTGCGCAAACTCCATAGTACCGACTGTAACTCATCTGCCCAAGCGCCGGCTGCCCTGTGTAATGGAGCTTCGAGACGAGGCTTAAGTCCTGATAAGACTAGGCCGTTTGTATGCTCTACTTGTCCATTGGATTGAGGGTGTGACACGGATGCCAAATCAAGCCGGATACCCAGATCGCTGCAGTATTCTTCTATGTCGCCTTGAGACAGGTTGCTGCCATTATCGGTGATAATGCTGTGTGGAACTCCAAACCGAGAGATAGTTCCCCAGAGAAAATTGGTGGCTGTTCGTGCGTCAAGTTTGCTGATCGGTTTAGCCTCGACCCATTTGGTGAACTTGTCGACAGCGACCAATAGGTGGGTGTATCCACCAGACGCCTTTTTGAAGGGACCCACCATGTCTAAGCCCCAGACCGCGAACGGCCAGGTGATTGGGATCGTCCTTAGTTCCTGTGCCGGCAAGTGAGGTTGACGAGCGTACAAGTGGCAGCCTTTGCATGTCTTTACGATGTTCTCGGCGTCTTCTTTTTCGGTGAGCCAGTAGAAACCTTGGCGGAAAGCTTTGGATACAATGGACCTGGCGGAAGGATGATGCCCGCAGGTGCCAATATGTATGTCCTTCAGAATTTCCCGGCCTTCCTCCGGCTGTATGCACCGCTGATAGATGCCGCATGTGCTTCGCTTATATAGCTCGCCTTTTATTATCGTGAATGCCTTGGCTCGCCTTATGATCTGCCTTTTTAGCACCTCATCGTCCTCCGGCAACTTTTTGTCGATTAGAAAATCGAGATATGGGACTGTCCAATCCGGCTGTGTCAAGTAGACAACGAGACTTGCCGCTTCTACCGGTTCTTCTGTGTCGGGGTCCATCAAATCGGCGCCTTTAATGGATGGCTTGTGGAAATGCTCCAGGAAAATATCTTTTGGTACCTTTTTGCGTTCCGATCCTAGTCTTGCAAGTGTGTCCGCCGCCTCGTTCTCAGCTCTTGGAACATGCCGGACTTCGTAGCCCGCGAAGTTTTTTGTGAATTCGTCAACTTTGGCTCTGTAAGCCGCCATTGTTGCGCTTTTCGCATCCCATGTTCCGCTTACTTGCTGCGCGACCAAATCTGAGTCGCCATAACAGAGGATTCTTTTGACGCCTAGGTCGTTTGCCACGTGTAACCCATGAAGCAAGGCTTCGTACTCGGCAACATTGTTGGTTGCTGTGAAGTGGATTTGTAACACGTAGCTAAGCTTGTCACCTTTAGGCGTGCGTAGAACGACTCCAGCCCCCGAGCCTTTGAGCATCTTTGATCCGTCAAAGTGCATGACCCAATATTCTGATTCGGGGAGTGTCGTTTCCTCCATGGCCTCTGTCCAGTCGGCGACAAAGTCTGCAAGCGCTTGAGACTTAATGGCGGTCCGTGGTTTATAGACTATATCAAAGGCGGCAAGTTCGATGCCCCACTTGGCAACTCGACCTGTTGCCTCCGCATTGTTGATTATGTCTCCCAACGGTGCCTTGCTTACTACTGTCACTGTGTGTTCCTGAAAGTAATGCCTAAGCTTTCTGGCGGCGAAGAATACACCATAAGCCAGCTTTTGGTAATGCGGATACCTCTGCTTGGAGGCGGAGAATACTTCACTGATGAAGTAGACCGGTCGCTGCTCACACGTCGCGGCTTCGTTCTCCTTTCTTTCCACAGCCAAGACAACGCTGACAACAACTCCTGTTGCCGTGATGTACAACAGCATTGGTTCCTGTGATCGAGGTGCTGCCAATATTGGAGCGGATGTGAGGGCCTCCTTAAGTTGCTGCAAGGCGGCATCTGCCTCTGCTGTCCACTCGAAGTTGTCGGATTTCTTCAATAGCCGGTAGAGAGGCATTGCCTTTTCCCCTAGGCGGCTTATGAAACGACTGACGGCTGCCGGCGATCCGGCTAGGCGCTGCACGTCCTTCAGACAAGTAGGTCTGGATATGTTTTGGATGGCCTTGATCTTCTCCGGGTTAACCTCGATCCCTCGTTCTGAGACGATAAACCCAAGCAATTTGCCGGCTGGAACGCCGAAAACGCACTTGGCGGGATTGAGTTTCATCTGATACCTCCGGAGATTCTGAAATGTTTCTTCCAAATCCTCTAGGAGATCTGCCTTCTTTTTTGACATTACCGCGATGTCGTCTACATAGACGTCAACATTGCGGCCGATCTGTTCGTGCAGGCAATTTTGCATACAGCGCTGGTATGTTACACCTGCATTCTTCAGGCCAAAAGGCATTGTAATGTAGCAGAAAGTCCCGTATGGAGTGGTGAAAGATGTTTTCAGCTGATCTGACTCTCTCATCTTGATTTGGTGGTATCCTGAGTAGGCGTCCAGAAAACAAAGCAGCTCGGAGCCTGCTGTGGAGTCTACGACTTGGTCAATTCTAGGCAGCGCAAAGGGATCCTTTGGGCAGCACTTGTTAACACCGGTATAGTCAATACACATCCTCAGCTCTTTATTCTTCTTTGGAACAAGTACAGGATTTGCCACCCAATCGGTGTGTACAACTTCTTTTATGAAATTGGCGGCCTTCCTGTAACATCCCAGAATGTTAATATAATTATTAATGCAAAAATGTGGGCCAACAAAAAACTTTTCTTATAAAAATGTGTGTATGTCTAATTCTTGAGTGTTGCTTGTTACATTGTTTGCAATATTGTTGAATTTAAGCATTAATTGAAAAATTGGAAGAAAAGAAAACACATAAAACAAACCCTAAAAGCAAAACACCATGTGACACATGTCACATTATTTTTCTAAATTAAGAAGCATAATTTATTTATACACCAAAACCAATGGGGAAATATTATAAACACTCCTAGTTAATTTTTACAAACTATTCCCTTTCAAAATTTCAGATTCAAAACTTTAAATTCAAATTAGAAATTCATGATTGAAATATTTCAAAATATTTCAAAGAGACTCTGTAACACTCACCAATAATATACTTAGCCTAGAACTTAAATTTGGACTCAAAAGAATAAAGAGAAATAGGGAAATTAAAATGACAAATGGTCACTGTTCTGGTTCAGGAAAATCATCAAACACTTGGTGTT
Source organism: Poa annua (assembly GCA_026929855.1). Taxonomy (NCBI): domain Eukaryota; kingdom Viridiplantae; phylum Streptophyta; class Magnoliopsida; order Poales; family Poaceae; genus Poa; species Poa annua. Next base: position 217,189,315 of record CM049427.1, on the reverse strand, counting down.
CATCCACCTGTTCTTCCCAATCCGAGCAACTCGTGGATCAATCCGAGGAATGTGAGGTTTATTTGTCGGTTAGAGGCCAGCCCTGCACTCCTCTCCTCTCTACGACCTCACTGCACGCCGGGGGAGGAAAAATGGTGGCCGGAGTCGCCGTATGGACGCCGGCGACAGGCACGGCCGTGCGCACGTCGCTCTGTCGCGCCGGGCGTCCGAGGTGGCAACGCCGCGCTCTCCCGTGCCTGGCCCCCCCCTTTCTTTCCTCGCCTCTCTGCTCCCTCGCGCACGCGCAGCACACCCCGGCACCCGCCCGTGCACGCCGCGGCCGCGCCAGGACGTGCACGCCGTGCGCCGCCCGAGCACGCCCACGGCAGGGCCATGCGCCCGAGCGCGCCCGAGGGCGCCACGCCACCCCCGCCTTGCCCATTTGGTCCCCCAGACGCCCCGCAACCCAGCCATGCCCCTCCACCGGCCTACGGCGGCCTAGCCCGGCCGCGAACGCCCCTGCACCGCGACCACCGTGCGCCGCCCGGCCGCTATAAAAGCCGCCCGTGCCCTGCACTTCTCCGCACCGCACCACCACCCCTTCCCCCTCTCACACCACCTCTCGAGCACCGCCAGGAGGGCGGAGCAGTTTCCGCGAAGCTCCGGCCGCCCGTGGTCTCCTCGAGCTCGCCGTGCCCGAGGTAGACGACGACCGCGGCCAGGCCACGGCATCCCTCCCCTTCCCTTCTCTCTGGCCTCAGCTCTTCCCCTTGCACCCCGCACTCACATGCGCTTCTTTTCCCTCTGTCCCGTGCTCAGGTGCGCCGGCAATCGCTCGCCGGAGTTGCAGCGGAGCCGCGGGAAAAAGGAGGAGGACGCCGCCGTCGCTCGGGGCCTCGCCAGCACGCGCCACTCGCCCCAGAAGCTTCCCCACCTCGCCGCCGTCGTCCTGCACCATCGTCGCGTCCTCCCGAGCCCCGTGGTGAGCAGTCCGTCCCCCTCGCCGTCGCCGGAGCCGCGGCGCCGCCCGATTGAGGTCGTCGCCGACGCGTTCGATCTCAGCCGTTAGATTAGAATCCTACGGTAGCTTACCGTTTCGTTTTAATTAATAAAACCCTGACATGCGGGTCCCACACGTCAGGTTTAAATGAACAGCGCGCGCGCTCGTTCTGTCTCTGACCAGTGGGTCCCCTCCGTCAGATTTTTCAACATTATCCACTCTGGATATTAAATTGAATTTAAATTCCATTTAAAAGTCAGTATAGAACTCAAATTTAGAAAATCCCTAACTTTAGATTTACAACTCCAAATTTAGCAAATCCAACTGTTCTGGAAAGCTTATGAAATTATCTATCCAACTAAACTAGTTTCACTCCATTTGGATATATAATAAAAATACAATATTAAAAATACAGTAGCATGTTTAATTTCTAAACTTGTTTGTTCTGATACTCTGATAATCCAAATTAGTTGAAACTAATTTTATTAGGTCACATTTAACCAGGGTTAGTCAATCCTAAAAGGATTTAATTTTTAGATGAATATAATTTAAATAATAGTCAAAACCTTATTAATTGTTTTCTGGATTCAAAACTATGTGTGGGGAGTTTGGTAACTCCAAATGACCCAAATCCAATTGTGTCATCTTCTACACATCATTAGCTTCCTGTAGAATTTTAGTTTGTATTTTTGTGACAAACAGAACTCAAGCTATGCAATTAAACATATGCAACAAGTTTCTGCCCTAATTAAAATATAATGGAATAATGTATAATTTAGTTAAATTAAAACTACATGATATGGTTTGGTATGTGGAATGATTAATTAGAACCCCTAAGAGTGTATTGCTGTGATGATTGATTGAATAGGCTAGTGATTGTTTGCATTTGATTGCTTGTGTATTAGAAGAGAACGTTGCCGGATATATCGAGGAGGAGGGATTTGCTGAACCTGAAGACCAAGACCAAGATCACTTTGCCGAGCAAGGCAAGCTACTCTCTGAGCTTGCACCTAACTTATGCATCTAGATTTACAAATCATTTTCAAAAGCAAAGGTTTACAAAAACCCTTTTTCAAAAGTATATAGAGATGATTTTGCCACCCTATATAGAAGTAGATACTAAAACTATAGGATGGAAAAACAATGTTGTTTATTCAAAACTCCTTTGAAAACTTGTGTGAATATATAGCACCAAGATGGTGTGTTGAAATAAGGAAAAGGAGAAAGATGGTTTTGGAAAAGCACATTGTGTCCTAGTACTCAGTCAAGCAACCGATACTCTGTGCGACCACATTTACCCACATATGGGAAAGGGCTTAGTCACATAGTTTGCTCGTATTAGTATGGGACACTGCATCAACAGAGATGACTCTGTTATGCATGAGGGAGTGGTTTGGTGACCTAACCCTGACCTGGGTCCTCGCTCAAAAATCTATGAGTAGATAAGGAGGAGGATAGAAGGATGTCCGTATACACCGCCAGATAAAACCTATGAGTCCTCACACCTAGGGTTTCCGACGGGAAACTAGACTAGGTGTGGATGGAATGGTTCATAGGGGCAGGTTCCTATACTAGCATGAGCAAAGGAAAGACTAGGGTCGGTGACTCAACTTCGCATACAGCTGGTATGGCGAGACGTGGCTGACACGATGAGTTATCGGATGAGTGTGGGAAAAGCGTGCTACCTCTGCAGAGGGTAATTAAACTATTCGAATAGCCGAGTCCTCGGATATGGACAGTTGAAGACCCTACTTAGACCATGTGCAAGTTTTTGGAAAAGAGTTGAGTTTAAAAAGAAAAAGGAAATGGAGAGTGTTCCATATACCTCTACCAACGGATCGGTATGAGGTAGTTGGAAAGATATTACCATAATGGTTTATGGTTGGAAAAGGAGGAGTTTTGGAATAACACTAATAAAATTGAGATATCTAGTAGTCATTTTCCTTATCTTCTCCAACAAAGATATAGAGATGTTTTAATGAATAAAAGTGAGAAACTAAAAATGGAACTAGAGCACTCATGTTGGAGTAGTTTGCGAGTACATTCAAATGTACTCATACTAGTTTGCTTCTGGATATTGTCGTAGCCAGACATGGAGGAGTACTACGCCCAGGAGGAGTATGGCGACATTTATGCCAACTAAGGATCTTCTCAAAGTCGACTGCCTGTCGGGTCTGCGTTAGTTGTTGGATGGCTACTATGTTTAAGTTCCGCTGTTTAGGTTGATTGTTTTGGTTTGGCCCTTGAAGGCACCTATGTAAGACTTGGTCTAGAGGACCATTTTATGTAAGACTTTAATCCGGTATTGTAATGGATGTAAACTTTGGTATTCAATTCGGATTATGTGCAACGACAGACTGATCACGGGATCGTTGTGTTAAGCATAATCGGGTATTTCGGACAGTTAGTCCGGGGTCCCCACAGAATTGGTATCAGAGCCATCTCGACTTTAGGAGCCTTAGATTAGCATGGTCGCTAGGTAGTGATTGCAAAAGTTGATTTCTTAAAGAAAAACAAAGTAAGACATTTGAAAATGTTTATCTCTTACCCTCCCATTTGTGCAAAATTCTCTCCTTACCAACTACTAAGTTTTCTCTCATACTCATAAAAACTTGCCACACTTCATTTTAATAAACTTAAAATTCTGCTCCCATATTTTCCCTTCCATTAAAAATTTGATATACTTGCCATCTCACTAACTTAAAATTTTGACTAAAAAAAAATTATAGATGGCGATCCATTTCACCGAGTTCGTTCAGCTGGAGAAGGACGGCAAGTTGATGTTCGAGAAGGATTTGTTCGAGTTGACCAAGCTGCTAGGTCGTCCCACTCCTGAGTTCAGGGGAGCCCAGGTGGACGCTCCCGGTAGCGGGAACCTGTCCTGGTTGATCGAGGGGTCTGTTCGCGGGAACATCAAGTCCCCCGGATCCAGGGCACTCTCTTTCACCCTCATGGACGTCCACTGGGACGATGGACTGTGTCGTTCCATGCAGAGGATGCTATCCCGGCTTTGTGAGGAGCACAAGGCGGAGCTGGTAAACTCCCGTTTCCAATTCTACGGGAGGCGCACCATCGATGGACACCCAATTCGGTCCCCTCTGCACCCGACATTCGGAGAGTATATCCTGGACATGGAGATTATGCTCTTTCGCACCCAGGAGGATCTGAGGTGCGCTAGGCTTCGGTCTCACTTTGAGCGTCTCTCGCTCAAGGAGAGTCGCGAGAGTGAGGCACAACTGAAGACTGAGAAGACCGCTCTTCTAAAGAAGAGAACCCAGATGAGGAAGACCATAGCGAAGCTCCGCAAGAAGGTTGCTGAGCAGGATGAGCTGATAGAGGATTTGGAGCTCCGTACTGACGAGATGGAGGAGGAGGGCGAGGATCTCCGCAAGGAGAACAACGCTTTCCTCAGTGACGATGATGACTTTCTGGAGGAGATGGACGATGATGATGAGGATGATGAGGATGAGGATGATGAGGAGGAGGATCCAGAGGAGCCACCCTACCAGTCCGATGCTGACATGGCAGAGCCTGAGGTTCCACCTTAGTAGGCTAGTTACTTGAGTTCTACAGCAGGATTAGGTCGACCCCCCCCCCCCCCTATCGCTAGTAGAGTCAAGTTGTGGTTCTTTTGGAACTTGCTATATGTACATTAGTTAGGGAGAATGTTGTAAGCTAGATTTGGGTGAACTCCTGATGTAATGGTTGTGATATGAAAGTGTGTGCTAGTCTTGTTGACATGTGTTAAAAGTTTTTTTTCTTATAGTCCTTAGTAAATCAACCTATACATAAAAACCCATCTTTCCTTGGTCGGAACCCCTTCTGCTTGCCCTTATTCCCGGTGTACTTCAGGATGGTGGAAACTCGTCGCACCAACATGGATGGAGGAGCACCACCACCCCCACCGGACCCAACCACCGCCCAACTTCTGGCGCTCATCATGGAGGAACGTCAAGCTGCCCGGACTGAGCGTCAAGCTCATATTGCTGCCCTGCAGCAGATAGCTGCCGCTCACAACAACAACAACAACAACCACCACAACAATGGCAATGGCAATGGCAATGGTGAAGGAAATCAGCGGTCCACTTTGAGCAACTTCCAGAGGACCAACCCACCCACCTTTTCCAAGGGACTTCACCCACTTGAGGCCGATGACTGGCTTCGCACCATTAACAACAACCTGATAGTTGCAGCCGTGGGAGAACCTGAGAAAGTGCTGTATGCGACCCACTATCTGGCAGGACCAGCACGGTCTTGGTGGGAAGCTACCAAGGCTCTACAGCAAGCTGGTTATGCTATCAGCTGGGATGATTTCCAGGAGAAGTTCCGCAAGAAGCACATTCCCCGCGGACTCATTGAGCGGAAGAAGGATGAATTCCGCAGGTTGCGGCAGGGAAGTAAGGATGTGGTCGGATACCTCGATGAGTTCACTGACTTGTCTCGGTATGCTCCTGATGATGTCGACACCGAGGGAAGAAAGATGGAGCGTTTCATGAACGGACTTCATGATGAACTGCAATGCGCCTTGGTTATCCATGACTTTGCTGATTTGGAATCACTTGTGGACAAGGCCATACAGTTGGAGACCAAGCGCAAATCCATGTTTGAGGGTCGTAAGAGGAGGATGGTTGCCCAGGAAAGTTCGAGCAGTCAGAAACCTCGCACCCACCCACCAAACTCCAAGCCAGCATATAGACCACCACCAACTTCGCACCCCAGTTACCCTAAGCCCCCATACACCCCAAACAAGTTCAGCCGTCCCAATGACAACACCCGTCCTGGAGGGAACACTAGCAACCCCAACCTCAATGCCAATGTGGTCTGTTTCAATTGTGGCACCAAGGGTCACTACTCCAAGGCATGCCCCAATCCTAAGAAGAATGGTCCACGCCCCAATGCACCGGCGCCAAACAATGGCCAAGGCCACAATGGAAATGGCAAGAACCCCGCACCTCGCGGAAATGTGGTTGTTGCCAAGGGACGCCTGCACCACATCAATGCTGAAGAGGCCATGGAGGCACCAGATGTTGTGATGGGTACGTTCCTTGTCAACTCAGTACCTGCAACTGTTCTGTTTGATTCTGGTGCTACTCATTCTTTTGTTACCCAAGAATTTGTTGCTAAGGGAGGTTTAGTCGGGAGCCTCTTACCCAAACCCATGGTAATCCAAATCCCAGAATCCACCATAGATACCAAGTCATTTTGCCCGGACGTTTCCCTTGAGGTCAAAGGGGAAAAGTTCCTAGTCGACTTAATCATCCTAGGAACCCAAGGAATAGATGTCATACTGGGTATGAATTGGTTAGCCAAGTACCATGGTAGAATTGACTGTGCCAGAAGAGCTGTAGCCCTCACCACCGACAAAGGAGTAGAAGTGGAGTATGTGTCAGAAACCAGTCGACCCCAACCAGGATGCCATGAGAGCATAGCTCGGCCAGCCCTAGAGGAGATTCGTGTTGTTCACCTGTTCAAAGATGTCTTTCCTGAAGAATTGCCTGGTATGCCACCTGATCGGGATATTGAGTTTATCATTGAACTTATCCCCGGGACAGCCCCCATATCCCAAAGGCCTTATCGAATGAATCCAGAAGAACTGGTTGAGTTGAAGAAGCAGTTAGCAGATATGCTCAGCAAAGGGCTTATTCGCCCAAGTGCTTCACCCTGGGGATCACCCATTATCTTTGTGGATAAGAGAGATGGTACCACACGCCTGTGTGTGGATTATCGCAGGATAAATGATGTGACCATCAAGAACAAGTACCCTCTCCCAAAGATCGAGGATCTGTTCGATCAAATGAACGGAGCCCGAGTCTTTTCCAAGATCGATCTTCGGTCAGGGTATCATCAGTTAAGAATCCGGGAGTCAGACATTCCCAAGACTGCCTTCACAACCCGTTACGGTTTATTTGAGTACACCGTAATGTCCTTTGGCCTGACCAATGCCCCAGCCTATTTTATGAATCTCATGAACAAGATCTTCATGGAGTATCTTGACAAGTTCGTTGTAGTTTTCCTTGATGACATCCTTATTTACTCCAAAACTGAAGAAGAGCATGCTGAACACCTGCGTCTAGTTTTAGCAACCCTCCGAGAGCATCAGTTGTATGCCAAGTTCAGCAAGTGTGAGTTCTGGCTCAGTGAGGTCTCATTTCTCGGACATGTTGTGTCTGCGGGAGGAATTTCTGTTGACCCGGAGAAGATCCAAGCCATTGTGGACTGGAAAGCCCCAACTAGTGTGACTGAAATCCGAAGCTTTCTCGGACTAGCGGGGTACTACCGCAAGTTCGTTGAGGGATTCTCCAGTATAGCCAAACCCCTTACCCAACTGCTGAAAAAGGACAAGAAATTTGAATGGACTCAGAAATGTGAAGAGAGTTTCCAGGAATTAAAGAAGAGATTGACCTCAACCCCTGTCCTAATTATGCCAGACGTCACCAAGAGTTTCGACGTGTATTGCGATGCATCACGTCTAGGATTGGGATGTGTTCTGATGCAAGAAGGCAAGGTGGTGTCGTATCTGTCTCGGCAGTTGCGACCACATGAAGAGAACTACCCAACCCATGACCTGGAGTTAGCTGCTGTCGTTCTTGCTTTGAAGACGTGGCGCTCCTATCTGGCGGGACATCGCTGTGAGATTTATACGGATCATAAGAGCTTGAAGTATATCTTCACACAGAGGGAGTTAAATTTGCGACAGAGAAGGTGGATGGAATTAATCAAGGATTATGATATCGGCATCAATTATCACCCTGGAAAGGCTAATGTAGTTGCCGATGCCCTTAGTCGCAAACCCTGCACCCTGAATGCCATGATCCAAGCAGAGCAGCCAGCCCTGTTTAAGGAGTTCAGAGATTTTGGACTAGAGCTTGTTAGTCACGGTTATCTCGCCCATTTAGAGTTAGCTCCAACTCTGATAGATCAGATCAAGGAGGCCCAGAGAGGTCATGAGAGCATAGAAGGAATCAAGAAGAAGATTTCTCTCGGTAAAGCGCCTGGTTTTACCAAGGATGCAGAAGGAGTGTTGAGATTCAATGATCGTATCTGTGTCCCCAATACCTCAAAGCTCAAGGAGTTAATCCTAAAGGAAGCCCACGAGACCCCTTACTCAATCCACCCCGGCGGAACCAAGATGTACCAAGACCTTCGTGAAAGATTTTGGTGGCATGGAATGAAGCGAGAAATTGGTGCTTTCGTAGCCAAGTGTGATATTTGTCAGCGAGTCAAGGCTGAACATCAGCGACCCGCTGGATTGCTTCAACCCCTAAAGATTCCCGAGTGGAAGTGGGATGAGATTGGAATGGATTTCATCACCGGACTTCCAAGGTCCAACCGAGGCCATGACTCAATATGGGTCGTCGTTGACAGGCTGACCAAAGTGGCCCATTTTATTCCCGTCCACACCACCTACAGGGGAAATCAGTTAGCAGACCTGTATATTTCCAGAATAGTAAGCCTGCATGGTGTGCCTAAGAGGATTGTATCAGATAGAGGCACACAATTCACCTCAAGATTCTGGAAAGCCCTGCATGAAGCCCTCGGAACCAAGTTGGCATTTAGCACAGCTTATCACCCCCAGACCGATGGCCAAACTGAACGAGTAAACCAGATATTAGAGGACATGCTTCGCGCATGTGTCCTAGCCTATGGATCCAAATGGGAAGATTGTCTTCCATTTGCAGAATTCTCATACAACAACAGTTACCAGTCTAGTCTGCAAATGGCCCCTTTTGAAGCCCTCTACGGCAAGAAGTGTCGTACACCCCTGAATTGGTCCGACACCGGAGAAGGCAAACTGTTTGGACCAGATACCCTCCGTGAGGCTGAAGAGCAAGTACAGCTTATCCGTGAGCGACTCAAGACCGCCCAATCCCGTCAGAAGAGTTACGCTGATCCCAAGCGTCGTGATGTCACCTTCAATATCGGAGATTATGTCTATCTCCGAGTGACACCCCTTAAAGGAATGCAACGTTTCCATATCAAAGGAAAGTTAGCGCCAAGATATATTGGACCCTTCAAGATCCTTGCCCGTCGAGGAGAAGTGTCTTATCAACTGGAGTTGCCCAAAGAGTTAGAAGATTACCATGATGTTTTTCACATTTCCTTGCTCCGGAAGTGTCTTGAAGTTCCTGACCAGCCGGATGTTTTCAAAAACATCGATCACCAGTCCGTCGACCTGAATCAAGATCTGACTTATCGTGAGACACCCCTCAAGATTCTCGACGAAGATGTTCGTCTCACCCGCAGGCGAGCAATCAAGTTCTACAAAGTCCAGTGGACTAACCACTCTGAAGATGAAGCAACTTGGGAATGCGAAGACTATCTTAGAAGCGAGTTTCCCAACCTCTTTAGTACCCAGACCTAGCAAATCTCGGGACGAGATTTATTTTAAGGGGGGAAGTCTGTAACATCCCAGAATGTTAATATAATTATTAATGCAAAAATGTGGGCCAACAAAAAACTTTTCTTATAAAAATGTGTGTATGTCTAATTCTTGAGTGTTGCTTGTTACATTGTTTGCAATATTGTTGAATTTAAGCATTAATTGAAAAATTGGAAGAAAAGAAAACACATAAAACAAACCCTAAAAGCAAAACACCATGTGACACATGTCACATTATTTTTCTAAATTAAGAAGCATAATTTATTTATACACCAAAACCAATGGGGAAATATTATAAACACTCCTAGTTAATTTTTACAAACTATTCCCTTTCAAAATTTCAGATTCAAAACTTTAAATTCAAATTAGAAATTCATGATTGAAATATTTCAAAATATTTCAAAGAGACTCTGTAACACTCACCAATAATATACTTAGCCTAGAACTTAAATTTGGACTCAAAAGAATAAAGAGAAATAGGGAAATTAAAATGACAAATGGTCACTGTTCTGGTTCAGGAAAATCATCAAACACTTGGTGTTCATCCACCTGTTCTTCCCAATCCGAGCAACTCGTGGATCAATCCGAGGAATGTGAGGTTTATTTGTCGGTTAGAGGCCAGCCCTGCACTCCTCTCCTCTCTGCGACCTCACTGCACGCCGGGGGAGGAAAAATGGTGGCCGGAGTCGCCGTATGGACGCCGGCGACAGGCACGGCCGTGCGCACGTCGCTCTGTCGCGCCGGGCGTCCGAGGTGGCAACGCCGCGCTCTCCCGTGCCTGGCCCCCCCCTTTCTTTCCTCGCCTCTCTGCTCCCTCGCGCACGCGCAGCACACCCCGGCACCCGCCCGTGCACGCCGCGGCCGCGCCAGGACGTGCACGCCGTGCGCCGCCCGAGCACGCCCACGGCAGGGCCATGCGCCCGAGCGCGCCCGAGGGCGCCACGCCACCCCCCGCCTTGCCCATTTGGTCCCCCAGACGCCCCGCAACCCAGCCATGCCCCTCCACCGGCCTACGACGGCCTAGCCCGGCCGCGAACGCCCCTGCACCGCGACCACCGTGCGCCGCCCGGCCGCTATAAAAGCCGCCCGTGCCCTGCACTTCTCCGCACCGCACCACCACCCCTTCCCCCTCTCACACCACCTCTCGAGCACCGCCAGGAGGGCGGAGCAGTTTCCGCGAAGCTCCGGCCGCCCGTGGTCTCCTCGAGCTCGCCGTGCCCGAGGTAGACGACGACCGCGGCCAGGCCACGGCATCCCTCCCCTTCCCTTCTCTCTGGCCTCAGCTCTTCCCCTTGCACCCCGCACTCACATGCGCTTCTTTTCCCTCTGTCCCGTGCTCAGGTGCGCCGGCAATCGCTCGCCGGAGTTGCAGCGGAGCCGCGGGAAAAAGGAGGAGGACGCCGCCGTCGCTCGGGGCCTCGCCAGCACGCGCCACTCGCCCCAGAAGCTTCCCCACCTCGCCGCCGTCGTCCTGCACCATCGTCGCGTCCTCCCGAGCCCCGTGGTGAGCAGTCCGTCCCCCTCGCCGTCGCCGGAGCCGCGGCGCCGCCCGATTGAGGTCGTCGCCGACGCGTTCGATCTCAGCCGTTAGATTAGAATCCTACGGTAGCTTACCGTTTCGTTTTAATTAATAAAACCCTGACATGCGGGTCCCACACGTCAGGTTTAAATGAACAGCGCGCGCGCTCGTTCTGTCTCTGACCAGTGGGTCCCCTCCGTCAGATTTTTCAACATTATCCACTCTGGATATTAAATTGAATTTAAATTCCATTTAAAAGTCAGTATAGAACTCAAATTTAGAAAATCCCTAACTTTAGATTTACAACTCCAAATTTAGCAAATCCAACTGTTCTGGAAAGCTTATGAAATTATCTATCCAACTAAACTAGTTTCACTCCATTTGGATATATAATAAAAATACAATATTAAAAATACAGTAGCATGTTTAATTTCTAAACTTGTTTGTTCTGATACTCTGATAATCCAAATTAGTTGAAACTAATTTTATTAGGTCACATTTAACCAGGGTTAGTCAATCCTAAAAGGATTTAATTTTTAGATGAATATAATTTAAATAATAGTCAAAACCTTATTAATTGTTTTCTGGATTCAAAACTATGTGTGGGGAGTTTGGTAACTCCAAATGACCCAAATCCAATTGTGTCATCTTCTACACATCATTAACTTCCTGTAGAATTTTAGTTTGTATTTTTGTGACAAACAGAACTCAAGCTATGCAATTAAACATATGCAACAAGTTTCTGCCCTAATTAAAATATAATGGAATAATGTATAATTTAGTTAAATTAAAACTACATGATATGGTTTGGTATGTGGAATGATTAATTAGAACCCCTAAGAGTGTATTGCTGTGATGATTGATTGAATAGGCTAGTGATTGTTTGCATTTGATTGCTTGTGTATTAGAAGAGAACGTTGCCGGATATATCGAGGAGGAGGGATTTGCTGAACCTGAAGACCAAGACCAAGATCACTTTGCCGAGCAAGGCAAGCTACTCTCTGAGCTTGCACCTAACTTATGCATCTAGATTTACAAATCATTTTCAAAAGCAAAGGTTTACAAAAACCCTTTTTCAAAAGTATATAGAGATGATTTTGCCACCCTATATAGAAGTAGATACTAAAACTATAGGATGGAAAAACAATGTTGTTTATTCAAAACTCCTTTGAAAACTTGTGTGAATATATAGCACCAAGATGGTGTGTTGAAATAAGGAAAAGGAGAAAGATGGTTTTGGAAAAGCACATTGTGTCCTAGTACTCAGTCAAGCAACCGATACTCTGTGCGACCACATTTACCCACATATGGGAAAGGGCTTAGTCACATAGTTTGCTCGTATTAGTATGGGACACTGCATCAACAGAGATGACTCTGTTATGCATGAGGGAGTGGTTTGGTGACCTAACCCTGACCTGGGTCCTCGCTCAAAAATCTATGAGTAGATAAGGAGGAGGATAGAAGGATGTCCGTATACACCGCCAGATAAAACCTATGAGTCCTCACACCTAGGGTTTCCGACGGGAAACTAGACTAGGTGTGGATGGAATGGTTCATAGGGGCAGGTTCCTATACTAGCATGAGCAAAGGAAAGACTAGGGTCGGTGACTCAACTTCGCATACAGCTGGTATGGCGAGACGTGGCTGACACGATGAGTTATCGGATGAGTGTGGGAAAAGCGTGCTACCTCTGCAGAGGGTAATTAAACTATTCGAATAGCCGAGTCCTCGGATATGGACAGTTGAAGACCCTACTTAGACCATGTGCAAGTTTTTGGAAAAGAGTTGAGTTTAAAAAGAAAAAGGAAATGGAGAGTGTTCCATATACCTCTACCAACGGATCGGTATGAGGTAGTTGGAAAGATATTACCATAATGGTTTATGGTTGGAAAAGGAGGAGTTTTGGAATAACACTAATAAAATTGAGATATCTAGTAGTCATTTTCCTTATCTTCTCCAACAAAGATATAGAGATGTTTTAATGAATAAAAGTGAGAAACTAAAAATGGAACTAGAGCACTCATGTTGGAGTAGTTTGCGAGTACATTCAAATGTACTCATACTAGTTTGCTTCTGGATATTGTCGTAGCCAGACATGGAGGAGTACTACGCCCAGGAGGAGTATGGCGACATTTATGCCAACTAAGGATCTTCTCAAAGTCGACTGCCTGTCGGGTCTGCGTTAGTTGTTGGATGGCTACTATGTTTAAGTTCCGCTGTTTAGGTTGATTGTTTTGGTTTGGCCCTTGAAGGCACCTATGTAAGACTTGGTCTAGAGGACCATTTTATGTAAGACTTTAATCCGGTATTGTAATGGATGTAAACTTTGGTATTCAATTCGGATTATGTGCAACGACAGACTGATCACGGGATCGTTGTGTTAAGCATAATCGGGTATTTCGGACAGTTAGTCCGGGGTCCCCACACTTCCGCCTATTTATCTCCTTTCCTATAGCCTTGCGTCTCTCATCTCCAAAGCGTCTTGTTGCTTGCTTCACCGGCTTGGATCCTTTTATGACGTTGAGCGAGTGCTCGGCAAGTTCCCTCGGTACACCAGGCATGTCGGAAGGCGACCATGCAAAGATGTCACGATTCTCACGGAGGAACTCGACGAGCGCGCCTTCCTATTTGCTGTCAAGGTTGGAGCCGATGACAACTTGCTTAGACTTGTCACCTGGGATGAGGTCCGCCTTTTTGGTGTCTTCTGAAGCTTCAAAGGTTTTCTTGACATCAATCTTTGGCTTGGGCATGGAGTTGTCTGAATCCGCCCCGAGCAGCGCGAGTTCTTCCTTGTGGATGACGGCTTCTGCGAAGGCAGCCATGCCACGCTCGCACTCCTTGGCTCTCTTGAAGTTGCCGGAAATCGTGATGGTTCCGTTCCCCCCCGGCATTTTAAGCTTGCTGTATATGTAGCACGGCCTTGCCATGAACTTGGCGAAAGCCGGTCGTCTGAAGATTGCATGATAGGCGCTTTTGAAGGGGACAACTTCGAACCGGAGGAACTCTGAGCGGTAGTTCTCTTTTGGTCCGAAAGTTACCTTCAGCCTGATGCTCCCCATTGACTTTGCTTGCCTGCCGGGCACTATTCCATGAAAAGCGAGGTTGCTGTGGTCCAGCTGATCCTCTGATAGGTTCATGCGGCTTAGTGTGTCATAGTACAGGATGTTGAGGCTGCTGCCGCCATCCATAAGTACCTTTGTGAGTCTGAAGTTGTCGACAATGGGATCGACGACAAGGGCGTACTTGCCTGGGTGAGGGACGTGATCAGGGTGGTCGGACCGGTCCCAAGTGATCGTTGCTTCCGACCAGTTCAAGTACTGAGGGACGTCCGACATTGTCGCGTTGAGTTCGCGCATTTCCGCCTTATCTGTAACATCCCAGAATATTAATATAAATTTTAATGCAAAAATGTGGGCCAACAAAAACTTTTCTTATGAAAATGTGAGTATGTTTAATTTTTGAGTGTTGCTTGTTACATTGTTGTAATATTGTTGAATTCAAGCTCTAATTGAAAAATTGAAAGAAAAGAAAACAAATAAGACAAATCCTAAAAACAAAACATCATGTGACACATGTCACATTGTTTTTCCAAATTAAAGAAGCATAATTTATTTTTACACCAAAACCAATGGAGAAATATTATAAACACTCCTAGTTAATTTTTACAAACTATTCCCTTCCAAAAATTCAGTTTCCAAACTTCAAATCCAAATTAGAAATTCATGGTTGAAATATTTCAAAATATTTCAAAGAAATTTGTAACACTTACCAATAATACAGAGAGCCTAGATCCTAAGTTTGGGCTCAAAAGAATAAAGAGAAATAGGAGAATTAAAATGGCAAAGTGTCACTGCTTTGGTTCAGGAAATTCACCAAGCACCCTGTGTTCATCCACCCTGTTCTTCCCAATCCGAGCAACTCGTGGATCAATCCGAGGAATGTGAGGTTTATTTGTCGATTAGAGGCCAGCCCTGCACTCCTCTCCTCTCTGCGACCTCACTGCACGCCGGGGGAGGAAAAATGGTGGCCGGAGTCGCCGTATGGACGCCGGCGACAGGCACGGCCGTGCGCACGTCGCTCTGTCGCGCCGGGCGTCCGAGGTGGCAACGCCGCGCTCTCCCGTGCCTGGCCCCCCCTTTCTTTCCTCGCCTCTCTGCTCCCTCGCGCACGCGCAGCACACCCCGGCACCCGCCCGTGCACGCCGCGGCCGCGCCAGGACGTGCACGCCGTGCGCCGCCCGAGCACGCCCACGGCAGGGCCATGCGCCCGAGCGCGCCCGAGCGCGCCACGCCACCCCCGCCTTGCCCATTTGGTCCCCCAGACGCCCCGCAACCCAGCCATGCCCCTCCACCGGCCTACGGCGGCCTAGCCCGGCCGCGAACGCCCCTGCACCGCGACCACCGTGCGCCGCCCGGCCGCTATAAAAGCCGCCCGTGCCCTGCACTTCTCCGCACCGCACCACCACCCCTTCCCCCTCTCACACCACCTCTCGAGCACCGCCAGGAGGGCGGAGCAGTTGCCGCGAAGCTCCGGCCGCCCGTGGTCTCCTCGAGCTCGCCGTGCCCGAGGTAGACGACGACCGCGGCCAGGCCACGGCATCCCTCCCCTTCCCTTCTCTCTGGCCTCAGCTCTTCCCCTTGCACCCCGCACTCACATGCGCCCCTTTTCCCTCTGTCCCGTGCTCAGGTGCGCCGGCAATCGCTCGCCGGAGTTGCAGCGGAGCCGCGGGAAAAAGGAGGAGGACGCCGCCGTCGCTCGGGGCCTCGCCAGCACGCGCCACTCGCCCCAGAAGCTTCCCCACCTCGCCGCCGTCGTCCTGCACCATCGCCGCGTCCTCCCGAGCTCCGTGGTGAGCAGTCCGTCCCCCTCGCCGTCGCCGGAGCCGCGGCGCCGCCCGATTGAGGTCGTCGCCGACGCGTTCGATCTCAGCCGTTAGATTAGAATCCTACGGTAGCTTACCGTTTCGTTTTAATTAATAAAACCCTGACATGCGGGTCCCACACGTCAGGTTTAAATGAACAGCGCGCGCGCTCGTTCTGTCTCTGACCAGTGGGTCCCCTCCGTCAGATTTTTCAACATTATCCACTCTGGATATTAAATTGAATTTAAATTCCATTTAAAAGTCAGTATAGAACTCAAATTTAGAAAATCCCTAACTTTAGATTTACAACTCCAAATTTAGCAAATCCAACTGTTCTGGAAAGCTTATGAAATTATCTATCCAACTAAACTAGTTTCACTCCATTTGGATATATAATAAAAATACAATATTAAAAATACAGTAGCATGTTTAATTTCTAAACTTGTTTGTTCTGATACTCTGATAATCCAAATTAGTTGAAACTAATTTTATTAGGTCACATTTAACCAGGGTTAGTCAATCCTAAAAGGATTTAATTTTTAGATGAATATAATTTAAATAATAGTCAAAACCTTATTAATTGTTTTCTGGATTCAAAACTATGTGTGGGGAGTTTGGTAACTCCAAATGACCCAAATCCAATTGTGTCATCTTCTACACATCATTAGCTTTCTGTAGAATTTTAGTTTGTATTTTTGTGACAAACAGAACTCAAGCTATGCAATTAAACATATGCAACAAGTTTCTGCCCTAATTAAAATATAATGGAATAATGTATAATTTAGTTAAATTAAAACTACATGATATGGTTTGGTATGTGGAATGATTAATTAGAACCCCTAAGAGTGTATTGCTGTGATGATTGATTGAATAGGCTAGTGATTGTTTGCATTTGATTGCTTGTGTATTAGAAGAGAACGTTGCCGGATATATCGAGGAGGAGGGATTTGCTGAACCTGAAGACCAAGACCAAGATCACTTTGCCGAGCAAGGCAAGCTACTCTCTGAGTTTGCACCTAACTTATGCATCTAGATTTACAAATCATTTTCAAAAGCAAAGGTTTACAAAAAAAAAAAAACCCTTTTTCAAAAGTATATAGAGATGATTTTGCCACCCTATATAGAAGTAGATACTAAAACTATAGGATGGAAAAACAATGTTGTTTATTCAAAACTCCTTTGAAAACTTGTGTGAATATATAGCACCCAGATGGTGTGTTGAAATGAGGAAATGGAGAAAGATGGTTTTGGAAAAGCACATTGTGTCCTAGTACTCAGTCAAGCAACCGATACTCTGTGCGACCACATTTACCCACATATGGGAAAGGGCTTAGTCACATAGTTTGCTCGTATTAGTATGGGACACTGCATCAACAGAGATGACTCTGTTATGCATGAGGGAGTGGTTTGGTGACCTAACCCTGACCTGGGTCCTCGCTCAAAAATCTATGAATAGATAAGGAGGAGGATAGAAGGATGTCCGTATACACCGCCAGATAAAACCTATGAGTCCTCACACTTAGGGTTTCCGACGGGAAACTAGACTAGGTGTAGATGGAATGGTTCATAGGGGCAGGATCCTATACTAGCATGAGCAAAGGAAAGACTAGGGTCGGTGACTCAACTTCGCATACCAAGGGTATGGCGAAGCGTGGCTGACACGATGAGTTATCGGATGAGTGTGGGAAAAGCGTGCTACCTCTGCAGAGGGTAATTAAACTATTCGAATAGCCGAGTCCTCGGATATGGACAGTTGAAGACCCTACTTAGACCATGTGCAAGTTTTTGGAAAAGAGTTGAGTTTAAAAAGAAAAAGGAAATGGAGAGTGTTCCATATACCTCTACCAACGGATCGGTATGAGGTAGTTGGAAAGATATTACCATAATGGTTTATGGTTGGAAAAGGAGGAGTTTTGGAATAACACTAATAAAATTGAGATATCTAGTAGTCATTTTCCTTATCTTCTCCAACAAAGATATAGAGATGTTTTAATGAATAAAAGTGAGAAACTAAAAATGGAACTAGAGCACTCATGTTGGAGTAGTTTGCGAGTACATTCAAATGTACTCATACTAGTTTGCTTCTGGATATTGTCGTAGCCAGACATGGAGGAGTACTACGCCCAGGAGGAGTATGGCGACATTTATGCCAACTAAGGATCTTCTCAAAGTCGACTGCCTGTCGGGTCTGCGTTAGTTGTTGGATGGCTACTATGTTTAAGTTCCGCTGCTTAGGTTGATTGTTTTGGTTTGGCCCTTGAAGGCACCTATGTAAGACTTGGTCTAGATGACCATTTTATGTAAGACTTCAATTCGGTATTGTAATGGATGTAAACTTTGGTATTCAATTCGGATTATGTGCAACGACAGACTGATCACGGGATCGTTGTGTTAAGCATAATCGGGTATTTCGGACAGTTAGTCCGGGGTCCCCACAGAATTGGTATCAGAGCCATCTCGACTTTAGGAGCCTTAGATTAGCATGGTCGTTAGGTAGTGATTGCAAAAGTTGAGTTTCAAAGAAAAACAAAGTAAGAACTTAGTTTAAGAAAATGGCTTATCTCTTACCCTCTCATTTGTGCAAAATTCTCTTCTTACCAACTACTAAGTTTTCTCTCACACTTATAAAAACTTGCCACACCTCATTTTAATAAACTTAAAGTTCTGCTCACATATTTTCCCTTCCCTTAAAAATTTGATATACTTGACATCTCACTAACTTAAAATTTTGACTAAAAATTATAGATGGCGATCCATTTCACCGAGTTCGTTCAGCTGGAGAAGGACGGCAAGTTGATGTTCGAGAAGGATTTGTTCGAGTTGACCAAGCTGCTAGGTCGTCCCACTCCTGAGTTCAGGGGAGCCCAGGTGGACGCTCCCGGTAGCGGGAACCTGTCCTGGTTGATCGAGGGTTCTGTTCGCGGGAACATTAAGTCCCCCGGATCCAGGGCACTCTCTTTCACCCTCATGGACGTCCACTGGGACGATGGATTGTGTCGTTCCATGCAGCGGATGCTATCTCGGCTTTGTGAGGAGCACAAGGCGGAGCTGGTAAACTCTCGTTTCCAGTTCTACGGGAGGCGCACCATCGATGGACACCCAATTCGGTCCCCTCTGCACCCGACATTCGGAGAGTATATCCTGGCCATGGAGATTATGCTCTTTCGCACCCAGGAGGATCTGAGGTGCGCTAGGCTTCGGTCTCACTTTGAGCGTCTCTTGCTCAAGGAGAGTCGCGAGAGCGAGGCACAGTTGAAGACTGAGAAGACCGCTCTTCTAAAGAAGAGAACCCAGATGAGGAAGACCATAGCGAAGCTCCGCAAGAAGGTTGCTGAGCAGGATGAGCTGATAGAGGATTTGGAGCTCCGTACTGACGAGATGGAGGAGGAGGGCGAGGATCTCCGCAAGGAGAACAACGCTTTCCTCAGTGACGATGATGACTTTCTGGAGGAGATGGACGATGATGATGAGGATGATGAGGATGAGGATGATGAGGAGGAGGATCCAGAGGAGCCACCCTACCAGTCCGATGCTGACATGGCAGAGCCTGAGATTCCACCTCAGTAGGCTAGTTACTTGAGTTCTACCGCAGGATTAGGTCGACCCCCTATCGCTAGTAGAGTCAAAGTTGTGGTTCTTTTGGAACTTGCTATATGTACATTAGTTAGGGAGAATGTTGTAAGCTAGATTTGGGTGAACTCTTGATGTAATGGTTGTGATATGAAAGTGTGTGCTAGTCTTGTTGACATGTGTTAAAAGTTTTTTCTTATAGTCCTTAGTAAATCAACCTCTACATAAAAACCCATCTTTCCTTGGTCGGAACCCCTTCTGCTTGCCCTTATTCCCGGTGTACTTCAGGATGGTGGAAACTCGTCGCACCAACATGGATGGAGGAGCACCACCACCCCCACCGGACCCAACCACCGCCCAACTTCTGGCGCTCATCATGGAGGAACGTCAAGCTGCCCGGACTGAGCGTCAAGCTCATATTGCTGCCCTGCAACAGATAGCTGCCGCTCACAACAACAACAACAACCACCACAACAATGGCAATGGCAATGGTGAAGGAAATCAGCGGTCCACTTTGAGCAACTTCCAGAGGACCAACCCACCCACCTTTTCCAAGGGACTTCACCCACTTGAGGCCGATGACTGGCTTCGCACCATTAACAACAACCTGATAGTTGCAGCCGTGGGAGAACCTGAGAAAGTGCAGTATGCGACCCACTATCTGGCAGGACCAGCACGGTCTTGGTGGGAAGCTACCAAAGCTCTACAGCAAGCTGGTTATGCTATCAGCTGGGATGATTTCCAGGAGAAGTTCCGCAAGAAGCACATTCCCCGCGGACTCATTGAGCGGAAGAAGGATGAATTCCGCAGGTTGCGGCAGGGAAGTAAGGATGTGGTCGGATACCTCGATGAGTTCACTGACTTGTCTCGGTATGCTCCAGATGACGTCGACACTGAGGGAAGAAAGATGGAGCGTTTCATGAACGGACTTCATGATGAACTGCAATGCGCCTTGGTTATCCATGACTTTGCTGATTTGGAATCACTTGTGGACAAGGCCATACAGTTGGAGACCAAGCGCAAATCCATGTTTGAGGGTCGTAAGAGGAGGGTGGTTGCCCAGGAAAGTTCGAGCAGTCAGAAACCTCGCACCCACCCACCAAACTCCAAGCCAGCATATAGACCACCACCAACTTCGCACCCCAGTTACCCTAAGCCCCCATACACCCCAAACAAGTTCAGCCGTCCCAATGACAACACCCGTCCCGGAGGGAACACTAGCAACCCCAACCTCAATGCCAATGTGGTCTGTTTCAATTGTGGCACCAAGGGTCACTACTCCAAGGCATGCCCCAATCCTAAGAAGAATGGTCCACGCCCCAATGCACCGGCGCCAAACAATGGCCAAGGCCACAATGGAAATGGCAAGAACCCAGCACCTCGCGGAAATGTGGCTGTTGCCAAGGGACGCCTGCACCACATCAATGCTGAAGAGGCCATGGAGGCACCAGATGTTGTGATGGGTACGTTCCTTGTCAACTCAGTACCTGCAACTGTTCTGTTTGATTCTGGTGCTACTCATTCTTTTGTTACCCAAGAATTTGTTGCTAAGGGAGGTTTAGTCGGGAGCCTCTTACCCAGACCCATGGTCATCCAAATCCCAGAATCCACCATAGATACCAAGTCATTTTGCCCGGACGTTTCCCTTGAGATCAAAGGGGAAAAGTTCCTAGTCGACTTAATCATCCTAGGAACCCAAGGAATAGATGTCATACTGGGTATGAATTGGTTAGCCAAGTACCATGGTAGAATTGACTGTGCCAGAAGTGCTGTAGCCCTCACCACCGACAAAGGAGTAGAAGTGGAGTATGTGTCAGAAACCAGTCGACCCCAACCAGGATGCCATGAGAGCATAGCTCGGCCAGCCCTAGAGGAGATTCGTGTTGTTCACCTGTTCAAAGATGTCTTTCCTGAAGAATTGCCTGGTATGCCACCTGATCGGGATATTGAGTTTATCATTGAACTTATCCCCGGGACAGCCCCCATATCCCAAAGGCCTTATCGAATGAATCCAGAAGAACTGGTTGAGTTGAAGAAGCAGTTAGCAGATATGCTCAGCAAAGGGCTTATTCGCCCAAGTGCTTCACCCTGGGGATCACCCATTATCTTTGTGGATAAGAGAGATGGTACCACACGCCTGTGTGTGGATTATCGCAGGATAAATGATGTGACCATCAAGAACAAGTACCCTCTCCCAAAGATCGAGGATCTGTTCGATCAAATGAACGGAGCCCGAGTCTTTTCCAAGATCGATCTTCGGTCAGGGTATCATCAGTTAAGAATCCGGGAGTCAGACATTCCCAAGACTGCCTTCACA
Organism: Poa annua; assembly: GCA_026929855.1. Taxonomy (NCBI): domain Eukaryota; kingdom Viridiplantae; phylum Streptophyta; class Magnoliopsida; order Poales; family Poaceae; genus Poa; species Poa annua. Next base: position 217,167,689 of record CM049427.1, on the reverse strand, counting down.
ACCCGTTACGGTTTATTTGAGTACACCGTAATGTCCTTTGGTCTGACCAATGCCCCAGCCTATTTTATGAATCTCATGAACAAGATCTTCATGGAGTATCTTGACAAGTTCGTTGTAGTTTTTCTTGATGACATCCTTATCTACTCCAAAACTGAAGAAGAGCATGCTGAACACCTGCGTCTAGTTTTAGCAACCCTCCGAGAGCATCAGTTGTATGCCAAGTTCAGCAAGTGTGAGTTCTGGCTCGGTGAAGTCTCATTCCTCGGACATGTTGTGTCTGCGGGAGGAATTTCTGTTGACCCGGAGAAGATCCAAGCCATTGTGGACTGGAAAGCCCCAACTAGTGTGACTGAAATCCGAAGCTTTCTCGGACTAGCGGGATACTACCGCAAGTTCGTTGAGGGATTCTCCAGTATAGCCAAACCCCTTACCCAACTGCTGAAAAAGGACAAGAAATTTGAATGGACTCAGAAGTGTGAAGAGAGTTTCCAGGAATTAAAGAAGCGATTGACCTCAACCCCTGTCCTAATTATGCCAGACGTCACCAAGAGTTTCGACGTGTATTGCGATGCATCACGTCTAGGATTGGGATGTGTTCTGATGCAAGAAGGCAAGGTGGTGTCGTATCTGTCTCGGCAGTTGCGACCACATGAAGAGAACTACCCAACCCATGACCTGGAGTTAGCTGCTGTCGTTCTTGCCTTGAAGACGTGGCGCTCCTATCTGGCGGGACATCGCTGTGAGATTTATACAGATCATAAGAGCTTGAAGTATATCTTCACACAGAGGGAGTTAAATTTGCGACAGAGAAGGTGGATGGAATTAATCAAGGATTATGATATCGGCATCAATTATCACCCTGGAAAGGCTAATGTAGTTGCCGATGCCCTTAGTCGCAAACCCTGCACCCTGAATGCCATGATCCAAGCAGAGCAGCCAGCCCTGTTTAAGGAGTTCAGAGATTTTGGACTAGAGCTTGTTAGTCACGGTTATCTCGCCCATTTAGAGTTAGCTCCAACTCTGATAGATCAGATCAAGGAGGCCCAGAGAGGTCATGAGAGCATAGAAGGAATCAAGAAGAAGATTTCTCTCGGTAAGGCGCCTGGTTTTACCAAGGATGCAGAAGGAGTGTTGAGATTCAATGATCGTATCTGTGTCCCCAATACCTCAAAGCTCAAGGAGTTAATCCTAAAGGAAGCCCACGAGACCCCTTACTCAATCCACCCCGGCGGAACCAAGATGTACCAAGACCTTCGTGAAAGATTTTGGTGGCATGGAATGAAGCGAGAAATTGGTGCTTTCGTAGCCAAGTGTGATATTTGTCAGCGAGTCAAGGCTGAACATCAGCGACCCGCTGGATTGCTTCAACCCCTAAAGATTCCCGAGTGGAAGTGGGATGAGATTGGAATGGATTTCATCACCGGACTTCCAAGGTCCAACCGAGGCCATGACTCAATATGGGTCGTCGTTGACAGGCTGACCAAAGTGGCCCATTTTATTCCCGTCCACACCACCCATAGGGGAAATCAGTTAGCAGACCTGTATATTTCCAGAATAGTAAGCCTGCATGGTGTGCCTAAGAGGATTGTATCAGATAGAGGCACACAATTCACCTCAAGGTTCTGGAAAGCCCTGCATGAAGCCCTCGGAACCAAGTTGGCATTTAGCACAGCTTATCACCCCCAGACCGATGGCCAAACTGAACGAGTGAACCAGATATTAGAGGACATGCTTCGCGCATGTGTCCTAGCCTATGGATCCAAATGGGAAGATTGCCTTCATTTGCAGAATTCTCCTACAACAACAGTTACCAGTCTAGTCTGCAAATGGCCCCTTTTGAAGCCCTTTACGGCAAGAAGTGTCGTACACCCCTGAATTGGTCCGACACCGGAGAGGGCAAACTGTTTGGACCAGATACCCTCCGTGAGGCTGAAGAGCAAGTCCAGCTTATCCGTGAGCGACTCAAGACCGCCCAATCCCGTCAGAAGAGTTACGCTGATCCCAAGCGTCGTGATGTCACCTTCAATATCGGAGATTATGTCTATCTCCGAGTGACACCCCTTAAAGGAATGCAACGTTTCCATATCAAAGGAAAGTTAGCGCCAAGATATATTGGACCCTTCAAGATCCTTGCCCGTCGAGGAGAAGTGTCTTATCAACTGGAGTTGCCCAAAGAGTTAGAAGATTACCATGATGTTTTTCACATTTCCTTGCTCCGGAAGTGTCTTGAAGTTCCTGACCAGCCTGATGTTTTCAAAAACATCGATCACCAGTCCGTCGACCTGAATCAAGATCTGACTTATCGTGAGACACCCCTCAAGATTCTCGACGAAGATGTTTGTCTCACCCGCAGGCGAGCAATCAAGTTCTACAAAGTCCAGTGGACTAACCACTCTGAAGATGAAGCAACTTGGGAACGTGAAGACTATCTTAGAAGCGAGTTTCCCAACCTCTTTAGTACCCAGACCTAGCAAATCTCGGGACGAGATTTTTTTTAAGGGGGGAAGTCTGTAACATCCCAGAATATTAATATAAATTTTAATGCAAAAATGTGGGCCAACAAAAACTTTTCTTATGAAAATGTGAGTATGTTTAATTTTTGAGTGTTGCTTGTTACATTGTTGTAATATTGTTGAATTCAAGCTCTAATTGAAAAATTGAAAGAAAAGAAAACAAATAAGACAAATCCTAAAAACAAAACATCATGTGACACATGTCACATTGTTTTTCCAAATTAAAGAAGCATAATTTATTTTTACACCAAAACCAATGGAGAAATATTATAAACACTCCTAGTTAATTTTTACAAACTATTCCCTTCCAAAAATTCAGTTTCCAAACTTCAAATCCAAATTAGAAATTCATGGTTGAAATATTTCAAAATATTTCAAAGAAATTTGTAACACTTACCAATAATACAGAGAGCCTAGATCCTAAGTTTGGGCTCAAAAGAATAAAGAGAAATAGGAGAATTAAAATGGCAAAGTGTCACTGCTTTGGTTCAGGAAATTCACCAAGCACCCTGTGTTCATCCACCCTGTTCTTCCCAATCCGAGCAACTCGTGGATCAATCCGAGGAATGTGAGGTTTATTTGTCGATTAGAGGCCAGCCCTGCACTCCTCTCCTCTCTGCGACCTCACTGCACGCCGGGGGAGGAAAAATGGTGGCCGGAGTCGCCGTATGGACGCCGGCGACAGGCACGGCCGTGCGCACGTCGCTCTGTCGCGCCGGGCGTCCGAGGTGGCAACGCCGCGCTCTCCCGTGCCTGGCCCCCCCCCTTTCTTTCCTCGCCTCTCTGCTCCCTCGCGCACGCGCAGCACACCCCGGCACCCGCCCGTGCACGCGGCGGCCGCGCCAGGACGTGCACGCCGTGCGCCGCCCGAGCACGCCCACGGCAGGGCCATGCGCCCGAGCGCGCCCGAGCGCGCCACGCCACCCCCGCCTTGCCCATTTGGTCCCCCAGACGCCCCGCAACCCAGCCATGCCCCTCCACCGGCCTACGGCGGCCTAGCCCGGCCGCGAACGCCCCTGCACCGCGACCACCGTGCGCCGCCCGGCCGCTATAAAAGCCGCCCGTGCCCTGCACTTCTCCGCACCGCACCACCACCCCTTCCCCCTCTCACACCACCTCTCGAGCACCGCCAGGAGGGCAGAGCAGTTGCCGCGAAGCTCTGGCCGCCCGTGGTCTCCTCGAGCTCGCCGTGCCCGAGGTAGACGACGACCGCGGCCAGGCCACGGCATCCCTCCCCTTCCCTTCTCTCTGGCCTCAGCTCTTCCCCTTGCACCCCGCACTCACATGCGCCCCTTTTCCCTCTGTCCCGTGCTCAGGTGCGCCGGCAATCGCTCGCCGGAGTTGCAGCGGAGCCGCGGGAAAAAGGAGGAGGACGCCGCCGTCGCTCGGGGCCTCGCCAGCACGCGCCACTCGCCCCAGAAGCTTCCCCACCTCGCCGCCGTCGTCCTGCACCATCGCCGCGTCCTCCCGAGCCCCGTGGTGAGCAGTCCGTCCCCCTCGCCGTCGCCGGAGCCGCGGCGCCGCCCGATTGAGGTCGTCGCCGACGCGTTCGATCTCAGCCGTTAGATTAGAATCCTACGGTAGCTTACCGTTTCGTTTTAATTAATAAAACCCTGACATGCGGGTCCCACACGTCAGGTTTAAATGAACAGCGCGCGCGCTCGTTCTGTCTCTGACCAGTGGGTCCCCTCCGTCAGATTTTTCAACATTATCCACTCTGGATATTAAATTGAATTTAAATTCCATTTAAAAGTCAGTATAGAACTCAAATTTAGAAAATCCCTAACTTTAGATTTACAACTCCAAATTTAGCAAATCCAACTGTTCTGGAAAGCTTATGAAATTATCTATCCAACTAAACTAGTTTCACTCCATTTGGATATATAATAAAAATACAATATTAAAAATACAGTAGCATGTTTAATTTCTAAACTTGTTTGTTCTGATACTCTGATAATCCAAATTAGTTGAAACTAATTTTATTAGGTCACATTTAACCAGGGTTAGTCAATCCTAAAAGGATTTAATTTTTAGATGAATATAATTTAAATAATAGTCAAAACCTTATTAATTGTTTTCTGGATTCAAAACTATGTGTGGGGAGTTTGGTAACTCCAAATGACCCAAATCCAATTGTGTCATCTTCTACACATCATTAGCTTTCTGTAGAATTTTAGTTTGTATTTTTGTGACAAACAGAACTCAAGCTATGCAATTAAACATATGCAACAAGTTTCTGCCCTAATTAAAATATAATGGAATAATGTATAATTTAGTTAAATTAAAACTACATGATATGGTTTGGTATGTGGAATGATTAATTAGAACCCCTAAGAGTGTATTGCTGTGATGATTGATTGAATAGGCTAGTGATTGTTTGCATTTGATTGCTTGTGTATTAGAAGAGAACGTTGCCGGATATATCGAGGAGGAGGGATTTGCTGAACCTGAAGACCAAGACCAAGATCACTTTGCCGAGCAAGGCAAGCTACTCTCTGAGTTTGCACCTAACTTATGCATCTAGATTTACAAATCATTTTCAAAAGCAAAGGTTTACAAAAAAAAAAAAACCCTTTTTCAAAAGTATATAGAGATGATTTTGCCACCCTATATAGAAGTAGATACTAAAACTATAGGATGGAAAAACAATGTTGTTTATTCAAAACTCCTTTGAAAACTTGTGTGAATATATAGCACCCAGATGGTGTGTTGAAATGAGGAAATGGAGAAAGATGGTTTTGGAAAAGCACATTGTGTCCTAGTACTCAGTCAAGCAACCGATACTCTGTGCGACCACATTTACCCACATATGGGAAAGGGCTTAGTCACATAGTTTGCTCGTATTAGTATGGGACACTGCATCAACAGAGATGACTCTGTTATGCATGAGGGAGTGGTTTGGTGACCTAACCCTGACCTGGGTCCTCGCTCAAAAATCTATGAATAGATAAGGAGGAGGATAGAAGGATGTCCGTATACACCGCCAGATAAAACCTATGAGTCCTCACACTTAGGGTTTCCGACGGGAAACTAGACTAGGTGTAGATGGAATGGTTCATAGGGGCAGGATCCTATACTAGCATGAGCAAAGGAAAGACTAGGGTCGGTGACTCAACTTCGCATACCAAGGGTATGGCGAAGCGTGGCTGACACGATGAGTTATCGGATGAGTGTGGGAAAAGCGTGCTACCTCTGCAGAGGGTAATTAAACTATTCGAATAGCCGAGTCCTCGGATATGGACAGTTGAAGACCCTACTTAGACCATGTGCAAGTTTTTGGAAAAGAGTTGAGTTTAAAAAGAAAAAGGAAATGGAGAGTGTTCCATATACCTCTACCAACGGATCGGTATGAGGTAGTTGGAAAGATATTACCATAATGGTTTATGGTTGGAAAAGGAGGAGTTTTGGAATAACACTAATAAAATTGAGATATCTAGTAGTCATTTTCCTTATCTTCTCCAACAAAGATATAGAGATGTTTTAATGAATAAAAGTGAGAAACTAAAAATGGAACTAGAGCACTCATGTTGGAGTAGTTTGCGAGTACATTCAAATGTACTCATACTAGTTTGCTTCTGGATATTGTCGTAGCCAGACATGGAGGAGTACTACGCCCAGGAGGAGTATGGCGACATTTATGCCAACTAAGGATCTTCTCAAAGTCGACTGCCTGTCGGGTCTGCGTTAGTTGTTGGATGGCTACTATGTTTAAGTTCCGCTGCTTAGGTTGATTGTTTTGGTTTGGCCCTTGAAGGCACCTATGTAAGACTTGGTCTAGATGACCATTTTATGTAAGACTTCAATTCGGTATTGTAATGGATGTAAACTTTGGTATTCAATTCGGATTATGTGCAACGACAGACTGATCACGGGATCGTTGTGTTAAGCATAATCGGGTATTTCGGACAGTTAGTCCGGGGTCCCCACATTATCCGCCTTAGCCGAAGGCGTGCCGACAAAGCACACAAGAGATTCTTTGACCTTCGGATACGGCTTCTTATTCTTGGCGGCTGCGTCGTCTTCGCTTGAGATAGACATGTCGTCGTCATCCTCATCCTGCTTGTTGTCTTTCTTGTCGTTCTTCTTTGACTTCTTTGACTTCCAACCGACTGTGGGATCCTTTTTGAAGTCGTCCATGAAACGGAACTCGCCAAGCATATGGTTGACCTTGCCCAGTGAGGCGTGGATGGGACATGGCAAAAGCTTTGCCTGTTCATAAGTGATTCGTGCTGCCTTAGGCCCTGAGCCGGCTTCGCGACTATCTTTCTTATTCTTCCACTTCTTTTTGCCGGCGTTCCCTTGGAATGCTGCGGCTACCTCATTGGAAGGTCCGGCTTTGTCATCTGCCGCCTGCTTGCGCTTGTTCTTCCGCTTTGGTATGATGTTGACGTCTGGGTCATCGTCCCGGGCGTCGTCATCCGCCGCCGCGTATTGGGCGGCCAGGTTGAGCATCTCACCGAGGTCCGTGATTTGCTCGCGGACGAGCCTATGACGGAGCAGGGACTTCTTCTGTAGGCCCGTGTAGAAGGCATGGATAGCCTGTGCGTCTGAAACACCATGATAGTTGGCTTTTTCGGATATCCAACGGCTGACAAAATCTGTCATGGTTTCGTCCGGCTTTTGGATACAGCGTTGCAAATCCGTGTAGGTATTCGGACGCTTGTATGTTCCTTGGAAGTGCTGGGAGAAAACCTTTTCCATGTCGTACCAGCTATGGATGGACTTTTCAGGAAGGTTCTCGATCCAAGCTTTTGCCGTGCCTTCCAACATGAGAGGTAGGTAGCGGACGGCAATATGGCTGCTCCCGCCGGCAATTTCTATGGACATGGCATAATCGGATAGCCATGAGTCCGGCTTAACGAGGTCGTTGTACCTAGAACAGTTTTTTGACACTGATGTCATGTCCTTAGGGAACGACTCTCTGCGGATGGCGTCACCGAAGCACTTTGGTCTAGAGTACAACGGCTCCTTTCCTCTTGCTATGTCTTGTAGGCGGTCTCGTGCGTCTTTTGGATCGAGCTGCCGTGCGCCTCTGTTTGCGTCCGGCTCGTCCTGCGCTGCCCGGCTTATGCTGCGCCTGGGCCCTTCTACCTCCCCTCTCTTCTTGCTGCCGGTGCTACGCTGCGGAGACCGGCTTCGACCTCTCCTGGGAGGGTCGTTGCCGACATCTTTTCTAGGCGGCGGCCTGTTGTTCCGGCTTCTGCCGTTGTCGCGTCTTGGCTGGGATGGAGGTGGCAGGTCTCCTCTGCTTCCTGTCCTAGAATTCTCGTCCCGCCTTGGTTTTGGCGGTGGCGTCTTCTTTGGAGGTGGCGTTGCCTTCCTTTTGTCGCCATGGCTACTGGAGCCAGACGGGCCATCGGGGTCGGCGCCGGGTGTAGCTTTGCACTTTCCCGACTTAGACTCTAGGTCTCCCCCACGGGCATCTGCCATATGGCCGTAGGAATCAGCGCGAGCTTGTTGTTCTAGGGCCTTGCTCACGAAGTGTCTTGCGTTGGCCAGCTTTTCTTCCGCCGTGTAAGTGTTGTCGTCCAGGGTATCTAGCGCGGCGGCCGCGTTGAGGACAGGGGTGCAGAAGACAACATCTCCCCTTCTGTCCACGCGCTGCAGTGCCGTGCGCCAGTCGAACCCTAGATCTTGAGCCGCCGTCGTCGCTTGCATAGGCGGCTCTTTTCCACGGCGGTTTTTTGATGACCTTTTCTCCTCGAAGAGTTGCCGGCTTGTTTTGGCCGACATCTTTTCCTGTTCTTTCTCGATCTTCTTCGCAAGGCTCGCAACGTGCTCCTCTCTTTTTCGCAGGAAGTCAGAGTGTTTAATCATGTTAAGCCTAAGCTCTTCCACTTCGTCGAGTGGGGTGTCTTTATTCACCGGAGTATTCATGATCTCGTCTACTTCTTTGATGACGTAGAGCAAATCTGTGGGCTTGCTGCTGCCGCCTTTCTCGAGGCCAGTTTTCTTCTTTGCGCGCACCTTGTCGGAACTTTCAATGAGTTGGCCGGCAGTGGTGTCGCCGGCATCTTCCGCCGGCTTGTTTTGCCCCTCCGAAGTAACTGGGGTTGTCTCGTGACCGACAACAACCATCATAGCCAGCTTGTCAGGCATGTCAGTATCCGCTGTGCCCTCTGAAGGGGCCGGATTACCACTGGAAAAGCGGGTTTTGATCTTTTCTTCGAAGAGACTAGCATCATCATCAGAGTCAGAGTCTACGTTGACTTGAACGGTAGATCTGGATCCGGCATCTGACATTGCATCCTCCTGTAGAGCAGGGAGGATTGACTCAGGATCGTTGTTTTCCGGCTAGGAGTCTGATCCCAGTCCGACAACTCCGACGAAGCGGAAATCCGACTCGGCCGACTCCTGGGAGAAGGCGGATTCAGATCCATCTTGTCGGTCGACTTCTTGGTCGAAGGGTTGGTAGGTGGGGTTGTAGAAACGCGGTAGGCCGTACGCCTCTGGCGTGTACCCGATGAAGACGTCGATCCCTCCGATCGGTACGATTGCGCATCCGATAAGGTAGTCGTCCGCCGGGATCCAGGACTCATCCGAGTTGACGTAGCTATGGCCGCCATACCTTGTGACGCGACCGACAGCGATCTGCTTGCCCACGCCGCCAAGTGTTCCCGCCTGGAACGTGACGCCAGGAACCTTATGCCCCACGGTGGGCGCCAACTGTCGTGGTATCGGCATAATTGATAGGAGACGGGGGTCCTCTAGCCTACGTATGGATTGTGGGGAAGAAGGTTGGTGTCGTCGAGGACGGGATTGAACACGGCGAGTTTACCCAGCTTCGGATCCCACAGCGGTGGCGAGATCCTACGTGCTGCTATAATTCACTATGAGGCAGTAGCCGTGAACAGGTTACAATGTGTATGATGCCTATTGAAGCGTCTACCCTAAAGGCTCCCTGGTGGCCGGCTTATATAGGCGGCCAGACCCCAGGGTACAAGGTAAGTACTTGTCCGGCAAGTAAACAGAGTCCTAGACCTAGCCGGCTTAGTTGCCGCCTTCCGTCCTGGGCTTGGTGGCTTGATGGGCTTCGGCCTTCCGCCTTCCTTGGACTGTCCGCCTACTTCCTTGTACGTCAGCTATCTGGGCCGCCCGGCAGGCTTCGGCCTTACCACCCTTGGGCCACCCAGGACTAGCCGGATTGATCCATGTTGGTTATACCCCTAGTTGATATATCCCCAACATTTCCCACTCGACCATTCTGTACCTTCTGCTTTGCAACTTTCCTTTTCGAGATGTAAGGAGCTTTTCCTTTTTGTCAGTCGTGGTATGACACCTTATGCGTTTGTTCGTCTGGAATGATGTCATGCATGACATCCTTGGCGTGCGAATGGCTCTCTGATGGGACGTGACATAGTGGGTCCCTCTCTTTGACCGTTGTGGACGTCGGTTCAGTTCCGATTTGACCTGACGTGGCGAGATTTTCGCAGACGATGATGACCTCCTCGTTTTGCGCGCGTAGTGGGCGGCGTGGTCTGCGACGATTGTCCTCCGATTGTGCCACGCGTCGTAGTAATTTTATTTGGACGGTTGCGATGATCTTCTAGTTTTTACCATAAGTACGGGTTTCTTCGCTATGATTTGCTTTACCTTGCCACTTGCTTCCCGTTTCCTTCTGCTTCATCTTCTACCTTGCGCCCGTTGTTGCTCTGTTCTTGTGATGTCGTCCCATCTCCTCTTCTTTTCGCGCCCACCACTCACCAGGGCTCCTAAGAAGAGTGCGGCGTCCTCTGCTGCTACCGCCACCGACAAGAAAAGGAAGAAGGCGGGTGCCGCCACCGTCCCCCCCCCCCCCCCCCCCGCGCTGAAGAAAGAGTCTGGTGGTTGGACTTCGTCAATCTTGACAGAGAAGAGGCTGACACTTCTTCGCAACGAAGGGCTGCTGCCACCTGCGACGGAGGTCGTCGTCCGCTCTCCGGGCAAAGAGAACTCTCCCGCGCCACTCCTTGGTGAGCGGGTGTGCTTTGCCGAATTTCTCCCTCGGGGTTTTGGTTTTCCGTTGCATAGCTTTGTGCGCGGTCTTCTTTTTGCCTACGGGATACATATCCACGATCTGGTCCCCAATGGTGTTCTGCACATTGCCTGTTTGATGGTAATGTGCGAGTGTTTCTTGGGGGTACCTAGCTGGCCCCTTTGGAAGTCCATCTTACAGGTGCGCCATATGGCCCGCAACAACCGGGTGAACCCAGTCGGGGCGGTTGGCTTCCAGGTCAAGAGCGGCTGCAAATACTTCTCTTTGAAGGCAGTTGACTCGGCTCAGGGATGGAGGACCAGGTGGTTCTACGTGCCCGTGGACCAGGACGACAAGCCAGCCTTTTCGACTGGAGGCGCTCCCGAGAAGACGAAAGTCTGGGAGCACACCCTACTCCAGCCGAAGAGCGCGATGCTACCTCGCTGCTGGAGAAGGTTGATTGGTTGCTGAGCACCGGTGTTACTGGTGTTCAGCTGATCTACACCTTCCTAAAGAGTCGGGTGTGTCCTCTCCAACAGCGTGCGCACCCGATGTGGGCGTATGAGGGGATACATGACGCCACCAGGCTCAGTGCTGTGGAGCTGTCGGCGAATGAGCCCAACGCACTCGTGAAGTCGGTGACCAGCTATAAAGCTGAGGACACCATCGAGTATGATTTTGCCACAACTCCCTCCAGTTTGGAGAATCCCCTTCCTCAAGTAAGTTCTTTGCCTTTACTTGCATCCTTTTTGTCGACTGGATTTTGTTATCGTCTTCACATTTACTCTTGCTTTTGCTTTTGCTTTTGCTTTGCCTCGTGTAGGGGCATTCGACGAAGTCTTCACTTCCTCCCCTTCCTAAAGTTGGGCATGTCGAAGAGACAGCTGTGCTGAAGGAGCGAGAGAAGTTGATAGACTCTCTGCCTGAGGTCGAATCCTCTTCTTCGGAGAAATCTGAAGTCGATGGAAAAGGTGTAGGGCAGCTTGAAGCTGAGGCGGCCATTGTGCCCGCTCCCAAGCGCCCCCGTCTAACGCACTCGGCGAAGGTGAGGGGGCAGCGGACTCCGGTGCTTCTCCACCTGTGCGGGATGTGCCACCCTTGGCCCAGCGCTCGCCGCCACCCTCCACCTGCCAATCTGATTTCGGCGGGCCCCGATTCGACTTTGACCTCACTTCCGATGAAGATGAGTGAAGGTAATTTCTTTGTCACATGAGTGTGTGTACGTTATTCGATTTGTTTGCTATGTTTTAATCTCTGGATGTCCTTCCTCTATGTCTTTCATACTCCAGTGATGACCGGGCTGCCAGTCCTTTGGTTGCCTATACCACGACTGCCACCTCCTCTCCTGCTGTGTTGGGGATATATCAACTAGGGGTATCTCCAACATGGTGAAGGGGATCGTGTGCAGAAAAAAAAAATTCCTACCGACGATATCCTAAAAGCATGCCAAGATCTATTCTTGTCGTGGTGGTGTCTCGGCAGATGCCATAGGATGGCTAATTTGTGGGGCCGATGGACGTTGGTGGATCCGGGGAGGGATAGCGAGTTGAAGAACTCACACGGGGAGGATCCCGGTAAAACCGAGATCTCCCAAGAACACGAAACAGGAACGAAGTGCAACGGGGAAGATCTAACAAATACAAACAAATGCACGAAGGCACCAAGCACACCCACGATATACCCAGGTTCAGGGCCCTCGTGAGGAGGTAACACCCCTACTCCTGCCTCTCTTCTCTATATATTGATGGTACAAGAACTACAACTTGCTACAAGATCTATCAAAGGTAGAAGTACTAGGAACTAGATGAACTCAAGGTGAAGAGGAGTAACTGCTCTAAGAGTAAATGCAACTATAGTTTTGGCTCTCAGCTTGGTCTCTCCTCCTCAGGAGCAGTTATGGCGCCTTTTATAGAGTTCCGACCGGGAGGGCCGGAAACCCTAAAATGCCTCGGCCCCATCGGACAGGTCTAGCCGGGATGTCGTCACCGGCTAGTGCGACCTAGTCGCCGGACTATCCGGTGTAGCCCCTGCGTCATCATCTCGCTAAGGACGGCAGGCGCCGTCCTGCATCATCATTGTCCCCTTGTCAGAGACAAGACATGTCCTTGCCCATCCCGGATAGCCTTTTCCGGATTGCCGGGCTAGGCATGACAGGTCTTGTCGTACCGGCTGACGCGCTTCCGTGTCAGGCGGGAGGTGATCATGCTTCCGTGTCAGGCGGGATGGTACTTCCCCCCGCGATATACGGGAAAGCGTGCTCCAGACCGTTGACGACCTACCGGGAGCTCTCTCGCCGGCTACGTCTTCTCTTGCCACTGGGAGCCTCTTCTGCATAAGATCAAGATCAACACGTACATTCCGGTTAGTGCTTACCCGGGATACCTATCCGGTAAAGCCGAGTACACCATCACCCGGGAACCTTCTCGGTGTCCCAGGTCCGGGATCCTTTCCGAAGATGTCCGAACTTATCTCAGGATGAGCAACTCTAGGCCTAGCCTCCCGAAGATGTCTTAGCCTACCAGCAAAGACATCTTCGAGAAGCTAGTTCTTAGAGGAACCATCCGCTCTTGCCCGTACTACAAATGCGAGGGTCGGGGATGTCTATTTATAGCCGCAAGGCATGACCCTTACGGCTGCCACGGGGCCCCTTGGCCTTTCCCTGCGTCCAAGTGACCAGCTGCCCTTTCGGCACACCAAGGGGTGCCCTTTGCTGTCGCCAAAGGTCAAGCACTGTTGTTATCCATTATAATTTACCGGGATCTGCCCCTACCCGGGGGGCAGCCCCCCGACACTAGTCCCCGAAGCTGGTGCGGCACAGCGATCCCGGATGATGTGCGGGATCAGCTTTAATAACAAACTTTCTTCCGAGAAGTCATGACATCAATCTTTTATCCCATGCCTAGATTAGTTCTTTCCGAGATCCTCTCACCGAGATGGTCTCAATCGGGAGGCGAAGCCTGCGACCGAGAAGCACCATCTCAGCAAATCTCGACCGTTGATTTCCCGATGAATCCGAGATAGCGATTCTGGGCCCACCCGACGTCCCGTCTGCGCAGAGGCGCACTCGAGTGCTTCTGCGCACGCACGGTGTCGCTTGGGTTCTCGCGCCATGGAGCCGCATCTGATCCGGAAACGAACCGTTGGGGCCTTGTGGCCCTCGGTGTGGCCGGATCGAGCGCTCCGAGTAACGCCACATGGCCCGCGGCACAAAATAGATCCCACCCACGATCGTGGAGATCGTGGGCGGGAAAAACGGGAACCGCTCCGGAATCCCCCCCCATAAATAGGGGACCGGAACGGTTTCCCTCACTTCTTCTCCTTCGCACTTCCTCTTCTCCACCGTCTCGAGCTCACTGCCGTCGCTGCGCTCGTTGCCCGTACGCCGTCTATCCGGAGCTCGCGCCCCGTCGTTCTTCTCGCACGCCGTCGACCTCCTTCGCCGGTGAGTTTTTCCTCTCCACTCCGATGCATTTCTTCGGTAGAATAACTACCGGACTCCGGCCGTGCCCTAGCACGGGCACGGCTGCGCCGCCGCCGGTGACCACATTCGAGCGACGCGCCCGAAGCGCACGGCGAAGAATCACCGTGGCACTAGGACGCATACTCGTCACTTGCATTTGTGCCTCGTTTCAGTCTAGCGCGAGTCTTTTTCCCTCCGTTTAGTTTTGATTATTTGACCCACGGTAGATCTTGCTTCCCATGAACCCGGTAGTTTTCAGCAGTTTATGCCCCGACATCCTCATTTCGGATAGACTAACTCCGACTAACCGCCGCTGCATCTGCAGAATAGCCCGAATACTCCCGCGTACTTCTCCGAGATGGGTGAAGAACGTGCCCGGGGGTGTTGGGACGGATCCGAGACAACGCAGTCGGATCTTGACTGGCTGTATCGGACTCACCGGATTCCTCCGGAAGTCGAGAGCCGTCTACCGGGAGAGGAGGTTGCGCCGGAACCCCAACCCGGGGAATATGTGGTATTCCTATCGCATTTTGAGCGCGGGTTTGGGCTTCCGGCTAGCCCCTTCTTCCGCGACTTCCTCGACACGTACAACGTGCAACCTCACCACCTTCCCGCCAACGCCATCATGATGCTTTCTGTCTTCATCACTTACGCGGAGGCGTACCTTGGCATATGGCCCTTTGTGGATCTCTCGGCCAAGTATTTTATCCTCCGCCGACAAGCCATCCCCAACCCGGATCAGAAGGTAAAAGACTTGGTCGACTGTGGAGCGGCCACCGTCATCCCTCGCGCGGACTCCGGATTCCCCATCGTCAAGGGATTAGAGTCTTGCCGGAAATGGCTGCGCAACTTCTTCTATGTGAAGAACCGGGAGTCCTTGGAAGATGGCCCGGGATCCTCGAACCCGGACTTCATTAATCTGCCGGAATTCATCATGGGCCCTCCGCGCGAATTCGGTCGCTGGAAGCATCTTCCCGACAGCGAGGAGATCGGATACATGCACGATGTTCTGCAGGTGCTCACCCAGGATATGACCGGGGATGACCTCGCTGCTTTATTGTTCGCCGGGTCTGCCCCCTTCAACACCGAGTGCACAAGATGTGCCACATGTCCGGGAACTTCGACCCCACCAGGACCAGTATCCATAGGCTAAGCCACGCGGCGATCGTCCGTCGTGCCCGAGCTATTGCTCGGACGGAGATGACGGAGGATTATGAATGGGGGGTCATAGGGGGATCCCGGAAACGACCGGTTGACCAGGTGCTTATATCAGTCTTTCACGCCTACGCCTTCGTACATGCGCTCACCTGGACACCGACACGACCTAACTTGTTTGCGCAGTTGTTCGAGCGTCAGCACGAAGAAGACGCCATCCACGTCAACGGGAACTACGCCCCGGATTTCCCGAAACCGGACGTGATGCCGAGAGAGGATCTCGACGGCGAGGACCATCTCGCCATCCCTTTCGTTAAGGCCCCGGGTAATCCTTCAACCCCAGAGACAGTTTCCATTTCCTCGGATGACGATGAGAGTGACTGCGAGATCCTTGACGTTATTGACGCTCTCCCTCTGAATTGGGCCTCAGCCGTGGTTCCGAAACCGTCAGCCGGGACCAGACGTGTCGAGAGCCGGAAGCGCGCGGCTTCCGACACCGATGGGGCTGAAGCCTCCGGCAACCCCCCCAAGAAGGGTAAACCGAGCAAGAAGACGACCGAGAAGCCTCCTCGACGTCGGCAGAGGGGTCCTCCCCTTGTGGACTCCGGGTACGTTTTCCTTGCCTCATATTACTTGACTTTGCTTTCTCCACAACTTTTACTAAGACATTTCCTTTCAGTGACGCGCTCGAGCTCCCGACACCTGCTGTTCCTCCTCCCCCGGGAACTCGGACTCCTAGTCCGGTTCGGGCCTCTCCTTCACCTCTTCGCCCTTCCGCTCGAGGAAATGAATCCACCGCCTCCGGTGTCGCACCGGCAAGCGTCGCGACCTTGGATGCACCTCCGGTGATCGACGAGATCGTGCTGCAGGCCACGACCACCCCGGGAGAGATTGTTCTTCCGGATAGCCCGCGCCGGGTTCCCGGACTGGAGGCAGAGATCGCTAGCCCTCGCCGGCAACCTGCGGCGAGTGGGGCCTCTCGGCCAGCCGCGCCCAAGGCCATCCCGGAGAAATGGCCTACCGCCTCCTCCGGGCCTGCAGAACAAATTCCCAAGTCTCGCGGCAAGACTTCTGGGCAGAAAACATCTTCCGCTCCGCCCGCAGCTACTCCGACATCTTCTTCCCAGGAGTTGGTGCCGCGCCCGGGTAAGTTCTCACCGTTACCCCCACCTCCTGCCGAGATCCCTACTGCCGCCTTGCGGATGTTGCGAGCAACGGTCAGCTCCTTTGCATCTTCAGGATCTCGGGACATCGCTGCCACCTGCGTTGCCGGCAGCTCCGGCATCCGGGTTGTTGATGACTTCAACAAGGCCTGGCTTGCCGCCGATGCTTCCGAGACTGCAGGGGACTTGCACGCTGCAGGTCCGAGCCGCAGCGCTCAAGCTCTGCACGCTCTCCAGGTTGCCGCGTTGGACGTCACCCGAATAAGCGAGGTAAATTTTTCTTCTTTTATCCAAAACACACTTGTTCCTTCCACCACCACTAGTCCCCGAGATTGGTGCTTAGTGCTCTAGATTCCACCGAATAGCAGATCACTAGGTTCCAATCTTAGAGAAAAAATTCAGGACTCGGATATTGAGTCCCCGAGATCCTCCCAACCGGGTAGGTTGCTTGAAAAGTTGCTTCATCACCACTAGTCCCCGAGATTGGTGCCTAGTGCTCCAGATTCCACCGAATAGCAGATCATTAGGTTCCAATCTTAGAGAGAAAATCCAGGACTCGGACACCGAGTCCCCGAGACCCTCCCAACCGGGTAGGTTGCTTAAAAAGTTGCTTCATCACCACTAGTCCCCGAGATTGGTGCCTAGTGCTCCAGATTCCACCGAATAGCAGATCATTAGGTTCCAATCTTAGAGAAAAAATCCAGGACTCGGACACCGAGTCCCCGAGACCCTCCCAACCGGGTTCTTTACTTCTTTTTCCATACTGACTTTGCTCTCTTTGTCTTGCTATATGGAGTGCAGCCAACAACGCCGCAACATCTTCAACCGGGTTCTCGCTGAACTCGGTCAGTCGAAGAAGTCCGAGGAGCACTTCCGGGAAGAACGGGATGCCGCGCGCCAGATCTCGGTGGACCAGAAGGCTGCCCTTGGTACCGCACAAGCCGAGATTGCGCGCCTCAACGGCGAGCTCGCCAAGGCCCAGGCTACCATGTCGGAGATGAAGAAGGGCTTCATCGAGGCGAGCAAGAAGCAGAAGGAGACCCTGGACCAGTCAGTGTCACGCGCGGATAACGCCGAGGCCGAGTTGGGTCTTCTTCGGTCGCGTTCTGACACTTGGCTCGCCGAGCTCACCGTGCTGAACCGGGATCTCAACAGTGAGTAATCCGACAACCCTCCTCTCCTGTTATTTCCTTTATTTGCTGTTCCTCTTATTGTGACTTAGTCGTTTTGACAGCTCTTCTTTTTAAAGGAGAGTTCGAGCACTCCCGCGAAGCCGCCGCCAAGGCTGTTGTCGCCGCTCGAGAGAAGCGTGCCGGGAAGGGTCCCATCTCGGACGCCTGGGACATTGAGGATCACCTCACTGCCCTGAAGGCCCGGATAGTACCTCTCCGGGCTATCGGGACGGAGCTCCTCAGCGCGGCGATCCATGTCCACGGCGCCTTGTGGCCGAGCGTCCGCGGGAAGCTCTCGATCCCGGAGCTCTCGCGCGCACTTCTGGGTGCCGGGAGTCGCCTGCACGCGTGGAAGCGTTCCGGCGCGCGGGCTGGTGCCGACCAGGTCCTGACCCAAGTACTTAGCTGGTACGAAGGTCTTGATCTGGCGGCGATTCAGCGCGTGAGTTCGGTGTCGCCATGGGTGAACGATCCGGATAAGGTCCAGCAGCGGCAAGAGGTGGCGCACCGCATCGCCAAGTGGTCCAATATCCGTGCCTTCACCGCCATCCTCGTTTCCTCAGAGTCTGAATCAGACTACGCGGATTCCGAAGAAGATGATGCCGCTTCCGGCGATGGGGAAGAAGAAATCCTGGAGGGAGATGACGCTGCTTCTGGTGCTGCGTCCGAGAAGGTGGTTTCCCGGGATGCAACATCGTCGCCGATACCCGAGGCCACCGAGACCGAGGTGCATCCCGACGTCCCGAGTGGTGCTGCCGATGCTGAAGGTGAAGCTACTCCTGCTCCCGAGGTCGGCGCTCCCGAGGTCGTCGTCGAGAAGCCTACTTCCCCCACCGCTTAAAAACACTTAGTAGCAAATTCGTTAAATCCCGGGGATGCCGGATGCAACATGTATCGTACACTTAAATTACTTCTATTTCACCGTGAACTATTTACCCGAACAACTATGTCAATGTATTCGGCTTTTAATTCCCGAATTGCCTTTCATGTTTACTGTACTTAGGTAATTTCTGCTCTTGTCTACCATTTCGGCGTTCGACAGTCGAGTCACAAAACTCCACGTACGGCATACATTACTTAAAACAATCCGAGTTCCTACTAACCGAATTCCCGACATAAAAAACAACTAAGCTAGTAAAAAAAAGCATGCCGGATAAGTTCCTGCTCCGAGTCCCCGAGACCGTTTTCATGTTTCCCACCTTCCCTCTCTTTGCTCTTGACTACCATTTCGGCGTTCGTCAGTCGAGTCACAAGATGATTTCACATGACATACATTACTTTGTCCTTGAGAATCGAACTCGGAACTTTCCCGGCATACAAAAGAAAATTAGAGAACAGCTACCCGGCAGTCCCCGGTTTCCTTCCCGAGATGCCGGTTCAATATAGTAAATAAACTTAACAAAACAGAAGTAAAAAAGAGCACAGAACTAGGAAGTCCCCGGGTTCCTCCCGGGGTGCCTTACTTCTATAAATATTGAAAATTGAGATACACATACACTGAGCTCTTTAAGTGTAAAAGGGGCGAAGTAGAGCTACATTCCATTGACGCTTGGTTTCCTCACCGGATTTGTCCATTACACCTTTCCTAGCCTCCTGTGCATCTACAAGGTAATAAGAATCATTGTGCAATGCCCTGCTTATCACAAAAGGTCCCTCCCATGGAGGTGACAGCTTATGCATTCCGGCCGTGCTTTGGATGAGCCTCAGCACCAGATCTCCCTCCCGGAACACCCTCGGGTGTACTTTCCGGCTATGATATCGGCGAAGATTTTGCTGGTAAATTGCAGATCGAGATAGTGCCAATTCTCTGGCCTCTTCGAGTAAATCACAATCATCTTCTCGGGCCTCCTTTGCCTCGGTCTCGGTGAACATTGTTACTCTCGGAGAATCATACTGTATGTCGGTTGGGAGAACTGCCTCAGCTCCATATACCATGAAGAATGGGGTGTATCCGCTAGATCTATTCGGTGTAGTCCGGAGACCCCATAACACCGCCGGCAACTTCTCTATCCAGCATCCCGGAGTTCTCAACAATGGTTCGATCAAGCGAGCTTTGATACCAGCCAAGACTAAGGCGTTAGCCCTTTCGACTTGCCCATTTGCTTCCGGATGTGCGACTGATGCTACATCTAGCCGGATTCCCTTCTCAGCACAAAATCGAGCGAATTCCCCCACAGCAAAGTTTGTTCCATTATCTGTGATAATGCTGTGTGGGTATCCGTATCTCAAGATGATGTCTTTCAGGAATTGCACAACGGTGTGTCCATCGCACTTCCGGATTGGCTTGACCTCTATCCATTTGGTAAATTTGTCCACCATTACCAGTATATGTGTCATGTTGCCCTTTGCCGGTTTGAATTGCCCGACCATGTCCAAACACCATACTGCAAATGGCCAAGTGATGGGGATTGTTTTCAGTGCTGACGCCGGCATGTGTATCCGGTGAGCAAATCTTTGGCATCCTCCACACTTCCGGACAATATCTTCTGCTTGCTGCAACGCAGTGGGCCAGTAGAACCCATGCCGGAACACTTTTGCCACTAGGGCCCGGGATGATGCATGGTGTCCACACTCTCCCTGGTGTATTTCCAGGAGCATCTCTTGCCCTTCTGCCGGTTCCACGCATCTCTGGAGCACCTCGGTGACACTTCTCTTGTACAGCTCTTGGTTAATGACAGTGTATGCCTTTGATCTTCGCATTATCTGACGGGCTTCCACTTTATTCTCCGGGAGGGTTCCTTCCAAGATGTACACCATAATGGGCTGTGCCCAATCCGGGACAGGTCGCACCGGGAACGCTGGAGCGTCTATGTCCATTGGTTCTGCCGACATCACCTCTATCATCATCTGTCTTTGCCTCTCTGAGCACCGGGAGGCAGTCCCCGGGTTCGATGTTATGCTCCCGACATCTACTTCCATGGGTACTGCTTCTGAACCAGGTTCCTTGGGGATGAAGATAGAATCCGATTCGGGTGATGGTTGTATAGACGGCTTCCTCAAATGTTCCAGGGCTATTCCGGGTGGGATGGCATCCCGGGATGACCCTAGTTTGGACAAGACATCTGCTGCTTCGTTTTCTCCTCTGGGTATGTGCTTGAACTCGCATCCTTCAAAAAACCCGGAAATTTTCTGTACATGAAACCTGTACAAGGCCATGTTTGCATCAAGGGCATCCCAATTCCCCGACACCTGTTGCACCACGAGGTCGGAGTCACCGAAACACTCTATCCGGCGGATACCGATTTCCTTGGCGACATTTAATCCGTGAACCAAAGCCTCATACTCCGCGACATTATTGGATGCCCGAAAATGGATCTGCAACACATACTTCAGTACATCTTGCTTCGGGGAGGTGAGAACCACTCCGGCACCCAATCCGATCTTAGCTTTTGAGCCATCGAAATGCATCCTCCAGAAATTGTAATCCGGTATTGGAGGTTCATACTGCATCTCGGCCCAGTCTACCAAAAAGTCCGGCAGCGCCTGCGACTTGATGGCATCTCGTCTCTCGTATGCCGGAGCGTACGGAGACAATTGGATGGCCCATTTGGCTACCCGGCCGCTAGCATCCTTGCAACCGATGATCTCGGCGAGAGGAGCTTCGCACACCACTGTGATCGGGTGTTCCTGAAAATAGTGCTTGAGCTTGGTCACTGCCATGTACACCCCATATGCCATTTTCTGGTAGTGCGGGTAGTTCTGCTTGGATTCCGAGATCACCTCACTGAGGTAATACACCGGTCTCTGTATCAGCTTGCCCCCTTCTTCCCTTTCTACCACTATTGCGACACTGACTACCCGGTTGGTTGCTGCAATATACAACAGCATAGGTTCCTTGGGCAATGGGGATGCCAATATCGGTGCTGTTGAGAGCATTCTCTTCAAATCGTTGAACGCCGCATCCGCCTGCGGGGTCCAAATAAATGTTTTGCTCTTCTTCATCAGTTGGTACAGAGGTAAGGCCTTCTCCCCAAGTCGGCTCACAAACCGACTTAGGGACGCCAGACACCCGGTAAACTTCTGCACATCCTTGATACGTACAGGCAACTTCATGCTCTCTATAGCACGAATTTTACCCGGGTTGACCTCGATTCCCCGGCTTGAGATGAGGAAACCGAGTAGCTTTCCTGCCGGAACACCAAATGTGCACTTATCCGGGTTCAACCTCATCCGGAATCTTCTTAGGTTCTTGAATGTTTCCCTCAGATCATCTATTAGTGAGGCCTTTTCTTTTGTTTTTATGACTATGTCATCGACATAGACCTCGACATTCCGGCCTATTTGGTCATGCAGGCATTTCTGTATGCACCTTTGGTAGGTAGCACCAGCATTTCTCATTCCGAAAGTCATAACACGATAGCAATAAGCCCCGTAAGGGGTAATAAAAGCGGTTTTTAATTGATCATCCGGATTCAAAGGTATCTGGTGGAAACCAGAATAAGCATCTAGAAAAGTTAAAAGCTCACTCCCGGCAGTGGAGTCTATCACTTGATCTATCCGGGGCAGCGGAAAGGGGTCTTTCGGGCATGCCTTGTTGAGGTTGGTGAAGTCGATGCACATGCGCCACACCTTAAGCAGGAGGGGATCATCTTTCTTCTTTTCCACCAGGACCGGATTCGAAATCCAATCCGGGTGCAGTACCTCCATGATGAACCCGGCGGCCAGCAGTATGGCTAGGTGTTCCATGACAGCAGCTCTTCTCTCATCCGAGAGGCGCCTAGTTGGTTGCTTCACCGGCTTCGCATCCGGTCGAACAAACAGAGAGTGCTCAGCCAACTCCCTCGGGACGCCTTGCAGATCGCCACTCGACCACGCAAAGGCATCCCGATTCTCACGGAGGAAGTCGACGAGCTCGCCTTCCTATTTGCTGTCCAGGTTGCTGCCAATGATAACTTGGCGCTCCGGGTTGCTGGGGTCTACGGACACCTTCTTGGTCTCCTTGGGGGGCTGAAATGATGCACCCTGTTCCGGGTTCAGCATCCCGGGCATTCCGAGTTGTGAGGTCTTAGCCATCGCCACCACCTGCTGGATCCTCTTCTTCTCTTCTGCTATCACCAGGGACTCAGCTAAGCACGACCCCGCCGAAGCACACTCCATGGAGCGCTTGTGGTCTCCCGAGATGGTGATTATGCCGTTAGGTCCCGGCATCTTCATCTTGAGGTAGCCCATGTGTGTTGAGATCATGAACTTGGCGAGGGCCGGTCTGCCGATCAGTGCATGATACGGGCTCTCGAGGTCCACGACCTCGAACTCCAAGCTCTCTGTTCGACAGTTCTCCCGAGTTCCGAATAGCACCTCACCCAGATTTTTCCCATGGGTGAGCAAGAGACCCCGGGCACAATGCCATGGAAGGTTGTCTCCGTGGGCAGCAGGGTGTTCATGGATACTCCCAGCTTCAGCATCGTGTCCTTGTACATGATGTTAATGGCACTGTCATTGTCAATCAGAACCCGGCTGAAGCGGACGTTGAGGTTGGGTCCGATAAAGGTCGGGTCCACCACCAAAGCATACGCTCCCGGCTTGGGCATAACCCAGGGGTGATCCTTCCGGCTCCAGGTGATCTCCATCTCGGACCAGTGCAAGAATTTGGGCACTGCCGGGATCACAGCGTTCACCTCCAGAGCACGCTGCCGCACACTCTTCCGGTCCGTCGGCTCAGTCACGAAGACCACATAGCTCTGGTGCGCCTCCCGGTAGTTACCCTGCTGCTGTCCACCTTGATTGCCGTTGTCGTTCCGGGTGTGCACCATATTCACTAGGCGAGGTGGGGGTCCTCTCGGAGGAGGGGGAAGTCGGACATTGTTGGCCCCCGATGTCGGAGGAGGGGGTCTCGGAATATTGGGCCGAGATGCCGGAGCACTTGGCCGAATACCTCCCGAGCCGCCCTCCTGCAACGTGCGCTGATACCAGCTGCACTGCCGAGTAGAGTGGTTTGCGGGCTTGTTGGCCTCCAGAGTGTGGTAGCAACATGGCTTATTCAACATCTCCTCATACGTCAGGGGCTTCTTCTGCTCCACCCAGGTCTTCTGCACCTCCTGACTTTGACCCCAAGCTGGGCCACTTGTCTTTTGACGCTGGTTGTTGCCGACGTCCTCCTGCTCCCGGGGGGCTATCTCCTGCTCCCGGGTTACTGCTGCGACATGCTGCGCGGCATGGTGGTATTCCGGCTGATTCCTCTTGTGGCCGAACTCTTGGCGATCATGGCTCCTGCTCGGTCCTGAGCGCTGAGGTCCCGCATTCCTCCTGTTGGAGTCTCCGACATCCACCAGGGGTTGCATGGGATCTCCAAGCGTATAGGAATCGGCGATGCGCATGGTTTCTGCCAAAGTCGTTGGCATTTTTCTCTGCAGTTTCTGCCATAGCATAGAGCCATGCCGGCATCCTTGCGCAAACCAGGAGATGGCCTGCGCCTCCACCACTCCTTCGCAAGAGTTGCGGACATTGCTCCACCGGGTAAGGTACTCCCGATCAGTCTCATTGCTCCTTTGCCTACAGATTGCGAGCTGCTGAGGTCTGTTGGGCCTCTTGTACGTGCCGGTGAAGTTGCTGATGAATGCTTCTTCAAAGTCCAACCAGCAGTCTATACTGCCAGTTCTCAGATTGTTCAACCAGATCCGGGCAGGTCCTTCCAACATCTGCGGTATATAACGTACCGCCCATCGTCTGTTTCCACCGGCTATGCTTACTGCAGTTACATAGTCGGTCAGCCAGTCCTCCGGCTTCTTGCTGCCGTCATAGGTCTTGGCACCCCGGTTGAGCTGAAAGTTCCAAACAGGAGGTTCCCGCATGATCCGAGGTCCAAAGCAAGCAGGTCCCGGAGGTCCTTGCTCTTCCACCATCTCGGACTGGTGAATCCGGTCCAGCCGGAACCTTGCATCTGCCGGGTTCAGCTGTCTTGTTCCTATCCGAGATCCCAAGGGGTTCTCGTCGGGCTGATACTCGAGCTGCTGCATCCCCGAGTTGCCATCGTTGAGCCTATCCTGCACGGGGATCACGGCTCGACGGGGGGCGGAGATGATGTCCCTCTGCGGGTTTCCCTGTACATGGGGAGGATTCCGGGGTGGATTACCACGGCCAGCCGGGTTATTGTTTCCCACACCCAGGTTACCATCTCCACGGGTACTTCCCGCCTGTCCCGGGTTATGCTGTCCGGCTTGCCCCGCCTGCTGGATACCGGCAAATGCCGGGTCATAGGTCTGTAGTTGCTTGTTCCTCCCGGAACCTCTACTCCGGCTCCGGCTCTTGCTCTTGCTCCTGCTTCTGCTCGGATGTGGGGAAGAGGCCTCCCCATCCGACATCCGGCTATTGGGTCTGGCTGAATGCACCTGTGACCCTGCTCCGGGGTTCTTCTTCTTGAAGGCCTGGTTCTGCCGGTTGGCCTCAACCACCAGCTCGTTGACCCTTTCCAGTTGCTTGCGCAGGGCTTCACCGGATAACCCCACCAACTCTGCCATGGCGGCTTCGGCGGCCCTAAGGGTTTTTGCCGGTGAACTGTACACTGGCTTCCCCGCAGAAATCCGACTTCCGGTGTTGCTAGTGGTGGCTCCACCAGCCAGCTCCTCATTCACCATTCTTCCCTTCTTGCGCAGATCTGCAATGCGCTTCTCCCGGGAGTCTATCTTAGTGAATCCGTGAGCAGCATTGTACTCCCGGAGGCTAACGCTGAGCTCGCGACGGAGCTCGGCGATTTCCTTTGCCTCAGCTAGAAGCAATTTCCGCTGCTCCTCCAACTCAGCCGAAGTGGCCTGGGTATCCGCTCCGGTAACCACGGGTACAGCTAATTTGGCTACCAAACCCGAGAGGGGATCCGGACGGCGTCGCGGTTGCGACGGCTGCGGATCACCATCTCGGGCCGCAGGTCTTTCCTGCGGGGGTTTGGCCAAACGAGGGACGCCGTCGGTATCGCCATCAGCGTCCTGGTATTCCTCCTCGGTGGTTCCGACCATCATCACTGCGACGGAACTCGGGGAGCGGTCAGCGCGTAGACCCCGAGCTGCGCAGAGCATGGGAGGGTCCTCAGCCTCCAGGACTAGGTCCGGGTAGCTGCCGGCAACCTCGGTGGCCACATAGGTGGTGAAACCACCGAAGTCGATAAGACATCCATTCCCCGGGAACGGTTTGTTCCGGAAGCAACCTGCGTTGTCGGCGACGAAGTCCATCTCCCCAAGT
The DNA here is from genome assembly GCA_026929855.1 of Poa annua. Taxonomy (NCBI): domain Eukaryota; kingdom Viridiplantae; phylum Streptophyta; class Magnoliopsida; order Poales; family Poaceae; genus Poa; species Poa annua. Next base: position 217,142,103 of record CM049427.1, on the reverse strand, counting down.
CTTACGACCAGGCCAGAGAGAACCCGAACGTCGAAACGTACCGGGGAGCCCGTCCGGATGTGTACACCAGCCAACGCCTCTGTCAGCCCCACGGTGGGCGCCAACTGTCGTGGTGGTGTCACGGCAGATGCCATAGGATGGCTAATTTGTGGGGCCGATGGACGTTGGTGGATCCGGGGAGGGATAGCCAGTTGAAGAACTCACACGGGGAGGATCCCGGTAAAACCGAGATCTCCCAAGAACACGAAACAGGAACGAAGTGCAACGGGGAAGATCTAACAAATACAAACAAATGCACGAAGGCACCAAGCACACCCACGATATACCCAGGTTCAGGGCCCTCGTGAGGAGGTAACACCCCTACTCCTGCCTCTCTTCTCTATATATTGATGGTACAAGAACTACAACTTGCTACAAGATCTATCAAAGGTAGAAGTACTAGGAACTAGATGAACTCAAGGTGAAGAGGAGTAACTGCTCTAAGAGTAAATGCAACTATAGTTTTGGCTCTCAGCTTGGTCTCTCCTCCTCAGGAGCAGTTATGGCGCCTTTTATAGAGTTCCGGCCGGGAGGGCCGGAAACCCTAAAATGCCTCGGCCCCATCGGACAGGTCTAGCCGGGATGTCGTCACCGGCTAGTGCGACCTAGTTGCCGGACTATCCGGTGTAGCCCCTGCGTCATCATCTCGCTAAGGACGGCAGGCGCCGTCCTGCATCATCATTGTCCCCTTGTCAGAGACAAGACATGTCCTTGCCCATCCCGGATAGCCTTTTCCGGATTGCCGGGCTAGGCATGACAGGTCTTGTCGTACCGGCTGACGCGCTTCCGTGTCAGGCGGGAGGTGATCATGCTTCCGTGTCAGGCGGGATGGTACTTCCCCCCGCGATATACGGGAAATCGTGCTCCAGACCGTTGACGACCTACCGGGAGCTCTCTCGCCGGCTACCTCTTCTCTTGCCACTGGGAGCCTCTTCTGCATAAGATCAAGATCAACACGTACATTCCGGTTAGTGCTTACCCGGGATACCTATCCGGTAAAGCCGAGTACACCATCACCCGGGAACCTTCTCGGTGTCCCAGGTCCGGGATCCTTTCCGAAGATGTCCGAACTTATCTCAGGATGAGCAACTCTAGGCCTAGCCTCCCGAAGATGTCTTAGCCTACCAGAAAAGACATCTTCGAGAAGCTAGTTCTTAGAGGAACCATCCGCTCTTGCCCGTACTACAAATGCGAGGGTCGGGGATGTCTATTTATAGCCGCAAGGCATGACCCTTACGGCTGCCACGGGGCCCCTTGGCCTTTCCCTGCGTCCAAGTGACCAGCTGCCCTTTCGGCACACCAAGGGGTGCCCTTTGCTGTCGCCAAAGGTCAAGCACTGTTGTTATCCATTATAATTTACCGGGATCTGCCCCTACCCGGGGGGCAGCCCCCCGACAATTCTATGCAGATATACTAGTACGAACGGAGATCGGAATACATACCCTTGTAGATCGAAAGCGGGGATTACGTTCCCGCACAAACGTTGTCGATGAAGACCGACGAAGCCGACCTCAAGGTCGTGTAGAGGAAGCAGGCCTCCGAGTACCGCTAGCGCAGCACCTCGCAGGGAGTCGCACACGTACGGTGGAGACGACGCCTCCGAAGCTCCAGTCCAGGACGAGTAGCGGAAGACTTGGACCGGAACACCAGCAACGCGGCAGCGGGCTATGGTGGAGGAGATCCCCTCTTCCTCTTGCTCGGCGCGGCTCCAACTTGGGAACCACGAGATAAAGAGAGAAATCGGGAATTAATTGGTGAATTAAAAGGCTGGGGGTGCCCCTTCTTATATAGGCTCCCAGGGGGAGCCAACCTTGCCAGCCAGGTAATGTGGGACTATCCCCACATAGCCTGGTGCGGCTAGGGAGGTGCGCCGGCCCCCTTGGTGGGCCCTTGGCCCACCTGGGGCAGCCCTCCTGGCCCCCACCGAATTCCCCTAGGGAATTTTCCTCTCTTGGGCCTTCTTTCGTCCGGAAGGCCCATTTAGGGAAATCTGCCTTAATAAATTCGAAAATAAATATATAAAATCATATTTGCATATTAATAACACTAATTAATATCAAACATAATATATATAATTATTCCTAACTCCGAAAACTCTTTCGGTGCTGCCCGATCTCCATCGGACCTCTCCCGGGACGCTCCCGGTGATCTCCTTCCTTTCCGGTTGTCTTGTCGAAACCCCTTAAGTGTGTTACCCTAGCGGTTCGATATAATATTAGGTATGATCAAGACTCCTCAATGATCAACGACTAACTCGTAGGCCTGGACCCCATGAATTAATCCCTGAGATATAACGAATGACTTTCATCTATCAAACCTGAACGTAAAGTCTTAGACCTTTTGCCATAGCGATACTTAGCACGTCCGAGCGTCGTTCCATAGATATCTCCATACCTAATCCCGACCTCGTTACCGACGACGCTATCTTCTACTCGTTCATGATCTCATGTCTCCGTGACCTAGTCACATGCTTGCAAGCTCATTAGACATGATCTCACCGAGTGGGCCCGAGAGTATCTATCCTGCTATGCGGACTAGCAAATCCCGCTCTTGACCCCTCGTCTCAATACTCCTTTCCAATACCCAAAAGTATCACCGTTATTGTCGTACTAAATAAGATACGACGTTTGGTGCAATCAAAGTATCTTCCGGGAATATCAATAAGAGTTGATCTCACGGTCAAAGGTGTAACGACTACGTTCTCCAAATCTGGGTATGTCCATCACATCACTCTCTAGCGATATGACTCTCATTGCCGACCGGCACCATGCCCCATGACCGGGAAACCTCGATCATCAATCGCGCAACGAAACTAGTCTTAGTAGAGGCTACTAGGAACCTGGTTGGTTACGTATCACACCCGCATTAGTGTTTCCGCTTAATACGGTTCTAGCATGACACAAAAACCTATTATGAACAAACGAGATATGATAAAGAATACACTTTATTAATTGCCTCTAGGGCATATCTCCTTCAGTCTCCCACTTGCACTAGAGTACAATTTAATCTAGATTACAACTTGGTAAAAGCTTAACACCCATAGGTAACTGGTGCTGTTCATGCTTATCAAGCGGGAGAGGCTTTGTCAGCGGATCTGCCACGTTCAGATCCGTATGCACTTTGCAAATCTTCACATCGCCTCCTTGTACGTACTGACGTATCACATGGAAGCGTCGGAGAATGTGTTTGGCGGTGGAGTGAGACCTTGGCTCCTTGGCGTTCGCAATGGCACCCGTATTGTCGCAGAAGAGGACCACGGGGTCTTGCACGCTCGGGAACACTCCAAGTTCGATGACGAACTTCCTCAGCCACACAGCTTCATTCGCGGCCTCGCAGGCAGCAATGTACTCCGACTCCATTGTAGATTGTGCGACTATGGGTTGCTTCCCACTTCTCCAGCACACGGCGCCTCCATTCACCTTGAACACGTAACCTGTCTGTGACTTACAGTCATCGGGGTCTGAGCAAAAACTTGCATCTACGTAACCCGTTACGCCAAGTTCTTCATCGCAGCCACCATACACAAGGAACATTTCCTTTGTCTTATTGAGATACTTAAGAATGCTCTTAACAGCTACCCAATGCGGCATTCCAGGATTACTCTGGAACCGGCTTGTCAAACTTAGAGCTAATGCCACATCCGGTCTAGTACTCAACATTGCATACATGATCGATCCTATGGCTGAAGCATAAGGATGTTTCGTCATTTCGCCTTACCCACTTCCGTCACCGGACACTGCGCCTTACGCAATATCTTATTCTTGATAACCGGCAGAGATCCCTTCTTTGCCTTCTCCATATGAAAACGCTTCAGTATTTTATCAAGATAAGTACTCTGACTTAGTGCTAATAGGCGCCTTGATCTATCACGATAGATTTTTATGCCTAAAACATACGCAGCTTCTCCTAAGTCCGTCATGGAAAATTTACTGTTTAAATATTCCTTCACGCTATTCAGAAGTTCCACATCATTCCCTATTAGCAATACGTCGTCAACATACAGTGCTAAGAACACAACCGAGCTCCCACTCATTTTCTTGTAAATACAGGTCTCTTCCACATTCTGGATAAATCCAAAACCTTTGATTACCTCATCAAAGCGAAGATTCCAGCTCCGAGATGCCTGCTTCAATCCATAGATGGATCGCTGAAGCTTGCACACCTTGTTAGCACTTCCTGGATCGACAAAACCTTCCGGCTGTACCATGTACAACTCTTCCTCAATGTTTCCATTCAGGAAGGCCGTTTTGACGTCCATCTGCCAGATTTCATAATCATAGTAGGCAGCTACCGCTAACAAAATCCGAATAGACTTAAGCATCGCTACCGGTGAAAAAGTTTCATCGTAGTCAATTCCATGAACTTGTCGGAAACCCTTTGCGACAAGTCGAGCTTTATAGACGGTCACATTACCATCAGCATCAGTCTTCTTCTTAAAGATCCACTTATTCTCGACGGCCTTGCGCCCTTCGGGAATATCCACCAAAGTCCACACTTTGTTATCGTACATGGATCCTATTTCGGATTTCATGGCTTCAAGACATTTCCCGGACTCTAGACTCTCCATCGCCTCCTTGTAGTTCGTAGGTTCGTCTTGCTCGACTAGCATGACGGTGCAAACCATGTTGCCATACCATTCTGGTGGGATCCGAGATCTACCAGACCTACGAGGTAGAACATCTTCCTCGACAGTTTCTCCCACTCCTTCCACGGAGGACGTTTCCGGAATTGCTTCCACTGCGCCACTCGGAATCTCGAGTTCAGGATCAACGATTTCATCGAGGTCTACCTTCCTCCCACTTACTCCTTTCGCGAGAAATTCCTTCTCTAGAAAGGTACCGGTCTTCGCGACAAAAGTTTTGCCCTCAGCTTGGTTGTAGAAGGTGTACCCAACGGTTTCCCGCGGATATCCTACAAAGACGACTTTCTCCGACTTCGGTTCGAGTTTGTCGGGCTGTAGTTTCTTAATGTACGCCTCACAACCCCAAACCTTCAGAAACGATAACTTAGGCTTTTGGCCATACCATAATTCATACGGCGTCGTTTCAACGGATTTGGACGGAGCCCTATTTAAAATGAATGCGGCTGTTTCTAACGCATAACCCCAGAAGGACACTGGCAGATCGGTAAGAGACATCATAGATCGGACACTATCCAGTAGAGTACGATTACGTCGCTCGGACACACCGTTACGCTGCGGCGTCCCGGCGGGCGTAAGTTGGGGCACTATGCCACAACTCTTCAGATGTGTGCCAAACTCAAAACTCAAGTACTCTCCACCGCGATCGGATCGGAGATGCTTGATTTTCCTATTAAGCTGATTCTCAACTTCACTCTAGAATTCTTTGAACTTTTCAAACGTTTCAGACTTGTGTTTCATCAAATAGATATAACCGTATCTACTCAAGTCATCAGTGAAGGTGACGAAGTAACGATAACCATTGCGTGTCGAAACGCTCATTGGTCCACATACGTCTGTATGTATGATCCCCAACAAATCCGACGCCCGTTCAACGAAACCTTTGAACGGTGTCCTGGTCATTTTGCCCATGAGGCATGATTCGCATGTATCGAGGGATCGGAAATCCAACGAGTCCAAGAGTCCATCGGAGTGGAGTCGCTTCATGCGCTTTATACCAATATGACCAAGACGGCAATGCCACAAAAACATGGCGGTATCGTCACTACACTTAATTCGTTTGGCTTCTATGTTATGGATGTGAGTACTACGATCGAGATTCAACAAGAATAAACCGTTATTCTCGGGAGCATCAACATAAAAGATATCATTCATATAAATAGCACAATTGCTTGACACTGATTTAAATGAATAACCGTCTTGTAACAGGCAAGACCCACTTATAATGTTTACACTCAAGGATGGCACAAAATAACATTTATTTAAAACCAAAACTAATCCCGATGGTAGATGCAGAGGGAGCGTGCCGACAGCCACCACGTCGACTCTCGATCCGTTACCGACGCGCATCATCACCTCATCCTTTGCCAGCCGCCTTCTATTCCGTAACTCCTCCTGAGAGTTACATATATGAGCAACAGAACCAGTATCAAATACCCACGTATTGCTCCGGGCGGATGTAAGGTACACATCTATAACATGTATATCAAATATACCTTGCTCTTTGTCGACCGTCTTGCCAGACTTCTTATCCTCCAGATACTTGGGGCAGTTGCGCTTCCAGTGACCCTTCCCCTTGCAGTAGAAACACTCCACGCTAGCTCTGGGACCAGACCTGTTAGTCCAGGGCTTGGCAGCCAACTTTGCCTCCCTCCGGGACTTCCAGCTCTGCTTTCCCTTGCCACCGGACCTCTTGAAATCAACGGTCTTGTTGACCATCAACAGCGTGTGCTCCTTCTTAATCTCTACCTCAGCAGTCTTGAGCATCACGAACACTTCACCCAGGGACTTAGCCATGCCCTGCATGTTGTAGTTCACGACGAAGCCTTTGTAGCTTGGTGGCAACGATTGCAACACCCTGTCAATCGCCAGCTCATCGGGAATCTTGCACTCCAGAGCATTCAGGCGTTGAACGTAGCCAGACATCTTGACTACATGCTCGCTCACACTGCTATGCTCTTCCATCTTGGCTGAGAATAAAAGCTTAGAAGCCTCATATCTCTCAGCCTTAGCCTGCGGCGCAAAGACAGCCTTAAGATCCGAGATGATCTCAAAGGCGCTCATCTTCTCAAAGCGCTTTTGCAGGTCGGCTTCCATGGCGTAGAGCATGCCACTCTGGACAAAGGCAGAATCCCCCGATCGGGTCTGGAAGACCTTCTTCTCATCCTCAGAGGCTTCATCTGCAGGAGGGTCACCTATGGCGGCCTCAATGACGTAGGCCACCCTATGGGGAGTGAGGACGATCCTCAGGTTGCGGAACCAGGCCATGAAGTTTGACCCATTGGTCTTAAGCTTTTCTTTCTCAAGGAATAAACCTAGGTTAAACGAGGGGCGAGACATCTACAATGGAATTTGCAACAACATAAGACTTTGTCCATAATAATTTTGAGTTATAGTATTTTAGAAAATAACTAACTGTAACAGCCCCAGGTTTAAAACCTGAAAACCTCTGTAATTTTTCCACTTTTGTGTAATTGCATCATGGCATCCATATCATTTTGCTACTTTTATGAACATTACCACTCCCCCACTTTAATCTTGCATATTTGTCAAGGAAGTTACAAGAGTTCAACATGAGATAATTGCACTTGCTAAGAACAAACTATTTTGAATATGGCATATTTGTCAAGGAAGTTCCAAGAGTTCAACATGAGATATTTGCACTTGCTAAGAACAAACTATTTTGAATAATGGCATATTTGTCAAGGAAGTTCCAAGAGTTCCAAATATTATATTTGCATTGTCTCCAAATCATTAAAGTGGCAACTTATGGAAATATCAACAAAATGCCCTTTTTAACACCTATGAACAAAAGTGCATCAAAACATTTTATTTTGAGGAGCCAATTTTTGTGGTGCCTCTACATGGTATGGGGAGGCTCCCTGAATTTTCTCAAATTTTTATAAAATGTTTAACTGCCTCAAATAAATCAAAAAACTGCACTGGTTTTAAAAAGAAATAGAAAAGGACCTCTCTGTAAGGGGGGAGGACCTGTCTGTGAGGAAAGAGGAAAGTTGCCCAGGGGGTTTTCTGAAAAAACTGCGTCTTCTTCGCTGTAGCGACCCGAGCCTCCCGTCCCCGTCGCACCAGCTCGCCGTGTCGCCCCCTCCTGCGCCGCGCCCGGACCCCCCTCCTCCTCTGCTGCCCTGGGAGAGGATAAGAACGCCACGACGCTTCTCTGCTTCTCTCTCCCCCGAGATCTTTCCCTCTGCTTTTTCCCCCCGCCATGGCCGAACCCTAGAGGAGCTCCGCCGCCGCATCGCCGTCGTTAGGTACTCCCCGAGCCCAGCCACGACCACCCCTAGCACCGGCGCAACACCAGCTTCCTCCACGCCGAAGGACTCGTGCCGGGGAGCTCGGGATCGACGCCGCCGTCCTCTTCTTCCCCAACTCCGGCCGCCGCGCCTCGAGCACGCTCGCCACCGCCACAGCGCTCCTCCCTCCACTCCGAGCACGTGCACGCGACGAGGGTGAGCACCCGCACCCGACCGTGCCCTCCGTTCATCCGCGCGTGATCCGTAGCGTCCTTTCCCGCGAGCTCGCCGCCGGCCGCCGCTCGCCGTCGCTGCTCGCTGTGCTCCGGCGACCATTAGGTAGCGGCGCCGCCGTAGAAATGCTCCCCGTGCACGCGCGCGTCGAACGCGCCCGTCCGCGCGACCCCTGGCACCGTAGAGCGCCGTAGCCGTGCCCCTCGCCGCCGGCGTCCACCGCGGCCGTGCGCTCCGGCGTGCGCTGCCGCTGGGCCCACGTGTCAGTGACCTGAGCCAGCCCCGCGCCGCGTCAGCGCCAGCGTGGCCCCTGGCCCGCGCGTTAGTGGCTCTGGCTAAGATGCGCCTCGGTGACAAACGTCCGGCTAATTTCCTGCGATTTAATAAAAAGACAGAAATTGGCTAAAACTTCAAAAATTCATAACTTTCAAAATACTTATCCAAATTTAGCAAATAATATACCAAAATGCTCAGAAAAATAAATGTTATCTAATAGAATGGTTTGCACCTCCATTACTGATACTGTATTTTCTGTTTTGCTAAAATGAAGAAAGGGGTAGAAATAAAAAAGGTGTAGTTTAAATTCATAATAAATTCCTCAAATTGCTAGAATTGTAACCTCTAAGTAAAAATGCTAATAAGCACTGGTTCTACACATTCAAAATCATTTCAAGCATGTTACCTAAATTAAATTGTAGGGGAACATAAAAACACATAGGAAAATAAATTTCCTATATCGTTGAATAATTATTCCTAGCATCTCATTTAAAAGTCATATAATTGTTATAATAATGCAGTGCATTAAAATGTCATACCATCATCTGTTTGCGCATTGCATATGAATTGCTTGTATTGATTGTGTTCTTTCCGGTGTTTTTAAACATCGATAGATCAAGGAACCGGGGTCTCGCCACATTACCCCGACGATCAGTATTACCCGCCTGTTGAGCAAGGCAAGCGTGATCCCCACCCTCTTGCATATCTTATCCTATTTTCCGCAAATTATTTTCTCCACTATAATATTGCATGCGGTTCCAAATGTCAATTTGATGGGATTAGAGTATCCTATATTTGCATTCAGTTACCGAAGCCACTACCAGTTTCCCCTCCTATTATCCATAGGATTGTGTTGATGGCCTGAATTAATTACTTTGCTAGGTTGTTGCTTAGCCATGCTTAGTTAACTGCTTAGTGGTCCGATGGATATTCATGTTGGGATCCGATGTGGAATTTCCGCGGAGGATGGTGGAGAAATGGTGGTAATATTTAATAAAATGCTAAAAGGTGGGGATGAGAGGCCACATGGAATGTGGTGGGTTGTCTCGTTCTCACCGCTTCAGTGCGAGTTCTCGCCTTCGAGCCAAGTTGAGCGTGCTACCATGCGTGGGCATATGGAACCTCATCGACCGACTAACTTGTGTCGGACTAGCCGAGGGTCCTCTAGTTTGGCTTTCCATTTGCGCGTGTGTTGAGATGGTGGCCAAGACTGAGATGAGGATGATGGTGGTAGGAAAATGAGTGGCCGCGGGGCAGGGTGTTGGAGGCACTGAACTTGTCCTACGGTCACTGATGATCCTAGGTTAGTCCAAAGCGAGGTAAAGGTCGTAGCCGCTCCCACCCAGCCGGCTTTCCCCGGAAGAGAGCTAGTTGTACAGGCAATGGGCCGGACGGTACGCATGGATAAGGAGCTGGGAGGTCCCTCGGGAACCTGACGCCTTTCACATTGTACACCCCCTGCAGGGATAAATCTTTTCGAAAAGCCATGTCCACGGTTAAGGACGACTTGGTGACGAATTCAGGGATCATAGAATAACTTTAACGGAATGATTAAAAACTGGGTACTAAAGGTACCACTCACGATTGTAAGGTTGACTTCCTCGAGGGTGATTCGGGGAGGTGCCTTTGTTAAACAGGTACAGTGGTGGAAGAGGATGAGTAAGTGAATAAAAAGAAAAGAGTTACTTCTTACCCCTCTTCGAAAATATTCTGATAGTCGATGCCTTGGAGTCATATTTTAAGAATAAAATCAGCTTTACGCAAAACAGCCATAAAACCTTGAGAGACAATCATGGAGCAAATAGCTCAAAATCTTGTTGAGTTCGTCGAACTCACCCTTGTTTATTTTTGTTTCAGAGGAGGACTTTACTTACCCCGAAGGTGGGTTCTATGTTGACATCGACGAGTAGTCTGGGGTTCCCGGGTGGCAGCCTGGGGCAACTAGGAACCAGCTGGCACGGGATTGTTTATCTGTAGGCCTCTTAGGCCATATTTGGATCTTGTTGTTTAGAACAACTTAATTTGCTTCCGCTTGATGTACTGATGGGTCTGTGACCTTGGATTGTAATATCTGCTATCTTTCTCTACTAAGAGTTGAACTATATTTATCTTGAGTCGTAGGGTCTGTCATGTGCCAGGTGTTCCGGTGTCTTAGTCCCTTTATTATACTTGAGGGCTATGCTTTGGATATGGCATGATCGAAGGGTTGTGTTGCCGATGATCCATGCCGAGCACGCCTGCCGATGTTTACTCGGCCTGGGAGTGGTAACCCCAGTAACCTTCGATTATGTAGCATGACCACCGACACATAGCATCACTGTATAATTTATGGATTGGGGCATTACACTAACATAACTCCCACTCAAACGAACATCCCTCCTGGTCGCTTAAGCGATTACACGACCCCCATCCATTGCACCACCCCTCATCATCAAAGCCGGCGGCACAACTTCAAGAGTAGACAAAATCGTCCGCCACACCAATTTTGTGACTCGTGCTCGACCTTTCGGTCTTCCTGTTCCGAGGCCATACCTCTGAGTATGCTAGGCTCGCCACCAAAGACCTCCACGCTGACGCTTGTGCAACATGGCTTACACCCACTGTATGCGAACGACGAGATGTGTGACACCCGATCATCACGGCCTGCCTCATAACGTAGAACTTTCTTGGTGGTGCGCGTTGGAGGGAGAACACTAGTGGTATTTTTGAAGGGATCATCTTATTCAGCTACCGCCGTGTAACACACAATCACACAAAAATAAGATGCACACAAAACATCAAATGTAATGCAATGTGATATAGTCCATCGCGCCATGGTCTTCTTGGCGCCCGCAGTTTATAAACAATTTAATAAACCTACCTTGACCATATCACATAGCCCCTGCAAAATAAAGTTAGACGCTTCTACTTTATCTTTTGCATATTTTACGTGGCTTGGGGCTTTCTTAAATAGAACCGCTTCATACCTACGAATCTTATGACCACAACAACGATCCAATAATTGCATGTTTAAGCATCCCTTTCGGGCCCTCCATTGAAAATGCGAAGACCAACTAAAGATAGAGAAACTGTCACCCGCCAGCCACAGATACGGTACAAGCCGTATGTCAGTAGTGGAACCAGTCTCGCGTAAGCGTACGCGTAAAGTCGGTCCGGGCCGCTTCATCAACTCAATGCCGCTGGAATACACAAGTGCACGCTAGAGGGTAGCAAATAACAGGAACGGTGCCCTCGTGCAGAGCACGGGTTCTAACAGCGTACAACTATATCTACGATAGATCGGCTCTGATACCACTGAAGGGGATCGTGTGCAGATTTTTTTTTTCCTACCGACGATATCCTAAAAGCATGCCAAGATCTATTCTATGCAGATATAGTAGTACGAACGGAGATCGGAATACATACCCTTGTAGACCGAAAGCGGGGATTACATTCCCGCACAAACGTTGGCGATGAAGACCGACGAAGCCGACCTCAAGGTCGTGTAGAGGAAGCAGGCCTCCGAGTACCGCTAGCGCAGCACCTCGCAGGGAGTCGCACACGTACGGTGGAGACGACGCCTCCAAAGCTCCAGTCCAGGACGAGCAGCGGAAGACTTGGATCGGAACACCAGCAGCGCGGCAGCGGGCTATGGTGGAGGAGATCCCCTCTTCCTCTTGCTCGGCGCGGCTCCAACTTGGGAACCACGAGATCGAGAGAGAAATCGGGAATTAATTGGTGAATTAAAAGGCTGGGGGTGCCCCTTCTTATATAGGCTCCCAGGGGGAGCCAACCTTGCCAGCCAGGCAATGTGGAACTATCCCCACATAGCCTGGTGCGGCTAGGGAGGTGCGCCGGCCCCCTTGGTGGGCCCTTGGCCCACCTGGGGCAGCCCTCCTGGCCCCCACCGAATTCCCCTAGGGAATTTTCCCCTCTTGGGCCTTCTTTCGTCCGGAAGGCCCATTTAGGCAAATCTGCCTTAATAAAATTCGAAAATAAATATATAAAATCATATTTGCATATTAATAACACTAATTAATATCAAACATAATATATATAATTATTCCTAGCTCCGCAAACTCTTTCGGCGCTGCCCGATCTCCATCGGACCTCTCCCGGGACGCTCCCGGTGATCTCCTTCCTTCCCGGTTGTCTTGTCGAAACCCCTTAAGTGTGTTACCCTAGCGGTTCGATATAATATCAGGTATGATCAAGACTCCTCAATGATCAACGACTAACTCGTAGGCCTGGACCCCATGAATTAATCCCTGAGATATAACGAATGACTTTCATCTATCAAACCTGAACGTAAAGTCTTAGACCTTTTGCCATAGCGATACTTAGCACGTCCGAGCGTCGTTCCATAGATATCTCCATACCTAATCCCGACCTCGTTACCGACGACGCTATCTTCTACTTGTTCATGATCTCATGTCTCCGTGACCTAGTCACATGCTTGCAAGCTCATTAGACATGATCTCACCGAGTGGGCCCGAGAGTATCTATCCTGCTATGCGGACTGGCAAATCCCGCTCTTGACCCCTCGTCTCAATACTCCTTTCCAATACCCAAAAGTATCACCGTTATTGTCATACTAAATAAGATACGACGTTTGGTGCAATCAAAGTATCTTCCGGGAATATCAATAAGAGTTGATCTCACGGTCAAAGGTGTAACGACTACGTTCTCCAAATCTGGGTATGTCCATCACATCACTCTCTAGCGATATGACTCTTATTGCCGACCGGCACCATGCCCCATGACCGGGAAACCTCGATCATCAATCGCGCAACGAAACTAGTCTTAGTAGAGGCTACTAGGGACCTGGTTGGTTACGTATCACACCCGCATTAATGTTTCCGCTTAATACGGTTCTAGCATGACACAAAAACCTATTATGAACAAACGAGATATGATAAAGAATACACTTTATTAATTGCCTCTAGGGCATATCTCCTTCACATGGATCAATCCGGCTAGTCCAGGGTGGCCCAAGGGTGGTAAGGCTGAAGCCTGCCGGGCGGCCCAGATAGCTGACGTACAAGGAAGTAGGCGGACGGTCCAAGAAGGCGTAAGACCGAAGCCCATCAAGCCACCAGGCCCAAGACAGAAGGCGGCAACTAAGCCGGCTAGGTCTAGGACTCTGATTACTTGCCGGACAAGTAATTGCCTTGTATCCTGGGTCTGGCCGCCTATATAAGCCGGCCACCAGGAAGCCTTTAGGGCACGCTCCAATACGCATCATACACATTGTAATCTGTTCACGACTATTGCCTCGTAGTGGATTATAGCAGCACGTAGGATCTCACCACCACTGCGGGATCTGAAGCTGGGTAAACTCGCCGTGTTCAATCCCGTCCTCGACGACACCAACCTTCTTCCCCACAATCCATACGTAGGCTAGAGGAACCACGTCTCCTATCAACTATGCCGATACTACGACAGTTGGCGCCCACCGTGGGGCATAAGGTTCTGGCGTCACGTTCCAGGCGGGAACACTTGGCGGCGTGGGCAAGCAGATCGCCGTCGGTCGCGTCACAAGGTATGGCGGCCACAGCTTTGTCAACTCAGATGAGTCCTGGCTCCCGGTGGACGACTACCTTATCGTATGCGCAATCGTACCGATCGGGGAGATCAACGTCTTCATCGGGTATACGCCAGAAGCGTTCGGCCTACCGCGTTTCTACAACCCCACCCACCAACCCTTCGACCTAGCAGTCGACCGACAAGATGGATCTGAATCCGCCTTCTCCCAGGAGTCGGCGGAATCTGATTTCCACTTCGTCGGAGTTGTCGGACTGGGATCAGACTCCCAGCCGGAAAACAACGATCCTGAGTCAATCCTCCCTGCTCTCCAGGAGGATGCGATGTCAGATGCCGGATCCAGATCTCCCGTTCAAGTCAACGTAGACTCTGACTCTGATGATGATGCTAGTCTCTTCGAAGAGAAGATCAAAACCCGCTTTTCCAGTGGTAATCCGGCTCCTTCAGAGGGCACAACGGATACTGACATGCCTGACAAGCTGGCTATGATGGTTGTCGTCGGTCACGAGACAACCCAGTTGCTTCGGAAACGCAAAACAAGCCGGTGGAAGATGCCGGCGACACCACTGCCGGTCAACTCATTGAAAGTTCCGACAAGGTGCGCGCAAAGAAGAAAACTGGCCTCAAGAAAGGCGGCAGCAGCAAACCCACGGATTTGCTCTCCGTCATCAAAGAAGTAGACGAGATCATGAATACTCCGGTGAATAAAGACACCCCACTCGACGTAGTGGAAGAGCTTAGGATTAACATGCTTAAGCACTCTGACTTCCTGCGAAAAAGAGAGGAGCACGTTGAGAGCCTTGCGAAGAAGATCGAGAAAGAGCAGGAGAAGATGTCGGCCAAAACAAGCCGGCAGCTCTTTGAGGAAAAAAGATCATCAAAAAACCGCCGTGACAAGGAGCCGCCAACACGCGCCACGACAGCGGCTCAAGATCTCGGGTTCGACTGGCGTACGGCACCACAGCGCGTGTACAGAAGGGGAGATGTTGTTTTCTGCACCCCCGTCCTCAACGCGGCCGCTGTGTAACGCCCCGGGATTTATCCCCAATTAGATTTTTGTTTGTTTTTCTTTTTGTGCATCATCATGTCATCAGTTCATCATGCATTGGTCACTTCATTTAATTTATTGCATTTAAATTTAAACCCCGCTTAAATTCTTTTTGTCACAATTAAATTCAAATGCTTTTGAAATTAATTAAAATATGTTTTTCAAATATTTTGCAAATATTATAAAAACTAATTTATTAAATTGCCTATCTAAAACAAAAACTATTTTTATAAAGTTTTCTTTATACAAATTCTTTTTCTATTTGTTTTAAATGCAAAACAGAAAAGAATAATTAAAAGAATTAAAATCCAGAGGGAGAAAAATCCTTTTCAGGCCGAAGCCCACTTACCTCAGCCCAGCCCATCTCCCCTGTCTCTTTCTCCTTCGTACGGAGACAGAGGAGGTCGCCCTCCTTTCCACGGTGGAGGCCATGGTGATCCCCACCATGTGCCCCTGCTCACCTTTCCCTCCTACTTAGCCGGCCCTCTCCCTCTCCCGAACCCTAGCTGCGCTCCTCCTCCCTCTCAGCCGCCGCCGCCTCCCCTCTCCTCTTCCACTCTTTCTTCCCTGTTTCTTCCTCGCCCCAAAAGTCACCGGAGCACCTCACCATGGCGCCGATGCTCGGGAGCTGTCGAAAGAACGCAGAGGAGCCCTGGAGCACCGCATCGTCGTCGCCAACCTCCACACCCGAAGGAATCGCGTCGGGCACCGGTGAGGGCGACGAGCTCTTCTCCGCGGCCGACGACGCCCGCCGCCGGTTTTTCGTCGCCTACGAACCTCCTCGACCCCCTCCGTTCGCCACCAGCCCCCTTTCGGTGAGCCGCAGTCGCCCCCCCTCCTATCCCCTTTCTAGTTGGTCTCGGTTCAACGAATTCGTCGGCGCCGGAGTTGGCTAGCACGACCGAGCCGCGCCGGCCGTTTTTCCTTGCACGAGCCCGAAACCTCCGTTCTCCTCCTTCCAATCCAAGCACAAAAATGGATACGCCACCCGACAAAGTTCTCCCGCAAGCACTCGCCCGGGCCGCGCCGCTCTGATGAGGTCGCTGGCGAGCTTTTCCGTCGCCGGTGCGCACCGTCCAGACGGAGCTTCAGGTTCTTCAGAAACACGTTTTCAGATCGTCAGAGAACGTGGTCGCTATCTAGTACAAACATGACCCGTCGCAAAGTATTGTAACATCACCCGATCTGGTCCCTTGGCTAGCACATCGATCTCTCCGAGCAGCGCGCGTTGCCGGTTCGATCCCCCGTGGGCGCGTTGACCAGAAAAAGCCCCCTTTTTAGCTTTTCTTCCACCACTGACATATCGGGCCCACCGGTCAGCGGCCCACCATGCCAGCGCAGCGTGCAACCGCCAGCATGGCGCACAGGCCCGCATGTCATCCTCCCTGGG
Organism: Poa annua; assembly: GCA_026929855.1. Classification (NCBI taxonomy): domain Eukaryota; kingdom Viridiplantae; phylum Streptophyta; class Magnoliopsida; order Poales; family Poaceae; genus Poa; species Poa annua. The sequence continues at coordinate 217,125,700 of CM049427.1, read as the reverse complement.
TCTATTTCCCTCGGTGACAAAAGTTCTAGAAAACAGAAAATCACGGGGAGAATTACATAGAGCCCCCCTGCTCTCTGGTTTTCCCACCTAAGTCCCCAGAGACTTTGTTTCCATCACAGACGGGTCCCTGTACTTTTCAGAAAGAACCCTAAAACTAAATTGTTAATAACTTTTAATCTATAACTCTAAATTAAATAATCTTTATATGTTTTTGTATCAGAAAAATGCAATGAATATTAATATGCCATTTGTATGCCATTTTGCATCTTTTATTTTAATTGCTTAGTGTAATTTTTTGTTGCACCTATATAATTAAATATGGAATGTGTTGGGCTTTACTTAATAATTGCCCTATTCCATTTAATTTAATTACATCACCCATGCCATGTGTTGCCATGTTAACCAACATTTAATATTGCTGGTAAATAAATAACTTGCACCTAAATATTAATTGCCGGGGATGCTTTCCCGCTTAATTTGGATTACCCGCATTGTATCGCATCTTGCCATGCCATGCATCATTCTCGTATGATCATGCTGAATCTTTTGCCGTAGTTGTAAAATGCATCTTTTACGCTTTCCAGTGTTTGTTGCTTCTTCGCGGATAAGACGTTGAGATGTTTGAGCAACGACAAGATCTGCTTCCATGCGGGATTCCAGGCAAGCAAAGTTTGCTTGTTTACCTATACATTGTCTTTCATTCCTGCCGTTGATCTCTGCTACCCTAGTTATCGATTCTTGAACTGCGATCCCATCACATGTTTATCCTGCAGCCCATACAACTTTATCCCCACAACCTAATACCTGTTGCATGTTTATCTGTTGGCCTTGCGAGTCGTAGCGCATGCTTAGAGTTGTTTGTGCGAGTCATCTGTTGGTCTTATGTTTTCATCTGCTTAGTATGATAGATTATTCTACCTTAATAAATGTTGTCTTATATTGGGGTATTATAATTAAATGATAAGGCACCAGGCGGAAGGCCTTGCGAGGTGCTTTGTTCTGCTCAGTGCCGACCTAGGAACTGAGATTTTGTCCTCGGATCCAATTTTGAGCGCACTAACCACTTGTGGGTGGCCCAATGGAGCCCCCCTCGACTTTGAACGGATCCGCAGCTCGTCCATGTGCCGCAAGTAGTTCGGGTTTTCCATTCGCTCATATGCATGTGCATGATGATGATGTTCGATGAGAGGTTACTTGATACGGGGGGTCATACAGGGGTGGTACGTCGCGTAGCGGACAGTTCCTACTGTGGTTTGAGCCGCATGGTGGCGTAGTCACAAACTAATGAGTCCGCAATTGAGATTCGGCCGGACTCCTGACGCGGGTAACAACTCATATGGGTGGCACTTGGACTTGCTGTAGAGAAGGAATGAGTCGTGTTGAGAGATCCTCACGGGTTGATCATGCGAGTATGGGTACTGTAGTGCACCCCTGCAGGGTATAATCTTATCGATGAGCCGTGTCCATGGTTATGGACGACTTTGGTGATGATGCTGGCTAACAAGATCTAGACAACTTGCACCTAATTAATATTAATTAATTTGATTAGTAATATAGAATTACTTTCACAATAAAATTATAAATAAAACTGTTCAATGTGTGAGTTTCCCGAATTGCTTCCTCATATTTGGTTGAGGGGGTTAATTCGAGAATGGGTTATGTTTGGTGTTAGTTGTAGATGTTTATCTTATGCGCTCTCTTATCTCTCTCTGATTAGACGGAAGTTGTAGCGTGTCTCTTTAGGTTGCTAGTGCTGCTGCCGCCAAGTCCACCTCCCCTATATTTTGAGAGATGGTGTAGAAAGTAGGCAAGTCGGTTTTGCTTGCCAGGGAGTGCCCTGACCCTCTTTTGGGATGTGCTTTATGTGCAGTCAACAGGTTTGAAGTCCGACGACGTTAGCTTGGGAATCCCTCCGGCTTGGCTGGGCAGGGATATGGCGCCATCGCTTACCTTCAGGACTCTTAGTCCAATTTGCATCTTATCCTTAGATGGATACTATTTTTGCTTCCGCTATCATTTGTATCTTTGTATTGTATCTTTTGTATCTTGACTCGTTCGAGTCATTGCTGTAATTATATCTTCTGTTGTATTTGTGGATGTATCGGAACTGTTGTAATGTTATCACAATTCCACCCACATAATGCGCATGTTTCGGCGTGCACATTATGTCTGGTGGGCGACCTAAAATCGTTATTATGCGGATTTCGGCGGGAACGCTTAAATCTACATAGTATCGATTTTAGGGCGTCACAAAGTGGTATCAGAGCCTTGGTTTCGATCTCCTTGTTGTTTCGATACGAATGGTTATCGAAGCAGCGGGTCCGCAAGAGCCTGTAGGATAACCTCGCTAACGGTCGTTGTTTATAGAGTGTCGAAAACTATTTGACTAAAAATTATTTTGGAAATATCTCAATAGGTATCTATTTACTCCTTACCTCAATTCTATTTCTCCTCTTACCTTACTTGTTTTGAGTCTCTTCACTTATCCAACTTTCAAAGTTTAGGATCCTACGTGTGGGTGGACGATCTCTTGCCTTTTATCCTATTAGGGTTCGATCTTCGTGAATCTTCATCGACATGACCAACTCCTCTTGTTAGTGGTGTCGAGTTTTTCTCGGTGGAGCAACAATCCCTTGTTAGTGGTGTCGAGAAGTTCATCCCGGAGCGTGAAGACTCGATAGTTACCCCTCTCTTCTTATGGTCTCGGCAGGGATCGCGGGACGCGATCCCTTGTTAGTGGTGTCGGTTGTAACGCCCCGGGATTTATCCCCAATTAGATTTTTGTTTGTTTTTCTTTTTGTGCATCATCATGTCATCATTTCATCATGCATTGGTCACTTCATTTAATTTATTGCATTTAAATTTAAACCCCGCTTAAATTCTTTTTGTCACAATTAAATTCAAATGCTTTTGAAATTAATTAATATATGTTTTTCAAATATTTTGCAAATATTATAAAAACTAATTTATTAAATTGCCTATCTAAAACAAAAACTATTTTTATAAAGTTTTCTTTAAACAAATTATTTTTCTATTTGTTTTAAATGCAAAACAGAAAAGAATAATTAAAAGAATTAAAATCCAGAGGGAGAAAAATCCTTTTCAGGCCGAAGCCCACTTACCTCAGCCCAGCCCATCTCCCCTGTCTCTTTCTCCTTCGTACGGAGACAGAGGAGGTCGCCCTCCTTTCCACGGTGGAGGCCATGGTGATCCCCACCATGTGCCCCTGCTCACCTTTCCCTCCTACTTAGCCGGCCCTCTCCCTCTCCCGAACCCTAGCTGCGCTCCTCCTCCCTCTCAGCCGCCGCCGCCTCCCCTCTCCTCTTCCACTCTTTCATCCCTGTTTCTTCCTCGCCCCAAAAGTCACCGGAGCACCTCACCATGGCGCCGATGCTCGGGAGCTGTCGAAAGAACGCAGAGGAGCCCTGGAGCACCGCATCGTCGTCGCCAACCTCCGCACCCGAAGGAATCGCGTCGGGCACCGGTGAGGGCGACGAGCTCTTCTCCGCGGCCGACGACGCCCGCCGCCGGTTTTTCGTCGCCTACGAACTTCCTCGACCCCCTCCGTTCGCCACCAGCCCCCTCCCGGTGAGCCGCAGTCGCCCCCCCTCCTATCCCCTTTCTAGTTGGTCCCGGTTCAACGAATTCGTCGGCGCCGGAGCTGGCTAGCACGACCGAGCCGCGCCGGCCGTTTTTCCTTGCACGAGCCCGAAACCTCCGTTCTCCTCCTTCCAATCCAAGCACAAAAATGGATACGCCACCCCACAAAGTTCTCCCGCAAGCACTCGCCCGGGCCGCGCCGCTCTGATGAGGTCGTCGGCGAGCTTTTCCGTCGCCGGTGCGCACCGTCCGGACGGAGCTTCAGGTTCTTCAGAAACACGTTTTCAGATCGTCAGAGAACGTGGTCGCTATCTAGTACAAACACGACCCGTCGCAAAGTATTGTAACATCACCCGATCTGGTCCCTTGGCTAGCACATCGATCTCTCCGAGCAGCGCGCGTTGCCGGTTCGATCCCCCGTGGGCGCGTTGACCAGAAAAAGCCCCCTTTTTAGCTTTTCTTCCACCACTGACATATCGGGCCCACCGGTCAGCGGCCCACCATGCCAGCGCAGCGTGCAACCGCCAGCATGGCGCACAAGCCCGCATGTCATCCTCCCTGGGTCTATTTCCCTCGGTGACAAAAGTTCTAGAAAACAGAAAATCGCGGGGAGAATTACATAGAGCCCCCCTGCTCTCTGGTTTTCCCACCTAAGTCCCCAGAGACTTTGTTTCCATCACAGACGGGTCCCTGTACTTTTCAGAAAGAACCCTAAAACTAAATTGTTAATAACCTTTAATCTATAACTCTAAATTAAATAATCTTTATATGTTTTTGTATCAGAAAAATGCAATGAATATTAATATGCCATTTGTATGCCATTTTGCATCTTTTATTTTAATTGCTTAGTGTAATTTATTTGTTGCACCTATATAATTAAATATGGAATGTGTTGGGCTTTACTTAATAATTGCCCTATTCCATTTTATTTAATTACATCACCCATGCCATGTGTTGCCATGTTAACCAACATTTAATATTGCTGGTAAATAAATAACTTGCACCTAAATATTAATTGCCGGGGATGCTTTCCCGCTTAATTTGGATTACCCGCATTGTATCGCATCTTGCCATGCCATGCATCATTCTCGTATGATCATGCTGAATCTTTTGCCATAGTTGTAAAATGCATCTTTTACGCTTTCCAGTGTTTGTTGCTTCTTCGCGGATAAGACGTTGAGATGTGTGAGCAACGACAAGATCTGCTTCCATGCGGGATTCCAGGCTAGCAAAGTTTGCTTGTTTACCTATACATTGTCTTTCATTCCTGCCGTTGATCTCTGCTACCCTAGTTATCGATTCTTGAACTGCGATCCCATCACATGTTTATCCTGCAGCCCATACAACTTTATCCCCACAACCTAATACCTATTGCATGTTTATCTGTTGGCCTTGCGAGTCGTAGCGCATGCTTAGAGTTGTTTGTGCGAGTCATCTGTTGGTCTTATGTTTTCATCTGCTTAGTATGATAGATTATTCTACCTTAATAAATGTTGTCTTATATTGGGGTATTATAATTAAATGATAAGGCACCAGGCGGAAGGCCTTGCGAGGTGCTTTGTTCTGCTCAGTGCCGACCTAGGAACTGAGATTTTGTCCTCGGATCCAATTTTGAGCGCACTAACCACTTGTGGGTGGCCCAATGGAGCCCCCCTCGACTTTGAACGGATCCGCAGCTCGTCCATGTGCCGCAAGTAGTTCGGGTTTTCCATTCGCTCATATGCATGTGCATGATGATGATGTTCGATGAGAGGTTACTTGATACGGGGGGTCATACAGGGGTGGTACGTCGCGTAGCGGACAGTTCCTACTGTGGTTTGAGCCGCATGGTGGCGTAGTCACAAACTAATGAGTCCGCAATTGAGATTCGGCCGGACTCCTGACGCGGGTAACAACTCATATGGGTGGCACTTGGACTTGCTGTAGAGAAGGAATGAGTCGTGTTGAGAGATCCTCACGGGTTGATCATGCGAGTATGGGTACTGTAGTGCACCCCTGCAGGGTATAATCTTATCGATGAGCCGTGTCCACGGTTATGGACGACTTTGGTGATGATGCTGGCTAACAAGATCTAGACAACTTGCACCTAATTAATATTAATTAATTTGATTAGTAATATAGAATTACTTTCACAATAAAATTATAAATAAAACTGTTCAATGTGTGAGTTTCCCGAATTGCTTCCTCATATTTGGTTGAGGGGGTTAATTCGAGAATGGGTTATGTTTGGTGTTAGTTGTAGATGTTTATCTTATGCGCTCTCTTATCTCTCTCTGATTAGACGGAAGTTGTAGCGTGTCTCTTTAGGTTGCTAGTGCTGCTGCCGCTAAGTCCACCTCCCCTATATTTTGGGAGATGGTATAGAAAGTAGGCAAGTCGGTTTTGCTTGCCAGGGAGTGCCCTGACCCTCTTTTGGGATGTGTTTTATGTGCAGTCAACAGGTTTGAAGTCCGACGACGTTAGCTTGGGAATCCCTCCGGCTTGGCTGGGCAGGGATATGGCGCCATCGCTTACCTTCAGGACTCTTAATCCAATTTGCATCTTATCCTTAGATGGATACTATTTTTGCTTCCGCTATCATTTGTATCTTTGTATTGTATCTTTTGTATCTTGACTCGTTTGAGTCGTTGCTGTAATTATATCTTCTGTTGTATTTGTGGATGTATCGGAACTGTTGTAATGTTATCACAATTCCACCCACATAATGCGCATGTTTCGGCGTGCACATTATGTCTGGTGGGCGACCTAAAATCGTTATTATGCGGATTTCGGTGGGAACGCTTAAATCTACATAGTATCGATTTTAGGGCGTCACACGCTGCCCTAGATACCCTGGACGACAATACTTACACGACGGAGGAAAAGCTGGCCAATGCAAGACACTTTGTGAGCAAGGCCCTAGAACAACAAGCTCACGCTGATTCCTACGGCCACATGGCGGATGCTCGCGGGGGAGACCTAGAGTCTAAGTCAGGAAAGTGCAAAGCTGCACCTGGCGATGACCCCGAAGGCCCGTCCGGCTCCAGTAGCCATGGCGACAAAAGGAAGGCAATGCCACCTCTAAAGAAGACGCCACCGCTAAAACCAAGGCGGGACGAGAATTCAAGGACATGAAGCAGAGGAGACCTGCCACCTCTAGCCCAGCCAAGACGCGACAATGGCGGTAGCCGGGGCAATGGACTGCCGCCAAGGAAAGATGCCGGTAACGACCCTCCCAGGAGAGGTCTAAGTCGGTCTCCGCATCGTAGCACCGGCAGCAAGAGGAAAGAGGCGGCAGAAGGGCCTAGGCGCAGCATAAGCCGGGCAGCGCAGGACGAGCCAGACACAAACAGAGGCGCACCGCAGCTCGATCCAAAAGACGCACGACACCGCCTACAAGACATAGCAAGAGGAAAGGAGCCGCTATATTCTGGTCCAAAGTGCTTTGGCGACGCCATCCGCAGAGAGTCGTTCCCTAAGGACATGACATCAGTGTCAAAAAATTGTCATAGGTACAACGGCCTCGTTAAGCCGGATTCATGGCTAGCCGACTATGCCATGGCCATAGAAATTACCGGCGGAAGCAGCCATATTTCTGTCCGTTACCTACCTCTCATGTTGGAAGGCACGACAAGGGCTTGGATCGACAACCTTCCTGAAAAGTCTATCCATATCTGGTACGACATGGAAAAGGTTTTCTCCCAGCACTTCCAAGGAACATACAAGCGTCCAAATACCTACACGGATTTGCAACGCTGTATCCAAAAGCCGGACGAAACCATGACAGACTTTGTCAGCCGTTGGATATCCGAAAAAGCCAACTGTCATGGTGTTTCGGACGCACAGGCTATCCACGCCTTCTACACGGGCCTGCAGAAGAAGTCCTTGCTCCGTCATCGGCTCGTCCGCGAGCAAATCACGGACCTTGGCGAGATGCTCAACCTAGCCGCCCAATATGCGGCGGCGGACGACGACGCCCGGGACGATGATCCAGACGTCAACATCATGCCAAAACGGAACAACAAGCGCAAGCAGGCGGCGGATGACAAAGCCGGACCTTCCAACGAGGTAGCTGTCGCATTCCAAGGGAATGCCGGCAAAAAGAAGTGGAAGAATAAGAAAGATAATCGCGACGCCGGCTCAAGGCCTAAGGCGGCGCGAATCACTTATGAGCAGGCAAAACTTTTGCCATGCCCTATCCACGCCTCACTTGGCAAGGTCAACCATATGCTTAGCGAGTGGCGTTTCATGGATGACTTCAAAAAGGACCCCACAGTCGGCTGGAAGTCAAAGAAGTCAAAGAAGAACGACAAGAAAGACAACAAGGAGGATGAGGATGACGACGACATGTCTGTCTCAAGCGAGGATGACGCGGCCGCCAAGAAAAAGAAACCATATCCGAAGGTCAAAGAATCTCTCGTATGCTTTGTCGGCACACCTTCGGCTAAGGCAGATAAGGCGGAGATGCGCGAACTCAACGCGATAATGCCGGGCGTCCCTCAGTATTTGAACTGGTCGGAAGCAACGATCACTTGGGACCGGTCCGACCACCCTGATCACGTTCCTCAGCCAGGCAAGTACGCCCTCGTCGTCGATCCCATTGTCGACAACTTCAGACTCACAAAGGTACTCATGGATGGCGGCAGCCGCCTCAATATCCTGTACTACGACACACTAAGCCGCATGAACCTGTCAGAGGATCAGCTGGACCACAGCAACCTCACTTTTCACGGCATAGTGCCCGGCAGGCAAGCAAAGTCAATGGGGAGCATTAGGCTGAAGGTAACTTTCGAACCAAAAGAGAACTACCGCTCAGAGTTCCTCCGGTTCGAAGTTGTCCCCTTCAAAAGCGCCTATCATGCAATCTTCGGACGATCGACTTTCGCCAAATTTATGGCAAGGCCGTGCTACATATACAGCAAGCTTAAAATGCCGGTGGAAAACGGAACCATCACGATTTCCGGCAACTTTAAGAAAGCCAAGGAGTGTGAATGTGGTATGGCTGCCTTCGCAGAAGCCGTCATCCACAAGGAAGAACTCGCACTACTTGGGGCGGATTCAGACAACTCCATGCCCAAGCCAAAGATTGATGTCAAGAAGACCTTTGAAGCTTCAGAAGACACCAAAAAGGCGGACCTCATCCCAGGCGACAAGTCTAAGCAAGTCGTCATCGGCTCCAACCTTGACAACAAATAGGAAGGCGCGCTCGTCGAGTTCCTCCGTGAGAATCGTGACATCTTTGCATGGTCGCCTTCCGACATGCCTGGTGTACCGAGTGAACTTGCCGAGCACTCACTCAACGTCATAAAAGGATCTAAGCCGGTGAAGCAAGCAACAAGACGCTTTGGAGACGAGAGACGCAAGGCTATAGGAAAGGAGATAAATAGGCTGAAGGCCGCCAATTTCATAAAAGAAGTTGTGCACACTGATTGGGTGGCAAATCCTGTACTTGTTCCAAAGAAGAATAAAGAGCTGAGGATGTGTATTGACTATACCGGTGTTAACAAGTGCTGCCCAAAGGATCCCTTTGCGCTGCCTAGAATTGACCAAGTCGTAGACTCCACAGCAGGCTCCGAGCTGCTTTGTTTTTTGGACGCCTACTCAGGATACCATCAAATCAAGATGAGAGAGTCGGATCAGCTGAAAACATCTTTCACCACTCCATACGGGACTTTCTGCTACATCACGATGCCTTTTGGCCTGAAGAATGCAGGGGCAACATACCAGCGCTGTATGCAGAATTGCCTGCACAAACAGATCGGCCGCAATGTTCACGTCTACGTAGACGACATCGCGGTTATGTCAAAAAAGAAGGCAGATCTCCTAGAGGATTTGAAAGAAACTTTTCAGAATCTCCGGAGGTACCAGATGAAACTCAATCCCGCCAAGTGTGTTTTCGGCGTTCCAGCCGGCAAACTGCTTGGGTTTATCGTCTCAGAACGAGGGATCGAGGTTAATCCGGAGAAGATCAAGGCCATCCAAAACATATCCAGACCTACTTGTCTGAAGGACGTGCAACGTCTGGCCGGATTGGCAGCGGCCGGCAGTCGTTTCATAAGCCGCCTAGGGCAAAAGGCAATGCCTCTCTACCGGCTATTGAAGAAATCCGACAACTTTGAGTGGACAGCAGAGGCATACGCCGCCTTACAACAACTTAAGGAGGCCCTCATATCCGCTCCGATATTGGCAGCACCTCGATCACAGGAACCGATGCTGCTGTACATCACGGCAACATGAGCTGTTGTCAGCGTTGTCTTGGCTGTGGAAAGAAAGGAGAACGAAGCCGCGACGTATGAGCAACAACCGGTCTACTTCATCAGTGAAGTATTCTCCGCCTCCAAGCAGAGGTATCCGCATTACCAAAAGCTGGCTTATGGTGTATTCTTCGCCGCCAGAAAGCTTAGGCATTATTTCCAGGAGCACACAGTGACAGTAGTCTGCAAGGCACCGTTGGGAGACATAATCAACAATGCAGAGGCAACAGGTCGAGTCGCCAAATGGGGCATCGAGCTTGCCGCCTTTGATATAGTCTATAAACCACGGACCGCCATTAAGTCTCAAGCGCTTGCAGATTTTGTCGCCGACTGGACAGAAGCCATGGATGCAACGACACTCCCCGAGTCAGAATATTGGGTCATGCACTTTGACGGATCAAAGATGCTCAAAGGCTCGGGGGCTGGAGTCGTTCTACGCACGCCTAAAGGTGACAAGCTTAGCTACGTGTTGCAAATTCACTTTACAACAACAAACAACGTTGCCGAGTACGAAGCTTTGCTTCATGGGTTACACGTGGCAAACGACCTCGGCGTCAAAAGAATCCTCTGTTATGGCGACTCAGATTTGGTCGCGCAACAAGTAAGCGGAACATGGGATGCGAAAAGCGCAACAATGGCGGCATACAGAGCCAAAGTTGACGAATTCGCAAAAAACTTCACGGGCTACGAAGTCCGGCATGTTCCAAGAGCTGAGAACGAGGCTGCAGACACACTTGCCAGACTAGGGTCAGAACGCGAAAAGGTACCAAAAGATGTTTTCCTGGAACATTTGCACAAGCCATCCATTAAAGGCGCCGATTTGATGGACCTCGATGCAGAAGAACCGGTAGAAGCGGCAAGTCTCGTTGTCTACTCGATACAGCCGGATTGGACTGTCCCATATCTCGATTTTCTAATCGACAGCAAGTTGCCGGAGGACGATGAGGTGCTAAAAAGGCAGATCATAAGGCGAGCCAAGGCATTCACAATAATAAAAGGCGAGCTATATAAGCGAAGCACGTGCGGCATCTATCAGCGGTGCATACAGCCAAAAGAAGGCCAGGAAATTCTGAAAGACATACATATTGGCACCTGCGGGCATCACGCTTCCGTCAGGTCCATCGTGTCCAAAGCTTTCCGCCAAGGTTTCTACTGTCTTACCGCCAAAGAAGACACCGAGAACATCGTAAAAACATGCAAAGGCTGCCAATTGTACGCTCGTCAACCTCACTTACCGGCACAAGAACTCAGGACAATTCCAATCACCTGGCCGTTCACGGTCTGGGGCTTAGACATGGTGGGTCCCTTCAAGAAGGCGCGTGGTGGGTATACCCACCTATTGGTCGCTGTCGACAAGTTCACCAAATGGGTCGAGGCTAAGCCGATCAGCAAACTTGACGCACGAACAGCCACCAATTTCCTATGGGGAATTATCTCTCGTTTTGGAGTTTCACACAGCATTATCACTGATAATGGCAGCTACCTATCTCAAGGCGACATAGAGGAATACTGCAGCGATCTGGGTATCCGGCTTGATTTGGCATCCGTGTCACACCCTCAATCCAATGGACAAGTAGAGCGTACAAACGGCCTAGTCTTATCAGTACTTAAGCCTTGTCTCGAAGCTCCATTACACAGGGCAGCCGGCGCTTGGGCAGATGAGTTACAGTCGGTACTATGGAGTTTGCGCACAACGCCAAACAGGTCTACCGGCTACACTCCTTTCTTCTTAGTATATGGCGCTGAGGCGGTGCCACCTACCGACATGAAGTACGATTCCCCAAGGGTTCAAGCCTACATCGAGCAAGACGTAGAAGGTGCAAGACAGGATAGCCTAGACCTGCTAGACGAAGAAAGAGACATCGCTCTACATCGCTCCGCCTTGTACCAGCAACAACTTCGCCGCTATCATTGCCGGAGAGTGCGGAAGCGAAGTTTCAGAACAGGTGACCTGGTTCCCCGCCTAAATCAAGACAGAAAAGGCTTGCGCAAGTTATCCCCGCCATGGGAAGGACCGTTTATAGTCACAAAGGCGCTGCTCAATGTTTCCTACTACCTGGCCGACATCCGCGACGAAGAAGAAAAGAAGAGGCGCGAGAAGGCGACAGGAAAAAGGGGAACCAAGCTGTCGGGGGTGGGCGTGTCGGTCGCCCCCCGAGTGCCGTCGCGGCGATACTGGGAGTGGTCACGTCCGTTTGGCCAAACCTCCTCAAGAAAGGGGTGCGGCCCGGGATGGTGATCCACAACCGCCCCCACCGCGACGTCGCCCGGATCCCCTCTCGGGCCTGGTGGCCAAGTTAACTGTGCCGGTGGCTGATGAAGCAGATACCCAGGCCACCTCGGCTGAATTGGAGGAGCAGCGGAGGTTGCTGCTAGCTGAAGCGCAGGAGATCGCCGAGATCCGTCGTGAGCTCAATGCTAGCCTCCCGGAGTATAATGCAGCTCACGGATTCCTTAAGGTAGACTCCCGGGACAAGCGCATCGCGGATCTGCGCAAGAAAGGAAGAATGGTGAATGAGGAGCTGGCTGGTGGAGCCACCACCAGTCACACGGGAAGTCGGATTTCGGCAGGGAAGCCGGTGTACAGCTCACCGGCGAAAACTCTTAGGGCCGCCGAAGCCGCCATGGCCGAATTGGTGGGGTTATCCGGTGAGGCCCTGCGCAAGCAACAGGAGCGGGTAAACGAGTTGGTGATTGAGGCCAACCGTCAGAATCAGGCCTTCAAGAAGAAGAACCCCGGAGCAGGATCTCAGGTGCACTCGGCAAGACCCAATAGCCAGAAATCAGACGGGGAGGCCTCTTCCCCACATCCGAGCAGAAGCAAGAGCAAGAGCAAGAGCCGGAGCCGGAGTCGAGGTTCCGGGAAGAACAAGCAGCTACAGACCTATGACCCGGCCTTCGCCGGCATTCAGCAAGCCGGGCAAGCTGGACAGCGTAACTCGGGGCAGGCGGGAAGTACCCGTGGGGATGGTAACCTGGGTGTAGGAAACAATAACCCGGTCGGCCGTGGTAATCCACCCCGGAATCCTCCTCATGTTCAGGGAAACCCACAGAGGGAGGTCGCCTCTGTTCCCCAGCAGGCCGTGATCCCTGCACAAGACAGGCTCAACGATGGCAACTCGAGGCAGCAGCAGCTCGGGTACCAGCCAGACGAGAACCCTTTGGGATCTCGGATAGGAACCAGGCAGCTGAACCCGGCAGATGCCAGATTCCGGCTCGACCGGATTCACCAATCCGAGTTGGTGGAAGAGCAAGGACCTCCGGGACCTGCCTGCTTCGGACCTCGGATCATGCGGGAACCACCTGTTCGGAACTTTCAGCTCAACAGAGGCGCCAAGACCTATGACGGCAGCAAGAAGCCGGAGGACTGGCTAACCGACTATGTAACTGCAGTAAGCATAGCCGGTGGAAACAGACGATGGGCGGTACGTTATGTGCCGCAGATGTTGGAAGGACCAGCCCGGATCTGGTTGAACAACCTGAGAACTGGCAGCATAGACTGCTGGTTAGATTTCGAGGAGGCATTCATCAGCAACTTCACCAACACGTACAAAAGGCCAAACAGACCTCAGCAGCTCGCCATCTGTAGGCAGAGGAGTAATGAGACTGACCGGGAATATTGTAGCACCCCCGAGAGCCAGGCTAGACAAATCCCAGATATCCATCTGATATAAGCCTAACCTCGTTATCGGGAGCCAACAGTTGAATTTTCAGTAGCACAACAGTGACTCTACGACTCAAGCAATATTATACAAACTCTTAGCAGAGTGAAAGATAGCAAATATTACAAGCAAAGGTCACTGACCCAACAGTACATCAAACAGCGAAAGCAAAATATGTTATGCTACATAACAAGAACCAAAAGGCCTAAGAGGCCATAACATAAGCGATGTCCCGCCCATCGATTCCAGGCTGCTGCCCGGGAACCCCGATTTACTCGTCGATGTCCAAGTAGAAACCAGCAGTGGAGTTGGAACCTTCACCTGTCCAAAAAGTGCGCAAGGCTGAGTACAGGAGGTACTCAACAAGACTTATTTAACCTATCATATATCTGCCCGTTCAGAGAGTATTCATGAATGTCTTTGCATAAAGCCATCTTTGTTTTCAAATTGAGGGAGGAGGGAATCTCGCATCAGCAGACTTTTAAAATGGGATAAGGAAACAACACCTCTGACTTCATCCTCCATCTTCTGTAGCCACCGGAATGTCATCGCTTGCACCACCCTCAGGAGTCACCCCCTCGCTCAACCCGAGGAAGTAACCCTAACCACCCTTAGTTGACAGTTTTATGATTAATTTTAAGTTGTCTATGATCACCGAAATAAGGTACCAAGTCGTCCATAACCGTGGACACGGCTTTCCGAAAAGGTTTACCCTGCAGGGGGTGTAACTACCCACACGCGCCAACCAACCGATACGCCAGACATTAGCACTCTACCTGGGAGTGCCGGCTGGAGAGTTGGCCACGACCTTTCCCAAGCTTCGCCTATGTCCATGAGCCACAGCAGTAGGTCAGACCGCCATCTCAGCGATCCCTAGTGCGGGTTGCCAGGGTCAAGATCAGAGTGTCACACTCTCCTGACCCAAGCCCTAATTTTTCTCCTCAAACCATTTTACCGCACACGCAAATGGAACACTCGAACTAGTGGCTTCACGTAGTAGGCTAGGCAAGTTGGAGTCGAGGGGGAAATGAATACCCCGTGTGGATGCACGAATAGTCTTGGTTCCGAACCCAGGAACTCAGTTCCTAATGTCGACGAGAACGAGACAACCCACCACAATCCCAATGTGGCCTCTCATCCAAGTCTTTAACAATAAATAAATCATGTATACTTATTCCATCCCAATCTTCTCAACTGGATGGAGAAAGGAACAACTAAGCAAGTCCAAGCGGCAATGCAACGCAAGTGACACTCTATACCCTGACCAAAACATCTTTGAACCGTATGCACAACACAAGAATCAAATACTTTGGAAATCTTATATGTGCAAATATAAGGTTATGCTTGCCTTGCTCTTCAGTAGCTGGATATTGATCGTCGGAGGCGTTGCAAATACTCTCGGGCTCGAATCCTATCGCGAAGAACCAAATACCGGAAAGGAATGACACAATCAATACAATATTGATGCAATGCACAGTCACATGAACGATATGTCATTTTTAGGATACCCTAGATGCAAACATCAAATTAGATGGGTGAAAAAAACATACCCATAATTTAAATTAGGGTTTATTAAGGTGAGACTAATAACATTATTTTCCTTGTATGGAATATGTATGATTAAATTATAATTGAATAGATTTTATTTTTCTGAATATTTTGATATAAAAATCATATTTTTCTGATTTAAAATGAATTAGTTATGAATTTTCAAAGTTTAAACAATTTAATTTAAATTTCAAATTTATTCAAATAGGTTGACCCCACATGTCATACTTTTAATTATTTCAGAAAATAGAAATGGAAAAATATTAAAACTCTGACAACCTGGTCCCACATGTCAGATAAAACAATTACAGAAAAGAAATAAATGTTTTTCAGAATTTAAAAGGAAATGATGACGTCATCTGACGTCATCAATGCCCAAATCTCCCTGCCGAGCACGAACTGCTCGATCCTTGAAGAATTGGAGCGATTGCTTTGCAGCAATCGGGAGAGGAGGCCGAGGCGGACCAAATGGTGGCGGCGCCGCCCAAAAATGGTCACCGGAGTTGCTCCCACGGCGCGGCGGAGCGGCGGCCGGAGCTGGGGTCCGTCGGCCGGAAGAACCAGAGCGAACGGAAGGAGGAGAGAAGGTCCATGAGGACCAGTAGCTCACCCTGGTGCTCGTAGGAGGCTTGAGGAAGCGAGGGGAGGTCGGGTTTCGCCGGAAAACGAGCTCGACGGCGGCGGACCGGCGGAGGAAAATCGGTCGATTCCTCTTTGCTCCGATCGTCCCGGCACGAACGGCTCGCGGTGGAGGGAGAGGGAAGCACGGCGGTGCTTCTGAGCTTCTCGCCGGGGTGAGAGACGGCCGGAATCGGCGGCGGTCGCCGGAGACCCGAGGCTAGGGTTCGGCGAAAAAAAAGGAAGAAGAAGAGGAGGGGAAGAGAAGCTAGGGTTTTTCCACGGCGGCAGGCGGTCTCCTTGTAGTCCAGGGGGCGGCGGCACGCATCTTGGCGCGGAGGAGGCAGGGAACGGCGGGGAGCTCGACAGCGCACGGCGGCGCCGTCGGAAGCTTGAAGACGATCCTTTTTTTCTGAAAACCCCCCTGAGGATTTTACTTATTGCCAGTTTCTTTCACAAACAGGCCCCTGGTTGCTTATTTAAAAGGTTTGGGCTTTTCTGTAAAGAGAAAAATTTGCAGAAAAATACTAGGAGATTCAAAATTTCACAAGGAAGCCATTGGAAGTCTTGGATTTTGAAAATGTGGTATATTTTGATTTCACCAAGAATAACAAGAGTTTACCCCTTTCTTGCGAAAGCAAACATGTGAAATGAAAATGCAAATTCTTGTCCAAATTAAATGAGATGCATGAAATGCTCAAAACACACCTTATATTTCTATTTAGCAAACTTGGGATGTTACAGATCTACCCTCCTTACAAGAATCTCGCCCCGAGATTCCTAGGTTTTAGAAAAGAAGTCGGGATACTCAGATCGGAGACGATCTTCGCGTTCCCAGGTTGCTTCCTCCTCAGAGTGATGAGACCACTGAACTTTGAGGAACTTGATGCTCTGACGACGAGTTTTACGCTCGGCTTCCTCAAGGATACGGATAGGATATTCACGATAGGTTAGATCCTCTTGAAGGTCAAGAGTTTCATGATCAACACCACGAATGGGATTTTTGAAGCAACGCTTCAACTGGGAAACATGGAAGACGTCATGGACGTCTGGAAATTTTGAGGGTAGTTCCAATTGGTAGGCAAGCTTTCCACGCTTAGCAAGAATGCGAAAGGGACCAACATAGCGAGGAGCCAGTTTGCCTTTGATACCGAATCGACGGACACCCCGAAGAGGAGTGACCCTGAGATAGGCATACTCGCCAACTTCGTAGAGGACATCTTGATGATGGCTGTCATAGTAGCTCTTCTGACGAGATTGAGCTGTTTTGAGACGCTCACGGATGATATTGACTTGATCTTCGGCTTCCTTGATGATGTCTGGCCCAAAGAGTGATCTTTCACCGGTTTCGGACCAGTTCAAAGGGGTACGACATCTCCTGCCATACAAAGCTTCAAAGGGTGCCATACCAATGCTAGATTGGAAGCTGTTGTTGTAACTGAATTCAGCGAACGGAAGACACTTCTCCCAATTCTTTCCGAAGGATATGACACAGGCTCTTAACATGTCCTCAAGAATCTGATTGACTCGTTCTGTTTGACCACCGGTTTGAGGATGATAAGCTGTGCTAAAAGAAAGATGTGTTCCCATAGCTTGCTGAAAAATAGCCCAGAACTTGGAGGTAAACAGACTTCCACGGTCAGAGATGATCCTCTTCGGAATACCATGAAGAGCAACTATCCGGGAGACATACAGATCTGCTAGCTGAATAGCGGTAATATCTTCTCGAACAGGAAGGAAGTGAGCAACTTTAGAAAGGCGGTCCACGACTACCCAGATAGCATTGTTTCCCTTTTGAGTCTTTGGAAGGCCAGTGATGAAATCCATACCAACTTCATCCCACTTCTAGACAGGGATAGGGAGGGGTTGAAGGGTACCAGCTGGCCTTTGATGTTCAGCTTTAACGCGACGGCAGACGTCACATTCTGCCACATACTTAGCTATTTCTCGCTTCATCCGGGACCACCAGAATCTTTGACGAAGATCCCTATACATCTTAGTGCCACCAGGATGGATAGAAAGAGGTGACTCATGAGCTTCTCGAAGGATTAGTGCTTTCAACTTCTGATGGTTCGGCACCACTAGACGGTCACCGAAGTAGACAATACCTTTATCGTCAAGGGAGAAACATTTATCCACTCCGCTAACGATGTTTTCTTTTATCTGGATAACTTCAGAGTCTAGCTTCTGAGCAACCCTGATCTTGTCCTCAAGAGAGGGTTTCACCTCTAGATTCGCGAGAAATCCACTAGGAACAACTTCAAGGTTGAGTCGTGCAAACTCCTCATAGAGGGAGGGTTGAGCTTTCTTAAGTATCAGATTGTTGCAGTAAGACTTACGGCTTAGCGCGTCGGCGACAACATTCGCCTTGCCGGGTTGGTAGTTGAGACCCAAGTCATAGTCCTTGATGAGTTCCAACCATCTTCTCTGTCTGAGATTCAGATCCGGCTGGGTGAATAGATACTTCAGACTTTGATGATCTGAATAGATCTCGCAGCGATTACCAAAGAGATAATGCCGCCATTGCTTTAGAGCATGTACAACAGCAGACAGCTCTAGATCATGGGTTGGATAGTTTAGCTCATGTGGTTTCAACTGCCGAGAGGCATAGGCCACGACATGACCATCTTGCATTAGCACACATCCGAGCCCTTGAAGGGAAGCATCACAGAAAACAACGAAATCCTTGCTCGTATCTGGGAGAACAAGAACTGGAGCAGTGGTCAACTTAGTTTTCAAGATCTGGAAGCTTTCTTCTGCCTTTTCTGACCATTCAAACTTCTTTCCTTTCTTGAGAAGATCAGTCAGGGGCTTTGCAATCTTGGAGAAGTTCTCAATAAAGCGACGGTAATAACCAGCAAGTCCGAGAAAACTCCGAATCTCTTTAGCTGACTTAGGTGTCTCCCAATCCAAAACAGCTTGAACTTTCTCCGGAATGACGGTAACACCATCGGCAGACACAACATGGCCAAGAAAGATAAACTCTTTCAACCAGAACTCACACTTAGAGAACTTGGCGTAGAGACGATGCTCACGAAGCTTAGTCAACACCAGACGCAGATGCTCTGCGTGTTCTTCTTCGGTTTTGGAATAGATTAGGATATCATCGATGTAGATCACGACGAACTTGTCCAGGTACTCCATGAATACTGAGTTCATTAGCCGCATAAACGTGGCTGGAGCATTGGTAAGACCAAAGGACATCACGGTATACTCATAGAGACCATAACGAGTCTGAAATGCCGTCTTTGGAATGTCATCCTCCCGGATTTTGATTTGATGATAACCAGACCTCAGATCCATCTTGGAGAAGACAGTAGCACCAGCTAGTTGGTCAAATAGATCGTTGATCCGAGGAAGAGGGTACTTGTTCTTGATTGTCACAGCATTCAACGGTCGATAGTCAACCACCAGTCGTGGAATGTTGGTGTCCCGCTTCTTAACAAAGAGTGCAGGGCATCCCCAAGAAGAGGTGCTAGGTTGGATAAATCCCTTTTCTTCCATCTCCTCTAGCTGTCTCTTTAACTCAACCAACTCTTCCTTAGGCATGCGGTAAGGTCTTTTGGAGACTGGAGCAGTTCCAGGAACCAACTCAATAACAAACTCCACACTTCGATCAGGTGGCATACCAGGCAACTCCTCAGGAAAAACATCCGGAAAATCACAAACCACCTGAACATCTTGAATTTCAAGGGTAGGTGAGGCATCCATGGCACACAACTCCGAGCTTGGAAAAGATGTTGCCGAGGAAAGTACTGAGGAAGGAGACCAGTACCGAACAGTTTCACCGAAGGGATGGGTCATATTTACAGATCTGGCTGCACAGTCGATAACGGCCTTGTACCGTACCAGCCAATCCATGCCCAAGATGACGTCAAGGTCAGTTGACTTGAGGGCAATGAGGGAAATGGGGTAAGATAAAGAGCCTATAACAATGTTGGGCTCAGGGGCAGTCCAGATTGCCCGCCAACGAGATCCCGGGGTATTAATCTCCATAGAGATAGGCATTTCCTCTAGAAGGATACCATGCTTTTGAGCAAATCCTTGCGAAATGAATGAGTGCGATGCTCCGGAATCAAACAAAACTGTAGCTGGAATTGAGTTGAGATGAAGCGTACCAAGAATGACGCTTGGATCTTCTTCAGCAGCCTCAGCGGTGACATGGGTCAGACGACCACGTCCAGCACCAGATGGTTTAGCATCCTTCTTTGGCGGAGGTGTTCCACCACCAATGTTCCTTTGAGGACATCCCCAGGCATAGTGTCCGGGCTGACCACAGGTGTAGCAGATAAGTCCAGCTGGAGCAGCACCTGAGGGACGATAACCTTGCCCACCACCATAGGTCGAGGTAGCATGGGGTGCAGTTGGGCGAGGAGCATAACCAGCATGCTTGGGTGCATATGGGGCTCTTGGAACAGCGCTATATGGAATGAACACACGGCGCTTCTTGAAGCCGGAGCCAGATGCACGAGGATCCCCGGAGACAGACTTCATAGCAGAATCCATTTCCTTCCTTCCATTCTCAAGGGTGATAGCCTGATTGTACAGATCCTGGAAGGTCTGGAACTTAAAGGGTAACAGCTCATACCGAAGTGCTGGGTTTAGGCCCTTGCGGAATAGCTCTTGTTTATCCGCATCATCAGTAACATCTCGAGGGGCATAGCGAGCGAGACGAGTGAACTCACGCCCGTAAGCCTCGATATTCAGCCTTCCCTGGGACAGTTCCAGGAACTCCTTTCTTTTGATGTCCATTACTGCCTTAGGGATGTAGGCAGCACGGAAGGCAGTACGAAATTCTTCCCAAGTGACCTCATGTCCCGGCGCCTGCAACGCCAAGAAACCTTCCCACCAAGCGCCAGCTGCACCCTCTAGCTGGTAGGTGGCGAAGTTCACACGGTCGTTGGCTTGAACATGGAGAGCAGCAAACTTACGCTCAGTTGTACGGAGCCAGTCATCGGCTTCAAGGGGTTCCTTGTATTCACCAAAGGTAGGAGGCTGAGCTTTAAGGAAATCTCCAAGTGTAGCGCAGACATTGGGACGACGTTCTGTGTTCCGGGCCACACGCTCAAGGAGATGTTCAGTCCTCACGCGATTGTTCTCGATGTTCTGAAGAACCTGCGCCATTGTGGGAGGTGGCGGCAGTTCATCATCACCATTGTGACGACCACCACGGCCCTGGCCACGGGTACCACTTGACATCCTGATGGAATAGAACAGAGACCACAAGGTTAGATCCACCGGTAAACAGGATAGATGAAAGGACGTGGAAAGTAACAGGATAACAATGATAAGAGATGGACAAGCAGTAGAACTCAAGATTGGAAGAAGAAAAATACATGCTTCAGCGGAGTTGAAGCATATAGAACACTCTGAGAACCGCAACCGGAAATAGGTACGAAAGAACACTACCCAACCTTCGAAACCCTAAGATTTTGAAACATGGGATGAGATGGTAAACCTTTAGAAATCAAATCAAGAAAAGAGGCTCCAAGAATAGATTCATGGATAAGAAGAAAAAGCATCCTATCAAGATTTTTGTAGATAGTTTTAGCTTTCAAATAGTTTTTCACAAACACTAAACTCAACATCGACCAACGAAAAGGGTTTCCTACAGGCAGTCCTGCTCTGATACCAAAACCTGTAGCACCCCCGAGAGCCAGGCTAGACAAATCCCAGATATCCATCTGATATAAGCCTAACCTCGTTATCGGGAGCCAACAGTTGAATTTTCAGTAACACAACAGTGACTCTACGACTCAAGCAATATTATACAAACTCTTAGCAGAGTGAAAGATAGCAAATATTACAAGCAAAGGTCACTGACCCAACAGTACATCAAACAGCGAAAGCAAAATATGTTATGCTACATAACAAGAACCAAAAGGCCTAAGAGGCCATAACATAAGCGATGTCCCGCCCATCGATTCCAGGCTGCTGCCCGGGAACCCCGATTTACTCGTCGATGTCCAAGTAGAAACCAGCAGTGGAGTTGGAACCTTCACCTGTCCAAAAAGTGCGCAAGGCTGAGTACAGGAGGTACTCAACAAGACTTATTTAACCTATCATATATCTGCCCGTTCAGAGAGTATTCATGAATGTCTTTGCATAAAGCCATCTTTGTTTTCAAATTGAGGGAGGAGGGAATCTCGCATCAGCAGACTTTTAAAATGGGATAAGGAAACAACACCTCTGACTTCATCCTCCATCTTCTGTAGCCACCGGAATGTCATCGCTTGCACCACCCTCAGGAGTCACCCCCTCGCTCAACCTGAGGAAGTAACCCTAACCACCCTTAGTTGACAGTTTTATGATTAATTTTAAGTTGTCTATGATCACCGAAATAAGGTACCAAGTCGTCCATAACCGTGGACACGGCTTTCCGAAAAGGTTTACCCTGCAGGGGGTGTAACTACCCACACGCGCCAACCAACCGATACGCCAGACATTAGCACTCTACCTGGGAGTGCCGGCTGGAGAGTTGGCCACGACCTTTCCCAAGCTTCGCCTATGTCCATGAGCCACAGCAGTAGGTCAGACCGCCATCTCAGCGATCCCTAGTGCGGGTTGCCAGGGTCAAGATCAGAGTGTCACACTCTCCTGACCCAAGCCCTAATTTTTCTCCTCAAACCATTTTACCGCACACGCAAATGGAACACTCGAACTAGTGGCTTCACGTAGTAGGCTAGGCAAGTTGGAGTCGAGGGGGAAATGAATACCCCGTGTGGATGCACGAATAGTCTTGGTTCCGAACCCAGGAACTCAGTTCCTAATGTCGACGAGAACGAGACAACCCACCACAATCCCAATGTGGCCTCTCATCCAAGTCTTTAACAATAAATAAATCATGTATACTTATTCCATCCCAATCTTCTCAACTGGATGGAGAAAGGAACAACTAAGCAAGTCCAAGCGGCAATGCAACGCAAGTGACACTCTATACCCTGACCAAAACATCTTTGAACCGTATGCACAACACAAGAATCAAATACTTTGGAAATCTTATATGTGCAGATATAAGGTTATGCTTGCCTTGCTCTTCAGTAGCTGGATATTGATCGTCGGAGGCGTTGCAAATACTCTCGGGCTCGAATCCTATCGCGAAGAACCAAATACCGGAAAGGAATGACACAATCAATACAATATTGATGCAATGCACAGTCACATGAACGATATGTCATTTTTAGGATACCCTAGAATTTCCTTGTATGGAATATGTATGATTAAATTATAATTGAATAGATTTTATTTCCTTGTATGGGGGAAATGAATACCCCGTGTGGATGCAATGCACAGTCACATACAATTTCCTTGTATGGAATATGTATGATTAAATTATAATTGAATAGATTTTATTTTTCTGAATATTTTGATATAAAAATCATATTTTTCTGATTTAAAATGAATTAGTTATGAATTTTCAAAGTTTAAACAATTTAATTTAAATTTCAAATTTATTCAAATAGGTTGACCCCACATGTCATACTTTTAATTATTTCAGAAAATAGAAATGGAAAAATATTAAAACTCTGACAACCTGGTCCCACATGTCAGATAAAACAATTACAGAAAAGAAATAAATGTTTTTCAGAATTTAAAAGGAAATGATCTGACGTCATCAATGCCCAAATCTCCCTGCCGAGCACGAACTGCTCGATCCTTGAAGAATTGGAGCGATTGCTTTGCAGCAATCGGGAGAGGAGGCCGAGGCGGACCAAATGGTGGCGGCGCCGCCCAAAAATGGTCACCGGAGTTGCTCCCACGGCGCGGCGGAGCGGCGGCCGGAGCTGGGGTCCGTCGGCCGGAAGAACCAGAGCGAACGGAAGGAGGAGAGAAGGTCCATGAGGACCAGTAGCTCACCCTGGTGCTCGTAGGAGGCTTGAGGAAGCGAGGGGAGGTCGGGTTTCGCCGGAAAACGAGCTCGACGGCGGCGGACCGGCGGAGGAAAATCGGTCGATTCCTCTTTGCTCCGATCGTCCCGGCACGAACGGCTCGCGGTGGAGGGAGAGGGAAGCACGGCGGTGCTTCTGAGCTGCTCGCCGGGGTGAGAGACGGCCGGAATCGGCGGCGGTCGCCGGAGACCCGAGGCTAGGGTTCGGCGAAAAAAATGAAGAAGAAGAGGAGGGGAAGAGAAGCTAGGGTTTTTTCACGGCGGCAGGCGGTCTCCTTGTAGTCCAGGGGGCGGCGGCACGCATCTTGGCGCGGAGGAGGCAGGGAACGGCGGGGAGCTCGACAGCGCACGGCGGCGCCGTCGGAAGCTTGAAGACGATCCTTTTTTTTCTGAAACCCCCCCTGAGGATTTTACTTATTGCCAGTTTCTTTCACAAACAGGCCCCTGGTTGCTTATTTAAAAGGTTTGGGCTTTTCTGTAAAGAGAAAAATTTGCAGAAAAATACTAGGAGATTCAAAATTTCACAAGGAAGCCATTGGAAGTCTTGGATTTTGAAAATGTGGTATATTTTGATTTCACCAAGAATAACAAGAGTTTACCCCTTTCTTGCGAAAGCAAACATGTGAAATTAAAATGCAAATTCTTGTCCAAATTAAATGAGATGCATGAAATGCTCAAAACACACCTTATATTTCTATTTAGCAAACTTGGGATGTTACAAATATCTAACCCGGTGGAGCAATATTCGCAACTCTTGCGAAGGAGTGGTAGAGGCACAGGCCATTTCCTGTTTTGCACAAGGATGCCGGCATGGCTCTATGTTGTGGCAGAAGTTGCAAAGAAAGATGCCAACGACCTTGGCAGAGACCATGCGCATCGCCGATACCTACACGCTTGGAGATCCCATGCAACCCCTGGTGGATGTCGGTGACTCCAACAGGAGGAATGCGGGACCTCAACGTTCAGCACCGAGCAAGAGCCATGATCGCCAAGATTTTGGCCAAAAAAGGAACCACCCGAGTACCACCATGCCGCATAGCACGTCGCAGCAGTAACCCGGGAGCAGGAGGATGCCGGCAACAGCCAGCGTCAAAAGACAAGTGGCCCGACTTGGGGTCAGAGTCAGGAGGTGCAAAAGACCTGGGTGGAACATAAGAAGCCCCTGACATATGAGGAAATGCTGAGCAAACCATGCTGCTACCATACTCTGGAGGCCAACAAGCCCTCAAACCACTCTACTCGGCAGTGCAGTTGGTATCAGCGCACGTTGCAGGAAGGCAGCTCGGGAGCTATTCGGCAGAGTGCTCCGGCATCTCGGCCCAATATCGCGAGACCCCCTCCTCCGACATCGGGGGCCAACGCTGTCTGACTTCCCCCTCCTCCGCGAGGACCCCCACCTCGGCCAGTGAATATGGTGCACACCCGGAACGACAGCGGTGCAGGCACCAGTAACCAAGCCGGACAGCAGCAGAGCAACTACCGGGAGGCACATCAAAGCTATGTGGTCTTAGTGACCGAACCCACTGACCGAAAGAGTGTGCGGCAGCGTGCCCTGGAGGTGAATGCTGTGATCCCGGCCGTGCCCAAATTCTTGCACTGGTCCGAGATGGAGATCACGTGGAGCCGGGAGGATCACCCCAGGGTTATGCCTAAACCGGGGGCGTATGCCTTGGTGGTGGACCCAACTTTTGTCAGACCCAACCTCAACGTCCGCTTCAGCCGGGTGCTGATTGACAATGGCAGTGCCATTAACATCATGTACAAGGACACGATGCTGAAACTGGGAGTGTCCATGAACACCTTACTGCCTACCGAGACAACCTTCCACGGCATTGTGCCCGGAGTCTCTTGCTCACCCATGGGAAAGATCTGGGTTGAGGTGCTATTCGGAACTCGGGAGAACTGCCGAACCGAGAGCTTGGAGTTCGAGGTCGTGGACCTCGAAAGCCCCTATCACGCGCTGATCGGCAGGCCAGCCCTAGCCAAGTTCATGATCTCAACTCACATGGGCTACCTCAAGATGAAGATGCCGGGACCTAACGGCATAATCACCATTTCGGGAGACCGCAAGCGCTCCATGGAATGTGCTTCAGCGGGATCATGCTTAGCTGAGTCTCTGGTGATCGCAGAAGAAAAGAAGAGGATCCAGCAGGTGGTGGCAATGGCCAAGACCTCTCAACTCGGAATGCCCGGGATGGTGAACCCGGAGCAGGGGGCATCATTTCAGCCCCCCAAGGAGACCAAGAAGGTGTGTGTGGACCCCAGCAACCCGGAGCGCCAAGTTATCATTGGCAGCAACCTGGACAGCAAATAGGAAGGCGAGCTCGTCGACTTCCTCCGTGAGAATCGGGATGCTTTTGCGTGGTCGAGTGACGATCTGCAAGGTGTCCCGAGGGAGTTGGCTGAGCACTCTCTGTTTGTTAGACCGGATGCGAAGCCGGTGAAGCAACCAACTAGGCGCCTCTCGGATGAAAGAAGAGCCGCAGTCATGGAGCATCTGGCTATACTGCTGGCGGCGGGATTCATAATGGAGGTGCTGCACCCGGATTGGATATCGAATCCGGTTTTGGTAGAGAAGAAGAAAGATGATCCCCTCCTGCTTAAGGTGTGGCGCATGTGCATCGACTTCACCAACCTCAACAAAGCATGCCCGAAGGACCCCTTTCCACTTCCCCGGATAGATCAAGTGATAGATTCCACTGCCGGGAGTGAACTTTTGACTTTTTTAGATGCCTATTCTGGTTTTCACCAGATACCTTTGAACCCGGATGATCAATTGAAAACTGCTTTTATTACCCCTTATGGGGCTTATTGCTATCGTGTCATGACTTTCGGTTTGAGGAATGCTGGTGCTACATACCAGAGATGCATGCAGAAATGTTTGCATGACCAAATAGGCCGAAATGCCGAGGTCTATGTCGATGACATAGTCATAAAAACAAAAGAAAAAGCCTCACTAATAGGTGATCTGAGGGAAACATTTAAGAACTTAAGAAGATTCCGGATGAAGTTGAACCCGGATAAGTGCACGTTTGGTGTTCCGGCAGGGAAGTTACTCGGTTTCCTCATCTCAAGCCGGGGAATCGAGGTCAACCCGGGTAAAATTCGTGCTATCGAGAGCATGAAATTGCCCGTGCGTCTCAAGGATGTGCAGAAGTTTACCAGGTGTCATGCATCCCTAAGTCGGTTTGTGAGTCGACTTGGGGAGAAGGCCTTGCCCCTGTACCAACTGATGAAGAAGAGCAAGACATTTGTTTGGACCCCGCAGGCTGACGCGGCGTTCAACGATTTGAAGAGAATGCTCTCAACAGCACCCGTGTTGGCATCCCCGTTGCCCATGGAACCTATGCTGTTGTATATTGCCGCAACCAACCGAGTAGTCAGTGTGGCATGGTGGTAGAAAGGGAAGAAGGGGGCAAGCTGATACAGAGGCCGGTGTATTACCTCAGTGAGGTGATCTCGGAATCCAAGCAGAACTACCCGCACTACCAGAAAATGGCGAATGGGGTGTACATGGCAGTGACCAAGCTCAAGCACTACTTTCAGGAACACCCGATCACAGTGGTATGCGAAGCTCCTCTGGCCGAGATCATCAGTTGCAAGGACGCTAGCGGCCGGGTAGCAAAATGGGCCATCCAGTTGTCTCCATACGCTCCGGCGTATGAGAGACGAGATGCCATCAAGTCGTAGGCGCTGCCGGACTTTTTGGTGGACTGGGCCGAGATGCAGTATGAACCTCCGATGCCGGATTACAATTTCTGGAGGATGCATTTCGATGGCTCAAAGGCTAAGATCGGATTGGGTGCCGGAGTGGTCCTCACTTCCCCAAAACAAGATGTACTAAAGTATGTGCTACAAATTCATTTTCGCGCATCCAACAATGTCGCAGAATATGAGGCTTTGGTTCATGGACTGAACGTAGCCAAGGAGATCGGCATCCGCCGGATAGAGTGTTTCGGTGACTCTGACCTCGTAGTGCAACAGGTGTCGGGGAATTGGGATGCCCTCGATGCAAACATGGCCTTATACAGGTTTCATGTGCAGAAAATATCCGGATTTTTTGAAGGATGTGAGTTCAAGCATATACCCAGAGGAGAAAACGAGGCAGCGGATGTCTTGTCCAAGCTAGGGTCATCTCGGGATGCCATCCCACCCGGGATAGCTTTGGAGCATTTGAGGAAGCCATCTATTCAACCCTCACCCGAATCGGATTCTATCTTCATCCCCAAGGAACCCGGTGCAGATGCAGTACCCATGGAAGTAGATGTCGGGAGTGTTACATCAAACCCGGGGACTGCATCACAGTGCTCAGAGAGGCAAATAAAGATGATGATAGAGGTGATGTCGGTAGAGCCAATGGACATAGACGCTCCCATGTTTCCGGTAAGACCTATCCCGGGATGGGTACAACCCATTATGGCTTATATCTTGGAAGGAACTCTCCCGGAAAATGAAGTGGAAGCCCGGCAGATAATACGAAGGTCAAAAGCATACACCGTCATCAATCAAGAGTTATACAAGAGGAGTGTCACTGAGGTACTCCAGAGGTGTGTAGAACGGGCAGAAGGACAAGAGATGCTACTGGAAATACATCAGGGGGAATGTGGACATCATGCATCATCCCGGGCCCTGGTGGCGAAAGTGTTCCAGCATGGGTTCTACTGGCCCACTGCGCTGCAGCAAGCAGAAGATATTGTCCGGAAGTGTGGAGGATGCCAGAGATTTGCTCACCGGATACATATGCCGGCGTCAGCACTGAAGACAATCCCTATCACTTGGCCATTCGCAGTATGGTGTTTGGATATGGTCGGGCAGTTCAAGCCGGCAAGAGGCAATATGACACACATACTGGTGATGGTGGACAAATTCACTAAGTGGATAGAGGTCAAGCCAATCCGGAAGTGTGATGGACACACCGCCGTGCAATTCCTGAAAGACATCATCTTGAGATACGGATACCCGCACAGCATTATCACAGATAATGGCACCAACTTTGCTGTGGGGGAATTCGCTCGATTTTGTGCTGAGAAGGGAATCCGGCTGGATGTAGCATCAGTTGCACACCCGGAAGCAAATGGGCAAGTCGAAAGAGCAAATGCCTTAGTCTTGGCCGGTATCAAAGCTCGTTTGATCGAACCGTTGTTGAGAACTCCGGGGTGCTGGATAGAGGAGTTACCGGCGGTGTTATGGGGTCTCCGGACTACACCGAATAGATCTACCGGGTACACGCCATTCTTCATGGTATACGGTGCTGAGGCAGTACTCCCGACTGACATACAGTATGATTCCCCGAGAGTGACAATGTTCACCGAGACGGAGGCAAAGGAGGCCCGAGAAGATGATGTAGATTTACTCGAAGAGGCAAGAGAATTGGCACTATCTCGGTCTGCAATTTATCAACAGAATCTCCGTCGCTATCATAGCCGGAAAGTGCACCCGAGGGTGTTCCGAGAGGGGGATCTTGTGCTGAGACTCATCCAACGCACGACCGGGATGCATAAGTTGTCACCTCCATGGGAGGGACCTTTTGTGATAAGCAGGGCATTGCACAATGATTCTTATTACCTTGTAGATGCACAGGAGGCTAGGAAAAGTGTAATGGACAAATCCGGTGAGGAAACCAAGCGTCCATGGAATGTAGCACTACTTCGCCCCTTTTACACGTAAAGGGCTCAGTGTATGTTGTATCTCAGTTTTTAGTATTAATGAAAGAAAGGCACCCCGGGAGGAACCCGGGGACTGCCTGGTTATATGCATGTTTTGTTCTCATTTTTGTCGAGTTCATTTGTTGTTTTTTACCGGCATCTCGGGAAGGAACCCGGGGACTGCCGGATTGCTATCTTTTATATTATTTGTATGCCGGAAAAGTTCCGGATTCGATTCTCAAAGTCAAAGTAATGTATGTCATGTGAAATCATCTTGTGACTCGACTGACGCACGCCGAAATGGTAGTCAAGAACAAAGAGAGAGAAGGTGGGAAACACGAAAATGGTCTCGGGGACTCGGAGCAGGAACTTATCCGGCATACCTGTTTTTTACTAACTTAGTTGTTTTTTATGTCGGAAATTCGGTTAGTCGGAACTCGGATTGTTTTAAGTAGTGTATGCCGTATGTGGAGTTTTGTGACTCGACTGTCGAACGCCGAAATGGTAGACAAGAGCAGAAATTACCTAAGTACGGTAAACATGAAAAACAACTCGGGAACTCATAACAGAATAAATTGACATAAGTTACTCGGTTAAATAATTCAGTGCGAAACGAAAATAATATAAGTATATGTTACATATTGCACCCGGCATCCCGGGAATTTGACGAATCTACTCTTAAAGTATTTCAAGTGATAGGGGAAGTCGGCTTCTCAATGGAGGTGTCAGCAGAAGGAGCGACCCCGGGAGCAGCACCAGCAGAAGGAGCGACCCCGGGAGCAGCATCAGCAGGAGCAGCAGTAGTCCCGGTAGCAGCAGAGGGAGCAGCGGTCTCGGGAGACGCAACAGGAGCAGCTTCGGCTTCACATCCGGCAGCGCTACTCGGGGCGTCGGGGCGCACCTCGGTCTCGATGGCCTCGGGTCTCGGCGAAGTCGTTGCGTCCCGGGGAACCACGGTCTCGGGCGCGGCACCGGAGGCAGCATCATCTTCTTCCGGGGCCTCGTCTTCCGCGTCGCCGGTCGCGCCGGTTTCTTCGTCATCCTCATAATCAGATTCAGAGTCGGAA
This sequence comes from Poa annua, assembly GCA_026929855.1. Classification (NCBI taxonomy): domain Eukaryota; kingdom Viridiplantae; phylum Streptophyta; class Magnoliopsida; order Poales; family Poaceae; genus Poa; species Poa annua. The sequence continues at coordinate 217,095,439 of CM049427.1, read as the reverse complement.
GGAAGGACGCTGGTGGTGAAGGCACGGATGCTGGACCACGAGGCGATGCGGTGCGCCACCTCCTGTCGCCGCTGGACCTTAGCCGGATCACTCAGCCACGGCGAGATCATCCGCAGGCGCTGGATCGCCTCCAGGTCAAGACCTTCGTACCAGCTAAGTACTTGGGTCAAGACCTGGTCGGCACCAGCCCGCGCACCGGAACGCTTCCAGGCGTGAATGCGCCTCCCGGCACACCGGAGTGCGCTCGCGAGCTCGGTAACCGAAAGCGTCGCGCGGATACTCGGCCACAGTGCACCGTGGACGTGGACCGCAGCGCTAAGCAGCTCCGTCCCGATAGACCGAAGAGGCACTATCCGGGCCTTCAGGGCGGTGAGGTGATCCTCGATGTCCGAGGCTTCCGAGACAAGGCCCTTCCCGGCGCGCTTCTCTCGGGCGGTAGCAACGGCAAGAACAGCAGCCTCCCGGGAGTGCTCAAATTCCGCTTTAAAAAGAAGAGCTGTCAAACGGCTGGGTCATAAGAAAAGCAACATCAAAGAAAGAAAGCAACAAGAGAAGAGGGATGTCGATCCACTTACTGTTCAGATCCCGGTTCAATACAGTGAGCTCGGAGAGCCAAGTATCAGACCGTGACCGGAGGAGAGCCAGCTCGGTCTCGGCAAGATGCGCACGCTCCTCGGACTGGTCCAAGGTTTCCTTTTGCTTCTTTGTCGCCTCGATGAAGCGCGTCTTCATCTCGGTCGCAGTAGCCTTTACTTTTTCGAGCTCGCCGTTGATTCGCGCGATCTCGGCTTGCGCGGTGGCGAGTGCGGCCTTCTGGTCTACCGAGACCTTGCGCGCGGCATCTCGCTCCTCCCGGAGGCGCCCCTCGCACTTCTAGGACTGACCGAGGTCAGCAAGAACTCGGTTGAAGATGTTGCAGCGTTTCTTGCTGCACTCCTGAAATCAAGACAAAGAAGGAGGAATCAGCCGGGAAAAAATGTAAGGAAATCGGGAGAGTCCGGGATCTCTAGCGCATAACAAGTTACCCGGTTGGGAGGATCTCGAGGACTCGGTCTCCGAGTCCTAAAATTTTCTCTAAGATTGGAGCTTAGTGATCTGCTATTCGGTGGAATCTAGAGCACTAAGCACCAATCTCGGGGACTAGTGGTTATGAAGCAAATTTTAAAGCAAGTTACCCGGTTGGGAGGATCTCGGGGACTCGGTCTCCGAGTCCTAAAATTTTCTCTAAGATTGGAGCCTAGTGATCTGCTATTCGGTGGAATCTAGAGCACTAAGCACCAATCTCGGGGACTAGTGGTGGTGGAAGGAACAAATGTATTTTGAAAGAAATAGAACAAGCTTACCTCGATCATCCGGGTAACATCCAGCGCGGCCACCTGGAGAGCGTGCAGAGCTTGAGCGTTGCGGCTTGGGCCGGCAGCGTGCAAGTCTCCCGCGTTCTCGGAGGCGTCGGCGGCAAGCCAGGCCTGGTTGTATGCATCAACAACCTGCATGCCGGAGCCGCCGGGCGCGCGGGTAGCAGCAATATCCCGGGATCCTGAAGGCACAAAGGAGCGAACGGTTGCTTGCAACATCCGCAAGGCAGCAGTAGGGATCTCGGCGGGAGGCGGTGGTAACGATGAAAACGTACCCGTGCGCGGCACCAAGTCTTGGGCCGAGGATGTCGGGGCAGCTGCAGGCTTGGCAGAAGTTGTTTTCTGCCCAGCAACCTTGGGGCGCGACTTCACGACCGGTGGGTCAGCTGGCAGGGAGGAGGCTGCGGGCCGTTTCTCCGGGGCAGTCTTGTCCGAAGCTTGCCGGGAGGGACCGCTTGGCACGGACTGCCGAGGAGGGCTCAAGATCTCCGCCTCGAGTCCGGGCACCCGGCGCGGACTTTCCGGAAGGAGGATGTCCCCCGAGGTGGTCGTGGCCTGCACCGGGATCTCGTCGATCGCCGGGCAAGCATCCGGAGTCACCACGGTAACCGGTGCGGCACCGGAGGCGGCAGCTTCGCTTCCTCGAGTAGAGGGGCGAGGAGGAGAATGCGAAGCCCGAGCAGGGCTGGGAGTCCGAGTTCCGGGAGGAGGAGGAATAGCAGGTGACGGGAGGTCGAGTGCGTCCCTGAAACAAATTATCTCAGTAATAATTTATGGAGAAGGCAAAGTCATGTGGCATAAGGCAAGGAGAATGTACCCGGAGTCCACAGTGGGAGGGCCCCTTTGCCGGCGAGGCTTCGGGGCCGTTTGTTTATTCGGCTTGCTCCTCTTGGAGGGGTTGCCGGAGTTGTCGGCAGCCTCGGTGTCGGAAGCCGCGCGCTTCCGGCTCTCGGCGCGTTTGGTCCCGGCAGTCGGCTTCGGAACCACTGCTGAGGCCCAATTGAGAGGGAGAGCGTCAATAACAACGAGAATTTGGCAGTCAATCTCATCCTCATCATCCGAAGAAATGGAAACTGCCTCTGAGGTTGAAGGGTTACCCGGAGCTGCAACTTTGAATAGAGGAATGGCGAGATGGTCCTCGCCGTCGGGGTCCTTTCTCGGCATCTTAGCCGGCACCGGGATGTTCGGCACAAAATTCCCGTTGGCGTGGACTGCGTCCTCCTCGGCTTGCCGCTCGAACAACTGCGCAAACAAATCACCACATGATGACGATGTCAGTTTCCAGGTGAACGCATGTACGAAGGCAAATGCACGAAAGACAGACATGAGCACCTGTTTTAATGGTTTTTTCCGGGATCCCCCAATGACACCCCAAACATACTCATCCGACATCTTCGTCCGAGCAATAACTCGGACACGTCGGACGACCGCGGGACGGTCAAGAGGGAAAATACTGGTCCTGGTGGGGTCATAGCTCCCATCCATATGGCACATCTTGTGCACTCGGGTTTGCAGAGGGCAGACGCGGCGGATAATGAAGCAGCGCAGGAGATCGTCGCCGGTCATTTTCTTGTTCAGCGCCAATAGCACGTCATGCATGCAATTGACCTCTTCGGTATCGGGGAGGCGTTTCCAGAGATTGAACTTGCGCGGAGGGCCATTGACAAACTCCGGTAAATTTATGAAATCCGGATTCGAGGATCCCGGACCATCTCCCGAGTGCTCCCGGTTCTTCACGTAGAAGAAGCTGCGCTGCCACTTCCGGCAGGATTCTAGTCCCTTGACCATAGGGAATCCGGAGTCAGCACGAGGGATGATGGTGGCCGCTCCGCAATCGACCAAGTCCTTTACTTTCTGATCCGGGTTGGGGATGACTTGGCGGCGAAGGATGAAATACTTGGCCCAAAGATCCAGAAAGGGCCACACGCCGAGATATGCTTCCGCATAGGTGGTGAAGACCGAGAGCATCATAATGGCGTTGGCTGGGAGGTGATGCGGTTGGAGGCTATAGCTGTCGAGGAAGTCGCGGAAGAAGGGGCTAGCCGGAAGCCGAAACCCACGCTCGAAATGCGTAAGGAATACAACGTATTCCCCGGGTTGGGGTTCCGGCTCAACCTCGCCCTCCGGAAGACGGCCCTCAACTTCTGGCGGAATCCGGTGAGTCTGGTACAGCCAGTCCAGGTCCCATTGTTTGGTCTCGGATCCATCCCAGCACCCCCGGATACTTTCTTCGCCCATGTCGGAGAAGTCTGCAGGTGTACTCGGGCTACTCTGCAGGCGCAGCGGCGGTTAGTCGGAGTTAGTCTACCGGGAGCTAGGATGCCGGAGCACAAACTGCTGAACACAACCGGGTTCCTGGGAAATAAGATCTACCGTGTGCTAGAAAATCAAAACAATAGGGAGGAAAAAAAAGGTGCGGGCTAAACTCGAACGAAGCAAAGTGCGAGCAAAAGATCTGCATCCTACCGCAACGGTGCGTCACCGCCATGCGCCTCGTGCGCGCCGCTCAACTCATGCTCACCGGCGGCGGCTCGACCGTGCATGTGTTAGGGCACGGCCGGAGGCGAGCGGTTATTCTTCTAAAGGAGATCATCGAGACGGAGAGAGCGACTCACCGGAGAAGAGGAGGCTGGTGGCGTGCGAGACGAACGACGGCGCTCGGGCTCCGGAGAACGGCGAGGGCGGCGGCGTTCGGGCGACGAGTGCAACAGCGGCGACGTGCTCGAGACAGTGGTGGAGGAGAAGCAAGGAAGACGAAGGAAGAGAGGAGACCGTTCCGGTCCCCTATTTATGGGGGGGATTCCGGAGCGGTTTCCCGTTTTCCCGCCCACGATCTCCACGATCGTGGGTGGGATCTGTTTTGCGCAGCGCGCCACGCGGCGCTAGCCGGAGCGCCCGATCCAGCCACACCGAGGGTCACACGGCCCCCAACGGTTGGGCTCCGGATCGGCTGCGGCTCCCGGCGCGGGAAACCAAGCTACAGCGTGCTCGGGCAGGAGCACTCGAGTGCATTTCTGCTCAGACGGGACGTCGGGTGGGCCCCAGCTCGCAATCTCGAGTTCAGCACGAAGCCAACGGTCGAGATTCACTGAGACTGTGTTATCCGGTTGCAGGCTTCGCCCCCCGGTTAACACAGTCTCGATAAGAAGGTCTCGGGAGAAATCAATCTCGGCAAGGAAACGGAGAATTGTGTCATGTGTTCTCGGAAGAAAGTTATTATTTAAAAGCTGACCCCGCACATCATCCGAGGTCTCTGTGCAGCACCAGCTTCGGGGACTAGTGTCGGGGGGCTGCCCCCCGGGTAGGGGCAGATCCCGGTATAATTCAGTAAGGTGTCAACAGTACTTGACCTTTGGCGAGAGCAAGAGACACCTCCGGGTGTGCTGAAAGGGCAACTTGACCCTGAACACTGGTAGAGGGCAAAGTGCCTCCTGGCAGGCGCAAGGGTCAGCTCTGGCAGCTATAAATAGACACCCCCGGCCTTCACAATCGCAACACAAGCATAAGCGGGTGGTTCCTCTAAGAACTAGCTTCTCGAAGATGTCTTTGCTGATAGGCTAAGACATCTTCGGGAGGCTAGGCCTAGAGATACTCATCCTGAGACGAGCTCGGACCCCTCCAGAAAGGATCCCGGATCTCGGGCTCCGAGGAAACTCCCGGAAGGAGGAGTACTCGGCTTTACCGGATGGGTAGTCCGGATAGGTGCTAACCGGGATGTGTTTCTCGGTCTTGATCTTATGTAGGAGATGCTCACAGTGGCAAGCGAGGAGGTAGCCGGCGAGAGGGCTCCCGGTAGGCCGTCAACGGTCTATAGCAGGCTTTCCCGTATGTCGCGGGGGGAAGTACCATTCCGCCTGACACGGAAGCATGGTCACCTCCCGCCTGACACGGAAGCATGGTCACCTCTCGCCTGACACGGGAGCGCGTCAGCCGGTACGATCGTGGTACGACAAGACATGACATGCCTAGCCCGGCAATCCGGAAAAGGCTATCCGGAATAGGCAAAGACATGTCTTGTGTAGCGTACCTGCACTTTAATTAAGGCAGATACCTGCGTATAGTGCAAATCCCTGGATCGATTCATTTGCACACACAGTTTACGATGTAATATCACAACAAAGCGTCAATTTTATTACATCGATGATCCAGAATTACAACTTATTCGATACAAGTTGCATAGCATAAAGCAAGCATTGAAAAAGTATACAGCGGAAATACGATAGCAGTGAGTCTCTATAACTTTCATGCTGCCACAGGCGAAAACATGTTGGTTGTAGACTCGAAACCTATAAACGAAACCTCACTCGTCATCTGAACAATCTGCAATAAGAAAAATATTGCAACAACGTGGGTCAGATTCCATTAAAAATGGAGTCTGGCAAGTGACACTATGGTGGACACTTAATGGAATAACTCTAAAGCCTACATGCATATTTGGCTGGTGGAGTTCAAGGCTAATTTGCATAAAGCCAATTTTTCCTACTCTTTTGAAAACACTTTTCTTGAAATCAAGACGAGTATGGCATGAAAACCATAAATCTCATCTTCCCTTGTTCACCCATCATGTTTTACTTCTGAAGTTGGAATGATGGAATCCTCCGTTGACGTCCGTGATCAGCTGCTCAAATTGTCCGTACCGGGGACACGGCTAAGTACTTAGTTTTACACTCTGCAGAGGTTGTGCACTTTCACCTTTAGACTCAATTTGTCCGAGAAATCCTATACACGCGGAGTGTATTATGGAAAGGAGAGAATTGAGACAAGAACTTTCAGAAGAAGAATGCAACCATACTAGCAAGACCCGTTCCACCTATCATCTCTACATCTGCTTGTCAAGCTGACAGGTTGCACCCCCACAACTTAATTATTCTAGACAGAGCCCATTGTCAAAAGGCTGCACGGGAAGCAATCGTCACTCGGAGTTCTTCAGATTCCTCTGTTCCCTGGGTGGCCATCCACAAGTGTACTTCTGGGTAACAACCACCATACTCGTGGCCCTAAGTAGAATAGACATTCATCCTAGGCGATGACAACCACAAGCATAGTCCCAAAAGCCACTCAACATAAACCATTCAACCAATCCACCCAGGTGATTCATTAACTTAGTGGATGTGCACTCTCAGGTAAAAACCACCATGCTCACGGCCCTAAGTAGAATAGACATTCATCCTAGGCGACGACAACCATGAGCACAACCCTGAGTAGCCACTTAATAATTTGTAAAACTTTTCATCAATTGCATAGCATCAATAATTCTGCTAAGTATGATATAGGAACCTAGACAAAGGAGTAAGGGAATTCTACACAGGTTTAGCATAGCAATACTATCCTACTCATGCATATAAAAATACTAAGTAATGCATATATAAAATAATAGGAAGTTTATGAGGTGTGCCACTTGCCTTGAATGTTGTCGTTGTTCACAAACTCTTTTCAACAACGAACGTTTGCTCTCTGTTCAATCTAAACAATATAAGCAAACAACAATACAACAATAAACAAACAACAATCATCAATCATACATGCACATACATAGTGAACAAATAAGTTTCATAAAACTTCTAAGGAAAACAAGTTATGTATGATATGCAAATTATTTCTAAGGACTAGAGATGCAAGTCATGCCATGAAAATCTTTTTAAGTCTTAAGTGAAAGACAAGATTAGGAAAGAGGGAAAATATAGAAAGAAAGATGTAGTTGTCCTCCATGCTTCATCTCCAGACTTGTAACTTTCTTCTGGATGATGTCTTGATTGAACTCTTGGTAGTCTTGATGAATCTTCAGACTTGATGATTCTTGTATCACAGAGGCTGGTCTTGGAATTAACTTAGTCTTCAAGAGGTCTAAGAGAAGAAAGGAGAAATGAAAAAGAGAGGGAGCAAGACTTAGAAAATATTTCTAGTTGGTCTTCATGAACTTCCTCTTGATTTTTCTTCTAAGTGCTTCTACTTCTTGGAGATTCTTCTGGAGTCTTGTTTTGGCTAAGTCCTTCATTGGTCTTCTAGCCCCAAGTTGAAAATCCTAAGTGTCTATGTGTATAACATTTTACCCAAAATGCTAAGTTGAAAATAATCCTAACTTAGAGAAAATGGGAGAGGAGTTTTCTTATGGAAAATATAACTACAAAATAAAATATGCTATGCATGAAATGCAATTTTAACTCACAAGAAACATAATACTAATTTTTGTGATATTTATAAAGTATGCATAAAGTTATAATTGCTATTTAATTAGTTTCAAATTTTGCAAAACATAATAAAAGGAAAAATATAGATTAAAGTTTTATGTGATTTATGTGTTATAACACAATTTTTATAAATGATGTTAATAGCCAGAGGTGATTTAATTAAATTTATTGCAATTTGATTTAATCAAAAATAATATTTCTATTAATAGTTATGTTGAAAATACTAAAACTATTCAATTTAAATATATATAACTATGAATTCATTCATATATTACTCAAAAATATTTTATAGCAGTGGCATCAACTTACAAATATTCCAAAGTCTCTAAAACAATTTTATTTGCAATTTTTTTGGAATTATAGATTTAAAGTTATGACAAATACACTCAAATCTTCCATTTGAAATTTGAATATTTTAAACTAAGCCAAATTTGAATTTTGGCAGATCCAAAATATTCTACATGTCAAGGGCTTTCCAAATATGTAAAAATATTTGAATTTGGATAAGTGGTTAACAAGTTATGACAGATCTAAGTGACAGGGGCTTTTTTGCAAAACTACCATTTAAACAATTAAAAGAAAACAAAATCCACGTCAGCGCTGAATGGGCGCTGACTGTGCTGCTGACGCGGATCCGACGTGGCAAGTGATTTGATCTCGGCCGTAGGATACAGATCCAACGGATCTAATCTAACCGTACCGATTCGCATAAAGCTTCTAATCTCAGCCGCACGATCCAGATCGGATGGCTCACCGTGAGTTCACCAAAAGCCGGCGGCGGGATTTCGCCGGAGACGAGGCCGACGGCGGCGCTGCGCTCGGCGACGACGAGGACGGCGCTGCGGTGCTCCCCCGGACGCGCGGATGACGCCCTCGGGTGCGGCTCGCCGCGAGGAAGACGATGGAGGCGGCGTCACCTTCTCGTTCGTCCCGGAGCGGCGTGGAGGCGTGGGCGGAGCTATGGTAACTCCGGCGAGCTTCGTCCGTGCTCGGATTGGGCGTTCGGCTGCGGAAAAGGAAGGAGGAGGGGTCAGGGAAAAGCGCACGGACAAGGGGAGGAGGATGGGGGAGGTCTTGGACTCGGGGGAAGTCTCACCATGACGGAATCGTGAGAAACGCGGCGGCGGCCGAAGCAACTCCGGCGAGCTCTCGCGGCAGCCTGGGGGCACGAAACTGAGTGGGAGGATAGGGGAAAGAGAGAGGAGAGCGAGGGCTTTTAAAGGGCGTGGTCGGAGCAGTGAATCCGCGTCTTAATCGTACGAATCAACGCGAGTAACTCCGGCCGTTTTCGGGCGTGGTCTCCGGCCGGAGATTGAAGACGATGACGTCACGCTGACGTCATCATTTGTTTTTCTTTTTCTTTTCTGAATTTTCCTTTAATTCATATCTTTTGATTTAATGGTCCAAATGATGTCAAATTAATTTCTATAAATTTGTAAAATTAATATCTATGTTTTAAAACAATAGTGGGCGTGTTTTGAAACTTTTTGAAAAATAATATTTTGAAATATTGATTAAATACAAATTTGACACTTAAAGTCAAATTTGAATTTCTATCTTAATTAAATTTTCTTTTGGCTAAATAAAATTTGTAAAGTACCCACATTCCAATATGTTTGAATTTAAGTTATTTAAACTTGTTTTGCTGAAATCATTCATCTTTATTTTGGCATAATATTAAAGAACTAAATATAAATAATGTTTAGGAAATGTGAAATATAAGGTATTCATTTTTAATTGAAAATAATTTGTGCACCATTATATTTTATATTATGATAATTCATTTGAAAACTTCATAACAACTTTGGAAAAGATTTTTGTTTTAATTCTATCCTTATTTAGAATATATTAATCATTTCATGCTTTGAAAATAAATGAAATTCATTTAAGCAAATGAAATGTTTATTTGGCTAATTCATTAATTAAATAATTTGTGAATTTATGAATAGATATGGCTAAGTGGTTGAAATCAATTTCTTATAAGTAAACTATTTACTTAAAAAAAATGGATTGTAGTTTGTAAAATATTTGTCAAATTACATTTTAAGGTTTTTCAAATACAGTGGATAATAAAATGTTTAAACTGTGACATTTGAAATATTAAACTCTTTGAATAAGTTTGAAGTCTTTCATAGTTGGTTTCCTTATGTATTTAATATTTTATTTTAATAAAAAGAAAAGTTTTAAATTTTACTGATTTTTGAACATTATAAAATGTTGGGATGTTACATCTTGTCTCTGACAGGGGGACAATGATGGTGCAGGACGGCGCCTGCCGTCCTTATCGAGATGATGACGCAGGGGCTATGCCGGTGTCGGGGGGCTGCCCCCCGGGTAGGGGCAGATCCCGGTATAATTCAGTGTGGTGCCAACAGTACTTGACCTTTGGCGAGAGCCAGGGACACCTCCTGGTGTGCTGAAAGGGCAACTTAACCCTTGAACACCGGTAGAGGGCAAAGTGTCTCCTGGCAGGCGCAAAGGGCAGCCCTGGCTGCTATAAATAGACACCCCCGGCCTTCACAATCGCAGCACAGGCATAAGCGGGTGGTTCCTCTAAGAACTAGCTTCTCGAAGATGTCTTTGCTGATAGGCTAAGACATCTTCGAGAGGCTAGGCCTAGAGATACTCACCCTGAGACGAGCTCGGACGCATCCGGAAAGGGTCCCGGATCTCGGACTCCGAGGAGACTCCCGGAAGGAGGGGTATTCGGCTTTACCGGATAGGTAGTCCGGATAAGTACTAACCAGAGCATATGTCTCGGTCTTCATCTTATGCAGAAGAGGCTCACAGTGGCGAGCGAGGAGGTAGCCGGCGTGAGGGCTTCCGGTAGGCCGTCAACGGCCTGTAGCAGGCTTTCTCGTCTGTTGCGGGAGGAAGTACCATTCCGCCTGACACGGAAGCATGGTCACCTCCCGCCTGACACGGAAGCATGGTCACCTCCCGCCTGACACGGGAACGCGTCAGCCGGTACGATCGTGATACGACAAGACCGGACATGCCTAGCCCGGCAATCCGGAAAAGGCTATCCGGGATGGGCAAAGACATGTCTTGTCTCTGACAAGGGGACAATGATGGTGCAGGACGGCGCCTGCCGTCCTTATCAAGATGATGACGAAGGGGCTACACCGGATAGCCCGGCGACTAGGTCGCACTAGCCGGTGACGGCATGCCGGTTAGGCCTGTCCGGTGGGGCCAAGCCGATTTAGGGTTTCCGGCCCTCCTGGCCGGAGCTCTATAAAAGGCGCCATAACTGCTCCTGAGAGGGAGAGACCAACTTGGGAGCCAAAGCTATAGTCGCATTTACTCTTAGAGCATTCACTTCTTCTCACCTTGAGTTCATCTAGTTCTTTGTGTTCCTCCCTTTGAGAGATCCAGTAGCAAGTTGTAGCTCTTGTACCACAAATATATAGAGAGGAAAGGCAGGAGTAGGGGTGTTACCTCCTCACGAGGGCCCTGAACCTGGGTATATCGTGTCTGTGTTGTGTGCCTTCGCGCATTTGTTCGTATTTGTTGGATCTTCCCCTTTGCACTTTGATCTTATTTCCTGTTCCTGGGAGATCTCGGTCATACCGGGATCCTCCTCGCGTGGGCTAGTCAGCTCGCTATCCCTCCCCGGATCCACCAACGTCCATCGGCCCCACACATTAGCCATCCTATGGCATCTGCCGTGACACCACCACGACAGTTGGCGCCCACCGTGGGGCGGACAGAGGCGTTGGCTGGTGTACACATCCGGACGGGCTCCCCTGTTCACTTCGAGGTTCGGGTTCTCTCTGGCCTGGTCGTAACGCTAGGGGAGATGGACTTCGTCTGCGACAACGCAGGGTGCTTCCGGAATAGACCGTTTCCGGTGAACGGATGTCTCATTGACTTTGGTGGTTTCACCACCTACGTCGCCACAGAGGTTGTCTGTAGCTACCCGGACGTGGTCCTGGAAGCTGAGGACCCTCCCATGCTCTGCGCTGCTCGGGGTCTGCGTGCCGGTCGCCCCCCGAGTTCCGTCGCGGTGATGATGGTCGGGGCAACCGAGGAGGAGTACCAGGACGCTGACGGCGATACCGGGAGCGCCCACCCCCATTTGGCCAAACCCCCGCAGGAAAGACCTGCGGCCCGAGATGGCGATCCGCAGCCGTCCCAGCCGCGGCGCCGCCAGGATCCCCTCTCGGGGCTGGTGGCCAAGTTGACTATACCGGTGGCTGCCGAAGCGGATACCCAGGCCACTTCGGCTGAGTTGGAGGAGCAGCGGAGGTTGCTACTCGCCGAAGCGCAGGAGATCGCCGAGATCCGTCGCGAGCTCAATGCTAGCCTCCGGGAGTACAATGCAGCTCACGGATTCCTTAAGATCGACTCTTGGGACAAGCGCATTGCGGATCTGCGCAAGAAAGGAAGAATGGTGAATGGGGAGCTGGCTGGTGGAGCCACCACCAGTCACACAGGAAGTCGGATTTCAGCAGGGAAGCCGGTGTACAGCTCACCGGCGAAAACTCTTAGGGCCGCCGAAGCCGCCATGGCCGAATTGGTAGGGTTATCCGGTGAGGCCCTGCGCAAGCAGCAGGAGCGGGTAAACGAGTTGGTGATTGAGGCCAACCGTCAGAATCAGGCCTTCAAGAAGAAGAACCCCGCAGCAGGGTCCCAGGTGCACTCAGCCAGACCCAATAGCCAGAAGTCGGACGGGGAGGCCTCTTCCCCGCATCCGAGCAGAAGCAAGAGCAAGAGCAAGAGTCGGAGCCGGAGTCGAGGTTCCGGGAAGAACAAGCAGCTACAGACCTATGACCCGGCCTTCGCCGGTATCCAGCAAGCCGGGCAGGCCGGACAGCGTAACTCGGGGCAGGCGGGAAGTACCCGTGGGGATGGTAACCTGGGTGTAGGAAACAATAACCCGGTTGGCCGTGGTAATCCACCCCGGAACCCTCCTCATGTTCAGGGAAACCCACAGAGGGAGGTCGCCTCTGTTCCCCAGCAGGCCGTGATCCCTGCGCAGGACAGGCTCAATGATGGCAACTCGAGGCTGCAGCAGCTCGGGTATCAGCCAGACGAGAACCCTTTGGGATCTCAGATAGGAACCAGGCAGCTGAACCCGGCAGATGCCAGATTCCGGCTCGACCGGATTCACCAATCCGAGTTGGTGGAAGAGCAAGGACCTCCGGGACCTGCCTGCTTTCGACCTCGGATCATGCGGGAACCACCTGTTCGGAACTTTCAGCTCAACAGGGGTGCCAAGACCTATGACGGCAGCAAGAAGCCGGAGGACTGGCTAACCGACTATGTAACTGCAGTAAGCATAGCCGGTGGAAACAGACGATGGGCGGTACGCTATGTGCCGCAGATGTTGGAAGGACCATCCCGGATCTGGTTGAACAACCTGAGAACTGGCAGCACAGACTGCTGGTTAGATTTCGAGGAGGCATTCATCAGCAACTTCACCAGCACGTATAAAAGACCAAACAAACCTCAGCAGCTCGCCATCTGTAGGCAAAGGAGTAATGAGACTGACCGGGAGTATCTTACCCGGTGGAGCAATATTCGCAACTCTTGCGAAGGAGTCGTGGAGGCACAGGCCATCTCCTGGTTTGCACAAGGATGCCGGCATGGCTCTATGCTATGGCAGAAGTTGCAAAGAAAGATGCCAACAACCTTGGCAGAAACCATGCGCATCGCCGATACCTACACGCTTGGAGATCCCATGCAACCCCAGGTGGATGTCGGTGACTCCAACAGGAGGAATGCGGGACCTCAGCGTTCAGGACCGAGCAGGAGCCATGATCACCAGGAGTTCGGGCACAAGAGGAATCAGCCCGAGTACCACCATGCCGCACAGCACGTCGCAGCAGTGACCCGGGAGCAGGAGGATGCCGGCAACAGCCAGCATCAAAAGACAAGTGGCCCGGCTTGGGGTCAGAGTCAGGAGGTGCAAAAGACCTGTGTGGAGCAAAATAAGCCCCTGACATATGAAGAGATGCTGAACAAGCCATGCTGCTACCATACTCTGGAGGCCAACAAGCCCGCAAACCACTCTACTCGGCAGTGCAGTTGGTATCAGCGCACGTTGCAGGAAGGCAGCTCGGGAGCTATTCGGCAGAGTGCTCCGGCATCTCGGCCCAATATCCCGAGACCCCCTCCTCCGACATCGGGGGCCAACGCTGTCCGACTTCCCCCTCCTCCGAGAGGACCCCCACCTCGCCCGGTGAATGTGGTGCACACCCGGAACGACAACGGTAACCAAGGCGGACAGCAGCAGAGTAACTACCGGGAGGCACATCAGAGCTATGTGGTCTTCGTGACCGAACCCACGGACCGAAAGAGTGTGCGGCAGCGTGCCCTGGAGGTAAACGCTGTGATCCCAACGGTGCCCAAATTCTTGCACTGGTCCGAAATGGAGATCACATGGAGCCGGAAGGATCACCCCCGGGTTATGCCTAAGCCGGGAGCGTATGCCTTGGTGGTGGACCCAACTTTTGTCGGACCCAACCTCAACGTTCGCTTCAGCCTGGTTCTGATTGACAATGGCAGTGCCATTAACATCATGTACAAGGACACGATGCTGAAGCTGGGAGTATCCATGAACACCCTGCTGCCTACCGAGACAACCTTCCACGGCATTGTGCCCGGAGTCTCTTGCTCGCCCATGGGAAAGATCTGGGTTGAGGTGCTATTCGGAACTCGGGAGAACTGCCGAACCGAGAGCTTGGAGTTCGAGGTCGTAGACCTCGAGAGCCCGTATCACGTACTGATCGGCAGACCGGCCCTCGCCAAGTTCATGGTCTCGACTCACGTGGGCTACCTCAAGATGAAGATGCCGGGACCTAACGGTGTAATCACCATCTCGGGAGACCACAAGCGCTCCATGGAATGTGCCTCGGCGGGGTCGTGCTTGGCTGAGTCTCTCGTGATCGCGGAAGAAAAGAAGAGGATCCAGCAGGTGGTGGCAATGGCCAAGACCTCACAACTCGGAATGCCCGGGATGGGGAACCCGGAGTAGGGTGCGTCATTTCAGCGCCCCAAGGAGACCAAGAAGGTGTGTGTGGACCCCACCAACCCGGAGCGCCAAGTTATCATCGGCAGCAACCTGGACAGCAAATAGGAAGGCGAGCTCGTCGACTTCCTCCGTGAGAATCGGGATGCTTTTGCGTGGTCGAGTGATGATCTGCAAGGCGTCCCAGGGAGTTGGCTGAGCACTCTCTGTTTGTTAGACCGGATGCGAAGCCGGTGAAGCAACCAACTAGGCGCCTCTCGGATGAAAGGAGAGCCGCAGTCATGGAGCATCTAGCTATACTGCTGGCCGCTGGATTCATAATGGAGGTGCTGCACCCGGATTGGATATCGAATCCGGTCTTGGTACAGAAGAAGAAGGATGATCCCCTCCTGCTTAAAGTGTGGCGCATGTGCATCGACTTCACCAACCTCAACAAAGCCTGCCCGAAGGATCCCTTTCCATTGCCCCGGATAGATCAAGTAATAGATTCCACTGCCGGGAGTGAGCTTTTGACTTTTTTAGATGCTTATTCTGGTTTTCATCAGATACCTTTGAACCCGTATGATCAATTGAAAACTGCTTTCATTACCCCTTATGGGGCTTATTGCTATCGTGTCATGACTTTCGGTTTGAGGAATGCTGGTGCTACATACCAGAGATGCATGCAGAAATGTTTGCATGACCAAATAGGCCGAAATGCCGAGGTTTATGTCGATGATATAGTCATAAAAACAAAAGAAAAAGCCTCACTAATAGATGATCTGAGGGAGACATTTAAGAACTTAAGAAGATTCCGGATGAAATTGAACCCGGATAAATGCACATTTGGTGTTCCGGCGGGGAAATTACTCGGTTTCCTCATCTCAAGCCGGGGAATCGAGGTCAACCCGGGTAAAATTCGTGCTATCGAGAGCATGAAATTGCCCGTGCGCCTCAAGGATGTGCAGAAGTTTACCGGGTGTCTTGCATCCCTAAGTCGGTTTGTGAGTCGACTTGGGGAGAAAGCCTTGCCCCTATACCAACTGATGAAGAAGAGCAAAAAATTTGTTTGGACCCCGCAGGCTGATGCGGCGTTCAACGATTTGAAGAGGATGCTCTCAACAACACTCGTGTTGGCATCCCCATTACCCAAGGAACCTATGCTGCTGTGTATTGCCGCAACCAACCGAGTAGTTAGTGTGGCGATGGTAGTAGAGAGGGAAGAAGGGGGCAAGCTGATACAGAGGCCGGTGTATTACCTCAGTGAGGTGATCTCGGAATCCAAGCAGAACTACCCGCACTACCAGAAAATGGCGTATGGGGTGTACATGGCAGTGACCAAGCTCAAGCACTACTTTCAGGAACACCCGATCACAGTGGTATGCGAAGCTCCACTGGCCGAGATCATCGGTTGCAAGGACGCTAGTGGCCGGGTAGCCAAATGGGCCATCCAGTTGTCTCCATACGCTCCGGCGTATGAGAGACGAGATGCCATCAAGTCGCAGGCGCTGCTGGACTTTTTGGTGGACTGGGCCGAGATGCAATATGAACCTCCGATGTCGGATTACAACTTTTGGAGGATGCATTTCGATGGCTCAAAGGCTAAGATCGGATTGGGTGCCGGAGTGGTCCTCACTTCCCCAAAACAAGATGTACTGAAGTATGTGCTGCAAATTCATTTTCGGGCATCCAACAATGTCGCAGAATATGAGGCTTTGGTCATGGACTGAACGTCGCCAAGGAGATCGGCATCCGCCGGATAGAGTGTTTCGGTGACTCCGACCTCGTAGTACAACAGGTGTCGGGGAATTGGGATGCCCTCGATGC
Source organism: Poa annua (assembly GCA_026929855.1). Taxonomy (NCBI): domain Eukaryota; kingdom Viridiplantae; phylum Streptophyta; class Magnoliopsida; order Poales; family Poaceae; genus Poa; species Poa annua. The sequence continues at coordinate 217,079,117 of CM049427.1, read as the reverse complement.
AAACATGGCCTTATACAGATTTCATGTGCAGAAAATATCCGGATTTTTTGAAGGATGCGAATTCAAGCATATACCCAGAGGAGAAAACGAGGCAGCGGATGTCTTGTCCAAGCTAGGATCGTCGCGGGATGCCATCCCACCCGGGATAGCCCTGGAGCATTTGAGGAAGCCATCTATTCAGCCCTGACCCGAGTCGGATTCTATCTTCATCCCCAAGGAGCCCGGTTCAGACGCCGTGCCCATGGAAGTAGATGTCGGGAGCATAACATCGAACCCGGGGACTGCATCGCAGTGCTCAGAGAGGCAAAGAAAGATGATGATAGAGGTGATGTCGGCAGAGCCAATGGACATAGACGCTCCCATGTTCCCAGTTAGACCTGTCCCGGGATGGGCACATCCCATTATGGCTTATATCTTGGAAGGAATCCTCCCGGAAAATGAAGTGGAAGCCCGGCAGATAATGCGAAGATCAAAAGCATACACTGTCATCAATCAAGAACTGTACAAAAGGAGTGTCACCGAAGTACTCCAGAGGTGTGTAGAACCGGCAGAAGGACAAGACATGCTATTGGAAATACATCAGGGAGAATGTGGACATCATGCATCATCCCGGGCCCTGGTGGCAAAGGTGTTCCGGCATGGGTTCTACTGGCCCACTGCATTGCAGCAAGCAGAAGATATTGTTCGGAAGTGTGGAGGATGCCAGAGATTTGCTCACCGGATACACATGTCGGCGTCAGCACTGAAAACAATCTCCATCACTTGGCCATTCGCAGTATGGTGTTTGGATATGGTCGGGCAATTCAAACCGGCGAGAGGCAATATGACACATATACTGGTGATGGTGGACAAGTTCACCAAGTGGATAGAGGTCAAGCCAATCCGGAAGTGTGATGGACACACCGCTGTGCAATTCCTGAAAGACATCATCTTGAGATACGGATACCCGCACAGCATTATCACGGATAATGGCACCAACTTTGTTGTGGGGGAATTCGCTCGATTTTGTGCTGAGAAGGGAATCCGGCTGGATGTAGCATCAGTCGCACACCCGGAAGCAAATGGGCAAGTCGAAAGAGCAAATGCCTTAGTCTTAGCCGGTATCAAAGCTCGTTTGATCGAACCACTGTTGAGAACTCCGGGATGCTGGATAGAGGAGTTACCGGCGGTGTTATGGGGTCTCCGGACTACACCAAATAGATCTACCGGGTACACGCCATTCTTCATGGTATACGGTGCTGAGGCAGTACTCCCAACTGACATACAGTATGATTCCCCGAGAGTGACAATGTTCACCGAGACGGAGGCAAAAGAGGCCCGAGAAGATGATGTAGATTTACTCGAAGAGGCAAGAGAATTGGCACTATCTCGGTCTGCAATTATCAACAGAATCTCCGTCGCTATCATAGGCGGAAGGTGCACCCGAGGGTGTTCCGAGAAGGGGATCTTGTGCTGAGGCTCATCCAACGCACGACCGGAATGCATAAATTGTCACCTCCATGGGAGGGACCTTTTGTGATAAGCAGGGCATTGCACAATTATTCTTATTACCTTGTAGATGCACAGGAGGCTAGGAAAGGTATAATGGACAAATCCGGTGAGGAAACCAAGCGTCCATGGAATGTAGCTCTACTTCGCCCCTTTTACACGTAAAAGGCTCAGTGTATGTTGTATCTCAGTTTTTTCATATTAATGAAAGTAAGGCACCCCGGGAGGAACCCGGGGACTGCCTGGTTATGTGCATGTCTTGTTTTTATTTTTGTCAAGTTCATTTGTTGTTTTATACCGGCATCTCGGGAAGGAACCCGGGGACTGCCGGATAACTGTTCTCTGTTTTATTTGTATGCCGGGAAAGTTCCGAGTTCGATTCTCAATGTCATGTGAAATCATCTTGTGACTCGACTGACAAACGCCGAAATGGTAGTCAAGAGCAAAGAGAGGGAAGGTGGGAAACACGAAAATGGTCTCGGGGACTCGGAGCAGGAACTTATCCGGCATACCTGTTTTTTACTAACTTGTTGTTTTTTATGTCGGGAATTCGGTTGGTAGGAACTCGGATTGTTTTAAGTAATGTATGACGTATGTGGAGTTTTGTGACTCGACTGTCGAACGCCGAAATGGCAGACAAGAGCAAAAATTACCTAAGTACGGTAAACATGAAAGGCAATTCGGGAACTCAAAACAGAATAAATTGACATAAATTACTCGGATAAATAGTTCAGTACGAAACGAAAATAATATAAGTGTATATTACATATTGTACCCGGCATCCCGGGGATTTGACGAGTCTACTCTTAAAGTATTTCAAAGAATAGGAGATGTCGGCTTCTCGACGGGAACATCGGCCGGAGCAACGACCTCGGGGGCAGCACGGGCGGCAGGGGCAGCAGTCTCGGCGGCATCAGCGGGAGCAGCTCTCTCGGGAGACGCAGCAGGAGCAGCTTCGGCTTCAGTTCCGGCAGCAGTACTCGGGGCGTCGGGGTGCACCTCGGTCTCGGAGACATCCCGGGGAAGCACGCTCTCGGGCGCGGCGCCGGAGGCAGCATCATCTTCTTCCGGGGCCTCGTTTTCCGCGTCGCCGGTCGCGCCGGTTTCTTCGTCATCCTCGTAATCAGATTCCGAGTCGGAAGGAAGGACGCTGGCGGTGAAGGCACGGATGCTTGACCACGAGGCGATGCGGTGCGCCACCTCCTGTCGCCACTGGATCTTAGCCGGATCACTCAGCCACGGCGAGATCGTCCGCAGGCGCTGGATCGCCTCCAGATCAAGACCTTCGTACCAGCTTAGTACTTGGGTCAAGACCTGGTCGGCACCAGCCCGCGCACCGGAACGCTTCCACGCGTGAATGCGCCTCCCGTCACACCGCAGTGCGCTCGCGAGCTCGGGAATCGAGAGCGTCGCGCGGATGCTCGGCCACAGTGCGATGTGGACGTGGACCGCAGCGCTGAGCAGCTCCGTCCCAATAGACCGAAGGGGCACTATTCGGGCCTTCAGGGCAGTGAGGTGATCCTCGATGTCCCAGGCTTCCGAGAAAGGGCCCTTCCCGGCGCGCTTCTCTCGGGCGGCAGCAACGGCGAGAGCGGCAGCCTCCCGGGAGTGCTCAAATTCCCCTTTAAAAAGAAGAACTGTCAAACAGCTAAGTCATAAGAAACGCAACAACAAAGAAAGGAAGCAGCAAGGGAAGAAGGATGTCGGTCCACTTACTGTTCAGATCCCGGTTCAAGACAGTAAGCTCGGAGAGCCAAGTATCAGACCGTGACCGGAGGAGAGCCAGCTCGGTCTCGGCAAGGTGCGCACGCTCCTCGGATTGGTCCAAGGTCTCCTTCTGCTTCTTGCTCGCCTCGATGAAGCGCGTCTTCATATCGATCGCAGCAGCCTTGACCTTTTCGAACCCGCCGTTGAGCCGCGCGATCTCGGCTTGCGCGGTGGCGAGTGCGGTCTTCTGGTCCATCGAGACCTTGCGCGCGGCATCTCGCTCCTCCCGGAGGCGCCCCTCGCACTTCTTGGACTGACCGAGGTCAGCAAGAACTCGGTTGAAGATGCTGCAGCGTTTCTTGCTGCACTCCTGAAAGCAAGATAAAGAAGGAAGAATCAGCCGGGGAAGAATGTAAAGAAATCGGGAGAATCCGGGATCTCTAACACATAACAAGTTACCCGGTTGGGAGGATCTCGGGGACTCGCTATCCGAGTCCTGGATTTTTCTCTAAGATTGGAACCTAGTGATCTGCTATTCGGTGGAATCTAGAGCACTAAGCACCAATCTCGGGGACTAGTGGTTGTGAAGCAAATTTTGAAGCAAGCTACCCGGTTGGGAGGATCTCGGGGACTCGCTATCCGAGTCCTGGATTTTTCTCTAAGATTGGAGCCCAGTGATCTGCTAAGCACCAATCTCAGGGACTAGTGGTGGTGGAAGGAACAAGTATTTTTTGAAAAAGATAGAACAAGCTTACCTCGGTCACCCGAGTAACATCCAGCGCGGCCACCTGGAGAGCGTGCAGAGCTTGGGCGTTGCGGCTTGGGCCTGCAGCGTGCAAGTCTCCCGCGGTCTCGGAGGCGTCGGCGGCAAGCCAGGCCTGGTTGTATTCGTCAACAACCTGTATGCCGGAGCCGCCGGGCGCGCGGGTAGCAGCAAGATCCCGGGACCCTGAAGGCACAAAGGAGCTAACGGTTGCTCGCAACATCCGCAAGGCAGCAGTAGGGATCTCGGCGGGAGGCGGTGGTAACGATGAAAACGTACCCGTGCGCAGCACCAAGTCCTGGGCCGAGGATGTCGGGGCAGCTGCGGGCTTGGCAGAAGTCGTATTCTGCCCAACAACCTTGGGGCGCGACTTCCCGGCAGGTGGATCAGCTGGCCGGGAGGAGACTGCGGGCCTTTTCTCCGAGGCAACCTTGTCCGAAGCTTGCCGGGAGGGACCGCTTGGCACGGACTGCCGGGGAGGACTCAAGATCTCCACTTCAAGCCCGGGCACCCGGCGCGGACTTTCCGGAAGGAGAATATCTCCCGAGGTCGTGGTGGCTTGTGCCGGGATCCCGTCGGTCACCGGGCAAGCATCCGGAGTCACAACGGATGCCGGTGCAGCACCGGAGGCGACAGCTTCGCTTCCTCGAGTAGAGGGGCTGGGAGGAGAAGGCGAAGCCCGAGCCGGGCTGGGAGTCCGAGTTCCGGGAGGAGGAGGAATAGCAGGTGAGGGGAGGTCGAGTGCGTCCCTGAAAGAATATCTCAGTAATAATTTATGGAGAAGGCAAAGTCATGTGGCATAAGGCAAGGAGAATATACCCGGAGTCCACAGTGGGAGGGCCCCTTTGCCGGCGAGGCTTCGGGGCCGTTTGTTTATTCGGCTTGCTCCTCTTGGGGGGGTTGCCGGAGTTGTCGGCAGCCTCGGTGTCGGAAGCCGCACGCTTCCGGCTCTCGGCACGTTTGGTTCCGGCAGTCGGCTTCGGAACCACTGCTGAGGCCCAATTGAGAGGGAGAGCGTCAATAACATCGAGAATCTGGCAGTAAATCTCATCCGAAGAAATAGAAACTGTCTCTGAGGTTGAAGGGTTACCCGGAGCTGCAGCCTTGAACAGAGGAATGGCGAGATGGTCCTCGCCGTCGGGGTCCTTTCTCGGCATCTTATCCGGCACCGGGATATTCGGCACGAAATTCCCGTTGGCGTGGACTGCGTCCTCCTCGGCTTGCCGCTCGAATAACTACGCAAACAGGTCATCACATGATTCTAGTCCCTTGACTATGGGGAACCCGGAGTCAGCGCGAGGGATGATGGTGGCCGCTCCGCAGTCGACCAGGTCTTTCTCTTTCTGATCCGGGTTGGGGATGACCTGGCGACGAAGGATGAAATACTTGGCCCAAAGATCCAGAAAGGGCCACACGCCGAGATATGCTTCTGCATACGTGGTGAAGACCGAGAGCATCATAATGGCGTTGGCTGGGAGGTGATGCGGTTGGAGGCTGTAGGTGTCGAGGAAGTCGCGGAAGAAGGTGCTAGCCGGAAGCCCAAACCCACGCTCAAAATGCGTAAGGAATACAACGTATTCCCCGGGTTGGGGTTCCGGCTCAACCTCGCCCTCCGGGAGACGGCTCTCGACTTCTGGCGGAATCCGGTGAGTCCGATACAGCCAGTCCAGATCCCATTGTTTGGTCTCGGATCCGTCCCAGCACCCCCGGATACTTTCTTCGCCCATGTCGGAGAAGTCTGCAGATGTATCCGGGCTACTCTGCAGGCGCAGCGGCGGTTAGTCGGAGTTAGTCTACCGGGAGCTAGGATGCTAGAGCACAAACTGCCGAACACAACCGGGTTCCTGGGAAATAAGATCTACCGTGTGCTAAATAATCAAAACAAAAGGGAAGAAAAAAGGTGCGGGCTAAACTCAAACGAAGCAAGGTGCGAGCGGAAAATCTACATCCTACCGCGACGGTGCATCACCGCCGTGCGCCTCGCGCGCGCCGCTCAACTAATGCTCACCGGGGGCGAATCCACCGTGCATGTGATAGGGCACGGCCGGTGACGAGTGCTTATTTTGCTAACGGAGATCATCGAGACGGAGAGAGCGACTCACCGGAGAAGAGAAGGTCGGTGGCGTACGAGACGAACGACGGTGTTCGGGCTCCGAAGAACGGCGAGGGCGGCAGCGCTCGGGCGACGAAGGCAGCGGCGGCGATGTGCTCGAGACAAGGATGAAGGAGGAGCAAGGAAGAAGAAGGGGAGGAGACCGTTCCGGTCCCCTATTTATGGGGACGATTCCGGAGCGGTTTCCATTTTTCCCGCCCACGACCTCCACGGTCGTGGGTGGGATCTGTTTTTCGCAGCGCGCCACGTGGCGTTATCCGGAGCGCCCGATCCAGCCACACCGAGGGTCACACGGCCCCCAACGGTTGGGCTCCGGATCGGATGCGGCTCCCGGCGCGGGAACCCAAGCGACAGCGTGCTCGAGCAGAGGCACTCAAGTGCATTTCTGCTCGGATGGGACGTCTTGTGGGGCCCAGCCCGTGGTCTTGAACTCAGCATGGTGCCAACGGTCGAGATTCGCCGGGACTGGAGTATCCGGTTGCAGACTTCGTCTCCCGGTTAAAACAGTGTCGGTAAGGGGGTCTCGGGAGAAATCGATCTCGGCAAGAAAACGGAGGGTGATGACATGTGTTCTCGGAAGATAGTTGTTGTTTAAAAGCTGATCCCGCACATCATCCGAGGTCGCTGTGCAGCACCAGCTTCGGAGACTAGTGTCGGGGGGCTGCCCCCCGGGTAGGGGCAGATCCCGGTATAATTCAGTGTGGTGCCAACAGTACTTGACCTTTGGCGAGAGCCAGGGACACCTCCTGGTGTGCTGAAAGGGCAACTTAACCCTTGAACACCGATAGAGGGAAAAGTGTCTCCTGGCAGGCGCAAGGGGCAGACCTGGCTGCTATAAATAGACACCCCCGGCCTTCACAATCGCAGCACAGGCATAAGCGGGTGGTTCCTCTAAGAACTAGCTTCTCGAAGATGTCTTTGCTGATAGGCTAAGACATCTTCGGGAGGCTAGGCCTAGAGATACTCACCCTGAGACGAGCTCGGACGCATCCGGAAAGGGTCCCGGATCTCGGACTCCGAGGAGACTCCCGGAAGGAGGGGTATTCGGCTTTACCGGATAGGTAGTCCGGATAAGTACTAACCGGAGCATATGTCTCGGTCTTCATCTTATGCAGAAGAGGCTCACAGTGGCGAGCGAGGAGGTAGCCGGCGTGAGGGCTTCCGGTAGGCCGTCAACGGCCTGTAGCAGGCTTTCCCGTCTGTTGCGGGAGGAAGTACCATTCCGCCTGACACGGAAGCATGGTCACCTCCCGCCTGACACGGAAGCATGGTCACCTCCCGCCTGACACGGGAACGCGTCAGCCGGTACGATCGTGATACGACAAGACCGGACATGCCTAGCCCGGCAATCCGGAAAAGGCTATCCGGGATGGGCAAAGACATGTCTTGTCTCTGACAAGGGGACAATGATGGTGCAGGACGGTGCCTGCCGTCCTTATCAAGATGATGACGAAGGGGCTACACCGGATAGCCCAGCGACTAGGTCGCACTAGCCGGTGACGGCATGCCGGTTAGGCCTGTCCGGTGGGGCCAAGCCGATTTAGGGTTTCCGGCCCTCCTGGCCGGAGCTCTATAAAAGGCGCCATAACTGCTCCTGAGAGGGAGAGACCAACTTGAGAGCCAAAGCTATAGTCGCATTTACTCTTAGAGCATTCACTTCTTCTCACCTTGAGTTCATCTAGTTCTTTGTGTTCCTCCCTTTGAGAGATCCAGTAGCAAGTTTTAGCTCTTGTACCACAAATATATAGAGAGGAAAGGCAGGAGTAGGGGTGTTACCTTCTCACGAGGGCCCTGAACCTGGGTATATTGTGTCTGTGTTGTGTGCCTTCGCGCATTTGTTCGTATTTGTTGGATCTTCCCCTTTGCACTTTGATCTTATTTCCTGTTCCTGGGAGATCTCGGTCATACCGGGATCCTCCTCGCGTGGGCTAGTCAGCTCGCTATCCCTCCCCGGATCCACCAACGTCCATCGGCCCCACACATTAGCCATCCTATGGCATCTGCCGTGACACCACCACGACAGCCGGATAGCGCGGAGACTAGCTCACGCTAGCCGGTGACGACATGCCGGTTAGGCCTGCCCGGTGGGGCCAAGCCGATTTAGGGTTTTCGGCCCTCCTGGCCGGAACTCTATAAAAGGCGCCATAACTGCTCTTGAGGAGAAGAGACCAACTTGGGAGCCAAAGCTATAGTCACATTTACTCTTAGAGCATTTACTTCTTCTCACCTTGAGTTCATCTAGTTCTTTGTACTCCTCCCTTTGAGAGATCTAGTAGCAAGTTGTAGCTCTTGTACCACAAATATATAGAGAGGAAAGGCAGGAGTAGGGGTGTTACCTCCTCACGAGGGCCCTGGACCTGGGTATATCGTGTGTGTGTTGTGTGCCTTCGTGCATTTGTTCGTATTTGTTAGATCTTCCCCTTCGCACTTTGATCTTGTTTCTTGTTCCTGGGAGATCTCGGTCATTCCGGAATCCTACTCGCGTGAGCTAGCCAGCTCGCTATCCCTCCCCGGATCCACCAACGTCCATCGGCCCCACACATTAGCCATCCTATGGCATCTGCCGTGACACCACCACGACACAAGCGCAAAAGAGGCATTGACGATCCGTTCGAACAAACAAGACGGCCTTGGAATATTGAGCAGCTACGTCCTTTCTACACTTAGCAATTTATAATTGTAATAAGTCATATATGATTATGAAATAAAAGTCTATGGTTCCTCATCTGTGTTGAGAAGCATGCCATCTTTTGTCTTTTCTTGCAATCATATTTCCCCTATGTATCTAAGTTACCTATTTTTCTAGCTCCGTGCAAAGGTTCAAACTGGTAGATACTTGCAGCTTTCGAGCCAACCTAAAGCAAAAATAAACTTTTTGCGCCGCCTAAATCCTTTACCTCTGATTACTTATGTGCGGTTCGCCTAGTAGTATGTCTTTGACACCAACATGTTGACTTTGGTTTCTGATCCTAAACGCATGGCTTAGCCCTGGTTGTTTCAGCTAAAGTTACCGGCTGAGGTTCGTCAACATAAAAAAAGTCAAACATATAAGTCAGGGTAAAAATAAGGCGGGCCATATAAATAAGGCAAAATAAAACTTGTCAGCTAGTTTCCCGCCTAGCAGAGCAACAACAAAAGTATATACAAATATTACAAGTTAAAGTTGCATTGTTTCAGGGGCTGGCAAATCATGTCAGAAGGAGGCAAGGAAAGGAAACTACGGCTCGGGGGGCGTCTACATCAGGCTTGGGGGCTGACAACTTCAGCCCTAGAACTGTCACTCCCCTCCGCCTCGACCGTGCCGGCAGCTCCAGCTTCCCCCGCGGCAGGCACATGATGGCGCCGGTAGAAGATCGAAGTATCCACCATGTCGGCAACACGCGTGGCGTAGCCGGCCACGCTGTCCAGAACAGCGGCCGGCTCGACCTCACTGCCGTCTTCATATGTAGACGGCATGCCTTCGGTGACGGCTTCTATCTCCGCCTCGGGGTAGTGCGCCATGAATAGTCCAAGCGCAGTCTTGGCACCACCCCGCGCCGCCGACTTCAGAGAGCTCTTGTGTAGCTTGGTAGCCTGCTCCAACATGTTGGGCACGTCGCTGAATTCAGTCGGTTCCTGGCTGTCGGAGGAGATGAAGAACTTGGCGGCAAACCGCTTGGACGCTACCAAAGTCTCGGTGATCAGCTCGCCTAGACGCGCAAGGCGATCCAGGCGGGGGCCGACAACCTTGTCATCGCCTAAACCGGCGGGAACTGTATCAAAAATGAAACCATCAGTTTGGCTCAGGCTAAGCAAAATGGCAAAATCAAATAAGGAGTGAGAAATTACCAAGGGCCGAGTTATGGAAAGCGGACAACTCAATCATATGAGCCGCCAACGCGTCCTCAGCAATTTGGGCGCGAGAAGTCTGCTTGGAGATTTCCTCGGCAGCCGTCTTCTCCGCCTCCGCCAACTTCTTGCGCAGGCTATCCAGCTCACCAGTAAGCTGGCTAGATTCCTGCGCAAATTTCAGCTGCTGGGCCTCCATCTCCTTCTGGTGATCCTCCTTCATCGCCAAGTTGGCGGCCGCCAAATCGGAAGCTTCATTCATAAGAGCTTGCATATCAGTGGACGCCTTCAGTATATCCTGGGCGTGGTCTAGCAGTTCTACAAATATGGATTCGCTAACTAAATGATTGACGGCAACATAAGTTGAAAAGATGGCTGAAAGAAAAAAAGATCAACTACCTTCATCTTTTTTGCGGGCCGCCTCCAACTCGGCAATCCGCAGGTCCTTGGCCTCGCAATCCTTCTTCAGATCGCGTCACCGCTGGTTTATCTCGAATCGGGAGGAGACAAGCTCAACGTTGGCGGACAAGAGGCCCTGCAGGAAAAAGCAAAGGCATAAAACATATTGTCGAATAACCACTAAGCCGGCAGCCAAATTTTTTTGGACCTGCCATCTAAGTGCTCGGGGGAAAGACTATGTATATGCCAGAGTTAAAAAACTTACAGACAGGTCGCCCTCCAAGTCGGCGAAGGCCTGGGAGGTGAAGTTGGCAAAAGTCAAGGCTGACTCCTTGGCCTCCTTAAAGGTGGACCAAGGGTCCCTAACTTTGCCGCCTCCTGCAGTCGGGGCTGCCCTCTGGGACCCGCCGGCAGCCACCTCCAGCAACTCCTCCTTGGCGGCACGCTTTTTTTACGGCTTCATCGGCCGTAGCCTCAGCCAAAAGAAGGGGAGTCTTGGGTGCGCGGTCAGCGGAGAAGGTCTTTGGCGGCGCGCCAGAAGCCGGATTCTGGGGCTGGCGACGAGCATCGCCCATAAAGCTGCCGGCCCGGGGCTGGGGAGTTGGCGGCATGGTGGCAGGCGAGCTGCCTTGAGGCCGCTTACCCTTGGAAAGGAGCCTGGTCGGCAGCCGGGAAGTTGCGACCTTTTCCCTGTCAATAAACAACAAGCGCAGTCAGTTGGGTGCCAGTATTAAAGAAGCTCGTCGACTATTAAAGGCAGAATTGAGTACCTTCGGGGGATGTTAATCCCCGTGTTCTCGTCAAGGTTGACGAGAACCGGCTCGGTAGCCGTTGCGATCCGTTTCTTCCTCTCGGCGATCGCCGTAGAGGAAGCGGCGCCGGATGCCTTGCGCTTCTTGGTCTTCCCGGCTTCCGACTCATAGAAGTCGGGAGCCAGGTCATCCTCCCCCAAGTCGGAGATCTGAGAAAGAAGACGAGAATTAATGGAACTCAAGTTAGCCGGCGAAGCTGTCAAAAAGGGGCAGGAAGCAAGATGTCTACCTCGATGGGAGGGTTGTCGTGGGTGTGCATGGGCACGCCCTCCACCGCCTTCACCAGCCCCGCCTTGACGAGGCTGCGGAGCCGAAACGCCAGGTCGGCGACCGGCAACCTCTCTTCGCTTACGCGGAGAGAGGTCGTGGCAGTAAGCGAATACTGACACATTTTGTTCGGGCTGTACCGCAGGGGGAGAATCTGCCGGCCGAGCCAGCAGATGACGGTGTCCACCCCGTCCAGCAGGGGGGAGCCATCGTCTGGGTGAGGAATTCAATCCGCCTTTGGAAAAGGCGGAGTTCCTCCGTCAACTTGGGCACTGCCTCGTCCCAGCATAGCCTGGGCATAGGCGGCGCGTTGACAAACTCCGGGACGCCAAATTGACGGCCCGGAGCTGCCATATCTTGGCAGTAGAAGAATGTGGAGGTCCAGCCCTTGACGGATTCAAGGTATGGTATCTTAGGATACCATTGGCGTCCCTGGCGGCAGTTAAAAGTGACACTGCCACAGGTTGCCAGCCCGCCGTCCGGCACAGTCTGACGCCGGCAACGAAAACAGTATCTGAAGAAGTCTAAACTAGGCCTAATACCTAGATAGCCTCGAACAGAGCTGTGAAGCCGGCTAAGACTAGAATGCTATTGGGCGCTATATTGTGGGGCTGGAGCCCATAATGATCTAGCACCTCGCTAAAGAAAGCGGAAGGCGGAAGCGCCATTCCCCTAACTAGGTGGGAGGTGAGGATTACCCGCTCCCCGGCTTTCGGAGCCGGGATGACGTCTCCCAAGGCGGGTCTCCACCGGCAATCCTCCCGAGTTGGGAGGTAGCTAACGGCCTCCATGTCTTGGAGGGTCGCCTCGTCGACGACGGAGGGAAGCCAGTAGCGTGACCCGAGGTCCGCCGCTTCCTCTTCCTCGTCGGCCGGATCGCCTCTCGCCGCCGTCGCCGCGGCTAAGGGTGGAGGAGCCGAAGAGATCGTCGCCGGCGTGCGCGCGGCGGGAATGTGAGAAGCGACGGCGGCGACATTGCCCGTCGCCACCGTCATAGGACGCGACGCCGCGCCGCCCATCGCCGCCGTGGACGAGGTGTCGGATGTAGGACCGCCGGACGCCGCGGAGGGGATGTTTTGACCGGTGGACATCACTGTGAGCGGAGGTCACCGGAGGAGGACGCTCGCCGGAGTTCGCTCGGAGAAAGGTGCGGGAGAGCGGGAGAGCAAAGGGTCGAAGAGTGCAGGAGCTGGGGTGCCAAAATGAACCCCTGGGCTCCCTATTTATAGAGCCGGGCGTAGCTTCCTGTGCAACGGTGTTTTTAGTCGGACACGTGTCCAACATCCACTGCAACGCATGATCGCACGATCTCCACGCCTCACCTTTTCCCGCGATTTTGTGATCATGGCGAGATTTTTGCTTAGGCCATGTTCAAACTGTCGTGAGCCGCCTAGCGATATCCGTCAACAAATATTCCCGGCGAAACTATCGGTTAGCCGTCTTTTCCCATGTGGGATAAAGGCGGCCGTGTGCCAACTTCAAGACACACTTGCCCCCTTTTTTGATTTTCAGAATGGTTCAAGTCCTACAGCCGCCAACATTGGCAGATGAAGTATCAAGAAGAAGCCGGCGCCTGGAGAACTTCAACCTTTCTGGGGGCTAATGTTGGGGATATATCAACTAGGGGTATCTCCAACATGGATCAATCCGGCTAGTCCATGGTGGCCCAAGGGTGGTAAGGCTGAAGCCTGTCGGGCGGCCCAGATAGCTGACGTACAAGGAAGTAGGCGGACGGTCCAAGAAGGCGTAAGGCCGAAGCCCATCAAGCCACCAGGCCCAAGATGGAAGGCGGCAACTAAGTCGGCTAGGTCTAGGACTCTGATTACTTGCCGGACAAGTAATTGCCTTGTATCCTGGGGTCTGGCCGCCTATACAAGCCGGCCACCAGGAAGCCTTTAGGACACGCTCCAATACGCAGCATACACATTGTAATCTGTTCACGGCTATTGCCTCATAGTGGATTATAGCAGCACGTAGGATCTCGCCACCGCTGCGGGATCTGAAGCTGGGTAAACTCGCCGTGTTCAATCCCGTCCTCGACGACACCAACCTTCTTCCCCACAATCCATACGTAGGCTAGAGGACCCCCGTATACTATCAACTATGCCGATACTACGACATGCTGCGGAGGCGGTAGTCGCTCCTTCGCCACCTTCCATTCCTGCGCCAGGAGTCACGGTGCTCACCGTGGCTACTTCGGCTGCTGCGCCTTCAACTTCTTCCATGCCTTCCTGACTGAATCATGTAAGATTTCTTCTTTCTGTCAGTATGGTGTTCTTTTCTTTTCACGTGTGTGTGTGATGTATGTCGTATGCTTATAGCCGGCTGTAAGCGGCCTTGCTTTCTTCGGCGAGGCCCATTGCGCATTCGAAAGATGAGCGAGCCGTTCTTCGCTCTCAGCTAGACCAGCTTAACTGTAAGTCCCTATTTTTACTTTGCGCCTGCTGTCTTTATTCTTCCATGTGACCGGAGCTCTTCCCTTTTGTTTCAGGGGAGAAAGAAATTTTGGAATCCCGGTTGGCTGATGTAGAGAAAACCCTCTCGCAGGAGTCGACTGCCTTCAAAGAAGAGCTTGATGCTCTTTGTGCTTCTGAGGGGGAGCAGGCGAAGCGACTGCTCGGTTTTGCACATTCTCTTGCGGGTAAGGATGGCATTCTTTTTGTGCGAGGATTTGTTGTTTGTCTTTGCTATCTCCTTGACTCATTTTTTTGTTTTGCAGGTCCCTCTTCCAGTTCTAGTGGTGTAGTGAGTGACACTTTATCACTCGACCAAGCCATTGATCAGGTTGGGGTGGCCATACATCATGCCAAGAAGTCTCTGGAGACCTCCGTCCAGACACTTGGCGCTATTTTCAAGGAGGTGCTGCCTTCGGCTGAGGTCCCGTCGACTGTAGCGGGGTTTGCTGCGCAGCTAGGCACCTTCTCCAAGACTTTGAAGCCTTATGCGCAAGAGTTGATAGTACGCGGTTCAGACTCCACCCTCAAGCTTCTTCTTAGTCAGGGCGTGGTTGTCGACTACGAGGCTGTCATGTCTTACTTTCATAAAAGGTCGGACGGTAAGCCATCGAGTTTGAAGAAGTACGGGCCACGCGTCTCCAGCCTTGCGAAGGCCAATATTGCGACTATGGAGCGTCGCTCTACAGTCGTTGCCGCTGCCCGTAAGGACGGGTCTGAGTCTGCTGCCCAGTCGTAGGCAGCTTTTGTTAGAAATCTCTGTCTGGCTTTGTAATATGCAATGTACATTTTGCCACTTATGATATCTTTTGGGAAATAGAGCTCCTGTTTGGTCCTTGTTGTTTGTTTATGTGCGTCTTTGTTGTTTTGAATTATATCTTGTTTGAGACTGTGCGATTGTGTCTCAGTCGGGCATCTCCATCATTCTGAAGGATGTTCCTGCGGAGGGAGAGTTCCGCTCGACTGCGCAGCTGAAGAATGATGCCCGAGTTCTTGAGTACGCCAAGAAGAAGGTTGTTCAGCTGGAGTAGGAGCTTAAATCAGCTCGAACTGACATGGAGATTCTTCGGGGGAGGCCTTCTCTTTCCACTCAGAGAGAGAAGTATGTTCTTTATGAGATGGAGGACTCGAATAGGCAACTTGAAGGTATTTAGCGTGTCGATTTTGCTTCTTGCGTGTGGTTTTTGCGCCTAATGTCTCGTCCTTTTGCTCTGTCTTTAGTTTTTGTAGATGACTCCCAGGCTGAAGCTGCTCGTGTAACGGAACGTCTGGCAGATGCTACTCGAACGCCTGTCACCGGTCCACGACATGTCTGGCTTGATGCATATCATGCAAATATCCTTGCCACTCTGGAGGACCGCGTGTGGCATGGTGCCATTCTGTTGGAGCGCCGCCGGGCGACACTTATGCGGGTGAATCATTATATGTTCCCTGAGGGTCTCCAACCTTGAAGGATCCATGCTCTAGTCGACTTATTCCGCGCTCATGAACCCATTCGCGAGGTTGTGACCCGTCGGGTTGTGCTTGGAGCTAACGCCACGTTCGCATACATGAGGAGTCAAGACTCCGGGCGTTCCTCTTCTTCTTCATCTCGGTGGGAGCTTCGACTGTCGAGCGAAGACATGGAGCAGACTCTTGCTCCAGCCGAGAAGTTGATAAGTCGGGCGTGTAAGCAACTAATCAACTCCAACTTACCGTTGAAGGACGAAGATGCTTAGCCTATGTCTTTATAAGTTTTTGTGATGTATAGGATGTATAGTATAGGGACTCAACCCCCAAGTATAGCGAGCGGGGTTTTGTTTGTATGCTTACTTATGATAGAAGTCCATTACTCATGTTTCTGAGGTGCTTCCTTTGCAATCTCCTTTTGATGTGTGGGCTTCGAGTGTAGCGAGTATTTTCTTTTGCGTGGCTCTCAAGTTCATTGAGCTGTTTGCATTTTGTTCGTTGATATATACGCAGCCCCCGAGCGTGTGGAGTAGCTACTTTTGTGCGGTTTGTCCTTTGATGTGCAGCCCCCGAGCGTAACGAGTGACTGTTTTTTGCTTTTTGATACATGTTCAGCCCCCGAGTGTATCGAGTGGCCGTTTTTTGCTTTTTGATATATGTGCAGCCCCCGAGTGTGTCGAGCGGCCGTTTTTCGTTGTAACGATAAATTATACGGGGAAAGTATGGATAATCTCTTTTCTTTATAAATGTTGACCAGCAAGCCGCCTCATTAAAAACCTTCCAGTCCCCTTAGGTACCCTGGTAAGGAAAAGAGCGCGTCTGGAACCTGCTGGTCTTTTGGATACATGAGCTTTTTGCTACATCGGCTAGATGTTTTTGCTAAATGCTGACGACCATAATTGGCCATACTCTTCGAGCTGTACGCTTCCTCTTGGTGCTGTAACATCTTTGGCTTGTACTTTTTCTCGTATGACCTCTTTGGCTCTTGAAGTCGAAATGTCAGGGGCTCCCCTTGAAATGAGTCTTTTCGTGAAAGTGTGATGTGCATAGCAGAAAAGGCTTCAAGTGGCAGCGCACCCTTTGCGTCTTGCTCTTTCGTTTCGTGGTTGTTGCTTATGATGACACAGTTTGGCGCTCCTTGGCTTAAGATAGAAGTGATGTGGTTCGGATTTGTCACCCTGCTTGTGTCTGACCTCACCTTACCAATCATGTCTTGATTTGTTTTGCTTGGAGGATCCTCTTTGTCTGGCTTCTGGCTGAAGATTTTTATTGCTCGAGTGGTATGTGGGTGCCACCTTATGATTGACCTATGGCTTATGTGCCTGAAGAAAACACCTGGCGGTACCTGCGCCTTTGCTGATTCGATGTTTGCCAGCATGTTGGCTTGTTTGTTGCGTGTGCGTGCTACATGTTGTAGCTCGCAACTGTGAAATCTTCTTTGCCACATATCGAAGTAATCCTGATAACTAGCCAGCTTGTCCATGTTCATCATGCTTGCTCCTGCCGCGTTTTGCGTGATTATGCACGAGCTCCCTCGAATGATTATGTGTTGTGCTACTGATGATCTTGTCAGTCGCATGCCTTGGAATTGGCCTTCGTAGTCGATTTCAACCTTTGATGGAGACGGGAAGTCTATCTGCAGTACATAGCTTATTTGTTCCTTGTGGGGTGTTATGAGTATCATACCTGCGCCTGTACCTCTGCCATTTTTTGACCCGTCAAAGTGTATTGTCCATGGTTCGGTGTGTGTGTACTCTTCTTCTGCAGGCTCGACTGTCCATATGGCGTTTACCTCATGTGTTGCAGTTATGGTTGCCTGCTTCTTACGCTCTGGCTCTGTTGCCCCTTCCCTCTCGACTCGCTCCTTGTCTGAGGTTTGCTTTATTTTGAATGCCTCCGACATCCTGCAAAAGTCTCTGTCACAGTCATCTGACTTTTGGACGTTTCCATTGACTGTGATGACTCCTTTTGGACCTGGCATTTTGAGCTTGAGGTATGCATAGTGCGGTACCGCCATGAACCTTACGAATGCCGGCCGTCCCAATATGGCGTGGTATTGTGATTTTCAGTCGACGACGTCGAAGTCGATGAGTTCGCTTCTGAAGTGGGTTGCATCCCCGAATGTGACGTCGAGTTGGATTTTCCCTTCTGCACGCACGGCTTTGCCTGGTACAATACCATGGAAGGTGTTTGTAGATTTCGAGAGATTCTTGACTGACCTGTTCATTCTTCGTAGCGTGTCTGTGAATATTATGTTGACGCTACTGCCTCCGTCCATGAATATTTTGGTCATAGTATATCCTCCAATATGTCCTTCGAGTACTAGAGCAGCGTGTCCCGGTTGATAGATGGCTGGCGGATGATCCTCCTGATCAAAAGCGATTGTTATGTATGATCCTCGCAAATATTCTGTTACTGGGGGCGGAGCTAATACTGCCATATCGATGTTTCTGGTGTGGCACTTTTGTTTTCTGTTGGAGGTGCATCCTTTCTGGATCATGTACATCTGCCCTTTTGGCTGTGGATACTGAGTGTTCACATTGTGCGGTATGTGATGTATGGCGCCCGCCATCTGGTTATTCGCATCGTTTGCGGCGGTGGCGGTAATGTTGCGACTGTTTGTGGAGGTGCTACGTATGCCGTTTGGGTAGCTTGTGGTTGTTCTCTCTTCATCCGATTTATGTAATTCATCGCCATTTGCCCGAATTTGCGGCAGCTTCCCATTGTATGATGCGACGTTAACCGTCCATCGCCGGATATTTGAATATATGAAGTCTGCACTCGTCCTCCATCTTTTCTTGAAATGATTTCTCGATTCTTGACTCGGAACGTTTCTGCCAGTCTTGTCTTCTATAGCTCCCGCGCTGGTCTCGGCCTCGGTCATCGCGTATGTCGACTGGTCTATCTCTCCTATAGTTATCACTTTGTGTGTCTCGTCGATCGTCTTGTCGACTGCTTCGTCGGTCGTCCTGCTTTCTATCATCTTGACGCCGATCGTCCTGCGAGAATCCAGCTGCTACAAATTTGACTTTGTCTTTGCTGCCGTGATCGTAGTCGCGCCTTCTTCGTTTGTCGTCCCTATCTCGGTGATCTCGACTATCGCGGTGGTCTCGACTGTCTCGTCGGTCACGATGTCGTTGCGATGAGTGTGGAGTTTTGCTTTGAACTGCATCTTCGCCATCTGCCCACTCGGTTGCTAGCTTCATGAGTAACGCCATGTTTTTTGATTTTTATCGTCTGAGTGCCTCCCTGAAATCTTTTCTGTGGACTCCATTCATGAAGGCGTCCATGGCTCTGTCTTCTGATATCGCGCCCACAGAGTTTTGGATGGAGGTCCATCTTCTGATGTATGCTCTGAGTGTTTCATCTGTCTTTTGTCGGCATGCTCTTAATTCCTCGAATGTTTTCGACCTTTCGCAGAGAGGGTCGAAATATTTTATGAATTCTTCCTTGAAGTGGTCCCAAGAGTCGTAGGTTCCTTCAGGTAAGGATTTAAGCCAGTCGCGTGCTATTCCTTCAAGCATCAGATGTAGATCTTGTAGTGCCGTCGTTGTTGTTCCTCGTTGGCATATGACTGCCAGTTTGTAATCTTCCAGCCAGCCCGACTGTTCTTGTTTTGAATTGAACTTCGACATGGTTGGTAGACCAAACTTTTTTGGCAACTTTGTTTCTTGAATCCATCGAGTGAAGCATTGTGCTCCGCATGGTCCTACATTGCGATTGTCGGGTGACTCGCGACTGCTTGATCTCCTAGACCTGCTCCTTGAGCGGCTTCTTGATCTGCGACGGCTTGAGATTTTTCTGCCGCTGCTTCGCTAAGGACTGCGACTGCGGTGTCCTCTTGAGTGGCTTCTGCTACGTCCTCTCCTTCCTCCGTCTACCAGTTCTTTTGCTACGATTTCCAGGGCCTTCATTTGCTGGAGGTTCTTGCTTCAGCGCGATCCCCTGCTGGTGGTTTTCCCGCTTGGAGGTATGCCCCTATGGATATGAGGGCTCCCTCTGCTGTTTTGGGTTGGATTATGCCCTTAGAGTCAACGGTCAGAAACGAGTTATCCAGGTTTCGAGTGACTTCTGCCCTTTCGTTTTCTGGCATTCATTCGAATCTGGACCTGCTTCGTGCTTCGGTTGCACCTGTAGAACTCATAGATAGTTGTCGCCTGCGTGCGCTTGATCTGCTTGCCTGCCTTCTTCGCTCCTCAAGTGTGGCTCTGTATTATTTCAAGCGCTGCGATTCCTGCTAGTTGAAGTAGTTGTATGTTACCAACTCATCTGGAGTTGCGTCTGCTGGCATCATTATGCCTTCTTCAATGACCTTTGTCACTTTTGCAGCCATCTCCGCCGTGATGTCCAAAGTGGTGGTACCGTCTGGTAGAGTGACCGTGCGGGGGTACTCGACCGGCTGGCGGTTGGCTGCGTTTTCTGATGTCTTTGCGGCTATTGCCACGTAAACCTGCTGGGGTATGTGGTAAGGATATGTGTAGTATGAGTGTTCTTCATATGCTGCTTCGATGTCGCTATCCCACTCTGTGTTTTTGTTTTTTCGCCATCCTCTGTTTGCTGTATATATTCGTTGTTGTCGATGGCCGTGTGGTGTGGAGATTGGATCTCTTGGTTGGCGAAGTCGGTCAGACGTATGCTGTCTTCTGTAGGTTCATCATACTCGGAGAGGTGGAAGCTTTCTTCTGGAGCATCGATCTGCATATGATCATCGACTGGGTTGATATGGAGGGCCGATTGCACTTCTTCTTCTATCTCGTTTTGCATCATGAACTCATTTAATTCCCTTGTGGACATGGACCCTTCTATGGATGAGATCAGATCGATCTGTGATATTGCTGCTCCAGTGCTTCCAGCCGAAGCTATCGATATGATCATATCGTCGACTGAGGTAGTCGACGGTCCTTCCTCTTCAGGGAACTCTTCTGCCATGAATTTGTTAAACTCCACGGATGACATCGAATTTGTTGGGGATTTTGCTGGCGGGATCAGATCGAGCTGTGATGAGGTAACATCCTTGTCTGTCGAAGATGCAACCTCAGTCGATTTCTCCTGGAGTGGCTTGGTTCTGATCTGTTCGGCTAGATCCTGCACACCAAGCTGATCAACAAAAAAGTTATGTTCTCCAATGGTTAGATCAAAACCTGAACTGAGATTGAAGTAAATCTCCTGAGCTTCGGGTGAGTATGGCATGATCCTTGCTGGTGATGCTGCTTTTGGCGAGTGATCGCCTATGGCCTGGATGTGATCTGCTATTGCTGATGTGCATCCCTTTGAAGAAGTCGGCGACTTTCCGTTTGAAATTTGGGCCGAAAAATCCGTAGATCCAACACTACCTATTCCCACAGACGGCGCCAATTGACGAGGGATGTCCCCGTCAGTACCCATGGTTACTGGCCTAGGGTAAAAGTTATGAGGTAGAGAACGCGTAGTGTTCGTAGATTCGTTGGCTGACAAACGGGAATTACGTAGGTTCGGGGCCCTCGAGTGAGGTAAAACCCTTACTCCTGCTTGTCTGTTATTGATTGTGTATATGCGGCGAGTACAGAGGTCTAGCATGATATCGATCTTGCTAGGGTTTGGTGGTTCTGGTTGGGCGTGTCCTTGATCGGCCACCCTCCTGTCCTTTATATAGGGGTACAGGTCTTGGGTCGTAACCGACTAGGATTACATTTATGGAAAGTACTACCGACTATGCTATCTATGGTATAAGTCTTCAACTTAGGCTTCGCTTGTTGGGCTTCTTCAGCCTATTGACAATTGGGATTTAGTCATTACGTGCACCAAGTACCCACACGGAGGGGAGCCCGTTTGGTATAACCTTGTCAGGCGCCTCTTCCTGGAGAACGAGTTTGTTTTGCGGACTTTCTCCCTCATGGACTTGGCTTTCCTTTGCATGATTTCGTCTGGGGCCTTATGTTCATCTATGGGATTCAAATGCACGACCTTAATCCTCCTGGCATTTTACATATCGCCTGTTTTGTGGTTTTATGCGAGTGCTTTCTTGGGGTGCATCCCAGCTGGGCTCTCTAGAAACGCATCTTCTGAGTGCATTTACTCCGGTGTGATGGTCGTCCTTTGTCGACTGGGGGCTTCTGCATCGAAGTGCGTGATTTCTTTGGTATTTTGATGTGATGTCAGCTGAGCCCATCCAAAAATGGAGGAAGAAGTGGTTTTATGTGTCAGCCGCTCAAAGTATATTGCCCGCTTTTTCGACTGCCCCTCCTGTATAGTAAGCGTCTTGGGAGCATGACTTGTCGACTTAGGAAGAAGAAGAGGTGTCTTCTCTTATGTTTAGGGTCCCGGAGCTGCGAAAGGCCGTCACAGGGATCCAATTAGTCAGTACCTATGTGAAACGCCGAGTTGGCCCTTGCGAAAGCAGGTACATCCTTTATGGCGATATGAGGGGTGTCTTGATGCCACTCGTATGACGAAGTTGAGTTGGCCGATTATGCATATCATGGTTTCATGAGACATATTACAGGAGTTCTGCCTACCCATGTCGCTTCTTTCGACTTCTCTGTAGTCCCTTATGGCCTTGGGACTCCTGTTCCCGAGGTACTTTTTGAATTTTGCTTGCAAATCTTTCTTGTCTTCTGGTCATCATTATAGGCTTTCTTTTATTGTGCTCAGGGATTATCAGTCGTCACTTCTTTGCCACCTCTGCCCGAGCATAGCCCATCTATGGAGAGGACTCCTGTCGTTGAGGTTAACGCAGTCGGGATCGCCCGTTCCTCGGGTGGTGCTATTGCGTCCAAGGTGGAGGCTGCTGAAGAGGCTCATTTTTGCTTGACGGCGACTGACCCTGCGACTACGCATGTAGTTAAGCGTCGTCATCTGCGTCGGACTGGCGATGTTGATCCTATCCCTGCTGACCAGTCGTTGATTGTTGCGGCTTCTCCTGTTGACGATGATGTGGAGAAGTAAGTATTTGTACCGACTATACTTTTGTGTGTTTTTACCGTTTCGTGTTTTGATCATTCGAGCAGCTCCTTTGTCAGGCAAGCTCGCCCTTTTCCCCCTGCTAGGGTTGCTGGGTCGTTGCCCTCCGTCTCTTCGTCTTGGGTTGATCATGTAAGCTTGCTTTTTTGCTTTGTTTCCCTTTTTGCCACTTTCCTTTGATTCGACTATGTGTTGCCCGTTCCTTCTGTAGCCTTCAGTAAGTGGCTTGGTCGTCGTTGGCCAGACCTTTGTTCAAGCGGAGGAGGAACGAATCTGCCTGCGTCGACTTAGAGCGGATCAGTTGTAAGGCTCTACCTTTTCGCCTGTTTTGTGAATTGTATTGTAGCGTACCTGCACTTTAAATAAGGCAGATACCTGTGTATAGTGCAAATCCCTGGATCGATTCATTTGCACACACAGTTTACGATGTAATATCACAACAAAGCGTCAATTTTATTACATCGATGATCCAGAATTACAAAATATTTGATACAAGTTGCATAGCAATAAGCTAGCATTGAAAAAGTACACAGCGGAATACAATAGCAGTGAGTCTCTATAACTTTCATGCTGCCACAGGCGAAAACATGTTGGTTGTAGACTCGAAACCTTTAAACGAAACCTCACTCGTCATCTGATCAAATCTGCAATAAGAAAAATATTGCAACAACGTGGGTCAGATTCCATTAAAAATGGAGTCTGGCAAGTGACACTATGGTGGACACTTAAGGAAATAACTCTAAAGCCTATATGCATATTTGGCTGGTGGAGTTCAAGGCTAATTTGCTTAAAGCCAATTTTTTCCTACTCTTTTGAAAACACGTTTCTTGAAATCGACGAGTATGGCATGAAAACCATAAATCTCATCTTCCCTTGTTCACCCATCAAATTTTACTTCTGAAGTTGGAATGGTGGAATCGTCCGTTGACGTCCTTGATCAGTTGCTCAAAATTGTCCGTAACCGGTGACACGGCTAAGTACTTAGTTTTACACTCTGCAGAGGTTGTGCACTTTCACCATTGTACCCATTCAACCCAAAGTATCCTTTACACACCATTTGTGATAAGGAAAGGAGAGAATGAGACGAGATCTTTCAGAAGCATTTTCCCTCCCACTCTGGCTTGACCCGTTCCACCTAACATACCCCTACATCTGCTTGTCAAGCCGGAGAGAGTCCACGCAACATAATTGATCAAGCCAGAGCCCATATGGCAATGGCTGCACTGGAAGCAATCGTCACTCGGAGTTCTTCAGATTCCTCGGTTCCTGGGTGGCCATTCACAAGTGTACATACTCCAGGAACCATAGACATGGACCTGAGTAGCCACCCAACATAAACCATGCAACCACTTACCACCCAGGTGTTTCATTAACTTAGTGAATGTGTACTCTCAGGTAAAACCCACCATGCTCACGGCCCTAAGTAGAATAGAAATTCTTCCTAGGCGACGACAACCATGAGCACAGCCCTGAGTAGTCACTTAACTTTTTGTCAAACCTTTCATCAATTGCATAGCATCAATATTTCTGCTAACTATGATATAGGAACCTAGACACAGGAGTAAGGAATTCTACACAGGTTTATCATAGCAATACTATTCTACACATGCATAAAAATACACTAAGTAATGCATATAGAAAATAATAGGAAGTTTATGAGGTGTGCCACTTGCCTTTGAATGTTGTCGTTGTTCACAACTCTTTTCAACGATACTCGGGACTCTCCGTTCAATCTAACAGTATAGACAAGCAACAATACAACAATCAACAGCGAGCACAACTCCACAATGCATACAAACACATACTAGATGAATAAATAAGTTTTATAAAACTTTCTAAGGGAAAATATGTTTATGCATGATGTGCAAAATATTCCTAAGGGCTAGAAATACTTTTTCATGCCATAAAATCTTTTAAGTTAATGTAAGGCAAATAGGTGGGTCAAGAATGACTAAGGACTAAGGTCTTAAGTTGGATAAACATACTTTGTTTTATATCCTCTTGAAACAAGCACTCTAATGGCTTAGCCATGATGTGCAAAATACTTAGAGAAAAATACTAAGTCATTTGTTCAAGATGATCAACAATTATTATCAACTCTTTGTAAATTGGACATTCACTATAGTGAGAGAGACAGACACCCGGCCAGCCACTTAAATTGTGGAACAGGTCTCATGTACGTGGACATGTAAGGTTTGTTTCCAGGCCGCTTCATCCCACTATGCTGCTAGGATCCAACAACTTCAAGATGATAACATCATGATCAAAAAAAATTTAAGTCTAAAAGACAAGATTAGGAAAGAGGGAAAAGATAGAAAGAAAGATGTAGTTGTCCTCCAGGCTTCATCTCCAGACTTGTAACTTTCTTCTGGATGATGTCTTGATGGAGTTCTTGGTAGTCTTGCTGAATCTTCAGACTTGATGGTTCTTGCATCCTAGAGGCTGGTCTTGGATTTTACTTAGTCTTCATGAAGTCTCAGAGGAGAAGAAAAGACAGAGAGAGAGACTTAGAGAATAAAAGGGGGTTGGCCTTCTTGAACTTCTTCTCACTTTTCTTCCAAGTGCTTGACATCTTGAGGATGCTTCCAGAGTCTGTTTTCTTCTAAGTCCTTCATGAACTTCTTCTTGATTTTCTTCTAAGTGCTTCTTCTCCTTGAAGATACTTCTGAAGTCTTGTTTTTGGCTAAGTCCTTCATTGGTCTTCCAGCTCCATATTGAAAATCCTAAGTGTCTAGTGCATAGCACTTTTCCCAAAATACTAAGTTTGAAAATAATCCTAACTTAGAGAAAACTAATGAAGAGGGGTTTTCCTATGAGAATAAAATATGCTATGAATGAAATGAAATTTTTAAATCACAAGTAACATAAAAATAACATAAAAATGAGAATAATTAGTGTTAATAGACAGAGAGCATTTAATTAAATCTATTGCAATTGGATTTAATCAAAATAATGTTTCTATTAAAAGTTATTTCAAAATTAGTCAAACTATTCAAATTAATCACACAACTATGAATTCCTTCAAAATTACTCAAAAATATTTTATAGCAGTAGCATTAATTTACAAATACTCTAAAGTTTCTAAAACCTATTTATTTGCAATTTTTGGATTTATAGATTTAAAGTTATTACAAATATACTCAAATCACCATTTGAAATTTGAATATTTTATACTAAGTCAAATTTGAATTTTGTCAGATCCAAAATATTCTACACATCAAGAGCTTTCCAAATATATAAAAATTATTAAATTTGGAGTTGTGGTTAAAAAGTTGTGACAGATCTAAGTGACAGGGGTGTTTCTGTAAAACTGCCAATTAAATTTAATTACGAAAATCGTTTTCCACGTGGCAGCTGACTGGGCAGTGACGTGGCGTTGACGTGGCGTTGACGTGGCTGCCACGCAGGCGCTGACTGGATAAGTCAACAGATCTGGGCCGTCAGATCTGGATCTGACGGTCCAGATCAAATCGTACCGATTCGTCTGTGACATCTAATCTACGCCGTTGAGATTGGATCGGACGGTTCACCTCGCTCTGACCGGAAGAGGGCGGCGCCGGTGGCCGGAATTGTCGAGGACGGCGGCGCTCCGCTCGGGTGTGGACGCCGGTGACGCTCCGGTGCTCCCCCGGACGAAAGAAGGTGACGACGGCGTGCAGCTCGTCGCGGCGGTGTCGATGGGCCTAGTGGCGGGGCCTGCTTCTTCCCGGAGTGGTGAGGAAAGGCGGGCGGGGCGATGGAGTTCTCTCACGATTCCGGCGAGCTCGGTCTCCTCGTTTGGCTGCAGAAAAGGGGGAGGGCGAGGTCAGGGGGTGCGCACGGACGCGAGGGAGAGGTAGGAGGGCATCACGGGCTCCAGGAAGGTCTTCACTCACCGGGAAAGGAAGAATCGGGCGGCGGCGACCGAGCGGCTCCGGCGAGCTATTTCTCGAGCCTGGCGGCGCGATTTGAAGAGGAACGAGAGGGGAAAGACGCGGCGCGGGCTGGGGTATTTATGAGGGCGGGGAAGAGATAGAATCTCGTTCGAAAACGGCCCGGGATCGATCTCCGGATCGATACAGGATTCTAGCAGAGTCTGTTTCGGAGGTTGAAGAAGATCTGCTGACGTCAGAATGACGTCAGCCAGTATTTTCTTTTTCTGATTTTATTTATTTAATTCATATTTTTTGATTTAAATGTCCAAATGATGTCAAATTAATTTCTAAAAATTTGTAAAAATAATATCTTGCTGTTAAACCAGTTGTGGGTATGTTTTGAGAACTTTTTAAAATTAGTAAATTTGAAATGTTGGTTTAATACAAAATTGATACTTTATATCAATTTTGAATTTATAACTTAATTAAATTTTCTTTTTGCTAAATAAAATTTGTAAAATACCCATATTCAAAATATTTGAATTTAAGTTATTTAAACTTATTTTTGCTGAAATCATTCATCTTTATTTTGGCATAATATTAAAGAACTAAATATAAATAATGTTTAGAAAATGGGGAGTATAAGGTATTCATTTTTTTAATTGAAATAATTTGTGCAACATTATATGTTATAATATGATAATGCATTTGAAACTTCATAACAACTTTGGACAAGACCTTTGTTTTAATTTTATTCTTATTTAGAATCTATTAATCCTTTCATGCTTTGAAAAATAGATGAAATTCATTTAAGCACATGAAATGTTTATTTGGTTGATTCATTAATTTAAATTCTATGAAGTTTGAAAGTTATACACTAATGGCTTATAATTTCCAAACTATATTTTGAACATAGTTAAAGGAATGAAAACCATTTAGTAATTATATAATCTTTTGAATAATCTTGTATTTATGAATAGATATGGCTAAGTGGTTTAATTCAAATACTTATAAAGAACTAATTTATTTAAATTAAAATGAATTGTAGTTTGTAAAATATTTGTCAAATTATATTTTAAGGTTTTTGAAACACACTGGATAATAAATATTTTAAACTGTGACATTTGAAATATTAAACTCCATTTTGAAATCTTTCATGGTTGGTTTCCTTATACATTTAATATTTTATTTTAATAAAAGAAAAGTTTTAAATTTTAGTGATTTTTGAATATTATAAAATGTTGGGATGTTACATGTATGTTGAGTATTTGTACAATCTTCATGTGTTGTGTCCTTTGTAGAGGAGAAAACCTCCCTTGAAGATCGGTTGTCCGAGCTGGAGAAACAGCTTCAGGATCAGCAAGTCCGCTTCCGCGAAGAACTGGACAGTACTCGGCGCTCCATGGATGTGTCTATCCAGACACTTAGTGTTGTTTTTGCAGAGGCCCTGCCTGGGGTTGCTGCTCCATGGACTGTTGAGGAGTTTGCCAAGGTGTTGGGTCCTGGCTCGACGACCCTGAACACGTGGGCACACGACTTGACAATTCGTGGTTTGGAAATTACCCTGAAGCTTCTGCTGGCGAATGGCGTCGAAGCTAATTACAAAGCCGCTTTGTCGGACTACCCGAAGAAGCCGAACGGGAAGCCTTCGTCTTTCCGGGGGATTTCCGATGCTGCTGCCCGCATGGCCAAGGTTAGCATTTGTACTGGAGAACGCCGTCAAGCTGCCATATCTGCTGAGCGCCGGTCTCGTGATGGCAAGGCTAAGATGGCATCTTGCGAGTAGCTGCTTCCTTTGTAATCACTCGAATTTATAAGACCTTTTGTGATATATGCTGTGCTTTGCTTGTTTTCTGCTTTTAAGAACTTTGAGTGAACTTTGCTAATTTTCTTTGGCTTCAGTGAGATCCAACCCTCGATCTCATCGAGTAAGCTTATATGTTTGTGTTAACTCAACGAGACCCAGCCCCCGAGTATATCGAGTGGGTTTATGTGGTTATGAACTCTCAGCCAGACCCAACCCCCGAGTATATCGAGTGGGTTTGTGTGATTATGTAATATTAGCAAGACCCAACCCCCGAGTATATCGAGTGGGTTTATATGATTATGAACTCTCACCCATACACAGCCCCCGAGTATATCGAGTGGGTTTATGTTATTGTGACATAAGATGCAGAGTAAACGGATTGTGCAGTAAATCTCATTTATTGAGGATATACGTACAGTAGACCGCCTCATTAAAAACCTTCCAGTCCCCATAGGTACCCTGGTAAGAAAAAGAGCGCGTCTGAAATCTACTGGTCTTTTTACAATGATTTGTCGAGAGACCTATGCGTAAAAACAACGCAAGTGCGCTACGTTCCATGGGTTGTGTGATAGTTCTCCCGTCTGTGCATGCTTTAGTCGATAGGCACCTCCTTCAATGACTTCAGTGATTATGAACAGACCTTCCCATGGTGACGCAAGTTTGTGGACTTTTTCTGTTTTAGTCGCAGCACTAAGTCGCCCACCATGAATGTCCTGGGTCGGAGACGCCGACTGTGATAGTTTATCAGGTCCTGCTGGTAGACAGCTGTGCGAGCTAAAGCCGTGTCGCGTGCTTCGTCTAGCACATCCAAAGCATCTTCTTGTGATATGTTTGCTTCCTATTCCTCGTATGCGTATATCCTTGGTGCACCGAATTTGATCTCGGATGGCAGTACTGCCTCTGCTCCGTAAACCTAAAGAATGGAGTGAATTGTGTTGAAGCATTTGGAGTTGTGCGAAGACTCCAAAGTACTGCTGGTAATTCTTTGACCCAGACACCCACAACTCTTTTGAGTGGAACTAGTAGTCTTTTCTTGATACCTGCACATACTAGGCCATTTGCTTTTTCGACCTGTCCATTTGATTGAGGGTGTGCTACCGATGCTTAGTTGAGTGCAATTATCCCATTCTTTGCAAAAGGTTTGGAATTCTTCCGCCGTGAAGTTTGTGCCGTTATCTGTGATGATGTTGTTTGGAACACCAAAGGGATAGATTATGGTATTTATGAACTTGACTGTTGTTCTTGCTGTTGAGCTTGCGATCGGGATTGCTTCGATCCATTTTGTGAATTTGTCGACTGCCACCAGTAGGTGTGTATGTCCTCCGGGCGACGATTTTTTGAGTGGCCCTACCATGTCGAGCCCCCACTGGGCGAACGACCATGTTAACGATATGGTTTTGAGTGCCGATGCTGGTGCGTGGGGCTTGGTTGCAAATTTCGGGCACCCGATGCACTTTTTGACGATATCTTCCGCGTCTTTGAGTGCAGTGGGCCAGTAGAATCCCGCTCTGAAGGCTTAAGCTACCAGCGATCGACTGCCGGCATGATGCCCGCATGGTCCTGCATGAATGTCACGAAGTATTGTTTTGCCATCTTCGAATTCTACGCACCTTTGGAAAACGCCGGAAGTAATTCGTTTGTAGAGTTCACGTTGATAATGGTGTATGCCTTTGCTCTTCGAGTAATTCTTCTGGCTTCTGCTGTGTCATCTGGTAGTTCCTCTCGAAGCATAAATGCTAGAACTGGCTCGGTCCAGGCTGGAGCCACATGGTCACCCTGACACAAAAGAACTTCGACTGTCAGGTCCAATGCGCTAGGTGAGTTACCTGTCGTAGCTTCTTTTGAGTTTGCTGTCAATCGCTTCTTGTGGATGGATCTATGCGTGATGCGCTCCAGGAAGAAACCTGGTGGGACTTGTGCTTTAGTCGACCCAATGTTGGCTAGTATGTCTGCTTCTTCATTGCTTTCTCGTCCGATGTGTCGTAATTCATATCCGTCGAAGTCTCCCTCTAATGTGTTATATAGGTCGCGATATGCGATCATATTACCCGCTATGGCGTCGCAAGTCTTTATTGTTTGCTGTACCACCAGGTTTGAGTCGCGATATATCATCAGTCGAGTGCATCCCAATGCCTTGGCCATTCGTATGCCATGTATTAAACCTTCATATTCGGCTTCGTTATTGGACGGTGTTGGGAAATCCATTTGGAGTACGTACTTCAGTTTGTCTCCTTTTGGGGATATTAGCACTACTCCTGCTCCTGCCCCTTCGTTTTTCTTGGATCCATCGAAATACATCGTCCATGAATTGGATATGTCTGGTACTCCTGGTAGTTGTGACTCGATCCACTCAGTGGTTAAATCAGGTACTACTTGAGCTTTGATAGCTTTTGGGTGATCGTATACGATTCCGAGCGGCCCCATCTCGATGAGCCACTTGGCGACCCGCCCTGTTGCATCTAGATTGGTTAGTATGTCTCCAATTGCTGATCTGATCACCGTTATTGGGTGCTCTGTGAAGTAGTGTCGTAGCTTTTGTGTTGTTATGAATACTCCATAAGCCAGTTTCTGAAAATGTGGATATTTCTGCTTTGATACGGATAACACCTCGCTGATGTAGTAGACTGGTCTCTGCATACTTTGAGCTTTTCCTTCCTCCATGCGTTCGACTACCAGCACTATGCTGACCACCCTGTTTGTTGCTGCCACATAGAGGTATAGTGGCTCATTTCTTTTGGTGCAGCTAGGATTGGGGGTTTAGTGAGTGTTCGCTTGAGGTCGATGAGAGCCGCTTCTGCTTCTTCTGTCAATTCAAATTTATCTTCTTTCTTCATCAGTCGATAAAGCGGTAGTGCCTTTTCGCCTTACTTGCTGATGAACTGACTGAGTGCTGCTACTCTTCCTGTCAACTGTTGTACTTCGTAGAGCTTCGTAGGCCTTTGCATAGTTAGTATGGCCTGTATTTTCTCTGGATTTGCTTCAATTCCTCTTGCCGAGACCAGATAGCCCAAGAGTTCTCCCGCCGAGACTCCAAAGGTACACTTTTCTGGATTCCGTTTTATGCTATAACTCCTGAGGTTATCAAATGTCTCTTTTATGTCTGATAGTAGTGTGCACTCATTCTTTGACTTGATCACTATGTCATCGACGTAGACCTCTACGTTTTTGCCAATCTGCGTTTTCAAACAGTTTTGCATCATGCGCTGATAAGTGGCTCCTACGTTTTTTAGGCCGAAAGGCATTGTAGTGTAGCAGTATACTCCGAGTGGAGTTGTGAAAGCTGTCTTTTTTCTGGTCTTCTTTCTTCATTCTTATTTGATGATATCCAGAGTATGCGTCCAGGAATGATAATCGGGCACATCCCGCGGTGGAGTCGACAATCTGATCGATGCGAGGTAGTGGAAAATGGTCCTTTGGGCAACACTTGTTTAACCCTGTGAAGTCGATGCACATTCTTGTTTCGGTTGTCTTCTTCTTCTCGACTATCACGGGGTTGGCTACCCATTCTGACTTCTTTATTTCTCGAATGAATTTTGCTTTGAGTAGCTTGTCCACGTGCTTCTCTATGGCTTCTCTCTTAGGCCCCGATACATGCCATACCGTTTGCTTGACAGGTCTGGTTCCTGGACTGAGTTGGAGAGTGTGCTCGGCTAATTCCTTGGGTATGCCCGGCATGTCATCTACCGACCATGCTAACATATCCCAGTTCTCATGGAGGAATTCGACGAGCGCGCTTTCCTATGCGGGAGGCAAACTTGTTGACACTTTGACCGTTTTTGCCGAGTCAATCGGATGGACTGGTGTGTCCGTGTGTCATCTGCGGTGTTGAATGTTTTGCATGTAGCCTGCTTTTTATGCTCAGGCATGTATGTTGTGTCGCTGACAAGCGAGAGTTTGTCCAGCGTTTGCTCTGCTCTGAATGTTTCAGAGATATTGTTGAAGTCACGGTCGCAAGCGTCTGACCTTTGAAAGTTTCCACTGACTGTGATTATTCCCTTTGGGCCTGGCATCTTCAATTGGAGATATGTGTAATGTGGTATCGCTATAAATCGGGCGCACGCTGGTCGTCCGAGTATAGCATGGTATTATGATCTCCAGTTGACGACCTCGAATTCCATTGATTTGGTACGAAAGTGTGTCGCATCTCCGAATGTGACATCGAGTTGTATAGTACCTTTTGGTACGATAGCTTTTCCTGGAACTATGCCATGAAAAGTGTTTGAGGATGGAAGCAAATTGTCGACTGACCTGTTCATTCGATGTAGTGTGTCGGCGAAGATGATGTTGATGCCGCTTCCTCCATCCATGAATACTTTGGTCATGGTATAACTGCCGATTTGTGCTTCTAGGACCAATACAGAGTGGCATGGCCTGTATACAGATGGCGGGTGATCTTCTCGGCTGACTGTGATTGTCGTCTCGGATCCTCTCAGGGATTCTGGTACAGCTGGTGGTGCCATGACTGCCATGTTGACGTGTCTAGTATGCAGTTTCTGCTGCCTGTTGGATGGTCGTCCCTTTTGGATCATGTACGTGCAGGAGATATGCCCTAGAGGCAATTAATAAAGTGTATTTCTTTATCATATCTCGTTTGTTCATAATATTGTCGGCCCAGTGGGAACTGGGGTATGGAGAGCCCATTCCCCCCAGGCCTCGCACACTGGCCAGTCAGACGAAACGACTAAGGACCAGGCATCACCGCCTGGCGGGACCCTCGAGAGGCAACTCCCCTCGAGGGCCTGAAGTGGAAACGTTGGCCTCAAGGGGTCCCTCGCCTCAGGGGTCCCTCCCGAGGCGCCAGCTCGCCTCGAGGGAGTCCCGCAGGAATCTCCCCTCAGGTCTCCTCGGGCCTGAAGGGAAACGTTGCGGCCAAGGAAGTACGGCAGGACGCACGTGGCCTCTGCCACGCCCACGCAGTGACGCAAGCACCCCCGTTGCCGTTTTGGTGATAAAGGGGTCAATAAAGCGGCGCCGCCTGCTGCGCAACTGCCAGGACCTTCTACTCTGGCGATAAAGCAGGTGGACGACGCAACCCTCCAACGGAGAACGTCATCGCGGGCTCCACCTCAGAGACTGCCCTCTCTGCGGGAAGTACATCGCTGTCGTTCGAGTGTCGGCCACCGTGCCCACCTTTATCAACAATGGACAGCGTCCATGGACAAACGGACCGCGGTGGACTCCTACTCCACCATGCCTCTGCCGTGTGGGAGCCACCTTGAAGGCCAAGCCGAAGGAGAGCGCCATAGGAGCCTATAAAAGGGACAAGACATCCATCGTAGCAAAGGTCGGCTCTTTGCGTGCTACAACCCTTGTAAACCCTAGAACCACTTGTTAGTATAGCCTCTGGATGGAGGAGGAAGAATACCATCGCTTCCCTCCCCAGGCAAGAACTCCCTCAAGGGGGCCTCCGGCAAACTCCATTGTACTGTAACCTCCACCATCTAATACAGACAAGCAGGAGTAGCGGTCTTACCTCCTCACGAGGGTCGTGAACATGGGTAAAGGCCGGTGTCTATCTCTGTCGTCTTCGGGTCCGGCGAGCAACGTCGCAGTGTCCCTCGAGGGTCTTGACCTCCGCGTTCAACCCCCTTCACGAACTACTCTTCAGGAAGTGACTACCCCCGATTCTTGGGAGTCATAACCCGACATTTGGCGCGCCAGGTAGGGGGTTGAGGCGCATCAACAACCTTCGAGTTCGTCTCCGCACCATGGTGAACACCCGCGCCGCCTGCGTCAACCGACGCGCGCCTGAAGGAGCGCGCGCGCCGCCGGACACCGAGAACACCCGCGCACGGAGGGGACGATTGACGTGGGGCTACCTTTCGACTAGCCCACGAAGAGGCTACCTGGGCCGCGCTGAGCTGGAGAAGGCCCACAGAAGGCCCACTCGGGGTGCCGTGTAACCTAGTCTAAGTCGGTTAGATCTCATAACCTGCCATATCCGTAATTACCATCGATATCGACCACCCGAGACCTGGCTACCTATAAAGCCAGGAGGGTTGCTCGTCCCATAGGACACGCCAATAGCCACCACCACAAACCCTAGCGAGATCGCAATCTCGCCGCCATTGTAATCGCAACTCGCCATCAATAACAGACAAGCAGGAGTAGGGTGTTATCCTCCAGGAGCCTGAACCTGTGTAAAATCCACGCTTGTCAGCCGTCGTGATCACCAACGCTCTTCTCTCTCCCCCTCAATCAACCCGGGGTGCACAACCCTGGGATTTGTCGAGTTACACCCTCGTCAATTGGCGCCGTCTGTGGGAAGGATATCAAGCGTTGGAATCATGGTCGCACCGGCTCCATCCGCAATGAAGATCGAGGTCTGCACCACCCGGGAGCCCATCCGCTTCGGCTCCTTCGAGTACGCCTTCCACCCGCCGGCCCACCGCTCGGTGTACGCCGATCTGCACAAAGGTATACACATCACCATCGGCTCCATATACTGTTTCGTCGACAGTCGCGGCATATTCAGGTCTGCGACAACCGCGCCACGTGCGGCGGCGGCACCCGCATCGGTCACCCACGCGCCACAGTCGCCGTCACCCGCCACGGGAGCCGCATCTACCACACCTACGAAGATCGTACCTGCATCGACTACATCGGCAACCTCGGCAATGGCCGCGCAGATCGAGTCTACTCCAACCATCTCGGTCGCACGGCCGACAAGGTCAAGGTCGACCTCAACTACGACTGCACCCGCGCGTGCGACCAAGGGCGCGCTGTCGACAGCCGCGTCGCACGCATCTTCGTGGGACCATCAAGTCTACCCCAAGCCAATCGCACTCGCCCCTGCGACTGCGAAATCTCCTTCCGCGACCACGGTGACGATCCTGAGAAGACGCAACGACGACTGCGCTGCCCACCACGTAGCAGTAATTTTTGATCCCAAGCAAGATTCGGATCAAGGAAGTAGAAACGACAGCGTCAACACTCCTACCCAGGTCTACCGTGCGCAAGTCTTCATGGCCGGCACAGAGCCCCCAGAAGGCAACGAGGAACCCGCATACCCACTAGAGGTGGTCATGCCTGACCAGACACGACTCACCATCACGCGTGACATAGGGATCAGAGCCATGAAGCATGTCGACGATGGCACTTTCCCTGCACCCGACGCGCCTAGAGAGGACCACCTGGCGGTCCAGTACTTGCTACGCAAGGAAGGGTAGCAACTTCGTGCCGAAAAGGCCGAGCTGCTCAGGCGCAAGAGGGATGCGGATGCGTCGAGTGCCAGACGGGCTGCCATCTCGTTCACTTCCTCCACAGAAGTTAACCAAGGAGGACGGCGACACAGAGCTCGTGTTCCCCACATGACAGATGCTGATCGAGCAAGGGTCACCCGCAACCTCGACTCGTCCTTCGTCACCGAGGACGAGAACGGGATACCTGTCCCCAAAACGGCGAACGCCGCCATCATGTCAGTCGAGACATACCTTCGGCTCACGCAGCCGCCGGAGGGAGATCCACGCGCCCTTCTCCACAAGCAGCAGATCATGTCCATGAAGGCAATCGAGGAAGCTCTGGCGACTGGAGCACCAAACAACCGGGCACGTGAAGAACGAGAGCACCAAATCCGTGAGCCAGCAACATCAGGGGCCCCGGCAGTGCAGCCACTAAGACAAGCCCAACCAGGCGAAGATCTTCGCAACGTCATCACACAAAGGACGGTGGACCGTAACCGCAGCCAGCGTTCGGCCGATGCGATGAACCTGGACGATCCGGCCGATCGCAACTTCGAGCCATGCGGCGTCGCATGCTTCAGCTTCAACATCCACGGCACCCGCATGCCTAAGGGTTTCAAGCTGACAGCAGGAACCCCCAAGTACGATGGAAAGCAAGACCCGCGCCTGTGGCTCGAAGACTACCTCATCGCCTGCACCTGCCAAGGCAGGCCGTCGACTACGG
This sequence comes from Poa annua, assembly GCA_026929855.1. Classification (NCBI taxonomy): domain Eukaryota; kingdom Viridiplantae; phylum Streptophyta; class Magnoliopsida; order Poales; family Poaceae; genus Poa; species Poa annua. Next base: position 217,043,333 of record CM049427.1, on the reverse strand, counting down.
CAATGCAATACATCCAGCTCATGCTCACGGACTCAGCGCGCGGGTGGCTTACCAGCCAGCCCAAGGACTCCTTCAAAACCTGGGAAGAATTCCAAGATACTTTCATAAAAAGTTTCTCTGGAACATACGCAAGGCCGACTACCTAAATCGAGTTGCAAGCCTGCAAACAAGGGAGAGACGAGTCGCTAAGCGCATACATCCAGCGGTGGACACTTCTCCAGAATACCATGGAACCCCTCTCAGAAGACCGGGTGATGGATGCTTTCATGCACGGCGTCGCTCGCCGCGACCTCCGCGAGGAATTTGGTAGACTCCAGCCGAAGACTACGATCGAGCTCATGAAGGTAGCCAACCAGTGGGCCGAAGGAGAGGATTACGTCCGCGACACCTTCCCAAAGAAGGAAGCCGAAACAAGTAACTGGCGGGACGGGCGCCAGAAGAAGAAGCAATGTTTCACCAATTCAGACACCATCGAGCTAGTAGCGGCGGGATATCAAACCCCCCGTGATGACACACGAGATAACAGTCGACAATATGATCAGAGTCCACAGTCCAGCTCGGGGCAGTACAACCGCACCAGCGGCAGCATTAGCCACAACGACGGAAGCCAGAAACGCGAGTGGAAGCGTCCGCTGACCCCAGCCGAAGAACTGATGCAACCATGCAAGCATCACTCGTTCCGCAACCCGGAGACATGCAAATGGGGCGCCAACCACCTGTTGAAGGACAGTCGCAAAGCGCGCAAGATTTACCAGGCTATGCAGCAGATCATCACTCATGTGCAAGCACTGACGGCAACTCTGCAGCTCGCTATTCAGGCAGCACCCGCAAACAACAACACAACACAAGCGGCTGGAACTTCCCCCCAGCAGCAGTCGCAGCATGACGTTCACATGGCGGCGCACGACGCATACCCGACTCCGCGAGGATAGATCAACATGATCCAAAAAGGACGCCCTTCGAACAGGACCCAGAAGCTCATCACCCGCCAAGTACTCCAGGCTACCACCAGCACGCCGCAGTACCAGACTACCTGAGAGGGTCATAGACACCAATCACATTCTCCAGGGCAGACCACCCGTCGGAGGTGCCGTGACCCGGTCACGCCCCTCTGGTTATCGAAGCCCTGATTGGCGACTACAGCCTAAAGAAAGTATTCATGGACGGAGGCAGCGGCATCAACATCGTATTCGCCGATACCCTAAGAAGAATGAACAAGTCGACAGAGAAGTTGCCAGAGTCGGAGACCACCTTCCACGGCATAGCACCAGGGAAAGCAATCACGCCCATGGGAACAATCACACTCGACGTCATCCTCGGCACACCCAAGCACTTCAGGAAAGAGTCGATCGACTTCGAAGTTGTCGACTGGAAATCACAGTACCACGTCATACTTGGGCGCCCAACTTTTGCCAGGTTCATGGCAATACCTCATTACGCCTACCTGATGATCAAGTTGCCTGGACCCAAAGGAGTAATCACCCTGCGCGGCGACTTCGACCGCTCCAACAGCTGCGACTGAGAGTTCAACAGGATCTCTGAGTTCTTCGGGGTCGAAGAACACTTCAAGGCCATATCAGCCGACAACGACAAGACCATCTTTCCACCTTGCAAGAAGCCAGCCAAGGACGTCGCCTTCAACTGAAACGACGACACCGTCACCCACCAAGTCCATTCGACTGACAATAGCAAGACGGTCAAAGTATCGTCAAGCTTGACCCCTGCATAGGAAAGCACGCTCGTCGAGTTCCTGCGTGAGAACTGGAAAATCTTTGCATGGCAACCCTCTGACATGCCAGGAATACCCAGGGAACTCGCCGAGCACTCTTTAAAAGTCCACAAGGACGCAAGACCAGTCAAACAAGCCATGCGACGCTTCTCAAGTCCCAAGCAGAAATTGACCGGCTGCTGCACGCCAAGTTCATCCGAGAAATCAAGGACTCGGACTGGGTCGCCAACCCTGTCCTGGTGGAAAAGAAGAAGACGAAGAAACTGCGCATTTGTGTAGACTTTACAGCAGTCAACAAATATTGTCCAAAGGATCACTTCCCGCTCTTGCGGATAGACCAGATCGTCGACTCGACAGCAGGCTGCGAGCGCCTATCTTTCCTGGACGCCTACTCAGGTTACCAGCAGATCAGGCTGAAAGTCGAAGACGAAGACAAAACAACATTCATCACACCCGACGGTGTCTTTTGCTACCAGACGATGCCCTTCGGGTTGAAGAACACTGGCGCCACATATCAGCACACCATGCAGGCATGCCTCAAAGGGCTCATCGGGCAAATTGTCCAAGTCTAGGTCGATGACATCGTCGTCACGACCCGGAAAGAAGACACCCTAGTCGACGACCTCCGCAAGGTCTTCGAAGCACTCGACGCATATCAGATCAAGCTCAACCCAGAAAAGTGTGTATTCGGCGTGCCAGCCGGAGAGTTCCTGGGATACCTTGTCTCCGCAAGAGGAATCGAAGCAAATCCTGAGAAGGTGCAGAACATACTCACGATGCCAGCACCCACCAAACTCCGGGAAGTGCAACGATTAGCCGGTCGAGTCGCAGCTCTCAGCCGGTTCATAAGTAAGTTGGGTGAGAAGGCCCTGCCTTTCTACCAACTGATGAAGAAGACAGAGAAGTTCGAGTGGACAGAAGAAGCGCAAGAGGCCTTCGACCAGCTCAAAAAGACCCTGACGACTTCCCCAGTCTTGGTGGCACCATTGGAGAACGAGCCGCTATACATATACGTCTCAGCGACAAATAGGGTGATGAGCACGGTACTCGTAGTTGAGCGAGAAGAAGAAGAGCATAGTCATCCTGTCTAGAGGCCAGTCTACTACATCGGCGAAGTTCTAACACTGTCGAAGCAAAACTACCCGCACTACCAGAAGCTGGCGTACGGGGTCTTCATGACTTCAAGGAAGGTTGTCCACTACTTCTCCGAGCACCCGATCACGGTGGTAAGTTCCCCCGGCCTAGCAGACATCCTCACAAATCAGTGCGTGACAGGACGAGTCGCCAAGTGGGTTGTCGAGCTAGGACCCTAGGGGCTGAAATATGCTCACCCGAAGTCCATCAAGGCCCAAGTCCTTCCAGAATTCACTACCGAGTGGATAGAAGCTCAGCTACCAAACGTCCCCGACTTATCCAATGCATGGACGATGTACTTCGACGGCTCCAAGAAATTCAAGGCGGCCGGGACAGGAGTTGTGCTCATCTCCCCCAAAGGCGACAAGTTGAAGTATGTCCGGCAGATGGATTTCCCAACACCCACCAACAACGAAGCCGAATACGAAGCCGAATACGAAGCCCTGATCCACGGCATGCAGATGGCCAAGAACTGCGGCGCCACGCACCTCATGATCTACGGCGACTCCTACCTGGTTGTGCAGCAAACCATGAAGTCCTGCGACGCCATCGCCGACAACATGATCGCCTACAGAGACCTGTACAACCAGCTAGAGGGCACCTTCGACGGCTGCGAGCTACGACACATCGGCCGTGACAACAACGAGGAAGCCGACATCCTCGCCAACATGGGATCAGATAGGGTACCGGTACCACCTGGCGTCTTCCTCGAGCGCATTACGCAAAGGTCCATTAAGACTCGACCCGCAACAAAACCTTCAACACCGGCAACAAGCACCGCGAACCCGCCAAGCCAAGAAAAGGAGCCCATGGAAGTCATGCTAGTCAAAGCTACCTGGACAGGGCCGTACCTGACATACATACTGCACCAGAGGCTGCCAACAGACCCAGTCGAAGCAAAGCGCATCATCAGGCGCTCCAAAGGTTTTACCGTCATCAACGGAGAACTCTACAAGAGAAGCATCTCAGGAATCCTACAAAGGTGCATAGATCCAGTCGACGGCTAAGCTCTCCTACTCGACATCCACGCGGGTATCTGCGGGCATCACGCCAGCAGTCGAGCGTTGGTGGCCAAAGCTCTGCGAGCTGGGTTCTACTGGCCAACAGCTATGCAAGACGCAGAAGATCTAGTAAAGAAATGTGCCAGGTGCCAGGAGTTCGCCAACAAGCCGCACGCGCCGGCGTCCGAGTTGAAGACAATACCGCTAGCCTGGCCCTTCGCCCAATGGGGACTGGACATGGTGGGCCCGCTGAAGAAATCCTCACCCGGAGGACACACTCACCTCCTGGTTGCAGTCGATAAGTTCTCCAAGTGGATTGAGGCCGCGCCCATCACAAGTCCGACTGCATCATCAGCGGTCAACTTCATCAGGCCCATCATCTTCAGATTTGGAGGGCCGAACGGGATCATCACGGACAACGGCTCGAACTTCACAGCCAAAGAATTCAAAGACTTCTGCTCAGAACAAGGAATCAAGCTAAACTATGCGTCTGTTTCGCACCCGCAATCCAATGGGCAAGTCGAGAAAGCCAACGGCCTAGTCTGCAACGGCATCAAGAAGCGCATGCGGGTACCGCTGAGACGCGCAACAGGCGCATGGGTGGAAGAACTACCATCAGTCCTATGGACCTTGCGGACCACACCTAACAGATCCACCCAGTACACTCCATTCTTCATGGTGTACGGTGCAGAAGCGGTGCTACCCTGCGACATCAAGTTTGACGCACCACGGGTGGTCGCCTACGACGAGTCAGATGCAGAAGAGGCACTCGAAGACAGCATGGACATCTTGGATGAAGCACGCGACATCGCCCTGGCGCTATCAGCCGTATACCAGCAAGACCTGCGCAACTACCACGGACGGAGGTTACGACCAAGAGCTTTCGTCGCAGGCGACCTGGTCCTCCGCCTCAAGCAGAAGAAGGTTCACAAGCTCACCTCCCCATGGGAAGACCCATACATTGTGACAGAGGCAATTGGCAACAGAGCTTATCTCCTAAAGGACTCGAAGACAGGAGCAGTCTGCAGCAACCCATGGAACGTCGCACAACTCCGGCGGTTCTATGCTTAGTCGACTCAGTCATTGTACCAAGGATAGCATGTCAACGCGACAGGTTTCAGACGCACTCTTTCCCTTACCAGGGTACCTAAGGGGAGTGGTAGGGTTTTAATGAGGCGGCTTGTTCGCAATAATCAATAAAGTGATTTTAAGAAAATGTTGTCCACTTTACCTTCTCAGGCAAGGCAAACAAAAATCCTAGGCCGTCACTCGAATAACTCGGGGGCTGCGCCACACAGGTTGAAAGAAAAGCCTAGACCGCTACTCGAATCACTCGGGGGCTGCGCCATACAGGCACAACTTGCAAAATCCTAGGCCTCTACTCGATCTACTCGGGAGTTGCGCCGCACAGGTCAAGTCAGAAATCCTAGGTCGCCACCCGACGCACTCGGGGGCTGCACCTCACAGGTCACACTTGAAAAAGCCTAGGCCGCCACTCAAACCACTCGGGGGCTGCGCCGCACAGGCACAACTCAAAAAATCCTAGGCCTCTACCTGACCTACTCGGGAGTTGCGCCGCACAGGTCAAGTCAAAAATCCTAGGTCGCCACCCGACGCACTCGGGGGGCTGCACCTCACAGGTCACACTTGAAAATCCCTAGGCCGCCACTCGAACTACTCGGGGGCTGCGCCATACAGGCTTCACTGAAAAAATCCTAGGCCGCCACCCGAGCTGCTCGGGGGCTGCGCCATACAGGTTAAGTCCTAAACCCTAAGTTGCCACCCGATACACTCGGAGACTGCGATATACAGGTCTCACTTGAAAAATCCTAGGACGCCACTCGAAGAACTCGGGGTCTGCGCCACACAGGTTAACAACGCAGACTTAGGCTGTCACCCAAGGTACTCGGGGGTTGCGCCACACAAGTCAAAGCCGAAGCAGATACTCGCACAGTAATGCAAATAATTTCACTCATTACTCGAGAACTCCTTTAACCTCATACATTGTCATTTACATTGGCATATTCACCACCTATAGCTAACCTTGTACAACAGAAGAAGGCTACTCTTAATCTGCAGGCTCGTCCTTCGGCACGTCGAGTGGGCCTAAAAGGCGCTCACTCAGCTTCTTCACCTGCTCGATCATCTGGCGCGCAGCCGCCAAGGTATCGGCGTAGTCGACGTCGCCGGGCAGTCCACCCATCAACCTCTCCAGCGGAAGGTTCGGCCGGTGCAGCCGGACGTACGCTAGTGCCACATTTGCCCCGGCGACGAGCTGGGCATGGACGATCTCCTTCAGCGCATCACCCTCACGGAACCTCTCCAGCAAGGCGGCCAGCCCGTGCGGCTGCCCATTGTGCGGGAAGTACACACGGTGGATGTGCCAGAGGGTCTTCCGGCAATTCTCCAGAAGAAAGGCCGCGCGCCAAGTTTTGTCAAGCATAAGAGCAAGAATACGCCCTCTCGACTTATTCACCCAGAATTGGCGAACTTCATAGGAGTCGCCAGATGCCTCCCGGGTAACACGCTCCTCAACGCGATCCCGCTCAGCCTGCCAATCCGGGTTCACATCTGCATACACAAGCTAGAGGTCAAAACCAGCAAGTTTTAACAAAGAAAGCAGCCGCAAAGGATACCAACCTTGAAGCCGTCGACTGATCAAATCGATCTCCCCGAGCAAAAAATCCTCGCGCTGGGAGAACTCTGCACTAGGATGCGACCTGGAGCGATGCAACAACAACTCGGTATTTTTCAGAGCCGCCTCAAGCTCAGCCACCTTATTCTTCAAGTACGTGATTATCCGCTGGTCGTTTGTGCTTCGTGGAGGAGCTGGCGTCGCTCGACGACGGCGAACACCCAAAGAAGATCCCTCGCCACTCGGCCCAGCCGCAAAAGCAGAAGAACTGCCGCCGCGCACGTTAGTCTGCCATGAATGTGAAGAGTCAATACAGATATGCGACTGCTAAGCACAAACAAAGATAGTGGGAAGAAACACTCAATCCAGTCATAAACAAAATAATGTTCAAGGCCAGTAGACCGGACATAATATTAGTCATTACAGGCAAAAGACAAAAGTATAGGCCGCACGACTACTGGAAATCTAAACTACAAGACCCCTAAGCCATGGACTCCGACCGGGAGCGACTCTTCCGAGCAGCAGCCGCCTCAGTCGCCTTGGCGAGTCCCCTCTCAAAGGTGGCCACAAGCTTCACAGCTAGCTGTGTGGCCTGCACCTTCACCCCGTTCAAGGATGCCGTCCGCCCGTCAGGCCTTCGAGGGAAGCCGCTGACAACCTTCTCGAAGTCGCCAGCAACCTGATGGCCTAGGAGAAGCTGGAAGGTGAGCTCGGAGCCGCGTACCGTCTGCGCCCGAGTGAAGTCCGCGAGGGTGGTCGCGTCGTCCTCAAACGGAGCGGCAAGAGCATCAACGGCAGCCGATGGCGCATCACTCGGGAAGATGCTGTGGTGCACCGTCGCGAGCGCCCCTGTCGACTTCTTCAGCGCGGTCGTCGACTTCTGCAGCGCATCAGATGCATACGCGCAGACGCGGTCGAGGAAGCCGACAGCGGTCGCCAAGTCAACTTCGTCACTCGACGAACCCTCCGGAGGAGCGCCACCGCATCTCTCTGTGCAAAAATACAAACTTTCAGCAAGGAAATAAGTAAGTACAAGTAGGCGCCAAAGCCGAAAACTAACCTCCAAGGGTACCGGCGAGTGCGAGAAGGCGGTCGACTTGAGTCTTCTCCTGGGTGGCCCGCACTCGCTCGTGCTCCCGAGACTCGTGCAGGGCTTTCTCAAGCTCAGCCTGAGCCTGGAGCTTCAGCTCCAACTCAGCAACCTGCCTAGTAGCCTGGTCCAGAGAAGCACGCAGCTGGTCCCTCTTCTTCTCCAGGCGAACATAAGCCGCGGCTGTGTCAAGCTGCTGACGGTAGTACGGCTGAAACACAAGCAAGAAATTAATAAAGTTGCGGGCGACTATACTAGTCACCCACACCTTCGGGGGCTACTCCCATCGGGAGCGCTGATCGCGCACCCGATGAAATTGCAAGACTACAAGTACAAGCATAAAGGACTTACGTGGTCCAGGAGGTTGACATCTTCAGAAGCCAAAGGAGGAGCACGGCTCGACCACGCGAGGCCAGCAGGCTGTGTGCGCTCCTCGATGGCCACCCGAGTCACCAGCTCCGTCGAAGGGGCGAATGTGTGCTCCGCTTCACGACGAGGGGAGCTGACACCGCCAGAACGACGGCTGGAAGAAAAACAATACAATGATCGACTCGAAAGACTGGAACTACAAAGTGCAACTCGGAAAAACAAGACGGAAAGAAGCTCACCTGATGGTGTCGAATTCGTCGTCGCTCCCTAGGGAGAGAGACGGCATCTGAGCGAACGCGCGTGGTGGCGCAGAGCTAACAGGATGAGCGGCCAGTGGCTCGTTCCAGTCGCCCGGAGACCGCACACCCGAAGACGTCGCGACGGTTTCCTCTAGATCAGTATCCGCACCCCTCGCGGGCGACGAAGCAGTCGCAGAGTCACCGCCACTTCGACGCTTCTTCCTCTTCCGTGCGGGTTCCTCCTCGTCGTCATCATCTTCCACCCCTTCGTTGGGAGAGATAGCAGACGGGAGGTCGTCGTCGTCATCCTCCTCCTCCTACGCAGCGACTGGGCATTTGACGTTGCATAGGTCCGCGGCTCGGAGGTTGGTGATGCCCCTCACCTTGGTCTCCACCTCCTCGTCGTCGAGTGGCTGGTTGCCTGCGCAGTCGACCGCCCACATCGGGTGAGGCCGAGCAGCAAGTGGTTGAACGCGAAGCCGGAAGAAGGTGGCCATCAGGAAGACGCCACCCGTCTCGCGCCCCAGGGTCTTGGTGAGGTTGCGCAGCAGGCTCAGCAGCGGCCTTGCGGACTCCTTCTCCTCCTTGGCGAGCGGGTGCGGCCAGGCGCGAGTCTTCAGCAGCCTGCGCTCGCTGTCGAATTGCGCAAGGCCGTCCTGGTTCCTCTGGATGTAGAACCACTTCTTCCGCCACCCCTGGACGGAGTCAGACTTCTTCATCTGAAAGTACGCGGTATCACCGCGCACCTGGATTCCGAAGCCGCCAACGGGGAATGTCAACCCGCTCTTCCCGACATTCTTGCGAACGAGGAAGAGCGACTTCCATAGCACCCAGTGGGGTGTGATCCCCAGGAAGCACTCGCAGAGCATGATAAAGCTCGCGATGCTCAAAACGCCATTGGGGGTCAGATCGTGGATCTGAACCCATAGGCGTACAGGAGACCGCGAACAAAATCGTGGAGAGGGAACCCAAAGCCCCGCGGAAGGAAATCCACGAAGCATACGCGTTCCCCCTCACGGGGTGCGGGGTACACCTCTTTGCCAGGAGCGCGTACCTGGGCCTGATCCGATGGTGACAGGAGGCCTTGCGCGCGGAGGAGCTCAAGCTCCGCCTTCTTCACCGACGACCTTTGCCAGTCGCCGTCGGGCTTCTTCATCAGCCCGGCTTCGGCGGCAGCGGCGGAGGTGCCAGCGGCGGTCTTCGGCTTGCCCATGGCTCCCGAGGACAGCATCAGGTGGGAGGACAAAAAGCACAGAGCTCGGATGGTGGCGAGAATGGTAGAGAGCAGAGGAAAGGAGGCGCGGACGATTGGAGAAGATGATGCCCTTGCGCTGCAGCGCAGTACTTATGCCTCGAATAAAATCATCTCAGCCGTCCACAGAGCAACGGTTCCGAGCAGCTACATCCAGCCGTCCACGTGTCGCATGGAGAAACCAACCGTCACCGCACACTTCGTCCACTACGCACGGGAATCAAGGCGTCATCATCGTGCCGCGAAAATTTTGCGCCCAGTTCGGAGACGTGACAATTGCTGACCGCGGTCAGCTCTGCCAGTGGGCCCCGCTACATCACGTCCCATCGGGCGCAAAGGCGTGCAATGGAGCGTCATCACTGACGTCATCAAGCCAACGGCTCCGAACAAGTGAAACAGCACGACAACTCGACTGAGCGATTCGAGTAGTAAGCTTCACAGCAGAAAACAACCAAGTAGGACAGACTGCTGATCCGAGAACCCGAAACAATCATTCGGGTGGCAGAGAAAATCGAGTAAGCTCAAACAGCCGAATACATCTGGAAGTAAGCCCACGGGTCGAATAGAAGAAAGCTTCACTCGAAGGCCAAGGAGAAGTAATTCGACTGCAGAAGATTACTCCCATTGGGAGTGTCCTGTTCGACTGAAGAAAACGAGTGCGAACTCAAGAACAAGCAATCCGGTGGCGCGCCCAGGAGGAAGAAGTCCTTTGCCGACTCTACGATTCGACCAAGCACTCGGGGGCTACTGACGTGGGGCTACCTTTCGACTAGCCCACGATGAGGCTACCTGGACCGCGCTGAGCTGGAGAAGGCCCACAGAAGCCCCACTCGGGGTGCCGTGTAACCTAGTCTAAGTCGGTTAGATCTCATAACCTGCCATATCCGTAATTACCATCGATACCGACCACCCGACACCTGGCTACCTATAAAGCCAGGAGGGTTGGTCATCCTAGAGGACACGCCAATAGCCACCACCACAAACCCTAGCGAGATCGCAATCTCGCCGCCATTGTAATCGCAACTCGCCATCAATAACAGACAAGCAGGAGTAGGGTGTTATCCTCCGGGAGCCTGAACCTGGGTAAAATCCCCGCTTGTCAGCCGTCGTGATCACCAACGCTCTTCTCTCTCCCCCTCAATCAACCCAGGGTGCACAACCCTGGGATTTGTCGAGTTACACCCTCGTCAACGACCTCGTCACGAAGAGCGCGTCCCTTCCGGCCCTCATGCCGAGGCGCCGGAACGTGACTCCGAGCCTCAGGAGGACGTGCAGTCGTCGCACCCGACGCAGCACCCGAGCGGCTCGGGCCCGGGGAGGACCGACCCCACGCCCCACACCGCGCTGCTCATGGCGCAGGAGCTTCTCCGCTACCAGCCTACCGCTGAGGCCCACGAGCAATGGCTCCAATGCCTCAACCACCTCGTCGGCATCGCCACGACGCGCCCTGCTCCGTCACAGTCCAACCCGCACCCCTCTCTCACGGGCACGGTCGTGACAAACGCGCCTCCGCCACCTCCGGGACCTGCACCGGCTGCGACGCAGAGGGCTGCTTCGCACACGTCCTCGCCGCACAATTGCTTGATCGTGCAGCGCACCGCGCCCAACGCTCGCGTGGGAATGGAGCTCCAGCGAAACCGCCAGAACAGTCTCGTGGAGGAGATCGGCCAGGCGGGTCAGCAGAACCGCAGTGCGCTGCAGCACGGGCCACGTACGCCACAGGCTGCATGGCGTTCACCCGTTCTCTGCGTCGCGTGGTCTAGCCCCCAAAGTTCAGGCCGGCTCTCCCTAAGGGCTACGACGGCTCCGGCAGCCCCATCGAGTTCCTGCAGCTCTACACCACCTCCATCCAAGCTGCGGGTGGAGATGACAAGGTCATGGCCAATTGGTTCTCCCACACGCTTCGCGATTCTGCGCTGTCGTGGCTCCTGAACCTCCCTGAGGACTCCGTGAACTCCTGGGAGGAGCTCTGCAAGCAGTTCGTCTCCAACTTCAAGGGGACATACGAGCGCGCCCTCACCCACAACGACCTGCGCGCTGTAGTGCAGAAGAAGGATGAGACGCTCCGCAAGTACATCCAGCGCTTCAGCCAAGTGCGCAACAAGATCCCGAACATCACTGACACCCAAGTCATTGCCGCCTTCCGCGAGGGCGTCACAAACAGCAGGATGCTCGAGAAGCTGTGCATCCACGACAAGCTCACCTCTGTGGTAAAGCTGTTCGACCTGGCGGACAAGTGCGCCAAGGCTGAAGAGGGACTCCTCTTCGTCAAGATGTCCTCGAGAGGGGACGATCACGCTGAGGGGTCCAAGAGCCAAAAGAAGTAGGAGGAGCCCAAGCGCAAGGCCACCGCGGTTCTCGCGGCAGAGCCTGACGCGAAGGGCACCCGCAGGGACTCCCCCGAGCCTGGAGAGAGAAGAGATGACCACCGCCCTTTCTGCATCTACCACAACAGGCGTGGCCACTCTACAGAGTCCTGCTTCGACCTTAAAAGGTTGAGCAAGGAGCGCGAGCAAGCAGAGGGCAGTGGCAGCCGCAGCCGAGGCCGTGGCTACCGCAGGAGCGGACGCAAGGGCGACTACCAGAAACCATCTGAAAATCAGGCCAACGCCGCAGAAAAGAACGACAACCTCCCTGACGAGGAAGATGGCGGCTACCAAGCCCCGAGAGGCGCCATTGCCTGCATCCTCGGGGGGGGGGGGGGGGCAAGCGCCGAAGTTGAACAGTCAGTTCAAGCAGTTCGCCCGCGAGCTCAACGATGTCCTCCCAAGCACGGAAACCTCCAGGCCCCTCAAGTGGTCGCAGTACACCATCGCCTTCGACGCTCAGGACCACCCCAAGTCCACCAAGACTGTTGGAACCCTCCCACTGGTCTGCAGCCCCACCATCGACAACGTGGCTGTCTCCAAGACTCTCATCGATGGCGGAGCGGGCCTGAACATTATCTCCATAGATACGTTCGAAGCGCTTCAAGTGCCCTACGAGCGGCTCATGCCCTCGAGGCCCTTCACGGAGGTCACCAGCGGCTCGATCGAGCCTCTAGGCCAGGTCAGGCTTGCCGTCACCTTCGGGAGCAAGGAAAATTACCGCACCGAGCACATCGATTTCGATGTCGCACACATCGGCCTGCCGTACAATGCCATCCTCGGCTACCCTGCGCTCGCGAAGTTCATGGCCGTCATGCACCATGCCTACAACATGGTCAAGATCCCCGGTAGCGCTGGCACGATCACCATCCGTGGGCATGTCCTGGACGCTACGCGCGCTGTTGAGACGGCCTACAAGACTGCCGCCATGGCATTCCCCGTAGACAAGGACCTAGAGCCTCTCGAAAGACCCAAGAAGAAGCAGTTGTTCTCCCAGGTGGCAGCTGCTACAAAGAAGATCTCTCTAAGCCCCAGCAGCTCGGGGGCTGAAGGCTCGGGGGCTAGCGTCACCATTGGCGCCGCGCTGCCTTCCAAATAGGAAAGCGCGCTCGTCGCCTTCCTCCAGGCAAACTCTGACATGTTCGCGTGGACACCGTCAGATATGTCTGGTGTACCGAGGGAGGTGATCGAGCACCACTTGGCCGTGTGCCCAAACGCGCGCCCCGTCAAGAAAAAATCAAGAAAGCAAGCCCCCGAGAAGCAAGCATTGATCGTCAAGGAGGTCGAGAAGCTCAAAGCAGCAAAAGTCGTTCGCGAAGTCGCGCACCCCACTTGGTTCTCCAACGGCGTGGTAGTCCCAAAGCCTGCCGGAGGACACCGTCTCTGCATCGACTACACTGATGTAAACAAGGCCTGCCCCAAAGACCCTTATCCCATGCCCAGAATTGACCAGATTGTGGACTCCACGGCAGGCTGCGACCTCCTCTGTTTCCTCGATGCCTTCTCTGGTTATCACCAGATAAAGATGGCTAAGGAGGACGAGGAGAAGACGGCTTTCCTCACCCCGTGTGGTGTGTATTGCTACGTCTGCATGCCTTTCGGCCTAAAAAATGCCGGAGCCACTTTCCAGAGGTTGATGAGGATAGCCCTTGGCGGGCAAATGGGGCGGAACGCCGAGGCATATGTCGATGACATCGTCGTGAAATCACGAGAAGGAAATACTCTCCTCGGAGATCTTGAAGAAACTTTCGCCAGCCTACGCAAGGTGAACATCAAGCTCAACCCCGCCAAGTGCGTCTTTGGAGTACCTTCAGGCAAATTGCTTGGGTTCCTCGTGTCTCATCGAGGCATAGAGGCAAACCCAGACAAAATCAAGGCCATAGAAGACATGCAACCTCCACGCTGGCTCAAGGACATGCAACGCCTAGAAGGCTGCATGGCCAGCTTGGGTCGATTCATCTCCAAGTTCGGTAAAAGAGCCCTGTCGTTCTTCAAGATCATGAAAAGAATGGGCACTTTCAAGTGGACCCCTGAAGCTGAAAAAGCATTTGAGGACTTGAAGAAGTATCTGTCCAGCCCACCAGTAATGGTCGCCCCAAGGCCTGGCGAGCACCTGAAGCTGTACTTATCAGCTACTCCGCAAACAGCCAGTGTTGTCCTTGTGGTGGAAAGAGAAGAGCCAGTACTCCACAAGAAGAGTGCAGCCACTCCAAAGAAAAAGCCTCCTGATAAGGAGCTCGACGAAAGGGCAGCCCTCACAAACCCACCGCCAGGCCCAAAGCCCCAAGAGAGGCCCGCCCCAAGCCAACCGCTGCAAGGAAATCCTGCCGAGGAGCCTCAGGAACCCAACCCCCTCGAGGCCCAGGACAAGCCCCTCTAGGCCAACCCCCTCGAGGCCCAGGTCAACCCCCTCGAGGTAAACCCCCTCGAGGGCCAAGCTGAGCCACCTCAGGCAAAAGACGAAAAGGCTACAGGAATTACCATCGTCGAGCATCCAATCTACTTCGAGCGGTATACAATGCAGCAGAAGCTTCTCCTCGCACTCCTCATCGCCTCAAGAAAGTTGCGACACTACTTCCAGGGGCACCCCATCACAGTGGTCACCTCTTTTCCCCTGGAGCAAATACTACGCAACCCAAACGCAACAGATCGTGTCGCAGGATGGAACATAAAGCTACAGCCATTCAATTTGCGCTTCGATACCACAAGGGTAATCAAAGGAAGAGCGCTGGCTGACTTCGTCACCGAATGGACTGACCCAACCTCTGAAGAGCCTTTGGGAGAAGAGCAAGAGCCCTCTGGAGCCGCAATGCCCAGCCACTGGACCATGAAGTTCGACAGAGCTTTCGCTTGTCGCCACGGCGGTTTTGGCGTAGTCCTGATCTCACCCAAATGCGACAAGTTGTATTACGCAGTCCAGCTGTGCTTCGGAATCGACAAGATATCCAACAATATCGCCGAGTATGAAGGCCTGCTTGCCAGCCTACGCGCCGCAGTCGCCCTGGGCGTCAAGCATCTACTCATCAAGGGCGACTCCCAGTTGCTCGTCAACTTCTCTAACAAAAGCTACAAGCCTAAGGACGATCACATGGCCGCATACCTTGAAGAGGTCCGTAGGCTCGAGAAGCACTTCAGGGGAATGGAGCTCATGCACATCCCAAGAAAGAAAAACCAAGAGGCTGATGACATCGCCAAGCGCGCATCAAAGAGGCAAGCTCAGCCGCAAGGTGTCTTTGAAGAAAGGCTCGTCAAGGCATCCATAAAGCAGCCCCAAGAGGCCCTGCCCGGAAGCACAGACAAAGCGCTCCCGCCACCACCTGCAAGCGGGGCTCCAGGCTGCGGGCCCCCTACAGGGGAGCGTTTGTTGCTCACAGCGGTGCACCAAGAAACAGGATGGATCGACGAGATCAAAGATTACCTCCACAAAGGGGTCCTTCCCGAGTTAGACGTTGAAGCGGAGCGAATTGCCCGCCAAGCAAAATCGTACCAAATCCTCGAAGGAATTCTCTATCGCAAGCGCCCAAACGGCATCGCGCTCAAATGCGTCCCTCCTGAAGAAGGCAAACTGCTGATCAAGGACATCCACAGCGGGGAATGCGGCCACCATTCATGCGCCCGCACCCTCGCAGGCAAAGTCTTCAGGAGCGGCTTCTACTGGCCTCAAGCACTTCAAGATGCAATGGACATCATTCAAGCATGTGAAGCCTGCCAATTCCACGCCAAGCAAATCCACCAACCAGCGCTGGGACTACAGACCATTCCGCTCTCGTGGTCGTTTGCGGTCTGGGGGCTGGACATCCTGGGACATTTCCCAACGGCGCAAGGTGGATATCGCTACCTTTTCGTGGCCATTGACAAGTTCACAAATTGGCCTGAAGTGGAGGCGACGCGCACAATCACAGCAGGCGCGGCGGTGAAATTCATCAGAGGCCTGGTCTGCCGCTTCGGGGTGCCTAACCGCATCATCACCGACAATGGCTCACAATTCACCAGTGGCATCTTCAGAGCCTACTGTGAAAGAATGGGCATCAAGCTCTGCTTCGCCTCAGTCGCCCATCCGCAAAGCAACGGACAGGTTGAGCGCGCAAACGTAGAGGTCCTCAAAGGCCTAAATACCAGGACCTTCGATGTCCTCAAGGGCCACGGCAAGGGCTGGATCAACGAGCTCCCCTCGGTGCTCTGGTCCATCCGTACCACGCCACCCAAGCCCATCGGGGAAACACCGTTCGCCCTCGTCTATGGAGCCGAAGCATTCCTCCCCACAGAGATAAAGCATGGATCCCCACGGGTCCTTGCCTTTCACGAGGACCAGCAAGAGGACCTCCACAACGACAACCTGCTGCTCCTTGAAGGGCTACGACACCGCGCCGCCCTCCGGGTGGCCAAATACCAGCAGGACCTGAGACGCTACCACAGCCGTAACGTGCGCTCGCGCACCCTGGAGGCAGGGTGTTCTCGTCCTCAGGCGAATCCACTGCAGGGAAGGCCTCCACAAGATGTCCCCGATATGGGAAGGCCCCTACAGGGTCACCCACATCGCCAGGCCTGCCACGGCTCGCCTCGAGACTCAAGACGGCGTCCCCGTCAAGAATCGATGGAACATCATGCACCTACGCAAGTTCTACCCGTGATCATTGTCACGTCAAGGCATTTAGCGAAAGAGGCAGCCTACGGCTCAACCTCCAAGCAAGCTCAAGGCTTAAACCTCACAAATCTTTTTATCCACAAGGAACAAACGCAACCGTGATCATTGTCACGCCCGTGATCATTGTCACGTCAAGACATAAAGCGGAAGAGGCAGCTTACGGCTCAACCTCCAAGAATTTTTGTCTCTAGAGGTTAAAAGCTCATCGCTTAAACCTCCCAAGCATTTTTTGTCTCCTAAGGGAACAAACGCAACCGTGATCATTGTCACGCCCGTGATCATTGTCACGTCGATACTTCTAGCGGAAGAGGCAGCCTACGGCTCAACCTCCAAGCATCTTTGTCTCTAGAGGTTAAAAGCTCACGACTTAAACCTCCAAGCTCCAAAGGCTTCTCTCGAGGGACAACCCTCCGAGCTCTCCTTGTAACGAGCCACCTCAGGCCGTTGAGAGTCTCTGCCACTAATGGGTGGTCCCCATGCCTCGACATGGTCAAAACATTAACTTGGCAACCCCAAGCATAATGACTCAATTTCGTTCCCAAGTGAACTTAGCGCCTCGGCGCCGCTTTGTAATATATTCTGTGAGTTTTACTTTCGCATTACTCTGTTAAAGTGTGCGCTTATATCTCTCCACATGCGTACCTCGCGAGCGGGGGCTGAGTACGGTGCCAGTGCCTCAAATGACACACCAGCAGCACTGCAAAATCCAAGAGTCCGAGCTCTGGCTGGAGGGCAAGATCCATCTACAACAGAGGACCTTGGTACTTACTCTCCTCGCAAGGAACGCCTGAGGGGACCTACAAGCGCGCACGAGTCTCTTGAACCGTGTTCCAGCGTTTGGGTTCGCCCCTCTAACATCTGTAGGGAAATATCCCCCCACGAGCCTGAAGAGGCATCCGGGAGCGACCCCTCAAGTGAGCAACCTCGCCAGGCGAAAAGTCTCTGCAAGACAAAAACCTCGAGAAGCTAAGTCTCGACCCACGCCTTAAGAGCGTTTTCTCCCCCTAGCGCACGTTTGCCCCTCAAGCGACTTCGCTTTCCCTTACGCTTCATGGACTACTCGCACGTCTAAGGGGGGCACTTGAGCATCGCGACTCACGGCTCTTACCTCTCCTAGGCCTAAACTCCCCCCGGCCTTGTGGAGTCATTGCTCCTGCATACCGAAGTGGCAGAGTCATGGCACGAAGATACGGGACCTACCGACGCAGAGAACAAATAGACATGAAGATGAGTCCAAAGAGACCTCACGGGGGGCAAACAAGCTCGAATCAAACAGCAATAAAGAGTATACAGGCCAAAAGGTCTTAAGATATCTAAACACACCGTTGTTTCAGATACAAGCGCTCGCAGGCGCAATAAGAAGAGGCTCAGGGGGAAGCAGCGCCGCCTTGGACCTCCTCCGCGGCACCCTCTTCAGGCTCGGCAGAGCAGGCCTCCTCCTCGCTGTCCTCGGTCGTGGCCTCCGCGCGCCTGAAGCGGTTGCAGAAGGCGTCAACTTGCTCGCGGAGGGAACCGGAGACCCGCTGCGCGTCCTCGCCCTAAGGAGTTTCTGTCACGGAGGAGAGGTCAAAGCCTGGCGTGAGGAGCTTGAGATTGGTGAAGATGCGATCAACCACCACCCCCAGAAGCTGCCGGCTCTCGTCCTCAATCATCTCGCGAAGCTCGGCGACGGGACCCTCGAGCGCCTCGAAGAGCTGGTCGAAGTAGACCAGGTACATGGCAGCGTCGCCACGGCCTCGGACGTCAGTATGCGGCGCGTCCGCGCCGAGCTGCGCGGCAAGCTCATTGCCACGAGCGACCAGCGCCTGAAACATACGCTCACGCTGCTTCGAGAGCGCGCGAGCCGCCTGGGCAGAGTTCGAGGCCTCCGCCGCCCGCTCCATCGCCGGGGCCACCTGCTCCTCCACATCATTGGCGCGCTTGAGGCGAGCGTCCAGCTTGGAGTTGGCCCTCTCGAGCTCGGCGATCCGCTGAGCATCCGCGGCGTGCTTGACCTTGAAGCGGTCCTCCTGCGTCTGGGCTAGGTCGCGATACTTCTGAGAGGTGGACTTGCGGAATTGCTTCTCGCGCTCCATGAGGGCGTCATCGGCCTCTTTCTTCTTCTCGGCGAAACGCCGCTCGAAGCGCTCATAAGCGAGCTTCTGGGCAGCGACGTTCTCGTCGTACTTCGAGATCGCCTGAGCCAGGTCTCCTTCGCGCTCCTCGAGGACTTCGCGTTGCGCGGCTAAGTCATTCTCCGCCTGAAGGCGTTGCTCCTCGCGCTGCCGCAGCTCTTTCTCCTTGAGGACCAGCTGTCGCTCGCGCTCGGCAAAGCCCTTGCGGTCGTCCTCCAGAGCGGCATGCGTGGCCTGATGGGCGGAGAGCAGCTGGGTCTCCAGCTGGCCCAGCTCGCGGCGCTTATGCGCCAGCGAGCTCTCCATCGCCTCGCGCTCCGCCTTGGCCTGGCGCAGGAGCTCCGCTGCGGCGTCACGTTCCGCTTGGAGGGGCTCGAGGAGCTCTGCGGCATCGCGGATGGCCCCCTCGCGGATCTCTTTGGCGAAGCGGGTGGCCTCCTCACGCGCGGCCTGCAGCGCCAAGTCCTCCAGCCGGCGCGCCTCGACCGCCGTATGGAAGGATGCCCACGACCTCGCCAGCTCCTCCTGCTGCCGAGCGAGCCATATGTCACCGAGGGAGAGGTGCGCCTCCAAGCCCTCCAAGGATTCTCTCACGAGGCCGAAGGCGACCTCGCGGCGCCCCGCGCTCCAGTCCCAGCCTCGAAGGACCAGTTCCCGGCTCGTGGAGGGCCCGGCCCCGCCGTCGAGTTCCGAAGGCGAGGAAGAGTCTCCCCCAGTGGACGCGCCCGCGCTAGCTGGTGCCTCGCGCGCTTCCGTCGCAGGCGTCACGGGAGCAGTGGGCGTAGTCAGTGAGGTAGACACGCGTGGTGGCGTCGGCGCACGTGGCGGCGTTGCTTCGTGCGGCGGAGTCGCCTCACGCGGAGGCGTGACCGCGCGAGGAGGAGTAGGAGCACGCGGCGGCGTGGAAGCCCTCTACGCCGTGGTTTCCACCACCCTCGGCTCGGGGGGCGGTATAGGTGCCTCTGGGCACGGCGTTCCCCCCTCCGCCTGAGGCTCCGTCGCCCCCGCCTGAAGCAAAGCCGCCTGAGGCTCTGTCGCCCCCATTTGAGGCGCAGCCGCCTCCGATTGAGGCACCCCCTCAGGGGGGTCTGTGGAGGCCGTCTCCACAGGCCTCGTGGCCTCAACCACCACGGTCTCTGCCGTGGCTCTCTTCACCTCAGCTGCCTTGCGAAGCCTACGGCGCTTCGCAGGCACAAGATCACTGGCAAAAGCCCAAGAAAAGATCTTCAGTGAAGGGCGAAGTAAAAAAGAGAGAAAACAAAACGCAAGTGACCAGAAGTCACGAACACTTACCCTGAAGAGGGGACGCCAGCATCGACCCACGTCAAGCCTGGCGAGCGCCATGAGGGGAAGGTCTTGGGTCCAGGCCTCGCGGGGGGCGTCACCGCTTTCCTTTTCGAGGGGACGTCAGACGGCCTCGCCCCCGAGCGGTCCACGGCGGCTTTGGTGCGGGGCACGCGCCCTCCCGGAGAGGCCTCCTCTTCCTCAGCCTCCTCCTCCACGAGGCGCGAGGGCGCCACCACGAAGGAGTCTTCATCGCTTGACGAGATATCACAAATCTCGTCAGTAAATGGCCTGGCCCTCGAGGAGGAAACCTCCCCTGCCGCGACCTCCTCCTCACCTAGGCCAGCTCTTGAGGCCGAGGGAGAATCGGCCCCCTCCGCTCCCCGCGTGGCCGGCGTCGGCACCTCGAAGTCCGCCTGGCCTATCGGGGTGAACGGAGGCATCCCCTCCAGGAGGTCCATGCGCTCCGTCATGTTGTATTGGTGAAGGGGCCGAAGCGCCGTGGGGAGCTCATCCACGCAAGCACCGATGGATTAACGAAGAGCGTGGAGAGGACGTTGTCGATGGTGTCCTTGTCGTTCTCCTCGACGTGGAGCCGCATCTTGTCGCTCGGCCCCGAGTACATCCACATGGGGACCAAGTGTGCCTGGAGGGGCGCGATGCGGCGCGTCACAAAGTCCGCCACTATCATCTGCCCCGTGAGGCCCTCCTCGCGGAGGAATATCAGGCGCCCCATCAAGCTCACGTTCCTGGCGCCGTCGAAGGTGGCCTTGCCCCAATGGGAGTTCTTCACCGGGGGCTCGTCGGGGACCTTGAGGAAGGCGCAGGGACGCTCCACCCCAACAAAAAACCACTTCTGACGGAAGGCATCTACCTTCTTCATCACTGAAGTGATGGCCTTGCCCTCGCTCCAAGACATGGGGATGTAGACGCTCCCCATGTCGTCGACGATGCGGAACGAGACGCACCCAGAGCGCTCGTTCTTCGCCGTGTTCCGGAGCACGTAAAAGCACCGGAACAGCCCCACCATGGGCTCCAGGCCCAGGTACGCCTCGCAGAGGTAGGAGAAGACGGCGAGGATGAGGACAGAGTTGGGGTGCAGGTGCAGCAGCTGCACCTGGTAGAACGCCAGCACCGCCTCCAGGAACGGCGAGAAGGGCGGCACCAGTCCCGCAGCAAGGCAATGCTGGAAGATCGGGAAGAACCCAAGCGGGCACTTTCCATGCGCCGCGGGCTTCAGGGTGGTGGCGCCATGCTCGTTCGTCTGGTCCGCCACCAGGTACCGGACCTTGGCGAGCGCCCTCTCGTTGACGCGCACGCCCAGCAGCGCCGCGCCCAGAATGGCCTCAGGGGCCTCCGCCTAGGAGGAAGACCTCGCGGCGGCCTTGCCCTTGCTCTTGAGTGGGCTCGTCGTCGAGGGCGCGGAAGATTGAAGGAGACGGAAAAGGGAGAATCGCAGGAGAGAGCGGAGGCGGAGAGCTCTAAGAAGCGGAAACTTCTGCGAGAAGAATTGAAAACGGTAACGGCTCCCTGCTGCCTCGCTCGGGCTTTATGTCACCTCGAGGAGCAGTTACCAGGACGTGGTGGGACCCCCCACGACTCGCGCCCCGGATCGTGCGAGGCCGTTATTAATCCAAGTGCCGCGTGGCTCGGGCCGGCTGGGCACTAAGGGCCCACGACGCTTCGCCTGAGCCCATGGGCTCAACCGTGCCCTTCATGGGCCCGAGGCTACTGTCGGCCCAGTGGGAACTGGGGTATGGAGAGCCCATTCCCCCCAGGCCTCGCACACTGGCCAGTCAAACGAAACGACTAAGGACCAGGCATCACCGTCTGGCGGGACCCTCGAGAGGCAACTCCCCTCGAGGGCCTGAAGTGGAAACGTTGGCCTCAAGGGGTCCCTCGCCTCAGGGGATCCTCCCGAGGTGCCAGCTCGCCTCGAGGGAGTCCCGAAGGAATCTCCCCTCAGGCCTCCTCGGACCTAAAGGGAAACGTTGCGGCCAAGGAAGTACGGCAGGACGCACGTGGCCTCTGCCACGCCCACGCAGTGACGCACGCACCCCCCGTTGCCGTTTTGGTGATAAAGGGGTCAATAAAGCGGCGCCGCCTGCTGTGCAACTGTCAGGACCTTCTACTCTGGCGATAAAGCAGGTGGACGGCGCAACCCTCCAACGGAGAACGTCATCGCGGGCTCCACCTCAGACACTGCCCTCTCTGTGGGCAGTACAACACGGTCGGCCGCCTGTCGGCCACCGCGCCCACCTTTATCGACAATGGACCGCGTCCATGGACAAACGGACCGCGGTGGACTCCTAGTCCACCATGCCTCTGCCGTGTGGGAGCCACCTTGAAGTCCAAGCCAGAGCGCCAGAGGGGCCTATAAAAGGGACAAGACATCCATCGTAGCAAAGGTCGGCTCTTTGCGTGCTACAACCCTTGTAAACCCTAGCAACACTTGTTAGGATAGCCTCTGGCTGGAGGAGGAAGAAGACCATCGCTTCCCTCCCCAGGAAAGAACTCCCTCAAGGGGGCCTCCGGCAAACTCCATTATATTGTAACCTCCACCATCTAATACAGACAAGCAGTAGTAGCGGTCTTACCACCTCACGAGGGTCGTGAACCTGGGTAAAGGCCGGTGTCTATCTCTGTCGTGGGCGTGTCGTCTTCGGGTCCGGCGAGCAACGTCGCAGTGTCCCTCGAGGGTCTTGACCTCCGCGTTCAACCCCCTTCACGAACTACTCTTCAGGAAGTGACTACCCCCGATTCTTGGGAGTCATAACCCGACAAATATGTTTTTGTGTCATGCTATAACCGTATTAAGCAGAAACATTAATACGGGTGTGATGCGTAAACAACCAGGTCCCTAGTAGCCTCTACTAAGACTAGTTTCGTTGCGCGATTGATGATCGCGGTTTCCTGATCATGGGGCATGGCGCCAGTCGGCAATGGAAGTCATATCGTTGGTGGAACGATGTGATGGACATACCCATATTTGTAGGACATAGTCATTACGCCTTCGACCTTATTGTTATTCTTGGAAGATACTTTGATCGCACCAAACGTCGTATCTTATATAGTATGACAATAACGGTGATACTTTTGGGTATCAGAAGGGGGTAGTTGAGACGAGGGGTCAAGAGCGGGATTTGCCAATCTGCATAGCAGGATAGATACTCTAGGGACTACTCGGTGAGATTATGTCTAATGAGCTTGCAAGCATGTGACGAGGTCACGGAGACATGAAATCATAGACGAGTAGAAGATAGTGTTGTCAGTAACGAGGTCAGCTAGGTATGGAGATATCTATGAACGATGCTCGGACACGCTAAGTATCGCTATGGCAAAAGGTTTAAGACTTTACGTTCAAGTTTGATAGATGAGAGTCATTCGTTATATCACAGGGATTAATTCATGGGGTCCAAACCTACGAGTTAGTTGTTGGTCAGAGAGGAGTCTCGATCATACATGTTATTATATCGAACCACTAGGGTAACACACTTAAGGGGTTAGGACAAGACAACCAGAAAGAAAAGAGATCACCGAGAACGTCCCAGGAGAGGTCCGATGGAGATCGGGCAGCGACGAAATAGTTTTTGGAGCTATAATAAATTATATATAATATGTTTGATATTAATTAGTGTAATTAATGTCTAAATATGATTTTATATATTTATTTTCGAATTTATCAAGGCTGATTTTCCTAAATGGGCCTTCTGGTGAAAAGAAGGCCCATGGGGGGAAATCCCCAAGGGAATTCGGTGGGGGGAGCATGGCCGGCCTAGGTGGGCCAAAAGGGGCCCACCAGGGCCGACGCACCTGCTCATGCCGCACCAGGCATGTGGGGGTTAGTCCCACATTGCCTGGCTGGCAAGTTGGCTCCCTCCCGGGAGCCTATATAAGAAGGGGCACCCCTGGCCTTTTAATTCACCAATTAATTCCCCATTTCTCTCTCGATTTCATGATTCCCTTTGTCGGAGTTGCGCTGAGTTGAGAGGGGGATCTCTCCACCATAGCCCGCTGTCGCGCTGCTGGTGTTCCGATCCAAGTCTTCCGCTGCTCGTCCTGGACTGGAGCTTCGGAGGTCGTCGTCTCCACCGTACGTGCGTAACGCCCTGCGAGGTGCTGCGCTAGCGGTGCTGGTAGGTCTACTTCCTCTACACAACCTTGAGGTCGGCTTCGTCGGATTTCATCGTCAACGTTCGTGCGGGAACGTAATCCCGCTTTCGGTCTACAAGGGTATGTATTCCGATCTCCGTTGTACTACTATATATGTATATAATAGATCTTGGCATGTTTTAAGGATATTGTTGAGAGGAAATTTTTTGTTTTCTACCTACGATCCCCTTCAGTGGTATCAGAGCCGATCTATCGTAGATATAGATGTACGCTGTTAGAACCCGTGTTCTGCATGGGGGCACCGTTCCTATTATTTGCTACCCTCTAGCGTGCACTTGTGATTCCAGCGGCATCGAGTTGATGAAGCGGCCCGGACCGACTTTACGCGTACGCTTACGTGAGACTGGTTCCACTACTGACATACGGCTTGTACCGAATCTGTGGCTGGCAGGTGTCAGCTTCTCTCTCTTGAGTTGGTCTCGTATTTTCAGTGGGGGGCCCGAAAGGGATGCTTAAATATGCAATTATTGGATCGTTGTTGTGGTCATAAGTTCGTAGGTAACAAGCGGTTCTTTTTACGAAAGCCCCAGCCACGTAAAATATGCAAAAGATAAAGTAGAAGCGTCTAACTTTAGTTTGCAGGGCCAATGTGATATGGTCAAGGTAGGTTTATTAAATTGTTTATGAACTGGGGGCGCCAAGAAGACCATGGCGCAATGGCTATATCACATCGCATAACATTTGTTGTTATTGTGTGCATCTTATATTGTGTGATTATATATATATTAGTATATATTAGTTACGCGGCGGTAGTTATATATAAGATGATCACTTCAAAATACCACTAGTGTTCTTCCTCCAACGAGCACCACCAAGAAATTTCTACGTTATGAGGCAGGCCGTGACGATCGGGTGTCAGACATATCGTCGTTCGCATATAGTGGGTGTAAGCCATGTTGCACAAGCGTTACGTGGAGGTTATTGTGGCGAGCCTAGCATATGCAGATGCGGCCTCGGAACACGGAGGCCGAAAGGTCGAGCATGAGTCACAGAGTTGTTGTGATTGACAATTTTCTACCCTTGAAGTTGTGTTGCCGGCTCTGACGATGAGGGGTTGTGCAATGGATGGGGTTCGTGTAATCTCTTAAACGACCAGGAGGGATGTTCGTTTGAGTGGGAGTTATGTTATTTATTTTCCAAAAAATACTATAACTCAAAACATTATGAACAAAGTCTTATGTTGTTGCAAATTCCATTGTAGATGTCTCACCCCTCCTTTAACCTAGCCCTGTTCCTTCAGAAAGAGAAGCTGACGACCAATGGGTCTAACTTCATGTCCTGGTTACGCGATCTGAAGTCCCTTCTTGAAACCCACAAGGTGGCTTACATCCTTGAAGCCCCTTAGGTGATCTGGCGAACACCGCCTCAGAAACTGATAGGATTGTCCATGAGGTTAAGGCGGAGATTTCTTCTTATGTCCAGAGTGGCATGCTCTTTGCCATGGAGGCTGACCTGCAAAACCATTTGAGAACAAGAGTGCTTATGAGATAATCACTGGACTCATGGTTGTTTTTGCACGACAAGTCATGGTTGAGAGGTTTGAAGCTACCAAGGTTTTCTTCTCAGCCCAGATGGAAGAGCACGGCGATATAAGTGAGCACTTAGCCAAGATTTTTGGCAACGTTCAGCTCCTGAGTGATCTGGGAAATGTGATCCCAGATGAGCTGGTTATTGATAGGGTGCTGATTTCTCTGCCCCCTAGTTATAAGAATGCCATCGTGGACTACGGCATGAAAGGGACGTCAAAACCCCTGTCGGAAATCCTGAAGATGCTCGAAGTGGCCGAATTAGAAATCAAGATGGAGAAGATGGTGGTGACTATCGGATCACCTGAGCGCAACTGCCCCAAGTACCTGGAGGACAAGAAAGTTGGCAAGATAGTCGCCAAAGAGCAAGGTATATTCGATATACATATTATATATGTGTACCTTACATCCGCCCGTAGCAACACTTGGGTATTTGATACTGGTTCTGTTGCTCATATTTGTAACTCTCAGTAGGAGTTGCGGAATAAGAGGCGCCTGGCTAAGGATGAGGTGACGATGCGCGTCGGCAACGGATCGAGAGTCGACGTGGTGGCTGTCGGCACGCTCCCTCTACATCTACCATCGGGATTATTTTTGGTTTTAAATAAGTGTTATTTTGTACCATCCTTGACTGTAAACATTATCAGTGGGTCTTGCTTGTTACAAGACGGTTATTCATTTAAATCAGTATCAAGCAGTTGTGTTATTTCAATGAATGATATCTTTTATGTTGATGCTCCCGAGAGTAATGGTTTATTCTTGTTGAATCTCGATCGTAGTACTCACATTCATAACATAGATGCCAAAAGGATTTAGTGTAGTGATCATATCGCCATGTATATGTGGCATTGCCGTCTTGGTCATATTGGTGTAAAGCGCATGAAGAAACTCCTGTAGCACCCCCAAGAGCCACGCTAGACAAATCCGAGACCTTAATCTGAGATAAGCCTAACATAGATCTCGGAAGCCAACAGTTGAAAATCGGTAACACAACAGAGACCCTACAACACAAGAAACAATATATTAAGCTCTTAACAGAGCGAAGAAGCAAATATCACCAAAATAAGGTCACTGACCTGTCAATCACCAATACAACGGAAGGCAAATTATGCTATTAGACATAGCAAGATAGAAAAAGGCCTAAGAGGCCAAAGCATAACGGCGACGTCCCAGTCCATAGATTCTAGGCTGCCGTCTGGGAACCCCAACCTACTCGTCGATGTCGATGTCCAGAAAACACACCTGTCCAAATAATTGCGCAAGGCTGAGTACAGGAGGTACTCAACAAGACTTATTTAACCTGCTACATATCTGCTCGTTCAGTGAGTAATCATGAATGTCTTTTGCATAAAGCCATCTTTATTTTCAAATTGAGGGAGGAGAGAATCTCGCATCAGTAGACTTCTAAAAAGGGATAAGAGAGTGAAACACAAGCTTCATCCACATTTTCAAACTCCACCAGATCATCATGAGTTGTACCACCCACCAGAATCACCCCCTCACTCAACCCGAGGAAGCGATCCTCCCTTAGTTGGCAAGTTTTATAATTAGATTATAGTTGTCTATGATCATCAGACATGAGGTACCAAGTCGTCCATAACCGTGGACACGGCTTCCCGAAAAGATTTACCCTGCAGGGGGTGTAGCTACCCACACGCGCCAACCAACCGATACGCCAGACATTAGCACTCTACCTGGGAGTGCCGGCAGAAGGGTTGGCCACGACCTTTCCCAAGCTTCGCCTATGTCCATGAGCCATAGCAGTAGATCTGACCACGCGCAGCGGTCTCTAGTGCGGGTTGCCAAGTCCAAGATCTGTGACCGCAGCCCACTTGAACCTGGCCCTAATTCTCTTCAACTCATTTTACCACACATGCAAATGGAAAACTCGAACTAGTGGCTTCACGTAGTAGGCTAGGCAAGTTGGAGTCGAGGGGGAAATGAATACCCCGTGTGGATGCACGAATAGTCTTGGTTCCAAAGACGAGAACTCAGTTCCTAGGTCGGCAAGAATGGAACAACCCACCACAATCCCTATGTGGCCTCCCATCCAAGCCTTTAGCATATTAAACGCATCTCCCACCATTCCACGTCATCCTTCACAGCTCTGGTTCATCAACCGGATGGAACAGAGTGAAGATCTAAGCAGGGCTAAGCATAGCAGACTCTCGCGATGCAACACTTATGACACCTAAAACGTCAACTCAAAACCACATTTGAATCGCATGCATAATACCAGAATCAAACACTTTGAAATGTTATATGTGCAGATAAGAGGTTATGCTTGCCTTGCTCTTTGATAACAAGATATATAGCAATTGGAGATCTTCGTCTGGTGTTGATCAAAATAACCAAAATAACTCTTCGTAGATTCCTGCTTGAGTAGGTCGTCGATGATTCATCAAGCCTTCGGTGTTGTCGAACTCCACTTCGGATTCGCATTCTACCGCGAAAAATGAAACACGGGAAAAGAAACGGGAAACAACATTCAACCATGGCATCGATGCAATGCGTACAATGCATGACATGACAAGTTAAAGTATTGAAATGTAAATCCTACACATGGAAGATCATTTTTAAATGGAGTTGGAATGCCCGAGAGGTGCCATTCGACAAATTCCATATTTAAAAGAAAGGGTGTAATTTGTTCCTCTATTATAAACATGGTTCAAAGTTGTTTAAATATGCATGGTTTGGACATAATTGAATAGATCTTAATTTTATGCAAATTTTGATATAAAAATCACATTTTTCTGATCTAAAATGAATTACTTATGAATTTCCAAAGATTAAACAAATTCAAATTAATTTAAACCATTTATTAATTCCATTTTAAACATTTATGAATTTAAATAAAAGTTGGACCCACATGTCATAAGTTTATTAATTACAGAAAACATTATTTGGAAATAAATAAAATTCTGACAAGGGGACCCACCTATCATAATTAAATAATTACAGAAAAGACCATAAACAATTTATTTATTTTTCAGAAAAAGGAAAAGGAGGCGCTGACGTCTGCTGACGTCAGCAATGGAGGAATCCTCATGTCGATCATCAATCCTTCGATCGAGACCGAGAGGAAGCAAGCCAGCGGGCGCGTTGGACGCGGCGGAGCGCGGGCGACCAAAAGGTGGCGGCGCGGCCAGCAAATGGTCGCCGGAGACGGCGGTTTTGCTCGCCGGGGCGGAAGCCGACGGAGGCGCACGGCGACCGGACGGACGCAGGCGAGAGGGAGGCAAAGAGGGGGTCCAGGAGGAGCAGAAGCTCACCAGGAGCGCGATGGAGAGGTCGGGGAGGCGAGGGAAGACCCGAGACGGCCGGAATCAAGCTCGCCGGCGTCGGACACGAACGGAAGAAATCCTCGATTTCCCGCCGATTCTCTGCTTCCCAGCACAGACAGCTCTAGGAGGAGGGAGAGAAGACCACGGAGCTTCTCCAGAGCGTCTCGCCGGACCTTGTGGTGGCCGGAGTCGACGGAAATCGCCGGAGACCCGAGAGCTAGGGTTTCGGGCAATGGGGAAAAAGAAAGGA
The DNA here is from genome assembly GCA_026929855.1 of Poa annua. Lineage (NCBI taxonomy): Eukaryota > Viridiplantae > Streptophyta > Magnoliopsida > Poales > Poaceae > Poa > Poa annua. Next base: position 217,014,242 of record CM049427.1, on the reverse strand, counting down.
GAAGGAGAAGAGGAACTGGGCTTCTCCGTGGCAGCGGAGGCTTCTTATACTGCCGCGGCGTCGGCGGCGTGCATCTTGGCGCAGGGGCGGCGTCGGACGGGCGCGCGGGTGACAACGCAGGGAGGCGAGGTCAGAAGCTTGAAGACGACGCCTATTTTGCAGAAAACCCCCTGGCGATTTTAATAATTTCTGGATTTCTTCACAGATAGGCCCCTGGTTTGGAAAATAAATAATTTGAGGGCCTTTTTGTAAACAGAAAATTTATACAAAAATACCAGGAGATTCAAAATTTCACAAGGAAGCCATTGGCAACTTCAGATTTGGAAAATTTTGAAATTCTTTTAACACATTTTAACTAGCAAGTGGTTTAATCCACTTTAGGTTTTTCTCTTTTATTTAAAAACTCAAGTTTTGTGCACATTTTAATTAGATGCAAATGATGTTCATGATGCACAAACAATTCCTGCTTAACAAATAGAAAATTTGGGGACGTTACAGATCTATCCCCCTTACAAGAATCTCGTCCCCGAGATTCCATGGGTAGGAAAAGAGATACAGAGAGGAGGGCTACACCGGTCTTGGATGATCTTGTCGATCCCACGACGATTTTCTTTCTCCAAGGGTTTGATCCATGACTTCAGGGATGGTTGAATACTTCATATCTCGTCGGACTATTCTTCAACTGCACTAAAGGAAAGAGGGAGATAACTCTAGAACAAGGATCTTCAAAAAGATCGAGTATCTCGTGGTCAACTCAAGGGAGAAGTGTGCAGAACAACTCTTGAGCTAACAAGCATGAAATACATCAAGGTATCTGATGGAAAGGAAGAAGTTTCAAGTTGATAGAAAACTGTTACGCGAAATGATTAAAATATGAGCTTTGCACAAGGTCAAGATGGATAAATGATTAGATCTTGATACAACAAAAGGAAGAACCCTTTTTAGATTTCAACCATTTGGCTTACAGGATGTTTGCCACATGATTAAAAATCTAGGGCCCTAGGATGACTGACAAATTCACACAATGTGTGAGTTGAAAAGGATTTCAAGTACAAGCAAAAGGAAGGAAGAACTGATCAATAGAATGTTGAAGATCACCACGGAAAGAAACTTCACATGAAGGATATGTATTCAAAAGATAGGAAAAGGATCAAGAGGATCAATTGAGAGACATTCAGAATTTCCGAGACCATTGGAATATGGAACTTCTTCTTGATCTTCTGGATACCCATTTCAAGCTCATGAAAAGCTTTTAATAGGCGAGGGGATAAACGTCGGGCTTTGGAAGGAGAAATATCATAAGGGGCAACTTTTAGAATAAGCCGCACAACAATCCTCATGGCGAGTGGTTGTTTTTGGAGATTCCAGGGAATTTCGGCGATAGGCCTTCCGACTAATTGTGTCATCCACAACATTAATCTTGCCGGAGTTACAAAAGGACCTATGTCAAAATCCTTAAGGAACACCAACCATCGTTGCTGCTTGAGATTCAGCTCTGGTTAGGTGTAACGATAGTCCTGAATCGGAATGTTCGAAAGGGAAGTTTGCAAGGAATACCACAGAGGCAAGGTGGATTGATTCTCAAGATATGGACAACCATGTCAGGCTCGAAGAGATGAGCAAGATTGCAGAAACCATGTATTAGCAATTTGTCAGAGGACAGCTGCACCTACATGAATTATATGCAACAGACACAATTGGGTCCTTGTTGGGAAACAACAAAGAAGATAATGAAGTTTTCCGACTTCTTCTCATTCTTGATCCAATCAGTCAGTAGCTTAGGGTGCATAAATGACTTCTCCAAGGAATGGAGATAAGAACCTATCATCCCAAGAATAATCCGCACATGCATGACCGACTAGAGATGATTCCCGAGGAAACAAGGAAAACTCTACTTGGATTCACGGCGACATCTTTCAGCAAATGTACGTGAACCAGAAGAGGTTACTTCTAACATCCAGAACACATACTTCGTGATGACACAAAGATGGTTCTCAAAAGTTTCCAACATTAATGCCAAATGTTCATAATGATCTTCTTCAGACATGGAGGCAATAAGAATGTTACTGATGGGCTCAACAACAATCTTATTAATGCACTCCAACAAGACGGAATCATATAATACGTGAACAAGGCAGGTATATTGGTCAGACCAAGGACATGAAGATGTAAGCTGGCGAAACACCATAGGTAATACATCATCAAGATGGTCCCTGGGACTGAGTTTGATTTGACGATAGCCCAAATCAAATCAAAGATTGAGAAGATAGCAAATCCATTAGGATATACCATCTTGCTTCCGCATGAAACACCGGTCGACAGGAGTCTTGCTTTTCAAGGCAAGACGATGTGGCCTTAAGAGCATTGGTAAAACCTAACTCTTTGACCAAGTATGTGCACCAGAACAAACGGACTTGATAGCACAGTCAACTTCACTTAGCGATCGGATAACCAATCGCACAAGGAAGGAATCAGATGTCCTTATATGTCAAAGCAATGAAAATTGCTAAGAATATTTGATAATCACATCAAGACACTCGCCATAGCATTCCGAGCACGAGCAGCTAGGAGAAAAGCGTGAGTAAGGACGTGAAAAGCACCACTGCATCAATAAAGTCATGAGACACATCACGACCTTTTGATATACAAGAGGGTGATACTTAAGATGGAACAGATTAGAAGAGAAGCAAACAAAGCATCTTAATCTGCGGACTACAACACTTTGACCTGGTCCTGGAAATGGACGAGGTACGGGAGTTTGGTTCTCCCTGACATCCCGAGGTGGAATGTCACGACGGACCGCAAGAGCAATATGCATTAGTACATCAATGCACATTTACAACTTGGATGCCAAGTGGCATACACGGGTCAGAACATGATAGGAGAAAAGTAACATGCTCAGGAAAATCCTGTGATGTAGAGGTCAAGCTAGCATACATATGATAACTTGTTCTGATAAGAAGGGTGTGGCAGAGTCACCAACTTAGATGTGAGACTCATAAAGATCACTCTTGTCGTGATCCTTTTTGGTTCCATGACAGAACCTCTGCCAAAGCTAGTGGAAGGAGTAAACCTTGGATGTCGTAGGCCAGTTACGACAAAACCACAAGCTGGAATGCTAGCTAGAATTGACATTACTAGCCCTTCTGAGGAAGCAAGCATTCCTCAGAGATCAACAGAATGGATCTTGGGTTAAAGGTCAGCATCATGTACTGATAGAGTGAGCATCACATGGGTAACAACCAACATGACTCAACACACCACCAACCGCACAATCTGGGACCTTCGGTTCAAGTCCAGGATGAAAGACGAAAGAAGGAGTAACTACCATTCGAGTGTCGCAAATGCACAACGATGTAGTAATCACGGGATAGCTTCAGAGACCAACCACAGCTTCTGAAGTATCAAAAGGAGGAAAGGAAATCTTCGGGGTGAAAGGAATTTGAGACATTGGAACAGAATGATGCAGAAACGACAAGGTTGAGAGATCAAGAGGGAAATGAATCTCTCATGTCAAACAAGGGAAAGATGGATCAAAGAGCACACCAGACTCTATAAAACTTAACTCTAGGTCAACTTGGTTGAGAAACGACCTGCACTTGATGCACCTATATTTTGAATGACCAAGAGAAGGGGAAGCAAAGCGTTTTACCCAAAACAAGGTAAAGTGACCCAGAATTAGAGCGATACCAGATAAGGAGTAAAAAGAAGCCTATTTAGATTTTTGGTAAATAGTTTTAGCTTTGAAATATTTTTCACAACCACTAGACTCAACATCGACCAATAGAAAGGTTTTCCTACAGGCGGTCCTGCTCTGATACCAAAACCTGTAGCACCCCCAAGAGCCACGCTAGACAAATCCGAGACCTTAATCTGAGATAAGCCTAACATAGATCTCGGAAGCCAACAGTTGAAAATCGGTAACACAACAGAGACCCTACAACACAAGAAACAATATATTAAGCTCTTAACAGAGCGAAGAAGCAAATATCACCAAAATAAGGTCACTGACCTGTCAATCACCAATACAACGGAAGGCAAATTATGCTATTAGACATAGCAAGATAGAAAAAGGCCTAAGAGGCCAAAGCATAACGGCGACGTCCCAGTCCATAGATTCCAGGCTGCCGTCTGGGAACCCCAACCTACTCGTCGATGTCGATGTCCAGAAAACACACCTGTCCAAATAATTGCGCAAGGCTGAGTACAAGAGGTACTCAACAAGACTTATTTAACCTGCTACATATCTGCTCGTTCAGTGAGTAATCATGAATGTCTTTTGCATAAAGCCATCTTTATTTTCAAATTGAGGGAGGAGAGAATCTCGCATCAGTAGACTTCTAAAAAGGGATAAGAGAGTGAAACACAAGCTTCATCCACATTTTCAAACTCCACCAGATCATCATGAGTTGTACCACCCACCAGAATCACCCCCTCACTCAACCCGAGGAAGCGATCCTCCCTTAGTTGGCAAGTTTTATAATTAGATTATAGTTGTCTATGATCATCAGACATGAGGTACCAAGTCGTCCATAACCGTGGACACGGCTTCCCGAAAAGATTTACCCTGCAGGGGGTGTAGCTACCCACACGCGCCAACCAACCGATACGCCAGACATTAGCACTCTACCTGGGAGTGCCGGCAGAAGGGTTGGCCACGACCTTTCCCAATCTTCGCCTATGTCCATGAGCCACAGCAGTAGATCTGACCACGCGCAGCGGTCTCTAGTGCGGGTTGCCAAGTCCAAGATCTGTGACCGCAGCCCACTTGAACCTGGCCCTAATTCTCTTCAACTCATTTTACCACACACGCAAATGGAAAACTCGAACTAGTGGCTTCACGTAGTAGGCTAGGCAAGTTGGAGTCGAGGGGGAAATGAATACCCCGTGTGGATGCACGAATAGTCTTGGTTCCAAAGACGAGAACTCAGTTCCTAGGTCGGCAAGAATGGAACAACCCACCACAATCCCTATGTGTCCTCCCATCCAAGCCTTTAGCATATTAAACGCATCTCCCACCATTCCACGTCATCCTTCACAGCTCTGGTTCATCAACCGGATGGAACAGAGTGAAGATCTAAGCAGGGCTAAGCATAGCAGACTCTCGCGATGCAACACTTATGACACCTAAAACGTCAACTCAAAACCACATTTGAATCGCATGCATAATACCAGAATCAAACACTTTGAAATGTTATATGTGCAGATAAGAGGTTATGCTTGCCTTGCTCTTTGATAACAAGATATATAGCAATTGGAGATATTCGTCTGGTGTTGATCAAAATAACCAAAATAACTCTTCGTAGATTCCTGCTTGAGTAGGTCGTCGATGATTCATCAAGCCTTCGGTGTTGTCGAACTCCACTTCGGATTCGCATTCTACCGCGAAAAATGAAACACCGGAAAAGAAACGGGAAACAACATTCAACCATGGCATCGATGCAATGCGCACAATGCATGACATGACAAGTTAAAGTATTGAAATGTAAATCCTACACATGGAAGATCATTTTTAAATGGAGTTGGAATGCCCGAGAGGTGCCATTCGACAAATTCCATATTTAAAAGAAAGGGTGTAATTTGTTCCTCTATTATAAACATGGTTCAAAGTTGTTTAAATATGCATGGTTTGGACATAATTGAATAGATCTTAATTTTATGCAAATTTTGATATAAAAATCACATTTTTCTAATCTAAAATGAATTACTTATGAATTTCCAAAGATTAAACAAATTCAAATTAATTTAAACCATTTATTAATTCCATTTTAAACATTTATGAATTTAAATAAAAGTTGGACCCACATGTCATAAGTTTATTTATTAAAGAAAACATTATTTGGAAATAAATAAAATTCTTACAAGGGGACCCACCTGTCATAATTAAATAATTACAGAAAAGACCATAAACAATTTATTTATTTTTCAGAAAAAGGAAAAGGAGGCGCTGACGTCTGCTGACGTCGGCAATGGAGGAATCCTCCTGTCGATCATCAATCCTTCGATCGAGACCGAGAGGAAGCAAGCCAGCGGGCGCGTTGGACGCGGCGGAGCGCGGGCGACCAAAAGGTGGCGGCGCGGCCAGCAAATGGTCGCCGGAGACGGCGGTTTTGCTCGCCGGGGCGGAAGCCGACGGCGGCGCACGACGACCAGACGGACGCGGGCGAGAGGGAGGCAAAGAGGGGGTCCAGGAGGAGCAGAATCTCACCAGGAGCGCGATGGAGAGGTCGGGGAGGCGAGGGAAGACCCGAGACGGCCGGAATCAAGCTCGCCGGCGTCGGACACGAACGGAAGAAATCCTCGATTTCCCGTCGATTCTCTGCTTCCCAGCACAGACAGCTCTAAGAGGAGGGAGAGAAGACCACGGAGCTTCTCCAGAGCGTCTCGCCGGACCTTGGGGTGGCCGGAGTCGACGGAAATCGCCGGAGACCCGAGAGCTAGGGTTTCGGGCAATGGGGAAAAAGAAAGGAGAAGGAGAAGAGGAACTGGGCTTCTCCGTGGCGGCGGAGGCTTCTTATACTGTCGCGACGTCGGCGGCGTGCATCTTGGCGCAGGGGCGGCGGCGGACGGGCGCGCGGGTGACAGCGCAGGGAGGCGAGGTCAGAAGCTTGAAGACGACGCCTATTTTGCAGAAAACCCCCTGGCGATTTTAATAATTTCTGGATTTCTTCACAGATAGGCCCCTGGTTTGGAAAATAAATAATTTGAGGGCCTTTTTGTAAACAGAAAATTTATACAAAAATACCAGGAGATTCAAAATTTCACAAGGAAGCCATTGGCAACTTCAGATTTGGAAAATTTTGAAATTCTTTTAACACATTTTAACTAGCAAGTGGTTTAATCCACTTTAGGTTTTTCTCTTTTATTTAAAAACTCAAGTTTTGTGCACATTTTAATTAGATGCAAATGATGTTCATGATGCACAAACAATTCCTGCTTAACAAATAGAAAATTTGGGGACGTTACAACTCCATGCAGATGGACTTTTGGACTCGTTGGATTTTGGATCCCTCGATACATGCGAACCATGCCTTATGGGAAAAATGACCAAGACACCGTTCAAAAGTTTCGTTGAACGGGCGTCGGAGTTGTTGGGAGTCATACATACAGATGTGTGTGGACCAATGAGCGTATCGACACGCAATGGTTATCGTTACTTCGTCACCTTCACCAATGACTTGAGTAGATACGGTTATATCTATTAGATCAAACACAAGTCTAAAACTTTTGAAAAGTTCAAAGAATTTCAAAGTGAAGTTGAAAATCAGCTTAACAAGAAAATCAAGCACCTCCGATCCGATCGTGGTGGCGAGTATTTGAGTTTTGATTTTGGCACACATCTGAAGGCCTATGGCATAGTGCCACAACTTACGCATGCCGGAACACCGCAACATAACGGCGTGTCCGAGCGAAATAATCGTACTCTATTGGATAGTGTCCGGTCTATGATGTCTCTTACCGATTTTCCCGTATCCTTCTGGGGTTATGTGTTAGAAACAGCCGCATTCATTTTAAATAGGGCTCCGCCCAAATCCGTAGAAACGACGCCGTATCTGTTATGGTATGGCAAGAAGCCTAATTTATCGTTTCTGAAGGTTTGGGGTTGTGAGGCGTATGTTAAGAAACTACAGCCCCACAAACTCGAACCGAAGTCGGAGAAAGTCGTCTTTGTAGGATATCCGCGGGAAACCGTAGGATACACCTTCTACAACCAAGCTGAGGGCAAAACGTTTGTCGCGAAAACCGGTACCTTTCTAGAGAAGGAGTTTCTTGCGAAAGGAGTAAGTGGGAGGAAGGTAGACCTCGATGAGATCGTTGATCCTAAACTTGAAATTCCGAGTGATGCAACGGAAGCCGTTCCGGAAACGTCCTCCACAGATGGAGTGGGAGAAACTGTCGAGGAAAGTATTCTACCTCGTAGGTCTGGTAGATCTCGTATCGCACCAGAATGGTATGGCAACATGGTTTGCACCGTCATGCTAATTGAACAAGACGAACCTACGAACTACAAGGAGGCAATGGCGAGTCTAGAGTCCGAGAAATGGCTAGAAGCCATGAAATCCGAAATAGGATCCATGTATGATAACAAAGTGTGTACTGTGATGGAGATTCCCAAAGGGCGCAAGGCCGTCGAGAATAAATAGATCTTTAAGAAGAAGACGGATGTTGACGGTAATGTAACTGTCTATAAAGCTCGGCTTGTCGCAAAAGGTTTCCGACAGGTTCATGGGATTGACTACAATGAAACGTTATCACCGATAGCGAAGCTAAAGTCTATTCGGATTTTGTTAGCACTTGCTGCATATTACGATTATGAAATAAGGAAGATGAATGTCAAAACAGCCTTCCTAAATGGTAACATTGAGGAAGAGTTGTATATGGTACAACCGGACGGTTTTGTCGATCCAGAAAATGCTAGCAAGGTATGCAAGCTTCAGCGCTCCATCTATGGATTGAAGCAAACATCTCGGAGCTGGAATCTTCGCTTTGATGAGGTGATCAAAGGTTTTGGATTCGTCCAAAATTTGGAACTGACCTGCATTTACAACAAAATGAGTGGGAGCTCGGTTGTGTTCTTAGCACTATAAGTAGATGACATATTGCTGATTAGGAATGATGTGGAACTTCTGAATAGCGTGAAGAATTATTTAAACAGTAAATTTTTCATGAAGGAATTAGGAGAAGCTACATACGTCTTAGGCATTAAAATCTATCGTGATAGATCAAGACGTCTATTAGCGCTGAGTCAGAGTACTTATCTTGATAAAATACTGAAGTGTTTCGATATGGAGATGGCAAAGAAGGGTTCTCTGCCTGTTATCATGAATAAAACATTACGAAAGGCACAGTGTCTGGTGACGGAACAGGGTAAGGCCGAAATGACTAAACATCCTTATGCTTCAGCCATAGGATCGATTATGTATGCAATGTTAAGTACTAGACCTAATGTGGCATTGGCTCTAAGTTTGACAAGACGTTTCCAGAGTAATCTAGGAATGGCGCATAGGATTGTTGTTAAGACCATTCTTAAGTATGTCAAGAAGACAAAGGAAACTTTTCTTGTCTATAGTGGTTGTGATGAAGAACTTGGCGTAACAGGTTACGTTGATGCAAGTTTCTGCTCAGACCCCGATGACTCTAAGTCACAGACAGGTTATGTGTTCAAGGTGAATGGAGGCGTCGTGTGCTGGAGAAGTGGGAAGCAACCCATCGTTGCGCAGTCTACAATGGAGTCGGAGTACATTGTTGCTTCAAATCCGCGAATGAAGTTGTGTGGCCGAGGAAGTTCATCATTGAACTTGGAGTGTTCCTAGGCGCGCAAGACCCCGTGATCCTTTTCTGCGACAATACGGGTGCCATTGCTAACGCCAAGGAGCCAAGGTCTCACTCCACCGCCAAACACATTCTCCGACGCTTCCATGTGATATGATAGTACGTACAAGGAGGCGATATGAAGATTTGCAAAGTGCATACGGATCTGAATGTGGCAAATCCCCTGATGAAGCCTCTTCCGCTTGACAAGCATGAAAAACACCAAGATTTGCAAAGTGCATACGGATCTGAATGTGGCAGATCCCCTGTTAAGCTTTTGCCAAGTTGTAATCTAGATTAATTTGTACTCTAGTGCAAGTGGAAGACTGAAGGAGATATGCCCTAGAGGCAATTAATAAAGTGTATTTCTTTATCATATCTCGTTTGTTCATAATATATTTTTGTGTCATGCTATAACCGTATTAAGCGGAAACATTAATACGGGTGTGATGAGTAAACAACCAGGTCCCTAGTAGCCTCTACTAAGACTAGTTTCGTTGCGCGATTAATGATAAAAGTTTCCCGATCATGGGGCATGGCGCCAGTCGGCAATGAAAGTCATATCGTTGGTGGAACGATATGATGGACATACCCATATTTGTAGGACGTAGTCATTACACCTTCGACCGTGAGATCAACTCTTATTGTTATTCCTGGAAGATACTTTGATCGCACCAAACGTCATATTTGATATAGTATGACAATAACGGTGATACTTTTGGGTATCGGAAGGGGGTAGTTGAGACGAGGGGTCAAGAGCGGGATTTGCTAATCCGCATAGCAGGATAGATACTCTAGGGCCCACTCGGTAGATTATGTCTAATGAGCTTGCAAGCATGTGACTAGGTCACAAAGACATGAAGTCATAGACGAGTAGAAGATAGTGTTGTCAGTAACGAGGTCAGCTAGGTATGGAGATATATATGAACGATGCTCGTACATGCTAAATATCGCTATGGCAAAAGGTGATAAAGGGGTCAATAAAGCGGCGCCGCCTGCTGCGCAACTGCCAGGACCTTCTACTATGGCGATAAAGCAGGTGGACGGCGCAACCCTCCAACGTAGAACGTCATCCTGGGCTCCACCTCAGAGACTGCCCTCTCTGCGGGCAGTACAACACGGTCGGCCGCCTGTCGGCCACCGCGCCCACCTTTATCGACAATGGACCGCGTCCATGGACAAACGGACCGCGGTGGACTCCTAGTCCACCATGCCTCTGCCGTGTGGGAGCCACCTTGAAGTCCAAGCCAGAGCGCAAGAGGGGCCTATAAAAGGGACAAGACATCCATCGTAGCAAAGGTCGGCTCTTTGCGTGCTACAACCCTTGTAAACCCTAGCAACACTTGTTAGGATAGCCTCTGGCTGGAGGAGGAAGAAGACCATCGCTTCCCTCCCCAGGCAAGAACTCCCTCAAGGGGGCCTCCGGCAAACTCCATTATATTGTAACCTCCACCATCTAATACAGACAAGCAGTAGTAGCGGTCTTACCACCTCACGAGGGCCGTGAACCTGGGTAAAGGCCGGTGTCTATCTCTGTCGTGGGCGTGTCGTCTTCGGGTCCGGCGAGCAACGTCGCAGTGTCCCTCGAGGGTCTTGACCTCCGCGTTCAACCCCCTTCAGGAACTACTCTTCAGGAAGTGACTACCCCCGATTCTTGGGAGTCATAACCCGACAAATATGTTTTTGTGTCATGCTATAACCGTATTAAGCAGAAACATTAATACGGGTGTGATGCGTAAACAACCAGGTCCCTAGTAGCCTCTACTAAGACTAGTTTCGTTGCGCGATTGATGATCGCGGTTTCCTTATCATGGGGCATGGCGCCAGTCGGCAATGGAAGTCATATCGTTGCTGGAACGATGTGATGGACATACCCATATTTGTAGGACGTAGTCATTACGCCTTCGACCTTATTGTTATTCCTGGAAGATACTTTGATCGCACCAAACGTCGTATCTTATATAGTATGACAATAACGGTGATACTTTTGGGTATCGGAAGGGGGTAGTTGAGACGAGGGGTCAAGAGCGGGATTTGCCAATCTGCATAGCAGGGTAGATACTCTAGGGACTACTTGGTGAGATTATGTCTAATGAGCTTGCAAGCATGTGACTAGGTCACGGAGACATGAAATCATATACGAGTAGAAGATAGTGTTGTCAGTAACGAGGTCAGCTAGGTATGGAGATATCTATGAACGATGCTCGGACACGCTAAGTATCGCTATGGCAAAAGGTTTAAGACTTTACGTTCAGGTTTGATAGATGAGAGTCATTCATTATATCACAGGGATTAATTCATGGGGTCCAGGCCTACGAGTTAGTCGTTGGTCAGAGAGGAATCTCGATCATACCTGTTATTATATCGAACCGCTAGGGTAACACACATAAGGGGTTACGACAAGACAACCGGAAAGGAAAGAGATCATCTGGAACGTCTCGGGAGAGGTCTGATGGAGATCGGGCAGCGACGAAATAGTTTTTGGAGCTAGAATAAATTATATAAAATATGTTTGATATTAATTAGTGTAATTAATGTCTAAATATGATTTTATATATTTATTTTCGAATTTATCAAGGCTGACTTTCCTAAATGGGCCTTCTGGTGGAAAGAAGGCCCATGGGGGGGGGGCCCAAGGGAATTCCGTGGGGGGAGCATGGCCGGCCTAGGTGGACCAAAAGGGGCCACCGGGGCCGGCGCACCTGCTCATGTCGCACCAGGCATGTGGGGGTTAGTCCCACATTGCCTGGCTGGCAAGTTGGCTCCCTCCTGGGAGCCAACATAAGAAGGGGCACCCCTGGCCTTTTAATTCACCAATTAATTCCCCAATTCTCTCTCGATTTCGTGATTCTCTTTGTCGGAGTTGCGCCGAGTTGAGAGGGGGATCTCTCCACAATAGCCCGTTGTCGTGCTGCTGGTGTTCCGGTCCAAGTCTTCCACTGCTCGTCCTGGACTGGAGCTTCAGAGGTCGTTGTCTCCACCGTACGTGTATAACACCCTGCGAGGTGCTGCGCTAGCGGTGCTGGGAGGTCTACTTCCACTAAACGACCTTGAGGTCGGCTTCGTCGGTATTCATCGTCAACGTTCGTGCGGGAACGTAATCCCTCTTTCGGTCTACAAGGGTATGTATTCCGATCTCCGTTGTACTACTATATCTACATAGAATAGATCTTGTCATGTTTTAAGGATATCGTTGCTAGGAAATTTTTTGTTTACGATCCCCTTCAGTACGCTTGCTTCTGATGACTGGAGTACCGACATGTCGAGTTCTGCTGCTCATAGTGTACTACTCACATGAATTGGGTGTTGGGGTCATGCAATGGAGGTGGTGGTAGTGTTGCGACATGTTGTGCAGGTATCATATGTTCGAATGTGTTATCCCTGCGCCTTTTTGCGTACTCTATTGCCAATTGCTCGAATTCACGGTAATTTTCAATGGTGTGACTGGATATAAGGTTTCCCGTTTCTGGGTCTTTGAATAAGTGTAATCTGCATGGATTTTCTATCCCTGGATCAAGGCGTTGTTGTCTATTTTGTTTGTTGTAGCTTCCGCGCTGATCACGATTTTTGTTCTCATGCCGGTCGACTGGTCTGTCGTTCTTGTAGTTGCTTCTTGTTTCTCGGCGGTCGTCTTGTTTTTTGTCATCTTGATTGCGATCATTATGCAAGAATCGTGCTGCCATAAATTTGACATTGTCTTTACCCCTGCGATCGTAGCTACGTCTTTGTCGGTTGTCATCTCTATCTCGGCGATCTCGGCTATCTCGACGATCTCGACTGTCTCGTCGGTCATGGTGTCGTTGCGGTGAGTGTGGAGCTTTGCTCTGAACTGCGTCTTGGCCATCAGCACACTTAGTTGCTAACTTCATGAGTTCTGCCATGTTTTTCGGCTTTTGCCGTCCAAGTGCCTCCCGGAAATCTTTCCTGTATACTCCGCTTGTGAAGGCGTCCAGAGCTCTGTCCTCTGATATTGCACCCACAGAGTTTCGGATGGAGGTCCATCTTATGATGTATGCCCTGAGCGTTTCGTCTGATTTTTGTCGACATGCTCTTAGTTCTTCGAATGTTTTCGACCTTTCGCGGAGGGGGTTAATTTTTTTAATGAAATCCTCCTTGAAGTGGTCCCATGAGTCGTAGGTTCCTTTGGGTAACGATTTAAGCCACTCGCGGGCTGTGCCTTCAAGCATTAATTGTAAATATTGCAGTGTCGTCGTTGTTGTTCCTCGTTGGCATATAACTGACAGTTTGTAGTCCTCCAGCCAGCCAGAGTGCTCTTGCTTTGAGTTGAATTTTGGCATGGCTGGCAGGCCAAACTTCTTTGGCAACTTTGCCTCTTGGATCCGTCGAGTGAAGCATTGTGCTCCGCATGGACCTGCGTTGCGGTTGTCGGGTGAGTCGCTACTGCCTGATCTCTTGGACCTGCTACTTGAGCGACTTCTCGATCTGCGTCGGATGGAACTCTCTCTACCATTGCTTCGCTGAGGGCTGCGACCGTGGCGTCCTCTCGAGTGGCTTCGGCTTCGTTCTCGCCTTCCGCCATCCGTTAGCTCTTTTGCCACGATTTCTAGAGCCTTCATTTGCTAGAGGTACATAGCCTCGGCTGGGTCGCCTACAGGTGGTTTTCCTGCCTGAAGGTACGCTCCTATGGATATGAGGGGTCCCTCTGCTGTTTTGGGTAGTATTATGCCCCTTGAGTCGAACGTTAGGAACGAATTGTTGAGATTTCGAGTGGCTCTTGCCCTTTCGTATTCAGGGATTCTGTTGAATCTGGATTTGCGTCGTCCTTCCGTTTCTCCTGTGGAGTTGATAGACAGTTATGGTCTACGTGCACTTGATATGCTTGCTTGCCTTCTTCGTTCCTCGAGTGTTGCCATGTATTGCTTTAAGCGCTGCAACTCCTGCCAGTTGAAGTAGTTGTATGTTTCTAACTCATCGGAAGTTACGTCTGCTGGCATCATTATGCCATCTTCGATGACCATTGTCACTTTTGCAGCCATCTCCGCCATGATATCCAGAGTGGTGTTACCGTCTGGTAGAGTGATCGTGCGGGTGAACTCGACTGGTTGGTGATTCGCTGCGTTTTGTGATGTCTCTGCAGCTGTTGCCACGTAAACTTGCTTGGGTATGGGATAAGGATATGTGTAGTCTGAGTGTTCTTCATATGCTGCCTCGGTGTTGCTATCCCACTATGTGCTTGCGTTTTTGTTTTTGCTGTTTTCGCCATCCTCTGTTTGCTGCATGTGTTCTTCGTAGTCGACGGAAGCATGATGTGGAGATTGGATCTCTGGGTTGGCGAAGTCGGTCATACGTATGCTATCTTCTGTAGGCTCATCATACTCGTAGAGGTGGAAGCTTTCTTCTATGGCGTCGATCTGCATATGATCTTCGACTGGATTGGTATGAAGAGTTGATTGTACTTCTTCTTCTATCTCGTTTTGCATCATGAACTCGTTGAATTCCCTTGTGAACATGGATCCTGCTATGGATGAGATCGGATCGATATGTGATGTTGAAGCTCCTACGCTTCCAGCCGATGTCATTGATATGACCATATCGTCGACTGAGGTAGCCGATTGTCCTTTGACTTTGGGAAATTCATCTGCCATGAATTTCTTGAATTTTGCTGATGACATCGAATCCGTGGGGGATTTTTGTGGCGGGATCAGATCGAGTTGTGATGAGGTATCCTCCTTGTCTGCCGAAGATGTGATCTCAGCCGATCTCTCCTGGAGTGGTTTAGTTGCGATCTGTTCGGCTAGATCCTGCACATCAAACTGATCAACAAAAAAGTTATGTTCCCCAATGGTTAGATCAAAACCTGAATCGAGATTGGAGTAAATCTCCTGAGTTTCGGGTGAATATGGCTTGATCCTGGCTGGTGACGCTGCCTTTGGCGAGTGATCGCCTATGAGCTGGATGTGATCTGCTGTTGTTGATGTGCATCCCTTTGAAGAAGTCGGCGAGTTGCCGTTTGAAATTTGGGCCAAAAAATCCGCAGATCCAACACTACCTGTTCCCACAGACGGCGCTAATTGACGAGGGATGTCCCCATCAATACCCATGGTTACTTACCTAGGGTAAGAGTTGTGAGGTAGAGAACACGTAGTGTTGGTAGATTCGTCGGCTGACAAGCGAGAATTACCCAGGTTCGGGGCCCTCGAGTGAGGTAAAACTCTTACTCCTGCTTGTCTGTTATTGATTGTGTATATGCGGCGAGTACAGAGGTCTAGCAAGATGTCAATCTTGTTAGGGTTTGATGATTCTGGTTGGGTGTGTCCTTAATCGGTCGCCCTCATGTCCTTTATATAGTGGTACAGGTCTCGGGTCGTAACCGACTAGGACTACATTTATGGAAAGTACTAACAAATATGCTATCTATGGTAGAAGTCTTCGACTTGGACTTGGCCTGTTGAGCTTCTTCAGCCTATAGACAGTTGGGTTTTAGTCATTACGTGCACCAGGTACCCACACGAAGGGGTACCCGTTTAGTATAACCTCGTGAGGTTTCTTTCTATTCAAGCCTTTTGAGGAGCAAGTTATGGATCAAATTAAGTGCAGGGTCATAGGATTGGCTAGCTCGTCAACGCGTATCACTCGGTACTAGGCAACTCGGCGCGGCGATGCGCCGCACCCTTGGTAGAAGTTTGTATGAATATATCCTGTTTTTTTTTTTTTTTGTTACATATTATATTTTGTAAATAGAAATGGTGCCTTTGTTTGTGTAATGCATTTATCTTTGTAAGCATTGTGGCTTATAGAAAAAAAAGTAAAGGTTTTTTTAACACTGCCATTAGCTAAATTGCGGGATGCTCACATTTACCATTGCAGACATTGTGGCTTACAATGAAACCATTTGCAAAAAAAATATACTGCCATTAGCCAAACCGTGAGATGCTTACACATAGAAAGAGAGGTTTAAATATTCCATTTACAAAACCATCGAAAATAAGAACCGGGTGCTAGTCTGATTAATATAGTGTCTAAATTGACATCATATAGGCATTGGTCAGATCAAGATGATGACCAGATCAACACCACAAGTAATCAGATAGGATCCATGCTTAGCTAACAAAAGCTTTAGACTGAAATGTGTTGGAATGAACTGGATTAGAAGCCATATACAAAATCTATATAAAAGATGCAATGATGAAATTGGAACAACTACTAATGTTACTTGTAGAGGTTGCCGCTGTTGCCAGGTAAAAAGATTATGATTAGTCGACGGTAGTGCTTCCAGCTTCCCTGCTGCTGATGCCGCAGCGAGACGGCTAGCGACCATGGTTAGCAACGAAAAAGGATGTCTATTTGAAACCTGGGGCTTCAATGCAACCAGGAAAAGAGACCAAGCTCTATTTCTCCAAGAATTAGTGTCGCTTTCTCTGATGTTCAATATCTAGGATTAAATAAATCGTTTGTAACAATATATTAGTAGTATATCATCTAGTATTGCTTGGAGACTCATCTACAAATATTGTCAGATCAGTACCTATCCAACAGGTAAAGCTAAAATACCACTGAGATGAATCTTTTCATTTAAAATATTTTGCATTTTGTGGTAGTTCATACATTAAACAAACAGTTCTGTGAAATTTGCTCAACACTATACACTATTAAATTGCAAATAATCCAAAATTGCTGAAATCTGAATGCTATATTTACAGGGATATCACCGTTTTATTGTGTCATTGTATGTCAAACCATTGGATTCCGTTTCTTTTCAATGCATTGATATTTATATTTATAGATAATAACAAACTGTCTTCCATTTATACAGTTAGAGCCATTCATCACCTTAGAGCTAGGCTGCAACTTTTGAAATGTTGCTGCGTTCACATGTATTAACTACTTTATTGTGTTCACTCTTTCTTTTATCATATATGTAGACATTGGTAAGAAGTTGAAGGAAGTTCCTATCTAACACAGGAGCTGAAAAAATTTCGGAGTGGGGAGATAAGAAAATAAATAACAACTTGATTGACGATGCATACCGTCAGTAAAAAGGTAACAAAGGTAGTGAAATACCTAGAATTCTAAAAACAGTACAACCGGAGCATCTTCAAATGATTAACATAAGAGTGTCTATCATAGTAATCATATTTACCAAGATGAATAGATTGTATCAAGTATCAACGAAGGTCAAAGTTGCCCCCAAAAAGTTTTAAAAAACATTTGAAGTGACAAAATCTCTAGCAAACCGAAAATGCACATCACAAATGGAATTAAAGAAAGATGTGTCAGTAATAAAGGTAACAAAGCTAGTGAAATACCTAGAATTCTAAAAATAGTACAGCCGGAGCATCTTCAAATGATTAACATAAGTGTGTCTATCATAGTAATCATATTTACCAAGATGAATAGATTGTATCAATGAAGGTCAAAGTTACCCCAAAAAGTTTTAAAAAACATTTGAAGTGACAAAATCTCTAGCAAACCGAAAATGCACATCACATGGCTAGACTACAATGCATCCTACTCGTAAGTGAAGAAACCACGGCTTCTAAATGAGAATTTGGAACTCATGTGCCCTCTCACTTTTCTTGTGTCCTCACATTCATTTATTCTCTGGATGGATAAGTTCACTGCAAGCAAAAAAACTTAAGAACAACGTAAAGACAGAACATGTACAATGTAATTGGGTCCTGATCACTCACCAAATTCATGAAAATTCTTCAAGGATCGCAACACCAAGGCAAAAGCATATCTCCCATAATTCTTTGACAACGACGTAACCTACAAAATAATTAATTATGTGAGTAAGATGAATAACTAAGAGCTATCTCCACCAAATCAATTACTTCAAAGTACAAAAGGTCCACACTCAGATTTTGAAGACTTGATCAGCAGTGGGAACGAACCATATAGCCAATCAATGTCAAATCAAATACAGTGATTGACCACACATACTGTATTGAAAGGGGATTACTTGCAGATTTGAGCATCTAGACTTACTGCGGACACAATGCTTGAATCGCTTCCCATGAGACATGCATTTGGGATGCAGGGCGTAGATTGAAATGCATACTAAGTCAGCTACTTCGGTGAAACAAAGAGGTCCAGGACTTCATGTATGAAAAGGCAAGGAAGGTGAGGAGAAAGAACACACCTCATTCCCATCTAGATCCGGACTTGGCGGCAGCACAGTCGGTTGGAGATTGAAGAAAGCAGAAGAAATCATTCAAACGAAAAAAACACTACGGCAGGGACGCTGCTCCCGTGGCGGCGGCACGCGGACACGGCCAGCGGCCATAGTCTGGGCGTCCTGCGGAGAAAACCCACCGCCTCCTCCACACTGCGTACGACCTCATAGATAAACCGACGGCTGCGCGACGCTGAAGGACGGCGACCGTACCGCGCGCGAGCAAGATGGCGTCGTCGGCGCGCCGCCTATGGGTCTGGCAGCGTTGGGGAAGAGCCTAGCGACGTACCTGACGGCGGCGGCGGAGTCGCGGGAGGGAGAAGAAGGGGAGTGGAATTGTGCAGTCGTTTTTTAGAAAAGTCCGTGAGGTTTTCACGAATTATACAGAGGTCCTTCGCAACGGTAAGTTGTGGACTGCGGTTTACTGCGTGGATCTTAGAGAGGTTTTTCTGCAAAAAGGCACGGTGACCGGTGAACCGGAGGCGACCGGGCGACGTGTCGCGCGCTGATTGGAGGAAACCCCCGAGCTACAGTAACCAGCGGGTTTGCCTTCAGGAACTTGCCATCAGAGCCGGTAGACGGACAGATCGGACGATCGAGAATTAAAGAGTGACGTGGATGCTCGATTTGGACGTGAATCTGTCCAACTTTTATATATAGTACCTCTACTTATGACAGAGCTCTATATCCCCTGAGGTTTTCCATTTCACGTAAGGCGTTAACATTTTGACCGACATAAAATAATAAAATTTGTTTCACGTTAAAAGAAAAATAAGGCATTCATGACCGACTGCCAAGGGTGATATCATTAGGAAAAAAACTTATGTATAAAATCAGTGGTATTCTTTGGTGTCAATATGACTAATGGGTCGGTTCGTTATATTTTGATGCGAATGGTGCATTGTTTTTCTTAGAAAAAGACATCATCAAACCATAAGATATAGGAAAAATATCGGTTGCTCTCCTCTTCGAAAAATTTTGTACTCTTTCAAAGTGTTCCTCGTCAATGCCTCCATAATGTCTCTACCTATTGTAGTGCATCATGGTGAAATATTAAAATATGTTTCCAGTGATATATTAACAAAATGGTGTTTCCATTAAATATAATAATAAGATGTGTTTCCCAGCAAAAAAAAGGTGACTTCCGTGAACCATGAACGTCATCATTACAAAAAAAAAATCGCATGTATATATCAGTGGTATCACTTTTGGTGTCCATATGACTCAATGGTCGTTTCGTTACATTTTGATATGGATATCTCATTGTTTTCTTAGAAAAGGATCCCATCCGAGAGGTTGCTCTCCTCTTCGAAAAGATCTCTGCTCCTCCTAAGTGTTCCTCTGTGAGTTCGTCATCCTCTCATGATGACTTTACATATTGTAATGTGTGCTTCATGAACGTCTTCTGTATGCGCCATGGATGCCTTGCACTGGACATCAAGTTTGTGCCAACGAGCTTCGTAAGATGTCGAGGGGAAATTGATCTAGGGTTTCCCGTTGTGGCTCCGATGGGGTCCAGTGAACTGGATTTGTCCCGCGAGACTAATCCACGAGGTTGATTCTCTCACATGGTAGTTGTGTGAGGTTAGTGCATTTGTGTTTTTAATCATCCCATGGAAACTTTTCAACCATTTCCATACTCACCGATCAATTTGTTTCCTTACGTATGTGTTCATGTTCTTTCTGATAGGCTTTATCGATTATTAATTGATCTTATATGTAGTTTTGTGTTGGAAGCTAACACATACGAATGCAACTTGAGTACTTCGTATTAATCTACATTATTAGGGCTCATTTGATTCAAAGGGTAGAAAAAATGTAGGAATAGGAAATCCATAAGATTGGAATTTCATGTCTAGTTGAATCATTTGTGAAGAGCAATTGTTTTTTATGGAGCAGAGGAATTATGAAAAGAGGTTAAAATGAATATTAGAGTTCCTATTAGATGTAGTTTAATGATTCATATGGAAAAAATCTGTAGGAATCAATTGAACGGATAGACGTCGCCTAGAGGGGGGGTGAATAGGCGATTTAAAACTTTTTCCGAGGAGCCGGAATATCCGGTCCAAGAGTGACCCGGAAATTCCGGTATGATTGATAAAGGCGGAATAAAACTAGAAGTTTACTTTAACAAGCATACAACCTAAATATAAATACTAGGCTCACCTATGTGCACCAACAACTTATGCTAAGCAATACAAGTAACAAGGTGATAGCAAGATATATGACTTCAAGCACGAAGGCTATCACAATGTAAAGTGCATAAGTAAAGAGCTCGGGTATAGAAATAACTGAGGCACGCGGAGACGAGGATGTATTCCGGAGTTCCACCCAAAGGGTGTACGTCTCGTTTGGAGAGGTGTGCGCAACCACAACAGGTTAGCCGCAAAGCCACAAAGGCTCACCTTCTTCTCCTGATGAACTCAACCACAAAAGGTTGCGAGTTCACCTTCCACTATTGATCTCCTTTGGGGCGGAGATCGAATCCCGTACAACTCTTGAGGCACACACCCACAACTTAATTGGGGGCTCTCAAGTGACCACAAAAGGTCTTGGCCACAAAAGGCCGGGCACAAAAGGCGTCTAGGGTCCAAAGACCCAAGAGTAACAAGCTCACAAGTATCACCACCACGAATCCTCGTGGAGGGCTCAAACCGATGCAAATGCAATGGCAAGAGCACACGAAGTGCTCAAGTCCTTCACTCTCTAATTCCAACACAACAACAAATGTTTATGGGGGATAAGAGAGGAAGAACAAAGGAAACCACAAAGGAGTCAAATCCTTCACTCCCAAATCCCACCAAAAGCAACTAATGTTTATGGGGGGAGAAGAGAGGAAGAACAAAGAAGAAGAACCACAAAGGAACTCCAAGAACTAGATCCACTAAGTTCCCCTCACTTAGAGGAGAGATGGATTGGTAGGATTGTAGATCTAGATCTCCTCTCAACTTTCCCTAAAGAATATGGAAATTCAATGGAGGGATTGAGAGGGAAGTGAGCTTTCCAAGGTCAACAATGGAGTAGGAGAGAGGGAAAAAACGTGCTGCCTTGGATTGGCTGGGGAAGAAGAAGGGGAGGGGTATTTATACCCCTCCAGGAAATATAGCCGTTGGCTGTTTCGACACTCGGAAATTCCGGTATAAGTGAGACTCGGAAATTCCGGTTACCCGGAAATTCCGAGTCCATGAAATTTCCGAGCTGAAATTCCGGCTGGAGTCAGAAGCAAAACCAAACTTTTCCTTAGCCATTTCTGGAGGACTTTTCTGGGGGCACTCGGAAATTCCGGTAGACAGAAATTTCCGAGCACAATTTCCGGTTCGAGTCAGAACCAAAAGTTCTTCTTTCCTTAGCCAAAACTGGAGGGCTTTCTGGGTGCACTCGGAAATTCCGGTAGACGGAAATTTCCGAGCACAATTTCCGACTGGAGTCAGAACCCTTTTTCTCCTTTCCTTAGCCGTTTTCTTGGATGAGCTGGGGAACCGGAAATTCCGGTAGAGCGGAATATCCGGCCCCAATAATCCGAATCAGCAAAACACCGAAACAAAAACTGCTATAACTTTTGCAAATGAACTCCAAATGAGGTGAGACCAATTTTGTTGGAAAGATAGCGACGATGAGCACCCAACAAAATGGTGTGGGACTTTCCTCATGGTAGAACCGACAATATTTCCGCCACCGAAAACGTAACAAGTTGTCCAAAGTAAAACCGATTTCGATGAACAAGAGCTTGACATGGATATGAACCAAGCTCTAATTCCTCACCAACATAAAAGCAAAATAAGAACCAAGAAACATGATATGCCAAGTATGCAAAGGTTTGAGCTCTCCACAACGATGCGATCAAGTTACTAACTTGAGAGCCCCTCTTGATAGTACGCCTATCTATTCTATAGCCCTATCAAGATCATACATTTGCCTTGAGCATTCCACTTGAGTTAGATGATGACTATCTTGATCTATTCAAGTGGTTCATCTTTTCTTGATTGCGCGTCCAAGCACATGCTTGATGAAGACTTCTCCAAATACTCCCCCATGCTCACAATGGGAGAGTCTCGCTTAGCTTCATCTTCATAAATAGAGTAAAATCACCACACATGGCAAGGTGTGGGACTTTCCTCATGGTAGAACCGACAATATTTCCGCCATCGAAAACGCAACAAGTTGTCCAAAGTAAAACCGATTTCGATGAACAAGAGCTTGACATGGAGATGAACCAAGCTCTAACTCCTCACCAACATAAAAGCCAAATAAGAACCAAGAAACATGATATGCCAAGTATGCAAAGGTTTGAGCTCTCCACAATGATGCGATCAAGTTACCAACTTGAGAACCCCTCTTGATAGTACGCATATCTATCCTATAGCCCTATCAAGATCATACCTTTGCCTTGAGCATTCCACTTGAGTTAGATGATGACTATGTTGATCTCTTCAAGTGGTTCATCTTTTTTTGATTGCGCGTCCAAGCACATGCTTGATGAAGACTTATCCAAATACTCCCCCATGCTCACAATGGGAGAGTCTCGCTTAGCTCCGTCTTCATGTATCCATTGCAAGCACCAAGCATAGGATCTCTTCAAGAACTTTCTCTTGGTCTTGCACATCTCACCTTGATGACGATCACCACATGACGTCATCCTCCATGAGCTATATGAAATCTTCATTTGATGCAAGCCCATGGGAAGATAACTAACCTCATATAATGATACCACACACACATATATAATGGGTTAGTTCACAAAGCTATGCGGACAAGTGTTTACCATCCCAAGAGATACATGATCGTTCTTGGTACATCTTGTAGCTTTGTGTGTTGATCAACATCTTGATCAACCTTGTATCTTCCAACATTTCTTCACTAATATGATGTCTTGAATCCTTAAAGACATACTTGCAATATGCTCCACTCAACACATAAGGTTCAAGAGTCCAACACATGAACTCCACAATACCATGGACATGATCTATAATTATATCTCAATGCAAACATTAGTCCATAGAGATTGTCATTCAATTACCAAAACCACACATGAGGGAAAATGCTCTTTCATCAATCCTACGAATCAAATGAACAATGTAGATAAACTTCCTATAGGATAAATTCCTTCAAAAATCTTATGAACTTCGGATGAACCTTCCTCCAAAACATAGTGCAAATCCTATGAAACAAGTTGCAAACGACTAGGCGAGAGAGCTCTCAAACCGTCTACTTGCGGGTCATGAAGACCATATACAAAAAAACAGAGGGAGCAGGATGAAACAACCGGTAACACAGACGATGGAGCTCATGTTTCTTCCTACCGGCACATGTGAATCCTCTATATATAATTAAGAGATTGACAGAATATGATTTTTAGATAATAGGGTGCGGATCCCCGGCCTCTGCATCAAAATGATGCACACAGCCACCACAATTATTTAAAACTTTAAGAGTATATCAGAGTTTACAATTCATGTGTCACTCAAAGTGGATACAAAAATCAACCAAATAAAAAGAGCTTTAGCCATCTATTCGTCTATGATGTCGCCACCTACCCCGGCAGAAGATAGCCCGTACGACCATCATCATTCGAGTACATTATGTATCCATGAGACCACGTCTTTCCACAGATAGAAGAAATGACCACATGTGGATCCAGTAGGTCGCCTTGTTGATAACCTGCAAATAATGGGGAGATGTTGCGTTGTTAAAGATAATGTCATTTCTGTAGTTCCAAATAGCCCATAAAACAGCCGCAATGCCTATCCAAATGAGCTCCTTGGACCTCATATCTACCCCATTAAGCCAACTCCCAAACAGATTCGGAATGTGACATGGGGCTGCCTTTCGGGTAGCCCACGATAAGGCTACCTGGGCCGCACCAAGGACAGGAAGGCCCACAGAAGGCCCACGCGGGGTACCATGTAACCTAGTCCAAGTCGGTTAGGAAGCATAACCTGCCATATCTGTAGTTGCCATCGGCACCAACCACCCGAGACCTGGCTGCCTATAAAGCCAGGAGGGTTGCTCGTCCCAGAGGACACGCTCGTAGCTACGGCCACAAACCCTAGCGAGATGGCAACCTCGCCATTGTAACCACAACTCGCATCAATAATCAGACAAGCAGGAGTAGGGTGTTATCCTCCGGGAGCCTGAACCTGGGTAAATCCTTGCTTGTCAGCCGTCGTGACCACCTGCACTCATCTCTCTCCCCATCAATCAACCCGGGGTGCGCAACCCTGGGACTTGTCGAGTTAAGCCCTCGTCAATTGGCGCCGTCTGTGGGAACGTCAAACAAGTGCTAGGATCATGGTCGCTCTGGCTCCATCCGCAATGAAGATCGGCGTGTCCGCCGTCAGGGAGTCGATCTGATTCGGCTCCTTCGAGTACGTCCTCCACCCGCCAGCCCACCAGTCGGTGTACGCCGATCTGGACAAAGGTATACACATCACCTTCGGCTCCATATTCTGCTGCATCAATAGTCGTGGTATACTCAGGTCTACGACTACCGCGCTACGCGCGACGGCGTCACCTAAATCGGCAACCCCCGCGCCCGCCGAACCCGCGAAGATCGCATCTGCCGCACCCGCGGAGGCCGCCCCCGCCGAACCCGCGAAGATCGCATCTGCCGCACCCGTGGAGGCCGCGCCCGCTGCACCCGCGAAGATGGCATCTACATCGACTACATCGACAATTTCGGCAACGGCCGCGCGAATCGAGTCTACTACCCCAACCTCGGTCGTGCGGTCGACCAAGTCAAGATCCACTTCGACTGTCGCACCCGCACGGGCAATCAGGAGCCCGCGCCCGACAGCCATGTCGCGCGCGCCCTCATCTTCGTGGAAATCCCAAGTCTACCCCAAGCCAATCGCACTCGCCCCGGAGAGCGTGAGCACATGGATGATCGCGAGAAGACGCGACAGCGACTGCGCCGCGCGCCACGTTGCAGCGATTTTCGACCCCGAGCAAGAAGCGGGCGACAGAAGCAGCAGCGGCAGCACCAACTCTCCGACTCAAGTCTACCCCAAGCAAGTCTTCATGGCCGGCACAGCACCGCATGACGACGAAGAAGAACCCGCATATCCGCTAGAGGTGGACATGCCAGACCAGACTAAACTTGTCATCACACGTGACATGGCGATCCAAGCCATGAAGCATGTGGACGAGGGCACGTTCCCCCCACCCAACGCACCTCGAGAAGACCACCTGGCGGTCCAGTACTTGCTACGCAAGGAAGGCGAACGAATCCGCGCCGAAAAAGCCGACCTGCTCAGGCGCAAAAGGGACGCGGATGCATCGAGTGCCAGGCGAGCCGCCCTCTCCTTCACATCCTCTACAGAGGTTAACCAAGGAGCACGGCGAACCAGAGCCCGCGTTCCCCACATGGCAGAAGCCGATCGAACAAGGCTCACCCGCAACCTCGACTCGTCCTTCGTCACCGAAGATGAGAACGGGATACCCGTCCCAAAGACGGCGAATGCCGCCCTGATCTCAGTCGAGACATACCTCCAGCTCACGCAGCCACCGGAGGGAGACGCACGCTCCCTTCTCCACAAGCAACAAATTGCCTCCATAAGGGCAATCGAAGAAGCTCTGGCGGCCAAGGGGCCAAGCAACCGAGCGCACGAACCAACAACCTCGGGCATCCAGCGGCGTAGCGACAGCCAGTCAAGGACCTTCGCGACGTCCTGACACAGAAGACGGTGGACCGCAACCGCAAGGAGCGCTCGGCTGGTGCGGCAAACGCGGATGACCATGCTGACCGCGACTTCAAGCCGTGTGGCGCGGCATGCTTCAGCTTCAACATCCGCGACACCCGCATGCCTAAAGGCTTCAAGTTGACGGCTGGCACACCAAAGTATGACGGGAAGCAAGACCCAAAACTGTGGCTCGAAGACTACCTCATCGCTTGCACCTGCCAAGGCGGAACGTCGACTACGGCAATGCAGTACATCCAGCTCATGTTGACAGACTCGGCACGCGGGTGGCTCACAAGCCAACCCAAAGACTCTTTTCGAACATGGGAAGAATTCCAGGATAACTTCATCAAGAGTTTCTCGGGAACATTCGCAAGGCCAACGACCTACATCGAGTTGCAGGCCTGCAAGCAAGGAAAGGATGAGTCGCTCCGCTCCTACATCCAGCGGTGGACACTCCTCCGCAATACCATGGAACCCGTATCAGAAGATCGAGTGATGGACGCCTTCATGCACGGCGTCGCTCGCCGCGACCTCCGGGAGGAATTCGGTAGGCTCCAGCCGAAGACCACAATAGAGCTCATGAAGACAGCCAACCAATGGGCCGAAGGAGAGGACTATGTCCGCGAAACTTCCCCCAAAAAAGAGGGCGAAACAAGCAACTGGCGTGAGGCACGCCAAAAGAAGAAGCCACGTTACACCCACGATTCAATCGAATTAGTAGCGGCGGGCTATGAAACCCCCCGTGAGGACAAACGCGACAACAGCCGACAGTACGACCAAGGTCGGCAGCCCAGCTCGAGTCAGTATAACCGTGGCAGCAGCAGCATCGGCCACAATGATGGAAGTCAGAAACGCGAGTGGAAGCGCCCGTTGACCCCAGCAGAGGAGCTGATGCAACCCTGTAAGCACCACTCGTTCCGCAACCCGGAGACAGGCAAATGGGGTTCCAGCCACCTGTTGAAGGATTGTCGCAAAGCAAGAAAGATATACCAGGCCATGCAGCAAACCATCGCCCCTGTACAGGCCATACAGGCGGCACCGCAGCTAGCCATCCAGGCAGCACCCGCAAACAACAACCAGGTGCAGGCGGCAGGAGCGTTCCCCCAGCCGCAGCAACAGCAACAAGGTCAGTCGGCAGCAACCGACACGTACCCAGCCGCACGGGGACAGCTGAACATGATCCAGAGGGGACCCCCGTCGAACAGGCACCAGAAAATTATCACACGCCAAGTACTTCAAGCCATCAACAGCCCGCGCGCGGTACCAGACTACCTGCGCGGGTCGGAGACACCAATCACATTTTCCAGGGCAGATCACCCGTCAGAGGTAACCCGACCCGGGCACGCCGCACTCGTGATTGAGGCCTTGATCGGCGACTACAGCTTGAAGAAGGTGTTCCTGGACGGAGGCAGCGGCATCAACATCATATTCGCCGACACCCTAAGAAGAATGAACAGGTCGACAGAGAAATTGCCGGAATCGGAAACCACCTTCCACGGCATAGTACCAGGGCAAGCAATCACGCCCATGGGAACAATCACACTCGACGTCATCCTCGGTACACCCGAGCACTTCAGGAAGGAGTCTATATACTTTGAGGTCGTCGACTGGAAGTCACAATACCATGCCATCCTCGGGCGCCCGACCTTTGCCAGGTTCATGGCAGTACCCCACTACGCCTACCTGATGACAAAGCTGCCCGGGCCGAAAGGAGTAATCACCGTCCGCGGCGACTTCGGGCTCTTCAACAGCTGCGACCGCGAGTTCGCCAAGATTTCTGAGTTCTTCGGAGTCGAAGAGCACTTCAAGGCCATATCAGCCGACAACGACAAGACCGTCTTCCCGGCTCGCAAGAAGCCTGCCAAGGATGCAGCGTTCAACACGAACGACGACACCGTCACCCACCAAGTCCATCCGACTGACAGCAGAAAGACGGTCAAGGTCTCATCGAGTCTGACCCCCGCATAGGAAAGCGCGCTCGTCGAGTTCCTACGTGAGAACTGGAAGATCTTTGCATGGCAACCTTCTGACATGCCAGGGATACCTAGGGAACTCGCCGAGCACTCTCTGAAAGTCCACAAGGACGCAAGACCAGTCAAACAATCCATGCGACGCTTCTCAGGACCAAAGCGAGACGCGATCACCATGGAAGTCGACAGACTACTACACGCCAAATTCATCCGAGAGATCAAGAATTCGGACTGGGTCGCCAACCCGGTTCTAGTGGAGAAAAAGAAGACGAAGAAACTACGCATGTGCGTTGACTTCACCGCAGTCAACAAGTGCTGCCCCAAGGACCACTTCCCGCTCCCGCGGATAGACCAGATCATCGACTCGACAGCAGGTTGCGAGCGCCTGTCCTTCCTGGACGCCTACTCAGGTTACCAGCAGATCAGGCTGAAAGTCGAGGACGAAGAGAAAACGGCCTTCATCACACCCGACGGCGTCTTTTGCTACCAGACGATGTCGTTCGGGTTAAAAACGCAGGTGCCACGTACCACCGGACAATGCAAGCATGTCTCAAGGGGTTAATCGGGCAGATCGTCCAAGTCTACGTCGATGACATCGTTGTCACGACCCGAAAGGAGGATACCCTAGTCGACGACCTCCGTAAGGTCTTCGCCGCACTCGATGTGTACCAGATCAAGCTCAACCCAGAGAAGTGCGTGTTCGGCGTGCCAGCCGGAGAGCTACTAGGGTACCTCGTATCCGCAAGAGGAATCGAAGCAAACCCCGAGAAGGTGCAGAACATACTCACAATGCCAGCACCAACCAAGCTCCGGGAGGTGCAACGATTAGCCGGCCGAGTCGCAGCTCTCAGCCGGTTCATTAGTAAGTTGGGAGAGAAAGCCTTACCTTTCTACCAACTGATGAAGAAGACGGACAAGTTTGAGTGGACACAAGAGGCGCAGGACGCATTCGACCATCTCAAGAAAACCCTGACAACCTCTCCAGTCCTCGTGGCGCCACTAGAAAACGAGCCGCTGTACTTATACGTCTCAGCAACAAACAGGGTGGTGAGCACGGTGCTCGTAGTCGAACGCGAAGAAGAAGGGCACAGTCACCCGGTGCAGAGGCCCGTCTACTACTTCAGCGAAGTCCTCACCTTGTCCAAGCAGAACTACCCCCATTACCAGAAGCTGGCATACGGAGTCTTCATGACCTCCAGAAAGGTCGTCCACTACTTCTCCGAGCACCCGATCACGGTGGTAAGCTCCTCTGGACTAGCAGACATTCTCACAAACCAACGCGCGACAGGACGAGTCGCCAAGTGGGTTGTCGAGCTAGGACCATGGGGGCTGAAGTATGCTCACCCGAAGTCCATCAAGGCCCAAGTCCTCCCTGAATTCACCACCGAGTGGATAGAAGCCCAGCTACCAAATATCCCCGACTTGTCCAACGCATGGACAATGTACTTTGATGGCTCCAAGAAATTCATGTCAGCCGGGGCAGGAGTCGTCCTCATCTCCCCCAAAGGCGACAAGCTCAAGTATGTCCTGCAGATGGACTTTCCGACGCCGTTCAACAACGAAGCCGAGTACGAGGCCCTGATCCACGGCATGCGGATGGCCAAGAACTGCGGCGCCACACACCTCATGATATACGGCGACTCCTACCTGGTGGTACAGCAAACCATGAAGCCTTGCGACGCCATCGCCGACAACATGATCGCCTACAGAGACCTCTACAATCAGTTGGAAGGCAACTTCGACGGCTGCGAGCTGCGCCACATCGGCCGTGAAAGCAACGAAGAAGCCGACGTCCTCGCTAACATGGGCTCAGACAGGGTGCCAATCCCACCCGGCGTCTTCCTCGAGCGCATCACGCAGAGATCCATCAAGACTCAGAATACAGCAAGCGCTGCAACAACAAAAGGCGATGCCAACCCACCAAGCCAAGACAAGGTCCCCATGGAGGTCATGCTAGTCGAACCACATGGACAGGACCGTACCTGGCGTACATACTACATCAGAAGCTACCAGCTGACCCAGTTGAAGCGAAGCGCATCATCAGGCGCTCCAAAAGTTTCACCGTCATCAACGGAGAACTCTACAAAAGAAGCATCTCAGGAATCCTGCAAAGGTGCATAGATCCAGTCGACGGCCAAGCCATCTTACTCGACATCCACGCGGGTATCTGCGGGCATCACGCCAGCAGTCGAGCACTGGTGGCCAAAGCACTACGAGACGGGTTCTACTGGCTGACAGCCATGCAGGACGCCGAGGAGCTAGTAAAGAAATGCACAGGGTGCCAGGAATTTGCCAACAAGCCACACGCGCTAGCATCGGAACTCAAGACAATACCATTAGCCTGGCCCTTCGCCCAATGGGGTCTGGACATGGTGGGCCCGCTGAAGAAATTCTCACCCGGAGGTCACACTCACCTCCTGGTTGCAGTCGATAAGTTCACAAAGTGGATCGAAGCCGTGCCCATCACAAGTTCGACTGCATCCACAGCAGTCAACTTCATCAGGTCAATCATCTTCAGATTTGGAGTACCGAATGGGATCATCACCGACAACGGCTCGAACTTCACAGCCGAAGAATTCAAGGACTTCTGCTCAGAGCAGGGGATCAAGCTCAGCTATGCGTCCGTCTCGCACCCGCAATCCAATGGGCAAGTGGAGAAAGCCAATGGCCTCATCTGCAACGGCATCAAGAAGCGACTGCGCGTGCCCCTAAAACGCGCAGCGGGCGCATGGGTGGAAGTGAAGGAGATATGCTCTAGAGGCAAATAAAT
Organism: Poa annua; assembly: GCA_026929855.1. Classification (NCBI taxonomy): domain Eukaryota; kingdom Viridiplantae; phylum Streptophyta; class Magnoliopsida; order Poales; family Poaceae; genus Poa; species Poa annua. The sequence goes on along the minus strand of CM049427.1, from coordinate 216,983,375 downwards.
AAGTAGTACTTATTGCATTATCTCATAAGTTTATAATAGGTTTGTGTATTATGCTATAACTGTATTAATCGGAATTATTAATACACGTGTGATACATAGACAACCAGGTCCCTAGCAAGCCTCTATATGAGCTAGTCCATTGGGCAACAGTTGATCGAGATTCCCGATCAAGGACAATGACGTCGGTTGACAATGGGGTCATCTTGTTAGTAGAATAAGGTGATGGACATACGCAAAGTATTGCAATAAGATCGTATTACGATGTTTGTCATTTGCAATAGATAAGAGTATGATAGCTTATTCCTTAGACCGTGAGACCGTACTTATTGTTGCTTCGTAGGAGTGCTTTGAGAGCATCAAACGTTGTGTCTTATATAGCATGACAATAACGGTGTCCATCTTGGGTATTCCGAAAGAGCATCGAGACGTAAGGATCAAGAGCGGGATTTGTTCATTCTAGTAATGGAAAGATACTCTGGGCCCACTCGGTGATATTGCATCTATATAGCTGCGCAGCTTATGACTAGGTCATGGAGATGTAATATCGTAGACGAGTTAATAACCTTCGTCGGTAACGAGATACAGCAAAGGCATCGGTGTGTCTACGATCATATCTCGGACAAGGTAGTATCGCAGAGACAAAGGGAATGAATATCATACTTATGGTTCAACGACGATATTCGTGGAATGCACAGGGGTCGTCATATATTTCCAGGTATCCCTGACGATCATTGGTGAGCAGAGTGTCTCGACCATGTCTGGAGTGTTCCCGAACCGTAGCGTAACAAACTTAAGGTCTTAGCGACGCTAGGAGATAGGTTCTGGAATTCTATAGGTTTTTATTGTAGAGGGAAAATTGATCCGGAAAGAGTTCCGGTGGTCCGGAAGGAGTTCCGGGGAGCTATGGAATGGTTCCGAGAATGTCCGAAAGTTGTTCGGGTGGTTCCGAAATAGTTTCGGAGTCATGGGATATTGAATTATATATAAATATATTAATTATGAATTAATGTGATTTTTATATTAATTAAATAAAGGAAAAGGGGGGCTCCCACCTAAATGGGCCCTAAGAGGGCCCAAGAGGGGGAAACCGCATCCTACAAGGAAAGGGGGAAGGCTTGGGCCTCCTAGTCCTAGTTGGACTAGGAGTGGGACAAGCCCAAGGGTGGTTCGGCCGAACCCCCCCCCCCCCCCTCCCCTCTCCTCCTTTAGTCCCACATGGGGGAGCCAAGGGGGTTGGCACACCCCTTCCCCCTTTATATAGCAAGGCATATTAATTGATTTAATTCATAGGAAATTCAATTAATTCCCAATTTCTCTCTCGATCTCGTGGTTCCCAAGTCGGAGCCGCGCCGAGCTGAGGAAGGGGGGTCTCTCTCCACCTAAGCCATACCGCAGAGCGCCGTTGCTCTGCGGGATTCCAGATAAGATCTACTCCTGCGATTTCAGCTGGATCTGAATAACCGGGAGTTGTCGCTAGGCTCTGTATGTTTGCGAGTGCTCGGAGGCTACTCTACTGAGGAGCTTGGGCGACGTCGTCTCGCCCCCTGCAGCCGCCGCGCCTCCCCCCTCTGCTGTCGGCGCGCCAGCCCCGGTGCTGGCGCTCTGCCTTCTTCCGCCCGACGCCCGTCGACGCAGATCATCGTCGACACCCCGGCGTCATCGACTCCGACATCGCGGCAAGTTCTCCGCGACCTCGAGGTCGGCTACGTACGACTTCATCGTCAACGCTTGTGCGGGAGCGTAATCCCCGCTATCGGTCTACATGGAGGTAATGTAACCCGTTCCGCCACCGTTATCGCATGTACTAGATAAATAGATCCTGGCTAGTTAGGGTTTTGTAACATCCCAGAATGTTAATATAATTATTAATGCAAAAATGTGGGCCAACAAAAAACTTTTCTTATAAAAATGTGTGTATGTCTAATTCTTGAGTGTTGCTTGTTACATTGTTTGCAATATTGTTGAATTTAAGCACAAATTGAAAAATTGAAAGAAAAGAAAACACATAAAACAAACCCTAAAAGCAAAACACCATGTGACACATGTCACATTATTTTTCTAAATTAAGAAGCATAATTTATTTATACACCAAAACCAATGGAGAAATATTATAAACACTCCTAGTTGATTTTTACAAACTATTTCCTTTCAAAATTTCAGATTCAAAACTTTAAATTCAAATTAGAAATTCATGATTGAAATATTTCAAAATATTTCAAAGAGACTCTGTAACACTCACCAATAATATACTTAGCCTAGAACTTAAATTTGGACTCAAAAGAATAAAGAGAAATAGGAAAATTAAAATGACAAATGGTCACTGTTCTGGTTCAGGAAAATCATCAAACACTTGGTGTTCATCCACCTGTTCTTCCCAATCCGAATCAACTCGTGGATCAATCCGAGGAGTGCGTTGTTCATTTGTCAGATTGAGGCCATCCCTGCACCCCTCTCTTCTCTGCGATCTCACTGCATGCCGGGGGAGGAAAAATGGTGGCCGGAGTCGCCGTATGGACGCCGGCGACAGGCACGGCCGTGCGCACGTCGCTCTGTCGCGCCGGGCGTCCGAGGTGGCAACGCCGCGCTCTCCCGTGCCTGGCCCCCCCCTTCTTTCCTCGCCTCTCTGCTCCCTCGCGCACCCGCAGCACACCCCGGCACCAGCCCGTGCACGCCGCGGCCGCGCCAAGACGTGCACGCCGTGCGCCGCCCGAGCATGCCCACGGCAGGGCCATGCGCCCGAGCGCGCCCGAGCGCGCCACGCCACCCCGCCTTGCCCGTTTGGTCCCCCAGACGCCCCGCAACCCAGCCGCACCCTCCGCCGGCCTACGGCGGCCTAGCCCGGCCACGAGCGCCCCTGCACCGAGCCCACCGTGCGCCGCCCGGCCGCTATAAAAGCCGCCCCGTGCCCTGCCTTCCTCCACACCGCACCACCACCCCTTCCCCTCACTTCTTCTCCCTCTCGAGCACCGCCAGGAGGGCGGAGCAGCTGCCGCGAAGCTCCGGCCGCCCGTGGTCTCCTCGAGCCCGCCGTGCCCGAGGTAGACGACGACCGCGGCCAGGCCACGGCACCCTTCCCCTTCCCTCCCCTCGGCCTCCCTTCTCTTCCCCTTGCACACCTCTCTCACCCGCACCCCTTTTCCCCCTGATCCGTGCTCAGGTGCGTCGTCGATCGCTCGCCGGAGTTGCAGCGGAGCCGCGGGAAAAAGGAGGAGGACGCCGCCGTCGCCTGGACCATCCCCGAGCCTCGTCTTCACGCCCAGGAGCTTCCCCACCTCGCCGCCGTCGTCCTGCACCTGCCGCACGCCCTCCCGAGTCCCCTGGTAAGCGCCCCGTCCTCGACGCCGTCGCCGGAGTCGCGGCGCCGCCCGATTTAGGTCGCCGGAGACGCGGGAGTCCTGAGCCGTTAGATTAGAATCCTACGGTAGCTTACCGTTTCGTTTTAATTAATAAAACCCTGACATGCGGGTCCCACACGTCAGGTTTAAATGAACAGCGCGCGCGCTCGTTCTGTCACTGACCAGTGGGTCCCCTCTGTCAGATTCTTCAACATTATCCGTTCTGGATTTAAAATTCGAATTTAAACTTTATTTAAAACCAGTATTAAACCTAATTTTAGAAATTCCATAACTTTAGTTTTACAACTCCAAATTTAGCAAATCCAACTGTTCTGGAAAGCTTATGAAATTATCTATCCAACTAAACTAGTTTCACTCCATTTGGATATATAATAAAAATACAATATTTAAAATACAGTAGCATGTTTAATTTCTAAACTTGTTTGTTTCTGATACTCTGATAATCCAAATTAGTTGAAACTAATTTTATTAGATCACCCTTAACCATGGTTAGTCAATCCTAAAGGGGTTTAATTTTTAGATTAATATAATTTAAATAATAGCCAAAACCATATTAATTGGCTTCTGGATTCAAAACAATGTGTAGGGAGTTTTGTAACTCCAAATGACCCAAACCCAATTGTGTCATCTCCTACACATCATTAGATTTCTGTAGAATTTTAGTTTGTATTTTTGTGACAAACAGAACTCAAGCTATGCAATTAAACTTGTGCAACAAGTTTCTGCCCAATTTAAAATACAATGGAATAATGTTTAATTCAATTAAATTGAAACCACATGATATTGTTTGGTATGTGGAATGGTGAATTAGAACCTCTAAGAGTATATTGCTATGCTGATTGGTTGAATAGGCTAGTGATTGTTTGTATTTGATTGCTTGTGTATTAGAAGAGAACGTTGCCGGATATATCGAGGAGGAGGGATTTGCTGAACCCGAAGACCAAGACCCAGATCACTTTGCCGAGCAAGGCAAGCTACTCTCTGAGCTTGCACCCAACTTATGCATCTAGATTTACAAATCATTTTAAGAGCAAAGGTTTACAAAAACCCTTTTTAAAAAGTATATAGAGATTATTTTGCCACTATATGTAGAAGTATATATTAAAACTATAGGATGGAAAAACAATGTTGTTTATTCAAAACTCCTTTGAAAACTTGTGTGGATATATATAGCACCAAGATGGTGTGTTGAGATAAGAAAATGGAGAAAGGTGGTTTTAGAAAAGCACATTGTGTCATAGTACTCAGTCAAGCAACCGATACTCTGTGCGACCACATTTACCCACATATGGGAAAGGGCTTAGTCAGATAGTTTGCTCTTATTAGTATGGGACACTGCATCAACAGAGATGACTCTGTTATGCATGAGGGAGTGGTTTGGTGACCTAACCCTGACCTGGGTCCTCGCTCAAAAATCTATGAGTAGATAAGGAGGAGGATAGAAGGATGTCCGTATACACCGCCAGATAAAACCTATGAGTCCTCACACTTAGGGTTTCCGACGGGAAACTAGACTAAGTGTAGATGGAATGGTTCATAGGGGCAGGATCCTATACTAGCATGAGCAAAGGAAAGACTAGGGTCGGTGACTCAACTTCGCATACCACGGGTATGGCGAAGCGTGGCTGACACGGTGAGTTATCGGATGAGTGTGGGAAAAGCGTGCTACCTCTGCAGAGGGTAATTAAACTATTCGAATAGCCGAGTCCTCGGATATGGACAGTTGAAGACCCTACTTAGACCATGTGCAAGTTTTTGGAAAAGAGTTGAGTTTGAAAAGAAAAAGGAGATGGAGAGTGTTCCATACACCTATACCAGCGGATCGGTATGGGGTAGTTGGAAAGATATTATCATAATGGTTTATGGTTGGAAAAGGAGGAGTTTTGGAATAACACTAATAAAATTGAGATATCTAGTAGTCATAGTTTCCTTATCTTCTTCAACAAAGATACAGAGATGTTCCAAATAGATAAAAGTGAGAGATTAAAAATTGAAACTAGAGCACTCATGTTGGAGTAGTTTGCGAGTACATTCAAATGTACTCATACTAGTTTGCTTCTGGCTATTGTCGTAGCCAGACATGGAGGAGTACTACACCCAGGAGGAGTATGGCGACATCTATGCCAACTAAGGATCTTCTCAAAGTCGACTGCCTGTCGGGTCTGCGTTAGTTGTTGGTGGCTACTACGTTTAATTTCCGCTGCTTATGTTGATTGTTTTGGTTTGGCCCTTGAAGGCACCTATGTAAGACCTTGTCTAGAGGACCATTTTATGTAAGACTTTAATTCGGTATTGTAATGGATGTAAACTTTGGTATTCAATTCGGATTATGTGCAACGACAGACTGATCACGGGATCGTTGTGTTAAGCATAATCGGGTATTTCGGACAGTTAGTCCGGGGTCCCCACAGAATTGGTATCAGAGCCATCTCGACTTTAGGAGCCTTAGATTAGCATGGTCGCTAGGTAGTGATTGCAAAAGTTGATTTCTTAAAAGAAAAACAAAGTAAGACATTTGAAAATGCTTATCTCTTACCCTCTCATTTGTGCAAAATTCTCTTCTTACCAACTACTAAGTTTTCTCTCATACTTATAAAAACTTGCCACACCTCATTTTAATAAACTTAAAATTCTGCTCACATATTTTCCCTTCCCTTAAAAATTTGATATACTTGCCATCTCACTAACTTAAAATTTTGACTAAAAATTATAGATGGCGATCCATTTCACCGCGTTCGTTCAGCTGGAGAAGGACGGCAAGTTGATGTTCGAGAAGGATTTGTTCGAGTTGACCAAGCTGCTAGGTCGTCCCACTCCTGAGTTCAGGGGAGCCCAGGTGGACGCTCCCGGTAGCGGGAACCTGACTTGGTTGATCGAGGGTTCTGTTCGCGGGAACATCAAGTCCCCCGGATCCAGGGCACTCTCTTTCACCCTCATGGACGTCCACTGGGACGATGGACTGTGTCGTTCCATGCAGCGGATGCTATCCCGGCTTTGTGAGGAGCACAAGGCGGAGCTGGTAAACTCTCGTTTCCAGTTCTACGGGAGGCGCACCATCGATGGACACCCAATTCGGTCCCCCCTGCACCCGACATTCGGAGAGTATATCCTGGACATGGAGATTATGCTCTTTCGCACCCAGGAGGATCTGAGGTGCGCTAGGCTTCGGTCTCACTTTGAGCGTCTCTCGCTCAAGGAGAGTCGCGAGAGCGAGGCACAGTTGAAGACTGAGAAGACCGCTCTTCTAAAGAAGAGAACCCAGATGAGGAAGACCATAGCGAAGCTCCGCAAGAAGGTTGCTGAGCAGGATGAGCTGATAGAGGATTTGGAGCTCCGTACTGACGAGATGGAGGAGGAGGGCGAGGATCTCCGCAAGGAGAACAACGCTTTCCTCAGTGACGATGATGACTTTCTGGAGGAGATGGACGATGATGATGAGGATGATGAGGATGAGGATCCAGAGGAGCCACCCTACCAGTCCGATGCTGACATGGCAGAGCCTGAGGTTCCACCTCAGTAGGCTAGTTACTTGAGTTCTACCGCAGGATTAGGTCGACCCCCCCCTATCGCTAGTAGAGTCAAGTTGTGGTTCTTTTGGAACCTGCTATATGTACATTAGTTAGGGAGAATGTTGTAAGCTAGGTTTAGATGAACTCTTGATGTAATGGTTGTGATATGAAAGTGTGTGCTAGTCTTGTTGACATGTGTTAAAAGTTTTTCTTATAGTCCTTAGTAAATCAACCTCTACATAAAAACCCATCTTTCCTTGGTCGGAACCCCTTCTGCTTGCCCTTATTCCCGGTGTACTTCAGGATGGTGGAAACTCGTCGCACCAACATGGATGGAGGAGCACCACCACCCCCACCGGACCCAACCACCGCCCAACTTCTGGCGCTCATCATGGAGGAACGTCAAGCTGCCCGGACTGAGCGTCAAGCTCATATTGCTGCCCTGCAGCAGATAGCTGCCGCTCACAACAACAACAACCACCACAACAATGGCAATGGCAATGGTGAAGGAAATCAGCGGTCCACTTTGAGCAACTTCCAGAGGACCAACCCACCCACCTTTTCCAAGGGACTTCACCCACTTGAGGCCGATGACTGGCTTCGCACCATCAACAACAACCTGATAGTTGCAGCCGTGGGAGAACCTGAGAAAGTGCTGTATGCGACCCACTATCTGGCAGGACCAGCACGGTCTTGGTGGGAAGCTACCAAGGCTCTACAGCAAGCTGGTTATGCTATCAGCTGGGATGATTTCCAGGAGAAGTTCCGCAAGAAGCACATTCCCCGCGGACTCATTGAGCGGAAGAAGGATGAATTCCGCAGGTTGCGGCAGGGAAGTAAGGATGTGGTCGGATACCTCGATGAGTTCACTGACTTGTCTCGGTATGCTCCTGATGATGTCGACACCGAGGGAAGAAAGATGGAGCGTTTCATGAACGGACTTCATGATGAACTACAATGCGCCTTGGTTATCCATGACTTTGCTGATTTGGAATCACTTGTGGACAAGGCCATACAGTTGGAGACCAAGCGCAAATCCATGTTTGAGGGTCGTAAGAGGAGGATGATTGCCCAGGAAAGTTCGAGCAGTCAGAAACCTCGCACCCACCCACCAAACTCCAAGCCAGCATATAGACCACCACCAACTTCGCACCCCAGTTACCCTAAGCCCCCATACACCCCAAACAAGTTCAGCCGTCCCAATGACAACCCCCGTCCCGGAGGGAACTCTAGCAACCCCAACATCAATCCCAATGTCGTCTGTTTCAATTGTGGCACCAAGGGTCACTACTCCAAGGCATGCCCCAATCCTAAGAAGAATGGTCCACGCCCCAATGCACCGGCGCCAAACAATGGCCAAGGCCACAATGGAAATGGCAAGAACCCCGCACCTCGCGGAAATGTGGCTGTTGCCAAGGGACGCCTGCACCACATCAATGCTGAAGAGGCCATGGAGGCACCAGATGTTGTGATGGGTACGTTCCTTGTCAACTCAGTACCTGCAACTGTTCTGTTTGATTCTGGTGCTACTCATTCTTTTGTTACCCAAGAATTTGTTGCTAAGGGAGGTTTAGTCGGGAGCCTCTTACCCAGACCCATGGTCATCCAAATCCCAGAATCCACCATAGATACCAAGTCATTTTGCCCGGACGTTTCCCTTGAGATCAAAGGGGAAAAGTTCCTAGTCGACTTAATCATCCTAGGAACCCAAGGAATAGATGTCATACTGGGTATGAATTGGTTAGCCAAGTACCATGGTAGAATTGACTGTGCCAGAAGAGCTGTAGACCTCACCACCGACAAAGGAGTAGAAGTGGAGTATGTGTCAGAAACCAGTCGACCCCAACCAGGATGCCATGAGAGCATAGCTCGACCAGCCTTAGATGAGATCCGTGTTGTTCACCTGTTCAAAGATGTCTTTCCTGAAGAATTGCCTGGTATGCCACCGGATCGGGATATTGAGTTCATCATTGAACTTATCCCCGGGACAGCCCCCATATCCCAAAGGCCTTATCGGATGAATCCAGAAGAACTGGTTGAGTTGAAGAAGCAGTTAGCAGATATGCTCAGCAAAGGGCTTATTCGCCCAAGTGCTTCACCCTGGGGATCACCCATTATTTTTGTGGATAAGAGAGATGGTACCACACGCCTGTGTGTGGATTATCGCAGATTAAATGATGTGACCATCAAAAATAAGTACCCTCTCCCAAAGATCGAGGATCTGTTCGATCAAATGGACGGAGCCCGAGTCTTTTCCAAGATCGATCTTCGGTCAGGGTATCATCAGTTAAGAATCCGAGAGTCAGACATTCCCAAGACTGCCTTCACAACCCGTTACGGTTTATTTGAGTACACCGTAATGTCCTTTGGTCTGACCAATGCCCCAGCCTATTTTATGAATCTCATGAACAAGATCTTCATGGAGTATCTTGACAAGTTCGTTGTAGTTTTCCTTGATGACATCCTTATCTACTCCAAAACTGAAGAAGAGCATGCTGAACACCTGCGTCTAGTTTTAGCAACCCTCCGAGAGCATCAGTTGTATGCCAAGTTCAGCAAGTGTGAGTTCTGGCTCAGTGCGGTCTCATTTCTCGGACATGTTGTGTCTGCGGGAGGAATTTCTGTTGACCCAGAGAAGATCCAAGCCATTGTGGACTGGAAAGCCCCAACTAGTGTGACTGAAATCCGAAGCTTTCTCGGACTAGCGGGATACTACCGCAAGTTCGTTGAGGGATTCTCCAGTATAGCCAAACCCCTTACCCAACTGCTGAAAAAGGACAAGAAATTTGAATGGACTCAGAAATGTGAAGAGAGTTTCCAGGAATTAAAGAAGAGATTGACCTCAACCCCTGTCCTAATTATGCCAGACGTCACCAAGAGTTTCGACGTGTATTGCGATGCATCACGTCTAGGATTGGGATGTGTTCTGATGCAAGAAGGCAAGGTGGTGTCGTATCTGTCTCGGCAGTTGCGACCACATGAAGAGAACTACCCAACCCATGACCTGGAGTTAGCTGCTGTCGTTCTTGCTTTGAAGACATGGCGCTCCTATCTGGCGGGACATCGCTGTGAGATTTATACGGATCATAAGAGCTTGAAGTATATCTTCACACAGAGGGAGTTAAATTTGCGACAGAGAAGGTGGATGGAATTAATCAAGGATTATGATATCGGCATCAATTATCACCCTGGAAAGGCTAATGTAGTTGCCGATGCCCTTAGTCGCAAACCCTGCACCCTGAATGCCATGATCCAAGCAGAGCAGCCAGCCCTGTTTAAGGAGTTCAGAGATTTTGGACTAGAGCTTGTTAGCCACGGCTATCTCGCCCATTTAGAGTTAGCTCCAACTCTGATAGATCAAATCAAAGAGGCCCAGAAAGGTCATGAGAGCATAGAAGGAATCAAGAAGAAGATTTCTCTCGGTAAAGCGCCTGGTTTTACCGAGGATGCAGAAGGAGTGTTGAGATTCAATGGTCGTATCTGTGTCCCCAATACCTCGGAACTCAAGGAGGTAATCCTAAAGGAAGCCCACGAGACCCCTTACTCAATCCACCCCGGAGGAACCAAGATGTACCAAGACCTTCGTGAAAGATTTTGGTGGCATGGAATGAAGCGAGAAATTGGTGCTTTCGTAGCCAAGTGTGATATTTGTCAGCGAGTCAAGGCTGAACATCAGCGACCCGCTGGATTGCTTCAACCCCTAAAGATTCCCGAGTGGAAGTGGGATGAGATTGGAATGGATTTTATCACCGGACTTCCAAGGTCCAACCGAGGCCATGACTCAATATGGGTCGTCGTTGACAGGCTGACCAAAGTGGCCCATTTTATTCCCGTCCACACCACCTATAGGGGAAATCAGTTAGCAGACCTGTATATTTCCAGAATAGTAAGCCTGCATGGTGTGCCTAAGAGGATTGTATCAGATAGGGGCACACAATTCACCTCAAGGTTCTGGAAAGCCCTGCATGAAGCCCTCGGAACCAAGTTGGCATTTAGCACAGCTTATCACCCCCAGACCGATGGCCAAACTGAACGAGTGAACCAGATATTAGAGGACATGCTTCGCGCATGTGTCCTAGCCTATGGATCCAAATGGGAAGATTGTCTTCCATTTGCAGAATTCTCCTACAACAACAGTTACCAGTCTAGTCTGCAAATGGCCCCATTTGAAGCCCTTTACGGCAAGAAGTGTCGTACACCCCTGAATTGGTCCGACACCGGAGAAGGCAAACTGTTTGGACCAGATACCCTCCGCGAAGCTGAAGAGCAAGTACAGCTTATCCGAGAGCGACTCAAGACCGCCCAATCCCGTCAGAAGAGTTACGCTGATCCCAAGCGTCGTGATGTCACCTTCAATATCGGAGATTATGTCTATCTCCGAGTGACACCCCTTAAAGGAATGCAGCGTTTCCATATCAAAGGAAAATTAGCGCCAAGATATATTGGACCCTTCAAGATTCTTGCCCGTCGAGGAGAAGTGTCTTATCAACTGGAGTTGCCCCAAGAGTTAGAAGATTACCATGATGTTTTCCACATTTCCTTGCTCCGGAAGTGTCTTGAAGTTCCTGACCAGCCTGATGTTTTCAAAAACATCGATCACCAGTCCGTCGACCTAAATCAAGATCTGACTTATCGTGAGACGCCCCTCAAGATTCTTGACGAAGATGTTCGTCTCACCCGCAGGCGAGCCATCAAGTTCTACAAAGTCCAGTGGACTAACCACTCTGAAGATGAAGCAACTTGGGAACGCGAAGACTATCTTAGAAGCGAGTTTCCCAACCTCTTTAGTACCCAGACCTAGCAAATCTCGGGACGAGATTTATTTTAAGGGGGGAAGTCTGTAACATCCCAGAATGTTAATATAATTATTAATGCAAAAATGTGGGCCAACAAAAAACTTTTCTTATAAAAATGTGTGTATGTCTAATTCTTGAGTGTTGCTTGTTACATTGTTTGCAATATTGTTGAATTTAAGCACAAATTGAAAAATTGAAAGAAAAGAAAACACATAAAACAAACCCTAAAAGCAAAACACCATGTGACACATGTCACATTATTTTTCTAAATTAAGAAGCATAATTTATTTATACACCAAAACCAATGGAGAAATATTATAAACACTCCTAGTTGATTTTTACAAACTATTTCCTTTCAAAATTTCAGATTCAAAACTTTAAATTCAAATTAGAAATTCATGATTGAAATATTTCAAAATATTTCAAAGAGACTCTGTAACACTCACCAATAATATACTTAGCCTAGAACTTAAATTTGGACTCAAAAGAATAAAGAGAAATAGGAAAATTAAAATGACAAATGGTCACTGTTCTGGTTCAGGAAAATCATCAAACACTTGGTGTTCATCCACCTGTTCTTCCCAATCCGAATCAACTCGTGGATCAATCCGAGGAGTGCGTTGTTCATTTGTCAGATTGAGGCCATCCCTGCACCCCTCTCTTCTCTGCGATCTCACTGCATGCCGGGGGAGGAAAAATGGTGGCCGGAGTCGCCGTATGGACGCCGGCGACAGGCACGGCCGTGCGCACGTCGCTCTGTCGCGCCGGGCGTCCGAGGTGGCAACGCCGCGCTCTCCCGTGCCTGGCCCCCCCCTTTTTTCCTCGCCTCTCTGCTCCCTCGCGCACCCGCAGCACACCCCGGCACCAGCCCGTGCACGCCGCGGCCGCGCCAAGACGTGCACGCCGTGCGCCGCCCGAGCATGCCCACGGCAGGGCCATGCGCCCGAGCGCGCCCGAGCGCGCCACGCCACCCCGCCTTGCCCGTTTGGTCCCCCAGACGCCCCGCAACCCAGCCGCACCCTCCGCCGGCCTACGGCGGCCTAGCCCGGCCACGAGCGCCCCTGCACCGAGCCCACCGTGCGCCGCCCGGCCGCTATAAAAGCCGCCCCGTGCCCTGCCTTCCTCCACACCGCACCACCACCCCTTCCCCTCACTTCTTCTCCCTCTCGAGCACCGCCAGGAGGGCGGAGCAGCTGCCGCGAAGCTCCGGCCGCCCGTGGTCTCCTCGAGCCCGCCGTGCCCGAGGTAGACGACGACCGCGGCCAGGCCACGGCACCCTTCCCCTTCCCTCCCCTCGGCCTCCCTTCTCTTCCCCTTGCACACCTCTCTCACCCGCACCCCTTTTCCCCCTGATCCGTGCTCAGGTGCGTCGTCGATCGCTCGCCGGAGTTGCAGCGGAGCCGCGGGAAAAAGGAGGAGGACGCCGCCGTCGCCTGGACCATCCCCGAGCCTCGTCTTCACGCCCAGGAGCTTCCCCACCTCGCCGCCGTCGTCCTGCACCTGCCGCACGCCCTCCCGAGTCCCCTGGTAAGCGCCCCGTCCTCGACGCCGTCGCCGGAGTCGCGGCGCCGCCCGATTTAGGTCGCCGGAGACGCGGGAGTCCTGAGCCGTTAGATTAGAATCCTACGGTAGCTTACCGTTTCGTTTTAATTAATAAAACCCTGACATGCGGGTCCCACACGTCAGGTTTAAATGAACAGCGCGCGCTCGTTCTGTCACTGACCAGTGGGTCCCCTCTGTCAGATTCTTCAACATTATCCGTTCTGGATTTAAAATTCGAATTTAAACTTTATTTAAAACCAGTATTAAACCTAATTTTAGAAATTCCATAACTTTAGTTTTACAACTCCAAATTTAGCAAATCCAACTGTTCTGGAAAGCTTATGAAATTATCTATCCAACTAAACTAGTTTCACTCCATTTGGATATATAATAAAAATACAATATTTAAAATACAGTAGCATGTTTAATTTCTAAACTTGTTTGTTTCTGATACTCTGATAATCCAAATTAGTTGAAACTAATTTTATTAGATCACCCTTAACCATGGTTAGTCAATCCTAAAGGGGTTTAATTTTTAGATTAATATAATTTAAATAATAGCCAAAACCATATTAATTGGCTTCTGGATTCAAAACAATGTGTAGGGAGTTTTGTAACTCCAAATGACCCAAACCCAATTGTGTCATCTCCTACACATCATTAGATTTCTGTAGAATTTTAGTTTGTATTTTTGTGACAAACAGAACTCAAGCTATGCAATTAAACTTGTGCAACAAGTTTCTGCCCAATTTAAAATACAATGGAATAATGTTTAATTCAATTAAATTGAAACCACATGATATTGTTTGGTATGTGGAATGGTGAATTAGAACCTCTAAGAGTATATTGCTATGCTGATTGGTTGAATAGGCTAGTGATTGTTTGTATTTGATTGCTTGTGTATTAGAAGAGAACGTTGCCGGATATATCGAGGAGGAGGGATTTGCTGAACCCGAAGACCAAGACCCAGATCACTTTGCCGAGCAAGGCAAGCTACTCTCTGAGCTTGCACCCAACTTATGCATCTAGATTTACAAATCATTTTAAGAGCAAAGGTTTACAAAAACCCTTTTTAAAAAGTATATAGAGATTATTTTGCCACTATATGTAGAAGTATATATTAAAACTATAGGATGGAAAAACAATGTTGTTTATTCAAAACTCCTTTGAAAACTTGTGTGGATATATATAGCACCAAGATGGTGTGTTGAGATAAGAAAATGGAGAAAGGTGGTTTTAGAAAAGCACATTGTGTCATAGTACTCAGTCAAGCAACCGATACTCTGTGCGACCACATTTACCCACATATGGGAAAGGGCTTAGTCAGATAGTTTGCTCTTATTAGTATGGGACACTGCATCAACAGAGATGACTCTGTTATGCATGAGGGAGTGGTTTGGTGACCTAACCCTGACCTGGGTCCTCGCTCAAAAATCTATGAGTAGATAAGGAGGAGGATAGAAGGATGTCCGTATACACCGCCAGATAAAACCTATGAGTCCTCACACTTAGGGTTTCCGACGGGAAACTAGACTAAGTGTAGATGGAATGGTTCATAGGGGCAGGATCCTATACTAGCATGAGCAAAGGAAAGACTAGGGTCGGTGACTCAACTTCGCATACCACGGGTATGGCGAAGCGTGGCTGACACGGTGAGTTATCGGATGAGTGTGGGAAAAGCGTGCTACCTCTGCAGAGGGTAATTAAACTATTCGAATAGCCGAGTCCTCGGATATGGACAGTTGAAGACCCTACTTAGACCATGTGCAAGTTTTTGGAAAAGAGTTGAGTTTGAAAAGAAAAAGGAGATGGAGAGTGTTCCATACACCTATACCAGCGGATCGGTATGGGGTAGTTGGAAAGATATTATCATAATGGTTTATGGTTGGAAAAGGAGGAGTTTTGGAATAACACTAATAAAATTGAGATATCTAGTAGTCATAGTTTCCTTATCTTCTTCAACAAAGATACAGAGATGTTCCAAATAGATAAAAGTGAGAGATTAAAAATTGAAACTAGAGCACTCATGTTGGAGTAGTTTGCGAGTACATTCAAATGTACTCATACTAGTTTGCTTCTGGCTATTGTCGTAGCCAGACATGGAGGAGTACTACACCCAGGAGGAGTATGGCGACATCTATGCCAACTAAGGATCTTCTCAAAGTCGACTGCCTGTCGGGTCTGCGTTAGTTGTTGGTGGCTACTACGTTTAATTTCCGCTGCTTATGTTGATTGTTTTGGTTTGGCCCTTGAAGGCACCTATGTAAGACTTGGTCTAGAGGACCATTTTATGTAAGACTTTAATTCGGTATTGTAATGGATGTAAACTTTGGTATTCAATTCGGATTATGTGCAACGACAGACTGATCACGGGATCGTTGTGTTAAGCATAATCGGGTATTTCGGACAGTTAGTCCGGGGTCCCCACAGAATGATGTGAGATCCTGGCTCAGATGTGAGATCCTGGCTCAGGGCTTAATAGGATTGATAGAATACTCATATCAACAAGTTGCAACTTCTTTTCCGGAAGCTCATCTGGAAAGAACTCCGAGGTTAAGCGTGCTTGGCCTGGAGTACTCCAAGGATGGGTGACCGACCGGGAAGTCCTTCCCGGGTGCGCACGAGTGAGGACAAAGTGCGCAGAAAAGACTAGTGTTGATCTACGGGGCCAGTCTAGAGATCCTAGAGAGCTGCCAGGCGTGATACGCTCGGTCCAGGGGTGGGCTGGGGTGTTACAATTGGTATCAGAGCCGACCCTCGCGGTTACTCGGGCGTGTGCGGGTCAGTGGGCGGACATGTGATATGTGCCGACACTGGACGCATGGACGGGTGCCAAGGGGGGGAGTTCCTGGACTGGGGGATGGCCGACGAGGGCGTCGGTCTTCTAAGGGGGGAAGGATGTGAGATCCTGGCTCAGATGTGAGATCCTGGCTCAGGGCTTAATAGGATTGATAGAATACTCATATCAACAAGTTGCAACTTCTTTTCCGGAGCTCATCTGGAAAGAACTCCGAGGTTAAGCGTGCTTGGCCTGGAGTACTCCAAGGATGGGTGACCGACCGGGAAGTCCTTCCCGGGTGCGCACGAGTGAGGACAAAGTGCGCAGAAAAGACTAGTGTTGATCTACGGGGCCAGTCTAGAGATCCTAGAGAGCTGCCAGGCGTGATACGCTCGGTCCAGGGGTGGGCTGGGGTGTTACAGGTTTCGATCGCTAGAAAATTCTTGTTTTCTGCACCGTAACCCCTTCAGGAAGAACTGCCGTCGGTCCTTTGGAGTCTGCGAACAACGCCAAACAGATCCACCCAGTACACTCCATTCTTTATGGTGTATGGTGCAGAAGCGGTCCTCCCTTGCGACATCAAGTTCGACACACCGAGAGTAGTCGCCTACGACGAGTCGGATGCAGAGGAGGCACTCGAAGACAGCAGGGACACCCTGGATGAAGCACGCGACATCGCCCTGGCACGATCAGCCGTGTATCAACAGGACCTGCGCAACTATCACACTCGGAGGCTACGACCAAGAGCATTCGTTGCAGGCGACCTGGTTCTTCGACTCAAGCAGAAGAAGGTGCATAAGCTCGCTTCCCCATGGGAGGGCCCGTACATCGTGACAGAAGCAATCGGCAACAGAGCTTACCGCCTGAAAGACTCGAAGACGGGAGCAGACTGCAGCAACCCGTGGAACGTGGCACAACTCCGCCGGTTCTACGCCTAGTTCAACCCAATCATTGTACAAGAAAATCAGCGCGGCAGGTTTCAGACGCACTATTTCCCTTACCAGGGTACCTGAGGGGACTGGAAGGGTTTTAATGAGGCGGCCTGTTCGCAAGAATCAATAAATTGATTTGAAGAAAATCTGTCTCCTTTACCTTTCATACAGAGGAAGCTAAAATCCTAGGCCGCCACCCGAACGACTCGGAGGCTGCGCCACACAGGTTGAAAGAAAAGCTTAGGCCGCCACCCGAACCACTCGGGGGCTGCGCCATACAAGCATAAATCAAAAAATCCTAGGCCACCACCCGACATACTCGGGGGCTGCGCCATACAGGTCAAGTTCAAAATCCTAGGTCGCCACTCGACATACTCGGGGGCTGCGCCAAACAGGTAACACTTGTAATCCTAGGCTACCACTCGACCTACTCGGGGGGCTACGCCATACAGGCCTTCTCAGAAAATCCTCAGCCGCCACTCGAACTCACTCGGGGGCTGCGCTGTACAGGTCAAGTTCAAAATCCTAGGTCGCCACCCGACATACTCGGGGGCTGCGCCAAACAGGTGACACTTGTAATCCTAGGCTGCCACTCGACCTACTCGGGGGCTACGCCATGCAGGCCTTCACAAAAATCCTAGGCCGCCACTCGAACAACTCGGGGGCTGCGCCATACAGTTCAAGTTACAAAAACCCTAAGTCACCACCTGATAAAGTCAGAGGCTGCGACATACAGGTCACACTTGGGAAAACCTAGGCCGTCGACCAACATACTAGGCGACTGCGCCAAACAGGTCGAAAATCAAAACAGGCATTTACACTTTCGAGCAAGCAGATCAATTCTCATGACTCGCAAATATTTTAATCTATTACATTACGACTTGCATAGGCACATTTTCCCTCTATAGCTAACCCTGTACATCAGACGACAACTACTCTAAACTGCAGGCTCGGCCTTCGGCGCATCGAGGGGACCTACAAGGCGCTCACTCAGGTCCTGAACCTGCCTGATAATTCGGCGCGCAGCCGCTAAAGTCTCGTCGAAGTCGTCATCACCAGGCAGGCCATCAAGCACCCTGTCGAGCGGAAGATGCGGCCGATGCATCCGGACGTATGCCAACGCCGCGTTCGCCCCAGCCACAAGTTGGGCGTCGACAACCTCCTTCAGCCCTTCACCATCGCGAAACCTCTCCAGCAAGGCGGACAGCCCGTTCGGCTGCGCGTTATGCGGGAAGTACACACGATTGATGTGCCAGAGTATCTTCCGGCGGTTCTCCAGAAGAAAAGCAGCGCGCCACGTACGATCAAGCATGGTGGCAAGGACGCGCCCTCTCGACTTGTTCACCCAGAACTGCCGAGCTTCGTAGGAGTCGCCGGACGCCTCTCGGGTAACTCGCTCCTCAACGCGAGCCCGCTCGGCCTCCCAATCAGGATTAACATCTGCACGCATAAAATGCAAGTCAGAACAAGCAAGCTTCAGCAAAGACAGCAGTCGCCAAAAGGATACAAACCTTGCAACTTCCGACTTATCAGATCGATCTCCCCAAGCAAAAAATCCTCACGTCGCGAGAACTCCGCCGTAGGATGCGACCGGGAGCGGTGCAGCAGCCACTCAGTATTCTTTAGGGTCGCCTCAAGCTCAACCACCTTGTTCTTCAGGTATGTGATTATCCGCTGATCATTTACACTACGTGGAGGAGCCGACGCCGCCCGACGACGGCGAGCACCCAAAGAAGAAGCCGCGCCACTCGGCTCAGCCACAGGAGAAGGCGAAGCATCACCGCGCACAACATTCTGCCACGAATACGCAGAGTCAATACAATCATACGACTGCGAAGCACAGTTAAACTCGGCAGAAAGAAAGTCAGTTCTAGCAAAAGCAATATTGAAGGCCAAAAGACCTGGCAGGACAATATTCATTACAGAGCAAGAAGTTCAAAATACAGACCATGGCGACTGCCGAATTCCTAAAGCTATGCCTACTCTAAGGCTGCAGACTGCGACCGGGAACGACCCTTCCGAGCGGCAGCCGCCTCAGTTGCCTTAGCAAGGGCCCTCTCGAAGAGTGCCACAAGCTGCACGGCCAGCTGTGAAGCACGCTCCTTCACACCACTCAGCGACGCGGTTCGGCCATCAGGTTTGCGGGGAAAGCCGCTGACGACCTTCTCAAAATCACCTGGAACCTGATGCCCTAAGAGGAGCTAGAAGGTGAGCTCGGATCCGCGTACCGTCTGCGACCGCGTGAAATCGGCGATGGTGGTCGCGTCCTCAAACGGCGCAGCAAGGGCGTCCACGGCTGCCGGCGGCTGGTCGCCCGGGAAGATACTCCGGTGCACCACAGTGAGGGCTCCAGTCGATTTCTTCAACGAGGCTGCAGACTTCTTCAGCGCGTCGGATGCATAGGCGCAGACCCGATCGAGGAAGCCGACAGCAGTCGCCAAATCAACCGTGTCACTCGACGCGTCTTTCGGAGGAGCTCCACCGCAAGTCTCTGCGCAAAAGATTCAAGGTCAGGCAAAGAAAAAGATCAAGACACAGTAGGCATCAAGCCGAAACTTACCCCCAAGAACACCGGCGAGTGAAAGGAGACGACCTGAGTCTTTTCCTGGGCAACCCGCGCCAGCTCCCGCTCTCGAGACTCATGTAGAGCCTTCTCAAGCTCATCAACCCGCCCAGTAGCCTGGTCCAGAGAAGCACGCAGCTGGTCCCTCTCCTTCTCCAGGCGAACATAAGTCGCGGCTGCGTCAAGCTGCTGACGGTAGTACGGCTGAAACAAAAGCAAGATGTTAATAAAGTTGCGGGCGACTATACTAGTCACCCACACCTTCGGGGGCTACTCCCATCGGGAGCGCTGATCGCGCACCCGATGAAAAATCAAGAATGCAAGTACAAGCATACAGTACTTACGTGGTCCAGGAGGTCAGGGTCCTCTGAAGCCGAAGAAGGAACGCGGCTAGACGATGCAACGCCAGCAGGCTCAGCACGCACCTTCTCCACTACCGCCTGAGTCCCCAGTTCAGTCGAAGGGGCGGATGTATGCTCCACGTCCCGAAGGGGGGAGCTAACATCGCCAGAACGATGGCTGCAGCGAAAACGAGCACACCTGTCAACTTAAACGTTGCAACTACAAAACACAACTCGAACGACACACATCATAAAGAAGCTCACCTGGGGGTACCAAGGTCGTTGTAACTCTCCAGGGAGGGCGAAGGCATCCGCGCAAAAGAACGAGGAGCTGCGGAGCTGACTGGAGGAACATTCAGGGGCTCATCCCAGCCACCCGAGGACCGCGCACCCGACGACGTCGCGATGACTTCCTCCAGAGTAACGTCGGCATCCTTAGCAGGTGACGACGTAGTGGTAGAGTCGCCACGACTCGGGAGCTTCCGCTTCTTCCGCACGGGTTCCTCCACTTCATCTTCTTCCTCCACCTCTTCGTGGGGAGAGTGTGCGGAGGGAATCTCTTCGTCGTCGTCCTCCTCCTCGACAAACTTCGACTCGTCGTCGGGTCCGTTCTCGGGAAGAGGAGGAAGGCTGATCAACAAATACCGACCCTGAAGCAAGTAGACACAAGTCGAATCAAGAAGAAAGTAGACGCAAGTCGAGCAAAGACAAAAGGAAAAAAAGCCAAAGACTCACCTCAGGAACGGGGTTCGATGCCCCGTAAGCAGCAATCGGGCACTTGACGTTGCACGTGTCCGCGACTCGGAGGTTGGTGATGGATCTTACTTTGGTTTCCACCTCCTCATCGTCAAGCGGCTCGGTGCTGACGCCCTCGGCGGCCCACATCGGGTGAGGCCGAGCGCTGAGCGGCTGCACCCGAAGACGGAAGAAGGTGGCCATCAGGAAGACGCCACCTGCCTCGCGCCCAAGGGTCTTGGTCAGATCGCGCAGCAGGCTCAGCAGGGGCCGCACGGCCTCCTTCTCCACGGCAGTCAGCGGGTGCGCCCAAGCGCCGGTCTTCCACAGTCCACGTCCGCTGTCGAATGCATCCAGGCCGTCCTGGTTCGACTGGATGTAGAACCATCTCCTGCGCCATCCCTGGACGGAGTCGCACTTCTTCATCTGGAAGTACGCGGTGTCACCGCGCACTTGGATTCCGAAGCCGCCCACGGGGAAGGTCAACCCGCTCCTCCCAACGTTCTTGCAAACGAGGAAGAGCGACTTCCACAACGCCCAATGGGGCGCGACACCCAGAAAGCACTCGCAGAGCACGATGAAGCCCGCGATGCTCAAGACGCCATTGGGGTCAGATCGTGGATCTGAATCCCATAGGCATATAGGAGACCGCGCACAAAATCGTGCATGGGGAACCCGAAGCCCCGCGGAAGGAAATCCGCGAAGCAAACACGTTCCCCATCGCGGGGAGTGGGGAAAACCTCTTTGCCAGGAACGCGTACCTGGACTTGGTCAGCAGGTGGAAGCAAACCCTGCGCGCGGAAGAGCTCCACCTCGGCCTTCTTCACCGACGATCTCTGCCAGTCGCCGTCGGGCTTCTTCATCAGCCCGGCTTCGTCGGCGGCGGGGGAGGAGCCAGCGGCGCTCTTCAGCTTGCCCATGGTGCCGCGAGGCAGCGCAAGGTGTACGGACAGATTGCACGGAGCTCTGGATGGCGGCGAAAATGGTAGAGCGCAGAGGAAAGGGAGCACAGAGCGATTGGAGAAGATGAAGTCCCTCGCGTCAAAACGCAGTACTTATGCCTCGAAAAGTCTCATCTCAACCGTCCATAGAACAAGGGCTCCGAGCAGACATATCCGGCCGTCCACGTGTCGCACGAGGAAACCAACCGTCGCCGCCCACTTCGTCCACTACGCACGAAAAGCGAGGCGTCGTCATCATGCCGTGCAAATTTCGCGTCCAGTTCGGAGACGTGACAACTGTTGACCGCGGTCAGCTCTGACAGCGGGGCCCGCCACGTCACGTCCCATCGGGTGCAGAGGCGTGCAACAGATCGTCACCCGTGACGTCATCAAGCCAACGGCTCCAAAATCAACTGAAGGAACTCGACAGGGTAATTCGAGTAGTAAGCTTCAAAGCTGAAACCAACAAGGTAGGATCGGCTGATGGTCCGAGAACCCGAAGAAATCATTCGAGTGGCAACAGAGTAAGCTCGAGCAGCCGAATCTATCCACAAGTAAGCCAAACGGGCCGAGTAGAAGCAAGCTTCGCAAGAAGATGAAGGCAAAGTAATTCGACTGCAAAGGTTACTCCCATCGGGAGCAGCCGGTTCGACTGAAGAAATCGAGTTCAAGCTCAAGATCAAGCAATCCAACGGCGCGTCCAGGAGGAAGGAGTCCTTTGCTCGACTCTACGCTTCGACCAAGCACTCGGGGGCTACTGACGTGGGGCTGCCTTTCGGGTAGCCCACAATAAGGCTACCTGGGCCGCGCCAAGGACAGGAAGGCCCACAGAAGGCCCACGCGGGGTACCATGTAACCTAGTCCAAGTCGGTTAGGAAGCATAACCTGCCATATCTGTAGTTGCCATCGGCACCAACCACCCGAGACCTGGCTACCTATAAAGCCAGGAGGGTTGCTCGTCCCAGAGGACACGCTCATAGCTACGGCCACAAACCCTAGCGAGATCGCAACCTCGCCATTGTAACCACAACTCGCATCAATAATCAGACAAGCAGGAGTAGGGTGTTATCCTCCGGGAGCCTGAACCTGGGTAAATCCTTGCTTGTCAGCCGTCGTGACCACCTGCACTCATCTCTCTCCCCATCAATCAACCCGGGGTGCGCAATCCTGGGACTTGTCGAGTTAAGCCCTCGTCAGAATGCTAGAAGGAGGTTTTATGTTAAAGGCAAAATGAATTATGCGCCAAATATCACGTGTAAAAGGGCAAGATATGAAAAGGTATTCAACAGACTCATACGCATCACAAAAGACGCACTTTTTTACACCCAATCCATTTTCTTTTGGTTAAGTTATCCTTAGTTAAAATCTCTTGCCTGTGTAGAAACCACAGAAAAATACGTATCTTTAGTGGGACTTTCAGCTTCCAGAAATATTTACGCAAATATGTTGTGTGCACATTCATTAGTTCAGTAGTATGATTTAACCGAAAACACACCCGATGGTGTTAAACTCCAGTTAAACTTATCCGGCTCATCATCCAAATGAATCCGCATTAGTCTTTCAGTTACATGGAACCAAAGTTATCTATTATTACCCACTAAATTTCTTCTAAAGCTAAGATTAATTGGCATGCTTCCAAACACAGACGCAACTGTAAGATCCTTATGCAATACAATAGCAAATAAGGATGGATACTCATTCGCAAGTGTAGTATCCCCTAGCCAAACATCCTGCCAGAACCTAGTCTGTTGGCCATCACCTATGCCGAAAGAACCAAACTTAAAGAATTCCTCTTTAACTCTCATCAACCCTTTCCAAAAGGTGAATCATTTGGTTTCACTTGTACCTGGGATACGATTTTGTCTCCCAAATATTTATTCTTTAAAATCTCTTGCCACACGCCTTCCTTAGTTAATAGTTTAGATAGCCATTTACTCAAGAGGCATTTAGTTTTTATATCAAGTACTTCAATACCGAGCCCTCCTTGGTCCTTTGGTCTACAGACAATGTTCCATCGAGTGAGTCTATATTTCTTCTTATGCTGGTTACTTTGCCAAAAAAATCTTGACTGATAGAAATCTAGTCTTTTACGTACCCCCTTAGGTATTTCGAAGAAAGATAATAAGAACATCGGTAGACTAGTTAGAACTGAATTTATAAACACAAGACGATCTCCGTATGATAACATCTTGGCTATCCAAGACCCTAACTTCCGTTCGAAGCGATCTTCCACCGATTTCCACTCCTTATTTAGTAGCTTCCTATAGTGGATAGGAATACCTAGATATTTGAAAGGTAAAGACCCTAGTTCGCAACCAAATATACTACGGTACTGCTCTTTCTCCTCCACCGCTTTTCCAAAACAAAATAGCTCACTTTTAAGAAAATTAATCTTTAAACCTGAGAGCTGTTCAAAGAACACCAATATTAATTTCATGTTCACGGCTTTCACAACATCATGTTCTAGAAACAATATTGTGTCATCGACATATTGGAGAATTGAAACACTCATCAACGAGATGTGGTACTAACCCCCCCGACTTGCCCGTCAGCTTTAGCTCTCTCAATTAGGATAGCTAGCATATCAGCTACAAGGTTAAACAACAAAGGTGACAACGGATCTCCTTGTCGTAGATCTTTTAAGGTTTGGAAGTAATGTCTGATATCATCATTAACCCGTATACCAACCCAACACTTCCTCCTTGGACGAATCTAGCCGTCCAATCACACCACGCCGGTGCAAAACCTTTCATTTGAAGTACTTGTTGTAAAAATGACCACTTAACCTTGTCGTATGCTTTTTCAAAGTCAATTTTAAACAATACCCCGTCAAGTTTCTTCCTATGCATCTCATGAATCGTTTCATGTAACACCACTACTCCTTCCAAAATATTCCTCCCAGGTATAAAGGTTGTTTGAGTTGGACGCACAACTCGACTCGCAATTGAAGTGACCCTATTAGTACCCACCTTTGTAAATATTTTAAAACTTACATTAAGGATGCATATAGGCCTATATTGCTCAATCCTACTGGCATCCTCCTTTTTGGGCAACAACGTAATAATCCCAAAGTTAAGTTTGTACAATGGTAGTTCACCTGTTCGTAATTGAGCAAACATTGCCATTAAATCGTCTTTTAAGATATGCCAGAATTTTTGATAGAACTCCGCTGGAAACCCATCCGATCCCGGAGATTTATTATTTTCCATTTGCGAGATAGCATCAAACACCTCTTTCTCAGTGAAAGCAGATGTCAAAATGGTATTCTCCTCCGATGAGATCTGAGGCATGTCATTCGACGACTCCTCATCCATCGAAAAATAGGTTGGGTCCGATGCTCCGAATAGTTTTTTATAATATTCCGAAATGAATACTCTTAAATTTGTGTCCCCAACTATCGTCCCCTCATCTTGCTCGTATTATTTCCACCCTCCTGTACATATTTCACCTTTGCTCTTTGAGCCCATTTAGATTCTTCATTACGCAAAAGTTTACCAAGTTCAATTTTGGCTTCTTTTTTGTTGCACGTTCGGCCGAAGTTAAAAGAACCATTTCCGCTTTAATATCTAGTAAATCAATTGTATGTTTTTCTTTCAACTTTCTATATTCCGCATTTAAATTCTTAGCCCATCCACGAAGGAATTGTCTGATGTGACGAATTTTATTTTGCCAACGCTGTATAGGACTATCCCCTTCATGGACCGATGTCCATTCACGTTGGATCATCTCCTTAAACCCTTCCTGGCGCATCCAGGACTGTTCGAAGTAGAAGTGGTTTTTATTTCCTACATGAGCTTGCTCCCCGGAATTGATAATTAACGGTGTATGATCGGACCCCGTACGGATGAGCGCATGTACCGTTACCAAAGAATATTTATGTTGTATTGTTGAGCCTCATGGGTGAATATATAGGCGTACAAGGGTCATCTTGGAGTACATGTTCGGGAATAGATGGGAATGGATCCTAACTCTATCATAGACTACCATAAATATGCGCCGCATATGTATATACTCTAACACCCCCCTGCAATATCGTAGCGGTAGCATCGCGGACGGTCAAACTAGATATAAACTACAACAACGACATCATTTTTAGCACCTTTTTTACTGAATGGGGCACTCTAAAACCAATAATCGTGTGTTGTTACGGAACCTGGCTAGGTTACCCCAGACAACCAATCACGCCCTGGATGGCTTTTACAAGTTAGTCGAGGGTGTGATACATTCTCCGCCTTCGGCAAGCATCACCCAAGCGCTCCTGAGTGGACTCTATGACGAGTGTGGCATACAGGGGCACGTGGCTGAAGCTGGTAAACCATGGGGACATTTTATATTCTGAGTGCAACATTCTAAAATCCAGTTCTATTGTTGAATTGTTATATCAGTGCTACATACATCCGACTGTTGATTTTGTTATCTCTACGATATAATATGGCTTGGGGACTCCGGTCGTACGTCGTGGCATTTTGCACAAAAGCCCCTAAGTAATTCGGAAATCCACCCGCAGTCCAAACAAAACGCTTCGCCCAAATCCTACAAAACTGTTCACCGCCGCCCCAAGCCGCCACCGGAGAACCGGACTGCTGCTCCGTACCCATCCTCGCCGCGCCGCCTTCCCACTCGGAGGAGGAGGCCGGGCGGAGGCGCCAACGATGGCACGGGCGCCGCCCCCAAGCAGCCTGCTACTAGGCCTCTGCTGAAGACGGCATGGCCGCCAGGAGCGGCACCGGCGGATGCCGCGCCTGCGCCCGCTCCTGCTGCGGCTTTGCCCATCGTGAGGGCGCAGCCAGCTGGTCCGTGCACCACCCCATCCTGATCTTTGGCTTCTTGGCCTGGGTCCAGGGTCGCTTGGAAGGGATTCTGCGGTGCCTCATACGTGAACCTCATTGCCGAGCACGAGATCTGGGTGGCCGTCGATCCATTCGCCAAGAATGAGGCTTTCAATTGCAGGCCCATGAGTGCAGGGCATCCCACTAAGTCACAGAGCATGCCGACGACCTCGAGCAGTAGCAGCACCGGAAGCGGAAGCCACCGCCCGGTGGTCGGAGCCGGCAGCCAGGCCAGGCCGAGCCGGGAGGGCAGGATCCTGGAAGCGCCCAACCTCCGGATCTTCATGTTCGCTGAGCTTAAGGCCGCCATGAGGAACTCCAAGGCGGACACCATCCTCGGCGAGGGCGGGTTTGGGCGGGTATACAAGGGCTGGGTCGACGAGGGCATCATGAATCCCGCTAGGAGCGGCACCGGCATGCCGTTGCTATCAAGAAGCTCAACCCCGAGAGCCTGCAGGGTGTCCAAGAATGGCAGGTGACAAACCATCTTTTTTTCGTTTTTGGTCAACTCGAACCATGTTCTGAATCAACGACGTCTTCATGTGGGTTTTGCACATCATAATGTTATCATCAGCCAAAATGTGCATTCCATGATCTGTCAAGAGGCATGATGCACACATACGTTTAGTGATTGGCATGCACATTTACTTGAACATGTTCGTCTTCTGCCAACGCAATATTCCCGTTGCTGATTCGTGATGGAATTGGTATTGTAGTCCGAGGTGAATTTTCGGGGAAGCCTCATTCATCTCAATCTGGTGAAGCTGTTGGGGTACTGTTGGGAAGGCTCATTCATCGCAATTTGCAGCAGCGGGGATCTGTACAAGTGGAAGCTGATCTAGCCGAGACCTTGTTTTTCTGTGTGTTCCGTATCATTTTCAGTTTTGCTGGGACCTGGTTTGCAGGTTGAGTCTAGCAACAATAGATAAAACAAGTGAATTTACCAAACATATCGCCTACTGGGCGTAAACTATTCATTTATGAAACACCTCGTTTACAGTCTTTTACGTCTTATATCATGATTTGCAGCCAATAACCAGCAACTGTTGGTGATACGCTTCGGAAGATCAATACGAAGCTGCGATATTTGCACTTTGATCTGCGAGCATGATAAACCAGTATGATGGAACAGTTTATTATGGAGTGGTCAACTGACGAAGAATCAAAGCTTGGATCAAAGTATTCCGTGCCACAGATTGCATTCTACAAGGGACTGGGATGGAATCACTTGCTCAGTTCATAGCTAAAATGACGTATTGTTCTTGTGGCAGTTTGAAGCAATAGTTCAGGAAGGTGGAAACAATGGGACCATAACTGACATTGACGCTTTTAACGTCCGGATCGACAACCAGGTTTGTTTGACGTATAACTCTTTTTTTTGTGTAAACAACATTTTTTACTTTTTATATGCAGTTTTATGATACTTTAATAAATGTAAGAAAAATAAAGCTCTAGCTTCTTAAGACACATGCTGTTGAAGGTGTGACGATGATTAAAGTTTCATTCAACTCAACCATGTGTTTTGTATTTACCACACACATTTTAGATGTCTAGATATACTACATGTGCATGCGCTTATGATTTACAAAAAGTTAGGATCGACATGCGGTCATGTGCACATTTTAGTATGTTCTGTGGCATGGCAGTCATTATATGATTATACTACTTTGTATCATAGTTGAATCTTCATTGCAATTTTGGTGTCATTAATTACTGAGTGTTCTACTCTGTTGTAATTGCAGGCAGCTCACAAGACAGTCAATCTTGTCTTATTCCATCACAAGCTTCTTGTTCACCCAAAAGGAAAAGACGCTTAAAAAACTGACACAAGATCGTTGGCTGATATATACCCCGGCGGGCAAGATTGGTATCAGATCATTTTTTGATATTTGAAGTTGGTTTCATGGTAATGATATCCCATCTTGCATGGTTTGAAGAAAGTTGGCATAAAGGTACTGATATGTGATTACATTAAGATTGTGTTTGACTTTTTTCTTTTCATAATGGACCATATAGGCATATACTTCAGAACGATTTTTAAGATTCTGGGATGTGGTCTGATATCTGTATTATTTGTAATCACAACAGACATCTACTTTTCCTAACAAGGGATGCAATGTAAGAATCTACATTTTTTTATAAAAATGATTTCTTTTCTGCCCATTGCAACGCACGAGCATCTTTACTATTAAACCAGAATGCGTGGTATGGTATCACAATCTAAATGGTGTCACGCTTCAAATAACCTCATATTTTAAATTAATTACATTTCATGCCACCTATAAGTGAATACCGGTTCAAAAGGAAAAGAAACAACAAAGGAAGGACAAAAGAGAGGAGAGAAAGGAAGGGAAAAAAACGGAGGGATACACACGAAATTCAGAAAAAGGAAAAACTCCACACACATACACAACCGGACCCTAACAAACTTTGCTACTGGTTCAAAAGAAAAAAGAAACATAAAAGGAAGGAAAAAAATATGAGATAAAGGAAGGGAAAAAACGAGGGATATGGCGTGCACAACAAGCTCCACACAAAATTGAAAAAAAAACTCCCCACACATGCACAACAACCGGATCCTAACAAAATTCTCGCATGCACAACAAAAACAATCCAACTCAAACCGCACCGGGTGTTTCTCCCCTAATAAACTTTTTTAAAATATCGGCTAACACGTCGAACTTATTTTTCTTAACAAACTATTCAAACTTGCTGACAGCATGTGTCCAACAAATTTATTCGCCTCGCCTAGCCTACTCCAGCACAGCTCGTCGACGCCACTGCCGGTCGCCTCAGTCTACCGGCGCTGCTGCCGCTCACCTTAGTCAGTAGACGACGATGCCGCTCGCCGTAGTCCGACGCTGCTTCCACTCGCCTCGCCTTGCCGTGTAGCCAACGATATTAAACATTTACACTCGATATTGCAGATAGTTTTATCATGTTGATTTTTTCGGGATGAAATGCTTACGCACCATTTGGTAATCTTGTAGTTCGTCGTGCGGATTGTTTATGTTGAACTTTATGGAATATTGGACATGAGATATTCTTTCTGGTCATGTCACCCAGGTATTTGATTTTCAAGATTCAATTGCTAGGTTTCATTTTAAATTATTACGAGAGTGATTCTTCTTGCTACTTTGCAGAAGGATATGAAAGAATTTCGAAAAAAGTTACTTTTTTTTAGGCGCTCGAAAAAAGTTACTTACCATTTTGTATGAGTCAGAACTAAATAAGTTAACGGAGAGGAAGCCCAATCTACAAACAACCAGGCGATAAAGAAAAGGCATCTGATTATGATATTGAAGGGTTATTGAATCCAAACCAACAATACTCAGTGGTTGTAGACAAAGAAAGATGTACCCTTTCAGCCTCCATGGTGCCGGCCGACCCACCTGATTTGGACGAGATCGTTAGATACATCATGTCCATTAAGGATGCAAAGTATTTGGAGTAAGTACCATGTATTATAAAAATCATTAAGTGTCAATATATTATGATGATATGGTGATGCATGTCGACTGTTTCATAGAAAAGAATGGGTGCGAAGATCAAAACCATATCCATTGGGATTGAGTCTGAAACAAATCCAGGGCATTCTCACATCAGACCAGCCTATGGATAAGGATTGCTTCAACATGGTTGTGCGTATATTGGCATGCGAAGATATACAATTATTTATAGAGCCTCTCGTGCACAATATGGATTTAAGATTTTTTATAAGTTGCTATATTCACATTTTATTATTATCATCGCCATCTTTCTAAACCTTGTGTATTGACGCAGTCGGCATTATCGAATGGCATAAAACATCCTAAGTGTCGTGTAATGACAGACATTAAGACTTTGGCGGCATTTTTTCACGGCTGGACTGAGATGAACAATGATATCTCGTTGTGTCATATAGTAAGTTTGCTTTTCGTCTTGGTTATCATTGTTATGATCTATTTTTTTCTAACCCTTGCCACTAGCAATTTTGTTTTTGCCATATGCATTCCTAGACGATTTCATGTTGTTCTTCATCGACAAATATAAATGCCGTGTCTCCATTTTGGACCTGTGCATTGAACAACTACCAAAAGAGAGGTATTAATTGAAATTTCCGAGGTATGCAAT
Source organism: Poa annua (assembly GCA_026929855.1). Taxonomy (NCBI): domain Eukaryota; kingdom Viridiplantae; phylum Streptophyta; class Magnoliopsida; order Poales; family Poaceae; genus Poa; species Poa annua. The sequence goes on along the minus strand of CM049427.1, from coordinate 216,952,939 downwards.
CTACCTAAACGAAACACTTCAAATAGCACAACCTGGATAGAATTCAGATATATGGTTCTGGCCACGTAGTTATTCAGATGGTATTACAAGATGCCATGACAGGTGATTTATTTAAAATCATTATGATAATTTATTTATTTTAGTCCTGGTGGTGCTCTAGGATAATGAAAGTGCATTGATCTGCATGAACTTAGGAACTTATCGGGTTACATAGTTTTTAGTTTGATGCTCTCATATGATGGTAAAAAGTTGGTCCATCAAGTTTGTACCGTATTCTTTATTGTATATTAAAATTAAACATGAAAATTTTGATGTAATTAACATATATTTTATATATTCCTTGTGCAGGATGGTTATGAGATGAGGAAAAAGTTTTTGTTATATCTGCTCAAGTATCATGCAAATGCAATCGAAGACAACATTCCGGATGTTGTACGAGCATATCTTAAGCACGTTAATAGATACCAAATTTGATATGAGATGGTTCAAATCGTTGCTTCTTTTGTAAACATGGCGTTTAAAATTATATGTTTAGATTTTAGTTTGTTGGATTACAATGTGCTATATTATCTATGTACATTAATCTTTACATATATTTAATATTTAATTGTGTAACAAAAATACCCGTTGGAACGCACGGGCATTCATCTAGTTTTACTAGTCAGTAGTAGTTTGGAGGAAAAAAAGTAGAACATCGGTCAAATGACAATATGACATAGTTGGAGATCTAGGGTTCTAGCCCAAAAGGCCCACTAATATAAACCTCTCAACTCGATCCCTCTCCGTCCCTTATCGCGCCGCCGGCTCCTGTCGCCCACCACTCTCGCGCCGTCAGCCTCAACTCTACGTCCTCTACTCGGCGGCGACTGCGAGGATGGCCGCAGCTGCAGGCGGCGCCCCGCGGGCGCTCTCCCAGCGGGAGCAGGACATCCAGATGATGCTGGCGGCCGACGTGCACCTCGGCACCAAGAACTGCGACTTCCAGATGGAGCGCTACGTCTACAAGCGACGATCCGACGGTACCTCGAGCCCTCTCATCCCGAAAACTACGCTATCACCACGATAGCAGCCATATATCACACATTTCCTGTTTGGATCGATCTGGTTATGTTTGTACTCTTGATTAGGTTGCTTCTCTGTCTTTAGATGCGTGGTATCGTATATGTCCTCAAAGATGTAGGAGTACAATTTTCCTTGATGCACCGTAATGACTGTATGTGGATTCATCGTCCACGTGTTGGTGCAAGACGACTATTTTGCCGCGATTAGTGGACTCTCGTTTGTAGAGTGGATTAATTGTGGTTCGTATTGTTTAGCTGCTGCATAATGACGGAACGGTTAGCCGCTACTGAGCCTTGAGTTGACATGATTGCAATTTTCTTTGTTCAGCTGCTGTTGTCTTATGTATGTACTCGAGAACTGGTTGATATTTGTGCTATTGTGGTTCTCTATCTTCTACTGGCTTGTTCTGCTGTCACAAATATGCTGAAAGCTGCCAACAGTGGTCTTTAGAAATCTATTATTTCACTGTGCTGCCGGGAACGCCATTCGTGTTTCTTGTATTGATTTTATTTTTGTAAGAAGTTAATAATATGATGGTGGTTGTCCTTACGTGACTTTGTATGTTCTTGCAGGTATCTACATCATCAACCTTGGCAAAACCTGGGAGAAGCTTCAGCTGGCTGCGAGAGTGATTGTTGCTATTGAGAACCCACAGGACATCATTGTGCAGTCTGCAAGGCCTTATGGTCAGAGGGCTGTTCTCAAGTTTGCACAGCACACTGGTGCCAATGCCATTGCTGGCAGGCACACCCCTGGTACCTTCACTAACCAGATGCAAACATCATTCAGTGAGCCACGTCTCCTCATCCTGACTGACCCCAGAACTGATCATCAGGTACTGCTCTTTTGATTATTTTTTTGAGCTTTTGTGCAAGGAAATTTAGCAAATCAATCATCTTGTAAACTTATTTGTTTAATTGTATGCAGCCCATCAAGGAATCTGCTCTTGGCAACATACCGACCATTGCCTTCTGTGACACTGATTCACCTATGCGCTATGTTGATATTGGCATTCCGGCCAACAACAAGGGAAAGCAGAGCATTGGTTGCCTATACTGGCTACTTGCTAGGATGGTTATGCAGATGCGTGGCACAATTCTCCCAGGACATAAGTGGGATGTCATGGTAATTCTCACCTGGATTGCTTTTGGAAGTAACATATGACTAGCTCCTTCATCTTCTAATTGCTCATTGATCTTGTTTGTCTTTTGTAGGTTGATCTTTTCTTCTATAGGGATCCAGAGGAAGCTAAGGAGCCAGATGAAGAGGAGGCTCTAGTTGCTCCTGAATACGGTGCTCCGCTAGTCGACAATTGGGGTGATCTTCCTGCCCTCTCTGCAGGGCCAACAGGTGCTGACTGGGGTGGTGCTGCTCCAGGTTCGCCTTCTTTTTTCTCAATATTTGGTCCAGTTATTATTGAATATCCAGCCTCCAACTTCAACATTGCGATCACTTTACTATGTAATTGATATGCTCGCTTTCCTTCGTAGTTTGACTGGGCATCTTACTTTAGCTGTATAATATATAGTCTAATGTTGGTTCTTTAATTTAAGAATTAGAATACAGAATAATTTGATTCTGGTGTCATGATACTTTCTTTTTGAATAAATGTATCATGATACTGAAGCACTCTTGTTCATTTGAATGCAGCTCCTGTGGCTGGAGAAGGTTGGGATGCACCTGCTGTCCCTCTTCCTGCTGACGTCGCTGTTGCTGCCGCCCCTGCTCCTGCCGCTGGTTGGGAAGAAGGCAGTGCTCCCGCTCCCACTGGCTGGCAATAGGATGTTTGGCATCGGTGTTACTCATCAACAACTGTGTTGGCAGATAGATACTCCCCAGTTACGCTACTGTGTACTGTCAAAGTGCAAATCAATTTTGAGCGTTTACTCAGGTGACACTGCTAGTTAACTCCTTGCTTGTTACCTTCCGCAATGGCATTTTTGGATTGAAATTGAATGTATGACTTCCAACATTCTGCTACGGTTATGCTTCTGGTCGTGAATTGAGGTCAATCGATGTATTTATTTTTACAAAAAAAAACGAGTGTACTTTGAAATGACAAAGTATTTATCATTGTTTTTTACGGAAAAACCCCTTAGTGTACTGTTCGAGGAATGATCAACCCAACACAATCACACATGCACGCATACAAGGCTTAAATGGCCCATGGGCTAGAGACCAACATCGATTTTAAGGCTTGCACTCTTGGCCCGTCTTGGAGGACATGACAACCCCCCTTGAATTGAAGCTTGACCCCAAGCAGTAAAGCATTTCCCCCTTGACTTGAAGCATGTACCTGGTCAAAAGAAGTAGAATATTCCTCTCCGTTTACATTTTCCTAAACTATTTTTACATGTGCTTATCATGTACTATACCCGTTCAGGCTGAAGAAATTTACTCCCATCCTGCAGGTCACGTCACGAGTCACCTGTAATTCCCGATCGTCTGATCCGCCCGATTCGATGGCCGTGATGTGTCCACATCACCTCCCATCCCTGTGTACTGTTTGTGATTGAATCAAAAATGGACACCCCTGTTACCTCCTCACCGCCCACCCGGTCATCACGTCGTCCTGCCACTTTCTGCCCGCTGTGCTTTCTCGCCGCCAGCGCTGCCTCTAGTGGCCCCAAACAAATAAAAGGCTACCGTCGGAACTGTCTCCTCCCCTTTTTTCTTCTCTCCAAGAGGTTCGAGCCGGGACGTGATGAATCGTCTGTATCACTCCATTTTCCCGGCCACTAGCCTCCGAGCACGCTCTGGTCGTCCACAACCTCCTCGGACCTCCTCGAACCTCCCATCATCTTCGAAGTGAGATCCTGGTCCGGATAGACTCCTTCTGCATCTCCCTCATGATCTAGTTTGCGTTGCCGCCATTCGCCATTGTCGTCCGCCGCAAACTTCGGGACTGAGCTTTTTCTGGCGACACAACAGGAGCGCCACCACTCGCTTTTGGTTCTTCCTGCTCGTGCGCGGCCACCCCGCCTTCTCGTGTGTCTCCTCTCTCGCTGGTTCGTCGGATTGGTGAGTGGCATAGTGTCCTGCTCCATTCTTGACGTCGTTGTGATGTCAGCCCATTTTTATTCGATTCATAAAACTTTGACAGTGGGTCCTAATGTCAAACTTTTAATCATTTCAACATATTCCACGTGGGGCGATGCCCCTGGCAGCATGTGCAGGCACACTCCCTGAATGTGCCCATCTGCATTGGCCGCGGAGAGCCCTCCGCCACAAAGTTGAATAAGATGAGGGATAGAGGGTCACCTTGGCGCACCCATTTTTACTATGGAAGAAAGGGCCCATCTCTCTGTTGATAGAGATTGTTGTCTGCCCCCCCCCCCCCCCCCCCCCTCGCCAATTGGCTGGTGAATCATGTGAATTGCCCTAGCGCTAAAACCGGTCCTTCGCAACACTTGAATCAGGAAGTTCCAATTCACTATGTCGTAAGCCTTTTCAATGTCCAGTTTGAGTAAAATGCCCCCTAGCTTTTTTACTTTTCAGTTCATGAACAATCTCGTGAAGGGCAAGGGCACCATCCAGAATAAAACGCCCCTTGATAAACGCGGTCTGGTTGGGACTGTTGATCCTCTGGGCTATTGGATCCAACCGGGAAGCAAAGGTTTTCGAAACTATCTTGAAGATGACTTTAATTAGGGCAATAGGACGGAACTGAGAAATCTGGTATGCTCCTGAGGCCTTCGGAAAAAGTGTCAACACCCCAAAGATGAGCCGCGAGATGTCTATCCTCCCTAGGATAAAATCATAGATTATGTGAAGCACCCCCTGTTTGATTAAAGGCCAACATTTTTTTGAAGAAAAGGACAGGAAGCCCATGCACCTCCGACGTATCCCATTGGCGATGGCTTCAAAGTAAGCCGTATAATTAGCATCCTCCTGGACAGCCCACCGGATTCTGCCCCTCTAACGCCAATACTCCTCCTCTAAGAGGTAGATATGTAGAAGTTCCTCCTCAAGTTGATTACGTACATGTCCTTTGTGAACCACATTTCTTCGCTTATCAACATCTTGGATCTTGCTCCGTAACTTGTTTTCACATCATCTATTCTCTGGCAATGTATTTAAGCTTAACGTCCCACCAATCCCCAACGTTTGGTGTGAAGCTGATTGTTCTTCGACATGTTTGGTGAAGTATTCATGCCCTTGTCTGTCTGTGATTTAACGCAGGCCCAAAGAAAGCATACAAATATGCTGGGTACTGAATTAATTCTCAAAAACAGAAACCGTGGCATTTAAGTACCACCGGATTCTGATGAAGACATGAATTTTAATTCCAAGATGGATCAAATCAGTGACTGGGAACCGTCCCAACAATCGTATTGGATGATCCGGCAGGAAGGATAGCGGATTAGCTAGCTGATCTGACAGCGCGCGGCTTGTTGGATTTTGCAAGTAAATGCCGCCTTGTTGCAGTTGCGAGCTGGACCGACAAGTAGGAGCTCGATCGCGTCAGTTGCAACAACCGGCGCGGGAGTGAGTGTTTGATGGAGTATGGGTTTCCTCCCGAACAACTGGTCATCACACACGCATGAACTAAGAAATGCTCAACAGTGGTACGGCGAGCGACGGTGCTCATCTCATCTGGGTTGGCAAGAAAAACGGCCCAAAACTTGTGGATCGATCTTTGATATTGCTGGATCTTTGGGAGACATGAAATGAAAACAAGAAACTGAATAATCTCCGATCCTCCAGCGGTGGCGTGCATGCATTTATCAAGCGTCTGGGCTGCCTCCTGTATCAGGAGCAGATGACGCTGCCCCCTTGCTCTTTTAGATTACGGTCCCCCTCTGATCCCTACTTTTAAACTATTGTACTCATTTTCGTCTTTATATTATCATGCAAGCTTTGTCAGAAATTGCAATTGCAAAAAACTCTGTCCGAAACTTCCTGGTACAATCTTCTGCATAAATAGTTTGACGAGGTTGTTTCGTTAGATTGGTCACTCTCATTCAGTTTACCCGATGAACATGTAAAAAGGATCGCTCAAAGAATCCTCAGCTTCCAAGCAATTCGTACAGTACGTGTGAGCTCGATTTGATCGACCAAAGTTACCCACCGCTGACCTATGTCTACTTCTCATGCCATTGCGTACTTACTGGTTGCAGTTTTCGGCTATGTTCATTGTCCTGGGCACGACAGGTAAATGTACGCATCGGTAGTTCGGTACGTGGAACTAATTAATTGTTATACGTGCTGTATTCTACCGTACAAAGAGCCGTGGAGGGGACCGATTAAATCATGTCTATAGCATGTTGTCTGCCTAAATTCCGTACGTAGTCGGTAAAGATTGATTTGGGCTTACTGGATAGTATGCGGCGTGCGGGCGTATAGAAGTTATGAGCGCTATCTCTACTCCCTCCGTTTCATAATGTAATCTACCACTAAACGCAAGGTACTCTATATTTTGATGGATTAAAAATGAACTGCCCCAAATTGGTCTGATGCCTTCTCAATATTGCCCGCTCTGATTATGCTAGGAGTTGATCCTCAAGAAGTTGAGCATAGGTCCATATGGACGAGGCAGATGACATCCAAGTATTATGCATGAAAATGCTTCTGGTGCTATTAAAGTCATCAACGAGTACCTTGGAAACATATCCACACATGAGCTTGGGTTGCCAGACCATCCCCGTCTGGTTTTGTTAGTAGTTTCTTCCATTTTGGTCTGAAAAAAATCAGTTGGTAAAGATATGTAGGAGAAAATAATTTACTATATAGGAAACAAATATAAAAATTAGATTCCACATGTGTATGAACTATTTCTAATAGTAAAAATTGGCATGACTTGTTGGACATCATACTCATTTTGTAAAAGTCATTCAACAATAAGTTGCATATGATTATATTGACAATAATGCTAGACTTATGGATAAATTCTTACGGGATGGACTTACGGACATACTCATGTATATCCCATTGCATCCCATGATTTCAGGAACCACAATTTATCTCTAACCTCCACGTAATCTCATAAGCCATAGTATTCCGTAAGAAACTGTCTGTAGATGTAGCATTGACATTCTTTAATTTTTAATACTCTCTGTGGACATGTTTCAATGTCTTCATCACAAGATGCATGATATGACAAATCAACTCTCCGTGTGAAAACTGAATCTGCCATTAGTTGCAAACAACTAAGTTCAATAAAAACCACAACCAATCAACAGTTCCATCAGTGTTACGTTTCAAATATACATACAAATCAGCGTAAAAAAAGCTTGGCTAGCCAAATAGAAAGTCAACAAAAGCTTGATGGAAAGCCTCCACGGGAAGCATAGCCATAGCCAAAAACCCTTCTGAATTTCAGTTAACTGTCATACAAAACAATACCTTTTCTATAGCTTGAAAGATTGAGCATCACATATATTCATACTGTATATTTGATTGTCGTGCTAATCATCTTGCTCGGTTTTATTTTTCTACAAAGAACACATAGTATGCCATTACTAACACAAACTTGATAAAGCGCTACCAACCAAGTTCTTTACATGATTTAGAAACGGCTGGGATCCACATGTTGTGATTTTTCTATCTCTAAATAATATTAGGTTCATTTTGTCCGTAGGGTGAACCGCTCATTCTAGTAAGTTCTTAGGGCATTTTTGTTTCAAATGGTTGTTATTAGTTTCTTTTGTAGGATTTATTTCTTTGGAGATTCTTTCTTTATAGATTGTTTAGTTCTTAGGGTCGGTATCTATCCATAGGAGTTCCTCTGATTGCAGGAAAATGGGCATTAATTCAGGTTGATATCTCACTCAATAATCCCGTTGTGTGTTCTCACCCATCACCATCTCTCACAATCAACAGCTCCAATGCTCCATATATATTCTCTGAAAACAAAACTTCACATATAACGATTTTCGAAAAGAAATGAGTTCCCATCTAAACATTTTTTTTTGATTTTCCCATCTAAACAAATTACTCCAATGTAATCCATATCTCAATCCAAATATTGCAGAACCTCCACAATATTTCTCCTTCTCTACGCTGATACTATGACAGAATTTCTGGCCAATAAGCCAAGGTCGTTTCGTTTCAGCCTCAAAAGGGGATACGTATACACCTGTTGGCTTCATTGGCTCAGCAAACTCGGCCGCTTCCACCCCCAGAGCGCACCTCGCGTCGAGCACCTCCTGACAATGGCGGCTTCCGCCCCGTCCGCCACCTCTCAGATGCGCCCAAGCCACCTCCGTCCTTATTAAAGACCGCCGCCGTCGCCTCCCTTCCACCCCACTCCCGCAGGCCCCCTCGACCTACCTACCTCTCTCGCTCGCTCGCGTCCCCACCCCACCGCACGCATCTCGCGCGGGCTCAGCCCTCCGTCCCGGCCTGGCTAGGAACTTCGTGGCCGGTGGATGCGCCAGCCCTCCGTCCTTCCGCGCATCAGGTGATTCGCATCGCCGTCGCGCCCTCAGGATCCAGTCCGTGAGCAATGTCGGCGGCGGCGGCGGTGGCGACACCGCTGTGCACCTGGATCGTCGCCGCATGCTTGTCCGCGACCTGCGGCGCTGACGACAAGGAGAAGAAGCGCAGCTACGGTGGTGGTGGTGGTGGCGGCGGCGGCCTTTTTGGCACGCGCCGCCACCTGGCTGCGCGCCGCCGAGGCGGGGCACGCTCTGGTGAGGACATTTCCGTTTCTCTGTCCATTTTCTCACGGCTTCTTGCGCCCCGCCCACCCGGATGTAAACCTGTAAAATTGCTGGTATTGGTGTGTTTGGTGCGGGGTATATGTCTGGAATTTATACTGTCACATCGCTCGTGTGTGCATTTGGGGTTTCATGGGAGAGAGGATTATTCGCTGCCTTGTGCATGAGTCAATCTTGTTCTCATATTGTCTGAACTTCCGGGCTGGACGTGTTCATAATTCTAGTCGCTGCTTTGTGCATGATTTTGTATGAGCCAATCTTGTTCTAATATGGTAGGAACTTCCGGGTTGTCCATGTCCATAATTCCATTGTGTGACTAATGCCTAAGTGAATAGATGGCTTCACCATGACGCCGTCACTAAAATAGAAGTGTACTTTTTCATAAACCTGGGATGTTTATCACAGTTAAACTATACACGAGGAAACTAAGAACATATTTGTGGAATTTGTTGTTGGAGATTGCAGTTAAAAAACTGGGATATTGGGGGGGGGGGGGGGGGGGGGGATATACTTTGTTATTATCGCCAATGCAACATTTCATCACAAGCCTGCCCTGGTGGATCATTTGAATAGTCCTTCCAGTATTTATTGTTAGTTTTGGTCGATTGATGAAACGCCCAACTGATAAGCTATTTTTTTTGTGTCTGATGCTACTTTTCTGTTGTGTGATGTCTATTCGTACTCAAATTAGTTGCCCACTATCTAAATCGGAGGTTTTTATGGTCTGCAGGAATGCCAATTGCTGCCTCTTTGCATCCAGAAAGAGGAGCTGTGGAAAGCAAGAAGTCTGGTACCAAACAACGGAGGGTGGTTGTTACTGGCATGGGTGTTGTGACTCCATTAGGCCATGAGCCTGACGAATTTTACAACAACCTTCTACAGGGTGTCAGCGGAATAAGTGAGATAGAAACATTTGACTGCTCCAGCTATCCCACGGTATTTTTTTAATCCTACTTTACTATAGTAGATGCAGGGTTCATTTAGCAATTTAGCTGAAATCTACAGTCACACTGCTTGACATGCTGTCGTTCATACAGAGAATTGCAGGAGAAATCAAATCTTTTTCAACAGATGGCTGGGTCGCACCAAAGCTAGCTAAGCGAATGGACAAGTTCATGCAATATTTGATAGTTGCTGGTAAGAAAGCATTGGAAAATGGTGGAATCACTGAAGATATCATGAACGAGTTGGACAAATCGAGATGTGGAGTTCTAATTGGATCTGCTATGGGTGGTATGAAGGTTCGGATCTTACAGTGTGTTATGTACTTCACTGTTTCCTTGGTAGTTAGTACAGCTTATGATGCTATTTTTAAGCAGGTTTTTAGTGACGCAATCGAAGCATTGAGGGTCTCGTACAGGAAGATGAACCCATTTTGTGTACCATTTGCAACTACAAACATGGGTTCTGCAATACTTGCGATGGATCTGGTGCCTTACATGATCTGGAATTTCATTAGTTTTTTATTTTCTCACTGGTTAAGGATAATTATAATTTTAGATATATTCCTATGCAGGGCTGGATGGGTCCAAACTACTCTATCTCTACTGCTTGCGCCACTAGTAACTTCTGCATTCTGAATGCAGCAAATCATATCATTAGAGGGGAAACTGTAAGCTACTTCATTTGTTTACGTGATATCCTGCGACCAACACTCTGATTGTTGGCATATCCTAAACATGCAGGATTTGATGCTGTGTGGTGGTTCTGATGCACCTATTATCCCAATTGGTACGCCTCTGATTATTTGAGAGCGATCATCCCAATTGTTATTGTCTGGTTGATTTCGTTAGCCTGAACCTCTTGTCTTCTCATGCATAGACCGTTTATCATTTCAACTGTTGTATACAGGTCTGGGAGGTTTTGTGGCCTGTAGAGCTCTTTCACAAAGAAACAGTGATCCAACAAAAGCTTCTCGGCCTTGGGACATGGTTAGTTCTCCAAGAGCTGTTTTACTTGTTTAACATAGCCACCACATAGTAGTTAAATGATATGTTTCATCTGTGCCTACAGTCTACACTATACCTTTGATGCATTTGTTGAATTTTTAGTTTTTTACTGGCTTAGTGCACTTTTTCCGCATGTGTGAAATCATCAGAATTCTCACTGCTTTAACAGTCTGTGTTCTCTATATTTCTGTAACAGGATCGTGATGGGTTTGTCATGGGAGAAGGGGCTGGCGTGCTTCTTTTGGAAGAACTTGAGCATGCAAAGGTTAGATAATGAGATTTCATAGAAATTTTTGTTTATGCTTTTTTTAATTAGTGCAGTTCTTCCATGGTGATATCTTTGCAAATGTCCTAATATAATTTTCATTCTACAGCAAAGAGGTGCAGAAATATATGCTGAATTTCTGGGTGGAAGCTTTACCTGTGATGCATATCATATGACAGAGCCACATCCTCAAGGTGAACACTCTGCTTTAACCTTGTCATGCATCTATCTTGTCATGCTTCCCCAATAAATCTTGGACCATTATTGTACTAAAATTATGTTTACGAAATATCAGGGAAGGGGGTTATTCTTTGTGTCGAAAATGCACTAGCTGATGCAGGAGTAACAAAAGAAGACATTAACTATGTAAATGCCCATGCTACATCTACACAAATGGGTGATTTGAAAGAATTTGAAGCCCTCGTGCGTTGTTTTGGCCAGAATCCTCAGGCATACCTCCTGATTCAGAAATCTTCTTTCTCTTCTTTTTTGGGTGTGTAAAGCTCACGAATGATGTGCATGCAGCTAAGAGTAAACTCAACAAAGTCAATGACTGGGCACTTGCTAGGAGCTGCAGGTGGAATAGAAGCTGTAGCTGCTATACAAGTATGTTTTACTGTAGTTTTATTTCGTACATTTAGTATTTTCTGTTTTAATTATCTTGTGATATTGTTATTTGGGTTCCTGGCATTTCTGCAGTTTCTTGAACTTTTCCACATTAGTATGTTTTCTGCTCCCAAATGTTCATCCAGTATAACTATGTCATGGGCAGTTGATCATATGATAATAAGATACTAAAGGTAGTTGTGAGGATCAATAATTTTAAAAAGAAGTGTTTGTACTGGCAAATTATTTCTAAAATTTAAATAGACTCTTGTATGGTCTGAATTTTTAGTCACATTCACTGATTATACAGTTTCACGACTTCTGTTATGCGTACCTGTATCCAAATCTGCATGCACACAGCCGCAGCGTGATCTCACCCCAAGTCATAAGTGTGCCAGTCTGCCCTTAAGAATTCCTCTGTTGAGGGTAAAAACTATACAGATTTAAAAAGAATAATTTACTACTACTCTGTTGATTATCAAGTAATTATACATATGCTACTTGTAAATGGAACATTATGAGAAATGCCACTACATGCTTGAAATTCTTAGTAATGCCATTTTCAGTCACAGAATTTTGAACAACCCCACGAAGTCGAGAACTGGGCAGCAATACCACTATATTCATCATTTCTCCTCCCCTCTCCACCAATCCCAAACCTCATCCGCTCCCCCTTGGCATCTCGCAAGGTTATGGGCTGGACTTGTAAAAGCCCGAGCTTCGACTACCAAGCTCCATACCAGGGCCTGCAAATTATGCAACTGTCAAGTCTGAGCCCGGCCTGACAGAAAAGCCCGAAGCCCAAAGCCTGTGCTCAAAACCAAGGTTCATTCGGTAGCCACATCAAGAGCAAGTTATGGATTTACAAACTACTAAGACTCTTTCGCATTTATGCATATGGACAAACAAATCTAGTCAATTCAATTTATGGTATAATAAAATCTGATCACACACACACGTGCACGTGCAAGGTTGCTATGGTTCCGATGCGTAGACTCGTTTGGCAGCCAAAGGAAGGGCTTTGTGCTTGAGTCTACCATCGGCGAGGAGGGTGGCGGAGAGGTGGCAATGGTTGTTGGGGCTAGCCTGGGAGGTAGAGGGTCAGGGTTTTACAAGTACTGGCTACAGGTAGGTGACCTTTTATATGGTGGTGGGGGAGAAAATTCGGGATGGGAATGCAGCAACCTGAACAGGCGTGGTATGTTTGGGCCCGGCCAGGCTTTCTTGAGGCCGTAAATCACAGCATGAGCGGGGCCCAATATATCTCCGGGCTGCAAAACCGGGCGCAAGCCCGGTTGGAGAGTAAAGCCCGACCAGATCAGGTTTACTGGTGACTAGCTGAGGTGGCATGAGCTCACCCTCGCATCTCCACAAACACTGACACGCTTTCCGACATTGAACTTGCCCGTGGGTGAGTACTGTGACTTTAGTGTGGACCATGTCCTAAAGGTTTCGTGTTAATAATGGAGGCTGGGGAGCAGCAAGATGACCATATCTGGAGTCCAGTGAGCACCAAGCTTGGCCATGGCCCATGGATGTAGAGTGGAGAACTGGCAATCCACTCCTAGCTTGGAGGTTTCTTCCTCAGCTCCGTGTTCAAAACATAGCTTAGTGGGTTTGGGAGGCAATGGAAGTGGTGTGGGTTATGATAAAGGATGGAGGATGTGAAAGGAAGAAGCCATGCATAATTGTTTAAGTTAAACATAATGACAGACTTCAAATTTCTGTGATGTAATAATCACATATTTAAGATAGTACAAACCATGTACTGGCTTATATCTAAATTTACCCCTTTTTAAATAAGGCAAACCATGTATTCAACATTTCTACTTTGTAATGTTTGAGCAGCAATCAGAATCAATTCAATTTGTCATATAGCAGTGTCAAGTAACAGGTCACCTTTTATTTATTCAAATGCTTGCAGTTGCTCAAATTGATAACAACAGGTCTTTATTACTTGTGCTACTAGGAACTTCAGCCAGCAACTGCTACGAGCCTAATATAAAAGATCTGCCATTTGTTCTGATGCAAAAGATAGTATCGTACATCATGGTTGTGTTCCTCATGATATATTTCCTTTGTTTCTATGCAGGCTATAAGAACCGGATGGATCCATCCAAATATCAATCTAGACAATCCAGAGAAAAATGTGGTAATGTTTTTTGATAGACAAGTTTTTTTCCTCTTGAATGAGTTCTGTAACACTTCTCACCAGATGAGTCAATGCTGGTATAAAGAATGTTTGCGTTATGCCACTGTTTTTCTTTTCTTCTGTTGGGCTATTCTTTGCTGGAAATAATAAGTTTGAGGTAAAACAACAAACCTGTGGATGGGATAATTTTCCTCCCGGTGTGTTCAACCCCCAGAACACTTGCCTAAGTTCAGATTTCAACCTCCAACTTCCAGTTAGCTTAATTGTTGGTCTGAAACTCTTCATACCAAGTTACTAATCCAAATCCTTTGTTTGATGGGTTTGACTTTGACTCCATTTTTTGGCTGGGTTAGCTGACACATATGTTAAGCGCGCCATCGCAGCAGTGCCACATCATTGCCACCATGCCATTACTGCCACATCATTGACGCCATGCCATTACTGCCATATCATTGTCATCACTGCCATATATGTAACTGTCGGATGAAGCAGTAGAGTTTGTCATCTCCCTCAAGCTACCAACAAATTGCTATGGAGCTTGTGTCTCCCTCGTTGTCCTCAGGCTTACCAGAGCCCATCCTTTCCTGCCAGTGCGTGCCACTTGTGCACTCGAACCTCTACTCCCTGATGCTGCCTGTGGTTGCGTGTGGGAGCCCTCTTTCTCTCCACTCTGGAACCCTATTTCTTTTCCTCTCGCCGCTGTGCCGGAGACCTCTTCGATGTTTTAAATAGCAAGCTGTAGCAAACAGCGCCCACCCTAAAAAAGAGCTATAGTGAAGCTAAATCGAGGCTAAATGGTGGGCTATTTAAAACTATGCCTCTTCCTCTTCCCATCTCCACCACAATGGCACCCTCTCTACTAGGGTTTCGATATAGAAAACGGAAAGGTTGACTTGATTTGGGAGGAGATAGAGAGCATGGGGAGAGTGAGCCTACTGTAATCTGCAGTGCTGACGACGTGGTGGTGATGCCTTGACAGTGCTAGTTTATCAGTGATACCATGGTAGTGCTGTGGTGGCTCACCTTACTGACGTGGCAGCTTACTGAGCCAGAAACTGGACTGAGACAATCAAACCCATCTAAACCAGTTAGAAGTTGGTGGTTAAAATCTGAACTCAGACAAGAGTTCAAGGTCTTCAAATGGACACCACTCACATAAAAAAAGTGTAGCAGTTCTTTGAACACGGAGTTCCATCTTTTTTAAGGGGTAAATGATATTTTTGTCATGTTTCGGCTCATCTAATATGCTTAAGTTTTCAATGTTGTAGGATGTTAGCTTGCTGGTGGGATCACAAAAGGAGAGATGTGACGTGAAAGTGGCATTGTCGAATTCATTTGGATTTGGTGGGCACAATTCGTCAATTTTATTTGCGCCCTTTAAGTAATCTCGGCTGGTGTGCTAGCTTATGGTACAACTGCGCCGTTGAGATTGTCAACCAATATCAGCAACATTTCTCGAGCCACAAATATGAAATGGGAATCCAACCTTCTTTGTAGAATATATTGCTACATAGTTGAGCAAAGATAGCAGCTGAGTTTCTTTTGCATTGCAAAAGCAAATATACCCATGCAAGGGTGTCCAATCAGAAGTTAATCCAGACGTTGCAGATGCACTTTGGTCCATACTATTTTTTGTAACAGATGTTATTGGATTTCTTATAGCAACGTTACAGGGGCCAGTATTAATGGCCTTGCTGTTCAGCAGACAGATAAGAGGTCTCCCTACCCAAAACTGGCTTGTTGCACAATTTTCCCAGGCTCTTGGAATTGGTTCTGTATCATTGATCTGTTAATTACTGCAATAAGCAGCTGCAGTTCATTGATGTCGGCAACGGCTTTTATGAAGAGAAAAATGCATGGCCTTTGTGGTAGCCTGCACTGGGATTATGGACAGTGTTCGGTGGGTTTCTAATTTGGTGGTGGTGTGCTTATATGAAAACTGCACACAAACATGTCATTTTGCCATAAATTCAACAGATTTTAGCTAACGTTCAGCCTTCAAACTGAACATGACAACCTCAACCGGGGCCCTTGGCACTCTTTTTTTAAGCGAGGCAAACTTTGTGCCTTTTCCAATTAATTAAGGCCTAAAACCAATATAACCGGGGCCAAGCCCATGTGAACACCGGTACAATCAGAGCTAAACCCAAACACCACTTACTTGAAACTACACAGCCTCCAACCAAGAGCTAAACCCAGACACCACTTGCTTGAAACTAGACAGCCTCCAACCAATGCCGGAGGAAAGAAACGATGATTGTTATGGGAGGCAAGGGCGGACGCAAGAAAAAAGTTTAAGGGGGCCATGCATTGTAAATCCTCCATTGGGAGGGCCAACTATGCTATTTTTTCTTAAAAATTGTTTTAAAGCATGGCTTAAGCATATAATTTTCCTTGATCTAACATGGCATAGGGGGGCCAAGGCCCCTGCTGGTCCCCCTAGCTCCGCCACTGACGGGAGGAGCAGATACGGGACGATCCGTCAAAGACGGAGAAGCCAACCTTCCAATACAACTGGGTCTAGGGACGGAGCCAGCCTCCCCTAGCCTTGAAGGGGGCAGAAATTTGTTGGAGAGGGCAAAATTAGCTTAGAACACTAACTTAAAGCATTCGACCAAGTGAGTTTGTGAAGAAAATCTGAATGTCCGGGTTGGCTTAGCCCCTGCCTGTCCTTTGTCCATGGCTGGGTCAACACGACGTTCACGGCAACATGAAGAGCAACCCCATCGTCCACATAACATAGATGGGCACAGTCAACACTATCAAAGTTTTGGGGTCATGGCCACCAACACCACCTTCCGGGATCCATGTCCTGACGTACCACCGCTCGATCAGACTCAAGCCGCATCAAGTAGGCACCACGTTCGGTTGGTGTGTTAAATTTAGGCCATGATAAGATTACAACTGGTCGTCCAGTACTATAAGCATAGAAAAGTCACGGGTGTACGAGCGTAAGTGCAGACTATTTATTCAGCGAAAAATGTGAGCTTTCTTGTGTTAAATAGTAATGATGAAATTTTTACCGTCACGGGTGATATATAATCCACGGATACTCAGTAATATATTTGTGCATGAAATGCAGAGTAAAATGCATCTATGGTCCTCAAACTCTACCGTGATGTCTACAACAATCCTGGAACTCAGAAAGTGCCTCATTACAGTCCTCAAACTCATCAAAGACGTCCACATACGGTCCTGGCTACGTATTCCGTATTCTGTTGAGTAAGCATGTGTAGTGCTATCGGGCCGCCGCGGGGTGTACTGACGCATGGCATCCAATACTCAAACGGAAAGGCAGCTCCTCCATTGCTAATTTGCTACTGGCTCGATCGAGCTTGTAAATTTGTGCTAGCACTGGATAGTTGGAGTGATTCTTGAAGCCATCCTGGCAGTAGTCGTGGACCATGGACCTCTTCTGCGCCTACCCCATGGCAGTGCTCTGCTGCGCGCTCAGCCCACCACCTTCAGGCCCTGCCGGATTGGATCTACAGGACGCCGGAGCGCCAAACTCGCTGCCGGGCACCTTGACCCCTGAACCCGGACATGAATGGCGGATAGCGGTAGTTGGCCCTGTACCGCCCGGCGTCGGTGGCCCAGTCGGAGGCCTCCCAAACAAGGAAGGTGATCTCGCGCAAGGGCCTTCTTCTCCTAGTGGCGCACGGGCACGTCGTCGACGAGGAAGGTGATCTCGTCGGTGTTCCAGAGCACGGCGTAGTGGTGGTAGTTGGCGGCCGGGTCGATCCACATCCACCGGTGGAACCACATCTCCCGCCATGCTCGTGTCGGCGTCGCCAGAGCCCCGGACATAAACGTTTGTCTGCAGGGTGTATGGCTCGCCGGGGATGGTGCCGAGCAGCTCCAAGTCGATCTCATCATGGCACCCATGAGGAAGAGGAGAGCAGCAGGCGAAGAATCCAGTGATAGTGGGGAAAATGAGAGCAACTACTGCCTCCGTCATCGCCGTTCGCCGACCTCTAGTCGACGAAGTTTGATTGCTCCCCGCGGCGGTGGTCATGTCTAATACGGGAATGGGGAATTTGTCTTCTACACGTCATCTAAATACGTAGTCAGGACCGTATGTGGACGTTCTTGACGAGTTTGAGGACCGTAAAGAGGCATTTTCTGACTTCCAGGATGGTTGTGGACATAGCAGTCGAGTTCCAGGGCTATAGATGCATTTTACTCTGAAATGCACGACCTGGTTCCTCCGTAGGAATACGTATGAATATATTAGAGTAGATGCCCTATTTTAGCCTTCATGCACTAAAAACCATTTTTAGGGCACATAAGTGCAAAAACAAAACTTCAACTGGTGCCCAAGTGCCCATAATCAGGCAGCCCTATATTTTAGTCTCTGCCCTATATTTGGGCACGGAGGACCGTGCCGAGACGTGCCCTATCATTTCATTTTCATCGCACGGCTCCAACTGCCCCGGTAAAAGGCTTCTTCGCCCCTTCCCTTGCGGCTCTGACCAGAAAACCCTTCCACCGGAAAACTCGACGTCGCGCCGCCGCCTCACGCCTCCCCGTCCAAATTGAAGGCTACCACGAGCTCAACCATCACCTCCTCTAACTCCTCCTGGAGTAGCGCTTGCCAAAATGGATAATATGTGTCGTGTAGGCGTTTCTTCTACATCTCCGGTCGAGCGCCTCCGCGCATGATTCGTCGCCGTCTGGCCACCTCAACCCTCTCCGACCATCGCTTTGCGCTCCGGGTGAGCTTCTGATCTTCCTGGACATCGCCTTCGTGCCTATCTCGCTCTTATTCGAGCTCACCTTGCAGACTGTCTCCAACCGCTGCCGTTTGTCGTCGGTGGCGCCACTCTAGCGACCAAATCCGGGCGGAGACGCCACCAATCGGCAGAGCACGCTCGTGCTCGTCCAACGCCTCCTCGCACGCCTCCTCTCGCGACCGGTATAAGCGGATTCCTGGTCAACCGGAGTTCAAGGTCCATTGCTGACGTCACCATAATCAACCCTTCCCTTCTATTATTTTTCAAAATTTTGCAGGAAATGTTTTAAGTTTGAACAATTCATATATTTTAATCGGTAAATCAGAAAATTATGAATAATATATCAAAATGTTAAGTACTATTTAAATTGGATTTGTTAGAAATTATTTAGATCATATATCATATGGTTTATGTATGAAATATGTGCAAACATAGAGTGGTATGTTGCGGCATCGGTGCCCTAAAACAGGACATCTGGAAAAGCAGAAGACTTTTTCTGTCGTATAACACTAAAACAGGTGTCCTATAAATATAGAAACTGAGTTTATCATAAGACATCTATTAGAGATGATAGATCACCCAGGTTCGGGTCCATAAGCAGTGACAATCGCCCTATGAAGACTCGCTTTCGCTACGGCTCCGGTGGGTTCCGTTTGCTTAACCAAGCCACTGCTTATGAGTCGACGGCTCATTCTTCAACAGGCACGCGGTCAGAGATCACTTTCCCCTTCCACTGCTTGGGAGCTCAGCATGGTTTCACGTTCTATTTATGATCTTACGCTGAAAGTTATTACATACAATTCCATGGACAGGAATTTGGTCTCAGATTCAGTATTCTATAAGTTAGTGCTTTAGAGCATCTCTAACAGCAGCCCAATTTTAGCCTCCGTGCCCTAAAAACCGTTTTTAGGGCACGAGAGGGCAAAAATCGCTCTCCAACAGCTGCCCTATCATGTGCCCTATTTTGGGGCAGCCCTAAATTTGGTCCTCTTTGCCCCATATTTGGGGGCACGGAGGGCCGCGCGGATGCTTGCCCTATCCTTTCCAAATCAGCGTGCGTGCGACCAACCGCCACCCTGAAACCGCAGATTCGACTCGCCCCGCCGCCGGAGGCTCCGCGCCGCCGCCAAATCGCGCCATGGAAGGGGACGCCGCGGCCTTCTCTGACCAGCTCACGCTGCCGGCGACTCTCTCCGCCCCTCCCGCGCCCCTCAGAGCCGCCGCGAGCGCCACCGCGGCTGCGGCGAACCCTAGGGTTCCGCCTCTTCGCCGGAAGGTGTTTGTCGCGCCCCAGACCTCGTCTACGTCGGTTAATCCATCGCCGGCGGTCGCAGTGGAGCCCCCCGCGGCCGTTCCTCGTAGGAAAACAACCGACAAGAGAGCTCCGTCCGCGGAGGCGCTCGCGGCGAGGAAGAACAGGAAGGTGTCCGCCGCTGAATGGATAGACGTCGCCTAGAGGGGGAGTGAATAGGCGATTTAAAACTTTTTCCGAGGAGCCGGAATATCCGGTCCAAGAATGACCCGGAAATTCCGGTATGCTTGATATAGGCGGAATAAAACTAGAGGTTTACTTTAACAAGCATACAACCTAGATATAAATACTAGGCTCACCTTTGCGCACCAACAACTTATGCTAAGAAATATAAGTAACAAGGTGATAGCAAGATATATGACTTCAAGCACGAAGGCTATCACAATGTAAAGTGCATAAGTAAAGAGCTCGGGTATAAGAATAACCGAGGCACGCAGAGACGAGGATGTATTCCCGAGTTCCACCCAAAGGGTGTACGTCTCGTTTGGAGAGGTGTGCGCAACCACAACAGGTTAGCCGCAACGCCACAAAGGCTCACCTTCTTCTCCTGATGAACTCAACCACAAAAGGTTGCGAGTTCACCTTCCACTATTAATCTCCTTTGGGGCGGCGATCGAATCCCGTACAACTCTTGAGGCACACACCCACAAATTAAATGGGGGCTCTCAAGTGACCACAAAAGGTCTTGTCCACAAAAGGCCGGCCACAAAAGGTGTCTAGGTCCAAAGACCCAAGAGTAACAAGCTCACAAGTATCACCACCACGAATCCTCGTGGAGGGCTCAAACCGATGCAAATGCAATGGCAAGAGCACACGAAGTGCTCAAGTCCTTCACTCTCAAATTCCAACACAACAACAAATGTTTATGGCGGAATAAGAGAGGAAGAACAAAGGAAACCACAAAGGAGCCAAATCTTTCACTCAAAAATCCCACCAAAAGCAACTAATGCTTATGGGGGGAGAAGAGAGGAAGAACAAAGAAAAAGAACCACAAAGGAACTCCAAGAACTAGATCCACTAGGTTCCCCTCACTTAGAGGAGAGATGGACTGGTAGTATTGTAGATCTAGATCTCCTCTCAACTTTCCCTAAAGAATATGGAATAATCAATGGAGGGATTGAGAGGAATCAAGCTTTCCAAGGTCAACAATGGAGTAGGAGAGAGAGGAAATCCGTGCTACCTTGGTTGGGCAAGGGAAGAAGAAGGGGATGGGTATTTATACCCCCCTAGAAAATAGAACCGTTGCACCCAGAATTTAGACCGGAAATTCCGCCCAAAAGTGAAATTTCCAAGATGATTTTCCGGTTCCAATCAGTGCCTCTATTTCGAGAAAAACTGCGAGAATCGGATATTCCGGTTCAGTCCATAATCAGATATTCCGAGTGACTGAAAACTGACAGAAACAGCAAAACCAAAACTGCAATATCTTTTCCATCCGGACTCCGTTTTCGATGATTTTTTGCTCGTTGAAATCGTTACAACGAGCTCTAATTAAGTATGCATAGAAACATCATAGTCCATCATGTTAGGATAAAACCAAATGGGGAAAGGTTTAACTTTCCTAAAACATGTAAACCGGTAAAACCTCTAATATCAAAAACGTACCAAGATATTCATACGAAATCCGTTTTTGATGAACTAGAGCTTAGTATGGAGATAAACCAAGCTTTAAATCCTCACATGGATGAAAGCCAACAAGTTTTCTAAAGTAAGACAGTTTCCGATAAACAAGAGCTTGACATGGAGATGAACCAAGCTCTTGTTCCTCATCACCATAAAAGCCAAATAAGAATCAAGAAATATGATATGCCAAGTATGCAAAGGTTTGAGCTCTCCACAACGATGCGATCAAGTTACTAACTTGAGAGCTCCTCTTGATAGTACGCCTATCTATCCTATAGCCCTATCAAGATCATACCTTTGCCTTGAGCATTCCACTTGATAGGGCGAACAAAATGCATTTAAGCAAATATGGAACTTGTTTGAGTACCATGCCACCTAGGAACAATATAATCAACAATATCAACTCTAGGTGACACTACCTATCATGTTCACATTTTCTAGTCTTGTAATATGCACATAGCTTATTACTCCCCCATAATGTGATAATCCATTCTTTTTAACAAGAGGCAAGAGAAATCCAACAAGAGATAATTAATGGACATTAGAATTTGAATTTCTCATGAGTAAGACATACCACAAAGAGAGTAGATAATATTGAAATATCACCACTAAGTGGTATTCCTCATGAATACACATTTTAGGGTGGTGAGTTACCAAAAAGCACATCACTCCCCCAAAATGGGATAGTCCATTAAAATCTCTAAAAGAGCCAATTAAGATGAAAGCAAATAGACAAGAGGCTCAAAACATACATGGCGTGCAAACCAACATACACAAGCTTGATTACTCAATAAAAAGTAAGTAGAGTGCACAACACATAAAACACTAGTAAGGTACAAAACCAAACACATGCAAGGGTGCAAGTAACTTTCAATGTATACATATGAATTAAATACAAGTTACCGCAAGGAGGAGCATTGGATATATGCTAAGACAATACACTCCAATTGACTTGACTTGAGAGAATATGAATGATGAAGATCCCTTAATTCTTCATGATGTAGTCAAGTCTCCATGTCCTCCGCTTACACCTATTGATCAAGTTTTAGCTTGTTGGTCCCCAACCAAGTTGGGTCCTAAGAGGTTAGTCACAATAGGCTTGGCAACCCAAATGGTTCTTTTCTTGACACCACATTGAGTACCAATAAGTTTGGCAAACACATTGCCAACCTTATCCTTCCAAAGAGAATGAGCATTATCAATAGTAGTGGGGTTGGATAAGGTACCGTGAGTGCATGAAGAAGCAAAGTGATCCTTCCCACGACATTTGTAGCAAAGTCGGCTTTTACCTTTCTTTTTGGGAAGGGAAGGTTCTTCAACTCGGGAAGTTTGAGTTGGGACTTGAGGTCGCTTCCCTTGTTGCTTCTCACTAAGAGGCTTCTTCTTCAACGCGCAAGATCTAACATGGTGACCTTCAACCTTGCACTTGAAGCACACAATCTTGGCCGAATCAATAGCTTGTTATTGGCCCTTCTTCTTGAAGAACTTGTGCTTCTTTTTGACATTGAACTCCTCAAGTGTATAAGTTTCTAAGTGGACACTAAGTTCTCAAAGAAACATGCACACACAATGTAGGTACAAGGTAAAACACATGATATCCAAGAGGAATTTATAAATATACCGATAAGATTTTTGTTTAAACGCAAAGCACATAGCTCAAATTATTCTTAGAGGGTATAGATGAACTTCCAACACCAAGTTCTCAAAGCATCACAAGTACCCACATATGATAAGTGATAGTTGGGATACTTCGAGACACAAAACAAATATCACATAAGGCAAATGATTTATTAGAATTCATCAATATTGCATATGATCGACTTTGAAATGAATTTGCTAGATTAACATATTGGGGATCTGAGAATCATAAAAATGATTATATATAAATATATATTCCCCTTGATGTTTAATCATCCCGGCTAACTCACATTTGCAATTAAGATGTTTTGAAAGAAACTTTGCAAAAACCATATCAAATGCAACTTACAGAAACTCATGCCAAAGAACAACCTACACAAGGTTGAGAGCTAGAAGTAAATGCATGAGCTAGAGTACTTGTTACCGAGATAGCATTGACGGTGTAGAAGGTGAGAGTTCACAATCATCCAAGCTTGGCTCCAAGAAGCACATGGTGAAGACATCTTCTTTAAATAGAGGCAAGCTTCCAATGCATCTCTCATATACCTAAAACAAATCAAGTACACTATGACACCCAAACTAATTGGGTCCAAAGTAGTTAGACCAACTACAATACATAGGACAAACTCCACATAAATATGTGCATATTCATGTGAAATAGAATTTCATGCACATCTTACCCATTTAGGATTTGATGGAGTTTATCCTATATATTGGATCAACGAAAGTAAGCATGTCATAAGATATTCATAAAATAAATATGCATGCACGAACTTTCAAGAATCAAATGAGATACAATTTGGACAAAACACCAATTAAATCAAGAAGCTACACAAAAGTGTGTCAAGAGAGAGATTTGTCCACATTATATCAAAGACTCAAATCAACACATGATTGGAGAAACCAATTTGAAAATATATAAAATGAAAACAAGGTCAAGACTAAACCAATGAGCATAAGAAATAGATCAAACAAACATGCTCGAAGGTTTATCTCATCCAATAAGGTAGACTAAGAACCATAGGATGAGATAGCCAACTCCACAAAGAAGAGTAAGGTTACAACAAATAAACCAAGCCCTCTACACTTTTCATGATGGCACAAAGTATCAAGACGAAAAATGTTTGTCTTTCAAAGAGACATGTCATCGGGATCAAAAATCAATTGAAGACAACTAATGTTCAATAACATATAGGATTGCTCCCCCAAGATTTGTGCATTCTTTATGATCTTGTATATGAATACAAAATACACACAAATGAGATCATCACTCACCATATACATTGTTAAAACATTAGTCATGTTTAAGAAGAGCAATAAGATACCAAACCAATTTAAAGAATAGTGTTCTAAAGAGTATAGAGTAGCTTCTCATGATTAGTGCATTTTTAAGATCTTGTATGTAAATACAAAATACACACAAGTGGAATCATTACCTTACCCTCCATATATATTTTTGAACGCAAAGTTCAAGAAAATCAATACGACCCGATAACAATTAAAAGGATGATATTCTACTCAATGTAGGATAGCTCCCCCAAGAATAGTGCATTACTTAGAATTAAGTCTTCGAATGTAAATGCACAACAATGGGATCCTTGCTTTTCCAAATTATGAGTAGAGCAACAAAATGATCCAATTGAAGCAAAGAAGACAAAAGGATGGTTAAACAAAACAAACTTGGCGATAGAAAAATACAACTTAAGAACAATAGCCAATGTGAATATGATCAATAAATTTACCACAAATATAATTATCACTTGTCAAAGACAATGATTGTATGGAGATAGCTCTCGGTGATAGATGGAAAATATTTTCAAGATCATATTCACAAAACATAAGCATGTGGCAAAAGATAAGAATTGAAAAACATGCTTATATAGAGATTCTTGATGACTTCACATATTCAATGATCATACTTAAGCATCAAGAAACTCTCTCACAAACAAGATACCAAAAGATGGGCGAACAAAATGCATTTAAGCAAATATGGAACTTGTTTGAGTACCATGCCACCTAGGAACAATATAATCAACAATATCAACTCTAGGTGACACTACCTATCATGTTCACATTTTCTAGTCTTGTAATATGCACATAGCTTATTACTCCCCCATAATGTGATAATCCATTCTTTTTAACAAGAGGCAAGAGAAATCCAACAAGAGATAATTAATGGACATTAGAATTTGAATTTCTCATGAGTAAGACATACCACAAAGAGAGTAGATAATATTGAAATATCACCACTAAGTGGTATTCCTCATGAATACACATTTTAGGGTGGTGAGTTACCAAAAAGCACATCACTCCCCCAAAATGGGATAGTCCATTAAAATCTCTAAAAGAGCCAATTAAGATGAAAGCAAATAGACAAGAGGCTCAAAACATACATGGCGTGCAAACCAACATACACAAGCTTGATTACTCAATAAAAAGTAAGTAGAGTGCACAACACATAAAACACTAGTAAGGTACAAAACCAAACACATGCAAGGGTGCAAGTAACTTTCAATGTATACATATGAATTAAATACAAGTTACCGCAAGGAGGAGCATTGGATATATGCTAAGACAATACACTCCAATTGACTTGACTTGAGAGAATATGAATGATGAAGATCTCTTAATTCTTCATGATGTAGTCAAGTCTCCATGTCCTCCGCTTACACCTATTGATCAAGTTTTAGCTTGTTGGTCCCCAACCAAGTTGGGTCCTAAGAGGTTAGTCACAATAGGCTTGGCAACCCAAATGGTTCTTTTCTTGACACCACATTGAGTACCAATAAGTTTGGCAAACACATTGCCAACCTTATCCTTCCAAAGAGAATGAGCATTATCAATAGTAGTGGGGTTGGATAAGGTACCGTGAGTGCATGAAGAAGCAAAGTGATCCTTCCCACGACATTTGTAGCAAAGTCGGCTTTTACCTTTCTTTTTGGGAAGGGAAGGTTCTTCAACTCGGGAAGTTTGAGTTGGGACTTGAGGTCGCTTCCCTTGTTGCTTCTCACTAAGAGGCTTCTTCTTCAACGCGCAAGATCTAACATGGTGACCTTCAACCTTGCACTTGAAGCACACAATCTTGGCCGAATCAATAGCTTGTTATTGGCCCTTCTTCTTGAAGAACTTGTGCTTCTTCTTGACATTGAACTCCTCAAGTGTATAAGTTTCTAAGTGGACACTAAGTTCTCAAAGAAACATGCACACACAATGTAGGTACAAGGTAAAACACATGATATCCAAGAGGAATTTATAAATATACCGATAAGATTTTTGTTTAAACGCAAAGAACATAGCTCAAATTATTCTTAGAGGGTATAGATGAACTTCCAACACCAAGTTCTCAAAGCATCACAAGTACCCACATATGATAAGTGATAGTTGGGATACTTCGAGACACAAAACAAATATCACATAAGGCAAATGATTTATTAGAATTCATCAATATTGCATATGATCGACTTTGAAATGAATTTGCTAGATTAACATATTGGGGATCTGAGAATCATAAAAATGATTATATATAAATATATATTCCCCTTGATGTTTAATCATCCCGGCTAACTCACATTTGCAATTAAGATGTTTTGAAAGAAACTTTGCAAAAACCATATCAAATGCAACTTACAGAAACTCATGCCAAAGAACAACCTACACAAGGTTGAGAGCTAGAAGTAAATGCATGAGCTAGAGTACTTGTTACCGAGATAGCATTGACGGTGTAGAAGGTGAGAGTTCACAATCATCCAAGCTTGGCTCCAAGAAGCACATGGTGAAGACATCTTCTTTAAATAGAGGCAAGCTTCCAATGCATCTCTCATATACCTAAAACAAATCAAGTACACTATGACACCCAAACTAATTGGGTCCAAAGTAGTTAGACCAACTACAATACATAGGACAAACTCCACATAAATATGTGCATATTCATGTGAAATAGAATTTCATGCACATCTTACCCATTTAGGATTTGATGGAGTTTATCCTATATATTGGATCAACGAAAGTAAGCATGTCATAAGATATTCATAAAATAAATATGCATGCACGAACTTTCAAGAATCAAATGAGATACAATTTGGACAAAACACCAATTAAATCAAGAAGCTACACAAAAGTGTGTCAAGAGAGAGATTTGTCCACATTATATCAAAGACTCAAATCAACACATGATTGGAGAAACCAATTTGAAAATATATAAAATGAAAACAAGGTCAAGACTAAACCAATGAGCATAAGAAATAGATCAAACAAACATGCTCGAAGGTTTATCTCATCCAATAAGGTAGACTAAGAACCATAGGATGAGATAGCCAACTCCACAAAGAAGAGTAAGGTTACAACAAATAAACCAAGCCCTCTACACTTTTCATGATGGCACAAAGTATCAAGACGAAAAATGTTTGTCTTTCAAAGAGACATGTCATCGGGATCAAAAATCAATTGAAGACAACTAATGTTCAATAACATATAGGATTGCTCCCCCAAGATTTGTGCATTCTTTATGATCTTGTATATGAATACAAAATACACGCAAATGAGATCATCACTCACCATATACATTGTTAAAACATTAGTCATGTTTAAGAAGAGCAATAAGATACCAAACCAATTTAAAGAATAGTGTTCTAAAGAGTATAGAGTAGCTTCTCATGATTAGTGCATTTTTAAGATCTTGTATGTAAATACAAAATACACACAAGTGGAATCATTACCTTACCCTCCATATATATTTTTGAACGCAAAGTTCAAGAAAATCAATACGACCCGATAACAATTAAAAGGATGATATTCTACTCAATGTAGGATAGCTCCCCCAAGAATAGTGCATTACTTAGAATTAAGTCTTCGAATGTAAATGCACAACAATGGGATCCTTGCTTTTCCAAATTATGAGTAGAGCAACAAAATGATCCAATTGAAGCAAAGAAGACAAAAGGATGGTTAAACAAAACAAACTTGGCGATAGAAAAATACAACTTAAGAACAATAGCCAATGTGAATATGATCAATAAATTTACCACAAATATAATTATCACTTGTCAAAGACAATGATTGTATGGAGATAGCTCTCGGTGATAGATGGAAAATATTTTCAAGATCATATTCACAAAACATAAGCATGTGGCAAAAGATAAGAATTGAAAAACATGCTTATATAGAGATTCTTGATGACTTCACATATTCAATGATCATACTTAAGCATCAAGAAACTCTCTCACAAACAAGATACCAAAAGATGGGCGAACAAAATGCATTTAAGCAAATATGGAACTTGTTTGAGTACCATGCCACCTAGGAACAATATAATCAACAATATCAACTCTAGGTGACACTACCTATCATGTTCACATTTTCTAGTCTTGTAATATGCACATAGCTTATTACTCCCCCATAATGTGATAATCCATTCTTTTTAACAAGAGGCAAGAGAAATCCAACAAGAGATAATTAATGGACATTAGAATTTGAATTTCTCATGAGTAAGACATACCACAAAGAGAGTAGATAATATTGAAATATCACCACTAAGTGGTATTCCTCATGAATACACATTTTAGGGTGGTGAGTTACCAAAAAGCACATCACTCCCCCAAAATGGGATAGTCCATTAAAATCTCTAAAAGAGCCAATTAAGATGAAAGCAAATAGACAAGAGGCTCAAAACATACATGGCGTGCAAACCAACATACACAAGCTTGATTACTCAATAAAAAGTAAGTAGAGTGCACAACACATAAAACACTAGTAAGGTACAAAACCAAACACATGCAAGGGTGCAAGTAACTTTCAATGTATACATATGAATTAAATACAAGTTACCGCAAGGAGGAGCATTGGATATATGCTAAGACAATACACTCCAATTGACTTGACTTGAGAGAATATGAATGATGAAGATCCCTTAATTCTTCATGATGTAGTCAAGTCTCCATGTCCTCCGCTTACACCTATTGATCAAGTTTTAGCTTGTTGGTCCCCAACCAAGTTGGGTCCTAAGAGGTTAGTCACAATAGGCTTGGCAACCCAAATGGTTCTTTTCTTGACACCACATTGAGTACCAATAAGTTTGGCAAACACATTGCCAACCTTATCCTTCCAAAGAGAATGAGCATTATCAATAGTAGTGGGGTTGGATAAGGTACCGTGAGTGCATGAAGAAGCAAAGTGATCCTTCCCACGACATTTGTAGCAAAGTCGGCTTTTACCTTTCTTTTTGGGAAGGGAAGGTTCTTCAACTCGGGAAGTTTGAGTTGGGACTTGAGGTCGCTTCCCTTGTTGCTTCTCACTAAGAGGCTTCTTCTTCAACGCGCAAGATCTAACATGGTGACCTTCAACCTTGCACTTGAAGCACACAATCTTGGCCGAATCAATAGCTTGTTCTTGGCCCTTCTTCTTGAAGAACTTGTGCTTCTTCTTGACATTGAACTTGTTCTTGTTATTGGAGTTGAATCCAAGTCCACTCTTGTCATGAGGAAGTTGTTGCACTCTCAACATGTTGTCGAGGGTGGACTTCCCTTCATGACACTTCTTCAAGTCTTTCTTCAAAGAAGTGACTTGTGCCTTGAGCTCTTTAAGTTCTTCTACATGGTTAGTGTCAAAATAAATACTAGAGGAAGTAGATGCTACATTGTTAGAGCAACGAGGCAAGCAATGTAATTCATCACAAGATTTAGCAATGGTATGTGATGTAGAATTACTTGTACTAGCACATTGCAATAAAGCATTAGTAGTAGAAGTTGTGCTAGTTTCCATAAGAGGCTCACAAGATGTTACCTTAGTAGTGACCGCCTCATGAGCTAACTTTAGCCTAGCATGGGATGCTAGAAGATCCTCATTAGAGCTAAAAAGATTTTCATGAGTTTCTTCCAAATTCCCATACTTACTAGTTAGCAAATCAAGTTGAGCCCTTAGCTCAACATTCTCCTTTAAAATAGATGCTTCACACAAAGTGGATTTAGTAGCACAAGCATCATTATCATTAGAAGTGGAAGGAGACAACATGACAAGCTCACTATTTAACTTAGCATTTTGTTTACTAAGCACATTACATTTAGCAATAGCATGATCATGTTCTTTAGTGAGTTTAGCAATTTTGGAGTTATGAGACTCCATGATAGTTTCAAGTTTCTCTTGAAGGTGAGCATTAGTTTCTTGTTCATATTCTAGAGATGATTGAAGAGATACTTTTTCATAGGCATCTTCTCTCTCAATCTCACCTTTTAGCTCAAGAACATTCTCAAGCTCACCTATACAGCTCATAAGAGAGCCAAAGTGTTTCTTGCCAACTCCTTGCAAGTTAGTCATGAAATGATCAAAAGCAATAATTTCTTGTTTGATTTCAAGACTAGTATCATCATCAACATCATCATCACCATGAGATATATTGGAGTGCACGGTAGAAGATACCTTAAACTCCTTAGCCATAAGGCAAATGTGAGTAGTGGATGAAGACGATGAAGAGTTACTTGAAACACCAATGGGGTCCATGTCTTGTTCCAATAATTGTTGGGATTCCTCTACATTGTTAGCCAAACAAGTACTAGAGGAAGTAGAAGCATTTTGATCATGGCAACAAGACAAGGAAAGCATATCATCATGAGTTTTAGTTAAGCAACTACTACATGATATGCAAGGACTATCAACACTAGCATGTATGACATTTGGAGTGCTAGAGGTGTTTAAGTCCAAAGATAGAGCATTGCAATAAGATGAGTGTGAAGAATAGTCAATAGTAGATTCACCATCAAAAATGCAATTTCTATCACCACTCACCATATATTTACCTTGTGGCAAACCACATGTCGGTGAAGTGGAAGAAGACGTGAGCTCTTCACGATCGGATGTGGAAGGAGGACAATCATCATTGGAAATGTTGGACACCTCATATATATCTTGAAGCTTTGTCCATAATTCATGAGCGCTCTGAAAAGGCATGATTGACGCAAGGACTACATCGCTCAAAGCACATATAAGACCATTAGATGCTAGAGTATCGAGATAAGAGTTTTTCTCATCCTATAAAGATAATTCTTGTGAATCCTTTGGAGGAGAAAAACCCATATCTACAATACTCTCTAAATTTGAACCCATGTCTCTAAAAAGATTAAGCATGCGAATTTTCCAAACATCATAATTTGTGCCATCGAATCTATAAGTGCGATTGTGCACTACATCTCTAAACGACATATTTATCTCTAGGCGGTTAGTCATAATAATGAGATAACTTGGCTCTGATACCAATTGAACGGATAGACGTCGCCTAGAGGGGGGGGGGGGTGAATAGGCGATTTAAAAAAAATTCCGAGGAGCCGGAATATCCGGTCCAAGAATGACCCGGAAATTCCGGTATGCTTGATATAGGCGGAATAAAACTAGGGGTTTACTTTAACAAGCATACAACCTAGATATAAATACTAGGCTCACATATGTGCACCAACAACTTATGTTAAGAAATACAAGTAACAAGGTGATAGCAAGATATATGACTTCAAGCACGAAGTCTATCACAATGTAAAGTGCATAAGTAAAGAGCTCGGGTATAGAAATAACCGAGGCACGCGGAGACGAGGATGTATTCCCGAGTTCCACCCAAAGGGTGTACGTCTCGTTTGGAGAGGTGTGCGCAACCACAACAGGTTAGCCGCAACGCCACAAAACCTCACCTTCTTCTCCTGATGAACTCAACCACAAAAGGTTGCGAGTTCACCTTC
Organism: Poa annua; assembly: GCA_026929855.1. Taxonomy (NCBI): domain Eukaryota; kingdom Viridiplantae; phylum Streptophyta; class Magnoliopsida; order Poales; family Poaceae; genus Poa; species Poa annua. The sequence goes on along the minus strand of CM049427.1, from coordinate 216,921,224 downwards.
CACTATTGATATCCTTTGGGGCGGCGATCGAATCCCGTACAACTCTTGAGGCACACACCCAGAACTTAATTGGGGGCTCTCAAGTGACCACAAAAGGTCTTGGCCACAAAAGGCCGACCACAAAAGGCGTCTAGTGTCCAAAGACCCAAGAGTAACAAGCTCACAAGTATCACCACCACGAATCCTCGTGGAGGGCTCAAACCGATGCAAATGCAATGGCAAGAGCACACGAAGTGCTCAAGTCCTTCACTCTCAAATTCCAACACAACAACAAATGTTTATGGGGGAATAAGAGAGGAAGAACAAAGAAAACCATAAAGGAGTCAAATCCTTCACTCCCAAATCCCACCAAAAGCAACTAATGCTTATGGGGGAGAAGAGAGGAAGAACAAAGAAGAAGAACCACAAAGGAATTCCAAGAACTAGATCCACTAGGTTCCCCTCACTTAGAGGAGAGATGGATTGGTAGGATTGTAGATCTAGATCTCCTCTCAACTTTCCCTGAAGAATATGGAAGAATCAATGGAGGGATTGAGAGGAATCAAGCTTTCCAAGGTCAACAATGGAGTAGGAGTGAGAGGAAATTCGTGCTACCTTGGTTGGGCAAGGGAAGAAGAAGGGGAGGGGTATTTATACCCCCCAGAAAATAGAACCGTTGCACCCAGAATTTAGACCGAAAATTCCGCCCAAAAGTGAAATTTCCGAGCTGATTTTCCGGTTTCAATCAGTGCCTCTTTTTCGAGAAAAACTGCGAGAATCGGATATTCCGAGTGACTGAAAACTGACAGAAACAGCAAAACCAAAACTGCAATATCTTTTCCATCCGGACTCCATTTTCGATGATTTTTGGCTCGTTGGAATCGTTACAACGAGCTCTTCTTGAGTATGCATAGAAACATCATAGTCCATCATGTTAGGATAAAACCAAATGGGGAAAGGTTTAACTTTCCTAAAACATGTAAACCGGTAAAACCTCCAATATCAAAAACGTAACAAGATATTGATACGAAATCCGTTTTTGATGAACAAGAGCTTAGTATGGAGATAAACCAAGCTCTAAATCCTCACATGGATGAAAGCCAACAAGTTTTCTAAAGTAAGACCGTTTCCGATGAACAAGAGCTTGACATGGAGATGAACCAAGCTCTAGTTCATCACCACTATAAAAGCCAAATAAGAACTAAGAAATATGATATGCCAAGTATGCAAAGGTTTGAGCTCTCCACAACGATGCGATCAAGTTACTAACTTGAGACCCCTCTTGATAGTACGCCTATCTATCCTACAGCCCTATCAAGATCATACCTTTGCCTTGATCATTCCACTTGAGTTGGATGAAGACTATCTTGATCTATTTAAGTGGTTCATCTTTTCTTGATTGCGCGTCCAAGCACATGCTTGATGAAGACTTCTCCAAATACTCCCACATGCTCACAATGGGAGAGTCTTGCTTAGCTCCGTCTTCATGTATCCATTGCAAGCACCAAGCATAGGATCTCTTCAAGAAGCTTCTCTTGGTCTTGGTCTCACACATCTCACCTTGATGACGATCACCACATGACGTCATCCTCCATGAGCTATATGAAATATTCATTTGATGCAATCCCATGGGAAGATACCTAACCTCATATAAAGATACCACACACACATATATCATGGGTTAGTTCACAAAGCTATGCGGACAAGTGTTTGCCATCCCAAGAGATACATGATCGCGCTTGGTACATCTTGTAGCTTTGTGTGTTGATCAACATCTTGATCAACCTTGTATCTTCCTACATTTCTTCACTAATATGATGTCTTGAATCCTTCAAGACATACTTGCAATATGCTCCACTCAACACATAAGTTTCAAGAGTCCAACACATGAACTCCATAATTCCATGGACATGATCTATAATGATATCTCAATGCAAACATTAGTCCATAGAGATTGTCATTCAATTACCAAAACCACACATGAGGAAAAATGCTCTTTCAGCCGCCCGCGGCCGGAAGTCCTAATCGTCCGCGGCCGAAGCCGAGGCTGCTGCGGGTGGCGCACTTCCACCACCGCCCGAGTTCGAAGTCGATTTGGAGCCGTCTCCAACCCCTACGCCGGCCGCCTCCCACGTGCTCGATGAAATTCCTGTGAGGTAATTTTCACCGTTCTTGGGGCTCGATTTGTTTTTAATTTGGTTCGAAATTTATTGTGTGTTCATTGTAGGATTGAGAATGAAGACTATATGCAAATCATGGGTATTGGGGCTCATTCCTTTGCCGCATCCCACGAGGCGGCATCTCAAGAGTACGCCGAAGGGGAGGGGCTTGACAACGACGAAGATGGTTTCGTGCCCAAAGGGAGAGCGGCAAACTACACCACTCTTGAAGACATTTTGATTTGTGATGCTTTCAAAAAAGTGGGTATGGATGCCGGAGTGGGAGTGGAGCAATCCAAGGAGGCATATTGGATGCGTATGTGGGAATATTTTGTTTCCCGAAACAAGAGTGGCATAGATAGGGACATGTTTTCCATTCGTCACCGTGGGAATGTGATCAACGCCGATTGCCAAAAGTGGGTGGGGTGCTTGGCCAATGTTGATCGGTTTAATCCAAGTGGCACCAACGCAAACGACCGAGTGAGTTTGTCATTTGTTCTTTTCTTGTTTGTCATTTGTTGTATGTCACTTTTTCTCACTGTATCTATTGTCAACTTTGTAGAACAATATGGCACAAAACATGTTCAAGGAGAGGATCAAGAAGGGGCCAAAAGGGACAACCAAGGATAAGAAGGGGAAATCATTCACCTTGCATCACGCGTATACACAACTTGAGAATGATGAGAAATGGAAGACACATGACTATCTTCAAGTGCCCAACAAGAAGAAGGGCAAGGAGCCAATGAAGGGGAAGGATGCCACCATCCTTGTTGGTGATGATGAAGAATCAAGTGACGAAGGAAAGAGAAGCCCAACCCCCCAATCCATCCCAAAATCCGGGAGTCCCGATGTAAGAAAGTATACCAAGGACAAAAAGAACAACGGTGATGCGGACATAAAGGCATCATTCGATGCGATCATGAGGTCTCGCAAAGAGATGAACGAAGAGAGGAAGGCAATGAAGGTGAAGGAGTTGGAGGAGCTCAAGGAGGCAAATGAGCGCAAGGCCATGGCCGAAGAGAGGAGAGCGGCGACCGAGGAGGTGCGGGCCGAGGCCGAGAGGCGGAAGGTGATGATGGAGGAGAAGAAACTTGCTATTGAAGAGACCAAGATTGAGATGGAGAATGAGCAAAAACTCATGTGTATGGATAGAAGCAAGATGGATGACAAGCAACGTCAATATGTTGAGCTATGCCGTGATCAACTCTTGGCAAAGAAGCAAATGGCTTACATGAGTACATTCAACTCCATGGGAGGAGGCATGGGCATGGGAGGTGGCATGGGCTTCATGAGCTTCATGGGAGCAATGGGAGGAGGCATGGGCATGGGAGGAGGAGGAGGAGGCATTGGAGGAGGAGGAGGCATTGCCGTGATCAACTCTTGTGAACTATGTCTCATTTTGGTTGGAACTATGTGATGAATTATGTCTCATTTTATGAAACTATGCCATGAATTATGGTAGGTTATGTTATGGATTCGTGTGTGCCTTTTTCATGTTTAAATATCATATTTGTGTGCATATGTCTATTTTTGTCTCTCAAATGTCAAATTTACATGTCATTTGGTATAGAATAGGGCACGTAAAATATGGCAGTTGTTGAAGAGGTAGTGCCCTAAAATAGGGCAGCTGGAAAAGTGAAAAACTAGTCCATCCTAAAAACGCTAAAACAGGTGCCTATAAGTCTAAGAACTATATCAAGATATAGGATAAGCACGTCGAGAATGTCCACCGGATACTTGTGGATCGAGGAGGCCCATGGTCCATCAGCCCACGACGCACTCCCACGCCGTGATGTTGCACTTGAATCCTGACCGAGTAAAATGCATGTATCATCCTCAAACTTGTCCTCCATGTCTAACTCGGTCCTTATACTCACAGATTGCATCAATACGGTCCCTAAAGTCATTCTACATGTTCATGTACGGTCCATTATACCATTGCCCCCGTATTTCGTCCACACATTTCCTGTTTCCTCTGTTCCCGTGGAGTCATTGAAGCACGGATCAGTACCAGCGTGAACTGGCGGAAGCAGAGCACGCCGCGTCGCCTCCTGCTCGGGATTGCCTCCCCGGTCTCCTCCGCGTCAGCGGTCGCGCCGCCGTGTGAGAAGCCGAGAACCGGCTGAGGTCGCCGTCCATCCTCCGTTGCGTGTGCAGCAGCAGGCCAGCAGCCCGAGGCCCCTTGCCGCCTTTTGGGAGGTAGTACGCCGCCACCGCGGTCGACTCCGACGGCGTTGGCCTTGCTGGAGGAAAAGGAGCGACATGCTTGCCAACAAGCTCCCGCCATTGCCGTTCGCGGACCAGCGTCGAAGATGGAGACCTGGGCTAACTCCAGTCGCCCGCATGTAGCCAACGCTTGCCGGACAGTAATGCTTGCTCACGCATAGCTGCTGTAGCACCAGGTCTCGACTTGTTACGCTTGCCCGCGCGCACAACTGGGAACGGCCTCGGGTGGTGTGGCTAGCGCCAGTGGCACGAACGCATCAGTCAACTATCTATGTTGGACCTGGACGACCAAAGCGTGGCGGGCGAGCTAGCGGGCGGGGCGACCGCGACGCAAGACAAGCCAGCACGAGAGCTGCAGGGAGGCGTGCGCGCGCGGCCTACGATCACGATGACAACGCGGACGAGGCGCCCGGCGAGCTGCGCTCATCATCCTGCTTGACGCGCGCTGGCGCAGGCCTGGGTCATCCTCCGCGCGCTCGTTATCCGTCCCCAAGCCAGTCGCGCCGTTCGTCCCCGAGCCAGCCGCGCCGTTCAGGGCGACGCCGTGCGTCTCCTATGATCCTACCTCCTCGCCGACGGCACGTTCGGGCGCATCCTATACCGCCGACGTTGTCTCTTGCCTCGCCTACAACGATGACGGCTCCGTCCTCATCTCCAGCAGAGAGAGCAGCCAGGTGGTCGTGTTCCGTCTCATCCGCATCCTTAACAGTACACTACGATGTTGCCGTCTACATCATCGGCGCGTAGATGCTGCTCTCATCCTCTCATCTCTCCCTTCTTCCCATTGACATCACCAGCGGAAATCGCTGCCCCATGCTTGCTGACGAGCTCCCACCACTATCGGACATGAGAGAAAGACATGAGAACGACGGGTGGAACGAGCGGAGGGAGTGGGAACGGTGGCGACGAGCATGAGGAGCGGGAACAATGGCGACGAGCTCCAGCAGCCGACCTTGGTCACCTTCACGTCACCGGCGGGGACTAACTTGAGTTAGGGTTTCAATTGGGGAATTGCAGTTTAGCTCGATTTAGGGATTCTAGTTAGTGCCGGCCGGCGGTGTGAGGGCGATACATGGCCACGTCAGCAAAATACGGGCAAAGGTAGAATGGACCGTATGTGGACATGTAGAACAAATTTAGGGACCGTAGTGATGCAATCTGTGAGTGCAAAGGCCGAGTTAGATATGGAGGACAAGTTTGAGGATGGCACATGCATTTTACTCATCCTGACCCGAAGCTGATCCGCGATCGCCCGTGGTTTGGTTCTGACTTCTGAGCATGTATGTTTTGCGTTCTACTGTTTATGTCTAGACTCTTTACTCAAAAACCAGGGACTGGTATGTAATTCTATTTTTTTCTTGGTGTCCTGTGGCGCGTACTGTGTTTCTGCTGGAAAGTAAATGCAGCTATTAGCTCCTCTGGGACCTTTCTTTTTCAACGGAAAAAAAAGCAAAGGTTGAGCCAGATCCATGCATGTGAGCATGGAGACACGAGTCGGCATCGCCCTTGCTTTCCCTGTCCGCGTGTCCTCGCACGCGTCCGCCTCACCCGTCCTGACCTGCTACGGATGCGGACTTCCCCAGAGGTGGGACCCACACCCTCGTGGGTGGGCTCCAAAGTCCAAACGCGTCGCTTTCTTGATGGTTCTGCTTTGCCCATTTTCCTCTTTCTTTTATTTACTCTGTGTAGCGCGTCGTCGTCTAGACTAGCTAGGTACTGTGCTCGTAGATATTTTATTCATAGTTTAGCTTGTCCACATATTTTGTTTATTGCTAATTAGTACTCCAACAGTAGATGATGCTCTCCAACTCGCGATTTTCGTGAGAGAATTAAATCCAAGTTGGTGAAGATCATGATTTGGGTTTTCTGAACAGTAGGTGTGATAGAGCTTCTGTACATATAAAACTAATAATCTGGGAGTACGAACGAAATATACTCGGTGATCTCTGGGTGCAAGCGGAATGATTATGATAATCACCCAACGTTATTACGTGCTCCCCCCGTCCTGAAATGTGAAGCATATAGTTTTATTTGTAAGCTTGACCAATTTTACACAGAAAACTAACTAGCTAGATTCACAATAAAACATATACACTCTGAAAGCATATTTAGGACATTTCCTACGGGGCTGCTCAATTGCAGTGGACAGGTCGGATTTGAGCAGGCCCGGACAAAACCAGGCCCCTGTGGGGCTGCTCATTTGCACGAATTTGTCCGCGTGGTGTCCGCGGCTGCTCAAACCTGGACCAAATGCGCGCGCTCCCGCCTCTTGGCGGTCAAACTCCCCGGCCCCACCGGTCAGTGACCCGTCGACCATTGGCCTCCCCCCACCGGTCTTATTTAATGGGACTGCCGCCCCCACCGTCCCCCACACTGCTCCCCACCTTCCCCACACCGCCACGCAACCACCGCCACCGCCACACTGACCTAGCCGCCACCGCCACACTGCCCTACCCGCCATGGGAAGGGGAGATGGTGGTTCGGCAAGGGCGCCAACGACCACGAGGCGGGGAGCTCTCGCCGCTCCTTGCGGTCTCCGGCGCCACCGGCATTGCCGCCACCGCCCGCGCCCGGCGCTGCACCGCGCGCCGCCGCACCTCCGGCACCTCCACGCCGCGTTCGGCCTTAGGACATCTACTACGGGGCTGCTCAATTGCCGCGGACAGGCCGGATTTGAGCAGGCCCGGACAAAACCCCTGTGGGGCTGCTCATTTGCACGAAGCTGTCCGCGTGGTGTCCGCGGCTGCTCAAACCTGGACCAAATTTGAGCAGCCGCGGACACCACGCGGACGCCCGCGGACGCGCGCGCGCTCCCGCCTCTTGGCGGTCAAATTCCCCGGCCCCACCGGTCAGTGACCCGTCGACCATTGGCCTCCCCCCACCGGTCTTATTTAATGGGACCGCCGCCCCCACCGTCCCCCACACTGCTCCCCACCTTCCCCACACTGCCACGCAACCACCGCCACCGCCACACTGACCTAGCCGCCACCGCCACACTGCCCTAGCCGCCATGGGGAAGGGGAGATGGTGGTTCGGCAAGGGCGCCAACGACCACGAGGCGGGGAGCTCTCGCCGCTCCTCGCGGTCTCCGGCGCCACTGGCATTGCCGCCACCGCCACCGCCCGCGCCCGGCGCTGCACCGCGCGCCGCCGCACCTCTGGCACCTCCACGCCGCGTCCGGCCTTACCTCAGCAAGAGGAAGTGCCAGTGGTACTGGGACAACGCGATCCCAGTACCATGGCCGGACGTCCACCTCTTCGAGGGGTGGCACCTGAATCCGGAGCGGATTCCGGTGCCGCCCGTCCCGAAGCGGGGACTGGAGAGGGAGGTGGAGATCCTCCGGCGGCGCGACCTGCTGCCGGACGACCTCCGCCACGACCCTGCCTACGCCGTCGGCAGCTCGAACTGGGACACCTGGTTCCACGCCGAGCACGACCAGCGGCGGCGGGGCTACTTCGGGGTGCGGCACGCCAGCGGCCCAGCGCAGTACCCGCCGCCCTCCCCACCTCGCGGCGACAACAGGTACGCGCCGCCGCCGCCTCCCCCGAGCGTCAAGATGGACGAAGACGGTGACGCCGCCGCCGCGGAGGAGGAGGAGAGGGCCCTCGCCCCGGCCATCGAGGAGTCCAAGCGGGAGGCGGAAGAAGCCGTCGCGGAGGAGGAGAGGGCCATCGCCGACGCGCTGGCCGCCGTCGCCGCGCACCGGGACATGGAGCGGCAGGAGGCGCGGCAGGCAATGGAGGTGGAGGAGGAGGACCACGGCGAGGTCCCGGACTGGTTCATGCCACTAGTTGGCATGCGCTGGCAGTGGACCGGGCCAGCGGACGGGCCGCCGCCGCCGGAGCAGCCCCAGACTCCACCGCGCCGCCAGGGGCTGCCCGCGCACCTCGTCCAGGACCCGGACTACGTCATCCTTGAGTAGTCCGGCGTAGAAGTCCGGCCACCGGCCGCCACTGTCTTATCCAGTGGCAGTTTATATATGTTTTTATTTTTTTTAAGTGTTAAAACAATGGGCACTGTGACCCCTACGCAATCTTTGCATCGTGTCCAGCCTGAAATGAGCACCCCCGTAGAGTGCACCGGTTTCGACCCGTGTCCGCGCAGTGTCCGGGGCTGCTCAAACGGACAAAATCCGTTAGATGTTTGATGATGGTAGATATCAGTTAGATGTCCTTGATGATGGTAGATATCAGTTAGATGTTTAAATTTTTCATAGACTTAATCAGACTTAGACAAGTTCCATTCAGTTGAAAACTTATACGGAGTACTATGTTTTACTACATTTTAGAACGAAAAAATATTAGCACAAATACCTGACCATCCTATGCATAGCTACGCATTGTCCCATTGACTGCAGAGCTACAGTATGAACTGTTCATACAGAGGTACATAAATATCTCCCTGTAAGAAAGAGAAAGACACAAATATCATGGCTAGATCTACCTATGGGAGCTACAATCTTTAGTTCCTCTTGTTTGTGGCGATAATTTTGATTCAGTTATCCAAAATTGTGGTGCATCCACCAGGGAACCCCAAGGAAAAAAAAAGGAGAGCTACCTGTTTTCTCAAGTCCATGGTTTGAAGCAAATCAATCATCGCTCTCTCTCCGGGACGTAGCTTTCTCTATTGTTTTGCTCTCGCCCACTGATTCGTTACTTACTGTATATGATATATGCTACCACGTCAGGTCAATACATACACCTAATCAAAATAGATGACGTCGCATTTTATTCAATGCGATAGGTGTGTTCATACTACAGCTACTAAACACCGAGACACAAGAAAGAAGACGGCAACAGTTAGGCACCAATAAAAAAACACTACTTCCTCTAAATATAAGGTAGGGAAATAGCCTCTTAACATGATGGCTAGCTATGCACCACTCCCTACATATTTAGACTTGGTCTACATTCATATGTGGACATGTCTTGCGTGTAGGTGCTGCTCGTTTAGCATATATCTAGATAATATGTGTAACATCTTAAACATTTTAAATTTAAAAACGGAGAGTAGAAATATGTGAGAGTAGAAATATGGTAAATTCGTGATTTTCTACCTAGGAAAATATTTTGTCCCACATTATAGACAAACTCTCATGACCAAACGGCCCAAACCTATGATGAATAACTCCCTACCAAACAGATCAAAGATAAAAAAAAAACAAAAGGAGCTTCACCACCCACCCCATGGTACACCTACAAAAGCCGACTAGGGGTGTAACTACGTCTCCTTGTAAAAAGCCGAACATCGTCGCTCCGGACCTGTCAAGCTATCATCGGAAGGGTCATGTGCCCACTCTCGCACCAGGACCGGATACAAATAAGTCACATGTAGAAAATAGGAGGCCACTGATAGCATGTGTTATTTACTTTAAACTATTTTTTGCAATCAAAAAACTTTTTTGTAGTTCATTCATTAAGAAAAAATAATATGCTAGTTAATTAACAAAAATCCCACTTCAATCAGGGTTGCTAGTCCGGCACGAACATCAACATAACCAAGATGAAACTCCAATCAGCACTCCGTTAACAACGTACCGCTTAAATTCCATCAAAGTTGGAACGAAAATGTCCTAACTACTAAGAGTACTAAGTGGAAGAGGCACGAGACGCCTAACAAAAGTGGAGAAGCCTACCCTATACTCGATAGGCATACAAGTACAACACACAATTGGAGTGCTGCTACATCTAGTGTTGTCGTCACGACGTGAAATTAACCAACCTCTACCGAGCCAAAAATACCGTCGCATTAGCTAACACAAGATGTCGACAAAACCATGCAAGAAGCTCATCCACCTCATGAAATTGTTGCCCACCATTGTTTTTGAGATCGTCGCCTCAACACGCAAATATCATCATGTGGGTTTTTTGCCCAAATATCCACTGATCCCGATGATGAGAGAAAAGTGTCAACACTTCGGTTTCGTATACGCTATATGTTTATAATTAGATTGTTAGGAGGATGGTTGTATGACAATCCAGCCGTTTCAAACCCCAAATTTGACACATGTGTCTTAAAATTTCTCAGGATAACGGACGACCTTCACGTTGATAAAGATTTTAAGACCTGACCTGCCGGTTGGGTCCTTTGTCTATGCTCATAATGATAGTGTGTGTTCTGAATATATTTGAGCTGTGTTTAATAACAAAAGCAAAATATTACAAAAACTGGAAACAAAAGTCACATACATGAAACGATACGTCTGGGTGTGGGGGGGGGGGGGGGTGGTTGGTCAGATATTCAAATATAGGGACAGACAGGGGTTCCTTTTACATATGAGACCCTGAGGTCTTAAAGTTACAGGCTACAAATAGATGAAACCACCCGCTCCGTCTCTTCACCAGTGACCAGACGCCCCCGGCCCTGCTCCTGCTCGTCCTGCTCCAGGAGCAGCCAGGCAAGAAACCAGCAACATTACCAGCCTTGTCCTCCAAATCTACATCAAGACATGGCGGTGACTATCAGGGCCATGGCGCGCAAGCTCGACGTCACCTTGGCCAGAGCGAGACGCTCGCCGTGGCAAACTGGCAGTCTCGACGGCCTTCCGTCGCCGACGAGCCCGCTTGACCTCTCGGTGTCGCGGGGGTGGCTCCACCGCGAGTCAGGAGGGGTCGGTCTCGGCATCCTTGCCGCGCTTGAGGCACAGCCGTCGCATGCTCCGGCGAGGGTGTTCGCATCCATCGCGTCTCAACGCCGTGCCGTCCGGCTAGAGATCTCCGAGCTCGGATGCAGCGGGCGGTGCGCCACCAGCTTGTGCGGCGCCGGGGACACGTTTCGCGTGGCGGATTTTCTGGGGTGCTGCGACCGGTGCCGGCGGCCGCTCGACGGCAAGGACATCTTCATGTACAGAGGGGATAGGGCGTTCTGCAGCACGGAGTGCAGATACCAGGCCATCGTGAGCGATGAGTTCCAAGAAGAGAAGGAGCGCAAGCGCCGCGCCAGCAACGCCCCAAAAGAGGTGGTCGCGGCGGAGTCGGCCGGATTACCCTGCGCCGACGGCGGTCGGATCTTTTTCACCGGCATCGGCGTCGCGTGAGGCCTGAACCGCAACGGCAAACTCCAGAGGACTGGATTCCTCGGGCAACTATGGCCAACGGCGCTGCCTAAAAAAGATCAAAGCAAAAAAATAACAATAGCAGGAAATTGTAGAGAGAGCAGGGAATTTTGTTTTTTCCTCTTGCAAGAGAGGCATGATTTTGGCCTTGATGTTTGGTCGAGATATTTTGTATTCGTATTCTTAATTTTCTTGGAGGTTTGATCTTTTTGGGAGGAAGAAGGACGATGAATTATTTCAAGTCTCCTCTACCAAGAAACAATAGTATCATTCTTTTCATGGTTGTATCTCTTGAATCTTGACAACTGATGTTCTCACTGTCGTTCTTGACTAAGTTTCATCCATTGGTATCTAGTAGTAGAGTACAAGCCTGATAGAAACTCAAACCATAATTAGCTGTGCTCTTTTATTCCACCGCACTAATTGATCCGGCTGTTACGCCCAGATCAAAAAGGTTGTGGTTTAGACGCCCAAATCAGTTTTGTTTGCTGAGAAATGTCTTACGCTATTTTTACTGGATTTGGTAATTCTCACTCAGAATGAGAAACAAAAGCAGGGAGACACGCTTAGACTTGTATTTGATAGGCTGAACGAACTTGATCCGGTTATTAGTTGGTGAGGATACCAGAAAAATGATGAATTCGACTTCTTAGGGGTTGTGACCGAACCTTTACAGTAAGAATGTGGTGAGGTTATGCACAGTTGTATTGGAGACTCCAACAACGTTCTGGAGCTCCTTACGTGTGAAACTCTGAAATCCACCAACCGCTAGAGTACAATACATTTAAGAGTAAAGACCTTCTCGAACTTAACGTCCACGTATCACCGTGGAGAACTCAAAGTGATGCAATGGCAAAAACACATAAAATGATCAAATTCCCCTCACTTAGAGAATAACATGGAACATAACAAATGAATATCAAGATCTAGATCAATAGCCTCCCCTCATTTAGAGAAAAGATTGATTGGTGGAATGGAAGATCTAAATTTTGTCTCTCTTTTCCTATAAAAGAAACAAAAATCATTAAGAGAGTGAGAGATAAGCAAGCTCAAGAAGACCAACAATGGAAGAGAAACACGAGCTCAAGAGGTGGGGGTCATTGGGAAGAAGACTCGATCTCCAAAATCCAATCCAACCGTTATGTGAAAATCGCGCTAGGGGGTTACTACCCCGGGTGATTTCAGGCGCTCAAACGTACACGCTACTGGACACTCGGTGGTACCTGAGCGGTACCTACCCGGTACTACCGCTGCACAATAATACTGTAGAAACGCCCAAATGAAAACGGTGATAGCTTGAGTATCTGAACTATGTTTTTTATAATCTTTGTCTCGTTGGATTCATAACAACAATCTCTACAAGATCATGAAAGGAAACATCATAGTACAACAAGGGAGGATAAAATCAAATAGAGAAAGGCTAGACCTCTCTATAAAAGACGAATCGAGAAAACCTCTAATACCAAAAATCCAATAAGTTTGGCATATGGAATCCGCTATTGATGAAGTTGGGCTTGTCATGAAGAAAAGACAAACACTGAAACCTCACATATATAAAAGTCAAATAAGAACAATGAAAGATGATGCCAAGTATATAAAGGTTTGAACTCTCTCCGAACAAAATGATCAAGTTGCTCATTCGAGAGCCCTCTTGATAGTACGGTATCCTATAACAGGTCTTCCACTAACACCATGAAACCATATCAAGGTCATACATTTGCCTTGCACAATCCACTTGAGTTAGATGATAATCATATTGGTCACCTCAAGTTGGATCACCTTTTCTGGAATGTGCTTCGCTTGGTGAAGACTTGCAAATTGCTCCCCCGTACGGTATGGGAGAGCCCCTTTTAGGCACATGTTCACTTGACCATCATCTTAACAAGGACCACGTCCTCCATGAGATGTATGGAATCTTCCTTTTGATGCAACCTCATGGGAAGATACCTAAGCCCACATGGAAACTCCACACACATATATATCATGGGTTAGTTCACAAAGCTATATGGACAATTGTTTACCATATCACTGGACCAAAGATGCCACATGATACATCATTTAGCTTTGTATGTTGATCACCTTGAATCCACTCTTTACACTTAGCTTTTATCAACGTTGTATTTTTTTCTTCCCTCTTCATAATGGTGATGTCTTGAAGGTAACCACGGTTATCCAAGCCATCCTATTCTCCGAGACATACTTACAATATGCTCAGCTCTACATCTAATCATCTTCATATAAACATGAATAGAGTCTTGGTCATCATATAGCCTTATAGTGTCCAACACATGAACTACAATATTTTCCTGTGGACAAGATCGATATTATATCGCAATGCATACATAAGGATTGCCAGTAATTACAAAAGCCATACATGGGGGGCACTGTGCTCTTTCACTAAACCGTGAGCTCTGACCTGCAGAGCACGAGCGGCACCAACCTTGCATATATCCAAGAGCAGCTTACTCCCCAACGCCAACTCTAGATTGAACAAGCAGAGCAAAATCCCATCCCTTCCCCTCACCTCCGCTATCGTCCAGAGGGCCAGAGACAACACCACACCGTTGGATATGAAGGAGGTCATATCTGCCTTTATTAGGAAAGAGGCTTTCAGTCACCACACCCCCGCCACCTCCTACCTTGAGAGCTCGCCAAAGAGCGTCGCAGCCGGACGGTCCGAGCTCTGCATAAGCTCCTGACCGGCAAAGACTCGCGACATCTCTCCCTATGCCATGCGGTGCCAAATAGGAAAACCTAAACCTACATCTACAACGAGCAGGACTAGACCTAAGTTGTACAAGAGGCCACGACCTAAACCTACATCTCAAATGTCCCTCTGGCCGCGTCAGAACCAAGCAAATCGCCATCGTCTTCGGCATGTGGAACATACGGACCACCTCCCTCGTCCATGACCTGAAAAGGGGCACGAAAAGGAAACCATCAGCACTAATTCATTGCAAACCAAGATGGTACGCTAAACACAAAACTTACCTGGGTTAGGCACAACTTATTTGTCTGGCAGCCGGAACATAATTGACGGCGAGCTGAGCCACTAGCGACGGTTTCGCCGGCGTGGGGGGGAGACGACGACGGCGGGGGGTGGGCGGCGTGTTCGGGTGTGGGGTGGTGGTGGTGTGTACTGGGATGAATAAATTCCTAAAAAAATCACAGTACACCGTATGGCCCCTTCAGAACCTTAATGCACTGTGCGAGGCCATGAACAGTGTCGTACATCATCCTGTCCGTAGCAGAATCACCGTGAAATAAGGCGAATAAAATGGAGAAAGGTACAGCCTGACGCGACAGATTAATTCTCCACCCCTCCATATACAGATTCAAAATGTTACATGGCACAGATCGCGAGGAATCAATCAAGGGATATGATAGCCCCATACCCATGCGTGCATGTACAAAATCCATACTCTACTCACTATCAGAATAAAATTTAAATCTTCTAGATGTCAATTCAAAGAATTGTCGTTCTGAAGTTTTATATCCAAATTTGATCCCTAAAATTCAAAGCTGCAAAGGTTGGATGTCCCTTTTTCACATTTCCTATTCATCAGCTATCTGTTTTCTCAATTGGCCAACATACATATCGCGTGTCGTTCATTTGCTGGCTTGTCCGAATCTTGGAACGTCGTATTCAGTCACCGTCTTTTTTTCCCCGGTTTTCTTTTTGTTCGGTCGACCGGTTCAATGCTTTTTGAAATATGTGGAGAAAATTGCACATACCACCATGGTTTGGTGACATTGTTGCACACAACACAGAAACAAAATCAGTTTTGCAGCAAACCACAAGTGTTCGTCTAATGAGTTGCGACAAGCCTAAATTACTGATTTAGAGCCTAAAGAGTTGCCTGACATGTGGGGTCACCATCTAACCTCTTGTATACGGTTGGGTACTTAAGCTATTCATTCCATTCAACCCGCACAAGAAACAATTAAAACGCTAATCTCGTAACAAACAGAACGAGCAGCCATCGGACAGGAGCGCACAGGGGCGTGAGATGAAATCAGGTTGTGCTCTTTTTTTGAACTAGCAGATGTGCCAACGTGAGAAAAGGAAATAATTTTTTAGAGGAAAAACTTGTGCAACCTAAATTTTACTTCAAATAAATTGACTCATGTAACCTGTAAACCTAGCCTCAAGGCACACCGGCATAACGTAGGATGACAAGAACATACATAAGCAGTGCTTATGAACTCCAACGTTTAAGATAGCTTTGGTTAAAAAGATGACATTGTGAAATTTCCCTCACCGTGTTACAAGTTGCGTCGTTTCTCGCTGGCTCATGTGAAGGAATTCGTCAACTCTCCGAGTAGAGACATAATGGTAAACTGAGAGTAGGTTTACGGGTTACATGAGTCAATTTATTTGAATCAAAATTTGGTTCATGCAAATTTTTCCTACAAAAATTATTTCTTCTCTCTTGGCATATTTGCTAGTTAAAAGGACAACCTAATCTCATCTCACACCCTTGTGTGCTCCCGTCCGATGGCTTCTAGTTCTGTTTTTACGAGATTAGCATTCTAATTATTTCTCGTGCGGGTCGAATGAAATGAATAGCTCACGTACCCAACAGTACACGAGAGGGTAGACGGTGACCCCACATGTCAGGCAATGTTTTTAGGCTCTAAATCAGTAATTTGGGCTTGCCGCAACTCATTAGACCAACAATTGAGCTTTGCTGCAAATCTGATTTTGTTTATGTGTTCTGTGCAATAATTACACCAAAGCATGGTGTTATGTGCAATTTTCTCAAATATGTGCCTGCCGTTTACTCTGTCCTCGTCACAACTCCCTATATCTGACCGGTGTTTGCGGGGAAGGGAGAGGTGCCATGGAAGTGGCCGGCAAGGGTGGGGGAGGGAGGAACATGCGGAGGCGATTGATGCTGTGTCGGCGCTCGTCTCCGATGACGACATCAACTCACACCCCCGTTGCTTCTTCAATCCGGAGTTGTTTCATTTCGCTCCAATCAAGCAGCAAGGGGGAAGGGGATAGGTGCGGAGGCAGTCGACGGCAGGGAGCTTGTGCAGGCGTTTTTGGCGCGGCGGCGTTTGTCTCCGACTTCAGCAGCAACCCCGAGCTAGCTGCCGCTTCAGTCTGTAGCTCTTCATTTCGCTCTCCAGTTGCAGAATCTTCGTCGGGGCCGGAGTTCGCGATGGGTACCGGAGGTGGTCGAGGTTCGAGGGCGTCCCACCGCATGGCTTGTTGCGACCAACACCTTCGTCGAAGAGGGTACGTGCTCGTCACTGATTTCCCACCCCTCCTTCTTCATTTTGCGGCCATATTCAGTTTCGCCCTCTGTCAGTTCACTATCAGCCCTAGGCCTTGGTCCTTTTTGTGAAGGGAGTCTAGTTTTTTGTGCCAGTGGTTAGCATGTGGAAATCGTTGATGATTATAAGGTTTTCGTTTTTGTGTAAATTATGCATGCACATGACGATTTGGTCATTCTGTAGTCCACCGAACCATTCTTAGCCCACTGAACCCAGTTACCACACTCACACTCTAGCCTGACGAAAAGACCAGCTATTCCTACAAGACATGCAGTTTTGTAACAAGAAACAGTGAATAGAAACACAAGGCCTAGTTTATTCAGTAACATTGGCCTCAAGCATTAATCTCAATGTCAGATGGCCCAGTCGGTATTTGAATGCTTCAGTTAGCAGTGTGTTTTTCATTTGAGATATATAGGCATGATAAATTAGTATTTACTAAGAGTTAGATCTGTTTTATTATTATTTTTATGCTATGTAATCTTTGGTTTGTTTTTCAGGAGGTATTTTTGATCCACGTATATGGAGCTGTAGTGTTTACTGAACGAATTTATCTTAGATTTGGCTTTATATATTAAGCTACGTGTATCTATATTCTAGTTTGATTTCAGTCTGTATTAAGCTATCTTTTTTTGCAATTTCTCAGTGTTGTGTTGTTTTTAAATGGTCGTGTATGTGGGGGCTGTTAGCTCATCTGAATCATGTTCAGTTGTTAAGTAACCCAACCTAAACGTCCTCCTATTCTTTTTGCTGCAGGGGAGTTATTTCTCATGCTCACTTGGGTGATGTTTCGGATACTGTATCATCTGGATACGACAGTCGTGAAGAAAGAAGTTCATCCAGTTCATATGTATTACTTCATTGTTATCTCTGTTCTTCGGTCCTTCAGTTTATGTCTCTCTCTATGTTATTCAGTGTTTCAGTTTTTATCATTAATTCATTGTAGTCTTTGTGCTTCAGTGTAGTACAGTTAGAGTTACAATCTCATTTATTCATCTTTCATCATTGTTTCAGTGCTCTTTTTTAATTCAATTTTTCATTGTTTCAGTCATTTTAGTGTTAGTGTCTCATTTTTATGTCATTTCATCAGTGTCTCAATTCTCTGTCCTCATTGTTTAATTATCTCAGTGATTCATTCATTCAGAGTCTCATTGTTATTCAGAGTCTCACTGTTCTTCGTTGTTTTTGTTATTCAGTGTTAGTGCCTCAGTAAAGTTATTCAGTGTTAGTGCCTCATTCATTCAGTGTTAATTAGTGTCCCATTGCTTATTAGTCTTATCAGTTCTCAGTCATATCAGTTTTATCATTGCTTCAATATATAAGTCTCATCAGTGCTCAGTCATTCATTCATTTTTTTAAATAATTTTTCCTATTGTGTCATCTTTACTCCTTTTCTCATTGTTCAGTGCATCAGTGTTCAGTACTTCAGTGTATCATTTTCAATGGTGTATCAGTGTTTCATTGTTCAGTAATTACTCATATACTCTCTCATTGTTCAGTGCACCAGTAATTCCTGTTTCAGTTTTATTGTCTCATTTTTCGGTTATTTCTGAGTGTTTCAGTTATAAGTATCAGTGTCATTGTTTCAGTTTTGTCATTTGTCTTTTCTTCGTCATTGTTTCAGTCCTGTCAGTGTTAAAATAAGTGTCATTATTTCAGTTTAGTTCCAGTATCAGTCTTTTATTTAAAACTCAGTCTTGTCAGTGTTAAAATAAGTGTTATTGTTTCAGTCTTTTATTGAGCGTCGGTTCTTCAGTATCATTAATTTTTCAGTGTTGCTATTTTGTTCAGTTTAGTCATTCTTTCTTTGCTCAATTATCCAGTCTTGTGCTTTTGATCTGTTTTGATTTGATTATTTTTTCTTTTTTTCTTTGGGTGTTTCAGTTTCAAGACTTTTGTAGTCGACTCATGAGACCTTTATTTTTCATTTATGTGTGTTTACTTTTTTTATGGGGACTGCATCTTTTTAATTAGTTTTGTTGTTCTGTTTGTTTTAGTGTATATGGAATATGTGCAAGCTGGTCGCCGGTTCCAAGCCCGGATAAAGGAGGAGGACCTTTTTGTTTGTGCTTGGGTTCGCATGCTTCTTTTGATTTTATTTTTATTTTTCATGGCGGGTTGGTGTTTGTATATGTGCGAAACAAGAAGATATATTCTACAGTACTCGTAAAACATCTAGGGTAGTAAAATGGTAACTTTCTAAAATTTCGTATAACACTGTAACATGTGATTCTATGAAATATTCGGTTTAATATTCAGTGTTACATGCTTGTAGTATCTACATTTTCCCATATAATTACATCCTGATAACAAGTACATCCCCTTTTTTTTTATGTTCTTCATTTTTCTTTTGCTGCCTTACACTTGTAGGGATAGCGTAGGAAGGATTGTCTCGGGCTTTTTTTTCTGTGCAACAGCCGTCTAGGCTGAGAGATGAGGGACAGACAGCACATGGGCTCGAACAAAAAACCCGGAATGAGAAACGGATGGTGGGCTCTCTAGGGAAAGAACCGGACTGAATAAAAGGTCACGGAAACAAAAAATGAGACGACTGGTAACGAACGATGGGCCTCTACTGAATGTAAATGAATTGGAGAATCTGTCTGTTGATGAATTGCAAAAACGGTTAGACAGTCCCCTCTTTTTTCTATAAACGGGCCCGAAAATTGTTGTTTGTGCCAAGTGAGGCTTGGCCAATGGGTTAGGCTGCACACCTTTGACACCAGCTAATCATTTGCACAAAAGTGATGGTTTTGTGACAAAAATTTCAAGTTGTCGTAAATTGACAGATATATTATTTTGAAGCGTTCGCACTGTTCAGAATGACATTGGTACGTTTGTTCTGTGCAGAGGAGTCATACCCACTGACAGAACTGGCCAAATTGACAGCACGGCGTAAAACTCCACAGATCGGATCGCTGGTCACCCACGGGATAGATATCGCAGAGAGCGTGCGCAGTGTTTGTGCCGCCATAACCACCTCGAATCTGACGACGACGGCGGCGGCGGCGGGAGAGATGGATGCGGCCGGAGGTGGCGGGAGATGGTGCGTCGTCACTGGGGGGCGCGGCTTCGCCGCGAGGCACCTGGTGCTGATGCTTCTCCGTTCCGGCGAGTGGCGCGTGCGCGTGGCCGACCTGCCCCACGCCATCGCCTTCGATCGCGACGAGGAGGAGGGGATCCTTGGCGTCGCCCTCCGCGAAGGCCAAGCCGTTTACGTCTCGGCCGACCTCCGCGACAAGGCCCAGGTTGTCAAAGGTGTGTGATCCACCATTGTATGTTGGGCTGGCTAGGATTTGATGATAATGTGGTGCCCGATTCCGTGATTCGTGTGATCTGAAGCGGGTGAGAATCGGAGGAACCAATGACCTGCGGTGTACGAGTTACATGATTTAGTGTGCTGTAGTTTAGGTTGACAAGTTAATTTGCTGTTGAATTTATAGCTGCTACACATTGTTAGATATAATCTTTTTTTTTTAAACTTTGTTAGATATAATCTTCATCTCTTAGTTGATGTACACTGCCTTTATGTTTTCGCACCAGCAGAGCGAAAATCCTGGGGTGTTACCTCTAGTAAATTAATTTTATTTTATGTAATCATCAACAGTTACCTACTCCCTCTGTTCATCATTACAAGACGTTTTAGCTAGTACTATCTAGGTGTAGGTGCATGTGCATGTTGATGAACATGCATTCTGAAAATAGACTAGGTACAACCTAAAGTGAATGAATCAAGAAAAGAGCTAGAACGTCTTATAAACAAGAACGGAGGGAGTAGTACCGATTCACGAAAAAGTATGGAGCCGTGCACAAATAGTCAGTGTTTATGCATATTACAGTGGTGTAGTTTCATGGCAATTTTTTTTCCTTTATCATGGCACCAGCTATGTCTCCTTTTGATCCCATGGAGCTTATTGAGCATTCCCTAAGGGTCATATATGTTATGCAGATAGAATTAGCAGTTAAACCCAGAAAATCCGTAATCATGTGACTTAAAGTTAAAATTAGTATTGACATGCTGGTACATCTATTCCCCCCTACGTAGCAAGGTGTTATGGGCATTACTCAATCAGTTAAATGATGTCTACTGCCTTTGTTCTTGCCTCAGTTATGTGTTTTTGGCTGCAGCTTTTGAGGGGGCCGAAGCAGTTTTTCATATGGCTGCTCCAGATTCATCCATTAACAACTTTCATCTTCATTATTCAGTTAATGTTGAAGGTTTGTAATGTGTACTTGTATGCTAGGCAGCTTTGGTTCCTAATTATGGGATGGCACTGATCTGCTCATGGGATGACACCAAGTCGATTGCTTGTTGTTCTTATTTCACAGGAACAAAGAATGTCATTGATGCGTGTATCCGTTGCAAGGTGAAGAGACTTATCTACACTAGTTCACCAAGTGTTGTTTTTGATGGAGTTCACGGAATTTTGAATGCAGATGAATCGATGCCTTACCCAGATAAGGTATGTCTCATCTGGATCATCTCATTTTTATTTTTCATTGGTTCATACTTTTTTACGACTCCTGACTAGATGTTCTCTTACTCCAGTTTAATGATTCGTATTCAGAAACAAAGGCAGATGCAGAAAAGTTAGTGATCAGGGCTAGTGGTAGGGATGGTCTTCTTACTTGTTGTATACGCCCAAGTAGCCTTTTTGGGCCTGGCGATAAGCTACTGGTTCCTTCTCTGGTTGCGGCTGCAAGGGCAGGCAAGTCCAAAGTAAGAACTTCTACATCTGTGTAAATCTGTAAACTTGAGTGCGCTCAGTTTGTAATTCACAAGTCAGTCTCAATGTTTAATGTCAAATGTTGATAGTTAATTCCCATAATCGTAGATTTGAATTGTCCTTTCTTCTTTGTCAGTAATGCAATTACGCAAACCATATTGCTATATCAGACAAAATAAATGCTGTAAGGTGCCGAGTTGGCTTCTGAATTATTTACTGAAGTCCTCATTTGCAGTACATAATTGGTGATGGGAACAACTACAACGATTTTACCTATGTCGAAAACGTGGCATATGGCCATGTTTGTGCAGACAAAACTCTATCATCAAAAGATGGTGCTATGAGAGCTGCTGGAAAAGTAAGGCCCTTGCCGAACATTTTACTTTTAAGATTGCATGTCATGATTTGTGATCCTTTTGCAGACGTACTTCATAACAAACGCAGAGCCTATAAAATTCTGGGAGTTCATGTCATTGATTCTAGAAGGTCTTGGATATCAAAGGTATTCGCTTCTTCAATAATTTTAAACAAATCCACTTTTTTAACTTTATGTTATGTGAAACATTAAAAATTGTTGTTGATAGTGTCTATTGGCTCAAAAGACTCAGACTTACTTTTCTGTTTTTCTTTTAATTTTTTTTTCTGAAATGCTTGTGCAGATTATAGGTTCTTGATTGATTTGAGATACATTTTAAACTTGGTCAGCTCATAACTTCAGAGCACATCAGCCTAAAATTTTATTATGTATCTTGAGTTTCCTCTAGATTATTACCTTTCCATGTCATCAACTTTTTTTTGTAAGAGATGATGTAGAGTTGTGAAATCTTGAATCGCATCGTCAGTCTTATGGATCCAGGACCCTAGACATGTTGTACCAATTGATCATAGGTCTGAAGTGGTACCTCTACACCAAAGTAAAACATTTAATGATTCAGAACCAGAGGGATCCTCTATACATATTTGGGTGACTCGGTAACCAGTGTCCTAATGCACTTTTTTGCAGGCCTTCAATAAAAATTCCTGTCTCTGTAATGATGCCAGTGGCTCATGTGGTAGAATGGACTTATAAGACGTTCTGTAAGTATGGAATGAAGGTTCCTCAGCTGACACCGTCAAGGATCAGGATCCTCTCATGCAACCGGACATTCAGTTGCTCAAGAGCGAAAGAACAGCTTGGTTATGAACCCATTGTGTCACTCAAGGTGTTTACTGTGTCTTATAGTGAGCTTGCGTGACTCAATGTGTTTTTGCATGGGATGGTTTGAATAACGATTTCAGTTCATTTCCCACTTCTCCCTTCTGAAATCTCACTATAAGCAATTCTTATCTTTTCAAAATTTCAGGATGGTCTGAAGAGAACAATAGAGTCCTATTCCCATCTACAAGCTCAAAACCAAAGGAGTATATCAAAGGCTTCGATTTTGCTCGGGAATGGAAATCGTATGACTCAAGCTCCCTTACCCCTCCACACCCACCCCGTCCCTCCTTCTCTCCTCACAAATATTTTTTCCCATCTATTTTCAGTTGCAAAAACGCTTCTTTGGGAAGACACGAAGCAAACAATGACAGTGCTACTACTCTTGGCTGTTATCTACTACCAGTTATTTACATGTGGTTACACAATAATGACAGCAATGGCAAAACTTCTCTCACTTACAACGCTGTTCTTGTTCATTCATGGCATGCTGCCCACAATTGTGTACGGCCCTCTGTTAGACTGCTTTTGTTTTCTCAATATACCTGCTATCAGATAGTTAAACATCATTTTATTCATCTCTTAGCGTTTCCGAGTGTTTACCGTGAACCACATTGTGATTTTTTATAACACCTATTGCAGGTTTGGCCACAAGATTGAGAAACTCGAACCCTCAAATTTTCATATCTCACAGATGGAGGCACATGAAATCGCTTGTTCAGTCAGCTCATCATGGAACTCGTTAGTTGGAGTGCTAAAATCACTTTGTAGAGGAAATGATTGGCCACTGTTTTCGAAGGCATGATATGCACTGTCTGCTTTGTATTACACGCTTTACACTACTTGATGTTGTGCCAAGTACTGCCAGTTCGTATTTGTTTTGCGTTAGTGCCTGACTTAAGTCACTTTTTCCCATCAGGTGGTATTCTTTCTACTGGTTGTTAGCATCCTTAGTTCAATGTCTCCGCAGGCTGCATTTAAAATAGGTAATGAAAAACTTCACGATTTCCTTTATCAGTTATAACGATGACTGCCTCATTTGCATGATTACTGATGATATTAAATTTACATGGCAACACTAGGTATTACTCTGATTTTCATAGGCTTCAAAGCATATGAGAAATGGGAGGACACCATCGATAGCCTGGTGGGTGATGCTTGTTCATTCATTCTGCAGTTTAGTCCTACCCAGAAATCTTCAAGGCAGAAACAAACATAGACAAGGAGCATGGTAGCGCTATTAACTTTAATTGTTCAGCTATTCCTTTTGCTTTTATCTCTGAACTTGTCTTCATTTTCATTTTATTATTACCGAATCATCATTCAGAGTCTCAGATGAATTTTTTTAGAACTGTTTCCCCACGGTAGTGAATGTAAGATATGGGGTTGTTCATTTTTTATATTTGTTTGCATTGTTCGCCAAATAGATGCATATTGAAATAAGTTTGTTCTTCTACTGAATCTTAATTTATTGCAAATGCTCGGCTCCCTAGTATTATTTATTTATGCATTATGCTGACGATTCCATCTGTACGCAATACTTGGATAGCTTTTCTTTACACATGTGCTCCAGCTCTGCTCTTCATTTGATTTTTGTCCAAACTTGCGGCTCAAAATTTTGGACACAGTGAATCGATGTAGTAAGGGCAGAAAGCTAAACATTCTGAAAATGTTTTTTTTTCAAAATATTATAAAACTGAAAATCGCTGTAAATTCAGTCCAAAGAGTGACTGAAATTTGCAAAACATGATCTTCATGCATTTGAGAGCTCAGTTTCTTAAAACTGGGTATTAGATTGGTGGAAAAGTTTTGAATTCATTAAAAAAACTGAGGTCTCCACCATTTCTGAAAGCTGGTCATATTTTTTTGTAAAGGTTCATGATCAAATGTAAAAGCTGGCATTCAACCAACTTTTGGAAGCTCATCGTGTATGTAGGAAAAGTTTAACGCACCTCCGCGTTTAGCTGTGTCCCGTAACCTGTGTCCCGTAAGTGTAG
This sequence comes from Poa annua, assembly GCA_026929855.1. Lineage (NCBI taxonomy): Eukaryota > Viridiplantae > Streptophyta > Magnoliopsida > Poales > Poaceae > Poa > Poa annua. The sequence continues at coordinate 216,896,604 of CM049427.1, read as the reverse complement.
CATTATTGTTTTTTTGCTGATGCGTGAAAAACATCAAGGATGTACGTAGCCAAAAAAAAGAGAAAAAAGGCACCCCAAAGAGAACAATGCATAAGAAGTGTCATCCTGATCTGATCGGAAGAGTAAGTCTAAATTACAATGCATTCAACAAGGTCATTGCCTTGTATATAACCAATAAAGGTTAAACCTTAGGTTTTCACACTAAAAATCAAGACTCAATACTCGACGAGCACCACCAAAAGTAAAGGCCTCCAATGTTGCCACCCCCGCTTGCCGAGGCCATTGCTGACATAGGTATCATGTCCGGAATTTCTCCAATCGCAATCACCATGACTTTCTCCACCTTGGCCAGTATCATGGAAATTGGACTTACACATGTACCAAACATGTCGTGTGGTACAAGTCCTCCAATGTTGCCGCCCCCACTTGCCGAGGCCATTGCTGACATAGGTATCATGTCCGGAATTTCTCCAATCGCAATCGCCATGACTTTCTCCACCTTGGCCAGTATCATGGAAATTGGACTTACACATGTACCAAACATGTCGCGTGGTACAAGTCCTCCAATGTTGCCGCCCCCACTTGCCGAGGCCATTGCTGACATAGGTATCATATCCGGAATTTCTCCAATCGCAATCGCCATGACTTTCTCCACCTTGGCCAGTATCATGGAAATTGGACTTACACATGTACCAAACATGTCCCATGGTACGCATCACCTGCCTTCGGCGAAGTGGCTGATAATATGGGCACACACAACCAAATTCTTTCCGATCTAGATATGCGAGAAGTGCATGTGTTATTCGCGTAAATCTCCGACCAAAAAGATTAGAACTTGTTGGCAACCAGATCGATGAGGCCATGTTAGGTAAAACAACAACGACTTGGCGCAAGAAGAGGTAGGGCCAAATGAACATTATTTTGTCCAACCCAACAGCCCCCACACCGCCAGTCGGCTCCCTGAAGGACCGGTCATGCTGATCCCCTAACCGGCAGCCTGTAGGCCAGGCAGTAGAGAAGATGTCATGTGTTGGTTCCAAGCTTGCCCCATGGGTCGTCATGACCTCGAGTGTAACGCCCCGGGATTTTCCCAATTAGAAAATTATTTATTTTTCTTTTTGCATCAACATGACATTATCATGCATCATTTTTTTTCATTTGTCAATCTTAATTTAAGTTCTTGCATTTAAATTTAACTCCATTTAAATTCTTTCTGCTTTTAAATCTATTTGCAAATCCAATTAATTTAAATGTGATATTTAAATTTCTTTTCAAATAATCAAACTAAAATATGAAATTGTGTATTTTTGGAAACTATAATTATTTTTCCAAAAGTCTTTATAGCTTTGTCTTCCTCTATTTTGTTTTAAAACATAAAAACAGGAAAACAATAAAGAAGAAAATAATAAAACAGCAAGAAAACAAATAAAAACTTATCTGGGCTGAACTCCTCCCTTGGCCCATCTCTCTTTCAAGCCCAAGCCCACTCTTCCTCCTTCCTCCTTCGTACGGTCTCAACGGAGGAGATGCACATGGGTGACGCCATGACCATGTGCCCTCTCCTCACCTGCTCCCCCTCCTCTTAAGCCGCCCCCTCCTCTCTGCTAGAAACCCTAGCTTCCCCCTCTCTTTCCCCACGCAGCGCGCCGCCACCCTCTCCTCCTCCCTCTCCCTGATCATTTTTCTCCCCCAAAACCTCCATGGCCGGAGCATGAAGCTCACCGAGCCGTCGGCATAGTCACCACGAGGGTCTCCTAGGCGCGGGAATGGAATCGCCTCCTCACCACGGACGTCCGCGCCGCCTCCTCCGAGAAGGAGCCGCTCCGATTCGGCGTCAAGATCAACTGCCCGATGTCGCTTCTTCGTTCTGCCATGGAAGCCGCCCCAACCTTCCCCGAGCTCGCCCCTAGTCTCCCCAAGGTGAGCCGCACCTCTGGTACCCCTTCCCCTTCACTCCCCTTGCTCTGGTTGCCTGCCATCGCGCGGCATCGGCGAGGGATCGCCGTTCCCATCGCGGTCGTGTCCTCTGCAGATTGTATATCGCTGAGTCTGGACCTTTCGGACTGAATTCAGTTCACGCGCGTTATTTTGCTTATCTCCAGTGCGTGTACTAGACAATTACAAAGGTCGACCCATCCCAGTGGCTAGCACCACAGATCCATCTATCAAACACGCGAGATCCCGAGTTCAATTCCCATCCGGCGCAATTGACAATTTTTTTTGGCCTGCTTATCTGACGAACTGAGTTTGTACTTTCTAAAAATTCAGTTAACGCGTCCTCACTGCTACCTATTAAATCTGGGTCCAAGTCATACAAGAACCTAGTCGTATCCCAGTGGTTACGCTACTGCTGTCACACCGGTTGACCCCGAGTTTAAACCCCCATCTATCCTAATTCTTTCCTTTTTCTTTTATTTGTATCAATGTCCAATTGTTGTATAAATCATATCTTCTATTTTATAACTCCGAATAATACAAACTTTAAATCTATTTTTATCAGAAAAATGCAATGAATATTAATATGCCATTTGTATGCCATTTTGCATCTGTTATTTTTTAATTGCTTAGTGTATTTTATTAATTGCAACTAAATAATTAAATATGGATTGTGTGGGGCTTTATTTAATTATTGCCCTATTCCATTTAATTTAATTAGATCACCCATGCCATGTGTTGCCATGTTAACCAACATTTAATATTGCTGAGTAAATAAATAACTTGCACCTAAATATTAATTGTCGGAATCCCCAGTTCCGGTTAATTTGGATTAAGTGCATCTCGCAATGCATCTTGCCATGTCATGCATCATTCTCACATGATCATGCTGGATCTTTTGCCGTAGTTATAAAATGCATCTTTTACGCTTTCCAGTGTTTGTTGCTTCTTCGCGGATACGACGTTGAGATGTGTGAGCAAAGACAAGATCTGCTTCCATGCGGGATTCTAGGCAAGCAAAGTTTGCTTGTTTACCTATACATTGTCTTTCATTCCTGCCGTTGATCTCTGCTACCCTAGTATTCGATTCTTTATCGCGATCCCATCACATGTTTATCCTGCAGCCCATACAGATTTATCCCCACAACCTAATACCCGTTGCATGTTTATCTGTTGGCCTTGCGAGTCGTAGCGCATGCTTAGAGTTGTTTGTGCGAGTCGTTTGTTGGTCTTATGTTTCATCTGCTTATTATGACATATTATTCAACCTTAATAAAATGTTGTATTATATTGGGGTACTATAATTAAAAGATAAGGCACCAGGCGGAAGGCCTTGCGAGGTGTTTTGTTCTGCCCAGTGTCGACCTAGGAACTGAGATTTTGTCCTCGGATCCAATTTTGAGCGCACTAACCACTTGTGGGAGGCCCTATGGAGCCCCCCTTGACTTTGAACGGATCTACAGCTTGTCCATGTGCCGCAAGTAGTTCGGGTTTTCCTTTTACTCATATGCATGTGCATGATGATGATGATGATGATGATGATGAGAGGTTATGTGATACGGGGGGTCATATAGGTGCGGTACGACATGAAGCGGACAGTTCCTACTGTGGTTTGAGCCGCATGGTGGCGTAGTCGCAAACTAATGAGTCCGCAATTGAGATTCGGCCGGACTCCTGACGCGGGTAACAACTCATATGGGTGGCACTTGGACTTGCTGTAGTGAAGGAATAAGTCGTCTTGAGAAGCCCTGATGCTTGCTTGTGTTGATCATGCGAGTATGGGTACAGTAGTGCACCCCTGCAGGGTATAATCTTATCGATGAGCCGTGTCCACGGTTATGGACGACTTTGGTGATGATGCTGGCTAACAAGATCTAGACAACTTGCACCTAATTAATGTTAATTAATTTGACTACTAATATAGAATTACTTTCACAATAAATTATAATTAAAACTGTTCAATGTGTGAGTTTCCCGAATTGCTTCCTCATATTTGGTTGAGGGGGTTAATTCGAGAATGTGTTATGTTTGGTGTTAGTTGTAGATGTTTACTTTATGCGCTCTCTTATCCTTCTCTGATTAGACGGAAGTTGTAGCGTGTCTCTTTAGGTTGCTAGTGCTGCTGCCGCTAAATCCACCTACCCCATATTTTGGGAGATGGTGTAGAAAGTAGGCAAGTCGGTTTTGCTTGCCAGGGAGTGCCCTGACCCTCTTTTGGGATGTGCTTTATGTGCAGTTAACAGGTTTGAAGTCTGACGACGTTAGCTTGGGAATCCCTCCGGCTTGGCTGGGCAGGGATATGGCGCCATCGCTTATCTTCAGGACTCTTAGTCCAATTTGCATCTTATCCGTAGTCGGATACTATTTTGCTTCCGTTGTCATTTGAATCTTTGTATTGTATCATTTGTATCTTGACTCGTTCGAGTCGTTGTTGTATTTATATCTTTGTTGTATTTGTGGATGTATCTGAACTATTGTAATGTTATCACAATTCCACCCACATAATGCGCATGTTTCGGCGTGCACATTATGTCTGGTGGGCGACCTAAAATCGTTATTATGCGGATTTCGGCGGGAGCGCTTAAATCTTCATAGTACCGATTTTAGGGCGTCACATCGAGCATGCCAGATGCAAGGGCACCACCACATCGCCGATAGAAGGTGGCACGACCGTGCCACCGGACCACGTCGTTGCGTCCCTCGCATAGCATCACACCCCGCCAACAAACGCGACATGAGCCGCCATCACCATGGGAGGTCCACTGTCAGCTCCTGGGCCCACCACCCCGACTCTCAATCTTTGTTGTCATCACCACAACGTCCAGTCCAGTGCGGCGCGTCACGACAACCTTAGAACTTCCCGTGAGGAAGAAGACACTGCACAAGAGGGCAATCCGTCCGCAACCATTGAGTGACAGTGGGGTAGGGGCGGGTAGGGATCTCACCCGAAAAGCACAACCCCCACCCCCACCCCCACCCCCACCCCCCCAACAGTACACATGGTTGGTTAAAAAAGGATGGTTAAGATGAAGGGTTCAAACACACATAGATGTACTCACCTTTTTAAAAACACTGATGGCTTCTTTGGATTGCAGGAATTGAAAACACATGAATTGGAAAAACATAGGAATTTAATAAGATTGCACGTGCAAACAAAGGATTATTCAAACACAGAGAAAAACTACATAAATGGTCATTTGAATTTAACATAGGAAGAACACAGGAAAAGTGTCTGGATCTTATGTGAATGAGTGTAAAAAAGAAGTTAGAGTGGATGTTGATTATTCCTATGGGGTTGGGGCATAGGAAGTCAATCCTATGTCATTCCTTTGATTCAAATGCAATCCTTAGGGAAAAAATCCTATGGGTTGGAATCCTCCAATATTTTTAAGAAAATTCTTCAATCCAAGGAGGCCCTGAGTTAACTTGTCAAGTTTTGATATCATCGTTTGTGTCTCATTTCATCTCGCACGCAAAAGTCAAATCTAGGATTTGAATATTGACCTGAAAAATACATTAGTTAGTTATTTGTACATCAAACCATTTGTTATTTATACTTCAAACCATTTGTTATTCATTAAATTATGATTATATTGTGTGATGCTAAAAACTTATTTTTATAATTAGATTATTGTTGTATTTGTTGTGTTTTATATGTAAAATATTGTATAAACTCTATGTTGCGGTTCTAATTTGCATGCTAAAAACAGGCCACGCACAACAGACACCGCATTCGTGAACCGCATGACAACATATTCCCGAATATATGTGATTCACGAATATAGTGTATGTTCCATGCGACATGTTTTCAGCCCACAAACAATTGGATGAATGCCCCTCTATCCGCAGAATTAGGGTTTGCGGTTAGCGGGACAATCTAACCATCCAAATACGGGTCACGCGGGTTGGTGATACAGTGTGATACTACCAGCTAGGTGATGAATACTCTCAAAGGTTCATCCTATGTGCTTTATTGGGCGTTATCTAGTGGCCGCGCTCTGTTTCAGTTGCAAGTTGTTGTGTATGGTGGATATGTGTTCTTGCTGTCCGGGACATGCCGGAGGCGCGTGGGATCGTCTCAGCTGCGGTTTCTCAGATTCAACAGACAAGAAACTCCTGATTTGGGATCGGTGATGGCCATTTCTTATCTACAGCTCAACCCCTTACCTCATAGGCATCTATCAACGCGATTGCTGGTTGAGCCGCTGGCTGTACGGTTGGCTAGATTGCGAGAGGCCCTGGAGGAGTGTGACTGCAGGTTTGCTCAGTCCGAGTTCTCGACGGACCCTCTGATAGGCTCCAGTTGTACTCTTCGACATATCCTCTATATATTTACAGTAGCTTTCTTCTTCTTTTTTGAAAATTTTGCTCTCTTTGTTGTACCCTGCTAGGCTTCTACCTTCAGGATGTAAGTTGTATTCACTATATTGTACTCTGTTCTGGTTGGTAATATAGTGATGTTTGTGTGGTGTTAAAAAAAACGGGTCGCAGCCAAATCTGTATATTTGTTATTTATGTTGTTAGCTCGTGCGAAGAGAGACGCGTGTTAGACGATGCTAGCTGCACCCTCAAAAAAAGGAAAAGGAGAAGACGATGCTGCATGACGTGGCCCGCCTGGGACGGCATGAGCCGATCATCTACACGAGTCAAGTGTTGAGCGGCGAACGATCCGATCGGGAGGCCGGCCACCTTGACGCACCAGTATCAGCACAGCCTCGCCATTTCGTCGAACACGTCGCCGGCCGCACTCGCCCTGCTGCAATGGCTTCCTCCCTCGCGGCCCGCCGCCTCCTCCTCCGCGCCGCCGCCGCCCGGCGCGTCATCCTCTGCGCCCCTCCGCTGTCTTCTTCCTTCTCTGCTCTCCGCCGGCTCTCCACCGATGCCTCGCCGCCACTGCCTCTTCCGCCTCCGCCTCTCGAGACGACAGTCGATCCGCCCAAGTCGGAGGGCGCCTCCTCCTACGCCGGCTCCGACGCTGGGGGATCCTACCAGTCCGGACCGGGGGCCGCATCGGGGGGCCGCCGCCCGGGTGGCGCGGGGTACGAGGAGGAGCAGGAGAAGGTCCTCCGCGCGTCGCTGCTCCACGTGGTTTTGGCTCGAACTCTCTCCAAATCTGTTCCAGTTTTGGGTCTTACTTGCTGTTTTGTTTTTAAGATTTTTGTTGTTGTTTTATTTCTTTAGCCGAGGATGGGATGGAGCGAGTCGGCCATGATCGCCGGGGCGAGGGACGTCGGCGTGTCCCCGGCCATTGTCGGTGCCTTCCAAAGGAAGGAGTCCGCGCTCGTCGAGGTAACATCCCCTTCGAGTCGACATTTTCTATTGTGATTGTTCCCTTATTTTGTGGCAGTCGATTTCATTGCAAGGGAATAATCTTTCTCGTGCAACTCCAATTGGAAGTTGGAGAAGTAAGAATGCTTCATACATTATTCTAGGTATTAGTTGCTAGATTGCACATTATTTGGAGCGGAATCCTATTGCTGATAGCTATTGCGTATTTAGATGATGAATGTTATTAGGTTTGAACGTGTGACATTTATCCTCAACTTTGTGACACGTTTTGTGATTTTTGTTTACCTTCAGTAACACTAGTAAGAAGTCAGTACCCAGTACTGAGCAGGTGTACCATATTGATACTCGCTGTTGGGCTCAAAAGAGTGCAATTATATGTAGAGCGATAATACCAGAATTAGGAATGTTAATGACTGATAAGACCATCCTAGTTGAGGTAATTTACTGGAAACAGGTTGATGCAAGTGATGTAATGTATCTTTCTCAACTTGCGTAAATCAATGCTTGTATATGTGTCTGTGTTATCACTATTTAGAGGAGGGAAGTGATGGAGGGGAGGGAACTTGCTGGCTTCCTTCTCCAGTGAGCAGTCTAGTGTGTGTTCTTCTCTTAACCTGAGATCCTGCAGCAACACAGACCGTGATTAAAGCTCAACTGTAACAAAAGAGTTGGTCTATTCTTCAGATTCAAATTCAAGCTGAAGCTCTCCTGAAGAACTGAAGCAACCAGGTCTTTGGGTTTTCGTGTGTGGTAAAAAACTTAAAAAAGAGAGATGTAGGCTTCACAAAGGGAAAAGCCATCTGTCTAGCCAAAAGAAGTCTGCCAAAACGTCTGACACTGACCTGTGTGATTTGAATTAGGGTGCGTATGTTGTCAGCTATGAGTTTGGAAAGGTAGGATGGCATATTTGAGGGGTTGCACAAGTCCCCTGGGAAGTCCCTTAGAATCCAGGAAATTTAGAAGTGGTTGGAATGTAAATTTTTGCAAGCAAATTTTAGAGAAGGCATCTGTTTTGGCTTTGAAGTTTTTTAGTGCCCAAACCATCTTCTTTCTGCGAACGAGTGTCAGTTAACATTACATCATTAGTGCTAATACATAAGGGGTGCCACTTAAAATTTGAGGTTTTTAGCTAAGGGGTGCTATAGCATCACCTTTTGGGCCAACTGTTAAGTTCATGCAATTAAAGATGGCTTCAGTCAGTGCCTCACGGTCTCAAGATCAAGACCTGACTAACACACTATTGATAAAAATAGTTGCGCCCTACATTGATTCCTGACAAGCCCAGACAGGAGGGGGGGTGTTGAAACATACTGCCCCACTCTCCCTATAATTTAAGCTTTTGTGGCTAGGTGCATGCAATCCCATAAGGAGATACAACCAATATTGCTGCAAAGCAACTTAACGGCATAGCGCAAACTGTTGCTAGTGTCTAGCTCCAGCAGAGGGAAAACTCGAGTAATATGTAAAGCATAAAAGGGGCACAACAACCATGGTGATGGATCATACTCATGTTGCTCATGGGAACAAGCTGGCACCAAAGCATTGCGGAGGGCCTTGATTTTTTCTTCAGTGGCTGCTACATTGCACAGTGATGGTGCTGTGTTCTTGACAGAAGCAGAGGTGTCTGGTTAGTCATTGCTACGGTAACCATTTAATTTTGTCCGAATCTGAAATTTATGGGTATCCCTTTAGCATGACATCTGTAGTTTCAACAAACTGCCCATTGTCTTTATTCTTGATGGCATGTGTCCATAGGTCATTATGTTTGTGGTGCGTCGAACATAGAAGGATCTTGGACAAATGAGCATCTCAAATTTTCTTGCTGAACACATGTATCTTGGAATAGTGTTTCGGTGTAGCTAACTTAACTCTTGAGTGATGCCTAGTTTCTTGTTTGATTTCAATTGCCTATCATCTTTTGGAATGTGGGTATTTGTCATGGTACAGTACTAATAAATATTCATGAGAAAATTTGGTGGAAGCCATACTCTGGTGAAAACTCCGTGGAAACCATGCTTTTCTGAATGATTTTGCGTTTAAACTTCAAATTTACTTGTTTATAGAACTCTATCCTTCTAAAATACTGTAATTTGTTTTGTAGATTTGCTTGAAACTTTTAAACATGATTTTGCTCGTTTCCACCATCAGTTTGTTTCCACTGAATATTTTCTTCGTATCAGGTTTACACCACATGCAAGTACTCAAAACGTTTGTATGTACTGAAACTCTACAATTATGTCTTGAAATCAGTCTATGAGGGATTGACATGTGAGCAGATAGACATTCTTCTTGTGAACAGTGTTGCTCATGGTGAAATTTGAGAACAAGAAGATCTATGAGAATATTGAACCAACTAAAGAATAAGCTTTCAATTGTAAGCTCAGTTTATGAGCAGTGAAGACAAAAGAAGACGAAAAGTAACTTTTGATGTTCAGTGCAAAATTTCTGTTACCATATCGCTCGACAACTTTCCTGTTTCAACCGACAAACAACAGAAATATCAAAATACCCATTCTATGATGTCTCATAGCTCTATACATACTAGTTTCTGTGCCTCTAACTCTATTTTTACTCAACCTGTTGGGAAACTTGATTCATGTCAGGATAACTAGCTCGCCAAAGATAACTAGACAGTATGGTTGTGGGAGGTTGGGTGGTTAGACGTAGCTTATGAATAGCGAGTAACTTGGGATAATGGATTGATTATTCTTGCATGTGTGAACATAGATACATGGGATCCTTATATATTAGATACTCATGCCCTTGACCTCTCCTAATATGATTGGACTTATTACTTTATTAGCCATGCCAAACACATGACCAGCTTGTACTGCAATATGACCACCCTGGTCTTCTTGTCAGCTGGCCAACCAAATTGCCACTGCCTTATGCAATGTAATACTAATCCACAATACCAGCTCTATTTCTTCCAAAAGGAAATCCTTGATTTCATTGTCACTGTCATTGTTTTTTTTCTTCAGAAAATGCCTTGCTGGTTTCTTGTACTGGGCAGTGGGCACACTCCTGCACTTCGTAAACAGTGATCACGCTCACTAGAGATTTGAACTAACGATAACCTATGAGAACTGCACTACTGTATGCTGACACATTGGTTTATCTAATCTATAAACTACATATTTTTTGGAGGTTCTTAAGCTCTATGAAAATCAAAGTATTGTCAGAATTGATTGAAACTTCTCAATTCTTTGTGGTGCATGAAACTCATCATTGAAAAGCATACATTGAAACTTCTTTTCTTTCACTTCATCCGTGTATATGCTATGGAACTCAGGATCACTATCAGCTTAGTGTTGAAACTTCATTTCACTTCATTGATGCATAAGTTTCTATTTGTTAACAAACCAGACAGACTGTGGAACATGTTAGAATTTGTGTTTCTATGCTTACATTTGCCCACACTTATGAATTCCTTTTGAGTTTGCATGTAGTTTTTCATGGATGACTGCCTTCAACAACTCATGGATCGTGTTGATGCTGGCGAGGGGGAGCAGTTGAAAAACTTGATACTCACTGAGAGACTCTCCAGACTTGTTCGTATGAGGCTTGAGATGCAGACACCTTACATTTCAAAGTGGCCTCAAGCGCTGAGTATCCAGGTGGGGCATTGTCTTCTCTCTTTTTTCTCATGTGTTCAGTTAAATTATATGATAGCTATATGTCCAACTATATAACTTGTTTGCAGTCTCAACCGGCAAACGTCTCAACAAGCTTAAAGCAGAGAGCAATCCTCGTTGATGAGATTTGGCATGCTGCTGGAGATTCTGGATCAGATATTGATTGGTACGTTAAGCGTGCTGTGCTTGGTGGGATCTATTCAACTTCAGAGGTGTACATGTTAACAGATAATTCTCCAGGTTCGCACCTTTTCTAAGCTTGGTACCGTTCTGTATATTTCGTCTACATGAGGATTTGACACTAACTAAACCAACTTCAGTAAATTACCTTTCTTTGTAACCATGTAGTTATTGCGAGTAATAAAACCAAGTTAAAATCGGAAGTTGTAGTTTGCAATAATTAACTTTTACACTTAACCTTTTTACTACGAGTTCTCAAAGTTCGATGACTCGACATAATTAGTGTATACAAGAAAAAAAGATCAGAATATTTGCAATATCTTGGTCTTTTAATAACTCTGCTGTCTCTTGTTTTCTTGTCTGCTTGTTCTGTAAGACACTTCAATGCTTATTGTAGAACCACCGAACAAGGATGAAAAAACCCTGTTTTGGGCTGGGAAAGATTCATTTTCTGGATCGTGAAAACATTGTTTTGGACCAAGCGAGACCTAAAAGCAGTTATATTTCCGGTGTTTTTTCTGGATCCTGGGCATTTATCAACCTAGAATTCACATTACCATTGCACAAATGACTGGAGACTGGACTATAGGTTTGCTGATTACTTCCCTTTTCTGTTGGCATATGACAGAGTTTCGTGACACATGGACTTTTGTGAATCGCCGCGTCAAAGATGCTCTGGACCTCAAGAAATCTGTTAAGGAGGTAGCAAATAGAACTCCCCACATCAAATTGTATAAAGCTATTCTAGATTTTCGCCACCCCACCTTGTGATCTGAAACAATTCTTCTGTGCAGGCCGGATATCTAGCTGAAGCCATGGGAGCAGGCCTGGGTGTTGGCCCCATACAGGACATCCTGAACAAGGTTTTCCAGAAATGAAGAAGTGCGTCAACTTGTCTTTGCGGGCTGCATTGATACATTCCATTCTCGACGTTTCCACCACCACTTTTTAATGTCACGTTAAGATTCTCCGACATTGTATATACGAAGCACTTTCTTTTACAAATAAGCGCTGCCAGGTTAGGTTAGACTGCGCATAATCGAAAAGGTGTTTAGTTGGTGACCTGTTTGAGTTGTCGATTAGTGACTGCTCTGCGTTGTTAGATTAAAATATGCGCTCTCGAGTTTGAAATTCCGAACCGCACGGACTCGATTAACCCATGCGTGGCCTAGTTGCTCCAAACAAAACAAGATACTGGGGGATTTGCATGGAGAGTAGTTGTAATTTTTTGAACTTTCTATTTTATATATGCTGCGTGTTTTGGAAGATGGGCTGACGCAACTAGAGATGATGTAATGTAAATGACATCAGAGGTAAACAAAACATCACGCGATGCGAGAGATGAATGTTTGAAAAGGAAGTACCCTCACTTCGAAAGAGTAAGAACAAGTACTATACCTTGTAAAAAAACAGAGCAAGTACTATACCTTGTAAAAAAACAGAGCAAGTACTATACTATAGCATTATGCTATAAGCTGGAAATCACTTCTGACTCCTGAGCTCCAGTGCTCCCTCCACATTTTTAAAACCATATTAACAAGTTTTAAAAAAAATCAGAAACCAATCCTGCATATTGCTAATGATGTATCCCACAATTGTGTAAAATCTTCAGTGAAAATACTTTATATTCTAGGCTAAACAAAAACGATAAGTGTTATATATATTTTGGAGATTTGAAAGTGTACACATTTAAATCGAAACACTTTTCATTTTTATGTAGATTTGGATAGAAAGAATTTCAAATCAAGATTTTACATGTCCATGGGATATATCATTGAAGAATGCAAGATTTTTTCTATAAGTTTTGAAACTTATAAATATGTTTTTAAATTATTATTTAACTATAGGGAGCACTGGAGCCCGGAAGTAAGAAATCTCTACTCGCTATAATCCCGGTTAAATGACACTTTTGCGTATGTGGAGAAAAATGACACTTTTGTCCATGCAGAGAAGAGAGATAAGGGGAAAACATAGTAATGTCATTCAAGAGCTAACCTCTAGCAATTTTGGAGGATTGGAATCCTTGTGATTCATACCTACATCAGCTCTTTTATTATTCAGTTGAATCTGACATGAAATTACGTAAGCATTGCTTCATACTACATTCCATAAAAATTCAACACCAACTTAAACATCTTGCAAAGATTGTTTGTTGTATGTGATAATCAAACACACCAAAATCCTCTAGAATTTAAATTTACATGATAATGTATCTATTCCTATGCTTTCAGGGCTTCTTTGATCCAAAGAATTTTGTGGTATTTAATACTTAAGGATTTTTTCCCTACGTGGGTTGTTTGATTCGTAGGGGTAGAGTTCGTAGTTATGTTTCGGTAGTATTCATTTGTGCCAAGATTTTGTAGAAAGTTTTACACCCACACTCCGTTTGGGAACAAAGTATTTTTGAAGTATGCATCAAATACTTTAGTTTATGAAAATATTAAAGTATTGAATACTTCAAGATGTTTGGACCCAATAAATAACGTGATTAAAAACTGAAGTATACTTCAAATTGCAGTATTTTTGAAATATTTGAGAAAGAGGTCTATCCCTCTTTTTTTGGAAACTGAGAAAGGGAAGAAAACTGAAGTATTCGTTTACGAGGCAATGAAATACTTTCGTCCAATACTCTAATTTTATAAAAACTGCGCTGCGAGATTAGGCCTAACCCCTTTGGAAGATTCTTCGTTTTCCTGTGACAGAATCAAACCATGTAGGATTTGAGTGAGCATGACTTTACAATGCTGTGTTGTCCTTTCCCTTTTTCTAGGAGTGAGTGTTTTCCTTTTCTAACCCTGCAATTTAGAATACTACGAATTCATATAATCCTGCACCCTAATTTTTTTTGGGAGACAACATTCTAGTTGCAGCCGGCAAAATTATTATTGGATGGAGAAACCGTGTGCCGTGCCAACCTTCCAGGCGAAGGTAGCATCCGCACCTGCATCCGAGGGACACAGACGCCAAGTAAACGGAGACCACCACCGTCATCTCCGTCGCTATATAAACCTCATCCTTCTCTCACCCAAGTAAACGGAAACGGGAATAATCACGACCTCGACCCGCTCCGTCTCCGCTAACCCACTTCTAGTCCACACCGGTCCGCTCCTCCCCCCTCCCTCCAGCCAAGGCACCGGATGGCGGCGTCACCCACCGCCAGCAGCAGCGGCGTCGCGCCCATCCTCGCCGCCGGCGAGAGGGATTATCTCGTCCGCAACTCCGGCGAGCAGGTCAGCCCCTTCCCTCCCTCCCTCCCTCCCTCGCCCCGCCATATGCTTCCTCAGTTCCTCTACGATTTCGCGATTAGTCCCTTCCTCGCTTTCGCTCGATGCTGGCGGCGTCTCGCGGCGTGTGCGCTTGTGTAGCGTCGCTCTTGTTTATTTCGTTTGAGTTGGTGAATCTGGAGTTCGAGCTGTATTTTATCAGCAGCTAGCGCAAATGACATGAGATGTGTGTCTCTTTATTACTCACGAAGGATACTGGTAAGGAATAATTGATAGAGTGACAGTTTGGCTTGGTCAAGATCAATTGATAGTATCTGCCACTGCCAATCGGTGGTCTATGATTGGCTTGTTAAAGAATTTGCTGCACTATGGTCAACTTTTTACGGTTGGACTGTTATAATTTCTGTATCTTTAGAACTCGTCTCTGCATATTTTTGTAAATTTCAATCCAGGCTACAAAGTCTATCAAAAAGCAATTCTCTATTCTCTATATGTTTAAGGTGTATTCTGATTCTTAAGGCAATATTTTGACCAACAATTGCTAGATTAATATTAAAGTATGTGGTTTATGTGATGTGGAATCACAATCATATGTAGGGAATTTTTAATACAAGTCTACTCGAATCAGTTTTGTGTCACATGATTCTGCAAATTTCTGTAAACAAGAACAGAGAACAGCGACAGTCACATGATTTGTCTAAAAACATGTTTAGCCAACTGAATCTGAACTGTTATGCACCTGTTCCTTTTTGTCATCATTCAGGTGAAGATCAGCAGCATTGAGGGAGGCACTGTGGCCCTCTACTTCTCAGCCTCATGGTGCCCGCCATGCAGGCGGTTCACGCCAAAGCTTATTGAAGCATACAAAGAGCTTGCCTCACATGGCAAGAGCTTTGAGGTGGTATTTGTTTCAGGCGATCGAGACGAGGAAGCATTCAATGCCTATTTTGCAAAGATGCCGTGGTTGGCAGTCCCTTTTTCTGACTCTGAAGGCCGTACAGGCCTTGATGAGAAGTTTGAGGTCAGCGGCATTCCACACCTTGTTATTCTTGATGCAAAAACTGGTGAAGTTCTTACTGGAGATGGAGTCGAGATTGTGAGTGAATATGGCATAGAAGCTTATCCCTTTACACCTGAAAGGATCAGCGAATTGATAGAACAAGAAAAGGCAGCTAAAGATAATCAAACTATTCATAGTGTGCTTGGTACACCGGATCGCGACTACTTAATTTCAAACAAGGGGGAAAAGGTAACTGATCAACCACAGTTCTTTATCGTCGATTTAAGAGTTTACAGATCCAGAGATCCTTATCTGCTATGTTGACATTACCCAGGTACCCATCTCTGATCTTGAGGGGAAGTATGTTGGTTTGTGCTTTGTGGTGAGCGGATATGGTCCAGTTGAGGAATTTACCACAGTGCTTGCCAAGATATATGGGAAGCTCAAAGAAGTGGGGGAGAAGTTTGAAGTTATAGCTGTATTGCTGGACAGTGATGAGGCATCATTCAATGAGAGTTTCTCTAGCATGCCTTGGCTAGCCATTCCTCAAGGTGACAAGAAGTGTCAGAAGTTGGTCAGTTACTTTGAGCTTAGTGATCTTCCTACACTTGTGCTGATTGGTCCTGATGGGAAGACACTGAACAGCAATATTGCGGACATAATTGATGAGCATGGTATGGGTGCATGGGAGGGGTTCCCCTTTAATGCAGAGAAGCTGGTAATTCTCTCTGAGAAGGCAAACGTTAAAGCAGCGTCACAGACGTTGGAGTCCCTTCTGGTCACTGGGGATTTAGACTTCGTCATCGGGAAAGATGGAGGAAAGGTATGTCCTATGCATGATTGGCTTCGCAGATTAGAATCTCTATTGGTTGGCCAGAATGGATCAGGCCTATTTCTGTCCGAAGTAAGATGCGGGAAATTATGCTTGGTATCTTAGAAGATAGCATCGGAGTAGAGCAACCATGTTAATCTGAATGTTGACGTAGCACAGTTTTAAAGAATAGAAATATCTGAATTTCTGTTAGTTGAATTTGTGATGAACATTTTTCATCTTTCTATTTTCTTTAAAATCTTATTTATGTTAATGCTACTAACTTCAGTACGGAATTTTGCAACTAGTTTCTCGCACAGCCCTTTCTATTTGTTCATCTCAGTTTGTCCAAAATGAATTGAGAAAAATCATAGAAGAAAAGAAAATTTATAGATGTACCACGTGGCATAACGTGCATGCTAGGTGAACCATACAAAAAGAAAGAAGGGCTAGCATATACACAAATTAGAATGGAAAATCTGTATTGTTAGGTCCCAGGAACAAAGGACAATGAGTTGTGAACTCTTGTTCAGACTTTTCCAATTACGCTACTGATAAGAGCCATTTATACTGCATATGGTAATTATTTCACTTGTTCTTACAATTGTTCTGCATGTTTAGCTGGGAGTTGTTGTGACAAAAAAACTGCACTTCTGATTGTTGTCAAAGTTTGTGATGTGTATGAGAGGACTGAAATATACTTGTTCTTCATTTTTTTCAGGTTCCTGTTTCGGAACTTGCTGGAAAGACTGTCCTCCTTTACTTTTCAGCTCAATGGTGTGGACCATGCATAGCCTTCCTGCCGACACTTGCGGATGTATACAACAAGATTAAGGAGAAGAACAGTGATTTTGAGATCGTCTTCATCTCTAGCGACAGGGACCAGAGCTCCTTTGATGACTTCTTCTCTGGCATGCCATGGCTCGCTCTTCCCTTGGGAGATGAAAGGAAGGCACACTTGTCAAAGATGTTCAAAATCCGTGGGATCCCTTCTCTTGTCGCCATTGGTCCCACTGGGAAGACGGTCAACACAGATGTGAAAGGTCCAATAGCGGTCCACGGTGCCGACGCATTTCCGTTCACCGAGGAGAGGATTCAAGAGCTGGAGAAGAAGATCGATGAGATGGCAAAAGTGTTGCCTGAGAAGCTGATGCATGAGCTGCATGAGCATGAGCTTGTGCTAACGCGCCGTCCCAGGCCATACGGCTGTGACGGGTGTGATGAGATGGGCACGTCTTGGTCCTACAACTGCGCGGATTGCGACTTCGATCTGCACACTTCGTGTGCGCTGGGTGAGGAAAAGAAGGGAGAGGAGGAGAAGGGGCAGGATGCTGAGGCTGCCCCAGCTGGGTACATATGCGAAGGAGACGTCTGCAGAAAGGCCTAGAGTTGTTTTTCCCAGCCAGCTTGAAGCGTATCTGACTCATAATGCTGTTTGTCGTCTGGAATAAGTCTTGCATCCGATGTTATTGCTTGGAGGTGTTTATCCTGGTGACGCTCCTGTGCAAAACCATGAGTATGATATAGGTTGTTGAATGAAATGGCTTCACATGTCTCGGTATTCTCATTATTTTGCATTGCATTTTTTTCATGCATCACACTTTTCAGCTGGGGCATGCACAATAATCCACCGCTCCGTCTGTAATGAATGCCACGTAAGTAATATACTCTAGTGGAGTAAACATAATAGCGGAAGAGGACTACAGTAGTACTGTAGTAGAACTTGCATGTGGTAAGATGTTTTTTTAAAGGTCTAGTAATTGCTGGCTTCCAGTATATTAGCGGAGCAGAGGGAAATCGTGCACACAGTACATGGATGTCGCTCCTGACGAAATTACGTCCGGAGGTAGAGCGATGAACTAGCCACTCTCGCCCACCAGCCCACCAGAGATGGTTAGGAGGGTGGTTGTAACCTACCCACCAGAGTTCAAAACTCAGATTTGACGCAGTTGTTTCTCATTTAGACGGAATATGCTTCAATGGAAGGCGATAGCGAGGCCTGTGGTGACTTCATCAATCTCAAGACCTGACCCACCGGCCAGTCTCTCGAAGGTGCTCATGTGGATAGGGTGTACGTGTGTGCGTTCATAGGGGTGAATGTGTGTGCATGTATATGAGCATTTCCGTTGTATTGTGTTTAATTTTAAAAACAGTTCATCTAATATTTTTGTAAGAAAATAGACCGTCTGATTTCTTGTGGTACGGCCTTTTAACGTCTCACCAAATCCTACTATATATAAAGGAACGCAGGAATCGCGTCCTCTCCACACCCTTTCTACTGTTCATCCTATTTATAGCCAATGGAAGGCCGCCACGGCGCCCATCACAAAAGTCACCGTGACTCTTTTAGAGAAAAGCATCTGAAAAAGCGAACTCGCGCTCCGCAGTCCATAACTTAACACAACGGAGGACCTATTCGCGATTCTGAAAAACTTCGTGGACTTTTTCGCAAAATGACCCCACGTTTCCCCTTCGTCTTCCTCCTCTCCTCCGCGACCCCAGGGACGCTGCCGCCGCGCCGTGTCGCCGGTCCGCACCTCCTCGGTCCAAACAGGGGTCAGGAGACCCTCCATCGTCGTTCCCTCTACATCCTCACCGGAGGAATCGTCCTAGGGAGGCCAGAGGCGTAGCCGGACAGCCGCAGTTCACCGCTGCCTTCCGCTGTACATGCCGCGCCAGAATCGGTCGCCGGCGGCGATTTCGGCGACCAAATGGTGCACCCCACCGCCCGTTCGACGCCCCTCCTTCTCCTACAGTTGATGCAAGCCATCTCCAGGTCGCGCGTGTACGACACCGCGCCGCGCGAGTATGGCCATGCCACGGCATCGTCGGCCGCTCCATCGTCGCTGACATCGAGGGCTGACGTCAGCGCAGAGCGGCTGACATGTGGGTCCCGTCTGTCTGTCTCTCAAAATTTCAGAAAATAAATAGAATAGAATTGAAATAAATCATATATTATGAAATATAACTCGAAAAAATACAAAAATATATATCAAAATTTAAAGGAAAAATATATCTTCACAACAAACACATCATCATGCATATCTAAGCAACTTAAAGAAAAAAATACAACACACACTATAGCTTCCCATATCAATGACATGGCGTATATAAAATCATCTCGAATATTCGGATGCTCACGGATCAACAAATTATAATTCAATAAAAAAGAACTACAATAAACTAATATAGCTTCTTGGAACAACTCATTGTTGATTTTAAATAACTATATACAATATTTGTCGATGTAAAATTTGTAACTTCCGGACCGTACAGATTTCGATTCTACTAAAAAAATAATTCAAGCACTTAATATAACTTCTCCACAAATATTCGGGACCGGAAATTTGTAACGTTTAAACTATGATTCAAAACAAACAAATACAATACCAAAATATTCAGCACAAAGATGACTTCACACCCAATAAGTCTCCATGCATGCTTAAACAATAATAAACAATTACAATACCCATTAAAGCTTCTTATACTAACAATAAGGTTAGCACAAAAACAATTCAAATCGTTAAATATTCGGATACACACAGACAACTTGGTCTACTTCAGTTTTAAAAAAAAAGATATAATATAACTCAATGCACCATAACCTCAACAATTTTTGGATTAACGCGAACTCTTTGTATTTCACGTATCTTCACACTTAAATAATTATTGAATGTGCACATGACAAAGAAATTAAATTCATTTACTCCACGGGTGCGGCGTGGCCGCGCCAACATTCACTAGTTTCTTTTTATGCATTGATGCCATTGTTCCTCCACGTGCCCCTGCTCCCAAGCCGGCCTGGCCGAAGAGCTGCCACCAGCGTCACCACCGGAATCGTCGGCGCGGTGCCCTGCCCTTCGCCGACTCGTGACATGCTCATCAAGCCCCATCACCCGAGCCGCTGGTTAGAGCGTTTTAAACCGGCCCTACTTCCGAAAATGGTTTTGACTCCGGAGCTCTAGTGCTCAGTCTGTTAAAAAATCATATTTATGAGTTTTAATTTTTTTGAAAAAAGTTCCGATGTAGCAAATGTTATATCCCAAAAACATGCAAACATTTGCAATTCGAAATACTTTATATTCTGGGCTAAACAAAAAAAATCTAGATTTGAAAATATGCTTTCATATCCACACTGTTGTTATTTTTGTGCACGTCAGATTGGCGGACCCAGGAATTTTTCGAATCCTGGGCGCGGCGCAAGGCAGGAAATTTTTCAACTTGTTTCGACAGCTCGGGAAGCACCCTTAAGAGGTGTTTTTTCAACTGTGAAGGAATTAAAGGTGCTTCCGTCGAAACAGAACGCGTAATGCACGCGTTTGTTTTGTTGGAGCTGCTTTTTTAAAATAAAAAGCCTATATAAACCCAAACAAACACTCCCCTTGTTTTGTCGGAACTGTTCTTTTCATGAAAGCGTAATGAAACCCAAACAAATACCCCCTGAGTTGTAGTTTTTCTTTCTTTTGAGAAACCCCTGAGTTGTAGCTGGAAGGCAACGACACAATTGAGGACACGATCCAGTCCGAGGATGCTAGGATTGCTCGCGCAAGGACAACTCGTGGCCTCTCTTTCCTTCCCCTGCGAATAGACCATCAAGTCCATGGCTGTAAGGCCCACGAAGTAAATAGTTTTCGTTTTTATGTTATTACCAAGCAAACAGTTTTGCCCGGAAATGCTTAAAAAAAGGGTTTTTTTCGCGAAGGTCTATTCCTGTCCGTTCTGTTTTTGACACGTGTCATAATTTTGTTCGCTTTCAATTCTCACTTTTTTTCTGTACGTGACAAGTGGTGGCTTTCTGGTGGTGCACAGAGGGTTGTACGTGCATTTATTTTTAGATTCGTTTTTTTAAAAATGAAATATCTTGAGAACCGTTTATCTAATTTACGAATCGTTTTCAATTTTGAACTCCTCGCATCGAGATCTTTAAAACTAGACCCCATGTTGATAGGTTTCGACGAATTTTTTTTTATTTCAGATTGTGTATAGTTTGTACAAACTAAATGTAGTAGTACGTACAACCTGAATTTTGAAGTTGTATGTGCAACCTGCTAGATGTAGTTGTACGTACGACCTGAATTTAATTGTACGTATAACATGTGTTGCTATACAACTCGGTCTGTGTTATTGTACTACCCGGTCTGTATGGTGCTGTACAACCCGGTTTGCTTTGCTGTACAATTCGATCTATGTTCCTATACAACCCGGTTCAGTGTTTCTGTACTTGCCGGGCTACATGTATATGTTGCATCTCAACACGTACAAAGTGGCTCCGTATGGTGTGCGTACGATCACAGTCTCCGATCAGCTGCCTTCTGCTGCTTGTATGACCAGTTGTCTATAACGATTGTACAAGCAAAGGGCCGGATTATATACACAGAGTCTTCATACAGCAACGCCAGTGATGTACAGAACCTGCCGCTCAGATTGATCGGTCGCTGGGGCTCCCGTGCCTATGCATTAGCCACGTGGCTTTTTCTGCGCGAAGTGGCCTTTTGGAAGGCAAGCCTTCTGCTAGTCGTACCCGTTTTGCCCATATTCAGATTCCATTTTTGTCGTTAGATTGGTCAAGATCACACGAAGCAAGCGTGGATGAAGCCCAGGCTGCCGGGACGCTGCGTCCGCCGGACGTGAGAAGATAAGTATTTGAAGTTAATATTTTTCATATTTGTGTACTTCAGAAGATAGCTATTTGAAGTTAATATTTTGCAAGTTCTTTGGATATATTACATCACATCACATATGTTATTACTCATTATAGGTACTAACATACACTACTAGTAACATATGCATGTTACTAATTTGATTTACTCCCCACTAAATATGACATGCAACAACAAATCCGACCGGGGAGGCGTGCGCGTGGGTGGGTAGATGTTGTTTTGGAGCTCTCATGAATTATCCGTTTTGAGCTCTCGCAAGTCGCAAGTTTACGTCGTGAAGTTCTGGTCTGGGGCATGGAAGGTAAGGACTCAGTAGGATTCGTCGTAGTTCTCGCCACTGATTGATGGTATAGTTATTGTTGATGATTGAGGGTTACAGACTTACAGCGAGGGAACGAGACGATAGAGGTTGGACGAAAAATGGAGCGGAACGCACTCCATCGACAAAAGACGGAACAAAATTTGCTTTTCAGGTAGGAGAGAATTCTGCTACGCACGTAATACTCTAAGGAAACTTCAGACGGCACGCATGCACTTGTTTCGTTCTTGTGTGTAGTATACTAATTATGGTGCCGAAAATGATATTTTTGCAAAATAAATCGGCACGCAAGCACTTTCTTGCCTAATCATTTCAGGAAAGCCCATCCCCCGGTCGATAGCGTGGATTGCTGTGGCCGAGAATTATTGCTTTCTTTTACATACGCCTCTCACAGTGGAGCCGAGTTCTGTTACCAGCTACTCCCTCGGTTTGGAAATATAAGACTTTAAAGATTTTAATTAAATGAATGTATCTAATCTCATTTTAGTATTTAGGTTCACTCATTTTGCTCCGTATCTAGTCCACTTTAGAATCTCTAAAATGTCTTATATTTCCAAATGGAGGGAGTATAACAGAATAGAGTTTTTACAGCAAACTTCAAAACGCAAACGGAACTAAAAAAAGTTTGAAAAACATCCGGGCCACTCAGGGGCCGAAACACGAGCATGAACAAACTACAAGCTATATACGTTTGGACCTAAAAACACCCCCAGTTTTAACCACACCCAATTTCTCTCGGATCCCAAAAGTCCCCAAACTGGGCAGCACAACCAACAAAACTTTCAAAATATACAGAAGTCCAGAGTTAACTGTGGATCAAACACTATGGATGCTCGATGTGCTTGTTTCCATTACTCCCTCTGTAGTTTCTATTAACCTAAGTTTAAAAATGTGACACTTACTTTGAATCGAAGAGTCTACTACCTTCTATCCAAATTAAGCGGCATCCTTATTTTGCGTACCTGTTGGAGTTTTGATCACAATTTAACCAACAAAATTTATGTTACATGCTTTGAAAGTAAGTGTGTTGGATTCTTCGGTTTTCGTTTGGTTCTTCATTAACTAATTTGCAACTCTGTTCTTCTTAATTAATAGATTGGAGCAAAGTTTTTGCCCCCAGATTAAGAAAAAAATGATTCATAGTGTTCTAATGACACTACCTCCGTTTCTTGATTTAAGGTGTATAGTTGTTTAGAAATAAAATAAAAGGTTTAATGGGATTTATGAATAATTTTGCCAATCCACAAATCCCATTTTGTAATGGAGGGGTTATTTTTAATTTGTGGCTATTAGAGACTCATATTTTATGAACAGAAATATGTTGGTGCCCCCCGGGTGCTATACCACCCACCTAGCTGTCGTTGGATGTAACATATAGATTCTTACACTTTATTTGTAAGGCTCTGTCTAATTGCATGTGTGCCTGTAAATCAACTGACACACATGTACAAGTAGCTAGTCCTGATTTTATGGTCATGCTCCCCTAGGATCGAGGTAGCAGAATAGCTACTTCCAACTAATAGCACCAGGCACATGCATGAGAAACCATTTTGGTTTCGCCGAGTTTTGTGATAGGCTCTCGTGGTAAGTAAACTGTGATATATGAGTGATGTAAATAAACAGTGATATTTGAGTCTTGGATGAGAGAAATATCATTACTATACTTTTGTAAAAAATCTTTTTTTATCTCTTGCAACATGCTCTTGGTGTGATTTTTTAATCTCGATCCATTTTCTAAAAAGTCATTCAAAAATTCACAAAAGTATTACTCCGTGTCAAACTAGATGACTTTCTTTTGTATAAAAGTGGATGTATCTAGACATTTTACAAGTCTATATACATCCACTTTTTGACAAAATAGAAGTCATTTAATTTGAAACGGAGGTAGTTTACTTGTCTGCTAGACTTATCACTTTTGCATACAATAATTGGATCCGCGTGACCTGCTAAAATAAGAAGTTTAGCCACGATTGTACACACCTGAATGTATTTTTTTAGACCTCTATTGCTGGTAATAAATCGTACTGTCGATTTTTGTGGAAATTTCTCCATGGTGGAAAATTGTAACCTCTGTGCATGATTTTGTGCTACTAAGTTTCCGTGCATAGATCCATTCACGTTGCACTAAGCTACATGCAAGCAAAACATGGAGCTGGGAGAGAACAGGTCGCATGCTCACTCCACTTACACGTAATTAATATGCGATATGATTACTCGAGTGTTTGTCAGTTGACTGGCATATGTCATCGTAGCTGACATGATGCAACAAATTTTCACTAACCAGGAACGTGTTAGATAGCCGAGACCGGACAGTGACGAGTGAAGGCGCCAGACAACCTGACCTAAATAGCACCGGCGGATATTCAGGGTAGCAAGTTAGGTAATTACGTGCATTCCGGCAGCTTAAGTAGCCATTGGGATAATGATGACATGCATGAACGAATCTCGAGACAGCATCCAACGGTATGAGGTGGTATAGCCAACGGGCGGCTAGAAATCCGCTCTCATTTTATGAATCTTATCGGAAATAATTGAGTTCAACATATACCAAATACCCATACCTTTATATTCGTAAAAAAACTATACAACTTAGATTCAAGATTGGAGAGAGTAATGATTGTCAAAATTTAGAGTAAAATACACAATGGGTACTTGTACTTTTGCCGAAAGCACAATACGGTACCTCTACTTAGAAATACACTCAATATAGTCACTAAACTTGAGTTGTGCTGAATCTACGGCCACTGCTCTCCGTATTTGTATACATGGTACTTTGTTGACTAGTCAAACTATGCAACCTGACCCATGGGACCACCTGTCAGTGAAAGATAGCAAATTAAATTTCAAAATAGCACAAGAGTATCTTATATAGTTAATATAGTTTGCGCACTAACCAACACGTCGAAACTGGATTTATGTCAATATAGCACAAGAGTATCTTATATAGTTAATTTTTAAAATAGTTTATTCTATATTCAAAAAAATTAATATTCTTTCACTATTCTATTTTTTCAAACAGAGTGAGTGTGTGTGTGTGAGTATGTGACGTGTAAAAAAAATTACTAGTCAATTTAGAAAGTATGAAGCTTGAAAAAAAAAGGTATAATTTTGTTGACAACAAATATGTATGACACTTTACGAATATTTTCAATCTAGCATGAATAGTACCAGTTGGCCAAAGTTGAGTATAGGGTATAGCGCAAGCAACTAAAGAACATCTGAACTTGTGTCAGCATATATAATATTGTTGTACATTTGTTGCCAAAATAATTATAGCTTTACGTATTTGTTGCCACAAAATAGCGTTCGTTATTTATTAATAATGCAGTACATCTTTTTATTTATCATGTGCGATGTTGGACCGTACTATGCTAAATAATGTTTTATATAAATTCACATAACTATTGAATAATAGATAGTGAAGAATACTAATTATATGTTCGTATTGGTAAGTATATAAACATCTTATGTAGGATTTGACCCAAACATTGCATAGCCCATTTGGTCAGCAGCAATTGCGCGTCCGATTTTCACGGATTCGAATCCCACGAACGCCAACTTTATTTGCTTGCTTCTAGCTTTGGTTGCTGACAGGTGGGTCTCACATACCAGGCTCCTTGTTTTCACTAGTCAACAGAATACCACATATAAAATACGGAGAGCAGTGACCATAGATTCACCACAACTCAAGTTCAGTAATTGTATTGAGCGTATTTCTAAGTAGAGGTACTGTATTGTGCTTTCGACAAAAGTACAAGTACCCAGTGTATTTAACTCCAAAATTTATGCACGTAACACTAATACGCTGCCACATGCATTGGGACAGAGGGAGGGAGTAATAACCTTAGTGCAGAGAAAGGAATACCCTAACATGAGGGTTTGCAAATATGTGCCAAGTTAGTGCGGCCCAATATCGTGTATTGTTTTGTTTTTTTCTTTCCCCTTTTTTATTTTATTTTATAATCTGTTTTGCATTATTTATAGAACCACAATAGGGAGAACCTTCCCTTTTCCATTTTATAAAGCAAGGGTAATATTTACATGATACAAGTCATTTGAACCCTTCTGCTCCATGATTTGTATCTGTTTTGCTTTTAGTAATAACATTTGTTTGTCTCGTGTACCGTTGCCTCAGTAAATAACATTAGCCTCATTTGAACCATTTTTTATAAAAATATATATCTTGTTTTAAAGTTGTTATAAGGGCAATTATCTAATTTGAATGAATTTTCAAATAAGAACATTTATATTATTTTAGGTGTATTCAAAGTAGAACTTTATCTCATTTGAACGTTTTTTTAAACAAGAAAAATTGTCATGGTTGAATTATTAATATGAACATTCATGTTATCTAAATGATTTCATTAAGAGCATTTATATTATTTAAATTTTTTAAAAAACATTTAGCTTGTTTCAATGATTTTTAATAAAAACATTTATATTGAACAGTGCCTCAAAAATTTTATCTTGAACAAGGACTACTACTATATTTTTCACAACATAAAGACTTTTTAATAGAAATATATATAATAGAAGACATAAAATAAAAGAGAAAGAAAAGAAATTAGAAAATATAATACGTTGTGGTTGAAAAAAATGATTATTAGAAGAAAAAAAGGTTAATACTCCATCTTCCCCATACCATATGCCTATCTTTGGTCACGCCTCACGCGCATAGTATTTAGCAGCATATGCCTCCACATATTCCCCCAAATCCCTTTCCTTGCTCGATCCCCTGCTCTCCTGCATATATTACTCTGCTCCTCACCGATCGATGTTACGGCTTCACTAATTATCCCTGCATAGCCAGCTTAGGCAGCGAAGCACAGGCACAGCAGTGCATTGTCTACATAGGCGACGATGAAGTTCGGTAAGCGGCTGAAGAAGCAGATCGAGGAGAGCCTGCCGGAGTGGCGCGGCCAGTTCCTGAGCTACAAGGAGCTCAAGCGCCGCGTCAACGCCGTTCCCTCTCCGTCCCTCGCCGCCGCTGCCACCGCCGAGGCAGAGTTCCTCGCCCTCCTCGACGCCGAGGTAGACAAGTTCAACGCCTTCTTCCTCGAGCAGGAGGAGGAGTTCATCATCAGGCAGAGGGTACGCGTTCTTCGTCGCGCCGGCACGCGCATGTCTTCAAACGGAGTAATACAGTACGTACAGAGCTCTCATTGTTGTTTCCCGTGGACGCAGGAGCTACAAGAGAGGATCGAGAGGGCGGCCGAGGCAAAGGCACCGGCGACGGAGATCGCCCGCGTGCGTAGGGAGGTCGTCGACTTCCACGGCGAGATGGTGCTGCTCCTCAACTACAGCAGCATCAACTACACGGGCCTGGCCAAGATCCTCAAGAAGTACGACAAGCGCACCGGCGGCGTGCTCCGGCTGCCGGTCATCGCCAACGTCCTGCAGCAGCCCTTCTTCACGACGGAGCTCATCTCCAAGCTCGTCAAGGACTGCGAGGCCATGATGGAGGCCGTCTTCCCGCTCCCGCCGCAGCAGCTGGTGGAGCGCAAGGCGCTCGCCGTCGCAGAGCAGAGCATCTTCCGCAACACCGTTGCCGCGCTGCTCACCATGCAGGAGGTGCGCAGCGGCAGCTCCACCTACGGCCACTTCTCCATGCCGCCCATGACCCCACTGCCCGACTCTGACTGGCTGCTCCAGTCCGTCCTGCCGCCGTCGCCGTCGATCCCCACGTAGTGACGAGTTGACGGCACGCACATTATTAAACCAATGTTTAATTTCCTTTGCCAGGAAATGCTCAAATGAGCATGCAAATGTGTAGTTAACTAATTACCTGCCTGTCACCAAAAAAAAAAATTTACCTGCCTGTCTGCAATATTTTTCACTTTCTTCCGTATTATCTCTTAGTTCAGTTTAATCGCTCACAGCCAGCTAGTAGGACTAAATAATGTACTCCGTATTAAGGAGTATTAGTATTGGTGTAGGAGTCCGTATTAGACTAGATTTACTTTTGTATTCCCCAAGTCAGATGTACTATATATTGTGGCCTTTGGCCCCCTGGTAATACAAGTTGCATATTCCTAACATGGTATCAGAGCTTAGGTTTAGCCTTTTCTTTTCCGGGCGCGCAACTTGTCCTGCCCCCGATCCACCTCTACCCTCTTCCGCTGCCGATACAATCTAGATCGTATTCTTTTCTTTCCGATCTGTTGCTAGTGCGCTGCTGCAGCTGTTTTCCGGCTGCCTGCTGCCTCTCCCGTTCTAATGTATCCCTTCCGTACGTGTCCAGTGCGGCTCTCCTGGCTGCTGCTGACGTTGTACACTTCGATTGCTCATGGTCGCTGCTTCTAGTACTGTGCTCGTGTGGTTCTTCTCGCACGTGTGGTTTCTGTTATCATTGATTGGATCGGATCTGCTAGCATCCATTGGATCTGATCGGTGATTGACTAGCTCTTTCTAATAAACTCTTTTTTGTCAGCGGTTTTAGATCTTGCCGCCATCGTAATCTTTTTTTCTCCGACGTCGCCGCCGCTGCGCCCCGGTCACCGCCGCCCTCTGGCCGCCACCGCCGCGCCTCGGACGCCCCGCCGCCCTCCGGCCGCCACTATCCCCTCGTCCTCGGCGTCTTCTTCGACCGCGGCGCCCCCTTCGACTTCGGCACCACCTTCGACCTCGGCGCCGTCCTCTCCTAGTACTCCTCCGTCTAGTTCCCCTAGTTCTCCTCGTTCTCCGGTTTCGGATTCTTCCTCTCCTGTTTCTTCTTCCTCTTCTCCTTCTCCTAGCGCAATGCTTTTCTTCTCTTGATGTGCCATCTTTTGACAACCCATCTTCTCTCTTGATGCGGTCTGTCTTTCTTTGAAGCGCCATCTGTCGCATTGTCATTGATCTACGCACATTCTTTTGTCGCGAGCTTCTTTCGCCATCGTTTGTTTGTACTATGATCGTTTGTGACATGCTCTTCTCTTGATCGATTTTTGGTCTCTGTCGGTTTTCTTCTTCGATCGACGCTATCCACTTTGGCTTGTCTTTCACAGGTTATTGAAGACTCTTCATACGATGACGATACTCTCAAGACGCGGATTTTGGATTATCTTTTGTTTTCTAGTTTACACTTCTTCAAATGCAATGCTATTGCATACGCTTTGCATTTGAGGGGGGTGTTAAGGAGTATTAGTATTGGTCTAAGAGTCCGTATTAGACTAGATTTACTTTTGTGTTCCCCAAGTCAGATGTACTATATATTGTGGCCTTTGACCCCCTGGTAATACAAGTTGCATATTCCTAACACTCCGTATACCGTATGTACTGTATGAGATCCACACCCATATGTGTAATTGATATAACTATTTTTCTTCTCTTCGTCATCTTTACTGAAGTTAACATTGTACTATCTCCTCGATCTATAAAGTCCTTCAGCATTTTTATCTTTCAAATACTTCTACTTTAACCATCTATAAGAAAGAAAGAAAATAAAGTATGCAAAATATCAAATTAATATTACTAGATATACCATGAAATTACTTTTATAAGATACATGTATTCTCATGTGTGGTCATATGTTTGCACGTAAATAAATGGTCAATGTATCTTTCTTTTAGTGAGAGTCAAAGCATCTTCTTAAGGACAGTGTTAACGTCTTGACAAACTTTATACTATCCTCTACTATATATAGACACCAGAGAAGAAAAAGGGACATGTCCATAAATTGAACGCACAATCGCAGACTTAGTATACTATACTAAATACAGTAACAAAGAAAAAATCACTGGGGGTGCCCGGAGGCATGAATCATGAAACCTCATGTGACAGGATTCGACAATGTTTATGCACATGATAGTTAGTAGATCATGATTGGCACAATTTACCCCTGGGACAAGCAACTAGATCAATTTTGAAGTACCGTATGTTTCAGTATGTACAAACCAAATTACTACTAGAAGATAAAAGTGAGATGTGGCTTCTCGTGAGTCAAAAGATATAAAGAAGAAGAAAAGGACACACTGAGACGATGATAGGCACCGTGACGACGACGAACCAATCTCACAGATGTGTTGTGTTGAAGTGGTTATACTATTTAAGATAAGTCAACTCATCATTCACAACTCTTTCAGCTCTACAACTATGTGCTAACTAGATTTGGGGCGCCGGCTTGCCGCACGCCACCCGTTTTGAAATAATTTATGAGCCCAGCTCTAATGTCTTTTTCATCGTCGTTTACATGGACAGTACTGTGTGAGCACTGTTGTGATAATGTTAAAAGGGATGAAAATATTATTAGCTGAAGTATTTATTTTGTTATTGTAGAGATAAAAACATTGAAATAAATAGTTTTAAAGACCAACCCAATAGACATAAATAGCAACATGGACAAACAGGTACATATATTTAAATACAAACACATAGATGGTAGATAAATTAGATTCATGTCTTATCATAGATTTTTACATGTATAGTGAAACCATGTAGCAAATATTGTCTTAGTCTATCACATAAGATAGATGACAAAAGGAGTAATAGGCTCTTACAGCATATATCATTTGATCTTATGGGTCAAATATTGGATGGGGTTCATCAGCTTGAGCACATTAACCTAAAGACATAATAGGCTAACGATCAGCAGGTTCATCAGCCTGAGCACATTAACGTAGTTTCATCGATCAGATGTGTTTCATTAGCTCACAAATAGGCAAACACCACCTGCTTGATGTGGTCTATTAATCCTGCAAGACATTTTCATAGTTAGAATACCATACTAACTGAAGATTCGATCTCATGCATAATATTAATAATTCCTACTATTTGATTTCTACCTGGAAAATGGTTCACACTTGGACATGATAAAACCGATTAATAACTGTAATGCTTACATCAATGGCTAGCAAAAAAAACATGATATTAATATATGTATATCTAGTCATTGCTGGAAGTAACCATTTATGAAATTAACATACAACTTAAGAAAGGAACATACAAAATGAAACTTGTTTTCTCAGCATTTGCACAATATAAAGAACAATCAAGTAGAACTGAATGGGACCATAGTATTGTATATTGTAAATAACATGCCATTGTACATAGTAGAATTTCACATGTCAGTCATTTCAAAGCAAATGGAGCTAATCAATTTTACACGGCTAGCCCTTTCATTCACTTATGTTCTGAAGGAGAGATGGTAGTTTTTTATAGATAAAGCGAGAGATGGTAGCTGTTCAGAAACAGAGAAATATGACCATAGTTTCATAATTCTGCAGATTTAGCTACTCCCTCCGATTCATATTAATGGACTTAACTTTGTCTAGATTCGTATGTATCTAGTTAAGTGTTTAGACTAGATGCATTCGTATCTAGACAAAGTTGAGTCCATTAATATGGATCGGAGGGAGTACAATATTTTGCACACATTTCCCTATCCCTATGCATATACGTCCATGTGGAATATTCACATAACCAAGAGAATTAGTTGTAGCAGTTAACCTGCTTCTAAGTAGAGAATGAAGCTACTCTCATGTTGCCACTCTCATGTGTAGCCAATGAAGCTATTCCATCTTCACTGGATGGAAGCACTAAACATTTTAAAAATGAGAAAACGACAGCAACATATAATTAAAGTTTTGCAACCGAATGGCCATGATGCTAAACACTTTCATGCATCAGAAAACTCAGTTACGGAGCAGTATCACATCAAGGCCCTAAAAGGGCATCCTTATATATTTCTAAAATTACCAAGGCTACATCCCCTGCCAAAAATGGCCACATCTGATACAGCTAATACACTAAAAATGAAGTAGTCAACAAAAGAATGAAGGCAATAAGAACTAAATCTTTACTTACCTAGAGACTAATAAATAAGGTAGAGAAAATGTGCAGACGGACTTTTGCTTTCGCTCAATGTCTCATCAGCTCGAAACACTAAGGAGGAGCTCACATGAGAATTGGACCTACTCGCCACCGTGATGGATTATCTTTGTAAAGGGAGCAACAATAAGTAAACGAAGGATGAACCACCATTAACAATGATATATTGTAGCTAATCTAGGTGGTGGTAGAGAAGGGAGATGGGTACCTTACCTTTGATATAAGCCTTTGGTTCAGGCCCAATATGGTTACCAGCCTGGTGAGACCATTGTCAATGTTCCCACCTCCCTACCAATATTTGGCAGCAAATTGTAGAAAAAGATGAGACAAAGCAAGATTGGTTAAAAGAGACTACTCATTGCATAATCTCTTTAGTAAGATTTCCGATAAATAAGAAACACAATATACAAACTTTGTTCTTGGATTATGCACAAATATAACCGACATAGCCAGGACCATTTGTTTGTTCATGAATTCTAAGGACACAATGGCTCGCTCTATACAGTCCATCAGCTCACCATAAAACAACGCAATAAAAATTTAGATGCCTACATAAGTAGCCAAGCATTGTTTTTAATAAAAGATAAAATGAACTATACATTAATCTTGCATACCCAGTAGTGAAAATGCATGAAAAATCACCGAAACACAAAGAGGCATCATTATCAAATGTGGATGACTTTATTACAATAGACCAACTGAACCCAAGTATCTATAACCAGATAAGCTGAAAGAACCCATCTATAAGAAAAACAAAGAGAATTTATCGACCAAGCCCCACCTAATATATGTCAGTTAACTGTCGCCTTTGAGAGCTACCTGATAGTTAAGCTGCTCTTTCCATGCGATCAATGATGAATCCTCATTAAGACCCATAGTTCAACCATCAAACAAAAACAATTATAGGTCCCATACCATGATAGGTTGATGGGCACTCAAGTCCTTATGTGGGCATTAGTCTTCTTAATCTGTTCATGCGGAGGCAAAGGAGTGAAAAACAAACTTAGTACCATTCCAACAATTCAAAGAGACAAAACATTATGATTGATAACTAAGACAATAATACGCATTGTTTGTTGCCCATAACTGAGTGCTATAACAAAAGATTTCAGTATTTCACAACCAATATATGCGGTAACAAATCCGTGCCACAAGTATGAACAAAACAGTGGACATAAAATGGAAGTAAATTACATGGTCGTAAGATAAACAGTATGTAGGCGTTTGACATAACTGAGCAAAATTCACACCCAAAACTTGTACCCTAGCAAGGGATAGATATGTCAAAAGCAGGTCTGATTACACCTATTCCTAATCCTAAATAGAATGTAAGGGCGTAGGGATTTCTATGTAAACAGAGTATCCTATTTCCATAGGCTCGAATGACCCCCTCTCATAATAAGAATATGCACGGTCTGGTCCCGTATGGAATGAACTTATAATCTGAGGAGATGATACATTTCCTGGGGATGAAGAAATAAAAATATCTCACCTAGAACTTATGATCTTTGTTCAGGTTATGATGATGCTCATGTAAGACCTCGACCAACGTTTGAGCCATTCCTCCTCGTTTGAATTAAATTACCGCTGCTCTGGAACCACGAACAAATATTACACCAGGGGGCTGAATTAGTAAACAATATTATCAATTATAACATGAACAAAGGCCTTTGGTGCCATCCAAGTGGACACAAAATCTTTACAGGCCAACTCCAAGCAAGGAAAGATACGAAAACCACATCATAATACTTTACACAGACTAAAGTAACCAAAAATACTACATCAGAGCATACATCATATCCCACAAAGCAAAACTAACCAAGAATTCAATAGCTAGCATGAGCTGCAAACAATTGATGCAAGAAAAATATTAACTAAAGAAAACTATGTGAGTAAATAGAGAGCGGGATTGTGAAGCAATATATGTGGTATAACAGAGGGAACCACTACATATATTTAAACTTCTATACTATCAAACTGAATCTTGTTTATGGGTTCCATACAATAATGAAATGGAGAGTTGTGCTCCATAATTAGGAAACAAAACAAAGATATCCATACATAAATCACAAAAGTAATTGTAGAATAACTGAGATATAGAGTTCACAGTATCGCCAAAACTGAAACTTCTTCATTATGCAGCTTGATTACTTTGGAAGAAAATACCTTCTTCATTTAGATGAGAAGAGATTCAGTATAAGAATTTCTTTTTCATAGCTTATCACCATGGCGACACACAAAATACTCGCCTTGGTCAATATAGAAGAAAATACCTGAATAATAATTTATGTTAGTTGACTAAAATGTGATTAGCACCTTCTTTCGACCAACTCTTTAGATGTTCACTAACTTTATCGTAATATTTTCAATCCCAAAATACTAAATCAGCAACAATCTTTGAAGTGAAACCATCGTGAACAGAAGTCCAATCAATTAAAATAAGCTCTGAAGAGAATCACTTTGTTGTTCTTGGTTGAATGTAACAACTAACCAGAATATATATGTTGTTTCCATCTGCAATAATATGTTTCTACTTTCAATTTAACATGGGCATTCCTTTTTATCTTAACCCAGTGAAAACAACTTGAGTAGTCTACCATGACAAATTACCTTTACTACTGTCATATATATGTACATCACACAAGCACATCTTCATAGTTCAGAACTTACAGATAGTCAAATATAGGTCAACTAATAGATAGAAAATACAATGTGCGCATGACACGAGCAAAAACAAAACTTCTGAACCCTATGCAAGCAAACCTACGTTCATTGAACATAAATAGCAGACTAAGGCAAACCTACGGCCCAAAATATCATACATCTTATTGTCGCTGTTGTTGTCCAAACCATGGGCGACCAAACTGCTAGCGCTCCACAGCGAAAAAACAAATAATGGAAACAAATCAGTAAGATTTGAGATATCCCGCCGTGCAGCCCCAACTCATTGTCAGGGAGGGCATGCGTAGCGCAGATGCAAGGTTCCCTCCTGGTACAAACCTATCTGTATCCCTACGAAATATGAATGAAGGAGAGGTGGTACCTAGATGGACTGGAGCATCTGGGCCGCGAAGCTTGAGTTCCTTAGCCGTCCTCTTGGCGAAGCTGGTGATCTCCGAGTCGGGATCTGTCCCTCGTCCGCCTGTGCGGCACAAACAGCGCGGTTAGCTCTTCTCCCCCATTCCCAAATCGACCCGAGATTCCAGAGAGAGAGAGAGAGAGACGACGAACCTGTAGGCATCGCCGCATCGATGACGTGCAGGATGCGCCGAGCTCCAACACCTGCTAATCCCGGACGCCGGCGACGTCACGGCGCGGGATCTGTCGCTGGCGGCTCGATTGGCTGGAAGGAGGAGGAAGACCTGGTCGATTGGAGGATGGACTGGCGCAGCGGTTGACGGAGAGAGGTGGTACCTAGATGCCTGATATAACGAACATAACAAAAAGCAGATCATGTTTATAAACTTCTATGGAGCATTAAAAACTGAAACAAAGAGTAAATTTCACGCCAAGAACTCACTAAGAAAGCACATAAATTATAGGTGCACATGACATAATTACAGAAGACAACAAGCAGGTTTGCAAGTTCACCTTGTGATGAGTCAATTAAGTAGACATGGGGCGTGTAGATATTCCAGTCATGGTACCTGAATAAGATTTGATGATCAGGTGACTGACACCAAACCTAATAAAGGAATGGAATGGGTTAGTGAAAGCTAGTTGCCATTTATGCTCCCTGTCAGTACATGATTTAGAGTTTAAATGTGGGAAGCACACTATATCATGTGCAATACTACTATGTGGACATATTCGTCTCACCTTTCCTTACAGCTAAAGCAAAATGATAGAACATCCTAGTTGCCATCCCATATGATAGTAAAAGAGGGAACGACGTCGCTGGAGGTAGAGGTTCAGCTTGTAAAAATAATCGAGGTGCCACTATCTTCACAGGCGGCCACTTTTGATTTCATTAGACCACCACTGCTCATATTACCTGAAACAAAGACCATGAAGCAGGTAAATTTAATTCTTCTATTCATGATTTGAAAGCTATTTAAAAATTGACGCCTATTAAGAGAAAAAAAACTTACGTTGATACTCACGTAGAGCCAAATGGCAAAGATAAATATTTGACCTCGCCTACAGCAATAGAGAAAACTCAGTTGAGTTATTTGGTTGAGTTCTAGGAATAAAGTACCAACGCATTGTTATTCTCCGGTGTGTGAAAAATAAAATAAAAGTATAGAAATGCAATCAGATGGCCTAACCACATGGTTTACAAATTAGAAATGCTCCTATAATACAGAAAAACATGATGAGTGATGCAACATGCAAATGGCATTGTTATTTCTTACCAAAAAACTATAGTTGTTTAGAAATAAGCATACCCTTTCGTGAACATATGGATATCTGAAACATGCTAATCACTATATAAGCATCCTTTTTTGTACATATTAGAAAGCTTGCACGTGCTAATAATTTGCTCTCAGAAGAAAACAACAGGTTTATTAATTTACACCCTCCGAAGTAAATTCTGCCAGTGCAACCTCTGACCTCCTACACAATATGTAACAGATGGGAAAGTGTTGGCGTATGCTCAAACTTTTGGTGGGCGTCATGCCACAATGACCGTATGTGAAGTAGACCAAGCGCAATCAACCACC
The DNA here is from genome assembly GCA_026929855.1 of Poa annua. NCBI lineage: Eukaryota > Viridiplantae > Streptophyta > Magnoliopsida > Poales > Poaceae > Poa > Poa annua. The sequence goes on along the minus strand of CM049427.1, from coordinate 216,860,080 downwards.
CGAGTGGCATTGGTAGTTTGGTACTTTGGTTGGTAGCAAGCATGAACTGAAACCTTCCCCGGAATGAATACACACGGCATCCCCGAACAATCCGGTCGAACAATTACAATTCACAATGCCCGAACTGAAGTTGAAGGGAGTCAGACAGTAAGTAGAGTAGATGGGAGGGGATGAGTGGATGGCTCACCAGGAACTGCTAGATGTTGAGGCTGGTGCCGATGGGGATTACGCCGCCCCGGCAGTCCTCCACCTGCCGCAACGCTGCCGCCATGGGCGCGTGCTCCGCCAATAGCCTCTTCAAACCCTAGGGTGCGAAGAGAGAAACTGAGATAGTCCATGGGCGCGTGCTCCGCCATGGCCATGGCGCCGGCGGGGAGCAGTCTCCGAGATAGTCCGATAGCCTCCGCTGGCGCCGCTCAATGGCGGTTGTTGCCCACGCGGGACGCTCGACAGCTCGTCCTTGACGGGGCGGTGGGAGTGCCGGAGACCATGGAGGCCGTAGGGCGGTGGCGCGCCCGTGCTGGACCAAGGGTGGTGCGGGACGCTGGACGGGCCGTCCTCGTCGGGGCGATTGGCGGTGCCGGCAACCATGTATCGCGGGAGGGAATGGTGGGAGAGAGAAAGGGATCAGGGATGGGAGGTGCAGACTGCAGAGAGATGGGGACGGACGGTCAGGGAGAACGTGCAGGCGTGCATCTGTGGGGCCCCGAGTGCTCTCCACCATTCGCTTCCCGCGAGACACCAGTTGCACAGAATTTGCAACCCGTAGAGTCGCTGATGGATGGGCCAAAAGTTTGCAAAGAAAAGTCTACGCCTGATCGGACGGCTGGCAGCACTCCAAGGTGAAGATCCAACGGCCGAGAACTCAAACGCCTAGGAGAGCTTGGTGACTACCCATGAATATATTTTTTAGATGCTTGATGACAAATGCGACAGCTAATGCAGTGCAACCTACATAAAGAAAATTTGGTGCCAAAGTGCAAGCAAGGAAGATGATTCTTTCATCCAAGCGAATATACCGCAGTGAGCTGCAGGAGTTGTGGGCTACTACAAAGTACACACGTGACATCAAGGTTGACGTTGAGGAACTGGTTATCATTTTTCAAGATGCAATCAGTCTCCCATTCACAACCTTTCAGGACTTTTCAGATCACATATAAATTGCTTTGTTTGCCTTAGTGTTTGGAAGATGACAAGAATATTCTTCACAAGGATATCGCCAGCACGCAGGTGAGACTGGACTGGATGGGCAAGTTGCTGCTCTATACCGGATATTCCTTCTAAAATGCCAAATTTTTCATATAGCATTGTATGCAGAGTCGAGTCCATAACATGTCATTGCAAAGTGTTCCATGTAGAGAAAAGGACTGATATAATAGCTCTAACTAAACAAATGCCGGACTCATCCTGTCAGTTGTCGATTTACAGAGATGACGCTTGGTGATCACACATGAAACGTTGCATGAACTTTTTTTATAGAAATGGGAGCTTAATGCCCCAGCATCTGCATGAGAGCAATGCACACGGCTTTTTATTGCAAGGTTTCAAGAGTATATTTAGAGTATTACAAAACAAGGATAGGAAACACATCCAAAGTGACTACAAGCTAGCCACTAAAAACACAATAAAGAGTCTCAAATTGCTAATGAGCGCAAATCCTTCGGTCATGCTGCCACCCATCGCGGTTGAGGATAGCCCGCACCACCGCCAACAAACGAGTACAACCAGCCTCCATGAAATGTCGCTGGTCTTGCGGTAAGAGGAAGGACCACATAGTAATCCAGTATGTAGCTCGACTTGTAAAGAGTGTGCATTTTCAATATTGTTAAAAACCACGTCATTTTGACAGTTCCGTATAGCCCAAATGAAGGCACAAACGCCAATGCGTATACGATTCTTAGACTTCTTATCAATTCCCCCAAACCAAGAACCAAACATATTAGCAAGACTTGTGGGAGGCGGGATGTTAAAGGTAAACTGGAGCAAGAACTATCGTATGCAGCTCAACAGCTATACTTGTCCGGTTTCATCATATAGGCAGCAGTTATGGAGAGTGCATAGATGGCTCCTGGGTGCATGTGCTCCCGTTTTTTTAACTGCAAAAAAAAAGTCAAAGTGCGTTTAAAAAATGTGAAATAAAAATTTCATGTGCATGACTTATAAAACATGTACCCGTGCATTCATGTCCAACATATTATTTATTTTTTTCTAGATAAAAAAGAGAAAATTTATGTGCTATATAGCCGTGTATATGTGATGTATTTTTATCATTTCTACACATGCGCAAAAAAAGTTATTTTCTGAAAAACTTTCATACCTGGTACATGCGAGATTTGCGTGCGCAACATTTTTAAAGACAATTTAGGAATTCCCGCAGTTATGTAATCTCACAGTCAGCTTCACCAAATGAAAAAACGTAAAAAGAAGGTATACGGCCTATGTCACCAAACATCGACCCGTAGCATATCCCTGTTCTTATTCCGATATGCTAATCTTTGTGCCGCACATAGACAAATGTAAGCATGGGCGGTAGGGCAATACATTAATGCAGATTTACATGTGTCTCCATCTTATCGTAATCTTGCTTTTGGGCAAAGCAGCAAATGACATCGGACAGATGCGGCGAAGTGTAGAGTATTGAAACGGGCTAATCTTGTTGCACTAGCGTACATGGTGAACAATGCATAACGGCCATTTGGGGAAATAAGAAACTTATCTACTAATTCAAAGCGATTGATTTGGGGAAACAGTAGGAAATTGTTGCACTGCAGTTTATTTCATGAGTAAAGTTGGGAAACAACAGAAGAAAATGCTATATCTATGAACAAGGTTTTTTAGCCCTTTGTCCAAATATGGTTATCTTCTCGAGGTGTTGAGGAAGATGGGGGTTCGGGGACCTGCTTCTCAGTTCGATATGCGCCTTATTATCTTCTGCATCCAAACGTGTCCTCCTTAACGGGCACCCTGGGGGTAAGATTTTAAACATGCGTGGACTACGGCAAGGGGATCCGTTGTCCCCTCAGCTCTTCATATTGATCATGGAGGTGCTACACCTGTTGGTGGAGAGGGTCAGAAATGTGGACTGCTGGCCCGTTTGGCGGATATTGGTTTGCGGCATCGGACTTCGATGTACGCGAACGATGTGGTTACCTTCCTCAGACCTTTTGCCAGGGACCTCCGAGTCTTCTCACAACTGTTGGGAGATTTTGGACAGGCCTCGGGGCTGAGGGTGAACATCGACAAGTGCTCAGCTCACCTCATCCGCTGTGGGGACGTTGAGGCAGCGCTAGTTGGGCAGGAGTTGGGTTGTCCAGTGCTCCCTTTTCCGTTGAGATACCTTGGCCTTCCGCTCTCCCTCCGCAAGCTGACGACCGCCCAACTCCAGTATTTAGTGGATAGCGTGACTAACCACCTCCCCAAGTGGCGTGCGAAGTTTCTCAACCGTGGTGGGCGCCTGGAATTGGTCAAGACGACCCTTTCGGCGGTCTCCATCTTAGCTATGATGTCTCTGGACCTTTCGATGAAGACGTTGATTGCCATTGAGAAGATCATTTGAGGTTTTCTTTGGGCAGGGCGCAAGGACGCCCGTGGAGGTCACTGCCTGGTGGTGTGGGAGAGGGTATGTATGCCCAAACACTTCGGACGCCTTGGCGTCCTGAATCTGCGGTTGATGAACCATGCGCTCCGAGCAAGATGGCTCTAGCTCAGCAGGACTGGCACGAAGCCGTGGAAGGAATTCAACATCCAGGTACTGCGAGTGGTTCGCCTTTTGTTTGAGGCGACGACTATCTCGGTTGTAGGAGATGGGACGTCCACTTTTCTTCTGGACGGATAGGTGGCTGCTTGGAGGGCGTGTGAGAGATTTAGCCCCGAACATCCTCCTCAAGGTGCCAAAAGGCGACAGGGCCTCGAGATTGGTCAGCGAGGGTATAGCTGATGGATGGCTGACGGACGTCCCTCCTGACCTAAACGCGGTGGAGATTGCGGAGTTGCTGTCCTTAGCTGACAGCGTGGCGGCTTTCACCCTTTCTGAGGGTGTCGCCGATGAATTCCGTTGGAATTGGGAGGCTAGACATTAGTACTATGCTCGGTCAGCTTATAGGGCTTTCTTCGCAGGCAAGGTAGAAATGGCGAGGGCTTGGCAGATTTGGCTGTCAAGAGCCCCGAGCAAGTGTAAGGTGTTCCTATGGCTTGCCTCGAGGAATAGGTGTTGGACTGCTGATCGCCTGGGGAGAAAAGGCATGCCCCGTCCGGTCGCTTGCCCTTTTTGCGACCAGGAGGAGGAGAGCATTAACCACCTTCTGCTTGGTTGCGTCTTGGCCCGAGAAGTCTGGTCCTCCTTCCTGTTTAAGTGGGGGAGAGCGGACTGGATCCCATACCCACATGGACGGCTAGTGGAGTGGATTTCGTCGAAGGCAGCTAGAGGAAAGGAGGCGAAGGACCTGTGGACAACCATAAGCTTGATCTGCTGGAGCTTGTGGAGACACAGGAACAATGTGGTCTTTGAGGGACACACGCCTTCGGTGGACACTGCGATCGCAATGGTGGAAGCAGAAACAGACCTTTGGAGGGCGGCAGAGTTGTTTAGGGATAGGTTAGGTCCCGTAGAAAGGTGGAGCGTTGGCGAGTGATCGCTTTTTCTTTTTGGTGGGTGGCGTTGTTGGCGCATATGCCAAAACGCGTTGTATACGGCCGCTTGGCCTCTCCTTCTTAAAACCGATACGTTTGCTGGGACTTATCCTTAAAAAAAATGGTTATTTCATATTCAACATAAGACATCGCCGGGCAAAACCTGTGTGGTTGATGATGGCGGTGGCGAGGTTTTGGGGGGTTCATTCTGCACTGACTGTGTGGCGCGTAGTGATGACAACATGAGGAAAATATGCCAATAGGAAGCGACGCTGATCAACAGCCGACGCTGATCAACGGCGATGAAGCGAGTCTTGAAACGCTACGAGATTGTGGCACATTTGTTTTTTGAGAAAGAGCTCCTCCAACACTTAGCAGGCCCTAACCACATAACGACGAAGTGAAGCTCTGCAATGGTATAGAAGGCAACTATGTACTCCTGGATCGAGTGGTCTTTTAGTTACCAACAACAATCGTGGTAGTCTCTAGCCTGCATGGCGTGCCGCGGCCCGCGGGGGTGGGGCTATACACGCAAGTGAGAAAAAGCGATGCGCCACTGTGCTCGTTGCCGCGAATTTCCATCCAAGGTCACGCTGCCCAAAAAAATTTGTAGCACCAAATCCGGACACAAAGTTGTTGGAGGCATTTTTTCAGCCCGTTTGCAGTGCTGTCCCAAAATGTAGCGGTTAGATGATTTAACCCTGTACAATCTCTGTTGAATTATTATATTCTCTTTACATAAAAAAATATACAAACCTAACACAAAGAGTTTTAAATTTAGGCATAAGCCATGAGCCGACGATCTGACATTTTCTCGAATATTTGGACTTCTTTGGATTGCAGAATTCTAAAACACGTAGGAATAGGAAAAATACAGGATTGAGATGTCACGTGAAGTGGATAGGATTATAAAACACAGGAATTTTACAACAAGTGTGTTTGGATGGTGCACATGAGTTGAACACATGAATTTTAAAAGATTGATGAGAGAGTAGAGAGAGATAGAGTGAAACGTTATTGGACTTCATGTAGAAAAAGTAAAATGAAGTTTGAGCCAATGTTGATTGAGAATCCTAGGAGGGTCTCTTGGATCACAGGGTTGAAAAACATAGAAATATGAAAAACATAGTAATTTGACATGTTTGTAAGTGTAAAAATAGAGGATTGCAAAACACAGGAACTATGCAGAAATTGTCATTTCGAAAGACGCATGAAAAACACAGAAACAATGTCTCGATCCTATAGTGGAAAAAATAAATTGGAGTGCATATTTAAATTTCTATAGAATTGAGGCATAGCAATCGATCCATAGGATTTCGTTAACACCATTAGTCTAAACTAAAACCAATCCATACAAAAATTACTAAGTATTGGGAATCATATGAGATTATTTTGAAATTAAAATTTATGTAATCAAAAGACGGCGTGAAATGGGGGGGCATAGGACTGGATTTCATAAGATTTTGACAACTTCAATCCTATCCTATGATCTAAAGGGCTTGTATAGAAACGTGAGGAGAGAGGCGGCGGCCTAGGGTTTCAACCCTAGCCGTCGCCGTCGACGCCATCTGCAACTTCATCGCCCACTCCGTTTAAGAATTGACGGGTCCTCACCTCCTCTAGGTGCCGCTCTGGCACAAGGAGGGGTGGGGACCTCGGCCTACGCAGGGCGTTATACAAGGGTTCTTAATGTTAGTGTAGTGTTTTGGTTGTTGTCTTCTTCGTCAATGGATATGTCATTGTCTGCAATAAGTGATCTTCCGTTCTTCAGTCATCGGCGAGATCTCCTTCTCGACGTCAATGTTGGCTTTGAAAGCTTAAATTTGTCTAGGTATGAAATGTTAGTGTAGTGTTTTGGTTGTTGTCTTCTTCGTCAATGGATATGTCATTGTCTGCAATAAGTGATCTTCCGTTCTTCAGTCATCGGCGAGATCTCCTTCTCGACGTCAATGTTGGCTTTGAAAGCTTAAATTTGTCTAGGTATGATTCTTCAGATCTTGCTTCATCAGATCAATTTTGGATTGTTTCTCATGTTTGCCGCGAGGAGGTTTATCATCGCGTTATTTATCCCGGCTACTACGTATTCGGCAATAGTGATTTGTTCTCTCGGCTCCCAACGTCATCGACAAAGTGGCTCGGTTATTTGTCCCTGGAATATCAGTGGTGATTCTCTTACTGACGTTGCTGCTTGACTAATTTAATGGCTGCGTGCGTGCACAAAGCCTTTACATTGTGGCTCAAAATTAAAAGGCGAGAATCATCAGTGGTATTCACATGTTTGTGGTTTGGTGTTCTTGGCATTTTTCTACGGCTTCATTCAGAAAAGTACAAGATTGTGTCATGGAGAAAGAAAGGGCTTGAAGATCTCATATATTTGCTCGTCTCTTCTAGTTTTGTTTTTGTATCGTGTGCTCTGTGTTGATTTAATATATGTGGAAAATTTAAAAAAGGCTTGTATAGAAAAAAAATCATAAAATTCAAACCCTCCAATTTTTTTATAAAAATCTTTTGATCTAAATAAGGCCTTCGGAGGGCAAACGATTCCCAGTAGATCTCGCTTGGAATGTGAAAGTGCATGGTTGCCCCCATGCGTGGTTTTGGTAATTAATGACAATCCTTATGGACTAATGTTTACACTGAGATATTCTTTATAGATCTTGTCCATGGGAAGCTATAGGAGTTCATGTGTTGGACTCTTCAAGATGACTTAATGACCAATGCTCTATTCAAGGATTTATATGATGAATGGTCATGTGTAGAGTTGAGCTCATTGCAAGTATGGCTTGGAATAGAAGATTGAGTGAACAATCATGTTTACCTCCAAGCCATCATACATATCAAGAGAAGAAGATGAAGTGCAAGTTCAATATGATGCATATCGGAAGATATCCTTTGATTGAAGCTTGCAAAGGAAACATGAAGACAAAGCTTAGCGAGTCCCTCCCATAACGGAGTATGGGGGAACATATGGAGAAGTCTTCATCAAGCATGTGCTAGCAAGCACAATCAAAAAAGGTGTTTCAACTTGAGAGAGTCAAGATCTTCATCATCGAGCTCAAGTGGAATGCGCAAGGCAAAGGTATGATCTTGATAGGTTTTCTATTTTACCGGTCTCATGGTGTTAGTGGGAGACCGGGTTTCAGGATAGATGGCGTACTATCAAGAGGGGCTCTCGAGTGAGTAACTTGATCGCATCTTTGTGGAGAGCTCAAACCTTTGCATACTTGCCATTTCATCTTTCTTGGTTCTTACTTGGTTTTTCTCCTTGTTGGGTTTTGGTGCTTGTTGTGATCTTCACGAAAGACCCAAGTTCACCGAAAACGAATTTCATATGGAAAACTTGTTGCGTTTTCGGTGGGTTTTGGAGGTTTGCCGGTCATTCCTTTTTAGAGAGGTTTTAACCTCCTCCATTTGGCTTTATCTTCCATTGTTGTACTATGAGGTTTATCTGCATGATCTTGTAAAGCTCTTCGTTGTGATTCCAACGAGCCAATAATCATTGAAAACGGAGTCCGGATGGAAAAGATATTGACGTTTTCGTTATCGGTTTTGCTGCAGTTTTTCCTAGACCGGAGTCTCCGGTCCTAGACCGGAAACTCCGGTATGTGCAGGACCGGAGTCTCCGGACTCAACGTTTTTCTCCAAAGCTGCTTTGAAGCTGTTCAGCCCCTGGTGGGGGGCGGAGTTTCCGGCCCTAGAGGCCGGAGTTTCCGCCCCTGGATGAACTTTCCGGCCCAGGGCACCGGAGAGTTTGCCCAAGCCTCAGCGGTGTTGACAGTGTTCAGCCCCTGGTGGGGCCGAAGTTTCCGGTCCCAGTAGGCCGGAGTTTCCGGCCCTAGTGACCGGAAACTCCGGTGTGAAGTTTTCCTGCAACGGCTTTTTTTCGTGGGACCTATAAAAAGGCCCCTTCTTCCCCAGAGAGAGTAGCTCTTCCAAGCACGAATTTTCCCCCTCTCTCTCCTCCATTGTTGACCTTGGAAAGCTTGCCCCTCTCTCATTTCCTCCCATGATTCTTGCATATCTTTGAGGGATTTGAGAGAGGAGATCTAGATCTACATTTTCACCAATCCATCTCTCCTCTAAGTGAGGGGAACCTAGTAGATCTTGATCTTGGAGTTCTTGGTGCATCTCCTCTTTGTTCTTCCTCTCTTATTCCCCCATAAGCATTTGTTGCTTTGTTGGAATTCGAGAGTGAAGGATTTGAGCACTTGTGCTCTTGCCTTTTGCATTTGGTGCATCGGTGTGCTCTCCACGAGGATTCGTGGAAGTTGAAAGTTTGTGAGCTTGTTACTCTTGGGTCCTTGGACCCTAGACGCCTTTGTGGTGGTTGGACCCTTGTGTGGTCACTTGAAGCCGTTCGGGAGCCCCCAATCCCATTGTGGGTTGTGCCCCGGATTGTTGTTGGAGGCCGTTCGGGAGCCCCCAATCCCATTGTGGGGTGTGCCCCGAATTGTTGTTGAAAGGCTCCGGATTCCGCCTCGAAGGAATTCCGATAGTGGAAGGTGAACCAAACCTTTGTGGTGCGGTTCATCGGAGAAGAAGGTGAAACCTTTGTGGTTGTTGAACCGTTGTGTCGGTTCACACCTCTCCAACGAGACGTACTCCCTTAACAAGGAGGAACTCGGGAATACATCCTCGTCTCCGCGTGCCTCGGTTATTTCTATACCCGAGCTTTTACTTATGCACTTTACATTGTGATAGCCTTCGTGTTTGAAGTATTCTATATTGCTATCACCTTGTTGTTTGTCTTGCTTAGCATAAGTTGTTGGTGCACATAGGTGAGCCTAGTTTATTTAGGTTGTCGGCTTGTTAATTTAAACACCTAGTTTTATTCCGCAATTAATAAGCCTAAACCGGAAAAGTTTTAAACCGCCTATTCACCCCCCTCTAGGCGACATCATTGTCCTTTCAGAATGTCTGCCAAATATCTGCCGGACTTAGAGCATCTCTAGCAGCGCACTCAAACTCACACCCTCAAATAATTTTTAAGGTTCAACTTTTGCGTGAATTCTACACGGAAGAATGAGCAACACATAGCAGAAACCTTAAACAGAGTTGGATATATTTTAATTTTGGAGGGAACAAATTAGAGTTCTTACCCGATTCATAGCAGAGACATGTTCATCACCGATCCATACATAATTATACATTCTTCTATACTAATCTAAAAGCTAAACTAGATTAAGGTCGCCGCCTAACCCTGCTGCCAAAATTTGGCTCACCGGAGCCTCGGATGCAGCGACGACGCGGTGGAGACCGATGACCTTCATTCCTCGTCGGAGACGAGGACGCTGACGTCTTCGGCGTCGGCCTCCCAGTAGGCCTTCTTCTCCGCGGCGACCCAGTTTACCTCCATGGCTTGGTGGAGGAGCATCGCCTCCAGCTCCTCGTCGCGGGCGACCTGAGCCTGCCTCTCCTCTTCCTCACGCGCCGAACAGAGCAACACTTGAGCCATTTCGGACCCAAGCGCCTCGTCGGGGACGAAATCCTCCGGCGCCACGGAGGACTCGAAGGCGGTGTCGTCGTAATCCTCCGCCGGAGGAAGCGCCTGCAGCGCGGTGGAGGTGCTCCAACCGTTTGCGCCGCTTGAGCTGCCTTCCCCGTTCCGACGGTGGCGGACCTCGCGCTCGGTGCGGAGGGCGTCGATCTCCTCCAGCTCGCGTCGGTAGAAGGCCGGCGGGACGTGCAAGCCGATGTTGCTTTACCGCCGTGCGGACCACTTCTGAGCGCCGTCGCTCGTCGGACAAACCCCCGTCGAAAGGGTCTGCACGGTGCGGCGGGGTCGCGCGCTCGCGCTTGGGGGCCATCGGGCGGCGGGTGAAGTCTCCGGCAGCGCGGATTGCTCGTCGGAGAAGAGCGCGCTGTCGGGTAGATTTCTCGTCGGCGACGCGAGCGGATAAGGTTTTTGCCGTAGAAATGTGTCCGAGCCCGGCATAAATACGGATGACGCGCCGCCTCGACGGGCCTCCTTATCGCGTTTGAGTGCCGGTTCGCGTTCACGGACTCTGCTATGAGCCAATAAAAGTTTTAGCCCGTGAAGTTACCGAAGTTATAAGATTTGAGTGCTCAGAGATGCTCTTAACGCACTCACAGTGTTTGTCGTATTTTTCGCCGGACAAATAGCTGCTTTTAGGGAATCCGGACAAATAGCTGCTCCGTGAGATTTAATCAAGGCCCATTTATCCAAAGCGGCGTACGGCCTATCTATCAAGAGCCCAAGGCCCACTACCTGGCAGCGAGAGGAGAGGGAACCCTAACGGAAAGATAAATAAGCGTCAGATTCCGCCGCCGCCGCCATCTCACTTCCTCGCTATCTCCTCCTCACCTCTTCCTCATCCCAGCGAGCGGCCGCCGTCACAACCGTCTCCTGGTACGCTTCTGGTCTTGCAGTCTAAATTCACCAACCATGTCTACCTGGTAGATTTGTTCTTATCCCTGTTAAATTCGCCGCGCGTATATTTGTCCCGCGATGCACCTGTTGCGAGCGGTTTTGTTTGGGTCCGTTTCAAAGCTTGATGTTATTTGTTACTTTCCCCCTCTTGCAAGCTGTAATTGCTATTCCGAGCAGATCTGGTCACGCGTAGTTGGTTACTTCAGTTGGTTGGATATGTTGCTTGATCCCGAGTTTTTTCAAGCTAAACAGCACCTTCACTAGTGAATTGTTCATTAATCTATCATGTTGTAGAACTTTACATGAACACTGAGTTCGAGCAGATCGATATTGGCTACTGAGTGCTTGTTACTAGTCTACGTGGTGCAGATCTCTGTTGATAACCAAAGTGCTTGCTTTAGTTGTTTGTAATTTGATGGTTATTCTTTCTGTTTAGTTATTCTAATTATTTGATTTTAATGCCGATAGATCCCTTGTACATTTTATTGAGGCGGGATGGCTGTTGTTCTGTCCAATGTCAACACTGAGGCAGGTCTGAAAAGCCTGGACGCGTACCTGCTCACACGCAGCTACATCAGCGGGTATGTGATGCAACATACATGTGATCTTTACTAAACATCTGTCCGTGCTTGTGCTTGTCTTCTTGCTGTTGGGCCTAATATTTCTTAACCCGTTTCCCCTCAGATACCTTGCTTCAAAAGATGACATGGCTGTGTACACTGCACTTTCATCTGCTCCCAAATCAAGCTATGTCAATATCACAAGGTGGTATGACCATATCAGTGCTCTCCTAAGGTTCAGGTGTGTGTTTGATCTAATGTTGATGCATATCATTCTTGTGGATTTATGTTGTTTAACACGTAAAATTTAAGGTTATGCTTATTCAATTTTCAGTGGAGTTACTTCCGAGGGTGAAGGCGTCAAGGTTGAGTCATCTGCTTCTTCTGTGGCGATTCCTGAAGTTGCTGCCCAAAAGGTAGCAGCCAGCTATTTATGTTATATTTTTTGTGGTAAAGTTAAATTTGAGTATTAAGCCCCAAGGTTCAGATTACACCCTTGACCAAACAACACATGCATTGGTGAAAATAGCATTTGTACTGAATTAAGCATGGCAAAGCTGTTTGATCAGAGTTCCTACTAGTTATTCATACATTGAAAGTCCTCAATGTTAATGCGGCAATTTCAGGCACCGGCGACTGTCGAAGATGATGATGATGAAGATGTTGATCTATTCGGCGATGAGACTGAAGAGGAGAAGAAGGCAGCAGAAGAGCGTGCAGCGTCTGTCAAGGCTTCTACCAAGAAGAAAGAATGTATGTCTTCCACTCAAAATTAATACCCTACCTAGTGCAAACCTACTGGATTACTCGCAAGAATTGAAACAAGGAACATACATGTGTGCTGGTCACTACTCTCCAGTTCTTGAAGCTCACACAGTTGAATCATGGAATTTAGTTTCGTGTAGCTGAAGATTTCATTGTCTCAATTGTAAATATAAAAAATAGTCTATTATTTGATATTCTCCTGACTTGGCTCTTCTTTTAGCTGGGAAGTCATCAGTTCTGCTAGATGTGAAGCCATGGGATGATGAAACTGACATGAAAAAGCTTGAGGAAGCTGTTAGGAGTGTGAACATGGAAGGCCTCTTCTGGGGTGCTTGTACGTTACTTTGCTCTCATTGATATCCTCCTTGTGAAAGTAGTTTGCATGTCTTTTTTTTATGATTTTCTTAATCATTAACATGAACTGTTATACTTTTGCAGCCAAACTTGTTTCAGTTGGCTATGGTATCAAAAAGCTACAAATTATGATGACCATTGTGGATGACCTTGTTTCTGTTGACAATCTCATTGAGGACCATTTTGAAGTTGAGCCAGCCAATGAATACATTCAGAGCTGTGATATTGTGGCTTTCAACAAAATTTGTAAGTTACCTAAAACAAGCTTGGTGTTATTGTCTATGTTGCAGTGATAGTTTTCTTGGTCCTTGCTGTGTGCAAGATTATCTGTAGTCCAAAGTCCTTGCATATTAACTATGAGTACATAATTCTGTTCTGGATTAGCTTTCATCGATGTAAGATCTAGAAGCACATCCTTACTAGCTTTTAGTTTTATTTAACGGTGAAGAAATAAAATCTGTTCTGTACTGGCTTGTAGTTTTATTTAACGGCGAATACACTTAGGTCCTCGACTATGTTTCATCGATGTAACCTCTAGAAAGACATCCCTACTGTTTTATCTTTTAGGTCCAGTATAAGGAACACGACAGAAACAAAGTTTTCACATGTCACTGAAGTTACAAGTTTACTGTTTAGGAAAAGTTAACCAACTAGGTAGCTGCTATGAAATTGACAGGTGCATGCATAGTGTTCGTAGGTGCATACAAAAATCTTGTATGATTAATTTTTATTTTGCTAAGGCTTAACATATATTTGTTTTTTGCGATTTTTTGGCAGAAAATGGAATTGCGTGGAGACGAAGTTGAACCAAAGACATGTTACTACCATTACTCTGCAAGTTCTCTTATGCCGATTTTCCAGTGTTTATCATATGATAGTATCTTCACAGATACTGTTGATGTTCAATCAGATTTATCTTCATGGATGTTGTCTTGGGATGGGGAACCTGAGTGCATTTGCTATTTGTAAGACAGTTCTGTCTTGTTAATTAGATATGCTTTTCTTGTTTTTATTTTCGTATCTGGAACATTTTGAATACCTATGGTACTATATAAATCTGCAAAGAAAGAACATCCAAATATCAGTGATGTCAAATGAGTAATTCATATCTACTGTGCTACAAAACACTTGATATAACATTTGATATGCATGTTTGTATGAATCTTGCAAAAACAATAATTAAATATTTTCAAAAGACGCCTGGTAGGTATCTCTTTCTCTTTTCAGAGTGCCCACTGGTGTGGCCATTTAGCTTTGAGTCTGCTTGCTGACATCTCATTCTTCAGCACTGCATCTGTTCACCCAACGTACTGTTAGGCATCTCTAGTTGTTGTGCCCCCCATGGCCCAAAAAAACTCCGCTGTTTTGGGGCCGCTGCTGCGCCAAATGATGCTAATCTGGAACCTGGGGCGGTGCGGTTTCGGTTTCTAGTTGTCTCTAGCCCAAGTTTCGGCCCATGCGATTAAAAAAAACGGTGACTAGAAAAGTGGTGATTTTCATTCATAACAGTGACAATTTCATTCATATTTGTCGATTACAGAGATTAAAAATAAACATAAAAACAGGCGGATGCCTAGTCTAGCAGGTCGAGGCTGGCGGCGATCGCCTGGCTGTAGTCGGGGTTGTCGCTGTCGTCGTCGGAGCCGTCGTAGTCGTGCCGGTTTCTCGGGCCTGCACCGACATCGTCGCCCTACCCGCTCGGGCTTTTGTTGGTGTCGTCATGGTACCACCTGCTCTGCTGCAAGGTCCGTTGGAGCGGCTCGTCGTCCTGCTCCTTGCTATCGAGGTCAAGTATGTAATACTCTTGACCGGCTTCACCACTGGGGAAAGTATGAGGCGGCGGCGCGAGCGTGGTTCCACTCCGCCTCGGGGAGGAGTTGGCGCTGACGCTCCATCTCCTGCTCCGTGTACTCGCCCCTGTTCCATTCCTCGGTGAACGCTGGGTTCGCCGGCTGCATGGTGTTGAAGGAGGCCTCTTCGGCCTCCTTCAGGCCGGGCCATTCCTCCTCCTGGTCCTTCTCTGGCTCGTGCTTCGTCTTGACTAGGCGACGGAGCAGGGAAGGCGGCGGAGATGCCGCACGACGCTGGACGGGGGTGCGTGGCTCGCCGATGCAGAGGGCGCCGCGGCGCACAGGGCGCCCGGAGTTCAGAAGGGGGGGCATGACTGACGCGTACCTGACGGAGGTGCCATATACGCCGCGCCGGAGGAGGAGGAGCTGCCCGCGCCCATCGCCCATCCAACGTGGCATCCATGACCGTGGCGGCATCGTCAGCCGGGGCTTGTTGCCGGCGTAGATGTACGCGAGCACCCACTGGAGTGTGTGGTGCTCGCCGTCCCACCACCGCTTGCGCCCGGTGGAGTTGCAGCGGCCCTCCACGAAGCCGTTGTTGCCGCGGTCGGCGACGTCTTCGTCGTGGCGGCGCCGAAAATACTCCGTCCAGAAGGCGTCATTGCCTTCTGCTCTCCAGCGGCGCTCCGTGGCCTACTGCGGCATTAGGCTGGTGCGGACTTCAACGATCGCCACCCTAAACTGCTCGCCAGCAGGGACAGGGGGCACAGGGACGCCTCCCGCACTCAGCTGCCATGCCCCCTGCCCGCCGGAGGCGCTCGAGACGTGCATGTCCGGCGGGCACGGATACCCCACCTGGTGTAGGGCCCATGACACCTCCTTGTGGAGGTTGCGGTGGACCCAACCGTTCGTGGCGGCGGCATCGGCGGGGTTGTACGCCATATCTTCTGCAGAGAGGAAGGAAGAGGCGACGAGGAAGGAAGAACGGCTGAGTGTGGGGGAGTCACGGCGAGGATCTGGAGGATTTATATAGCGGAGGCAGGCGAAAGGTCAGGTCGCTAGCCATTTATTCCGGCCGCCTTCTCGCTGGCCGCTCGCCACAGACATTTATTCCAGCAGCCTTTGATCGACGCAGAGCCGAGAAGACGAGGGCGCGCCGCTCGCGGGGATTTCTGTTCCGCACCATTTTCTCACGCGTCGCTGACAGCGTTGGCCCGCGTTGCCTTTCCCGCCATTTCGCCCCCATGCCGAACCCAGTGGGCTGGGTTTCGCCTTGCGGCACCGGCGTTATTTTCCGCCGAAACGATGCTAACTGTGCTTGGGGGGAGCGCCTGGTGGAAAAACATTTTTTTTCCGCCGGCGCCAAAAAAGCCTCCTGGGGGCGCTGGGGGGCGAGATGCCCTTACCTGGTTCCATCAAAATCTTCTAATATCTTTTTAAGCAAGTATTGGTTGTCTTGTCCCGACTACACAAGCAATGTTGGCTAGACAAGTATGGAGGCTTATACAACAACCCAATACTATTTGTGCAAAGCTTTTGAAAGCCAGATACTTTCCTAATGGAAACATTCTGGATACAGTCTTTAGTGGAGATGCTTCCCCTGCTTGGAGGGGAATTGAGCATGGACTTGAACTGCTAAAGAAGAGGGTGGTATGGAGAATCAGAAATGGGGAAAAGATACGAATCTGGCGGGATAACTGGATACCAAGGGGCATGTCCATGAAAACTACTGGAAGAAGGAGTACACGAGTTAAATGGGTAAAGGACCTGTTGGTGCCAGGTACGAAAGTGTGGAACAATCTTCTAATTCGTTGCATTTTCCATACTCATGATGTGGAAGAAATCTTGAGAATAAAAGTGATAGAAGGTTCAGATGATGATTTCATAGCCTGGCATTTTGAAAAAACCGGTATTTTCACGGTTAAAAGTGCCTACAAGCTTGGATACAGTCTGAAACATGATAACAGACTAAACATTGGTGGAAGTTTGGGTGATGATGGAAACAGAAATGTGTGGAAGCTCATATGGAATGCGATGCTCCTGTTCCAAACAAAATCCACATGTTTAGTTGGAGGTTAGCTGATGACAACCTTCCAACTAAAATAAATAAATGGAGAAGAACCCTGGAAGTTGACAAAATTTGCAACATATGTGGGATGGAGGAAGAAGACAGCTTTCATGCGACAATCAACTGTACAAAGGCAAAGGCCCTTAGATATCAAATGAGGAAAGTGTGGCAACTACCAGAGGAAAGTATGCTCACAAAATCGAAGCCAGATTGGCTCCTGATGATCCTTTCAAATATCCCAAAATGGTCTCATGCTCAATTGTTGTTGTTGATGTGGAGAGCATGGCATTTGAGGAACGATGTAATACATGAAAAAGGCAAGGCTATGATTGCTGATTCGGTGGCCTTCCTTCAAAGGTATGTGGAAAACCTAAAGCTTAAAGATTGTCCTATAACCTGTGATAGCAAAGGAAAGAGTACTATGTTCACAGATGTTAAAACTTCAGTAAGTTCTCAAACTGAACCCATCACTGAAAGGAGAAGGCAGTTAATGCCTGACCTCCTGAGGCTGGGACAACAAAAAATAATGTCGATGCCTCGTATATGGCTGAAATGGGGTTGGCAAGTGTGGGTATTATCATTCGTAATCATCTGGGACATGTGATTCTTTCTTCTGGCCAAATCCTTCGGAATTGCACTAGCGCAGATGAAGCTGAAGCCTATGGCTGCCCTGATGGTCTTCGTCTAGCTAATGAGTGGATCCATGTGCCTTTTACTCTTGAGACGGATAGCCTGCTGGTTGCAAGCAATATCAGGAAAACTGATGCTAAATTCTCCATGCTGGGAGGGATTTATCAAGAGGTCCAGGAGGCTTGGAGACTGAGTGGTTTTTGCAAAATATCGAAAATCAATAGAGAGTAGAACTTTGCAGCTCATGAGCTCGCAAAGTACGTCAGACTGAACTTGAACACGGGAAGCTGGTTTACTAGTATCCCTAATTCTATTATTCATGTAATCGAACGAGAATGTAATGCTGTTACTATGCTACATGAATAAAGCTCTCTATTGAACTCAAAAAAAAAAGCTCCATGGCTATTCAGCAGGGGAAACGCTATTCATCACCGCTGCAACCGGTCCAACACACGCGTAGCTCCCGCTTTCCCCTGGTCGCTCACGCGAATAGCTCTTGCACACGTGGCTGCTCCTCTCTTCCCTTTTCCCCATGTTCTGGTCAGCGAGCCAACCCTGGGCTAATTTAGAAGCGTGGGCTAAATTAAGGGGTATTGCACACTGAATTAGTTTTAAATAAATCCAAACACAAATGCTAACCTCAACATTTCTGTTATATGCTCTTTGTTGGATTTATCATGTGGCCATTAGTAAAATGGATAGTGTCACCTCGTTACTTATTCTTTTATTCATGAATCCCGTGGCATATCTATGAAATAGAAAATAATAATAATGTCTAGGTTAATAATTGTCTGTTTGTTTCATTTATTTATTTCTTCGTGACATAACTTTAATTTGGTTTTTATCATTCCTGCCACTATGATTGAGCCTAATCTCACTTTTACCATTTGACTGATGAAAATCTCAATCTTGTTACTACTCTGTTACAACACTTCTCAGTTTTGCTATTATGTCTCATATTCTGATGTTGTTAGTTGCATATATTACTTGTAGATCCGCATGTCAGATCTTACGTGCCATAACTACAAATTTGAAAATAGGGCCCACTTATTAATTGTTTCCCAAACATTTGGTCTTTTCCCATCCCCGGTTGCAACCTCCCCTTGGTGGGTGGAGATTGTTGTCCGCGTCGTTGGTGGAGGTTCCTAAAATCCCACTAAGCCAACCTTTTGATGCACTTTATCCATGAAAGTGTGTGAATCCTGCTGGTGGCACTTGCCGTTGTGAATTTCGGGTGCCCTGCCAATTAGACCGGCGGGAGTAGAACCAAGGAGGTCATGTTGTTTGGGAAAGGATCACGCCACCGACATTCGAGAGAAAATGCAACCGGGGACACCGTAGGGTAGCGTTATCGGGTGGCCGGAGACACCTTGACATTGTGAACTACTACTCTAAATTTGCCGAAGTGAAAACATGTAGGTCGAACTATCAATAAAATAAAAAAATATGGAGAAAAAGACGGAGAACCAAAAATGGCTAAACCGAGGACAAATATAAACAGTGGAGCGACAATGAGTGAAAAACCTAAGGAGAGAACAAACTCAGCAACGACAAGATTAAGATTTCGGATTGGTAAAATGAAAAACACGAGATTAGCATTGGTCATAGTGGTAGGAATGATAGAAAACCTTTATCCAATCATTATAATTTTTCCTATAAACATGTGACGGAAAGGTTATGGAACAATTTCTTTGTCTATACCACATCCAAGATATTATATGGAAGACACCAAAGTTAGCTCTTATTGAAGCTTCTTGCTCACTAACTACCAATTTGAAAACTATGAGAGGTCGATTTAATTTCTCAGAAAGCAAAATTCAAGATGAAACCCCTTATGCGGCTTCTACGTCCGCTAGTTTTCCCGTCGTTTATAGTTGGTTTTTGTTGCTATTGCTACTTCTTGATCATTATATTAATGATTTGTTTTAGTATGCCTATTTGATTGTTACCGCAGGAAATTCGTAGGAAGAAACGCACACATGTTGTTTTTGGAAACAGTTTCAGAGGTGAGATGTCTATGGGAGAACCTTGCAACAACAAACTAGTCTTATATCGGATAACTTCCTAACGGGGCACACACGTACCGCTTCGCTTGGGCTCCCACGACAAGGCATGCGATTATGTCTTCGCCTCCTGCCGTTGGTGCCGCCGGGCCGCCCGCCTTGTGGCCCTTGTGACATGGTCGCGCGGTGGATCCCGGTCCCCGCCGGCGGGAGGGCTCCATCCTCATAGTTTTTTTATGTTTTGTTAGGTTTTGTGTCTTTCTTGGAGACATCAGGCGGCGGCTGCTCTTCAAAGATGGAATAAGGTCCTCCCCACCTAGCCTCCGTTCTGGCGACGTCCCTAGCGTTGTTGGAGGGTGTGTGGAGGTTTGTCTCTGGTGGATCTCGTCAGATTTGGCCAGTGGTTGTCTTCGGTGGATCCGATCTTCGTTCGTCTTCGTTCGTGTGTCAAAAAATTAGATGCTTATGATCTATGCATCTATTCATTGATGTACTGGTGTGCTGGTCCTCTGGGGCCGTAGCACGACTACTTTCCGACTGTCTTCTACAAAAAGATTCGTCCGGCTCTAATCATGGAGGGGTGATGACAGCGGCGCGCCTTCGCCTCACTCTAGTGTCTGTAGTCGTTGCCAGGTGGTCTTCGGATCTAGATGTAATTCTTATTACTTCTGGTGTTCTTTGTACTGCCTTGATTGTTGATGAATAGATTGGAAGTTTCTTCGTAAAAAAACAAACAAACAAACTAGTCTTATGAGGCCTAGAGACACTAAATGAGGTTCACATGTTTTCGAATAAAGGAGGTGGGAGTTCACATTATTGAACTTCACTTTTTTCTTATCAAAATATAGGTTTCTGTGATAAATGTTTAGATTCTAATCAGTGGCGGAGGACGAAAAAAAACTAAGGTCGGGCGAACTCTAAAGCGACGACAAATTACTACAAAAAAATACTATTATTTAGATACACTATTAAGTTATACTCCTACAGTTACTTAATGTAGGTGTATGTTTTTTTTAGAAAACTAGCACGCATACTTTTCTCCCGTAAATTTCAAAACATGTAAATTTGACATACGTTCTGCTCATTTGGTGCTAAAACAATCGAGCGAGTCCCTAATATCACACAATTAAAACAATCCATCAAATCCCTCCATTCAGATCAAGATTCATTTGGAAGTTAGGAAGATTGTACGTAAATCGCAAAACATTTTATATTTGTATATTTTGGATTTTTGTCACACATATATACACCAATTGTTGTAATCAAATTGTAATTTTATGAGGCAAGAACGCATGGGTTTCGTGCTAACTACGGAGAATTGCTATTACCACTTGCCCAATTGGTCATCTACTCATTTCCAATATCATGCTACCCGTTCCTACCCTGATAGTGCACAAGATGATCTCCCAGGTGCTTCCCGCACGGCCCAGTAAGGCCCAAGTCGGCTAAGAATGGTACTAATTGGCCCAATTATTCGTTTTAACCTTCGTTTTATTCCAGAACGGACATAAAATAGCTATTTGAGTATACACATAGGAAAATGCCTACATATATGTGATTTTTTGTCCAAAATCAAGGTAGGACGGCTGCCCTACCTTGCCCTAAGGGGAGCTCCGCCACTGATTCTAATGGGCACAGATCCAAGATATGTCACATGTTGCATAGGAAAGATTCATGGATTTAAGTTTGCTCTTGTTCTGAAGCTTATGCTAAAGTGTTTGGTATAGCAAATAAGATTTTCTGAAGCGTATGCTAAAGTTGTTTGGTATAGCAAATGTGATTTCCGAGATCTTTTGTAAATAAATGATATAAATATTATACTTGCCTATGAAATCTAGGTTGGCCACCACGGGAGATACTTGTTGTGAGAATTTTTTTATGAGGTACAACATAGTTCCAGAAGATATTACCGTGCCGAATATGAATGATGAAATACTGATTCAGGCTCGCTCGAGGTTAGATGTACTTGTTAATTTTTGTGTGTCTCGATCCCAATAATTCGCTCTCCAAGTCAGATGTAAATAAGTTATAAGTTTATACGACTATGAATTACTAATTTGTGCTTTATTTAACTCTTGGACTACCCATTTGAATATCTAGACTTATGTTCGTGGTTCTCCTATTGCCAAGTGAGTAGTTGTGATGGCTAATCTTAGTTGATGTATGTCAGCGGTATGGTATCGAAACTATCAATTGTTGAACTATTGTGAATTTACGGTTCTTCAGTTTAGTGCTTATATAGAGGTTAAAAATCTGTATCCAAATATCCAATTGCACTTACCTTGTGGCCCGTCCAGGCTCCTAATCATTGCTGGCTCTGCCGCTGATGTGTAGGGCAATTTGAGTTAGAAAATGTAGGTCAAGTGTGAGCTAGTGATCGTGTTATTTTTCTTATCCATACTTAACACTCTCTGAGACAATGGAGGCGCGGACACGGTTTAATCTTACTAAGGCCTTTTTAGATTGTAGGAATTTAAAAAGATTTTCAAAGGATTCTAATTCTTAGGATTTTTTCCTATAGCCTTTGGTTTAAAGGAATAGTGATACCAAAATTTTATGTAGGGGATTCCTATACCTCCAACCTCTTTTTTAGACTCAAACGCATAGGTTCGAGACCAAAATTCTATGGAAGGGATTCCTATACAAATAACTATTATTTTAGTTTTCATGTGTTTACAATCCTCTGTTTTGCACTGACAAACCTATGCAATTCCTATGTTTTCCTATTCATGTGTGTTTTCAACCTGTGATCGAAAGAGGCCCTTAACTCGATAACAACGACGAGTGGTCGCTGGTGACCTCTAAATAGCTACTCCTATATGGGAGACACGTATTCTATAAGCAACCGAGTATTTTGTCAATAGGTGCATTCGACGTAAAAAACTTATCTTAAAGAAAAGTACATGGACATACATATATTTTTTGAATCACAAGTTTCGGTTAGAAGTTCAACTCATACGTTGAGAATAAAGATAATAAATTCAGCTAAGGCAGTGTTAATGGACACAATTCCTATTTCGAAATTAGCCACCATTCGTTATGTTTTGTCTTTCTTGTTTCTCGAGCTTTGATGTTTACTTATACTAAATGTATATTATGTATATATACGCTAAATGTTTTTCACATTTTGTAAAACTTTTGGCACTGAGGCCGGTTGCACAACAACTCTCGATGCACAATATACTTCCTTATCAATCTCGAAAAAAATAACAATATACTTCCTCAGCTATATGACTACATGTACACGCCATTGTGGACAAATTGGTAACGGATAATGCTACATACATTGGCATATTCGGTAGGTTCTAGTGCTACCTTTGCTTTCGTTGCAATTCTCTGTCCAAAGACGGCACGAGATTTCACAAATGTGCCGGGGACATGAGTGCCAAAGAAGAAAGTCTTCGAACGAGGAGAATTTGGATGCACACTCCTCATGCACATGTGACAGCCATAGCTTTCCTGTTTCGGCCATGGAGTGCCACAGGTATGGACGCTACCGTACTACAGTATAACATTTTGTACATTTTGTTAGATTATTCACTCAAGGACGCGGCATGAGCAAGGCCACAAGGAAATCACACTCTACACATTTTTTAGGTTTAAGGCAGGTTCTGCCATTCGAGACCTAAAAAGAAAAACAAATTGCCACCGGCAAGAAGCAAAAGTATATAAAATAGGCACAGCTCCCAAGGTCGGCTGTGAAGGCATAACCTCTCTCTCCTCGATCTCATCCTGCAGGATGGGTCTCACCCAAGCGTCAAAACCCTCCTATTGTGCTTCTTTCAGACCCCATATGATGCAAGTGATCACTTCCGCCGGCGGCCCTCTTGTTTTCCTTTGAGAACGAGAGATGTCCTAATTCCTAAAACCTCACCATCATCCAGGCCGCGATACACTGCGGAGGCTGAGGCCAGAACTGGAAGCACGCATTGGGCTAGCATCGTGTCCCTAACGACATCAGTGAAGGAACACTCATGGCAAAGGTGTTGCACCATCTCAGTGGGACGTGACATACTTGCAGATGGGTTATATGGATATCCACGCAAAGCCAAATATTTTCCAGTGTGGATCTTTTTATGAGCAATAAGCCAGTGAAAAATGTACACTTTGAATCCGTCTGTGCTCTCCAGATTTGTTTGGTGTCAAAAGGAGCATGATCTCCCCAAAAAATTGCATTTGTACGCCTTGTCCGCCGAGTAAACCCCGGAGGCTGTCGTCCATCTCCAAGTGATGGTGTCAAGCTGCGGCAGTAGCTGCACCTCCTAGATGATGCACCAAAGGCTGATGAAGCTCTCGAGGTCAATGGCCGTGGCACTGTTCTGCACCGCCAACCGCCAAAATCCGGTTTGTGTTTTGAAGTTCATTGCAGACCGTCCTATTTTTCCTTGTGCAAATGGAGTAAAGGTTCAGAAAGCCCGCTTTGAGGGCCCCTAGTGTGCTCCAAAATTGTGCTATAACATTCTATCTCCTAGCGGGATCTTCGTCAAGGTATGAACAGCTCCATGTCTGCGCCGATGCAGGGGAGGCGGGCTCGCAAACATGGTTTTGAATTGTCCGTCCATGCGAGCCAGGGCCATCGGAGACGAAGTCCCCCCTGAATCTCTCAAGGTCAACCAGTCCCAAGCATACCGTCTTACAAGTTACAATTGACTAGGGGGTGGCTTTTCATTCCCGGGTCCGCGAACCCTTTCTCCATATGAAACTTCGTTGCAGCTTACACTCAGTGGCGGAGCCAGGAATTGAGACGTGGGGGGGCGAACAGTAAAACGTGTGCCACCGGCGATTTTTTTTTGACAACACATTGTAATCCATAATTGTACAGAAGCACAAGTATGAACTGACTACAAAGAACAAAAAATGTACATAAAAATAGTGATGCATTTTGATAAGAAGATAGTACCATTAAGTTGAATCCATGTTGGCAAGACGAAAGTGTCGAGGAAGATGACCTCTACAATCATTGTAGGAATGAAAACGCAGCATAATATTTTTACTATCAATTTTGTAACTACCTCTAAGATCATTGTAAGATTGGTCTGCGAACTCGGCAATGACATTTGCTACATCAAAGATTTCAGCAGCATCTGCTTTTAGAGTATCCTGGAACACAGAAATCAAAGATTGAGTATTTTGCTACAAGCAACTTCATGAACAAGAACAACAGCTTATGTAGCATGATGTAATATAAAGTAGACCATGAAGATTGAGTATTTTTGGTACAAGCCTGTAGCAATCCCTGACGAAAATATGCAAAAGAGGAAAATAGCATGCTCTTTCCTGCAATTCGAGACGATGTTGCAGCTGCCGCTACCCGGCAGCGGATCGAGCAGGAGGCGGCTGCTGGCGATGGATCGGGCAGGGGGCAGCGGCTGGCAGCGGATCGAGCCGGGGGCGGCGGCGGATCAAGTAGGGGAAGGTGGCTGGCTATGAACGAGGATGTGCAGCGAGGAGCGGCTGGCGGCGATTCCGGCAGGGAGCAGCGGCGAGCTGCCGACGACGGATCAAGATTCGAGGGGGAGATGCGGAGGCACTGAGCGAGCTGTGCGAGTGGGGAATCAAAGGCTGGAGGAGAGTGGAACGACCGAGCGACCTCGTCTGGTCGAGACTCGAGCGAATCAGTAATTTTTTTCCTTCTTTTACACGTATACTATGCTAAAACAGGTATATGTAAAAAATCCACCGGATCGGAGGGCGGGCGGCCGCCCCACCTCGCCCCCCTGGTGGCGCCGCCCCTGCTTACACTGAACCATTTTAAGTTTATAGGTGATGCTGTTTTACTGAATGCTAGTAAGTGACAATGTTTTCACCTCTTATATGTACAGCAAAATGTAGTTACATAGTGACACCTCCCTGTATTCATACAGCTTGAAGTTTCACTCTATCATGTGTGACCTACCTCTATCAATAGTAAATACAGTAGTACAATTCTAGAGAAGCAATTCAATGTCTGCTGGAACACGTGAAAGCAGAAAAGTCAACAAAATTCTCTGTCATTCGTTCGTGCAACATTCCCTCCGGCGCTCAAAATGTTGGTTCTTCCTTCATATCTCCAGAACAATGACTGCAAAAGATAACACAACGTCAAGATTATTTCTAGAAACATTGACATTTCGCGGTAACGCTGAGAATGTTTAAACCGTTTTGACTACGACTTACATTCAGAGTCTGTCTTGTCCCATCTGCAGCAATCTTCCTCCTCGCCATCCACTTCCCGGCCATAGCTATCGTCTCGTTGCGAACTCCTGTTGGACCTATCCTCCAAGCAATAGCTCTTCGCCACGCTGGAGCTGCTCGGCCGGACGTTGATCTTCTTGCCGAGAACTGTCCGGAAAAACTGTCAACAGAGAATAACAATTTAGAGGCATGGCCACGTGAAACTTCATTTACTACGTACACTAGCTAGCTGGGCGTATGTATTACCTTGTCCATTCTCGATTCCACTGGATCCTTCAAGCTCGGGGACGGCGCGAAGCCGCCGTCGCAGATGAACATCTTCCTGAGGAGGAACTTGAAGGACCTGTTCTTGATGCCGGAGACTCTGCTGTTCCCGGTCTTGACTAGCAGGTCCTTGGCCAGGCTCAGGATGATCTTGGTGTTTGGCGAGAGTTCGCCGTCGGCTTGAACATCGTCGCCATCATTGTGCTCCCGATGGACTCTCCTGTCCACCTCTAGGCTGGATGGGCAGTTGAGGAACCTGTCTAGCGGCAGACCGAGGCTGTCGTCGGCTCCTTGGGCGCCGGACTTGGACTTTGCGCGCCGGAGGAGCTTTGCGAGGGCGTCGTGGAGCTTCTCCGCCTCCTCGATGGTGAACTCCGGCAGGTCGTGC
Organism: Poa annua; assembly: GCA_026929855.1. NCBI lineage: Eukaryota > Viridiplantae > Streptophyta > Magnoliopsida > Poales > Poaceae > Poa > Poa annua. Next base: position 216,834,064 of record CM049427.1, on the reverse strand, counting down.
TCGTGCGTCGACGTGGAGTGGTCTTCTTCCGCCGGCTCGTCGATGACGTTTCCGAGCATACCGATGGAGAGGAAACTCGCTGCCTGGTCTTGCTGAGAGCGCCATTGCTGGTGCTCGTCGGTGAGATGTTTCTCCTCTGGAACAACTTGCCATCTCTCCGGCTGGCTTGCAGCTCCAAGATCGCATCTCTTGTTCTCCGTTCTGCCATTGAATCTGCTACGCGCCCAGTTGATGATCTGCACAAGGTGAATGCAAAACGGATCATAAGTACATTGCACTGTAGTATCAACCTTGAAATGTTGGGAACAGAAAACAGCTGGGATGGCATAATCAAGCCGACTCACCCCCATGAGTAATGTCTAGATTCGCCTCTCTCCGATTGGTGGTTTGAACAATACGAATGTAGCAATCTAATGGAAAGATTGGATAGGACAAAAAAAACGCCGCAGGCAGCCAATAGGCGATAGAGATGGCAGGATGTTAGATTCAGGGGCCAATTCTTGCTTGCAGGAGTTGGTTTGATGTAACGATAGACAGTAGTGACAGTTTCAACTTTCAAGTCAGTGGCTGCTATATATAGACTTGGGTCACCTCCCAGACCATAATTAAGTAGCTCAACACTTGCATGTTTAAGTATGTACCACTACAGTTTTTTTTTGTGGTAGGGAGTACAAGAGATGGGAGTGGCTCGTGGACGCAGGTGGGCGGTGCAAGCAGCCAGACTGCAAAATGCAAATTCCTCCAATAGAACAGAACTAATGGGTGAGCATTACACGCTCCTTAGTCGCGGAAATACAACTACGTAACTATATGCGACCACACTGTCTATCTAGGACGTCTATCTCGAATCCGACGGTTCGTGTGATATGTGCATAAAGACCCTCCACTTGAATAAATGGACAAAACGACCACCCTTATATAAAGACCCTAACAACACCCTAAACCAATATTCCCTTTGGTGAGATGATCTGAAAATTTGCGTGAGAATATTACCTTGTGAATGCTTATCCTGTCAGTAAAAAAAAATGAAAACTCATTCCTTGCAAAAAAAAAACATAACGAAATCTAGAAATCCTTTGTTGGATAATTTTTTAAACATAACGAAAAAGCTTAATGCATTCCTTGTTAAAAATGCGTTGGATGATTTTTGTAACATAACGAAATCTAGAATTCTTTGTTAGTATATAATTTAAGGCAAACAACGAAAAGAATTTTAACCGATAAAATGCAAACAAAACAATATGTTTATATTTTTTAGAAAATCTTGGTTAATTTGTTAATATAAAAATATGTTTGCATAAACACACATATCCAAATATACACTTATCCACAAATATACACATATCCAGAAAATTATGTTAATACATGCTAATATAAAAAAAATGTGTACATTTTCAGGAAATCTTTGTTAGTTTGTTAATACAAAAATAATTTCTATAAACAAACATATCCACAAATGTTAATACAAAATGAAAAAATGAAATCATCTCCAAATATTCCCATATCCACTTATTAATGGTAATGATAAAAAGTTAAGTAGGTATCCATAATATTAAGTATTTCAGTGCAAAAAACTTTTAAAAGTGAGGGAGTTTGATAAAAAAAAGGACGAATCGCAAAGCAAAATGAACGGTTTTAATGAAAGGTGCAGTCGCATGTAGTCCTTAGTCGCCTTATACTCGGGGATAAGCTTCACAAGACCTTTCATCTCATAAAGAATATGGTCTATGCATGAGCGTATATATGCAGCCAGGCCAAGCAAGAAGCAACGATCAGTTTCAGCGACTACTCGCATGGAGATTCATTCTTTTAAGGGTAAAATGGCACACTTCAGCCACGATTTTCAAGATGATATCTCGTTAATGAGCTATACGTGTGGAAATATTTCTCAAGATTCTCAACACCAAGCTTCGGCTTTACACGTCATACCTGCCCACGAGTTGACCAAGGTGAATAGTACACGTAGAAATCTTTCTTGATATTATCAATGTACATCATGGTTCCTGGCCTTCCACGTCGCATTTGTCGGTGCAACTTCGGTTAATCTATCATTCACCATAAGTTAGATGCTATATATATTGATATAGTTGAGGCTAGCTAGGAGTGGGTAAATATAAGCCTTCCGCTCACTGATTTAGGTCCAAATTGATCAATACTAGGTGAATAAAGGATCAATATGTTATCGTCAATAGACAAGTTTGGGTAAAACCACATAGTATCTTCTACAAGGGGATTGGAGTCTATACTAGCCTAATGACACCACCTCACCGAACGTGACTAATGTGGGCATGCCAGTTAGTGTCGGCTGGCCACCCATTCTGGCAAGAAGATGAGCCCAAAATGTGTTGCTAGCCGATTGCGCAGAGCAAGCTAGAAATCTGGACGACAAACTCAAGAGTTGATCCCATGTCGTGCGGGCAACAAGGTTTTCATTGAGGTTTGGGGGCCGAAGTTCCGGATGTAGCAAATGGTGGCACGTTCTTGTGAAGTGCATGCCTCCTTACCACTGCGAGAGCGTCGATGGTCTCCTCTTCCCTAGCAGTTCCCGTTCGTCTCTCCCTTGTGATGGCAGACTGGCTGGTTCGAAGGATCGTGTTACCCTTTGCTATTTGTGTGCTCTTGGCGTGTTTCTTTGCATTCACATATATTCGTTTCCAAAAAAGTTTGGCTTTGTCATATCGCTTTTGCACATTGTTCAGTAACCTATTACAAGTGACGGCAACGTCACATGCCACTAATGGGTCTTTTGGGCCGTCAGTGATAGGCTATTCTGCAGTATTGAGTTTTAATCGCAGTTTGAAATGACTACCATATTAATTGACACCACAACGCATATATCTAGACATATCATCACGATAAAATCCTAGTTCAAAGCAAGCAGAAACGTGTATGTGTGTTTCTGTAGAAACATTGTGGGACAACTTTAAAGAAAACATAAAAAAACAATCTCTTAGGAAAATGAATGATTTCCTTTTGCCAGGAAAGAAAACCTATCGGTTTCTATTTGTTGTTCACCTGATCTGTATGACTTGCCTATGATCCTGTGGATGAATAGCAGCCAGTGCAATTTTTCTCTCCTTAACTTTTGAACCGAGGCAAAAGATTTGTTTTCATTAAATAAGAAGAAATGGGAATTGACCAATTATTTAACGAAAAACCGGCATAAAACTGAAACAATACCCTCGACGACCGTCATGGAACACGACCGTCGCGAGGGCAACTCAGTCACCCTGGCTACCCACACAAGTTACACACACGCCACCGAAGCGAGAGACGTCGTCGATGTTTCCCGTGTCATCATCATCAAATTGCACACCTACAACGACTTTGACTTTACAAGAAGACCATTGTTGAAGCGGCGTCGAGAAACCCACGTCGGTCTATACCAAACAGATGGCTCTTCATGAAGAGGTAGACAACTCCGATCTTGATGCAAAGCTCCGGAAAGGAGATGGTCAGGACCTGCGGCGAGGAAGAACTTCACCACTAAAGAACCCCATGCAGGTCGTCGTAACGCCGCTGCAAAATTTTGACACGTGATGCCACGAGATACAAAAGACACGTGTTTCACCCATCACCACTCGAAAGGAGTTAGACGGTGTGATGCGTGCAACCGTGCAAAGATTTATGTTGGGAAAGTTAGGATATGAGCAAAGACACAAGAAGCCACAGGAAGAATCGGTAGCTAGGGATTTCCAGGGATGCTATTGACGCATGCGCTGATGCATGCATTGCTGAAAACACACTACTTTTGACTTGCAATTTTTTTGATATTTGTCCTTTCGTGAATGCTGGAGTCAGGTTTTCAAACACAAGACATAGATAGTTAGTACATTAGTACAAAAATCTGGGATTACCAAATACATTATCTCACTTAATCACCCGCATATATAGCTACCTTGTAAGTCCGTACGGGTTGAAATACTGTGGCGTACGTGTGATAATACGCACCACAAACATAAGATAGGTTTTTATACTTCACCAATGTCTTGGACTAGATAAAGTACATATCATCTCGCAACCATAATTCTTATGGCCCCAACGATCGAATGTATTGACTGAACCAATAAAAAACTTGGACTTGAAGCAAGAGCCCAACTCTCATATAAAATTACTACAACCAAATTAGATGTTGGTCTCGATAACCATGAATAAGAGCGTTACTCAGGACCTCCACAATGCTCGTCTCTAGTAAGGTATCATAGACAAAGTGCTGATATCAGATATGACACTGTATTTATTGAAAAATAGATTCATGTTGTATCTTATCGGTCTTACACGAAATCACAGTATGAGTACAAGCTAGCTTAGATACAATTTGTAACAAGGATGATAAGTGTTTTGCAGTCTCGGCAATCGGGGGCGGAAACATAGAGGACTTCTTCTTGGTGATGTTATTTGGACACAAAGTCTCGACTTCCGGGATGAAAACCATAAGTCTGATCTTAACTGGTTGTATCGGGCGATAGCGGATCGATCTCTATTTGTCTCCTTGTTAAAGGTATTATCTAGAGTTCAGTCGAACTTATCCCAGGATGAAAACCCATGATATATGATCAGACCACGGTGCATTATAGGACTTTACCGACGGTTTATTGTTCTTTTCCCAACGACTTTTGGCCGTTGGGATATTTGCTGATTCCTGTAGTGACGGTGTGGTGGGGATAGTTCATGCTGCTTCACTGATCATTTTGGTGGGTTTATTAGTTATTTTTTCTTTTAACTATGTTAATCCTTAATGTCTTGACTAGCTCTTTCACATTATGTTGTTGCAGAACCGGTAATAATTAATATATACAATATTTAAAAAAAAACTATGTATTCTACTAGCCGGTTTCTTGTAATGCATTGTGATGCATTACTGAGGCCCTGAGAGGTTCCATGCAAATTGACATTTGATGAAAATCGTGCTTAGCATAAGTGTGAAACCTCGATGGGCTTTTATCTTACTACCCCTGTCACGGTTTATAGAGCACGCACGCAGTTTAAGAAAAAGTTTAACATTTAAATTTAGTCAATAAATTATGAGTTATATGTTACAAAAATTATACCATTCGATTTATATTAAAAATAAGTTTTTAATGATATAATTTTTGTAATTTAAAATTTGAATTGTGTTGCTTAAATTAATGGTCAAAGTTTATTCTTAAATTTGAATTGAGTAGCGTATTCTTTTAATAACGACGAAAACTTAATAGGGGATAAACACGCATTCTTTTAACGACGACGAAATTTAATATGCATTTAATAGCATATAAACCACAAAGAATTCTTCACTCCTTTGATATGTACTACGTATAGGTGGCCTGGATGCACACGAGTTAACACACTGCAACATAATTAATTTTATCACAACAATTTTAGAACTGTCCATTCCCTAAGAATAATAAACATGACAAGCTATAATCATAATTGGGATATTTTTCACCATCATCAAAGAATAAAGCGGCGAAATCCTTCATATGTGGAATCCTCTAGTCGTTCGCACCACCTTGTGAAACGCTAGGTGTATGGTGAAATATGAGAGTATTTCGTCCGCTTGATTGAGCATATTCCGCTTCTTTCATACTTTACATAAAAGTCACAATCTTTTAAGTGCGAAAATCTGTAGTGGCAAGTCAACATCAGTTGGTTCACCACAAAATGCATTTTCTTGTATTTACTCAATATTTTTGTATTGACATGTTCTTCTATATATTTGTTCAAAACTTAATAATTGTAGAACTTTGAAGACATTTAAGCCTTTTTTAACAACTCCACACTCCTCTTACAACATAGAGTGGTAACATGTTTTATTCTGGTATTGGATTTTCCATGATCTCCCGTATGACAAAAGATCCTACTGTTAGAGTATATATATGTATATTGTATTTTCCCCATGTGTTAGGGGGATTTCTGTATATTTGCATCTGCACCTGTACTATATATTGTGGCCTTTGGCCCCTTAGTAATACAAGCTGTCTATAATCCTAACATGGTATCAGAGCAGGTTTAGATCTCTGATTAGCGTCGCTCGCCAGTTCGCCCCGGTCATCGCCGGTTCCCGTCCTGGCCGTGACTGCCGCTGCCTCCGATCCGATCTGATCTCCTGCTTCCCGATCTGATCCTCCGATCCGATCTGATCTCTGATCTCAACGATACCAACCACTGGTATCCCTCATCCCGATCCTCCGCTTCCCCCGGCCGCAGGAACCGCTGAAGCGCGCGCCGCAGGAACCGCTGCCGGATCCGCCGGAGTTGATCCCCGCTCCAGCAGACCCGCCGGAGTCCCCATCTCCCCCGCCGCCGCACTCTACGACCGCCTCCAGGCGCGCGCCTTGTACGGCGCTGCTGGCGTGCAGCTTGCGGCTGGGCCGCTGCCGCCGTTCGAGCAGACGCAGGGCGACGCCGTGCTCACCACTTCGTTGGCCTCGTCGTCGTCTCCCACCTCCCCCGCCGCCGGACCCAGACCAGCCCGATCTGGTGATCTCCTGCCGATCGGGAGCAGGTGCTGTGCTGTGCTGATTCCAAAAAAAAAAAAAAAAAACAGAGAGAGAGGCTATGTCTCCGTCGGGCTACCTTGCGATTCCTCGCTGCCCGGTGACCTTTGATGGCGCGAATTACCCCGATTTCGCTGCCTTTATGCGCGTCCACATGCGCGGCCTTCGTCTTTGGGGTGTGCTTTCTGGCGAGGTCCCCTGTCCGCCGCGCCCCACTCCTCCTATGGCGCCTATTCCACCGACGCCCGTTTCCCTTGCTCCTGATGCTACTCAGACGGTGAAGGATGCAGCCAGGGGTGCTGATGATACTGCTCTGGCTGAGTATGACCGGCAGTCCCAGGAGTATTCTGACGCTCTTGCGACCTACCGGCTAGATCTGACTGACTACACTTAGTGGATGGATGAGGATGCACGTGCTGCTGCTGTTCTCACTTCCAGTGTTCTGCCTCAGCATGCTGCTGAGTTTATGGGTCTTCCCACTGTTGCCGCTCAGTGGGCCTTTCTTCGTCAGCGTTACCAGCCTTCTGGGGATGCTCTTTACCTGTCTGTGGTTCGCCAGGAGCATGACCTTCAGCGGGGTGATTCCACTATTGATGAGTTCTACACTCAGAGTGCTGCTATCTGGCGTCAGCTTGATTCTCTTCGTACAACTGTGTGTGCCACCTGTCCCTGCTGTCTGATTGTGCGCGCGGATCTGGAGTTTCAGCGTGTATATGAGTTCTTGTCTCGGCTCCGCAAGGAGTTTGAGCCTCGTCGTGCCCAGCTGCTTGCTCGTGGTCGTGTTCCGCTCTCTGAGGTACTGTCTGAGCTTCGTGCTGAGGAGACTCGTCTTCGTGGTGCTGGACTTCTTGAGGTTCCCTCTGTACTTGCTGCTCGTGGTCCTTCTGTGTCGTCGACTTCGTTGCGGTCTCCAATACCGCCACTACTCTCCAGCCCTCCGGTCCAGGGCCAGAGCCAGCCTCAGCAGCCTCGTGGTCAGCCTCGCCCTACTCGTCCTCCCTGCTCCTACTGTGGGAAGCCTCGTCATGATATCTCTGGTTGCTGGAAGAGGGATCCCAGTTTACGTCAGCAGTATCTCGCTCGTCAGCAGGCTGGTTCTTCAGGATCTTCTGCAGTTGCACTCTCTGAGCAGGACATTATCCGTGGTCTTCGTGGTCTACTCGCTGCTACAGGCTCTTCCTCGACGGGTACTGCTGGTTCTGTGCCTAGCTCTTCTGACACTGCGCGACCACCATCTTCTACACAGTCAGGTACGTCGTCCCCGTGGTATCTGGATTCTGGAGCTTCTTTTCATATGACTTCTGCGTCTTCTATTCTTTCTGCTCTTAGTTCCCTTATTTCTCCTGTCCGTGTTATCACGGCTGATGGTACCTCCCTTCCTGTTTCTAGTCGAGGCACCCTCTCTACTTCCTCTTTCTTCGTTCCTGACGTTTCTCATGTTCCTAGCCTTAAGATGAATCTTTTTTCTGCTAGTCAGCTTACCGATTCTGGTTGTCGCGTCATCCTTGACACTGATTCTTGTATTGTTCAGGACCGCCGTACACAGGCCCTGGTTGGAGCTGGCCCTCGCAGCCATGAGTCCCCGGGGCTATGGGAGTTAGACTGGCTTCGCGTTCCATCTGCTGCCCCTTCATCGGCCAGTTCTCCTGCGATTGCTGCTTCCGTCACTAGCTCTTTTCAGCAGTGGCATCATCGTCTGGGTCACCTTTGTGACTCCCGTTTATCGTCATTAGTCCGTCGTGGTCTTCTGGGGTCTGTCTCAGGAGATGTGTCTTTAAACTGTCAGGGCTGTAGGTTAGGCAAACAGATTCAGCTTCCCTATCCTACCAGTGTGTCTGCATCTCATCGACCTTTTGATTTAGTTCATTCAGATGTTTGGGGTCCGGCTCCCTTTGCTTCAAAAGGGGGCCATAGATACTATATTTTATTCATTGATGATTTTTCACGGTACACCTGGTTGTTTTTTATGCGCTCTCGCAGTGAGGTGCTCTCTATTTATCAGCGCTTTGCAGCCATGGTTCGTACTCAGTATTCCACGCCTATTCGTGTGTTTCGTGCTGATTCTGCAGGTGAGTATATCTCCCAGCACCTGCGTGGTGTCCTTGCTGAGCATGGCACCCTCGCTCAGTTCTCGTGTCCCGGCGCCCATGCTCAAAATGGTGTCGCCGAGCGTAAGCATCGTCATATTCTTGAGACTACCCGTGCCATGATGATTGCTTCCTCTCTTCCGCCGCATTTCTGGGCTGAGGCTGTTGCTACGTCGACTTATCTCATTAACATTCAGCCTTCTGCTGCCCTTCAGGGTGGTATTCCTCTCGAGCGTCTCTCTGGTAGTTCTCCAGACTACTTGACTCTTCGTTTATTTGGATGCGTTTGCTATGTCCTCCTCCCTCCTCGCGAACGCACCAAACTGACCGCTCAGTCTGTTGAGTGTGTTTTTCTCGGATACAGTGATGAGCATAAGGGCTATCGCTGTTGGGACCCCGTTGGTCGTCGGATGCGCATCTCTCGTGACGTCACGTTTGATGAGGCGCGTCCCTTCTATCCTCGTCCCACCTCCGGTACCTACCAGGTGGATGATATATCGTTTCTTCTTTTCCCTGATACACCTCCCTCTGTCCCTTCTACCAGACATCTCAGTCTTGATGTGACCCCTGTCCCTTTGACCTCGGCGCCATCCTCTCCTCCGTCTAGTTCTCCTAGTACTCCTCGTTCTCTGGCTTCGGATCTTTCCCCTATTGTTCCTTCTTCCTCTTCTTCCGATGAGTCGTCCTCCGCTGATGAGCCTTCCTCTTCACGGCCTGTTCGTCAGCGTCGTGCTCCAGATCGTTACTCTCCTACTCAGTATGGTCTATCTGCTGCCTCCGAGCCGACTTCTTATTGGGATGCTGAGCGTCATCCTGAATGGCAGCTTGCCATGGCTGAGGAGATTGCTGCGCTTGAGCGCACTGGCACCTGGGATCTTGTTTCTCCCCCTCCCGGTGTTCGTCCTATCACGTGTAAGTGGGTCTATAAAATTAAGACCCGCTCTGATGGATCTCTTGAGCGCTATAAAGCGCGTCTTGTGGCTCGTGGCTTTCAGCAGGAGCACGGCCGTGACTATGATGAGACTTTTGCTCCTGTGGCTCATATGACCACTGTTCGTACTCTTCTTGCTGTCGCTTCTGTGCGACGCTGGTCTGTGTCTCAGCTTGATGTTCAGAACGCTTTTCTTAATGGCGAGTTGCGTGAGGAGGTTTACATGCAGCCTCCTCCTGGGTATTCTGTTCCCGATGGGATGGTTTGTCGTCTTCGGCGTTCTCTCTATGGCCTGAAACAGGCCCCTCGCGCCTGGTTTGAGCGCTTTGCCTCTGTGGTGACCGCTGCTGGTTTCTCTCCTAGCGCTCATGATCCAGCACTGTTTGTTCACACTTCTCCTCGTGGACGCACTCTTCTCCTTCTCTATGTTGATGACATGATCATTACTGGTGATGATCCTGAGTATATTGCCTTTGTCAAGTCTCGTCTTCGTGATCAGTTTCTTATGACTGATCTTGGTCCTCTCCGCTACTTTCTTGGGATTGAGGTCTCCTCCACTTCTGATGGCTTTTCTATCTCTCAGGAAAAATATATTCAGGATCTTCTTACTCGTGCTGCTCTTGGGGATGAGCGCACTGTTGAGACTCCTATGGAGCTTCATGTTAAGCTTCGACCTACTGATGGTGATCCCCTTCCTGATCCGACACGTTATCGCCATCTTGTTGAGAGTCTTGTTTATCTTGCTGTCACTCGTCCTGATATCTCTTATCCAGTTCATATTCTGAGCCAGTTTGTCTCAGCTCCTACCACAGTTCACTATAGTCATCTCCTCCGTGTTCTTCGTTATCTTCGTGGCACGATCACTCGTCGCCTTTTCTTTCCTCGTTCCAGCTCTCTCCAGCTCCAGTGCTACTCGGACGCTACGTGGGCGAGTGATCCTACGGATCGTTCTTCCCTTTCTGCTTACTGTGTGTTTCTTGGTGGTTCGCTTGTTGCTTGGAAGACGAAGAAACAGAAAGCGGTTTCTCGCTCGAGTGTTGAGCCTGAGCTGCGGGCTATGGCCTTGTTGACTGCTGAGGTGACCTGGTTACGGTGGTTGCTTGCAGATTTTGGGGTCTCTATTACGACACCCACTCTACTTTTGTCTGACAGTACAGGTGCTATCAGTATTGCACGTGATCCGGTCAAGCATGAGCTTACCAAGCATATTGGTGTTGATGCTTTTTATACACGTGCTCAAGTGCAGGCTCGAGTCGTTGCGCTTCAGTATGTGCCTTCAGATTTGCAGTTGGCGGATTTCTTCACAAAGGCACAAACTCGAGCACAACATGATTTCTTACTCTCCAAACTCACTGTTGTGGATCCACCATGAGTTTGAGGGGGGTGTTAGAGTATATATATGTATATTGTATTTTCCCCATGTGTTAGGGGGCTTTCTGTATATTTGCACCTGCACCTGTACTATATATTGTGGCCTTTGGCCCCTTAGTAATACAAGCTGTCTATAATCCTAACACCTACATCCATTACATATCGGTTCCGCATGAAATCCTCCATATTGTCTTATCGCTTAGAACCTCTAGTGACAATGGCTTAGGTTAACAGAGATTGCTATGCTTAATAATCTTTTTGTGTACTCCAACCTCTTTTAGTCAGCGCTCATGATTCACGCATGAGTTCTGCGTTCATTTGCCCCCTCCCAAGCATTCTCTACTTCTGTTCACGGTTCACGCTCTTCCGCGTGCCCATAGGCTACAACGTCGTCTTCTTCATATCTTGGATTCGCCATTGCGCTCCTCTATGGGCCTTTCCCCACCGCTATTTGGGTGAGGGCTTGCGCAGCGCTACATAGCGCCTCATCGAGTCACGCCTGATCAGGTTGTCGTCAAGTTTGGGGTAGTGCGCGGTCATCAACTCTTGGTCTCACCACGCTCCCATGTCATTGCTACTAAATGACTCAGGCTCCAAACGATGTGTTCGCTTGTTGTCACTTGTTCGTGCAACATTCCTTCCATGTTCTTTTCTGGATCCCCTTTTGAGTCAAATGGCTTATTCCCATCATATCTCTAGAACAATGACTGCAAAAGATAGCAAAACGTCAACATTATTTCCATAAACATTGACATTTCCTTGCTAAGGCTGAAAATGTTTATAAACTTTTAACCGTTGACTATACTTACATTCAGAATCTGTCCTGTCCCATATGCTGCAAGCTTCCTCCTCTCCATCCACTGCCCGGAAAGAGCGGTCGCCTAGTCGCAACTTCCCATTGGGCCTATTCTCCAGGCAAAAGCTTTTCACTCTGTCGGTGCTACTCGGCCGGACTTTGATCTTCTTACCGAGAACTGTCCGGAAAAACTGTCAACAGAGAAGTAGGCTCAGTTTCGCACAATATTTCTAAGACCAAAGTATTCAAAAATCACCGCCCAGCAAACAGTAGTTCAGTTTTGGAAAAGGAAGGTCAAGACGTCCTTTTTATATAATTCAAAATTAGTGTTGTATCCTAGTATTAAAGCATATAAAACTACACTTTTTGCTAAACTCAAACACCTCAAAGTATTAAAAACCACAATATTTCTATTAGCCAGAGTTTTGTTGAAATACTTTTAAAATACTTTGCTTCCCAACACACCTGAAACAGTTTAGAGGCCTGGCCACGTGAAACTTCATCAACTACCTTGTCCATCTTGGATTCCACCGAATCCTTCAAGCTTGGGGATGGCGCGAAGCCGCCGTCACATACGAACATCTTCCTGAGCAGGAACTTAAAGGTCTTGTTCTTGATGCCGGAGCCTCGACTGTTACCGGTCCTGACTAGCAGGTCCTTGGCCATGTTCAGGATGATCTTGGTGTTGGGCGAGAGGTCGCCGTCGCCTCGAACGTCGTGGCCTTCATCGCGCTCCTGAAGGACTCTCCTGTCCACCTCTAGGCTGGATGGGCAGTTGAGGAACCTGTCTAACGGCAGGCTGATGCCATCCTCGGCCCCGCGGGCGTCCGACTTGGACTTTGCGCGCCGGAGGAGCTTGGCAAGGGCGTCCTGGAGCTTTTTGGCCTCCTCGATGGTGAACTCCGGCAGGTCGTGCTCGTGCGTCGACGTGGGGTGGTCTTCTTCCGCCGGCTCGTCGATGACGTTTCCGAGCATACCGATGGAGAGGAAACCCGCTGCCTGGTCTTGCTGAGAGCGCCATTGCCGGTGCTCGTCGGCGAGATGTTTCTCCTCCGGGACTACTTGGCATCTCTCCGTTTTGCCATTGAATCTGCTCCGTGCCCAGTTGATGATCTGCACAAACAAGGCGGAAACATACAGGATCATAAGTACATTGCCCTATAACACTAATTCTGAAATGTTGGCAGAATCAAGCGGACTTACCCCCATGAGTAGTGTGTACTAGTGTCTCCGGTTGGTGGTTTGAACAATACAAATGTCGAAATCTAATGGCAGGATTGGGTAAGACAGAAGAACGCCGCGGACAGCCAATAGGCAATAGCGATGGCAGGATGTTAGATTGTCGAGTTTGTTTGATGTGTCAATAGACTGACAGTTCCAAGCCAGTGCCTGCTATATATAGACGTTTCCCTCAAGGCTCCCAGAAGGGCATCAATACTTAAATAGTTCAGGAAGGTAACTGAATACTAGCTCTAGCTCAACTACTTGCACGTTTAATTTCGTATAGTACAGTTGGTTTACGTGGCAGAGAGTACAATCGCTTGGGGTGACTCGTGGACGAAGGTGGGCGATTCAAGCTGCCAGGGAGCAGAATGCTAATTCCTCCAGTGCAGAATGCAGAATGATAAGCTTCAGTTCATCTCAGGCCAGCAGCTATCAGGTTTCAGCGACGGCTCATTCTTTCAAGAGTCAAATGCCCACTTCGGCACCTGCACATATTTCTCGACATTCGCAACACTAATCTTCGGCTTTCCACGTTGCACCAGCTGCCCACCAGTTGATCAAGGTAAATAGTACATGTTGAAATCTTTCTTGATATTATCAACATACCGCAAGGTTTCTGGCCTTCCACGTCGCATTTGTCGGTGCAACTTCAGTTAATCTTAACCCCGCGTATTACATGTCATTGTTATAATAAGGTGCTTTTGTTACTTGATGGCAGCTGTACTCGATCGTTCTTGTTAGTACTGATAATTAGTCATTACTTCTCAATTGTTGGAACATGTAAAGCTTTTGCCTCGTTAGGAAATAATCCTAGGTTGTTTTTGTATAATTCTAGTACGTGCCATTTCCAGGATGTCAAAAATAAACATATGCCATCTTGTTTACAAAAACCCAATTCAGGATCAAGCACAAACGTGTATGTCTACTTAAGTACTTATGTAAGAACATGGGATTAGTAACAAAGAAAACTTCTAAGAAAAAATACTCTTTGTGGCTACGAAAAGGGAGAAATGGTATTCGACTTCTCTAGCGATCATTTTCTTGCTCACTCGATCGATATACCTTGCGTGTGAATGAGCAGCAGCCAGAGAAAAATATATTCGCTTTTAGCAATTACCGGTGCAAAATCTGAAGACTGCGTGATGCGTGTAAGGATTTACCTTGGGATACCGGCAAAGATGACAAGAAGCGGGAAGTATCGTTACCTGGGGTTTTCCCGCGGGGTGCTATTGACGCAAGCGCTGATGTATGCATTGCTGAAACGCGTACACTGCTTTGACTTGGAATGTTTTGTATATATTTTTAGGTGAATGCGGTAGTCAGTTGCGTTTTCAAACACAAGATATAGAGAGTACCCCGAGATGATGATTACCAATCCGTATCATCTCAGTTTAATTAAACCCCCAGAGCTACTTCAAGTCCGTACGGCTAGAACTATCATACGGCGTGTGCTAATACCCACCACAAACATAAGATAGCCTATTCTACCTCACCAGTGTCCTGGACTACGTATGTATAAAGTACAATCAATTGGCATCCATAATTTCTTAGACTAGTCACAATGGGGAGAAACATAGACTAGTAACATACATGTTTTATGAGTCTATCTTACTACCTACATAATGGGTAGTAACATATGTATCACTAGAGCAGAACAAGCCACTTGTCCCGGGCCGAGAGGGTTTTTTGTCACGGGCACGCGCCTGAGACAGCGTGTTCGGGACAAATAGCCTCCCATATTTGTCCCGGACACGCCACGGCCCGGGACCAATAGGGGGGTCACGTGGCCAAACAAGACAGCCTCTGGCTGCCACTCATTTGTCCCGGTTCGTATATATGATTTTTTGTTTTCTTTTTTGTTTCTTTTATTTTGTTTCCTGTTTTCTATTTGTGTTTCTGTTTTTGATATTTATGTTACTGATTCTTTTGTGTTTCTGTTTTTGATATTTTATTTCAAACAAGATCGAGTTGCATATTATACTCTACTATATATATAATATATATCATAAATACACGATTTTTTCCTCGGGATAGTCATGAATACAAATAATACACGAGTTCTCCGAAATAAAAATTTACAACAAATATTAACAACCGGAAGATCATGTCTAAATATTTACAAACAGAGATCATTACATGACAGAGAGGCATTAGACCCTATTTTCTCCTCCGGATGGTCTTTTTCGGCGGCTGGATTATACTGCATTCTACGCCTGGCTTTATCACATAGTCAAGCAGAAAGCCCGCAATTTCCTCCGCAATTGATAGTAGGCGGTCTTTTGCATTAAGCATGTTCCGTATCGTCTCAAACTAAAAAGGAGAGATCAACACCAATATATCAACCAATATGAAAATAATTCAATTCGAAAAGTGAACAAGTTTGAATAAATTGTTAACGTACGCCATTCCAGTCTGCCTCCTCATTGAAGTGAATTCGGATGAACTCGCAGACATAGAATCCACACAAATTGGTGACTTGTTGCTGCTTCGCGCACTTTATGAGAGAATAAGATAAGAAACCAATCAAAAAATAATCGAAAATATTGGGAAAATGGTATTGTGAGACTAAAATTAAAAATATGCATACGTGGAACCTAGCTAGTACGGCTTACCTCTCGCCATTTAAAAGTGAGGTTCCGGGCTATACCGACGTCCTTGTGGAAATCGGTGAACTTGTCCCAAACCCTGAAGTTTACGGTATGGAAAATTAGTAAAGACGTTTACTAATTACGATATATTATTAGAAAAGACGAGGTCGATTGTGATAATGAACGAAATTACCTCTGGAGCATCTGTTTCGTGTCGTCGAACTTTTCTTCAGGTTTCGATAATGGGTCGAAGACATCAACGATTGCCTTTTCAACATCAATCGCAAATAATACCCAGTGAAATCTGCCATATGTTTATATTTGTTAATAACTAAATCATCAATTACATATACTTAACATCGAGTATGTATAAGAAAGTAAACAACTCACTCGAAGTTGTACGGGAAAATTATGGTGTTTTTGTAATGTTGCGCCATCAAATAAGTAAGCAAAAGCTCCTCCGTATTCTCTGGGTAATGTAACAAATCATGATGATGAACTCGATTAGGGTCAATGAATCCAATCTTGTGATTGAGTCCCAACTTTCGAGATTGTATAATTTTCAGCCTGCATAATAGAGTACAAAAGAAATATAGTGATAAAGATAATTACAAGCAATGAAAAATAAGTTGAGCTAGAGAATTAATGACATATATACATAATTTAATTACTTACATGCAAAAGACACTGATGATAGATTTGTCGAGCGCGTCAAAATTGAATAACCGCCATAATTCGCAATACTCAATTTGAATCTCATCATCACCTGGGCCATAAAAGTCCGTTGGAATTTTCCCATAGAGCCAGTCTCCTTCTTGACTTTCCGTATTACGCATGTACCATGCATTTAGTTGGTGCAACCTAGCTGGTAGAGTGCGCACCATAGCAGGCTCGACAAGATCTTCTCCTCTCACATATTTCCGCACCACCTCATGTATGGTGACACTCTCGCCAGATTGTAATGCCTTAAGCTCTGCCAGAGTTATACCCATATCTCTAGCTTGCTGCGAAAGTACATCATCGACCGGGTTCCGGTTGTAAGGCGCCAATATGAGTGGAGGGGCCGATTGTCCCGCCTGCATTCCGAGCTGTGGAACATCTTTGTTCTGGGTGGCAGCAGATTTTTGTTCTTCCCGCACTCTCCTAGATGTACGCACCAGAACGCGTGTGTAGTCATCGTCCATATTTAGTTCATATTGCGACAGATGCGTAAGAAATGCTATGGCCCACCGTATCGCGTCAGAAGAATATACCGGAAAAGGCAAAGTCATCTTTTTTGCCTTCTTTCTCTGGGCAGCCTGGATCTCGTTGACCCATATATCGACATCTTCGCGAGAGTTCACAAAGTGAGACTTCCCTGTTTCACTTTTCTGAGTACTAGTCGACGCAACGGTGCACTTCCGCTTCTTTTGCGGAGGCGACGGAGTCCGTTGACGCGGTGGCGGAGTACGCTCACGCGGCGGCGGAGTACGCTCACGCGACAGCGGAGATGGACTAGCGCCTTGGTTGTCGTTGTGGGGGGTGTCTGGACTAGCGCATTGGTTGTCGTTGTTGTAGTTATGTGGACTGACATGTGGACTGGGAGGGCGATTTTGCTGCATGTGTGGGAACATGATGTATTCCTTTTTCCATAAGCAGGTACTCTTGAGGGAAAATCTCAACTCAACCTCGTCTTCACCCGTAGGGAAGTCCAGCTTAATTCCCTCATATGTCTTGATAACCTCATCAACCCCGACAACAGCATAGCCATCTGGAATAGGGCGGCAATGGTAAGTTCCATTTGGTCTAGGCGGTAGGGCAAAGCCGTGCGCCACCTTCACGGTTATGTTTAAGCATGACACATGTAGGTCACAAAGTTCCCGCTGCACGATATTATCCACGGGGTGACGAGGACCCGGCATATCATTGTGGCGATCGAGTTCCGTCGAAGCCACGCTGCTTCTCCGCATTGATTTTGGATCAGAAGAAGGATCTTCGGGCGTCTCAGATTCACAGGGCATCCGTCGAGTCTGCTTGTCTGCCTTCAGCTCTGCTATCTCCTTCTCATGCTCTAGTATTTTATTTTCCATCCACTGGGCCCGGTCGGCATGCTCTTTCTTCTTTCTCGATCGGCTTCTGTAAGTGCCAACATATTTCGGAAACCCAATTATCCACGGTACGGAGCCAACAGTTCCTCGTGTTCGTCCACTGTGTTCAGGATTCCCAAGGGATCGCGATAGCTCGCCCTTTTCTTTGTTAGGGTGGAACCTGCCTTCTGTGACCTCCTTCCATACCTCTCTGAGAGCTTTAATAGGGTCAGCTCCGTGCTCCTTGGTAAAAAGACAGTCACCTGTTTTAGGGTCTAACTTTCCACCATGCCCATAGAACCAAGCCTTAAGCCGGTCTGGCCAGCCAAATATCTCGATCTCTATACCTTTAGCCAAAAACTCATCCTCCATTTTCGTCCACTTAGGCATGGCCGTCAGGTAGCCACCTGACCCCATGTTATGGTGATATATCTTTTTCTGTGCGTTTTTCTTATTTCTCGCTGAGATTTTCGTAGCGGCTTCCGATTGCTTGTACGCCTTAAATTCGGGCCACTCATCTTTTATCTTTTCATAGACTCCGACAAGTTCTGGAGTCTTACCTTCAGTTATGAACCTGTTTAGCCTTTTCTTCCAGCTGCGGAACAGTTCACCCATCTCAATATAAGTCCAGGCCTTGCATCGATTCTCTATAACCGGCTTCTCTACATCCTCCTCTTCCGGTAAAGTGAAATTCTGCATGAGCTCGTCCCAAAGGAGTTGTCTGTCTTCATCCGAGACATAAATAACCCCCTCTTTTGGTACCTTTGGCTTATAACATTCTTGAGCCCTGATGGAGAGTCTGTCCCAAACGATGACTCCGCAGTGAGCTACAAATTTCCTTGCGTGGTTAGCGGGAGCAATCGGTTTGCCTTTTTCATTGATTGCGTCGATATGGTACTTCTGTTTCCCTTGGAGCTTTTTGGTCCCGGTTCGTGGCCCGCCTCGTTTCACGGATACTTTTTGTCTTGGTCCCGGTTCATGGCCCGCCGACGGCTAAACACAAGAAAAAGTGATGGTTAATATATGTATACACACAAATCTATTCAACGGAGACAAAAACCTGAGGGCATATATCTACCTCGGCGGACGACTTTCCAACAGTAGAGTCGGTGAACTGTCGGTGAGCTGAACTGTCGGTGATGTCTATTCCGTATGAATGCCCCTCCAGTCCATCACCGGACTCGTTCAGAAATTGTCCGGTGAAATCGTCTAAGTGTTCCTCTTCTTGTTGGTCCAATCCATCACTTTCGCGGATGATGCCGAACATGTCCTATTCTTGTTCAAGGTTTCTACCGGTGTCCATAGTTTCTGCAAGGGATTTCAATCCATTTACATAATTTTAATAACTCAACGTCTAAATAACTTTGCCCACATGTCATACAACTAAATCTAACACATTTCAATTTCAACGAGGAGCAAAGTTATTTGAATTGTACAAATACATTAAGACATTTAATTTTACAAACATATTTCAATCGTATCGAGTATCACAATTTATATTTACATTTCTCTTTTGAAGTCTCTCGAACTTTACTAGCTAGGGCTCCGAGAGGGCGGCGGCGGGTCTGAGTATCTGCATTGCAACATGTAAAAACTTTAACAAACACAAATTAAATACACAAGCTTAACATTAATGACACAACAACATGTATTTTGTTTTTTTTAACGTTTTCATATAAAGTTTGTATCAATTACACAAACTAAACAACATGTATTTTCTTTTTTTGAACATGTATGACACAACAACATGTCAATAGAGAAATTAAATACACAAACTTAACATCAATGACACAAAATTTAACTCACAAAACTCACAAAACTAACTAACTAAACACAAAATTTATTTATAATTTATGTATGACACAACAACATGTATTTTTTTCTTTTTCTGTTTTAACATCAATGACGTGTGCGTGGACAGCGGCGTAGAGACGACGGGGAGGATACAAAGACGACGGGGAGGATACGGATACGACGGGGAGGAGACAGAGACGACGGGGACGTGCGCGCATTACGTGTTGTGCGTTTCTTTTGTAGACTAACGTGTTGTAAAATTTGTCTCGAACTATTCATCGTATTTGAATCTTTGAAATATATTTGCATAATACCATAAGTATTTAGGTTTAATTGTTGTCATCATTTTGATATATTTTCCATATTTTTTGGATGGATAGCTTTAAAGATATTGATTTTCCAGTTTTTATCATTTTCTGGGATTTTTTTCCTATCTAAAAAAAACTCAGGCGGCTGACAGACAGACCCCACCGTGACGTCATCGGCGGGGGAGATCGGTTGCGGCGATTCCGGCGAGGGTGCGGGCGCCCCGGCACGCGTCCGCCGGCGTGGAGATAGAGCGTGCGACGTCGGAGTCGAGGAGCTAGCGGCGACGCCGGAGTCGAGGAGCTAGCGGCGGCAGCGTCGGGGTGGTGGTGGCCGGAGCTAGCCGGAGTCGAGAAGCTAGCGGTGGCGCATAGAGAGGGAACAGAGGTCCGCGTGACTCACCTAGTCGCCGAAGTCGAGCAGGAAGGCGACGACGCTCGAGGATGGATCGAGGCCCGGCCGGAGTCGAGGAAGAAGGCGGCGACGCTCGAGGGGAAATTTTGGCAGCCTGACGGCGTCGATGTCGTTTTGCTCCGGGTTGAGCCACCAACCGTGGCTAAGTGTTGCTTATATAGCAACACTCTATCTGTCCCGGGTGGTGGCTCAGCCCGGGACAAATAGGGGTCATCTGTCCCAGGCCGTGGTTGCACCCGGGACAGATAGCACCCTATTTGTCCCGGGCTGAGCCACCACCCGGGACAGATAGCACCCTAGAAGGGGTTTTTTCTTTTTCTTTTCTTTTTCCGTTTTCTGTTTTAAATAACTTTTACAAACTTTGGAATTTGAAAAAAAAATCAATATGAAAAGTGTTTGAATTTGACTAACTTATACAAAAACATTTTATGTTTTCTATAATAATTATTTTAATTAGTTTAAAACTAGTTTGAATGTGAATTTGTATAACTTTTGCAAACTTTGAAATTTGAAAAAAACATTCAATATGAAAAGTGTTTGAATTTGACTAACTTATACCAAAACATTTTCTGTTTTCTATAATAATTATTTTAATTAGTTTAAAACTAGTTTGAATGTGAATTTGTATAACTTTTGCAAACTTTGGAATTTGAAAAAACATTCAATATGAAAAGTGTTTGAATTTGACTAACTAATACAAAAACATTTTCTGTTTTCTATAATAATTATTTTAATTAGTTTAAAACTAGTTTGAATGTGAATTTGTATAACTTTTGCAGACTTTGGAATTTGAAAAAACATTCAATATGAAAAGTGTTTGAATTTGACTAACTAATATAAAAACATTTTCTGTTTTCTATAATAATTATTTTAATTAGTTTAAAACTAGTTTGAATGTGAGTTTGTATAACTTTTGCAAACTTTGAAATTTGAAAAAACATTCAATATGAAAAGTGTTTGAATTTGACTAACTTATACAAAAACATTTTATGTTTTCTATAATAATTATTTTAATTAGTTTAAAACTAGTTTGAATGTGAATTTGTATAACTTTTGCAAACTTTGGTATTTGAAAAAACATTCAATATGAAAAGTGTTTGAATTTGACTAACTAATACAAAAACATTTTCTATTTTCTATAATAATTATTTTAATTAGTTAAAAACTAGTTTGAATGTGAATTTGTATAACTTTTGCAAACCGGGACTAAAGAAGCACACGGATCGTGTGTTTCTTTCAAGCACTTGTTAGCCGTTTGATCAAGTGTGTGTTTCTTTTGATTGCTTCTGAGCTGTTCGATTAACGCTTTCAGTTCCAAACCGGGACTAAAGAAGCACACGGATCGTGTGTTTCTTTGAAACACTTGTTAGCCGTTGGATCAGGGGTGTGCTTCTTTTGAGCACTTGAGAGTTGTTGGATCAACATTATCAGTACCACTAGTTGAGCCCGTGACCCTATATATAGCCCCCTCTCGGACAAGGCGAGCACTCAGTGTTTCCTCCTTCTAGTGCCCGGCCGGGTGTGGTATACAAAGCACTCGGATTCCCTGCATACGCCCCACGGTACATTTGATATGCAGGCACTCCTCAGGAGCCACCGTGGGGCGGTATGCAGGTGAAATCGTGTGTTTTGTTCTATCAAAAGACTAGTTCAATTCATCTACTGAGGAATATATACAAATCACTCGGATTCCCTGCATACGCCCCACGGTGCATTTGATATGCAGGCACTCATCAAGAGCCACCGTGGGGCTATATGCAGGTGAAATCGTATGTTTTATCTCCACACACGCCGACAGATCCATTTGATATGCAGATAAAAATGGAGCATCTTCTTCATATAAAAAGTATAATATATTAATTATTACACATCGCACCAACATCTCCATCACACAACACCGCCACCTCTTCTGGGTCGGAACCATGGAGCATCTTCTTCAATCAACTTGATGATTGGGTCAATGTTCACTACGAATGGCGGAATTTCATCAAAATTATTATAATCATCTGACATGTTTGTCTTGTCCTCCACTCCCACGATGTTTCTTTTTCCTGAAAGAACTATGTGACGCCTCGGCTCCTCCACTCCCAGGATGTTTCTTTTTTTGGGTCTGCTAGACATGTCTTTCACATAGAAAACCTGAGCCACATCATTGGCTAGCACGAATGGTTCGTCTCTATACGCAAGATTGTTTAGATCCACTGTTGTCATTCCGTACATCTTGTCTACCTCAACCCCGCCTTTCAGATTGACCCATTTGCACCGAAACAAAGGGATCTTAAAAGAAGGTCCATAGTCAAGTTCCCATATCTCCTCTATGCAACCATAATATGTGTTCTTCTGCCCATTGTTGTTTGTTGCATCAATGCGAACACCACTGTTTTGGTTCGTGCTCTTTTTATCTTGGACACTCGTGTAAAATGTATTCCCATTTATCTCGTACCCTTGGAAAGTACATATAGTTGTAGATGGTGCCCTGGCCAACAAGTGTAACGGTTCATCAACCTTGTCTTTATTTTGAAGATGTGCTCGTAATCAACCGCCGAAAGTCGCCATGTGTGTACGTACAATCCAGTTGTCAGACTTCCCCGCATGTAGGGAGCGTACAAGATTCTTGTGTTCATCGATATACGGGGCCACCAAGGTAGAACTTTGTAGAACTGTATAGTGTGCTTCAGTGAAAGAATGTCCATCCATACAAATTTTTGTTTTCTTTCCTAGTGTGCCTTTTCCACTAAGTCTACCCTCATGCCGTGATTGTGGAACACCTATCGGCTTAAGGTCATGAATAAAGTCAACACAGAACTCAATGACCTCCTCGTTACCGTAGCCGTTGGAGATGCTTCCTTCTGGCCTAGCACGGTTATGCACATATTTCTTTAAGACTGCCATGAACCTCTCAAATGGGAACATATTGTGCAGAAATACAGGACCGAGAACTTGAATCTCTTCGACTAGGTGAACCAGGAGATGCGTCATAACATCGAAGAAGGATGGAGGGAACACCAACTCAAAACTGACAAGACACTGGACCACATCATTTTACAACCCTGGTAGAATCGCCAGATCGATTACCTTTTGAGATATTGCATTGAGGAATGCACAAAGCTTCACAATGGGTACTTGAACATTTTCCGGTAGTAGCCCCCTCAGTGCAATCGGAAGCAATTGCGTAATAATCACGTGGCAATCATGAGACTTTAGGTTCTGAAATTTTTGGAGTCTCACATTTACTATCCTCTTTATATTCGACAAGAACCCAGCCGTGACCTTGATACTGCTCAGGCATTCAAAGAATATTACTTTCTCTTGTTTGGTAAGAGCGTAGCTGGCAGGACCTTCGTAGTGTTCGGGACTTAGGCCGCCTCGTTCTTTCACACATTTCTGGTCCTCCCGTGCTTCCTCTGTATCTTTTTTCTTCCCGTACACGCCCAAGTAGCCTAGCAGGTTCACGCAAACATTCTTCGTCACGTGCATCACGTCGATAGCAGATTTAACCTCTAGGACCTTCCAATATGGTAGCTCCCAAAATATAGATTTTTTCTTCCACATGGGTGCGTGCCCGTTAGCGTCTTTCGGAACCTATTATCCTCCAGGACCCTTTCCAAAGATTACTTTTAGATCCTTTACCATATCAAATATTTCTTCACCAGTACGGTTGACAGGCCTCCTACTGTGATCAACCTCACCTTTAAAATGCTTGCCTTTCTTCAATGCGGTATGCCTGATCGGAAGAAATCAACGATGCCCCACATACACACACTTCTTACATTTATCCAAATATAAACATTCAGTCTCACCCAAACAGTGTGTGCATGCATTGTACCCCTTGGTCGACTGCCCTGAGAGGTTAGCAAGAGCAGGCCAATCGTTAATTGTTACAAAAAGCAAAGCTCGTAGGTCAAATTCCTCATGTTTGTGCTCATCCCACACCCGTACACGTTCTTCCCGCCACAACTGTAAAAGTTCTTCAACTAATGGCCTGAGGTACACATCAAGGTCGTCGCCAGGTTGCTTCGGGCCTTGGATGAGCAATGACATCATAATGAAATTTCGCTTCATGCACAACCAAGGAGGAAGGTTATAAATACATAGAGTCACAGGCCATGTGCTATGACTGCTGCTCTGCTCCCCAAACGGATTGAAGCCGTCTGTACTTAAACCAAACCTTAAGTTCGTTGCGTCATCTTCAAATTCCGAGAACTCTCTCTCAATTTTTCTGCACTGCGACCCATCAGCGGGGTGTCTGCACATCGCGTCTTTTTACGGTCCTCTTTGTGCCATCGCAACAACTTGGCATGCTCTTTGTTCGCGAAGAGGCGTTTCAACCGTGGTATTATAGGAGCATACCACATCACCTTGGCAGGAACCCTCTTCCGGGGACGCTCACCCTCAACTTCACCAGGGTCATCTCGTGTGATCTTATACCGCAATCAAGTGCATACTGGACATGCATCCAAATTCTCGTACTCACCGCGGTAGAGGATGCAGTCATTAGGGCATGCATGTATCTTATACACGTCTAATCCTAGAGGGCACACAACCTTCTTTGCTTCGTACGTGCTGCCGGGCAACTCGTTGACCTTTGGAAGCATCTTCCTAATTATCTGCAGCAACTTTCCAAATCCCTTGTCAGTCACACCACACTCTGCCTTCCACTGGAGTAATTCCAGTGTGGTACCCAGCTTTTTCTGACCATCTTCGCAACTTGGATACAACAATTTCTTGTGATCATCTAACATCTGGTCGAACTTCAACCTCTCCTTTTAAGTTCCGCACTCTCTCTTTGCATCAGCAATGGCCCTACCAAGATCGTCAGCGGGCTCATCTGGTGCTTCTTCAGCTTCAGCTTCCCCCGTTGCAGAATCTCCGTACTCCGGGAACATAGGATAGTTGTCATCATCTTCCTCTTCTTCATTGTCTTCCATCATAACCCTTTTTTCTCCGTGTTTCGTCCAACAATTATAGCTGGGCATGAAACCATGCCGAATAAGATGACTTTGAAGGGTTCTCGCGTTTGGGTGATCTGTCTTATTCTGACAGTTGACACATGGACAACACATGAAACCATTGGTACTGTGGGCCTGGGCTTTCTCTAGAAATTTCCTCAAACCTGTCATGTACTCGGCAGTGCGTCGGTCACCATACATCCATGGTCGGTCCATCTGCATGATATAATGAACTACATCAATAATCATTACAGAACATCGACAAATAAACACTGAACATGCACGTACGGTATCAATTAATTATAAATGAAATGAGAGAAAAATTAACCTTGATCGAAAAGAAGAATAAACTTTAAGTGTAAATCAAATCATTTTGTGAACTCTCTCGGGCATTTCTTCGAAAACTTTGCATGCATAAGTAAAAAAAATTAACTAGCACACACCCCCTCCTACCATTTCATAAAAAAATGTCTCCTTGTTTTGGAAGAGGGGAGGGGGCTGCTGAGTATATATAGGCATGGGCCATTTGTCCCGGTTTCAATCACAAACCGGGACAAATAGGCTGGTGCCTTGAGGCACGCCCCATTTGTCCCGGTTCGTGATTGAAACCGGGACAAATGGCCTGCTGCACATGCGCCCGGCCTCTGCAGGCCCCCATCTGTCCCGGTTTGTAATACGACCGGGACAGATGGGTTATTTGCTTTTGGTCCTTTGGCCTATTCTCTACTAGTGTATGGTATCATGTAAGGTATTATTAATTAGGTTATAGACACATATAGTTTTGAAATATGTGATGTTACGGTAACATATCTAGTTACTTCATTTGTCTCTCTCTTCTTTAATTACATGTCACATCATCTTTTTTGCCTATTTAGCACTTATGTTACTCTGATGTTATTATCCATTGTAACTAGTCTTATGACCGAACAATCAATTGAACCAATAAAAAGCTTTGACATAAAGTAAGATTGAGCCCAGTTCAGATACCACTACAACGAAATTAGATGTTAGTCTTGATGACCATTTATAAGAACGTTACTAGTACTCAGGGACATGTGCAAATTGGCATTTATTAAATCCATGTTTAGCGTAAGTAATTATGAAACCTTAACGATGGGCTGTTATCGACTAATTGGGACCTTTCATTCTATTCGTGGACCAAGGCCGTAGCCATCCATTTTTTCTGCCAGCAAAACAATATGAAATAAACGATGAGCAAAAACAAGATGAACACAACGGGGACACAAGATTTAACATGAACAACCCTTCCAACAACAAATGAGAAAACGTCACGAGCGTTAGCCCGCAAATTTTCACCGTAATGATCGGGTGAGGTTACAAAACCAGGATTTACAACTTACGACTTATCACAAAACGGTGACTTACAAGATGTATATATGGTGGCATAACCCTAATTCAGTTGCAGCCCCCACATCCATCTGTGCCGGGGACAATCCGGATTGTCTAAGAACTTCGGGCTCGTTTGGCTCATCAGAAGTTAGCTTTATTTCAATGAATTTGGATCACCAGACAAAATCACAATATTGGTTTTTTAATTAAAATAATATATGGAAACATGCATAGAGTAGAGGATAAAACTACAGATAGTTTTGGTTTGGCAAAAACAAAGTACAAACATATACGTGGGTCTGGATACAAAACGTTATTAATTAACAACCGTGTAATTTGTTTTCTTGCAACATTTTTACTACAAACCTAGCACAAACACTGCCCACTGATTAAGCCTAACAAAAGTGATGTGCCGAATTGTGACATAGATGTTTTTTTAGGAGTAAAATAAAATAAACCTGCGGTCGTATAACTTGGTTAGACCATCTCACCATGATCGTCATACTTAGAAATATGTAAATTACTGTCACATTGAAGACGTTACAAAGGGCCCTTTGCGGTCGTCACTCTACATGGCGGAACGACGTACGTATTTGCACATGGCATTAGGTAGACCCGTCTGACTATTTACTTTCATTTGAGTTGTGAAATATTTTTGCCAAAACCCACCAGACTAGTCACTACTCTTTTCCCCGTTACTTTTCTTCCCCTCACCGGCCGTTTTCTAGTGCCCCATCTTTAGGTGGCCATCGCATACTTACTCGTGCCATAATCCATTTTCCGGACGATACCTCGGGCTGATGTTCTAGTCCAGTGACAGATACGACGAGGAAGGGGTCCCCTCCACTGGAGTCTTCCAGAACGAGCTGCGTGAAATCCTTCCTTCCCCTAGATGCCTGAGAACGTTGTCGTCGACTCACTAGCGATTGTTGAAGTAACACTATTTCATAAGCAAGTATTATCATATAACGCTTATTTGATAAGGGGTTATGATGGAGTAAAATGCATCTGGTTTATTTGTACTCTAGTGCAAGTGGGAGACTGAACGAGATATGCCCAAGAGACAAATAAATATATAGTATTTATCGCATTATCTTATAAGTTTATAATATATTTTTGTATTATGCTATAACTGTATTAATCGGAATTATTAATACACGTGTGATACATAGACAAACCAGAGTGCCTAGTAAGGCTCTATGTAAACTAGTACATTGAGCAACAGTTGATCGAGATTCCCGATCATGTACAATGACGTCGGTTGACAATGTGGTCGTCTTATTGGTAGAATAAGGTGGTGGACATACGCAAAATATTACTATACAATCGTATTACGATGTTTGTCATTTGCAATAGGAAGTAATATGATAGCTTATTAATTAAACTGTGAGACCGTATTTATTGATGCTCCTGAACGGATAGACGCCTAAGGGGGGGGGGGGGGTGAATAGGCGATTTAAAACTTTTTCCGAGGTGCCGGAATATCCGGTCCAATAATGACCCGAAAATTCCGGTATGTTTGATAAAGGCGGAATAAAACTAGAGGTTTACTTTAACAAGCATACAACCTATATATAAATACTAGGCTCACCTATGTGCACCAACAACTTATGCTAAGAAATACAAGTAACAAGGTGATAGCAAGATATATGACTTCAAGCACGAAGGCTATAATGCATAAGTAAAGAGCTCGGGTATAGAAATAATCGAGGCACGCGGAGACGAGGATGTATTCCCGAGTTCCACCCAAAGGTGTACGTCTCGTTTGGAGAGGTGTGCGCAACCACAACAGGTTAGCCGCAACGTCACAAAGGCTCACCTTCTTCTCCTGATGAACTCAACCACAAGAGGTTGCGAGTTCACCTTCCACTATTGATCTCCTTTGGGGCGGAGATCGAATCCCGTACAACTCTTGAGGCACACACCCACAACTTAATTGGGGGCTCCCAATTCTTGAGGCACACACCCACAACTTAATTGGGGGCTCTCAAATGACCACAAAAGGTCTTGACCACAAAAGGTCTTCGCCACAAAAGGCCGGCCACAAAAGGCGTCTAGGGTCCAAACACCCAAGAGTAACAAGCTCACAAGTATCACCACCACGAATCCTCGTGGAGGGATCAAACCGATGCAAATGCAATGACAAGAGCACACGAAGTGTTCAAGTCCTTCACTCTCAAATTCCAACACAACAACAAATATTTATGGGGGAATAAGAGAGGAAGAACAAAGGAAACCACAAAGGAGTCAAATCATTCACTCCCAAATCCCACCAAAAGCAACTAATGCTTATGGGGGGAGAAGAGAGGAAGAACAAAGAAGAAGAACCACAAAGGAACTCCAAGAACTAGATCCACTAAGTTCCCCTCACTTAGAGGAGAGATGGATTTGTAGGATTGTAGATCTAGATCTCCTCTCAACTTTCCCTAATGAATATGGAAGAATCAATGGAGGGATTGAGAGGGAAGTGAGCTTTCCAAGGTCAACAATGGAGTAGGAGAGAGGGAAAAAACGTGCTGCCTTAGATTGGCTGGGGAAGAAGAAGGGGAGGGGTATTTATACCCCTCCAGGAAATATAGCCGTTGGCTGTTTCGACACTCGGAAATTCCGGTATAAGTGAGACTCGGAAATTCCGGTCAACCGGAAATTCCGAGTCCATGAAATTTCCGAGTTGAAATTCCGGATGGAGTCAGAACCAAAACCAAACTTTTCCTTAGCCATTTCTGGAGGACTTTTCTGGGGGCACTCGGAAATTCCGGTATATGGAAATTTCCGAGCACAATTTCCGGTTCGAGTCAGAACCAAAAGTCCTTCCTTCCTTAGCCAAAACTGGAGGGCTTTCTGGGTGCACTCGGAAATTCCGATAGACGGAAATTTCCGAGCACAATTTTCGACTGGAGTTAGAACCCTTTTTCTCCTTTCCTTAGCTGTTTTCTTGGATCAACTGGGGAACCCGAAATTCCGGTAGAGCGAAATATCCGTCCACAATAATCCGAATCAAGAAAAAACCGAAACGAAAACTGCTATAACTTTTGCAAATGAACTCCAAATGAGATGAGACCAATTTTGTTGGAAAGATAGCGACGATGAGCACCCAACAAATAGAGTAAAATCACCACACATGGCAAGGTGTGGGACTTTCCTCATGGTAGAACCGACAATATTTCCGCCACTGAAAACGCAACAAGTTGTCCAAAGTAAAACCGATTTCTATGAACAAGAGCTTGACATGGAGATGAACCAAGCTCTAATTCCTCACCAACATAAAAGCCAAATAAGAACCAAGAAATATGATATGCCAAGTATGCAAAGGTTTGAGCTCTCCACAATGATGCTATCAAGTTACTAACTTGAGAGCCCCTCTTGATAGTACGCCTATCTATCCTATAGCCCTATCAAGATCATACCTTTGCCTTGAGCATTCCACTTGAGTTGGATGATGACTATCTTGATCTCTTCAAGTGGTTCATCTTTCCTTGATTGCGCGTCCAAGCACATGCTTGATGAAGACTTCTCCAAATACTCCCCCATGCTCGCAATGGGAGAGTCTCGCTTAGCTTCATCTTCATGTATCAATTGCAAGCACCAAGCATAGGATCTCTTAAAGAAGCTTCTCTTGGTCTTGGTCTTGCACATCTAACCTTGATGACGATCACCACATGACGTCCTCCTACAAGAGCATCCCAAGAGATACATGATCGCTCTTGGTACATCTTGTAGCTTTGTGTGTTGATCAACATCTTGATCAACCTTGTATCTTCCAACATTTCTTCACTAATATGATGTCTTGAATCCTTCAAGACATACTTGCAATATGCTCCACTCAACACATAAGCTTCAAGAGTCCAACACATGAACTCCACAATTTCATGGACATGATCTATAATGATATCTCAATGCAAACATTAGTCCATAGAGACTGTCATTCAATTACCAAAACCACACATGAGGGAAAATGCTCTTTCAGCTCCGTAGGGGTGCTTTGAGTGCATCAAACGTTGTGCCTTATATAGCATGACAATAAAGGTGTCTATCTTGGGTATCTTGAAAGAGTATGTTGAGACGTATGGATCACGAGCGGGATTTGTTCATTTGTGTAATGAAAAGATACTCTGTGTCCACTCGGTGAGATTACGTCTATATAGCTGTGCAGCTTATGACTAGGTCATGGAGATGTACTATCACAGACGAGTTATTAACCTTTGTCGGTAACGAGATACAAGAGGGTATCGGATGTCTGCGATCATATCCCGGACAAGGTAGTATCGTAGAAACAAAGAGAATGAATATCATGTTTACGATTCAACGACGATATTTGTAGAATGCACAGGGGCCGTCACATGCATCCAGGTATCCCTGACGGTCATTGGCGAGCGAAGGGTCTCGACCATGTCTGGAGTGTTCTCGAACCGTAGCGTAACAAGACTTAAGGTCTTAACAGCACTTGGAGAAGGTTTTGGAATAATATAGGAAGTGAATGGATAGAGAGAAATAATTCAGAAAGGGTCCGGTGGTCCGGAAGGTGTTCCGGGAAGGTCTGGAATGGTTCCGGGAATGTCCGAAAGATGTTCGGGTGGTCCGGAAAATGTTTCAGAGTAACGTGAGATTAAATAATAAGTAAATATATTAATTATGAATTAATTGAAGGAGATTGTAGACAGAAAACAATAATTTTTCTAGCAACGATATCCTTAAACTAGCCATAATCTATACTATGCAGAAAAAGTAATACGACCGAGATCAGAATACATACCCTTGTAGACCGAAAAGCGGGGATTACGCTCCCGCACAAGCGTTCACAACAAAGATGACGTAGCCGACCTCTAGGTCGCAAAGAACTTGGCGCGACGAAGACGACAAAGATGATCTCGAGGTCGGGTGGAGGAAGTAGGCTTCCGAGAACCGCTAGCGCAGCACCTCGCAGGGCGTTACACACATACGGTGGAGACGATGGCCTCCAAAGCTCCAGTCCAGGACGAGCAGCGGAAGTCTTGGGCCGGAACACCAGCAACGCGGTGGCGTGCGTATGGTGGAGAGAAACTCATCCTCGGCGCAACTCCAAACGAGGGAGTCACGGGATCCAAGGAGAGAGAGAGAGAGAGAGAGATTGATTTGTAGAGAAGGGCTCCCTACCCCTCTATATATAGGAGAAAGGAGGCACCCCACCTTGCTAACCAGGCAAGGTGGGACTATTGGATCCGCACCAATAAAGGGGAGGTGGGTGCCGGCCCCCATATGGGCCCCTAGGGCCCATCCGAAGTCCCCTTTGGTGGGTTTGGCCCTTGGGGGGAAATTCGGCCGCCACATGGGCCTTCTCCCTCCCGGAAGCGCCCATTTAGTGGGCTGCATGTTTAAAACGAATTTAATTATTAGAAATTCATTAAAATAATTTTAATTCACTAATTAACATTAATTTAACATATATAAACAATTTCCTCTATTTCCGAACTTTTCCGAAACTCTCCGAACTATCTTCGGTTCTCCGATTTCCATCAAAACCTTCCCGGGACGTTCCTGGTGCTCTCTTTTCCTAATTTCTCTTTCCTTTCCGGTTGTCTTGTCGAAACCCCTTAAGTGTGTTACCCTAGCAGTTCGATATAATAACAGACATGATCGAGACCCCTCTCCGATCAATGATTAACTCGTAGGCCTGGACCCCGTGAATTAACCCATGTGATTTAACGAATGACTTTCATCTATCAAACCTAGACGTCGAGTCTTAAACTTTTTGTCATAGCGATATTTAGCGTGTCCGAGCATCGTTCATAGATATCTCCATACATAGGATGATCTCGTTACCAACAACACTATCTTCTACTCGTCTGTAATATTATGTCCTGGTGACCTAGTCACATATTTGCAAACTCATTTGACATAATCTCACCGAGTGAGGCCCTAGAGTATCTATCCGGCTATACGGACTGACAAATCCCGCTGTTGACCCCTCGTCTCAACTACTCCCTTCCGATACCCGAGAGGGACACCTTTATTGTCACACTATATAAGATATGATGTTTGATGCAATCAAAGTATCTTCCGGGAATAACAATAAGAGTTGATCTCACGGTCGAAGGCGTAATGACTACGTCTTACAAATTATGGGTAAGTCCATCACATCGTTCTACCTAACGATATGACTCCATTGCCAACTGACGCCATGCCACATGATCAGGAAACCTCGATCATCAATCGCACAATGAACTAGTCTTAGTAGTGGCTACTAGGGACCTGGTTGTTTATCTACCACACGTGTATTAATGTTTCCGCTTAATACAGTTATAACATGGTATAAAACATATGACTAATAAAGTATCTTTATTAAGTACCTCTAGGGCATATTCCCTTCAGTTTCCCACTTGCACTAGAGTAACACTTAATCTAGTTTACAACTTTGGTAGAAGCTCAACACCCATAGCATCTTGGTGCATGCTTGTCTTGTGGAAGAGGAATACAGTCAACAGATGTCACACATTGAGACCTATATGTGCTTTGCAACATTTCTATGTCACTTAGTTTGACATCATCCCGTATCTTACGATGACGGTGAAATATATCCTAGTGAATGGAGTGAAACTCGAACCTATGCTCGAAAATTGTTCAGTCCAATCACACCTGCTACTTCTGAAGTTGCCATACATTTCTATACCTACTTAGATTATGCGACAGTGCATTCATATGCGACTTTGCAAGCTAACCATGTCTTTCTTCAAAATAAAGGACATCTCCTATATGAGATTTCTAGTCGTATGGGTCAGTGTCACAACTTGCATCATTGTAACCGTTTTACGTCAAGTTGTCTTTCCACGCTTACCCTTTACCATAAAAAATATCTTCAGTTCTCACAGACATTGAAGAATATATTTAACGTTTGTTCATTGATCCACACAACGTTCACTCTAGAACCCGTTCTTCAACCAAGAACTTGGGTCACACCAAGTCGAGCTTTCAGTCTGATGGAATCTATATCTAATACATAGAGAATGTCGAACATCATTTGCTATCACTGAAAATACCCAGATAAACTTAATATTTTATCTAGTCATACAAGCAAGAAATTTTTGCTTCGCTTGTTTTATTCTGAAACACTTCAGAATCTTAACTTAGAAAATATTCCAACCTAATGTTATTAAGCCTCTTTTGATCTATACAGTTATAGATTGGATGCCTAATACTCCTAACTTCATTCATAGAAATTTTAATCACTTAAATAATCCTTTATAGTTTACTAGAGGATCTGTATCATTCTTAATATGTCGTTACATATAAAATCATGAATGACACCTAGCTCCCACTCAAATATACATTCCACATACAAGAACAAGAAAAGCTACTTAGCTCCCACTCACTTCTTTGCAAATGGAAGTTTCTTCAACTATTTTGGACAACTCCAAAATCCTTTGATCACATCATCAAAGTGAAGATTCCAGCTCCGATATGCTTGCTTCAGCCCATGAATGGACAACTGAAGTTTGCATACATGTTTAGCATCCTCAGGATTACCAAACCATTATACTAATTACAACTCTTTCTCAATTATACCATTAAGAAACATGGTTTACTTATCCATCTATCAATTTCTCAATTTGAAATTATAGTAATTGCTAAACGACCCAAGATAGATTTAGGCTTCGCCACTTGAGACAAAATCTCGTTGTGGTCAACTTTTAAATCTGTCAGAACTGTTTTACGACAAATCAATCCTTATCATTGTCTACACTCTCATAAAATTCCATATTCTATTATCAGCCTAGATGCCATCAAGAAGATCTCCCAAGTCATTACCTGGTAATCGTACATGGATTTTATCTCGGATCATATATGACTCATAGCCATTTCTCGGACTTAGGTCTACCATCTCTTCTTCGTAGGTCTGTCATATTCTTTTAACATGACCTTTATAACAAGATTGTCGTAACATAGTGTGGAACACAACCTCATACGCCTACGTTCTTAGTATGAGCTTAGAGCATCATGATCTTTTATCATCAGCTTCTTTCCAGTTGTGGAGCATGACACCGGAAACACTTTCCGTTGCGCCACTCTGATGTCTAGAGAGAAAGTTCATTAATTTCATCTTGCTCTACTTTCTTTCCCACTTATACCCTTGGACAAGAAACTATTTCTTTTGCAAGGTATATCCGGCAACGTTTTTTCCTATGTCGTGAGACATGTACCCAACTAATTCTTTAGGTACGGTACACTACAAAAATTTATCCATTTTAGGTTTGATCACATCAAAATACTAAAGTGCTGAAACGACAATCTAGGCTAAAAGCCATGCCATCACTCATATGGTATTGTCTCCATGGATCTAAATGGTTTCCCTATTATCTAACGTGAATGTTACGTTTCTACCATATGACTCCAATGATAACAATAATTCGATAAGAGATTTAATTACCACACACTATCCGATAGAGTGCGATTACGACGTCCTAACATATCATAACACTATGGTGTTCCATGCGACGTAATTTGTAGAACTCTTCTCACAAGTCTTCCAATGATATGCCAACATTATAACTCAAATCTTTATTTTCTCGATCTGTATCGCAGGAATTCGATTTTCTTGTTAATTTAATTTCCTACTTCATTCTGAACTTGTTTGATCGAATCAAAATTTTCAGACTAACATTCCCTAAGTGGCTATACATATATCTGCTCGGAATATTCATGGTCTATGAAATAAAGACTTCCACTTTACGTCAAAGTACTTCACTGATTCACATACACCCATATGCACGATTCTCAATAAGTTACACTCAAAACGTCAAGTGAAGTTTACAAAATAAAGATCTCCACTACACGTCAATTACTTCATTGATCCATATACATCTATATGCATAATTATCAATAAGTTATATGCCCGCTTTCCGAAAACGGTGTCTTAGTTATCTTGCAAGTGTCAAAACATCAAATCTAAGAACTTGTAGATCCATCCGTATGGAGCTAATTCATTGACTATAACATTGACATGAATTAAACGGTAGTGCCACACGAATGTGTTGTCTTTATTAAGTTTGTATACTTTGGCATTAATATTATGAATGTGGGAGATTCTACCATCTAAATTCAAATCGGCTTATGATCATTACTTCATAAATATAGGACAACGGATTTGTCACTAGCATATTTGAACAATTGTCTCGCTAGAGGAGACACACTTATAACGATCATACTAACAGGCGATCATAAAAGAATTTATTCAAATGGTAGATCTACAGGGAGAGTGTCTATGGCCATCACAACATTTTGTCCGCCTCATCCTTCCAAGCTTCTCAAGTAGTAAATCTGGTTCTCATAAAACATGACTAGTATCAAAACTTAGTCACTACTGCGAGTACTTGTTTAGGTAAAACATTCATAACATGTACATCATATATACAACATCATCATTGATGACTTCATGGCGATCTGTTTCATCTTCTTGATACTTCCAACGTAATCAAGAATCATGAAGGTGAACGATTCCCCTTGCTTGACATAGTCTATGACAAAAGCATTTGCACCTGGCAACGTCGTCTGACATCCAGTGATCGAGTTGAGCGAGGCGTCTCAATGTCATCAAGTATAACCAATGTCATCAAGTATTACTGCCACGTGCTCCTTCAATTTGTGTATTCTCTTCCATCTTGGTTGAGAAGAAGAACCGTCAACGTACTGATAAACTTCATCAACCCAACTTTAGGTGTATCCCAGTTTAGCGATCATCTCATATGTTCGTGATCTAACAACTCACACCCACCGTTGATTCTCTATGGAAGAGATACACTGGACTATGATGATATTATCCGCACAAACCTTTGATAATCCAAATTATCCTTTTGTTAGCGGAATCTCCGGGTTTATCTCCTAGCGGGTATTGTATCACCAAAAGCTAACGGTTTAAACAAGGAGTATCCTCAAGCTAAAGTACAAAACAACGAAGTTTGAACCCATCTTTTTATGTTTCTCGATGCAGGATTGCGCCTAATTTTAAAGAAGGCCATTACATTGGTTAATAACTACAAAGGTTTTGCAAAACATACTTTATTCATTATATTTTGATTTCTAGTATTTTAGAAAATAACTCCAAGAACTCACACTCAAATGAACATCCCTCCGAATCGTTTCAACAAATACACGACCCCCATCCATTGCGCAACCCCCCATCGTCAGAGCCGGCAACACAACTTCAAAGGTGGACATCTAAATGTCGATCACAACAACTCTGTGACTTATGATCGACCTTTTGGCCTTCGTGTTCCGAGGCCATATCTGCATATGCTAGGCTCGCCACAATAACCTTCAACGTAAACGCTTGTGTAAAACTGTCTTACACCCAATGTATGCGAACGATGATATGTCTGACACCCGATCGTCACTGCCTGCCTCATAACGTAGAACTTTCTTGGTGGTGCACGTTGAAGGAAGAACACTAGTAGTATTTTGAAGGGATCATCTTATATTACTACCGTCGTGTAACTAACATATACTAATATATATAATCACACAATATAAGATGCACACAAAAACATCAAATATAATGCGACGTGATATGGTCCATGCGCCATGGTCTTCTTGGCGCCCACAGTTTATTTTTTTTAAATAAACCTACCTTGACCATATCACATTGCCCTTGCAAAATAAAGTTAGACGTGTTCTACTTTATATTTTGCATATTTTACGTGGCTTGGGGCTGTCGTAAAAAGAACCGCTTCTTACGTACAAACTTATGACCACAACAACGATCCAATAATTGCATGTTTAATCATCCTTTCGGGTCCTCCATTGAAAATGTAAAACCAGCTAAAGAGAGAGACAGACAGACACCCGCCAGCCACATATACGGTACCAGCCGTATGTCAGTAGGGGAACCAGTCTCGCGTAAGCGTACGCATAAAGTCAGTCCGGCCGCTTCATCAACTCAATGCTGTCGGAATTGCAAGTGCACGGTAGAGAGTAGCAAATAAGAGAACGATGCCCTCGTGAAAAACACGGGTTTTAAAAGCGTACAACTATATCTACGCATAGATCGGCTCTGATACCACTGAAGGGGATTGCAGGCAGAAAACAATAATTTTTCTAGCAACGATATCCTTAAACTAGCCCGAATCTATACTATGAAGATATAGTAATAAGACCGAGATCGGAATACATACCCTTGTAGACCGAAAATCGGGATTATGCTCCCGCACAAGCGTTGACGATGAAGATGACGTAGCCGACCTCTAGGGCACGAAGAACTTGGCACGAGGAAGCCGACGAAGATGAGCTCGGGGTCGGGTGGAGGAAAGAGGCCTCCGAGCACCGCTAGCGCAGCACCTCGCAAGGCATTACACACATACGATGGACACAACGGTCTCCGAATCTCCAGTCCAGGACGAGTAGCGGAAGACTTGGACCGGAACACCAGCAGCGCGGCGGCGTGCGTATGGTGGAGAGAAACTCATCCACGGCGCAACTCCAAACGAGGGAGTCACGGGATCCCATAAGAGAAAGAGAGAGAGAGAGAGATTGGTTTGAAGAGAGGGGCTCCCTACCCACCTATATATAGGAGAAAGGAGGCACCCCACCTTGCTAACCAGGCAAGGTGGGACTATTGGAGCCGCACCAATAAAGGCGAGGGGGGAGCCGGCCCCCACATGGGCCCCTAGGGCCTATCCGAAGTCCCCTTTGGTGGGTTTGGCCCTTGGGGGGAAATTCGGCCCCCACATGGGCCTTCTCCCTCCCGGAAGCGCCCATTTAGTGGGCTGCATGTGTAAAACGAATTTAGTTATTATAAATTCATTAAAATAATATTAATTCACTAATTAACATTAATTTAACATATATAAACAATTTCCTCTCTTCCGGAACTTTTCCGAAACTCTCCGAACTATCTTCGGTTCTCCGATTTCCATCGGAACCTTCCGAGACGTTCCCGGTGCTCTATTTTCCTAATTTCTCTTTCCTTTCCGGTTGTCTTGTCGAAACCCCTTAAGTGTGTTACCCTATCGGTTCGATATAATAACATACATGATCGAGACCCCTCTCCGATCAATGATTAACTCGAAGGCCTGGACCCCGTGAATTAACCCCTGTGATATAACGAATGACTTTCATCTATCAAACCTAGACGTCGAGTCTTAAACCTTTTGCCATAGCGATACTTAGCGTGTCCGAGCATCGTTCATAGGTATCTCCATACCTTGCATGATCTTGTTACCGACAACACTATCTTCTACTCGTATGTGATATCATGTCCTAGTGACCTAGTCACATGTTTGCAAACTCATTTGACATAATCTCACCGAGTGGGCCATAGAGTATCTATCCGGCTATACGGACTGACAAATCCCGCTCTTGACCCCTCGTCTCAACTACTCCCTTCCAATACCCGAGAGGGACACCTTTATTGTCACACTATATAAGATATGACGTTTGATGCAATCAAAGTATCTTTCGAGAATAACAATAAGAGTTGATCTCACGATCGAAGACGTAATGACTACGTCGTACAAATTATGGGTAAGTCCATCACATCGTTCTACCTAACGATATGACTCCATTACCAACTGACGCCATGTCACATGATCGGGAAACCTCGATAATCAATTGCACAATGAACTAGTCTTAATAGAGGCTACTAGGGACCTGGTTGTTTATCTACCATACGTGTATTAATGTTTCCGCTTAATACAGTTATAGCATGGTATAAAACATATAATGAAAAATTAGGATATGACTAATAAAAAATCTTTATTAAGTACCTCTAGGGCGTATTCCCTTTATTAATTATATTTTATATTAATTTAATATTAATTAAAAAACAGAAAAAGTGGGAAGCCCACCTAAATGGGCCATGAAGGCCCAAGAGGGGGGAGCCGCACCAAACTTGGGAAGGGGGCAAGCCGAAGTCCAATTCGGACTTGGATAGCCGGCCGAACCCCCCTCCCCCTCCTTTTGTTTAGTTCCACGTGGGGGAGCCAATGGTTTGCACACCCCCTTCCCCCTTTATATAGTAAGGCATATTAATTAGATTAATTCATCTAAAAATACAATTAATGTTGTATCTGCCGGCTAGAGTTAATTCTCCGCCCGCATTGCTTTCTTTCTCCCACAAAGCTATACCGTTGGGCGTCGTTGCGATCTCAGCTGGATCTGAGTGACCGGGGTTTGTTGTTAAGCTCTGTATGCTTGTGAGTACTCGGAGGCGCTACATTTGAGGTGCCAGGGCGACGTCGTCTCGCCACCGCCGCAGACCTACCGCCGGCGCCACCCCCCTGACGCCGCCGGCGTCGCCCCCTCTCCGCTAGGTGCGCCCTGCTGTCGTCGACGTCAGGTCATCGTCGACATCGCCGCGTCATCGTCTACTTCATCGCGCCATGTTCTCCGCGACCTTGAGGTAGGCTACGTACGGCTTCATCTGCAACGCTTGTGCGGGAGCGTAATCCCCGCTATTTGGTCTACAAGAGGTATGTGACCAGTTACCGCCACCGTTATCGCATGTACTAGATAGATAGATCCTGGCTAGCTTCGGTGTTCATACACTAGAAAATTATTGTTTTCTGCCACAGAACTCCTTAAGTGGTATCAGAGCCGATCTATGCGTAGTACTGTTGGTACTGTTAGAACTCATATTGAATGAGGATGTCTTTCTTATATTTGCTACCCTCTAGCGTGCACTTGATATGCCTTCAGTATTGAGTTGATGAAGCGGCCCGGACTGACTTTACGCGTACGCTTACGCGAGACTGGTTCCACTACTGACATACGGCTTGCACCGTATCTGTGTCTGGCGGGTGTTTGTCTCTCTCTCTCTCTCTCTTTAGTCGGCTACGCATTTTCAATGGAGGGCCCGAAAGGGATGCTTAAACATGCAATTATATGATCGACGTTGTGGTATAAAGTTCATATGTAGAGAAACGGTTCTCTTGCGAATAAGCCTATAAGCCACGTAAAACTTGCAAAACTAAATAAAGGTAGAGGCGTCTAACCTTGTTTTATAGAGGAGTTTATTCATATGACATGGTTACGTTAAGTTTGATACTACTCGTTCTATCGGAGGCAATGGAGGACACCGTAGACTCGAAGCCATGCCGGGGCGCCCGGTCCAGGCACATGGCGCCATGGAGATCCAAGCGCAACGATCATGTCATATCGCACTTCATTACATTATTTGATATTGTATTGTTGTGTGTGCATCATGTTGATTGCTTATATATTAGATATACAACGGTAGCTTTTAAATAGGATGATCCCTAACAAATACCAAAATTGTGGTCTCCCTCGTTGTGCACCACCAAGAAAGTTCTACGTTATGAGGCAGGCTGTGACGATCGGTTGTCATACATTTTGTCGTTCACATACAGTGGGTGTAAGACATGTTGCACGTGCAAAACCTTCGAGATTTGATTGGCGAGCCTAGCATATGCAGATATGGCCTCTGAACACGGGAAGATTGAAAGATCGAGCATGATTCATAGAGTTGTTGTGATCGACATTTTATGTCCACCTTTGAAGCTGTGCTGCCGGCCGTGACGATCGGGGGTGGTATAGTGGATGAGGGTCGTGTAATCGCTAAAATTATTGTAGGGAAAATAATCTTAGTGGTTTGTGTTTGATAATTTCTTTATAAACTAAAACTCACAAAATGTTATAAAGTTAGCCTTACCTTCTTTGCGATCATATCTGTAGATGGAACTCTGCTTCGTTTACTTCCTTAGAAGTTCGAGCTCGAGCTTATCAGCCGATGGGTCCAACTTCATCAAGTGGTACAACTTACTTAGGGAGACTCTCATACACAACAACATACTATATGTCATAGAACAAGCATTAGGAGAGAAACCAGATGATTCTGCTAGAGAAGAGGAAGATGAGGAATTCCGTCAGCGTCGGGCAATTTTCATAGAAATGGAGTCCGTCATGACCATAAGCCTAGCACCAGAGTTGAAATGTTGTTTCGACACATGGAGCCATATGTCATGATTGATGCGATCAAGGAGCACTTCAAAGATGAAATGAAGCTTGAGCAATTCAGACAGCTGAGAAAGTTCCAGACCATCCACATGGAGTAACATACCTGTCTGGAGACGCATTTGAAGAGATTGTATGACATCTACTTCAAACATACGAATGTCTATGATTTCTGGATGGCGAATTCATGTGCAATAGAGATTGCGCTGATATCTCTACCTCTAAGCTATGAGGAGCATGTGTGTGAATATGCTATAAAGAGAGACACGATGAGTTTCTTCACGTTCGTGAACAAGTTCAAATCTCTAAAGGTCGAGTCAATCGAAGGAGAGCTCTTCGACGCTTTAGGTATATTTGATATACGAAGATATAAATGTATTCTTCTCATACTTAATGAAAAGTATTTGATACTTATTATGTTTATGAAACAGGTCCAGATTGTTACAAGTATGACGAGATATATGATGTGACAGTGCGCAAGTGATGGCAAGCAAGGAGTTGGTGGCCAGTGATGCTCACATCCTCAAGTTATCATAACAATTATCATTAATAGTTTCTTATAAGACCCTTTGTAATAGTGAGAGTGTGTTTTAGTTTAGTGTCTTGAATGTTATAAGACAAAGCTATTCATATATGTAATGGAACAAATCAGTTGTTTTATGTTATGGAACAAGACAATTGTTTTATATTATGAGTAAATTTTATGCAATCACATCTCAATTACATTACTCGTATGATATACATTTATATAAGCGGGAATGATAAAATTATGTGTCCAAGAATTAAATGATTTTGTTACAAGAACAAACACCACCTAATTTGATCATAAAAGCAATGTAAGAAATAATAGATACTTCGATCTATTAAAGAGTTGCAAAGAAATTAATTGAAAGTCATACTTGATGATTATTAAATTAAAAACGTGGTGAAATTCATTGGTTCGAATTTTTCTATGATTATTCGTAAATAAATGTATTTGCATAATGAATCATGAGTCTGATTTTTTTTGATAAAAGATCAAAGGGATTTTCAGAAGAAAGATTAGTGAATATTGTATTCACAGGATTCGATCAAACAGGATTTTTTTTGAATTATGGTTTCAACACAAAAGACTTGTGGAAATTCGTTTCACAAAATTATAATATCAGATATAGTGATATGTGAAATGTTATAGTCATACTCTATTTTAGATAAAGTGTGGTCATTCAGAATCTCTTTTAGAATCTCTTAATATGTTCGAAACATTATAGTCGACATCCACTTTAGAAAATAGATATTTTTCAATGGTAATTTGTGTGATCGACATTAAGGGTCGTGATATAGATGATTATACGATAATACATGATATACACGAATAGTTCTTTGTATAATACTCACATTGGGTGAGAGTGTATTCCAAATACCAACAGAAGCAAAACTTGTATTGTTGTATGTGTAATTTCGGGGAAAATATGATTTTTCGAATTATGGTTAATGGAATAGAGTTAGAAGGTTGAAATAAGGTATCAGACCTATATTCATAAAAGGTACTCCCTCCGGACCGAATTAACTGTCGCCAGCCCTGTACAACTTTGTACTGCCACAGTTTAAGTTTTGTGTCAGTTATTTCGGTTCAGAGGTAGTAGAATATTGGAATATGTTCCAAAAGGAATATGTCTACAAAGTAAATGAAAAATTTGATGATAAGAGTGAAGGAGACCTGAAAATGGTTTTCTTCTTGCAATCCTCTTCAAAGAGATCATAGTAGTTTCATGAAAGAAGCTTCTAAATAAGGTGTTGTTATAATATTTGCTGTCAGGTCACAGTTTAATATCAAGTATTTTAGATCTTTTTGACACAACAAGGTACACCTTATGAATACAAAGAAAGTTGAGAAAATATCAGAATACGAACAAAGTCTTTTGAGTCTGAAAATCCAAGTTACATTTAAAAGGATTAAAACAGTAAATGATACTATAAATCTTATTAAAAGAATAAGATTGCGTAATCATCATATAAAGTGTTATATGAAAATTGCAACTATAAGAAATACATGGAAGCATATTTTGTCAAGAAAAGTGTCTTGAACAAAATAAAATTTGTTGACTCCATAAATGTAGACGTGCTTAAAGTCTGTGGGATATGTATTAATAGAATACTACAGGTCGTATTAAATTCGAATCGATAAACGATCAATGATTTTGGTTTGACTAAAATATCGAAAGAAATGATGAATTTGCTAATTAAAGTGGGAGTCAAATTAGTTTACTCAAGTTTAATATGTAAGAGAAATATTTTTGAGTGGGAGCTTAATCCCTCATATATGTAGATGACATATTTTGAGTGGGAGCTCATGTCCTCAAATATGTAGGTGACATAATTTGAGTGGGAGTTAAGTTCATCGTATGTAAATGACATATTATGGATAGTACCGGTAGGAAAGAGGAAATTGTAAAACTATTTAAAAGATAGTGTCTATTTAGAGTAGAACATGAATTTTAAATAGAAAATCGAGTTGTTTTATTTGGATTGATTCTGATGAGTCAGAATAGATTAAAACCAATGGAATGGTCCTTGGAAATCCAGTCAATCATTAAGTGTAATGATTCATGATAATGGTGGTTATGAGATATGTTGGTCTATTATGTGATATTAGACATCATAAAGGAACCATATTATGTGCTCGATAAAATGTGAATCATGTTCTTAAAAGAAGAATAGTTGTCAAAGTAAATTTAGAATTTACTAGAAGTAGAAACGTATTAGGCATTAGATTGACATTGGAATGTCAAATCTTCTACATAGGTATAGAAGTATGTAGATATTGCGAGATTGTAAATGTTACAAAGAGTTTGCTATGACTGAATGTGTTTGCAAAGCAATTGCCTGGTTAACATAATCAGAGTAAGCGCTGGGAAACAAAAGTCTCACTTAAGTTACGGTATTTATATACATATCTTATTAGATAACATGATGATATCAAACAAGTTGATATCAATGAATCGCAAAGAAAACATACAATTACGTATTGTACAGATTGTTGAAGTAACACTCTTCCACAAGCAAGCATTATCATATAACGCTTATTTGATAAGGGGTTATGATGGAGTAAAATGCAGCTGGTTTATTTGTACTCTAGTGCAAGTGGGAGACTGAACGAGATATGCCCTAGAGGCAAATAAATATATAGTATTTATCGCATTATCTCATAAGTTTATAATATGTTTTTAT
Organism: Poa annua; assembly: GCA_026929855.1. Taxonomy (NCBI): domain Eukaryota; kingdom Viridiplantae; phylum Streptophyta; class Magnoliopsida; order Poales; family Poaceae; genus Poa; species Poa annua. The sequence continues at coordinate 216,789,562 of CM049427.1, read as the reverse complement.
ATTAGCTATAACTGTATTAATCAGAATTATTAATACACGTTTGATACATAGACAAACCAGAGTCCCTAGTAAGCCTCTATGTAAACTAGTCCATTGGACAACAGTTGATCGAGATTCCCGATCATGGACAATGACGTCGGTTGACAATGGGGTCATTTTATTGGTAGAATAAGGTGATGGACAAACACAAAGTATTGCAATAATATTGTATTACGACGTTTGTCATTTGCAATAGGAAGTAATATGATAGCTTATTCCATAGACCGTGAGACGGTATTTATTGTTGCTCCGTAGGGGTGCTTTGAGTGCATCAAATGTTGTGACTTATATAGCATGACAATAAAGGTGTCTATCTTGGGTATCTCGAAAGAGTATCTTGAGACGTATGGATCAAGTGCGGGATTTATTCATTCGTGTAATGGAAAGATACTCTGGGCTCACTCCGTGAGATTACGTCTATATAGCTGCGCAGCTTATGACTAGATCATGGATATCTAATATCACAGACGAGTTATTAACCTTTGTCGGTAATGAGATACAACAGACATCAGATGTCTACGATCATATCTCGGACAAGGTAGTATCGTAGAAACAAAGTGAATTAATATCATGTTTACGGTTCACCGATGATATTCGTAGAATGCACAGGGGCCGTCACAATTATCCAGGTATCCCTGCGGTCATTGGCGAGCGAAGGGTCTTGACCATGTCTGGAGTGTTCTCGAACCGTAGCGTAACAAGATTTAAGGTCTTAACGACATTTGGAGAAGGTTTTGGAATAATATGGGAAGTGAATGGATAGAGAGAAATAATTCAGAAAGGGTCCGATGGTCCGGAAGGTGTTCCGGGAAGGTCTGGAATGGTTCCGGGAATGTCCGAAAGATGTTCGGGTGGTCCGGACAATGTTTCGGAGTCACGGGAGATTAAATAATATGTAAATATATTCATTATGAATTAATTATATTAATATTAATTAAAAAAGAGGAAAAGGTTGGCAGCCCACCTAAATGGTCAATGAAGGCCTGATGCTAGGAGGTGTGTGGTTGGTGAACCCCAAGAGGAGGGTGTGAAGTAGTGCAGCAGCAAGTTTTCCCTCAGTTATGAAACCAAGGTTATCGAACCAGTAGGACATGAACGGTTCCCCCGAGATTGTTAGCAGCGACGTTGGCACGACGCCACACCAATGTCAGCAACGAACATGGAGCCTGCACACAAACAATCAAAGTATTTTGTCCCAACTCAACGGTGAGGGTGTCAATCCCACCGGCTTGCTGTAAAAAAAGATTAAACGTATGTGTGGAAGAAAGATGTTTATTTGCAGAAAGTAACATGTTTACAGTTGTGGTTTTATCAGATTAATGAGAAGGACCGGGGTCCACAGTTCACTAGTGGTGTCTCTCCATAAATAATAATAACATTCATCCATGCGTGGTAAAGAAATTACTGCTCGGCAATCAACATAATAATGATAAGCAACCCAATGCATATACTAACGTTATGATGTCTAGTGTGAGATTCATTCGGGCATTACAAAAATATGCATAGACCGTTCCAACTTCATCTATGACTAATAATCCACCTTCCGGTTAGCGTCTGCACCCCTTTCAGTATTAAGTTGCATGCAACAGATTATCTCCTTAAGCACTATGTGTAAAGTAAATAAGTAACATCATCCTTAGACAAAGTACTACTGTTTTATCCCTAGTAGCAACACTACATCTACAACCTTAGAGCTTTCTGTCATTGCCCCAGATTCAATAGAGACATGAACCCACTATGGAGCATAAATACCCCCTCTTGGAGTTACGAGCATCTTGGCCAAAGCACACACAAGTAACGAAGATCATGCAAGATCATTAAATAGCACACACATGATATAAAATGAAGCAATAACTTTAGTACTCAATATTCATCGGATCCCAGCAAACACAACATGGATAATTACATAAAGATAATCTTGATCATGATAGGCAATTCACAAGATCTAAACATGATAGCACAAGAGTAGAAGACAACCATCTAGCTACGTCTATGGATCCGTAGTCCAAGGGTAGACTACTCACGCATCAGTCTGGAGGCGGTCATGGCGACGTAGAGGCCTCCGGGGTCGATTCCCCCTCCCGGCAGGGTGGCGGGGAGAAGTTCTGATCTCTCCCGAAGTGGTGTTGACGACGGTGGAGGCTCGGGACCCATGGAGGAAAAAGTGAATATCCGTGCCCTGTTTTTAGGTCAAGGGGCTATTTATGGGCGAAAGGGTGATGTCGGTGGGCGCCCGAGGGGCCCACATCACCTCCTGGCGCGGCCAGGATGGGGCCCGCGCCACGAGGTGGTGTGGCCGCCTCGTGGCTCTTCTCCATCTCGTCTTCTAGAACGTTCCTTTTCCAAAAATAATTTCAAAAAGTTTTATTTCCAATTTCGAGGATATTTCCTTAAGTGCTTTTCTGAAACCAAAAACAGTAGAAAACAGGTAACTGGCACTGCGACATCTTGTTAATACGTTAGTCCCATAAAATGCATAAAAATATATAAAATGCATATAAAACATGTAATAACATGATATAACATAGTATGGAACATAAGAAATTATGGATACGTTGGAGACGTATCAAGGCCCAAGAGGGGGGAGCCGCACCAAACTTGGGAAGGGGGGCAAGTCCAAGTCCAATTCGGACATGGATGGTCGGCCGACCCCCCCCCCCCCCCCCCCCCCCCTCCTTTTGTTTAGTCCCACATGGAGGGAGCCAATGGGTTTGCACACCCCCTTCCCCCTTTATATAGCAAGGCATATTAATTGTATTAATTCATCTAAAAATAAAGTTAATGTTGTATCCGCCGACTAGAGTTAATTCTCCGCCCGCATTGCTTTCTCTCTCCCACAAAGCTATACCGCTGGGCGTCGTTGCCATACGGGATTCCAGAAAAGTTCTACTCCTGCGATCTCAGCTGGATCTGAGTCACCGGGGTTTGTTGTTAAGCTTCGTATGCTTGTGAGTACTCGGAGGCGCCACATTTGAGGTGCCAGGGCGACGTCGTCTCGCCACCGCCGCAGCCCTACCGCTTCTCTGCCGCCGGCGCCACCCTCTGCCGCCGCCGCCCCCTCTCCGCTAGGTGCGCCCTGCTGCCGTCGACGTCAGGTCATCGTCGACATCGCCGTGTCATCGTCTACTTCGTCGCGCCAAGTTCTCCGCGACCTTGAGGTCGGCTACGTACGGCTTCATCGGCAATGCTTGTGCGGGAGCGTCATCCCCGCTATTTGGTCTATAAGAGGTATGTGACCAGTTTCCGCCACCGTTATCGCATGTACTAGATAGATAGATCCTAACTAGTTTCGTTGTGCATACGCTAGAAAATTATTGTTTTCTGTCTCGGAACCCCTTCAGATTTTTTATGCAATTTATTATATTTATTGTCTTCCTTACAAATTTCTACTTAGCGACCGAAGAGTTGTTTTTTCCAATCCCTTTGGGGCCTTTCCTGTCAAAGATAAAACTCATAATCCACCGGTGACAAGACCAAGTCAAGCGGAGGGGTGAAATACCCCGCAGTTGTAGGACTCGAGAGGGTAGAATTTATAATGTGTATCTTTGCATTCATGCATGTTTGGAATACCTAGATAATTTTTGTGCTAATATGCAAAACAGGTACATAGGTTGATATTAGACAAATGTCAAGGATTTGGAAACAGTTCCCTGACAACTAGTCGGGAGGTGTCGAGGGGAAACTAAAACCTTACTTCCATACTACAATGTCATTTACTAAGCTTACTTTTTTTATTTTACTTCTTTAAGTTTGTCCTTATTAAGTTTATTTATTTTGTTTCATCGCAGATCGGGGCTTTAGGATACCCTGAAGCGGCCCTAACTGACGTGCATATTACTCGTAGCCTGGAGGCCTATCTACTGTGGCTATTTGGCAAGGTGATGTTCATTGAGACTCACCAAGACACTATTGCTGCTTGTTGGATGTCTATTGTACACGAGAATGCGGAGGCACCGAACCCGAAGACATAGTGCAACGGAGTTTTGGGTCTGCTGTTTTAGCCGCCACATACAAGGCTATGTGCAAACTCTGCAGGAAGAACAAGGATAACTCTTCGGTACTTGGATGTCCACCACTGTTGCAGCTTTGGTCTTGGGAGAGGTTCCCTATCAGTAAACCTGACGTGGAGGCGTAGAGGCCCTGAGAGTACAAAATGATATATCATAACAATATTGATCTGCCTACAGTTGGCAGTATGTGGACATAGAGAGAGGTAACAATTTAGTAGTCTGTTAATTTCTATTTTGTTTGGTTTCATACAATTTCTATGTGGACTAACTAATATATTATTTTGCAGAGACAGTTCCGGGGTGATCAACTGAGAAATTGCTATGCATCATTCAATGAGTAGTTCGATCAACTGCCAGACAACCGTGTTATATGGGAGCTATACCACGATATGTTGATAAATGCACAATACCTGACGGGCTTTCTCTGTGCACGAGAAATCGTGCATACTGGTTGAGTACAGTTTGGAATTGTGTTGGATGTCTCGGTGGAGGAGATGTCACAACACCGGGTTATGCGGGAGTTTGGATCCCGCAAGTTGCCGGAGCCTCCAACTAGACCTCCCTTCGTGAGCACGTGCAAATGTAACTATTATAACTTGGTTTTTAAGGTGTGTACATACTGTTGTTTGTACGTGTGCTATATGTACATGTTGCAGAAAAGGGCGCTACATGCTGCTCTCACAGACATGTACCCATTACAAGGTATTGGGGAAAGAAGAAACACATCCGTAAATACTCTACTTCCAGTACTCTAATACGTGTAAATCTGAATAACATATCTAACAAGTTGTCATATTTTCAGAAATTCAATAGGACGTCAGTGCGTACACCCCTGTTTTTTCGACCTCCCACCACCCATGGTTCAAGCGTTTGGAGGAGAAGCTAAGACTTGTCTACAGTTTGCTTACCTATACCGGTGGTGCGGACGTTGTTCCACGTCGTACACCTTGATGCACACGGTGGATATGTTATTGGGAGACCCCAAAAGGAAGGTGTGAAGTAGTGCAGCAGAAAGTTTCCCTCAGTTATGAAATCAAGGTTATCGAACCAGTAGGAGATGAACGTTCTCGGGCCCCGAGGTTGTTAGCAGTGACGTTGGCACGACACAATACCAGCGTCAGCAACGAACGTGGAGCCTGCACGCAAGCAATCAAGAAACTTTGACCCAACTTAACAATGAGTTTGTTAATCTCACCGGCTTGCTGTAACAAAGGATTAAAAGTATGTGTGAAAGAAAGATGTTTGTTTGTAGAAAGTAACATGTTTGCAGTTGTGGTTTTATCAGATTAATGAGAAGGACCGGGGTTCACGGTTCACTAGTGGTGTCTCTCCATAAATAATAATAACATTCTTGATGAGTGGTAAATAAATTACAGCTGGGCAATTGACAGAATAATGATGAGCAATCCAATGCATATACTAACGTTATGATGTCTAGTGTGAGATTCATTCGGTCATTACAACAATATACATAGACCGTTCCAACCGCATCTATGACTAATAATACACCTTTCGGTTAGCGGCCGCACCCCTTTCAGTATTAAGTTACATGCAACAGATTATCGCCTTAAGCACTGTGTGTAAAGTAAGTACGTAACATCATCCTTAGACAAAGTACTAATGTTTTATCCCTAGTAACAACAGTACATCTACAACCTTAGAGTTTTCTGTCACTGCCCTAAATTTAATAGAGACATGAACCCACTATCGAGCATAAATACCCCCTCTTGGAGTTACGAGCATCTACTTGGCCAAAACACACAAGTAACGGAGAGCATGCAAGATCATTAAATATCACACACATGATATATTATGAAGCAATAACTTTACTCAATATTCATCGTATCCTAGCAAACACAACATGGATAATTACATAAAGATGATCTTGATCATGATAGGCAACTCACAAGATCTAAACATGATAACACAAGAGGATAAGACAGCCATCTAGCTACTTCTATGGACCCGTAGTCCAAGGGTAGACTACTCACGCATCAGTCCGGAGACGGTCATGGCGACGTAGAGGCCTCCGGGGACGATTCCCTCTCTCGACAGGGAGCCGGGAGCAGTTCTGATCTCTCCCGAATTGGTGTTGACGACGGCGGCTGCTCGGAACCCGTGGAGGAAAATATGAACACCGTGCGATCGTTTTTAGGTCAGAAGGTATTTATGGGCGAAAGGGCGATGTCGGTGGGCGCCCGAGGGGTCCACACCACCTCCCGGCGCGGCTAGGAAGGGACCCACCCCACGGGGTGGTGAGGCCGCCTCGTGGCTCCTCCCCGTCTCGTATTCGGTGTTCTGGAACGTTCCTTTTCCAAAAATAATTACAAGATCTTTTATTTCTATTCCGAGATTATTTCCTTAAGTACTTTTCTGAAACCAAAAACAACAGAAAACAGGGAACTGGGAACTAGCACTTTGGCATCTTGTTAATAGGTTAGTCCCAGAAAATGCATAAAACTATATAAAATACATATAAAACATGTAATAACATGATATAACATAGCATGAAACATAAGAAATTATAGATACGTTGGAGACGTATCCCACCTCCGCGCCCCCCGCGACACTCACTGATCAGTGGGGATGCACAGGTATCACCACCCTGTCACTCCACATTTCGGCAGGACCCACGACCCCTTTAACACTTGTGCAAAGTCCTAGCCCATGACCTATGTACGACACAGTTGTTTCGACCTCCCGCCGGTCAGACGCTTTCGAGCCATGTCCATTACAGCCACCTTCTTCACAACCACCATCATTTATGTCGGTTAGTTCATCCTGACGCGACTTGGAACATGGTTCGTGATGCCAGCCAGTACTCTCATCCACTTTTGTATCACAGTTGGTATTTTTTTCTTCTTCACATATATTTTAATTATTCATCAACATCACGTACAACTATCCCCAATTCCACTTGGACACCACTCAGTGTTACCACCCTTCCCCACCACTCCCCACGCAGAAGACACCACCTACGCAGCCGACACAACACGACAAGGAGGAGGAGGATGTGCAGTTGCAAGGCTGCGAGATGCGACAACACCGCGCTCCGACACGCTTGTCACCTTCCGGGACTCGGCGGAGAAAGTCGTGCTACCATGCTCATGTCGACGAGGAATGATACTTCTATCTGTGTACCATTCAACATTATATACTAGATATATTTTTATGTATGAGACTTCTCCGTACGGTTAGACATTAGGTATGAGACATATTTCTATCTAGAGTTGTTTCAGACGGAAGATACATTGGCAATACCAATTCGAGTCAGTAACCATACTCGGTAATACAAACACTACAACTCCGCATAAATTGATATTGAAAGTAAGATAAAACACAACTGGAGTCACATACTCACCACACCACACAACAAATGAAGATACAACACAACTCGAGTCCATACTCACCACACCCCACAACAAATGAAGATACAACACAACTCAAATCAACACTCTGTCTAACTTAATAAATTCATCTCCTATCGACGCAGCCTCTTGCATCCGTCATGGCAGCGCCCTTTCCCTTCGACGATGATGCACTCTTCTTACCCTTCGATGACGATTCAACCTTCTTATCGTTGCCCTACGATGCATCTTCAACCTTCAGGGCATTCGACGACGGCATGAGTCATCGTCATCATCGCTCTCATCTACCCAACGGCAAGACTGAGTGTATGCATCAAGATCAAATTCAGTCTTGAACTTGCCCTTCTCAACTTATTCTCGAACCTTGCTTTAACCCTAAGCAATTCACGACGGATTTGTTGCGGTGTTCGATATGGAAACCCATCGCGGCATATATTGGCTCACAGCAAAGCGAGATGACTCTCATTACCAATAATTTCCTCAAGGTAAACTAACCTACCATGAACCTTCAAACTAGTGGAAATACGCACGAGATGCTCGGCTACGTCACTTTGGAACCCAGACGCACACTTCTCGCAAGGACCAACACAAATGTTGCTCGACATGCTTGTCCTAGACTGATTACCTAGCCAAGTTTGCAGGGGATTTTATAGGACGAGAAGAGAAGAAGTGGCCTGAACAATCTTGGCGGGAATCGGTTGCCGAGAAATATGGCGGGAATAAAATTGGTGGGAGAAACTGACGCCAAGCGCGGACTGGTGGCGGGGAAAATGGCGGGAGAAAATGGCGGGAACATGGACTAGTGGCAGGAAACTGGTGGAGAGACGGACCAGTGGCAGGGAAAATGACGAGAGACACAAACGAGAGAAAACGGCAGGAGAGGATAGGGCCACTTTCAGCACGAAACAGTGCCGAAAGGTTTGTGTCGGCATGAGGTGGGGTGACTATCGCTCTATGACAATCATACACCTGTCGACATGGCCCATGCTGAAAGACCTGTTTCAACATGGTCCTTGTCGAAAGGTCTCGGTCGGCAGGAGCGTTGCCGACTTTCGACACGACCTGAATCACCCTGTAGGTCACCTGATGCCAACGGCGCGCTAGAAGTGAAATTAATTTGTTCCCGATGCTATTACTCGAATTTTCATTTAAAAATCGTATTATATGAAAAAAAATCTCTGATGGTAAGAATCTCTGTGTCAGAGCACGTCTCTGGCTAGCCAAGCCTTGTCCCCCCGGCAACAGCGGAGCCCTTGCCACGTAGATAGACTGCCTGGACACGTGTCGGCCGCCTCCAAGACAAGATCCCATCGTCACCACTCACCAGACCCATTCTTCTTCCTCGGTTACGGGGGCTCAACGGGGATTGGGTTTCTTCTCCGATTCCTCTCCAAATCCCTTATATGCCGTTCCAAAACATCAAAGATCACTACAGCTGAATCTTTGGGCCAGATATTGACAGGTTACAACTTAACATTTTTAATTGGCACTCCTTTTCTGTCTTGTACCTTGGATGCATTCGAAGAACAGTATATATTTCATTTTCCAAGTTCTTCAGTAGTTTCGCCTTCCTTTCTGTATTCTGTTTTCCGTCTCCATAATTTCAAATTTCCTCTGCACCTCGTCTTGATACATCATTCATGCCTGTTTCTTGTTCATTCACTGGCAATTTGGCACAAAACCAGTAAATCAGATTTGATAGAGGCGTAGACAACAAACAAGTTTCCCGTCCCATGCGTTTTGAATACAGTAACAAATTCTGCATCCGAGAAGCGTGCCTCATCAATTTAACATTTTTTTTTGCAGGGATCAGTGCATTTGGGATGAACTGATGGCATCTAATGAATCATCTAACTTCCCGGGGATTTACAGGAGCCTGCACACCCCTGCGGTGCTCATAGGAGCCGCGTCTGTGCTTGTTGCCCTCCTGATCTCTCTCTGGCTCATACTGCAGCACCTAAGATCATATAGAAATCCTGAGGTGAGTGTGGCGTGTTCATTAGATGCCATTATTTTTTGGGGGAAAGCATTAGATGCCATTAGGTGCAGAGATAGTAATCAAGACTTAACTGCTACTTTCCACCTTGTGTCACTTAGTTTGACCTTATAGTTTTATATAAACTAACCCAATGCTGCTTACTTTTCCTGGCTTTGTCCCTGGCCCTGGATGCCATGAACGAAAATATTTCTTTTGGTGGCCGAAATGTCTCCAGTCAGTGTAGCCAATGTTTTATAGCTTTCTGTTACTGTAACTGAACAAGTTTATCTTGCTGATAATTCTGCAGGAGCAGAAGTGGATCATTGCTGTCCTGTTTATGGTGCCTGTGTACGCATCTGAATCTGTAGGTTCAAGAACAAACTTGTTGAATTTCATTAATTAATTACTATGCTGTTCCAAAATAATTCAAGTTCTAGGTTTGTCCTAATTCAAACGTCTTTACGTTTGACCAAATTGTAAGAAAATTTGTCAACATCTATAACGTCTAATATGTATAATATGAAAGTATATTGTATGATGAATCTAATATAAGTAAATTGGTGGGGTAGATGTTGATGTATTTTTCTACAAACTTAAGATAGTTTGACTTATTACAAACCTAGAACTTCAATTATTTTGCAATGGAAGGAGTATAGTAGTAAAATGCCATCATCACTACATATGTAAAAGCTATTACCTTGTGAGCAAATTTTGAAGTGGAATGCAGAATGTGCTATGGAAAATGGCTTCAAAGATCTTTTTTTACATCAAAATGTTATTATTGTATGAAATAGCGGTTATATGGAATCATTAAGTATTTGTAAAGAACCTGCGGTATCATGGTTGCTTGGACCATTTGATTTTGCCTTCATAAGATTCTATTCCTTTTTCTTATCACAAAGTTTCATACTACCCATATCTCCTTTTTGATATTTACTTATTTTTCCCAGATTATTTCGTTGTGGCATTCGGAATTCTCCTTGGCTTGTGATATATTGCGGAATTGTTATGAAGCATTTGCTTTGTATTCATTTGGGCGATACTTGGTTGCATGCCTGGGTAATCTTATTTTCTTACATAATATCCACAAGAATGGACCCAAATATTGTTGTGAGAAATCATTGTCAGATTGCATAGTTAAGCGGAGTAAGTTACTCAGTAGCAGTATTGAGAGTTGGAGATCACGCAAATAGGTTGCACTTTCTGATCCTCACCCTTATTTATATATTCATATTTGTGCACGGCTGCAATGCTATGGTGCTAATTTTGGTTAATTTAATACATTCATAAATTTAACTCCAGCCCCCTGCACCTCTCTGATTCCATTGTCCAAATTCATGATGCTTGCTGGCTTAGCGTATTAAGACTGGTAAACTGAAAGCTTAACTCCTTTAGGGGGAGAGCGGCAGGTGATTGGTTTGCTTGAAAACAAAAGAATGGAAGAGCTAAGCGAGCAGTTGCTCGAGAGTCAAGAGAAGGCAAAATACCATAATCGAAGTAGAGTGCGTACCTTCTTTTCGGATCCTAATGCACTGGGGAAGAGTTTATACACAATTATAAAATTCGGACTTGTGCAATATGTAAGTACATTTTAATATTCTCATTTAAAACTGACCAAGTACGATGTGTATGATATCTCATTCCTTAATGTCATTTCAGATGATTCTGAAGACACTCTGCGCGTTCTTGGCATTCATCTTGGAGCTTTTTGGAGCATATGGAGATGGTGAATTCAAGTGGTACTATGGGTAACTATCTCGTATCTTTCTTTCTGTTTTTGTTGTCTAAAATGGTGCAATATCTAAAGTTATGGCATGAGAGTGGATGCCTGCAGAGTTCTTTTACACATTAGAGAACCTTAAAATTGACCCTTTAGCAGATGACTGTCACGAATCATCGGTTAGATATTATCAGCCACTAATCTGCAAATATGGGTACTTTAAATAAACATGCATGTAATCATATTAACTCGTATATATTCTTTAAAGAATATCATGCTCTGAAATGCAGATACCCCTACATTGCTGTTGTCATAAATTTCAGCCAGACATGGGCACTGTACTGTCTGGTGAAATTTTACAATGCAACACATGAAAGGTTACAGGCAATAAGGCCACTAGCCAAGTTCATAAGCTTCAAGGCCATTGTATTTGCTACTTGGTGGCAGGGAATTGGAATCACAATTATCTGCCATACTGGGCTCCTGCCAAATGAAGGCAAGATTCAAAATGGAATACAAGACTTCCTGATTTGTATTGAGGTAAATAGGTTATCTTGTAATTTCATTGAGAAGCATCTTGGTCTCTTGTTACTGCAGTAAAGCGCAATTGCTTTTCTTAGATGGCTATCGCAGCCATCGCGCATGCATTAGTCTTTGGTGTGGAGCCATACAAGCGCATCCCATTGCTGGAGCATGGAGAGTTTAGCGGTTTGGAAAGTAAAATGGAGGCGAAGGTGGATGTCGATGACGGCAGCAATGGGACGCCAACAACTGTGGAGCAGAAAGAGACCCATATCAAAACTCCAGGAACAAGCATCAAAGAGAGTGTTCAGGATGTCGTTCTTGGCGGTGGCCACCATGTAAACGCTTGACATGCATCATAAGTTCAGTAAAAGGTGGTAGCCTAGGCTCTGGGTTTCTGACTGATTTACTGGCTTCCTCCATAGGTTGTCAAGGATGTGGCCTTAACCATCTCACAGGCAATGGAACCTGTTGAGAAAGGTGTCGAGAAAGGCGTTGGGAAGATTCAGGAGACCTTCCACCATGTCTCGCTGAAGCCAGGGGACAAGAAAGAACCTGAGGTCGAGGTGGATGAGCATGTCACCAAGAACGTGGTGGATGGTGAACCTGTTGCCATTGGTGCGGAGGTCCAGGTTGAAAGAACGGTTCAAGACAACAGTGAATCTGTAGTGGTTGACACAGAGCTTAAAGTTGAAAGAATAGATGACAGTAAGAGCCATGCAACTGGTTCAAAGAAAGCCGACTTGCGCACCCGACAAGAAAATGTAAATCAATAAGACTAGTGTTGATGTACACCATGCTAGCAATGTAACCTGAAACTTCTAGGACAAAAAGAATGATGATGATGCTAAATTTAAAAGGACAGAGTCGAAAAACTAGTACAGCCAGCCAACTATGGCGTATAGTTTTGACTGAGGGTGTCAAGCGGCGACCCCCAAAACGCATCAGCTAGCACATAATCGTTGCAAAATTAACACTACGTTTGTACTGTCATGCTGTCCGCTAGCCCGCCCTGCTTGCATGCCTAGTTTTGACAGAGTGTGGCATATACATAGTTTTCCAATTCGGTGCTATAAATAGGCATCCCATCATGAGAGACTCACTCGGCCATCAGAAGTATACCAAAAACTGATGGCAACTAGAGAAAGGCGGATCTCCAGTTGCGCTTACACAGCGTTTCTGAGTTTTGTACACTTGCCATATTCCAGTCTTGTGAGACAAATCGTCAGTTCTCTTCAATTCACTATCTGATATTACATTGCAAGTCCATCCAATGATTCCGAAATCTGATGGCTTATTGCTGACCGATATTGACAAGGGAGGCTTTCCGATCAAGCTATATAAATATGTAATGTGCATCCTGTACATTAATACTATGCACATTACCGGGCAACACACGGCCACACCGGTCTCCAGCTGTCAATCTCCCCCGCCACCACCGCCGCAGCACAGCTGCGAGCAGCACTCAAAGCACCCGAGGAACGAGAGGGCAGCACAGATCTGCACTAGGACGATGGCGCACTGGTCGTTCATCTTGCTGCACGTGTTGATGAAGCACATGCAGCAGCAGCAGTCCGTGGCGCGGCTGCAGCAACCGCTGACCGCCTTACCGAACATCTCGAATTTCTCAGGTGCCTTTGTGTCCCCGAATCCTGAGGTCAGGTTCTCCTTGGTGGCCGCCACATTGCCAAAACCCAGTGTCAAGCCACGAAGCGGTGTCGCTGAAGGCTCATCCGGGCTGCTGTGTTTCTTTGGTTTCTCCTTAGCCTACACAAGTGCAAAAAATTTAATCAGATAACCTCTGGACTTCGTTTTAAGACAGTATAAAATGTAGTACTATAAGATAACCCATACTTTCCAAAGGGCTTTTTTTTAAACACTTTCCAAAGGGCTTAGTATGGGTTGGCGATAGCAACTGAAATATAATAAAGAACTTATAATACACTGATTATACCTGTTGGGCTGGATCTATTTTTTCCATGACGGTTTGAAGTAGCACTGTCTGTGTGTATTCCGAAGGCATGCTATTTTGTATGCTTAATTTCACCACCTGTTTAGTTAAATAAATGTGAGCGGCAGAACGGATTCCAGGTACAGTATTATTTATTACAGATTTGCTAAGTCTCAGCTGACTGAATTTTCCTTAAGTCTCAGTCACTTTTTAGAAAAGTGCAACCCAGTTCATAGAAACGTGCAATTGCATTTTTCTGTCCAGACAAGTGCAACTGGTTCAGTTGCACTAATCTGTTCAGAATTGCACTTTTCTTTAAACTGTAGTTACACTTTTCTGAGCTGACTGAGACTTCAGAAAAAATCAGTCAGCTGAGACATAGACACTCCCTAATGAACTCATTAAGGTGAATACTCCGATTAAGCTTATGGCATGTTACATAACATAACTTCAAGCAAGGTATACTACAGCATGACAAGAATGAAACAGGAATATATAAGGAAGGAGTCATCAATACAAATTTACATAATAACCAATTAACTATGCATAATCTTTTTGGCGGGTAACTATGTATAATATTGAGATCAAGCTTGACGTAGGGAATGCCCAGTGACCACCTGAACATTGCCATGTCCCAACATGCAGAGCTTAATTTAAGAACTTGATGCCAGAATAATCGGGAAATGACCAAGAGCATAATATGTTACCTTTTGCTCCATTTGCTTGTTTTCAGAAAGCCATGCTTTTGATGTTAGAAGATCCAGCTGTTGTTTGGCCAACACCTGAAATTTGAAAATACATGGAACGAAAAATATTTCACGTTGTAAGCCATGTCAAATATTTTTCCGCTTACTACCTTCAGCAACAATGCAACGAGTTTAATATTCAACACAAAATCAGAGCACATGCTGGGCTCATGGGCTCTGTAATCTTGTAAGCTGATATTGCTTCTAAATTCCTATATGCTATTGATAAAGTTTTTTTAAGTCGACCCAAGTCACCACCCTACCGGCCAAGTGACCAGTCTGACTAGCCATCGACTATTCAACCCCATTCATTCAGGCCCACTAGTCAAGAAATTCAGGCTGGTGCGAGGTTTTTAAGCCAGAGTAATTGATCTAAGATTACCTTTAGTGTGAACATGTGTCAGAGGTAGCTGGTGACTAGCCAACGAGTCGCTCAAACTTCATGTGATAGCCAAGTCGAGTAAGCAAAACCGACTAGGCGAATTATAGTGGACCACTAGTACTTAAAAGTTAAAACACAATCCTAACAGACAATCTGTTGTGTTTAGTCATCCTCTCCTTGTGTTTGGTCACTGTGCCAGGATAGACAATGGTTGCATTTTTTTAATTAATTACCATGTGATTCAATCCATAAAAAGTAAATATTTCCAGAGGTGTCCCAGACAAATTGTCATGTCGGTAAGCTGATGTGCCATCACTGTATCTGATTAACAACTTAACATATCCACTGCTTGGGTCAAGAAGCCGCTGTAGAATACACATGCAGTTAACACAGTAGTTCCTGTACTACCTGTTACATATTTTGGTTAACATGCGGAAGTAGTATTTTTATGATAACCTCTTCCCGCCACCACCCAGATTAGGCCAATAAGAATCCTTAAGTAACAACGTAATCCCTTGAATTTAAATAAAGCAAAGTGTGAGAATCTTACTTTGTCAAGAGGTATATCTTTTATATGTTGGACCTTCAATTCAATTGATATTTCACTCATGTCAGACAAATAGCCTTTGGCGTAAAGAGTCTCTGGGAGTTCACCTTGGAATCTCCCAGATACAAATAATGGATATTTTTCTGACATGTCAGGAATATATTCACAATCCACCTGAATTGGAAAAAAGTTTGGTTGTGAGAGACATTGAGAATCCAGTTATCCTCATATGAAAAAGAAGAAGATTAAATGGCCTTAAGTAACAAGCACCAGCTATCCAGATCTTTCTATATGAAGTGGGCAAACCCATGTGGGCATTTAATTTATAAAATTAAAGATGCAACATGCTGCTAGTGCTCCAAAAAGGACCAGTTGATTAACCCAATACGCCGAAGCACTTTATGCTCTCTCCCTCTCCCTACCTCCCTCTCCCCTTTTTTTGGAAAAGAATCACAAATTTGACAAAGGTGCTAATGTATGTAGATCATCCATTCAGAATTTACACAAAGCTTATTACAAAGAGTTTTACTAACAATATGGGCAACATGTCGTATATAGCAAATGTGACAGCTTGACAGGTTAGCTAGCAAAGAACTCACTTCAAATTCCTGAATATCTTTTGTGGCATCAACTGAAATATTTGTCACGATTGTGGTGGAAGCTTTCTGGAACCATTGAAGCATTCGACCCTCAATTGATCCTGGTGTAACAAATCAGAATGAAAAACTTCAGTTTTGTAAAGTATTGCCTTGAAATTTGGACAAATCCAGCATTTTCTACCACAGTCAATACATCTATACACATTTAATTTTACTGGGGATTTTATTTTGCCACCAGAGTTACTGGATTAAATAGAAAAAACTGAACACAAAACTTCTATTATGCAAAAATCCGTAGAACTAACTTTATAACTAAAACACCATCTCAGCAAATTAAACTCTCTCCTTAGCAAGATTGATTGATTTGTCACTTGGAAGATAAGTTTGCACAGCAGGTTTTCATGTTTTAATTTTATTTTCTTTGACTAGAGCAGAGGGCCCCCAAAAGGTCCAGAACGACTAAACCAAAAACCTATGTTAGGAAAACAATCTTACAAAAGCAGGAACATGCCGATATTGGATCATTACAACATTATGCATATTTTTAAGTTTCAGAGATAGTGTGCAAAACAAAACACTGGCTACTTCAAGGATTAAGGGGAGCATATGTTAGTACCTGTATCAAATGCAGCATCATAGTGCCCCTTGCCGATTGATGCCAACATCCGCAAGAAATAATGGTTACAGTATGAACCTAATATTTTTCCAAGGGTAAGTACAAATAATTAGAAATTATTCCGAGTAATAAATTAGTAATCACTTAAGTAATACTCCGCATCACACATTGATGTCTCCAATATCGTCGCTCTTTAGTCCCTTCATAAGGTTGAGGACTGAACTAAACAAACTTGAGTATACAAAAGCATGTACAGATAGAAATGGATACATAAGAGGATGAAGTGAAATGTATTTTTGGCATAAGAATGAAAAACTTGGCATGGCTATATGCTAAGTACCCGCAAAAAAAATGCAAAGTACTTATGCATATTAGAATTGATAAAGCTCTGTATGTGCTGACATGCAGAAAACGCCTTAGAGATGATATATCACTACAAAATCAACTAAGGTTTCCTTTCAGTTTACATATGTAGAGTGATCTGTTGAGTTATATAAATAAGAAAAATCATACTTGCCATTACCTAGTCCAAAAGTGGAAATCCGAGGGGACATAAACCCTTTATTTGTGAGCTCAGTTTTCACAGTGTGGCAGATATTCCGTTCATCCTCAACTGAACCATCGGTCACAAGAAAGATTTGCGGAAGAGTGTCATGAGAGTTTGATAGCAACGCCAATGCCTTACACCATAAAGTGGGTAATGTGAGCAACAAAGGTGGCATCAATCATATACAAAAATGACAACTGGTATAGTCTTCCCAATATTGTACCTCGCTCAAAGGGTGCATGATGTCAGTGCCACCCTGGGCAACAAAATTTAAGTTCATCCAGTTGAGTGCGTTTTCTATTGCTTTGTCATTCACCTTCTCCAAACAGGATGAAAACGAATGAAGCTCATCATTAAATGTTACAATGTTGAAGTAATCTCCTTCTGCAAGCTCGGAAAGAGCAGTTCCGATGGCACTCTTAACACTCTCAATAGGTTTTCCTTGCATGCTTCCACTTGTATCAACAATAAAGACAATAGCCTTTCTGAAGACCTAGCACATAGTTCAAATGAGATAAATATCCATTCACAGAAATACTTTATGAAGCGTAAAAGCAGATCCAAAACTACTTCAGGTTAAATCAATAACAATAGGAGTGTTTATAATTAAGAAACAGGATTAGAGAGATATCAACATGTCTGGCAAACAGAATGAACACAAATCACGAGAAACTTAGGAATCCTTAAAATTAAGAAGTCAATTTTACCCTAAATACTTTCAGACAGGTACAAACTTTTTAAGTACAGAATTATAGATGTCTCACTAAGTATATGTTCAAGCACCATGGGATTTCCACACTGGCATAGTCTATTTATTTATAATTGAAATAACAAGACAAGAAACAAGTAAAAGGAACTACCTTCCTGTTCTGCTTATTTCCAGGTAAAAGAAAAATGCAGAACATGTCTCTTTCATCATAGTCACGTAATGTTGAGCGCTGCACAAGCACTCCACCAGACAAATCACCTGAGTAAACCTACAGACATGAACAAAACATTAGGTATACTCATCTCCAATTGCAGGCATGCAGCTAAGCTGTTATTGTTTATTTAGCTTATATCTTCTATTTGCATAGCCTGTTCCCCCACACATTTAGCTATAATATGAATTATAACTATTATTTGCATAATGACAGTTTATAATTCACTAAGATCTTGAAGTTGAAGTACATGCCAAGTAAACCTTATGCCCTTACCACAAGGTATTCATAAATTCAGATTTGAAAAGGTAACATACATGTTACTTTCAGTATTCACATACGAAGGGCCAGCGAACATAATGAGCATGATATTATAAAAGCACTGAAGAGAAGGTACAGTTAACCTACATAAGGACCTTTCTGGAGAATAACTTACACTATATGTAAACGTAAAATCTTTGATTGACCAATTCTCAACCACTGCTTCATGCAAGAAACACATTTTCTCACCCTGCCTACTTTTCTCCTGAAAATGCAAAATAACATCTCATGCTATGAGCTCTCAAACAGATTCAGAAATGGTGCTTACAAAAGTAATGAAGAGTTGATTACCTTCAATGGATGGCTGGTACCCTGCAATAAAACTTCTTTACTCACACCACTATTCACAATCAACTGAATTTTCTCCTTTTTTGTGAACAATTTAGGCAAAGGGTTCACATAGTGAGGGAACCGAAACGGAATATCAACCGAGAACTGTCCATTATTGTACAGCAACTTCTGTGACCATCTAATTGTGGCGAAAATGTCTTCTCCTCCTACAACCTTGATTTAAGGGAGAAAGTACTTAATAAAGGTTGATATGACTGCTGAAAGCTTGGATCTTGACAAGCTAGAAGATTGGAAAACTGATGACAGAAGCATAATGAAGTACCTGTGGTATTGTCAAGGAAAAAAACTGGCGCTTTAAAAGACCACCACCCTCAGTCTTTGCAATCCTCACAGCACTGTTATCATCTACATCAATTACATGAGTATTGTATGATCTTTTCCCAACAGTAACCTCAGCCCCTAGAATTGAACCCTGCTAGTGAAATTGTTGGTCTTAGACTGAGATCAACAGCAAATTGCAAAATTAACTGTGTGTATATACATACATCTGCGTTCAGAATCATTGCCGCAGACAATAGTAATATATCTTACACTATTAGCACTGGATGCACATTATCGATTAGAGAAATGTATAGTTCTCTTTCATTGTTGTAACATATCACGTCGTTAAGTTTATTACTGTACATCAGGATAGTAAAATACAGAAAGAAGATAGAAATGAAATTTCCTTGCACTGCTCTTAAGTTCTCAGACATCTGAGCTTCGGCTGAAGTCTGCCAAGTTACACTAAATGCAACCAGAACAACAAAAATCTAACAGCATTGAGTAAGCATGTCCATAAAAAACTAAGTTCCCAATGCACTACTTATTTACTTTTCTCCAAATAACTATTGGAAAGGATGTTCGGTTTGGGCCACCGGCAGATATTTGACTACATTGAGAGGAAATATTAAAAAAAAAATACAAAGTACTACCTCTGTTTTCTAATATAAGATGGTTTATCCCTTTTCTACATTCACATGTCCAAACTTGTATCTAGACATGTTTTAGTGTCCATATTCATTCATTTTTGTGTGTATCAGACAATATGTGCAATAGCTAAAATATCTTATACTGTATTAAATAAACGGAGGGAGTATGTGCTAAGATGATAGTATCCAGACTGTACCAAGTATGCCAACTAAAGCATTAATTGGACAAGTGTACAAAACCACAGCTATCCCTTTGCCAGTCAGGTTCGTTTCTTGGTACTAACCAAATATTTCTTTCGTGTTGCTTATTTCTACGACTGGTAAGCAAGGAATTGATCTTTGCTTGCTGCCAAAAGAACCCACTGCTGACTGCTGGCAGAGAGCTACGCCAAAGAACTCCAAGTGGAATCGTCTATAGCGGCATCCATATATAATGTCCCACCATACGTTACTACAGAATCGTGACAAAGAGGTGGCAACTATGTGCAGGCAAATGATTATGTACAGGCGAGCATGGGCCCCGACCACCTTAATTGAATCCACATTTTTTTAATCGAGTTAAGTAGAATGAATCCAAATTGGCCAGAGTAGAACCAGAGAAGTGGCGGCCAGTCCAGCGCCTGAGCCTAACGGCAACAAAATCAAGCTCAATTGCGCATGAGCATCCATGGTGGAGTAGGTGTTTTTTTCTTAATCGAAGAAAAAAAGAGAGAAGAATAAAGAGAGAAGAAAAAACTTGACAGACGAAAAGGGGAGGTGGGGGTGGAATCGGATGGATCACCTCCTCTCCCATGGGCACGACGATGCGGCAGTCACAGTCGCGGCTGCGCGTGAGGCAGTGCACCCACCATCGCGCGCGCATGGTGACCTCTGCCGTGGCGCAGCCGGCCGCGCAGTCGACCCGCAGGTCGACCTCCCGCATCTGGAGCGGGATGAGCGCGGGCGGGCTGAGTTTGCCGTAGACGTGCGGCTGGTAGCTGGGCACGTCGGGGCTGTCGACCGCGCCGGGGTCCGTGACGACGGCGTACGCCATGGGCGCCACGGGCAGTAGCGGCGAGGCGGCGGCGTCCGGGGCGGCGTAGCGGTCCATCCCCGCGAGCGGCCTGGGCGGGGCGGCGCCGGCCGGGAGGACGAGGCGCTTGGAGAGCTTGAGGCCGTCCTCCACCGCGCGCGAGAAGTCGTCCTCCATGGCTGGGGGAGAGCAGAGGTGGATGCGCGGCGCGGGGATTAATGGAGGTGATATGGCAGAGGAGGGGATGATAATTGACAGTGGGCGGAACGGAAGTGGGAGGGGGGTTTGTTGTTTTTGGTGTGGTTTAAGTGGGGACATGAGCTGCTGCTGGGGTGGAAGACGAGCGGGTGTCGTCACCGGGAGGTGAGAATACCGCGTGTCATGCCGTTTTCTCCCTCTTTCTCCGCTTCTGTTGTGGTTGCAGTTGCACTGCAGTGGACGGTTATTATTTTCGTCTTTCTTAGCAGGTTCTACAGGTAGGTAGTAGAGTGAAATTTCACAAAAATAACTCTTTAGGCAAAGTTTAGCAAAAAATAACCCATTTTCAAAACTATTTTGAAATCTAACCCTTCGGAGGGTAGCGTCATGCCTCTCGGCGCTACCCTTAAGAGGGTAGCTCCAAGCCCCATGGCGCTACCCTCCCTGACTTAGCCGTTTTCGACGTGCTCGCGATGGCATGGAATGAGGGTTCTACAGGGTAGCGACGAAGGCTGTGGCGCTACCACACAGAGGGTAGCGCCGCATCATTGGGCGCTACCAAAAAGGGTTAGATTTCAAAATAGTTTTAAAAAGAGGTTATTTTTTGCTGAACTTTATCCAAAAGGTTATTTTTGTGAAATTTCACGGTAATAGAGTAGTACTAGTATAGACTATAGTCATCAGATTCAGAGTCAAAGCACTATCCAATGGATGTTGCATGGGATTCGAGAGGTGCACTGTCCATGGGTGCAAGATGCACATGGCTCCACGATCCGTGCACGTGACTATGAAGTATGTCTCTCGATACAGAAAAAGGAGTAAAATAACATTGGGCTTATTGGCACCAGAATTGAGTACCTACAAATGTTTTCGCGCATTCATCAATAGGCTTTAAAAAAGTGGCCATACACTACTCATGCGTCAGTTAATTTGAAACACAGAGAGTAATATGTAGTATAGCTCGATCTCATTAGGCTTTTCTTATACTAGTTAAATGGGCATGACTCTTTCTCGATCGGATTCCTCTCCCATCGCTTTACACCCGGCCACCACCGCATGTCCTCGTCACCTCTATCGCATTTGTCCCATTCGCTACACTTTCTCATAGCGTCGATTTTTTACCGTGAATGATGATGGCACAAGGAACCGACGGTAGTAGCAAATGAATGGTGCACATCACGCCGTCGCCTCCACGCGAGTCCAAGTGAGCTTTGAACTCGAGCGACAGTTATGCCTTTGTATTCGACTTCGTAGTAATTCTAGGGTTTTTAGTCCAGTCTTTCATCGCAAGACAATCAAATAGCAATTCTTATTCCAGTCAAATGAATAATTCACACAACCTAAAGATGAGGAATGGTTCCAACAAGCAACCTGAAGATGATCCGCATGCCTCAAACCACACTTGGTACTCCTTGATCACACAAGAACCTTCAAAGCACCATCTTTTTATTTGATAATTGACAATGTCGTCACCAGAGGGATGGTTGATTCATACGATGAACATAATGTTCTAAACTAAATCTAAAATTCAACTCACCCTAAAGCTTAGATATCAGCTCCTTTATATAGGAGACCAAACCTAGTCGATTGGAACTGACAGGTAGGTTTAGGAAGAGTCGTTTACACCCTTGGCACGACTCTAACTGGTGGAGTCCTGAAGTTAGGCTGCAACTCCACCTTGATGGAATCAACAAGAGGAAATGGGATGCCCCTCTTTAGACAGTTTTCATCGCTAGCCGCAAATACATTTGCGTCCTTAAAAACATAGTGGTCCTTCGCACACAAGGTGTTCGATGGTTTCCCGAACAAGTTTTTATGTAGAAACTCTCCAATGACTATCTACAAATATTTTCTGAAAGTTGTTGCATTATTTTGGTCTGTAGCTACGGTGGATAGCCATGATGATTTTTTTCTATAATGAAAACTATGAACAAAGACATTTTGATCACCACGTCTTTATAATAAGGAATGTTAGAATGCATTACCCTGATTCAAGAACAAACACCATGTTCTCTGTTATACTAGGGAAAATATTGATTTTCTGAATTATCAAATTAGAGTTATTGTTTGAACTATGTTATTTGATATTATAATTATAATTAGAGTGCTAAAAATTATCTAGCAATATTATATGCAAACTAGGAAAGAGTTGGAAAATGAAAATGTTGTCTACCTGAACATGTCCTCATCCGTTTAAGAGGCGACGTTGGATGCACTTTGTGACGTCCAAAAATCGGTACTATGTAGATTTAAGCAATCTCGCCGAAATCCGCATAATAACGATTTTTGGTCGCCCACCAGACATAGTGTGCACGCCGAAACATGCAAATTATGTGGGTGGAATTATGATAGCATTACAACAGTTTCAATACATCCACAAATACAACAGAAGATATAATTACAATAACGACTCGAACGAGTCAAGATACAAATGTTACAATACAAAGATACAAATGACAGCGGAAGCAAAATAGTATCCGACTACGGATAAGAAGCAAATTGGACTAAGAGTCATGAAGATAAGCAATGGCGCCATATCCATGCCCAGCCAAGCCGGAGGGATTCCCAAGCTAACGTCGTCTGACTTCAAACCTGTTGACTGCACATAAAGCATAACCCAAAAGAGGGTCAGGGCACTCTCTGGCAAGCAAAACCGACTTGCCTACTTTCTTGTAACATCCCAACATTTTATAATATTCAAAAATCACTAAAATTTAAAACTTTTCTTTTTATTAAAATAAAATATTAAATGCATAAGGAAAACCAACTATGAAAGACTCCAAACTTATTGAAAGAGTTTAATATTTCAAATGTCACAGTTTAAACATTTTATTATCAACTGTATTTCAAAAACCTTAAAATGTAATTTGACAAATATTTTACAAACTACAATCCATTTTATTTTAAGTAAATAGTTTACTTATAAGTAATTGATTTCAACCACTTAGTCATATCTATTCCTAAATTCATAAATTATTTAAAAATGGTGTTAGTTGCCAAAGGGTTTACATTCTCTCAACTAAGTTCAAAACATGGTGTTAAAATTTCAATGCTGTAATTTCATTTATTTTCAAAGCATGAAATGATTAATATATTCTATATAAGGAAATGAATTAAATCTAAAAACTTTTCCAAAGTTGTTATGAAGTTTTGAAATGATTTATCATAATGTAAAACTTAATGGTGCACAAAATAAAATTGAATTAAAACTTGAATCCATTATAATTTCTATTACTTTAAAAATATTGATATTATGTTATTCTACTCTTATGCCAAAATAAAGATGAATAATTACAGTAAAATGATTTTTAATAACTCTATTTCAAACATATTTGAATGTGGGTATTTCATATAAATTATTTAGTCAAAATTAAAATTAATTAAACCCTAGTTTTAAATTAAACATAAAGTGTCAATTTTACATTTAATCAATATTTCGAAATTATTATTTTTGAAAAGTGTTCAAAACACTCCCACAATTTGTCGGGGGGCTGCCCCCCGGGTAGGGGCAGATCCCGGTATAATCCAGTAAATATCAACAGTACTTGACCTTTGGCGACAGCAAGGGACGCCTCCTGGTGTGCTGAAAGGGCAGATTGACCCCTGAGCGCTGGTAGAGGACAAAGTGCCTCCTGGCAGGCGCAAGGGTCAGCTCTAGCAGCTATAAATAGACACCCCCGGCCCTCACGATCGCAGCGCAAGCGTGAGCGGGTGGTTCCTCTAAGAACTAGCTTCTCATTGACTTTGGTGGTTTCACCACCTACGTGGCCACCGAGGTTGTCTGTAGCTACCCGGACGTAGTCCTGGAAGCTGAGGACCCTCCCATGCTCTGCGATGCTCGGGGTCTGCGTGCCGATCGCCCCCCGAGTTCCGTCGCAGTGATGATGGTCGGGGCAACCGAGGAGGAGTATCAAGATGTTGACGGCGATACCGACGGCCACCCCCGTTTGGCCAAACCCCCGCAGGAGAGGCCTGCGGCCCGGGATGGTGATCCGCAGTCATCCCACCCGCGACACCGTCCGGATCCCCTCTCGGGACTCGTGGCTAAGTTGGCTGTACCGGTAGCTACCGGAGCAGATGCCCAGTCTACTTCGGCAGAGCTAGAGGAGCAGCGGAAGTTGCTACTCGCTGAGGCGCAGGAGATCGCCGAGATCCGCCGCGAGCTCAGCGCTAGCCTCCGGGAGTACAATGCAGCTCACGGATTCCCTAAGATTGACTCCCGCGAGAAGCGCATTGCAGATCTGCGCAAGAAAGGAAGAATAGTGAATGAGGAGCTGGCTGGTGGAGCCACCACCAGTAACACAGGAAGTCGGATTTCTGCGGGGAAGCCGGTGTACAGCTCACCGGCGAAAACCCTTAGGGCCGCCGAAGCCGCCATGGCCGAGTTGGTGGGGCTATCCGGCGAAGCCCTGCGCAAGCAGCAGGAGAGGGTAAACGAGTTGGTGATTGAAGCCAATCGTCAGAATCTGGCCTTCAAGAAGAAGAACCCCGGGGCAGGATCCCAGGTGCACTCAGCCAGACCCGACAGCCAGAGGTCGGATGGGGAGGCCTCTTCCCCGCATCCGAGCAGAAGCAAGAGCAAGAGCAAGAGCCGGAGCCGGAGTCGAGGTTCCGGAAAGAACAAGCAGCTACAGACCTATGATCCGGCCTTCGCCGGTATCCAGCAAGCCGGGCAGGCCGGACAGCGTAACTCGGGACAGGCGGGAAGTACCCGTGGGGATGGTAACCGAGGTGTAGGAAACAATAACCCGGTTGGCCGTGGTAATCCGCCCCGGAATCCTCCTCACGATCAGGGAAACCCGCAGAGGGAGGTCGTCTCCGTTCCCCAGCAGGCCCTGGTCCGTGCGCAAGACCGGCTCAACGATGGCAACTCGAGGTTGCAGCAACTCGGATATCAGCCAGACGAGAACCCTTTGGGATCTCGGATAGGAACCAGGCAGCTGAACCCGGCAGACGCCAGATTCCGGCTCGACCGGATTCACCAATCCGAGTTGGTGGAAGAGCAAGGACCTCCGGGACCTGCCTGCTTTGGACCTCGGATCATGCGGGAACCTCCGGCTCGGAACTTTCAGCTCAACCGAGGTGCCAAGACCTATGACGGTAGCAAGAAGCCGGAGGACTGGCTAACCGACTATGTAACTGCAGTAAGCATAGCCGGTGGAAACAGACGATGGGCGGTACGCTATGTACCGCAGATGTTGGAAGGACCAGACCGGATCTGGTTGAACAATCTGAGAACTGGCAGTATAGACTGCTGGTTAGATTTCGAGGAGGCGTTCATCAGCAACTTCACCAGCACGTACAAGAGGCCCAACAGGCCTCAACAGCTCGCCATCTGTAGGCAAAGGAGCAATGAGACTGACCGGGAGTACCTTACCCGGTGGAGCAATATTCGCAACTCGTGCGAAGGAGTGGTGGAGGCACAGGCCATCTCCTGGTTTGCGCAAGGATGCCGGCATGGCTCTATGCTGTGGCAGAAATTGCAGAGAAAGATGCCAACAACCTTGGCAGAAACCATGCGCATCGCCGATACCTATACGCTTGGAGATCCCATGCAACCCCTGGTGGATGTCGGAGACTCCAACAGGAGGAATGCGGGACCTCAGCGTTCAGGACCGAGCAGGAGCCATGATCGCCAGGAGTTCGGCCACAAGAGGAATCAGCCCGAGTACCACCATGCCGCGCAGCATGTCGCAGCAGTAACCCGGGAACAGGAGGATGCCGGCAACAGCCAGCGTCAAAAGACAAGTGGCCCGGCTTGGGGTCAAAGTCAGGAGGTGCAAAAGACTTGGGTGGAGCAGAAGAAGCCCCTGACGTATGAGGAAATGCTGAACAAGCCATGCTGCTACCACACTCTGGAGGCCAACAAGCCCGCAAACCATTCTACTCGGCAGTGCAGCTGGTATCAGCGCACGTTGCAGGAGGGCAGCTCGGGAGCTGTTCGGCAGAATGCTCCGGCATCTCGGCCCAACATCCCGAGACCCCCTCCTCCGACATCGGGGGCCAACGCTGTACGACTTCCCCCTCCTCCGAGAGGACCCCCACCTCGCCCAGTGAATGTGGTGCATACCCGGAACGACAACGGTAACCAAGCCGGACATCAGCAGAGCAACTACCGGGAGGCACATCAGAGCTATGTGGTCTTCGTGACCGAGCCCACTGACCGAAAGAGTGTGCGGCAGCGTGCCCTAGAGGTGAATGCTGTGATCCCGGCAGTGCCCAATTTCTTGCACTGGTCCGAGATGGAGATCACCTGGAGCCGGAAGGATCACCCCCGGGTTATGCCCAAGCCGGGAGCGTATGCCTTGGTGGTGGACCCAACTTTTGTCGGACCCAACCTCAACGTCCGCTTCAGCCGGGTCCTAATCGACAATGGCAGTGCCATCAACATCATGTACAAGGACACGATGCTGAAGCTGGGAGTATCCATGAACACCCTACTGCCCACCGAGACAACCTTCCATGGCATTGTGCCCGGGGTCTCTTGTTCGCCCATGGGAAAGATTTGGGTGGAGGTGTTATTCGGAACTCGGGAGAACTGCCGAACCGAGAGCTTGGAGTTCGAGGTCGTGGACCTCGAGAGCCCGTATCACGCCCTGATCGGCAGACCAGCCCTCGCCAAGTTCATGATCTCAACTCATGTGGGCTACCTCAAGATGAAGATGCCGGGACCTAACAGTGTGATCACCATCTCGGGAGACCACAAGCGCTCCATGGAGTGTGCCTCGGCGGGATCGTCCTTGGCTGAGTCTCTGGTGATCGCGGAGGAGAAGAAGAGGATCCAGCAGGTAGTGGCGATGGCCAAGACCTCCCAACTCGGGATGCCCGGGATGGTGAACCCGGAGCAGGGGGCATCATTTCAGCCCCCCAAGGAGACCAAGAAGGTGTGTGTGGACCCCAGCAACCCGGAGCGCCAAGTTATCATTGGCAGCAACCTGGACAGCAAATAGGAAGGCGAGCTCGTCGACTTCCTCCGTGAGAATCGGGATGCCTTTGCGTGGTCGAGTGACGATCTGCAAGGCGTCCCGAGGGAGTTGGCTGAGCACTCTCTGTTTGTTCGACCGGATGCGAAGCCGGTGAAGCAACCAACTAGGCGCCTCTCGGATGAGAGAAGAGCTGTTGTCATGGAGCATCTGGCTATACTGCTGGCCGCCGGATTCATCATGGAGGTGCTGCACCCGGATTGGATTTCGAATCCGGTCCTGGTGGAGAAGAAGAAAGATGATCCCCTCCTGCTTAAGGTGTGGCGCATGTGCATCGACTTCACCAACCTCAACAAGGCATGCCCGAAAGATCCCTTTCCGCTGCCCCGGATAGATCAAGTGATAGACTCCACTGCCGGGAGTGAGCTTTTAACTTTTCTAGATGCTTATTCTGGTTTTCACCAGATACCTTTGAATCCGGATGATCAATTAAAAACTGCTTTCATTACCCCTTATGGGGCTTATTGCTATCGTGTTATGACTTTCGGGTTGAGAAATGCTGGTGCTACATACCAGAGATGCATGCAGAAATGCTTGCATGACCAGATAGGCCGAAATGCCGAGGTCTATGTCGATGACATTGTCATAAAAACAAAAGAAAAAGCCTCATTAATAGATGATCTGAGGGAAACATTTAAGAACCTAAGAAGATTCCGGATGAGGTTGAACCCGGATAAGTGCACTTTTGGTGTGCCAGCAGGGAAGTTACTCGGTTTCCTCATGTCCAGCCGAGGAATCGAGGTCAACCCGGGTAAAATTCGTGCTATTGAGAGCATGAAGTTGCCTGTGCGTCTCAAGGATGTGCAGAAGTTTACCGGGTGTTTGGCATCCCTTAGTCGGTTTGTGAGCCGACTTGGGGAGAAGGCCTTGCCCCTGTATCAACTGATGAAGAAGAGCAAGACATTTGTTTGGACCCCGCAGGCTGATGCGGCGTTCAACGATCTGAAGAGAATGCTCTCAACCGCACCTGTGTTGGCATCCCCATTACCCAAGGAACCTATGCTGCTGTATATTGCTGCAACCAACCGGGTAGTCAGTGTCGCAATGGTGGTAGAAAGGGAAGAAGGGGGCAAGCTGATACAGAGACCGGTGTATTACCTCAGTGAGGTGATCTCGGAATCCAAGCAGAACTACCCGCACTACCAGAAGATGGCATATGGGGTGTACATGGCAGTGACCAAGCTCAAGCACTACTTTCAGGAACACCCGATCACAGTGGTATGCGAAGCTCCTCTCGCCGAGATCATCGGTTGCAAGGATGCTAGCGGCCGGGTAGCCAAATGGGCCATCCAGTTGTCTCCGTACGCTCCGGCATACGAGAGACGAGATGCCATCAAGTCGCAGGCGCTGCCGGACTTTTTGGTAGACTGGGCCGAGATGCAGTATGAACCTCCGATACCGGATTACAATTTCTGGAGGATGCATTTCGATGGCTCAAAGGCTAAGATCGGATTGGGTGCCGGAGTGGTCCTCACTTCCCCAAAGCAAGATGTACTGAAGTATGTGCTACAGATCCATTTTCGGGCATCCAACAATGTCGCGGAATATGAGGCCTTGGTTCATGGACTGAATGTCGCCAAGGAAATCGGCATCCGCCGGATAGAGTGCTTTGGTGACTCGGACCTTGTAGTCCAACAGGTGTCGGGAAATTGGGATGCTCTTGATGCAAACATGGCCTTGTACAGGTTTTATGTGCAGAAAATTTCCGGATTTTTTGAAGGGTGCGAGTTCAAACATGTGCCCAGAGGAGAAAACGAAGCAGCGGATGTCTTGTCCAAGCTAGGGTCATCTCGGGATGCAATCCCACCCGGAATAGCTCTGGAGCATTTGAGGAAGCCATCTATTCAACCATCACCCGAGTCAGAATCTATCTTCATCCCCAAGGAGCCTGGTTCAGATGCCGTACCCATGGAAGAAGATGTCGGGAGCATAACATCGAACCCGGGGACTGCGTCCCAGTGCTCGGAGAGGCAAAGAAAGATGATGATAGAGGTGATGTCGGTAGAACCAATGGACATAGACACTCCGTGTTCCCGGATAGACCTGTCCCGGGATGGGCACAGCCCATTATGGCTTACATCTTGGAGGGAACTCTCCCGGAGAATGAAGTGGAAGCCCGACAAATATTGCGAAGATCAAAGGCATACACTGTCATCAATCAAGAGCTGTACAAGAGAAGTGTCACCGAGGTACTCCAGAGATGTGTGGAACCGGCAGAAGGACAAGAGATGCTGGTGGAAATACATCAAGGGGAGTGTGGGCATCATGCATCATCCCGGGCCCTGGTGGCAAAGGTGTTCCGGCATGGGTTCTACTGGCCCACTGCATTGCAGCAAGCAGAAGATATTGTCCGGAAGTGTGGGGGATGCCAGAGATTTGCTCACCGGATACACATGCCGGCGTCAGCACTGAAAACAATCCCCATCACTTGGCCATTCGCAGTATGGTGTTTGGACATGGTCGGGCAATTCAAGCCGGCAAGGGGCAATATGACACACATACTTGTCATGGTGGACAAATTCACAAAGTGGATAGAGGTCAAGCCAATCCGGAAGTGCGATGGACACACCGCTGTGCAATTCCTGAAAGACATCATCTTGAGATACGGATACCCACACAGCATTATCACAGATAATGGAACAAACTTTGCTGTGGGGGAATTCGCTCGATTTTGTGCTGAGAAGGGAATCTGGCTGGATGTAGCATCAGTTGCACACCCGGAAGCAAATGGGCAAGTCGAAAGGGCAAATGCCTTAGTCTTAGCCGGCATCAAAGCTTGCTTGATCGAACCACTATTGAGAACTCCGGGATGCTGGATAGAGGAATTACCGGCAGTACTATGGGGTCTCCGGACTACACCGAATAGATCTACCGGATACACGCCATTCTTCATGGTATACGGGGCTGAGGCAGTACTCCCAACCGACATACAGTATGACTCCCCGAGAGTAACAATGTTCACCGAGACTGAGGCAAAGGAGGCCCGAGAAGATGATGTTGATTTACTCGAAGAGGCCAGAGAATTGGCACTATCTCGGTCGGCAATTTATCAACAGAACCTCCGTCGATATCATAGCCGGAAAGTGCACCCGAGGGTGTTCCGAGAGGGGGATCTGGTGCTGAGGCTCATCCAACGCACGGCCGGAATGCATAAGCTGTCACCTCCATGGGAGGGACCTTTTGTGATAAGCAGGGCATTGCACAATGATTCTTATTACCTTGTAGATGCACAGGAGGCTAGGAAAGGTGTAATGGACAAATCCGGTGAGGAAACCAAGCGTCCATGGAATGTAGCTCTACTTCGCCCCTTTTACACTTAAAGGGCTCAGTGTATGTGTACCTCAATTTTCAATATTTATAGAAGTACGGCACCCCGGGAGGAACCCGGGGACTGCCTGGTTTTGTGCTCCTTTTTACTTCTATTTTATTAAGTTTATTTACTATTTTGTACCGGCATCTCGGGAAGGAACCCGGGGACTGCCGGATAACTGTTGTCTACTTTTCTTTTGTATGCCGGGAAAGTTCCGAGTTCGACTCTCAAAGACAAAGTAATGTATGTCATGTGAAATCATCTTGTGACTCGACTGACGAACGCCGAAATGGTAGTCAAGAGCAAAGAGAGGGAAGGTGGGAAACACGAAAACGGTCTCGGGGAATCGGAGCAGGAACTTATCCGGCATACTTGTTTTTTATTAACTTAGTTGTTTTTATGTCGGAAATTCGGTTAGTAGGAACTCGGATTGTTTTAAGTAATGTATGCCGTATGTGGAGTTTTGTGACTCGACTGTCGAACGCCGAAATGGTAGACAAGAGCAGAAATTACCTAAGTACGGTAAACATGAAAGACAATTCGGGAACTCAAAGCAGAGTAAATTGACATAACGAGTTCGAATAAGTGGTTCACTGAGAAACACAAATAGTATAAGTGTATATTACATAAGCCACCCGGCATCCCGGGGATTTAACGAGTCTACTAAGTTTTTCAAGCGGTAGGGGAAGTCGGCTTCTCGGCGGAGATCTCGGGAGCAGCGACTTCGGGGGCAGCGGGAGCAGCAGCAGCAGGAGCGGCAGCGGGAGCAACTTCGGCTTCGGTCCCGGTAGCGTTACTCGGGGCATCCGGACGCACCTCGGTCTCGGGGGCCTCGGGTCTTGGCGAAGTCGCTGCGTCCCGGGGAACCACCTTCTCGGGCGCAGCACCGGAAACAGCGTCGTCTCCTTCCGGGGCTTCGTCTTCCGCCTCGCCGGAAGCGGCATCATCTTCTTCATCGTCCTCGTAATCCGATTCCGAGTCGGAAGGAATGATGCTAGGCGTGAAGGCGCGGATGCTTGCCCATGTAGCGATGCGGTGCGCCACCTCCTGTCGCTGCTGGATCTTGGCCGGGTCACTAACCCACGGAGAAACCGTCCGCAGGCGCAGAATCGCCCCCAGGTCGAGACCTTCGTACCAGCTGAGTACTTGGGTCAAGACCTGGTCGGCGCCAGCTCGCGCACCGGAACGCTTCCAGGCGTGGATGCGTCTCCCGGCACCCCGGAGTGCGCTCGCGAGCTCGGGGATCGAGAGTGTCCCCCGGATACTCGGCTACAGTGCGCCGTGGACGCGGACCGCAGCGCTGAGCAGATCCGTCCCGATAGACCGGAGGGGTACTATCCGGGCCTTCAGAGCGACGAGATGATCCTCGATGTCCCAGGCATCCGAGATGGGACCCTTCCCGGCGCGCTTCTCGCGGAAGGCGGCAACAGCTTTGGCGGCAGCTTCCCGGGAGTGCTCAAACTCTCCTTTAAAAAGAAGAGCTGTCAAGCGGCTAGGTCATAAGAATAACAGCAAGAAAGCAAAAAGAAGACAAGAGGGATGTCGGTCCACTTACTGTTCAGATCCCGGTTTAATACTGTGAGCTCCGAGAGCCAGGTATCATACCGGGAACGGAGAAGAGCAAGCTCAGTCTCGGCAGTGTGCGCGCGCTCCTCGGAATGGTCCAAGGTCTCTTTCTGCTTCTTGGTAGCTTCGATGAAGCGCGTCTTCATCTCGCCCATAGCAGCCTGGACCTTTCCGAGCTCACCGTTCAGCTGCGCGATCTCGGATTGCGCGGTGGCAAGAGAAGTCTTCTGGTCCACCGAGACCTTACGCGCCGCGTCTCGCTCCTCCCGGAGGCGCTCCTCGGATTTCTTGGACTGCCCGAGGTCAGCAAGAACCCGGTTGAAGATGTCGCGGCGTTTATGGTTGCACTCCTGAAAAGAAATTAGTCGGGAAAAATATAAGGAATCCGGTTGGGAGGATCTCGGGGACTCGGTGTCCGAGTCCTGGATTTTTTCTCTAAGATTGGAACCTAGTGATCTGCTATTCGGTGGAATCTAGAGCACTAAGCACCAATCTCGGGGACTAGTGGTGGAGCAAATTTTGAAGCAACCTATCCGGTTGGGAGGATCTCGGGGACTCGGTGTCCGAGTCCTGGATTTTTTTCTCTAAGATTGGAACCTAGTGATCTGCTATTCGGTGGAATCTAGAGCACTAAGCACCAATCTCAGGGACTAGTGGTGGAGCAAATTTTGAAGCAACCTATCCGGTTGGGAGGATCTCGGGGACTCGGTGTCCGAGTCCTAGATTTTTTCTCTAAGATTGGAACCTAGTGATCTGCTATTCGGTGGAATCTAGAGCACTAAGCACCAATCCCGGGGACTAGTGGTGGAGCAAATTTTGAAGCAACCTATCCGGTTGGGAGGATCTCGGGGACTCGGTGTCTGAGTCCTGGATTTTTTCTCTAAGATTGGAACCTAGTGATCTGCTATTCGGTGGAATCTAGAGCACTAAGCACCAATCTCGGGGACTAGTGGTGATGGAAGGAACAAGTATTTTTCAATAAAAGAGAACAAGCTTACCTCAGTCACCCGGGTAACATCCAGTGCGGCCACCTGGAGAGCGTGCAGAGCTTGGGCGTTGCGGCTTGGGCCTGCAGCGTGCAAGTCTCCCGCGACCTCGGAGGCATCGGCGGCGTGCCAGGCATTGTTGTATTCGTCAACAACCCGTATGCCGGAGCCGCCGGGCGCGCGAGTAGCGGCAACATCCAGGGATCCTGAAGATACAAAGGAACTGACGGTTGCTCGCAACATCCGCAAGGCGGCAGTAGGGATCTCGGCGGGAGGCGGTGGTAAAGATGAAGACGTACCCGGGCGCAGCACCAAGTCGCGGGCCGAGGATGTCGGGGCAGCGGCGGTCGGAGCAGAAGGTGTTTTCTGCCCAGCAGTCTTGCCGCGAGACTTGGGAACTTGATCTGCTGGCCGGGAGGAGGCTGTACGCTGCTTCTCCGGGATGGTCGTGGTCGCGGCTGGCCGAGAGGCGCCACTTGCCGCAGGTTCCCGGCGAGGGCTGAGGATCTCTGCCTCCAGCCCGGGAACCCGGCGCGGGCTCTCCGGAAGAAGCACTTCTCCCGAGGTGGTCGGGGCCTGCACCGGGATCTCCTCGATCACCGGATGCGCATCCGGGGTCGCATCAGTAGCCGGTGCGGCACCGGAAGCCGCAGGCTCACTGCCTCGGGTAGAAGGGCGAGGAGGTGAAGGAGAGGCCCGAGCCGGGCTGGGAGTTCGAGTCCCGGGAGGAGGAGGAACAGCGGGTGATGGGAGCTCGAGTGCATCCCTGAAAGGAAATGTCTTAGTAATAGTTATGGAGAAAGCAAAGTAAGATAGCATAAGGCAAGGAGGACGTACCCGGAGTCCACAAGGGGAGGACCCCTTTGCCGGCGCCGAGCAGGCTTCTCGGTCGTCTGCTTGCTCGGTTTGCTCCTTTTGGGGGGGTTGCCGGGGTTGTCGGCCCCCTCGTTGTCGGAAGCCGCGCGCTTCCGGCTCTCGGCACGTTTTGTCCCGGTTGTCGGTTTCGGAACCACAGCTGAGGCCCAATTCAGAGGGAGAGCGTCAATAACATCGAGAATCTCGCAGTCAATCTCATCCTCATCATCCGAAGAAATGAAAACTGCCTCTGGGGTTGAAGGATTACCCGGGGCCTTGACGAAAGGGATGGCGAGGTGGTCCTCGCCGTCGGGATCCTCTCTCGGCATCACGTCCGGTTTCGGGAAGTCCGGCGTGTAATTCCCGTTGACGTGGACAGCGTCTTCTTCGTGTTGACGCTCGAACAGCTGCGCAAACAAATTAGGCCGTGTCGGTGTCCAGGTGAACGCATGTACGAAGGCGAAGGCACGAAAGACTGATATAAGCACCTGGTCACATGGTCTTCTCCGACATCCCCCAAGGACCCCCCAAATGTAGTCCTCCGTCATCTCCGTCCGGGCAATAGCTCGAACGCGACGGACGACCCCGGCATGGCTTAGCCCAAAGATACTAGTCCTAGTGGGATCATAGTTCCCGGACATGTGGCACATCTTGTGCACTCGGTTTTGAAGGGGGCAGACCCGGCGAACAATGAAGCACCGCAAGAGATCATCCCCGGTCATCTTCTGGGTCAGCACTTGCAGAACGTCGTGCATGTAACTGACCTCGTCATTATCCGGAAGCTTCTTCCAGAGACCGAACTCGTGCGGAGGACCCATGACGAACTCCGGCAGATTGATGAAGTCCGGGTTTGAGGATCCCGGACCATCTCCCGAGTGCTCCCGGTTCTTCACATAGAAGAAACTCCGCTGCCACTTCCGGCAGGACTCGAGTCCCTTGACTATGGGGAATCCGGAGTCCGCGCGAGGGATGATGGTGGCCGCTCCGCAATCCACTAAGTCTTTAACCTTCTTATCCGGATTGGGGATGGCTTGGCGACGGAGAATAAAGTACTTGGCCCAGAGATCCAAGAAGGGCCAGATGCCGAGATATGCCTCCGCATATGTGGTGAAGACCGAGAGCATCATTATGGCATTGGCGGGAAGATGGTGAGGTTGAAGGTCGTAGAGGTCGAGGAAGTCACGGAAGAAGGGGCTTGCCGGAAGCCCGAACCCGCGCTCGAAGTGCGCGAGGAATAATACGTATTCCCCGGGTTGGGGTTCCGGTGCAATCTCCTCTCCCGGGAGACGGCTCTCGACTTCCGGAGGAATCCGGTGAGTCCGATACAACCAGTCCAGATCGGACTGCTTGGTCTCGGACCCATCCCAGCATCCCCGAGTACGTTCTTCGGCCATGTCGGAGAAGTACGCAGGGGTATCCGAAGCTACTCTGCAGGCGCAGCGGCGGTTAGTCGGAGTTAGTCTATCGGAAACGAGGATGTCGGCGCACAAACTGCTAAACACTACCGACTTGGTGGGAAACAAGATCTACCGTGTGCTGATTATTCAAGATAAAAGGAGGAAAAAAGGCTCGCGCTAGACTCAAGCGAGGCACAAATGCGGGTGACCGATATACATTCTAGCGCCACGGTGATTCATCGCCGTGCGCCTCGCGCGCGCCGCTCGAGTGTGCTCACCGGCGGCGGCGCAACCGTGCTCGTGCTATGGTACGGCCGGGGTCGGGCGGTTACTCTACCAGAGAAAGGCATCGGAGAGGAGAAGAATAACTCACCGGTGAAGGAGGAGATCGGCGACGTGCGAGAGGGACGGCGAGGTGCGAGCTCCGGCGAACGGCGAGCGAGACGTCGTGCGGGCGACGAGCGCAGCGGCGGCGACAGGCTCGAGACGGTGAAGGAGAAGAAAAGCGAAGAAGAAGAAGTGAAGGAGACCGTTCCGGCCCCCTATTTATGGGGGGGGGGGGATTCCGGAGCGGTTTCCGATTTTCCCGCCCACAATCTCCACGATCGTGGGTGGGATCTGTTTTGTGCCGCAGGGCACGTGGCACTATCCGGAGCGCCCGATCCGGCCACACCGAGGGCCACACGGCCCCAACGGTTGGATTCCGGATCGGATGCGGCTCCCCGGCGCGGGAACCCAAGCGACGCCGTGCGTGCGCAGAGGCACTCGAGTGCGTCTCTGCACAGACGGGACGTCGGGTGGGCCCTGGCTCAGTGTCTCGAATTCATCGGGAGATCAACGGTCGAGATTCACTGGGATGGTACTATCCGGTCGCAGGCTTCGCCTCCCGGTTAAGGCAATCTCGGTGGGAAGATCTCGGTAAAAAGATCTCGGGAAAAATCGACCTCGCCATGGGACAAAAGGAGGATGTAATTTGTTCTCGGAAAATTGTTGTTTAAAGCTGATCCCGCACATCGTCCGAGGTCGCTATGCAGCACCAGCTTCGTGGACTAGTGTCGGGGGGCTGCCCCCCGGGTAGGGGCAGATTCCGGTATAATCCAGTAAATATCAACAATACTTGACCTTTGGCGACAGCAAGGGACGCCTCCTGGTGTGCTGAAAGGGCAGATTGACCCCTGAGCGCTGGTAGAGGACAAAGTGCCTCCTGGCAGGCGCAAGGGTCAGCTCTAGCAGCTATAAATAGACACCCCCGGCCCTCACGATCGCAGCGCAAGCGTGAGCGGGTGGTTCCTCTAAGAACTAGCTTCTCGAAGATGTCTTCGCCGGTAGGCTAAGACATCTTCGGGAGGCTAGGCCTAGAGATACTCATCCTGAGACGAGCCCGGACGTCACCGGGAAGGATCCCGGATCTAGGACTCCGGGGAAACTCCCGGGTGGAGGTGTACTCGGCTTTACCGGATAGGTGTTCCGGGTAAGTACTAACCGGAGTGTGTATCTCGGTCTTGATCTTATACAGAAGAGGCTCAGTGGCAAGCAAGGAGGTATCCGGAGTAAGGGCTCCCGGTAGACCGTCAACGGTCCGTAGCAGGCATTCCCGTTTATAGCGGGGGGAAGTACCGTTCCGCCTGACACGGAAGCATGGTCACCTCCCGCCTGACACGGGAGCGCGTCAGCCGGTACGAGCGTGGTACGACAAGACCTGACATGCCTAGCCCGGCAATCCGGAAAAGGCTATCCGGGATGGGCAAAGACATGTCTTGTCTCTGACAAGGGGACAATGATGATGCAGAACGGCGCCTGCCGTCCTTAACGAGATGATGACGAAGGGGCTACACCGGATAGTCCGGCGACTAGGTCGCACTAGCCGGTGACGACATCCCGGCTAGGCCTGTCCGGTGGGGCCAAGCCAAATTAGGGTTTCCGGCCCTCCTGGCCGGACCTCTATAAAAGGCGCCATAACTGCTCCTGAGAGGGAGAGACCAACTTGAGAGGCAAAGCTATAGTTGCATTTACTCTTAGAGCAGTTACTCTTTCTCACCTTGAGTTCATCTAGTTCTTTGTTCTTCATCCCTTGACAGATCTTGTAGCAAGTTGTAGTCTTTGTACCACCAATATATAGAGAGGAAAGGCAGGAGTAGGGGTGTTACCTCCTCACGAGGGCCCTGAACCTGGGTATATCGCGTGTGTGCTTCGTGCCTTCGTGCATTTGTTTGTATTTGTTAGATCTTCATCCTTACACTTTGTTCTTATTTCCTGTTCTTGGGAGATCTCGGTTTTACCGGGATCCTCCCCGCGTGAGCTCTTCAGCTCGCTATCCCTCCCCGGATCCACCAACGTCCATCGGCCCCACAAATTAGCCATCCTATGGCATCTGCCGTGACACCACCACGACACAATTGGTTTAACAGAAATATAATAAGTTTACAAATTTTTTTGAATTTTGTTTGACCTCATTTGGACATTCAAATCAAAAGTTATGAATTAATTGGAGAAAAATCAGAAAAAGAAAATACCCGCTGACGTCAGCGGTGACGTCAGCCGATCGTCTTCAACCTCCGACCGAAAATCCCGCCGTGATCTCCTTTCCAAAATCCGGCGAGTTGTTTGCGGGATTTGTTCCCTCCTCTGCCTCCATATAAACCCCAGACCACGCCGCACTTTTCCCCTCTTTCCCCCTCTCAAAACGCGCCGCCAGGCCGCCACGGTTGCTCGCCGGAGAAGCTCGAGGCCGCCGCCGTTTTCCTTCCTTTCCCGGCGAGGTAAACCATCCCCGAGCCCGCGACCCCATCTACCCTCATCCCGTGCTCTTGCGCAACTCTTGAACCCCCTCCTTCCTTTTTCCTGCAGAAGAACGTCGAGGACGAGCTCGACGGAAGTCCGCCGATGCCCGAGCCGCCCCAACCGCTCCTCCACGTCGCGCTTGGATGAATCCCGCGTCGCCACCGCCACCATAAGATCCGCCGTGTTGCGCCGCGCCCGGGCCCGTCGTCCGCGCACTCGGGGAGCCCACGCAGCGTCGCCGGCGTCCACGACCGGCCACCGCCGCCGTCGGTCCCGTCTCCGGCCACCTCAGCGCCGCCACCTCCTGGTCAAGAAATGTGAGCCCTTCGATCTCGATCTGACGGCGTAGATTAGAAGCGTTAATTCGAATCGGTACGGTTAGATCTGGACCGCTAGATCCAGATCTGACGGCCCAGATCTGTTGACTTAATCCATTCAGCGCCCGCGTGGCAGCCACGTCAGCGCCACGTCGTGCCTCGTCAGCATCCGCGTCAGCGCCAGCGTGTAATTCCTTTTCTATTTTAAATTTAATTGGAAGTTTTGCAGAATAGTCACTGTAATTAAAATATCTATAACTTTTTAACCACAACTCCAAATTTAATAATTTTTATATATTTGGAAAGCTCTTGACATGTAGATTATTTTAGATCGGCCAAAATTCAAATTTGACTTAGTATAAAATATTCAAATTTCAAATGGTGAATTTGAGTATATTTGTAATAACTTTAAATCTATAAATCCAAAAATTGCAAATAAAATTGTTTTAGAAACTTTAGAATATTTGTAAATTAATGCCACTGCTATAAAATATTTTTGAGTAATTTCTGAATGAATTCATAGTTATATATTTAATTTGAATAGTTTGACTATTTTCAACATAACTATTAATAAAAATATTATTTTTGATTAAAGTAAATTTCTATAAAATTAATTAAAATACCCCTGTCTATTAACACTATTTATTAAATTATATTATAAAAATTTAATCATAGAAAACTTTAATCTTATAATTATTCTTTTATTATATTTTTCAAAAATAGAAATTAATTAAATTGCATTTATAAATTCATGCATATTTATAAAGAAATCACAAAAGTTATTTTTGATGTTTCTTGTGATTTAAAATTTCATTTCATTCATAGCATATTTTATTTTGTAGATATAATTCTCATAGGAAAACCCCTCTTAATTAGTTTTCTCTAAGTTAGAAATAATTTCAACTTAGCATTTTTGTGATGTGCTACACTTAGACACTTAGTAATTTTCAACATGGAGCTGGAAGACCAATGAAGGACTTAGCCAAACAAGACTCCAGAAGAATCTCCAAGGAGTGGAAGCACTTAGAAGAAAGATCAAGAAGAAGTTCATGAAGACCAACCAGAAATATTTTCTAAGTCTTTCTCCCTCTTTCTTCTTTCTCCCTCCTTCTTCTGTTAGACTCCCTGATGACTAAGTAAATCCAAGACCAGCCTCGAGGATACAAGAACCACCAAGTCTAAAGATTTATCAAGTCTATCAAAACTTCAATCAAGACATCATCAAGGAGAATATTACAAGTCTGGAGAAGAAGCCTGGAGGACAACTACATCTTTCTTCTATCTTTTCCCTCTTTCCTAATCTTGTCTTTCACATTTGACTTAAACAATTTTGATCATGATATTATCATCTTGAAGTTGTTGGATCTTAGCGGCATAGTGAGATGAAGCGGCCTGGAAACAAACCTTACATGTCCACGTACATGAGACCTGTTACACAATTTAAGTGGCTGGCCGGGTGTCTGTCACTCTCACTTTAGTGAATATCCAATGTACAAAGAGGTGATAATAATTGTTGATCACCTCGAAGAATAGAGCTAGTAATTTTCTCTAAGTATTTTGCACATCAAGACTAAGCCATTAGAGGGCTTATTCAATATGATATAAAACAAAATATTTTATTCAACTTATGACCTTAGCCCTTAGTCCTTTTGGACCAACCTATTTGCCTTGCATAAACTTAAAAGATTTCCATGGCATGAAAAAGCATTTCTAGCCCTTAGGAATATTTTGC
Source organism: Poa annua (assembly GCA_026929855.1). Lineage (NCBI taxonomy): Eukaryota > Viridiplantae > Streptophyta > Magnoliopsida > Poales > Poaceae > Poa > Poa annua. The sequence goes on along the minus strand of CM049427.1, from coordinate 216,748,897 downwards.
ACATCATGCATAAACATATTTTCCTTAGAAAGTTTTATAAAACTTATTTATTCAGCTAGTATGTGTTTGTGTGCATTGTGGAGTTGTGCTTGCTGTTGATTGTTGTATTGTTGCTTGTCTATACTGTTAGATTGAACGGAGAGTCCCGAGTATCGTTGAAAAGAGTTGTGAACAACGACAACATTCAAAGGCAAGTGGCACACCTCATAAACTCCCTATTATTTCTATATGCATTACTTAGTGTATTTTATATGCATGAGTAGGATAGTATTGCTATGCTAAACCTGCGTAGAATACATTATTCCTGTGTCTAGGTTCCTATGCAATACTTAGTAGAATTATTGATGCTATGCAAACGTTGTTGTTGTGAAAATCTAAATTCTACTAAGTTAAGAATGAAACACCTGGGTGGTAAGTGGTTGTATGGTTTATGTTGAGTGGCTACTCAGATCCATGTCTATGGTTCCTGGAGTATGTACACTTGTGAATGGCCACCCAGGAACAGAGGAATCTGAAGAACTCCGAGTGACGATTGCTTCCAGTGCAGCCATTGCCATATGGGCTCTGGCTTGATCAATTATGTTGTCTGGACTCTCTCCGGCTTGACAAGCAGATGTAGGGGGATGTTAGGTGGAACGGGTCAAGCCAGAGTGGGAGGGAAAATGCTTCTGAAAGATCTCGTCTCAATCTTCTCCTTTCCTTATCACAAATGGTGTGTAAAGGATACCTTGGGTTGAATGGGTACAATGGTGAACGTGCACAAACTCTGCAGAGTGTAAAACTAAGTACTTAGCCGTGTCCCCGGTACGGACAATTTGAGCAGCTGATCACAGACGTCAATGGAGGATTCCATCATTCCAACTTCAGAAATAAAACTTGATGGGTGAACAAGGGAAGATGAGATTTATGGTTTTCATGCCATACTCGTCTTGATTTCAAGAAAAGTGTTTTCAAAAGAGTAGGAAAAATTGGCTTTATGCAAATTAGCCTTGAACTCCACCAGCCAAATATGCATATAGGCTTTAGAGTTATTCCATTAAGTGTCCACCATAGTGTCACTTGCCAGACTCCATTTTTAATGGAATCTGACCCACGTTGTTGCAATATTTTTCTTATTGCAGATTGATCAGATGACGAGTGAGGTTTCGTTTAAAGGTTTCGAGTCTACAACCAACATGTTTTCGCCTGTGGCAACATGAAAGTTATAGAGACTCACTTCTATTGTATTTCCGCTGTGTACTTTTCAATGCTAGCTGTATGCTATGCAACTTGTATCGAATATTTTGTAATTTTGGATCATCGATGTAATAAAATTGACGCTATGTTCTGATATTACATCGTAAACTGTGTGTGCAAATGAATCGATCCAGGGATTTGCACTATACACAGGTATCTGTCTTATTTAAAGTGCAGGTACGCTACATTTCTACACCATCTCCCAAAATATAGGGGAGGTGGACTTAGCGGCAGCAGCACTAGCAACCTAAAGAGACACGCTACAACTTCCGTCTAATTAGAGAGGGATAAGAGAGCGCATAAGTAAACAACTACTACTAACACCAAGCATAACTTATTCTCGGATTAACCCACTCAACCAAATATGAGGAAGCAATTCGGGAAACTCACACATTGAATAATTTTAGTTACCATTCATTCTGAAAGTAATTCTATATTACTAGTCAAATTAATTAACATTATTTAGGTGTAAGTTGTCTAGATCTCATTAGTCGGCAACGCACCAAGTTGTCCATAACCGCGGACGCGGCTCATCGATAAGATTATACCCTGCAGGGGTGCACTACTGGACCCATACTCGCATGATCAACCCAGTCAAAAACATTAGGGCCTTTCAACCCAACTCTTTTCCTTCACCGCAACAAGTCCAGGAGCCACAGGAGCTATGCTGGTCCCGACCAAAAGGGTGCGGACTCCCGTAGGACACACCCCTCCGCACCAACAGGCCGCGCCCTATATGCATGTAACAAGGCACACCGCCAAAGTAAAATACTACACTAGTATCATCAATGCATATGCGACAAATGGAAAACCCGAACTAGGTGTGGCTTCCGGACAAGTTGAAGTTCCAGTCAAAGTCGAGGGGGGCTCCATAGGGCCTCCCACTAGTGGTTAGTGCGCTCAGTCTTGGATTAGGGGAGCAAGATCGCAGTTCCTAGGTCGACACTTAGCAGAACAAAGCACCTCGCAAGGCCTTCCGCCGGTGCCTTATCTTTTAATTATAATACCCCAATATAAAATAACATTTTATTAAGGTAGAATAATCTATCAGCTAAGCATATGAAATAAAATACCAACTGACGACTCGCACAACCAACTCTAAGCATGCACTACGACTCGCAAGGCTAACAGATAAACATACAACATGTGTTGGGATGTGGGGTTAAAGCTGTATAGTTTGTAGGATAAACATGTGATGGGATCGCAATAAAGAATCGAATACTAGGGTAACAGAGATCAACGGCAGGAATGGAAGACAATGTATAGGTAAACAAGCAAACTTTGCTTGCCTGGAATCCCGCATGGAAGCAGATCTTGTCGTTTCTCACACATCTCAACGTCTTATCCGCGAAGAAGCAACAAACACTGGAAGTGCAAAAGATGCATTTTACAGCTACGGCAAAAGATCCAGCATGATCATGGGACAGATGAATGACATGGCAAGATGCAATGCGAGATGCCCTTAATTCAAATTAAGCGGAACCGGGATTCCGACAATTAATATTTATGTGCAAGTTATTTATCTATCCAACAAATTAAATGTACATTAACATGGCAAGACATGACAAAGATGATCTAGTCAATTTAAATGGAATCGGGCAGTACATATATTGATTTGCCCCCACACATTCCATATTTATTATTTAGGTGATTTGCTACACCTCCCAAACCCAAGAGATGCAACACATGCAATTATGATGCGATATGCACAAGATAGATGACATTTTATAAAAATAGGTAGGGTTTGGGTTTGTACGTCGGATCGGGTGAACTAGGGTTCGAAACCGACGTCTTCGGTCCGTAGAGGAAGTAGTCGACGTCGAGGAAGTAGCCGTCGCGGAACCGGGGCATCGTCGTTTGTCGGTGTCGTGGAAGTGGGCGGGAAGTAGTCGTACTCGGTCATCACCGTTGACGCGTGGGCACGTAGGAGCACGGCAACGGACACCGGAAGGAAAAACGTACGGGCGGGCAGCACCTCGAAGGGTGGACAAACGCGGACAACAAAAGACGTCGGGGTCTTGCGGGCAGTTCACCGAACACCTTGTGGGCGCGAACGAGAGGAGGCCACCGGACGGAGAACCGGGTTAGGACGGCGCGACGTGGGGCGGCGGCGGCGTGCACGCGGCCGGGAAGAGGAGGCGGCGGCGGCGCGGACGCGCGTGGCGGAAGTGGAGCGCGGCGCACGCGGGTGGCGGCGACGCGGAGCGGAAGCGTGCGGCACGGCGGGAGCGGCGGCGGCGGCCGGAGTAGGAGGAGCGCGGGCGCGTGGCGGCGGCCGGCGGGCGTGCGGCGCGGAGACGCGAGGCGGCGGCGGATGCGGCGGGCCGGTGGTTGGCGGCACCAGACGGGGCGACGGCCGGCGGCGGCGGTGGCCGACCGCGAGCAGCGGCTCGGGGACGCGAGCAGGGCGCTCGGGGAGCAGCGAGCACGCAGCGGTGTGGAGGAGCGCGGGCGGCGGAAACCGGAGCAGGGCGCGGCGCGCGACGGAGGAGGCCGGGCCAGAGGCGGCGCGGGCGTGCGGGGTGGGGAGCGGCAGAGGGCGGCGGCGCAAGGGGCGGCGCGATCGCGAGGGCGCGCTCGGCGCCGGGGGCGCGCGGCGGCTGGCGCGGCGGCCGGGGGGCGACGACCGGTGGCTGCGGCGGTGGGCCGGAGGCGCGGCCGCGGGCGCAGCGCGCATGGAGGTCGGGCGACGGGGCGGTTGTTGCTGCGTCGGGTGCGTGCGGGGGAAGAGAGAAGAAGAGAAAAAAAAGAAAGAAAGCAGAGAAAAGAAAAGAAAAGGAAAAGGAGGGGAAAAAAGAAGAAAAAGAGGTGGGAGGATTGATTTGCAAAACGCAGGAAAAGGAGGAGGGTGGCTGCAAAAATGCAGGGGTGGGAAAAAAATTTCTGGAGTTAAATCTAGGGTTTTCTTAGGTGGACTTTGGGGCTTATTTCTCTCTCGTTTAATTAATTCTAATTTATATTTTTAAAACCAAAACGAAGAGGAATTTGAATACGAAACCTTTACAAAATATTTTTAGTTTTAAATGGACAATTTAATAAACTATTTTTTTAACATTTTTAAAATATTTGAAAATAACACATTTTTAATTAATTTGAAATGCATTTAAATTTAATTGCGGGGATTGAATTTAAATGCAACAAATTAAATTTAATGCGATGAAATGCAATGACATGTTGATGCAAAAAGAAAACACATAAAACTAAAAGGGGATAAATCACGGGGCGTTACACACTTAGGGTGTGTTTGGTAGCCTGTATGGGCTTTCTCAGCTCATACATGCCCACCCTAGCTATGTTGGGTGGGTACAAGTGTGTTTTAATGTGTGTGTTTGGTAGCCCGCATGAGATAAGCTCTGCTGTGTTGTGAGCCTGTTTGGTAGGTTGTATGACTTGAACCTTGCCCAACAAAAATAAAAAAACAACCGGGTCCCTGAACACTAAAAAAAGCGATCAGGTCCCTAGAAAAGCAATCAGGTCCCTTCAGAAAAGCAATCAGGTCCTCCTCCTCAGTTCCGGCCTGCCCTCCTCAACTCCAGTGTGCTCTCCTCAACTCCGGCGCCAGCAGCACGCCGAGCGTCTCCGTGCGAGTGCCGGGAGCCCGCAGCACGGGCGTAGCTTCTCCAATCGAGCTTCAACAGAGTAAGGTCGGGACGAGTATGGGCAGCACGACTGAGCTTCCCCACAACCGAGCTTCTCCATGGCGGCTACGCGGGCTGGACCTTGTCAAGGAAGGGGAGGACGAGCTCCGTGTCCGCGTCCATGTCCGCCGCCATGCGCCGTAGGGAGGAGGCCAGGGCACAGGAGCTCCGCGTCCTGGACGTCACCGTCGAAGAAGCTCTCTGCCAGGACGAGCTCCGCGTCCTGGATGTCGGCGTCGAAGGGCGTCGCGTCCACGTCGAGGAAGGGAGCTGGGCGGCGGGGCTGGCGAGCGCGGGCTGCGGGGCGGGTCGGCCGGGGTGGGAGGAAGGCAACGGGAGAAGGGGAAAGAAGGAGAGAGGATGCGGGGAGAAATGGGGGTCGGGGTGGGAGGCCGGACGCGAGTCTGGGCCCATGAGTGAGATTTTCGGACGAGGCGGGCCTGGCTGAGTTGAGAAGCTCGATGTGAGCTTCTCTCCTCGACCTGGCTGAGGGGACGTTTTCGGGCAAGTTAAGCCGGGGCGGAGAGGCCCGACACATGCTACCAAACTGAAGAATTCAGGGTGGGTAGAGATTTTCTGAGAGCTATTAGGCTACCAAATACACCCTTAATAAACGGAGATGGCTCCTTTGATGTATCATGGGCTCACTTTAATTGTAGGGCTCCATGTTAGACCTGCCCACATGTCAGCCACCCCACGTCACCAACGCGCTACGTCAAATGATCTCAGTCACTTAATAAACTGTGCACAAACCCATGTGGGCCCTCCTGGGGGGGCAGTTGGACTTGCTATAACAAGAGGTTTAGTTGTATTTTAGACTGCCAACTACAATAAAATGTTGGGCCTGAAAGTGGCAACATATTAGACGCTGATCAAAAGTGGCAGCGTTTTATTTGTTTCTAAATGGTGCCCTGCCAGTAGTGCGAGCACTGGACGAGGGTGAAGGGGCGGCCGGTGAGGACACCTGCTGCGGAGTGCGGAGTCTGCGTTTGGCGCGCGTGGACGTGGAGTGGATGGACGACTCTTCTTCCCCGGCAACAATTGGCATCGCTTCCCGTCCGCGCCGAGAGCGACTCTGTTCCCTGGCCCGCCAGACCGTCGGCAAGAATACAATACCACACGCGCATTGCCGTTCTGACTAGAACGTGACTAGTGCTTAGGCTTTTCGCGGGACCCACGGCTTGGCATCTGCATCTGCATGGGAAACCCGAGCGGGGGGCCGGCGGCGTCCGGCCGGGGCACACGGGTAGGCGGCACATCACGGTCGATCACGCTTACTGAGAGGTCCTCTTCTTTCTCAACTTTGCCAATTGCCATGGCTGTAACGGCTAGTTTAAATCAACCAACAAGGTGCCCTAATGGAGCCTCCAGCGCATAGGACCAGAGAGAGTCCTGAACCAGAGACACGTGGTCCTTATAAATTTCCACAATGTGCGATAACATAGGAAAAATAAATATACGTAACTTCTTGGGCATCAAACTTCAAAAAACGATCTCCAACAAATAATGTATCTCTATTTGGTGCCATAAAATTTTCCATTATGCGTTAAAAAAAATCTTGCTTTGGTCATTTAAAGATAGGACACCAAACCCATGCCAAAATCATCTTTTACCCGGTGTGTGCAGCTCAACTGCCAAAAGATATTTTCACCTCCTCTAGTACCCCTTTCACACGTTGTCGCTGGCCGATTCCGGCTAGCTCCATCTGTCCCCTGTCAATTTTTGACGTCGTAGACCATCCCCGCCGCTCCGGCAAGCTCCTCCGCCACTGACGCCATACATCTTCTCTCGCCCATGGTGGACTTGGCAACATCACACGCGCAAGTTAGCATCCGCACAATGGGGCATCAGTGTGGAGGTGTTTGTGGAGCTGGGCCACGCCGAGGAGGCGACCGTGAACTGCGGCACATGAGCGTAATGGTAGATCGATCGATTGATTCATCGTTCGCCTCTCTCTCTCTCTCCTCCTATGAACGGCGCAAGGTTAACATGTGAGAACCTCTTGCTCCGATTAGTGCTATTCTTGGTTGTGGACAAGTAACTCAAGCTTTGATTGGTGTTAATTCTTGCTTCGATTGAATTAAAATTTGGGATGGATTTCAGTTACTTGGTAGATCGATCCGGACGCGCACCAGCCGTGCTTTCGCATGTAGTGACACCTCAAGCTATTCATTTGAATCCAAAATAATTTTACAAGTATTGTAGCTGGCAAGCACACTGTAGTGTAGATTTCAGTTTGGTATGTGTCAGAATTTATATTTTGTTGATACACATAATTTTGATGGTGCACATAATTGATACGTTGTTTGTGTGATGTAATATTTAAGTACTATTTGTATTTATTTGTGTTTAGAATCATCTATCTAAGAGTTTATGATATTTTTGATACATATGTTGGCGATTGTGAATATAGGTCACAACTCGCAAGGTGTGTTGTACTATTTTGCATTATCTGGCATTACACTGCTGCCACATTTTAAATTAGTTGAGTCGTGTGTCCTATATTTGGTGCCCTAAAGCTGATTTCAGTGCCCTATTTTACATCATCTATTGTAAATCCTCTAAGGTAGGCTCTTAAACAATAGAAAACACTAAGAGTCTGACACGTAGAATGGCCATGTTTCGAGAATGGCATATAACTAGTCGTTGTTCTAAGGAGTATCATCACACGTGTGTCGTCGTTCCAAAAATGTGTTAGCCGCTAGTTTATCATCAACTTGATGAAAGAAACTTGTTCTTTTTGCAAAATACAAAATATACCATCAAACAGTTCAAAAAAATATGCACTCCCTCTGATCCGTTAAATTTTCGTGACAACATTGTATCACGTATAAGCCATATGCATAAGGCGCGGCATTTTTTTCCGAATCAGAGATACTATCAAAAGAAAGAAAAGAAAAAAAAGAAAACAGACCCAATTAGACCTCAAGACCCACCACAGCCACGTAATGGCCCATCAACCCATCCTTTTTCCTTCTCAAAAGCGAACGTCCACCCACTCATCGCCTCACCTACTCACCATTGCGGCTCCCGACTTCCCGAGTCCCGGTTCCTCCTCTTCCTCTCAATTGCTTAGAGTTCAACATGAAAAATGTTGCTGGCCCTTTCAAGAACTCGTTCAGACATATTTACCGTATCAATTCCTCCCATCTTCACCCTACCCGCCCTTGCTGCCTACAGCTCTCCAGCCACAACCCACAAGGAGGCGCACTAAGAAGATAGGGGGACGAGACATAGGCGCTTGGTGCAGGGCCGGCGCAGAGGCTGTGGCAACATGGCTCAGATTAGGAAGAACATCTAGGCATTCTGAAAAAATACTATACTATATATACTATATACTATATAATATAATATTATATATATACTACTATACTACTATAGATGATGGCGCAAGATTTTTACCGCCTCTCAGCGATTCTCTTCGACAGCCGTTGGATCATTGCGTTTGACACTCCAGATGCGTCCACGTCAGTCTCATGCACGCGCGGCACTGTTCCAGCACGACTTCTAGCACGGGGCGAGGCGGGTGACCTGCTGCCAACCGGTTTGCCTGCGTGCGGCACGAATTTTGACGCCCACACTACCGGTTGGATTTCATCTGGCTGCACGAATTTTAGTGTGGTCTTTACGGGCCGTCCGTAGTCGCCTCCTCTCGCCGAAACGCACGTAATGAATTGCCATTAAAACATAGGCACAGACACAGGAGGTAAACATGTAGCCGAAACGCACGTAATGGATTGCATTAAAACTGGAAACATTAACACATAGCATTTCGTGTCGTTGACATTTTATTGCTACGTGACAAAAAGAACACATAGACTCGGCGAGATTTCCGCAACGCGCGGTACGTCGTGACGAGGCGAGGTGTGGCGAGGCGGGCGGCGGAGGAGGAGAAGCGTGCGTGTGGTACACATCCATTTTCTTCATACCTCATACCAACTCATACTAGTAGTAGAATGACTCAGTATATAATCTGATGCACATCTCACTCAACTAGCAATATGAGACTAAAGTCCCACCACTTGCCATGACAACATCATGGGGTTTAGGGATTTTTCTGGAATTGCTAAATGGGCCAAAAACCCAGTCAATATTTGGGCAATATTTCAGCAATCCCCCACCAGATCCCGAAGTCCATGATCTTTATCATCCGTTCCAAACACTGTTTTGATATACCAGTATTTTCAGTAGAGACCTGTTAAGGTTGAACTCTACCTAGAGCAATCAGCTACACTACTTTACAACTGACAATGGACTAGTCCTTGAATTGTCAGTTGGCGTAAAGTAGTTTCACTAACTGTCTTGCCAGTACTAGGCTGCCGAAGGCTGACCCCTCGGGTGGAGCATATTAGTCACTCCTGACCTATTCATGAACTTACTAGAGATCACCCTAATCTCATAGACTATGACCAGCAGTCAGGTTCATATAGGTGTGTTCCTCCAAAGATCGCTCTGTAGGATAGCGTCTTGCTTATGCAAAGTTTTGGAACACATTAAGACATACGTCAACCTGCCATACAGTTACCGAGTGTCGAGGTATGCCCCCGGCAATCCTAGAGTCGAAGACCCTAGGTATATTTTGAGGGAGAAGATATGCGTGCTGGTAGTTCCGGACGGCTGACAAATAAGGATTTACCCAGGTTCGGCCCCTCATTGTGAGGTAAAGACCTACTCCTGCTTGTCTGATTATGATGATATATGAGGTTATGTGGCCGCAAGGGCGATATGATGAGAGTCGATCTCTATGCTATGTCTGATTGTGTCTATGTTGTGGCCTGTGTTCTATGATGTGGTCGTCTGTCTGTTTGTCTACCCCTCCCTGTCTTTATATATGCAGCCAGGGTCGGTTTATTTGAGTCCTAATAGACTACGACTAAGAGTTCTTGCCTTGTGCTTCAAGTAATTTCCTTAATAGCTTCTTGGTCTTCATTGGGCCATCCAGTGGGCCTTCGTCTGGGTTGCACCAGGTATACCAATAGTGGGGTGCCCAGAGGGCATACCCACGTCACTAACCCCCGAGTGTCTGGTCGATTCGAAGAATCAGACAAAGACTCATAAGAGTATGTCGAGTAGGCGTAATCAATGTCCATATGATGACTGTTTTATCCATTCTTCGTGAGTCTGAACCATTTATGAGAAATCCAATATATGCATATGAAATCCAACAATAAATCCGGTGCAGGTTATTGAGAACCTGACTTTGATAAATCCGCACGGGATATAGAGAACCCGACTTGTGCGAGCTATAGAGCACCCGACCTTGATAAATCCGTGCAGGCTATAGACTGACTGACTTTGATAAATCCGTGCGGGCTATAGAGAGCCCGACTTTGAAAAATCCATTGCGATTATAGATAAAATCGACTTTGAAAAATCTATTGCGGAGCAGTCGAGCCTGTAGCGAGTGCCCTCCCGATGGGAGTATAATTAATGAAATATGATTTGTCCAAGGAGGTGCTCAACTTGGAATTGGTTTTTGCGCGCTTGATGCGTTGCGGGTGTATTTCACCATCTAATTCTTTGCTCATTTTGCTATGTATATTTTGAGTCGAGATTGTCTCGATTATGCTGGTGACGAGGGTGTAACTCGACAAATCCCTGGGTTGTCCACCCCGGGTTGATTGAGGGGGAGAGAGAGAAGCGTTGGTGATCACGACGGCTGACAAGCGGGGCGATTTACCCAGGTTCAGGCTCCCGGAGGATAACACCCTACTTCCTGCTTGTCTGATATTGATCGCGAGTAGCGATTACAATGGCGAGATTGCGATCTCGCTAGGGTTTGTGGTGGCGGCTATGAGCGTGTCCTTGAGACGAGCAACTCTCCTGGCCTTTATAGGTAGGCCAGGTCTCGGGTGAACGGTGCCGATGGCAATTACAGATATGGCAAGCTATGCGACCTAACCGACTAGGACTGGGTTATACGATACCCCTAGCGGGCCTTCTGTGGGCCTCCATAAGCTTGGCGTGGCCCAGGTAGCCTCACCGTGGGGTAGTCGAAGAGTAGCCCCACGTCAGTAGCCCCCGAGTGCTTGGTCGAATCGCAGAGTCGGGAAAAGGACTCCTTCCTCCTAGGCACGCCGCCAGATTGCTTGCTCATGAGTTTAAACCCGTTTTCTTCAGTCGAAGAGGACACTCCCGATGGGAGTTTTTTCTGCAGTCGAATTTCTTTGGCTTTGTCTTGTGTGAATCTTGCTTCTATTCGGCCTGGTGGCTTACTTGTGAATTGATTCAGCCTTATGAACTTACCTCCTTTTCTTTGCCACCCGAACTATTGTTTCGAGTTCTCGGTTCAGTAGCCTGTCTTGTTTGTTTTCAGCTGTGAAGCTTACTACTCGAATCATGCGTTCGAGTTATCCCGCTGCTCCGCGTCTTCTTCAGATCCATTGTCTTGCTGACGTCAGCGATGACGCCTCATGGCACGACTCTGCGCCTGATGGGACGTGACGTAGTGGGCCCCACTGTCAGTATTGACCATGGTCAGGAGTTATCACGCCTCTCCGAACTGGGCGCGAAAATTTTGCGGCACGATGATGACGCCTTGATTCCCGTGCGTAGTGGACGGAGTGGGCGGCGACGGTTAGTCTCTCCGCACGACACGTGGACGGTTGGATGCGCTTGTGTGGAACAGTATCTTCGCGGACGGCTGAGATGGATTGTGCACGGCATAAGTACTGCGCCGCGGTGCGAGGGCAGGTCATCTTCTCCAAGCGTCCGTGCCTCCATTCCTCGCTCTTTGCCATTCTTGCCTCCGTAAGCTCTATTCCATTTGTCCTCCCACCTTATGCGATCCATTGACGCCATGGGCAAGTCGAAGATCGCCGCTAGTGCCGCCGCCGCCGAAGCCGGGGTAATGAAGAAACCCGACGGCGATTGGCAGAGGTCGACGGTGAAGAAGACGGATTTCGAGCTCTTGCGCGCGCAGGGCTTCCTGCCCCCGACGGATGAGGCCACGGTACGTGCTCCTGGCAAGGAGGTGTATCCCACTCCTCGCAAGGGGGAACGCGTGTGCTTCGTGGATTTCCTTCCACGGGGCTTCGGGTTCCCTCTCCACGATTTCGTTCGCGGTCTTCTGTACGCCTATGGGGTTCAGATCCACGATCTGACCCCCAATGGCGTCTTAAGCATCGCGAGCTTCATCGTGCTCTGCGAGTGCTTCTTGGGGATCGCACCCCACTGGGCTCTATGGAAGTCGCTCTTCCTTGTTCGCAAGAACGTTGGGAAGAGTGGGTTGACATACCCAGTGGGCGGCTTCGGCATCCAGGTGCGCAGCGATACAGCGTTCTTTCAGATGAAGAAGTCGGACTCCATCCAGGGGTGGCGGAAGAGGTGGTTCTACATCCAGTGTGACCAGGAGGGCCTGGCGCACTTCGACGGCGAGCGCGGCTTGCGGAAGACTCGTGCCTGGGCGCACCCGCTCGCCGAGGAGGAGAAGGAGTCCGCGAGGCCTCTGCTGAGCGTGCTGCGCAACCTCCTCCGGACCCTGGGGCGCGAGTCGGGTGGTGTCTACTTGATGGCCACCTTCTTCCGGCTGCGCGTCCAGCCGCTACGTGCTCGCCCCCACCCGATGTGGGCAGTCGAGGGCTTCAGCGACCAGCCGCTTGACGGCGAGGAGGTGGAGACCAAGGTGAGGGGCATTACCAGCCTCCGAGCCGCGGACCCTTGCAACGTCAAGTGTCCGGTCGCTGCGTACGGAGGAGCGAACCCTGTTCCTGAGGTGAGCTTTTGCTTTGTTCTCTTCATTGCTTGCTTTCTTGATCTTCTGTTTCTTGATTCGACTCTGCTTTGTTTGTTTCAGGGTCGCTCTCTTCTGGTCAGCCTTCCTCCTCTCCCAGAAAACGGACCTCACGATGAGTCGAAGTTTGTGGAGGAGGAGGGTGACGATGAAGACATCCCGTCCGCTATCTCTCATAGCGAAGAGGTGGAGGATGATGACGACGAGGAGGAACCCGCGCGGAAGAGGCAGAAGCGGCGAAGTGGTGGCGACTCTGCGACTGCTTCGTCACCCGCGAAGGATGACGATGTTGACTTGGAGGAGGCTGGCATGTTGAACGGGAATCCGACACCTAGAGGGGGGGGGGGGGTGAATAGGTGCTATTACAAATTTTAGGTCTTTTCAAATTTAGGCTCAACACAAAGGTAAATTCTCTAGATATGCAACTACGGTGAATTTACCTAAAAGATAATCTAAGCAATAACAAGATAAACAAGCTAACAAGACAAGCAAGTAAGGGAGCAAAGATAAAGGGAACCGAGTGAAGCACGCAGAGACGAAGATGTAATCCCGAGTTCCACCCAAGGGTGTACGTCTCGTTTGGAGAGGTGTGCGCTACCACAACAGGTTAGCCGCAACGCCACAAAGGCTCACCTTCTTCTCCGATGAACTCAACCACAAAGGTTTCGAGTCCACCTTCCACTCTTTTAGGGCGGAGATCGAATCCTTACAAACGCTTGAGGCACACACCCACAACTGAATTGGGGGCTCCCAAGAAGACCACAAAAGGTCAAGGACCACAAAAGGTCAAGGTAACACCAAGAGTACAACAATGGTGAACTAGGTTTTCCCACCGGAAACCCTAGCCACGAAATCCCCAAGTGAATGGGGGAGAAATGCAAATCCCTTCGGTGAAGATATAGATCCGGGCCTTCTCCTCCAATCCTCCAAAGATCAATGAATTTGGGTGGGGGGATTGGGAGATCTTGATGATTTGAGCTTTCAAGAATAGTAGGAGAGAGAAAATCTGAGAGCTCACTGTTCTTGAGTGAGTGAGGGGGTATTTATACCCCCCCTCAAAATATGGCCGTTGGTTGTCTCGGGCACCCGGAAATTCCGGTTTAAGTACCACCGGAAATTCCGGTCACCCGGAATATCCGGGTCTTTGAAAATATCCAAGCTGAATTTCCGGTTTAGATCAGAACCAATTCTGAACTTGACTTAGCCGATTTTCTGAGGGTGACTCGGAATATCCGAGTCCTTGAAATTTCCGAGCTGAATTTCCGGTTGAGATCAGAACCACTTCTGAACTTGACTTAGCCGATTTTCTGAGGGTGACTCGGAATATCCGAGTCCTTGAAATTTCCGAGCTGAATTTCCGGTTGAGATCAGAACCACTTTCTGAACTTGACTTAGCCAATTTTCTGGGGTTGACTCGGAATATCCGAGTCCTTGAAATTTCCGAGCTGAATTTCCGATTGGAGTCAGTACCACTTTCTGAACTTGACTTAGCCAATTTTCTGGGGATGACTCGGAATATCCGAGTTGGGGAACCGGAATATCCGAGTCTGGGAAGAATTCCAGAAACTCTTTTTCTCTACAATTTGGCTTTAGGATTTGTGATATGAGTTTCACCCAAACTGAAATACTTAGCAATAGGATTAGTATATCATTGGTATTGTTAACTAACACACAAAACACTAGGGATTAAGAAATGTTCTTTCACATGTCTTCTTCGGGTGTGCGGTCCCAGGACAACTGGGACGAACCCTTGGCTGCTCCTCCGGTCAGCTCTGCGCCGCCGCGCGGGTTTGCTCGGATGCCGTCCGTCTCCCTTGGGAGCGATGATGGCGACGAGGCCACCAGGTGATTTCCTTTTATTCCTTCTTCATCGAGTTGCATTTTCGAGTTTCGAGCTTCGAGTTGAGTTTTGCCTTGATTTTGTTCCAGCAACCGCTCTGACGGCGTCAGCTCCCCTCGTCGCAAAGTGGAGCACACCTCTGCTCCCTTGACGGAGCTGGTGACACAGGTGGTGGTCGAGGAGCGTGCGCCGACTGGCGATTTCACGGCACCGAGTCGTGCTCCCCCCGCGACTTTGGAGGATGTCGACCTTCTGGACCACGTAAGTCCTTTTTCTTGTTCTTGTAGTCCTGAAATTTCATCGGGTGCGCGAACAGCGCTCCCGATGGGAGTAGCTCCCGAAGGTGTGGGTGACTAGTATAGTCGCCCGCAGCTTTATAACTTCTTGTTGTTTTTGCAGCCGTACTACCGCCAGCAACTTGAGGCAGCCGCTGCCTATGTTCGCCTGGAGAAGGAGAGGGACCAGCTGCGCGCCTCTCTGGACCAGGCTACTAAGCGAGCTGCGGAGTTAGAGCTGAAGCTTCGAGCTCAAGCGGAGCTCGAAAAAGCGCTGCACGAGTCTCAGGAGCGTGAGCGTGTGCGGGACGTCCAGGAGAAGACCCAGGTCGACCACCTGCTCTCACTCGCCGGTGCCCTTGGAGGTGAGTTTTCGGCTTAACGCCTACTTTGTATTTGCTTGACTTGCTTTTTGTTGACTGCTGACCCTTTGTCCAGAGAGATGCGGTGGCGCCCCTCTGGAAGGCTCGTCCAGTGACGACGTCGACTTGGCGACCGCGATCGGCCTCCTTGATTGCTTCTGCGCGTATGCATCCGCTGCGCTGCAGAAGTCATCGGCGGCGCTGCAGAAGTCGACTGGAGCGCTCACGAATGTGCATCGGAGCATTTTTTTCCCAGCGACCCGCCGCCGACTGCCATCGGTGCCCTCACGACGTCGTTTGAAGATGAAGCGACTACCCTCCCGACTTCACTCGGACGCAGATGGTACGCGGCTCCGATCTCACCTTCCAGCTTCTGCTAGGCCATCAGGTAGCTGGCGAGTTCGAGAAGGTTGTCAGCAGCTTCCCGCGAAGGTCCGATGGCCGGACCGCGTCCCTTAGCGGGGTGAAGGCGCAGGCTGCACAGCTGGCTGCGAAGCTTGTGGCCACCTTCGAGAGGGCGCTTGCCAAGGCAACTGAGGCGGCTTCTCGGAAGAGTCGCTCCCGGTCGGAGTTAGTAGCTTAGGAGCTTTTGTAGTGTAGGTCCTTTTAGTCGCAGGAACCTGTACTTCATTCTGCAGCTTGTAATGACCTTTATTTTGTCGGGTCTTCTGGCCTTGGATCCTCTTTTATTCTGAATTATCATTTCCTTCCCTTCAACTTGCTTTGGCTGAGAAGTTATCTTTTCTGTATTGACGCTGCATATTCGTGGCTGCGTCGTCGTCGATCAGCGCCCGTTCCCCAGCGAAGCACGAATGACCAGCGGTTGATCACCTACATGAGTAATAAGGTGATTGGCCTTGAAGCGAGTCTGAAGCTTGCTGAGTTGGAGCTGGAGCGCTCCAAATCGCGTCCTACTGCGGGGTTCTCCCAGCGTGAGGAATTTTTTTTTGACGAGATTGATCTAATCAGTCGGCAGCTGCAAGGTTGGTAGCCTTTTGTTGCTTGACTTCCTCCTTGAGATTTGCTGGTTATAACTTGTAATCTCTGGGCGCAGATGTGAACCCAGACTGGCAGGCTGAGCAGACTCGGGTTGAAGAGCAGGTCACCCGAGAGGTGACTGGTGACTCTTTCGAGGCTCGCCACTTCTGGTCAAACAAGTCGGGAGGGTGAATCCTCGCACGCATGCTCGATCGAACTTGGCGGGCTGCCTTTCTTCTTGAAGGTTGCCGGAAGACCCTCTGGCATATCCACCGTGTGTACTTCCCACACAATGGGCAGCCGCATGGGTTGGCCGCCTTGCTAGAGAGGTTCCGCGAGGGTGACGCGTTGAAGGAGGTAATCAACGCGCAACTCGTCGCTGGGGCGAATGTGGCAGTGGCGTACGTCCGGCTGCATCGGCCGAACCTTCCTCTGGAGAGGGTGCTGGGTGGCCTGCCCGGGGACGATGACTACGCCGACACCTTGGCGGCTGCTCGCCAAATGGTTGAGCAGGTCCAAAAGCTGAGTGAGCGTCTTGTAGGGCCACTCGACGCGCCAAAGGATGAACCTGCAGATTAGGGACAACAATCTTCTGGTGTAAAGGATTAGTCATAGGAGCCAAATGTAAACATCAATGTATGAGATGTGGGGAATCACCTAGTAAGCAGGTTAAAACTGTTTGCTTTACTGTACAACTATCTCGTGTGCACCTTCGAATGGACTTAGTGCGACTTAGGACTAGGTCTTGTGCAACGTGGCTCAAGTACATTGAGCGCGAGTCGTGGACTTGTACGACGCATCCCCCGAGTGCCTTGGGTAGCGGCCATGGCTGTGTCGTGGACCTGTATGGCGCAGCCCCCGAGTGTTTCGAGTGGCGTCCTAGGATTTCAAGTGATACCTGTAAAGCGCAGCCCCCGAGTGTGTCGGGCGGCGGCCTAGGATTTTAGGACTTGACCTGCATGGCGCAGCCCTCGAGTGGTTCGGGTGGCGGCCTAGGATTTTACTGAAGGAGATATGCCCTAGAGGCAAATAAATAAGTAGTATTTATTGTGTTATCTCATGAGTTTATAGTAGGTTTGTGTATTATGCTATAACTGTATTAATCGGAATTATTAATACACGTGTGATACATAGACAACCAGGTCCCTAGCAAGCCTCTATATGAGCTAGTCCATTGGGCAACAGTTGATCGAGATTCCCGATCAAGGACAATGACGTCGGTTGACAATGGGGTCATCTTGTTAGTTGAATAAGGTGGTGGACATACGCAAAGTATTGCAATAAGATCGTATTACGATGTTTGTCATTTGCAATAGATAAGAGTATGATAGCTTATTCCTTAGACCGTGAGACCGTACTTATTGTTGCTTCGTAGGAGTGCTTTGAGAGCATCAAACGTTGTGTCTTATATAGCATGACAATAACGGTGTCCATCTTGGGTATTCCGAAAGAGCATCGAGACGTAAGGATCAAGAGCGGGATTTGTTTATTCTTGTAATGGAAAGATACTCTGGGCCCACTCGGTGATATTGCGTCTATATAGTTGCGCAGCTTATGACTAGGTCATGGAGATGTAATATCGCAGACGAGTTAATAACCTTCGTCCATAACGAGATACAGCAAAGGCATCGGTGTGTCTACGATCATATCTCGGACAAGGTAGTATCGCAGAGACAAAGGGAATGAATATCATATTTATGGTTCAACGATGATATTCGTGGAATGCACAGGGGTCGTCATATATTTCCAGGTATCCCTGACGATCATTGGTGAGCGGAGTGTCTCGACCATGTCTGGAGTGTTCCCGAACCGTAGCGTAACAAACTTAAGGTCTTAGCGACGCTAGGAGATAGGTTCTGGAATTTTATAGGAGTTTGTTGGAGAGAGAGAAATGATCCGGAAAGAGTTCCGGTGGTCCGGAAGGAGTTCCGGAGAGATCTGGAATGGTTCCAGGAATGTCCGAAAGTTGTTCGGGTGGTCCGAAAGAGTTTTCGGAGTCACGGGATATTGAATTATATATAAATATATTAATTATGAATTAATGGGATTTTTATATTAATTTAATATTAATTAAATAAAGGAAAAAGGGGGCTCCCACCTATATGGGCCATAAGAGGGCCCAAGAGGGGGAGCCGCACCACCAAAGGGGGTGGGCCCCATAGGCTGGTTCGGCCAGCCCATGTGGGGGCCGAACCCCCCCTCCCTTGTCCTTTGTTTAGTCCCACATGGGGGAGCCAAGGGGTTTGCACACCCCCTTCCCCCTTTATATAGCAAGGCATATTAATTGATTTAATTCATAGGAAATTCAATTAATTCTCAATTTCTCTCTCGATCTCGTGGTTCCCAAGTCGCAGCCGCGCCGAGCTGAGGAAGGGGGTCTCTCTCCACCTAAGCCATACCGCAGAGCGCCGTTGCTCTGCGGGATTCCAGATAAGATCTACTCCTGCGATTTCAGCTGGATCTGAATGACCGGGAGTTGTCGCTAGGCTCCGTATGTTTGCGAGTGCTCGGAGGCTACTCTATTGAGGATCTTGGGCGACGTCGTCTCGCCCCCTGCAGCCGCCGCGCCTCCCCCCCTCTGCTGCCGGCGCGCCAGCCCCGGTGCTGGCGCTCTGCCTTCTTCCGCCCGACGCCCGTCGACGCAGATCATCGTCGACACCCCGACGTCACCGACTCCGACATCGCGGCAAGTTCTCCGCGATCTCGAGGTCGGCTACGTATGACTTCATCGTCAACGCTTGTGCGGGAGCGTAATCCCCGCTATCGGTCTACATGGAGGTAATGTAACCTGTTCCGCCACCGTTATCACATGTACTAGATAGATAGATCCTGGCTAGTTAGGGTTTCGATCGCTAGAAAAATTATTGTTTTCTGCACCGTAACCCCTTCAGTGGTATCAGAGCCGATCTATGCGTAGTACTGCTGGTACTGTTAGAACTCATGTTGAATGAGGGCGTCTTTCTTATATTTGCTACCCTCTAGCGTGCACTTGCGATGCCTTCGGTATTGAGTTGATGAAGCGGCCCGGACCGACTTTACGCGTACTCTTACGCGAGACTGGTTCCACTACTGACATACGGCTTGCACCGTATCTGTGGCTGGCGGGTGTCTGTTTCTCTCTCTCTAGTCGGCAAAGCATTTTCAATGGAGGGCCCGAAAGGGATGCTTAAACATGCAATTATACGATTGACGTTGTGGTACAAAGTTCGTAGGTAGGGAAGCGATTCTCTTACGAATAAGCCTATTTGCCACGTAAAACTTGCAAAACTAAATAAAGCTAGAGGCGTCTAACTTTGTTTTGCAGAGGCGTTATTTTATGTGACATGGTTACGGTAAGTTTTGATATTACCCGTACTGTCGGAGGCAATGGAGGGCTCTGTAGACTCGGAGCCATGCCGGGGCGCCGGGGGGCTAGGCACATGGCGCCATGAAGGTCCAGGCGCATCGACCATGTCACATCGCACTTCATTGCATCATTATTGTGTGCTGTGGTGTGTGCATCCTATTGATTGCTTATATGCTAGATATACAACGGTAGCATCATAAATAGGATGATCCCTAATAAATACCAAAATTGTGTTCTCCCTCGTTGCGCACCACCAAGAAAGTTCTACGTTATGAGGCAGGCCGTGATGATCGGGTGTCACCCATCTCGTCGTTCGCATACAGTGGGTGTAAGCCATGTTGCACGCGCAGGGTCTTCGAGGTTTGATTGGCGAGCCTAGCATACTCAGAGGTATGGCCTCGGAACACGGGAAGATCGAAAGATCGAGCACGAGTCATAGAGTTGTTATGATCGACATTTTATGTCCACCTTTGAAGCTGTGCTGCCGGCCGTGATGATCGGGGGTAGTGTGGTGGATGAGGTAGTGTAATCGCCATTATTATTTTTAGGGATAATAATCTTGGTGTGGTGTGTTTTTGATAATGAGATTATAAAACTAAAACTCACCTATATATTATAAACTTATCTTACCTCTTTTGCGATCACATCTGGAGACTACGGAACTACGCTTCGGTTACTTCTTCAAGAGCTCGGATTCTACCTTGGAAGCCGACGGGTCCAACTTCATCAGCTGGTGCATTGGTTTTAGAAACATTCTCCAAACACAACAAACATCCTATATGTGCTAGAACATTAGTTAGGAGTTAGACCAGATGATTCTGATAGCAAGGAGCAAGATGATGAGTTCCGTAAGCATCATGACATGTTCATGGAAGTGACGATTATCATGAGCGTATGCCTAGCACCTGAGTTGAAAGTTGTTTCAACACATGGAGCCATATGTCGTGATTGATGCGATCAGAGGTCACTTCAAAGATGAATTGAGTCTTGAGCAGTTCAGACAGCTTAGAAAGTTCCGGACCATTCACATGGGGAGCATACCTGTCTGGAGACTCAGTTGAAGAAGTTGTGTGACATCTACTTCAGGCTTACGAATATCTACGATTTCTAGATAGCAAACTCCAGTGCAATAGAGATTGTGCTTTACCTCCTAGCTGTGAATAGCATGTGCGTGAATATGCTATAGAGACACGGTGAGCTTCTTCACGTTCGTGAACAAGTTCAAATCTCTAAAAGTTGATTCATCGAAGAAGAGTTCTTCGACGCTATGGGTATATTTGATATACGAAGATATAAATGTATTCTTCTCATACTTGATGAAAAGTGTTTGATAATTGTTCTGTTTGTGAAACAGTCCCTGATTATCACAAGTATGTGGCGAAGGGAGACGTGACAGTGCACAAGTGATGGCAAGTTAATGGCCAGTAGTGCTCACGCCCTCGAGATATCATATTAGTTATCATCAATAGTTTTTGATAAGACATTTTGTAATAGTGAGAATATGATCTAGTTTGGTGTCTTGAATGTTACAAGACATAATTATTCATATAGAACACATCAGTTGTTTTATGTTATGGAACAAAGCAGTTGTTTCATGTTATGAGTAATTTGCATCACATCTCAATTACATTATGCGTATGATATACATTTATAATAGCAGGAATGATAAAATTATGTGTCCAAAGAACAAACACCATCGAATTTAGTCATAAAGGCAATGAAAGAAGTAATGGATATTTTTGGTCCATTTAATTATTTCGAGTGCCAAAATTGATTAAGTTTGAAATGCAGTATTGAAGTTGCAATACTAGAGGAAATTGATTGAGAGTCATTTTTAATGATTAATCAATGGTGTTATTGCATGATCCGAATTCTTCCATGATTTTGGTAAATAGGAGTATTTGCCCGATAAATTATGGAGTCTGTAATTAATTTGATAATAGATCAAATGGGGTTTTTCAGAAGAAAGATTAGTGAATATTGTATTCACAAGATTCGATCAAAGGACAATATTTTTGAATTATGGTTTCAACACAAAAGACTTGTGGAAATTCGTTTCACAATGTTATAATGTCATATATGGTGATATGTGGGGAATTATAATTATGCTCTATTTTAAATAAAGTGTGGTCTGTCAGAATCTGTCTTAGAATCTCCTAATACGTTCGAAACATTATAGTCGATGTCCACTTTAAAAAATAGATATTTTTCTCAACGAGAATTCGTAGGATCGACAGTAGTGTCGACATGTATATGATTATGCGATAATTCGGAATATACATGAGTGGTTCTTTGTAGATTGCTCGCTTTGGATGAGAGTGTATTCCAAAACCAAATAGAAACAAAGTTCAGTTTGTTGTCTATGTAATTCCGAGAAAAGATGACTTTTCGAATTATGGTTTATGGATTGAAATTAGAAGTTTGGAATAAAGTGTCAGACCTATGTTGGAAGGTGTTCCAAAGAGTATATGTCTGCTAATGAAAGTTTAGTGATTAAGAGTGAGGGAGACTAGAAAATTGTTTTCTGTTTGCAATCCTCTTCATAAAGATCACAATATTTTCATAAAAGAAACTTCTAAATAAAGTGTTGTTATATTTAATATTGCTGTCAGGTCACAGCACTGTATTAAGTATTACAGATCTTGTTGACGGATCAAGGTGCACTTTATGAATACAAAGAAAGTTGAGAAAGTATCGGAATACGAACAAAGGCTCTTCAGCCTGGAAATCCAAGTTACGTTTAAAAGGATTAAGAGTGTAATTGTTGCTGCAATTCTTATTAGAGGAATAAGATTGTTTAATCGTCATATAAAGTGTTATATGAAAATGTGACTATAAGAAAGACGCGGGAGCATGTCTTGTCAAAAAATGTGTCTTGGACAAGTTCAAATTTGTTGACTACATTTATGTAGACATGCTTGAAGTCTGAGGGATTTGTATTAATGTAATACTATAGTTTGTATTAAATTCGAATTGATAGTAGATCAATGATTTTGGTTTAACCGAGATGTCGTTTTAAGTGGGAGTCAGAGTTAGTTTACTCAGGTGGAATATGTATGGAACATATTTTTGAGTGGGAGCTCAGGAACTCAAATATGTGGATAACACGTTTTTGAGTGGGAGCATGTGTTGTCAAATATGTGGAGACATAGTTTGAATGGGAGTCGAATTCATTTTGTGTAGTTAACACATTGTGAAACTTTACCAATAGAATAGGATGAAGTTGTGAAACTATTTGAAAGTCAGTGTCTATTTTGAAATAGAATGGGAATTTTTAAATAGTTTGTCGAGTTGTTTTTGGATTATATCTGAGGAGTCAGAATAGAATCAAAAGGATGGTCCTTTGAAATCCAATTGATCATTAAGAGTAATGATGCATGAAAGTAATGGTTGTATGACATGTGGGTCTATTATGTAATATTAGACATCATACAGAAACCATATTATCTGCTCGATCAAATATAACCGATGTTCTTGGAATAAGAGCAGTTATGAAAGTAAATTTGGAATTTACTGGAAGTAGATGTGCGTTAGTTAAGGGATTGACATTTGAATGTCAAGTTTTCTACATTGGTGTGAAAGTATGTAGATATCGCGAGTTTGTAATTGTTACAAGGGGCTCTGCATGGCTGAGTGTGTTTTTCAGGGCAGTTATCTGGTTAGTATAATCAGAGTAAGCGCTGGGAAGCAGAAGTCTCACTTAGTTACGGTATTTGCATATATGTTGTTAGACAACATGGTGATATCAAGCAAGTTGATGCCAGTGAATCGCAAAAGCATGTACAATCATGGATTGTGCAGCAACACTTTTCCACGAGCAAGCATTATCAAATGATTCTTATTTGATAAGGGATTCAGATAAAGTAAAATGCAGCTAGTTTATTTGTACTCTAGTGCAAGTGGGAGACTGAAGGAGATATGCCCTAGAGGCAAATAAATAAGTAGTATTTATTGTGTTATCTCATGAGTTTATAGTAGGTTTGTGTATTATGCTATAACTGTATTAATCGGAATTATTAATACACGTGTGATACATAGACAACCAGGTCCCTAGCAAGCCTCTATATGAGCTAGTCCATTGGGCAACAGTTGATCGAGATTCCCGATCAAGGACAATGACGTCGGTTGACAATGGGGTCATCTTGTTAGTTGAATAAGGTGGTGGACATACGCAAAGTATTGCAATAAGATCGTATTACGATGTTTGTCATTTGCAATAGATAAGAGTATGATAGCTTATTCCTTAGACCGTGAGACCGTACTTATTGTTGCTTCGTAGGAGTGCTTTGAGAGCATCAAACGTTGTGTCTTATATAGCATGACAATAACGGTGTCCATCTTGGGTATTCCGAAAGAGCATCGAGACGTAAGGATCAAGAGCGGGATTTGTTTATTCTTGTAATGGAAAGATACTCTGGGCCCACTCGGTGATATTGCGTCTATATAGCTGCGCAGCTTATGACTAGGTCATGGAGATGTAATATCGCAGACGATTTAATAACCTTCGTCGGTAACGAGATACAGCAAAGGCATCAGTGTGTGTACGATCATATCTCGGACAAGGTAGTATCGCAGAGACAAAGGGAATGAATATCATATTTATGGTTCAACGACGATATTCGTGGAATGCACAGGGGTCGTCATATATTTCCAGGTATCCCTGACGATCATTGGTGAGCGGAGTGTCTCGACCATGGCTGGAGTGTTCCCGAACCGTAGCGTAACAAACTTAAGGTCTTAGCGACGCTAGGAGATAGGTTCTGGAATTTTATAGGAGTTTGTTGGAGAGAGAGAAATGATCCGGAAAGAGTTCCGGTGGTCCGGAAGGAGTTCCGGAGAGATCTGGAATGGTTCCAGGAATGTCCGAAAGTTGTTCGGGTGGCCCGAAAGAGTTTTCGGAGTCACGGGATATTGAATTATATATAAATATATTAATTATGAATTAATGGGATTTTTATATTAATTTAATATTAATTAAATAAAGGAAAAAGGGGGCTCCCACCTATATGGGCCATAAGAGGGCCCAAGAGGGGGAGCCGCACCACCAAAGGGGGTGGGCCCCATAGGCTGGTTCGGCCAGCCCATGTGGGGGCCGAACCCCCCCCTCCCTTGTCCTTTGTTTAGTCCCACATGGGGGAGCCAAGGGGTTTGCACACCCCCTTCCCCCTTTATATAGCAAGGCATATTAATTGATTTAATTCATAGGAAATTCAATTAATTCCCAATTTCTCTCTCGATCTCGTGGTTCCCAAGTCGGAGCCGCGCCGAGCTGAGGAAGGGGGTCTCTCTCCACCTAAGCCATACCGCAGAGCGCCGTTGCTCTGCGGGATTCCAGATAAGATCTACTCCTGCGATTTCAGCTGGATCTGAATGACCGGGAGTTGTCGCTAGGCTCCGTATGTTTGCGAGTGCTCGGAGGCTACTCTATTGAGGAGCTTGGGCGACGTCGTCTCGCCCCCTGCAGCCGCCGCGCCTCCCCCCCTCTGCTGCCGGCGCGCCAGCCCCGGTGCTGGCGCTCTGCCTTCTTCCGCCCGACGCCCGTCGACGCAGATCATCGTCGACACCCCGGCGTCATCGAATCCGACATCGCGGCAAGTTCTCCGCGACCTCGAGGTCGGCTACGTACGACTTCATCGTCAACGCTTGTGCGGGAGCGTAATCCCCGCTATCGGTCTACATGGAGGTAATGTAACCCGTTCCGCCACCGTTATCACATGTACTAGATAGATAGATCCTGGCTAGTTAGGGTTTCGATCGGTAGAAAAATTATTGTTTTATGCACCGTAACCCCTTCATTTACGAGTAGGGCCTGCATGGCGCAGCCCCCGAGTAGTTTGAGTGGTGGCCTAGGATTTCAAGTGGTACCTGTGAAGCGCAACCCCCGAGTGTGTCGGGCGGCGGCCTAGGATTTTAGTACTTGACCTGTATGGCGCAGCCCCCGAGTGGTTCGAGTGACGGCCTAGGATTTTTGTTTCAACCTGTATGGCGCAGCCCCCGAGTGATTCGAGTGACGACCTAGGTTTATCTTTCAACGTATATGGCGCAGCCCCCGAGTTATTCGAGTGACGGCCTAGGATTTTTGTTTCAACCTGTATGACGCAGCCCCCGAGTGATTCGAGTGACGGCCTAGGTTATTAATTGCCTTGACTGAGAAGGTAAAGTGGACAGCTTTTTCTATAAATCTTCTTTATTGATTCTTGCGAACAGGCCGCCTCATTAAAACCCTTCCGGTCCCCTTAGGTACCCTGGTAAGGGAAAGAGTGCGTCTGAAACCTGCCGCGTTGACATGCTTTCTTTGGTACAATGATTTTGTCGACTAGGCGTAGAACCGGCGAAGTTGCGCGACGTTCCATGGGTTGCTGCAGACTGCTCCCGTCTTCGAGTCCTTCAGACAGTAAGCTCTGTTGTCGATTGCCTCTGCCACAACATACGGGCCCTCCCATGGGGAGGCGAGCTTCTGCACCTTCTTCTGCTTGAGGCGGAGTACCAGGTCGCCTGCGACGAATGCCCTTGGTCGCAACCTCCTTCCCACAGACGGCGCCAATTGACGAGGGTGTAACTCGACAAATCCCTGGGTTGTCCACCCCGGGTTGATTGAGGGGGAGAGAGAGAAGCGTTGGTGATCACGACGACTGACAAGCGGGGCGATTTACCCAGGTTCAGGCTCTCGGAGGATAACACCCTACTTCCTGCTTGTCTGATATTGATGGCGAGTAGCGATTACAATGGCGAGATTGCGATCTCGCTAGGGTTTGTGGTGGCGGCTATGAGCGTGTCCTTGAGACGAGCAACCCTCCTGGCCTTTATAGGTAGGCCAGGTCTCGGGTGAACGGTGCCGATGACAATTACAGATATGGCAAGCTATGCGACCTAACCGACTAGGACTGGGTTATACGATACCCATAGCGGGCCTGTTGTGGGCCTCCATAATCTTGGCGTGGCCCAGGTAGCCTCACCGTGGGGTAGTCGAAGAGTAGCCCCACGTTAGTTGGCTGAGTCGGTAATTCATCGACTGATGTTTTGCATGAACTTTCTATGTACTTTTGAGTAGAGAATGCCTCGATTATGTGTGTAGAGTCGGAAACATGTCGACTGATGCTTTGTTTATTTTGCCTAGGGAGTATGACTTAGTAGGACTGGTTTTATTCGATGAGTCGAGACCAGTTAACCACACATTTGGGCGAAACCTTGCTAGCCTTCAATCAAGTTCGAGTCCCCGGGCTCGAACCTGAAACATACTGGACATACTCGACTCAGGCCGTTGAGGTCTTACTAGATCGTTCTGCAGTTTCAATTTTGCTACCCAGCACGTCCGCCGGGATTTTCTTCATGTCTGTTGACACGGCAAATTGCAGGGATTTAACACTGTCGGAGTGGTCCCCGGCCCAGCTCGACTGATCGACGGGACTTACCTTTGCATTTTACGCATGCAGCATCCGAAACATCATCGACTGATGTTATTCGGGATTTCTTTTGAGTTTTTGCTTTTGACTGAGGCGAGTCTCCAAATCAACTGCCTTTTTTTTAGAATCTATCGGGTGCGCGACATCGCTCTCGATGGGAGTAGCCCCGAGGCTATGTGCAACTATTTATAGTTGGGCATAGGCTCAATTTGCCTTCATCTAGTTATCTGTCGAGTATTTTTATGAGTGTTCCACTCTTTGCATCTTCTCACATAGATAATTGCCTGGTGCGAAGCACACGAGTGGATGGCGAGTGCCCTCCTTATTTGTCGAGTGAGTCTGAGATTTCTTCGAGTAGATATCCTGCACAAAACAGCCCCCGAGCCTTCGGGTGCGACCAAGGTTTTGTCAGTTGGGACTTATGCGGCGCAGCCCCCGAGCATCGGCGCGGCCAAGTCTTGTAACGTTTAGTCGAAGAAGTTGACGTGGCGGACCGGAGTCGACGCGACGTAATGTGCGGTAAAGATTTTGACGCGGCGGACCGGAGTCGACGCGACGTAATGTGCGCTAAAGATTTCGACGCGCGGACCGGAGTTGACGCGACGGAGTTGTTTGAAGATTTTGGAGTCGCCTTTTCGCGTGGAGCAACGAATATGTTTTTTGTTGATGATGATGAAGCTCCAGCCGCCGAGCCTCGGGCGCACGTGTGCTTGTGACATACTCTTCCCCAGTCGATGTTCTGTCGGGTACGAGTAATTAAAGCTTTTGTCACTGTTGATGTCGAGTGACAGTCCCCGAGGGTACATAGTGCCCTTCCAGGGAGTTGGCGTTGTGTGCCTATTTCACCGATGCTGATTGCCGTGGCCACCTGATGAAATTGTTGAATGCTTCGCCGCCACCTGACGAAGTTGTCGGCTGACAGAGTTATCGACTGACGAAGTTGTTGACTGACGACGTTATCGACTGACGAAGTTATCGACTGGCGAAGTTGTTGACTGGTCGCGTCGCCTGCGATGTGACGTGGATGAGATCCGCTATGCTTGGAAGCTTCGCCGCCACTTGACGAAGTTGTTGACTGCTTCACCGCCACATGACGAAGTTGTCGACTGACGAAGTTGTTGACTGTTTCGCCGCCACCTGACGAAGTTGTTGACTGCTTCGCCACCACCTGACGAAGTTATTGACTGACGAAGTTATCGACTGACGGAGTTACCAACTGACAAAGTTGTCGACTGCATTGCTGCCCCATGACGGAGTTGTCGACTGATGAAGTTGTCGACTGCCGCCGCCACCTGACGAAGTTGCTTACTGCTTCGCCGTCACATGACGAAGTTGTCGACTGACGAAGTTGTACAATGCACTGTTCCGACGATTGCCAGTCGCCATCGGCGTATGCGATGGGTCTTGATGCTTCTGCGTCGGGAGCGCTGAGAGAATATACGCCAAGGTAGTGGAGGCAAGATGCAACATGCATCTCTACTATATAATATTTCTTGGGGTCACCGGCCGTACGTCGTGCCATTTTTGCAATTTGACCCCTCAGATTTTGGATAATCAACCCGCAGTCCAACATAATAAAACGGTCAACACCGTCTTCCACCCCCAATCCTCCAGCGCCCAAATCGCGGAGGAGGAGGCCGAGCGGAGGCACCGACGACGGCCCGCGAGCCGCCCCAAACAACCCTCTACCACACCCGTCTCCGCGTCGCCGCCGCAGGGGCCGAGGCCCAGAAGATCGATGCAGCCGCCTGCTCGCACGCCCCCCGCCTAGACGCCGCGTTGCAGGCGGTGGCCGCCGGGACGAGCCGGTCCTTCCTCCCCACGCCGTCCCGGGTCGAGTCCTGGTGTCCGGTGGTCGGGACGGGCGCCGGGGGAGCCCCGAGGAGTCCACAGGTCGTGGAGTCGTCGTCGAGGTATATATACAGTTGATCGTGTCGGGGAGACGTTTTATGCAGCTTTGTCTGTGTCGCGTGAACTGATGGGTTCATTCTGTTGTTGCCTCCTCTGTGCAGAGAGGGATTATCTTCAGTGGGAAGCTCTGTGTGAACGAGTCAAGCATGGACTTCTTCATAATTCGTTTCTTGTTCTACTGTTTCCGTGCTTGTGGCGGAGGAGCTTGATGGTACTGCAAGCAACGACATTAGTGTTGATGATGCAGAGGCTGAGACTGGTGTTGTCAATGCAATGGATCCTGCCTGTCGTGATTTGTTTGTTTGAAGGAAAGGAATTGCAGTATAGCTGTTTTATTTCTGAATGTGATCATGTGTGTGAACAATTTCAGGTGCAGGTGTGTTAATCCAACCTTGATCCACTGTCACTGACAGCTTGGATGCGCTTCCTAGCAGCATTGCAATGTCCGGTGGTGCCGTTCTTCCCGGAAGCAAATTATTTGGAGATTTGAACTTTGCTTCTAATTAGAAGCTCGAGAGGTCATGCAGCCTACTTGACTACAACTATCTGCTATAAATTGCATAGGAGCTCCGTATGAAGCTAGAGTATTTTTTTAACTCAGATCTTATACAGGTTGCTCCCTTGTGTTTCAGTTTTGCACACGGATTGCATCTTTCAGAAATCTAGGACTCCAACGGTTATCTTATTATATACTGACTTTCTAAAATGGCTTGCTCCGATTTTGTTTTCAAGATAATGTGTTAGTCCAAAGATCTAAGTATATATCCTCAGTTTTCTATGGAGCATAGGATCCCAGATTGCAATTTTATTTTGGAAAGATCAAGAGCTTATATTGGCAATTAATATGCAGAGCTTCAAGGAGAAAGATTACCGAGGTACTTGGTTATAATATTCAAGAACAATTTTGATTTCTTGCATCTTGCATATCTACGCAGATTGGTATATATATTTAAGATTATTTTTATGTGCTAATGTTTTCATTAGATAGTCAGCAACGTATCTATGAAAAATCATATGTCATGATCTTTACTTTCTCAAAGTACATAATTCATATGGCATGAGCATTACTTTCTGAAAGTACAATTAGCTAAAATATATCTGAATCATTAGTTAAGCCACATTTTAGAAAAATACTCTATCGGATATTGAAATTTGCCTTGTGCTCAAGTATTTCTGACGAAGGCCTTCATTTTATTGCTTCAAAGTGTGGAAAGATTGTAGAACATAAACTCTATCAGTAATGACTTCCAGCCATCTCCTGGTTTATTCCTTTGTAGTGACTCCCAGCCATCTTGTTCGTGTGATAACCTGTCTTTACATGTTTGTATGCATAGCAGCTGCAGCTCTATCACTGACTATGGGTTGGCAGCTTTAGCCGATTGCTGCAAGAAGATTAAGCTTCTGAACTTGTGCTACTGCAACAAGATAACTGATGGTGGTTTGAGTCACATGGGCTCTTTGGAGGAGCTCACAAATCTTGAGCCGAGGTGTCTGGTCCGTACTACTGGTATTGAAATTTCCTGCAATGTTCGCCACTGTCCTAAATGGTTTGGCTGAGCAGTAGTGTGTTCGGCAGGATGTGTGTGGGAGATGTCTTCACGTTGACTTGCCTAAGAATCTATTCGACGTTATGGGAGAAGTAGCAATCCATCGCTGCAAAATGTGTTCCTTGTGCATATTCATACATCACAACATGTTTTTTTAATTTCATTTGGTTTAGTAACGACCACACAGAACATAGTCTATAAGGATGTGCTTACCATTTGAACTGGATAGACCAGATATGAGCAGATTAATACATGATTATTATATCTTACCAAACTTGTTATGCAACATGATCCATTGCTGAGTAAAGTTTGGATTGATCTGGTTTTCTTTTATAAAAAAAGATGGGTTCTGCCCGTATCAATCGCACGGCCATTTTACTAGTGTCTTGATAGAATTTGATAAGTATCACTATATGGAATGAATAAACAAATAGATAGGAAGAGTAACACCTGGATGATCCCATCTGCACTTTCCAGTCTTGTTGATCCGATATGTAGTTTTCTCTATTGCCACGTTTCGTTGGAGGAGTTGGGACCGTGTCCATCTCGTATTCCTTTGGGAGTTGATCTGGCTCGTGTTACGCGGCAGAACTCTTCCAAAATTTCCGAGTCGCCGTACTATCGGTTTGCGGTCGTTGAAGGATCTGAGTGCCAACGCTTGATGTAACTGGTTCTTGTTTTTGTTTCAATGTCAGTCGCCGTCACAGCGTCATGACCTCGTACTCATAATAATGTA
Source organism: Poa annua (assembly GCA_026929855.1). Lineage (NCBI taxonomy): Eukaryota > Viridiplantae > Streptophyta > Magnoliopsida > Poales > Poaceae > Poa > Poa annua. Next base: position 216,717,893 of record CM049427.1, on the reverse strand, counting down.
AACAGTCCATTAGCATATGCAATAAAGTACTCCAAATAATCAAGTGTACGATGAAAAATATTAATAGGCTAGTCAATGAAAAGAGCTCATGCGGTTCATGAATGCGTGATTGCATGCATGCGACTGGGAACATGCATGATTTCAGCCCCGTGTGCTGATTTTGATACGGCATGTCGCCATTTTGTTCTATGATGATTGGACCGCCGTAACTGTAAATCTAGCACGTTGTTCTTTCTATAGACGGCGTCAATTTTCGAGATATGTCCCCGGCAATTTTAGAGTCGAAAACCCTAAGTATATTTTGAGGGAGAAGATATGCGTGCTGGTAGTTCCGGACAGCTGACAAGTAAAGATTTACCCAGGTTCGGCCACTCATTGTGAGGTAAAGACCTATTTCTGCTTGTCTGATTATGTTGATATATGAGGTTACATGGTGCCCGCAAGGGCGATATGATGAGAGGCGATCTCTATGCTATGTATAATTGTGTCTATGCTGTGACCTGTGTTCTATGACGTGGTCGTCTGTCTGTTTGTCTACCCCTTCTTGTTTTTATATATGCAGCCAGGGTCGTTTTACATGAGTCCTAGTAGACTACGACTAAGAGTTCTTACCTTGTGCTTCAAGTAATTTCCTTAATAGCTTTTTGGTCTTCATTGGGCCATCCAGTGGGTCTTCGTCTGGGCTGCACCAGGTATACCAATAGTGGGGTGCCCGGAGGGCATACCCACGTCACCGAGAGTATTGCATCTCTAATGGAGTGGGTTAGTAAAGGTTTACTCTCTTCAGTTAACCATTGACTTGTTTTCCCAGGTCCTAATTCACGGGATCTCCGATCACTCGATGCATTTTCTATCACAACACGTGATAGCCCTTTGGTGAAGGGATCTGCCAGATTCTTAGCCGACTGGATATAATCCAACGCTATAACTCCAGAGTTTCTTAAATGTCTGACATATTTTAATCTCATTCTTATGTGTTTGTTGGACTGCATGTTGTTATTTGAACTCTTAACCTTAACATCACTGTTTGGTTATCACAGTTCATTAGAATAGCCGGAACTGGCTTTTCAACCACTGGTAAGTCCATTAAAAGATCTCGAAGCCATCTTGTTTTGACAACAGATGTGTCCAATGCTGTTAATTCTGCTTCCATTGTCGATCTCGTCAGGATCGTTTGCTTGCAAGACTTCCAGGAAACAACACCACCTCCAAGGGTAAACACATACCCTGTTGTGGATTTCATCTCATCAGTATCAGAGATCCAATTCGCATCACAGTACCCTTCAAGCACTGACGGACTTCCGAAATAGTGAAGTCCGTAGTTCTCAGTACCTTTCAAATAGCGCATAATTCTTTCGACAACATGCCAATGCACATCAACCGGATTGAAAACAAAGCGGGTAAGTTTGCAAACATCAAACATGATGTCAGACCTTGTCGCGCTAGTTAGGTACATGAGAGAACCTATTACTTGAGAGTACCTCAGTTGATCCTTAGTTGTGCCAGTGAACTTTCGAATCTGCACACTAGGATCATATGGCGCTGGAGAATCTTTCCAGTCCGAATATCCAAATCGACTCAAAATCTTCTCAACGTAATGGGATTGCAAAAGTGTAATCCCACACTCATTATCTCTCAGTAGCTTGATGTTCAGAATAACATCAGCCATACCAAGGTCTTTCATCTCAAAGTTTTGAGATAGAAAAGACTTGACCTCCTCAATGACTTTGAGGTTGGTCCCAAAAATCAGTATGTCATCAACATACAAGCACAGTATAACTCCTTCGCCCCCACCATGGCGATAGTATACGCATTTGTCAGCTTCATTAACAAAAAAAACAGAGGTTAAAGTTGTATTGAATTTCTCATGCCATTACTTAGGCGCTTGTTTCAGGCCATATAAAGATTTCAGTAACTTACATGCCTTTCCTTCCTGACCATCTAATACAAAGCCATCTGGCTGTTGTATATAGATTTACTCGTCTAGCTCTCCATTTAGGAAAGCTGTCTTAACGTCCATTTGATGGACGAGAAGAGCATGCGAGGCCGCCAACGAGAGTAAAACTCGTATGGTGGTCAGTCTGGTCACAGGTGAGTAAGCATCGAAAAAATCTTCCTCTTCTTTCTTAGGCATAGCCCTTGGCCACAAGTCTAGCCTTGTACTTTTCAATCGTACCATCAGGCCTAAGCTTCTTTTTGAACACCCACTTACATCCCAATGGTTTACAACTATAAGGACGTTTAGTAATTTCCCACGTCCCGTTAATCATGATGGAATCCATCTCGCTACGGACAACTTCTTTCCAGTAGTCAGCGTCCGAAGATGCATAAGCTTCTTAAATAGAAGTGGGAGTGTCATCCACAAGGTACATAAGGAAATCATCGCTAAAGGACTTTGCAGTCCTCTGTCGCTTGCCCCTACCAAGGGTTTCCTCATCGTCCTTCTCAGGATTTTCATCATGTGTTTGTTCATAATATTCCATAGGAATGGCAGGTTCAGGAGTTCCCTCAGATTCATGTCTAGAAGTGCTTTGCATATCTTTCATAGGAAAAACATACTAAAAGAAAGTAGCATCTTTAGAATCCATAATCGTACCGACCTTCACATCACATACTTCAGATTTCACTACCAAAAATCTGTAGCCAACACTATTCTTAGCGTAGCCCAAATTAACACAGTCCACGGTCTTGGGTCCAAGCTTACGCTTTTTGGGGATCGGCACATTAACTTTCGCCAAACAGCCCCAAGTACGTAAGTATGAGAGTGTTGTCCTTCTCTTCTCCCATTGTTCATAGGGAGTGAGTTCATTATCTTTTGTTGGAACCTTATTTAGGACATGACATGACGTCAATAGCGCCTCTCCCCACCATGCCTTGGATAATCCCGATGTATCTAACATGGCGTTAACCAAATCAGTTAGAGTACGGTTTTTCCATTCGGCAACCCCATTTGACCGGGGAGAATAGGGAGGCGTCCTCTCATGAATAATGCCATGTTCCATACAGAAAGAGTCGAACTCATTAGAGAAGTACTCTCCACCACGATCAGACCGGATGTGTTTAATTTTCTTTTCAAGTTGGTTCTTAACTTCTGCCTTAAAGATTTTAAAGTAGTGTAGAGACTCATCTTTAGTGCTTAACAAATATACATAACAAAATCTAGTAGAATCATCTATCAGTGTCATGAAGTATCTCTTTCCACCTCTAGTCAAAACACCATTCATCTCACAAAGATCAGAATGTATAAGTTCTAACGGTGCCAAGTGTCTTTACTCTGCAGCTTTATGAGGCTTGCGAGGTTGCTTTGCTTGAACACACGAAATCCATTTAGAACCTTTGGCTAAAGTGAAAGATGGGATTAAACTAAGTTTTGCTAGCCACGTCATACAACCGCAACCAATATGACAAAGACGTGAATGACAAACTTCTGTTTCTATAACATTCGAATGAATATTGTTCACGACTTTATTACAGAAATCAGCAAGAGAAAAGCAGAACATGCCTCCGCATTCATAACCTTTTCCAACAAACAATTCATATTTCGTAACAACTACTTTATTAAACTCGAATACCAACTTAAACCCTTCTCTACATAGAAGGGATACGCTAACGAGATTCTTCTTAATGGCGGGGACATGTTGCACATTCTTGAGCTGCACGATCCATCCCGAAGTAAACTTCAGATCGACCGTGCCAATACCAAAAATAGAAGCACTCGCTCCATTCCCCATCAATACAGATCTGTTCCCTATGGGCTGATAAGAAGAGAACAATGAAATGTCAGCACACACATGAGTATTTGCACCTGTGTCAATCCACCATTCGGTAGACTGACTAACTGAAAATACAGTAAACAAATTACCATTCCCGGATGCATCATTCTCATTGTTGCTCACAATCATGTTGACAGACTTGGAGTCTTGTCCTGTTTCTTGAACTTCTTGGGACACTTAGGAGCCCAATGTTCCTCTGCACCACAGGTGTAGCATGCACCTTTTTTCTTATCCTTCTTGAAGGGTTTGTTACCCTTCTTCTTGAAGTCAGTATTCTGTTGGACAACAATTTTTCCTTTGTGCTTGTGGGGGTTGAAGTTCTTCTGTACCATATTGGCAGCAGAAGTACCTTCGCCTTTTCCATGCGAGTCCTTTAGCCTTGAATTCTGCTCAACACTCAGATGGCCAATGACATCCTCAACAGAGAATTCACGCCTCTGATGTTTCAGAGTAGTGGCAAAGCTCCTTCATGAATTGGGCAGCTTAGCGATAATGCATCCCGCGACAAATTTGCCCGGTAGATCACACTTGAGAAGCTGAAACTCCTTTGCGATTCATTGTATCTCATGAGCCTGCTCCAATACAGGACGGTTTTCAACCATCTTGTAATCATGGAACTGCTCGATGGTATACATCTCGCTTCCAGCATCGGTTGCGCCGAATTTAGATTCGAGCGCCTCCCACAAGTCCTTGGCAACCCATACATGTAAATATGCGTCAACCCACTTATCTCCGATCATGCTCAGAACGGCTCCAACAAAGACGATAGTGGCCTCCCTAAATGCCTTCTCATGTTCAGGAGTAATTGTTTCAGTGGGAGTGACACCGGTGACCCAGAACACGTTCATCGCAGTGAGCTATAAAGTGATTTTGGTCTGCCAACGGTTAAAACACGTATCCGTAAACGGGGTTGGTTTCAGTGCAGCAGCACCATGGATCGAAAATTGCCTATACAAATTTAGGTTTTTGGATTGTTGAGAATATAAACAATTTTCCGATTATATTAATCCAAATATTAACTAAAATCATGACGTATATGGTGCTAATGACACACTGAAACTTAGCAGTGTAATCGTGTACTAGACATATAGTAGAAATATCTACGCAAAACCCTAGTACATTAAACAAGTAAATAATTTGAAGAGTTATAAACATATTATACCCGGCGGTTGGCCGAAGCGGAAGCAGCTTCGTCGGCGATCCTCTTCTCTGCAGCTGCCTTCTCGATCTCGGCGTCGATACTTATGATGACGATGAAGGCGCCGCGTCAGACGTAGAGGAAGTAGGCGAAGTAGCCGACGTACTGGATGAAGATTGGCGAGCAGTCACGTAGAAGACGCCCCCCAAATAACTAATCGTCCCTCTTCCGTACAGGAAACAGAGAGGCGGGGTTTCAGAGGCTTGCTCTTCCCGTCGACTGTGTACGCGGCGGACGAGATGAGATCAACGATGGCATCAACAGATTGGAAAAACGCTGGTGGCGGCTGTGGGCAGATGAGTTCTTATGTCTATTATGTGTTGCGTGTAGACGGAGAGGACGACCTGTCGTGGTATCGACATAATTGATAGGAGACGGGGGTCCTCTAGCCTACGTATGGATTGTGGGGAAGAAGGTTGGTGTCGTCGAGGACGGGATTGAATACGGCGAGTTTACCCAGCTTCAGATCCCGCAGCGGTGGCGAGATCCTACGTGCTGCTATAATTCACTATGAGGCAATAGCCGTGAACAGGTTACAATGTGTATGATGCGTATTGGAGCGTGGTTCAACTTGGATGCGCTTGGCGCTAAAGGCCTCCCGGTGGCCGGCTTATATAGGCGGCCAGACCCCGGGTTACAAGGTAAGTACTTGACCGACAAGTAAACAGAGTCCTATTTGTAGTCGGCTTTGCGGCTTTGGTTGCCGCATTCCATCTTGGGCTTGGTGGCTTGATTGATGGGTTTCAGTCTGCTGCCTTACTTGGACCTTCCGCCTACTTCCTTGTACGTCAGCTATCTGGGCCGTCCGGCAGGCATCAGCCTTACCACCATTGGGCCACCCTGGACTAGCCGGATTGATCCATGTTAGAGATACCCCTAGTTTGTATATCCCCAACATGACCTCTCGCTAACATATCCATAGACGCAGGAGGCAAATGTGCAGTCGAAACGCACGTAATGAATTGACATTAAAACTAAAAACATTAACACAAAGCGTTTTGTGCCGTTGACATTTTATTCCTACGTGACAAAAAGAACATATCGACTAGGCGAGATTCCCGCAACCCGCGGCGTGGCGAGGCGGGCAGCTGAGTAGGAGGAGCGCGCGTGTGGTACACAGTCATACCTCGTACCAACTCATACTGGTAGTAGAATGACTCAGTATATAATCTGATAGACATCTCACTGAACTAGCAGTATGAGACTAAAGGCACACCACTTACCATGACAACAGCATAAGATTTAATATTTTTTCTGAAATTGCTCCAAATACCCACTCAATATTTGAGCAATATTCTAGCACTCCGGACGTGTTGGCTCGCCGCCGCGCCAAAATATCCGGCTGCCCGGGACGAAATGAAGTCGTCGCGAGCTCCGCTGCGACCTGTTCTCCGTCTCCGCCGATTTACACGAGTTGGGATAGTCTGAATCGGCCGAATCGCGGCGTTGCTCGTGCTCCTCCCGACCCGTCGACGGTGGCCGCCGCTCCAGCCGCTTATTTTCGGCCGCTAATTTCTCCTGGCCGTGAAGGCGCGCCTGGCTGTGTGACTGTGTCGCTGGGATTCCACGCCGCTGGGAGGAGTGCTCCGGCAAGAAGATGGGTAGGAGGCCCGCCGAGCAGGGACATACTGCTGCTGGTCTTTGTTGGACCGGCCAATGAGATTCAGTTCGAAATCACAGGCGCCAATTGCTTCTGCTGCTGGCAACCATGAAAAGGAAGTAGCTATTGTTTCTTCAGTAAGAACACTTCTGGAATTTAACTTCAGAAGTGTGAATGATCTACTGTGACTTGTGCGGCTTTCAATGGAGTCTACCGGCAGCTGACATGTTCAGAATCGAAGAAAATGACATGATGATAGTATTTAGTAGATAAGTTCAATAGTTCAGAATCCCTGGGTCTTTTCATTTAGGCATGCTGGTTAGACTGCATAAGTACTCCGTAGATAGAATGGTCAGGCAAGGACAGAGTGATGCAATTTCAGGACCATGTGCAGTTTTTGACACTAATAGCGATCAGATAAGCCATGTAAGGACAAAGCGATGCAATTTCAAGACCATGTACAGTATTTAAATTATTCTTCCTGATGTTTTCTTGTGAAAATGATCCTTCCTATTCCGCCTCTGTAAGTACCACTGCTGAGTTACATAGTTATTCACCACCAGGCAACCATTCTATCTACTTATGCAGTTTATGTTTCATGTGACATGAATTGGTGGCTTCAATGAAATTCTTCAGGTTTGTACGGAAATGATGCATTCAAGAATGAATATACCTATTTAATACTATTATGATAAATATTCTCCATGCTATCTTCTTAGTAGACTTTACAGAAAATTCTTTTGCGTGCTTTTTTCATTTGGAGACTGAAGGTGGTATTTTTAGTTACAATTTTTCATGGAGCCAAATATATGCATGCTTATATGCTCAGCCGAGTGTTCTGACATTTTTGTTTTTCATCGGAAATATTCCATGGATATTAGCATCATGCTAACACAAGGCTACGTCATCTCTACACACTCCAGGTTTAATTACAATTGCTGCAGCAGTAGGCTGCAATCATTTTTTGACAAATCTTGATTATTCTTTTTTCCCATATCTTCAAAAGCTTAAATCATAGTAGGATTTTTTCATGTTTAGGACACACAGGACACGGTTTGACTTCCGTTTACATTTTGTATTTGAATGCCATCTATCCTTCCTTAATGCTAATAAGGTTTTGGCAATGGAACAAGTTCTTGATAATATACATGCACAATAGGTACACAAATTAATCAGAACATTTATGACACTCCAGTAAATTTATATGCTCCCCTGAATTCTAGACAAAAATTCCCATCATAGTATTTGCAACAAGCTTCGTACAGTTTTCATCTTAATTTTCTACCATGAAATATTGACATTTGTCTCAGAGTTAGGCTCGAAAACCTATCCGTTCTATTACACTTACGATTGAAGCAATCCTTGGAAAAAAAATATGAAGAATGCACTTTCTATATCAACATGGATAGTAACAATATGTCATGGTTTTATCTCTTGAATGTCAGCATATAATAAACGTTTCTAATATGTCCTTTTACTTTTCCAGTATTATTTGAGTTCAGAAGTTTAAGCTCTTACACTGCTGCAAAGTATTTTTCACGAGACGATATGATCTCCATGCTATAAATATTGACGAGGAAAATTTCTCATAATTATGTGTGCTTTTATTGGCACACATTACATTGCTTGAAAATATTCTAATTGCTTGATTGTTGCTGACGAATTCTCAGACAAAGGCTATTTGAAATAAATGACACTAAACTGAACTTGGTAGGATTCAGTCATTCAGTTCACTTTGCAGAATACTCTGTGTGGTTACAAGAGTAGTAATTGTGATATATGATGCACCCACAACAAAATTATTATTGGTGGTTCCATGTCATGGTTCCTCTATATGTTTGCATGCATCAATTGCTATCTATTTACAGCTCATATTATGTTCTGAGTCAAATAATTGCAGTATTCTATAGCAGTATGTGCAAGAGCATTTTTTATATTGAAGCCAGACAGCAATGAAGACAAAAACTTGTGATGCTTTTGCATCATGATGAAGCCACATAAGTGATCTGGATTTTTAAACCATGCCAGTGGTCTTTCCATGTTCAGGCCCACTCAAAAGCACTTAACTAGATTCCACGACTTCACCATGCAGCCGAAGAACATAAAGAGCCCCATGCCAGGTAAGCTCAACCCTACCACCCAATAGCTAGCTGACACATGATAATTCTCGCTGGAAATAAACTCACTGATTCAAACACATCAACTTATTGACCAAAAATAATACAACAGTAGTTGCCAACTAGAGACGAGAATAATTAATTTCCTGACACAGTGAAAGTAAAGACAAAATTTACTTAGCTTATCAACATTTTCAACGTCAGGTGTGGATATTGCAGGCTTTGTCATGCAATTTTTAATCTTCATGTTACAAGTTTAGTACCTGAACCTTTGATATACGATTTTTTCCCACTGTCAGTTCAATAATCTTTGAAAATATAGTTTTTTTACCATTACTAAGAGTACACAATAATACCGACATAACCACACAGGCATGGCGTGTCGCTGCGCCATCTTGCCTAGTAAATAGAAAAGCCCAAGGAAATTCAAGAACCCTTAGGGCTCATTTGGTTCTAGGGGTGGTAAAACCCATGTCAGCAAATCCCCCGAGGAGAATTTGTAGTGCGCAGGGGATCCCCGGATTTTCGTGGGGGTAGATCTGCCCTAACCTGTGTCCATTTGGCTGCAAGGGAAATCCCACCGCACACTGTACCCAACCCTCTGATATCAGATAAAATCGTATTCTTACTACATGGCAGCTAAGCGTGTGATCAATTAATAATACTACAATACATATAATTCATAAAATCATAAAACGATTGTGCAAAAACCACAAATGATTCTTCTAACACATTACAGTTCATAACTTGCAAACGAAGAGCATCAGCAAACAATATGCAGCTTATGAATACAAAGTACAAGCATATGGCAGATTCACATCCTGGAGTATATCTTTTTTTTACGGAAGACAGCAAGCGTTGCTTCATTTCCATTAAGAGGGAACCAGAACAAATGTCAGCGAAGTTACAGAGGAAGACAAAGAGAGATCGAACAACAACAAGAACAATGACTAAGAACGGGATACTAAGCAAACAACCCCGCAGGAGGGCCAAGTTTGTGTGGATTCGCTAATTCGTTGAAATTAATGCAGAAGGGACTGAAATCTTGGGAACAACAACTTTTGGCAATTTCAAAAAGAAGCTTGCTAATTTGAGAATGGAGTTGGATCGAATTCGACGGATCTCGGTGGGCCGTGGCCCATCAGTACAAGAAAGAAAATTATGGAACAAATTAATGAAGTTCTCTTCCAAGAGGAGATTTGGGTAAAACTAAGATCTCTAGTAAATTGGTTCAAATCTGGTGATCGCAATACAACCTATTTCCATGCTTATGTGTCTCAACGCAAAAGGATCAATGCGATTAATCAGCTTTATCGGGAGGATGGTTCTGTCTATGAGGATGTTGAAGACATTAAAAGTGAGATTCAAGGCTTTTACACACAATTATACAGCTTGGAAGGACATCCGAATTTCTAGGGACTACTGAAATTAGTGGAACAGACGGTCACTTTGGAGGATAGAGTTATGTTAGAAGAAGATTTCTCGACCGAAGAAGTAAAGAGAGCTTTGTTTTAAATGCATCCCTCCAAGGCTCCGGGAGTTGATGGGTTCACGACTGGGTTCTATCAACGACATTGGGATCTTCTTGGGAATTACCTGTGTGAGTCTGTGCTTGATTTTCTTAATGGTGGCAGTCTACCAGACCAGTTGAATGACACTTCCAACACACTTATTCCCAAAGTCAGAATCCACAATCTATCAAGCAATATAGACCGATATCTTTATGCAATGTTATCTATAAAATTGGAACAAAAGCAATTGCAAATAAGACCAGACCAGTATTGGAGTATACTATTAGTCAGGAACAAATTATATAGTTATGTAATAGCGACGAAATAGTTTTCGGAGTGAGAATAAACTATATAATATGATTAATATTAATTATTGTAATTAATAGTTAAATACATTTTTATTTATTTATTTTCGAATTTTTAAACGCTGATTCCCTAAATGGGCCTTCTTGTGCAAAGAAGGCCCAAGAGGGGGGGAAGTCCCCTCAGGGATTCGGATGGGGGAGGGGCCGGCCTAGGTGGGCCAAATGGGTCCTACCTAGGGCCGGCACACCTGGTTCGGCCGAACCAGGCATTTGGGATAGTCCCACATTGCCTGGCTGGCAAGGTTGGCTCCCCCCGGGAGCCTTAATATAGAGGTGCACCCCTGGCCTTTTAATTCACCAATTAATTTCTCTTTCTCTACTCGATTACGTGATTCCCTTTGTCGGAGTTGCGCCAAGTAGAGAGGAGGTCTCTCCACCATAGCCCGCTGCCGCGTTGCTGGAGTTTTGGTGCAAGTCTTCCGCTGCTCGTCCTGGACTGGAGCTTCAGGAGTCGTCGTCTCCATCGTACGTGTGTAACGCCCTGCGAGGTGCTGCACTAGGGGTGCTGGGAGGTCTACTTCCACTACACGACCTTGAGGTCGGCTTCGTCGTATTCATCGTCAATGTTCGTGCGGGAACGTAATCCCCGCTTTCAGTCTACAAGGGTATGTATTTTGATCTCCGTTGTACTTCTATATCTGCATAGTATAGATTCTGGCTAGTTTAAGGATATCGTTGCTAGGAAAATTCTTGTTTTCTTCCTGCGATCCCCTTCAGTGGTATCAGAGCCAGGTTTATGCGTAGATATAGTTGTACGCTGTTAGAACCCGTGTTCTACACGAGAACACCGTTCCTGTTATTTGCTACCCTTTAGCGTGCACTTGTGATTCCGGCAGTATTGAGTTGATGAAGCGGCCCATACCGACTTTACGCGTACGCTTACGCGAGACTGGTTCCACTGCTGACATACGGCTTGTACCGTATCTGTGGCTGGCGGGTGTCTGTCTCTCTCTTTATCTGGCTTTGCATTTTCAATGGAGGGCCCGAAAGGGATGCTTAAACATGCAATTATTGGATCGTTGTTGTGGTCATTAGTTCGTAGGTAAGAAGCGGTTCTTTTTACGACAAGCCCAGCCACGTAAAATATGCAAAAGATAAAGTAGAAAGCGTCTAACTTTATTTTGCAGTGGCAATGTGATATGGTCAAGGGTTTATTAATTTTTTTATGAACTGTGGGCGCCAAGAAGACCATGGCGCAATGGACCATATCACGTCGCATTACATTTGATGTTTTGAGTGCATCTTATATTGTGTGATTGTTTGATTAGTTACATGGCGGAAGAAATATAAGATGATCCCTTCAAAATGCCACTAGTGTTCTTCCTCCAACGTGCACCACCAAGAAAGTTCTACGTTATGAGGTAGGCCGTGACGATCAGGTGTCAGACATATCGTCGTTCGCATACAGTGGGTGTAAGGCAGTTTTACACAAGCGTTTACGTCGAGGTTATTGTGGCGATCCTAGCATATGCAGATATGGCCTCGGAACACGGAGGCCGAAAGGTCGAGCATGAGTCACAGAGTTGTTGTGATCGACAATTCGTTGTCCACCCTAGAAGTTGTGTTGCCGGCTCTGATGATGAGAGGTTGCGCAATGGATGGGGGTCGTGTAATCGCTAAACGATTCGGAGGGATGTTCGTTTGAGTGGGAGTTCTGATAGCTAATTTACTAAATTGCTAGAACACAATAAATTATGAAGAAAGTCTTATGTTGTTGCAAATTCCATTGTAGATGTCTCGCCCCTCGTTTAACCTAGGTCTGTTCCTTGAGAAAGAAAAAGCTTAAGACCAATGGGTCTAACTTCATGGCCTGGTTCCGCAACCTGAGGATCCTCCTCACTCCCCATAGGGTGGCTTACGTCATTGAAGCCGCCATAGGAGACCCTCCCGCAGGTGACGCCTACGATGATGAGAAGAAGGTCTTCCAGACCAAGTCAGAGGATTCCTCCTTTGTCTAGAGTAGCATGCTCTTCGCCATGGAAGCCGACCTGCAGAAGCGTTTTGAGAAGATGAGTGCCTTCGAGATAATTTCTGGTATCAAGGCTGTCTTTGCGCCGCAGGCTAAGGCTGAGAGATATGAAGCTTCTGAGCTTTTCTTCTCGGCCAAGATGGAAGATCGTAGCAGTGTGAGCGAGCACGTGGTCAAGATGTCTGGCTATGTTCAACGCCTGAACGCTCTGGAATGCAAGATTCCTGATGAGCTGGCGATTGATAGGGTGCTGTAATCGTTGGCCCCTAGCTACAAAGGCTTCGTCATGAACTACAACATGTAGGGCATGGCTAAGTCCCTGGGTGAAGTGGTCGTGATGCTCAATACTGCTGATGTGGAGATCAAGAAGGAGAACACGCTCTTGATGGTCAACAAGACCGCCGATTTCAAGAAATCCGGTGGCAAGCGAAGGAAGAGCTGGAAGTTCAGGAAGGATGAGAAATTTGTTGCCAAGCCTAATACTCCCAAATCTGGTCCCAAAGATGGCGTGGAATGCTTCTACTGCAAGGGAGATGGTCACTGGAAGCGCAACTGCCCCAAGTACCTGGAGGACAAGAAAGCTGGCAAGATAGTCGGCAAAGAGAAAGGTATATTTGATACACATGTTATTGATGTGTACCTTACATCCGCCCGTACCAACACTTGGGTATTTGATACTGGTTCTGTTGCTCATATTTGTAACTCCCAGGAGGAGTTGCAGAATAAGAGGCGCCTGGCTAAGGACGAGGTGACGATGCGCATCGACAACAGATCAAGAGTTGACGTGGTGGCTGTCGGCACACTTCCTCTACATCTACCATCGGGATTAGTTTTGGTTTTAAATAAGTGTTATTTTGTACCGTCCTTGAGTGTAAACATTATTAGTGGGTCTTTCTTGTTACAAGACGGTTATTCATTTAAATAAGTATCAAGTGATATCTTTTATGTTAATGCTTCCGAGAGTACTCGATCGTAGTACTCACATCCATAACATAGCTGCCAAGAGGATTAAGTTTAGTGATGATACCGCCATGTATATGTGGCATTGCCGTCTCGGTCATATTGATATAAAGAGCATGAAGAAACTCTATGCCGATGGACTTTTGGACTCGTTGGATTTTGGATCCCTCGATACGTGTGAACCATGCCTCATGGGCAAGATGACCAGGACACCATTCAAAAGTTTCGTTGAACGGGCGTCGGACTTATTGGGAGTCATACATACAGAGTGTGTGGACCAATGAGCGTGTCGACACGCAATGGTTATTGTTACTTTGTCACCTTCAACAATGACTTGAGTAGATACGGTTATATCTATTTGATGAAACACAAGTCTGAAACATTTGAAAAGTTCAAAGAATTTCAAAGTGAAGTTGAAAGTCATCTTAACAAGAAAATCAAGCACCTCCGATCCGATTGTGGTGGCGAGTATTTGAGTTATGAGTTTGGCACACATCTCAAGGCCTGTGGCATCGTGCCGCAACTTACGCCTCCTGGAACACCGCAACGTCATGGTGTGTCCGAGCGACGTAATCGTACTCTATTAGATAGCGTACGGTTTATGATGTCTCTTACCGATCTGCCCGTATCCTTCTGGGGTTATGCGTTAGAAACATCCGCATTCATTTTAAATAGGGCTCCGTCCAAATCCGTAGAAACGACACCATATGAGTTGTGGTATGGCAAGAAGCCTAAGTTATCGTTTCTGAAGGTCTAGGGTTGTGAGGTGTATCTTAAGAAACTACAGCCCGACAAACTCGAACCGAAGTCGGAGAAAGTCGTCTTTGTAGGATATCCACGGGAAACCGTAGGATACACCTTCTACAACCAAGCTGAGAGCAACGATACCTTTCTAGAGAAGGTGTTTCCCGCGAACGGAGTAAGTGGGAGGAAGGTAGACCTTGACGAGATCGTTGATCCTGAACTCGAAGTTCCGAGTGACGCAACGGAAGCTGTTCCGGAAACGTCCTCCACATATGGAGTGGGAGAAACTGTCGAGGAAACTGTTCTACCTCGAAGGTCTGATAGATATCGTATCGCACCAGAATGGCATGGCAACCTAATTTGCACCGTCACGTTAATTGAGCAAGACGAACCTACGAACTACAAGGAGGCTATGGCGAGTCTAGAGTCCGAGAAATGGCTAGAAGCCATGAAATCCGAAATAAGATCCATGTATGACAACAAAGTATGGACTTTGATGGAGATTCCCGAAGGGCGCAAGGTCATCGAGAATAAATGGATCTTTAAGAAGAATTTAAGAAGAAGACTGATGCTGACGGTAATGTGACCGTCTATAAAGCTCAGCTTGTCGTAAAAGGTTTCCGACAGGTTCATGGGATTGACAACGATGAAACGTTTTCACCGGTAGCGATGCTAAAGTCTATTCGGATTTTGTTAGCAATTGCTGCATATTACGATTATGAAATATGCCAGATGGATGTCAAAACAATGTTCCTAAATGGCAACATTGAGAAAGAGTTGTATATGGTACAACCGGAAGGTTTTGTAGATCCAGTGAATGCTAACAAGGTATGCAAGCTTCAACGTTCCATCTACAGATTGAAGCAAACATCTCGGAGCTAGAATCTTTGCTTTGATAAGGTGATCAAAGGTTTTGGATTTGTCCAAAATATGGAAGAGACCTGCATTTAGAAGTAAATGAGTGGGAGCTCGGTTGTGTTCTTAGCACTATATGTAGATGATATATTGCTGATTGGGAATGATGTGGAACTTCTGTATAGCGTGAAGAAATATTTAAACAGTAAATTTTCTATGAAGGACTTAGGAGAAGTTGCTTATATCTTAGGCATTAAAATATATCATGATAGAACAAGATGTCTATTAGCGTTGAGTCAGAGTACCTACCTTGATAAGATACTAAAGCGTTTTGGTATGGAGACGACAAAGAAGGGTTCTCTGCCTGTTATCAAGAATAAAACATTGCGCAAGGCATAGTGTCCGGTGACGGAACTGGGTAAGGCCGAAATGACTAAACATCCTTATGCTTCATCCATAGGATCGATTATGTATGCGATGTTGAGTACTCGACCTGATGTAGCATTGTCTCTTAGTTTGACGAGCCGTTTCCAAAGTAATCCAGGAATGGAACATTGGATTGCTGTTAAGAGCATTCTTAAGTATCCCAGGAAGACAAAGGAAACGTTTCTTGTCTACAGTGGTTGTGATGAAGAACTTGGCGTAACAGGTTACGTTGATGCAAGTTTCTACACAGACCCCGATGACTCTAAGTCACAAACAGGTTATGTGTTCAAGGTGAATGGAGGCGCGGTGTGCTAGAGAAGTGGGAAGCAACCCATCGTGGCACAATTTACAATGGAGTCGGGGTACATCACCGCTTGCGAAGCCGCGAATGAAGCTATGTGGCTAAGAAAGTTCATCATTGAACATGGAGTGTTCCCGAGCGTGCAAGACCCCGTGACCCTCCACTGCGACAATACGGGTGCTATTGCTAGCGCGAAGGAACCAAGGTCTCACTTCACCGCCAAATACATTCTTCGACGCTTCCATGTGATTCGACAATATGTACAGGAAGTAGATGTAAAGATTTGCAAAGTGCATATGGATCTGAATGTAGCAGATGCTCTGACGAAGCCTCTTCCACTTGACAAGCATGAGAAACACCAATAAGCTATAGGTGTTAAGTTTTTACCAAGTTGTAAACTAGATTAAGTTGTAATTTAGTGCAAGTGGGAGACTGTAGGAGATATGCCCTAGAGGCAATTAATAAAGTGTATTTATTTATCATATCTCGTTTGTTTATAATACATTTTTGTGTCATGCTATAACTGTATTAAGCGGAAATATTAATACATGTGTGATACGTAAACAACCAGGTCCCTAGTAGCCTCTACTAAGACTAGTTTCATTGTGCGATTGATGATCAAGGTTTCCCGATCATGTGACATGGCGTTAGTTGGCAATGAAGTCATATCGTTGGTAGAACGATGTGATGGACATACCCATATTTTGTAGGACGTAGTAATTACGCCTTCGACCGTGAGATCAACTCTTATTGTTATTCCCGGAAGATACTTTGATTGCATCAAACGTCATATCTTATATAATGTGACAATAAAGGTGTCCCTCTCGGGTATCAGACGGGGGTAGTTGAGACGAGGGGTCAAGAGCGGGATTTGTCAGTCCGTATAGCTGGATAAATACTCTAGGGCCCACTCGGTGAGATTATGTCAAATGAGCTTGCAAGCGTGTGACTGGGTCACGGGGACATAAGATCATGGACGAGTAGAAGATAGTGTTGTCGGTAACAATATCATGCTAGGTATGGTGAACGAGGCTCGGACACACTAAGTAATGCTATGACAAAAGGTTTAAGACTTAACGTTCAGATTTGATAGATGAGAGTCATTGATCGGAGAGGAGTCTCGATCATGTCTGTTATTATATCGAACCGCTAGGGTAACACACTTAAGGGGTTTCGACAAGACAACCGGAAAGGAAAGAGATCACCAGGAACATCCCGACAATGGTCCGATGGAGATCGGGCAGCGACGAAATAGTTTTCGGAGTGAGAAAAATTATATAATATGTAATTAATAGTTAAATAATTTTTTATTTATTTATTTTCGAATTTTTAAAGACTGATTTCCCTGAATGGGCCTATTTATTTTCGAATTTTTAAAGACTATTAATTTCACTAATTAATATCAAACATATTATATATAATTTATTCTAGCTCTGAAAACTCTTTCGTCGCTGCCCGATCTCCATCGGACCATTCCCGGGACGTTCCCGGTGATCTCTTTCCTTTCCGGTTGTCTTTTCGAAACCCCTTAAGTGTGTTACCCTAGCGGTTCGATATAATAACAGGTACGATCAAGACTCCTCTATGATCATCGACTAACTCGTAGGCCTGGACCCCATGAATTAATCCCTGTGATATAACGAATGACTTTCATCTATTAAACCTGGACGTCTAGTCTTAAACCCTTTATCATGGCGATATTTAGCGTGTCCGAGCATCATTCTCAGATATCTAGCATGATCTCGTTACCGACATCGCTATCTTCTACTCGTCTATGATATTATGTCAGCTGGTGACCTAGTCACATGTTTGCAAACTCATTTGACATAATCTCACCGAGTGGGCCCTAGAGTGTCTATCCGGCTATGCGGACTGACAAATCCCGCCGTTGACCCCTCGTCTCAACTACTCCCTTCCGATACCCAAAAGTATCACCGTTATTGTCACACTATATAAGATATGACGTTTGGTGCGATCAAAGTATCTTTCAGGGATAACAATAAGAGTTGATCTCACGGTTTTAAGGCGTAATGAATATGTCCTATAAATACTGGGTATGTCCATCAAATCGTTACACCTAACGATATGACTTCCATTGCCGACCGGCGCCATGCCCTATGATCGGAAAACCTTGATCATCAATCGCGCAACGAAACTAGTCTTAGTAGAGGCTACTAGGGACCTGGTTGTTTATCTACCACACCTGTATTATTGTTTTCGCTTAATACAATTATAGCATGGTATAAAACATATAATGAACAATTGGTATTTTGCCAATAAACTATGTTTATTAAGTGCCTCTAGGGCATATTCCCTTCAGTCTCCCACTTGCACTAGAGTAACACTTAATCTAGTTTACAACTTGGTAAAAGCTCAACACCCATAGCATCTTGGTGCCTGCTCGCCTCATGGAAGAGGAATACAGTCAATAGATCTCACACACTGAGACCTATATGTGCTTTGCAACACTTCTATGTCACCTAGTTTGACATCATCCCGTATCTTACGATGACGGTGAAATATATCCTAGTGGATGGAGTGAGACTCGAGCATTCGCGTAGCATGGGCCTTAAAAGTCTAAGAGATCTATTAAGGGGACCACCTACGCTCCGAAAACTGCTCAGTCCAATCACATTTGCAACTTTTGAAGTCGCGATATATTTCTATACCTATGTAGATTATGCGACAGTGCATTCATATGCGACTTCGCAAACTAACCATGTCTATCTTCAAAATAAAGGACATCTCCTATATGAGATTTCTAGTCGTATGGGTCAGTGTCATAACTTGCATCATCGTAACCGCTTTACGGTAAGTTGTCTTTCCACTCTTACCCTTTACTAGAAAACATATCTTCAGTTCTCATAGACACTGAAGAATAAACTTAACGTTTGTTCATTGATCCACACTAGGATCACTCTAGAACCTGTTCTTCAACCAAGAACTCGGGTCACACTAAGTCGAGCTTTCAGTCTGATAGCATCTATGTCTGATACATAGATAATGTCGAACATCATTTGCTATTACTGAAAATGCCAAGATAAACTTAATATTTTAGCTAGTCATATAAGTAAGAACCTCTTTCTTTGCTTGTCCTATTCTGAAACACTTCAGAATCTTGACTTAGGAAATATTCCGACTTAATGTTATTAAGCCCCTTCTGATCTATACAATTATAAATCGGATGCCTAATACTCCTAACTTCATTTCATAGAAAATTTAATCACTTAAATAATCCTTTATACTCTACTAGAGGATCTGTGTCATTCAATATGTCGTTACATACAAAATCACGAATGACACCTAGCTCCCACTCAAATATGCCTTCCGCATATAAGATCAAGGAAAAGCTACTTAGCTCCCACTCAAATATGCCTTCCGCATATAAGATCAAGGAAAGCTACTTTGCTCCCACTCACTTCTTTGCAAATGTAGGTTTCTTCAACTATTTTGGACAACTCCAAAATCCTTTGATCACATTATCAAAGTGAAGATTCCAGCTCCGATATGCTTGCTTCAGCCCATGAATGGACCACTGAAGTTTGCATACATGTTTAGCATCCTCAGGATCACCAACTCTTTCTTAATGACACTATTAAGAAACATGGTTTCGTTATCCATCTATCAATTTTCAGTCGAAATTATAGTGATTGCTAAACGACCCAGAATAGATTTTGGCTTCGCCACTTGAGACAAACTCTCATGTGGTCAACTTTTGAATCTGTCGGAACTGTTTCACAACAAACCGAATCTGCTCAATGTCTACTCTCTCATAAAATTCCATATACTATTAACATCCTAGATGCCATCAAGAAGATCTCCCAAGTCATTACCTGGTAATTGTATATGGATTTTATTTCGGATCATAAATGACTCATAGCCATTTCTCGGACTTAGGTCCACCATCTCTTCTTTGTAGTTCGTAGGTCTATCATATTCCATTAATATGACCTTCATAACAAGATTGTCGTAACACACAGTGTGGAACACAACCTCGTATGCCTACGCTCTTAGTATGAGCTCAGAACATCATGATCTTGAATCATCAGCTTTTTCAAGCTATGGAGCCTGACACGGAAAACACTTTCGGTTGCGCCACTCTCATGTCTGGAGAAGAAGTTCACCAACTTCGTCTTGCTCTACATTCTTTTTCACTTATACCCTCGGACAAGAAACTATTTCTTTCGCAAGGTATATCCCGGCAAAGATTTTGCCTATGTCGTGAGACATGTACCCAACTAACTCTTTAGGTAGGGTATACTACAAAGATTAATCCATTTTAGGTTCGATTACATCGAAACACTAAATTGCTGAAATGACAATCCAAGCTAAAAGCCATGCCATCACTCGTATGGTATTGTTTCCATGGATTCAAATGGTTTCCCTACTTGCTAACGTGAGTGTTTACGTTTCTACCATATGACTCTAATGATCACAATAATTCGGTAAGAGATTTATTTACCACACACTATCCGATAGTTTAATTACGACGTCCTAACACACCATAACACTATGGTGTTCCATGTGACGTAATTTGTGGAACTCTTCTCACAAGTCTTCCAATGATGTGCCAACATTATAACTCAAATCTTTATTTCCTCGATTTACATCGTGGGAATTTGATTTTCTTGTTAAGTTTATTTCCTACTTCATTCTGAACTTTGTTTGATCGAATCAAAATTTCAGACTAACATTCCCCGGAGTGGATATCCATATATCTACTCGGAATATTAATGAAGTTTATGAAATAAAGACTTCCACTACACGTTAAAGTACTTCATTGATTCACATACACCCATATGCACGATTCTCAACAAGCTATAATCAAAACGTTCAGTGAAGTTCATGAAATAAAGGTCTCCACTACCCGTCAATTACTTCATTGAACCACATACATCTCTATGTATGACTAATAATAAGTTATATGCCTGCTTTCCGAAAACGGTGTCACAGTTACTTTGCAAGTGTCAAAAGATAAAATCTTAGGACTTGTAGATCCATCCGGTATGGAGCTAATGCATTGACTATAACATTGACATGACTAAACGGTAGTGCCAAACATATGTGGTGTCTTTATTAAGTTTGTATCCTTTGGCATTAATATTATGAATGTGGGAGCTTCTACCATCTAAATTCAAATCGGCATATGATCATTACTTCATAAATATAGGACACCAAATTTGTCACTATCATGTATGAACAAGTGTCTCGCTAGAGGAGACACACTTGTAACGATCATACTAACAGGCGATCATAAAGAATTTATTCAAATGGTAGATCTAGTGGGAGAGTGTCTATGGCCATCACAACAACTTGACTGCCATTATCAACACGCAATGTGACCTCATCCTTTCAAGCTACTCAAGCAGTAAACCTGGTTTTCACAAAACATGACTAGTTCAAAACTTAGTCACTACTGCGAGTACTTGCTTAGCTAAAACATTCATAACATGTATATCATATATACACCATCATCATTGATGACTTCCGGCGATCTGTTTCATTTTCTTGATAATTCCACCGTAATCAAGAACCATGAAGGTGAACGATTCCCCTTGCATGACATAGTCTATGACAGAGGATTTGCACTTGGCAACGATGTCTGTCATCCAGTGATCGAGCTGAGCGAGGCGTCTCAATGTTCATCAAGTATGAACATATGTCATTAAGTATGACCGCCACGTGCTCCCTCAATGTGTGTATTCTCTTCCATCTTGGTTGAGAAGACAACCAGTCAACGTACTGATAAACTTCATCAACCCAACTATAGAGGTACCCCGAGTTTAGCGACCGTATCATATGTTCGCGATCTAAAAACTCGTACCCACTGTTGGTTCTCTATGGCAGAGATCATAGCATACACTGGACTATGATGATATCATCCGCACAAAATACGATAATCCAAATTATCTTTTGTCAGCGGAATCTCCGGGTTTATCTCCTAGCGGGTATTGTGTCACATAGAGCTAACGGTTTAAACAAGGAGTATCCTCAAGCTAAAGTATAAAACTATGAAGTTTGGACCCAACCTTTTAAGTTTCTCAATCGCAGGAACGCGCCTAATTTGAAAAGATGCTATCACAATGGTTAATGTCTACAAAGGTTTGCAAAACAGACTCTGTTCATTATATTTTGAGTTCTAGTATTTTAGAAAATAACTATCTGAACTCCCACTCAAACGAACATCCCTCCTGGTCGTTTAAGCGATTACACGACCCCCATCCATTGCACCGCCCCTCATCATCAGAGCCGGCGGCACAACTTCAAGATTAGACAAAAGTCCGCCACACCAATTTTGTGACTCGTGCTCGACCTTTCGGTCTCCCTGTTCCGAGGCCATATTTCTGAATATGCTAGGCTCGCCACCAAAAACCTCCACGCTGACGCTTGTGCAACATGGCTTACACCCACTGTGTGCGAATGACGAGATGTCTGACACCCGATCATCACGGCCTGCCTCATAACGTAGAACTTTCTTGGTGGTGTGCGTTGGAGGGAGAACACTAGTGGTATTTTGAAGGGATCATCTTATATAGCTACCGCCGTGTAACTAATATATACTATATATACAATCACACAATATAAGATGCACACAAAACATCAAATGTAATGCAATGTGATATAGTCCATTACGCCATGGTCTTCTTGGCGCCCGCAGTTTATAAACAATTTAATAAACCTACCTTGACCATATCACATAGCCCCTGCAAAATAAAGTTAGACACTTCTACTTTATCTTTTGCATATTTTACGTGGCTCGGGGCTTTCGTAAATAGAACCGCTTCATTCCTATAAACCTTATGAACACAACAACGGTCCAATAATTGCATGTTTAAGCATCCCTTTCGGGCCCTCCATTGAAAATGCAAAGCCAACTAAAGAGAGAGAAACAGGCACCCGCCAGCCACAGATACGGTACAAGCCGTATGTCAGTAGTGGAACCAGTCTCGCGTAAGCGTACGCGTAAAGTCGGTCCGGGCCGCTTCATCAACTCGATGCCGCTGGAATCACACGCTAGAGGGTAGCAAATAACAGGAACGGTGCCCCCGTGCAGAACACGGGTTCTAACAGCGCACATCTATATCTACGATTGATCGGCTCTTATACCACTGAAGGGGATCGTGTGCAGGAAAAAAAATTCCTAGCAACGATATCCTTAAACAAGCCAAGATCTACACTATGCAGATATAGTAGTACAGCGGAGATCGGAATACATACCCTCGTAGACCGAATAGCGGGGATTACGCTCCCGCACAAGCGTTGACGACGAAGACGACGTAGCCGACCTCTAGGTCGCGGAGAACTTGGCGCGACGAAGACGACGAAGATGACCTCGAGGTTGGGTGGAGGAAGTGGGCCTCCGAGTACCGCTAGCGCAGCACCTCGCATGGCGTCACACACATACGGTGGAGACGACGGCCTCCGAAGCTCCAGTCCAGGACGAGCAGCGGAAGACTTGGACCGGAACACCAGCAGCGCGGCAGCGGGCTATGGTGGAAGAGATCCCCTTCCTCTACTCGGCGCAACTCCGACAAAGGAAATCACGAGATCGAGACAGTAATAGGGAATTAATTGGTGAATTAAAAGGCCAGGGGTGCCCCTTCTTATATAGGCTCCAGGGGGAGCCAACCTTGCCAGCCAGGCAATGTGGGACTATCCCACATGCCTGGTGCAGCCAAGGATGGTGCGCCGGCCCTAGGTGGGCCCTATTTGGCCCACCTAGGCCGGCCAAGCCCCCCCACCAAATTCCCTTGAGGGTTTTCCCCCCATGGGCCTTCTTTCGACCAGAAGGCCCATTTAGGGAAATCAGCCTAAATAAATTCGAAAATAAGTATATAAAATCATATTTAGACATTAATTACACTAATTAATATCAAACATATTATATATAATTTATTCTAGCTCCGAAAACTCTTTCGTCGCTGCCAGATCTCCATCGGACCATTCCCGGGACGTTCCCGGTGATCTCTTTCCTTTCCGGTTGTCTTGACGAAACCCCTTAAGTGTGTTACCCTAGCGGTTCGATATAATAACAGGTACGATCAAGACTCCTCTATGATCATCGACTAACTCGTAGGCCTGGACCCCATGAATTAATCCCTGTGATATAACGAATGACTTTCATCTATCAAACCTGGACGTCTAGTCTTAAACCCTTTGTCATGGCGATACTTAGCGTGTCCGAGCATCATTCTCAGATATCTCCATACCTAGCATGATCTCGTTACCGACATCGCTATCTTCTACTCGTCTATGATATTATGTCAGCTGGTGACCTAGTCACATGTTTGCAAACTCATTTGACATAATCTCACCGAGTGGGCCCTAGAGTATCTATCCGGCAATGCGGACTGACAAATCCCGCTGTTGACCCCTCGTCTCAACTACCCCCTTCCGATACCCAAAAGTATCACCGTTATTATCACACTATATAAGATATGACGTTTGGTGCGATCAAAGTATCTTTCAGGGATAACAATAAGAGTTGATCTCACGGTCTTAAGGCGTAATGACTATGTCCTATAAATACTGGGTATGTCCATCACATCGTTACACCTAACGATATGACTTCCATTGCCGACCGGCGCCATGCCCTATGATCGGAAAACCTCGATCATCAATCGCGCAACGAAACTAGTCTTAGTAGAGGCTACTAGGGACCTGGTTGTTTATCTACCACACCTGTATTAATGTTTTCGCTTAATACAGTTATAGCATGGTATAAAACATATAATGAACAATTGGGATTTTGCCAATAAACTATGTTCATTAAGTGCCTCTAGGGCATATTCCCTTCAAAAACTTGAGTAACGTCAGACAGAAGTTCATGACCATCGCAGATGACAGTATTCCCATCCCGAAAACCACAGCAGCAGCCGTAGCTTCTGTAGCAACCTATCTCAGGTGCACCATGCCTCCGCAGGATGACCCGCGACACGCTCTTCACTGAGCTCAGATCGAGGCTTTAGGGCATGTGGGTTCAGCTTTTGTACCAGTCGCAGCCCCGGCAGGCCGACCGGGGAGCAGCCCCGGTCAGAACCCTCCTGGTTCAGACACCCGTGCAAACGGCAGCAGGCCAATTGGTCAGTCGACCCTGGGCGGTAATACTCGACGCGGCAGTCAGCGGCAAGAGGAAGATGCTCAGGGCGAGCCAGAGGATAGCAGGTCCAGGCGCCGTCAACGCGACGAGCGAGATCGGGAAGGCTTGGAGCGGAGCAGGTCCAGACAGCGAAATCGGAGCATCCGGGACAAAGAAGAGACCGAGGAGGAGCGGTCCACTCGACGTCGCCGCGAGAGAGAAGAGCGCATGCGTAGTAGAGAGGAACGGCGGCAGCAGAGGCAGGCTGATAGTTTTGATCATGATTATGAAGAGGAGGGGTTCGATGCAAGAGACGTAATCACTCAGCGGTTAATAAACAGGCGCCGACACCAGCGTAGGCATCGTAGTCGCACTCCAGGTTTCAGTCACAACAGTTCAGAGTCGAAATCTGATGTCGAACCATGTGGCGCAATGTGCTTCACTTCGGCGGTACGGGAGACTTGCATGCCAAGAAGATTCAAACTAACTTCAGAGACTCCCAAGTACGATGACAGTAAAGAACCATCAGCATGGTTAGAAGATTACACAACGGCAGTAGCGTGTCAGCGAGCGAATACCATGACCGCCATGCAGTACATCCAGCTAATGTTGACGGGATCAGCCCGTGCGTGGCTCAGAGGACTATCGTGCAGTTCGTATGGTACATGGGAAGCTTTTTGTAGTGACTTCAAGAGAAACTTTTCTTCCACTCCGCATCTTTTTAGCAGCTCCGGGCTTGCAAGCAAAAACCTGGTGAAACACTGCGCGAGTATATTCAGCGTTGGACTAGCATGAAAAACTCAGGCGCAAACATCTCGGAGGATAACGCCATATTTGCGTTTATACAATGAGTCAGGCGCAATGACCCACAGGAAGCCCTAGGTCGGGAAGATCCCAAGTCAATTGCACACCTCATGGAAATAGCCAACAAGTGGGCGGACGGGGAAGATTCAGTAAGGAACGACAGAGTGCTATCGCCAGAAGCCGATCGCCAACAGGGCATTAACGGACGTCGCGGCCGTTTTGACAGAAGAATCAGGCCAAGGCCGTACGGGGGATTGGATGGAGTTGAGCAAGTAGCTGCAGGGTTCCAGGATAACCGGGCAAGTCGAGGCACCCAGCAGGGGGAGAACCCGCGCAAAGAACGGGAGGACGAAAACTTTCTCGACAGAAATCAAGAGGATGCCAACAGAAGACGTGATTTCAAGCCAAGGGGAGCCCGGTTCGAGCGACCCTATCGATCGCCGGCTCAGCAACTCAATGACCCGTGCAGACTGCACCTGTTCAAAGATGATTTCGGCAACTTGCGAGCAACTCACATACTAAAAAACTGTCGCGACTTCATCGCAATGCAGGCTGAGATACGGCGTAACGCCGTGGCAACTCCGACTCTGCCCGTGCACGCAACATTACCACCGCCGCCGACAGGGCAAGTCGCGGGGATAGTTCAGGAAAGCCGGCAGCAGGAAAACTCGGGTGCGTCCCGAGATCAGTACCCACAAACCAAGGGGCATTGTATATGATACAGAAAGGGTGGCCATCCAACAGGTGTCAGAAGCTCATCAGTCGCCAAGTTCATTTGGCCATAGCGGCACCTCCAGAAGTCCCAGAGTATTTGCAAGGTTCAGAGACTTCAGTCGGCTTCACTCGGGCGGATCACCCGCCGCGAGTAGTACGTCCAGGCCATGCACCTATTGTCATTCAGGCTTTGATTGGGGGATTCAGAATGAGCAAAGTGTTTATGGATGGAGGCAGCGACATCAACATCGTTTTTGCAGACACTTTACGCAAGATGAATATGTCACTCGACAATTTGAAGTAGTCTGATAACACATTCCACGGCATAGTGCCGGGCAAGGCAGTGTACCCTTTGGGTTCTTTATGGCTCGAGGTTGTTCTGGGTGACGAAGATCATTTTAGAAAGGAAAGTGTCGAGTTCGAGGTCGTTGATTGGCCTTCTCAGTACCACATAATATTAGAGCGACCAACGTTTGCCAGATTTATGGCGGTGCCACACTACGCTTACCTTATGCTTAAACTACCAGGACCAAAGGGAGTTATCACAGTCCGCGGCGATTTCCGTCGATCTGATGATTGCGATAGAGAATTCCGCAGGATTTTCGAGTCTTTCGGTGCGCAAGAGCAGCTTGCAGAGATCGCGTTGGATAATGATCGCACACTATTCCCTGAGGCAAAGAAACCCGCTCCCGAGAACTCGTTCAGCGCCAAAAATGACACAAGGGCTCACAGGGTTCACCCGGTGGACAGTGACAAGACAGTTCTCGTATCATCCAGTCTAGATAAAGCATAGGAAGGCGCGCTCGTCGAGTTCCTCCGTGAGAACTGCGAAATTTTTGCCTGGCACCCTACTGATATGCCAGGTGTACCCAGGGAACTCGCCGAGCATGTCTTGCAAATTTATCCAGGCACCAAGCCAATCAAGCAAACCATGCGAAGGTTGTCAGAACCAAAGCGTGCGGCAGTCGGGTCCGAAATTGACAGATTACTAGACGCCAAGTTCATCCGAGAATTGTAAAAATCAGACTGGGTCGCAAAACCAGTACTCGTACCAAAAAAGGAGTTAAATATGGGCGAATGTGTCATCGACTTAACGTCACTCAATAAATGCTGCCCCAAGGACCACTTCCCCCTGCCTCGAATTGATCAGATCATGGACTCGACGGCGGGGTGCGAGCGCCTGTCTTTTCTTGACGCTTACTCAGGGTATCAGCAGATTCAGATGAAGAAGGAGGATGAGGAAAAGACAGCTTCTATCACCCCTCACGGTGTATACTTCTACACCAAGATGACCTTCAGGTTGAAGAATGCAGGAGCTACGTATCAGCGAATGATGCAGAACTGCCTGAGGGACCAGATCGGCCGAAATATTCAGGTCTACATCGACGACATAGTGGACAACACCAAGGAAACAAGAACTTTGATAAATGATTTGAGGGAAACTTTCGCAGCCCTCAACAAATACATAATCAAACTCAACCCCACCAAGTGCGTGTTCGGGGTGCCGTCAGGGCATATATTGGGTTACTTAGTGTCCGCCAGGGGCATCGAGGCCAATTCCAAGAAAATTCAAGACATTTTTCAACTGCCGGAGCCGACAAAGCTCCACGAAGTCCAGGGACTCGCAGGAAGGGTGGCAGCTCTCAGCAGATTTATCAGTCGGATGGGTGAGAAGGCCATGCCTTTCTACCAGTTAATGAAGAAGGCGGACAAGTTCGAGTGGATAACGGAGGCGTGAGTGGCGTTCTTAGAGCTGAAGCGGATGATCACAAACCATCCTGTTCTCGTGGCGCCCCGAGAGCAGAAAACTCTGTATTTATACATAGCCGCCACAAACAGGGTGGTCAGTACGGTCGTCGTTGTCAAGAGGTCGGAGGAAGGAAAAACGCAGCCAGTTCAGAGGCCGGTTTACTATCTCAGCGAGGTGCTCACCCCTGCCAAGGAGCGATATCCACACTACCAGAAGTTAGCATACGGTGTGTTTATGGCGAGTCGCAAAGTCGCACACTATTTCCCAGAGCACCCGATTGTGGTGGTGAGCAGCGCACCATTGTCCGATATTCTGAATAACTCCATGGCGGCTGGGCGAGTCGCCAAGTGGAGTATCAAACTTGGTCCCAGAGACATCACTTATCGGCACCCCAAGGCAATCAAAGCCCAG
This sequence comes from Poa annua, assembly GCA_026929855.1. Taxonomy (NCBI): domain Eukaryota; kingdom Viridiplantae; phylum Streptophyta; class Magnoliopsida; order Poales; family Poaceae; genus Poa; species Poa annua. The sequence goes on along the minus strand of CM049427.1, from coordinate 216,689,316 downwards.
GTTCTGCCAGATTTCACAACCGAGTGGATAGAGGCTCAGTTGCCACACGTCCCTGACTTGTCCAATTCTTGGACCATGTATTTCGACGGGTCAAAACGATTCGAGGGTGCAGGAGCCGGGGTTGTCTTAACTTCACCCAAAGGAGACAAACTAAGATATGTTTTGCAGATGGACTTTAAGCGAGCCACAAATAATGAGGCAGAGTATGAGGCGATGTTGCATGGCATGCGCATGGCCAAAACTTGTGGAGCAACTAGACTGATGATTTACGGCGATTCAAACCTGGTGGTTCAGCAAACGATGAAGGAGTGCGATGCAAACGCAGACAACATGCATGCTTACCGTGACATGTACAATGCCATGGAGGCCAACTTCGACGGGTGCGAGTTAAGGAACGTCAGTAGGGAAAGTAACGAGGAAGCGGATATGCTCGCCAACATAGGGTCCAAAAAGGAGTCTGTCCCGCCGGGAGTTTTTCTGGAAAGAATCAAGGATAGATCAGTCAAAATCAAGAGTCCGGTCGAGTCAGCAGTAGACACCGACATCCCGACGAATCCAGGTGAAAATGCACCGGTTGATCAGCAACCCGACAATCTGTTAGCCTCGACCCCTCCGGTCGCAGTATTCCTCATCGAGCCATCCTGGACCAAACCTTTTTTGTCGTATATCACATGTCAAGAGTTACCCAGTGACTTAGTCGAGGCCAAACGTATTACTCGACGCTCAAAGGCTTTCACAGTCATTAACAAAGAGTTATACAAACGGAGCATCTCGGGAATATTGCAGAGGTATATAGCACCAGAGGATAGACGGGCAATCCTCATGGATATACACGCCGATACATGTGGGCATCATGCGAGAAGCAGGGCACTCGTCGCGAAGGCCTTAAGGGCAGGTTTTTATTGGCCAACTGCCATGCGAGACGCAGAGGACTTGGTTCGGAGGTGTCTCGGCTGCCAGAAGCAAGCAACTAGACCACACGCCCCTGCGTCCGAGCTCAAGACCATCCCGCTAGCCTGGCCTTTTGCGCAGTGGGGTCTGGACATGGTTGGACCACTCAAGAGATCATCCCACGGGGGTCATACTTTTCTTCTGGTCGCAGTCGACAAGTTCACCAAGTGGATTGAGGCAGTTCCCGTCACAAACGCCACCGTAACCTCCGCAGTCAATTTCATTAAGTCTATAATCTTTCGCTTCGGTGTGCCTAATAGTAGAATCACGGATAACGGGACCAACTTCAAAGCAGAGGAGTTCCAAGATTTTTGTACTTCACAGGGTATCAAGCTCAAGTTCGCATATGTCGTGCACCCGCTGTCCAATGGTCAGGTCGAAAAGCCCAACGGGCTAGTTTGCAGCGGATTGAAGAAGAGGCTGTTAGTACCACTTAAACGCGCATCAGGCGCTTGGGCAGAGGAGTTGCCTGCCGTATTCTGGAGTTTGCGAACAACGCCTAACAGGTCTACACAGCTCACTCCTTTCTTTCTGGTACATGGAGCCGAGGCTGTTATGCCATACGACCTGAAATTCGACGCCCCACGAGTGGTGGCGTATGATGAGGAAGATTCAGGTGAAGCACTCGAGGACGGCGTCAACACGTTGGACGAAGCTCGTGATGTTGCCTTGGCCAGAACCGCCACACACCAACAAAGCTTGAAGAATTACCACAGTCGCCGTTTGAGACCACGCTCGTTCTCCGTTGGCGACTTGGTCCTTTGGCTGAAGCAGAAGAAAGTTCACAAGCTCGCGTCTCCATGGGAAGGACCCTTCGCCATTACAGAAATCATTGACGGGGGAGCGTACAGACTGAAGCACGCGGGCACAAGGGAACTGTCTCACAATCCATGGAACGCGGCGCACCTACGCCGGTTCTATGCGTAGTTTTTAAGTAGCAGGAATTCATTGTCTGTTAGGGTGTCAGTTTAGTAGTCATTCTTAGTGTATTCTGTCGCACCAGGCGAAAGCAGTATATCGAACAGCAATAACGTACAATGTTCTTCTTTTTAATTACAGTTGGGAGCAAGCCTATGCAAGCAATACTCGGGGGTGCCTGTAAATTTACGACCCAGTTAGTGCATCCAGAAATACTGGCACCTCAGCCGGTTCTCTCCGAGTCAAGAAATACTCAGGGTATTGATGGCAAGGGTGTACTTTTCTAATAGATTACATCTAATTCGACCCGGAATAAAAACAAAACTGGAAAAATCAGTCTCGCAGACAGTTACACGACCTCCTCTTTGATCGGTGCCAACAGACGCCTCCGCTCCAGCTCCAGGGCAGTCTCGTGTTCCATCAGGGCAATCACGCAGCTGGCCGCTCCCTCAACAACAGCGTAATGTCCAACCATGGAAACCGACCCCGTACCAGCGGGAATACCGGCTCCAACCTTCGCCAAATCTGAAGGAGATACACCCTAGAGGAAAATAAATAAGTAGTATTTATTGCATTATCTCGTAAGTTTATAATAGGTTTGTGTATTATGCTATACCTGTATTAATCAGAATTATTAATACACGTGTGATACATAGACAACCAGGTCCCTAGCAAGCCTCTATATGAGCTAGTCCATTGGGCAACAGTTGATCGAGATTCCCGATCAAGGACAATGACGTCGGTTGACAGTGGGGTCATCTTGTTGGTTGAATAAGATGATGGACATACGCAAAGTATTGCAATAAGATCGTATTACGATGTTTGTCATTTGCAATAGATAAGAATATGATAGCTTATTCCTTAGACCGTGAGACCGTACTTATTGATACTTCGTAGGGGGTGCTTTGAGAGCATCAAACGGTGTGTCTTATATAGCATGACAATAACGGTGTCCATCTTGGGTATTCCAAAATAGCATCGAAACGTAAGGATCAAGAGCGGGATTTGTTCATTCTTGTAATGGAAAGATACTCCGGGCCCACTCGGTGAGATTGCATCTATATATAGCTGCGCAGCTTATGACTAGGTCATGGAGATGTAATATCACAGATGAGTTAATAACCTTTGTCGGTAACGTGATACAACAAAGACATCGGTGTGTCTACGATCGTATCTCGGACAAGGTAGTATCGCAGAAACAAAGGGAATGAATATCATGTTTATGGTTCAACGACGATATTCGTAGAATGCACAGGGGCCGTCATATACATCCAGGTATCCCTGACGGTCATTGGTGAGCGGAGTGTCTCGACCATGTCTGGAGTGTTCTCGAACCGTAGCGTAACAAACTTAAGGTCTTAACGACGCCAGGAGATAGGTTCTGGAATAATATAGGTTTTTGTTGGAGAGAGAGAAATGATCCGGAAAGAGTTCCGGTGGTCCGGAAGAAGTTCCGGGAAGGTCTGGAAGAGTTCCAGAAATGTCCGAAAGTTGTTCGGGTGGTTCGGAAATTGTTTCGGAGTCACGGGATATTAAATAGTATTTAAATATATTAATTATGAATTAATTATATTTTATATTAATTTATTATTAATTAAATAAAGGAGAAAAGGGGGCTCCCACCTACATGGGCCCTAAGAGGGCCCAAGAGGGGGGAGCCGCACCACCAAGGAAAGGGGGGCCTTGGGCCCCCTAGTCCGAGTTGGACTAGGAGGGGGGCCAGCCCATGGGGGGTTCGGCCGAACCCCCCCTTCCCTCTCCTCCTTTAGTCCCACATGGGGGAGCTAGGGAGTTTGCACACCCCCTCCCCCCTTTATATAACAAGGCATATTAATTGGATTAATTCATTGGAAAATACAATTAATTGTATTACAGGCCGGCCGAGCTGTTTCTCCGCCCGTTTTGCCCCCTCTCTCCACCTAAGCTATATCACCGGGCACCGTTGCCCTGCGGGATTCCAGATAAGATCTACCCCTGCGATTTCAGCTGGATCTGAATGACCGGGGGTTGTCGTTAAGCTCCGTATGTTTGCGAGTGCTCGGAGGTAACTCTTTTTGAGGAGCCTGGGCGAAGACGTCTCGCCCTGCAGCCGCCGCGTCAACCCCCTATGCCGCCGGCGCACCCCCCTTGGTGCCGGCGCCTCGCCGTCTTCCGCCCGACGCCTGACGCCCGTTGACGCAGGTCATCGTCGACACCCTGGTGTCATCGTCTACGTCATCGCGGCAAGTTCTCCGCGACCTCGAGGTCGGCTACGTACGACTTCATCGTCAACGCTTGTGCGGGAGCGTAATCCCCGCTATCGGTCTACATGGAGGTAATGTAACCCGTTCCGCCACCATTATCGCATGTACTAGATAGATAGATCCTGGCTAAGTTAGGGTTTCATACGCTAGAAAATTATTATTTTTCTGCACCGTAACCCCTTCAAAATCTACATCGGGGTAGTGAAGGCGTAGCACAGCGAAGGCCGTAGTGGCGCCCGCCACGAGCTGGTGACGGAAAAGGTCTCGGGTGGCAGAGCTAAGGCGAAACTTGGCCAGTAAGCCTACCACCCCGTTAGGTTGTTCGTTCAGAGGGAACATGGCCTCATGGATCAGGCGAAGCGTGATGGAGCATGACGAAATTAAGTGTTGCGCTTGCGCGACACGGTCTCGCCGGGTCAGAAGCGTCGTGTCCCGGCTGCGCATAGACCAAATTGAAGAAGCATCACGGCCATGCTCCAATGTCACCCTTACAAGTTGCGCCTGGACCCTAGTTTGTTCAGCCCCTGCGCCAGTCTGGGCGCCTGCAACAACAAAGTCAGGATAAAGTTTAAGCATGTGCGAAGCAATCAAAAACTCGGGGGCTGCACGCACACTCACAAAGAAGGCCGGCAGCAGCGCCTTCCACCTCCTTCATCAATGCAAGCTCTGTCTCTATGGGTCGAGGTTTCTTTGACTGAAGTATGGCAAGCGGTCACTCTGAGCTCTTGCTCTGCATTTTCACACCGGACCTTCACCAGATTGTACAAGTATTGGTCGCGGGGATTGAAAGGAGGCACACCTCCAGGAGAGGAAGTACTAGCAGACTGCATCACAGGAAGCAGTCCTTTAGTGAGAAGTTTAAACATGGGACAAACAGAAAAGGAGCAAAAAGCAGATAACAACTCATGTTTGGCTTTGGATAAAAATCCCCAGGGGCTAAGCAAAAGCGCACTCGATCTTTTAAATACCTCCAAAATTAAACGCAGGTTCGGTTACATTAAGTGCAGCGTAAACAGGCGCGAGTATGGCCTACAAATAAAGGCCACTATCTCAATCTAGGTCAGTGCCTTGGGTGGCTAGGCCGTTTATTTCGAGCTGGCGCCACTAACTGATGCAGCCGACCCCTTTTTCTTGTGGGAGGCGCCTCGTTGCTCCAACGTCAAGAAATGAGTGTCCGCCAGTCGGCGTGCCTCAGGCTCAAACTGACTGAGGGCGACCTTCTTTCCAGTCGATCACAGGGGGAAATTGGCCGCTAGCGCAGACAAGTCTAGCTCCACTCCGTGTCCCAGCAGCATCTTGAAAGCAGTGGCAGAACCACGTACCGTGTGCTCGCGAAGGAATTTGAGAAAGGAGTCCCCTTCCGGCTTGAACGTGTCCGCCAGGGTGTGCAAGTCCTTCGGGGGCTCTTGAGTTGGAAAGGCGATCTTGTGCAGTGCAGTTAAAGAAGCCGCAGAAGAGGCCAGTACCCCGCTCAGCCGGCTCCCGAAATGCTCCGCCGATTCAAACGCGGCGTCAAGTTCGACGTTTGACGTAGCCGCAAATTGGTCGGCTGGAAGGCCAAGGGCATCTGTGGGCAGCACGAGGGGTATTTTCGGTCAGTCGCAATGGTAACTTTGGTTGCAATGGTCATATTCAATGCAGTAATTTGAGGCGGAAGGTACTTACGAGCTAGAGTTTTTCCGAGTGATAGGAGGCGGGTGGCAAGAGCACTGTCTGATTCTGCACGCTGCACAGTCAACACTTCTTCGGCTTTAATCGCCCCCTGAGCCTTCGCATCGGTGATAAGGTGGGGGAGCTCCTTGGCTGCTCTGCCAATATCCTCTTTCAAGTCTTTGGCGAGCCTGCGGGCATGGTCCCTCGCCTGGAGTGCAGCGCTGAGTTCGTCTATATCAAGATGGGAACAACAAGTCAGTGGGATGAGCATAAATTGAGGTGGTAACTCAGATGTCAAGTAGTTACCCTGGGCCTTCTGTAATTGGTCACGGAGTTTCTGGTTCTCTTGCTCCAGTAGCAGGTATTCTCCGCCTACGGCCAACAAACGGTGGAGGAAGGGCTGCAGGTAGTTAGAAACACGGAAAATAGCAGTGTTAGCGTGCCACGACTCGCAAGAAGTTCCCCGCAGGCTCGGGGGCTCCTTCCATCGGGGATGCTTTGCGTTTTCAATAAGTTCAAGTGCAAATTTGCAAGAAGGGAAAGGCAGCGACTTACGTGGTTAGAGTCGGGAGTCGTATCTTGAGGGGCATGCCTTGTTTCGGCGGCAGTTTTGGAAGCCATCGCAGTCGCGACAGCGACAGTGGGCGACTGCGCCTCGTCGTGCTTTCCCATCGATGTAGTCGGGGAGGGCACATTTTCGCGAGGAGGAGTCGAAGTATGGGCAGGTTCTGAGTTCTCAGACTCGTCCTCGCTAGTAGTGCTGCAGGATTGCGCAAGTATGTAAGGTTGATGGAGAGAAACTCGATCAGCGAGTGAGGGAGTTTGGTGTACCTTGTTTCCCATGGATGCAGCTCGTGGCGGCTGCAGCCTCCGATGTCCAAGGGTGGAAGGCTAGAAAGTGGAACGGCCTCCAGGGCCTCTAAGGCGGTAACTGGTGGGGGTAAAGAAGAGTCTTCTTCCTGGGCACCAGCAGTCGCTATGCGTTTTGTTCTTTCTTGGGAGTCGCCAGAGCTTTCGGCTGGAGACCGAGATCGCTTGTGAGTCAAGCTCTTCTTTGTCCTGTCACCCTCCGAGTGTGCTGTGGCGACTGATGGCTCGGAGGGAGGGTCTCCAGTTGCGGCTGCTGGTGTGCCTTCTTCAAGGATAGTTGGCTCGGAGGGTGGATAGGAGATACCCTGTCAATCAAACGAAAGCAAGAGTAAGTGTGTAAAGAAGTAATCAGTCGATATGGAACATGAGGGTGGAAGAGAGTAAAAAGAATTTGTACTTCGGGTACATGGTTAGAGCTCTTGTATCGGGTGAGACCAGCTCCCCTACTTTAACTTTCAAGCCGGTGAGCATTTTTACGGCTTGAATGAGTTTGTTGGTGGAGAAGTTTTCTCTAGAAACTCGGGTGGAGTCTTCATCGCCGGTGTACTCGAACATTGGGTGAACGCGTGCTTGCAGAGGTTGCACGCGTCGCCGCAGGAAGGTGGTAACAAGGTGAGCGCCAGTGAGTACTCTATCCTCGGTAGTCTGTAGGTCAACAACCTTGGCCAAAAGTTCTTTGGCGACTTTTTCTTCAGTCTGGCTCAAGGCGTTATTCCAGGAGCGCTTCTTGGTCAGATCAGCCTCGAGATTGAAGGGCGCCAGACCAGTCGATTGTCTCGTAGCGACTTCGTCCTTTACATAGAACCATCGTTCGCGCCAGATCTGGACTGACTCGGACATTGGTATCCTGAAGTAGCCAGACTTGGGTTTGGCCTGAATACCAAGGCCGCCGGGGCCACTGCCTGACCCCTGGCTCTTGATGTTGAAGCAAAGTCGGAATAGCCCCCAGTGTGGGGCTATCCCGAGGAAGCATTCACAGAGGGTGATGAAGCAGGCGATGTGGAGAACGGCGTTTAGCGGCAAATCGTGGATTTGCGCACCGTACACGCAAAGAAAGCCACGAAGGAATGGGTGAATGGGGAATGAGAGTCCTCTGTTCATATGGTCAAAGAAGCATACCCGCTCGTTTGCAGCATGCGTGGGTTGGTTCTCTTCGCCGGCCAGACGAGCGAAGTCTGGCGAGGCGGGGAGGACGGTGCTCAGGGACTCAAGATGTCCTGCACGGAGAGAGGAGCGGCGCCATCCACCTCTCTCCTGGGCCTCCGCGGCGGTGTTTTCCTTGCCTTTGACAGTTGTGGATTTTCCCATCTTATGGCGGTGAGCTCGGAGAAGAACGGCGAGGTGCTACAGTTGTGCGAGCTCGGTGCGCAGGAGGAAGAAGAAGAGCAGAGGGCGGCGGTGCAAATGAGAAAGGATGGATAAAAATTTACGCCGCGGTAAGAATTTATGTGTAGCGGCAGGAGCAGGACAATCGTTGGATTGCTCGGCGTGTACGCGTGGCGTACATCGGGCGGACCGCATTAGAACTGAAGCGGCGCCGCAGTAACCCACGATGCGCGAAAAACGAGGAGGCCATCATCGTGATAGCGTGGCGTGCGTGGTGTTCGGTCAAATCAATGTGACTAGTCAGAATAGTCAATGACAAAATGGGCCCACCAGGGGTCGTGTTTCTTCAGAAATGGGGTGGAATTTTTTTAATCAAGCGGCAGTAGTTGCATCAGAGTAAATGGTCAGTCAGTGGAATATCGGCAAACTGGCAGGGCAGTCGTGTGACAGTTGCCAGTCAGTACAGTTGCGGGTCAACAGAGTACCTATAAAAATATACAAGTTTAGTCAGCATATAGGTGTCAGTCGGCACTCAGGCAACAGCTAAGTGCACTCCCATCAGGAGTTTGGTTATTTCATTTAATAGTTTTTCGGGTTGTTTTTGTTTCAGATTAAGCACAACTACAGGCAATTGCACTCAACCTCGGGGGCTACTCCCATCTCGCGCACCCGATGTTGTTAAGTGTCAGTCGAAGGACGAAATTTACTCGTCGATCAACGTCAGTTGAAGGTTGAAGTTACTCGGCGACCAGCGTTAGTCGAAGGTTGAAGTTCACTCGACGAACAGCGTCCGTCAAAGAATAGAAGGCTATAAAAACATGCATCGATTGATGCTAGTCAAATATATATATGCAATATACACTAATGCCGGGAAGTTCTAGCCTACCCTAGTCCCCAATACTGCATCAAATTATGCAACGGTAAGACCTGAATAAGGCCGGGTAACCCGTATAAGCTACGTGGACTCGTTGAAATGCCGTGCCAGCAGGCATGAAGCAAAATCCGGCGGACGCGCTAAGGGTACCTCATATTTAACCAGGTTCAAGCCAGTAAGTCCCGATAGGCTTGGTTTGGACTTGAGCGGTTTTTCCAGTTTCGAGTCAAGAGACTTGAGACTGAGTAGGTTAGTAAGGTATTCCGCCCAAGTCGCGGATTAACTTGACCCCCGATCCGTCGGTTGAATCAGGCCTTTTATGCCAACCATCCCTTAATTTGGTGAATAGTATATTTATGAAACCTAGCGATTAGCAGTTGCACTTATTCGTCCTTATGGATACTGAAAAACAGGTTGATAGGAGTAAAGGAAGATGCTCAGATGATGAATCTATAGAAGGAATTCCTACCCGATCCTTCGGACTCGAATAGGCATTTGGGGGCTACTGATGTGGTTATACCCGATGGGTATGCCCAGCGGGCTATATTAAAGGCTGGTTTCCTGCCAGGTCCAGTTGCTGGCCCGTATAAAGAAGAAGTACATGGTTTTTGGTAGGAAGGGTATAACTCAAGTTCAGAGGTTTCGTGCCGACTTAGGTATCTAGAAAATGTAATCATAGCCGTATCCAAACTCCTGAGACCTGGATCCCTATATATATGGGTCAGGAGGGAAGTAAAGGACACGCGCAATCGAAGTCACCCAAACCCTAGGGAAGCACCGACTCGCCGGGAACTCTTGTAATCCAATTGTGAGATTGTTAATATGGATTGGACGAGCAACGCTTTGCTCGTCAGCCGTCCGAGTTCGCCAATACCCATATATTCTTCCTATCGATACAACCCTAGGTACATCACCATGGGACTTGTCGAGTTAATCCCTCATCAGCTGGTGTTCCCGTCCAAGTCTTCCGCTGCTCGTCCTGGACTGGAGCTTCGGGAGTCGTCGTCTCCACCGTACATGTGTAACGCCCGTGCAAGGTCATGCGCTAGCGGTGCTGGGAGGTCTACTTCCACTACACGACCTTGAGGTCGGCTTTGTCGTCTTCATTGTCAACGTTCGTGCGGGAACGTAATCCCCGTTTTCGGTCTATAAGGGTATGTATTCCGATGTCCGTTGTACTTCTATATCTGCATTGTATAGATTCTGGCTAGTTTAAGGATATCGTTGCTAGGAAAACTATTGTTTTCTGCCTGCGATCCCCTTCACTTGCATGCTCTCCGTTGCTAGTAGATGCTCTGGCCAAGTAGATGCGTGTGACTCCAGGAGGGGGTATTTATGCTCGATAGTAGGTTCATGTCTCTTTAATCTGGGACAGTGACAGAAAGATCTAAGGTTGTAGATGTAATGTTGCTACTAGGGATAAAACATTAGTACTTTATCTAAGGATGATGTTAGTTACTTACTTTAGACACTTTGCTTAATGCAATAATCTGTTGCTTGCAACTTAATACTGAAAGGGGTGCAGACGCTAACCGGAAGGTGGATTATTAGTCATAGATGCGGTTGGAACGGTCTATCTATATTATTGTAATGCCCAAATGAATCTCATACTAGACATCATGACATTAGTATATGAATTGTTATGCACTTCTTTATTCTATCAATTGCCCAGCTGTAATTTGTTTACCTGCATGAATGTTATTATTATTTATGGAGATACAACATTAGTGAACTGTGGACCCCGATACTTTTCTTTAATCTGATAAAACAACGTACTACAAACCTGTTATTGTCATTCTCTGCAAACAAACATCATTCTTCCACACATACGTTTAATCCTTTGTTACAACAACCGGTGAGATTGACAACCTCATTGTTAAGTTGGGGCAAAGTATCTTGATTATGTTGTGCGCAGGTTCCACGTCAACTACACGCCACCAAGAATTTCTAGCACCGTTGCCACCTCAAAGGAATTCTCGTCTCCTACTGGTTCGATAACATTGGTTTCATAACTGAGGGAAAACTTGTTGCTGCACTCATCACACCTTTCTCTTGGGGTCTCCCAACAACACACCACCATGAACATCACTCTTATACATAATTATAGCACAGGTTTTGTTGATAGGGGAGTGCGTGTTTGCAACAGATCACCATGGATTTCACATCTACTATTCGCTGATGATAGTCTGATTCTTATTATTGCGAATGGATAGAGTGCGAGGAGACTTGATGAAATACTTCAAATCTATGACCAAGCTTCAGGGCAAAGAGTAAACAGAGACAAGAGCGCAATATTTTTTAGACCTTGTGTTTCAGAGGTTCATAGGGATGAAGTGAAAAATAGTCTTAGCATTTTAGTAGAAGCTTTCAGCGAGAAGTATCATGGTTTGCCAATGGCAGTTGGAAAATTAACGAGTGATGCCTTTGAATTTATTGCTGATAATGCTAGAATTAACGTGAATGGCTGGGCCGAAAAGCATCTCTCATATCCAGGGAAAAAACAATTGATTAAATCAGTCATCCAAGCTATGTCAACCTTCTGTATGAGTTGCTTCCAACTCTCCAAGGGATACTGCAAAAAGATTACATCTATTACTGGGAATTTCTTCTAGAGCGGAAATTTGGGTAAAAGATCTATGCATTGGCTTTCCTGGGAAAAGCTCACTGCTCCAAAGAATAAGGGAGGTATGGGTTTAAAAGATTTACATAACTTTAATCTCGCTCTTCTTGGAAAACAAGTATGGAGACTCCTCACAAACCCCACATCTTTATGTGCTCAAGTTTTACTTGGGCGATACTACCACAATCAGAATTTGATGGAGGCATCTATTCCGAAGATGGGTCAAAAACCTGGCGAGCGATCTTGACGGGAAGAGAGTGTTTAAAAGCTGGGTTGATGAAACGAGTGGGCTCGGGAGAGAGTATTTCCATTTGGAATGATAACTGGCTCCCAGGAAGTCACTCAATGCGGCCCATGGGCCGAAGACATGCTTCGAATTTAACCACTGTGAATGAATTGATCACTACTGATCGGAAGTGGAATAGTCTGATTAAAGATTTGTTCTATGCGCCAGACGCACAGGGGATTATGCAAATTCCTCAAGCGCAAGTTGGTGGAGATGATTGGATGGCGTGGTCTAAAGAAGAGTCTGGGGTTTATTCGGTCCGTTCTAGGTATCATGTTTTAATGGATAATATGATTATGACTCAAACGAGTACCAACACGGATGTTGGGTCTTCATCTCATAATGACACAGATCTCTGGAAAAGGCTATGGAAGCTGGATGTTGTACCTAAAGTGTGTGTAGTCTGGTGGAGAGTTCTTCGAGGGATTTTACCTGATTGTAGGACTCTTGCACGACGCCATGTCATGGAGAATAGCACTTGTGGTATTTGCAAAACGGAATCAGAATCCTTGACGCATGCGCTTATTGAGTGTAGCCATGCGAAGATGTTTTGGACGGCAGCTAAGAAAATCCTTGTTCTCAAACTTCCGAGGCTGCATCCTGATACATGGACAAAGGATATTATCTGTGATCCTTCTTTTACCTCGACGGAGAGGGTTTTGATCACTACGGTGATGTATTCTATTTGGACATCCAGGAAAAATATCAGCCATGGTGAGGCTGGGTATAATCCCACGAAGACGATGTAGTTCATTCAGGAAACATTTCGCCTCTTGGAACTAGCGAGGAAACATACTACATGAAATCAGCTAAGACAATCGCGTAAATGGAGGAAGCCGCCCGAACATACGGTGAAACTTAATTCAGATCGTGCGGTTCGGTTGGAGGATGGGAGAGCTGAGGTGGTAATTGTGGCACGTGATTGTGATGGTTTCTTGACTGCTTCCGCTAAGGTATACGAAGGGATTGTCGATCCCTTGGTCATTGAGGCATTGGTTGTGCGTGATGCCTGCACCCTTGGTATCGAGAGGGGTTTTACTACAGTCTGCATTGAGACAGATTGTGAGGTGCTCATAAAGCTTCTGAAAAATCGAGATGGTGATAGATCTTTTGTCAAGAGTATCCTAGATGAGATTAGTGAGTTAGGGAACTGTTTTTCCTCTTTCTCTACTATTTTTGCCCGCCGTGAAGCTAACCAAGCGGCCCATGTTTGCGCCAAATTAAATATGCGGTGATGCATAATGGGTCGTTTAGATGGGTAGCTGAGCCTCCGGGTTTTTTGATTCACATCCTTGTGGCTGATTGTAATGATACGAATGTTGATGATGGAGGCGGCGAGTGCCAGACGCACTCTTTACCTAACCAGGGTACCGAAAGGGACTGACAGGATTTTAATGAGTCGGCTCACTGACCTAATATATGTGGTTTAAATTTCAAAAAAGGAAATCCCCCGAGGGGAATTTGTAGTGCGCATGGGATCTCGAGATTTTCGTGGGGTAGATCTGCCCTAACCTGTGTCCATTTGGCTACCCAACCCTCTGGTATCAGAGAGAATCGTATTTTTACTACATGGAAGCTAAGTGTGTGATCAATTAAAAATACTACAATACATATAATTCATAAAATAATAAAATGATTGTGCAAAAACCACAAATAATTCTTCTAACACATTACAGTTCTTACCTTGCAAACGAAGAGCATCAGAAAACAATATGCAGCTTATGAATACAAAGTACAAGCATATGGCAGATTCAAATCCTGGAGTATATCTTTTTTTTACGGAAGACAGCAAACGCTGCTTCATTTCCATTAAGAGGGCAACCGGAACAAATACCGGCAAAGTTACAGAGGAAGACACAGAGAGAGATAGAACAACAACAAGAACAACCGCGCAGGAGGGCCTTCAACCTCCATCTTCTTCCAACTAGCGTTGGACGCTAGCGCACCAGGAGCACCGCTGTAGATAAAGAGCTTCAATCCACCGAGGTTAGCCACGATGGTGCTGGAGCAGCCGAAGGGCAACACATTGTCGAGTCCACACCGGACGAAGGGCCCTGCATCGCTGAGGCTTCACGCAACAGCTAACAACACAACCGAAGGGCATCATGAAGCCGAGTCTGACACCTGGAAAGCATCCCGGACACTATCCCGGCCAATAGCCGTCTTCAGAGGAGGTCTCCCGTCCACCGTAGAAGCCCGAACATCGTGGCCAAACAACAACACCACAAACCCCACTAGTCCCTCCAGCTGGGTCCAACTCCACGGACAATTCCCTCAAGAGGGAAATGACGGCAAGCCGCCAACAATGTCCGGTCCGGAACAACAGGAGCAAGGGTTTCCCCTAGAGCCTGGACATTGTCGTGGTATCAGCATAATTGATAGGAGACGGGGGTCCTCTAGCCTACGTATGGATTGTGGGGAAGAAGGTTGGTGTCGTCAAGGACGAGATTGAACACGGCGAGTTTACCCAGCTTCGGATCCCACAGCGGTAGCGAGATCCTACGTGCTGCTATAATTCACTATGAGGCAATAGCCGTGAACAGGTTACAATGGGTATGATGCCTATTGAAGCGTCTGCCCTAAAGGCTCCCTGGTGGCCGGCTTATATAGGCGGCCAGACCCCAGGGTACAAGGTAAGTGCTTGTCCGGCAAGTAAACAGAGTCCTAGACCTAGCCGGCTTAGTTTCCGCCTTCCGTCTTGGGCTTGGTGGCTTGATGGGCTTTGGCCTTCCGCCTTCCTTGGACCGTCCGCCTACTTCCTTGTACGTCAGTTATCTGGGCCGCCCGGCAGGCTTCGGCCTTACCACCCTTGGGCCACCCTGGACTAGCCGGATTGATCCATGTTGGTTATACCCCTAGTTGATATATCCCCAACATTAGCCCCCAGAAAGGTTGAAGTTCTCCATGCGCCAACTTCTTCTTGATTCTTCATCTGCCAAAGTTGGCGGCTGCAGGACTTGAACCATTCTGAAAATCAACGAGGCATGCGTGTCTTGATATTGACATGCGGCCGCCTTTATCCATCATGGGAAAAGACGGTTGCTCGGCAATCTTGCCGAGCATCCTTCTTGGCGGTCTCCACCTAGCCAGCTCACAACAGTTTGAAAACAGTCTAGGCGGGAATCTCGCCATGATCACAAATTGGGGGAAAAGAGGAGGCGTGGAGATCGTGCAATCGTGTGCTGCAACGGATTCTGGACACGTGTCCGACTAAAAACGCCGCTGCACAGGGAGCAACGCCTGGCCCTATAAATAGGTAGCCAAACGGTCCATTTTCACCACCCAGCCTTTGCTCTCCGTGCACTCTTGCCTCTTCCACTTCTCCGCTTCTTGCCTCCGAGCGAGCTCCGGCGAACTCCTCTCTTCCGACGACCTCTCCCTGCGGCGATGTCCACCGGCCCGACTCTTTCGACGGCGTCGAGCGGTCCGGCGACCGAGACCGCGCCCGCGACGGCGATGGGCGGCGCGATAACCCGTCCCGTGGCGGCAGCGACGGGCAATGTCGCCACCGTCGCCCCTCGGACTTCCACCGCGCGCGCGCCAGCGGCGGGTCCTTCGGCTCCTCCACCAACCACCGCGGCGATGACGACGGCGAGCGCCCCCGTCGATGAGGAAGAGGAAGCAGCGGACCTCGGGTCCTGCTACTGGCTACCTTCCATAGTCGACGAAGATGCCCTCCAAGATTTGGAGGCTGTCGGCTGCCTCCCCACTCGGGAGGATTGCCGGTGGAGGGCCGCCTTCGGAGACGTCATCCCGGCCCCGAAAGCCGGGGAGCGGGTAATCCTCACCTCCCATCTAGTTAGGGGAATGGCGCTTCCGCCTTCCGCCTTTTTTAGCGAGGTTCTAGATCACTACGGGCTCCAGCCCCACAACATAGCACCCAATAGCATATTAGTCCTAGCCGGCTTCACAACTCTGTTCGAAGGCTACCTAGGTATTATGCCTAGTTTAGACTTCTTCAGATATTGCTTTCGTTGCCGGCGACAGACGGTGCCGGACGGTGGGCTGGCAACCTGCGGCAGCGTCACCTTCAACTGCCGCCAGGGCCGCCAATGGTATCCTAAGATACCATACCTTGAGTCCGTCAAGGGCTGGACCTCCACGTTCTTCTACTGCCAAGATATGGCAGCACCGGGCCGCCAAGTCGGCATCCCGGCATTCGTCAACGCGCCACCCATGCCTCGGCCATGCTGGGACGAGGCGGTGCCCAAGTTGACGGAGGAACTCCGCCTTATTCAGAGGCGGATTGAATTCCTCACGCGGACGATGGCTCCCCCTCTGCTGGATGGGGTCGACACCGTCATCTGCTGGCTCGGCCGGCAGATCCTCCCCCTGCGGTACAGCCCGCACAAGATGTGTCAGTATTCGCCTACTGACACGGCCTCTCTTCGCGTGAGCGAAGAGATGTTGCCGGTTGCCGACCTGGCGTTCCGGCTCCGCAGCCTTGTCAAGGCGGGGCTGGTGAAGGCGGTGGAGGGCGTGCCCATGCACACCCACGACAACCCTCCCCTCGAGGTAAATATCTTCTTCCTTGCCCCTTGTTTGATAGCTTTGCCGGCTAAAATTGAGCTCCATTAAACTTGTCTTCTTTTCCAGATCTCCGCCTTGGGGGAGGATGACCTGGCTCCTGACTTCTACGAGTCGGAAGCCGGGAAGACGAAGAAGCGCAAGGCGTCCGGCGCCGCTTCCTCCACGGTGAATGCCGAAAGGAAGAAACGGATCGCATCGGCTACCGAGCCGGCTCTCGTCAACCTTGGCGAGAACGCGGGGATTAATATCCCCCGAAGGTACTCAATTTTGCCTTTGATAGACGACAAACCTTTTTAATACTGGCACCCAATTGACTGTGCTTGCTTTTTATTGACAGGGAAAGGGTCGCAACCTCCCGGTTGACGACCAGGCTTCTTGGCAAAGGTAAGCGGCCACAAAGTAGCTCGCCGGCCACCGTGCCGCCAACTCCTCAGCTCCACGCCGGCAGCTTTATGGGCGACGCTCGTCGTCAGCCCCCGGCTCCGGCTTCAAGCGCTCCGCCAAGGGCCCCTTCCGCCGACCGCGCGCCCAAAACTCCCCTACTGCTGGCTGAGGCTACGACCGATGGTGGCGCTCAATCGCGCGCCGCCAATGAAGGGTTGCTGGAGTCGACTGCCGGCGGGTCTCGGAGGGCAGCCCCGACTGCGGGAGGCGGCAAGGTCAGGGACCCTTGGTCCACCTTTAAGGAGGCCAAGGAGTCAACTTTGGCTTTCGCCAACTTCGCCTCGCAGGCCTTTGCCGACTTGGAGGGCGACCTATCTGTAAGTTCTTACCACTCCGGCATATACATAGTCTTTCCCCCGAGCACTTAGATGGCAAGTCAAAAATAAAAGAATTATTGACTGCCGGCTTAGTGGTTACTCGACAATATGTTTTATGCCTTTGTTTGTCCTGCAGGGCCTTGTGTCCGCCAACGTCGAGCTCCTCTCCTCCCGGGTCGAGATAAACCAGCAGTGCCGCGACCTGAAGAAGGACTGCGAGGCCAAGGACCTGCGGATTGCCGAGCTGGAGGCGGCCCGCAAAAAAAGATGAAGGTAGGGTTAATCCTCCTCGCCTTCAACTATACTTTCGACTTATGTTGCCGTCAATCATTTAGTTAGCGAATCCATATTTGTAGAACTGCTAGACCACGCCCAGGATATTCTGAAGGCGTCCACTGATATGCAAGCTCTTATGAATGAAGCTTCTGACTTGGCGGCCGCCAACTTGGAGTTGAAGGAGGCTCATCATAAGGAGATGGAGGCCCAGCAACTCAAGTTTGCGCAGGAATCTAGCCAGCTCACTGGTGAGCTGGAAAGCCTGCGCAACAAGTTGGCGGAGGCGGAGAAGACGGCTGCCGAGGAAATCTCCAAGCAGACTTCTTGCGCCCAAACCGCTGAGGCTGCGCTGGCAACTCACATGATTGAGCTGTCCGCTTTCCATAACTCGGTTCTTGGTAATTTCTTACTCCTTATTTGATTTTGCCATTTTGCTTTAGCTTGAGCCAAACTAATGGCTTCATTTTTGATGCAGTTCCCGCCGGTTTAGGCGATGACAAGGTTGTCAGCCCCCGCCTGGATCGCCTTGCGCGTCTAGGCGAGCTGATCACCGAGACTTTGGCGGCGTCCAAGCGGTTTGCCGCCAAGTTCTTCACCTCCTCCGGCAGCCAGGAACCGACCGAGTTCAGCGACGTGCCCGCTATCTTGGAGCAGGCGACCGAACTGCACAAGAGCTCGCTGAAGTCGGCGGCGCGGGGTGGTGCCAAGACCGCGTTTGGGTTATTCATGGCGCACTACCCCGAGGCGGAGATAGAAGCCGTCACCGAAGGCATGCCGTCAACGTATGAAGACGGCAGCGAGGTTGAGCCGGCCGCTGTTCTGGACAGCGTTGCCGGCTACGCCACGCGTGTTGCCGACATGGTCGACACTTCAATCTTCTACCGGCGCCATCATGTGCCTGGCGGAGAGGGAGCTGAAGCTGCCAGCGCGGCCGAGGCGGAGGGGAGTGATAGTTCCGGGGCTGAGGTTGTCAGCCCCCAAGCCTGATGTAGACGCTCCCCCGAGCCATATCTTTTCTGTCCTTGCCTCCTATTAGCCTTACTTGTCGGCTCCTGAAACAATGCAACATTGACTTGTAATATTTGTATATACTTTTACTGCTGCTTTGTTAAGCGGAAACTAGCTGACAAGTTTTATGTTGTCTTTATTTATATGGCCCGCCTTAATTTTACCCTGACTTATATGTTTGACTTTTTGTATGTTGACGAAACCTCAGCCGGTAACTTTAGCTGAAACAACCAGGGTTAAACCATGCGTTTAGAATCAGAGACCAAAGCCAACATGTTGGTGTCAAAGACATACTACTAGGCGAACCGCATATAAGTAATCAGAGGCAAAGGAATTAGGCGGCGCAAAAAGGTTTATTTTTGCTTTGGGTTGGCTCGAAAGCTGCAAGTATCTATCAGTTTGAACCTTTGCACGGAGCTAGAAAATAGGTAACTTAGATACATAGGGGAAATATGATTGCAAGAAAAGACAAAAGATGGCATGCTTCTCAACACATATGAGGAACCATAGATTTTTATTTCATAATCATATTTAACTTATTACAATTATAAATTGCTAAGTGTAGAAAGGACGTAGCTGCTCAATATTCCAAGGCCGTCTTGTTAGCTCGAACGGATCGTCAATGCCTTTTTTGCGCTTGGTTCCCCTTTTTCCTGCCGCCTTCTTGCGCATTTTCTTTTCGTCTTCGTCGCGGATGTCGGCCAGGTAGTAGGAACCATTGAGCAGCGCCTTTGTGACTATAAACGGTCCTTCCCATGGCGGGGATAACTTGTGCAAGCCTTTTCTGTCTTGAATTAGGCGGAGAACCAGGTCACCTGTTCTGAATCTTCTCTTCCGCCGTGTAAGTGTTGTCGTCCAGGGTATCTAGCGCGGCGGCCGCGTTGAGGACAGGGGTGCAGAAGCCAACATCTCCCCTTCTGTCCACGCGCTGTGGTGCCGTGCGCCAGTCGAACCCTAGATCTTGAGCCGATGTTGTTGCTTGCGCAGGCGGCTCTTTTCCACGGCGGTTTTTTGATGACCTTTTCTCCCCGAAGAGTTGCCGGCTTGTTTTGGCCGACATCTTCTCCTGTTCTTTTTCGATCTTCTTCGCAAGGCTCTCAACGTGCTCCTCTCTTTTTCGCGGTGGGCGCCAACTGTCGTAGAAACGCGGTAGGCCGTACGCCTCTGGCGTGTACCCGATGAAGACGTCGATCCCTCCGATCGGTACGATTGCGCATCCGATAAGGTAGTCGTCCGCCGGGAGTCAGGACTCATCCGAGTTGACGTAGCTATGGCCGCCATACCTTGTGACGCGACCGACGGCGATCTGCTTGCCCATGCCGCCAAGTGTTCCCGCCTGGAACGTGACGCCAGGAACCTTATGCCCCACGGTGGGCGCCAACTGTCGTGATATCAGCATAATTGATACGAGACGGGGGTCCTCTAGCCTACGTATGGATTGTGGGGAAGAAGGTTGGTGTCGTCAAGGACGGGATTGAACACGGCGAGTTTACCCAGCTTCGGATCCCACAGCGGTGGCGAGATCCTACGTGCTGCTATAATTCACTATGAGGCAATAGCCGTGAACAGGTTACAATGGGTATGATGCCTATTGAAGCGTCTGCCCTAAAGGCTCCCTGGTGGCCGGCTTATATAGGCGGCCAGACCCCAGGGTACAAGGTAAGTGCTTGTCCGGCAAGTAAACAGAGTCCTAGACCTAGCCGGCTTAGTTGCCGCCTTCCGTCTTGGGCTTGATGGGTTTTGGCCTTCCGCCTTCCTTGGATCGTCCGCCTACTTCCTTGTACGTCAGCTATCTGGGCCGCCCGGCAGGATTCGGCCTTACCACCCTTGGGCCACCCTGGACTAGCCGGATTGATCCATGTTGGTTATACCCCTAGTTGATATATCCCCAACAGACATGGTGGGGGCGAGGACAGTACCACGACACCGCCTTCAGAAAGGAGACGACATCCACGGTCGCCGTCGCTGCCGGCTCCAGCCAAGGCCGGACCAAGCTTTCGCTCGGCACTTCAGCTCACACCCCATCGTCATCTGGTCCACCGGAGCTTCCCTCAACCACCGTGACCACCCGCAGCAGCGCCGGCCCTCCTGGCTGAGTATATTCAAACACTTGACAATTAAGATCAATCTAACACATTACAGTTCATAACATGCAACATAGGGAGCATCTGAAACAAGATGATTCGACTGGCCATTAGGTCTAATACCGACACAACACAAGGTTAACATGGCAGCATAGCATAGCCACTTGGCCACTTTGGAGTTCCACAAAGCAAAAAATAACATTTGATAAAACAAATAGAAATATGCTCATAGATTATGTAACGATGTAGTTCGACAGGAAAGCTTGTCCAGGTGCACAATTGGCGAGGCAATCATGGCATCCGAGCAGCTGCAAGGGATGAGACATTATGCGGTTAGATGATACAGGGGCACATTGGTTTCATCAGACAACATGAAACAGAATTAGATGCAGCTAGCTAGCCCAAGACAAGGAAAACTTCAACAAAGTGCAGTTATACTATTGTTCTCGTTGTGCTAAAAATCTGAATCTCTCAAACTACAATGACATCATAACTATAATGCAACCAGGAACATCAAGCATCAAGCAAAAGGCTTCTTCTTTCTCCGAGCAGGATTACCAACCAGGAGCGCAGCACAAGTAAACAGCAAGAGATAGTACGTATGACTTCATCACAAACATGTATAATTTCTGCAGATTGAGATAGTACGTATAAGTACATGGCAAGAAAAGCTGCAGATTTGGGAGTTTTATTTTCTGAACGATCAAAGAGAATCAATCGAACGGAGAGATGATCACATGGGTTAAGGCGATCGATTACAGATTACAAGAACACTGACTAGCTAGCAGTAGAAAATCAACAAGTCGGTGATTAACTATAGCACTTGGTCACGGACACCAACGGCCATATATCCATCACCATCTAGCAATTATGGTAAGTCGTTGAATGTCAGAATATTTTATCAAGTAGATGTTGGCTTGATCTAATGTTTTGTTTGGTTGAACGTTGG
The DNA here is from genome assembly GCA_026929855.1 of Poa annua. Taxonomy (NCBI): domain Eukaryota; kingdom Viridiplantae; phylum Streptophyta; class Magnoliopsida; order Poales; family Poaceae; genus Poa; species Poa annua. Next base: position 216,667,967 of record CM049427.1, on the reverse strand, counting down.
TTCAGTGTCTGGTTTCCTACACAAGCATCCAAAGTACTGAAACTGGATTCAAGGTGTGTTCGTAGTTGATCCAGGAAAATTCTATACCTGGTCATGTTCCATAAAATTGCTTTGCGTGAACTTGGAGTTCAATTCATTTTGGGATAAATTGCCAAAAATCTCTAATTATGCTTTTCTAGCTAAGGCTGATTTTTTATCCTACAACTATGTACTTGTTGGAAATAAGACTATAACAATATCTTTATTTTTAAGGATAGGATATGGTAATAAGAGTTTCACCATGAAATTGATTATCATACACATACATTGCTTGTTTTATTAAAGACCCCCTATTTTATGAACCACCCCGGGGCCATTAAATCTATGGACCGGCCCTGGTTTGGTGACGGCGGTATCGATCTCCAAGGGACCTCTATGTGGTGATTTTGTGAGGCGTGCGACGGTGGCACCGTAGATAGTGGGATCGAGGTGGGCAGCTAGCGCCGGGGACGATGGCGTCGGGACGGGCGCTGAGGCGTTTGCTCCTACTAACCGTAGTGGTGGGTCGTCATTTCTTACCACCTAGGCTCCTCACACGAATGGTGATGATGGTGTCGATGATGGTGTCGTGTGATGGCTACAGGAGATCAATTATAGTACCTTTCAATTAGAAAAGGTTGTCGAACCCACGATGAGCTGAAGGTATTGGTTATCAAGAGTGATAAATAAAACAATAAAACTTGAAAATGTTTTTGGGGTTTTTGAATGTATAAAATTTATAGTATCACCTATTCACCCACCCTCTATATGTGCCGTTGTCGATATTTTCAGCCAGGAATTTATCCGACATTCTAATCATGGCCTAATTAATATGTGGTTTATTAGTTCAAATATTGGTGAGGCCGTTTGAGGGGCATCCAGTATTTCTAGGTACTCTCGAGTTGAAGTGCCACCTTACCCGCACAAACCTTCAACACAGGCTTTATTTCATTTCCCTTTTCTTCTTCTGTTCATTTTATTTTTCGTGTTTTGTTTTTTGTTTTTGTTTCTTCTTATTTGTTTTGTTTCTTTACTTCCCTTTTTCTATTTCTTTAATTCTATTTACTAGTACTTTTTTTTCTATTCCTCTCTTTTTCAGAATGACGGACGATTTATTTTGAACTATTATTTTCTCATGAAGCATTTTTTTGTTGTATGTGAAAACATTATAATTTTTGGAAATAATGATTTTTTCTCGTGGACAAATTTCTATTACAGGGGAACATTTTAAAATTTATCGTGAACCATTTCTGGAAAAAACGAAATCAGTATTTTCGCAAATGTTAACATATGACGAAATTTCTGAAGCTACCCTTCTTCATGAACTGTTAACATTTGCACTTTCTGAAATTTACTGTGAACTCGCAAATGTTAGCATGATGATTGAAATCTGGCAACTGCCTTCCGTCATGCTAAACAATATATCTGCTCAAAAGCGAAAACAAGCATCACATGGTCGTTTGGCACATTGATTTCATTTCATCTTGTGGAAATGAAATGATGCCTTATTTCATTAACTGGAATGCAAAATTACAAGGTTAGGGTTGGGAATTGGTATAACATATAGTAATAGGTATTTGCTGAAATTCCAAATAAATTGACATGCCAACTCCATGACGGCTAAACAGCTTGGATGTGGAATCACAAATAAACTCAATGATTCCCACTTGAAATGATGGGTGCCCTCCTTACTGTTAAACAGATATATAAAGTACACACTGGGATTTTCTTTTTTGAAAACATGCAGGAGAGCTGCATGTCATTTATTAAGAAGACATGGTCACAAAGGACCAGAGTACATGGAGCAAGAGCTCAGCGACCCGGAACAAGAAGCACAGGAACCCTGAACACAGATAAGAAGCACATGAACCCTGTGCAGCCGGAGAGCTGACGACCTAAACTGAAAAGGAGATCTAAGAAATCAACTTAATCAAGACTAGAGTCAAACGTGAATAGAGTAGTACTATAATATTGCCTCCCTGGCTTGTTGCTAGACGCGGAGACCGGAATCCCTGAACCTGGCGGCACTGATGGCGTCTATCTTCCGCGCTGTCTCCGGCGGCAGGTGGTTCTCCCAGTCCCCGACCAGGCCGCGCCGGAAGAACCAGCTGTTGTGTACCGCCCCAACCACGAGCTCCGTCTTGCCTTCCTTGGTCGCTGTGAGCCCGGTCATTTGCTCAAACGAGCACAGCCTGACGATATCATTGACCGCGCCAGCTTCCTCCTCCTCCGCCTCGAACGGGCGGCCGACAAACTCTGCCAGTTTACGCACGTGTGCCACGGGGTCCTCGATCATCTCCTTGTACCTAAAGAAGAGGACCTGCTCGCGGTGCGCCAAGTGCGCGTGCCAGTACCCTAGGACATGGTCCCAGTACGGCCCGGACGGCGACAAGCCATCACAGAAGAAATCGGCGGCGGCCTCGACCGAGAGCGGCTCCAGCCCGTCCCTCATCCTGAACTTATTGGAGAAGTTCCACTGCGAGACCAGGGTGTCCTTGGGGTCGCGGCACACATACACGATCTTGCAGCCTGACGCCGGCACGGACCTCGGCAGCGAGACGAACGGGACGTGTGTGGCGAAGAGCCTCGGGTCCGGCAGCCGGTCAAGGTCCGGGACCCTGTTCCCGGTGTAGAGCTGGTACTCGAAGAACTTGACGCATTCGTGCGGGCCGAGGGAGTTGAACGGGTGGCCGTCGTCCACAGGGTGCTCCCTTCTACGCACCGTGGAGTAGAGGAGTGCCTTGATCCAAGTCGTGCCCGACTTGGGCACGGTGGCGACAACGATGTCCGACGGGCGCGCGGCGAAGCACGCGTCCGCAACCATCGCGCCCACCATTGGAGCCAGGCCGGCGTGCCACCCATTGTCATGGCGGTAGAGCTTGATACCGGAGAGGGACGGGGAGTGCGGCCAGGAGGTTACCAGGTCGGTTAACCGCTGGTAGAGCTCCTCGTTTGCTTCGGCATCCTCTTGTTGTTCCCGGGAGGAGGTTTGCACTGAGGAAGAAGACATTTCGTGGAGATAACGTATGATGAGATGCTCGAAGTAAGAGTGTGTGAGAACTGACAAGGTATATATAAGGTATTTAGCTCATGGATGGCAGTAGCATAATTAAGTTAGGTGCATCTTATATCAGAAGAGTGGCCAACTTGCACGTTGCACCACGTGTGCTGTCTGCATGCACTCCGTGCGTGGCGATCTTGGAGATGCTCGCGCGTGGTCCGCATGGTAGTTTAACTGGTGGAGATACTCGCGCGTGGTCTGCGCGTGGTAGCTTAACTACGAGTTTTGTAAAAAAAATATTATGATTTTTAATATCCCTCCGATCTATATTAATGGATTTAACTTTATCTAGATACGAATGCATCTAGTGTAAACACTTAACTAAATGCATTCGTATCTTGACAAAGTTAAGTCCATTAATATGGATCGGAGGGAGTATGAAATTTGAGTAATAGTGCACCTGAATTCGGAAATTCAGAATCTAGCGCGCCATCAACAAGGAAGCCGGCCAAAAGGTGACTTTCGACACGAGTCATTCTGAAACCAGCACGATCTACCATCAAGCGCAAGCACTCCATCTTTCTTTCTAATTTCTTTTGATTAATATAAAAATTGGTTAACCGTGTCTCGTTCGAGATGGGGAATTCACACAAAAGGGAAGGACTTATTCTCAACGAAAAAAGTGCGAAATATGTATGAACTATATGTGTATCGATGAGAAGGTTCCATTCCCTTGATCGTTTTCAAGTTTGATCGTCTGTAATTTCTTAATTTTGAATCGCAATTCATATAATTATTTGATAAATTTTGTCAAAATCGTCACACTCATTTGACTGTTTGAAATTTGCTTCACGAGTACATGTACCTCACCCTTATCTGCAACTATTACGTTGTAACTTTTTGTTTCGACGGACGTATTTATTTTTCCGGTAGCATCTACAGAAAATTTGTATTCGAGAGAAAAAATAAATACGTCTGTCAAAAAAAAGCGGGTGAGGTACATGTACTCGTGAAAGGAAATTTCAAACGGTCAAAAAGAGTGCAACGAATTTGTCAAAATTCATCAAATAATTATACAAATTGTGATTCAAAATTAAGATGTTAGAGACTATCAAACTTGAAAACGATCATGGGAATGAAACCTACTCATCGATACGTATATATTTCATCAATTGGATTAATCAAAATAAATTAGACGGAAAGATGGAGTGGTTGTGCATGATTGTAGGCATGACTGGTGCCAAAGTCACCTTTCGGCAGGGCCTTGCTGATGGCGCGCTATAAGCAAAATTTTTATTTTTGCGCACTATTATTCAAATTTCTATTTAAAATTCATATTATTTTTTAAAAACTTGTTTAACTACCATATTTGATTTATCAATTAAATATATGTACTACTTTAATTTTGAATCTCACAAAACTACAAGATTTTGGCGAAGTTTTCTCAGAAAACATAAACCGCTCTCAGACTGAGTATAAATTGACAATAGTTCAGACCGCGGGAGCCCACATGTTAAGAGAGAGCTGCTGGGCCCACCTGTCAGGGGTTGTCTGAAGGGTTTTCTAACTCAATTTCGTGATAGATAACCTATGATGAGATGTTCCAAGTAGGGGGGCTCTTTTACGGTAAGGTTAGAGAAACGACAGCCGTCCAGGATCCAATGGCCTTATTTGATCAACTAGATTTTGAGTGTGGCTTGTCGCGTGTTACCTTGTTTGAAATAATTTATGAGCACACATCAAAAGTCGTTTTCATCATCATTTGCATGGACGGTACTGTGTTTGCATGGACGTGTGGGCACGGTTGTGGTAATGTTAAAGGGAAGTAAATATTGTTGACTGTAATATCTATTTTGTTATTGTAGTTATTGACAACATCGAAATAAATAGTCTTAAAGACTAACCCAATGACATAGATGGCAATATGGACAAAGAAGACTATAGTAGTATAGTAAGCAAAATAAAACTTTAAACATTTGATAGAAAACTCACAGTTTATGGATCAAGAAGTACTCCGAGAAACTATGCATGCGAAGGAAAAGTAATCTGAGAATTTATGTATGTTTATCTAAAAATGTAAATGGACGAATGGTTAAACATCCTTTTTGTTGGGTATTTTTCGACACGGTGATGTAAGTGGGTATCATCTATGAATGGTTGATGAGACACACAATGTTCATTAGATGGTATAAAGACATGTGTCAACCATCATGTCAACGGTTTATAACCCTCTCGGTGCCATAAAACATACATACTTTCCGATGAAGTTTGTGTTGCCGCTAGTTCAGTCTTTGCTGATGTTAGTTAAACCTTTGCTGATGTCCATCTCACTCGGTAAAATATTTAGTAAGTTAAGCCTTTGGTGAGATGTCCATCTCACCCGGTTAAATATTTAATACGGTTTCACTTTCAAGGACAAACAACACACCACCCGCCTTGCTCAACAAAGTTCAATCAAGAAAACTCATTTAGGAGGGTTGAGCTTTTGAACATGTATCATCGCCAACATACCAAAACAATCTTAGTTGTTTTGCAAGCATATCACTTGCACAAAACAAAATGGAGTATATAGGTCTGGATAACAAGTAATTAACAGGTTGCATTGCACTAAAACTAACTAAACCCATCACATGCTCTGTCTGATTAACCGTTCGCACACTTAACATATGTACTGAGATATGGAAACATGGTTATGCGAATTTAATCTCACACACTTCAAGTTCATCAGGATATTTGGCTAATGTCCTAAAAGCAAGCTGTTTGAATTGCAGTCTTCTGATAGACTAACTAAAACAACACACTTGCACTCGGATACACTTACAGTTCTGATTACATATGATGCTAATGATGCTAAAAATAGGATCAAAGCTAGGTCCTGGATGCAAACATTTTAGTATCTTGCCGTCGAAGGATGTAGTGCTAGCTGTTCCACTTTGGGCACTCATCCTGCAATGCTTTTCAACCACCAATTTGTTTCTACTTGTCATAATAGTCGCATGAATACATAACCAAATGTAGACATCACTTGTTTTTCCTAGTGACGAAGGCTCATAAGTAGCAGGAGTTATCACTTGAATACACAACCAAGGAGAGAAATCTGGATTGGCATCCAAGGAAGAGCGCACATGAGTTGTACACCACGAGATATTACACAACTGATACTGCACCTTTACTTGCCGCACAAAGCTTTGCTAGACACCATGCAAAGCAGAACAGACTAAGGATCATGTGTTTTCATGGAATACACCTTGTACCCATTATAGCCTATCAGGCTGAATGAATTGAATTCACCCAATAACGTGGCAAACAGTTCATCTGGTGAGTTGCTTCCCAAATTATTCGTAAGTTGAACCTCATATGAGCTGCTTTTCTTACAACATGGATACTGTGTAATGTATAATCTTATTCTATCAGCTACCTTTCTTTTCTTCATAGCACAATTGTCGATGCCTAAATTATAATGTTTAGTCGTTTTTCTCTGTGTTTACATACACTAATTTCCCGGCAGCTAGTATTGCTCCACCAGCTGGAAATTTTTGGAGTGTCGAAACAATGATTTCTTCTATGGATGGTCAAAGCCGACACAAACACTTCAAAATTCTATAGTCTAGCATCCATAGAATATTATCATATTCTATCCTCGTCAAAGATAAAGCACACATGAAGATGAATAAATTACTTTCCAGCGACCTGCATAAATTACTGATTTGGTGGGGAGAAAGGAGATTACCCATGACCTGAGGATGAAGATATCGTAAGATGTCATCTTCCCTTTACCAAGCCGACTCTTTATGAGCACATCAGCAACTCGTTCGGCTCGGTGGTCATACTGAAAATGCTCCACAACCACCACTCCTCATCACGTCAGCAACTCAACGCTGCAAGAAAGGCAGAGTGAATTTTTTTAAGGTATTATAACCTTTAGGTCAAATCAACCCTGGGAATACTGCGATTTCAGCGTTCCCATGAAGCGAGTAGGTGATTCCCTTGGACACATTGCCAAGATGAATACCCATGGCCCAGCAATATACTTCCACATCAAAACCATGCTGAATCGTTTGATTTAAATGTCTCGATATATCTATCAACTATATATGCCTCGTAGGCAGTAGAATGCCCCAGCTCACAGCATTCATAATTCCATGTGTCTTCATGGTAAGAAGAATGGTATTTTTTTTTAGAAATCTACCGTCAACCTAATAAATTTAGTATGCTCTGTTTCTACTTAATATATAGGTATGAACTTTACTGAATTTCCTTTTATAAAGAAGGATTGATTTCTCTATTGCAGCATAAAAACTCTAAGGTAGAGAACTTCTATGCTAATGCCACGACCGAACATGCAGATGTACCTATCAACAATCAGATTGATCCATGCTTAAAGTCCCCAAGGGTGGTGTCGGGTCATGACTCACAGGGGGTAGTCACTTCCTGAAGTGTGGTTCGAAAGGGGATTGAACGTGGAGGTCTAAACCCTCAAGTGGCTCCGCGACGTTGCTCGCCGGACCCAAAGAAGAGGCACACCCGACAAAGGAAGACACCGTCCTTTACCCAGGTTCACGGCCCCCTCGTGAGGAGGTAAGACCGCTACTCCTGCATGTCTGTATTATGTGTGGAGGATTACAGTACAATGGAGTTGGCCGGAAGCCCCCTTGAGGCAGTTCTTGCCTGGGGAGGGAAGCAATGATCTTCTTCCTCCTCCAGCCAGAGGCTAACCTAACCAGTATTGCTAGGGTTTACAAGGGTGTTTTGCACGCAAAGGGCCGACCTTTGCTACGATGGATGTCTACTCTCTTTTATAGGCGCCTCGGACCTTCTCCTTCGGCTTGGCCTTAAAGGTGGCTCCCACATGCCACTGGTAGGGCGGAGCACGAGTCCACCGCGCTCCATTCGCCCATGGACTCGGCCCATTGTTGATAAAGGTGGCGCCATGGCCGACCGCGCGGTACTATCAGCAGAGCGGGCAGTCTCTGAGGTGGAGCCTGCGATGACGATCTCCTTGGAGGGTTGCACCGTCCACTTGCTTTATCGTCAGAGTAGAAGGTCCTCACAGCTGCGCAGCAGGCGGAGCAGCGTTGTTGACCACTTTATCGCCAGGCACAGCGACGGGGGTGCGTGCGTCACTGCATGAGTGTGGCAGAGGTCACGTGCGCCCTGCCGTGCTTCCTTGGCTGCGACGTTTCCCTTCAGGCCCGAGGGGAGATTCCTGTCGGACTCCCCTTAGGCGGGTTGGCTCCTCGGGGGGGGGGGGGTCCCTGAGGCGAGGGGTCCCTTGAGGCCCTCGTTTCCTCTTCAGGCCCTCGAGGGGAATCGCCTCTCGAGGATCCCGCCAGGCGGTGACGCCTGGTCCTTAATCGTTTCGTCTGACTGGCCTGCGTGCAAGGCCTGGGGGGAATGGGCTCTTGATACCCCAGTTCCCACTGGGCCGACAGTAGCCCCCGGGCCCATTATGGGCACGACTTAGCCCATGGGCTTAGGCGAAGCGTCGTGGGCCCTTAGTGCCCAGCCGGCCCGAGCCACGCGACACTTGGACGATTAACGGCCTCGCACGATCTGGGGCGTGAGTCGTGGGGGGTTCCACCACGCCCCGGTAACTGCTCCTGGAGGGGACATAAAGCCCGAGCACTGCGACAGGGAGCCATTACCTTTCCAATTCTTCGCAGAAAATTCCGCTCCACAGAGCTCTCCGCCTCCGCTCTCTCCTGCGAGTTTCTGTTCTCCAACTCCTTCCAACCTCCGCACCCGTGACATTGAGTCCTCTCAAGAGCAAGGGCAAGGCCCCCACGGGGTCTTCCTCCCAGGCGGAAGCCACGGAGACCGTGATGGGCGCGGCGCTGCTCGGCGTGCGCGTCAACGAAAAATCGCTCTCCAAGGTCCGATGCCTGGTGGCGGACCGGACAAACGAGCACGGCGCCACCGCCTTCAAGCCTGCGGCGCACGGGAAACGCCCGCGGGGGTTTTTCCCGGTCTTCCAGCACTGCCTGGCCGCGGGACTGGTGTCGCCCTTCTCGCTGTTCCTGGAGGCGGTGCTGGCGTTCTACCAGGTGCAGCTGCTGCACCTGCAACCCAACTCCGTCCTCATCTCACCGTCTTCGCCTACCTCTGCGAGGCGTACCTGGGCCTGAAGCCCACGGTGGGGCTGTTCCGGTGCTTCTACACGCTCCGGAATACGGCGAAGAACGAGCGCTCCGGGTGCGTCTCGTTCCGCATCGTCGATGGCATGGGGGGCGTCTACATTCCCATGTCCTGGAGCGAGGGCAAGGCCATCACGTCCGTGACGAAGAAAGTAGACGACTTCCGCCAGAAGTGGTTCTTCGTCGGGGTGGAGTGTCCCTGCGCCTTCCTCGAGGTCCCCGACGAGCGTCCGGTGAAGAACTCCCATTGGGGCAAGGCTACCTTCGACGGCGCCAAGAATGTGAGCCTGATGGGGCGCCTGAGCTTCCTTCGCGAGGAGGGCCTCACAGGGCAGATGGTCGTGGCGGACTTCGTGACTCGCCGCATCGCGCCCCTCCAAGCTCACTCGGTCCCCATGTGGATGTACTTAGGGCCGAACGACAAGATGCGGCTCCACGTCGAGGACAACGACAAGGACGTCGTCGACAACATCCTCTCCGCGCTCTTCGTCAACCCCTCTGTGCTCCACGTGGATGAGCTCCGCGCGGCGCTCCGGCCCCTTCACCAGTACAACCTGACGAAGCGCATGGTCCTCCTGGAAGGGATGCCTTCGTTCACCCCGACAGGCCCGGCGGACTCTGATGTGCCGATGCCGGCCCCGTGGGGAGCGGAGGGGGACGATTCTCCCTCGGCTTCAGGAGCTGGCCTAGGTGAGGAGGAAGCCACAGCTGGGGAGGTCTCCTCTTCTAGAGCTGGGCCGTTTACCGACGAGATTTGTGATATCTCGTCAGGCGACGAAGACGCCTTCGTGGTGGCGCCCTCGCGCCCCGTGGAGGAGGAAGCTGAGGAAGGGGAGGCCTCGGGCGCGGAGGGCTCTCCAGGAAGGTGCGGGCCTCGCACCAAGGTCACCGTGGACCACATAGGGGCGATGCCGTCTGACGTCCCTTCCAAGAGGAAGGCGGAGGCGCCCCCCGCGAGGCCTGCTCCCAAGCCCTTCCCCTCATGGCGCTCGCCAGGCCTGGCGTGGGTCGATGCTGGCGCTCCCCCTCCAGGGTGAGTTTATATGACGTTGGGTCGTTTGCCCTCTTTGGTTTCTTTTTCCACCTCATCCTTTGTTGAAGTCTTTTCTTGGGCTCTTGCCAGCGGTCCTGCGCCTGCGAAGCGTCGCCGGCTCCGCAAGGCATCCGAGGTGAAGAGCGCCACGGCAGGTGCCGTGGCTGACGAGGCTGCGAGGCCTGTGGAGGCAGCCCCAGCGGCCCCCCTTGAGGAGGCGCCTCAAGTGGAGGTGACTGCGCCCCTCGCGGGGGCGGCTGGTCCTCATGTGAAGCAGGGCGCCGTAGGCCTAGATGCACCTGCAGCGCCCCGCGAGCCTCTGGCGGTGGAGGGCTCGGAGGCGAGAACTTCTGCGCCACCTCACGCTGCTACTCCACCTCGTGCGGCTACGCCTCCGCGCGAGGCCACTCCGCCACGCGAGCCAACGCCGCCGCACGCGTCGACGCCTCCGAGTGTGCCTGCTGCGTCGCCTGCGCCCACCGCTTCTGCGCAGCCCGCGACGGAGACCTGCGAGGCACCGGCCAGCGCGGACGCATCTGCCGGGGATTGTTCTTCCTCTCCTTCCCGCCAGGCTGGAGGCGAGGAGCGCCTCGCGGCTGCAGGGCCTGAAGGGGGCGCGGGCACGGGCTCAGGCGGGGCTCAAGCTAGCCCCCGAGTTCTCCCCGAGGCCGGACCCGCGGGACTCGACGCCGAGGCCGGGCCTTCTACGAGCCAAGACCTGGTGCTCCGCGGCTAGGACTGGAGCGCGGGGCGTCGCGAGGCCGCCTTTGGCTTCGTGAGGGAGTCCCTGGAGGGCTTGGAGGCGCACCTCGCCCTTGGGGACATATGGCTCGCTCGGCAGCAGGTGGAGCTGGCGAAGTCGTGGGCGTCCTTCCACGCGGCGGTCGAGGCGTGTTGGCTGGAAGATTTGGCGCTGCAGGACGCTCGTGAGGAGGCCATCAGCTTCGCCAAGGAGATCCGCGAGGGGGCCATCCACGACGCTGCAGAGCTGCTCAACCCCCTCCAGGCGGAACGCGACGCTGCGGCGGAGCTCCTGCGTGAGGTCAGGGCAGAGCGCGAGGCGATGGAGGGCTCGCTGGCGCAGAAGCGCCGCGAGCTGGGCCAGCTGGAGGCCCAGCTGCTCTCCGCCCAACATGCCGCATCGGCTGCTCTGGAGGAGGACCGCAAGGTCTTCGCCGAGCATGAGCAGCAGCTGGTCCTCAAGGAGGAGGAGCTGCAGCAGCGCGAGGAGCAGCGCCTCCAGGCGGAGAAGGACCTGGTTGCTCAACGCGAGGCCCTCGAGGAGCGAGAGGGCGAGTTGGCCAAGGCGACCCTGAGGTACGACGAAAACGTCGCTGCCTAGAAGGTGGCTTACGAGCGCTTCGAGCGGCGCTTCGCCGAGAAGAAGAAAGAGACCGAGGACGCCCTCGCGGAGCGTGAGAAGCAGTTCCGTAAGTCCACTTCTCAGAAGTACCGCGACCTGGCCCAGTCGCAGGAGGACCGCTTCAAGGCCAAGCACGCCGCGGACGCTCGGAAGATCGCCGAGCTCGAGAAGGCCAACTCCAAGCTGGAGGCCCGCCTCACTCGCGCTAAGGATGGCCGCCGCCGAGCGGAGGAGGCTCGCACCGAGGCTGTCCACAACCTCAACTCCTTGGCCAAGGACGTGGAGGAGCAGGTGGCCCCGGCGATGCAGCGAGCGGCGGAGGCCTCGGATTCTGCCAACGCGGCTCGGGCGCTCATGAAGCAGCGAGATCGCATGTTCGAGGCGCTGGTTGCTCATGGCAACGCGCTGGCCTCGCAGCTGGGAGCAGACGCGCCGCACACCGACGTTCGGGGCCGCGGCGATGCTGCCATGTAACCTGGTCTACTTTGACCAGCTCTTCGCAGCGCTCGAGGGTCCCGTCGCCGAGCTTCGGGAGATGATCGAGGACGAGAGTTGGCAGCTCTTGGTGGTGGTGGTGGATCGCATCTTCTCCAAACTCAAGCTCCTCACGCCAGACTTCGACCTCGGCTCTGTGACCGAAGCAGCCCAGGGCGAGGACGTGCAGCGGGTCTCAAGCTCCCTCCATGAGCAGGTGGACGCCTTCTGCAACCGCTTCAGGTGCACGGAGGCTGCGCCGGAGGACAGCGAGGAGGAGGCCTGCTCTGCCGAGGCTGAAGAGGGCGCCGCGGAGGAGATCCAAGACGGTGCTGCTTCCCATTGAGTCATTCTCTGTTGCGCCTGCGAGCGCTTGTATCTGCACCAGCTGTGTGCTTTAGACATCTTAAGACCTTTGGTCCTCTAATTTCCTTATAATTGCTGTTTTAATTCGAGCTTGTCTGCCCCTCGTGAGGCCTCTTTGGACTCATCTTCATGTCTATTTGTTCTCTGCGCTGTTAGGTCCCATCTCTTCGTGCCATGACTCCGCCACCTTGATATGCGGGAGCAATGACTCCGCAAGGCCGGGGGGAGTTTGGGCCTAGGAGAGGTAAGAGCCTTGAGTCGCGATGCTCAAGTGCCCCCCTTAGACGTGCGAGTAGTCCATGAAGCGTAAGGGAAAGCGAAGCCGCTCGAGGGGCAAAGACGCGCGCTAAGGAGAGAAAAAACGCTCTTAAAGCGTGGGTGCGAGACTTAGCTTCTCGAGGTTTTCGCTCTGTGAAGGCTTTTCGCCTGGCGAGGTTGCCCACTTGAGGGGTCGCTCCTGGGGAGTTTTTCGCCTGGCGAGGTTGCCCACTTGAGGGGTCGCTCCGGGGGAGGCTTTTCGCCTGGCGAGGTTGCCCACTTGAGGTGTCGCTCACGGATGCCCCTTCAGGCTCGCAGGGGAATTCTTCCCTGCAGGTATTAGAGGGGCGAACCCAAACGCTGAAACACGGTTCAAGGGACTCGTGCGCGCTTATAGGTCCCCTCAGGCGTTCCTTCCGAGGAGAGTAAGTACCAAGGTCCTCTGTAGAGATGGCGTGTTTGTGGGATCTTGCCCTCCAGCCAGAGCTCGGACTCTTGGATTTTGCAGTGCTGCTGGTGTGTCATTTGAGGCACTGGCACCATACTCAGCCCCCGCTCGCGAGGTACGCATGTGGAGAGATATAAGCGCACACTTCAACAATAGTAATGCGTAAATAAAAACCCCCCAAAAAACATTTTTTAAGCGGCGCCGAAGCGCTAAGTTCACTTGGGAACGAGATTGAGTCATTATGCTTTGGATTGCCAAGTTAATGCTCTGACCATGTCGAGGCATGGGGACCACCTGTTGGTGGCAGAGACTCTCAACGGCCTGAGGTGGCTCGTTTTAATTGAGAGCTCGGAGGGTTTTCCCTCGAGTGAAGCCTTTGGGGCTTTGGAGGTTTAAGCCGTTGGCGTTTTAACGTCCAGAGACAAGGATGCTTGGAGGTTCAGCCGTAGGCTGCCTCTTCCGCTACGAGTCTCGACGTGACAATGATCACATGCGTGGCAATGACCACGGTTGCGTTTGTTCCGTTAGGAGACAAAGCATGTGTTTGAGGTTTAAGCCTTTTGGCGTTTTAACCTCTAGAGACGACAATGCTTGGAGCTTGAGTCGTAGGCTGCCTCTTCCGCTTGTCTTCTCGACGTGACAATGATCACGGGTGTGGCAATGACCACGGTTGCATTTGTTCCTTTAGGATACAAAGCTATGTTTTTGGAGGTTTAAGTCGTTGGCATTTTAACCTCTAGAGACGAAAATGCTTGGAGGTTGAGCCGTAGGCTGCCTCGTCCGCTTGACGTCTCGACGTGACAATGATCACGGGCGTGACAATAATCACGTTTTTAAATTGTTCCTTGTGGATACAAAGGTTTGCGAGGTTTAAGCCTTGAGCTTTTAACCTTGAGGGACAAAAAGGTGCTTGGAGGTTGAGCCGTGGGCTGCCTCTTTCGCTAAATGCCCTGACGTGATAATGATCATGGGTAGAACTTGCGCAGATGCATGATGTTCCATGGATTCTTGACGGGGACGCCGTCTTGCGTCTCGAGGCGAGCCGCGCCAGGCCTGGCGATGTGGGTGACCCTGTAGGGACCTACCCACATCGGGGACAACTTGTGGAGGCCTTCCCTGGAGAGGATTCGCCTGAGGACGAGATCGCCTGCCTCCAGGGTGCGCGAGCGCACATTGCGGCTGTGGTAGCGCCTCAGGTCCTGCAGGTACTTGGCCGCCGGAGGGCGGCGCGGCGTCTTAGCCCCTCAAGGAGCAACAAGTCGTCGTTGTGGAGGTCCTCTTGCTGGTCCTCATTAAAGGCGAGGATCCGTGGGGATCCATGCTTTATCTCTGCGGGGAGGACTGCTTCGGCTCCATAGACGAGTGCGAACGGCGTTTCCGCACTGGGCTTGGGTGGCGTGGTACGGATGGACCAGAGGACCGCGGGTAGCTCATTGATCCAGCCCTTGCCGTGGCCCTCGAGGATATCGAAGGTCCTTGTCTTTAAGCCTTTGAGGACCTCTGCGTTTGCGCGCTCGGCCTGTCCGTTGCTTTGCGGATGGGCGACTGAGGCGAAGCAGAGCTTGATGCCCATTTTCTCACAGTAGGCTCTGAAGATGCCACTTGTGAATTGCGAGCCATTGTCGGTGATGATGCGGTTAGGCACTCCGAAGCGGCAGACCAGGCCTCTGATGAATTTCACCGCCGCGCCTGCTGTGATTGTGCGCGTCGCCTCCACTTCAGGCCATTTTGTGAACTTGTCAATGGCGACGAAGAGGTAGCGATATCCACCTTGCGCCGTTGGGAAATGTCCAGGATGTCCAGCCCCCAGACCGCAAACGGCCACGAGAGCGGAATGGTTTGTAGCCCCAGCGCTGGTTGGTGGATTTGCTTGGCGTGGAATTGGCAGGCTTCACAAGCTTGAATGATGTCCGTTGCATCTTGAAGCGCTTGAGGCCAGTAGAAGCCGCTCCTGAAGACTTTTCCTGCGAGGGTGCGGGCGCACGAATGGTGGCCGCATTCCCCGCTGTGGATGTCCT
Source organism: Poa annua (assembly GCA_026929855.1). Lineage (NCBI taxonomy): Eukaryota > Viridiplantae > Streptophyta > Magnoliopsida > Poales > Poaceae > Poa > Poa annua. Next base: position 216,652,854 of record CM049427.1, on the reverse strand, counting down.
TAATCAGCAGTTTTCCTTCTTCAGGAGGGACGCACTTGAGCGTGATGCCGTTTGGGCGCTTGCGGTAGAGAATTCCTTCGAGGATTTGGTACGATTTTTCTTGGCGGGCAATTCGCTCCGCTTCAGCATCTTCCTCGGGAAGGATCCCTTTGTGGAGGTAGTCTTTGATCTCGTCGATCCATCCTGCCTCTTGGTGCACCGCTGTGAGCAGCAGACGCTCCCCTGTGGGGGGGGGGGGGCGTAGCCTGGAGCTCCGCTTGCAGGTGGTGGCGGGAGCGCTTCGACTGTGCTTGCGGGCTGGGCCTCTAGGGGCTGCTTTATGGATGCCTTGACGAGCCTTTCTTCAAAGACACCTGGCGGCTGAGCCTTCCGCTTTGATGCACGCTTGGCGATGTCATCAGCCTCTTGATTTTCCTTTCTTGGGATATGCATGAGCTCCATTCCCCTAAAGTTCTTCTCCAGCCTACGGACCTCTTCAAGGTATGCGGCCATGTGGTCGTCCTTGGGCTTGTAGCTTTTGTTGGAGAAGTTGACGAGCAGCTGGGAGTCGCCCTTGATGAGTATATGCTTGACGCGTAGGCCAGCAAGCAGCCCTTCATACTCGGCGATGTTGTTGGATATCTTGTCGATCCCGAAGCACAGCTGGACTGCGTAATACAACTTGTCGCCTTTGGGTGAGGTCAGGGCTACGCCTGCCCCACCGCGGCGACAAGCGAAAGCTCCGTCGAACTTCACGGTCCAGTTGCTGGGTATTGCGGCTCCAGAGGACTCGTGCTCTTCTTCCCAGGGCTCTTCAGGGGTTGGATCAGTCCATTCGGCGACGAAGTCTGCCAGCGCTCTTCCTTTGATTATCCTTGTGGTATCGAAGCGCAAATTGAATGGCTGTAGCTCGATGTTCCATCCTGCGACACGATCTGTTGTATTTGGGTTGCGCAGAATTTGCTCCAGGGGGAAAGAGGTTACCACCGTGATGGGGTGCCCCTGGAAGTAGTGTCGCAGCTTTCTTGAGGCGATGAGGAGTGCGAGGAGAAGTTTCTGCTGCATCGTGTACCGCTCGCGAGCATCACGCAGTACTGTGCTGACGAAGTAAACTGGATGCTCGACGAGAGTAGTTCCTCTTTCCTTGGCGTTTTTCGCCTGAGGTGGCCCAGCTTGGCCCTCGATGGGGTTGGCTTCAAGGGGCTTGTCCTGGGCCTCGAGGGTGTTGGCCTCGCGGGACTTGGTCTCGAAGGACTCGGCCTCGAGGGACTTGGCCTCGAGGGGCTTTGCCTCGAGGGACGTGGCCTCGAGGGACGTGGCCTCGCAGCGCTCCTCCTGGGCCTCGAGTTTGTTAGCCTCTTGAGCCTCCTCAGTCCCTTCGGCATGAACCTCTTGCAGCGGTTGACTCGGGGCGGTCCCCTCTTGAGGCTTTGGGCCTGGCGGTGGCTTTGTGAGGCCTGTCCTTTCGTCGAGCTCTTTATCAGGAGGCTTTTTCTTTGGAGTGGTTGCACTCTTCTTGTGAAGTACAAGCTCCTCTCTTTCCACCACAAGGACAGCACTGGCTGTTTGTGGAGTAGCTGACAAGTACAGCTTCAGGTGCTCGCCAAGCCTTGGGGCGACCATTAGAGGTGGGCTGGACAAGTACTTCTTCAAGTCCTCAAATGCTTTTTCAGCTTCAGGGGTCCACTTGAAAGTGCCCGTTCTTTTCATGATCTTGAAAAATGGCAGGGCTCTTTCGCCGAACTTGGAGATGAATCGACCCAAGCTGGCCATGCAGCCTGCCAGACGTTGCATGTCCTTGAGCCTGCGTGGAGGTTGCATGCCTTCTATGGCCTTGATTTTGTCTGGGTTCGCCTATATACCCCAATGAGACACGAGGAACCCCAACAATTTGCCTGAAGGTACTCCAAAGACGCACTTGGCGGGGTTGAGCTTGATGTTCACCTTGCGCAGGCTGGCGAAGGTTTCTTCAAGGTCTCCGAGAAGAGTATTTACTTCTCGCGACTTCACGACGATGTCATCGACATATGCTTCAGCGTTTCGCCCCATTTGGCCGCCAAGGGCTATCCTCATTAACCTCTTGAAAGTGGCTCCGACATTTTTTAGGCCGAAGGGCATGCAGACGTAGCAATACACACCGAATGGGGTGAGGAAATCCGTCTTCTCCTCATCCTCTTTAGCCATCTTGATCTGGTGATAACCAGAGAAGGCATCGAGGAAACAGAGGAGGTCGCAGCCTGCCGTGGAGTCCACGATCTGGTCGATTATGGGCATGGGATAAGTGTCTTTGGGGCAGGCCTTGTTTATATCAGTGTAGTCGATGCAGAGGCGGCCTCCACCGGCGGGTTTTGGGACTACCACGCCGTTGGAGAGCCAAGTGGGGTGCGCGACTTCGCGAACGACTTTTGCCGCTTTGAGCTTCTCGACCTCCTTGACGATGAATGCTTGCTTCTCGGGGGCTTGCTTTCTTGCTTTTTTCTTGACGGGGCGCGCGTTTGGGCACACGGCCAAGTGTTGCTCTATCACCTCCCTCGGTACACCAGACATTTCTGACGGTGTCCATGCGAACATGTACGAGTTTGCCTGGAGGAAGGCGACGAGCGCGCTTTCCTATTTGGGAGGCAGCACGGAGCCAATGGTGACGCTAGCCCCCGAGCCTTCAGCCCCCGAGCTACCTGAGCTCAGAGAGATCTTCTTGGTAGCAGCTGCCTCCTGGGAGAACAACTGCTTCTTCTTCTTGGGCCTCTCAAGAGGCTCTTGGTCCTCTTCTGCGGGGAAGGCCATGGCGGCGGTCTTGTAGGCCGTCTCAACAGCGCGCGTAGCGTCCAGGACATGCCCACGTATGGTGATCGTGCCGGCGCTTCCGGGATCTTGACCATGTTGTACGCATGGTGCGTGACAGCCATGAACTTCGCAAGTGCGGGGTAGCCGAGGATGGCGTTGTACGGCAGGCCGATGTGCGCGACATCGAAGTCGATGTGCTCGGTGCGGTAATTTTCCTCGCTCCCGAAGGTGACGGCAAGCCTGACCTGGCCTAGAGGCTCGATCGAGCCGCTGGTGACCCCCGTGAAGGGCCTCAAGGGCATAAGCCGCTCGTAGGGCACTTGAAGCGCTTTGAACGTATCTATGGAGATAACGTTCAGTCCTGCTCCGCCATCGATGAGCGTCTTGGAGACAGCCACATTGTTGATGGTGGGGGTGCAGACCAGCGGGAGGGTTCCAACAGTCTTTGTGGACTTGGGGTGGTCCTGAGCGTCGAAGGCGATGGTGTACTGCGACCACTTGAGGGGCCTGGAGGTTTCCGTGCTTGGGAGGGCGGCGTTGAGCTCGCGGGCGAACTGCTTGAACTGGTTGTTCGACTTCGGCGCCTGCCCCCCCCCCCCCCCCCCGCCCCGAGGATGCAGGCAATGGAGCCCCTCGGGGCTTGGTAGCCGCCATCTTCCTCGTCAGGGAGGTTGCCGTTCTTTTCTGTGGCGTTGGCTTGATTTCCAGATGGTTTCTGGTAGCCGCCCTTGCGTCCGCTCCCGTGGTAGCCACGGCCTCGACCGCGGCTGCCACTGCCTTCTGGTTGCTCGCGCTCCTTGCTCAACCTTTTGAGGTCATAGCAGGACTCCGTAGAGTGGTCGCGCCTGTTGTGGTAGATGTAGAAAGGGCAGTGGTCATCTTTCCTCTCTCCAGCCTCGGGGGAGTCCCTGCGGGTGCCTTTTGTGTGAGGCTCTGCCGCGAGAACTGCGGTAGCCTTGCGCTTGGGCTCCTCCTTCTTCTTCTGGCTTTTGGACCCCTCAGCATGATCGTCCCCTCTCGAGGACATTTTCACAAAGAGGAGTCCCTCTTCAGCCTTGGCGCACTTGTCCGCCATGTCGAACAGCTTGACCACAGAGGTGAGCTTGTCGTGGATGCCCAGCTTCTCGAGCATCCTGCTGTTTGTGACGCCCTCGCGGAAAGCGGCGATGACTTGAGTGTCAGGGATGTTCGGGATCTTGTTGCGCACGTGGCTGAAGCGCTGGATATACTTGCGGAGCGTTTCATCCTTCCTCTGCACCACAACACGCAGATCGTTGTGGGTGAGGGCGCGCTCATACGCCCCCTTGAAGTTGCAGACGAACTGCTTGCAGAGCTCCTCCCAGGAGTTCACAGAGTCCTCCGGGAGGTTAAGGAGCCACGACAGCACGGAGTCGCGAAGCGCGTGAGAGAACCAGTTGGCCATGACCTTGTCGTCTCCCTCCGCAGCTTGGATGGAGGTGGTGTAGAGCTGCAGGAACTCGATGGGGTTGCTGGAGCCGTCGTAGCCCTTGGGAAGAGCCGGCCTGAACTTCTGCAGCCAGACCACGCAACGCAGAGAGCGAGTGAACGCCGTGCAGCCAGAGGTGTACGTAGCGACCCCGTGCTGAAGCGCGCCGCGGATCTGCTGTCCCGCCTGGCCGAGCTCCTCCACGAGCCTGTTCTGGCGGTCTGGCTGGAGCTCCATCCCCAAACGAGCGTCGGGCGCGGTGCGCTGCACGATTAAGCAATCGTGTGGCGAGGACGTGTGCGAAGCAGCCCTTTGTGCCGAGCCGGTGCAGGCCCCGGAGGTGGCGGAGGCGCATTTGTTGCGACCGTGCCCACGAGAGAGGGGTGCATGTTGGACTGCGACGGAGCGGGGCGCGTCTGGCGATGCCGACGAGGTGGTTGAGGTGTTGGAGCCACAGCTCGTGGGCCTCAGCGGTGGGCTGGTAGCGGAGCAGCTCCTGCGCCATGAGCAGCGCGGTGTGGGGCGCGGGGTCTGTCCTTCCCGGGCCCGAGCCGCTTGGGTGCAGCGTCGGGTGGGACGACTGCGCGTCCTCCTGGTGCTCGGCGTCGTGCTCCGGTGCCTCCGCGTGAGGGCCAGAAGGGACATGCTCCTCGTGGCGGGGTCGGCCCCGCCGTGCGCGGGTGGCCGCGGCACCTGGGGGCGCGCGTGCTCCCGCGGGCGCACGTCGGTTGACCCGGGCGACACGGGTGGCGCGCATGTTCACCATGGCGCGGAGACGAACTCGAAGGTTGTTGACGCGCCTCAATCCCCTACCTGGCGCGCCAAATGTCGGGTTATGACTCCCAGGAATCGGGGGTAGTCACTTCCTAAAGTGTGGTTCGAAAGGGGATTGAACGCGGAGGTGTAAACCCTCAAGTGGCTCCGCGACGTTGCTCGCCGGACCCGAAGAAGACGCACACCCGACCAAGGAAGACATCGTCCTTTACCCAGGTTCACGGCCCTCGTGAGGAGGTAAGACCGCTACTCCTGCGTGTCTGTATTATGTGTGGAGGATTACAGTACAATGGAGTTGGCCGGAAGCCCCCTTGAGGCAGTTCTTGCCTGGGGAGGGAAGCAATGATCTTCTTCCTCCTCCAGCCATAGGCTAACCTAACCAGTGTTGCTAGGGTTTACAAGGGTGTTTTGCACGCAAAGGGCCGACCTTTGCTACGATGGATGTCTACTCTCTTTTATAGGTGCCTCGGGCCTTCTCCTTCGGCTTGGCCTTCAAGGTGGCTACCACATGCCAGTGGCAGGGCGGAGCACGAGTCCACCACGCTCCCTTCGCCCATGGACTCGGTCCATTGTTGATAAAGGTGGTGCCGTGGCCGACAGGCGGCCGACCGCGCGGTACTATCAGCAGAGCGGGCAGTCTCTGAGGTGGAGCCCGCGATGACAGTCTCCGTTGGAGGGTTGCGCCATCCACCTGCTTTATCGTCAGAGTAGAAGGTCCTCACAGCTGCGCAGCAGGCGGAGCAGCTTTGTTGACCACTTTATCGCCAGGGACAGCGACGGGGGTGCGTGCGTCACTGCATGAGCGTGGCAGAGGTCACGTGCGCCCTGTCGTGCTTGCTTGGCTGCGACGTTTCCCTTCAGGCTTGAGGGGAGATTCCTGTCGGACTCCCCTCAGGCGGGTTGGCTCCTCGGGGAGGGGGGGGGGGCTCCCCTGAGGCGAGGGGTCCCTTGAGGCCCTCGTTTCCTCTTCAGCCCCCCTAGGGGAATTGCCTCTCAAGGATCCCGCCAGGCGGTGACGCCTGGTCCTTAGTCGTTTCGTCTGACTGGCCCGCGTGCGAGGCCTGGGGGGAATGTGCTCTTGATACCCCAGTTCCCACTGGGCCGACAGGTGGAAAAAAGGGGGCCCCCCACCGCCGCCTCCCAGTTACAAAGGAAAGGACGAAGACAAGGACGATGAGAAGTTGGGGGAGCGCAGCTCGGACGAGGACGACTGGGTGGACAGAAACCCAAAGAAACATCCAAGGTCTGAAAAAATGACTCTCCGTCTCGGGCAGGTGGAGGGAAAGGAGCCAAGGGGTACAAGGGGACTGAGGCATCGGAGGACCTGGGCCAGAAGTGCAAGGAACCTGAGTCAAACAACAAGGGGACGGCGGCGGGGGATGACCTGGGGGTTGCACCGGTGCGGATTGCGACACCAATTCAGGGTCCCGTAGAGGCAAGTGTGGGGGAGGGCCTGCCAGTCCTTCTCCTGCGATGACCAAAGCGGTCACAGTTCCGGTTCCAGCTTGGAGGCACAGGAGGGGGCCATGAGCTCACCGCCGCATGGGCTAAAACAACATCTGGCGTCCTCTTTGTTGATCTCAGGGGATCATCCGCCCGCTTCGCCCTCGGTTGCCTCGGGGGGTGGTGCCAAGGGTTTCACGCTAGCAAATAGGTTGCAGGAGACAAAGGACAATGAAGGGGACTCATCTGAGAAACGTCGCCAGAAGGAAATCATAAGCAAACGTAACTTTGACAAACTGTCCATTGCGCTAGGGTTGCGGGAGAAGGTGCTGGAAGGTAAGGAGGTGTCGGCTGACTCAGAGGAGCCGGGCTCGCCAAGGATGCTACCAAGGCTGGACGCCTCCGTGCGGGCGGTGTCGGCTCCGGTGACGCGTGCTCCGCGTTCCAAGGGAGTCACGGTGGGGATCACCGTCACCAGGAAGAGCGGGCGAGGCGAAGGTGACACAGAGGGTCCGGTTCTGGACCGGGCCATCCGCCGCACGAAGGAGAAGAATAACCAAGGTACACTTTCCATTAATCGCTTTGCTATTTTACAAGATGCTTCGGTTATAGATTGAGTACAAGTTGCGCGTGATTGTTGTGTTCTGTTTGATCCGGTGGTGGGGGCACCGTCGGAACTGATCTCAATGCTCCAGGCCAAAGAGCTGGCTCAAGCTGAGGTAGCTTTGGCATCGGCGCGGATTGAACAGGAGAAAGCGGCTAAAGAAAGGGCAGCCAAAGAGGAGAAGGAGGCGCTAGCTGAGGAGGTGCTGGAGGAGTTGGGACAACAGCAGAAGGGGGGGCGTGGGCTTGGATCCTCAATCATCCAAGTCAGGAAAGGAGGTGTCCAAAGGAGAATCGATGGTTTTCTCGGCCTCAGGGGAGGTCAGAAAGATACACCCCACGGAGAGCCGCAGGAGGAAGGCTAAATCTGGTGCGCCGGTGGGTCGGCGCCCAGTAACCCGCCAAGCACGGGGCAAAGGAGTGGTTATTTAATGTGAATCCTCTTCTGGAATATTAGAGGGTTCGGCGTTAGGGGACGTCGGACCCTGTTGAAGGACTACCTCAGCAAACATCATATTGATGTGGTGGTCCTTCAGGAGACGATAAAACAAGATTTCACAGATGCCGAGTTGCAAAGTTTAGAAGTCGGGGAAAAGTTCTTCTGGAGTTGGCTTCCTGCTTCGGGTCACTCTGGGGGCATGTTAATTGGGCTGAGGGATAGCCTGTTCGAGGTGGGCTCGATTGACATCGTGCAGTTCTTCATCAATGTAGCAGTAATCTTTAGGGCTTCCGGGCTCCCTTTCGATATTATAGGCATTTATGGGCCTGCGGATCACTCCAAATCGGTTGCCTTTCTGGATGAGGTGTCCGCGAAAGTGGAAAGATGCACCCACCCCATCCTTATGGGTGGGGATTTCAATCTGATTCGTTCCGCGCATGACAAAAACAACGACAACCTGAACTGGGCTAGGATTGACATTTTCAACGACCACATTGGTAGGTGGGCTCGCAAGTAGTTACCGTGCACGGCCGCGCGGTATACCTAGACTAATAAACAATTGAACCCGGTGAGGTGTGTGCTGGATAGAGTGTTCATTGATCCAGGGTTGGAGCCGAGATTCTCGACGTGTTCGTTAACCGCGGAAACTAGCCTCGGATCGGATCATACGCCTTTGATTTTTCACTCGGGAGAGGGCACCCTGGTCCGTAGTAACAGGTTTTTATTTCAAACCGGTTGGTTTGAGTTGCCCTCTTTTAAGGAGATGTTGGTTAGAAAGTGGACTGGCTTGGCAGCGTCGGCCAGGGGTAGAGATGTCGTAGACTGGTGGAAGTTTATGACGGTGAACCTTCGCCAGTACCTCCGCGGGTGGAGCCGTAACCTGGGAAGGGACTCTAGAATGAAGAAAGATTTCATACTTAGGCAACTTAAGGAGCTAGACTTGCTAGCTGACTTCGATGGTTTGGAGGAGGAAGATTGGGCCTTCCATCTTCACCTTGAGGAACAACTTCTTAATCTCCTGAAGGTGGAAGAGGAGTACTGGAGACAAAGAGGTAGGATTATATGAGCCCTGCGGGGGGACGCTAACACGGCATATTTCCATGCTATTGCGAATGGACGGCGTCGTAAGTGCCTTAGCTTGTCCCTACAATTGGTCAATGGTTCGATCACGGGCAAACAAGAGATTCAAGAGCACGTGTATGAATTTTACCGCGCTCTGATGGGGTCGGAGGCCCCGCGGATGTGCGGTCTGGCGCCAGACACCTGGGGGGTGGCCAGCCGAGTGAATGCGCAAAAGAATGAATCCTTGGCGCTTACCTACTCAGCGGAGGAACTGGAAAAGCTGGTTAGGGAACTGAAGTCGGACACTGCGCCAGGGCCGGGTGGGTTCCCGGTCCTCTTCTTTAAAGTTTTCTGGTCCCAGGTGAAGTAGCGGGTACTGCAAATGCTGAATGATTTCATCCTGGGGAGGATAGATATAGCTAGACTGAACTTTGGAGTCCTCTCGCTTATCCCTAAGGTGCAAGGTGCTGATAAGATTTCGTAGTTCAGACCTATTGCCCTGATCAATGTGGTCTTGAAGATCATCTCTAAAGCTTTTGCGGTTAGGCTAGATCCAATCGCACATAGAATCATTAGCCCTAACCAGTGGGCGTTTATCAAAGGTAGGTTCATCTTGGACGGGGCACTGGCGTTGCAAGAGATTGTTCACGAGCTGAAGCAAAAGAAACTAGAGGGCATTTTGCTGAAGCTGGATTTCGAGAAGGCTAACGATAGAGTTAACTGGAGCTACTTGTCGGAGGTGCTCGACCGGAAGGGTTTTGACGCTGGGTTTGTGCACATAGTCAATCAGCTGGTCCAAGGGGGACAAACGGCGATCTCTATCAATGGAGAAATGGGCCCGTTCTTCCATAATAAACTGGGAGTTAGGCAGGGAGACCCTCTGTCTCCGTTGCTGTTCAACTTTAGGGCAGAGGGGCTCTCGGCCATTCTGACAGCGGCGGCTGGTGCGGGTCATATTAAGGGGGTGGTGCCGGACCTTATTCCAGGGGGTATTTCTCACCTTCAGTATGCGGATGACACTCTCATTCTCATTCAAGACGACGATATCTCGGTAGCTAAACTTAAGTTCATTCTCATGTGCTTTGAGGACATGTCGGGACTCAAAATCAAATATCATAAAAGCGAGGTGATTGTAATGGGCAAACCAAAGGAGCACTGCCTAAGGGTGGCGGATATGCTCAACTGCAAGCTAGGGGCCTTCCCCTTTATTTATCTGGGGTTGCCAGTGGCAGATAGGAAGCTTACCGTCGAACAGTGGAACTTCTTGGTGGCGAAGCTAGCGGCCAGGGTGGAGCCGTGGGCTGGGCGTTTTCTTTCTTCCGGGGGAAGGTGGATTCTCTCCAATGCATGTGTGGCGCATCTGCCAATGTTTGCCATGGGGCTGTTTTTGTTACAGGACGGGGTACATATCAAGTTCGACTCGGACAGGGCTAGATTCTACTGGGAAGGATCGGGGCCGAAAAGGAAATACCACATGCTCAATTGGCCGGCGGTGTGCCTGCCGAAAGAAGCAGGAGGGTTGGGTTTGATGAACTCGAAAGTGATGAACAAAGCGCTTATGCTAAAATGGATCTGGAAGCTCTATCAAGATGACACCGCCATTTGGGCTCAGTTATAAAGAGCTAAGTACTTACCAACTAACGACATTTTTGCGGTGCAGAGCCGAGGTGGCTCTCCGTTCTGGAAAAGTCTTCTTAAAATTAGGCATATGTTTAAACTGGGAGCGAGACACAGTGTGCGCAATGGGGTGCGCACGTTGTTCTGGCTGGATAACTGGCATGTGGCTGGCTTGCTCAAGGATAGGTTTCCGTTGATCTTCGCGGTGTGTTCTTCGCCTAACGCGTCCGTGGCAGAGGTGGGCGAAAGAGGGTTGGAACTCAGGAGGAGCCTGTCTGTGGAGGGCCTTGCACAGTGGCAGGAAATCGGGCAACTGGTCGACCAATTACAGTTAGTCGAGGGCGTGGATCAGATCTCTTGGGCTCAAGAAGAGAATGGTCAGTTTTCGGTGGCCTCGATCTACGAAAAACTCGTGAATGGGGCTACGGGGGTGCATTTTACGGATGTTTGGGGGGGGGGGGGGGGGGGCAAACTTCCGCTGAAAATAAAAATCTTTTCCTGGCAGCTGGTTCTCAATAAGCTTCCTGCGGGGCAAAATTTACTTTCCCGCAGGGGACCGTCCGACGGTAACTGCAAGTTGTGTGGGCCCCGGAAGACGCCACACATATGTTCTTTGCCTGCTTTGTGGCGAGGTTTGCCTGGAGTGTGTTTAGACAACTGCTAGCGTGCAGCTGGGCTCCGGCCAATTTTGCACAGTTTTTTTTGGGTTACTAGACTCGCTGTCGGGACAATAGCGTAGACTAGTTTGATATGTGTTTGTGGCGCAGTCTTGAGCGCTTTGGAATTGTCGTAACAAGCTAGCGATTGAAAACAAGATTATTAAGCATCCAGCTGACATTATTTTCAAAACTCTTATCTTCTTACAGCTTTGGAGAGTGGTCGTCAAGCCAAAGGACGGGCCAAGGATTGAGGAGTTGGCAGGAAGCCTAAAGCTGTTATATACAGCAAATCGCCCGATAGCATCGACTTCTCGGCGTAGCTAGGGTGCTTCGTCTGGAGGGGTGGCGGGGTGGAGTTATCTTCTCCAGCGTGGAGCGGCGGCTGCTTGTCTCTGTCTCTGCTGTCGCTGCTGTGGTTATGCCACATTCGAGTTGTTTACTAGTGTTTTTTATCCTTCTTGTTGGTGGTCGGAACTAGCTTTCCTTTTCCGTTTTATCGTTTATCTTTGTGCTGGCTAAGCTGTATGCCGCAGCGTGTATCCCGCTATATTTGGTGCCTTGGTGCCTTATTAATTTAAGGTAGGGCGTGCCGCCTTTTACTTAAAAAAAGATTCAGCCCCAATATATAAAAGGCCAAAGTGCACAGAACAGAAGAACCCATGTGAGATATAGTCTCAGCATACCAAGAAATAATACAGCTTAAGTCTAGGTTCAAATGGAAGTCAGCTCAGACTAACCAAGTTAACTAGGCATATTCATGTGACGTGTGTGAGATTTCACATGACACCATGCACACTATTTGTATGCAGTATCCGTTACAAGCATACAAAATATAATGGCATTTCCATGTTCTTGACACTACATCGGCATAGACTGAAACTGATTCATCTGCTTTCAATAGTGTGTTAACAGGTACAAATTGCCCCTATAATTTTGCCAGCATGAAATTGAGGAGTTCATAGAGTTTTACTCACCATAATTTTGACCAAACTTTTAGGTTCTTCTGTAGAGAGTAACTTTTTTTCTACGATATATATGATTTGGCTGTGATTACATCCTGACTATTTAAAGACTGCTCACAATTTTCTGCCTGAGAATGCAGCCCCTCGGACGGCGGCGGTAAGTTTCCCCTTTTCACAGTCTTGTTGGCCATGGCTATGGTTGTAGCTTGCACCATGGACCCATTAGCCAGAATTTACAACCATGGTTCCTATAAATACGTACCTCTTCCGTAGAAGTAACTGCAACAGCGAATCAGCTCCACCACCATCAGTCGTTGTACCTCTGCCATGAAGAACAAATAAACTGAGGAAACTTAGAATTTGATCAAGATGGATTGCTTTCTTAGATAAATTAGGTTAGAACCCTTGCTTACCAGGACATATACAGAGCACAGTGAGATACAAGAAATTTTCTGTCCGCTTACTGAATAAACTGAATAAAATATACAGCAGATGGATAAAAAGGTGAGTGAAGTATGTACGTCAGTTTAGCTACGATTCGATGATAATCATTCAGAACAGAGTGGAACTTAAAAAATGGGCACCCAGATGTTAACTTGGACTTCTTGGGTAGGCATAGCTTATTGATCAATCTATGAACACCTTGCGTTCTTGGACATCATCACAAGGTTGCATATATAATGAAAAATCACCAAGATTTCTGTTCTTCAAAACTTGCAAGTACCACCGGCTTGTACTATCATTTCTCGCGGTCGACTATTTAGTTTTTTTTTTGAAGGTCGACTTAGTTAGAACTATGAGGAAAACTTTATGACTAAAAAACACCCAAATTTCCCCTCAGTTACATGTGCATCCTTCCGCGTGAACTATACGCAAAGCACAAACTTATGTAACCAAGCGGATAGCTCGACTGACACCAAACTGACAAACCATTTCTAATTTCACAGACCATAAATTTCCTATGAAGTACGGATATATCACATAAATGAATCAGTATCAAGAATGTAATGAGTACTGAGTCAGGGTGTAGGGATCGGATTGGCAAGCAATTTATATACCTCGACGATCTAGACGGAGCCGGCCTGCTAGCAGAAAGGTTGCCAATGAACACCCTTAGGTCCTCCAAAAATTCTACGGAGGACGCGGGGCGATTTCCCCGTCCAATGACACGGCCATGGCCCAGGGTGCAAGCGAGTGACTCCAGCATGCCGCGGCGAGGGCGCAGAGCTACCAGAGGTTCGAGGGGGAGAATGAGGACGTGGCCGACTTAAATGAGAAGGAGCAGCGGAGCGAGAGGGCTTGGGAGAGAGTGAGGTGGAGAAAATAGTGGCCGTCATGGGCATCCATCACGGTTCCTTCCGAGAGCGGTGGTTGCTAAGCATTCTATGTCCGGCACCCTCTACCAAGTCTATATACTTGGAGGCCCTCCAGGGGTGCCGTACATGGATTCGGCCATGACCCTGATAGAGCTGGCCCGTCCGTCATAGACATACCGCACCATCGCCACCACTCTCGGCGCCCCCCACTTCAAACAATTAAAAAAATTAAATTTAGGAGGAATTTAATAAAATTCATAGAAATTTGTAGATAGTTCAGTTGATTACACTAAATTTTGCATAAATTTAAAAATATTTAAACTAAAACCGGCCCGGCCTAGTCCGAGTCCCAATCATACGCGTCCGAGTCCTCGGTTGACGAAGACACTGACTCGGACCACGACAAATTGTTCCAGCGCGGGTCGTCCGGTGGGATCGTCGGGTTCTCCACCTGCTCCTTGTTGTCGTGGTGCTCCCAGCGGTTCTCTGACCGGTTTTTCCTTCTATCTTCGACTTTATCTTTGAACTCGGTCTGCGCGCACCGTGTTACCCCATGGACGGAGCGCCAGTATCGGCGTCGTCTTCGTCCTCCTCGCCTATCTCAAGGCGTCGCTGCTCGGCGCGGTGGCGGCGCCGCTTGTCGGAGTAGTTCAGGGGCGGCTCTGGCGCCCGTTCAATCGCCTGTGAGCGGGTTTGAACGTCCTGGAAGTTCATCTCCTCGTGAGGAAGGCCGAGGCGCCACGCCGCGGTGTCGTATGCGCGGGCGGCTCCCTGCACCGTTGATGCTCACGGTGGTCACCTTTCGTGTTGTTGGGAAACCCCAAAAGAAAGGTGTGATGAGCGGATTTCACTCAGTTATGAAACCAAGGTTATCGAACCAGTAGGAAATGAAAATTCCCTCGAGGTGTCAACGATGCTAGAAATTCTTGGTGGTGCTAAGTTGACATGGAGTATGCACATAACACATTCAAGATATATTACCCCAACTTAACGGTGAGGGTGTCAATCTCACCGGCTTGCTGTAACAAAGGATTAAACGTATGTGTGGAAGAATGATGTTTGTTTGCAGAGAATGAAAGTAACAGGTTTACAGTAGGTGGTTTTATCAGATTAAAGAAAAAGACCGGGTCCACAGTTCACTAGTGTCTCTTCATAAATAATAATAACATTCATGCGGGTAAGCAAATTACAGCTGGGCAATTGATAAAATAATGAAGTGCATAACAATGCATATACCAATGTCTAGTGTGAGGTTTATTTGAGCAGTACAACAATATACATAGACCGTTCCAACCACATCTACTAATAATCCACCTTCCGGCTAACGTCCGCACCTCTTTCAGTATTAAGTTGCAAGCAACAGATTATCGCCTTAAGCACTGCGTGTAAAGTAAGTAAGTTACATTATTCTTAGACAAAGTACTATTGTTTTATTCCTAGTAGCAACAATACATCTATAACCTGAGTTTTCTGTCACTACCACAGATTAAATAGAGACATGAACCTACTATCGAGTATAAATACCCCCTCTTGGAGTCACAAGCATCTACTTGGCCAGAGCATCTACTAGCAACGGAGAGCATGCAAGATCATAAATAGCACACACATGATATATTATGAAGCAAATGACATAGTACTCAATATTCATCGGATCCCCGCAAACACAACATGAAGTATTACATAACGATGATCTTGATCATGATAGGCAGCTCACAAGATATAAACATGATAGCACAAGAGGAGAACACTACCATCTAGCTACTTCTATGGACCCGTAGCAAGGGTGAACTACTCACGCATCAGTCCGGAGGCGGGCATGGTGACGTAGAGCCCTCCGGTGTCGATTCCCCCTCCCGTGAGGGTGCCGGGCAGAGCTTCTGATCTCCCCCGAAGTGTTGTTGACGAAGGCGGCGGCTCAGGTATCCTTGGAGGAAATATTTTCTTCGTAGGTTTCTTAGGTTTCCGAGGGGTATAAGTAGGCAAAAGGGCGAAGGCGGTAGAGGGCCGAGACCCCGACACCATGTGCTCGCACAGCAGGGGGCCCGCCGCGCTGGACGTGGTGTGGGCCCCTTGGCCCTCGTCTTCGTCTCCTTTTCGAAGTTCTGTAATGTTCCCAGGAAAATAGGGGCTTTGGAAAAGAAATCGTCCAGTTCCAAAAATATGTCCTTAAGTACTTTTCTGAAACCAAAAACAGCAGAAAACAGGGAACTGGCACTGGGGCATCTTGTTAATAGGTTAGTCTCAGAAAATGCATAAAAATGCATATAAAACATGTCATAAGTGGTATAATATAAGTATGGAACGTAAAAAATTATAGATACATTGGAGACGTATCAACATCCCCAAGATTAGTTCTACTCGTCCCGAGTAGGCAAGAAAGATAAAAAGAATAATTTCTGAAGTGACATGCTTTCACACAATCTTTATCATATAATAATGTAAGGCATGTAAACTGATATCAAATTAATAAGGGTTGTAGTTTATATTGATATCAAATGAGTAATAAATAAACAAGTAGGCAAAGCAAAGCAAAACTTTCAATGATATAGTACTAGATAGCAATCAACCGTGCAAAGTAGATATTAGAAATGATTTAAGATTCAAGAACAACAATATAATTATCTGATGCTTTCAACAAACATGACAACTTTGTGAAAGGATCAAGTCAAGCAATAACAATATGCACGTAGAAGATCAACTCTTTATTTGTTCACGAGAAACAAGCAAGCGTTCAACGTTGGTTCCTGGCACCAGGATGTTTTGGCTAAGAGAATGTTAACGGGGGTTTGGAAGGCCAACAGAAGAATGTCTCACAAAGCTGCAAGTGATCATTAGACAAGAGGAAGTCTTACAATCGAAGCTATGCAAGGAGTAGTGATTGCCATACAACAGATGCACATAGAGCTATAAGTGTATGAAATCTCTCCAATGGAACTAGTGGGGGTGCATCCAACTTGCTTGCTCACGAAGACCTAGAGCACTTTTGAGGAGGCTCATCATTGGAATATACAAGCCAAGTTCTATAGTGTAAAGTTCCCCACATAGTTATGCAATTAAGACATGAAAACTCTCTCATATGGAGTAAAGGTGCTAAACATGAACACAAATGATGATAATAAATGATATGGTGCTATAACATGAGCGCAAGTAATGACTATGAATGATATGGTGTTGTAACATGAGCACAAGTGTGTGATAAAGAATAGTTATGCTGCCCCCTATTTTTTCTTTTTTTTTTCTATATTTTTTCTTTTTATGTTTCTATTTTCGATTGCCTCCATGGCTCTTTTCACTTTTAGGGGCAAACATTCTAATAGGATGATATGACAACACACTATTGATACAAGTAACTAATAATATGAATGAGACATAATGTATATGAAACGGTGCCTCTGTCAGCGTAGCAGATTATGCAATGATCTAGCGTAACATGGGTAAAACCACACATCAACTTTATAGAATAATGCAATGAAATATATATGTAATGAATGACAACAAGTCATGTAATGTTAAATGGATGTTGCATGGCAATATATCTCGGAACAGCTATGGAAATGCTGTAGTAGGTAGGTATGGTGGATGTTTTAGGAAGATTGTCGGGTTATGACTCCCAGGAATCGGGGGTAGTCACTTCCTGAAGAGTAGTTCGTGAAGGGGATTGAACGCGTAGGTCTAAACCCTCAAGTGGCTCCGCGACATTGCTCGCCGGACCCGAAGAAGACGCACACCCGACCAAGGAAGACACCGTCCTTTACCCAGGTTCACGGCCCTCGTGAGGAGGTAAGACCGCTACTCCTGTATGTCTGTATTATATGTGGAAGGTTACAGTACAATTGAGCTTGCCGGAAGCCCCCCTGAGGCGGTTCTTGCCTGGGGAGGGAAGCGATGATCTTCTTCATCCTCCAGCCAGAGGCTAACCTAACCAGGGTTGCTAGGGTTTACAAGGGTGTTTTGCACGCAAAGGGCCGACCCTTGCTACGATGGATGTCTTCTCTCTTTTATAGACGCCTCTGGCCTTCAAGGTGGCTCCCACATGCCATTGACAGGGCGGAGCACGAGTCCACCGTGCTCCATTCGTCCATGGACTCGGTCCATTGTTGATAAAGGTGGCGCTGTGGCCGACAGGCGGCCGACCGCGCGGTACTATCAGCAGAGCGGGCAGTCTCTGAGGTGGAGCCCGCGATGACGATCTCCGTTGGAGGGTTGCGCCGTCCACCAGCTTTATCGCCAGGTCCTCACAGTTGCGCAGCAGGTGGAGCAGCTTTATTGACCACTTTATCGCCAGGGACAGCGACGGGGGTGCCTGTGTCACTGCATGAGCGTGGCAGAGGTCACGTGCGCCCTGCCGTGCTTCCTTGGCCGCGACGTTTCCCTTCAGTCCTGAGGGGAGATTCCTGTTGGACTCCCCTCAGGAGGGTTGGCTCCTCGGGGGGGGGGGGTCCCTTGAGGTCCTCGTTTCCTCTTCAGGCCCTCGAGGGGAATCGCCTCTCGAGGGTCCCGCCAGGTGGTGACGCCTGGTCCTTAGTCGTTTCGTCTGACTGGCCCGCGTGCGAGGCCTGGGGGGAATGGGCTCTTGATACCCCAGTTCCCACTGGGCCGACAGTAGCCCCCGGACCCATGATGGGCACGACTGAGCCCATGGGCTTTGGCGAAGCGTCGTGGGCCCTTAGTGTCCAGCCGACCCGAGACACGCGGCACTTGGACGATTAACGGCCCCGCACGATCTGGGGCATGAGTCGTGGGGGGTCCCACCACGCCCCGGTAACTGCTCCTGGAGGGGACATAAAGCCCGAGCGTTTCCGCGTAGAGCCGTTATTGTTTCCAGTTCTTCCCGCAGAAGTTTCCGCTTCTCAGAGCTCTCTGCCTCCGCTCTCTCCTGTGTATCTCCCATCTTTGTCTTCGCTAAAACTCAAGTCCTCTCCGATGGGACCGGTGAAGAGAAAAAGTAAGGCCGCAGCGGGGTCTTCTTCCCGGGCGGCGGCCATGGAGGTAGTGCAGGGCGCGGCACTCGAGGGAGCGCGCACCGATCTTCAGGCGTTGGGGAAGATTCGCCACCTGGTGGCGGGGCCGACCAACGAGCACGGTGCCAGCAAACTTCAAGCCGCCCGGTTCGGGAGATTTCCTCAAGGGTTCTAACTGATTTTTCTCCACGCCATCACCGCCGGGCTGGTGCCGCCGTACTCGCCTTTCTTGGAGGCAGTATTGGAATTCTATCAAATTCAACTCCTCCATCTTCACCCAAACACCATACTCATCTTGTCCATCTTCGCCTACCTTTGCGAGGCTTATCTGGGCGTGCACCCTTCGGTAGCACTCTTCAGGACCTTCTACTCGCTGCGATGCACGGCTGCTGGCAAAAGGACAGGGTGCGTCTCCTTCCGTATTGTGGACGGCATGGGGAACGTATACATTCCCATGTCCTGGAGTGGGGATAAGCCTGTCACGGCCCTGCTCAAGAAGGTGGGTGACTTTCGCCAGAAGTGGCTGCTCATCGGCGTCTCGTCGCCCTGCGCGTTCCTGGACGTCCCGGAGGCGCAGTCCGCGAAGAACTCCCACTGGTGCAAGTTTGCTCTTCGCGGTGCGGATAACGCTCATTTGGAGGGGCGTTTGAGATTCCTCCGCGAGGAGTGTCTCACGGGTCAGATGGTCGCGGCGGACTTCATGGCACGCCGCATCGCCCCCCTTCGGGCGCACTCGGAGCCGATGTGGATGTATGCTGGCCCCTCCGACCCAATGTGGCTTCATTCGGAGGACCTTGGCTCGGACGTGGTTGACACCATCCTAAACATCCTCTTTGCCAGTCCGGATGTGCATGGGAAGATCGCCGGCTCCGTGCGTCCTCTGCATCAGCTTCCCCTGAGCGACCGCATGGATATCCTGGACGGAATGCCAGACTTTACTCCTCATGGTCTGGTGGGCTTGATGGATCAGGAGGTCGCTCCGCCGGCGCGTGCAGTCGTTGGTGTTGACTCTTCATCCGCCTCCCGTGCCTGGAGCGGCGAGGAAGAGGCCGCGACGGGAGGGGCGTCCCCTGCGAGGTACGAGCCCTTCACCGATGAGATTTGCGACATCTCGTCGGGCGATGACAACGCCTTCGTTGTAGTGCCTTCGCGCCTCGAGGAGGAGGCGTCCGAGGCGGGGACGGCCTCTGAGATAGATGCTTCGCGGGGAGGCGCGA
Source organism: Poa annua (assembly GCA_026929855.1). Taxonomy (NCBI): domain Eukaryota; kingdom Viridiplantae; phylum Streptophyta; class Magnoliopsida; order Poales; family Poaceae; genus Poa; species Poa annua. The sequence continues at coordinate 216,633,591 of CM049427.1, read as the reverse complement.
GCCTCGCACCAAGGCGATGGTGGATCGCTCCGGGGTGAGGCCCTCAGACATCCCCTCCAAAATAAAAGCGGCGACGCCTCTGGAGGGGTCAGGCGCCAAGCCCACACCATCCTGGCGCTCTCCCGGCCTGTCGTGGGTCGACGCCGGTGCTTCTCCTTCATGGTGAGTATTCCCACCACTTGGTCATTTTTGGCTTTTGCCAGCGATCTGGTGCCTGCGAACCGTCGCAGGCTTCGCGAGGCAGCAGGTGTGAAGAGAACCGCAGCTGCGGTGGCGACTGGCGAGCGCCCGAGGCCTGTGGAGACGTCCACTCCAGGCCCAGTTGAGGAGGTGCCTCAGGAGGGAGCGGCCGTGCCCCTAGTGGGGACGCTGAGCCTCAAGCAGCGCCTCCCAAGCCTCTGCTAGTGGACAGCGCGGAGGAGACGGCTCCCGCGTCATCTCGCGCTCCGACTCCTCCTCGTGCGGCTACGCCACCACGCGAGGCAATTTCGCTCCGCATGCTGCCATCGCCGCGCGCAGTGACGCCAACGCATGCGTCACCTCCACCATGCTCGCCCGCGGCGCCCGCGCCACCTCTGGAGGGAGCGATCGAGACACCAGCAGGCGCAAGTGCGGCCGTAGGAGGGGTGCTTCCTCGCCACCTCGCCCTGCCGGAGAAGATGAGCGTCTTAATGGCTCGAGCGCCGGAGCGGAGGCCGACGTGGATGGAGATGGAGCCACACCTAGCCCCCGAGCTCGACCTGGGGCTGGGCCCATGGGTCGGCCGCTGCAGCTGGGCCCTCATCTAGCCAGGAACTGGTTCTCCGCGGCTGGGATTGGAGCGCGGGACGCCGCGAGGTGGCATTCGGCCTTGTGCGGGAGTCCTTGGAGGGCCTGGAGGCCCACCTCGCCCTTGGCGACATACGGCTCGCCCAGCAGCAGGAGGAACTTGCGAGATCATGGGCGTCCTTCCATGCGGCCGTCGAGGCGCGCCGGCTGGGGGACTTGGCGCTGCAGGCAGCCCGCGAAGAAGCCATCAGCTTTGCCAAGGAAATCCGCAACAGAGCCACTCGCGATGCCGCAGAGCTACTCGAGCCCCTCTAGGCAGAGCGCGACGCCGCTGCGGAGCTCCTACGAGTGGCCAAAGCCGAGCGTGAGGCGATGGAGGGCTCGCTGGCGCAGAAGCGCTGCGAGCTGGGCCGGTTGGAGTCCCAGCTACTTTCTGCCTACCAGGCCGCGCATGCTGCTTTGGAGGAGGACCGCAAGTGCTTGGCCGAGCGCGATCGGCAGCTGGCCCTCAGGGGGAGGGAGCTGCAGCGGCGCAAGGAGCAGTGTCTCCAGACGGAGAAGGACTTGGCTGCCCAGCGTGAGGCCCTCGAAGCGCGCGAGGGAGGTCTGGCCCGGGCGATCTCGAAGTTCGACGAGCACGTCACTGCTCAAAAGCGCTCTGAAGAGCGCTCGGAGCGGCACTTCGCCAAGAGGACGAGAGCGGCGCAGAGGGCCCTCGCAGAGCACGAGAGACATCTCCGTTGGTCCCTTCTTCAGAAGTATCGCGCTCGGCTGCGGAAACGGGAGGACCGCCTCAAGGCGAGTATGCTGCGGGCGCTCAGCGGCTCGCTGAGCTCGAGAAGGCCAACTCCAAGCTGGCGCGCCGCTTCAGGCGCGCCAAGGCCGGTTGGCGTCGAGCGGAGGAGGCTCGCGACAAAGCGACTCACGGCGCTGGCCCTTCGTCTAGTGCGCCCGCGATGCAGTGTGAGCGCCTGTTTGAAAAGCTGGTCGCGCGCGGTGGTGAGCTTGCGGCGCGGCTCGGCGCGGACGCGCCGTGCCCCGGGACCCGAAACCGCGACGACGCCGCCGCGTTCCTGGCCTATTTTGACCAGCTCTTCACGGCGCTGGAGGGCCCCGCCGCCGAACTTCGCGAGGTGATCGAAGACGAGAGCATGCAGCTCTTGGGGGTGGTTGTTGATCGCGTCTTCACCAACCTCAAACTCCTTGTGCCGGACTTTGACCTCCGCTTGGTGACCGAAGTTGCTCACGGCGAGGGCGTGCAGCGCGTTCGTCTTCCCTCCGCGAGCAAGTGGATGCCTTCTACAACCGCTTCAGGCGTGCGGAGGTTGCGCCGGACTTTAGGGAGGAGGAGGCCCGCTCCGTCGAGGTCGAAGATGGTGCTGCGAAGGAGGCTCAAAGCGATGCTGCTTCCCCCTGAGCATTTCTTGACTGCGCCTGCGAGCGCTTGTATCTGTAACAGTTGTGTGCTTTAGACATCTTGAGACTTTTGGCCTGTAATATACTTTTAATTGCTGTTTTAATTCGAGCTTGTCTGCCCCTCGTGAGGTCTCTTTGGACTCATCTTCATGTCTATTTGTTCTCTGCATCGTTAGGTCCCATCTCTTCGTGCCATGACTCCGCCACCTCGGTATGCGGGAGCAATGACTCCGCAAGGCCGGGGGGAGTTTGGGCCTAGGAGAGGTAAGAGCCTTGAGTCGCGATGCTCAAGTGCCCCCCTTAGACGTGCGAGTAGTCCATGAAGCGTAAGGGAAAACGAAGTCGCTCGAGGGGCAAAGACGCGCGCTAGGGAGAGAAAAACGCTCTTAAAGCGTGGGTGCGAGACTTAGCTTCTCGAGGTTTTCGCTCTGTGAAGGCTTTTCGCCTGGCGAGGTTGCCCACTTGAGGGGCCGCTTCTAGGGAGGCTTTTCGCCTGACGAGGTTGCCCACTTGAGGGGTCGCTCACGGATGCCCCTTCAGGCTCGCGGGAGAATTCTTCCCTGCAGGTATTAGAGGGGCGAACCCAAACGCTGAAACACGGTTCAAGGGACTCGTGCGCGCTTATAGGTCCCCTCAGGCGTTCCTTGCGAGGAGAGTAAGTACCAAGGTCCTCTATAGAGATGGCGTGTTTGTGGGATCTTGCCCTCCAGCCAGAGCTCGGACTCTTGGATTTTGCAGTGCTGCTGGTGTGTCATTTGAGGCACTGGCACCGTACTCAGCCCCCGCTCGCGAGGTACGCATGTGGAGAGATATAAGCGCACACTTCAACAATAGTAATGCGTAAATAACCCCCCCCCCCAAAACATTTTTTAAGCGGCGCCGAAGCGCTAAGTTCACTTAGGAACGAGATTGAGTCATTATGCTTGGGATTGCCAAGTTAATGCTCTGACCATGTCGAGGCGTGGGGACCACCTGTTGGTGGCAGAGACTCTCGACGGCCTGAGGTGGCTCGTTTTAATCGAGAGCTCGGAGGGTTTTCCCTCGAGTGAAGCCTTTGGGGCTTTGGAGGTTTAAGTCGTTGGCGTTTTAACCTCCAGAGACAAGAATGCTTGGAGGTTGAGCCGTAGGCTGCCTCTTCCGCTAGGAGTCTCGGCGTGACAATGATCACGTGCGTGGCAATGACCACGGTTGCGTTTGCTCCCTTAGGAGACAAAGCATGTGTTTGAGGTTTAAGCCTTTTGGCGTTTTAACCTCTAGAGACGACAATGCTTGGAGGTTGAGCCGTAGGCTGCCTCTTCCGCTTGTCTTCTCGACATGACAGTGATCACGGGTGTGGCAATGACCACGGTTGCGTTTGTTTCCTTAGGAGACAAAGCATGTGTTTGAGGTTTAAGCCTTTTGGCGTTTTAACCTCTAGAGACGAAAATGCTTGGAGGTTGAGCCGTAGGCTGCCTCTTCCGCTTGACGTCTCGACGTGACAATGATCACGGGTGTGGCAATGACCACGGTTGCATTTGTTCCTTTAGGAGACAAAGCTTGTGTTTGAGGTTTAAGCCTTTTGGCGTTTTAACCTCTAGAGACGAAAATGCTTGGAGGTTGAGCCGTAGGCTGCCTCTTCCGCTAAATGCCCTGACGTGATAATGATCACGGGTAGAACTTGCGCAGATGCATGATGTTCCATGGATTCTTGACGGGGACGCCGTCTTGCGTCTCGAGGCGAGCCGCGCCAGGCCTGGCGATGTGGGTGACCCTGTAGGGACCTTCCCACATCGGGGACAGCTTGTGGAGGCATTCCCTGGAGAGGATTCGCCTGAGGACGAGATCGCCTGCCTCTAGGTTGCGCGAGCGCACATTGCTGCTGTGGTAGCGCCTCAGGTCCTGCTGGTACTTGGCCGACCAGAGGGCGGCGCGACGTCTTAGCCCTTCAAGGAGCAGCAGGTCGTCGTTGTGAAGGTCCTCTTGCTGGTCCTCATTAAAGGCAAGGACCCGTGGGGATCCATGCTTTATCTCTGTGGGGAGGACTGCTTCGGCTCCATAGACGAGTGCGAACGGCGTTTCCGCAGTGGGCTTGGGTGGCGTGGTACGGATGGACCAGAGCACCGAGGGTAGCTCATTGATCCAGCCCTTGCCGTGGCCCTTGAAGATATCGAAGTTCCTGGTCTTTAAGCCTTTGAGGACCTCTGCGTTTGCGCGCTCATCCTGTCCGTTGCTTTGCGGATGGGCGACTGAGGCGAAGCAGAGCTTGATGCCCATTTTCTCACAGTAGGCTCTGAAGATTCCACTTGTGAATTGCGAGCCATTGTCGGTGATGATGCGGTTAGGCACTCCGAAGCGGCAGACCAGGCCTCTGATGAATTTCACCGCCGCGCCTGCTGTGATTGTGCGCGTCGCCTCCACTTCAGGCCATTTTGTGAACTTGTCAATGTCCATGAAGAGGTAGCGATATCCACCTTGCGCCGTTGGGAAATGTCCCAGTATGTCCAGCCCCCAGACCGCAAACGGCCACGAGAGCGGAATGGTTTGTAGACCCAGCGTTGGTTGGTGGATTTGCTTGGCGTGGAATTGGCAGGCTTCACAAGCTTTAATGATGTCCGTTTCATCTTGAAGCGCTTGAGGCCAGTAGAAGCCGCTCCTGAAGACTTTTCCTGCGAGGGTGCGGGCGCACGAATGGTGGCCGCATTCCCCGCTGTGGATGTCCTTAATCAGCAGTTTTCCTTCTTCAGGAGGGACGCACTTGAGCGCGATGCCGTTTGGGCGCTTGCGATAAAGAATTCCTTCGAGGATTTGGTACGATTTTGCTTGGCGGGCAATTCGCTCCGCTTCAGCATCTTCCTCGGGAAGGATCCCTTTGTGGAGGTATTCTTTGATCTCGTCGATCCATCCTGCCTCTTGGTGTACCGCTGTGAGCAACAGACGCTCACCTGTGGGGGGCCCGCAGCCTGGAGCTCCGCTTGAAGGTGGTTGCGGGAGCGCTTCGTCTGTGCTTGCGGGCAGGGCCTCTAGGGGCTGCTTTATGGATGCCTTGACGAGCCTTTCTTCAAAGACACCTGGCGGCTGAGCCTGCCGCTTTGATGCACGCTTGGCGATGTCATCAGCCTCTTGATTTTCCTTTCTTGGGATATGCATGAGGTCCATTCCCCTGAAGTTCTTCTCCAGCCTACGGACCTCATCAAGGTATGCGGCCATGTGGTCGTCCTTGGGCTTGTAGCTTTTGTTGGAGAAGTTGACGAGCAGCTGGGAGTCGCCCTTGATGAGTATATGCTTGATGCCTAGGGCGATTGCGGCGCGTAGGCCAGCAAGCAGCCCTTCATACTCGGCGATGTTGTTGAATATCTTGTCGATTCCGAAGCACAGCTGGACTGCGTAATACAACTTGTCGCCTTTGGGTGAGGTTAGGACTACGCCTGCCCCACCGAGGCGACAAGCGAAAGCTCCGTCGAACTTCATGGTCCAGTGGCTGGGCACTGCGGCTCCAGAGGACTCGTGCTCTTTTTCTCAGGGCTCTTCAGGGGTTGGATCAGTCCATTCGGCGACGAAGTCTGCCAGCGCTCTTCCTTTGATTACCCTTGTGTTATCGAAGCACAAATTGAATGGTTGTAGCTCGATGTTCCATCCTGCGACACGATCTGTTGCATTTGGTTTGCGCAGAATTTGCTCCAGGGGGAAAAAGGTTACCACCGTGATGGGTTGCCCCTGGAAGTAGTGTCGCAGCTTTCTTGAGGCAATGAGGAGTGCGAGGAGGAGCTTCTGCTGCATCGGGTACCGCTCGCGAGCATCACGCAGTACTGTGTTGACGAAGTAAACTGGATGCTCGACGAGAGTAGTTCCTGTTTCCTTGGCGTCTTTCGCCTGAGGTGGCCCAGCTTGGCCCTCGATGGGGTTGGCTTCAGGGGGCTTGTCCTGGGCCTCGAGGGTGTTGGCCTCGCGGGACTTGGTCTCGAAGGACTCGGCCTCGAGGGACTTGGCCTCGAGGGGCTTTGCCTCGAGGGACGTGGCCTCGAGGGACTTGGCCTTGAGGGACGTGGCCTCGCAGTGTGTTGGCCTCTTGAGGCTCCTCAGTCCCTTCGGCATGAACCTCTTGCAGCGGTTGACTCGGGGCGGTCCTGTAATGCCCCAATCCATAAATTATACAGTGATGCTATGTGTCGGTGGTCATGCTACATAATCGAAGGTTACTGGGGTTACCACTCCCAGGCCGAGTAAACATCAGCAGGCGTGCTCGGCATGGATCATCGGCAACACAACTCTTCGATCATGCCATATCCAAAGCATAGCCCTCAAAGTATAATAAAGAGACTAAGACACCGGAACACCTGGCACATGACAGACCCTACGACTCAAGATAATATAGTTCAACTCTTAGTAGAGAAAGATAGCAAATATTACAATCCAGGGTCACAGACCCATCAGTACATCAAGCGGAAGCAAATTAAGTTGTTCTAAACAACAAGATCCAAATATGGCCTAAGAGGCCTACAGATAAACAGTCCCGTGCCAGCTGGTTCCTAGTTGCCCCAGGCTGCCACCCGGGAACCCCAGACTACTCGTCGATGTCAATATAGAACCCACCTTCGGGGTAGGTAAAGTCCTCCTCTGAAACAAAAATAAACAAGGGTGAGTTCGACGAACTCAACAAGATTTTGAGCTATTTGCTCCATGATTGGCTCTCAAGGTTTTATGGCTGTTTTGCGTAAAGCTGATTTTATTCTTAAAATATGACTCCAAGGCATCGACTATCAGAATATTTTCGAAGAGGGGTAAGAAGTAACTCTTTTCTTTTGATTCACTTACTCATCCTCTTCCACCACTGTACCTGTTCTTCAAAGGCACCTCCCCGAATCACCCTCGAGGAAGTCAACCTTACAATCGTGAGTGGTACCTTTAGTACCCAGTTTTTAATCATTCCGTTAAAGTTATTCTATGATCCCTGAATTCGTCACCAAGTCGTCCTTAACCGTGGACACGGCTTTTCGAAAAGATTTATCCCTGCAGGGGGTGTACAATGTGAAAGGCGCCAGGTTCCCGAGGGACCTCCCAGCTCCTTATCCACGCGTACCGTCCGGCCCATTGCCTGTACAACTAGCTCTCTTCCGGGGAAAGCCGGCTGGGTGGGAGCGGCTACGACCTTTACCTCGCTTTGGACTAACCCAGGATCATCAGTGACTGGGGGACAAGTTCAGTGCCTCCAACACCCTGCCCCGCGGCCACTCATTTTCCTACCACCATAATCCTCATCTCAGTCTTGGCCACCATCTCAACACACGCGCAAATGGAAAGCCAAAATAGAGGACCCTCGGCTAGTCCGACACAAGTTAGTCGGTCGATGAGGTTCCATATGCCCACGCATGGTAGCACGCTCAACTTGGCTCGAAGGCGAGAACTCGCATCGAGGCGGCGAGAACGAGACAACCGACCACATACCATGTGGCCTCTCATCCCCACCTTTTAGCATTTTATTAATTATTGCCACATTTCTCCACCATCATCCGCGGGAATTCCACATCTGATCCCAACATGACTATCCTTCGGACCACTAAGCAGTTAACTAAGCATGGCTAAGCAACAACATAGAATAGTGCATTATTTCAGGCTATCAATACAAACCTATGGATAATAGGAGGGAAACAGGTAATGGCATCGGGAACTTAATGCAACTATAGGATACTCTAATCCAACAAAATTGACATTTGGAACCGCATGCAATATTATAGTGGAGAAAATAATTTGCGGAAAATAGGATAAGATATGCAAGAGGGTGGGGATCACGCTTGCCTTGCTCAGCAGGCGGGTAATACTGATCGTCGGGGTAATATGGCGAGACCCCGGTTCCTTGATCTTTCGATGTTTAAAAACACCGGAAAGAACACAATCAATACAAGCAATTCATATGCAATGCGCAAACACATGATGGTATGACATTTTAATGCACTGCATTATTATAACAATTATATGACATTTAAATGAGATGCTAGGAATAATTATTCAACGATATAGGAAATTTATTTTCCTATGTGTTTATATGTTCCCCTACAATTTTAATTTAGGTAACATGCTTGAAATGATTTTGAATGTGTAGAACCAGTGCTTATTAGCATTTTTACTTAGAGGGTACAATTCTAGCAATTTGAGGAATTTATTATGAATTTAAACTACACCTTTTTATTTCTACCCCTTTCTTCATTTAGCAAAACAGAAAAATACCGTAGCAGTAATGGAAGTGTGAATCGGTCCATTAGATAGCATTTATTTTTTTGATCATTTTGGTATATTATTTGCTAAATTTGGATAATTATTTTGAGAGTTATGAATTTTTGAAGTTTGAATCATTTTCTGTCTTTTTCTTAATTCGCAGAAAATATCCCGGGCGTTTTCCACCGAGGCGCAGCTAACCCGAGCCACTGACGGGTGGGCCAGCGCCACGCTGGCAGCCACGCAAGCGCGGGGGCGGGATCTGGTCACTGACGCGTGGGACCCGGCGGTCAGCGCGGCCGGAGCGCACGACGGCGGTGGTCACCGGCGGCGAGGCGCACGGAGCCGCGTCTCTACTGCGCCAGGGATCGCGCGGATGGTCGCAAACGACGTGCACGTGTACGGGGAGCAAAATGCGGGCGGCGCCGCTACCTATAGGTCGCCGGAGCACGGTGAGCAGCAACGGCGAGCGGCGGCCGGCGGCGAGCTACGGCGTCTACGCGTTCTAGGGGGAGAGGAGACGAGCGGGGATGCCCATTAGGACCGCGAGCTCACCCTCGATGCGTGCGGCTGCTCGGAGGAGAGGGAGGAGGTCGAGAACGGCGGCGAGCTTGCCCGAGGCGCGGCGGCCGGAGTTGGGGAAGAAACGGACGGAGCGGTCGCGTTCGAGTTCCCCGGCACGATTCCTACAGCGGAGAGGGAGAAGGCGAGGCGGCGGTGCTCGTGGTGGTGCTGGATGGTCTCGGGGCACGCTCAACCGGCGGCGATGCGGCGGCGGAGCTCAGCCATGGAGCTAGGGTTCGGGGAGAACAGGGAAAAATATCTGGGGAGGAGAGCAGAGCGGCGGCCGTGGCGTTCTTATCCACTCGCGGCAGCAGAGGAGGAGAGGGGGGGGGGGGTCCGGGCGCGGCGCACGGCATGGCGACACGGCGACGGGGTTCGGCAGCGACGGGCGCGCTCGGTCGCTACAGCGAAGAAGATGAAGTTTTTGCAGAAAACCCCCTGCCCGATTTATTACTCCTCACAAACAGGTCCTTTTTCCTTTCTTTTAAAACCAGTGCACTGTTTTGATTTAATTGAGGCAGTTAAACATTTTATAAAAATTTGAGAAAATTCAGGGAGCCTCCCCATACCATGTAGAGGCACCACAAAAATTGGCTCCTCAAAATAAAATGTTTTGGTGCACTTTTGTTCAGAGGTGTCAAATAGGGCATTTTGTTGAAATTTCCATAAGTTGCCACCTTAATGATTTGGAGACATTGCAATTAGGAGATTTTGATTTCTTGGAACTTCCTTGACAAATATGCCATATTCAAAGTGTTTGAGTGCAAATGACATACTAGTAGCAAAATGAGGTGAATGCCATGATGCAATTACACAAAAGTGGAAAAATTACAGAGGTTTTCAGGTTTTAAACCTGGGGCTGTTACAGGTCCCCTCTTGAGGCTTTGGGCCTGGCGGTGGCTTTGTGAGGACTGCCCTTTCGTCGAGCTCTTTATCAGGAGGCTTTTTCTGTGGAGTGGTTGCACTCTTCTTGTGAAGTACCGGCTCCTCTCTTTCCACCACAATGACAGCACTGGCTGTTTGAGGAGTAGCTGACAAGTTCAGCTTCAGGTGCTCGCCAAGCCTTGGGGCGACCATTACAGGTGGGCTGGCCAAGTATTTCTTCAAGTCCTCAAATGCTTTTTCAGCTTCAGGGGTCCACTTGAAAGTGCCCGTTCTTATCATGATCTTGAAAAACGGCAGGGCTCTTTCGCCGAACATGGAGATGAATCGACCCAAGCTGGCCATGCAGCCTGCCAGGCGTTGCATGTCCTTGAGCCTGCATGGAGGTTGCATGCCTTCTATGGCCTTGATTTTGTCTGGGTTCGCCTCTATGCCCCGATGAGACACGAGGAACCCCAGCAATTTGCCTGAAGGTACTCCAAAGACGCACTTGGTGGGGTTGAGCTTGATGTTCACTGGCAGCACCACAGTACAAAATATATAGTATCATTGCATAAGTATCAAATTACTACAACGAGATCCAAAAATAGCTAAGTATAGCTTTATTACAAGGTGCATAGTCATGAAGACTAGCTAAAATATTCAGAGTTCACAACGAAAATAAAAGCAATGGGCCTCCTCTTCTAGCATACGCCACAAGCAGACATGTTGGGTGTAGAATCGAGTCCAAACTCACTCCTCATCAGAATTACCTGCACATTTGAATATGCAGCCCCCGTAGGAGGTCAATACAATGAAGTATTGGCAAGTGACTATGGTGGATAAATTATGACAAGTCTAATTCTATATGCATATTTGGCTTGGTGGAGTTGTAGGCTATTTTGCAGAAAGCCAGTTTTCTCCTATCTTTTGTAAAACACTTTTGTTTCTCAAAGACTTGGCACCAAGGGATGAAGCCCAAGTGCACCAACAATTCTTTCCTTAGTCAAATTTTACTTATGAAAACCATGATGAGATTCTTCCGTCCATCCTTGTCCAGTTGCTCGAAGTAGTCCATCACCGGGGACACGGCTGAGTACTCAGTTTGTCGACTCTGCAGAGGTTGTGCACTTTCACCTTGAGACTCAATTAACCCAAACATCCTATACACGCGGAGTGCATTAAGGAAAGGAGAGAATTGAGACAAGAACTTTCAGAAGAAGAATGCAACCATACTAGCAAGACCCGTTCCACCTACCAACTCTACATCTGCTTGTCAAGCTGACAGGTTGCACTCTCACAACTTAGTAATTCTAGACAGAGCCCATTGTCAAAAGGCTGCACGGGAAGCTTCTAAACTTGGAGGGACTTAGAAATCTCTTTGTTCCTGGGTGGCCGTCCACAAGTGCGCTTCTGGGTGACAACCACCATGCTCATGGCCCTAAGTAGAATAGACATTCATCCTAGGCAAAGACAACCACAAGCATAGTCCCAAAAGCCACTCAACATAAACCAAACAACCAATTCCACCCAGGTGTGCATTTAAGTTTTTTAACACTTAGCAATATTTCTATAACATGGTAAGTAAACACTTTTTATAGCATAGCTAAGCATCTAATAAAAACTTTTGGTGGCTGCATGGGGAGGGATGGCTACACACTAATAGGATATTTTCAAAGTGTAAACTAACTTAGCATTATAAGATAGTTTAAAAATTCCCTATCATGCATAATACTCAAAAATCTACTAATAATGCATATAGAAAACATTGGGTAGATTATGAATGTCACTTGCCTTGGTAACAAGAGGAACAAGCACAGCAAGAATAACAATCACAAGGGCCTTCCTCCTCTTCACAATCTAGAGACAAACAATAAAACTAAATAAACACACAAACACAACACTAAAAAATATCAAGACAAAATATGTATGCATGCTTGATATGCAATGAACTTGACAAGACAAAATAATTACCATTTTATTTCCTCTGTTATTAATGCATGAAATGTAATGATCGATATTTTAATATTTTATTTACCCATTTAAAATATTGAGTATAACATAGAAGTTTTATGCCCTAAAACCAATTTCTTTAATTCTATTATGAAAAGTTTCAAATAAAACCCAAGTTGCACTCTCTGGACAGAGGGCATTAATAAAGTTCTAATCAATTGGATTTATTTGGAAAGAAGTTTTATGAATTAAGTTATAGATTTAATATCCGAAAGCTAAACAATTAAATTCCGCAATTTAATATACACTAAAAGGACAAACTAATGAAACCATACTAAACTATACGAGCAGAGCTTCACGTGGATATAAAATTCATCAAATTTGGATGAACAGATCGAAAGTTATGAATTTTGTAAGTTTGCATTGTTTTTCTGTTTTTAAATATAAAATCTAGCCGAAATAGAAAATAAAGAGGCCACGCGGCGCGCTCCGATTGGATGGTACCGGTTCGCCGCGGATCGCGAACGCGAACCGTCCGATCTACATAACGGTGGACGCTCCAGATCAACTGATCTAGATCCATTGGATCTAGATCCAACGCTTCACGTGGCTCAGGCCAAAAGCAGGCGGCGCGACGCCGGAGTTCATCCGAGCGCGGCGGCGCCATCGCCGGAGTTGCTGCTACGGCTAAACGATGAAAGATCGGAGGGAGTTTTGCTCACCAATTGATGCGGAACGGCGTGGCGATCTCTATGGCGCGGTAGGTGCTGTAGAGATGGTCTGCTCCTCCCCTTGCTTGCTCGTCGGAGAAGAACGGCGGACGGCGGCGTCGGGTCGTCGACGGATACGTCGCCCTGGTGCATAAAAAGAGACCGGAGCAAGCCCGTTAGGTGCGCACGAAGGCAGGGAGTCGCTGAGGGATGTTGGGGTGGTGCTCGGGGCGTCGTACTCACCGAAACGGAACGAATCGCGGCGGCGGCAATGGCGGAGAGGGAAGCTCGTTTTCACGCGATTACGGCGAGTAGTGGTTAGGGTTTTGGGCGCGGGGAACGGCGGCGGAGATGGGGGTTTATATGGTGGCGGCTAGGGAACAAATCCCGCACGAATCGGAGTGGAAAAATCCACCGGATCGAGCCGTGTCTCGCGCGGACTCCGCTTGGAGGTTGAAGATCCACCTGACAGGTGGGTCCCACCTGTCAGCGTGAGGGGGGGAATGGGCTGCTTCTGGGTTGCTATCTGCTGCGCGCGACGGCTAGCAAATGGGCTAGGCCCAGTTAACTCGTTTCGGATTTTTTTTATTTAAACGCCTTTTCTGTTTTAAACCTTTTCAATACAAATTGATTTTTAAATCTTATCAAAACATTTCAGAAAAATTCTCAAAAATATGTTTTGAAAAGATAATTTAATTTAGAACTTTTTGATATCATTGTACTAAATAAATAAAATAATAAAATACAGATTTTTATAAGGAGCTCAATTAGACCTCTTTATGGAAAACAACTTTATTTAAACTTATAATTAAAATTTAAATTATTCTTTATGTGATTTCAATGTCATGCCTATATGATGCATGATGCATGAATGAAAGTTTTAAATTTTTGAGAAATTTGGGATGTTACAGACTAACCCCCTTAAGAGGAAGCTCGCCCTCGAGCTTCGGAAAGGTCAGCAAATAGGTGTGGGTGGTCTTCTCGGAGGTCATCTTCTCGTTCCCAGGTGGCTTCGTCCTCGGTGTGATGATTCCCCTGGACTTTGCAAAACTTGATGGTTTTGGTACGGGTGACTCTTTCTGCTGTCTGTAATATCTTGATGGGCTTCTCTTCGTAGGTCAGATCACTTTCCAATTGTACCTCCTCGAGAGGTACGGTATCCTTTAAAGGAACTCCCATCATCTCAGGATGACATTTCTTCAACTGACTAACATGGAACGCATTATGAACATCAGACAGCACTTCGGGTAGTTCTAACTCATATGCCACTTCACCTTTGCGCGAAAGAATTTTGAATGGTCCAATGAATCGAGGTGCTAACTTTCCTTTGATTCCAAACCTTTTCACACCCCGAAGTGGTGACACTCTTAAATAGGTTCTATCACCCACTTCATAGGTGACTTCTCTACGCTTGGAATCTGGATAGCTTTTCTGGCGTGACTGTGCTATTTTCAATCTGTCCTTAATCAGCCTGACTTTCTCTTCAGCATCCTGTATTATATAAGGCCCAAAGAAACTCCGTTCTCCTACACCACTCCACAATAGTGGGGTTGTGCATTTCTTTCCATATAAGGCTTCAAACGGTGCCATCTCAATGCTGGCTTGGTAACTGTTGTTGTAGGAGAACTCAGCGTATGGTAAATTATCATCCCAACTAGATCCATAGTCGAGCGCACAAGCTCTTAACATATCCTCTAAAATCTGATTCACTCTTTCAGTCTGACCATCTGTTTGCGGGTGGAAAGCCGTACTGAATTCCAATCTGGTTCCCAAAGATTCGTGCAACAGCTTCCAAAAATGAGAAGTGAATTGGGCCCCCCTATCAGACACGATACTCTTAGGAACGCCGTGAAGGCACACAATTCTCTTCATGTAAATATCGGCTAGCTTTGCACTAGTATAAGTGGTCTTCACGGGTATGAAGTGAGCTATTTTGGTTAGGCGACAAACAATAACCCAAATAGAATCATAACCCGATCTGGTCCTTGGTAATCCGGTGATGAAGTCCATCCCAATAGAATCCCACTTCCAATCCGGTACTTTCAAGGGTTGTAAGAGCCCTGCTGGTTTCTGATGTTCTGCCTTTACTCGACTACATACATCACACTTAGCGATGTATTCTGCTATTTCTCTCTTCAGATTATTCCACCAAAATCTCTCTTTCACATCCATATACATCTTGGTATTTCCCGGATGAATAGAATAAGGGGTCTCATGAGCTTCTTGCAGAATTAACTTCCTAATATCAGGATCATTGGCCACACATACACGTTTTTCAAACCACAAAATCCCTTGCTCATCCTCATGAAATCCTTTAGCCTTGCCTGCTCTTAGATTGACTTTGATTTCTTCTATTTCCTTGTCTCCTTTCTGAGCTTCACGTATCTTGTCCATCAAAGTGGGTTGTACAACTAATGAGGTTACGAACCCTTCAGGTACTACTTCCAATCTGAGGTCCTTGAATGCCTTGCATAAATCCTCGGGTAATTCTCCTGCCGTAAGGCCATTCACATACACTTTACGACTCAGAGCATCTGCTACCACATTAGCTTTTCCCGGATGGTATTGGAGACTTAGATCATAATCTTTAATAAGTTCCAACCATCTTCTTTGTCTCATGTTCAATTCCTTCTGTGTAAATATGTACTTCAAACTTTTGTGGTCCGTGAATACCTCACATCTTTTTCCCATCAGGTAGGGTCTCCAAGTTTTCAGGGCATGCACTACTGATGCTAACTCGAGATCATGAGTTGGATAATTTGCTTCATGTTTCTTGAGTTGTCTAGAGGCATAAGATGCCACTCTACCTTCCTGCATCAACACACTTCCCAAGCCTTGGCGTGAAGCATCACAGTTTACTTGGAATTCCTTCTCCAAATCAGGTAAGCATAGAACTGGGGCTGAAACCAGACGTTTCTTCAACTCCTGAAAACCGGCTTCGCATGCCTCCGTCCACTCAAATTTCTTCTCCTTCTTTAATAATGCCGTCAAGGCCTTGGCAATCTTGGAGAAGTTTTCAATGAATCGTCGGTAGTATCCTGCTAGGCCCAGAAAACTTCGTAATTCACCAACATTCTTCGGCGGTTCCCAATTAGTTACAGCTGAAACTTTTTCAGGATCCACCGCTATACCTTCCTTGGACACCACATGGCCTAAAAATCCGACTTGTTCTAACCAAAACTCACACTTGCTGTACTTGGCATACAACTTATGTTCTCGTAGTCTCTACAATACTAGACGCAAGTGCTCTTCATGTTCTTTGTGGCTCTTGGAGTAGATTAGAATATCATCTATGAACACTACCACAAACTTATCCAGGAAATCCATGAACAGTTTATTCATCATATTCATGAAATAGGCTGGTGCATTGGTTAATCCAAAAGGCATCACGGTGTACTCGTATGAGCCATATCTCGTAACAAATGCAGTCTTGGGTATATCCATTTCTCTAACTTTCATTTGGAGGTACCCTGATCGAAGATCGATCTTTGAGAATACGCAAGCACCTTCCAGTTGATCAAATAGTTCATTTATCTTGGGTAATGGGTACTTGTTTTTGATAGTTTGCTCATTTATATCTCTATAATCCGTGACTAGCCTCTGGGTTTGCTCCTTCTTTTTAACAAATAAGACTGGTGCTCCCCATGGCGATGAACTTGGACGAATGAATCCTTTCTAGATATGTTCCTCTAGTTGCTTCTTGAGCTCTTTCAATTCATCGACGGCCATAGGATAAGGTCTTTTAGCTATTGGTCCTGTTCCCGGCTTCAGTTCGATGAGAAACTCTACATCTCTATCGGGTGGCATTCCCGGTAGTTCCTCCGGAGAAAACATCTGGGTATTCCTTGACAATAAGCACATCACCAAGGCTAACCCCCTTAAGAGAATTTAGCCTAACCTTCTTAAGTTCGAAAGTTGATCTGAACTTAATCTTCCTTTTCTCTGGGGTGGTGAGGGTGATTGCTCTATTTGCACAGTCTATGATTCCTTCAAAACGAGTCATCCAATCCATTCCGATGATAACATCCAATCCTTGGGTTTCTAGGATGACTAAGTCTGTTGGGAAGGTGTGTTTTCCGATTTGCAAGTCTAACTGCCTACACCCGGAATTTACTATCATCTCTCCTCCAGGTGAACTTACCCTAATAGGTTTTCCTAGACTTTCCTCAGCTAACCCATGTTTGTTTACAAAATCTCTTGATATGAATGAATGAGATGCTCCAGTATCAAATAAGACCAATGCTGGAAAGGAGTTGAGCAAGAACGTACCAATCACAGCATCAGGTTCATCATGAACTTCTTCCACATTGATGTGGTTCACTTGTCCCTTTTGGAAAGGATTGGGCTTGGAATTTTCATCAGCTTTCCTCTCTGGGCATTCCGTTGCATAATGTCATGTCTTCTTGCACTTGAAACAAGTCACATTAGACAAGTCCTTCTTCCCTTCATAGTTAGGACGGTGATTATCATTCCCATGATTATGGCCATGGTGATGGTTTCCCTTGGATCCACCATTATTTCCATTGTATCCTCCATTATTTCCTTTGTATCCTCCATTGCTTCCTTTGTATCCTCCATTATGGTTATGACCATGATGTTTTTGGCCACTACTAGTGTTGGAGTGATTCCAGGGTTTATGGCTACTGACTTCAGAGGTGTGTTGTTTCTTATATGTCCCTTCAGAATGAACCTTACTTGCACTGAACTTCCTCTTCCTATTCTCTTCCTTTCTTATGTTGTTGTCCAGGGTGATAGCTTGATCCAGCAGAGCTTGATAGTTTGGAGTATATGCCACAGACAAAGGTATCTTCAGTTTTCCCTTAAGTCCATTGAGGAACTTTTCCTTCCTCATTGCATCAGTGTCAATGTCCTCTGGCGCATACCTTGATAGCATACAGAAGTCATCCATATACTCCTTCAGAGTTCTACCTCCTTGCCTCAAGCTGCGAAATTCCTCTTTCTTCAGGTTCATTATACCTGAGGAGATGTGAGCATTCCGGAAACCTTCCTTGAACGCATCCCAAGTCATGCCATCCAAAGGATGAGTCACTTGATAAGTCTCCCACCACAATGCTGCGGGTCCTTCCAACAGGTGTGCAGTGAACCTCACTTTTTCTGCCTCAGAACACTCACAAGTTACTAAGTCCTTGTTGACTGAACGGAGCCAATCCTCCGCCACTATTGGTTCAGTAGCAGAGGAGAACTTATTAGGCCTAAGCCTTAGGAATCTAGCAAGTCTGTCCACTGGAGGTGGTGGTGGAGGTGGCGGGTTGTTGTTGTTGTGGTTGTTGTTGTTGTTGTTGGTTGCTGCAATGAATTGAGTCATCATATTCATCAACTGAGCTTGAGCGGCCATCAGTTGTTGCATGGCATCATCGTTGTTGGTATCACGACGAGGAGGCATCTGTAGGGTTTTCAGCATAGATGAGTGAAAGATAGACAGAACTAAGAGAAGAAAAATCCTACCCATGCACAAAGCAACCAAGTCAACACAATCAACACTCAAAAGACAACTTAAAAGGAAAAAGTCTACTTAGCAAATCGAAACAAGTATTCTAAGTTGATTTAATAAAACAACAGAGTCTGCAAACCAATCATTCTATCATTGTCACACCACAAGTTGGAGATCAGTGTTTAAAAAAGAACGATGAACTAAACGAGGGAGAACATGGTGGTCCAACTACTAAGTCTAAACTTCGTCCATGACGTCCCCTTCATCTTCTTCGACTTCCTCGATGGTGATGCCTTCCTTCGTAAGGATCTCCTTGTAGTCATTCACCTCCTTCTCCAAGGCCTCGTTCTTCTCCTGTAACATTGTCGTCTCACGGTGCAGGGTCTCGATCGCTTCCTTCTCCAGGACTTCAATCTTCTCTTGTAGCATTCTCTTCTCACGGCGTAGAGTCTCGATCAAATCTCGATCAGCTTCGAACTCGACGTCGTTGCTCAGAATTTCATCCTTCAAGGTCTTGATCTCCTTGTTCTTGTCTCTAATTCTCTTTTCTTGATTTTGGAACTTCTTCTCTTGAGCTCGGAACTTCTCCTCTTGAGCGTTGGCCACCTCTTCTTGGGCTTCGATCTTCATTTGAGTCTCCTTGACTTGTGCCATTATTTCATCATTCTTCAACAGCTCGTTGCGCCTATCCTCTTTGAGTTGCCAGAGGTGAAGTTCTAAGTCTTGGAGATATGGGTACAAAGGTTCTAGTTTGTTTTTGTCTTCCTCCCTAACAAGGTAGGGTATCCCATGTTCGTCACGTTGGCCAAGGTTAGAAAAGTAGTGGTCTTTTAACTCCTCCTGGAATTGCCAGCAAAGACGTCCTATTAGCTCCTGCGTGACGAGATTCAGCCCTTTCTCCAAGGAGTCACTAATCGACTTGTATTGGATGTCTTCGGTCTTGGGTTCAGTCTGGCGCCCTTGTTGGTAAAGGCGAATTCCCCATAAGTCTTCTTTGTTGAAGTGCTTCAGCTGGCTTGCCTTGATGATGGGTGTTGGAAGTGCCAACAGTTCTACCAAATCTAGAAGATATCTTCCAAAGCGCATGTCCTTGAAGTCCTCCGCGGTTTGATACATGAAGAACGACATCCTTAAGTGATAAAGGTAGAGTTTGTTAAAACAAGACAAAGGTAAGAAATACTAGTTGTGGTGTACTTAAGTACTTAGAGAAAAAGGAGTTCTTTTCTAAAAGGTGATCAACACTATTATCAACTCTTTGTAAGTCGGATATTCACTATAGTGAGAGAGACAGACACCCTGCCAGCCACTTATAATTGTGGAACAGGTCTCATGTACGCGGACATGTAAGGTTAGTCCCGGGCCGCTTCATCCCACTATGCCGCTAGGATCCAACATACTTCAAAGATGGTAATATTATGATAAAAAAGAGGCTTAACCAATCCTAAGGGCTCGAACCTACATGCAACACTTTAGCTCTGATACCATTTTGTAGCACCCCATCTATTAAATAAAGATGGAACACCTGTGTTATGTGCTAGTCCCTGGATCACTGGCAGCACCACAGTACAAAATATATAGTATCATTGCATAAGTATCAAATTACTACAACGAGATCCAAAAATAGCTAAGTATAGCTTTATTACAAGGTGCATAGTCATGAAGACTAGCTAAAATATTCAGAGTTCACAACGAAAATAAAAGCAATGGGCCTCCTCTTCTAGCATACGCCACAAGCAGACATGTTGGGTGTAGAATCGAGTCCAAACTCACTCCTCATCAGAATTACCTGCACATTTGAATATGCAGCCCCCGTAGGAGGTCAATACAATGAAGTATTGGCAAGTGACTATGGTGGATAAATTATGACAAGTCTAATTCTATATGCATATTTGGCTTGGTGGAGTTGTAGGCTATTTTGCAGAAAGCCAGTTTTCTCCTATCTTTTGTAAAACACTTTTGTTTCTCAAAGACTTGGCACCAAGGGATGAAGCCCAAGTGCACCAACAATTCTTTCCTTAGTCAAATTTTACTTATGAAAACCATGATGAGATTCTTCCGTCCATCCTTGTCCAGTTGCTCGAAGTAGTCCATCACCGGGGACACGGCTGAGTACTCAGTTTGTCGACTCTGCAGAGGTTGTGCACTTTCACCTTGAGACTCAATTAACCCAAACATCCTATACACGCGGAGTGCATTAAGGAAAGGAGAGAATTGAGACAAGAACTTTCAGAAGAAGAATGCAACCATACTAGCAAGACCCGTTCCACCTACCAACTCTACATCTGCTTGTCAAGCTGACAGGTTGCACTCTCACAACTTAGTAATTCTAGACAGAGCCCATTGTCAAAAGGCTGCACGGGAAGCTTCTAAACTTGGAGGGACTTAGAAATCTCTTTGTTCCTGGGTGGCCGTCCACAAGTGCGCTTCTGGGTGACAACCACCATGCTCATGGCCCTAAGTAGAATAGACATTCATCCTAGGCAAAGACAACCACAAGCATAGTCCCAAAAGCCACTCAACATAAACCAAACAACCAATTCCACCCAGGTGTGCATTTAAGTTTTTTAACACTTAGCAATATTTCTATAACATGGTAAGTAAACACTTTTTATAGCATAGCTAAGCATCTAATAAAAACTTTTGGTGGCTGCATGGGGAGGGATGGCTACACACTAATAGGATATTTTCAAAGTGTAAACTAACTTAGCATTATAAGATAGTTCAAAAATTCCCTATCATGCATAATACTCAAAAATCTACTAATAATGCATATAGAAAACATTGGGTAGATTATGAATGTCACTTGCCTTGGTAACAAGAGGAACAAGCACAGCAAGAATAACAATCACAAGGGCCTTCCTCCTCTTCACAATCTAGAGACAAACAATAAAACTAAATAAACACACAAACACAACACTAAAAAATATCAAGACAAAATATGTATGCATGCTTGATATGCAATGAACTTGACAAGACAAAATAATTACCATTTTATTTCCTCTGTTATTAATGCATGAAATGTAATGATCGATATTTTAATATTTTATTTACCCATTTAAAATATTGAGCATAACATAGAAGTTTTATGCCCTAAAACCAATTTCTTTAATTCTATTATGAAAAGTTTCAAATAAAACCCAAGTTGCACTCTCTGGACAGAGGGCATTAATAAAGTTCTAATCAATTGGATTTATTTGGAAAGAAATTTTATTAATTAAGTTATAGATTTAATATCCGAAAGCTAAACAATTAAATTCCGCAATTTAATATACACTAAAAGGACAAACTAATGAAACCATACTAAACTATACGAGCAGAGCTTCACGTGGATATAAAATTCATCAAATTTGGATGAACAGATCGAAAGTTATGAATTTTGTAAGTTTGCATTGTTTTTCTGTTTTTAAATATAAAATCTAGCCGAAATAGAAAATAAAGAGGCCACGCGGCGCGCTCCGATTGGATGGTACCGGTTCGCCGCGGATCGCGAACGCGAACCGTCCGATCTACATAACGGTGGACGCTCCAGATCAACTGATCTAGATCCATTGGATCTAGATCCAACGCTTCACGTGGCTCAGGCCAAAAGCAGGCGGCGCGACGCCGGAGTTCATCCGAGCGCGGCGGCGCCATCGCCGGAGTTGCTGCTACGGCTAAACGATGAAAGATCGGAGGGAGTTTTGCTCACCAATTGATGCGGAACGGCGTGGCGATCTCTATGGCGCGGTAGGTGCTGCAGAGATGGTCTGCTCCTCCCCTTGCTTGCTTGTCGGAGAAGAACGGCGGACGGCGGCGTCGGGTCGTCGACGGATACGTCGCCCTGGTGCATAAAAAGAGACCGGAGCAAGCCCGTTAGGTGCGCACGAAGGCAGGGAGTCGCAGAGGGATGTTGGGGTGGTGCTCGGGGCGTCGTACTCACCGGAACGGAACGAATTGCGGCGGCGGCAATGGCGGAGAGGGAAGCTCGTTTTCACGCGATTACGGCGAGTAGTGGTTAGGGTTTTGGGCGCGGGGAACGGCGGCGGAGATGGGGTTTTATATGGTGGCGGCTAGGGAACAAATCCCGCACGAATCGGAGTGGAAAAATCCACCGGATCGAGCCGTGTCTCGCACGGACTCCGCTTGGAGGTTGAAGATCCACCTGACAGCTGGGTCCCACCTGTCAGCGTGAGGGGGGGAATGGGCTGCTGCTGGGTTGCTATCTGCTGCGCGCGCGACGGCTAGCAAATGGGCTAGGCCCAGTCAACTCGTTTCGGATTTTTTTTATTTAAACACCTTTTCTGTTTTAAACCTTTTTAATACAAATTGATTTTTAAATCTTATCAAAACATTTCAGAAAAATTCTCAAAAATATGTTTTGAAAAGCTAATTTAATTTAGAACTTTTTGATATCATTGTACTAAATAAATAAAATAATAAAATACAGGTTTTTATAAGGAGCTCAATTAGACCTCTTTATGGAAAACAACTTTATTTAAACTTATAATTAAAATTTAAATTATTCTTTATGTGATTTCAATGTCATGCCTATATGATGCATGATGCATGAATGAAAGTTTTAAATTTTTGATAAATTTGGGATGTTACAGACTAACCCCCTTAAGAGGAAGCTCGCCCTCGAGCTTCGGAAAGGTCAGCAAATAGGTGTGGGTGGTCTTCTTGGAGGTCATCTTCTCGTTCCCAGGTGGCTTCGTCCTCGGTGTGATGATTCCACTGGACTTTGCAAAACTTGATGGTTTTGGTACGGGTGACTCTTTCTGCTGTCTGTAATATCTTGATGGGCTTCTCTTCGTAGGTCAGATCACTTTCCAATTGTACCTCCTCGAGAGGTACGGTATCCTTTAAAGGAACTCCCATCATCTCAGGATGACATTTCTTCAACTGACTAACATGGAACACATTATGAACAGCAGACAGCACTTCGGGTAGTTCTAACTCATATGCCACTTCACCTTTGCGCGAAAGAATTTTGAATGGTCCAATGAATCGAGGTGCTAACTTTCCTTTGATTCCAAACCTTTTCACACCCCGAAGTGGTGACACTCGTAAATAGGTTCTATCACCCACTTCATAGGTGACTTCTCTACGCTTGGAATCTGCATAGCTTTTCTTGCGTGACTGTGCTATTTTCCATCTGTCCTTAATCAGCCTGACTTTCTCTTCAGCATCCTGTATTATATCAGGCCCAAAGAAACTTCGTTCTCCTACACCACTCCACAATAGTGGGGTTGTGCATTTCTTTCCATATAAGGCTTCAAACGGTGCCATCTCAATGCTGGCTTGGTAACTGTTGTTGTAGGAGAACTCAGCGTATGGTAAATTATCATCCCAACTAGATCCATAGTCGAGCGCACAAGCTCTTAACATATCCTCTAAAATCTGATTCACTCTTTCAGTCTGACCATCTGTTTGCGGGTGGAAAGCCGTACTGAATTCCAATCTGGTTCCCAAAGATTCGTGCAACTGCTTCCAAAAATGAGAAGTGAACTGGGTCCCCCTATCATACACGATACTCTTAGGAACGCCGTGAAGGCACACAATTCTCTTCATGTAAATATCGGCTAGCTTTGCACTAGTATAAGTGGTCTTCACGGGTATGAAGTGAGCTATTTTGGTTAGGCGACAAACAATAACCCAAATAGAATCATAACCCCATCTGGTCCTTGGTAATCCGGTGATGAAGTCCATCCCAATAGAATTAAATATTTTATCCAAAACATTTTTTTGAAATAGGTATACTTCAAATAATTTAAAGTACTTTGCAAATATGGTCTTAAGGTTTAATAAATATCTATAAGAAATGTATAGCTCCAGACTCAAGTTTGAAAAATAAAGTTTACTTATTCAATTAAATTCATAATACTTTTGAATAAGTCCTAAATTTTCTTTTTAGTTGATCTTCTAGGTATTGATGGTTTTAATTTTAATGTGTAACAAAAGTTTTAAATTTTAGTGTTTTTTTTAACATTCTAAATTTTTTGGGATGTTACAGGATAGGATTTTTGCGGTGCGTGTGGAGAGAGAAAATAATTAAGGGAGAGAGGAGATGCTTGGTACAGCCTAAGGGGTTCCGGTGCAGAAAACAATAATTTTCTAGCGTAAGAACAACCTAACTAGCCAGGATCTATCTATCTAGTACATGCGATAACGGTGGCGGAACGGGTCACATACCTCCATGTAGACCGATAGCGGGGATTACGCTCCCACACAAGCGTTGCTGACGAAGTCGTACGTAGCCGACCTCAAGGTCGCGGAGAACTTAGCGCGACGAAGTAGACGATGATGCGGCGGTGTCGACGATGACCTGCGTCGCCGGCGTGAAGGAGATATGCCCTAGAGGCAAATAAATAAGTGGTATTTTTTGCATTATCTCATAAGTTTATAATAGGTTTTTGTATTATGTTATAACTGTAGAATTATTAATACACGTGTGATACATAGACAACCAGAGTCCCTAGTGAGCCTCTATATAAACTAGTCCATTGGACAACAGTTGATCGAGATTCCCGATCAAGGACAATGACGTCGGTTGACAATGGGGTCATCTTATTAGTTGAATAAGGTGATGGACATACGCAAAGTATTGCAATAAGATCGTATTACGATGTTTGTCATTTGCAATAGATAAGAATATGATAGCTTATTCCTTAGACCGTGAGACCGTACTAATTGCTACTTCATAGGGGTACTTTGAGAGCATCAAACGTTGTGTCTTATATAGCATGACAATAACGGTGTCCATCTTGGGTATCCCGAAAGAGTATGTTGAGACGTAAGGATCAAGAGCGGGATTTGTTCATTCTTGTAATGGAAAGATACTCTGGGCCCACTCGGTGAGATTGCATCTATATAACTGCGCAGCTTATGACTAGGTCATGGAGATGTAATACCACAGACGAGTTAATAACCTTTATCCGAAACGAGATACAACAAGGACATCGGATGTGTACGATCATATCTCGCACAAGGTAGTATCTTAGAAACAAAGGGAATGAATATCATGATTATGGTTCAACGACGATATTCGTAGAATGCACAGGGGCCGTCATATGCATACAGGTATCCCTGGCGGTCATTGGTGAGCGGAGTGTCTCGACCATGTCTGGAGTGTTCTCGAACCGTAGCGTAACAAACTTAAGGTCTTAACGACACCTGGAGAAAGGTTCTGGAATAATATAGGATTTTATTGGAGAGAGAGAAATGATCCGGAAAGAGTTCCGGTGGTCCGGAAGGAGATCTGGGAAGGTCTGGAATGGTTCCAGGAATGTCCGAAAGATGTTCGGGTGGTCCGAAAAATGTTTCGGAATCACGGGAGATTAAATTATATGTAAATATATTAATTATGAAATAATAGTATTTTATATTAATTTAATATTAATTAAAAAAGGAGAAAAAGGGGCAGCCCACCTAAATGGGCCAAGAAGGCCCAAGAGGGGGGGAGCCGCATCAGTGAGGCTTTGGAGCCCATGGATTGTGCGGCTACACCCCCACCTCTCCTTTGTTTAGTCCAACATGGGGGAGCTAGGGGGTTTGCACACCCCTCCCCCCTTTATATAGCAAGACATATTAATTGGATTAATACAAAGAAAAATATAATTAATTGTATAGCAGGACGACGGAGTTGCTTCTCCGCCCGTTTTGACCTCCCTCTCCACCAAAGCTATACCGTCGGGCGCCATTGCCCTGCGGGATTCCAGAAAAGTTCTACCCCTGCGATTTCAGCTAGATCTGAATGACCGGGGGTTGTTGTTAAGCTCCGTATGTTTGTGAATGCTCGGAGGCACCACATTTGAGGAGCCTGGGCGACGTCGTATCGCACACCCAGCAGCCCTGTCGCTGCCCTGCCGCCGGCGCCACCCCCCTAGTTGTCGGCGCCTCGCCATCTTCCGCCCGACGCCCGTCGACGCAGGTCATCGTCGACACCCCGGCGTCATCGTCTACATCATCGCGGCAAGTTCTCCGCGACCTCGAGGTCGGCTACGTACGACTTTATCGTCAACGCTTGTGCGGGAGCGTAATCCCCGCTACCGGTCCACATGGAGGTAATGTAACCTATTCTGCCACCGTTATCACATGTACTAGATAGATAGATTCTAACTAGTTAGGGTTTCATTCGCTAGAAAAATTATTGTTTTCTGTACCGGAACCCCTTCAATGGTATCAGAGCCAGGTTTATGCGTAGTACTGCTGGTAAGATTATAACTCATGTTGAATGAGAACGTCTTTCTTATATTTTCTACCCTCTAGCGTGCACTTGCAATGCCTTCGGTATTGAGTTGATCAAGCGGCCCGAACCGACTTTACTCGTACGCTTACGCGGGACTGGTTCCACTACTGACATACGGCTTGCTCCGTATCTGTGGCAGGCGGGTGTCCGTTTCTCTCTCTTTAGTCGGCAAAGCATTTTCAATGGAGGGCCCGAAAGGGATGCTTAAACATGCAATGATATGATCGACGTTGTGGTACAAAGTTCGTAGGTAGGGAAGCGGTTCTCTTACGAATAAGCCTATATGCCACGTAAAACTTGCAAAACTAAATAAAGGTAGAGGCGTCTAACTTTGTTTTGCAGAGGCGTTATTTTATGTGACATGGTTACGGTAAGTTTGATATTACTCGTACTGTCGAAGGCAATGGAGGGCTCCGTAGACTCGGAACTATGCCGGGGCGCTGGGGCCAGGCACATGGCACCATGGAGGTCCAGGCGCATCGACCATGTCACATCGCACTTCATTGCATTATTTGATTGTGTGTGCATCCTATTTATTGCTTATATGCTAGATATACAACAGTAGCATCATAAATAGGATGATCCCTAACAAATACCAAAATTGTGTTCTCCCTCGTTGCGCACCACCAAGAAAGTTATACATTATGAGGTAGGCCGTGACGATCGGGTGTCAGACATATCGTCGTTCGCATACAGTGGGTGTAAGCCATGTTGCACGCGCAGGCTCTTCGAGTTTTGATTGGCGAGCGTAGCATACGCAGATAGTGCCTCGGAACACGGGAAGATCAAAAAATCGAGCATGAGTCACAGAGTTGTTGTGATCGACATTTTATGTCCACCTTTGAAGTTGTGCCGCCGGCCGTGACGATCGGGGGTGGTATGGTGGATGGGGGTCGTGTACTCGCTATTATTATTTTAGGGATAATAATTTTAGTGGAGTGTGTTTGATAATATGATTATAAATTAAAACTCACATATATTATAAACTTTACCTTACCTCTTTTGCGATCACATCTGAAGACTATGGAACTATATTTCGGTTACTTCCTCAAGAGCCCGGATTCTACCTTAGAAGCCGACGGGTCCAACTTCATCAGCTGGTACATTGGTTTTAGAAACATTCTCCAACACAACAAACATCCTATATGTCCTAGAAAATTAGTTAGGAGATAGACCAGATGATTCTGATAGCAAGGAGGAAGATGATGAGTTCTGTGAGCATCATGCTATTTTCATAGAAGTGGAGGTCGTCATGAGCGTATACCTAGCACCAGAGTTGAAAGTTGTTTCAACACATGGAGCCATATGTCGTGATTGATGCGATCAAAGGACACTTTAAGAATGAATTGAGTCTTGAGCAGCTCAGACAGGTTAGAAAGTTCCGGACCATTCACATGGGGAGCATACCTGTCTGGAGACTCATTGAAAAAGTTGTATGACATCTACTTCAGGCTTACGAATATCCATGATTTCTAGATAGAGGACTCTAGTGCAATAGAGATCGCGCTTATATCTCTGCCTCCTAGCTGTGAATAGCATGTGCGTGAATATGCTATAGAGACACGATGAGCTTCTTCATGTTCGTGAACAAGTTGAAATCTCTAAAAGTTGATTCCATCGAAGAAGAGTTCTTTGACACTATAGGTATATTTGATATACGAAGATATAAATGTATTATTCTCATACTTGATGAAAAAAAATTGATACTTGTTCTGTTTATGAAACAGTCACTGATCATCACAAGTATGCGGCGATGGGTGACGTGACAGTGCACAAATGATGGCAAGCAAGGAAGTTGATGGTCAGTAGTGCTCACGCCCTCGAGATATCATATTAGTTATCATCAATTGTTTTTGATAAGACATTTTGTAATAGTGACAGTGTGATCTAGTTTGGTGTCTTGAATGTTACAAGACATAGTTATTCATATAGAACAAATCAGTTTTTTTATGTTATGAAACAAAGAAGTTGTTTTATGTTATGAGTAATGTGTATCACATCTCAATTACATTATGCGTATGATATGCATTTATTTATAATAGCGAGAATGATAAAAGTATGTGTCCAAGGAATGAAAGATTTTGTTACTAGAACAAACACCATCAAATTTAATCATAAAGGCAATGTAAGAAGTAATAGATACTTCTGATCTATTTAAGTATTACATGTGCCGAATGGATTGAGTTTAAAATTAGTATTGAAGTGTCAATACAAAAGTAAATTAATTAAGAGTCATTTCGAATGATTATTAAATTAATTATATGGTGAATTTTACTTGATCCGAATTCTTCTATGATTATTGGTGAATAAGTGTATTTGCATAATAAATCATGAGTATGAAATTAATTTGATAGAAGATCAAATGGGGTTTTTTAGAAGAAAGATTTGTGAATATTGTATTCGCAAGATTCGATCAAAGGACAATATTTTTGAATTAGGTTTCAACACAAAAGACTTGTGGAAATTCGTTTCACAATATTATAATATCATATATGGTGATATGTGAGGTATTATAATCATACTCTATTTTAGATAAAGTGTGGTCTTTCAAAATCTGTCTTAGAATCTCTTAATATGTTCGAAACAATATAGTCGATGTCCACTTTAGAAAATAGATATTTTTCTCAACGAGAATTCGTGTGATCGACAATAGTGTCGTTAAGTATATGATTATACGATAATTCAGAATATACATGAATAGTTCTTTGTAGATTGCTCACATTGGATGAGAGTATATTCCAAAACCCAATAGAAACAAAACTTGGTTTGTTGTCCATGTAGTTTCGAGGAAAATATGATTTTTCGAAGTATGGTTAATGGAATAAAATTAGAAGCCTGAAATAAGGTGTCAGACCTATATTCATTAAAGTAGAATATTGGAAGGTGTTCCAAAGGGTATATGTCTACAAATGACAATTTGATGATTAAGAGTGAAGGAGACTAGAAAATTGTTTTTTTCTTGCAATCCTCTTCGTAAAGATCATAATATTTTCATGAAAGAAGCTTCGAAATAAAGTGTTGTTATATTTAATATTGCTGTCAGGTCACAGCATAATATTAAGTATTTCAGATCTTGTTGACAGATCAAGGTGCACCTTATGAATACAAAGAAAGTTGAGAAAATATCAGAATACGGACATAGGCTTTTTAGCCTGAAAATCCAAGTTACATTGAAAGGATTAAAACAGTAAATGTGGCTATAATTCCTTTTGGAGAAATAAGATTTCTTGATCATCATATAAAGTGTTATATGAGAAATGTAACTATAAGAAAGACGTGAAAGCATATTTTGTCAAGAAATGTGTCTTGGACAAGATCAAATTTGTTGACTACATTAATGTAGACATGCTTTAAGTCTGTGGGATTTGTATTAATGGAATACTGTAGTTTGTATTGAATTCGAATTGATAGAAGATCAATGATTTTGGTTTGAACAAAATGTCGAGATAAATTATGAATTTAAGTGGGAGTCAAAGTTAGTTCACTCGGGTAGAATATGTAAAGGACATATTTTTGAGTGGGAGCTCGGAACCTCAAATATGTAGATGACATGTTTTTGAGTGGGAGCTCGTGTTCTCAAATGTGTGGAGACATATTTTGAGTGGGAGCCGAATTCATCTTGTGTAAATGACACATTGTGAATTGTAGCAGTAGAATTGATTAGAAAGATGAAGTTGTGAAACTATTTGAAAGTTAGTGTCTATTTGGAATAGAACGGGAATTTTAAATAGTTAGTCGAGTTGTTTCGTATTATATCTGAGGAGTCAGAATAGATTAAAACCAAAGGATGGTCCTTGGAGATCCAATTAATCATTAAGAGTCATGATACACGATAATAGTGGTTGTATGATATGTTGGTCTATCATGTGATATTAGACATCATACAGTAACCATATTATCTGCTCGATGAAATATGACCGATGTTCTTAAGAAGAAGAACAGTTATAAAAGTAAATTTAGAATTGGCTGGAAGTAGAAGTGTATTAGTTATTAGATTGACATTGGAGTGTCAAGTTTTCTACATAGGTGTGAAAGTATATAGATATCGCGAGGTTGTAATTGTTACAAGGAGCTATCTATGACTGAGTGTGTTTTCAAGGCAATTATCTGGTTAACAGTATGAGAGTAAGCGCTGGGGAACAGAAGTCTCACTTAGTTGCGGTATTTATATATATATGTTATTAGATAACATGTTGATATCAAACAAGTTAATATCAATGGATCACAAAAGAACGCACAATTATGTATTGTACAGATTGTCGGATTAACACTCTTCCACAAGCAAGCATTATCATATAACGCTTATTTGATAAGGGGTTTTTGATGAAGAAAAATGCAGCTAGTTTATTTGTACTCTAGTGAATGCGGGAGACTGAAGGAGATATGCCCTAGAGGCAAATAAATAAATGGTATTTATTGCATAATCTCATAAGTTTATAATAGGTTTTTGTATTATGCTATAACTGTATTAATCAGAATTATTAATACACGTGTGATACATAGACAACCAGAGTCCCTAGTGAGCCTCTATATAAACTAATCCATTGGGCAATAGTTGATCGAGATTCCCGATCAAGGACAATGACGTCGGTTGACAATGGGGCCATCTTATTAGTTGAATAAGGTGATGGACATACGCAAAGTATTGCAATAAGATCGTATTACGATGTTTGTCATTTGCAATAGATAAGAATATGATAGCTTATTCCTTAGACTGTGAGACTGTACTTATTGCTACTTCATAGGGGTACTTTGAGAGCATCAAACTTTGTGTCTTATATAGCATGACAATAACGGTGTCCATCTTGGGTATCCCGGAAGAGAATGTTGAGAAGTAAGGATCAAGAGCGGGATTTGTTCATTCTAGTAATGGAAAGATACTCTGGGCCCACTCGGTGAGATTGCATCTATATAGTTGCGTAGCTTATGACTAGGTCATGGAGATGTAGTATCACAGACGAGTTAGTAACCTTTGTCGGTAACGAGATACAACAAGGACATCGGATGTCTACGATCATATCTCGGACACGGTAGTATCGCAGAAACAAAGGGAATGGATATCATGTTTATGGTTCAACGACGATATTCGTAGAATGCACAAGGGCTGTCATATGCATCCAGGTATCCCTGGCGGTCATTGGTGAGCAGAGTGTCTCGACCATGACTGGAGTATTCTCAAACCGTAGCGTAACAAACTTAAGGTCTTAACGACACTTGGAGAAAGGTTCTGGAATAATATAGGGTTTTATTGGAGAGAGAGAGAGAAATGATCCGGAAAGAGTTCCTGTGGTCCGGAAGGAGTTCCGGGAAGGTATGGAATGGTTCCAGGAATGTCCGAAAGATGTTTGGGTGGTCCAGAAAATGTTTCGGAGTAACGGGAGATTAAATTATATGTAAATATATTAATTATGAATTAATAATATTTTATATTAATTTAATATTAATTAAAAAAGGAGAAAAAGTGGCAGCCCACCTAAATGGGCCAAGAAGGCCCAAGAGGGGGGAGCCGCACCAATGAGGCTTTGGAGCCCATGGATGGTGCGGCTTCACCCCCCACCTCTCCTTTGTTTAGTCCCACATGGGGGAGCTAGGAAGTTTGCACACCCCCTCCTCCCTTTATGTAGCAAGGCATATTAATTGGATTAATACACAGAAAAATACAATTAATTGTATAGAAGGCCGGCCGAGTTGCTTCTCTGCCCGTTTCGCCCTCCCTCTCCACCAAAGCTATACCGCCGGGCGCCGTTGCCCTGTGGGATTCCAGAAAAGTTCTACCCCTGCGATTTCAGCTGGATCTGAATGACCGGGGGTTGTTGTTAAGCTCCGTATGTTTGCGAGTGCTCGGAGGCACCACACTTGAGGAGCCTGGGCGACGTCGTCTCGCCCACCCAGCAGCCCTGTCGCTGCCCTGCCGCCGGCGCCACACCCCCCCAGTCGCCAGCGCTTCGCCATCTTCCGTCGGACGCCCGTCGACGCAGGTCATCGTCGACACCCCGGCGTCATCGTCTACATCATCGCGACAATTTCTCCGCGACCTCGATGTCGGCTACGTACGACTTCATCGTCAACTCTTGTGCGGGAGTGTAATCCCTGCTATCGGTCTACATGGAGGTAATGTAACCCGTTCCGCCACCGTTATCACATGTACTAGATAGATAGATCATGGATGGTATGGGTTTCATTCGCTAGAAAAATTATTGTTTTCTACACCGGAACCCCTTCAGGGCGTTGGGCGGAAGGTGGCGTGGCGCCTGCGGCTGGGGACGGGGGGGGGGGTGCATCGGCGGCAGGGCAGGGCTGCTGGGTAGGCAAGATGACGTCGCCCAGGCTCATCAAATGTGGCGCCTCCGAGCAGTCAGAAGCATACGGAGCTTAACAACAACCCCCGATCACTCAGATCCAGCTGAGATCGCAGGGGTAGAACTTTTCTGGAACCCCGCAGGGCAACGGCACCCGGCGGTATAGCTTTGGTGGAGAGAGGAGGCAAAACGGGCGGAAAAACAGCTCGGCCGGCCTGCTACAAATTTAATTGTATTTTCCATGAATTAATCCAACTAATATGCCTTGCTATATAAAGGGGGAGGGGGTGTGCAAACTCCCTAGCTCCCCCATGTGGGACTTAACAAAGGAGAAGGGGGAGGGGGTTCGGCCGGCTATGGGCCAGCCGCACCAGCCATGGGCCCCACCCCCTTTCTTAGGTGCGGCTCCCACATGGGCCCCAATTGGCCCATTAAGTGGGCTGCCCCTTTTTCCTTTATTTTAAATTAATAATAAATTAATATAAAATACTATTAATTCATAATTAATATATTTGCATATAATTTAATCTCCCCTGACTCCGAAACATTTTCCGGACCACCCGAACATCTTTCGGACATTCCTGGAACCATTCGAGACCTTCCCGGAACTCCTTCCGGACCACCGAAACTCTTTCCGGATCATTTCTCTCTCTCCAATAAAAACCTATAATATTCCAAAACCAGAACTTAAGGTGTCGTTAAGACCTTAAGTCTTGTTACGCTACGGTTCGATAATACTCCAGACATGGTCGAGACCCTTCGCTCGCCAATGACCGCCAGGGATACCTGGATGCATATGACGGTCCCTGTGCATTCTACGAATATCGTCGTTGAACCATAAACATGATATTCATTCCCTTTGTTTCTACGATACTACCTTGTCCGAGATATGATCGCGGACATCCGATCCATTGTTGTATCTCGTTACCGACATAGGTTATTAACTCGTCTATGATATTATATCTCCATGACCTAGTCATAAGCTGCGTAGCTATATAGATGCAATCTCACCGAGTGGGCCCAGAGTATCTTTCCATTACAAGAATGAACAAATCCCGATATTGATCCTTACGTCTCAACATACTCTTTCAGGACACCCAAGATGGACACCGTTATTGTCATGCTATATAAGACACGACGTTTGATGCTCTTAAAGCACCCCTACGAAGTAGCAATAAGTACGGTCTAACGGTCTAAGGAATAAGCTATCATATTACTTATCTATTGCAAACGGGCGGAGAAACAACTCGGCCGGCCTGCTAAAAATTTAATTGTATTTTCCATGAATCCCTCTGCAGGGGAGGTGTCATCTTCAAGGGCCAGGCCCTTTACTGACGAGGTCTGCGAGACCTCGTCAGGCGATGATGACGCCTTCGTGGTGGCGCCTTCGCGTCTCATGGAGGAGGTGGAGGATATCGACGACGAGGTGGCCGCGGCGGGGCGGCGAGAGCCCCAGTCCAAGGCGTCCATTGACAGGGCCGACGCGAGGCCATCGGACGTCCCCTCCAAGAGGAATGCCGAGACGCCTCCGGAGGGGTCTGGCGCCAAGGCCAAGCCCTCCTGGCGCTCGCCCGGCTTGGCGTGGGTTGACACCGGGGCCAAGCAGTCTGGGTAAGCGTTTTTAACTTTTAGTTGCTTGATTCTTGGTCTTTCTCTCTTCAACCATCCCTGAAGATCTTTCCCTGGTGCTTGCTAGTGACCTTGTGCCTACAAAGTGCCGCAAGCTTCGCAAGGCCACAGATGTGAAGAGAGCCACGACAGAGGCCGTGGCTAAGGAGGCCGCGAGGCTTGTAGAGACGGCCTCCACAGGCCCAACCGAAGAAGTGCCTGAGGTGGAGGCCACTGCGCCGCCTCCCGAGCAGGTGGTGCCCGAGGGGCATGAGGAGCGGTTGCCTTCTCCTTCTCGCGGTCCAACTTCGCCTCGTGCGACCACGTCACCGCGCGAGCCAACTTCCCCTCGTGAGGCGACTCCTCCTCGCAAGGCAACTCCGCCCCGCGTGGCCACTACTCCTACGCAGCCGGAGGCTGAGGCGGTCTAGGGCCAGCCCGGCGCTGGTGAGCCTGAGGGTGGAGTCCCTCCTTCGTCTCCGCTGCGCCCCGCTGCAGGCAACGAGCAGCAGGAGATGGTGCGCCAGGAGGGCGAGGGTGGCGGGGCAGACCTGGGCGCCAAGGAGGACGGCGCGCCGCCAAGCCCCCAGGAACGTCCTGAGGACCCGTTCTCCAGGCCTGACGCGGGAGCAGGGCCCTCTTCTTGCCGCGACCTAGTCCTTAGTGGCTGGGACTGGAGCAAGGGGCACTGCGAGGTCGCCTTTCGCCTCGTGCGGGAGTCGCTGGAGGGCTTGGAGGTGCACCTCACCCTTGAGGATGCCCAGCTCGCCCAGCAGGGCGGGGAGCTCGCGGAGGTGCGGCCGTCCTTCAACGCCGCTGTGGAGGCCAGGCACCAAGAGGACGCGGCGCTGCAGGCCAAGCGTGAGGTGGCCGTCCACTTCGCCAAGGAGATCCGTGAAGGGGCCACCCGCGACGCAGACGAGCTTCTTGCTCCCCTCCTGGTCGAGCGCAATGCGGCCGCGGATCTCCTGGTCGAGGCGAGGGCCGAGCGCGAGGCCATGGAGGTCTCGCTGGCACAGAAGTGCCGCGAGCTTGCCTAGCTTGAGTGCCAGCTCCTCTCCGCTCACCAGGCTGCGCAAGCAACTGTGGAGGAGGACTGCAAAAGTCTGGCCGGCTGCGAGCGGCAGCTGGTCTCCAAGGAGAAGGAGGTGTTGCTGCACGACGAGCAGCGCCTCCAGCCGGAGAACGAGCTTGCGTCCAAGTGCGATGAGCTCGAGGCGGGCGAGGGGAACCTGGCTGAGGCGCTCCAGAAGCACAAGGACGCCGTTGACGCCCAGCAGCAAGCCCTGGAGCGCTTCAAGGTCCGGTTTGCCGAGGAGAAGGAGGAGGCGGAGAAGGATCTCGTGGAGCGAGAGAAAAGCTTTAGGCAGTCACACGCCCATGAGTACCGCGACAAGGCCAAGAAGATGGAGGATCGATTCAAGGCCAAGCACGCTGATGACGTCAAGCGGATTGCGGAGCTTGAGAAGGCCAACACCAAGCTGAGGGCCCACCTCCAGCGTGCCAAGGAGGAACATCGACAGACGGAGGATCCTCGCAGGACGACCGTCCTGGACCTGAACTCATTCGTCAAGGACATGGAGGAGCAGGTGGGTCCAGTGGTTGAGCGGGCGGTGGAGGCTACCGACAGAGCGAAGGCGGCTCGGGTGCTCACGAAGCAGCGAGAGCGCATGTTCCTGTCCTTGGTGGCTAGGGGCAACGAGCTCGCTGCTCAGCTTGGCGCGGAGGTGCCTCACCCCGATGCTCGAGGCCCTGGCGATGCTGCCATGTACCTGGTGTACTTCGACCAGCTCTTCACGGCACTCGAGGGCCCTGCCGTCGAGCTCCGCGAGGTGATTGAGGCCGAGAGGCACCAGCTCCTGGCGGTGGTTGTCGACCACATCTTCTCCAACCTCAAGCTCCTTACGCCCGGCTTCGACCTCTCGACGGTGACCGAGCCTCGCGAGGGCGAGGAGGTGTGGAAGGTCTCCAACTCCCTCCGCGAGCAGGTTGAGTCCTTCTGCGCCCGCTTCCAGCGTGTGTAGGCTGTTGCAGACGACAGCAAGGAAGCTGACCCCGCCGGAGCTGAGGAGGACGTCGCGGAGGAGAAAAACGATGGCGCGGACTCCGCTTGAGCCCTATTTGTCTCGCTCTTGAGCGCTTGTATCTGAAACGTGTTTAGACAATTTGCAGCTTGGCATGTAATATACTCTTTAAGTATTTTATTTCAGCTCGTGTGCCCCTCAAGAGGCCCTTTTATCTTATTTTCATGTCTATGCTTGCTCTGCGTCGTTAGGACCCGTCTCTTCGCGCTATGACTCCACCACTGCGATATTCTAGAGCAATGACTCAGCAAGGCCAGGGGGAGTTTAAGGCTTGGAGAGGTAAGAGCCCTGAGTCGCGATGCTCAAGTTCCCCCCTTTGACGTAGGAGTAGTCCATGAAATGTAAGAGAAAATGAATCGCTTGAGGGACAAGCGTGTGCTTGAGGTGGGGAAAGAACTCGTGAGGCATGAGTGCGGGACTTAGCTTCTCGAGGCTCTTTGCCCTGTAGAGGTTTTTGCCTGGCGAGGAGGTTGGCTCCAAGGGTTTTGGCCTTTTGCCTCCCCAGGCTTGAAGGGACACTTGTTCCCTATGGATGTTAGAGAGGCAAACCAAAACTCTGGTACATGGTAGTGGGAACTCATGCACACTTATAGGTCTCCTCAGGCGTTCCTCACGAGGAGAGTAAGTACCAAGGTCCTTTGGAGAGATGGCGTGTTCGTGGGAGCTTGCCCTTTAGCCAGAGCTCGGATCCTTGGGTTTTGCAGTGCTGCTGGTGTGTCGTTTGAGGCACTGACACCGT
This sequence comes from Poa annua, assembly GCA_026929855.1. Taxonomy (NCBI): domain Eukaryota; kingdom Viridiplantae; phylum Streptophyta; class Magnoliopsida; order Poales; family Poaceae; genus Poa; species Poa annua. The sequence continues at coordinate 216,596,721 of CM049427.1, read as the reverse complement.
ACTCAGCCCCCTCTCGCGAGGTGCGCATGGGGAAAGATATAAGCGCACATTGAAAAACAATGATGTGGGAATAAAACTCACCACCAAAATATTACATAGTGGCGCCCTAGCGCATAGTTCAATTTAGGAATGAAATGTCTCATTATGCTTGGAGTTCCCAAGTTAATGTATTATCCATGTCAGGGCATGGGGACCACCCATTAGTCGCAGAGACTCTCTACGGCATGCGGTGGCTCGTTACAAGGAGAGCTCGGAGGGATGACCCTCGAGAGAAGCCTTTGGAGCTTGGAGGTGAAGCCGTGAGCTTTCCCTCTAGAGACAAAAAATGCTTGGAGGTGGAGCCGTAAGCTGCCTCTTCAGCCAGATGTCTTGACGTGACAATGATCACGGGCGTGACAATGATCGCGGGTAGAACTTGCGTAGGTGCATGATGTTCCACGAGTTCTTGACGAGGATGCCGTCTTGAATCTCGAGGCGAGCTGCACCAGGCCTGGCGATGTGGGTGACCCTATAGGGGCCTTCCCACATTGGTGACAGCTTGTGGAGGCCTTCCCTGGAGAGGATTCGCCTGAGGACAAGATCTCCTGCCTCCAGGGTGCGTGAGCGCACATGGCGGCTGTGGTAGCGTCGCAGGTCCTGTTGGTATTTTGCCGCCCTAAGGGCGGCAAATTGGCGTAGTCCTTCGAGAAGCAGCAAGTCGTCGTTGTGGAGGTCCTCTTGCTCGTCCTCATTGAAGGCAAGGACCCGTGGGGATCCATGCTTGATTTCTGTGGGGAGGACTACTTCGGCTCCATAGACGAGCGCAAACGGTGTTTCCCCGGTGGGCTTGGGCGGCGTGGTGCGGATGGACCTGAGCACCAAAGGGAGCTCGCCAATCCAGCCCTTGTCGTGGCCCTTGAGGATGTTGAAGGTCCTGGTCTTTAAGTCCTTGAGGACTTCTGCATTTGCTCGCTCGGCTTGGCCATTGCTCCGCGGGTGAGCTACCTAGGTGAAGCAGAGCTTGATGCCCAACTTCTCGCAGTAAGTCCTGAAGATGCCGCTTGTGAATTGCGAGCCGTTGTCGGTGATTACGCGATTAGGCACTCCAAAGCGGCAGACCAGGCCTCTCATGAATTTCACCGCCGCGCCTGCTAGAATTGTGCGTGTCGCCTCGACCTCGGGCCACTTGGTGAACTTGTCGATTGCCACAAAGAGGTAGCGGTAGCCCCCTTGCGCTGTTGGGAATGGTCCCAGGATGTCCAGCCCCCAGACCGTGAACGGCCAGGAGAGCGGGATGGTTTGAAGTTCCAGCGCGGGCTGATGGATTTGCTTGGCGTGAAATTGGCAGGCTTGGCATGCTTGAACGATGTCAACTGCATCCTGAAGTGCTTGCGGCCAGTAGAAGCCACTCCTGAAGACGTTTCCTGCGAGGGTGCGGGCGCATGCATGGTGGCCGCATTCCCCGTTGTGGATGTCCTTGATCAGCGTTCTGCCTTCTTCAGGAGGGACGCATTTGAGCGTGATGCCATTTGGGTGCTTGCGGTAGAGATCTCCCTCGAGGATGTAGTAGGATTTCTCCTGGCGAGCGATTCGCTTTGCTTCGACAAATTCCTCAGGAAGCATTCTCTTGGCGAGGTAGTCCTTGAGCTCGTCGATGCAGCCTATTTCTTGATGAACCGCTATGAGCAACAGGCGCTCCCCTGTCTGGGGACCGCAGTCGGGAGCCCCAGTTGTAGGCCGTGGTGGGAGCGCTTCGTCTGTGCTTGCGGCTATGGCCTCTTGAGGCTGCTTTATGGATGTCTTGACGAGTCTCTCTTCAAAGACGCCTGACTGCTGAGCTTGCCTTCTTGATGCGCGCTTGGCGATGTCATCTGCCTCTTGATTTTCCTTCCTCGAGATGTGCATGAGCTCCATGCCCCTGAAGTGCTTCTCAAGCTTGCGCACCTCTTCAAGGTATGCGGCCATGTGGTCGTCCTTATCCTTGTAGCTCTTGTTGGAGAAGTTGACGACCAGCTGGGAGTCGCCCTTGATGAGCAGGTGCTTGACGCCTAGAGCGATGGCGGCCCATAGGCCGGTGAGCAGGCCCTCGTACTCAGCACTGTTGTTGGAGATCTTGTCGATCACGAAGCACAACTGGACCGCATAATAGAGCTTGTCACCCTTGGGCGTGATCAGGACGACGCCATCCCCACCATTACGGCAGGCTCCGTCGAACTTCATGGTCCAGTGGCTGGGCATCTTCTCTCCAGAGGGTTCTGGCTCTTCTCCTAGAGGCTCTTCAGGGGTTGGGTCAGTCCATTCGGCGACAAAGTCTGCCAGCGCTCTTCCTTTGATGACCCTTGTGGTTTCTAAGCGCAAGTTGAATGGTTGTAGCTCTATGTTCCATCCCGCGACACGATCTGTGGCATTAGGGTTGCGCAGGATCTGCTCCAGGGGAAATGAGGTGACCACCGTGATGGAGTGGCCCTGGAAGTAGTGTTGCAGCTTCCTTGAGGCAATGAGGAGCGCAATGAGGAGCTTCTACTTCATTGTGTACCGCTCTCGAGCATCCCGCAGTACTGTACTGACGAAGTAGACAGGGTGCTCGACAATGGTTGTCAGTTTAGGCGCAGCATTGTCTGCCTGAGGAGGCTCTTCAGGACCCTTGAGTGGATCGGCCTGTGGAGGTGTAACATCCCAATATTTTGGAATGTTTAGAAATCACTAAAACTTAAAACTTTTGTTTGATTAAAATAAAACATTAAAATGCATAAGAAAACCAACTATAAAAGACTTCAAGCATATTGAAAAAGTTTAGTATTTCAAAAGTTTTTAAAAGTTAAACATTATATTATCCATTGTATTTCTTAAAACCTCAATATGTAAATTGACAAATAATTTACGAACTTTCAAACCATTTTCATAATAAAATAGATTCCTTATAATTAATTGATTTCAACCACTTAGCCATATCTATTCATAAATTCAAAACTATTTAAAAATCGTATACTTGCAAATTGGTTTGATTCTTTTACCTGATTTAAAAACATAGTTTTGTTAATTTCAAGTCTATAGTTTATAACTTTAAAACTTCATAGATTTTAATTAATGAATTATCCAAATAGACATGACATTAGTTTAAATGAATTTCATTAATTTTCAAAACATAAAATGATTTTCATGAATATATTCAAAATAAGAAATGAAATAAATTTAAAATCTTTTCAAAAGGTATGTTATGGAGTTTTCAAATGAATTAGCATAATATAAAACTTAATGGTGCTCAAAATATTTGAATCAAAAATGAATCCATTATATTTCCCATTTCTTTCAAAATATTTATATTTTGTTATTCTACTATTATACCAAAATAAAGATGAATGGTTATAGGAAATGAGTTTAAATAACTTGAATTCAAACGTATTTGAATGTGGGTAGTTCACAAATTTTATTTAGCCAAGATGAAATTGAATTAAGCTATTATTTAAAATTTGAAATTAAGTGTCAAATTTGTATTAAACCAATATTTCAAAATTATTGATATGCCCACTAATTATTGATATGCCCACTAATTGAATTAAGCTATAATTAAAATGTTTTCAAAACATGCCCACTAATTGAATTAAGCTATAATTAAAATGTTTTCAAAACATGCCCACTAATGTTTTAAAGCATAGATATGAATTTTACAAATTTATAGAAATTTGTTTGATTTCATTTGGAGTCTTAAATCAAAAGTTATACAAGAATTAGAAAAACAGAAAAGAAAAAGAAAACTCCCTGACAGGTGGGACCCACCTGTCAGGGGAGGGTCGTCTTCAACCTCTGGCCGAATTTCACGCCCGAAACCTCCGGCGCCTCTTTCCTTCAATTCGCGTGATTAATGCCCCCAAATCAACGCGCCTCTCTGCCCTATAAGTAGCCCTCGAGCTACTTCGTCTTTCCCCTCTCCTCCCTCTCTGTTTTTACGCCCCCAGGTTGCCACAAATCCTCGCCGGAGTTCGTGACCGCCGCCTCCGTTTCTTCTCGATTCCGGCCAGGTGACCGAACCCCGAGCCTGTGGTCCTCTCCTCTGTCCTTGCCATCCTCGTGCGCATCTGTATGACCTCTTGTTTCGCTTCCTCCCGCAGCAAGTCGACGAAACCGTGCAAGACCAAGCTCGCCGGAGTAGTCGTGGCTCCGCCCGCGCCTCCACGCCACTCCAGGCCGCCTGAGTAGACGCCGTCGCCACCATCCTCCTTCCGTGCCGCGTCGCGCCCCCTCGTCACCTCCCCGAGCCGATTCGACCACCGGAGCACCGTCCCTGTCCGCGCCCGAGTCGCCGCCACCGTCTCCTTCCTCGCCGGCCACCTGAGCGCCGCCACGGTATGGTCATCTCGTCCTGGCCGTCCGATCTGATCTCAGCGGCCACGATTAGAAGCCTTTACCGAACCGGTACGATTCGCTGTCATCCGTCAGATCTAGATCTGACGATCCAGATCCACCCACTTATCCAGCTCAGCGCCAAGTCAGCGGCCACGTCACTGCCCAGTCAGCGCACACGTGGAAAATGATTTGTTTTAATTAGATTAAATGGTAGTTTTGCAAAAAAGCCCCTTCAACATAGAATTGTTATAACTTTTCAACCACATATCCAAATTAGATAAATTTTATATATTTGGAAAGCCCTTGACATGTATAATATTTTAGATCTGTTATATTTCAAATTTGACTTAGTTTAAAATATTCAAATTTCAAATGCTGGATTTGAGTATTTTTGTCATAACTTTAAATCTATAAATTCAAAAATTGCAAATAAAATTGTTTTAGAAACTTTATAATATGTGTATTATGATGCCTCTGTTATAAAATATTTTTGAGTATTATTTTGATGATTTAAATGTTATATATTTAGTTTGAATAGTTTGAATAATTTTGACATAACTCTTGATAGAAAAATCATTTTTGAGTAAATCCATTTGCTATAAATTTAATTAAATCCCCTCTATCTATTAACACTATTTATAAAAAAAATTATAAAAAATTATTCACAGAAAACTTCTTTTATTTATTCCTTTATTATGTTTTGGAAAAATAGAAATTAATTAAAATTGCATTTATAGCCTCATGCATACTTTATAAATATAAAAAAATTAGTATGATCTTTCTTATGATTAAAAAGTGCACTTCATGCATAACTTATTTTATTATATAGTTATACTCCTCATAGGAAAACTTCTCACTTATTTTCTCTAAGTTATGATTAATTTCAACTTAGTATTTTGGTAAAGTGCTATGTACTTAGACACTTAGGATTTTCAACATGGAGCTAGAAGGCCATTGAAGGACTTAGCCAAGAAAACAAGACTTCAGAAGTATCTTCAAGGAGTAGAAGCACTTAGAAGAAGAGCAAGAAGAAGTTCATGAAGACCAACCAGCAATATTTTCTAAGTCTTGCTTCCTCTCTCTCTTTTCTCCCTTTTTCTCTTGGCCCATATGATGACTAAGTTATATTCAAGATCAACCGGGAGGCTATCAACACCATCAATTCTTCAAAGCCATCAAGTCTACAAAATTGCAATGAAGTCATCACATCAAGAAGAAAAGGAAGCAAGGAGAAGATTCTACATTCTTCTTTCTATCTTTTCCCTCTTTCCTAATTTGTCTTTCACTTTAGACATAAACAATTTTTGATCATGTTATTTCCATCTTTGAAGTTTTTTGGATCCTAGCGGCATACTGAGATGAAGCGGCCTGGAGACTAACCTTTCATGTCCACGTACATGAGACCTGTTCCACAACTTAAGTGGCTGGCCGGGTGTCTGTCTCTCTCACTATAGTGAATATCCAATTTACAAAGAATTGATAATAATTGTTGATCACCTTGAAGAATAAACTTAGTATTTTCTCTTAGTATTTATGCACATCATGGCTAAGCCATTAGAGTGCCTATTCAAGATGAATTATAACAAAGTTACTTTGTCCAACTTATGACCTTAGTCCTTAGTCATGTTTGACCAACCTATTTTCCTTGCAATAACTTAAAGAATTTCATGGCATGACATGCATCTCTAGTCCTTAGAAATATTTTTGCACATCATGCATAAACATATTTTTCCATAAAATTTATGAAACTTGTTTGTTCATTATAAAAGTGTTTGTATGCGTTGTGATGTTGTGTTTTGTGTTGATTGTTGTATTGTTGTTTGTATATATTGTTTAGATTGAACGGAGAGTCCCGAGTTACGTTGAAAAGAGTTTGTGAACAAAGACATCATTCAAAGGCAAGTGGCACATTCATAAACCTCCTACTATTTTCTATATGCATTACTTAGTGTATTTTTATATAAGCATGTGTAGGATAGTATTGCTATGCTAGACTTGTGTAGAAATTCCTTACTCCTGTGTCTAGGTTCCTATATAATACTTAGCAGAATATTGATGCTATGCAAATGTTGTTTTGTGAAAATCTAAATTCTATTAAGTTAAGAATGAAACACCTGGGTGGAAAGTGGTTGGATGGTTTATGTTGAGTGGGTTCCCAGGGGATTTACCTGTGGAATTACACTTGTGGACGGACACCTAGGAACAAAGGGATCTGAAGAACTCCGAGTGAAGATTGCTTCTAGTGGAGCCATTGCCAATGGGCTCTGGCTTGATCAACTAAGTTGCGTGGACTCGCCCCGGCTTGACAAGCAGATGTAGAGGGTGTTAGGTGGAACGGGTCAAGCCAGAGTGGGACGGAAAACGCTTCTGAAAGATCTCGTCTCATTCTTCTCCTTTTCCTTATCACTTCAGAGTGTAAAGGATAGTTTGGGTTGAATGGGTACAATGGTGAACGTGCACAACCTCTGTAGAGTGTAAAACTAAGTACTTAGCCGTGTCCCCGGTACGGACAATTTGAGCAGCTGATCACGGACGTCAACGGAGGATTCCACCATTCCAACTTCAAAAATTTAAAACTTGATGGGTGAACAAGGGTAGAATGAGACAGTGGATTTCATGCCACTGATGTCTCGAATAGAATAAAAGTGTTTTCCCAAGACTTAGGAAAAATTGGCTTTATGCAAAATAGCCTTGAACTCCACTAGCCAAATATGCATATAGGTCATTAGAGTTATTGCACTAAGTGTCCACCATAGTGTCACTTGCCAGACTCCATTTTTAATGGAATTTGACCCACGTTGTTGCAATATTTTTCTTATTGCAGATTGATCAGATGACGAGTGAGATTTCGTTTAAAGGTTTCGAGTCTGCAACCAACATGTTTTCCCCTGTAGCAACATGAATGTGATGGAGACTCACTGCTATTTATTTCCATTGTTTACTCTTTCTGTGCTAGCTTTATGCTATGCAAGTTGTAAAAGAATATTTTCTAAGTCTGGATCATCGATGTAATAAAATTGATACTTTGTTGTGATATTACATCGTAAACTGTGTGTGCAAACGAATCGATCTAGTGATTTGCACTATTCACAGGTACCTTGCCATATTTTAAGTGCAGGTACGCTACAAGAGGCTCTTCAGGCCGCTTGACGAGATCAGCCTATGGAGGCTCTTAAGGCCCCTTCACGAGATCAGCCTATGGAGGCTCTTCAGGCCCATTGGCGAGATCAGCCTGTGGAGGCTCTTCAGGCCGCTTGGCGAGATCAAGGCTTGGGGCAGACTCAGTTTGTGGCTCTGGGCCTGGCGGTGGGTTTGTGGAGTCTGTCCCTTTGTCGAGCTCTTCATCAGGCGGCTTTGGCTTTGGAGTGGTTGCACTGTTCTTGTGGAGGACTGGCTCTTCTCTTTCTACCACCAGGACGAAGCTAGCGGTCTGTGGAGTGGCTGATATATACAGCTTCAGATGTTCGCCTGTCCTTGGGGCAACAATGACTGGTGGGCTGACCAAGTTCCTCTTCAAGTCCTCAAAGGCTTTTTCCGCTTCAGGCGTCCACTTGAAGGTGCCAGATACCTTCATGATCTTGAAGAAGGGCACGGCTCTCTCGCCGAATTTGGAGATGAAGCGGCCCAAGCTGGCCATGCAGCCTGCTAGGCGTTGCATGTCCTTGAGCCGGCGAGGAGGCTGCATTTCCTCTATGGCCTTGATCTTGTCAGGGTTTGCCTCTATGCCACGGAGGGTGACGAGGGATGACCCCATCAATACCCATGGTTACTGGCCTAGGGTAAGAGTTATAAGGTAGAGAACGCGTAGTGTTGGTAGATTTGTCGGCTGACAAGCGGGAATTACCCAGGTTCGGGGCCCTCGAGTGGCTGAATTACTCCTGCTTGTCTGTTATTGATTGTGTATATGCGGCAAGTACAGAGGTCTAGCAAGATGTGGTAATTCTGGTTGGGCGTGTCCTTGATCGGTCTCCCTCCTGTCCTTTATATAGGGGTACAGGTCTCGGGTCGTAACCGACTACGACTACATTTATGGATAGTATTACCGACTATGCTATCTATAGTAGAAGTCTTTCGCTTGGGCTTCGCTTGTTGGGCTTCTTCAGCCTATTGACAATTGTGCTTTAGTCATTACGTGCACCAGGTACCTACATGAAGAGGTACCCGTTTGGTATAACCTTGTCATTAGCCCCCGAGTGCTTGGCTAATTCGGAGAATAAGTCATGGACTCACTACATAGTGCACGTCTCATGTTTAATGCCTTTGATATGATATTTTTTGTCTTTCTGATTTATGAATTATGACGAAGGATTTCGACTGAGTAGGCCTGGGATTACTCGATGAGTCGAAACCAGCTAACTGCACTTGGGCAAAACCTTACTAGCCTTCAATAAGGCTTCGAGTCCTTGGGCTCAAACCTGGAACATACTGGACAGACTCACCTCAGGGCAGTTCAATGGACTTACTGATATTGTTCTGCAGTTTCGATTTGCTACCCAGCGCGTCCGCCGGGATTTTCATCGTATCTTTTGATACGTAAATGTCTAGGATTAAAACACTACTAGAGTGATCCTCGGCCCACTCGATTGATCGACGGGTCTTACCTTTGTACTTTTCGTATACAACATCCGAGATATTTTATCGACTGATTTTCACTCGGGAGTTTTTATGCTTTGAATGTTTTTTCGATTCTATCGGGTTGACGACAGTGCTCCCGATGGGAGTAGCCCCCGAGATTGTGCTTTACTTCTGGCAGTAAAGGATAATCTCAATTTTGTCAGTCGAATTCTTTTTGACTTCTCCCGATGGGAGTTTCCCACTCGGCATCTCTTTATGCATTTGCTCTGCTTTGTGCGAGTGATGTCATACATGACCTATGCGTTGTGCGAAAATATTATTTTGACGAGATGTGACGTAGTGGGTTCCCCTCTTTTGACCGTTGTGGATGCGTGTTCCGCTCTAATTTGACCTGTCGTGGCGAAATTGTCGCAGACGTGATGATGATATCCTCGTTTTGTGCGCGTAGTGGGATGTGTGCTTGTTGACGATTGGCCTCCGATTTCTCCACGTGTTATGGAATTTTGTTCGAACGGTTACGATGGGTATGTTGCTTTTGCCGTAAATACGGGTTCTCTATCATTGTTAATTTCATCTTGCCTCCTTCTGTTTCCTCTTCTTCCGTGCGCTCCTCCTTGCACTTTCTTTCGCCATGGCGCTTCTGACCAACATCTCCTCCCCCACTGATCCTTCCTCTACCACCACTAACCCGTCAATGAAGGAAAAGATCTCTGTTGATTCCGCTACTACCCCCGCTACTGCGGCGAAGAAAGTCACCAGTGATTGGGTTTAATCCATTGTCACAGAGAAAAAGATAGTAGACTTCCGCCAGGCGGGGATCTTGTCTTCAGCTGAGGTTGTTGCTGCTTGGGCTCCAATCCACAAAGAGGTACTCCCCATGCCTCTTTCTGTAGAACGAGTTTGCTTTGTGGATTTTCTCCCTCGTGGGTTTGGATTTCCTTTGCATGACTTCGTCCGGGGTCTTCTTTTTGTCTATGCACGATCTCAGTCCTCCTGGTGTTTTACATATCTCCTGTTTTGTGGTTCTATGTGAGTGTTTTCTTGGAGTGTACTCCAGCTGGGCCCTCTGGAAATGCATCGTCCAGGTGCGTTTACTGCGCTGTGATGGTCGTCCTTTATCGAGGGTGGGTTTCTGCATTGAAGTGTGTGACGACTGTCGGTATTTTGATGTAATGTCAGCCGCGCCTTTCCAAAAATGGAGGAAGAAGTGGTTGTATGTGCGAGTTGATCAAATCCTATTGTCAGTCTTTTCTACTGCCCCTCCCGTAGATTTAGCGTCATGGGTGCATGATTTGTAGGTTGAGGAGGAAGAAGATGCGTCTTCTCTTATGCTTAGGGTCCAAGAGCTGCAGAAGGCCGTCACAGGGATCCAGTTAGTCAATACTTATGTGAAACGCCGAGTTTGGCCCTTGCGACAGCGAGTACACCCTTTATGGCGATATGAGGGATGCCTTGATGCCACTCGTATGAGTGAAACTGAGTTGTTCGGTCGTGTATTTCATGACTATGTGAAGCATATAACTGGGATCTCGCCTGCCGATATCGCTTCTTTCGACTTCTCTGTATTCCCTTATGGCCTTGGGCCTCCTATTCCCGAGGTACTTTTGAATTTTTGCTTGCCAATCTTTTACTTGTCTTCTGGTCATCATTACCTTCTTTCATATGTGTTTGTATGATCGACTTGTCTTTTCTTCTGCTGTGCTCAGGGATTATCAGTCGTCACCTCTCTGCCACCTCTGCCCGAGCATGGTTTATCTGAGGCGGAGGCTGCTGAAGAGGCTCCTTTGTGTTTGATCCTGATTGATTCGGCGACTACTCCCGCAACTAAGCGATGTCATCTGCGTCGGCTTGGCGACGTTGATTCCATTGCTGCTGATCCACCCTTGGTTGTTGCGATTTCTTCTGCTGATGATGATGTAGAGAAGGAAGTTTGTGCATCGACTATCTTTTTGTACGTTTTCATTGTTCTGTCCTTTGATTATTCAAACAACTCTTTTGTCAGGCAAGCTCGTACTTGTCCTCCTGCCGGGGTCGCTGAGCGGTTGTCCTCCGCTTCCTCTTCTTGGGTTGATCATGTAAGTTGTTCCGCCTTTTTTCCCCTGTCTTCCTTCCTTTGGTTGTCACTTTCCTTTGACTCGCCTGAACATCCTCTGTTCCCTTTGTAGCCTTCTGTAAGTGGCGTGGTTGCCGTTGGCCAGGATTTTGTTCATGCAGAGGAGGAAAGAACCCGCCTGCGCTCCGACTTGGAGCAGATCAGTCGTAAGGCTCTAACCTTTTGCCTATTTTGTGATTTGTACGTTAAGTATTTGTACAACCTTCATGTGCTATGTTACTTTGTAGAGGAGAAAATCTCTCTTGAAGATCAGGTGGCCGAGCTGGAAAAACAACTTCATGATCAGCAAGTCCGCTCTCGTGAAGAACTGGACAACACTCGGTGCTCTCTGGATGTGTCCCTTCCGACACAAAGTGCTGTTTTTGCAGAGGCCTTGCCTGGGATCGCTGTTCCCTTGACTGTGGAGGAGCTTTCTAAGGTACTTGGTCCTGGTACGACGACCCTTACCCAGTGGGCACGCGACTTGACGGTTCGTGGCTCAGAAATTACTCTGAAGCGGCTGCTAGCGAATGGCGTCGAAGCCAATTATGAGGCTGCTTTATCAGACTACCCGAAGAAGCCGAACGGGAAGCCTTCATCTTTTCGGGGATTTCGAATGTCGCTGCTCGTCTTGCTAAGGTTAACATTTGTACTGGAGAGCGTCGTCAGGCTGCTGTATCTGCTGAGCGTCAGTCTCGCGATGGCAAGGCCAAGATGGCTGTTTGCGAGTGACTGCTCCCTTTGTAATCAACTGAAGTTCTTGTTGTAAGATAAGACCTTCGTGAAACATACTGTTTTTGCTTGTTTTCTGCTTTTATGCCTTGATCGAACTTTGTTAATTTTCCTGATTTCATTGACGCCCAATTCTCGATTTCTTCGAGTACGTTCATGTGATTATGTAATCTTAGCGAGACCCAGCCCCCGAGTCCATCGAGTGGGTGTGTGTGATTATAACTTTAGGCAAGACCCAACCCTCGAGTATATCGAGTGGGTTTATGTGAATGTACGATCTCCAGCAAGAACCAGCCCCCGAGTATATCGAGTGGGTTTGTATGTATGTATAATTATCAACAAGACCCAGCCCCCGAGTATATCGGGTGGGCTTGTATGAATGTGATGTAAGATGTAGAATAATCAGGTATGCGATAAATCTCTTTTATTGCGGCTATATGTCCAGTAGAGCACCTCATTAAAAACCTTCCAGTCCCCTTAGGTACCCTGGTAAGGAAAAGAGCGCGTCTGAAATCTACTGATCTTTACAATGGTTTGTCGAGAGACTTATGCGTAAAAACGACGCATGTGTGCCATGTTCCATGGGTTGTGTGATAATTCTCCTGTTTGTGCGTGCTTCAGTCGATAGGCGCCCCCATCGTTAACTTCATTAATGATGAATAGGCCCTCCCATGGTGACGCAAGCTTGTGTACTTTTTTCTGCTTTAGTCGCAGCACTAGGTCACCCACCATGAATGTCCTGGGTCGGAGGCGTCGACTGTGATAGTTCCTCAAGTCCTGTTGGTAGACAGCTGTGTGGGCTAAAGCCATGTCTCGTGCCTCGTCGAGTATGTCCACAGCGTCTTCTTGTGATATATTTGTGTCCTCTTCCTCATATGCTTCTACCCTTGGCGCACTGAACTTGATCTGGGGTGGCAGTACTGCCTCTGCTCCGTAAACCATAAAAAATGGAAGTAACTGGGTCGAAGAATTTGGAGTTGTACGGAGACTCCAAAGTACTGCTGGTAGTTCTTCGACCCAGGCGCCCGCAGCTCTCTTGAGTGGAACTAGTAGCCTTTTTTTGATACCTGCACATACTAGGTCATTCGGTTTTTCGACTTGGCCGTTTGACTGCAGGTGGGCTACTGACGCGTAGTTGAGCGTAATATCCCACTCTTTGCAAAAGGTTTGGAACTCCTCTACTGTGAAGTTTGTGCCATTGTCTGTGATGATGTTGTTTGGAACATCAAAGCGATAGACTATGGATTGAATGAACTTGACTGTTGTTGTTGCTGTTGAGCTTGTGATTGGAACCGCTTCGATCCATTTTGTGAATTTGTTAACTACCACCAGTAGGTGTGTATGCCCTCCAGGTGACGACTTTTTGAGTGGCCCTACCATGTCGAGCCCCCATTGGGCAAATGGCCATGTTATTGGTATGGTTTTGAGTGCTGATGCTGGCTCGTGAGGTTTGGTTGCGAATTTCTGGCATCCGATGCATCTTCTGATGATATCTTCTACGTCTTTGAGTGCGGTGGGACAGTAGAACCTTACTCTTAAGGCTTTTGCTACTAATGATCGACTGCCGGCGTGGTGCCCACAAGTTCCTGCATGAATGTCACAAAGTATAGTTTTGTCGTCTTCAAATTCAACGCACCTTTGAAAAACGCCTGATGTGCTTTGCTTGTAGAGTTCACCGTTGATAATGGTGTATGCTTTGGCACGTCTGGTTATTCTTCTAGCTTCCGCTGTGACATCTGGTAGTTCTGCCCGTAGCATAAAACTAGGATTGGCTCGGTCCAGGTTGGAGCCACGTGATCACTCTGACATAACAAGACTTCGACTGGCGGGTCCATTGTAGTAGGCGTATTACCTGTTGCGGCCTCCTTTGAGCTTGCTGCTGGTCGCTTCTTATGGATGGATATGTGCGTGATGCGCTCTAAAAAGACGCATGGCGAGATTTGTGCTTTAGTCGATCCAATGTTAGCTAACATCTCTGATTCTTCATTGCTTTCTCGCCTAATGTGTCACAATTCGCATCCATCGAAGTCTCCTTCTAATGTGTTATATAAGTCCCGATATGCGATCATGTTGTCTGCCACTGCGTCGCAAGCCTTCATCGTCTGTTGTACCACCAGATTTGTGTCGTCGTATATCATCAGTCGGGTGTATCCCAATGCCTTGGCCATCCGTATGCCGTGTATTAAACCTTCATATTCGGCCTCGTTATTGGATGGTGTTGGGAAGTCCATTTGGAGTACGTATTTCATTTTGTCCCCTTTTGGGGATATGAGTACTACTCCTGCTCCTGCCCCTTCGTTTTTCTTGGATCCATCGAAGTACATTGTCCATGAGTTGGATATGTCCGGTATCCCCGGTAACTGAGATTCGATCGACTCGGTGGTGAAATCAGGTAACACTTGAGCTTTGATAGCTTTTGGGTGGTCATATGCGATCCCGAGTGGCCCCATCTCAATGAGCCAATTTGCGACTCGTCATGTTGCATTTGGATTGGTGAGTATATATACGATTGCCGATTTGCTGATTACCGTTATTTGGTGCTCTGTGAAGTAGTGCCGTAGCTTTCTTGTTGTTATGAACACTGCATAAGCCAGTTTCTGGAAGTGTGGATACCTTTGCTTTGATAGGGATAACACCTCGCTGATGTAGTAGACTGGTCTTTGTATGCTCTGAGTTTTCCTTCCTCCGTGCGCTCGACTACAAGTACTGTGTTGACCACTCTGTTTGTTGGTGTCACATAGAGGTATAGTGGCTCCTTTTCTTTTGGTGCTGCTAGAACGGGAGGTTTAGTAAGTGTTCGCTTGAGGTCTATGAAAGTTGCTTCTGCTTCTTCTGTCCATTCGAACTTATCTGCTTTCTTCATTATTCGATAAAGTGGTAGTGCCTTCTCGCATAAATTGCTTATGAACCGACTGAGGGGTGTCACTCTGCCTGTTAACTGTTGTACTTCATAAAGCTTTGTAGGCCTTTTCATAGTTAGTATGGCATGTATCTTCTCTTGGTTTGATTCGATCCCTCTGGCCGACATCAGGTAGCCCAACAATTCTCCGGCTTGCACTCTGAAGGTACATTTTTCTGGATTTAATTTTATACTGTAACTTCTGAGGTTGTCGAATGTCTCTTTTATGTCTGCTAGCAGTGTGTCTTCTTTCTTTGACTTGATCACTATGTCGTCGGCGTACACTTCTACATTTTTCCCAATCTGTGTTTTCAAACAATTCTACATCTTGCGCTGATAAGTGGCTCCTGCGTTTTTTAGGCGGAAAGGCATAGTTGTGTAGCAATATACTCCGAGTGGAGTTGTGAAAGTTGTCATTTCCATGTCCTCTGCTTTCATCATTATCTGGTGATATCCAGAATATGCGTCGATAGATGACAGTCGAGCACGTCCTGCAGTTGAGTCGACAATCTGGTCGATGCGAGGTAGCGGGAAATGATCCTCCGGGCAACACTTGTTTAATCATGTAAAATCGATGCACATCCTGGTTTCAGTTGTCTTATTTTCTCGACTATCACGGGGTTAGCTACCCATTGTGACTTCTTGATTTCTCGAATGAAGTTTGCGTTGAGTAGTTTATTCACATGCTTCTCTATGGCTACTCTTTTCGGCCCTGAGACGCGTCGTACTGTTTGCTTGATAGGCCTAGTTCCTGGACTGAGTTGGAGAGTGTGCTCGACGAATTCCCTGGGTATGCCTGGCATGTCAGCTGCTGACCATGCAAACATATCCCAGTTCTCACGGAGGAATTCGACGAGCGTTTCTATGCGGGAGTTAAGCTTGTTGATACCTTAACCGTTTTCGCCTGGTCAGTCGGATGGATTTGGTGTGTGCGTGTGTCATCTGGATTATTGAATGCCTTGTCGGTGGCTTGTTTTTTGTGCTCTGGCATGTATGCTGTATCCTGAAGAAGCGAGAGTTCTTCCAGTGTCTGCTCTGCTCCGAATGTCTCTGAAACTTTATTGAAGTCGCGGTCGCAAGCATCTGACCTTTGAAAATTTCCGCTGACTGTGATTACTCCCTTTGGCCCTGGCATTTTTAATTGAAGATATGCGTAATGCGGTATTGCCATGAACCTGGCGAACGATGGTCGCCCTAGTATGCCGTGGTATTGTGACCTCCAGTCGACAACTTTGAATTCCATTGTTTCGGTGCGGAAGTGCGTTGCATCTCCAAATGTGACATCGAGCTGTATCGTGCCTTTTGGCACAATGGCTTTGCCTGGAACTATGCCATGAAAAGTATTTGATGATGGAGGTAAATTATCGACTAACCTATTCATTCGGCACAGTGTGTCAGCAAAGATGATATTGATGCCACTTCCTCCATCCATGAAGACCTTGGTCATGTTATAGCTTCCTATTTGGGCCCCTAGTACCAGGGCGGAATGACCTGGCCTATATACAGATGGCGGGTGGTCCTCTCGACTGAATGTGCTTGTTGTTTCAGATCCCCAAAGGTATTCTGGCACAGCTGGTGGTGCCATGAATGTCATGTTGACATGTCTGGTGTGCAGTTTCTGTTGCCTGTTTGATGGTCGCCCCTTCTGGATCATGTATGCTTGCCTCTGATGACTGGAGTGCTGATCTGCCGACTTTTGGTGTCTGTAATATACCGCTCCCGCGGCTTGATTGTTAGGGTCATATGATGGTGGTGGCGGTGGTAATGCTATGCCTTGTGATGTGGGTTCCATATGCTCGAATGCATTGCTCCTATGCCTTTTTGCGTACTCGATTGCCAACTACTCGAATTCTTGACAATTTTCAATCGTATGACTTGATATTAATCTTCCCTTCTCTGGGTCTAAGCGTTGTTGTCCATCTTGTTTGTTGTAGCTTCCACGTTGACCATGGTTTCTGTTGTCATGTCGGTCGACTGATTTGTCGTTCTTGTAGCTGTTTCTAGCTTCTCGACGATCGCCTTGTTTTCTGTCTTCTTGATTGCGATCATTACGTGAGAATCCTGCTGCCATGAGTTTGACATTGTGTTTGCCCCTGCTGTCATGATCGTGTCGTTGTCGTTTGTCGTCTCTATCTCGGCGGTCTCGGTGGTCGCGACGGCTTCGCCGAACCCAATGCCGATGTGGTGAGTGTGGAGTTTTGCTATGGACTGCATCTTCGCCATCTGCCCACTCGGTTGCTAATTTCATGAGTTCTGCCATGTTTTTTAGCTTTTGTCGTCCAAGTGCTTCTCTGAAATATTTTCTGTAGACTCCATTCGTGAAGGCGTCCATTGCTCTGTCTTCTGATATTGCGCCCACATAGTTCCTGATGGAGGCCCACCTTCTGATGTAAGACCTGAGCGTCTCGTCTGTCTTTTGCCGACATGCTCTAAGCTCCTCAAATGTTTTCGATCTTTCGCAGAGAGGGTTGAAATATTTTATGAATTCTTCCTTGAAGTGGTCCCAGGAGTCGTAGGTTCCTGAAGGTAATGATTTTAGCCAGTCGCGGGTTGTGCCTTCAAGCATCAGCTGTATATATTGTAGTGTCGTTGTTGTTGTTCCCCATTGACATATGACTGCTAATTTGTAGTCCTCTAACCAGCCTGATGGTGCTTGCTTGGAGTTGAATTTTGGCATGGCTGGCAAGACAAACTTCTTCGGTAATTTTGCCTCTTGTATCCGTCGAGTGAAGCATCGCGCTCCACACGGGCTTGCGTTGCGATAGTCAGGCGAATCACGACTGCCCAATCTCCTAGATCTACTTTTTGATCGGCTTCTTGATCTGTGACGGCTTGAACTTTTCCTGCTGCTGCTTCGCTGAGGACTACGACTGTGACGTCCTCTCGAGTGACTTTGGCTCCGCTCTCGCCTTCCACCATTTACCAGTTCTTTTGCAGCAATTTCTAGCGCCTTCATTTGCTGGAGATATACTCCTTCAGCCGGATCTCCTGCCGGCGGTTTTCCGGCTTGAAGGTATGCTCCTATGGATACGAGGGCTCCTTCCGTTGTTTTGGGTAAGACTATGCCATTAGAGTCGATTGTTAAGAACGAGTTGTCCAGGTTTCGAGTGGCACGTGCCCTTTCGTGTTCAGGGATTCTGTCGAATCTGGATCTGCGTCGTGCCTCGGTTGCACCTGTAGAACTCATAGATAGCTGTCGTATGCGTGCGCTTGATATGCTTGCTTGCCTTCTTCGTTCCTCGAGTGTTGCTCTGTATTGTTTCAAGCGCTGTGATTCCTGCCAGTTGAAGTAGTTGTATGTTGCTAACTCAGCTGGAGTTGCATCTGCTGGCATCATTATGCCCTCTTCAATGAACATTGTCACCTTTGCGGCCATCTCTGTCATGATATCCAGAGTGGTGGTACCATCTGGTAGAGTGACCGTGCGGGGGTACTCGACTATATGTCGATTGGCTGCGTTTTCTGATGTCTCTGTATCTGTTGCCATGTAAACCTACTGGGGTATGTGGTAAGAATATGTGTAGTCTGAGTGTTCTTCGTATGCTTCTTCGATGTCGCTATCCCATTCTATGCTTTTGTTTTTGTTTTTGCTGTTTTTGCCATCTTCTGTTTGCTGCATATGCTCGTTGTGGTCGACGGCAACGTGTTGTGGAGACTGGATCTCTGAGTTGACGAAATCGATCAGACGTATGTTGTCTTCTGCAGGCTCATCATACTCGGAGAGGTGGAAGCTTTCTTCTGGAACGTTGATCTGCATATGATCGTCGACTGGGTTGATATGCAGTGTCGGTTGCACTTCTTCTTCCATCTCGTTTTGCATCATGAACTCATTGAATTCCCTTGTGGACATGGACCCTGCTATGGATGAGATTGGATCGATCTGTGATGTTGCCGCTCCAGTGCTTCCAGCCGAAGCCATCGATATGATCATGTCATCGACTGAGGTAGTCGATGGTCCTTCCTCTTCAGGGAACTCTTCTGCCATAACTCCGCAGATGACATCGAATCCATTGGGAATTTTGGTGGCGGGATCAGATCGAGCTGTGATGAGGTATCATCCTTCTCTGTCGAAGATGCGGTCTCAGTCGATCTCTCCTGGAGTGGCTTAGTTGCAACATGTTTGGCAAGGTTCTGCACACCAAGCTGAACAAAAAATTTATGTTCCCCGATAGTTAGATAAAAACCTGATTTGAGATTGGAGTAAATCTCCTGAGCTTCGGGTGAGTATGGCCTGATCCTTACTGGTGATGCTGCTTTTGGCCTGTGGTCGCCTGTGTCTGGATGTGATCTGCTATTGCTGATGTGCATCCCTTTGAAGAAGTCGGCGGATCGCGGTTTGAAATTTGGACAGAAAAATCTGTAGATCCAACACTACCTAGTACCACAGACAGCGCCAATTGACGAGGGATGTTCCCATCAATACCCATGGTAAATGGCCTAGGGTAAGAGTTATGAGGTAGAGAACGCGTAGTGTTGGAAGATTCGTCGGCTGACAAGTGGGAATTACCCAGGTTCGGGGCCCTCGAGTGAGGTAAAACCCTTACTCCTGCTTGTCTGTTATTGATTGTGTATATGCGGCGAGTACAGAGGTCTAGCAAGATGTCGATCTTGCTAGGGTTTGGTAATTCTGGTTGGGCGTGTCCTTGATCGGTCTCCCTCCTGTCCTTTATATAGGGGTACAGGTCTCGGGTCGTAACCGACTAGGACTACATTTATGGATAGTATTACCGACTATGCTATCTATAGTAGAAGTCTTTCGCTTGGGCTTCGCTTGTTGGGCTTCTTCAGCCTATTGACAATTGGGCTTTAGTCATTACGTGCACCATGTACCTACATGAAGAGGTAGCCGTTTGGTATAACCTTCTCTATGGGACACGAGGAAACCGAGCAACTTGCCTGAAGGCACTCCGAAGACGCAGTTGGCGGGGTTGAGCTTGATGTTCACCTTGCGCAGACTGGCGAAGGTCTCTCCAAGGTCCCTGAGGAGAGTATCTCCCTCTCGATACTTGACGACGATGTCGTCGATGTAAGCCTCTGCATTTCTGCGCATTTGCTCGCCAAGGGCTATCCTCATGAGCCTCTGGAAGGTGGCGCCAGCGTTCTTCAGGCCGAAAGGCATGCAGACATAGCAATACACACCACAAGGGGTGAGGAATGCCGTCTTCTCCTCGTCCTCCTTAGCCATCTTGATCTGGTGATAACCAGAGAAGGTATCGAGGAAGCAGAGGAGGTCGCAGCCTGCCGTGGAGTCCACGATCTGGTCGATCCTTGGCATAGGGCATGAGTCCTTAGGGCAGGCCTTGTTGACATCAGTGAAGTCGATGCAGAGGCGGCCTCCTCTGGCGGGCTTTGAGACAACCACGCCGTTGGAGAGCCAAGTGGGGTGCGCGACTTCGCGAACAACATTTGCCGCTTTGAGCTTCTCAACCTCTTTGATGATGAATGCTTGCTTCTCTGGGGCTTGCTTTATTGCCTTTTGCTTGACTGGGCGTGCGTTTGGGCACACGGCTAAGTGGTGCTTGAAGGGGATCGGGTGCAGAAAACAAAAATTTCCTAGCAACGATATCCCTAAAACATGCCAAGATCTCTTCTATGCAGATATAGAAGTACGAACGGAGATCGGAATACATACCCTTGTAGACCGAAAGCGGGGATTACGTTCCCGCACAAACATTGTCGATGAATACCGATGAAGCCGACCTCAAGGTCGTGTAGAGGAAGCAGACCTCCGAGTACCGCTAGCGCAGCACCTCGCAGGGCGTTACACACGTACGGTGGAAACGACAGCCTCCGAAGCTCCAGTCCAGGACGAGCAGCGGAAGACTTGGACCGGAACACCAGCAGCGCGGCAGCGGGTTATGGTGGAAGAGATCCTACTCTCAACTCGGCGCAACTCCGACAAAGGGAATCACAAAATCGAGAGAGAATTTGGGAATTAATTGGTGAATTAAAAGGCCAGGGGTGCCCCTTC
Source organism: Poa annua (assembly GCA_026929855.1). Classification (NCBI taxonomy): domain Eukaryota; kingdom Viridiplantae; phylum Streptophyta; class Magnoliopsida; order Poales; family Poaceae; genus Poa; species Poa annua. Next base: position 216,576,129 of record CM049427.1, on the reverse strand, counting down.
TTATATAGGCTCCCAGGGGGGAGCCAACCTGCTCACCAGGCAATGTGGGACTATCCCCACATACCATGTTGCTGCATGGCTGGTGCGCTGGCCCTGGTGGGACCCATTTGGCCCACCTAGGCCGGCCTCCAAGCCCCCCACCGAATTCCCTAGGGAATTTTTCCCCTCTTGGGACTTCTTTCGACCAGAAGGCCCATTTAGGGAAATCAGCCTAAATAAATTCGAAAATAAATATATAAAATCATGTTTAGACATTAATTACACTAATTAATATCAAACATATTATATATAATTTATTCTAGCTCCGAAAACTCTTTCGTCGCTGCCCGATCTCCATCGGACCTCTCCCGGGATGTTCCCGGTGATCTCTTTCCTTTCCGGTTGTCTTGTCGAAACCCCTTAAGTGTGTTACCCTAGCGGTTGGATATATAACAGGTATGATCAAGACTCCTCTATGATCAACGACTAACTCGTAGGCCTGGACCCCATGAATTAATCCCTGTGATATAACGAATGACTTTCATCTATCAAACCTGAACGCAAAGTCTTAAACCTTTTGACATGGCGACACTTAGCGTGTCCGAGCGTCGTTCCATAGATATCTCCATACCTAGCTTGACCTCGTTACCGACAACGCTATCTTCTACTCGTCTATGATTTCATGTCTCCGTGACCTAGTCACATGCTTGCAAGCTCATTAGACATGATCTCACCGAGTGGGCCCTAGAGTATCTATGCTGACAGGCAAATCCCGCTCTTGACCCCTCGTCTCAACTACTCCTTTCTGAAACCCAAAAGTATCACCGTTATTGTCATACTAAATAAGATACGACGTTTGGTGCGATCAAAGTATCTTACAGGAATAACAATAAGAGTTGGTCTCATGGTCAAAGGCGTAATGACTACGTCCTCCAAATCTAGGTATGTCCATCACATCGTTCTCCAACGATATGACTTCCATTGCCGACCGGCGCCATGCCCTATGATCGGGAAACCTCGATCTTCGATCGTGCAACGAAACTAGTATTAGTAGAGGCTACTCGGGACCTGGTTGTTTACGCATCACACCCGTATTAATGTTTCCGCTTAATACGGTTATAGCATGACACAAAAACCTATTATGAACAAACGAGATATGATAAAGAATACACTTTATTAATTGTGTGACACCCGAAAATCGGTACTATGTAGATTTAAGCGCTCCCGCCGAAATCCGCATAATAACGATTTTAGGTCGCCCACCAGACATAATGTGCACGCCGAAAACATGCGCATTATGTGGGTGGAATTGTGATAACATTGCAACAGTTCCGATACATCCACAAATACAACAGAATATATAATACAACAACGACTCGGACGAGTCAAGATACAAATGATACAATACAAAGATTCAAATGACAGCGGAAGCAAAATAGTATCCGACTGCGGATAAGATGCAAATTGGACTAAGAGTTCTGAAGATAAGCAATGGCGCCATATCCCTGCCCAGCCAAGCCGGAGGGATTCCCAAGCTAACGTCGTCAGACTTCAAACCTGTTGACTGCACATAAAGCACAACCCAAAAGAGGGTCAGGGCACTCCCTGGCAAGCAAAACCGACTTGCCTACTTTCTACACCATCTCCCAAAATATAGGGGAGGTGGACTTAGCGGCAGCAGCACTAGCAACCTAAAGAGACACGCTACAACTTCCGTCTAATCAGAGAGGGATAAGAGAGTGAATAAGATAAACATCTACAACTAACACCAAACATAACCCATTCTCAGATTAACCCCCTCAACCAAGTATGAGGAAGCAATTCGGGAAAACTCACACAGTGAACAAATATTAGTTACCGGTTATTGTGAAAGTAATTCTATATTACTTGTCAGGTTAATTAACAATGATTAGGTGTAAGTTGTCTATGATCTTGTTAGCCAGCATCATCACGAAGTCGTCCATGACCGTGGACACGGCTCATCGATAAGATTATACCCTGCAGGGGTGCACTACTGGACCCGTACTCGTTCGATCAACCCCAAAGCAAGCCAGAAGGTCGGGCATCTCAACACGGCAAATCTCTTCTCTACAACCCATCCAGGGAACCGCATGATTGTGTGCACGGCTAATCAGGTCAAGTGCCCACAGGATACGACCTTCATAGCACTCTAAGAACGTGCCACCCTATATGAGAATCGACTACTTCATCATCATGAGATCGTTAGGTAACCATATGCATGCATCAAATGGAAAGCCCGAACTACTTGCGGCGCCCTGGATAAGAAGCGGATTAGATCGAAGCCGCGGGGGGCTCCATAGGGCCTCCCACAAGCGGTTAGTGCGCTCAAAATTGGATCCGAGGACAAGAACTGAGTTCCTAGGTCGACACTTAGCAGAACAAAGCACCTCGCAAGGCCTTCCGCCGGTGCCTTATCTTTTAATTATAATACCCCAATATAAGACAACATTTTATTAAGGTAGAATAACCTATCATGCTAAGCAGGTGCAATTAAATAAGACATACAGACGACTCGCACAAACAACTCTAAGCATGCGCTACGACTCGCAAGGCCAACAGATAAACATGCAACAGGTATTAGGATGTGGGGATAAAGCTGTATGGGCTGCAGGATAAACATGTGATAGGATCGCGATAAAGAATCGAATACTAGGGTAGCAGAGATCAACGGCAGGAATGAAAGACAATGTATAGGTAAACAAGCAAATTTTGCTTGCCTGGAATCCCGCATGGAAGCAGATCTTGTCGTTGCTCACACATCTCAACGTCTTATCCGCGAAGAAGCAACAAACACTGGAAAGCGTAAAAGATGCATTTTACAACTACGGCAAAAGATTCAGCATGATCATAAGAGAATGATGCATGGCATGGCAAGATGCAATACAGTGCAGGTAATCCAAATTAAGCGGGAAAGCAACCCCGACAATTAATATTTAGGTGCAAGTTATTTATTTACCAGCAATATTAAATGTTGGTTAACATGGCAACACAGGGCATGGGTGATCTAATTAAATTAAATGGAATAGGGCATTATATAATTAATTATCCCAACACATTCCATAATTAATTATTTAGGTGCAATTAACAAATTACACTAAGCAATGAAAATAGAAGATGCAAAATGGCATAACGATGACATATTAATGTCCATTGCAATTTTCTTATCAAAATAGTTATAAACTTTATATTATTTGGAGTTATATAACAGTAGATATTATATAAACAAGATTTGTAAAATAGAATAACAAAAGAAAAAAAAGGGTGGAATATGTGCCTTAGGAGATTCGAACCAGGGACTGCATGGAGAAGGACAGAGAGCACATCCACTACGCTGGGGATCGGGTTGTTTAAGTTTTGGGCTAGCAACGGATTTAAACCAACTGTGGTGCTCTCAGCTTTGCCACGGTTAAAAAAAGAAGGAAAACAAGGGCTACGGGGATTCGATCTCTGGCGTCTCCGGCGCGGGATCGGGAGCACAACCACTGGACCGAGCTGCTGTAGGTGATTACATTCTGAAGCCACTTGATATGAACACAACATCGTGGCCTTGACTGAAACCTGCAACGACAGCAGACGCAAACCGCAGGCGGACGGAACAGGCCGGCGTCGATCTGCAGCAGCGATGCGGGCGCGCGAGCGTGACCTGGAGGATGCGGGCAGGGAGATGGGTGTGGTGCGGTGTGTTTGAGGGCATGTGATGCAAGGGGCGAAGCAGAAGATCACGAAGACGAAGCTCACCCTCCATGGCAGACAGTGGCCGGACGAAAACGGAAGAGCATGGACGAAACCGACGCCTAGGACATACAATTGAGACGGGAAACGACGGGGATCGAACCAGAAGCTCACCGGGAGGATTCTCGACGAGTAGTTCTTGCCGGAGCGAGGCGGAGGCGACGAATTTCGGCGGCGAAGGTCGCCAACCGTGGGGAAGAAGATGACGAGCTCATCGCGCTGGGACCGTTCTGGCTTAATTCCTTGGGCATGGACTGAGGGAGCGTCGATGCGGAGGTCCCAGTACTCGCGTTGTTCCTTCGACTGCACCGGAGCGACGGCGCCATGGTGAGGCTCTCTGTGTGTTCCGGTGGGTGTGGAGGAACAGAGGGAAGGAAGAGAAGGGAGGCGGCGGCGGCGCATAGGAGATGGGAGGAGTGGGGGATCTAGGGTTAGGGAGGAGCAAAGGTGGGGCTAAGTAGAGGGGAGGGGGTGGTTGAGGTGGGGGCAGCCATGGTCGAGCTGGAAAGGTGCCCCCTCCTCTCTGTCTCCGTACGAAGAAGAAAGAGACAGGGGAGAGGTGGGTCGGGCTGGAAGGGAGAGGAGAGATGGGCCAGAGGTGGGGTTTGGCCCACGTAAGGTTTCCTTCTCTGAAGTTTTTTATTTCTTTTAAATATTTTCTGTTTTCTATTTTTAAAACAAAAATAGAAAAGGAAAATGAATTAGGAGATTTTACAAAATAGTTTTTGTTTAAAATAGGCAATTTAATAAACTAGTTTTATAATATTTGCAAAAGATTTAAAATACACATTTTAATTAATTTGAAATGTATTTGAATTCAAATTGTGTGATTTGAATTTAAATGCAAAAATTAAAGGAAGTGACAATAGCATGATTATATGATGTCATGATGATGTAAAAAAGGAAAATAAATAAAATCTAAATTGGGATAAATCCCGAGACGTTACAATCGACACCACTAACAAGGGATCGCGTCCCGCGATCCAGGACGAGACCACAAGAAGAGAGGGGTAACTATCGAGTCTTCCGGCTCCGTGATGAACTTCTTGACACCACTAACAAGGGATTGTTGCTCCACCTCGAAAATCTCGACACCACTAACAAGAGGAGTTGCTCCGTCGATGAAGATTTCCGAATAACGAACCTAATAGGATAAAAGGCAAGAATTCGTCCACCCACACGTAGGATCCTAAAACTTTGAAAGTTTGGATAAGAGAAGAGACTCCAAAACAAATAAGATAAGAGGAGAAATAGAATTGAGGTAAGGAGTAAATAGAAACCTATTAAGATATTTTTCAAAAATAATTTAAGTCAAATAGCTTGGACACTCTAGAAACAACGACCGTTAGCGAGGTTATCCTACAGGCTTTTGCGGACCCGCTGCTTCGATAACCATTCGTATCAAAACAACAAGGAGATCGAAACCTAGGCTCTGATAACACTTTGTGACGCCCGAAAATCGGTACTATCTAGATTTAAGCGCTCCCGCCGAAATCCGCATAATAACGATTTTAGGTCGCCCACCAGACATAATGTGCACGCCGAAAACATGCGCATTATGTGGGTGGAATTGTGATAACATTACAACAGTTCCGATACATCCACAAATACAACATAATATATAATACAACAACGACTCGGACGAGTCAAGATACAAATGATACAATACAAAGATTCAAATGACAGCGGAAGCAAAATAGTATCCGACTACGGATAAGATGCAAATTGGACTAAGAGTCCTGAAGATAAGCAATGGCGCCATATCCCTGCCCAGCCAAGCCGGAGGGATTTCCAAGCTAACATCGTCAGACTTCAAACATGTTGACTGCACATAAAGCACAACCCAAAAGAGGGTCAGGGCACTCCCTGGCAAGCAAAACCGACTTGCCTACTTTCTACACCATCTCCCAAAATATAGGGGAGGTGGACTTAGCGGCAGCAGCACTAGCAACCTAAAGAGACACGCTACAACTTCCGTCTAATCAGAGAGGGATAAGAGAATGAATAAGATAAACATCTACAACTAACACCAAACATAACCCATTCTCGGATTAACCCCCTCAACCAAGTATGAGGAAGCAATTCGGGAAAACTCACACAGTGAACAAATTTTAGTTACCGGTTATTGTGAAAGTAATTCTATATTACTAGTCTGGTTAATTAACAATGATTAGGTGTAAGTTGTCTATGATCTTGTTAGCCAGCATCATCACCAAGTCGTCCATAACCGTGGACACGGCTCATCGATAAGATTATACCCTGCAGGGGTGCACTACTGGACCCGTACTCGTTCGATCAACCCCAAAGCAAGCCAGAAGGTAGGGCATCTCAACACGGCAAATCTCTTCTCTACAACCCATCCAGGGAACCGCATGATTGTGCGCACGGCTAATCAGGTCCAGTGCCCGCGGGATACGACCTTCATAGCACTCTAAGAACGTGCCACCCTATATGAGAATCGACTACTTCATCATCATGAGATCGTTAGGTAACCATATGCATGCATCAAATGGAAAGCCCGAACTACTTGCGGCGCCCTGGATAAGAAGCGGATTAGATCGAAGCCGCGGGGGGCTCCATAGGGCCTCCCACAAGCGGTTAGTGCGCTCAAAATTGGATCCGAGGACAAGAACTGAGTTCCTAGGTCGACACTTAGCAGAACAAAGCACCTCGCAAGGCCTTCCGCCGGTGCCTTATCTTTTAATTATAATACCCCAATATAAGACAACATTTTATTAATGTAGAATAACCTATCATGCTAAGGAGGTGCAATTAAATAAGACATACAGACGACTCGCACAAACAACTCTAAGCATGCGCTACGACTCGCAAGGCCAACAGATAAACATGCAACAGGTATTAGGATGTGGGGATAAAGCTGTATGGGCTGCAGGATAAACATGTGATAGGATCGCGATAAAGAATCGAATACTAGGGTAGCAGAGATCAACGGCAGGAATGAAAGACAATGTATAGGTAAACAAGCAAATTTTGCTTGCCTGGAATCCCGCATGGAAGCAGATCTTGTCGTTGCTCACACATCTCAACGTCTTATCCGCGAAGAAGCAACAAACACTGGAAAGCGTAAAAGATGCATTTTACAACTACGGCAAAAGATTCAGCATGATCATAAGAGAATGATGCATGGCATGGCAAGATGCAATACAGTGCAGGTAATCCAAATTAAGCGGGAAAGCAACCCCGACAATTAATATTTAGGTGCAAGTTATTTATTTACCAGCAATATTAAATGTTGGTTAACATGGCAACACAGGGCATGGGTGATCTAATTAAATTAAATGGAATAGGGCATTATATAATTAATTATCCCAACACATTCCATAATTAATTATTTAGGTGCAATTAACAAATTACACTAAGCAATGAAAATAGAAGATGCAAAATGGCATAACGATGACATATTAATGTCCATTGCAATTTTCTTATCAAAATAGTTATAAAGTTTATATTATTTGGAGTTATATAACAGTAGATATTATATAAACAAGATTTGTAAAATAGAATAACAAAAGAAAAAAAGGGTGAAATATGTGCCTTAGGAGATTCGAACCAGGTGCTGCATGGAGAAGGACAGAGAGCACATCCACTACGCTGGGGATCGGGTTGTTTAAGTTTTGGGCTAGCACCGGATTTAAACCAACTGTGGTGCTCTCAGACTTGCCACGGTTAAAAAAAGAAGGAAAACAAGGGCTACGGGGATTCGATCTCTGGCGTCTCCGGCGCGGGATCGGGAGCACAACCACTGGACCGAGCTGCTGTAGGTGATCACATTCTGAAGCCACTTGATATGAACACAGCATCGTGGCCTTGACTGAAACCTGCAACGACAGCAGACGCAAACCGCAGGCGGACGGAACAGGCCGGCGTCGATCTGCAGGACGATGCGGGCGCGCGAGCGTGACCTGGAGGATGCGGGCAGGGAGATGGGTGTGGTGCGGTGTGTTTGAGGGCATGGGATGCAAGGGGCGAAGCAGAAGATCACGAAGACGAAGCTCACCCTCCATGCCAGACAGTGGCCGGACGAAAACGGAAGAGCATGGACGAAACCGACGCCTAGGACATACAATTGAGACGGGAAACGACGGGGATCGAACCAGAAGCTCACCAGGAGGATTCTCGACGAGTAGTTCTTGCCGGAGCGAGGCGGAGGCGACGAATTTCGGCGGTGAAGGTCGCCGACCGTGGGGAAGAAGATGACGAGCTCGTCGCGCTGGGACCGTTCTGGCTTAATTCCTTGGGCATGGACGGAGGGAGCGTCGATGCGGAGGTCCCAGTACTCGCGTTGTTCCTTCGACTGCGCCGGAGCGACGGCGCCATGGTGAGGCTCTCTGTGTGTTCCGGTGGGTGTGGAGGAACAGAGGGAAGGAAGAGAAGGGAGGCGGCGGCGGCGCATAGGAGATGGGAGGAGTGGGGGATCTAGGGTTAGGGAGGAGTAGAGGTGGGGCTAAGTAGAGGGGAGGGGGTGGTTGAGGTGGGGGCAGCCATGGTCGAGCTGGAAAGGTGCCCCCTCCTCTCTGTCTCCGTACGAAGAAGAAAGAGACAGGGGAGAGGTGGGTCGGGCTGGAAGGGAGAGGAGAGATGGGCCAGAGGTGGGGTTTGGCCCACGTAAGGTTTCCTTCTCTGAAGTTTTTTATTTCTTTTAAATATTTTCTGTTTTCTATTTTTAAAACAAAAATAGAAAAGGAAAATGAATTAGGACATTTTACAAAATAGTTTTTGTTTAAAATAGGCAATTTAATAAACTAGTTTTATAATATTTGCAAAAGATTTAAAATACACATTTTAATTAATTTGGAATGTATTTGAATTCAAATTGTGTGATTTAAATTTAAATGCAAAAATTAAAGGAAGTGACAATAGCATGATGATATGATGTCATGATGATGTAAAAAAGGAAAATAAATAAAATCTAAATTGGGATAAATCTCGAGACGTTACAAATTTCCTCTAGGGCATATCTCCTTGAGTCTCCCACTTGCACTAGAGTACAAATTAATCTAGATTACAACATGGTAAAAGCTTAACACCCATAGCTAACTGGTGTTTTTCATGCTGGTCAAGCGGGAGAGGCTTCGTCAGCGGATCTGCCACATTCAGATCCGTATGTAGTTTGCCAATCTTCACATCGCCTCCTTGTATATACTGACGTATCACATGGAAGCATCGGAGAATGTGTTTTGCGGTGGAGTGAGACCTTGGCTCCTTGGCGTTAGCAATGCATCCGTATTGTCACATAAGAGGATCACGGGGTCTTGCACGCTCGGGAACACTCCAAGTACTATGACGAACTTCCTCAGCCACACAGCTTCATTCGCGGCTTCGCAAGCAGCAATGTACTCTGACTCCATTGTAGATTGTGCGACAATGGGTTGCTTCCCACTTCTCCAGCACACGGCGCCTCCATTCACCTTGAACACATAACCTGTCTGTGACTTAGAGTCATCGGGGTCTGAGCAGAAAATTGCATCCACGTAACCTGTTACGCCAAGTTCTTCATCGCAGCCACCATAGACAAGGAACATTTCCTTTGTCTTATTGAGATACTTAAGAATGCTCTTAACAGCAATCCAATGCGTCATTCCAGGATTACTCTGGAACCGGCTTGTCAAACTTAGAAATAATGCCACATCAAGTCTAGTAATCAAAATTGCATACATAATCGATCCTATGGCTGAAGCATAAGGATGTTTAGTCATATCGGCCTAATCCAGTTCCGTTACCGGCCACTGTGCCTTCCGCAATGTTTAATTCCTTATAACCAGTAGAGAACCCTTATTTGCCTTCTCCATACCGAAATGCTTCAGTATTTTATCAAGATAAGTACTCTGACTCAACGCTAATAGGCGTCTTGATCTACCACGATAGATTTTTATGCCTAAGACGTATGCAGCTTCTCCTAAGTCCTTCATCGAAAATTTACTATTTAAATATTCCTTCACGCTATTCAAAAATTCCACATCATTCCCAATTAGCAATATGTCATCTACATATAGTGCTAAGAACACAACCGAGCTCCCACTCATTTTCTTGTAAATGCAGGTCTCTTCCAAATTTTGGACAAATCCAAAACCTTTGATTACCTCATCAAAGCGAAGATTCCAGCTCCGAGATGCTTGCTTCAATCCATAGATGGATCGCTGAAGCTTGCATACCTTGTTAGCATTTCCTGGATCGACAAAACCTTCTGGTTGTACCATGTACTACTCTTCCTCAATTTTTCCATTTAGGAAGGTTGTTTTGACGTCCATCTGCCAGATTTCATAATCGTAATAGGCAGCAACTGCTAACACAATCCGAATAGACTTAAGCATCGCTACCGGTGAAATTTTTTCATCATAGTCAATCCCATGAACTTGTCGGAAACCTTTTGCGACAAGACGAGCTTTATAGACGGTCACATTACCATCAGCATCAGTCTTCTTCTTAAAGATTCATTTATTCTCGACGGCCTTGCTCCCTTCGGGAATATCCATCAAAGTCCACACTTTGTTATCATACATGGATCCTATTTCGGATTCATGACTTCTAGCCATTTCTCGGACTCTAGACTCGCCATTGCCTCCTTGTATGTCGGCTTATGACTCCAGGGAATCGGGGGTAGTCACTTCCTGAAGTGTAGTTCGAGAAGGGATTGAACGCGGAGGTCTAAACCCTCAAGTGGCTCCGCGACGTTGCTCGCCGGACCCGAAGAAGACGCACACCCGACCAAGGAAAACACCATCCTTTACCCAGGTTCACGGCCCTCGTGAGGAGGTAAGACCGCTACTCCTGCCTGTCTGTATTATCTGTGGGAGGTTACAGTACAATTGAGCTTGCCAGAAGCCCCCTTGAGGCAGTTCTTGCCTGGGGAGGGAAGCGATGATCTTCTTTCTCCTCCAGCCAGAGGCTAAACTAACTAGAGTTGCTAGGGTTTACAAGGGTGTTTTCACACAAGGAACCGACCCTTGCTACGATGGAGGTCCTCTCTCTTTTATAGGCGCCTTCGGCCTTCTCCTTCGGCTTGGCCTTCCAGGTGGCTCCCACTTGCCAGTGGCGGGGTGGAGTACGAGTCCACCGCACTCCGTTCGTCCATGGACTCGGTCCATTGTTGATAAAGTTGGCGCCGTGGCCGACAGGCGGCCGACCGCACTTGTACCGCCCGCAGAGCGGGCAGTCTCTGAGGTGGAGCCCACGATGACAATCTCCGTTGGAGGGTTGCGCCGTCCACCTGCTTTATCGCCAGAGTAGAAGGTCCTCACAGTTGTGCGGCAAGCGGCACAACTTTGTTGACCGCTTTATCGCCAGGGACAGCGACGGGGGTGTGAGCGTCTCTGTACGGGGGTGGCAGAGATCACGTGCGCTCTGTCGGGATTCCTTGGAGACGACATTTCCCTCCAGGCCTGAGGGGAGATTCCTGCCGGTCTTTCCTCAGGCGGGTTGGTTCCTTGACGGGGAGGATCCCCTGAGGCGAGGGGTCCCTTGAGGCCCTCGCTCCCGCTTTAGGCCCTCGAGGGGAATCGCCTCTCGAGGGTCCCGTCAGGAGGTGTTGCCTAGTCCTTAGCCGTTTTGTCCGTCTGGCCCGCGAGCGAGGCCTCGGGGAATGGGCTCTTGATACCCCAGTTCCCACTGGGCCGACAGTAGCCCCTGGGCCCATGATGGGCACGACTGAGCCCATGGGTTTAGGCGAACCGTCGTGGGCCCTTAGTGCCCAGCCGGCCCGAGCCACGCGGCACTCGGACGGCTAACGTCTTTGCACGATCTGGGGCGTGAGTCGTAGGGGGTACCACCACATCCCGGTAACTGCTCTTGGAAGGGACATAAAGCCCGAGCGCTGCGGCAAGGAGCCGTTACCGTTTCCAACTCTTCGCAGAAAATTCCGCTCCACAGAGCTTGTCGTGGTATTGGCATAATTGAAAGGAGACGGGGGTCCTCTAGGCTACGTATGGATCGTGGGGAAGAAGGTTGGTGTCGTCGAGGACGGGATTGAACACGGCGAGTTTACCCAGCTTCGGATCCCACAGCGGTGGCGAGATCCTACGTGCTGCTATAATTCACTATGAGGCAATAGTCGTGAACAGGTTACAATGTGTATGATGCGTATTGAAGCGTGCCCTAAAGGCTCCCTGGTGGCAGGCTTATATAGGCGGCCAGACCCCAGGGTACAAGGCAAGTACTTGTCCGGCAAGTAAACAGAGTCCTAGACCTAGCCGGCTTAGTTACCGCCTTCTGTCTTGGGCTTGGTGGCTTGATGGGCTTCGGCTTTCCGCCTTCCTTGGACCGTCCACCTACTTCCTTGTACGTCAGCTATCATGGCCGCCCGGCAGGCTTCAGCCTTACCACCCTTGGGCCACCCTGGACTAGCCGGATTAATCCATGTTGGTTACACCCCTAGTTGATATATCCCCAACATTAGCCCCCAGAAAGGTTGAAGTTCTCCAGGCGCCGGCTTCTTCTTGATTCTTCATCTGCCAATGTTGGCGGCTGCAGGACTTGAACCATTCTGGAAATCAACGAGGCACGCGCGTCTTGATACTGACGCACGGCCGCCTTTATCCAACACGGGAAAAGACGGCTACTCTGCAATTTCGCCGAGCATTCTTCTTGACGGATTCCACTTAGCCGGCTCACGACAGTTTGAAAATGGCCTAGGCGGAAATCTCGCCATGATCACAAATCGCGTGAAAAGAGGAGGCGTGGAGATCGTGCGATCATGCGTTGCAGCGGATGTTGGACACGTGTCCGACTAAAAGCGCCGTTGCACAGGGAGCAACGCCTGGCCCTATAAATAGGGAACCGAACGGTTCATTTTCGCCGCCCTGCCCTTGCTCTCCTCGACCTTCTGCTCTTCCACTTTCCCGCTTCTCGCTCCGAGCGTACTCCGGCGAGCACTCTCCTCCGACGACCTCCGCGCACAACGATCTCCACCGGCCAAGACATACCCTCCACGACGTCCAGCGGTCCGGCGACCGAATCCGCACCCGTGGCAGCGATGGGCGGCGCGGTATCTCACCCCGCAGCGGCAGCGACGGGCAATGTCGCCACCGTCGCCTCTCTGGTTCCTACCGCGCGCGCGTCGGCGGCGGTCTCCTCGGCTCCTCCATCGTCCACCGTGGCGACGACGGCCAGAGGCGCTCCCGTCGACGAGGAAGAGGAAGCGGCGGACCTCGGGTCCCGCTACTGGCTTCCCTCCATAGTCGACGAAGACGCCCTCCAAGACTTGGAGGCTGTCGGCTATCTCCCCACTCGGGAAGACTGCCAATGGAGGGCCGCCTTCAGAGATGTCATCCCGGCTCCGAAAGCCGGGGAGCGGGTAATCCTCACCTCCCACTTAGTTAGGGGAATGGCGCTGCCGCCTTCCGCCTTTTTTAGCGAGGTTTTAGATCACTATGGGCTCCAGCCCCACAACATAGCACCCAATAGCATCTTAGTCTTAGCCGGCTTCACAGCTCTGTTCGAAGGCTACCTAGGTATTAGGCCTAGTCTAGACTTCTTCAGATACTGTTTCCGTTGCCGGCGTCAGACTGTGCCGGACGGCGGGCTGGCAACCTGCGGCAGTGTCACTTTCAACTACCGCCAGGGCCGCCAATGGTATCCTAAGATACCATACCTTAAATCCGTCAAGGGCTGGACCTCCACATTCTTTTACTGCCAAGATATGGCAGCTCCGGGCCGCCAATTTAGCATCCCGGAATTCGTCAACGCGCCGCCTATGCCCCGGCCATGTTGGGACGAGGCGGTGCCCAAGCTGACGGGGGAACTCCGCCTTTTTCAAAGGCGGATTGAATTCCTCACACGGACGATGGCTCCCCCTCTGCTGGATGGGGTCGACACCGTCATCTGCTGGCTCGGCCGACAGATTCTCCCCCTGCGGTACAGCCCGCACAAAATGTGTCAGTATTCGCCTACTGCCACGGCCTCCCTCCGCGTAAGCGAGGAGAGGTTGCCGGGTGCCGACCTGGCGTTCCGGCTCCGTAGCCTCGTCAAGGCGGGGCTGGTGAAGGCGGTGGAGGCCGTGCCCATGCACACCCACGACAACCCTCCCCTCGAGGTAGATATCTTGCTCCTTGCCCCTTTTTGACAGCTTCGCCGGCTAATCTTGAGTTCCATTAACACTTGTCTTCTTTTTCAGCTCTCCGACTTGGGGGAGGATGACCTGGCTCCCGACTTTTACGAGTCGGAAGCCGGGAAGACTAAGAAGCGCAAAGCATCCGGCGCCGCTTCCTCCACGGCGATCGCCGAGAGGAAGAAACGGATCGCAACGACTACCGAGCCGACTCTCGTCAATATTGACGAGAACGCGGGGATTAACATCCCCCGAAGGTACTCAATCCTGCCTTTAATAGACGACAAACTTCTTCAATACTGGCACCCAATTGACTGTGCTTGCTTTTTATTGACAGGGAAAGGGTCGCAACTTCCCGGTTGCCGACCAGGCTTCTTAACAAGGGTAAGCGGCCTCAAGGCAGCTCGCCTGCTACTGTGCCGCCAACTCCCCAGCCCCGGGCCGGCAACTTTATGGGCGACGCTCGTCGCCAGCCCCCGGCTCCGGCTTCTGGCGTGCTGCCAAGGATTTCCTCCGCTGACCGCGCACCCACGACTCCCCTCCGTTTGGCTGAGGCTACGTCCGATGAAGCCGCTCAATCGCGCGCCGCCAAGGAAGGGTTGCTGGAGGCGGCTGCCGGCGGGTCCCAGAGGGCAGCCCCGACTGCAGGAGACGGCAAAGTTAGGGACCCTTGGTCCACCTTCACGAAGGCCAAGGAGTCAGCCTTAGCCTTTGCCAACTTCACCTCCCAGGCCTTCGCCGACTTGGAGGGCGACCTGTCTGTAAGTTTTTACAACACCGGCATATACATAGTCTTTCCCCCGAGCACTTAATGGCAGGTCAAAAAATTTTGACTGCCAGCTTAGTGGTTATTCGACAATATGTTTTATGCCTTTGCTTTTTCCTGCAGGGCCTTGTGTCCGCCAACGTTGAGCTTGTCTCCTCTCGAGTCGAGATAAACCAGCGGTGCCGCGACCTGAAGAAGGATTGCGAGGCCAAGGACCTGCGGATTGCCGAGTTGGAGGCAGCCCGCCAAAAAGATGAAGGTAGGGTTGATCCTTTTTGCCTTCAGCTATATTTTTGACTTATGTTGCCGTCAATCATTTAGTTAGTGAATCCATATTTGTAGAACTGCTAGACCATGCCCAGGATATACTGAAGGCGTCCACTGATATGCAAGCTCTTATGAATGAAGCTTCCGATTTGGCAGCCGCCAACTTGGCGATGAAGGAGGATCACCGGAAGGAGATGGAGGCCCAGCAGCTCAAATTTGCGCAGGAATCTAGCCAGCTCACTGGTGAGCTGGAAAGCCTGCGCAAGCCGTTGGTGGAGGCGGAGAAGACGGCTGTCGAGGAAATCTCCAAGCAGAATTCTCGCGCCCAAACTGCTGAGGATGCGTTGGCGGCTCATATGGTGGAGCTGTCCGCTTTCCATAACTCGGTCCTTGGTAATTTTTCACTCCTTACTTTGATTTTGCCATTTTGCTTAGCCTGAGCCAAACTGATGGTTTTATTTTTGATGTAGTTCCCGCCGGTTTTGGCGACGACAAGGTTGTCAGCCCCCGCCTGGATCGCCTTGCGCGTCTATGCGAGCTGATCACCGAGACTTTGGCGGCGTCCAAGCGGTTTGCCGCCAAGTTCTTCATCTCCTCTCGCAGCCAGGAACCGACCGAATTCAGCGACGTGCCCACTATGTTGGATCAGGCTACCGAGCTGCACAAGAGCTCGCTGAAGTCGGCGGCGCGGGGTGGTGCCAAGACTGCACTTGGACTATTCATGGCGCACTACCCCGAGGCGGAGATAGAAGCCGTCACCGATGGCATGCCGTCTACATATGAAGACGGCAGTGAGGTCGAGCCGGCCGCTGTTCTGGACAGCGTTGCCGGCTACGCCACTCGTGTTGCCGATATGGTGGATACTTCAATCTTCTACCGGCGCCATCCTGTGCCTGCCGGAGGGGAAGCTGGAGCTGCCGGCACGGCCGAGGCGGAGGGGAGTGACAGTTCCGGGGCTGAAGTTGTCAGCCCCCAAGCCTGATGTAGACGCTCCCCCGAGCCATAGCTTTCTTTCCTTGCCTCCTTCAAGCATGATTTGTCAGCCCCTGAAACAACGCAACTTTGACTTGTAATATTTGTATATACTTATGTTGTTGCTCTGCTAGGCGGAAACTAGCTGACAAGTTTTATTTTGCCTTATTTATATGGCCCGCCTTAATTTTACCCTGACCTATATGTTTGACTTTTTGTATGTTGACGAACCTCAGCTGGTAACTTTAGCTGAAACAACCAGGGCTAAACCATGCGTTTAGGATCAGAGACCAAAGCCAACATGTTGGTGTCAAAGACATATTACTAGGCGAACCACATATAAGTAATCAGAGGTAAAGGAATTAGGCGGCGCAAAAAGTTTATTTTTGCTTTAGGTTGGCTCGAAAGCTGCAAGTATCTACCAGTTTGAACCTTTGCACGGAGCTAGAAAAATAGGTAACTTAGATACATAGGGGAAATATGATTGCAAGAAAAGACAAAAGATGGCATGCTTCTCAACACAGATGAGGAACATATACTTTTATTTCATAATCATATTTAACTTATTACAATTATAAATTGCTAAGTGTAGAAAGGACGTAGCTGCACAATATTCCAAGGCCGTCTTGTTTGTTCGAACGGATCGTCAATGCCTCTTTTGCGCTTGGTTCCCCTTTTTCCTGCCCCCTTCTTGCACCTCTTCTTTTCGTCTTCGTCGCGGATGTCGGCCAGGTAGTAGGAACCATTGAGCAGCGCCTTTGTGACTGTAAACGGTCCTTCCCATGGCGGGGATAACTTGTGCAAGCCTTTTCTGTCTTGAACTAGGCGGAGAACCAGGTCACCTGTTCTGAAGCTTCGCTTCCGCACTCTCCGGCTATGATAGCGGCGAAGTTGTTGCTGGTACAAGGCGGAGCGATGTACAGCGACGTCTCTTTCTTCGTCTAGCAGGTCTAGGCTATCCTCTCTTGCACCTTCTACGTCTTGCTCGATGTAGGCTTGAACTCTTGGGGAATCGTATTTCATGTCGGTAGGTAGCACCGCCTCAGCGCCATATACTAAGAAAAAAGGAGTGTAGCCGG
This sequence comes from Poa annua, assembly GCA_026929855.1. Classification (NCBI taxonomy): domain Eukaryota; kingdom Viridiplantae; phylum Streptophyta; class Magnoliopsida; order Poales; family Poaceae; genus Poa; species Poa annua. The sequence goes on along the minus strand of CM049427.1, from coordinate 216,559,250 downwards.
TAGATCTGTTTGGCGTTGTGCGCAAACTCCATAGTACCGACTGTAACTCATCTGCCCAAGCGCCGGCTGCCCTGTGTAATGGAGCTTCGAGACGAGGCTTAAGTCCTGATAAGACTAGGCCGTTTGTACGCTCTACTTGTCCATTGGATTGAGGGTGTGACACGGATGCCAAATCAAGCCGGATACCCAGATCGCAGCAGTATTCTTCTATGTCGCCTTGAGATAGGTTGCTGCCATTATCAGTGATAATGCTGTGTGGAACTCCAAACCCCAGAGGAAATTGGTGGCTGTTCGTGCGTCAAGTTTGCTGATCGGTTTAGCCTCGACCCATTTGGTGAACTTGTCGACATCGACCAATAGGTGGGTATACCCACCACGCGCCTTCTTGAAGGGACCCACCATGTCCAAGCCCCAGACCGCGAACGGCCAGGTGATTGGAATCGTCGTTAGTTCTTGTGCCGGCAAGTGAGGTTGACGAGCGTACAACTGGAAGCCTTTGCATGTCTTTACGATGTTCTCGGCGTCTTCTTTGGCGGTAAGCCAGTAGAAACCTTGGCGGAAAGCTTTGCATACAATGGACCTGGCGGAAGCATGCTGCCCGCAGGTGCCAATATGTATGTCCTTCAGAATTTCCCGGCCTTCTTCCGTCTGTATGCACCGCTGATAGATGCCGCACATGCTTCTCTTATATAGCTCGCCTTTTATTATCGTGAATGCCTTGGCTCCCCTTATGATCTGCCTTTTTAGCACCTCATCGTCCTCCGGCAACTTTCTGTCGATTAGAAAATCGAGATATGGGACTGTCCAATCCGGCTATGTCAAGTAGAGAGCGAGACTTGCCGCTTCTACCGGTTCTTCTGCATCGGGGTCCATCAAATCGGCGCCTTTAATGGATGGCTTGTGCAAATGTTCCAGGAAAATATCTTTTGGTACCTTTTTGCGTTCCGACCCTAGTCTTGCGAGTGTGTCTGCCGCTTCGTTCTCAGCTCTTGGAACATGCCGGACCTCGTAGCCCGTGAAGTTTTTTGCGAATTCGTCAACTTTGGCTCTGTACGCCGCCATTGTTGCGCTTTTCGCATCCCATGTTCCGCTTACTTGCTGCGCGACCAAGTCTGAGTCGCCATAGCAAAGGATTCTTTTGACGCCTAGGTCGTTTGCCACGTGTAACCCATGAAGCAAAGCTTCGTACTCGGCAACGTTGTTGGTTGCTGTGAAGTGGATTTGCAACACGTAGCTAAGCTTGTCGCCTTTAGGCGTGCGTAGAACAACTCCAGCCCCCGAGCCTTTGAGCATCTTTGATCCGTCAAAGTGCATGATCCAATATTCTGATTCGGGGAGTGTCATTTCCTCCATGGCTTCTGTCCAGTCGGCGACAAAATCTGCAAGCGCTTGAGACTTAATGGTGGTCCGTGGTTTGTAGACTATATCAAAGGCGGCAAGTTCGATGCCCCATTTGGCAACTCGACCTGTTGCCTCTGCATTGTTGATTATGTCTCCCAATGGTGCCTTGCTGGCTACTGTCACTATGTGTTCCTGGAAGTAATGCCTAAGCTGTCTGGCGGCGAAGAATACACCATAAGCCAGCTTTTGGTAATGCGGATACCTCTGCTTGGAGGCGGAGAATACTTCACTGATGAAGTAGACCGGTCGTTGCTCACACGTCGCGGCTTCGTTCTCCTTTCTTTCCACGGCCAAGACAACGCTGACAACAGCTCCTGTTGCCGCGATGTACAGCAGCGTTGGTTCCTGTGATCGAGGTGCTGCCAATATCAGAGCGGATATGAGGGCCTCCTTAAGCTGTTGTAAGGCGGCGTCTGCTTCTGCTGTCCACTCAAAGTTGTCGGATGTCTTTAATAGCCGGTAGAGAGGCATTGCCTTTTCCCCTAAGCGGCTTATGAAACGACTGACGGCTGCCGCCGATCCGGCTAGACGTTGCACGTCCTTCAGACAAGTAGGTCTGAATATGTTTTGGATGGCCTTGATCTTCTCCGGATTAACCTCGATCCCTCATTCTGAGACGATAAACCCGAGCAGTTTGCCGGCTGGAACGCCGAAAACGCACTTGGCGGGATTGAGTTTCATCTGATACCTCCGGAGATTCTGAAACGTTTCTTCCAAATCCTCTAGGAGATCTGCCTTCTTTTTTGACATCACCGCGATGTCATCTACGTAGACGTGAACATTGCGGCCGATCTGTTCGTGCAGGCAATTTTGCATACAGCGCTGGTATGTTGCCCCTGCATTCTTCAGGCCAAAAGGCATCGTGATGTAGCAGAAAGTCCCGTATGGAGTGGTGAAAGATGTTTTCAGCTGATCCGACTCTCTCATCTTGATTTGTTGGTATCCTGAGTAGGCGTCCAAAAAACAAAGCAGCTCGGAGCCTGCTGTGGAGTCTACGACTTGGTCGATTCTAGGCAGCGCAAAGGGATCCTTTGGGCAGCACTTGTTAACACCGGTATAGTCAATAGACATCCTCAGCTCTTTATTATTCTTTGGAACAAGTACAGGGTTTGCCACCCAATCAGTGTGTACAACTTCTTTTATGAAATTGGCGGCCTTCAGCCTATTTATCTCTTTTCCTATAGCCTTGCGTCTCTCATCTCCAAAGCGTCTTGTTGCTTGCTTCACCGGCCTGGATCCTTTTATGACGTTCAGTGAGTGCTCGGCAAGTTCCCTCGGTACACCAGGCATGTCGGAAGGCGACCATGCAAAGATGTCACGATTCTCACGCAGGAACTCGACGAGCGCGCCTTCCTATTTGCTGTCAAGGTTGGAGCCGATGATAACTTGCTTAGACTTGTCACCTGGGATGAGGTCCGCCTTTTTGGTGTCTTCTGAAGCTTTGAAGGTCTTCTTGACATCAATCTTTGGCTTTGGCATGGAGTTGTCTGAATCCGCCCCAAGCAGCGCGAGTTCTTCCTTGTGGATGACGGCTTCTGCGAAGGCGGCCATGCCACGCTCGCACTCCTTGGCTTTCTTGAAGTTGCCGGAAATCGTGATGGTTCCGTTCTCCCCCGGCATTTTAAGCTTGCTGTATATGTAGCACGGCCTTGCCATGAACTTGGCGAAAGCCGGTCGTCCGAAGATTGCATGATAGGCGCTTTTGAAGGGGACAACTTCGAACCGGAGGAACTCTGAGCGGTAGTTCTCTTTTGGTCCGAAAGTTACCTTCAGCCTAATGCTCCCCATTGACTTTGCTTGCCTGCCGGGCACTATGCCGTGAAAAGTGAGGTTGCTGTGGTCCAGCTGGTCCTCTGATAGGTTCATGCGGCTTAGTGTGTCATAGTACAGGATGTTGAGGCTGCTGCCGCCATCCATGAGTACCTTTGTGAGTCTGAAGTTGTCGACAATGGGATCGACGACAAGGGCGTACTTGCCTGGGTGAGGAACGTGATCAGGGTGGTCGGACCGGTCCCAAGTGATCGTTGCTTCCGACCAGTTCAAATACTGAGGGACGTCCGGCATTGTCGCGTTGAGTTCGCGCATTTCCGCCTTATCCGCCTTAGTCGAAGGCGTGCCGACAAGGCACACACGAGATTCTTTGACCTTCGGATATGGTTTCTTTTTCTTGGCGGCCGCGTCATCCTCGCTTGAGATAGACATGTCGTCGTCATCCTCAGCCTCCTTTTTGTCTTTCTTGTCGTTCTTCTTTGACTTCTTTGACTTCCAGCCGACTGTGGGGTCCTTTTTGAAGTCGTCCATGAAACGACACTCGCCAAGCATATGGTTGACCTTGCCCAGTGAGGCGTGGATGGGACATGGCAAACGTTTTGCCTGTTCATAAGTGATTCGCGCCGCCTTAGGCCCTGAGCCGGCGTCGCGACTATCTTCATTCTTCCACTTCTTTTTGCCGGCATTCCCTTGGAATGCTACGGCTACCTCGTTGGAAGGTCCGGCTTTGTCATCTGCCGCCTGCTTGCGCTTGTTGTACCGCTTTGGTATGATGTTGACGTCTGGGTCATCGTCCCGGGCGTCGTCATCCGCCGCCGCGTATTGGGCGGCTAGGTTGAGCATCTCACCAAGGTCCGTGATTTGCTCGCGGACGAGCCGATGACGGAGCAAGGACTTCTTCTGCAGGCCCGTGTAGAAGGCGTGGATAGCCTGTGCGTCCCAAACACCATGACAGTTGGCTTTTTCGGATATCCAACGGCTGACAAAATCTGTCATGGTTTCGTCCGGCTTTTGGATACAGCGTTGCAAATCCGTGTAGGTATTTGAACGCTTGTATGTTCCTTGGAAGTGCTGGGAGAAAACCTTTTCCATGTCGTACCAGCTATGGATAGACTTTTCAGGAAGGTTGTCGATCCAAGCCCTTGCCGTGCCCTCCAACATGAGAGGTAGGTAACGGACGGCAATGAAGCTGCTCCCGCCGGCAATTTCTATGGCCATGGCATAGTCGGCTAGCCATGAATCCGGCTTAACGAGGCCGTTGTACCTAGAACATTTTTTTGACACTGATGTCATGTCCTTAGGGAACGACTCTCTGCGGATGGCGTCACCGAAGCACTTTGGTCCAGAGTATAGCGGCTCCTTTCCTCATGCTATGTCTTGTAGGCGGTGTCGTGCGTCTTTTGGATCGAGCTGCCGTGCGCCTCTGTTTGCGTCTGGCTCGTCCTGCGCTGCCCGGCTTATGCTGCGCCTGGGTCCTTCTGCCTCCTCATTCCTCTTGCTGCCGGTGCTACGCTGCGGAGACCGGCTTCGACCTCTCCTGGGAGGGTCGTTGCCGACATCTTTCCTAGGCGGCGGCCTATTGTTCCAGCTACCGCCGTTGTCGCGTCTTGGCTGGGATGGAGGTGACATGTCTCCTCTGCTTCCTGTCCTTGAATTCTCGTCCCGCCTTGGCTTTGGCGGTGGCGTCTTCTTTGGAGGTGACGTTGCCTTCCTTTTGTCGCCATGGCTACTGGAGCCAGACGGGCCTTCGGGGTCGCCGCCAGGTGCAGCTTTGCACTTTCCTGACTTAGACTCTAGGTCTCCCCCGCGAGCATCCGCCATGTGGCCGTAGGAATCAGCGCGAGCTTGTTGTTCTAGGGCCTTGCTTACGAAGTGTCTTGCATTGGCCAGCTTTTCTTCCGCCGTGTAAGTGTTGTCGTCTAGGGTATCTAGCGCGGCGGCCGCGTTGAGGACGGGGGTGCAGAAGACAACATCTCCCCTTCTGTCCACGCGCTGTGGTGCCGTACGCCAGTCGAACCCGAGATCTTGAGCCGCTGTCGTTGCTTGTGTTGGCGGCTCCTTGCCACGGCGGTTTTTTGATGACCTTTTCTCCTCAAAGAGTTGCCGTCTTGTTTTGGCCGACATCTTCTCCTGTTCTTTCTCGATCTTCTTCGCGAGGCTCTCAACGTGCTCCTCTCTTTTTCGCAGGAAGTCAGAGTGCTTAAGCATGTTAAGCCTAAGCTCTTCCACTTCGTCAAGTGGGGTGTCTTTATTCACCGGAGTATTCATGATCTCATCTACTTCTTTGATGACGGAGAGCAAATCCGTGGGTTTGCTGCTGCCGCCTTTCTCGAGGCCAGTTTTCTTCTTTGCGCGCACCTTGTCGGAACTTTCAATGAGTTGACCGGCAGTGGTGTCGCCGGCATCTTCCGCCGGCTTGTTTTGCGCTTCCGAAGCAACTGGGGTTGTCTCGTGACCGACAACAACCATCATAGCCAGCTTGTCAGGCATGTCAGTATCTGCTGTGCCCTCTGAAGGAGCCGGATTACCACTGGAAAAGCGGGTTTTGATCTTCTCTTCGAAGAGACTAGCATCATCATCAGAGTCAGAGTCTACGTTGACTTGAACGGTAGATCTGGATCCGGCATCTGACATCGCATCCTCCTAGAGAGCAAGGAGGATTGACTCAGGATCGTTGTTTTCTGGCTGGGAGTCTGATCCCAGTCCGACAACTCCGACGAAGTGGAAATCAGATTCGGCCGACTCCTGGGAGAAGGCGGATTCAGATCCATCTTGTCGGTCGACTGCTTGGTCGAAGGGTTGGTGGGTGGGGTTGTAGAAACGCGGTAGGCCGTACGCCTCTGGCGTATACCCGATGAAGACGTCGATCCCTCCGATCGGTACGATTGCGCATCCGATAAGGTAGCCGTCCGCCGGGAGCCAGGACTCATCCGAGTTGACGTAGCTGTGGCCGCCATACCTTGTGATGCGACCGACGGCGATCTGCTTGCCCACGCCGCCAAGTGTTCCCGCGTGGAACGTGACGCCAGGAACCTTATGCCCCACGGTGGGCGCCAACTGTCGTGGTATCGACATAATTGAAAGGAGACGGGGGTCCTCTAGCCTACGTATGGATCGTGGAGAAGAAGGTTGGTGTCGTCGAGGACGGGATTGAACACGGCGAGTTTACCCAGCTTCGGATCCCACAGCGGTGGCGAGATCCTACGTGCTGCTATAATTCACTATGAGGCAATAGTCGTGAACAGGTTACAATGTGTATGATGCGTATTGAAGCGTGCCCTAAAGGCTCCCTGGTGGCCGGCTTATATAGGCGACCAGACCCCAGGGTACAAGGCAAGTACTTGTCCGGCAAGTAAACAGAGTCCTAGACCTAGCCGTCTTAGTTACCGCCTTCTGTCTTGGGCTTCGTGGCTTGATGGGCTTCGGCTTTCCGCCTTCCTTTGACGTCCACCTACTTCCTTGTACGTCAGCTATCTGGGCCACCCGGCAGGCTTCAGCCTTACCACCCTTGGGCCACCCTGGACTAGCCGGATTAATCCATCTTGGTTACACCCCTCGTTGATATATCCCCAACAGAGCTCTCCGCCTCCGCGCTCTCCTGCGAGTTCCTATTCTCCAACTCCTTCCAACCTTCGCGCCCGTGACGATGAGTCCTCTCAAGAGCAAGGGCAAGGCCGCCGCGGGGTCTTCTTCCCAAGCGGAAGCCGCGGAGTCCGTGATGGGCGCGGCGCTGCTCGGCGTGCGCATTAACGAGAAATCGCTCTCCAAGGTCCGTTACTTGGTGGCGGACCGGACGAACGAGCACGGCGCCACCGCCCTGAAGCCCGCGGCGCACGGGAAGCGCCTGAGGGGATTCTTCCCGGTATTCCAGCACTGCCTGGTCGTGGGACTGGAGCCGCCCTTCTCTCCGTTCTTGGAGGCGGTGTTGGCGTTCTACCAGGTGCAGCTGCTGCACCTGCACCCCAACTCCATCCTCATAGTCGCCGTCTTCGCCTACCTCTGCGAGGCGTACTTGGGTCTGAAGCCCACGGTGGGGCTGTTCCGGTGCTTCTACACGCTCCGGAACACGGCGAAAAACGAGCGCTCCGGGTGTGTCTCGTTCCGCATCGTCGACGGCATGGGGGGTGTCTACATCCCCATGTCTTGGAGCGAGGGCAAGGCCGTCACGTCCGTGACGAAGAAGGTGGACGACTTCCGCCAGAAGTGGTTCTTCGTCGGGGTGGAGCGTCCTTGCGCCTTCCTTGAGGTCCTGGACGAGCCTCCGGTGAAGAACTCCCACTGGGGCAAGGCTATTTTTGACGGCGCCAAGAACATGAGCCTGATGGGGCGCCTGAGCTTCCTTCGCGAGGAGGGCCTCACAGGGCAGATGGTTGTGGCGGACTTTGTGACCCGCCGCATCACGCCCCTCCAAGCTCACTTGGTCCCCATGTGGTTGTACTCGGGGCCGAACGACAAGATGCGGCTCCACGTTGAGGACAATGACAAGGACGTCGTTGACAACATCCTCTCCGCGCTCTTCGTCAACCCCTCCGTGCTCCCTGCGAACGAGGTCCGCGTGGCGCTCCGGCCTCTTCACCAGTACAACCTGACGGAGCGCATGGCCCGCCTGGAGGAGATGCCTTCGTTCTCCCTGACACGCCCAGCGGACTCTAACGTGCCGCTGCCAGCCCTGCGGGGAGCGGAGGGGGCCGATTCTCCTTCGGCCTCCGGAGCTGGCCTGGGCGAGGAGGAAGCCGCAGCTGGGGAGGTCTCCTCTTCTAGGGCTGGGCCCCTTGCTGACGAGAGTCGCGATGTCTCGTCAGGCGACGAAGATGCCTTTGTGGTGGCGCCCTCGCGCCCCGTGGAGGAGGAAGCTGAGGAAGGGGAGGCCTCAGACGTAGAGGGCTCTCCGGGGAGGCGCGGACTTCACACCAAGGCCGCCGTGGACCACACAGGGGCGAGGCCCTATGACGTCCCTCCCAAGAGGAAAGCAGAGGCGCCCCCCGCGAGGCCTGCTTCCAAGCCCTTTCCCTCGTGGCGCTCGTCAGGCCTGGCGTGGGTCGACGCCGGCGCTCCCCCTCCATGGTGAGTTTATACGTCGTTGGGCCGTCTGCCCTTTTGGTTTTTGATTCCACTCCACCTTTTGCTGAAGCATTTCCTTGCGCTCTTGACAGCGGACCTGCGCCTGCCAAGCGTCGCCAGCTCCGCAAGGCGTCCGAGGTGAAGACCGCCATGGCAGGGGCCGTGGCTGACAAGGCCGCAAGGCCTGAAGGGGCGGTCCCGCCGGTCCCCCTTGAGGAGGCCCCTCAAGTAGAAACAACAGCGACCCTCGCGGGGCCAGCTGGTCCACCCAGGAAGGAGAGCGCCGAAGGCCCGGATGCCCCTGCAGCACCGCGCGAGTCTCCATTGGTGGAGGGCTCGGAGGCGAGGACTTCTACGCCCGCTGGTGCGGCTGCTCCACCTCGCGCGGCTATGCCTCCGCGAGAGGTCACTCCGCAACGTGCGGATACGCCTCCGCGCGAGGCCACTCCGCCACGCGAGCCGACGCCGCCGCGCGTGTCGACGCCTCCGGGCGTGCCTGCTGCATCTTCTGCGCCCAACGCCTCTGCGCAGCCCGCGATGGAGGCCTTCGAGGCGCCGGCGGGTGCGGGCGCGTCCAACGGGGATGGTTCCTCCTTTTCTCCGTGCCAGGATGGAGGCGAGGAGTGCCTCGCGGCCATAGGGTCTGAAGGAGGCGCGGGCACGGGCTCCGGCGGGGATCCAGCTAGCCCCCTTGTCCTCCCCGCGGCCGGACCTACGGGACTCGACGCCGAGACCTGGTGCTCTGCGGCTAGTCCCAGGAGGGTTTGGAAGCACACCTCGCCCTTGGGGACATATGGCTCGCTCAGCAGCAGAAAGAGCTGGCGGGAGCGTGGGCATCCTTCCACGCGGCGGTCGAGACGCGCCGGCTGGAGGACTTGGCGCTGTAGGCCGCCCGTGAGGAAGCCGTAAACTTCGCCAAGGAGACCCGTGAAGCGGCCGCCCGCGACGCTGCAGAGCTGCTCCTTCCCCTTCAGGCAGAACGCGACGCTGCGGCGAAGCTCCTGCGCGAGGTCAGAGCGGAGCGCGAGACGATGGAGGGCTCGTTGGCGCAGAAGCGCCGCGAGCTGGGCCAGCTGGAGGCCCAGCTGCTCTCCACCCACCAGCCCGCGTCGGCTGCTCTGGAGGAGGACCGCAAGGCCTTTGCCAAGCGCGAGCGGCAGCTGGTCCTCAAGGAGGAGAAGCTGCAGCAGCGCGAGGAGCAGCGCCTCCAGGCGGAGAAGGACCTGGCTGCTCAGCGCGAGGCCCTCGAGGAGCGAGAGAACGAGCTGGCCCAGGCGACTCTGAAGTACGAGGACAATGTTGCTGCCCAGAAGGTGGCTTACGAGCGCTTCGAGCGGCGCTTTGCCAAGAAGCAAAAGGAGGCCGAGGACGCCCTAGCGGAGCGCGAGAAGCAGTTCTGCAAGTCCACTTCTCAGAAGTATCGCGACATGGCCCAGGCGCAGGAGGACCGCTTCAAGGCCAAGCACGCCGCGGACGTTTGGAGGATCGCCGAGCTTGAGAAGGCTAACTCCAAGCTGGAGGCCCGCCTCACTCGCGCTAAGGATGGCCGTCGTCGGGCGGAGGAGGCTCGCACCGAGGCCGTCCACAACATCAACTCCTTGGCCAAGGACGTGGAGGAGCAAGTGGCCATGGCGATGCAGCGGGCGGCGGAGGCCTCGGACTCTACTAGCGCGGCTCGGGCACTCACGAAGCAGCGCGAGTGCATGTTCGAGGCGCTGGTCGCTTGTGGCAACGAGCTGGCTTCGCAGCTGGGAGCAGATGCGCCGCACACCGACGTCCGGGGCCGCGGCGACGTTGCCATGTACTTGGTCTACTTCGAACAGCTCTTCGCCGCGCTTGAGGGCCCCGTCGCCGAGCTTCGGGAGATGATCGAGGACGAGAGTCGGCAGCTCTTGGGGGTGGTAGTTCACCAACCTCAAGCTTCTCACGCCAGGCTTCGACCTGGGTTCTGTGATCGAGGCAGCCCAAGGTGAGGACGCACAGCGGGTCTCAAGTTCCCTTCGCGAGCAGGTGGACACCTTTTGCAACCGCTTCAGGCGCGTGGAGTCTGCGCCGGAGGACAGCGAGGAGGAGGCCTGCTCTGCCGAGGCTGCCGAGGCCGCTGCGGAAGAGGTCCAAGATGGCGCTGCTTCTCATTGACCCATCTTTTATTGCGCCTGCGAGCGTTTGTATCTGCACCAGATGTGTGCTTTTAGACATCTTAAGACTTTTTGGTTGTAATATACCTATAATTGCTGTTTAAATTCGAGCTCGTCTGCCCCTCTTGAGGTTCCTTTGGACTCATCTTCATGTCTATTTGTTCTCTGCGTCGTTAGGTCCCATCTCTTCGTGCCATGACTCCGCCACCTCGGTTCGCGGGAGCAATGACTCCGCCAGGCCAAGGGAGGAGTTTAGGCCTAGGAGAGGTAAGAGCCTTGAGTCGCGATGCTCAAGTGCCCCCCTTAGACGTGCGAGTAGTCCATGAAGCGTAAGGGAAAACAAAGTCGCTCGAGGGGCAGAGACGCGCGCTAGGGAGAGAAAAACGCTCTTAAAGCATGGGTGCGAGACTTAGCTTCTCGAGGTTTTCGCTCTGCGAAGGTTGTTCGCCTGGCGGGGTTGCCCACTTGAGGGGTTGCTCCTGTGGAGGCCTTTTGCTTGGCGGGGTTGCCCGCTTGAGGGGTCGCTCCTGGGGAGGCATTTTGCCTGGCGAGGTTGTCCGCTTGAGGGGTCGCTCCTAGGGAGGCATTTTGCCTGGCGAGGTTGCCCGCTTGAGGGGTCGCTCCTGGGGAGGCATTTTGCCTGGCGAGGTTGCCCGCTTGAGGGGTCGCTCCTGGGGAGGCATGTTGCCTGGCGAGGTTGCCCACTGGAGGGGTCACTCCTGTGGAGGCCTTTTAGGCTCGCGAGGGAAACTTTCCCTGCAGGTATTAGAGGGGCGAACCCAAACGCTAGTACACGGATCAAGGGATCGTGCGCGCTTATAGGTCCCCTCAGGCGTTCCCTGTGAGGAGAGTAAGTACCAAGGTCCTCTGTAGAGATGGCTTGTTTGTGCGGAATTGCCCTCTAGCCAGAGCTCGGACTCTTGGATTTTGCAGTGCTGCTGGTGTGTCATTTGAGGCACTGGCACCATACCAGCCCCCGCTCGCAAGGTACGCATGTGGAGAGATATAAGCGCACACTACAACAATAGAAATGCATAAATAAAACCCCCCAAAAACGCTTTTTTTCTAAGCGGCGCCGAAGCGCTAAGTTCACTTAGGAACGAGATTGAGTCACTATGCTTGGGGTTGCCAAGTTAATGCTCTGACCATGTCGAGGCATGGGGACCACCTGTTGGTGGCTGAGACTCTCAGCGTCCTGAGGTGGCTCGTTTTAATTGAGAGCTCGGAGGGTTTTTCCCTCGAGCGAAGCCTTTGGGGCTTTGGAGGTTTAAGCCGTTGGCGTTTTAACCTCCGGAGACAAGAATGCTTGGAGGTTGAGCCGTAAGCTGCCTCGTCCGCTAGGAGTCTCGACGTGACAATGATCACGTGGGTGGCAATGACCATGATTGCGTTTGTTCCTTTAGGAGACAAAGCATTTGCTTGAGGTTTAAGCCTTTTGGCGTTTTAACCTCTAGAGTCGACATCGCTTGGAGGTTGAGCCGTAAGCTGCCCCTTCCGCTTTGTTTTCTCGATGTGACAATGATCACGGGTGTGGCAATGACCACTTTGGCATTTGTTCCTTTAGGAGACAAAGCTATGTTTTTGGAGGTTTAAGCCTTTCGGCGTTTTAACCTCTAGAGACGAAAAATGCTTAGAGGTTGAGCCGTAGGCTGCCTCGTCCGCTTGACGTCTCGTCGTGATAATGATCACGGGCGTGACAATAATCACTTTTTTGTTACTTGTTCCTGGCGGATACAAAGGTTTGAGAGGTTTAAGCCTTGAGCTTTTAACCTTGAGGGACAAAAAGGTGCTTGGAGGTTAAGCCGTGGGCTGCCTCTTTCGCTAAATGCCCTGTCGTGACAATGATCACGGGTAGAACTTGCGTAGATGCATGATGTTCCATGGATTCTTGACGGGGACACCTTCTTCCGTCTCGAGGCGAGCCGCGCCAGGCCTGGCGATGTGGGTGACCCTGTAGGGACCTTCCCACATCAGGGACAGGTTGTGGAGGCCTTCCCTGGAGAGGATTCGTCTGAGGACGAGATCACCTGTCTCCAGGGTGCGCGAGCGCACATTGCGGCTGTGGTAGCGCCTCAGGGACTGCTGGTACTTGGCCGCCCGTAGAGTGGCGCGGCGTCTTAGCCCTTCAAGTAGCAGCAGGTCGTCGTTGTGGAGGTCCTCTTGCTGGTCCTCATTAAAGGCCAGGACCCGTGGGGATCCATGCTTTATCTCTGCGGGGAGGACTGCTTCGGCTCCATAAACGAGTGCGAATGGAGTTTCCGCGGTGGGCTTGGGTGGCGTGGTACGGATGGACCAGAGCACCGAGGGTAACTCATTTATCCAGCCCTTGCCGTGGCCCTTGAGGACATCGAAGGTCCTGGTCTTAAAGCCTTTGAGGACCTCTGCGTTTGCGCGCTCAGCCTGTCCGTTGCTTTGCGGATGGGCGACTGAGGCGAAGCAGATCTTGATGCCCATTTTCTGGCAGTAGGCTCTGAAGATGCCGCTTGTGAATTGCGAGCCATTGTCGGTGATGATGCGGTTAGGAACTCCGAAGCGGCAGACCAGGCCTCTGATGAATTTCACTGCCGCGCCTGCTATGATTGTACGCGTCACCTCCACTTCAGGCCATTTTGTGAACTTGTCGATGGCCACGAAGAGGTAGCGATATCCACCTTGTGCCGTTGGGAAATGTCCCAGGATGTCCAGCCCCCAGACCGCAAACGGCCACGAGAGCGGAATGGTTTGTAGGCCCAGCGCTGGTTGGTGGATTTGCTTGGCGTGGAATTGGCAGGCTTCACAAGTTTGGATGATGTCCGTTGCATCTTGAATTGCTTGAGGCCAGTAGAAGCCGCTCCTGAAGACTTTCCCTGCGAGGGTGTGGGCGCACGAATGGTGGCCGCATTCCCCGCTGTGGATGTCCTTAATAAACATTTTTCCTTCTTCAGGAGGGACGCACTTGAGCGCGATGTCGTTTGGGCGCTTGCGGTAGAGATTTCCTTCGAGGATTTGGTATGATTTTGCTTGGCGGGCAATTCGCTCCGCTTTGACATCTTCCTCGGGAAGGATCCCTTTCTGGAGGTAGTCTTTGATCTCGTCGATCCATCCCGTCTCTTGGTGCACCGCTGTGTGCAACAGACGCTCCCCTGTTGGGGCCCCGCAGCCTGGGGCTCCGCTTGCAGGTGGTGGCGGGAGCGTTTCTTCTGTGCTGGCGGGCAGGGCCACGAGAGGCTGCTTTATGGATGCCTTGACGAGCCTTTCTTCAAAGACACCTGGCAGCTAGGCTTGCCTCTTTGATGCGCGGTTGGCGATGTCATCAGCCTCTTGGTACTCCTTTCTTGGGATGTGCATGAGCTCCATTCCCCTAAAGTTCTTCTCCAACCTACGGACCTCTTCAAGGTACGCGGCCATGTGGTCGTCCTTGGCCTTGTAGCTTTTGTTGGAGAAGTTGACGAGCAGCTGGGAGTCGCCCTTGATGAGTATATGCTAGACGCCTAGGGCAGTTGCGGCGCGTAGGCCAGCAAGCAGTCCTTCATACTCGGCGATGTTGTTGGATATCTTGTCAATTCCGAAGCACAGCTGGACTGCGTAATACAACTTGTCGCCTTTTGGTGAGGTTAGGACTACACCTGCCCCACCATGGCGACAAGCGAAAGCTCCGTCAAACTTCATGGTCCAGTAACTGGGCATTGCTGCTCCAGAAGACTCGTGCTCTTCTTGCCAGGGCTCTTCATCGGTTGGATCAGTCCATTCGGCGACGAAGTCTGCCAGCGCTCTTCCTTTGATTACCCTTGTGGTATAGAAGCGCAAATAGAATGGTTGTAGCTCGATGTTCCATCATGCGACACGATCTGTTGCATTTGGGTTGCGCAGAATTTGCTCCAGGGGGAAAGAGGTTACCACCGTGATGGGGTGCCCCTGGAAGTAGTGCCGCAGCTTTCTTGAGGCGATGAGGAGTGCGAGGAGGAGCTTCTGCTGCATCGGGTACCGCTCGCGAGCATCACGCAGTACTGTGCTGACGAAGTAAACTGGGTGCTCGACGAGGGTAGTTCCTGTTTCCTTGGCGTCTTTCGCCTGAGGCGGCCCAGCTTGACCCTCGCTGGGGTTGGCTTCAAGGGGCTTGTCCTGGGCCTCGAGGGATGTGGCCTCGAGGGACTTGGCCTCGAGGGACGCGGCCTCGAGGGACTTGGCCTCGGGGGACTTGTCCTCGAGGGACTTGGCCTCGAGGGACGTGGACTCGAGGGACTTGGCCTCGGGGGACGTGTCCTCGAGGCGCTTGCCCTCGAGGGACTTGTCCTTGCGGGACGTGGCCTCGCAGCGATCCTCCTGGGCCTCGAGTGCGTTAGCCTCTTGCAGCAGTTGACTCGGGGCGGTCTCCTCTTGAGGCTTTGGGCCTGGCGTTGGCCTTGTGATGACCGCCCCTTCTTCGAGCTCTTTATCAGGAGGCTTTTTCTTTGGAGTGGTTGCACTCTTCTTGTGAAGTACAGGCTCCTCTCTTTCCACCACAAGGACATCACTGGCTGTTTGTGGGGTGGCTGACAAGTACAGCTTCAGGTGCTCGCCAGGCCTTGGCGCGACCGTTACAGGTGGGCTGGCCAAGTACTTCTTCAAGTCCTCAAATGCTTTTTCAGCTTCAGGTGTCCACTTGAAGGTGCCCGTCCTTTTCATGATCTTGAAAAACGGCAGGGCTCTTTCATCGAACTTGGAGATGAATCGACCCAAGCTGGCCATGCAGCCCGCCAGGCGTTGCATGTCCTTGAGCCTGCGTGGAGGTTGCATGCCTTCTATGGCCTTGATTTTGTCTGGGTTTGCCTCTATGCCCCGATGAGACACGAGGAAGCCCAGCAGTTTGCCCGAAGGTACTCCGAAGACGCACTTGGCGGGGTTGAGCTTGATGTTCACCTTGCGCAGGCTGGCGAAGGTTTCTTCCAGGTCTCCGAGCAGGGTATTTCCTTGTCGTGACTTCACGACGATGTCATCGACATATGCTTCAGTGTTTCGCCCCATTTGCCCGCCCAGGGCTATCCTCATTAACCTCTGGAAAGTGGCTCCGGCATTTTTTAGGCCGAAGGGCATGCAGACGTAGCGATACACACCGCATGGGGTGAGGAAAGCCGTCTTCTCCTCGTTCTCTTTAGCCATCTTAATCCGGTGATAACCAGAGAAGGCATCGAGGAAACAGAGGAGGTCGCAGCCTGCCATGGAGTCCACGATCTGGTCAATTCTGGGCATGGGGTAAGGGTCCTTGGGGCAGGACTTGTTCACGTCGGTGTAGTCGATGCAGAGGCGGCCTCCGCCGGCGGGTTTTGGGACTACCACGCCGTTGGAGAGCCAAGTGGGGTGCGCGACTTCGCGGACTACTTTTGCCGCTTTGAGCTTCTCGACCTCCTTGACGATGAATGCTTGCTTCTCGGGGGCTTGCTTTCTTGCTTTTTGCTTGACGAGGCGCGCGTTTGGGCACACGGCCAGGTGGTGCTCGATCACCTCCCTCGGTACACCAGACATATCTGACGGTGTCCACGCGAACATGTCAGAGTTTGCCTGGAGGAAGGCGACGAGCGCGCTTTCCTATTTGGGAGGCAGCGCGGCGCCAATGGTGACGCTAGCCCCCGAGCCTTCATCCGCCGAGCTCCCTGAGCTCAGAGAGATCTTCTTGGTAGCAGCTGCCTCCTGAGAGAACAACTGCTTCTTCTTCTTGGGCCTCTCGAGAGGCTCTTTGTCCTCGTCTGCGGGGAAGGCCATGGCGGCAGTCTTGTAGGCCGTCTCCACAGCGCGCGTAGCGTCCAGGACATGCCCACGTATGGTGACCGTGCCAGCGCTGCCGGGGATCTTGACCATGTTGTACGCATGCTGCGTGACGGCCATGAACTTCACGAGCGCGGGGTAGCCGAGGATGGCGTTGAACGGCAGGCCGATGTGCGCAACATCGAAGTCAATGTGCTTGGTGCGGTAATTTTCCTCGCTCCCGAATGTGATGGCAAGCCTGACCTGGCCTAGAGGCTCGATTGAGCCGCTGGTGACCCCCGTGAAGGGCCTCGAGGGCATAAGCCTCTCGTAGGGCACTTGAAGCGCTACGTATCTATGGAGATAACGTTCAGGCCTGCTCCGCCGTCGATGAGCGTCTTGTAGACAGCCACATTGTCGATGGTGGGGGTGCAGACTAGCGGGAGGGTTCCAACAGTCTTGGTGGACTTGGGGTGGTCCTGAGCGTCGAAGGCGATGGTGTACTGCGACCACTTGAGGGGCCTAGAAGTTTCCGTGCTTGGGAGGGCGGCGTTGAGCTCGCGGGCGAACTGCTTGAACTGGTTGTTCGACTTCGGCGTCTGCGCCCCCCCTAGGATGCAGGCAATGCCAAGCCTCGGGGCTTGGTAC
This sequence comes from Poa annua, assembly GCA_026929855.1. NCBI lineage: Eukaryota > Viridiplantae > Streptophyta > Magnoliopsida > Poales > Poaceae > Poa > Poa annua. Next base: position 216,542,532 of record CM049427.1, on the reverse strand, counting down.
CCGCCGTCTTCCTCGTCAGGGAGGTTGCCGTTCTTTTCTGTGGCGTTGGCTCGATTTCCAGATGGTTTCTGGTAGCCGCCCTTGGATCCACCTCCGCGGTAGCCACGGCCTCGACCGCGGCCGCCGATGTCTTCTGCTTGCTCGCGCTCCTTGCTCAACCTTTTGAGGTCGTAGCAGGACTTCGTATAGTGGCCGCGCCTTTTTTGGTAGATGCAGAAGGGGCGGTGATCATCTTTTCTTTCTCCAGGCTCGGGGGAGTCCCTGCGGGTGCCTTTTGTGTCCGGCTCTGCCGCGAGAACTGCGGTGGCCTTGCGCTTGGGCTCCTCCTTCTTCTTTTGGCTCTTGGACACCTCAGCGTGTTCATCCCCTCTCGAGGACATTTTCACGAAGAGGAGTCCCTCTTCAGCCTTGGCGCACTTGTCCGCCATGTCGAACAGCTTGACCACAGAGGTGAGCTTGTCGTGGATGCCCAGTTTCTCAAGCATCCTGCTGTTGGTGACGCCCTCGCGGAAGGCGGCGATGACTTGAGTGTCGGGGATGTTTGGGATCTTGTTGCGCACTTGGCTGAAGCGCTGGATGTACTTGCGGAGCGTTTCGTACTTCCTCTGCACCACAGCGCGCAGATCATTGTGGGTGAGGGCGCGCTCGTACGTCCCCTTGAAGTTGGAGACGAACTGCTTGCAGAGCTCCTCCCAGGAGTTTACAGAGTCCTCCGGGAGGTTCAGGAGCCACGACAGCGCAGAGTCGCGTAGCGCGTGGGAGAACCAGTTGGCCATGACCTTGTCGTCTCCTCCCCCAGCTTGGATGGAGGTGGTGTAGAGCTGCAGGAACTCAACGGGGTTGCTTGAGCCGTCGTTGCCCTTGGGAAGAGCCGGCCTGAACTTCTGTGGCCAGACCACGTGGCGCAGGGAGCGTGTTAACGCCATGCAGCCCGAGGTGTACGTAGCGACCCCGTGCTGAAGCGCGCCGCGGTTCTGCTGTCCCGCCTGGCCGAGCTCCTCCACGAGCCTGTTCTGGCGGTCTCGCTGGAGCTCCATCCCCACACGGGCGTCGGGCGCGGTGCGCTGCACGATCATGCAATCGCGCGACGAGGTCGCGTGCGAAGCTGCCCTCTCTGCCGCGGTCGGCGCAAGCCCCGGTGGTGGCGGAGGCGCATTTGTTGCGACCGTGCCCACAAGAGAGGGGTACGCGTTGGACTTCGACGGAGCGGGGCGCGTCGTGGCGATGCCGACGAGGTGGTTGAGGCGTTGGAGCCACTGCTCGTGAGCCTCAGCGGTGGGCTGGTAGCGGAGCAGCTCCTGCGCCATGAGCAGCGCGGTGTGGGGCGCAGGGTCTGTCCTCCCCGGGCCCGAGCCGCTCGGGCGCTGCGTCTGGTGCGACGACTGCGCGTCCTCCTGGTGCTCGTCGTCGTGCTCCGGCGCCTCCACGTGAGGGCCAGAAGGAACATGCTCCTCTTGGCGAGGTCGGCCCCGCCTTGCGTGGGTGGTCGCGCGAGTGGTTGCGGCGCCTGGGGGCGCGCGTGCTCCCGCGGGTGCACGCCGGCTGACTCGAGCGGTGCGGGTGGCGCGCGTGTTCACCATGGCGCGGAGATGAACTCGAAGGTTGTTGACGCGCCTGAATCCCCTACCTGGCGCGCCAAATGTCGGGTTATGACTCCCGGGAATCGGGGGTAGTCACTTCCTGAAGTGTAGTTCGAGAGGGGATTGAACGCGGAGGTCTAAAACCTCAAGTGGCTCCACGACGTTGCTCGCCGGACCCGAAGAAGACGCACACCCGACCAAGGAAAACACCGTCCTTTACCCAGGTTCACGGCCCTCGTGAGGAGGTAAGACCGCTAATCCTGCATGTCCGTATTATCTGTGGGAGGTTACAGTACAATTGAGCTTGCCGGAAGCCCCCTTGAGGCAGTTCTTGCCTGGGGAGGGAAGCGATGATATTCTTCCTCCTCCAGCCAGAGGCTAAACTAACTAGAGCTGCTAGGGTTTACAAGGGTGTTTTTCACACAAGGAGCCGACCCTTGCTACGATGGAGGTCATCTCCCTTTTATAGGCGCCTCCGGCCTTCTCCTTCGGCTTGGCCTTCCAGGTGGCTCCCACTTGCCAGTGGCGGGGTGGAGTACGAGTCCACCGCGCTCCGTTCGTCCATGGACTCGGTCCATTGTTGATAAAGGTGGCGCCGTGGCCGACAGGCGGCCGACCGCGCTTGTACTGCCCACAGAGCGGGCAGTCTCTGAGGTGGAGCCCATGATGACGATCTCCATTGGAGGGTTGCGCCGTCCACCTGCTTTATCGCCAGAGTAGAAGGTCCTCACAGCTGTGCTGCAGGCGGCACAGCTTTGTTGACCACTTTATTGCCAGGGACAACGACGGGGGTGTGAGCGTCTCTGTCCGGGTGTGGCAGAGATCACGTGCGCTCTGTCGTGATTCCTTGGCGACGACGTTTCCATCCAGGCCTGAGGGGATATTCCCGCCGGTCTTTCCTCAGGCGGGTTGGTTCCTTGACGGGGAGGATCCCCTGAGGCGAGGGGTCCCTTGAGGCCCTCGCTCCCGCTTCAGGCCCTCGAGGGGAATCGCCTCTCGAGGGTCCCGTCAGGCGGTGTTGCCTAGTCCTTAGCCGTTTTGTCCGTCTGGCCCGTGAGCGAGGCCTGGGGGGAATGAGCTCTTGATATCCCAGTTCCCATTAGGCCGACATTGTAGTTTGTAGGTTCGTCTTGTTCAATTAACATGACGGTGCAAACCATATTGCCATACCATTCTGGTGCGATCCGAGATCTACCAGACCTACGAGGTAGAATACTTTCCTTGACAGTTTCTCCCACTCCATCTGCGGAGGACGTTTCCGGAATTGCTTCCGTTGCGCCACTCGGAATCTCGAGTTCAGGATCAACGATCTCATCGAGGTCTACCTTCCTCCCACTTACTCCTTTCGCGAGAAACTCCTTCTCTAGAAAGGTACCGGTCTTCGCGACAAACGTTTTGCCCTCACCTTGGTTGTAGAAGGTGTATCCAACGGTTTCTTGCGGATATCCTACAAAGACGACTTTCTACGACTTCGGTTCGAGTTTGTCGGGTTGTAGTTTCTTAACATACGCCTCACAACCCCAAACCTTCAGAAACGATAACTTAGGCTTCATGCCATACCACAATTCATACGGTGTCGTTTCAACGGATTTGCACGGAGCCCTATTTAAAATGAATGCGGCTATTTCTAACGCATAACCCCGGAAGGACACGGGCAAATCGGTAAGAGACATCATAGATCGGACACTATCCAGTAGAGTACGATTACGTCACTCGGACACGCCGTTACGTTGTGGTGTTCCGGCAGGCATAAGTTGGGGTACGATGCCACAACTATTCAGATGTGTGCCAAACTCAAAACTCAAATACTCGCCACCACGATCGGATCGGAGGTGCTTGATTTTCTTGTTAAGCTGATTCTCAACTTCACTTTGAAATTCTTTGAACTTTTCAAAAGTCTCAGACTTGTGTTTCATCAAATAGATATAACCGTATCTACTCAAGTCATGAGTGAAGGTGACGAAGTAACAATAACCATTGCGTGTCGAAACGCTCATCGGTCCACACACATCTGTATGTATGATCGCCAATAAATCCGACGCCCGTTTAACAAAATCTTTGAACGGTGTCTTGGTCATTTTGCCCATAAGTCATGGTTCGCATGTATCGAGGGATCCGAAATCCAACGAGTCCAAAAGTCCATCGCAGTGGAGTTTCTTCATGCGCTTTACACCAATATGACCAAGACGGCAATGCCACATATATATGCACTACTACAGAAACCGTTACTAGTGACGGGCAATTTTGGTTCATTAGTGACGGGCAGGGCGCCCGTCACTAGTATGATGTCACTGGTAGCACGGTTACTAGTGACGGGCAGCTGCCCGTCATTAGTATGTGTTTACCAGTGACAGGCAGAAGAAATTGTATGTCACTGGTTGGCATCCCAATGGGGTTTTGTAGTGACAGACCCATCATATTGCCCGTCACTAGTATGAATTTCGGTATTAAAAAAAAATCCATGAATATTCCAGATAGCAGAATAAAATGTTATACAATATTAAATGCATTTTAATGAATATTTTCAGCACAATAAGATGTACCAATAATACGTTCACATAATCCAATATGACATAATATTTACACATATAGCACAACACCATAAGAACTTGCCAACTGCGACATCTGAATTACAGCGTGCCACTAACACATCCGACATAGGACTATTGAAATATACACATAGCACAATCCAAATATACACATAGTACAATACAAAGATATAACCACAATGATGTCAGCCGCATCAATATGTATAGGCGTCCACATCATAGTCTTCAGGACAATCAATCTTTCTCATATAAGAGAAAACAAACTGTTTGAGATGTACACCAATTTAACTTGCATAGCTTGAAAGTCACTTGCCCTTCAAATCAAAGCAATATGTGTAAACAACTAGAAATCAATAATAAGCCATCGGTATAGTGCTCTAGCTGTGAACTGTGCAAATAAAACAAAAAAACCTGAGCATTGCCGCTACATATGAATTGACATGGATGCCACCAAGTTCTCTGCATTTACAAACGAGTTCACTGTAACTACAAAAACAATTCATGTAATGACTAAATGGATGGATAAACAAATCTTATGAGCACCATCATGAAAATTACAAATCATCTCAATTCATTTGCTAGGGTTTATCATTTAAAAATAATCTGTGTTAAAAATAACACATTAATACATGGAACAAGGTGCAAGATATGAGCACCATCATCGAGATTACTGATCATCTCAACTTATTTGCTAAGGTTTATCATTTAAAAATAATATGTGTTAAAAAGAACACATTAATACATGGAACAAGGTGCAAAATTAGGTGAACTTGGCTACACATCATGGCACATTTTAACGCAAAGGAGGAAGGTACAAAAACATACGATTCATATCCTTGGTCTTCTCTATAGAAAATAAACACTTACAATTCATTTCCTTGCTCTTCCACAGACACTAAGCTGCTAAATGAAGGTCCCATTTTTCGCCCGACCCTGAGGCAAACATTGTGGTATCTCTCATATTTTGAAATATGTGTCAAACATAGCCAATACTTTGGTGGGATTGTGAACAAGAGAATACCAAGTTGCTTGATTTCCACTTCCTGCTTGAGCTATGTAGTCGTAGTGGATGATGGAGTCTAGTTAACACTGATGCAGGAAGTCATGTCCCTGAAGGTCCCACTCCACTGTAGCGACGACGAAAAAAATGTTATATTAACAGCTTGCAGATAAGAGACCTGAAAAAAGAGAGGCGTCAATATGATTAACAGTTTTGTACTTACCAAACATAGGAAAAAAACAGTATTAACAGCATTTTGCATTGACTGTATTGTCATTGAGCATCTGAAATAAGAAGATTTAAATGAATCTTAGCCGTTCGAAGTTCATACATACACTATTTATTATACATATAGGCTGTATCGAGTACTAAGAAATAAGGAAAAGCTGACTAAACTAATGTCATTTTAAACAAAATACATCCAACAATTAAAGACCAACCTATATGAAATATAGAATCTCCTAGAATGACAATATCAATTAATAATTCTCCAATGTCTCATCTGCTATTATTCTTTGTCTTACTAACTGTAGGAGACATGAAAACCCACAGTAGCTAAAGGGAAACATGTTTCATGTGAGTAAGCAGTGATGCAGCTGGTAAAGCCTAGATTGATTAATTGACAAACCATCCAAGGTTTAATAAAACCATCTAATATTTCTGCTAATATGTGCTATGCAAGATTGGAATTGAAAATATGCATCACAGAGAACAGAGTACTTTATGCATGAAATCAATTCTGGGCGGGGGTGGCTGAAGTGGTGGTGCCGCGGTTACAGCAGTTTGAGCGGGAGAATTGATGTGGGGCTTCTGGGCTAGGGACTGGGGGAGACGCACACTCCGGGACGGCGGCCATCGGGCGGTCTGGATGAACCTGCAAGGGTACCAGCTATAGTGGCCTGAGTCAAAAGAGGCCGACAAGGTGGTTGCGGGCGACACTACAACGGAGCAGGATGGGATCGAGGAAGAGGAACACGGGTGCGGGGGTGGCCGTCACCGGGGAACGAGGCCGGAATTGACAGGGCCAGCGGCCGCGGGCAGGCGTTGTGGTGTTGGGTGGTTTCCGGATCCCGAACTTGGCATACATGTCCATAAACGCCGATCCAACAAACACGTCGCCAGCGAACGCCATGGAGGGCATACGGTGGAAACGGGGGCGCGATGAGTCAGCCGCAGCTTCGGACGGCCTTGGCGGCGGAGGGGATGGAGTGGTCGGTGGCTGGGACCTCAGACGCAAACAAGCGGCGGAACTCATCAAAGGCGGCGGTGGGGAGGCCGTTCCAGGGGAAGGAGGATATCAGGGGGGGCAGTTGGCGAGTAGCGCGTGGGAGGAGGCGATCGTGTGTATTTCTACTCACGATCGGTTCACGCAAAAATAGCTCCTTACCGATAGACTTTCCCCGTTGTATGGAGGCTATTGTTAATCGTGTGGTTGACAAACTCTCTTGGCAGTAATTTTCTTTAGCGATTTTGCTTATTTTGTACTCCACGGCAGAGCACAAAATCTTATTTTAAACTGATTGAATGAATCTCCGGATCGTACATAACTCGTCGTACTCTGTCTATAAAATGCTTTGCTGCTTGCGTGGAGGCTGGTAGCACACACACATGAACTATTGCTCATACCCTCTGATGGTTACCGGTGACAGGCTTTATGGATGTCCGTCAAAAAATATATTTTCCCTTCTGCTGGCCTTCATAAAAAGTATCAGTGACAATCATTTTTATGAGCCCGTCACTAGTTTTTTGTACCAGTGACAGGCTTATTAGTGCCCGTCACAAGTAATGCTTACTAGTAACGGGCACAATTTTGCCTGTCACTAACCACCGTGCGGCTATAAGCCTTTCTGCAGTAGTGATGGCGGTATCATCACTACACTTAATCCGTTTGGCTTCTATGTTATGGATGTGAGTACTACGATCGAGATTCAATAAGAATAAACTATTATTCTCGGGAGCATCAACATAAAATATATCATTCATATAAATAGCACAACTGCTTGATACTGATTTAAATGAATAACCGTCTTGTAACAGGCAAGACCCACTTATAATGTTTACACTCAAGTATGGTACAAAATAACACTTATTTAAAACGAAAACTAATCCCGATGGTAGATGTAGAGGGAGCGTGCCGACAGCCACCACGTCGACTCTCGATCCGTTGCCGACGCGCATCGTCACCTCATCCTTAGCCAGCCGCCGTTTATTCAATAACTCCTCCTGAGAGTTACATATATGAGCAACAGAACCAGTATCAAATACCCACGTGTTGCTCCGGTGCGATGCAAGGCACACATCTATAACATGTATATCAAATATACCTTGCTCTTTGTCGACTGTCTTGCCAGACTTCCTATCCTCCGGGTACTTGGGGCAGTTGCGCTTCCAGTGACCTTTCCCTTGCAGTAAAAGCACTCCATGCTAGCTCTGGGACCAGATCTGTTAGTCTTGGGCTTGGCAATCATCTTGTCCTCCCTCCTGGACTTCCAGCTCTGCTTTCCCTTGCCACCAGATTTCTTAAAATTGACGGTCTTGTTGGCCATCAACAATGTGTGCTCCTTCTTAATTTCCACCTCAGCAGTCTTGAGCATCACGAACACTTCACCCAGGGACTTAGCCATGCCCTGCATGTTGTAGTTCATGACGAAGCCTTTATGGCTAGGGGGCAACGATTGCAACACCCTGTCAATCGCTAGCTCATCGGAATCTTGCATTCCAGAGCATTCAGACGTTGAACGTAGCTAGACATCTTGACCACATGCTCGCTCACAGTGCTATGCTCCTCCATCTTGGCCGAGAAGAAAAGCTCAGAAGCTTCATATCTCTCAGCCTTAGCCCGAGGCGCAAAGACAACCTTGAGATCAGAAATAATCTCAAAGGTGCTCATCTTCTCAAAGCGCTTCTGCAGGTCGGCTTCCATGGCGTAGAGCATGCCACTCTGGACAAAGGCAGAATCCTCCGATCTGGTCTGGAAGACCTTCTTCTCATCCTCAGAGGCTTCATCTGCGGGAGGGTCACCTACGGCGGCCTCAATGAGGTAGGCCACCCTATGGGGAGTGAGGAGGATCCTCAGGTTGCGGAACCAGGCCATGAAGTTTGACCCATTGGTCTTAAGCTTTTCTTTCTCAAGGAACAGACCTAGGTTAAACGAGGGCGAGACATCTACAATGGAATTTGCAACAACATAATACTTTGTTCATAATAATTTTGAGTTATAGTATTTTTAGAAAATAACTAACATAACTCCCACTCAAACGAACATCCCTCATGGTCGTTTAAGCGATTACACGACCCCCATCCATTGCACCACCCCTCATCGTCAGAGCCGGCGGCACAACTTCAAGAGTAGACAACTGTCCGCCACACCAATTTTGTGACTCGTGCTCGACCTTTCGGCCTCCGTGTTCCGAGGCCATATCTGCATATGCTAGGCTCGCCACTATAATCTCCACGCTGACGCTTGTGCAATATTGTAACATCCCAACATTTTATAATGATAAAAAAATCTCTAAAATTTTAAACTTTTGTTTTGATTGAAATAAAATACTTAAATGCCTAATGAAACCAACTATCAAAGACTTCAACCAATTTGAAAAAGTCTATTATTTCAAAATTCCCAATGTGTCATTATTTTCAATAGTTATTTCCAATTAAACATTACATTATCCATTGTATTTCAAGAACCTTAATATGTAATTTGACAAATGTTTTATAAGGCACAAACCATTTTATTGTAAGTAAATAGTTTACTTATAAGTAATTGATTTCAATCACTTAGCCTTAGCTATACATAAATTAAAATAATAATTACAAGTGATATTTTAAACTATTAAAAACATTGTCTATTTGCCAAAAGATTATTATTCATTTAACTAAGTTCAAAATATAGTTTGGAAATTATAAGCCTATAGTTTATAACCTTAAAACTTCATAAATTAAAATTAATGAATTACCCAAATAAACATTTCATTTGCTTACATGAATTTCATTTATTTTCAAAGCATGAAATGATTAATATATTCTAAATAAGAATAGAATTAAAACAAAAATCTTTTCCAAAGTTGTTATGAAGTTTTCAAATGAATTATCATAATATAAAATATAATGGTGCACAAATTATTTTCAATTAAAAATGAATACCTTATATTTCACATTTCCTAAAAATTAATTATATTTAGTTCTTTAATAGTATGCCAAAATAAAGATGAATGATTTCAGCAAAACAAGTTTAAATAACTTAAATTCAAACATATTGGAATGTGGGTATTTTACAAATTTTATTTAGCCAAAAGAAAATTTAATTAAGATAGAAATTCAAATTTGACTTTAAGTGTCAAATTTGTATTTAATCAATATTTCAAAATATTATTTTTCAAAAATATTCAAAACATGCCCACAACTGGTTTAACACAAAGATAATAATATTACAAATTTTTAGAAATTTATTTGACATCATTTGGAGTTATAAATCAAAAGATATAAACAAAATAGAAAAATCAGAAAAGAAAAAGAAAATACCTTCTGACGTCAGCGGTGACGTCACCTTCTTCAACCTCTAGCCGGAAAATCCTCCGAGATGCTCTCCGATTCCATCGCAAAATCCGGGAAAAATTTGCGCGTTCTGTTCCCTCCTCTGCCTCCATATAAATCCCCTGCTACTCCTCTCCGTTTCCCCTCTCGCCCCTAACCTAATCACGCCGCCAGGCCGGAGAAAATGGTCGCCAGAGTTCGTCCGCCCCGCCGCCGTGTTTCTTCGATCTCCGGCGAGTGAAGACCTTTCCGGAGCCCGTGAGCCCTCCTTCCTATCCCTCGCGTCCGTGCGCATCCCCTGACTCCTTCCCTCGTTTCCTTTCGCAGCCGAACGGAGCGTCTCGTGCTCAGACCGAATCGCCGGAGCCGCCGAGCCTCCATCTTCTCGTCCACGGCGTTCCGGGAAGAGGAGGATCTCGCCGTCGCCGCCATTTTTCTTGTTTTGGATCGCCGAGTCGGAAGCCTCCCTCCGTGCGTTCGGAAAACCACCGTGGCGACGAATCCGTCCGTGACCGAGCGCCGGCGCCGTCGTCCCTCCCGACTCCGGCGAGATCCCGCCGCCCAGGTTTGGCCATCGATCCCCTGCCGTCCGATCTGCTGTTAGCGGTCAAGATTAGGTCTCTTAAAATGAACCGATACGGATCGTTGTCGACCGTCAGATCTGGATCTGACGATCCAGATCAGATCCAGTCAGCACTGACGTGGCGTGCACAGTCAGCGCCGTGTCAGCGCCAGCGTGTAATTCTTTTTCTATTTTAAATTTAATTGGAAGTTTTGCAGAATAGTCCCTGTAATTAAAACATCTATAACTTTTTAACCACAACTCCAAATTTAACAAATTTTATATTTTTGGAAAGCCCTCGACATGTAGAATATTTTAGATCGGCCAAAATTCAAATTTGACTTAGTATAAAATATTCAAATTTCAAATGGTGAATTTGAGTATATTTGTAATAACTTTAAATCTATAAATCCAAAAATTGCAAATAAATATGTTTTAGAAACTTCAGAATATATGTAAATTAATGCCACTGCTATAAAATATTTTTGATTAATTTTGAACGAATTCTAGTTATATAGTTAATTTGAATAGTTTGAGTATTTTTCCACATAACAATTAATAGAAATATTATTTTTTCGATTAAATCAAATTGCTATAAATTTAATTAAATGCCCCCTGTCTATTAACACTAATTACAAAATTTTGCTATAAAAATTTAATTATAGGAGACTTTAATATTATAATTATTCCTTTTATTATATTTTCCAAAAATAGAAATTAATTAGATTGCATTTATAGCCAAATGCATACTTTATAAATATCACAAAAATTAGTATTATGTTTCTTGTGGTTTAAAAGTGCATTTCATGCATAACTTATTTTATTATATAGTATGCTTCTCATAGGAAAACTCCTCTTCATTATTTTCTCTAAGTTAGGATTATTTTCAACTTAGCATTTTGGTAAAGTGTTATACACTTATACACTTAGGATTTTCAAGATGGAGCTAGAAGACCATTGAAGGACTTAGCCAAAACAAGACTTCAGAAGTATCTTCAAGGAGTAGAAGCACTTAGAAGAAAAGCAAGAAGAAGTTCAAGAAGACCAACCTCCTTTATTCTCTAAGTCTGTCTTGCTCTCTCTCTTTTCTTCCTTCGTATCTGAGACTTCATGAAGACTAAGTTAATTCCAAGACCAGCCTCGGCGATATAAGAATCATCAAGTCTGAAGATTTATCAAGTCTACGAAAATTCATTCAAGACATCACCAAGGGGAAAGCTACAAGCCTAGAGATGAAGCCTGGAAGACTAACTACATCTTTCTTTCTTTTCCCTCTTTCCTAATCTTGTCTTTTTAGCTAAATTTTTTTTGATCATGATGTTATCATCTTTGAAGTTTGTTGGATCCTAGCGGCATAGTGAGATGAAGCGGCCTGGAAACAAACCTTACATGTCCACGTACATGAGACCTGTTCCACAATTTAAGTGGCTGGCCGGGTGTCTGTCTCTCTCAATTTAGTGAATATCCAATTTACAAAGAGTTGATAATAATTGTTGATCATCTTGAAGAAATGACTTAGTATTTTCTCTAAATATTTCTACACGTCAAGACTAAGCCATTAGAGGGCTTATTCAAGATGATATAAAACAAAATATTTTATTCAACTTATGACTTTAGTCCTTAGTCATTTGACCAACCTAATTGCATTGCATTGACTTAAAAGATTTTCATGGCATGACATGCATCTCTAGTCCTTAGAAATAAATTGCATATCATGCATGAAATGTTTCCCTTAGAAGTTTTACAAAACTTGTTTGTTCACTAGATATGAGCATGTATGTTTGATGATTGTTGTTTGTTGATTGTTGTATTGTTGTTTGCTTATATTGTTTAGATTAAACGGAGAGCAAACGTTTGTTGTTGAAAAGAGTTTGTGAACAACGACAAGATTCAAAGGCAAGTGGCACACCTCATAAACTTCCTATTATTTTCTATATGTATTACTTAGTATTTTTATATGCATGAGTAGGATAGTATTGCTATGCTAAACCTGTGTAGAATTCCCTTACTCATGTGTCTAGGTTCCTATATCATACTTAGTAGATGTATTGATGCTATGCAATTGATGAAAAGTTTTACAAAATGTTAAGTGACTACTCAGGGCTGTGCTCATGGTTGTCGTCGCATAGGATGAATGTCTATTCTACTTAGGGCCGTGAGCATGGTGATTTTTACCCGAGAGTGCACATCCACTAAGTTAATGAAACTCCTGGGTGGATTGGTTATATGGCGGCGAAGTTGAGTGGCTGCTCAGGTCCATGTCTATGGTTCCTGGAGTACGTGCACTTGTGGATAGCCACCCAGGGAACAGAGGAATCTGAAGAACTCCGAGTGACGATTGCTTCCAGTGCAGCCATTGCCATATGGGCTCTGGCTTGATCAATTATGTTGTGTGGACTCACTCCGGCTTGACAAGCAGATGTAGGGGGATGTTAGGTGGAACGGGTCAAGCCAGAGTGGGAGGGAAAATGCTTCTGAAAGATCTCGTCTCATTCTTCTCCTTTCCTTATCACAAATGGTGTGTAAAGGATAAATTGGGTTGAATGGGTACAATGGTGAACGTGCACAACCTCTGCAGAGTGTAAAACTAAGTACTTAGCCGTGTCCCCGGTATGGACAATTTGAGCAGCTGATCACGGACGTCAAACGGAGGATTCCATCATTTCAACTTCAGAAATAAAACTTGATGGGTGAACAAGGGAAGATGAGATTTATGGTTTTCATGCCATACTTGTCTTAATTTGAAGAAAGTGTTTTCCAAAGAGATAGGAAAAATTGGCTTTATGCAAAATAGCCTTGAACTCCACCAGCCAAATATGCATATAGGCTATAGAGTTATTCCATTAAGTGTCCACCATAGTGTCACTTGCCAGACTCCATTTTTAATGGAATCTGACCCACGTTGTTGCAATATTTTTCTTATTGCAGATTGTTCAGATGACGAGTGAGGTTTTGTTTATAGGTTTCGAGTCTACAACCAACATGTTTTCACCTGTGGCAGCATGAAAGTGATAGAGACTCACTGCTATTGTATTTCCGCTGTGTACTTTTTCAATGCTAGCTTTATGCTATGCAACTTGTATCGAATATTTTGTAATTCTGGATCATCGATGTAATAAAATTGACGCTTTGTTGTGATATTACATCGTAAACTGTGTGTGCAAATGAATCGATCCAGGGATTTGCACTATACACAGGTATCTGCCTTATTTAAAGTGCAGGTACGCTACAAACATGGCTTACACCCACTGTATGCGAACGACGATATGTCTGACACCCGGTCATCACGGCCTGCCTCATAACGTAGAACTTTCTTGGTGGTGCGCTTTGGAGGAAGAACACTAGTGGTATTTTTTAAGGGATTATCTTATATAATTACCGCCGTGTAACTAATATATACTATATACATAATCACACAATATAAGATGCACACAAAACATCAAATGTAATGCAATGTGATATAGTCCATTGCGCCATGGTCTTCTTGGCGCCCGCAGTTTATAAACAATTTAATAAACCTACCTTGACCATATCACATAGCCCCTGCAAAATAATGTTCGACGCTTCTACTTTATCTTTTCCATATTTTACGTGGCTTGGGGCTTTCGTAAATAGAACCGCTTCATACGTACGAACCTTATGACCACAACAACGATCTAATAATTGCATATTTAAGCATCCCTTTCGGGCCCTCCATTGAAAATGCAAGACCAACTAACGAGAGAGAAACAGACACCCGCCAGCCACAGATACAGTACAATCCGTATGTCAGTAGTGGATCCAGTCTCGCGTAAGCGTACGCGTAAAGTCGGTCCATGCCGAATCATCAACTCGATGCCGCTGGAATCACAAGTGCACGCTAGAGGGTAGCAAATAACAGGAATGGTGCCCCCATGCAGAACACGGGTTCTAACAGCGTACAGCTATATCTACGATAGATCGGCTCTGATACCACTGAAGGGGATCGGGTGCAGAAAACAAAAAATTTCCTATCCCTAAAAAATGCCAAGATCTATTCTATGAAGATATAGTAATACGAACGGAGATCGGAATACATACCCTTGTAGACCGAAAGCGGGGATTACGTTCCCACAAAAACATTGTCGACTAAGACCGACGAAGCCGACCTCAAGGTCGTGTAGAGGAAGCAGACCTCCGAGTACCGCTAGCGCAGCACCTCGCAGGGCGTTACACACGTACGGTGGAAACGACAGCCTCCGAAGCTCCAGTACAGGACGAGCAGCGGAAGACTTGGACCGGAACACCAGCGGGCTATGGTGGAAGAGACCCGCCTCTCAACTCGGCGCAACTCCGACAAAGGGAATCACGAAATCGAGAGAGAATTGGGGAATTAATTGGTGAATTAAAAGGCCAGGGGTGCCCCTTCTTATATAGGCTCCCAGGGGGAGCCAACCTGCTCACCCGGCAATGTGGGACTATCCCCACATAGCCTGGTGCGGCATGGCTGGTGCACCGGCCCTGGTGGGCCCCATTTGGCCCACCTAGGCCAGCCTCCAAGCCCCCCACCGAATTCCCTAGGGATTTTTTCCCCTCTTGGGCCTTCTTTCGACCAGAAGGCCCATTTAGTGAAATCAGCCTAAATAAATTCGAAAATAAATATATCAAATCATATTTAGACATTAATTACTCTAATTAATATCAAACATATTATATATAATTTATTCTAGCTTCGAAAACTCGTTCGTCGCTGCCCGATCTCCATCGGACCTCTCCCGGGATGTTCCCGGTGATCTCTTTCCTTTCCGGTTGTCTTGTCGAAACCCCTTAAGTGTGTGACCCTAGCGGTTCGATATAATAACAGGTATGATCAAGACTCCTCTATGATCAACGACTAACTCGTAGGCCTGGACCCCATGAATTAATCCCTGTGATATAACGAATGACTTTCATCTATCAAACCTGAACGCAAAGTCTTAAACCTTTTGCCATGGCGATACTTAGCGTGTCCGAGCGTCATTCCATAGATATCTCCATACCTAACTTGACCTCGTTACCGACAACGCTATCTTCTACTCGTCTATGATTTCATGTCTCCGTGACCTAGTCACATGCTTGCAAGCTCATTAGACATGATCTCACCGAGTGAGATCTAGAGTATCTATCCTGCTATGCGGACTGGCAAATCCCGCTCTTGACCCCTCGTCTCAACTACTCCTTTCCGATACCCAAAAGTATCACCGTTATTGTCATACTACATAAGATACGACGTTTGGTGCGATCAAAGTATCTTCCAGGAATAACAATAAGAGTTGGTCTCACGGTCAAAGGCGTAATGACTACGTCCTCCAAATCTGGGTATGTCCATCACATCGTTCTCCAACGATATGACTTCCATTGCCGACTGGCACCATGCCCTATGATTGGGAAACCTCGATCATCGATCGCGCAACGAAACTAGTCTTAGTAGAGGCTACTATGGACCTGGTTGTTTACGGATCACACCCGTATTAATGTTTCCGCTTAATAAGGTTATAGCATGATACAAAAACCTATTATGAACAAATGACATATGATAAAGAATACACTTTATTAATTGCCTCTAGGGCATATCTCCTTCAGTGCTCGATCACCTCCCTCGGTACACCGGACATGTCTGACCGATTCCACGTGAACATGTCAGAGTTTGCCCAGAGGAAGGCGGCGAGTGCGCCTTCCTATTTGGGAGGCAGAGCAGCGCCAATGGTGACGCTAGCCCCCGAGCCCTCAGCCCCCGAGCTGCTGGCGCTCAGGGAGACCTTCTTCGTGGAAGCTGGATCCTAGGAGAACAACTGCTTCTTTTTCTTGGGCCTCTCGAGAGGCTCCATGTCCTCTGCATCCGGAAATGCCATGGCGGCTGCCTTGTAGGCTGTCTCAACAGCGCGCGTGGCGCCCAGGACGTGGCCGTGGATGGAGATGGTGGGATCTTGACCATGTTGTAGGCATGATACGTGACAGCCATGAACTTTGCGACGGCGGGGTAGCCGAGGATGGCGTTGTACGACAAGACGATGTGCGTGACATCGAAGTCGATGATCTTGGTGCGGTAGTTCTTCTGCGTGCCAAAAGTGACAGCGAGTCGGACCTGCCCAAGAGGCTCGATGGAGCCGCTGGTGACTCCCGTGAAGGGCCTGGAGGGCATGAGCCACTCGTAGGGCACTTGAAGCGTCTCGAAGGTCTCGCTGGAGATGACGTTAAGGCCTGCACCTCCATCGATGAGCGTCTTGGAGACGGCAATGTTGTTGATGGTGGGGGAGCAGACCAGCGGGAGGGTTCCAACAGTATTGGTGGACTTGAGGTGGTCTTGCGCATCAAAAGCGATGGTGTACTGTGACCACTTGAGGGCCTGGAGGTCTCAACGCTGGGGAGCGCGGCATTAATCTCGCGGGCGAACTGCTTGAACTGGTTGTTCGACTTGGGCGCCTGAGCCCCGCCGAAGATGCAGGCCATAGCCCCTCTCGGGGCCTGGTAGCCTCCATCTTCCTCGTCAGGGAGGTTGCTGTTCTTCTCGGCGGCGTTGGCCTGCGTGACAGGTGACCTCTGGTAGCCGCCCTTGCGTCCGCCTCCGCGGTAGCCGCGGCCGCCGCTACCCTCTTGCTCACGCTCCTTTCTTAGCCTCTTGAGGTCGAAGCAGGTCTCAGTAGAGTGGCCGCGCCTGTTGTGGTAGACGCATAACGAACGTTTGTCCTCCTTCTTCTCGCCAGGGTCGGGAGAGTCCCCGCGGGAGCCCTTTGCGTCAGGCTCTGCTGCGAGGACCGCAGTGGCCTTGCTCTTGGGCTCCTCCTTCTTCTTGTGGCTCTTGGACCCCTTGCCAGGGTCGTCTCCCTGCGAGCTCATCTTCACGAAGAGGAGTTCCTCTTCAGCCTTGGCGCACTTGTCTTCCATATCGAACAACTTCACCACAGAGGTGAGCTTGTGGCGGATGCCCTGCTTCTCGAGCATCCTGTGGTTCGTGACGCCCTCGCGGAAGGCAGCGATGACCTGGGTGTCAGGGATGTTTGGAATCTTGTTCCGCACCTGGCTGAAGCACTGGATGTACTTGCGGAGGGTCTCATAGGGTTGGATTGAACTTCTGAGGCCAGACCACACGACGCAGGGAGCGGGTGAACGCCATGCAGCCCGAGGCGTACGTGGCGACCCCGTTCTGCACCGCCGCGTGGTTCTGCTGGCCCGCCTGGCCAATCTCCTCCACGAGGCGGTTCTAGCGGTGCCGCTGGCGCTCCATCCCCATGCGCGCGTCTGGCGCGGTGCGCGCGCTGCACGATTTGGCAGTCGCACGGTGAAGGATGCGTGCGAGGCAGCTCTTTGTGTCGTAGCCGGAGCGGGTCTCGGAGGTGGCAGAGGCGCGCCAGGCGCATCCGTGCCCGCGAGGGAGTGGTGCACAATCGACCGCGACAGATCAGGGCGAGTGGTGGCGATGATGACGAGGTGGTTGAGGCGTTCCAGCCACTGCTCGTGAGCCTCTAGAGTAGGCCGGTAGCGGAGAAGTTCTTGCGCCATGAGCAGAGCAGTGTGCGGACCGGGCTCCGCGCGTCCTTGGGAGGAGGCGCTCTGGTGCTGCGTCATGTGCGAGGACTCTGCGTCAGCGTGTTGCTCGGGGTCCTCCTCCTCGTCGCGCTCAAGCTCGCTTTTGGGGTCCTCCACATGCGGCCTGGTGTTGGCGCGCTCCTCACGGCGGGGGCGACCCCGTCGTCCACGAGTGTCGGTGGCGCCGGGCGCGGTGTTGGTTCCTTCAGGTGCGCGCCTGCTGGTGCGGGTGGCGCGAGTGGCACGAGTGTCCGTCATGTCGTGGTAGCAGCTCGAAGGTCGTTGACGCGCCTCAATCCCTTACCTGTCGCGCCAAATGTCGGAGAGTGACTCCCACGGAATAGGGATAGCCACACCCTGAAGAGTAGTTCGAAGGGAGATTGAACACGGAGGTCAAACAACCCTCGAAAGGCTTGATGACGGTGCTCGCCGATCTTGGAGAGGGACAACACGACAGAGATGAACACCAGCCCGTACCCAGGTTCACGGCCCTCAGGAGGAGGTAACACCGCTACTCCTGCTTGTCTGTATTGCACTACAAAGGCTACAGTACAATGAGCTTGCCGAGGGCTCTCCTCAGGCAATTTGGTGCTTGAAGAGGGAAGCTATGATCTTCTTCCTCCTCGAGCTGTTGGCTATCCTACACGCTTGGCTAGGGTTCCAAGGGTTCAGAATGCGATTGATCGATCCTTTGCTACTGTGGTGCTCCTGCTCCTTTTATAGGCGCCTCGAGCCTCATCCTTGCGTTGTACGCAGGGGGTGGGTTCCATAGGGCAGTGGCGCGAAGGAGAGGAGTCCACCGCCGCCGAAATGTCCATGGACACGGTCCATCCGTGCTAAAGTTAGTTGCGGTGGCCGACAAGCTGCAGACGGCGGAGAACGGCTCGCATGCGTTGCAGGGGTCGTGGCGGAGCCCACGATGACGATCTTCTTCGAGCGTTGTACCGTCCAACCGCTTTATCACTAAAGAGGAAAGTCCTTGCTGTCCTCACGCGGGCGGCGCAGCTTTGTTGACTCCTTGATCACCAGAATGGCAAGTGCGACGCTCCCTTCACTCTTTGGCTGCTGCAGAGGCCATGTGCGCCCTGTAGTGGTTGCTTAGCCGCGAAGTGTCTCCACAGGGCTGTGGTGGCCTCTGGAGAGGTTCCTGTTGACTTCTCTCCAGGCGAGTAGAGCAATGGGGAGTCTCTTGAAGCGCAGGATCCTCTTCAGGTCCTCGCTTCCTCTTCAGGCCCTCAAGAGGAGTTGCCTCTCGAGGGTCTCTTCAAGAAGTAGCTTGGTCCTTAGTCGTTTCGCCGAATATGTCGCGTGCGAGGCCTGTGGATAGTGGGCTCTGTACACCCTGGTCCTTACTGGGCCGACAGGTTCGACCGGCTATGGGCCAGCCGCACCAGCAATGGGCCCCACCCTCTTTCCTAGGTGCGGCTCCCAATGGGCCCCAATTGGCCCATTAAGTGGGCTGCCCCTTTTTCCTTTATTTTTAATTAATATTAAATTAATATAAATACTATTAATTCATAATTAATATATTTGCATATAATTTAATCTCCCGTGACTCTGAAACATTATCCGGACAACCCGAACATCTTTCGGAACCATTCCAGACCTTTCCGGAACTCCTTCCGGACCACCGGAACTCTTTTCAGATCATTTCTCTCTCTCTCCAATAAAAACCTATAATATTCCAAAACCTTCTTCAGGTGTCGTTAGACCTTAAGTCTTGTTACGCTACGGTTCGAGAATACTCCAGACATGGTCGAGACCCTTCGCTCACCAATGACCGCCAGGGATACCTGGATGCATATGACGGTCCATGTGCATTCTACGAATATCGTCGTTGATCCATAAACATGATATTCATTCCCTTTGTTTCTACGATACTACCTTGTCCGAGATATGATCGTAGACATCCGATGCCCTATTGTATCTCTGTACCGACATAGGTTATTAACTCGTCTATGATATTACATCACCATGACCTAGTCATAAGCTGCGCAGCTATATAGATGCAATCTCCCCAAGTGGGCCCAAAGTATCTTTCCGTTACAAGAATGAACAAATACCACTCTTGATCCTTACGTCTCAACATACTCTTTCGGGACACCCAAGATGGACACTGTTATTGTCATGCTATATAAGACACGACGTTTGATGCTCTCAAAGCACCCCCTACGAAGTAGCAATAAGTACGGTCTCACGGTCTAAGGAATAAGCTATCATATTACTTATCTATTGCAAATGACAAACATCATAATACGATCTTATTGCAATACTTTGCGTATGTCCATCACCTTATTCAACAAATAAGATGACCCCACTGTCAACCGACGCCATTGTCCATGATCGGGAATCTCGATCATCTGTTGCCTACTTGACTAGTTTAGATAGAGGCTTACTAGGGACTATGGTTGTCTATGTATCAGACAATTCTGATTAACACAGATATAGCACAATACAAAGACATATTATAATTTATGATATAATGCGATAAATACTACTTATTTATTTGCCTCTAGGGCATATCTCCTTCAACAGCCGCCAGAACAATCGCTGTCGAGGAGTCCCACGTGTTCGGCATCGCTACATTGACTACCGCTGGCGAACACCTCTTCCGCTCGCCAGCGGTATGCTTCCGTCACAGCCCCGCCCAGCCAAAAGCTATCACTGGCGAACGTTTTATTTTGTCCGCCAGCCGTAGCAGTTTTACCGTTGGCTGTGACGGTTTGCGTTCGCCAGCGGTAACAGCGCTGGCGGTCATTTTTTCTTGCTCGCCAGTGCTATCCTGGTGGCTATAAGCCCTTTCCTAATAGTGCAACGTGTTGCAACGGTAACACTGATACGACCAAAACGTATCTACTTTCCCGAACACTGTTGCTATTGTTTTACCTGAAACTTGTGTGTTTTGGATGCAACTAACGCTGTTTTCAGCAGAATTACCCTGGTGTCTCTTTTTTGTGCAGAAATATCAACTTCGGAGAAAAATCCCAAAAGACATCCAGGATTTATTTTCTATTCGAGGGGAACCTAGAACCATGAAGACCAAACGGAGAAGAGCAAGGGGAGCTCCACACCACCCCGTGGCGCGGCCAGAGGGGACCCGCGCCAGCAAGTGGTGGGGCCACCTCGGCCGTCTCCTCGTGACCCCCTCGCGGCTACTTAACCCCTCTGACCTAAAAACGTTCGGGGGATATCCACTTTTCCATAAAACACCACCGTACGCCGCCACCATCGCGAACCCTAGTTCGGGGACCAGAAGTCTCTGTTCCGGCACCCTGCCGGGATGGGGAATCGAAGGGGATCATCGCCATCATCATCTCCACCGCCTCTCCATCAACCATCCATGTTTCCCCCATCCATGAGTGAGTAATTCACCGATGTAGGCTTGAGGGGATGGTAGGGATTGGATGAGATCACTCATGTAATAGGTGTAAGTTGTTAGGGCATGGTGCTTAGTATCCGTTATCTGTGTTTTACATCATTGTTGCAACTTGTTATGCTCAATGCTTGACACTAGGGCGAGTAACCTATTAACAAGATGCCACAGTGCCAGTTCCCTGTTTTCTGCTGTTTTTGGTTTCAGAAAAGTACTTAAGGAAATATCCGCCAAATTGAATAAATCAACCAGGAATTATTTTTTGGAATATTTGCGTCGCGAAGAACCGAAGACGAGACGAAGAAGGGCCGTGAGAAGGCCACATCACCTGGTGGCGCGGCCCCACTTCCTGCCACGCCAGGAGGCGATGTAGCGCCCTCGGGCGCCCACCAACCTAGGTCTTTCGCCTACAAATACCCCCTTGACCTAAAAACATAGCACGGTTAATCACTTTATCCTCCACGGGTCCCGAGCCGCCGCCGTCATCAACACCAATTCGGGGGAGATCAGAACTGCTCCCCGACACCCTGCCGGGAGGGGAAATCGTCCCTGGAGGCCTCTACGTCGCCATGACCGCCTCCGGACTGATGCGTGAGTAGTCTACCTTGGACTATGGGACCCTAGCAGTAGCTAGATGGTTGTCTTCTCCTCTTGTGCTATCATGTTTAGATCATGTGAACTGCCTATCATGATCAAGATCATCTTTATGTAATTCTCCATGTTGTGTTTTCTGGGATCCGATTGTCGGCCCAGTGAGAACTGGGGTATGGAGAGCCCATTCCCCCAGGCCTCGCACGCTGGCCAGACAGACGAAACGACTAAGGACCAGGCATCGCCACCTGGCGGGACCCTCGAGAGGCAATTCCCCTCGAGGGCCTAAAGAGGAAACGAGGGCCTCAAGGGATCCCTCGCCTCAGGGGACCCTCCCGAGGCACCAACTCGCCTCGAGGGAGTCCCGCAGGAATCTCCCCTCAGGCCTCCCCGCGCCTGAAGGGAAACGTTGCGGCCAAGGAAGTACGGCCAGACGCACATGGCCTCTGCCACGCCCATGTGGTGACGCAAGCACCCCCGTTGCCGTTTTGGTGATAAAGGGGTCAATAAAGCAGCTCCGCCTCCTACGCAGATGCCAGGACCTTCTTCTCTGGCGATAAAGCGGGTGGACGGCGCAACCCTCCAAAGGAGAGCGTCATCGTGGGCTCCACCTTAGAGACTGCCCTCTCTGCAGGCAGTACAGCGCGGCCGGCCGCCGGTCGGCCACCGCGCCCACCTTTATCAACAATGGACCGCGTCCATGGACGAAGGGACGGTGGTGGACTCCTGCTCCGCCGTGCCACTGCCATGTGCGAGCCACCTTGAAGGCCAAGCCGAAGGAGAAGGCGAGAGGCGCCTATAAAAGGGACAAGACATCCATCGTAGCACGGGTCGACGCCTTGCGTGCTACAACCCGTGTAAACCCTAGCAACACTTGTTAGGATAGCCTTGGGCCCGAGGAGGAAGAAGATCATCGCTTCCCTCCTCAAGCAAGAACTGCCTCAAGGGGGTCTCTGGCTGACTCCACTATACTGTAATCTCCATCATCTAATACAGACAAGCAGGAGTAGCGGTCTTACCTCCCCACGAGGGCCATGAACCTGGGTAAGGGCCGTTGTCTTTCTCTGTCGTGTGTGTGTCTTTTTCGGGTCCGGCGAGCAACGTCGCGGGGCCACTCGAGGGTCTAGACCTCCGCGTTCAATCCCCTTCACGAACTACTCTTCAGGAAGTGACCACCCCCGATTCTTGGGAGTCATAACCCGACATTTGGCGTGCCAGGTAGGGGACTGAGGCGCGTCAACAACCTTCGAGTTCGTCTCCGCGCCATGGTGAACACCCGCGCCACCCGCGTCGCCCGCGTCAACCGACGTGCGCTTGGGGGAGCACGTGCGCCGCCAGGCACCGCGACCACCCGCGCACGGCGGGGCCGACCCCGCCAAGAAGAGCATGTCCCTTCTGGCCCTCACACAGAGGCACCGGAGCACAACTCCGACCACCAGGAGAACGCGCAGTCGTCACACCCGACGCAGCGTCCGAGCGGCTCGGGCAGGGGAGGACAAACCCTGCGCCTCACACCGCGCTGCTCATGGCGCAGGAGCTTCTCCGCTACCAGCCCACCGCTGAGGCCCACAAGCAGTGGCTCCAATGCCTCAACCACCTCGTCGGCATCGCTACGACGTGCCCCGCTCCGTCGCAGTCCAACCTGCGCCCTCTCTTGCGGGCATGGTCGCGACAAACGCGCCTCCACCACCTCCAGGGCCTGCACCGGCTTCGGCGCAGAGGGCTGCTTCGCACGCGTCCTCGCCGCACGATTGCTTGATCGTGCAGCGCACCGTGCCCGACGCTCGCGTGGGGATGGAGCTCCAGCGAGACCGCCAGAACAGGCTCGTGGAGGAGATTGGCCAGGCGGGTCAGCAGAACCGCGGCGCGCTGCAGCACGGGGTCGCAATGTACGCCTCAGCCTGCATGGCGTTCACCCGTTCTCTGCGTCGCGTGGTCTGGCCCCCGAAGTTCAGGCCTGCTCTCCCCAAGGGCTACGACGGCTCCAGCAACCCCATCGAGTTCCCGCAGCTCTGCACCACTTCCATCCAAGTCGTGGGTGGAGATGACAAGGTCATGGCCAATTGGTTCTCCCACGTGCTTCGCGATTCTGCGCTGTCGTGGCTCCTGAACCTCCCTGAGGACTCCGTGAACTCCTGGGAGGAGCTCTGCAAGCAGTTCGTCTCCAACTTCAAGGGGACGTACGAGCGCGCCCTCACCCACAACGATCTGCGCGCTGTAGTGCAGAAGAAGGATGAGACGATCCGCAAGTACATCCAGCGCTTCAGCCAAGTGCGCAACAAGATCCCGAATATCCCCGACAGCCAAGTCATCGCCGCGTTCCGCGAGGGCGTCACCAACAGCAGGATGCTCGAGAAGCTGGGCATCCACGACAAGCTCACCTCTGTGGTCAAGCTTTTCGACCTGGCTGACAAGTGCACCAAGGCTGAAGAGGGACTCATCTTCGTCAAAATGTCCTCAAGAGGGGACGATCACGCTGAGGGGTCCAAGAGCCTGAAGAAGAAGGAGGAGCCCAAGCGCAAGGCCACCGCGGTTCTCGCGGCAGAGCCTGGCGCAAAGGGCACCCGCAGGGACTCCCCCGAGCCTGGAGAGAGAAGAGACGACCACCGCCCTTTCTGCATCTACCACAACAGGCGCGGCCACTCTACAGAGTCCTGCTTCGACCTCAAAAGGTTGAGCAAGGAGCGCGAGGAAACAGAGGGCAGTGGTAGCCGTGGCCGAGGTCGTGGTTACCGCGGAAGCGGACGCAAGGGCGGCTACCAGAAACCATCTAGAAATCAGGCCAACGCTGCAGAAAAGAACGACAACCTCCCTGACGAGGAAGATGGTAGCTACCAAGCCCCCAGAGGCACCATTGCCTGCATCCTTGGGGGAGCGCAGGCGCCGAAATCGAACAACCAGTTCAAGCAGTTCGCTCGCGAGCTCAACGCCGCCCTCCCAAGCACGGAAACCTCCAGGCCCCTCAAGTGGTCGCAGTACACCATCGCCTTCGACGCTCAGGACCACCCCAAGTCCACCAAGGCTGTTGGAACCCTCCCGCTGGTCTGCACCCCCACCATCAACAACGTGGCTGTCTCCAAGACTCTCATCGATGGCGGAGCAGGCCTGAACGTTATCTCCATAGATACGTTCGAAGCGCTTCAAGTGCCCTACGAGCGGCTCATGCCCTCAAGGCCCTTCACGCGGGTCACCAGCGGCTCGATCGAGCCTCTAGGCCAGGTCAGGCTTGCCGTCACCTTCGGGAGCAAGGAAAATTACCGCACCGAGCACATCGATTTTGATGTAGCACACATCAGCCTGCCGTACAATGCCATCCTCGGCTACCCCGTGCTCGCGAAGTTCATGGCCATCATGCACCATGCCTACAACATGGTCAAGATCCCCGGCAGCGCTGGCATGATCACCATTCGTGGGCATGTTCTGGATGCTACGCGCGCGGTTGAGACGGCCTACAAGACCGCCGCAATGGAATTCCCCACGGAAGATGACCTAGAGCCTCTCGAGAGACCCAAGAAGAAGAAGCAATTGTTCTCCCAGGAGGCAGCTGCTACCAAGAAGGTCTCTCTAAGCTCCGGTAGCTCGGGGGCTGAAGGCTCGGGGGCTAGCGTCACCATTGGCGCCGTGCTGCCTCCCAAATAGGAAAGCGCGCTCGTCGCCTTCCTCCAGGCAAACTCTAACATGTTCGCATGGACACCGTCAGATATGTCTGGTGTACCAAGGGAGGTGATCGAGCACCAATTGGCTGTATGCCCAAACGTGCGCCCCGTCAAGCAAAAAGCAAGAAAGCAAGCCCCCGAGAAGCAAGCATTCATCGTCAAGGAGGTCGAGAAGCTCAAAGCAGCAAAAGTCGTTCGCGAAGTCGCGCATCCCACTTGGCTCTCCAACGGCGTGGTAGCCCAAAGCCCGCCGGAGGAGGCCGCCTCTGCATCGACTACACTGACGTAAACAAGACCTGCCCCAAAGACCCTTATCCCATGCCCAGAATTGACCAGATTGTGGACTCCACGGCAGGTTGCGACCTCCTCTGTTTTCTTGATGCCTTCTCTAGTTATCACCAGATAAAGATGGCTAAGGAGGATGAGGAGAAGACGGCTTTCCTCACCCCGTGCGGTGTGTATTGCTATGTCTGTATGCCTTTCGGCCTCAAAAAATGCCGGAGCCACTTTCCAGAGGTTGATGAGGATAGCCCTTGGCGGGAAAATGGGGCGGAACGCCGAAGCATATGTCGATGACATTGTTGTGAAATCACGAGAAGGAAATACTCTCCTCGGAGACCTCGAAGAAACCTTCGCCAGCCTGCGCAAGGTGAACATCAAGCTCAACCCCGCCAAGTGCGTCTTTGGAGTGCCTTCAGGCAAATTGCTTGGGTTCCTCGTGTCTCATCGAGGCATAGAGGCAAACCCAGACAAAATCAAGGCCATAGAAGACATGCAACCTCCGCGCATGCTCAAGGACATGCAACGCCTGGCAGGCTGCATGGCCAGCTTGGGTCGATTTATCTCCAAGTTCTGCGAAAGAGCCCTGCCGTTCTTCAAGATCATGAAAAGAACAGGCACTTTCAAGTGGACCCCTGAAACTGAAAAAGCATTTGAGGACTTGAAGAAGTATCTGGCTAGCCCGCCAGTAATGGTCGCCCCAAGGCACAACGAGCACCTGAAGTTGTACTTATCAGCCACTCCGCAAACAGCCAGTGCTGTCCTTGTAGTGGAAAGAGAAGAGCCAGTACTCTGCAAGAAGAGTGCAACCACTTAGAAGAAAAAGCCTCCTGATAAGAAGCTCGACGAAAGGGCAGCCCTCACAAACCCGTCGCCCGGCCCAAATCCCCAAGAGAGGGCCGCCCCAAGTCCACCGCTGCAAGGAATTCATGCCGAGGAGCCTGAGGAGCCCCTTGAGGCCAACCCCCTCGAGGCACAGGGCAAGCCCCTTGAGGCCAACCCCCTCGAGGCACAGGGCAAGCCCCTTGAAGCAAACCCCCTCGAGGGCCAAGCTGAGCCACGTCAGGCAAAAGACGCCGAGGCTACAGGAACTACCATCGTCGAGCATCTAGTCTACTTCGTCAGACAGTACTGCGTGATGCTTGCGAGCGGTATACAATGCAGCAGAAGCTTCTCCTCGCACTCCTCATCGCCTCAAGAAAGCTGCGACACTACTTCCAGGGGCACCCATCACAGTGGTCACCTCTTTTCCCCTGGAGCAAATACTGTGCAACCCTAACGGTAATCAAAGGAAGAGCGCTGGCCATTCAAGTTGCGTTTCGATACCACAAGGGTAATCAAAGGAAGAGCGCTGGCTGACTTCGTCGCCGAATGGACTGAGCCAACCCCTGAAGAGCCTTTGGGAGAAGAGCAAGGGCCCTCTGGAGCCGCAATGCCCAGCCTTTGGACCATGAAGTTTGACGGAGCTTTCGCTTGTCGCCGCGGCGGGGCAGGCGTAGTCCTGATCTCCCCCAAAGGCGACAAGTTGTATTACGCAGTCCAGTTGTGTTTCGGAATTGACAAGATATCGAATAATATCGTCGAGTATGAAGGCTTGCTTGCCGGCCTACACGCCGCAATCGCCCTAGGCGTCAAGCATCTACTCATCAAGGGCGACTCCCAGCTGCTCGTCAACTTCTCTAACAAAAGCTAGAAGCCTAAGGACGACCACATGGCCGCATACCTTGAAGAGGTCCGTAGGCTTGAGAAGAACTTCAGGGGAATGGAGCTCATGCTCATCCCAAGAAAGTAAAACCAAGAGGCTGATGACATCGCCAAGCGCGCATCAAAGAGGCAAGCTCAGCCGCCAGGTGTCTTTGAAGAAAGGCTCGTCAAGGCATCCATAAAGCAGCCCCAAGAGGCCCTGCCCGCAAGCACAGACGAAGCGCTCCCGCCACCACCTGCAAGCGGGGCTCCAGTTTGCGGGCCCCTACAGGGGAGCGTCTGTTGCTCACAGCAGTGCACCAAGAAACAGGATGGATCGACGAGATCAAGGACTACCTTCGCAAAGGGATCCTTCCCGAGGAAGACGCTGAAGCGGAGCGAATTGCCCGCCAAGCAAATTCGTACCAAATCCTCGAAGGAATTCTCTATCGCAAGCACCCAAACGGCGTCGCGCTCAAATGCGTCCCTCCTGAAGAAGGCAAACTGCTGATCAAGGACATCCACAGCGGGGAATGCGGCCACCATTCATGCGCCCGCACCCTCGCAGGCAAAGTCTTCAGGAGCGGCTTCTACTGGCCTCAAGCGCTTCAAGATGCAATGGACATCATTCAAACATGTGAAGCCTGCCAATTCCACGCCAAGCAAATCCACCAACCAGCGCTGGGACTACAGACCATTCCGCTCTCGTGGCCGTTTGCGGTCTGGGGGCTGGACATCCTGGGACATTTCCCAACGGCGCAAGGTGGATATCGCTACCTCTTCGTGGCCATTGACAAGTTCACAAAATGGCCTGAAGTGGAGGCGACACGCACAATCACAGCAGGCGCGGCGGTGAAATTCATCAGAGGCCTGGTTTGCCGCTTCGAAGTGCCTGACCGCATCATCACCGACAATGGCTCCCAATTCACCAGTGGCATCTTCAGTCGCCCATCCACAAAGCAACGGACAGGCTGAGCGCGCAAACGCAGAGGTCCTCAAAGGCCTAAAGACCAGGACCTTCGATATCCTCAAGGGCCACGGCAAGGGCTAGATCAACGAGCTCCCCTCGGTGCTCTGGTCCATCCGTACCACGCCACCCAAGCCCACCGGGGAAACACCGTTCGCCCTCGTCTATGGAGCCGAAGCAGTCCTCCCCACAGAGATAAAGCACGGATCCCCACGGGTCCTTGACTTTAACGAGGACAAGCAAGAGGACCTCCACAACGACGACCTGCTGCTCCTTGAAGGGTTACGACGCCGCGCCGCCCTCCGGGCGGCCAAATACCAGCAGGACCTGAGGCGCTACCACAGCCGCAACATGCGCTCGCGCACCCTGGAGGCAGGAGATCTCGTCCTGAGGCGAATCCTCTCCAGGGAAGGCCTCCACAAGCTGTCCCCGATGTGGGAAGGTCCCTACAGGGTCACCCACATCGCCAGGCCTGGCGCGGCTCGCCTCGAGACCCAAGAAGGCGTCCCCGTCAAGAATCCATGGAACATCATGCACCTACGGAAGTTCTACCCGTGATCATTGTCACATCGAGACTTCAAGCGGAAGAGGCAGCCTACGGCTTAACCTCCAAGCATTTTTGTCTCTAGAGGTTAAAATGCTCACGGCTTAAACCTTCAAAACATGCTTTGTCTCTAAGGGAACAACCGCAGAATGTGATCATTGTCACGCCCGTGATCATTGTCACGTCGAGACTTCAAGCGGAAGAGGCAGCCTATGGCTCAACCTCCAAGCATTTTCGTCTCTAGAGGTTAAAATGCTCACGGCTTAAACCTCCAAAACATGCTTTGTCTCCTAAGGGAACAAACACGAAACGTGGTCATTGCCACGCCCGTGATCATTGTCACGTCGAGACTTCAAGCGGAAGAGGCAGCCTACGGGTCAACCTCCAAGCATTTTCGTCTCTAGAGGTTAAAATGTTCACGGCTTAAACCTCCAAAACTTGCTTTGTCTCCTAAGGGAACAAACGCGAAACCTGGTCATTGCCACGCCCGTGATCATTGTCACGTCAAGACTTCAAGCGAAAGAGGCAGCCTACGGCTTAACCTCCAAGCATTTTTGTCTCTAGAGGTTAAAATGCTCACGGCTTAAACCTCAAAAGCATGCTTTGTCTCCTAAGGGAACAAATGCAACCGTGGTCATTGCCACGCCCGTGATCATTGTCACGTCGAGACTCCTAGCGAAAGAGGCAGCCTACGGCTCAACCTCCAAGCGCCCTTGTCTCTAGAGGTTAAAAGCTCATGGCTTAAACCTCCAAGCTCGAAAGGCTTCTCTCGAGGGCAAACCCTCAGAGCTCTCCATTTAACAAGCCACCTCAGGCCGTTGAGAGTCTCTGCCACTAATGGATGGTCCCCATGCCTCGACATGGTCAAAACATTAACTTGGCAACCCCAAGCATAATGACTCAATTTCGTTCCCAAGTGAACTTAGCGCTTCGATGCCGTTTTAAAATATATTCGGTGAGTTTTGTTTTCGCATTACTCTCTGGAAGTGTGCGCTTACATCTCTCCACATGCGTACCTCGCGAGCGGGGGCTGAGTACGGTGCCAGTGCCTCAAATAACACACCAGCAGCACTGCAAAACCCAAGAGTCCGAGCTCTGGCTGGAGGGCAAGATCCCACAAACACGCCATCTCTACAGAGGACCTTGGTACTTACTCTCCTCGCGAGGAACGCCTGAGGGGACCTATAAGCGCGCACGAGTCCCTTGTACCGTGTTCTAGCGTTTGGGTTCGCCCCTCTAATATCTGCAGGGAAAAATCCCCCCCACAATCCTAAAGAGGCATCCTGGAGCGACCCCTCAAGTGGGCAACCTCGCCAGGCAAAAAGCCTCTGGTGGGAGGAAACCTCGAGAAGCTAAGTCTCGCGCCCACGCCTCAAGAGCGTTTTCTCCCCCTGCGGCCTGCCCCTCAAGCGGCTTCGCTTTCCCTTACGCTTCATGGACTACTCACACGTCTAAGGGGGGCACTTGAGCATCGCGACTCAGGGCTCTTACCTCTCCTAGGCCTAAACTCCCCCCGGCCTTGCGGAGTCATTGCTCCTGAATACCGAAGTGGCGGAGTCATGGCACGAAGAGATGGGACCTACCGACGCAGAGGACAAATAGACATGAAGATGAGTCCAAAGAGACCTCACGAGGGGCAGACAAGCTCGAATTAAACAGCATAAAGAGTATATTACAGGCCAAAGGTCTTAGATTTCAGATACAAGCGCTCACAGGCACAATAAGAAAAGGCTCAGATGGAAGCAGCGCCGCCTGGGACCTCCTCCGCGGCACCCTCTTCAGCCTCGGCAGAGCAGGCCTCCTCCTCGCTGTCTTTAGCCGCAGCCTCCGCGTGCCTGAAGCTGTTGCAGAAGGCGTCAACTTGCTCATGGAGGGAACCGGAGACCCACCGCGCGTCCTCACCTTGAGCAACTTCTGTGACGGAGGAGAGGTCGAAGCCTGGCGTGAGGAGCTTGAGGTTGGTGAAGATGCGATCAACAACCACCCCCAGGAGCTGCCGGCTCTCGTCTTCGATCATCTCGCGAAGCTCGGCGACGGGACCCTCGAGCGCCTCGAAGAGCTGGTCAAAGTAGACCAGGTACATGGCAGCATCACCGCGGCCTTGAACATCGGTGTGCGGCGCGTCTGCACCGAGCTGCACGGCGAGCTCGTTGCCGCGGGCGACCAACGCCTCAAACATGCGCTCGCGCTGCTTCGAGAGCGCGCGAGCTGCAGTGGCAGAGTCCGAGGCCTCCGCCGCCCGCTGCATCGCGGGGGCCACTTGCTCCTCCACGTCCTTGGCCAAGGAGTTGAGGTTGTGGACTGCCTCGATGCGAGCCTCCTCCGCTCGGCGACGACCATCCTTGGCGCGCTGGAGGCGAGCCTCCTGCTTGGAGTTGGCCCCCTCGAGCTCGGCGATCCGCCGAGCGTCCGCGGCGTGCTTGGCCTTGAAGCGGTCCTCCTGCGCCTGCGCCAGGTCGCGGTACTTCTGAGAAGTGGTCTGGCGAAATTGCTTCTCACGTTCCTCGAGGGCGTCGTCGGCCTCCTTCTTCTTCTCGGCGAAACGCCGCTCGAAGCGCTCGTAAGCTATCTTCTGGGCAGCGACGTTTTCGTCGTACTTCACGATCGCCTTGGCCAGGTCTCCCTCGCGCTGCTCAAGGGCCTCGCGTTGGGCAACCAGGTCCTTCTCCGCCTGAAGGCGCTGCTCCTCGCGCTGTTGCAGCTCCTTCTCCTTGAGGGCCAACTGCCGCTCCCGCTTGGAAAAATCCTTGCGGTCTTCCACCAGAGCGGCTTGCGCTGCCTGGTGGGCGGAAAGCAGCTGGGTCTCCAGCTGGCCCAACTCGTGGCGCTTCAGCGCCAGCGAGCCCTCCGTCGCCTCGTGCTCAGCCTTGGCCTGCCGCAGGAGCTCCTCGGCGGCGTCACGTTCCGCTTGGAGGGGCGCAAGGAGCTCCGCAGCGTCGCGGATGGCTCCCTCGCGGACCTCCTGGGCAAAGCGGGTGGCCTCCTCGCGCGCGGCTTGCAGCGCCGCATCCTCCAGCCGGCGCGCCTCGACCGCCGCGTGGAAGGATGACCATGACTTCGCCAGCTCCTCCTGCCGTTGAGCGAGCCATATATCTCCGAGGGCGAGGTGGGCCTCCAAGCCCTCCAAGGATTCCCTCACGAGGCCGAAGGCGACCTCACGGCGCCCCGTGCTTCAGTCCCAGCCGCGGAGGACCACCGCCTGGCTCGTAGAGGGCCCGGCCCCAGCGACGGGTCTCGCAGGCCTGGCCTCGGGGGAAGCTTGGGGGCTAGCCTGAGCTTCGCTTGCGCCCGCGCCGGAATCCCCTTCCGGCCCTGCAGCTGTGGGGCGTTCCTCGGTCACAGCTTGACGAGGAGGCGAGGAAGCTTCTCCCCCAGCGGCACCGCCTGTGCCTGCTGCTGCCTCGTGTGCTTCCCTTGCAGGCTGCACAGGAGCAGTGGCCGCAGGTGGTGGGGTAGGCGCGCGCGGAGGCGTCAATGCGCGTGGCGGCGTTGGTTCGCGCGGAGGTGTGGCCGCGCGAGGAGGAGTAGGAGCGCGAGGCGGCCCAGGAATTATCTCCTTCGAGCCTTCCACCACCAGAGGCTCGGGGGGGCGGTGCAGGAGCCTCTGGGCGTACCATGCCCTCCTCCACCTGAGGCCCTGCTGCCCCCGCCTGGGGCACAGCCGCCTCCGCTTGAGGCGCCCCCTCAAGGGGGCTCGTGGAGGCCGCCTCCGCAGGCCTCGCGGCCTCATCAGCCGCGGCCCCTGTCGTGGCGCCCTTCACCTCAGGTGCCTTGCGAAGCCGGCGACGCTTCGCAGGTACAAGGTCACTGGCAAGAGGCCAAGAAAAGACTTCAGGAAAAAGTAAAGCGAAAGAGAAAGCTAAAGGATGAATGATCCAAGATTGTGAGCACTAACCCTGAAAGGGGGCGCCGGCGTCGACCCACGCCAGGCCTGGCGAGCGCCATGAGGGGAAGGGCTTGGAAGAAGGCTTCGCAGGTGGCGCCTCCGCTTTTCTCTTGGAGGGGACGTCAGACGGCCTCACCCCCGAGTGGTCCACGGCGGCTTTTGTGCAGGGCCCGCGCCTTCCCGGAGAGGCCTCCGCGGCTGAGGCCTCCTCCTCCTCAGCCTCTTCCTCCACGAGGCGCGAGGGCGCCACCACGAAGGCGTCTTCATCGCCTCACGAGATATCGCAAATCTCGTCAGTAAATGGTCCAACTCTTGGGGAAGAAACCTCACCGGCCGCGGTCTCCTCCTCACCTGGGCCAGCTCCTGAAGCCGAGGGAGAATCGGCCCCCTCCGCTTCCCGCGCGACCGGCATCGGCGCCTCAAGGTCCGCTAGGCCTGTCGGAGTAAACAGAGGCATCCCCGCCAGGAGGGCCATGCGCTCCGTCAGGTTATACTGGTGAAGGGGCCGGAGCGCCGCGGGGAGCTCATCCACGGGAAGCACCGATGGATTGACGAAGAGCGCGAAGAGGATGTTGTCGACGGCGTCCTTGTCGTTGTCCTCGACGTGAAGCCGCATCTTGTCCTTCGGCCCCGAGTACATCCACATGGGGACCGAATGGGCCTGGAGGGGTGCAATGCGGCGCGTCACAAGTCCGCGACGATCATCTGCCCCGTGAGGCCCTTCTCGCGGAGGAAGCTCAGGCACCCCATCAAGCTCACGTTCCTGGCGCCGTCAAAGGTGGCCTTACCCCACTGGGAGTTCTTCACCGGGGGCTCGTCGGGGACCTCGAGGAAGGCGCAGGGACGCTCCACGCCAACGAAAAACCACTTCTGGCGGAAGTCGTCCACCTTCTTCGTCACCGAAGTGATGGCCTTGCCCTCGTTCCAAGACATGGGGATATAGACGCTCCCCATGTCGTCGACGATGCAGAACGAGACGCACCCAGAGCGCTCGTTCTTCGCCGTGTTCCGGAGCGCGTAGAAGCACCGGAACAGCCCCACCGTGGGCTCCAAGCCCAGATACGCCTCGCAGAGGTAGGCGAAGATGGCGAGGATGAGGACGGAGTTGGGGTGTAGGTGCAGCAGCTGCACCTGGTAGAACGCCAGCACCGCCTCCAGGAACGACGAGAAGGGCGGCACCAGTCCCGCAGCCGGGCAATGATGGAAGACCGGGAAGAACCCGCGCGGGCGCTTCCCGTGCGCCGCGGGCTTCAGGGCCGTGGCACCGTGCTCGTTCATCCGGTCTGCCACCAAGTACCAGACCTTGGCGAGTGCCTTCTCGTTGACGCGCACGCCCAGCAGCGCCGCGTCCATAACGGTCTCAGTGGCCTCGGCCTGAGAGGAAGACCCCGCGGCGGCCTTGCCCTTGCTCTTGAGTGGGCTCATAGTCGCGTGGGCGGAAGCTTGGAGGAGTTGGAGGACAGAGATTCGCAGGGAAGATCGGAGGCGGAGAGCTCTGTAGAACTGAAACTTCTGCGAGAAGATTTGGAAACGGTAATGGCTCCCTGCTGCCTCGCTCGGGCTTTATGTCATCTCGAGGAGCAGTTACCGGGACTTGGTGGGACCCCCCACGACTCGCGCCCCTGATCGTGCGAAACCGTTATTCATCCAAATGCCGCGTGGCTCGGGCCGGCTGGGCACTAAGGGCCCACGACGCTTCGCCGGAGCCCATGGGATCAATCGTGCCCATCATGGGCCCGAGGGCTACTGTCGGCCCAGTGAGAACTGGGGTATGGAGAGCCCATTCCCCCTAGGCCTCGCACGCTGGCAAGACAGACGAAATGACTAAGGACCAGGCATCGCCGCCTGGCGGGACCCTCGAGAGGCAATTCCCCTCGAGGGTCTGAAGAGGAAACGAGGGCCTCAAGGGATCCCTCGCCTCAGGGGACCCTCCCGAGGCGCCAGCTCGCCTCGAGGGAGTCCTGCAGGAATCTCCCCTCAGGCCTCCCCGCGCCTGAAGGGAAACGTTGCGGCCAAGGAAGTACGGCCAGACGCACATGGCCTCTGCCACTCCCATGTGGTGACGCAAGCACCCCCGTTGCCGTTTTGGTGATAAAGGAGTCAATAAAGCAGCTCCGCCTGCTACGCAGATGCCAGGACCTTCTTCTGTGGCGATAAAGCAGGTGGACGGCGCAACCCTCCAAAGGAGAGCGTCATCGTGGGCTCCACCTCAGAGACTGCCCTCTCTGCAGGCAGTACAACGCGGTCGGCCGCCGGTCGGCCACCGCGCCCACCTTTATCAACAATGGACCGCGTCCATGGACGAAGGGGCGGCGGTGGACTCCTGCTCCGCCATGCCACTGCCATGTGGGAGCCACCTTGAAGGCCAAGCCGAAGGAGAAGGCCAGAGGCGCCTATAAAAGGGACAAGACATCCATCGTAGCACGGGTCGACGCCTTGCGTGCTACAACCCTTGTAAACCCTAGCAACACTTGTTAGGATAGCCTTGGGCCCGAGGAGGAAGAAGATCATCGCTTCCCTCCTCAGGCAAGAACTGCCTCAAGGGGGTCTCCGGCTGACTCCACTATACTGTAATCTCCATCATCTAATACAGACAAGCAGGAGTAGCGGTCTTACCTCCCCACGAGGGCCGTGAACCTGGGTAAGGTCCGGTGTCTTTCTCTGTCGTGTGTGTGTCTTCTTCGGGTCCGGCGAGCAATGTCGCGGGGCCACTCGAGGGTCTAGACCTCCGCATTTAATCCCATTCACGAACTACTCTTCAGGAAGTGACCACCCCCAATTCTTGGGAGTCATAACCCGACACCGATGAATATTGAGTACTAAAGTTATTGCTTCATAATATATCATGTGTGTGCTATTTAATGATCTTGCATGCTCTCTGTTACTTGTGTGTGCTTTGGCCAAGTGGATGCTCGTAACTCCAAGAGGGGGTATTTATGCTCGATAGTGGGTTAATTTCTCTATAAAATCTAGGGCAGTGACAGAAAGCTCCAAGGTTGTAGATGTACTGTTGCTACTAGGGATAAAACAGTAGTAATTTGTCTAATGATGATGTTACTTACTTTACACACAATGCTTAAGGCGATAATCTGTTGCATGCAACTTAATACTGAAAGGGGTGCGGACGCTAACCGGAAGGTGGATTATTAGTCATAGATGTGGTTGGAACGGTCTATTTATATTGTTGTAATGCCCGAATGAATCTCACACTAGACACCATATCATAAGTATATGCATTGCGTTGCTCATCATTATTCTGTCAATTGCCTAGCTGTAATTCGTTTACCTTGCATGGATGAATGTTATTATTTATGGACAGACATCACTAGTGAACTGTGGACCCTGGTCCTTCTCAGTATTCTGATAAAACCACAACTGTAAACCTGTTACTTTCTGCAAACATACATCTTTCTTCTACACATATGTTTAATCCTTTGTTACAGCAAGCCGGTGAGATTGACAACCTCACTATTAAGTTGGGGCAAACTATCTTGATTGTTTGTGTGCAGGCTCCACGTTCGTTGCTAACGTTGGTATTGCACCGTGTCAACGTCGCCGCCAACAACCGAGGAAACTCTTCATCTCCTACTGGTTTGATAAACTTGGTTTCATAACGGAGGGAAACTTGCTGCTGCACTACTTCACACCTTCCTCTTGGGGTCTCCCAACAACACACACCCACCGTGTGCATCAAGCATTTTTCTGGCGCCGTTGCCGGGGATTTGAGTTTCTTCACGAGGGGAGTTTTCGCACTTCCAATCTTTTTATTTTGTTATTGTCTTGCCTAGTTTACTTTTGTTACTGTCTTGTTTGCTTAATATAAAAAATACAAAAAAATAGTTACTTGCATTACTTTCTTATTTCGGTTTTGCTATTTTATTTTCAGTTTTGTTATTTCGGTTTGTGTTATTTTTCTCTATTATTATTATTTCGGTTTGTTATTATGTCTAGTTGTTTATTTGCTATCAATGAATTATATCTATGAAACTAGATCTTGTTGGCAAGGTTGCTCCACAGAAGATGAACGAAGATATTATAGGAATTACCGTTTGTCACAAAAAGGGTCATACCTATGGAAATTGTTAAATCAACTAGAGGAATATGCTAGACATTTATGCCATACATTTGGCAAATCTTTTTTCTTTAATGAATCTGATTGTCATAGGAAGTCTAAATACTTTCCTTTCGAATGTACTTGTAATTAAAATGAAACCTTAGCTTTTTATGTTATAGGTTTCTATAATGCTTATGAGGTAGAAAGGATGGAAGAATTTATTATCTTTAAGGGTGCACTTGAAATTAGTTCTTATCTTGAGCATAAAATTGACGCCCCTTATAAATTTGAAAGTCTTGCTATACTTAAATATTGTTTTGATAACTATAAGGATGTAAATTCTTATATTACTGAACATGTGGATAGGATTTTTCCTCACAAAGAAGTAATTGTTGTCTTGCAGGAACCTATAGAAGAAGAAATTGTTGAACATGAATGCTCATTAGATGAAAAAGAGGAGGAGAGTGAAGAACAAAAGGAGGATCTACCTCCTAAAAATAGTAACTCTTACATTATTAGATTGCCCTCCATACGTGCCTAAGGAGGAAGTGTGCTATATTGTTGAATGTCATGATTCTATTGCAATATCTACTTTTGATAAATTTGAAAAAGACATGCTCCTTGACACAAGCAAAACAAAACAAAATAACAAAAGTAAAAATGTGGTCTCCAATGTTATATATGATAATGCTTTAGATGATGGTCCTATGCTTATCAATAATCCTCTATGTTTAGAAGTTATTACTTATTCATGTGAGGGTGAAAATGATATAGTTGCTGCTTGTGATGGTACCCTTACTCATGAGAATCCTACTTTGTTTTTGAATTCTCCTAATTACACCATTGAGGAGAAATTGCTTATGTTGAGAGATACTTATATGGTTTGCAATTGTCTCTAGTTCCGAATTTTTGTTGCAACCATGATCTTAAACTTGATATTGATCTTAGCAACTATTTTGAAAGAGGAAAGCATGCTAATGAATTCCAAAATAAATTTAATGATCCTCTTTATGTGCCTATATTATCTAAGTTGAATGATACTTGTGGTTATATGGTTGAATTTATTTCTACTACTGAATATTATTATGAGAGAGGAGAATATGGTTGTAGAAGTTTTCAAGTTACTAAAACACCTCTCTATATGCTAAAAGTTTTGAAGTTACTCTTGTTTTATCTTCCTATGCTTGTCACTTTGTTCTTTGTGGATTTATTTGTGTAAAAGATTCCTTTCCATAGGAAGTGGGTTAGACTTAAATGTGTTTTGAATTTGCCTTTGATGATCATTTTGCTTCAATTCCTTTATTTATGAGAGCATCATAACAACTATCAAGCCTAGCTAAAAGGCATTAAAGAAAGCGCTTTTGGGAGGCAAGCCATTATCTTTTATTTTCAGCATGTGTCAAGGACTTGTCCTACCTCTGTAGCAACTTCTTTGTATCTTTATTTCATCACAATGTTGTGTCAAGTTAAACCTCTAATCGAAAGTTGATGTTAAAATTCAATTCCTGTTCCGAAACAGATTTTTGTTGTCCACCATTAAATTCATAACTCCTCACTGGAACATCAGAAAAATCTTCCTTTTTTGTGCGCAATACTCCGATGTATACGCAACTTTCATTAGTCTTGAGTTTTCTGATCTGAGCAAGTTAAGTGCCTCAAACAAATTCATCTTTATGGACTGTTATGTTTTTGACAGATTCTGCCATTTTCTTTTGCAATGCCTCTTTTCCTATTTTGATTGGATCTATTAAGTATCAGTGGCTGTAGCTAATGTCCAGTAGCATTGGTAGCAACTGTGTTACTACAGAATATCAAAAATATTTTTGCACTAACCCTCTAATGAAGTTACTCTAAGTTTGGTATGGAGGAAGTTTTCAAGGATCAAGAGAGAAGGATGATATAATATGATCAAGAGGATAGAAACGCCAAAGTTTGGGGATGCCCCGGGGGTTTATCCCCAATATAATTCAAGAAGAGTCAAGCGTCAAAGCTCAGGGATGCCCAAGGCATCCCCTTCTTCATCAACAAACCATCAGGTCCTTTCTAGGGAAACTATATTTTAATTCTGTCACATCTTATGTGCTTATCTTGAAGCGTCTATTTTCTTTTGTTTTTATTATTTTCATTCTCTGAATAATATGGATCCTAGCATTAATTTGTGTGGGAGAGAGACATGCTCCGCTTTTTCATATGAATACTCGTATTCTTCACTTATATTCGTTGAGTATTCTTTTCATGCTATTGTTTGCTCTCTAGCTCTTGTTTTTTCATGCATCTCTTGTTAGAGCCGTTAGCTTTGTTATATTATACTCTCATATCTCATTGTTTAATTACTTGGAGAGTTTATCTTATAAATAAGTTGATTGGTGTTTGGTTGAGAACAGAAAATGCTAAATATGGTAGATGGTATAATTAAATGATTCATAATCTTGTAGATCATTAAATTGTGTCACTTGAATCATTGATGTTGTTTTGAGATATTAATTTGCTTAATGGTAAGCATGATGGTCTAGTAAAGTGGAATGATTAAATTATTGGTCTAGAGAAACTTGAAAACTATGTCACACTTAAATTTCCAGTTGATTGCATAATGGTATACGACTTCTATTTGTCTAAAGCAACCATAATGACTTTATGTTATGCGCTACGGTCGGGGAAGCCAACGGTGACTTTGTCATTCGCCACGGTCCCTCTAGGAGTAATTTTCATTATGTCTTGCATGATCATAATTTTATTTGGAATTGTTTTACTTCTGAGTTCTAAAAATGCAATTTTCATGGCACTTCCACCACCATATTGCTAGCCTCTTCGGTACTTTGCTTTGCCCTTTCTCACATTGAGAGTTGGTGCATTTTTCGCGGGTAAATCCAAACTTGTGGGAGATCTTCATCTTGTTCTCCTACACATAAGCCAAATATCTTCCTCAAAACATCCACCATACCTACCTACTACAACATTTGAAGGGGTTCCGGTGCAGAAAACAATAATTTTTCTAGCGTATGAAACCCTAACTAGCCAGGATCTATCTATCTATTACATGTGATAGCGGTGGCGGAACGGGTTACATTACCTCCATGTAGACCGATAGCGGGGATTACGCTCCCGCACAAGCGTTGACGATGAAATCGTACGTAGCCGACCTCGAGGTCACGGAGAACTTGCCGCGGCGACGTAGACGATGACGCCGGGGTGTCGACGATGACCTGCGTCGACGGGCGTCGGGCAGAAGATGGCGTGGTGCCGACGGTTGGGGGTGCGCCGGCGGTAGGGGGCAGCGGCTGGGCTGCAGGTGGGCGAGACGACGTCGCCCAGGCTCCTCAAAAAAGTCGCCTCCGAGCACTTGCAAA
Organism: Poa annua; assembly: GCA_026929855.1. Classification (NCBI taxonomy): domain Eukaryota; kingdom Viridiplantae; phylum Streptophyta; class Magnoliopsida; order Poales; family Poaceae; genus Poa; species Poa annua. The sequence goes on along the minus strand of CM049427.1, from coordinate 216,502,404 downwards.
CATACGGAGCTTAACAACAATCCCCGGTCATTCAGATCCAGCTGAAATCGCAGGGGTAGAACTTTTCTGGAATCCCGCAGGGAAACGGCGCCCGGCGGTATAGCTTAGGTGGAGAGAGGAGGCAAAATGGGCGGAGAAGCAACTCGGCCGGCCTGCTATACAATTAATTGTATTTTTCTGTAATTAATCCAATTAATATGCCTTGCTATATAAAGGGGGGAGGGGGTGTGCAAACACCTTGCCTCCCCCATGTGGGACTAAAGGAAAAGGAGGGGGAGGGGAGTTCGGCTGGCTCTCCTAGTCCGAGTTGGACTAGGGGCCCAAGCCCCCTTCCTCCTTGGTGGTGCGGCTCCCCCTCTTGGGCCCTCTTAGGGCCCATGTAGGTGGGCTGCCCCTTTTTCCTTTAATATTTAATAATTAAATTAATATAAAATATAATTAATTCATAATTAATATATTTAAATACTATTTAATATCCCGTGACTCCGAAACATTTTCCAAACCACCCGAACAACTTTCGGACATTCCTGGAACCATTCCAGACCTTCCCGGTATTCCTTCCGAACCACCAGAACTCTTTCCGGATCATTTCTCTCTCTCCAACAAAATCCTATATTATTCCAGAACCTATCTCCTGGTGTCGCTAAGACCTTAAGTTTGTTATGCTACGGTTCGAGAACACTCCAGACATGGTCGAGACACTCCGTTCACCAATGACCGTCAGAGATACCTGGATGTATATGACAGCCCTTGTGCATTCAACGAATATCGTCGTTGAACCATAAACATGATATTCATTCCCTTTGTTTCTGTGATACTACCTTGTCCGAGATATGATCGTAGACATCCGATGTCTTTGTTGTATCTCGTTACCGACAAAGGTTATTAACTTTCTGTGATATTACATCTCCATGACCTAGTCACAACCTACGCAGCTATATAGATGTAATCTCACCGAGTGGGCCAGAGTATCTTTCCATTACACGAATGAACAAATCCCACTCTTGATCCTTACATCTCGATACTCTTTCGGGATACCCAAGATGGACACCATTATTGTCATGCTAAATAAGACACAACGTTTGATGCTCTCAAAGTACCCCTACGAAGCATCAATAAGTACGGTCTCACGGTCTAAGGAATAAGCTATCATATTCTTATCTATTGCAAATGACAAACATCGTAATACGATCTTATTGCAATACTTTGCGTATTTCCATCACCTTATTCAACTAATAAGATGACCCCATTGTCAACCGACGTCATTGTCCTTGATCGGGAATCTCGATCAACTGTTTCCCAATGGACTAGTTCATATAGAGGCTTACTAGGGACCTGGTTGTCTATGTATCACACGTGTATTAATAATTCCGATTAATTCAGTTATAGCATAATACACAAACCTATTATAAACTTATGAGATAATGCAATAAATACTACTTATTTATTTGCCTCTAGGGCATATCTCCTTCAACATTTTCATAGCTGTTCCGAGATATATTGCCATGCAACATCCATCTTACATTACATGACTTGTTGTCATTCATTACTTATTTATTGCTTTGTGTGTTTCTATAAAGCTGATGTGTGGTTTTACCCATGTTACGCTAGAGCACTGCATAACCTGCTACACTAGCAGAGGCACCGTTATCATATGTATTCTTATGGCACATTCATATTAGTTACTTATATCATCAGTATGTTGTCTTATCATCATTAGTGTGTTGTCATATATAATATATCATATTAGGATGCTTGCCCCTAAAAGTGAAAAGAGCCATGGAGGCCATCGAAAAGAGAAACAGAAAAAAGAGAAATAAAAAATAGGGGCAGCATTACTATTCTTTATCACACACTTCTGCTTATGTTATAGCACCATATCATTTATGATCATCTTTCGTGCTCATGTTTAGCACCTTTACTCCATATGAGAGAGTTTTCATGTCTTAGTTGTATAACTATGTGGGGAACTTTACACTATAGAACTTGGCTTGTATATTGCAATGATGAGCCTACTCAAAAGTGCTCTAGATCTTTGTGAGCAAGCAAGTTGGATGCACGCCCACTAGTTCCATTGGAGAGCTTTCATATACTTATAGCTCCATGTGTGACGAGGTATGTCCCCATGAATACCTAGGGTAAGAGTTATGAGGTAGAGAACGCGTGGTGTTGGTAGATTTGTCGGCTGACAAGCGGGAATTACCCAGGTTCGGGGCCCTCGAGTGAGGTAAAACCCTTACTCCTACTTGTCTGTTACTGATTGTTTATATGCAGTGAGTACAGGGATCTAGCAAGATGTAGATCTTGCTAGGGTTTTGTGATTATGGTTGGGCGTGTCCTTAGTCGATCACCCTCCTGTCCTCTATATAGGGGTTCAGGTCTCGGGTCGTAACCGACTAGGACTACATATATGGAAAGTATTACCGACTATGCTATCTATAGTAAGAGATCTTCGACTTGGACTTCGCTTGATGGGCTTCCTCAGCCGGTTGCTAATTGGGCTTTAGTCAATATGTACACCAGGTACCCACACGAAGGGGTACCCGTTTGGTATAACCTTGTCATTAGCCCCCGAGTGCTTGGCTAATTCGGAGAATCAGTCATGGACTCACTACATAGTGCACGTCTCATGTTTTATGTTTTTGACATGATATTTCTGTCTTTTGGACATTATGAATTTTGACAAAGGATTTCGACTGAGTAGGCCTGGATTTATTCGATGAGTCGAAACCAATTAACTGCGCTTGGGCAAAACCTTACTAGCCTCCAATCAAGTTTCGACTCCTTGGGCTCGACCCTGGGACATACTGGACAAACACACCTCAGGCCAGTCGATGGTCTTACTGATATTGTTCTGCTGTTTTAATTTGCTACCCAGCGCGTCCGTCAGGATTTTCATCATATCTGTTGATACGGAAAGTTCTAGGACTAAACACTGCTGGAGTGATCCTCGGCCTTTTCGACTAATCGATGGGTCTTACCTTTGTATTTCTTATATACAGCATCCGAGGTACTCTTTCGACTGATTTTCACTCGGGGATTTTTATGCCTTGAGTATCCTTTGATTCTATAGGGTGCACGAGAGTGCTCCCGATGGGAGTAGCCCCCGAGATTGTGCTTTATTGCTTGCAGTAGAGGATAATCTCAGTTTTTCGTTTTGTTAGTCGAACGTTTTCTTCCTTCTCCTAATGGAAGTTTCCCACTCGAATAGTATTTACTTTTATACTCTGCGACTATGTTTTGTGAGGCGCCTTTTCCTATTTGTCCACCGCGGTAGGACGCCTTTTGTGTTTGTTCATCTGAAATGACGTCATGTGTGACACCTTTGGCGTGCGAGTAGCACTCTAACGTGACATGATATAGTGGGTCCCATTCTTTGACCATTGTGGACGCCGGTTCAGTTCTGATTTCACTTGACGTGGCGAGATTTTCGCAGACGTGATGATGTCCTCCACGTTTTGCGCGCATAGTGGGTGGCGTGGTCTGTCATGATTGTCCTCCGATTACGCCGCGTGTCCTGGCCCTCGTGGCTCGGACGGCTGTGATGAATAGTTGTCTGCGCCGCCAATATATAGGCTTTTGTTATGCTTTTAATTTTTACCTTGCTATCTGCTCTTCGTCTTCTTCCTCCCGCCCGTCTGAGATTCATTTGCTCACTCTATGCTTTCCTTCCGCCATGGCTTCTCAGACCAAGATCTCCTCCGTCACTGATACTTCTTCCACCAGCCTGTCCTCAAAGGACAAGATCTCTGTTTATTCCACTGCCGCCACCACAACGAAGAAACTTCCCGGCGATTGGGTTAAATCCATCGTTACCGAGGAAAAGTTGGAAGACTTCCGCCAGGTGGGGATACTGTCTGCCGCTGAGGTTGTTGCTGTGCGAGCTCCGATCCATAAAGAGGTACTTCCCATGCCTCTTCCTGGGGAACGAGTTTGCTTTGCGGATTTTCTCCCTCGTGGATTTGGGTTTCCATTACATGACTTCGTCCGAGGTCTTCTTTTTGCCTATGGGATTCAAATACACGATCTGAATCCCTGGCATCTTGCATATAGCCTGCTTTGTGGTTTTATGCAAGTGTTTTCTTGGAGTGCATCCCAGTTGGGCTCTCGGGAAACATATCTTCGAGGTTAGTTTACTCTAATGTGATGGCCGTCCCCTGTCGACTGGGGGTTTTTGTATCGATGTGCGCGACGGCTGTCGCTATTTTGATGTGACGTCTTCCGAGCCTTCTCAAAAATGGAGGAAGAAATGGTTTTATGTGCTAGTCGACCAGAACCTACATCCTGCCTTTTCGACTACTTCTCCCGAAATGTTGGAGTCCTAGGACCATGTCTTGTCGACTACAGAAGAAGAAGCTTCTTCTCTTATGTTTAGAGTTCAAGAGCTGCGCCGGGCCGTTACGGGAATCCAACTAGTCAGCATGTATGTGTACCGCCGAGTTTGGCCCTTGCGACAACGAGCACACCCCTTGTGGCGATATGAGGGATGTCTTGATGCTACTCGTATGAGTCCCATTGAGCTGTCCGGCCACGGGTTTCATGGTTGTGTCAAACATATCACTGGAATCTCACCTGTGTTCCCTTATGGCCTTGGGACTCCTGTTCCCGAGGTATTTTGATTTTCCGCTTGCCCAGCTTTTATCGCTCTTCTTGGTCGCTAGCAGGTTCTTCCCTATGTGCTTGACTGACGTGCTTTGTATTTGTTGTGCTCAAGGATAACCAGTCGCGACCTCTCTGCCGCCGCTACCTGAACATGGTTCAACTGTAGAAAAGGTTCTCTCCGCTGAAGCTGGTGGAGTTGGAAACTCCTGCCTTGGTGATGGCGTGGTTGCCTCTGAGGCGACTGCCGCCGGGGAGATTCCTTTGGCAGCGGTTGTGCCTTCAACTAAGCGTCGTAGACTGCGTCGAACAAGCGACATTGTCTCCGTTGATGCGGATATGTCTTTTGTTGCTGTGGCTTCTTCTGCTGATGTTGATGTAGAGAGGTAAGCATGTCCTTCGACTATCTTTTGTTTGCTTTTTACTGTCTCGTCATTTAATTATTCGAACAACTCCTTCTTCAGACGAGAACGTCTTGGCCCTCATGTCAGGGCCGGCGATCCTTTGTCTTCTGCCTCTTCTTCTTGGGTCGACCATGTAAATCTTTCTTCTCCCTCTTTTTGTTGTGTTCGTCTCTCTTCGTTTTGCGCATCATTCTTTTCTGACTCGATTGGCCATCTCTTGTCCTCCTTGCAGCCTGCTGTAAGTGGTTTGGTCGACGTTGGCCAGGCCTTTGTGCTCGCGGAAGAAGAAAAGAGCCGCTTGCGTTCTTCCCTGGAGCAGATCAGTCGTAAAGCTCCGCCCTTTTGCCTTTTCTTGTGATCTGAACCGCCTTTTGTTCTGCTTTCTCATATTATGCTATTTTTATAGAGGAAAAAACTTCTCTTGAAGATCGAGTGGCCGCCTTGGAGAGAGAGCTTCATGATCAGCAAGTCCGTTCTCGTGAAGAGCTGGACATCACCCGGCGTTCCCTGAACGTGTCTCTTCAGACATTAAGTGTCGTTTTTGCAGAAGTTTTGCCCGGGACTGCCATTCCTTCGTCTGCGGAGGAGCTTTCCCAAGTGCTTGGACCTGGGACAACGACCCTTACTCAGTGGGCACGCGATTTGTCAGTTCGTGGCTCAAAAATTACTCTGAAGTTGCTGCTGGCGAAAGGCGTTGAGGCTAATTATGAAGCTTCCCTGTCGGATTAGCCGAAGAAGTCGAACGGAAAAACCTTCGTCTTTTCGGGGAATCTCAGGTACCGCTGCTCGCCTTGCTCAAGTTAGCATTTGCACTGGAGAGCGTCGTCAAGCCGCCGTAGCCGCCGAGCTTCAGTCGCATGGCTACAAGGCCAAGTTGGTAGCTCGTGAGTGAGTGTTACGTGTGTAATTTACTGAGCTCCCTATTGTAATGTAATACCTCGCAGGATATTCTGCGTACTGATTGTTTTCTTGTTTTTATGACTTGTTCAAGCCAAGCTAGCTTTCTTGTCTTCCTTGAGATCCTGCTCTTGATTCCGCCGAGTGAGTCGTATGTGGTTTATGCAGTATGAAACGAGTCTCAATTACCCGAGTCTGTTGGGTGAGTGTGCATGTATGATCTTTGAGTAAGACCCAGCCCCCGAGTCCGTCGGGTGGGTTATACGTGTTTATAAACTTTTTAAGTAAGACCTAGCCCCGAGCCCGTCGGGTAGGTTTATGTGTTTATGAACCTTTTAAGTAAGACCCAGCCCCCGAGCCCGTCGGGTGGGTTTATGTGTTTTTATGAATTTTAACAAGATCTAGCCCCCAAGTCCATCGGGTGTATGTGTGTGACCAAGATGTTGCAGCAAAGAATAATTTATTCATAATATCTGTCCAATAGACCACCTCATTAAAAACCTTCCAGTTCTCGTGGGTAACCTGGTAAGGAAAAGAGCGCGTCAGGAATCTACTGCGACATTTACAATGATTTGTCGAGAGATCTATGCGTAGAAACGCCGTAAGTGTGCCACATTCCATGGGTTATGTGATAGTTCTCCCGTTTGTGCATGCTTCAATCGATAAGCTCCTCCTTCGATGACTTCCGTGACTATGAATGGTCCTTCCCACGGTGACGCGAGTTTGTGGACTTTCTTCTGTTTTAGTCGCAACACCAAGTTGCCTACCTCGAAGGTCCTTGGTCAGAGACGTCGACTGTGATAGTTTATCAGGTCATGCTGGTAAACAGCTATGCGGGCCAAAGCTGTGTCGCGTGCTTCATCTAGTATATCCAACGTCCTCTTGTGACACATTTGCCTCTTTCTCTTTGTATGCTTCTATTCTTGGTGCGCCAAATTTTATCTGGTGGCAAGACTGCCTCTGCTCCGTAGACCATAAAGAACGGAGTGAACTGTGTTGACGTGTTTGGGGTTGTGCGAATACTCCAAAGTACTACTGGTAGCTCCTCGACCCAAGCTCCCGCAACTCTTTTGAGTGGAACTAGTAGTCTTTTCTTGATGCATGCGATGTGAAGTTTGTGCTACCGTTTCCTTTCTCGACTTGTCCATTTGACTACGGATGCGCTACTGATGCGTAGTTGAGTGTGATATCCCACTCTCTGCAAAAGGTTTGGAATTCCTCCGCTGTGAAGTTTGTGCCGTTGTCTGTGATGATGATGTTCGGAACACCAAAGCGATAAACTATGGATTGTATGAACTTGACCGCTGTGGATGTTGTTGAACTTGTGATTGGGATTGCTTCGATCCATTTTGTGAATTTGTCGACTGCCACCAGTAGATGTGTATGTCCTCCAGGCGATGATTTTTTGAGTGGTCGTACCATATCGAGCCCCCATTGGGCGAACGTCCATGTTCATGGTATGGTTTTGAGTGCTGATGCTAGCGCGTGGGGTTTTGTTGCAAATTTTTGGCACCCGATGCATCTTCTGACGATGTCTTCTGCGTCTTTGAGTGTCGTAGGCCAGTAGAATCCTGCTCTGAAGGCTTTAGCTTCCAGCGATCGACTGCCAGCATGATGTCCACAAGTTCCTGCATGAATGTCACGGAGTATAGTTTTGTCGTCCTCTAAATCTACGCATCTTTGGAAGATGACTGACGTGATTCGCTTGTAGAGTTCACCGTTGATAACGGTGTGCTTTTGCTCTTCGAGTAATCCTTTTGGCTTATGCCGTATCGTCTGGTAGCTCCTATCGGAGCATATATGCTAAAATTGGTTCGGTCCAGGCTGGAGTCATGTGATCGCCTTGGCATAAGAGGACTTCGACTGCTGGGTCCAGTGTGCTAGGTGTGCTGCCTGCTATTGTTTCTTTTGAATTTGTCGTTGACCGCTTCTTGTGGATCGATCTGTGCGTGATGCACTCCAGAAACACGCCTTGTGGGACATGCGCCTTAGTCGACCCAATGTTGGCTAGTATAACTGCTTCCTCATTGCTTTCTCGTCCGATATGTCATAGCTCGCAACCATCGAAGTCGCCTTCCATTGTGTTGTATAAATCGCGGTATGCTATCATATTGTCCGTTATGGCGTCGCAAGCCTTCATTGTCTGCTGTACCACCAAGTTTGAGTCGACATATACCATTAGTCGAGTGCATCCTAATGCTTTTGCCATTCGTATGCCATGTATTAGTCCTTCGTATTCGGCCTCATTGTTGGATGGCGTTGGGAAATTATTTGGAGTACGTATTTCAGTGTGTCTCCTTTTGGGGATATCAGCACCACCCCTGCTCATGCCCCTTCGTTTTTCTTGGAACCATCGAAATACATTGTCCATGAATTGGATATGTCTGGCGTTCCTGGTAATTGTGATTCGAACCACTCTGTGGTAAAATCTGGCAGCAATTGAGCTTAGATGGCTTTTGGGTGATCGTATTTTATCCCGAGTGGCCCCATCTCAATGAGCCATTTGGTGACTCATCCTGTTGCGTCCGGATTGGTGAGTATGTCTCCGATTGCTGATTTGCTGATCACCGTTATTGGGTGTTCCGTGAAGTAGTGGCGTAGCTTCCTTGTCATTATGAATACTACATAGGCTAATTTTTGCTTTGATAGGGATAATACCTCGCTGATGTAGTAGACTGGTCTTTGCACACTCTGGGCTTTTCCTTCTTCCATGCGCTTGACTACCAGTACTGTGTTGACCACTCTGTTTGTTGCTGCCACATAAAGGTATAGTGGCTCCTTTTCCTTTTGCGCTGCTAGAATGGGAGGTTTGGTGAGTGTTCGCTTGAGGTCTATGAAAGCCGCTTCTGCTTCTTCTGTCCACTCGGATTTATCTGCCTTCTTCATCAGTCGATAAAGTGGTAGTGCTTTTTCGCCTAGCTTGCTGATGAACCGACTGAGTGCTGCCACTCTTCCTGTCAGCTGTTGTACCGCATATAGCTTGGTAGGCCTTTTCATCGTTAGTATAGCATGTATCTTTTTTGGATTTGCTTCGATTCCTCTTGCTGATACCAAGTATCTGTAGCGTACCTGCACTTTAAATAAGGCAGATACCTGTGTATAGTGCAAATCCCTGGATCGATTCATTTGCACACACAGTTTACGATGTAATATCACAACAAAGCGTCAATTTTATTACATCGATGATCTAGAATTACAAAATATTTAATACAAGTTGCATAGCATAAAGCTAGCATTGAAAAAGTACACAACGGAAATACAATAGCAGTGGGTCTCTAACAACTTCATGTTGCCACAGGCGAAAACATGTTGGTTGCAGACTCGAAATCCCTTAACGAAACCTCACTCGTCATTTGAATAACCTGTAACAAATAGAATTTTGCAACAGAGTGGGTCAGATTCCATTAAAAATGGAGTCTGGCAAGTGACACTATGGTGGACACTTAAGGGAATAACTCTAAAGCCTATATGCATATTTGGCTGGTGGAGTTTATGGCTAATTTGCATAAAGCCAATTTTTCCTACTCTTTTGAAAACATTTTCTTGATTTTGAGACAAGTATGGCATGAAAACCATAATCTCATCTTCCCCTATTCACCCATCAAATTTTAACTTAGAAATTGGAATGTTGGGAGCCTCCGTTGAATCCCTGATCAGCTGCTCAAAATTGTCCGTAACCGAGGACACGGCTAAGTACTTAGTTTTAACTCTGCAGAGGTTGTGCACATTCTCCATTAGACCCAACAAACCCAAACTATCCTCAAGCACACCATTAGTGCTAAGGAAAAGGAGAGAGTTGAGACGAGACTTTTCATAAGCATTTTCCCGTCCCTTGCAGACTTGACGCGCTCCAAGCTAACCATCTACCACCACCTATCAAGTCGGGCCGAGTCCCCGCAGCTTACTCCATCTAGCCAGAGCCCATTGACTAATGGTTGCACGAGAAGCAATCTTCACTTAGAGAAAACATTGGTCCCTTTATCACCCTGGGTGGCCATCCACAAGTGACTATTCCTTAGAGGTCACCCCTAAGGAATAACACTCGACACAAACCAATCAACACCAAAATCCACCCAGGTGTTACGTTAACTTAGTAAAATTTACTTTTCCATAAAGCAACTTGTGCATAGCTTCAATAATTCTACCAAGTCATTATATAGGTTCCTAGACTCAAGGGTTGGAGAGTTCTAAGGTTTTGCATAGCAACTACTAAGTCCAACACATGCATATAGAAATACTCTAGGTAATGCAAGAAAAATACTTAGGAAATATATGAGGTGTGCCACTTGCCTTTGAATGTTGTCGTTGTTCACAACTCTTTTCAACGATACTCGGGACTCTCCGTTCAATCTAACAGTATAGACAAGCAACAATACAACAATCAACATCAAGCACAACTCCACAATGCATACAAACACATACTAGATGAATAAATAAGTTTTATAAAACTTTCTAAGGAAAATATGTTTATGCGTGATGTGCAGAATATTCCTAAGGCTAGAAATGCTTTTTCATGCCATGGAAATCTTTTAAGTTTATGCCAGGCAAATAGGTTGGTCCAAAAGGACTAAGGACTAAGGTCATACGTTGAATAAAATATTTTGTTTTATATCATCCTGAATAAGCACCCTAATGGCTTAGTCCTGATGTGTAGAAATATTTAGAGTAAATACTAAGTCATTTGTTCAAGATGATCAACAATTATTATCAACTCTTTGTAAATTGGACATTCACTATAGTGAGAGAGACAGACACCCGGCCAGCCACTTAAATTGTGGAACAGGTCTCATGTACGTGGACATGTAAGGTTTGTCTCCAGGCCGCTTCATCTCACTATGCCGTTAGGATCCAACAAACTTTAAAGATAATAACCTCATGATCAAACTTTGTTTAAGTCTAAAGACAAGATTAGGAAAGAGGGAAAAGATAGAAGGAAGATGTAGTTGTCCTCCAGGCTTCATCTCCAGACTTGTAACTTTCTTCTGGATGATATCTTGATTGAGTTCTTGGTAGTCTTGCTAAATCTTCAGACTTGATGGTTCTTGTATCCTAGAGGCTGGTCTTGGATTTACTTATTCTTCATGAAGTCTCAGAGGAGAAGAAAAGACAGAGAGAAAGACTTAGAGAATAGAAAGGGGGTTGGCCTTCTTGAACTTCTTCTCACTTTTCTTCTAAGTGCTTGACATCTTGAGGATGCTTCCAGAGTCTTGTTTTTGGCTAAGTCCTTCAATGGTCTTCTAGCTCCATCTTGAAAATTACTAAGTGTCTAATTGTAGCACTTCACAAAAATGCTAAGTTGAAATTATTTTCTAACTTAGAGAAAACTAATGAAGAGGGGTTTCCTATGAGAATTATATCTACAATATAAAATATGCTATGAATGAAATGAAATTTTAAATCAAAAGAAACATCAAAATAACTTTTGTGATTTCTTTATAAATATGCATGAGTTTATAAATGCAATTTAATTAATTTCTAGTTTTGGAAAATATAATAAAAGAAATAATTATAAGATTAAAGTTTCCTATGATTAAATTTTTATAACAAAATTTTATAATTAGTGTTACTAGACAGAGAGCATTTAATTAAATCTATTGCAATTGGATTTAATCAAAAATAATGTTTCTATTAAAAGTTATTAAAAAAAAATAGTCAAACTTATTCAACTTAAACACACAACTGTGAAATCATTCAAAAATATTTTATAGAAGTGGCATTACTTTACATATATTCTCAAGTTTCTAAAACATATTTATTTGCAATTTTTGGATTTATAGATTTAAAGTTATTACAAATATACTCAAATTCACCATTTGAAATTTGAATATTTTATACTAAGTCAAATTTGAATTTTGGCCGATCTAAAATAATCTACATGTCAAGAGCTTTCCAAATATATAAAGTTTGTTAAATTTGGATAAGTGGTTAAAAAGTTATAGATGTTTTAATTCCAGGGACTAATCTGCAAAACTTCCAATTAAAATTAAAATAGAAAATGATTTACACGCTGGCGCTGACGCGGATGCTGACGAGGCGCTGACTGTGCTGTCTACGTGGCGTCCTCTGATTCGCTAGTACCGGTTCGGAATAACATATCTAATCCAAGCCATTGGATCTTGATCGAACGGACGAGATCTAATCGGCAAAAGTGAGCGGCGCTAGGTCGCCGGAGTAACTCCGGTGACCTAATCCCGCGGCGGCGATACGCCGGTGACGTGCGTTTCCGATGATCTACAACCTAAAAGGACTAGCGGAGCGTACCGTGATGAAGAGGAGATCTAAGCGAGGTCGATGGCGTGCTCGTGGTCCTCGGCGCTTCCTCGTTCTTCGGCAATACCTCGTCGGAGTTGCGCACGGCGGCGGGGAGCTTCGGTCACGGACGGATTGCTCGTTCTGCTGCGTAATAAGCTACCGCGCCAAGTCAGGAAGGTGCATCAGATCATGGTGAAGCTAAGAGGGTGGATGAGAGGGGCTAGATCGATCGAAGCTCACCGGAAATCGTCGAAGACGCCGACGGCAATGGCGACACGGCGGGGACGATTGTGGGCAGCCTGGAGGCGATGAGCTAGGGTTTTCGGGTGCGGGAGAGGGCGGTGAAGGTGGGGTTTAAATAGGGGGCGTCAGGAGATCATATCCCGCAAGAATCGTGGTCGTTTCCGGATCGATCTCCTCCGGTTCATGATCTGTTTGTTGAGATACGGAAGGAGGGGGATGACGTGTGGGTCCCGCGCGTCAGTGAGAGGAGGAAGAAGATGGGCCGCTGCTGGGCTACTGGCGGCTGCGCGCGCGCGAGAAAGCGGGTGGGCTTCGGCCCAGTTGGCTCGGCTGTTCTTCTCCTTTTTTTTTTGACAAATCATTTTCTGTTTTCAACTTTTAATTCAAAATTAATTTTTAAACTTAACCAAACCTTTTCAGAAAAATTCATAAAAATATGTTTTGGAAAGCTAATTTAATTTAAAACTTTTTGGTAGTATTCTTGCCCAAAATAAAAATTAATAAATTGGAATATTTTGAAAGATACAATTAACATGTTTTATGGAATAATTTCCAAAACAAACATATCATTAAATATTAAATTTCAAACTCTTATTTAATTTAAGCCACAAGATGAAATGATGTTTATGCATGAATGCATGAGTGCAATGCTTGCAATGCTTGAATCCTCTTTCAAAATCAACATTATGTTTTATATTAAGATAATCATTTGAACTTCATAAACAACCTTGGAAAAGATTTTTGATTTAATTCTTTTCTTATATAGAATACATATTCATGAAAATCATTTTATGTGTAGAAAATAAATGGAATTCATTTTAAGCTAATGAAATGTTTATTTGGATAATCCATGTTTTAAATAGTTTAAAAAGAACACTTGTAATTATTATTTTAATTTATGAATGGCTATGGCTATGTGGTTGGAATCAATTTCTTATGAGTAACTATTTACTTAAAATAAAATGGATTGTAGTTTGTAAAATATTTGTCAACTACATTTTTAGGTTTTTGAAACACAGTGGAAAATAAAATGTTTAAACTGTGACATTTGAAATATTAAACTCAATTTTGAAGTCTTTCATAGTTGGTTTCCTTATACATTTAATATTTTATTTTAATAAAAGAAAAGTTTTAAATTTTAGTGATTTTTGAATATTATAAAATGTTGGGATGTTACAGACTACCACCCTTAAAAGGAATCTTGTCCCCGAGATTCGGAGAGGCTAGAAAGACAAAGCAATTGTTTGATTGATTCTAATAACTCGAGATGTTTTGGGAAATGAAATTTCTGACATGGAAACTTGAAACTTGGCAGTGAATGGTTTTTCGGATTAGGAGGGTGGAAAGAAGATAGTTTGAGATCTCTGGGTTTAAGTGACTGGGTTTGAACTATCTAGGTGGCTACCACCCTTAAAAGAAAAGTTTTGTTGATAATTAAACATTCTAATGCACAACCCAAAAATCAAGATAATCCATTACAAACATCATCTAACAAACATCAAGCAACAAAGTTTAAACACAAGCAACACATACGTAAAATTTCAAACTTCTTTTGAGAAATCGAACTAATCGTTTATCGAACGAAAGGTCGGGGAAATACAAAAGCAACAGTACTGCCATATCACAATTTGATAGGTCAATACTCTAAATTGATACGATAAGCTAAATAAGATAAATGGTGGTCCCTCTAACGTGGTTTTGATTGCTACACTTATCCCTCCTAAACATTACGCTTGCGTTTTATGGCGTGGTTATTTGCCACAGGCGTGACTTCTCCCTCAGTTGATTCTTCAAACAGCACCTCTTCGGGGTCTTCTTCCTCTGGTCCTTCCTCCTTCGTAGCTGCAGATACAGTCACATCTCCAGTGCCCTGGTCACCTCCTTCTTCAGCTACTGGCGGTGGTGGAGGTGGAATGAGTTGCGCCTCAAGCATGGCAATTTCCTCATCCTTGCCAAGGTTCTCCAAATGTAGGTCATGGATGAGTTCCTCCAACCGACCAATAAGATTTTCAGAAGCCTGGAGTTCTTGGGTTTTTGCGTGTATGACGGCTTGTGCATGATCCGCGACGTCATAAGACTGTTGGACCTTCCTGGTCAGACAGTTGATGAGAAAATCCAAGTCTTCAAACGTCTTGTTAACGAGGGGCAGGTCCAGGCGATTTCCCGTGTGAGCCATCGAGAGACCATGTGCATTCCTCTTCCCAAAGGCACGGAAGGGCGATCCTGGTGCTAGCTTGAATCGATACTTGTAACACAAACGAGCCATTAAGTCCACCATAGCTATGTTCACTCCCTCAATCCACTCTGGGTAGTAGGTGACATAGTCCACGGGCTCGAAGTCTGGCATCGTAGGATCCTGGGTCATGATGGTGCGTATTTCCCAACATATCCCATGGGGCATGTCGGTCTCCTCCTTCCTTCCTCGGAAATAGGGTGGTGGTAGCTTCAATACACTTGTCAACCTAGACAGCTGCCTCCCAAAGATGAAACCCGACAAAACTCCAGCATACGCAGTCTCAGTGTACTCTCCCATCTAAAATTTTGAACAGGTAAGAGTATTAGAATTTAAAAGAAAAGGGAAAGATGCAAGACATGATAAATAATGTAAAACAATATTAAAGGAAATTTCAAAATTTACTCATATTTTGGAAACCTAGTTTAGTTAACTATTTAACCTTTGGGGTCTCAGTCCAATCCTAGGGGTTTCGAACCTACAGGCAACCTGGCTCTGATACCATCTGTAGCGTACCTGCACTTTAAATAAGGCAGATACCTGTGTATAGTGCAAATCCCTGGATCGATTCATTTGCACACACAGTTTACGATGTAATATCACAACAAAGCGTCAATTTTATTACATCGATGATCCAGAATTACAAAATATTTAATACAAGTTGCATAGCATAAAGCTAGCATTGAAAAAGTACACAGCGGAAATACAATAGCAGTGGGTCTCTAACAACTTCATGTTGCCACAGGCGAAAACATGTTGGTTGCAGACTCGAAATCCCTTAACGAAACCTCACTCGTCATTTGAATAACCTGTAACAAATAGAATTTTGCAACAGAGTGGGTCAGATTCCATTAAAAATGGAGTCTGGCAAGTGGCACTATGGTGGACACTTAAGGTAATAACTCTAAAGCCTATATGCATATTTGGCTGGTGGAGTTTAAGGCTAATTTGCATAAAGCCAATTTTTCCTACTCTTTTGAAAACATTTTCTTGATTTCAAGACAAGTATGGCATGAAAACCATAATCTCATCTTCCCCTGTTCACCCATCAAATTTTAACTTAGAAATTGGAATGTTGGGAGCCTCCGTTGAATCCTTGATCAGCTGCTCAAAATTGTCCGTAACCGAGGACACGGCTAAGTACTTAGTTTTAACTCTGCAGAGGTTGTGCACTTTCACCATTAGGCCCAACAAACCCAAACTATCCTCAAGCACACCATTAGTGCTAAGGAAAAGGAGAGAGTTGAGACGAGACTTTTCAGAAGCATTTTCCCGTCCCTTGCAGACTTGACGCGCTCCAAGCTAACCATCTACCACCACCTGTCAAGTCGGGCCGAGTCCACGCAGCTTACTCCATCTAGCCAGAGCCCATTGACTAATGGTTGCACGAGAAGCAATCTTCACTTAGAGAAAACATTGGTCCCTTTATTACCCTGGGTGGCCATCCACAAGTGACTATTCCTTAGAGGTCACCCCTAAGGAATAACACTCAACACAAACCAATCAACACCAAAATCCACCCAGGTGTTACATTAACTTAGTAAAATTTACTTTTCCATAAAGCAACTTGTGCATAGCTTCAATAATTCTACCAAGTCATTATATAGGTTCCTAGACTCAAGGGGTGGAGAGTTCTAAGGTTTTGCATAGCAACTACTAAGTCCAACACATGCATATAGAAATACTCTAGGTAATGCAAGAAGAATACTTAGGAAATTTATGAGGTGTGCCACTTGCCTTTGAATGTTGTCGTTGTTCACAACTCTTTTCAACGATACTCGGGACTCTCCGTTCAATCTAACAGTATAGACAAGCAACAATACAACAATCAACAGCAAGCACAACTCCACAATGCATACAAACACATACTAGATGAATAAATAAGTTTTATAAAACTTTCTAAGGAAAATATGTTTATGCATGATGTGCAAAATATTCCTAAGGCTAGAAATGCTTTTTCATGCCATGGAAATCTTTTAAGTTTATGCCAGGCAAATAGGTTGGTCCAAAAGGACTAAGGACTAAGGTCATACGTTGAATAAAATATTTTGTTTTATATCATCCTGAATAAGCACTCTAATGGCTTAGTCCTGATGTGTAGAAATATTTAGAGTAAATACTAAGTCATTTGTTCAAGATGATCAACAATTATTATCAACTCTTTGTAAATTGGACATTCACTATAGTGAGAGAGACAGACACCCGGCCAGCCACTTAAATTGTGGAACATGTCTCATGTACGTGGACATGTAAGGTTTGTCTCCAGGCCGCTTCATCTCACTATGCCGTTAGGATCCAACAAACTTTAAAGATGATAACCTCATGATCAAACTTTGTTTAAGTCTAAAGACAAGATTAGGAAAGAGGGAAAAGATAGAAGGAAGATGTAGTTGTCCTCCAGGCTTCATCTCCAGACTTGTAACTTTCTTCTGGATGATATCTTGATTGAGTTCTTGGTAGTCTTGCTAAATCTTCAGACTTGATGGTTCTTGTATCCTAGAGGCTGGTCTTGGATTTACTTATTCTTCATGAAGTCTCAGAGGAGAAGAAAAGACAGAGAGAAAGACTTAGAGAATAGAAAGGGGGTTGGCCTTCTTGAACTTCTTCTCACTTTTCTTCTAAGTGCTTGACATCTTGAGGATGCTTCCAGAGTCTTGTTTTTGGCTAAGTCCTTCAATGGTCTTCTAGCTCCATCTTGAAAATTACTAAGTGTCTAATTGTAGCACTTCACAAAAATGCTAAGTTGAAATTATTTTCTAACTTAGAGAAAACTAATGAAGAGTGGTTTCCTATGAGAATTATATCTACAATATAAAATATGCTATGAATGAAATGAAATTTTAAATCACAAGAAACATCAAAATAACTTTTGTGATTTCTTTATAAATATGCATGAGTTTATAAATGCAATTTAATTAATTTCTAGTTTTGGAAAATATAATAAAAGAAATAATTATAAGATTAAAGTTTCCTATGATTAAATTTTTATAACAAAATTTTATAATTAGTGTTACTAGACAGAGAGCATTTAATTAAATCTATTGCAATTGGATTTAATCAAAAATAATGTTTCTATTAAAAGTTATTAAAAAAAAATAGTCAAACTTATTCAACTTAAACACACAACTGTGAAATCATTCAAAAATTACTCAAAAATATTTAATAGCAGTGCCATTACTTTACATATATTCTGAAGTTTCTAAAACATATTTATTTGCAATTTTTGGATTTATAGATTTAAAGTTATTACAAATATACTCAAATTCACCATTTGAAATTTGAATATTTTATACTAAGTCAAATTTGAATTTTGGCCGATCTAAAATAATCTACATGTCAAGAGCTTTCCAAATATATAAAGTTTGTTAAATTTGGATATGTGGTTAAAAAGTTATAGATGTTTTAATTCCAGGGACTAATCTGCAAAACTTCCAATTAAAATTAAAATAGAAAATGATTTACACGCTGGCGCTGACGCGGATGCTGACGAGGCGCTGACTGTGCTGTCTACGTGGCGTCCTCTGATTCGCTAGTACCGGTTCGGAATAACATATCTAATCCAAGCCATTGGATCTTGATCGAACGGACGAGATCTAATCGGCAAAAGTGAGCGGCGCTAGGTCGCCGGAGTAACTCCGGTGACCTAATCCCGCGGCAGCGAAACGCCGGTGACGTGCGTTTCCGATGATCTACAACCTAAAAGGACTAGCGAAGCGTACCGTGATGAAGAGGAGATCTAGGCGAGGTCGATGGCGTGCTCGTGGTCCTCGGCGCTTCCTCGTTCTTCGGCAATACCTCGTCGGAGTTGCGCACGGCGGCGGGGAGCTTCGGTCACGGACGGATTGCTCGTTCTGCTGCGTAATAAGCTACCGCGCCAAGTCAGGAAGGTGCATCAGATCATGGTGAAGCTAAGAGGGTGGATGAGAGGGGCTAGATCGATCGAAGCTCACCGGAAATCGTCGAAGACGCCGACGGCAATGGCGACACGGCGGGGACGATTGTGGGCAGCATGGAGGCGATGAGCTAGGGTTTTCGGGTGCGGGAGAGGGCGGTGAAGGTGGGGTTTAAATAGGGGGCGTCAGGAGATCATATCCCGCAAGAATCGTGGTCGTTTCCGGATCGATCTCCTCCGGTTCATGATCTGTTTGTTGAGATACGGGAGGAGGGGGATGACGTGTGGGTCCCGCGCGTCAGCGAGAGGAGGAAGAAGATGGGCCGCTGCTGGGCTACTGGCGGCTGCGCGCGCGGGAGAAAGCGGGTGGGCTTCGGCCCAGTTGGCTCGGCTGTTCTTCTCCTTTTTTTTTGACAAAATCATTTTCTGTTTTCAACTTTTAATTCAAAATTAATTTTTAAACTTAACCAAACCTTTTCAGAAAAATTCATAAAAATATGTTTTAGAAAGCTAATTTAATTTAAAACTTTTTGGTAGTATTCTTGCCCAAAATAAAAATTAATAAATTGGAATATTTTGAAAGATACAATTTAACATGTTTTATGGAATAATTTCCAAAACAAACATATCATTAAATATTAAATTTCAAACTCTTATTTAATTTAAGCCACAAGATGAAATGATGTTTATGCATGAATGCATGAGTGCAATGCTTGCAATGCTTGAATCCTCTTTCAAAATCAACATTATGTTTTATATTAAGATAAATCATTTGAACTTCATAAACAACCTTGGAAAAGATTTTTGATTTAATTCTTTTCTTATATAGAATACATATTCATGAAAATCATTTTATGTGTAGAAAATAAATGGAATTCATTTTACGCTAATAAAATGTTTATTTGGATAATCCATGTTTTAAATAGTTTAAAAAGAACACTTGTAATTATTATTTTAATTTATGAATGGCTATGGCTATGTGGTTGGAATCAATTTCTTATGAGTAACTATTTACTTAAAATAAAATGGATTGTAGTTTGTAAAATATTTGTCAACTACATTTTTAGGTTTTTGAAACACAGTGGAAAATAAAATGTTTAAACTGTGACATTTGAAATATTAAACTCAATTTTGAAGTCTTTCATAGTTGGTTTCCTTATACATTTAATATTTTATTTTAATAAAAGAAAAGTTTTAAATTTTAGTGATTTTTGAATATTATAAAATGTTGGGATGTTACAGTATCCCAAGAGTTCTCCTGCCGGGACTCCAAAGGTGCATTTTTCTGGGTTCAGTTTTATGCTATAGCTTCTGAGGTTGTCGAATGTCTCCTTTATGTCTGCTAGTAGTGTGCACTCCTTTCTTGATTTGATCACTATGTCGTCGACGTAAACTTTCACATTTTTGCCGATCTGTGTTTTCAAATAGTTTTGCATCATTCGTTGGTAGGTAGCTCCTGCATTACTGAGGCCGAAAGGCATTGTAGTGTAGCAGTACACTCCGAGTGGAGTTGTGAAGGCTATCTTTTCTTGGTCTTCTTGCTTCATTCTTATCTGATGATATCCAGAGTATGCGTCCAAAAATGACAGCCGGGCGCATCCTGCAGTAGAGTCTACAATCTGGTCGATACGGGGTAGCGGAAAATGATCCTTTGGTCGACAATCCTGCAGTAGCCCTGTGAAGTCGATACACAATCTTGTCTTGGTTGTTTTCTTCTTCTCCACTATCACGGGGTTGGCGACCCATTCTGATTTATTTATTTCTTGAATCAATTTTGCTTTGAGCAACTTGTCTACGTGCTTCTCGATGGCTTCTCTCTTAGGCCCTAATACACGTCGTACCGTTTGTTTGACGGGTCTTGTTCCTGGACTGAGTTGGAGAGTGTGCTCGGCGAATTCCCTCGGTATGCCTGGCATGTCATTGGCTGACCATGCAAACATTTCCCAGTTCTCACGGAGGAATTCGACGAGCACGCCTTCCTATGCGGGAGGCAAGCTTGTCGATACTTTGATTGTTTTTGCTGAGTCCGTCGGGTGGACCTGGTGTGTCCGAGTGTCGTCTGCGGTGTTGAATGTATTGTTTGTGGCCTGCTTTTTGTGCTCTGGCATGTAGATTGTGTCACCGAGAAGCGAGAGTTCTTCCAATGTTTTCTCTGCTCCAAATGTTTCGGAGATTTTGTGGAAGTCTCGGTCGCAAGCGTCTGATCTTTAAAAGTTTCCACTGGCCGTAATTATTCCTATTGGGCCTGGCACTTCAATTGTAAATATGCGTAATGTGGTACTGCCATAAATCAGGCAAATGCCGGTCGTCCGAGTATAGCATGGTATTGTGATCTCCAGTCGACGACTTCGAACTCCATTGTTTCGGTACGGAAATGCGTTGCATCTCCAAATGTGGCGTCGAGCTGTATTGTGCCTTTGGGTACAATGGCTTTGCCCGGAACTATGTCATGAAAAGTATTTGACGATGGAGGTAAGTTGTAGACTGACCTGTTCATTCGTCGTAGTGTGTCGGCAAAGATGATGTTGATGCCACTCCCTCAAGACCTTAGTCATGTTGTAACTTCCTATTTGGACTTCTAACACTAGAGCGGAATGACCTGGTCTGTATACAGATGGCGGGTGGTCCTCCCGACTGAATGTAATTGCTGTTTCAGATCTGCGGAGGTACTCTAGCACAGCTGGTGGTGCCATGACTGCCATATTAACATGCCAGGTATGCAATTTCTGTTGCCTGTTTGACGGTCGCCCTTTCTGGATCATGTACGTTTGCGTCTGATGGCCCGAGTGTTGACATGTCGACTGTTGATTTATGTGATACATAGCTCCTGCAGCTTGACCGTTAGGGTCATATGGTGGAGGTGGTGGTAGTGTTGCGCCTTGTGGTGCAGATACCATGTGCTCGAATGTATTACTCCTATGCTTTCTTGCGTACTCGATTGCCAACTGTTCGAATTCTTGACAGTTTTCAATCGTGTGACTAGAGATTAACCTTCCTGTCTCTGGGTCTTTGAATAAGTGCAATCTGCATGGATTTTTTACCTTTGGATCCAAGCGTTGTTGCCTATCTTGTTTACTGTAGCTTTCTTGTCGTGCATGATCCCTGGTGCCATGCCAACTGACTGGCATGTCGTTCTTGTAGCTGCTTCTGGCTTCTTGTCCGTTGTCATGTTTCTTCTCTTTTTGACTATGATTGTCATTTGAGAATCCAGTTGCCATGAATTTGACATTTATTTTGTCTCTGCTGTCGTCAAAGCGTCGTCGGCGCTTGTCTTCCCTATCCCGACGATCTCGACTGTCCCGTCTGTCATGATGTCGCTGTGGTGAATGTGGAGTTTTGTTCTGGACTGCGTCCTCGCCATCTGCCCATTCGGTTGCTAGCTTCATAAGTTCTGCCATACTTTTTGGCTTTTGCCGTCCAAGCGCCTCCCGGAAATCTTTACTAAGGACTCCGTTTGTGAAGGCGTCCATGGCGTTGTCCTCTGATATTGCGCCTACCGAGTTTCAAATGGAGGTCCATCTTCTGATGTAAGATCTTAGCGTCTCGTCTGACCTCTATCGGCATGCTCTTAGTTCTTTAAATGTTTTCGACCTTTCGCAGAGGGGTCGAAATATTTTATGAAGTCATCTTTAAAGTGATCCCAGGAGTCATAGGCTCTTGCCGGTAATGATTTGAGCCAGTCGCGGGTTGTGCCTTCAAGCATTAGCTGTATGTATTGTAGTGTTGTTGTTGTTGTTCCTCGTTGGCACTGCTAATTTGTAATCTTCTAGCCATCCCGAAAGTTCTTGTTTTGAGTTGAATTTTGGCATGGTTGGTAGGCCGAACTTCTTTGGGAGTTTTGTTTCCTGAATCCGCCGAATGAAGCATTGTGCTCCGCATGGTCCTGCACTGCGGTTGTCAGGTGATTCCCGATCGCCTGATCCTTTGGATCTGCTTCTTGATCTGCTTCTTGATCTGCGGCGGCTTGAACTTCTCCTGCCGCTGCTACGCTGAGGATTACGACTGGCGCGTTCCCTTGAGCGGCTTCTGCTACGCCTTCTCCTTCCTCCATCGACTAGTTTCTTTGCTGCAATCTCCAGGGCCTTCATTTGTTATAGGTATCTTGCCTCAGCTGGGTCACCTGCCAGTGGTTTTCCTGCTTGGAGGTATGCTCCTATGGATATGAGGGCCCCTTCTGTTGTTTTCGGCAGGATTATGCCATCAGAGTCGACGGTTAGGAATGAGTTGTTCAGGTTTCGAGTGACGTCTGCCCTTTCGTGTTCAGGAATTCTGCCGAATCTGGATCTGCGTCGTGCTTCAGTTGCTCCTGTAGAACTCATCGGTAATTGTCATCTGCGAGCGCTTGATCTGCTTGCTTGCCTTTTTCGCTCTTCGAGTGTTGCCCTGTATTGCTTTAAGCGTTTTGCTTCCTGCCAATTGAAGTAGTTGTATGTTGCCAACTCGTTTGCAGGTGCATCTGCAGGCATCATTGTGCCCTCTTCGATGAATTTTGTTGTTTTCGCCGCTGTCTCTGCTGAGATGTCTAGGGTGGTTTGCCGTCTGGCAAGGTAACTGCACACGGTTACTCGACAGGTTGTCGATTGGCCGCGTTTTCTGATGTTTCTGCTGCCGTTGCTACGTAAACTTGCCGTGGTATGCGATACGTGTAGTCGGACTTTTCTTCATATGTTGTTTCGTCGTTACTGCTCTGCTCTATGTTTTTGCTGCCTTCGTCGTCTTCTGCCAGTTACATATGTTTATCATAGTCGACTACAGTATGTTTTGGCGACTGGATCTCTGTGCCGGTGAAGTCGGCTAGATGTATGTTGTCTTCTGTAGGCTCATCATACTCTGGTAGGTGAAAGCTTTCTCCTGGAGCGTCGATCTGCATACGATCTTCAGCTGGGTTGATATGGAAGGTTGACTGCACTTCTTCTTCCATCTTGTTTTGTCGTATGAATTCGTTGAATTCCTTTATGGACATGGACCCTGCTATGGATGAGATCGGATCGATCTGTGATGTTGGCGCTCCAGTGCTTCCTGCCGAAGTTGTCGATATGATCATGTCGTCGACTGAGGCAGTCGATAGTTCCTCCTCTTCAGGGAACTCGTCTGCCATGAATTTATTGAACTCTGCGGATGTCATTGACTCTGTTGGAGATTGTGGCGGCGGGATCAGATCGACCTGCTAGGAGGTATTTTCTTTGTCTGCTGCATATACGATCTCACTCGATTTCTTCTGGGGTGGCTGAGTTGTGATCTGTTCGACTAAATCCTGCACACCAAGCTGATCAATAAAGAAATTATGTTCTCCAACAGTTAGATTAAAACCTGAATCGAGATTGGAGTAGATCTCCTGAGCTTTGGGTGAGTATGGCCTGATCCTTGCCGGTGATGCTGCCTTTGGCGAGTGGTCGCCTGTGATCTGGATTTGAGCTGATGTTGCTGATGTGCATCCTTTTGAAGTATTCGACGGATCACCGTTTGAAATTTGGACCAAAAAATCCGTGGATCCAACACCACCTATTCCCACAGACGGCGCCAATTGACGAGGGATGTCCCCATCAATACCCATGGTTACTAGCCTAGGGTAAGAGTTATGAGGTAGAGAGCGCGTGGTGTTGATAGATTCGTCGGCTGACAAGCGGGAATTACCCAGGTTCGGTGCCCTCGAGTGAGGTAAAACCCTTACTCCTGCTTGTCTGTTATTGATTGTGTATATGCGGTGAGTACAGGGATCTAGCATGATGTCGATCTTGTTAGGGCTTTGTGATTCTGGTTGGGCGTGTCCTTAGTCGATCACTCTCCTGTCCTTTATATAGGGGTTCAGGTCTCAAGTCGTAACCGACTAGGACTACATATATTGAAAGTATTACCGACTATGCTATCTATAGTAAGAGATCTTCGACTTGGGCTTCGCTTGATGGGCTTCCTCAGCCGGTTGCTAATTGGGCTTTAGTCAATACGTGCACCAGGTACCCACACGAAGGGGTACCCGTTTTGTATAACCTTGTCAGTGTGCATCCGTTGTATGGCAATCACTACTCCTTGCATAGCTTCGATTGTATGACTTTCTCTTGTCTAATGATCATCTACAGCTTTGTGAGCTTTTCTTCTGTTGGCCTTCCAAACCTTCGTTAACATTCTCTTAGCCATAACATCCTGGTGCCAGGAACCAACGTTGAACGCTTGCTTGTTTCTTTTGTACAAATAATATATTGATCTTCTACGTGAATATTGATATTGCTTGACTTGATCCTTTCATTAAGTTGTCATGTTTGTTGGAAGCATTAGATGATTATATTGTTGTGCTTGAAGCTTAAATCATCTTTAATATCTACTCTGCACGGTTGATTGCTATCTAGTACTATATCATTATAAGCTTTGCTTGCTTCACCTACTTGTTTATTCATTACTCGTTTGACATCAATATCAACTACATCCCGTATTCATTTGATCTCAGTTTACATGCCTTACATTATTACATGATCGAAATTGTGTTTAAGCATGTCACTTCAGAAATTGTTCTTCGTTTATCGTTCTTGCCTACTCGGGACGAGTAGAACTAAGCTTGGGGATGTTGATATGTCTCCAACGTATCCACAATTTCCTATGTTCCTTGCTATGTTATATCATATTATTACATGTTTTATCTGCATTTTATATAGTTTTATGCATTTTCTGGGACTAACATATTAACAAGATGCCACAGTGCCAGTTCCCTGTTTTCTGCTGTTTTTGGTTTCAGAAAAGTACTTAAAGAAATAAATCAACCAGGAATTATTTTTGAAATATTTGCATCGCGAAGAACCGAAGACGAGACGAAGAAGAGCCGCGAGGCGGCCACATCACCTGGTGGCGAGGCCCCACTTCCTGCCGCGCCAGGAGGCGATGTGGCGCCCTCAGGCCCCACCGACCTAGGTCTTTCGCCTACAAATACCCCCTTGACCTAAAAACAGAGCACGGTTAATCACTTTTTTCCTCCACGGGTCCCGAGCCGCCGCCGTCGTCAACACCAATTCGGGGGAGATCAGAACTGCTCCCCGACACCCTGCCGGAGGGGGAATCGTCCCCGGAGGCCTCTACGTCGCCATGACCGCCTCCAGACTGATGCGTGAGTAGTCTACCTTGGACTATGGGTCCATAGCAGTAGCTAGATGGTCTTTCATGTTATGTTTGCTGGGATCCGATGAATATTGAGTACTAAAGTTATTGCTTCATAATATATCATGTGTGTGTTATTTAATGATCTTTCAGGCTCTCCGTTATTTGTGTGTGCTTTGGCCAAATAGATGCTCATAACTCCAAGAGGGGGTATTTATGCTCGATAGTGGGTTCATGTCTCTATTAAATCTGGGGCAGTGACAAAAAGCTCTAAGGTTGTAGATGTACTGTTGCTACTAGGGATAAAACAGTAGTACTTTGTCTAAAGATGATTTTACTTACTTACTTTACACACAGTGCTTAAGGCGATAATCGGTTGCATGCAACGTAATACTGAAAGGGGTGCAGACGCTAACCGGAAGATGGATTATTATTCATAGATGCGGTTGGAACGGTCTATCTATATTTTTGTAATGCCCGAATGAATCTCACACTGGACACCATATCATTAGTATATGCATTGGGTTGCTCATCATTATTCTGTCAATTGCTTAGCTGTAATTTGTTTACCATGCATGGATGAATGTTATTATTTATGGAGAGACACCACTAGTGAACTGTGGACCCCGGTCCTTCTCATTAATCTGATAAAACCACAACTGTAAACATGTTACTTTCTGCAAACATACATCTTTCTTCCACACATTCGTTTAATCCTTTGTTACACAAAGCCGGTGAGATTGACAACCTCACTGTTAAGTTGGGGCAAAGTATCTTGATTGTTTGTGTGCAGGCTCCACGTTCGTTGCTGGCGCTGGCATTGCGCTGTGTCAACGTCGCCGCCAACAACCTCGAGGGAACTCTTCATCTCCTACTGGTTCGATAACCTTGGTTTCATAACTGAGGGAAACTTGCTGCTACACTACTTCGCACCTTCCTCTTGTGGTCTCCCAACAACACACCCAGCGTGTGCATCAGGGCCCGAGTGCCATGATTTCAGATCTGAACTTGTTATTGTATCATGATAATAATCATTGTTTTGGATCATATCTATGAGTTGTATACACATATTATTGTCCGAAACCGATGGCCCCAAAGTGACAGCAATT
This sequence comes from Poa annua, assembly GCA_026929855.1. Classification (NCBI taxonomy): domain Eukaryota; kingdom Viridiplantae; phylum Streptophyta; class Magnoliopsida; order Poales; family Poaceae; genus Poa; species Poa annua. The sequence continues at coordinate 216,475,692 of CM049427.1, read as the reverse complement.
GGGATAACCGGAGGGAATGGCTATGATGTGAGGATCACATGTATTCACGGAGTGTTAATGTTTTGCCCTGGTACTTTATAAAAAGGAGTACCTTAATTGCCAGTAGATTCCCTAGAGGCCCGACTTCAAACGGGCTGGCAGGACAAAAGATGATGTGCAAGTTTCTCAATGCGAGCACGCACAACTAAATTGGAATACATGCTTATGATTAGTTAATACTTGCATGCTTTATATTATTTATCTCCAAATGCCTATGCTATGTTATTACATGAATTATCTTATCCATGCAATGCCCGTACATCCGTCCATATACCTATAGTATTTTAATCCTGCTGTCTACATCAATCACAATCGTTGTCTCAATTCTCCCGCTACTGTTATTTCACTACTGTCTCTGCTATAAAACTGTTGCTACTGATATTCCATCTCAAGCAAGTCTATTCACAGGTGCAGCTAATCTGACAAATCATCTGTTAAAACTTATAAATATTCTTTGGCTCCCCTTGTGTCGAATCAATAAATTTGGGTTTTACTTCCCTCGAAGACTGTTGCGATCCCCTATACTTGTGGGTCATCAAGACTATTTTCTGGCGCTGTTGCCAGGGAGCATAGATTTATTTGTGAGCCCACCTGAGTGTGATATTGTTCTCTGGAATTTATTCATCATGGGAAGAAATGCTGATAAGAAGTTTCTCATCCTGCCATCCACTACAAGGAAAGGTACAACTCTGAACTTTGCTGCTGCGCTTGATTCTCCGTCTGTGTTGAGTAAGCTTGTTACACCACCACGACCTGCACGTTCTGTTAGTACTGCTGAATCTGAAATTACTTATGATGATGCTTCTACTGTTCTTGATGAAACTGGTTCATTAGGCCCCTTTTAGATGCTACTATTGCTAAATCTAAACAAATTGAAAATGCTGAAATTTCAGATGAAAATGTTGAAACTCCTGTTAATTCACCTGAATTTACATGTGATACCGATGATGAGTGTGATGATATATATGTGGATCATGATGATGCTCTTGTTGAAGAAATTAATGTTATGAAAGATGCTAGTGCCTTTGAAAAACTAGTTGAAGAACATGTTGTTAAATATAAATTATCTCCTGATACTAAATTTGCTACATCTCCTATAAACATAAAAGATAAAGCTTATGATTTCTCTCTTGATTTGGCTCATATAGCTATTGTTGAAAGAGAACCTTTCCATGGAACTGAAAATGAAAGTGTTGTAGAACATATGAATGTATTGTCTGATTTGAGAGGAAAATTTGCTGAGGACATTAAAAGACGCACTTACTTTGTCGCTAAAATATTTCCTTTCTCACTAAAAGGAGAAGCTAAAACTTGGTATAATAATTTGTCTCCTGGTTCCATCACTAGTCCTAAGGGTTTGCTTGATACTTTCTTTCAAAAATATTTTCCTGCTAGTGCTCAACATGATGCTTTGTTAAAAATCTATAGTTTTAATCAAGATGAAGGTGAGAAATCACCTAAGGCCTGGACACGCTTTTGTTGCATATTAAGAGGCTAGCCGAACCATGATTTGAAGAAAAATGATCTACTTGATATATTCTATAGTGGACTAACTGCTGAATCTAGGACATACCTGGATAGTTTTGCTAGTTGTGTTTTCAGGAAAAGAACTCCCGAAGAAGCTGAAGAATTATTGGCTACAATATGAAAAAATAATGATGATTGGGATATTCGTGAACCTACTGTCGTGGTATCAGCATATTTGATAGGAGACGGGGGTCCTCTAGCCTACGTATGGATTGTGGGGAAGAAGGTTGGTGTCGTCAAGGACGGGATTGAACACGACGAGTTTACCCATCTTCAGATCCCGCAGCGGTGGCAAGATCCTACGTGCTGCTATAATTCACTATGAGGCAAATAGCCGTGAACAGGTTACAATGGGTATGATGCCTATTGAGCGTGCCCTAAAGGCTTCCTGGTGGCCGGCTTATATAGGCGGCCGGACCCCAGGATACAAGGCAAGTACTTGTCCGGCAAGTAATCAGAGTCCTAGACCTAGCCGGCTTAGTCACCGCCTTCCGTCTAGGGCTTGGTGGCTGAAGCCCTTACGCCTTCCTTGGTCCGTCTGCCTACTTCCTTGTACGTCAACTATCTAGACCGCCCGGCAAGCTTCAGCCTTACCACCCTTGGGCCACCCTGGACTAGCCGGATTGATCCATGTTGGAGATACCCCTAGTTGGTATATCCCCAACACCTACTCCAACACCGAAGAAGAGGGGTATGATTGAATTAAATCAAGAAACGATGAGGGAAGCTAAAAGATCTCTTCAAGAAAGTGGTATTAAATCTGAAAATGTGAAGTATTTACCTCCTATTGAAGAATTATGTACGCCTATTCCTCCTCCAACCGTTATTGAGGTACACTCTCTCCAAAGGTGTTATGATAGAGATATCCTTACTCTAAACCTCTTGCTCAGTGTTTAGATGAATTTGATGATTTTATTGTTAAGCAATGCAATTTTAATACGAGAATAGAGAATCATTTAATGAAAAATTCTCATGCTATTAGTGATTTACATGATATTTTTGATAGAACTGCTAATGGTGTTAAAGTGCATATTAAACATTTTCATATGGTTCAAACTCAAATAGATCAACTCACTGAAGTGCAAAAAGAATTGCTGGTAAATAACTCTATTGCTAAAGAAAAACTTGTTTGTGAAGTAACAAATGTAGGTGGTAAATCAACTCAAAATCCTTTGTATCCTGAAGGACATGATAAAAGAATTGAACAAGATTCTCAACGAGTTAATAAACCTAGTACTCCTTCTAGGAAAAAAAAGAAACATAAAACTGTTGTAGAATCCTCTGAACCTGTTAATGATCCTAATAGTATATCTGATGCTGAAACTGAAAGCGGTAATGAACACAACAATGATAATGCTGATAACAATGATAAGGATAAAAATGGCAAGTCGGATCAGGAAGAAATAGAAGAGGAACCTGAAAACATGCTAAAAATAAAAAGTGCACTAAAGAAGATTTTATTGCTAAGAAACATGGTAATGAAAGAGAACCTTGGGTCCAAAACCAATGCCTTTTCCTGCTAAGCAACTTAAAGCAAAAGAGGAAGAACATTATAATAGATTTTGTGATTGGATGAAACCATTGTTCTTGCAAATTCCTTTGACTGATGCTATTAAGTTACCTCCTTATTCTAAATATATGAAAGATATTGTGACTAACAAAAGGAAATTCCTAATGAGGAAATATCTACTATGCTTGCTAATTACTCTTTTAATGGCAAGGTTCCAAAGAAGCTTGGTGATCCAGGTATACCAACTATTCCTTGCTCTATTAAAAATAATTATGTTAAAACTGCTCTATGTGATTTAGGAGCTAGAGTTAGTGTTATGCCTTTCTCTCTTTACAGGAGACTTTACCTTGATAAATTGATACCTACTGATATATCTTTGCAAATGGCTAATAAATCTACTGTTGTTCATGTTGGAATTTGTGAGGATGTTCCTGTCCAAATAACTACCAATTGCTTAATTATGACTCACTTTGTTGTTCTTGAAATGCCTGAAGATGTAATATGTCTATTATTCTTGTAAGACCTTTTATAAATACTACAGGGGCTGTTATTAAATTGCAATAAAGGAAAGGTTACTTTTAATGTTCATGACAAGTAGCATACTGTTTATTTTCCCAAGAAAGTTGATAGAATGGATGGAGTTAATACAATCACCAATTTGAGGTCTATTAGAGTGGGAAGTATTGATTGCCCATATAAAGAAGAATACATAACTCTCATGATTGGATCCATACCAATTCATTATAAGGTAACATGAGTGTCTCATATGGCTTAAAATCTTTCATGACATATAAAATATTTGCTGCAAGACTTGATCAACCTTGTTAACAAGTTCATTTTAAATGCATAAAGAGGCTAAACAATTTTCTTTCTCTCATCCTTGTTATACCTACTGTAATGTTATTTAGTTTGCCATCTTTAGTTAAATTTGTTGTTAGAAAATATTTTTTCAGTATTGAATTTAATAATGCAAAATACCAGAAAATGAAAAAAATAAAGTTTCTCAGAAAATTAAAATTTGTATATGAAAAATCATATTTTTCGAGGAGGCTCCTAGAAGTGCCAGAGAGCCACCAGAAGGACCCTCTGGGCCACCTCACCACTTGGTGGCGGGGCTGGCCTTTGGCCGCGCTAGCTGGTGGTGTGGGGCCCACAGGCCCCTCCCCCCCCCCCACTTTCTCTCTCTCCTTCCCCTGTCTCCCTCTTGCCCGAAAAACCAATCCTAGATATCTCAAACTCGTGTTCTTGCTGCTCATCTCATGTGATTTCGATCTCTACATTCAGCCAATTTCTGTTGCTGAAATTTGGTGCATCTCCTCTCCGGTATGTGACATCTCCGAATATCCAAGTAGAATTTTGTTTGATGGTGTATATATGAAGTATTTTGCTGATGTAGATATATTGTTTAGTGAGTTCGAATGCTTGTTCTAAGTTGAAATAACTAGTTTTGATGTATGCTTAAGCCTCTAGCAAGTCACTATAGTGGTTTCCCTTCATTTAGTTGGCTAAAAATCGATTTTTATTATGTTTGCTGAAAATTTCAGAAAAGGAAAATGCATAACCGTGACTTTGATGAAGTGTTTGAGGGAGATTATCAGAGGAGGACAAGGCCTACAAGGGCTGCCACTCGTGTTAGGCAGTCCTACAACGAGGAGATCCTAGCACCGACGTTTGGAGATGAGGGAGATGCGGGAGTTCCATACGCCGCATCTCACCCTAGATATAATTTCCTTCGTGCTGCAGGTTTACTCGAGGATTTCCAAACTCTTGTTGGGAATGTAGGCTTGACCTCCTACATGATGGATGAGAGGCCACAATACTATTGGCTTACCAAGACTTTTTCGGAGGCCTTCACTTTTAACACCAAGTCTTATGGGAAGGCCATTTCTTTCAAGATATATGATTTGCCTTGTAGCCTAACCTTGCAGGAGTTTTGTGGGATAATAGGTACAGCCCACATTGGCACAACTATGAGGATTGTTGCGAATCCACCGGAGTTGGCACAAACCTACCAAGAGGTGACCGACAATGACACCCACTCCGCACATCGCGGTAAGATAAGGAACATCCAATTCCCTGCTATCAAATATTTTTTCTACTATCTTACTACTAGTGTACTAGGTAGGGAAAACACTAGCAATGTTTATAACTTGCAGCTTGCATTTCTTGCGGGAGCGCTTAAGGGTGAATTCATGTATAACCTTGGCTCTTTGATTGCGCGCCGTTTAGCTGCTAGGGGCCCCATCTTTGGAAGCATTATTGCCTTACGTATTGCTGAATATTTGAGGCTACCTATTGAAACCCAATGATGTACAAATTGATCCATGTTATCGTGGCCTTGCTGCAATGAAAGGCCATAAATTTGTCACTACTAGCTCCACTTTGGAGAACATTGTGTTTAGTGTCGTTTTTGCTGACGATCGTGAAAAGGAGGTCTCCTTGCCACAACCTTCTTTGTTTAGTCTTGAAAGGAGACCGTGGTCGTACTCGCTGGTAGAGTTGGAGGAGCAGTTGAGCGTACTTGGTTTTCACCAGTCGCATCGCAGGCAGGAGCCACCACCGGAGGATTACACCGGATACCACGTTGGCGCATCCTCGAGCTCATATTACGAGGAAAGTTCTTCGACATACCCCCGCGTCATCGACGGATGGGCACATTGGCCTTGATCTCCACTTAGGACAAAAGTCTAAGCTTTGGGGGAGGTATACCGATATCACACTCATCTATATATCATATCATTCGGTACTTTGTATATCCATGTTTCGCTTTAGTTTTCTTTCTTTCATTTGTTCATGCTTTGTTTGCTTTGCATAAACTCAAAAATACCAAAAATATTTTTGTTATTTCTCTTGCTGGTTTGTTTTAGTATCTAGTATTAATATGCTTAGTATTTATTTCAGTTCAATATGCAAAAACACAAAAATATTTTGCTTTGTTGTGTGTTGTTTTGCGCAGGGACAGATTTTTGTTGTCCACAGTTAAATTCATAACTTTTTACAAGAATGTCGGAATGACCTGAATTTTGGTGCGCATATTCCTGGGATGTGTACGCAACTTTCATTAGTTTTGAGTTTTCTGGTCTGGGCATATTAAGGACGTAGAATTTTTTTGTCTTTGCTGGTTGTTCTGTTTTTAATTTCTAAATTCGAAAACCCAAAAATATTTGTTGTTTCTCTTTGCTTTTGTATAGTTTGTTTTAGAGGTCATTATCTTCAGATACTCCATGGAGCTTGGTTATTATCTCATATCTTTCAAGCACACAAGTGATAAGGCAATTATGGTGATCTATGACAATTTTGAGTTGGGTAAGAGGCTGGTAATGAACTCTATTTGTTTATCATTTTTGTACATATACTCATTCATGTGAGCATGCTTAGATGGTTCACATAAGGTATATGTCGATTGGTGGATGCTTAGTAGTTTGTGTTCTCGTATGATCATTTCCAATTTATTTATGATGAATGTCATGTCTTTATGCATATTTGCTTGCATTGTTTTGCTCATAATAGAATATGACATTGTGGTATCCTCCTCTAAACAATTCATTTGAATTGACTTGGCACATGCTTACACATGTTATCACTGAAAACAAAAAGTCAATTAAGCCTTGATGACATATTTTGACTCACAGTTCTTGTATCTTTATTATGCCTCCGTTAATTCTATTTCGTCGCAAGCATGATTATAACGGTTATTGCTCTCTTGAATTGTCGCTTTCCCATCTTTTGCTAGCATCCACTTGTACTAAGCTGAGATAATGTTTGTGCTTCCAAATCCCTGAAAACCAAGTTATTCTTAAGAGTCCACCATAAATACCTTACATGGCAATTTCAAACCATTCAAGTAAATTCGCATGTCCTACCTTTAAAACCTTCAAACACTTCTCAATTTGTGCCACTGTTTTGAGCTGATGAGGAAGTGGTAGTTGGTCTTGTTATCTTCCATACTAATTAAGTATTTGACTTGCATGCTACATCTGCTTGTCACTAATTTTGCAAAGGGCTGGCCAGACCATTATAATATAAAAAAAAGGATTTGAGAAAATAAAAATAGGCACTCCTCCATGGTTTGAGATTGTTTGGTGGGCACCCGAGGATTCGGTTAGCCGTGGTATTGCTAGCAAGGTGGCGAGGAGTGTCAAGCTATCAAAATGAATATAAAGATGCATATTATAAGTGCTTTGTTTTTAAAATAATCGGAACCGCTCTCAACTTGCTTAGTATGGAAGATAACAAGAACTGTATTGCCATTCGTTGACCTAACAACCACCACTCAAAAACAATTTTACCTCTGTTTTCAAAATAATAAGAAGCTCTAGCACATGTTGAATCCCTACTTCCCTCAATGAAGGGCATATCTTTTACTTTACTGTTGAGTCACCATCCTTCTTTGAGCACCTTCTCGAGAGCATAATTGGCATTCTTAGTGTAATGTGCTTGTCCATTAATATGTTGACCACGGTGTAATCTAGATGCTTTTATCTTTGATATCTTTATCTCTAGTCTTCCCTTGAAACTCAGAGGTGCCTGGGCATTTATGTTTTGCTATTACATTCGTGCAAGCGAGATGCCACTTTATCATACTTTCTTATGATCTTTGCAATCTTGTGATTTGAAATGTTTCATGTTATTTATCATCGGTATAATTGACATCTTTTCATGGTTTACATACCTATTGGGTGACACCGTTTATGTATGTCTTTTTATGAATAGTCTAAGCATTTGTCCTCATAATGAGAATATTTACATCACATGAGCAAATGAGTTCGTGAAAGTTCTTTTATCACACTCAGTTGTTAACTGAATTGCTTGAGCATAAGCAATAAGCTAAGCTTGGGGGGAGTTGATACGTCCAAAACGTATCTACTTTCCCGAACAATTTTGCTATTTTTTTACCTCTAATTTGTGTGTTTGGATGCAACTAACGCGGACTAACGTTCTTTCAGCAGAATTATCCTGGTGTCTCCTTTTTGTGAAGAAATATCAACTTCGGAGAAAATGCCGAAAAGACATCCAGGATTTATTTTCTATCCGAGGGGAACCCAGAACCACGAAGACCAAACAGAGAAGAGCCAGGGGGCTCCACACCACCCTGTGGCGCGGCCAGAGGGGACCCGCGCCAGTAGGTGGTGGGGCCACCTCGGCCGCCTCCTCGTGACCCCCTCGCGGCTTCTTAACCCCTCTAGCCTAAAAACGTTCGGGGGATATCCACTTTTCCAGAGAACACCACCGTACGCTGCCGCCTTCGCGAACCCTAGTTCGGGGACCAGAAGTCTCTGTTCCGGCACCCTGCCAGGATGGGGAATCGAAGGGGATCATCGCCATCATCATCTCCACCGCCTCTCCATCAACCATCCATGTTTCCCCCATCCATGAGTGAGTAATTCACCGATGTAGGCTTGAGGGGATGGTAGGGATTGAATGAGATCACTCATGTAATAGCTGTATGATTGTTAGGGCATGGTGCCTAGTATCCGTTATCGGTGTTTTACGTCATTGTTGCAACTTGTTATACTTAATGCTTGACACTAGGGCCCGAGTGTCATGATTTCAGATCTGAACATGTTATTGATTCATGACAATAATCAATGTTTTGGATCATATCTATGAGTTGTATACACATATTATTGTCCGGAACTGATGGCCCCAAAGTGACAGCAATTACGATAACCAGAGGGAATGGCTATGATGTGAGGATCACATGTATTCACGGAGTATTAATGCTTTGCGTCGGTACTTTATTAAAATGAGTACCTTAATTGCCAGTAGATTCCCTAGAGGCCCCGCTGCAAACGGGCTGGCAGGACAAAAGATGATGTGCAAGTTTCTCACTGCGAGCACGCACAACTAAATTGGAATACATGCCTATGATTAGTTAATACTTGGATTCTTTATATTATTTATCTACAAATGACTATGCTATGTTATTACATGAATTATCTTATCCATGCAACACCGTACATCCGTCCCTATGCGTACAGTATTTTAATCCTGCTGTCTACATCAATCACAATCGTTGTCTCAATTCTCCTGCTACTGTTATTTCACTTCTGTCTCTGCTATAAAACTTTTGCTACTGATATTGCATCTCGAGCAAGTCTATTCACAGGTGCATCTGATCTGACAAATCATCTGTTAGAGCTTATAAATATTCTTTGACTCCCCTTGTGTCGAATCAATTAATTTAGGTTCTACTTACCTCGAACGTTGCGATCCCCTATACTTATGGGTCATCACACACCTATTGGGCATGCTTGCTAGTGGTGATGCTCATGTTTGCAACTTCACTTTGAATGGTCATGCCAACACTCAAGGATACTACCTTGCCCACGGCATTTATCCTCCTTGGACTACGTTCGTGAAAACTATATCCAATCCAACCAGTAGGAAACAATCTAAATTTGCTAACCAACAAGAGACATGCAGAAAGGATATTGAGTGAGCCTTCGTTGTTTTGTAATCTAGATTTGCTATTGTCCGTGGGCCAGCTCATTTTTTGGATAAGAAAACTGACGATGGATGCCCTCGGTAATACCCATGGTTACTAGCCGAGGGTAAGAGTTTATGAGGTACAGAACGCGTAGTGTCGGTAGATTCGTCAGCTGACAAGCAAGATTTACCCAGGTTCAGGGCACTCGACTGAGGTAACACCCCTACTTCCTGTCTGTCTGTTATTGATTGTGAATATGCGGCGAGTACAAGGGTCTAGCTAGATGTCAATCTTGCTAGGGTTTGATGGTTCTGATTGGGCGTGTCCTTGATCGACCACCCTCCTGTCCTTTATATAGTGATATAGGTCTCGGGCAGTAACCGACTAGGATTACAGATATGGAAAGTATAATTGTCTATGTCTATCTATGCTAGAAGTCTTCGACTTGAGCTTCGCTTGTTGGGCTTCTTCGGTCTGTTGAAAATTGGGCTTTAGTCATTACGTGCACTAGGTACCCACACGAAGGGATACCCGTTTGGTATAACCTCGTCATTAGCCCCCGAGTGCTTGGCTAATTCGGAGAATCAGTCATAGACTCACTTCATAGTGCATGTCTCATGTTTATGTTTTTTATACGACATATTTGTGTTTTTGCCTTTCGACTTTGAATTATGCCAAAGGATTTCGACTGAGTAGGCCTGGGTTTATTCGATGAGTCGATACCAGTTAACTGCACTTGGAAAAAACCTTACTAGTCTTCATTCAGGCTTTGAGTCCTTGGGCTCGATACTGGAACATACTGGACATACTCGCCTCAGGCCAGTCGATGGGCTTACTGATATCATTTTGCAGTTTCAATTTGCTACCCAGCTCGTCCGCCGGGATTTCCATCCTATCTGTTGATACGGAAATATCAAGGATTAAATACTTTTGGAGTGATCCTCGGCCCTTTCGACTGATTGATGGGTCTTACCTTTGCATTTCCTGTATGCAGCATCCGAGATATCATGGACTGATTTTTACTTGGGAATCTTTATGTTTTTGTACCGGATGGGAGTAGCCCCCGAGATTATGCTTTATTGCTTGTAGTAGAGGATAATCTCAATTTTTATTTTATGCCTATGCTTTGTTGCTTCTTGCAATCGCAAGGGATTTTTTCTTTTGCCAGTCATAGATACCGCTCCTTTGTTTTATGCGTTTGGTTCGTTTGCCAGGCGAATGATGTCATACATGACATCCTTGGCGTGCGAATAACAATTTGGTGGGACGTGACATGGTGGGTCCATCTCTTTGACCGTGGCGGACGCCGGTTCAGTTCTGACTTGACCTGACGTGACGATATTTTCGCAGGCGTGATGATGATTTCCTTGGTTTGCGCGCGTAGTGGGCGCATGGCCTGTGATGGTTGCCCTCCGATTATGCCACGTGTCGTGGTAGTTTTTCTCGTGATGAACTTCTGCCTTTACCAAAAATATGAATTTCTCCGCTACGAATTGTTTTACCTTGCCATTTGCCTCTGTTTCCCTTGCTTCATCTTCCTCGCGTCCTCCGTTGCTCTGTTCTTGCACCTTCGTCCAATCTTTTTCATGCGTGCGTTCATTCTCCATTGCTTCTGCACTCCACTTCTTGCCATGGCACCCAAGAAAAGCTCGGCATCCTCTGCCTCCGATGCTGCTGCCGCAACCAGCAAAAAGAGGAAGGAGTCGTCTGCTGCCACCGTCCCCACCGCTCTCAAGAAGGATTCTGGCGGCTGGACTTCGTCGGTCGTGATGGAGAATGTCAGACCCTGAATTCAAGCTACACAAACGAAACGTATCGGTTGGGCCACACAACCAAGAACATACAGGGGTTACCAATCCCAGGAAAACAATCAGGCCATGCTCGGAATGGATCATCGACCGACAGTTCTTGGCGACCCCAACGTCACACACGTTTCCAGATTGTGCACGCAAGAACCCAAAAAGTCTTCCAACTCGTATACTTCAACCATACACACATGGTATACGATTCGGATTTTTAACAAGTTGAAACCACAGAATAAAACTAAGACACAAAGAAAGGAAATAATATCCAAAAGCTCTCACTGAGCAAAATATATCAAATGGCACCAATCAGAGGACACATGTCCCAACATTACATCATGCAGCGGAAACAAACCGGTCTGAGTACAGACAAGAAGCAAACGGCTCAAGGCCGAAACGGAAAAGAAGGCCCATCCACGCAGTCCACCAGGAAGTAGCCCAGGGGAACTCTAACTACTCGTCGTAGCTCTCGTCGTCGAACTCCACGTAGTATCCACCCAACTGGTCGAGTGAAGGATCCTCAACTGCAGAAAAACCACAGCCCGCGAACGGGTCAATACACCGAAGCGTATCGAACAAGCTTAAGCTAACAGGTTACAAAACTGTAAGATTCCCAAAATATGGGGGTAAGTGTACTTGGCGGCAGCAGCACTAGCAACCTAAAGAGACACGCTAAAACTTCCGTCTAATTAGAGAGGGATAAGAGAGCGTTTAAGTATCCACCTACAACTGACACCAGTCATAACCCATTCTCGAATTAACCCCCTCAACCAAGTATGAGGAAGCAATCCGGGAATACTCACACGTTAACAATTTTAGTTACCATTTAGGGTGTAAGTAATTGCTATATTACTAGTCACATTAATTAACAATGATTAGATGTAAGTTGTCTAGATCTTGTTAGCCAGCATCATCACCAAAGTCGTCCATAACCGTGGACACGGCTCATCGATAAGATTATACACTGCAGGGGTGCACTACAGTACCCATACTCGCATGATCAACCCGTTAGGGCCTCTCAACACGACTCATTCCTTCACTACAGCAAGTCCAAGTGCCACCCATATGAGTTGTTACCCGCGTCAGGAGTCCGGCCGAATCTCAATTGCGGACTCATTAGTTTGTGTCCACGCGCCATGCGGCTCAAACCACAGTAGGAACTGTGCGCTTCGCGCGCACCACCCCTATATGACCCCCCGTATCAAGTAACCTCTCATCGATCATCATCATCATGCACATGCATATGAGCGAATGGAAAACCCGAACTACTTGCGGCACATGGACGAGCTGCGGATCCGTTCAAAGTCGAGGGGGGGTCCATTGGGCCACCCACAAGTGGTTAGTGCGCTCAAAATTGGATCCGAGGACAAAATCTCAGTTCCTAGGTCGACACTGAGCAGAACAAAGCACCTCGCAAGGCCTTCCGCCTGGTGCCTTATCTTTTAATTATGGAGCCCCAAAATAAGACAACAGTTTATTATAGTAGAACAATATATCATACCAAGCATATGAGATAAAGACAAAGGAACGAGTCGCTCAACCAATCCTAAGCATGCACTACGACTCGCAAAGGCCAACAGATAAACATGCAAGGGGTTATGGGTTGTGGGGATATAGCTGTATAGGCTGCAGGATAAACATGCGATGGGATCGCAATTCAAGAATCGATAACTAGGACAGCATAGATCAAAAGGCAGGAATGAAAACCCGACAATCGTGTAACCGGTTAGCAGAATCTTGCCTGGCAGCTCGTAGCCTGGCACGATAGCTGGAACCTCAGTATCGTAGGTACTCGCAGCAGACACGTCGTCGTCTACCCAAAGAGAGCCAAACATAGACAATAGGAAACAATAATCAATACAGAGAAATGCGCAAACAAATGATGATGCAATATGGTATGAGATGATTAGGTCATATTAAAGCGGGAATGGAATCCCGGCAAAAGATTAGGGTGCAAGTTATTTGTGTAGCCAACAATTTAAATGTTACTTAATATAGCAGAAGTGGTGATCAAATTAATTTAAAAAAATGGAAGAGACATTAATTACTTAATTGCCCAACCCATTCCATATTTAGTATTTGATTACAAATTATTTAACTTCAACTCAAAATAAATATTTATTAGCATGGCAAGAGAATGGTATAAAAGGATATGAGCATATTAAATGGAATTAGGACATTATATAATTATTACCCCTCATACTCCATATTTAATTAATTAATTGCATTTGTTAATTTAAACTAAGCATTTAAAATAAATGATGCAAAATGACATAATAATATGATAATAATGTTTATTACATTTTTCTGATATGAAAACATATAAAGTTTATTTAAATTGGAGTTATAAAACTAAAGTTATTAATGTTTTAAGTTTCTGGACCAAACTGCAAAAAGTAGGGACTTGTTCGTGATGGAAAAGTTTCTGGGAGGGGCTGAAGCACTAAACCAGGAAGTACAGGGGGCTCAGTGTAATTCTGTAGCGCAGAAACGTCTCAGGACTTTTCTGACCCAGCCGCGCCCTAGCCAGAGAGGCTGCCCTGCGGGCCCTGGCGACAGCGTGGCGCTGACCACGCGCTGACTGAGCGCTGCGGGCGCCACGATCACTGATATGAATGTTTTTCTCACTTATTAATGTTTTTCCGATATGAAAACTAAATTGGAGTTATAAAACTAAAGTCACTGACCGGTGGGCCCGCCCTGTCAGCGCGGCGAAAAAGAAGAAAAAGGCTGGCCTTTTCTCCACTGCCATGGATCGAACCCGCGAGCTCGCGGTTCGCATTGATCGCTCGGTTAGCCAGTAGGTTAGGTGTGCGGTTAGTGTTAGGATTAGGGTAGGTTTTATTTTAAACAGCAGTAGAGATGGTTTTCGCTCTCTGACGAAACTGTCGAAAGAAACAGACAGCGCGCGGCGACGGAAAGAAACTCGACGCCGGCGACCTTTCCAGCGGCGCTGGGTGCGTTCGTGTGGCGGGGTGTGTGCGGCGATGTGTTCTCTTCTGTTCCCCCTGCTCGACAGTGAAAGGGATGCCTCGAGGCACCCTCGTTCTTGCTCGACAGGGCCGGGGACGCACGGTCCGCGACGGTACACTCCGGCGCCGGCCAAAACTCCGACGAACGGAGACGGAATCGAAGGGAAAAAGGGTCGGCGGGGTGCGGCTCACCTCGGGGAAGCGGATGGCGAGCGGAGGGAGGTCGAGGTGGCCGGAGAGGAGAGAACGGTGCGGGGAGAGGCGCCGGGGTCCGCGGCGTTCGTCGATGGAGAGAGTGGTGCGGCGAGCCTCCGGGTCTGGTTCCCGGTGTCACGGTCGAAGACGTTGTCGGGGAGGCTCTACGGGCGCAAGGGGGAAGGAGATGGCGGCCGGAGTCACCAGGGTCCCGAGCTCGATTCGTCGGTGGTCATGGCGTTGGCGTGCGCGAGGAGAGAGCGAGCGGCGGCGGGGGTGGAAGAAACTAGGGTTAGGGTTTGCGGCCGCGGCGGCTAAATAGGAGAGGAGGGAGGAGGTGGCAGTGGGCTCCGGCGTGGGGGCGAGCTGCAGAGAGGGAGGCGCCATAGCCAGCGTGTAAAGGAGCTCGTCTCCTGACCGTACGAGAAAGGAGGAGAGGGGAGTGGGCCGAGCTGGGTTGAGTTGGGCCGTGGTGGCCCAGCTCGGCCAGAAGCTCCGTTTTTTTTTGTACTGAAGTCTTTTTCTTTTACAAAACTTTCTGATTTTTGTATTTGTAAAGCAATTAAGAGAAAAGGCATAAAATAACTTTT
The DNA here is from genome assembly GCA_026929855.1 of Poa annua. NCBI lineage: Eukaryota > Viridiplantae > Streptophyta > Magnoliopsida > Poales > Poaceae > Poa > Poa annua. The sequence goes on along the minus strand of CM049427.1, from coordinate 216,460,627 downwards.
GAACAATTTTTACAAGTTTCAAATTAGTCATATTAATATCTTATTTGATTATTTATAAATAATTGGAAACTTCAAATGAATTTATTTTTGAAAGCATTTGGATTCAAAATAAGAATTTAAATTTGTAAATTGAATTTGATGCACAAAATTAAATAAATGCAAGCACATATGGAATGATGACATGATATCCATTAATAATGCACAGAAATAAGGAAAGTTACAGTTGGGCTGTTACAACACTCCCCCCCTCAAAGGAATCACGCCCCGAGATTCTTCATGGAGCAACAAAGAGGTTGGGGTAATCGGCACGGAGATGGTCTTCACGTTCCCATGTAGCTTCCTTGTCAGAATGATGAGACCATTGAACCTTGTAGAACTTGACAGTGTTGTTACGGGTGCGACGTTCAGCTTCGTCAAGAATGCGAATCGGTTGTTCCACATAAGAGAGATCTTCTCGAAGTTCAATTGACCCATGATCAACTGCATGACCTGGATCTTGGAAGCACTTCTTGAGTTGTGACACGTGGAAGACATCGTGCACTTTGGAGAGGTTTGGAGGAAGTTCCAGACGGTAAGCCAAATCACCACGTCTTGAAAGAACATTGAAAGGCCCAACATAACGCGGAGCGAGCTTGCCTTTGATGCCAAAGCGTTGCGTGCCTCTCAGAGGAGTGACACGAAGGTAAGCTTGATCACCAGGTGCATAGACCATGTCCCTGTGCTTGCTATCATAATAGCTTTTCTGCCGAGACTGGGCAATCTTCAGATTGTCACGAATGATGCGAACCTTTTCTTCAGCCTCCTGGATAATATCCGGCCCAAAGAATGGACGTTCACCAGCTTGAGACCAATTGAGAGGAGTTCTACATTTGCGGCCATAGAGAGCTTCAAATGGAGAAGCTGTTGTTGTAGGAGAACTCAGCATACGGAAGGCAATCCTCCCATTTCATGCCAAAGGAGATAACACAAGCTCTGAGCATATCCTCCAGAATTTGGTTCACTCTTTCAACATGTCCACTTGTCTGTGGATGGTAAGCTGTGCTGAACAGAAGTTTGGTACCCAAGGCTTTCTGAAAGCTATCCCAAAATCGAGAAGTGAAGATACTTCCACGATCTGAGCTTATTGCCAAAGGAACACCATGTAAAGGAACCAGCCTTGTCATATAGAGTTCTGCCAACTGACTAGCTGATACTGTCTCTTTGACTGGAAAGAAGTGAGCCACTTTGGAGAGACGATCAATGACAACAAAGATTGCATCGTTGCCTTTCTTGGACTTTGGAAACCCAGTAACAAAGTCCATCTCGATCTTTTCCCATTTCCATTCAGGAATTTGTAGTGGTTGAAGAAGTCCAGGTGGTCTCTGATGAACTGCCTTGACACGATAGCAAACATCACAATGAGACACATAGCGAGCAATTTCACGCTTCATCCTGGTCCACCAATAGATTGACTTGAGGTCCTGGTACATCTTTGTGCTGCCAGGGTGAATAGAAAGCGGAGTATCATGAGCCTCCTTGAGAATGAGTTCTCTTAAGCTGTCAAGTTTGGGCACTACAATGCGTTCTTCAAACAGCAAGGTACCCTTGTCATCGAGAGAGAAACTCTTGTACTTATCCTTGCCAATGTTGTCTTTGATATTCTTGACACCAGAATCACGCAACTGTGCGGCACGGATCTTATCCTCAAGTGTAGGGGTGGCAGTCAAGTTTGCAAGATAACCAGAGGGAACCACTTGAAGATTGAGTTTCTTGAATTCTTCATGAATAGGAGGTTGGATGTCCTCAACCATGAGGTTGTTGCAATAAGACTTGCGACTGAGAGCATCAGCCATTACATTAGCTTTGCCTGGAGTGTAAGAGATGGTAAGATCGTAATCTGAGAGTTTCTCAAGCCACCTTGTTTGCCTGAGGTTCAAGTCTGGTTGAGTGAAGAGATATTTGAGACTCTTGTGATCAGTGAAGATCTCACAGCTGTGCCCCAACAAATAAGGTCTCCAAGCCTTGAGGGCATACATGATTGCTGCAAGTTCAAGATCATGTGTAGGATAGTTGAGCTCATGAGGCTGCAACTGGCGAGATGCATAAGCCACAACTTTGCGTTCTTGCATGAGGACTGCGCCTAGTCCTTGAAGAGATGCATCACAGAATATTTGGAAAGGTTTGGAAGTGTCTGGGCCAACCAGAACAGGAGTGGAAGTGAGTTTAGCTTTCAAGAGATTGAAACTCTCATCACACTTTGGAGTCCAAAGAAACTTTCTATCCTTCCTTGTAAGATCGGTGAGAGGCTTAGCGATTTTGGAAAAGTTCTCAACAAATCGACGGCAATAGCTAGCCATGCCAAGGAAACTCCTGACTTGTTTCACCGATGTAGGAGGCCACCATTCAACAATGGCCTTCACTTTTTCTGGATCCACAGAAATGCCTTCAGAAGAGATGACATGACCAAGGTAGGATACTTTAGGGAGCCAGAATTCACACTTGGAGAACTTGGCGTAGAGACGGTGTTCTCGGAGTTTCAACAAGATAAGACGAAGATGTTCTCCGTGTTCTTCCTCGGTTTTGGAATAGATAAGAATGTCATCGAGATAGACTACCACGAAATTATCGAGGTATTCCATGAAAACGAAGTTCATGAGGCGTGAGAAAGTCTCCGGAGCATTTGTGAGACCGAAAGACATGACAGCGTATTCATAGAGACCATAACGAGTGGTGAAAGCTGTTTTTGGAATGTCTTCTTTGCGGATCTTGATCTGGTGATAACCTGACCTCAAGTCCAACTTGGAGAAAACCTTAGCACCAGCTAGTTGATCGAACAGATCGTTGATGCGAGGGAGAGGATACTTGTTCTTGATGGTTTTCTTGTTCAGAGGACGGTAGTCAACAACCAGTCGCTCAGTCGTGTCCCTCTTTTTGACAAACAGAGTAGGACAACCCCAAGGAGAAGTACTAGGTTGAATATGACCTTTCCTTTCCAACTCCTCTAGCTGTCTCTTAAGCTCAGCCAGTTCTTTGGGGCCCATCTTGTAAGGACGTTTGGAGATAGGAGCAGTGCCTGGTTCTAGTTCAATAACGAACTCGACGGCTCTGTCAGGTGGCATACCTGGTAATTCTTCAGGAAAGACGTCAGGAAAGTCTCGGACCACCGGAATAACTTCTATGGAAGGAAGAGGATCAACATTGAGAGCGAAAAGCTGAGCTGAAGAGATTTGGTTTGGAGAATAGACTATCTGTCCAGAAGGATGAGAAAGAGTTACAGTTTTTGTGGAACAGTCTATCTTAGCTTGATTGGCCTTCAACCAATCCATGCCCAGAATGACATCAATATCAGAATTGCCGAGAATTATTAGAGCTGCCAAGAAGATATGGCCTCCAATTTGGATTTCGTTGTTGGGGCTTATCTTGGAAGAGTACATCTGAACACCGGGGGAAGTGACGCTAAGACCATTGGACATAGACTCGAAAGAGAGATCATGCATTTGTGCAAAAGCTTGTGATGCAAAAGAATGCGATGCGCCTGTGTCAAATAAGACCTTAGCAGGAATTTGGTTAACAGGGAGTATAGCGAGGACAACTTCTGGAGCTTCCTCTGCTTCATCAGCCCTGATGTGGTTCACCCGCGCAGCACGTGCCGGAGGCCTGGTGTTGGGGACGAAAGGCCTAGTCGGGGCAGGTGCGCGGACCATCGCCTGAGTTGGAGCAGGGCGAGGTGGTGGAGGAAGTGTACGGGTCTCCGGGCAGTTGTTGGAGTAGTGGCCCGGTTTCCCGCACTGGTAGCAGGTCACGTTGGGGCGAGCGCCTGTTGGCCTTGGCGGTCCTCCGAAACCCCTCATAGCTAGAGCCGGGTTCGGTGGGCGAGGCGCGAGTCCTGGAGGTCCTGGCACGTAGGTAGCTCGTGCGAAGGCGCTGTTAGGCACCCAGAGCCGACGCTTCTGAGCAGGAGCGGCGGCGATTGACGATGAAGAAGAGTTGCTCTCACGAGAGTGCTTGCACGACTCCTCGAAGACCTTTCGCCCATGCTCCTCATTGAGCGCAATGTTGACGAGGTCCTCGAAGTTGTCGGCCTTGACGAGGTTCAGCTTGTACTTGAGCGCGGGGTTGAAACCCTTGCGGAACTTGGCCATCTTCTTGACCTCAGTGTTCACCTCATCTCCAGCGCAACGAGCAAGGCGATTGAACTCGCCATTGTACTCCATCACGTCCATCTTGCCTTGCGTCAGCGAGTTAAACTGCTCGCGCATCCTGTCCATGAGACCTTCTGGGATGTGGTGGCGCAGGAAGGCTTCCCTGAAATCCCCCCAAGTGGTAACCACCCCGGGAGCTCTCATAGCCTGGAAGTTTTCCCACCATGAGGCAGACTTGCCCCTAAGCAGGTAGGACACGTAAGGCACCTTGTCGTGCTCAGCCACGTGGGCGATAGCAAGGGTCCTTTCCATCTCGCGAATCCAATCATCAGCTTCCAGCGGCTCAGTGGGGGAAGCGAAGTTCCTTGGGCCCAGACCGAGGAAGTCCTTGACGGTCACACGTGCGTTGCCTTCATTGCGATGCCCGTGGTTGTTCTGGTAGACTTGGTTCTCGGCCATTTGAGCCAGAACTTGGGTCATCTGACCAAGCAACTCAGTGATTGGAGGCGGTTGTGGTGCGTCTTCCGTGTTGCGGTTGTTCCTGGTGTTCGTCATCCTGGAGACATTGGATATTAGAACAGCGACAAGATACACCAAGCCAGGGAAAACTTGGAAAGTCGAAAAAACTTGCTCAGAAAAACAGTTGCAAACTGTAGGATAACAAGGATAAGCTTCTCATAACAAAGGTTCATAACCATACACTTAGTTAGCCATCAGTACAACCACCAAGGTTTCAGTACTACAAGGACAGCTACTAGTACAAAGTTAACCATCCGTACAACCAACACGGTTTCGGTACAAAGAATAGCTACTACAACAAGGAAAAGATACAACTCGAAGACTAGCTCTCGCTTCCCTCAGAAGACGAAACTAGGTGGCTGCGATGGGTGTAGCGACGATCGCGGTACACGTGGTACTCTCGCACAATGCGTCGCAACTGAACGGAGTAGGCATCTGGCGTCTGTGTCCCGTACAGTAGTGGTCCAACGTGGTCTGGATCAGTAGTGATCAGAGGACCACGCTCTGGAGTGTATCCACCCACAGCAGACAGACGACTCGGAAAAGCGAGCTGGAACCTCGGGAAAGCGTCTGGTGTGACGTTCCTCCTGTCATACTGACCCAGGTGAGAGAGTGCCCGGTGCAGCTGCTGACGGACTGCTGCTAGCTCCAAGCGTAGAGTCCCAGCAACTGAGTCTGAAGACTGGCCAAACTGAGCGGTCATGTCCAGAACCTCGAGCTCGTACTGAGAGTCCGTGTAGGGGTAGTATGGAACGTAGCAGAACGGATGGTTGTTGAAGCAGTAGTAGTCCCTGCGCAGAGCCAGAGCTACATCGTAAGCTGCTAAGTGTACTGCCATGTCCACAGTGGAAGCCTCAGCAACGTGCTTGTGCACAGTATCACCATCATCTCCGCTGATCCAAACAGTAGCTCTGTAGAAGGTCTGTCCGTAATCTCTGGGGATCTCGGACACCTGGTACTCCGGGAGGTAGCTGAAACCGACATAGTCAACCATGCTTCTGAGAAGCTTCGGGTAACCGGTAGTCTGCTCACAGTGGGTCTTACGCACCACCTGGGCGTGCGCCATCTACATAGCAGTTTGAAGTAGAAGTTAGCCTCCGGAAACAAAAAGGATTGATTGCACAGAACGAATTGTACAATGACAAGGAGATGAAAACCAGAGAAAGGTAGAACAACAACTGATTGATTCGATATTGAAACTGAACATAGCCGAAGAAGTTGACAACTAGCAAAACGACCAAAGCCATCTTCAACACCTGCAACTATGGTACTACGGAAAACCCAGAACACGTGATGTCCTAAATTTTAAAATTAAGGTGAGAAGGGAAATATCATAACACTTCCTTACCAGAAGAACAGGGAGGGTGGGTGGGGAAAGAAGTAAAAGAACAGAATTCCTACTCTCACGTTTAAGATTTCCTGATAACTACAAAATATTTTTCTAGACTCAAACAACGACCAGTAGAAGGGAACCTGAGGGTGTTTAAGCTCTGATACCAACTGTCAGACCCTGAATTCAAGCTACACAAACGAAACGTATCGGTTGGGCCACACAACCAAGAACATACAGGGGTTACCAATCCCAGGAAAACAATCAGGCCATGCTCGGAATGGATCATCGGCCGACAGTTCTTGGCGACCCCAACGTCACATACGTTTCCAGATTGTGCACGCAAGAACCCAAAAAGTCTTCCAACTCGTATACTTCAACCATACACACATGGTATACGAGTCGGATTTTTAACAAGTTGAAACCACAGAATAAACCTAAGACACAAAGAAAGGAAATAATATCCAAAAACTCTCACTGAGCAAAATATATCAAATGGCACCAATCAGAGGACACATGTCCCAACATTACATCATGCAGCGGAAACAAACCGGTCTGAGTACAGACAAGAAGCAAAGGGATCAAGGCCGAAACGGAAAAGAAGGCCCATCCACGCAGTCCACCAGGAAGTAGCCCAGGGGAACTCTAACTACTCGTCGTAGCTCTCGTCGTCGAACTCCACGTAGTATCCACCCAACTGGTCGAGTGAAGGATCCTCAACTGCAGAAAAACCACAGCCCGCGAACGGGTCAATACACCGAAGCGTATCGAACAAGCTTAAGCTAACAGGTTACAAAACTATGAGATTCCCAAAATATGGGGGTAAGTGTACTTGGCGGCAGCAGGACTAGCAACCTAAAGAGACACGCTAAAACTTCCGTCTAATTAGAGAGGGATAAGAGAGAGTTTAAGTATCCACCTACAACTGACACCAGTCATAACCCATTCTCGAATTAACCCCCTCAACCAAGTATGAGGAAGCAATCCGGGAATACTTACACGTTAACAATTTTAGTTACCATTTAGGGTGTAAGTAATTGCTATATTACTAGTCACATTAATTAACAATGATTAGATGTAAGTTGTCTAGATCTTGTTAGCCAGCATCATCACCAAAGTCGTCCATAACCGTGGACACGGCTCATCGATAAGATTATACCCTGCAGGGGTGCACTACAGTACCCATACTCGCATGATCAACCCGTTAGGGCCTCTCAACACGACTCATTCCTTCACTACAGCAAGTCCAAGTGCCACCCATATGAGTTGTTACCCGCGTCAGGAGTCCGGCCGAATCTCAATTGCGGACTCATTAGTTTGTGTCCACGCGCCATGCGGCTCAAACCACAGTAGAAAATGTCCGCTTTGCGCGCACCACCCCTATATGACCCCCCGTATCAAGTAACCTCTCATCGATCATCATCATCATGCACATGCATATGAGCGAATGGAAAATCCGAACTACTTGCGGCACATGGACGAGCTGCGGATCCGTTCAAAGTCGAGGGGGGCTCCATTGGGCCACCCACAAGTGGTTAGTGCGCTCAAAATTGGATCCGAGGACAAAATCTCAGTTCCTAGGTCGACACTGAGCAGAACAAAGCACCTCGCAAGGCCTTCCGCCTGGTGCCTTATCATTTAATTATAATACCCCAATATAATACAACATTTCATTACAAAATATAGGGGAGGTGGACTTAGCGGCAGCAGCACTAGCACTTAGCGGCAGCAGCACTAGCACATCCCAAAAGAGGGTCAGGGCACTCCCTGGTAAGCAAAACCGACTTGCCTACTTTCTACACCATCTGCCAAAATATAGGGGAGGTGGACTTAGCGGCAGCAGCACTAGCAACCTAGAGAGACACGCTACAACTTCCATCTAATCAGAGAAGGATAAAAGAGCGCATAATTAGCCAACTACTACTAACACCAAACATAACCCATTCTCGAATTAACCCCCTCAACCAAGTATGAGGAAGCAATTCGGAAAACTCACACGTTAAGCAGTTTTAGTTATAATTTATTGTGAAAGTAATTCTATATTACTAGTCAATTTAATTAACATTAATTAGGTGCAAGTTGTCTAGATCTTGTTAGCCAGCATCATCACCAAAGTCGTCCATAACCGTGGACACGGCTCATCGATAAGATTAGACCCTGCAGGGGTGCACTACTGTACCCATACTCGTATAATCAACCCAAGCAAGCATCAGGGCCTCACAACTCGACTCATTCCTTCACTACATCAAGTCCAAGTGTCACCAATATGAGTTGTAACCCGCGTCAGGAGTCCGGCCGAATCTCAATTGCAGACTCATTAGTTTGCGACTACGCCACCATGCGGCTCAAACCACAGTAGGAATTGTCCGCTTCGTGTAGTACCGCACCTATATGACCCCCCGTATCACATACCCTCTCATCATCATCATCATCATGCACATGCATATGAGCAAATGGAAAACCCGAACTACTTGCGGCACATGGACAAGCTTTAGATCCGTTCAAAGTAGAGGGGGGCTCCATAGGGCCTCCCACAAGTGGTTAGTGCGCTCAAAATTGGATCCGAGGACAAAATCTCAGTTCCTAGGTCGACACTGAGCAGAACAAAGCACCTCGCAAGGCCTTCCGCCTGGTGCCTTATCTTTTAATTATAGAGCCCCAAAATAAGACAGCAGTTTATTATAGTAGAACAATATATCATACCAAGCATATGAGATAAAGACAAAGGAACGACTCGCTCAACCAATCCTAAGCATGCACTACGACTCGCAAAGGCCAACAGATAAACATGCAAGGGGTTATGGGTTGTGGGGATATAGCTGTATAGGTTGCAGGATAAACATGCGATGGGATCGCAATTCAAGAATCGATAACTAGGACAGCATAGATCAAAAGGCAGGAATGAAAACCCGACAATCGTGTAACCGGTTAGCAGAATCTTGCCTGGCAGCTCGTAGCCTGGCACGATAGCTGGAACCTCAGTATCGTAGGTACTCGCAGCAGACACGTCGTCGTCTACCCAAAGAGAGCCAAAAATAGACAATAGGAAACAATAATCAATACAGAGAAATGCGCAAACAAATGATGATGCGATATGGTATGAGATGATTAGGTCATATTAAAGCGGGAATGGAATCCCGGCAAAAGATTAGGGTGCAAGTTATTTGTGTAGCCAACAATTTAAATGTTACTTAATATAGCAGAAGTGGTGATCAAATTAATTTAAAAAAATGGAAGAGACATTAATTACTTAATTGCCCAACCCATTCCATATTTAGTATTTGATTACAAATTATTTAACTTCAACTCAAAATAAATATTTATTAGCATGGCAAGAGAATGGTATAAAAGGATATGAGCATATTAAATGGAATTAGGACATTATATAATTATTACCCCTCATACTCCATATTTAATTAATTAATTGCATTTGTTAATTTAAACTAAGCATTTAAAATAAATGATGCAAAATGACATAAGAATATGATAATAATGTTTATTACATTTTTCTGATATGAAAACATATAAAGTTTATTTAAATTGGAGTTATAAAACTAAAGTTATTAATGTTTTAAGTTTCTGGACCAAACTGCAAAAAGTAGGGACTTGTTCGTGATGGAAAAGTTTCTGGGAGGGGCTGAAGCACTAAACCAGGAAGTACATGGGGCTCAGTGTAATTCTGTAGCGCAGAAACGTCTCAGGACTTTTCTGACCCAGCCGCGCCCTAGCCAGAGAGGCTGCCCTGCGGGCCCTGGCGACAGCGTGGCGCTGACCACGCGCTGACTGAGCGCTGCGGGCGCCACGGTCACTGACCGGTGGGCCCGCCCTGTCAGCGCGGCGAAAAAGAAGAAAAAGGCTGGCCTTTTCTCCACTGCCATGGATCGAACCCGCGAGCTCGCGGTTCGCATGGATCGCTCGGTTAGCCAGTAGGTTAGGTGTGCGGTTAGTGTTAGGATTAGGGTAGGTTTTATTTTAAACAGCAGTAGAGATGGTTTTTGCTCTCTGACGAAACTGTCGAAAGAAACAGACAGCGCGCGGCGGCGGAAAGAAACTCGACGCCGGCGACCTTTCCAGCGGCGCTGGGTGCGTTCGTGTGGCGGGGTGTGTGCGGCGATGTGTTCTCTTCTGGTCCCCCTGGTCGACAGTGAAAGGGATGCCTCGAGGCACCCTCGTTCTTGCTCGACAGGGCCGGGGACGCACGGTCCGCGACGGTACACTCCGGCGCCGGCCAAAACTCCGACGAACGGAGACGGAATCGAAGGGAAAAAGGGTTGGCGGGGTGCGGCTCACCTCGGGGAAGCGGATGGCGAGCGGAGGGAGGTCGAGGTGGCCGGAGAGGAGAGAACGGTGCGGGGAGAGGCGCCGGGGTCCGTGGCGTTCGTCGATGGAGAGAGTGGTGTGGCGAGCCTCCGGGTCCGGTTCCCGGTGTCGCGGTCGAAGACGTTGTCGGGGAGGCTCTACGGGCGCAAGGGGGAAGGAGATGGCGGCCGGAGTCACTAGGGGCCCGAGCTCGATTCGTCGGTGGTCATGGCGTTGGCGTGCGCGAGGAGAGAGCGAGCGGCGGCGGGGGCGGAAGAAACTAGGGTTAGGGTTTGCGGCCGCGGCGGCTAAATAGGAGAGGAGGGAGGAGGTGGCAGTGGGCTCCGGCGTGGGGGCGAGCTGCAGAGAGGGAGGCGCCATAGCCAGCGTGTAAAGGAGCTCGTCTCCTGACCGTACGAGGAAGGAGGAGAGGGGAGTGGGCCGAGCTGGGTTGAGTTGGGCCGTGGTGGCCCAGCTCGGCCAGAAGCTCCGTTTTTTTTTGTACTGAAATCTTTTTCTTTTACAAAGCTTTCTGATTTTTGTATTTGTAAAGCAATTAAGAAAAAAGGCATAAAAGAACTTTTGAACAATTTTTACAAGTTTCAAATTAGTCATATTAATATCTTATTTGATTATTTATAAATAATTGGAAACTTCAAATGAATTTATTTTTGAAAGCATTTGGATTCAAAATAAGAATTTAAATTTGTAAATTGAATTTGATGCACAAAATTAAATAAATGCAAGCACAAATGGAATGATGACATGATATCCATTAATAATGCACACAAATAAGGAAAGTTACAGTTGGGCTGTTACAGAGAAGAAGCTGGCGCTCCTTCGCAAGGACGGGCTGCTTCCTCCCGCCGAGGAACTCGCCATTCGTGCTCCGGGAAAGGAGAACCTCCCCGCGCCACTCCTCAGCGAGCGGGTATGTTTCGCCGAGTTCCTCCCTCGTGGTTTTGGTTTTTTGCTGCACGACTTCGTGCATGGTATTTTGTATGCCTAAGGGATACAGATCCATGATCTGGTCCCCAATGGTATCTTGCACATTGCCTGTTTTACGGTGATGTGCGAGTGCTTTTTGGGGATATCCCCCAGCTGGGCACTATGGAAGTCTGTCTTCCTGGTGCGTCCCATGGCCCGCAACGGCCGTGTGAATCCAGTCGGAGGCGTCTGCTTCCAGGTCAAGAGCGGCTGCAAGTACTTTACTTTGAAGGCAGTCGACTCTGCTCAGGGATGGAGGACCAAGTGGTTCTACGTCACTGTGAGTTAGGTGGTCCTTCCGGCCTTTCCGACTGGAGCCTCCTCTGAGAAGACGAAGGCCTGGGCGCATGTTCTCTCGCCAGCCGAAGAGCAAGAGACTGCCCCTCTTTTGAAGAAGGTCGAAAGGTTGCTGAACACCATTTCAGGTGTTCAGCTGATCTACACCTTCCTCAAATGTCGTGTGTGTCCCCTCCAAAAGCGTGCTCACCCGATGTGGGAGTACGAGGGCGCACATGACGCCACCAGGATGAGTGCTCTGGAGCTGTCAGCTAATTAGCTCGACGCACTTGTGAAGTCAGTAACCAACTTCAAAGCCGAAGACGTTATCGACTACACATTCCCCACGGCTCCCTTTAGATTGGAGAACCCCCTCCCTTAAGTAAGTACTTCTTTGTCTATCTACATTTGCTTTTGACGAGTGGGCCCTGTTATTTATGGTTACATGTTCTTCTTTTTGCTTTGTCTTTTGTGGGGGCATTTGACTGTGTCATCATTCCCTCCCCTTCCTGAAGCTGGTCCTGTCGAGGAGACGACTGTGCTGAAGGAAAGAGAGAAGTCTACGGACTCCTTGCTTGAGGCCGAATAGTCCTCTTCGGAGAAATCTGAAGTGGATGGAAAAGGAGAAATCAATCGTCATCGTCTGCAACGTGCGGGCGAGGATGAGGGGATGGCGGATTCTGGCGCCTCATCACCTGTGAGGGATGTGCCACCTCTGGCTCAGCGGTCACCGCCGCCCTCTACCCGCCATTCCGGCTTTGGAGGTCCTCGCTTTGACGATGACTTGTCTTCGGATGAAGACGAGCAGAGGTAATTCCTATCGATTGTATATATATATATGTGCTTCGTCTGTTGCTCCGTTTTATGCTAGTCTTATAATTTTCCTCTCTCTTTTGTCTTTTTCAATTCAACAACGACCGCGTGCCCAGTCCTCCGTCTGCTCCAGCGACGACTGCGACCTCTTCTCCTGCTGCAGAGACGGCAGTCGCCCCCTCTCTACTTGCTGCTGTTGTGCCAGAGGTCGCAGTGTCGACTACGGCTGCTTCGACTGCCACGCCCTCCTCTTCTTCAATGCCTTCCTGGCTAGAGCACGTTAGTCTTTTTAGCTTGTGTCGTAGTGTGCCCTTATCTTATTTTGAGCTTTTTGTGTGATATGCGTGTTTTTCTTTGCAGCCGGCCGTGAGCGGCCTTGCTGCTTTTGGTCAGGCCTTCGCGTAGTCAGAGGAGGAGCGAGGTGCTCTCTGCTCCCGACTGGATGAGCTAAGCCGTAAGTATTTGCCTTCCCTTGGACGCGTTTTTGTTTTTCTGCCATTTTTTTGTTCTGCCACTGAGTTATTGTTTTGTTCAGTGGATAAGGATGCTCTTGCGTCCCGGCTGGCTGATGCGGAGAAGGCCCTCTCCTACCAGCAGCCGACTGCCTAGAAGGAGCTTGATGATGCTCCACTGCCTTTCTTGCCTCTGAGGGAGAGCATGCCAAGCGACTGCTTGGTTTTGTGCATTCTCTTGAAGATAAGGAAAGTATGCCTCTCGTGTGAGAGTTTGCTTTTTATTTTTTAGCTGTTAGCGTGAACGCTGATTTTTGTTTTGCATGTCCTTCTTCTAGCTTCGGTGGTGCGGGGAGTGATACTTTGTCGCTTAACCAAGCTATCGATCAAGTTGGGGTGGCCATACAGCATGCCAAGAGTTCTCTGGAGACTTCAACCCAGACTCTTGAGCTGTTTTCAAGGAGGTGCTGCCTTCAGCCGAATCTCCTTCGACTATCGCGGGGTATGCTGCGCAGCTGGTCCCGGAGTCGAAGACTTTGAAGGCTTTTCTAGATCACGGCGTGGCTGCCGATTACGAACCATCTTATCTGACTTCCCTAAGAAGTCAGATGCGAAGCCTTCGAATTTGAAGAAGTTAGGGTCGCGTGTATCCACCCTTGCTAAGGCTAGCATTGCGACTATGGAGCGTCGCTCGACAGTCGTTGCCGTTGCTCGTAGGGATGGGTCCGAGTCCGCTGCTCAGTATTAGGTAGCGTTTTCTCTAGACTTTTTGTTTATTTTGTAATATGTGATGTACACTTTGTCACTATGATCATCGCCTGGAAATATAGCTTTTGTGGTTCCTTGCTTGTTTGTTTTGTGTACCCTTTGTGTTGGGGATATATCAACTAGGGGTATAACCAACATGGATCAATCCGGCTAGTCCAGGGTGGCCCAAGGGTGGTAAGGCCAAGGCCTGCCGGGCGGCCCAGATAGCTGACATACAAGGAAGTAGGCGGACGGTCCAAGGAAGGCGGAAGGCCGAAGCCCATCAAGCCACCGAGCCCAAGACGGAAGGCGGTAACTAAGCCGGCTAGGTCTAGGACTCTGTTTACTTGCCGGACAAGTACTTACCTTGTACCCTGGGGTCTGGCGGCCTATATAAGCCGGCCACCAGGGAGCCTTTAGGGCAGACAACTTCAATAGGCATCATACCCATTGTAACCCGTTCACGGCTATTGCCTCATAGTGAATTATAGCAGCACGTAGGATCTCTCCACCGCTGTGGGATCCGAAACTGGGTAAACTCGCCGTGTTCAATCCCGTCCTTGACGACACCAACCTTCTTCCCCACAATCCATACGTAGGCTAGAGGACCCCCGTCTCCTATCAATTATGCCGATACTACGACAGTTGGCGCCCACCGTGGGGCCTAAGGTTCCTGGCGTCACGTTCCAGGCTGGAACACTTGGCGGCGTGGGCAAGCAGATCGCCGTCGGTCGCGTCACAAGGTATGGCGGCCATAGCTACGTCAACTCGGATGAGTCTTGGCTCCCGGCGGACGACTACCTTATCGGATGCGCAATCATGTCGATCGGAGGGATAGACGTCTTCATCGGGTACACGCCAGAGGCGTACGGCCTACCACGTTTCTACAACCCCACCCACCAACCCTTCGACCAAGCAGTCGACCGGCAAGATGGATCTGAATCCGCCTTCTCCCAGGAGTCGGCCGAATTTGATTTCCACTTCGTCGGAGTTGTCGGACTGGGATCCGACTCCCAGCCGGAAAACAACGATCCTGAGTCAATCCTCCCGGCTCTACAGGAGGATGCGATGTCAGATGCCGGATCCAGATCTACCGTTCAAGTCATTGTAGACTCTGATTCCGATGATGATGCTAGTCTCTTCGAAGAGAAGATCAAAACCCGCTTTTCCAGTGGTAATCCGGCTCCCTCAGAAGGCACAGCGGATACAGACATGCCTGACAAGCTGGCTATGATGGTTGTTGTCGGACACGAGACAACCCACAGTTACTTCGGAAGCGCAAAACAAGCCGGCGGAAGATGCCGGCGGCACCACTGCCGGCCAACTCATTGAAAATTCCGACAAGGTGCGTGCAAAGAAGAAAGCTGGCCTCGAGAAAGGTGGCAGCAGCAAACCCACGGATTTGCTCTCCGTCATCAAAGAAGTAGACGAGATCATGAATACTCCGGTGAATAAAGACACCCCACTCGACGCAGTGGAAGAGCTTAGGCTTAACATGCTTAAGCACTCTGACTTCCTGCGATAAAGAGAGGAGCACGTTGAGAGCCTTGCGAAGAAGATCGAGAAAGAACAGGAGAAGATGTCGGCCAAAACAAGCCGACAACTCTTCGAGGAGAAAAGGTCATCAAAAAACCGCCGTGGAAAAGAGCCGCCTGCGCAAGCAACAACAGCGGCTCAAGATCTAGGGTTTGACAGGCGCACGGCACCACAGCGCGTGGACAGAAGGGAAGATGTTGTCTTCTGCACCCCGGTCCTCAACGCGGCAGCCGCGCTAGATACCCTGGACGACAACACTTACACGGCGGAAGAGAAGCTGGCCAATGCAAGACACTTCGTAAGCAAGGCCCTAGAACAACAAGCTCGCGCTGATTCCTACGGCCATATGGCGGATGCCCGGGGGGGAGACCTAGAGTCTAAGTCGGGAAAGTGCAAAGCGTCACCCGGCGCCGGCCCCGATGGCCCGTCTGGCTCCAGTAGCCATGGCGACAAAAGGAAGCCAACGCCACCTCCAAAGAAGACGCCACCGCCAAAAGCAAGGCGGGACGAGAATTCAAGAACAGGAAGCAGAGGAGACCTGCCACCTCCATCCCAGCCAAGACGCGACAATGGCGGTAGCCGGAACAACAGGCCGCCGCCTAGAAAAGATGTCGGCAACGACCCTCCCAGGAGAGGCCGAAGCCGATCTCCGCAGCGTAGCACTGGCAGCAAGAAGAGAGAGGAGGTAGAAGGGCCCAGGCGCAGCATAAGTCGGGCGGCGCAGGCCGAGCCGGACGCAAATAGAGACGCACGGCAGCTCGATCCAAAAGACGCACGACACCGCCTACAAGACATAGCAAGAGGAAAGGAGCCGCTATACTCTGGACCAAAGTGCTTCGGTGACGCCATCCGCAGAGAGCCATTCCCTAAGGACATGACATCAGTGTCAAAAAACTGTTCTAGGTACAACGGCCTCGTTAAGCCGGACTCATGGCTATCCGATTATGCCATGGCCATAGAAATTGCCGGCGGGAGCAGCCATATTGCCGTCCGCTACTTACCTCTCATGTTGGAAGGCACGGCAAGAGCTTGGATCGACAACCTTCCTGAAAAGTCCATCCATAGCTGGTACGACATGGAAAAGGTTTTCTCCCAGCACTTCCAAGGAACATACAAGCGTCCAAATACCTACACGGATTTGCAACGCTGTATCCAAAAGCCGGACGAAACCATGACAGACTTTGTCAGCCATTGGATATCCGAAAAAGCCAACTGTCATGATGTTTCGGACGCACAGGCTATCCATGCCTTCTACACGGGCCTACAGAAGAAGTCCTTGCTCCGTCATAGGCTCGTCCGCGAGCAAATCACGGACCTTTGTGAGATGCTCAACCTGGCCGCCCAATACGCGGCGGCGGATGACGACGCCCGGGACGATGACCCAGACGTCAACATCATACCAAAGCGAAACAACAAGCGCAAGCAGGCGGCGGATGACAAAGCCGGGCCTTCCAATGAGGTAGCCGCAGCATTCCAAGGGAACGCCGGCAAAAAGAAGTGGAAGAATAAGAAAGATAGTCGCGAAGCCGGCTCAGGGCCTAAGGCGGCGCGAATCACTTATGAACAGGCAAAGCTTTTGCCATGTGCCATCCACGCCTCAATGGGAAAGGTCAACCATATGCTTGGCGAATGTCGTTTCATGGACGACTTCAAAAAGGATC
The DNA here is from genome assembly GCA_026929855.1 of Poa annua. Classification (NCBI taxonomy): domain Eukaryota; kingdom Viridiplantae; phylum Streptophyta; class Magnoliopsida; order Poales; family Poaceae; genus Poa; species Poa annua. The sequence goes on along the minus strand of CM049427.1, from coordinate 216,443,886 downwards.
CCACAGTCGGCTGGAAGTCAAAGAAGTCAAAGAAGAACGACAAGAAAGACAGCAAGGAGGATGAGGACGACGACGACATGTCTATCTCAAGCGAAGATGACGCAGCCGCCAAGAAAAAGAAGCCGTACCCGAAGGTCAAAGAATCTCTTGTGTGCTTTGTCGGCACACCTTCGGCTAAGGCGGATAAGGCGGAAATGCGCGAACTCAACGCGACAAAGCCGAACGTCCCTCAGTACTTGAACTGGTCTGAGGCAACGATCACTTGGGACCGGTCCGACCACCCTGATCACGTTCCTCACCCAGGCAAGTACGGCCTTGTCGTTGATCCCATTGTCGACAACTTCAGACTTACAAAGGTACTTATGGATGGCGGCAGCAGCCTCAACATCCTGTACTATGACACACTAAGCCGCATGAACCTATCAGAGGATCAACTGGACCACAGCAACCTCACCTTTCATGGCATAGTGCCCGGCAGGCAAGCAAAGTCAATGGGGAGCATCAGGCTGAAGGTAACTTTCGGACCAAAAGAGAACTACCGCTCAGAGTTCCTCCGGTTCGAAGTTGTCCCCTTCAAAAGCGCCTATCATGCAATCTTCGGACGACCGGCTTTCGCCAAGTTCATGGCAAGGCCATGCTACATATACAGCAAGCTCAAAATGCCGGGGGAAAACGGAACCATCACGATTTCCGGCAACTTCAAGAAAGCCAAGGAGTGCGAGCGTGGCATGGCCGCCTTCGCAGAAGCCGTCATCCACAAGGAAGAACTCGCGCTGCTCGGGGCGGATTCAGACAACTCCATGCCAAAACCAAAGATGGATGTCAAGAAGACCTTCGAAGCTTCAGAAGACACCAAAAAGGCGGACCTCACCCCAGGTGACAAGTCTAAGCAAGTTGTCATCGGCTCCAACCTTGACAGCAAATAGGAAGGCGCGCTCGTCGAGTTCCTCCGAGAGAATCGTGACATCTTTGCATGGTCGCCTTCCGACATGCCTGGTGTACCGAGGGAACTTGTCGAGCACTCGCTCAACGTCATAAAAGGATCCAAGCCGGTGAAGCAAGCAACAAGACGCTTTGGAGATGAGAGACGAAGGCTATAGGAAAGGAGATAAATTGGCTGAAGGCCGCCAAGTTCATAAAAGAAGTTGTACACACAGATTGGGTGGCAAATCCTGTACTTGTTCCAAAGAAGAATAAAGAGCTGAGGATGTGTATTGACTATACCGGTGTTAACAAGTGCTGCCCAAAGGATCCCTTTGCGCTGCCTAGAATTGACCAAGTCGTAGACTCCACAACAGGCTCCGAGCTGCTTTGTTTTCTGGACGCCTACTCAGGATACCACCAAATCAAGATGAGAGAGTCAGATCAGCTGAAAACATCTTTTACAACTCCATATGGGACTTTCTGCTACATTACAATGCCTTTTGGCCTGAAGAATGCAGGGGCAACATACCAGAGCTGTATGCAAAATTGCCTGCACGAACAGATCGGCCGCAATGTTCACGTCTATGTAGACGACATCGCGGTAATGTCAAAAAAGAAGGCAGATCTCCTAGAGGATTTGGAAGAAACGTTTCAAAATCTCCGGAGGTATCAGATGAAACTCAATCCCGCCAAGAGCGTTTTCGGCGTTCCAGCCGGCAAACTGCTCGGTTTTATCGTCTCAGAACGAGGGATCGAGGTTAACCCGGAGAAGATCAAGGCTATCCAAAACATATCCAGACCTACTTGTCTGAAGGACGTGCAGCGCCTAGCCGGATCGGCGGCAGCCGTCAGTCGTTTCATAAGCCGCCTAGGGGAAAAGGCAATGCCTCTCTACCGGCTATTCAAGAAATCCGACAACTTTGAGTGGACAGCAGAGGCAGATGCCTCCTTACAACAAATTAAGGAGGCCCTCACATCCGCTCCGATATTGGCAGCACCTCGATCACAGGAACCAATGTTGCTATACATCGCGGCAACAGGAGCTGTTGTCAGCGTTGTCTTGGCTGTGGAAAGAAAGGAGAACGAAGCCGCGACGTATGAGCAGCGACCGGTCTACTTCATCAGTGAAGTATTCTCCGCCTCCAAGCAGAGGTATCCGCATTACCAAAAGCTGGCTTATGGTGTATTCTTCGCCGCCAGAAAGCTTAGGCATTACTTCCAGGAACACACAGTGACAGTAGTCAGCAAGGCACCGTTGGGAGACATAATCAACAATGCAGAGGCAACAGGTCGAGTTGCCAAATGGGGCATCGAACTCGCCGCCTTTGATATAGTCTATAAACCACGGACCGCCATTAAGTCTCAAGCGCTTGCAGACTTTGCCGCCGCCTGGACAGAGGCCATGGAGGAAACTACACTCCCCGAATCAGAATATTGGGTCATGCACTTTGATGGATCAAAGATGCTCAAAGGATCGGGGGCTGGAGTCGTTCTACGCACGCCTAAAGGTGACAAGCTTAGCTACGTGTTACAAATCCACTTCACAGCCACCAACAATGTTGCCGAGTACGAAGCCTTGCTTCACGGGTTACACGTGGCAAACGACCTAGGCGTCAAAAGAATCCTCTGTTATGGCGACTCAGATTTGGTCGCGCAGCAAGTAAGCGGAACATGGGATGCGAAAAGCGCAACAATGTCGGCTTACAGAGCCAAAGTTGATGAATTCGCAAAAAACTTCGTAGGCTACGAAGTCCGGCATGTTCCAAGAGCTGAGAATGAGGCGGCGGACACACTCGCAAGACTTGGATCGGAACGCACAAAGGTACCAAAAGATATCTTCCTGGAGCATTTGCACAAGCCATCCATTAAAGGCGCCGATTTGATGGACCCCGACGCAGAAGAACCGGTAGAAGCGGCAAGTCTCGTTGTCTACTTAACACAGCCGGATTGGACAGTCCCATATCTCGATTTTCTAATCGACCAAAAGTTGCCAGAGGACGATGAGGTGCTAAAGAGGCAGATCATAAGGCGAGCCAAGGCATTCACGATAATAAAAGGCGAGCTATACAAGCGAAGCACTTGCGGCATCTATCAGCGGTGCATACAGCCGGAAGAAGGCCGGGAAATTCTGAAGGACATACATATTGGCACCTGCGGGCATCATGCTTCCGCTAGGTCCATTGTATCCAAAGCTTTCCGCCAAGGTTTCTACTGGCTCACCGCCAAAGAAGACGCCGAGAACATTGTAAAGACATGCAAAGGCTGCCAGTTGTACGCTCGTCAACCTCATTTGCCGGCACAGGAGCTAAGGACGATCCCAATCACCTGGCCGTTCGCGGTCTGGGGCTTAGACATGGTGGGTCCTTTCAAAAAGGCGCGCGGTGGGTACACTCACCTATTGGTCGCTGTCGACAAGTTCACCAAATGGGTTGAGGCTAAACCGATCAGCAAACTTGACGCACGAACAGCCACCAATTTTCTCTGGGGAATTATCTCTCGGTTTGGAGTTCCACACAGCATTATCACTGATAATGGCAGCAATCTATCTCAAGGCGACATAGAAGAATACTGCAGCGACCTGGGCAGCCGGCTTGATTTGGCATCCGTGTCACACCCTCAATCCAATGGACAAGTAGAGCGTACAAACGGCCTAGTCTTATCAGGACTTAAGCCTCGTCTCGAAACTCCATTACACAGGGCAGCCGGTGCTTGGGCAGATGAGTTACAGTCGGTACTGTGGAGTTTGCGCACAATGCCAAACAGGTCTACCGGCTACACTCCTTTCTTCTTAGTATATGGCGCTGAGGCAGTGCTACCTACCGACATGAAGTACGACTCCCCAAGAGTTCAAGCCTACATCGAGCAAGACGTAGAAGGTGCAAGACAGGATAGCCTAGACCTGCTAGACGAAGAAAGAGACGTCGCTCTCCATTGCTCCGCCTTGTACCAGCAACAACTTCGCCGCTATCATAGCCGGAGAGTGCGGAAGCGAAGCTTCAGAACAGGTGACCTGGTTCTCCGCCTAATTCAAGACAGAAAAGGCTTGCACAAGTTATCCCCGCCATGGGAAGGACCGTTTATAGTCACAAAGGCGCTGCTCAATGGTTCCTACTACCTAGCCGACATCCGCGACGAAGACGAAAAGAAAATGCGCAAGAAGGCGGCAGGAAAAAGGGGAACCAAGCGCAAGAAGGGCATTGACGATCCGTTCGAGCAAACAAGACGGCCTTGGAATATTGAGCAGCTACGTCCTTTCTACACTTAGCAATTTATAATTGTAATAAGTTAAATATGATTATGAAATAAAAGTCTATGGTTCCTCATCTGTGTTGAGAAGCATGCCATCTTTTGTCTTTTCTTGCAATCATATTTCCCCTATGTATCCAAGTTACCTATTTTTTAGCTCCGTGCAAAGGTTCAAACTGGTAGATACTTGCAGCTTTCGAGCCAACCCAAAGCAAAAGTAAACCTTTTTGCGCCGCCTAATTCCTTTACCTCTGATTACTTATATGTGGTTCGCCTAGTAGTATGTCTTTGACACCAACATGTTGGCTTTGGTCTCTGATTCTAAACGCATGGTTTAGCCCTGGTTGTTTCAGCTAAAGTTACCAGCTGAGGTTTCGTCAACATACAAAAAGTCAAGCATATAAGTCAGGGTAAAATTAAGGCGGTCCATATAAATAAAGACAAAATAAAACTTGTCAGCTAGTTTCCGCCTAGCAAAGCAGCAACAAAAGTATATACAAATGTTACAAGACAATGTTGCATTGTTTCACGGGCCGACATGTAAGGCTGATAGGAGGCAAGGACAGAAAAGATATGGCTCGGGGGAGCGTCTACATCAGCCTTGGGGGCTGACAACTTCAGCCTCGGAGCTATCACTCCCCTCCGCCTCGGCCGCGCCGGCAGCTTCAGCTCCCTGTCCGCCAGGCACAGGATGGCGCCGGTAGAAGATTGAAGTGTCGACCATGTCGGCAACACGCGTGGCGTAGCCAGCAACGCTGTCCAAAACAGCGGCCGGCTCAACCTCGCTGCCGTCTTCATATGTTGACGGCATACCTTCAGTAACGGCTTCTTTCTCCGCCTCGGGGTAGTGCGCCATAAACAACCCAAGGGCGGTCTTGGCTCCACCCCGTGCCGCCGACTTCAGCGAGCTTTTGTGCAGTTTGGTCGCCTGCTCCAAGATAGCGGGCACGTCGCTAAACTTGGTCGGTTCCTGGCTGCCGGACGAGGTGAAGAACTTGGCGGCAAACCGCTTGGACGCCGCCAAAGTCTCGGTGATCAGTTCGCCTAGACGCGCAAGGCGATCCAGGCGGGGGCTGACAACCTTGTCATCGCCTAAACCGGCGGGAACTGTATCAAAAAATAAAGCCATTAGTTTGGCTCAGGCTAAAGCAACATGGCAACAGCAAAAAGGAGTAAGAAATTACCAAGGACCGAGTTATGGAAAGCGGACAACTCAATATGAGTTGCCAGCGCGTCCTCTGCAGTTTGGGCGCGAGAAGTCTGCTTGGAGATTTCCTCCGCAGCCGTCTTCTCCGCCTCCGCCAACTTGTTGCGCAGGCTTTCTAGCTCACCAATGAGCTGGCTAGATTCCTGCGCAAACTTGAGTTGCTGGGCCTCCATCTCCTTTTGATGAGCCTCCTTCAATTCCAAGTTGGCGGCCGCCAAGTCTGAAGCTTCATTCATAAGAGCTTGCATATCAGTGGACGCCTTCAGGATATCCTGGGCGTGGTCTAGCAGTTCTACAAATATGGATTCGCTAGCTAAATGATTGACGGCAACATAAGTCAAAAGCATAGTTGAAGGCGAAAAGGATCAACCCTACCTTCATCTTTTTTGCGGGCCGCCTCCAACTCGGCAATCCGCAGGTCCTTGGCCACGCACTCCTTCTTCAGGTCGCGGCAGCGCCGATTTATCTCGACTCGGGAGGAGACAAGCTCGACGTTGGCGGACACAAGGCCCTGCAAGACAAAACAAAGGCATATAACATATTGTCGAATAATCACTAAGCCGGCAGTCAAAATTTCTTTTATTTTTGACTTGCCATCTAAGTGCTCGGGGGAAAGGCTATGTATATGCCGGAGGGGTAAAAACTTACGGATAGGTCGCCCTCGAAGTCGTCGAAGGCCTGCGAGGCGAATGTGGCGAAAGCCAAAGTTGACTCCTTGGCCTCCTTAAAGGTGGACCAAGGGTCCCTGACCTTGCCGCCTCCCGCAGTCGGGGCTGCTCTCCGAGACCCGCCGGCAGTCGACTCCAGCAACCCTTCATTGGCAGCACGCGATTGAGCGGCATCATCGGCCGTAGCCTCAGCCAGCAGTAGAGGAGTCTTGGGCGCGCGGTCGGTGGAAGAGGCCCTTGGCGGAACGCCAGAAGCCAGAGCCGGGGGCTGACGACGAGCGTCGCCCATAAAACCGCCGGCCTGGAGCTGAGGAGTAGGCGGCACAGTAGCCGTCGAGCTACCTTGTGGCCGCTTACCCTTGCCAAGAAGTCTGGTCGTCAACCGGGAAGTTGCGACCCTTTCCCTGTCAACAAAAAGCAAGCACAGTCAATTGGCCAGTATTGAAGAGGTTTGTTGTAACGTCCCCAAATTTGCTAATCGATAATTTAGATTTGTTTGTGCATCATGAGCATCATTTGCATCTAATTAAAAGTTGCACAAAATTTGAGTTTTAAAATTAAAGAGAAAAACCCTAAAGTGGCCTAAACCACTTGTTATTTTAAATGTGTTCAAAGAATTTCAAAATTTTCAAAATCCAAAGTTGCCAATGGCTTCCTTGTGAAATTCTGAGTCTCCTGGTATTTTTGTATAAATTTTATCCTTTCAAGAAGGCCCTCAAATGATTTATTTTCCAAAGCAGGGGCCTCTTTTCAAAGATTTTGTGATTTCCCAGAGCTGCAGGGGGTTTTCGCAAAATTGTCTTTTCTTTTCTTTCTTCTTCCTCTGGACAGAAGGACGACGGCAAGCTTCACCGTCCGATTCGCGCCGCGATGCACGCCACCGCTGCTGCCGAGCTGCGTGGAGATAAGGACGAGGCACCGTGCCGTGCCCTCCCTCTCTTCCCTATCTCTCTCCCTCGCTCGTTCTCTCTCTTTGCTTCTCCTCCGCCATGGCCAAAACCCTAGCTTCGGCAATTCTTCAAATCCTTGTTGATTTCGGAAACGCCTTGTTCCGGCGATCCGCTCAGGAGGACCGCCGTGATCTTCTCTCCCTCCTCATCCATATGTTCGTGCTGGGAAGCAGAGAATCGACGAGAAACCGTCGATTTCCTCCGCTCGGGTCCGACGCCGGCGAGCTCGATTCCGGCGAACCCCGACCTCCCCTCGCTTCCTCAAGTCTTCTACGAGCACCAGGGTGAGCTGCTGGTCCTCCTGGACCCCCTCTTTGCCTCCCTCTCGCCCCCGTCCGTCCGGCCGCCGTGCGCCGCCGTCGTGCTCCGCTCCGGCGAGCGCTCAGCCGTATCCGGTGACCATTTCCGAGCGGCGCCGCCACTTTCTGGTCCGCCCCGGCCTCCTCTCCCGATTGCCGCAAAGCAATCGCTCCAATTCCTTCTGGTTCGAGAGATTCGTGCTCGACAGTGGGGATTTGGCCATTGATGACGTCAGCCGACGTCATCATTCCCTTTTAATTTCTGAAAATTAGTTATTCTTTTCTGTAATTGTTAAAAATCTGACAAGTGGGCCCTGTTTGTCAGAATTTTATTCATTTCCAATTAATGTTTTATGTAATTAATAAAGTTATGACATGTGGGTCCAACTTTTATTTCAATTCATAAATATTTAAAATGGAATTAACAAATGGTTTAAATTAAATTAAAATTGTTTAATCTTTGGAAATTCATAACTAACTCGTTTTAATTCAGAAAAATATGATTTTTATATCAAAATTTGCAGAAAAATAAGATCTATTTAATTATGTACAAATCGTGCATACTTAAACAACTTTTAACCCTGTTCATAATAGAAGAACAAATTACACCCTTTCTTTCAAATATGGAATTTGTCGAATGGCACCTCTCGGGCATTCGCACTCCATTTAAAATGTCCTTCCATGTGTAGGATTTACATTTCAATACTTTAACTTGTCATGTCATGCATTGTGCGCGTTGCATCGATGCCATGGTTGAATGTTGTTTCCCGTTTCTTTTCCGGTGTTTCGTTTTTCGCGGTAGAATGCGAATCCGAAGTGGAGTTCGACAACACCGAAAGCCTGATGAATCATCGATGGTCAAATTAAGAGGATATCTATGAAGAGTTATCTCTGGTTATCTCGATCAAGTGAAGCCGAAGATTCCCAAAAGTGTTATATCTTGTTATCGAAGAGCAAGGCAAGCATAACCTCTTATCTGCACATATACGATTTCAAAGTATTTGATTCTGGTATTATGCATGCGATTCAAATTTGGTTTTGAGTTGAAGTTTAAAGTGTCATAAGTGTTGCATCGCGAGAGTCTGCTATGCTTAGCCCTGCTTAGATCCTCACTCTGTTCCATCCGGTTGATGAACCAGAGCTGTGAAGGATGACGTGGAATGGTTAGAGATGCGTTTAATATGCTAAAGGCTTGGATGGGAGGCCACATAGGGATTGTGGTGGGTTGTTCCATTCTTGCCGACCTAGGAACTGAGTTCTCGTCTTCGGAACCAAGACTATTCGTGCATCCACACAGGGCTCGGAAACCCCTCGATCCCAACTTGTCTAGCCTACTACGTGAAGCCACTAGTTCGAGTGTTCCATTTGCGTGTGCGGTAAAATGAGTTGAGGAAATTAGGGCTTGGGTCAGGAGAGTGTGACGCTCTGATCTTGACCCTGGCAACCCGCACTAGGGATAGCTGAGATGGCGGTCTGACCTACTGATGTGGCTCATGGACATAGGCGAAGCTTGGGAAAGGTCGTGGCCAACCCTCCTGCCGGCACTCCCCGGAAGAGTGCTAATAGCTGGCGTATAGGTTGGTTGGCGTGTGTGGGTAGTTACACCCCTGCAGGGTAAAACTTTTTGGAAAGCCGTGTCCACGGTTATGGACGACTTGGTACCTTATGTCTGATGATCATAGATAACAAGAATCTAATTATAAAACTTGCCAACTAAGGGAGGATCGCTTCCTCGGGTTGAGCGAGGGGGTGATTCTGGTGGGTGGTACAACTCATGATGATCTGGTGGAGATTGAAGATGTGGATGAAGCTTGTGTTTCACTCTCTTACCCCTTTTTAAAGGTCTACTGATGCGAGATTCTCTCCTCCCTCGATTTGATAATAAAGATGGCTTTATGCAAAAGACATTCATGAGTACTCTCTGAACGAGCAGATATGTAGCAGGTTAAATAAGTCTTGTTGAGTACCTCCTGTACTCAGCCTTGCGCAATTATTTGGACAGGTGTGTTTTTTTTGGACATCGACATCGACTAGTAGGTTGGGGTTCCCAGACGGCAGCCTGGAATCTATTGATTGGGACGTCGCCGTTATGCTTTGCCCTCTTAGGCCTTTTGCTAGTTTTGCTATGTCTAATAGCATAATTTGTCTTCCGTTGTATTGGTGATTGACAGGTCAGTGACCTTTTTTTTCGCGATATTTGCTTCTTCGCTCTGTTAAGAGCTTAATATATTGTTTCTTGTATTGTAGGGTCTCTGTTGTGCTACCGATTTTCAACTGTTGGCTTCCGAGATCCTTGTTAGGCTTATCTCAGATTAAGGTCTCGGATTTGTCTAGCTTGGCTCTTGGGGGTGCTACATTTGTCGTCTGATAAAGGCAAAATTGAGTACCTTCGGGGGATGTTAATCCCCGCGTTCTCGCCAATGTTGGCAAGAGCCAACGCGATCCGTTTCTTCCTCTCGGCATTCGCCGTAGAGGAAGCAGCGCCGGACGCCTTGCGCTTCTTTGTCTTCCCGGCTTCCGACTCGTAGAAGTCGGGAGCCAGGTCATCCTCCCCCAACTCGGAGAGCTGAGAAAGAAGACAAGTTTAATGGAACTCAATTCTAGCCGGCAAAGCTATCAAACAAGGGGCAAGGAAGAAAATATTTACCTCGAGGGGAGGGTTGTCGTGGGTGTGCATAGGCACGCCCTCTGCCACCTTCACCAGCCCCGCCTTGACGAGGCTGCGGAGCCGGAATGCCAGGTCGGCAACTGGCAATATCTCTTCGCTCACGCGAAGAGAGGCCGTGTCAGCAGGCGAATACTGACACATCTTGTGCGGGCTGTACCGCAGGGGGAGGATCTGCCGGCCGAGCCAGCAGATAACGGTGTCGACCCCATCCAGCAGGGGGGGAGCCATCGTCCTCGTGAGGAATTCAATCCGCCTTTGAATAAGGCGGAGTTCCTCCGTCAACTTGGGCACCGCCTCGTCCCAGCACGGCCGAGTATTGGGTGGCGTGTTGACAAATGTCGGGATGACAACTTGGCGGCCCGGCGCTGCCATATCTTGGCAGTAGAAGAACGTGGAGGTCCAGCCCTTGACGAACTCAAGGTATGGTATCTTAGGATACCACTGGCGGCCCTGGCGGCAGTTGAAGGTGACGCTGCCGTAGGTTGCCAGCCCGCCGTCCGGCACCGTCTGTCGCCGGCAACGGAAGCAGTATCTGAAGAAGTCTAAACTAGGCCTAATACCTAGGTAGCCTTCAAACAGAGCTGTGAAGCCGGATAGGACTAATATACTATTGGGTGCAATGTTGTGGGGCTGGAGCCCATAGTGATCCAAAACCTCGCTAAAAAAGGCGAAAGGCGGAAGAGCCATTCCCCTAACTAGATGGGAGGTGAGGATTACCCGCTCCCCGGCTCTCGGGGCCGGAATGACGTCTCCGAAGGCGGCCCTCCACCGGCAATCCTCCCGAGTGGGGAGGTAGCCGACAGCCTCCAAATCTTGGAGGGCATCTTCGTCGACGATGGAAGGTAGCCAGTAGCGGGACCCGAGGTCCGCCGCTTCCTCTTCCTCGTCGACGGGGGCGCCCGCCGTCGTCATCGCCGCGGTGGTTGGTGGAGGAGCCGAAGGACCCGCCGCTGGCGCGCGCGCGGTGGAAGTCCGGGGGGCGGCGGTGGCGACATTGCCCGTCGCCGCCGTCGCGGGACGGGTTATCGCGCCGCCCATCGCCGTCGCGGGCGCGGTCTCGATCGCCGGACCGCTCGACGCCGTGGAGAGGGTCTGGCCGGTGGACATCGCCGCGAGGAAAGGTCGTCGGAGAAGAGGAGTTCGCCGGAGCTCGCTCGGAGGCAAGAAGCGGAGAAGTGGAAGAGGCAAGAGCGCACGGAGAGCGAAGGCTGGGTAGTGAAAATGGACCGTTTGGCTACCTATTTATAGGGCCAGGCGTTGCTCCCTGTGCAACGGCGTTTTTAGTGGGACACGTGTCCAGCATCCGTTGCAGCACACGATTGCACGATCTCCACGCCTCCTCTTTTCCCGCAGTTTTTGATCATGGCGAGATTCCCGCCTAGACAGTTTTCAAACTGTCGTGAGCTGGCTAGGTGGAGACCGCCAAGAAGGATGCTCGGCAAGATTGCCGAGCAGCCGTCTTTTCCCATGATGGATAAAGGCGGCCGCATGTCAACCTCAAGACACGCGTGCCTCGTTGATTTTCAGAATGGTTCAAGTCCTGCAGCCGCCAAACTTTGGCAGATGAAGAATCAAGAAGAAGCTGGCGCCTGGAGAACTTCAACCTTTCTGGGGGATAATGTTGGGGATATATCAACTAGGGGTATAACCAACATGGATCAATCCGGCTAGTCCAGGGTGGCCCAAGGATGGTAAGTCCAAGGCCTGCCGGGCGGCCCAGATAGCTGACGTACAAGGAAGTAGGCGGACGGTCCAAGGAAGGCGGAAGGCCGAAGCCCATCAAGCCACCGAGCCCAAGACGGAAGGCGGTAACTAAGCCGGCTAGGTCTAGGACTCTGTTTACTTGCCGGACAAGTACTTACCTTGTACCCTGGGGTCTGGCCGCCTATATAAGCCGGCCACCAGGGAGCCTTTAGGGCAGACAACTTCAATAGGCATCATACCCATTGTATCCCGTTCACGGCTATTGCCTCATAGTGAATTATAGCAGCACGTAGGATCTCTCCACCGCTGTGGGATCCGAAGCTGGGTAAACTCGCCGTGTTCAATCCCGTCCTTGACGACACCAACCTTCTTCCCCACAATCCATACGTAGGCTAGAGGACCCCCGTCTCCTATCAATTATGCCGATACTACGACACTTTGCATTATGCTTCTCTCGTCTGAGATCTTATGATTGTGTCTCAGTCGAGCAATTCTGCTGCTCAGAAGGATATTCGTTCGGGAGATGATGCTCGCTCTGCCCAGTTGAAGAATGATGCCACGGTTCTAGATTATGCCAAGAAAAAGGTTGTTCGTCTGGAGCAGGAGTTAAAGGCAGCCCATGCTGACACAAAAATTCTCCAGGGGAGACCTGCCCTTTCCACTCAGAGGGAAGTGTATATTCTCGGGGATATGGATGACTCGAATAGGCAGCTTGAAGGTATATAACATGTCGACTGGTTTTTTGTGTATATGTGAGTTGCCCTTGATGCCTTTTGTCTAATCACTTTGTTCTGCCTGCAGTTTTTGTAGATGACTCCAAAGCCGAGGCTACTCGTGTGGCGGATCGTCTAGATGGCGCAACTCTGGACGTTGTCACGGTCCTCAGCATTTCTGGCTTGATAAGTATCATGCCACTATACTTGCCACTCTAAAGGATCGTGTGTGGTGCGGCGCCATTCTGCTCGAGCGTTGCAGGGCAGCACTTATGCGAGTGAATCATTATTTGTTCCCTGAAGGTCCACAACCTCAAAGGATTCACGCGCTAGTCGATTTGTTTCGTGTTGCTGAGCCAATCCGAGAGGCTGTGACCCGGCGAGTTATCCTTGGCGCCAACGCTGCGTTCGCGTATATGCGGAGCCAAGACTCTGGATGTGCCTCTTCTTGTTCATCTCGATCAGAGCTTCGACTAAAAAGCAAAGATTTGGAGCGAACTCTTGCTCATGCTGAAAGGTTGATAGGTCGAGTGCATAAGCAACTAATCGACTCCAACCTGTCGTTGAAGGATGAGGACGCCTAATTTTTTGCTTTGATAGGCCTTCAATCGGCATGGGTGTACATGATGTATAGTATATGGATCTAGCCCCCGAGTGTATCGAGTGAAGCTTTGCTTGTGCAGTATGTATGCTCTGATTTTATGATAGAAATCTTGTTTATGATCCATCCTCCGCGCTTATTGGGCGTCTGCTACGTGTTTAGTGATTGAGTCGCAGCACCCGAGCGTATCGAGTGGTTGCTTTTTTGTTCTTTATATGTATAAGTTTTAGCCTTCGCAGTTCCCATAGCGTTCGGGATATTTGCTTGTATTTTGGACAATGCGCAGCCCCCGAGTGTATCGAGTGGGGTTTTTGTTTTTCGTTGTGATAAATTATGCAAGAAGGGTATGGATAAAACTTTATCTTCATAAATGTTGACCAGCAAGCCGCCTCATTAAAAACCTTCATGTCCCCTTAGGTACCCAGGTAAGGAAAAGAGTGCGTCTGAAACCTGCTGGTTTTTTTGATACCTAAGCCTTTGCTACATCGACTGGATGTGTTTGCTAAATGTTGGTGACCTTAAATGGTCATGCTCTTCGAGTTGTATGTTGCTTTGTGTTGTTGTTGTATCTTTGACTTGTACCTCCATGATGAGGGTCTCTTTGGTTGATGTAGTCGAAGTATCAGGGTTTCTCCGTGAAAGGAGTCTATACGTGATAGGACGATATGCCTTGCTGATGAAGCTTCGAGTGGCGGGGATGTCTTTGTGCCCTGCTCCTCTGGCTTATGCTTGCTTCTTGAGTTGTTTATGATGATGCAGTTTGGGATCCCTTGATTGAAGATAGTAGTGATATACTTTGTAGTTACCGTCGTGTTCTTGCTTGGCATTGCTCTGTTGGTTGTAGCTGTAGCTGCTCTGAGTAGAGGATCATCTCTGTATGGTTCTTTGCTGAGGACCACTATTGCTCGAGTGGTCTGCGGGTGCCATCTTTTGATTTATCTGTAGTTCACTCGCCTGAAGAAAACACCTGGCGGTACTTGCACCTTTGTCGCCCCAATGTTGGCCAACAGGTTTGCCTGTTTGTTGTGAGTGTGTGCTACATGCTGCAGTTCGCAGCTGCGGAACCTTCTTTGCAATGTGTTGAAGTAGTCTTAATATCTAGCCAGCTTGTCCATATTCATCCTACCTGCTCCTGCCGCGTTTTGTGTGATTATGCATGAGCTTCCTCGAATGATGATGTCTTGTGCTCCGGAGGCTTTGGCCAGTCGCATGCCTTGGAACAGACCTTCGTAATCGACCTCAACTTTCAATGGAGATGTGAAGTCTATCTGTAATACATAATTCACTCGCTCCCTGTTGGGTGTTATGAGTATCATACCTGCGCATGCACCTCTGCCCCCATTTGACCCATCAAAGTATAATGTCCAGGTGTTGGTGGTGTTGGATGCTTTATTTAATTGTGTGTTTTCCTCCTCTATAGGCTCAACTGTCCATATGGCGTTTACTTCATATGCCGTGGTTGCGACTGCTCATTTCTTAGGCTCTGACTCCATTGTGGTTTCTCTCTCGAGCTGTAGCCCGTCTGGGAGTTGTTCAGTTCCGAATGCCTCTGAGATTTTGCAGAAGTCTCTGTCGCAGGCATCTGATTTCTGAAAGTTTCCATTGACTCTGATTACCCATTTTTGGCCCTGGCATTTTGAGTTTAAGATATGCGTAATGTGGTACGGCCATGAATCTTGCGAATGCCAGTTGCCCAAGTATGGCGTGTTATTGCGACTTCCAGTTGACGACTTGAAATGTGTTGCATCCCCGAACGTGACGTCGAGTTGGATTGTTCCTTCCGATCTTATGGCTTTACCTGGCACAATACCAAAGAAAGTATTTGTAGACTGTGATAGGTTTTTGACTGACCTATTCATCCTATGAAGTGTGTCGGCGAGTATTATATTGACGTCGCTGCCTCCATCACTGAATATTTTTGTTATGGCGTAACCTCCAATTTGAGCTTCGAGTGCGAGTCATGGCCGATAGATGGATGGCGGATGATCTTCTTGGTTGAAGGCGATTGTTGTTTCCGATCCCTGCAGAAATTCAGGTACGGCGGGTGGTGCTAGAACTGCCATATTGATGCAACGGGTGTGGCGTTTTTGTTGCCTATTGGAAGGACGCCCCTTTTGGATCATGTACGTCTGCCCCTTGGGTTGCGGGTACTGTTTTCCCATGTTGTGTGGTATGTGATGTATGGCGCCTGCCATTTGGTTACCTGTGTCATGTGGTGGTGGTGGTAGGACCGTGACTGGCTGTGATGGTACTGTGTATGTTGATGGAGCGTTTGTCGGTTGGTCCCTCATGAGTCGCTTCATGTAAGTAGCTGTCATTTGTTTGAATTCCCGACAGTTCCACATTGTGTGATGTGATGTCAGCCGTCCAGTCGTCGGATCTTTGAACATATGGAGTCTTCATTCGTCCTCCATTTTTTCTTGAAATGATTTCTCAATCCTAGGGTTTGAGCGTCTTTGCCAGTCTTGCCTTCTGTAGCCTCCATGCTGGTCACGGTTTCTGTTGTCACGTCGGTCGACTGGTCGGTCGTGTCGGTAGTTATTACTTCGCGTGTCTCCACGATCATCTTGTCGACTGTTACGCCGATCTTCTTGCTTTCTATCTTCTTGATTGCGATCATCATGTGTGAATCTGGCTGTTACGAATTTGACTTTGTCTTTACTTCCATGATCGTAGTCGCGCCTTCTTTGTTTGTCATCTCTGCCTCGACGATCTCGACTATCTCGATGGTCGCGACTATTTCGCCGACCATGATGTCGTTGCGGTGACTGCGTAGTTTTATTTTGGATTGCATCTTCACCATCTGTCCACTCGGTTGCCAGTTTCATGAGTTCTGCCATGTTTTTTGACTTTTGTCGACCGAGTGCCTCTTTGAAATCTTTTCTATAGACTCCCATTGTGAAGGCGTCCATAGCTCTGTCTTCTGATATTGCACTAACAGAGTTTCGAATGGAGGTCCATCTTCTGATATACGCCCTGAGTGCTTCGCCAGATCTTTGCCTGCATGCCCGTAGTTCCTCGAATGTCTTTGGCCTGTCGCAAAAAGGGTCAAAATATTTTATAAAGTCTTCTTTGAAGTGGTCCCAGGAGTTGTAGGCTCTTACGGGTAGTGATTTGAGCCAGTCGCGGGCTGTGCCTTTAAGCATTAGCTGCAGATATTGCAGCGCTGTTGGAGTTGTTCCTTGTTGGCATATGACTTCCAGCTTGTAGTCCTCGAGCCATCCCGAGGGTTCTTGCTTGGAATTGAATTTTGGCATGGCGGGCAGGCCAACCCTCTTTGGTAGCTTTGCTTCTTGGATCCGCCGAGTGAAAAATTGTGCTTCACATGGATCTATGACGCGACTGTCATGTGAGACGTGACTGTCGGACCTTCTGGATCTGCTCCTCGAGCGGCTTCTGATCTGCGGCGGCTAGAACTCTTTCGAGCACTGCTTCGCGGAGGGATGCGACTACGATGTCCTCGCGAGTGACTTCTGATGCGTCCTCGCCTTCCTCCATCTGCTAGTTCCTTCGCTGCAATTTCTAGAGCCTTCATCTGCTGGAGGTACATCTCTTCAGCTGGGTCACCTGCCGGTGGCTTTCCTGCTTGGAGGTATGCTTCCAAGAATATGAGCGCACCTTAGGCTGTCTAGGGTAAGAGTATGCCTCCCGAGTCGAGTGTCAGGAACGAGTGGTCTAGGTTTCGAGTGACTCTTGCCCTTTCCTCCTCGGGGATTCTTTCGAATCTGGATCTGCCTCGTCCTTCTGTTGCCCCTATAGAGCTGATAGACAGTTTTCGTCTGCGAGCACTTGATATGCTTGCCTGCTTCCTCCTTTTTTCGAGTGTTGCCATGTATTTCTCTAGACGTTGTGCTTCTTGCAAGTTGAAGTAGTTGTACGTTGTTAGCTCATCTAGAGTTGCGTCTGCTGGCATCATTATGCCGTCATCGATAACCTTTGTTACCTTTGTAGCCATCTCTGCCGTGATAACCAGAGTAGTCGTGCCGTCTGGCAAGGTGACTGTGCAAGGATACTCGACTGGCCTCCGGCTGGGTGATGTTGCTGACGTTTCTGCGGTAATCGCAACGCAAACCTGCCGGGGTATGGGTGAAGGATATGTGTAAGCTGTGTAGTTATCAAGTGTTGCTTTAGCTTCACCTTCCCGATCCATGTCTGCGTTTTTATTTTTGCTATTTTTGCCATCCACTGTTTGTTGTGTATGTTCACCGTAGTTGTCGACTGCATTATGTGGAGCTTGGATTTCTGGATCGGCGAAGTCGGTCAGACGTATGATGTCTAATTTGTGGGGCCGATGGACGTTGGTGGATCCGGGGAGGGATAGCGAGCTGAAGAGCTCACACGGGGGAGGATCCCGGTTCGACCGAGATCTCCGAGGAACAAGAAACAAGCTCGAAGAACAAGGGGAAAGATCTAACAAACACGAACAAGTGCACGAAGGCAAAGAACACACACACGATGTACCCAGGTTCGGGGCCCTCGTGGGGAGGTAACACCCCTACTCCTGCCTTTCCTCTCAATATAAGGGTGTAACAAGGATTACAACTTGCTCTTGGAGCACTTGCGGTGAAGAACACGAAGAACTAGATGAACTAGAGGGAGAAGGAAGTAAATGCCCAAGGAGTAAATGAGACTAGAGTTTCGTCCCCCAAGTTGGTCTCTCCCCCGCAGGAGCAGTTATGGCGCCTTTTATAGAGTTTCGGCCAGGAGGGCCGGAAACCCTAATCCGGCTTGGCCCCACCGGACAGGCCTAACGGTTATGTCGACACCGGCTAGTGCGACCTAGCCGCCGTGCTATCCGGCGTAGCCCCTTCGTCATCATTCCGGCAAGGACGGCCGGCGCCGTCCTGGAACATCATTGCCCCCCTGTCAGAGACAAGACATGCCTTTGCCCATCCCGGGTAGACTTTTCCGGATTGCCGGGCTAGGCATGTCCGATCTTGTCGTACCGGCGTCGTACCGGCTGACGCGCTCCCGTGTCAGGTGGGAGGTGACCATGCTTCCATGTCAGGCGGGAGGTGACCATGCTTCCATGTCAGGCGGGAGGTGACCATGCTTCCGTGTCAGGGGGGATGGTACTTCCCCCCGCGTCAGGCGGAAAAGCCTGCTCCAGACCGTTGACAGCCTACCGGCATCCCTCATGCCGGTCACCTCCTTGCTCGACCTTGCGAGTCCTCCCTGCCCACATAAAGCAACCTGCTAGGACCGAGATAAACACTCCGGTTAGCCCTTACCCGGGTTGCCTATCCGATACCTCCGGTTACTTATCCTACCGGAGGTCTACTCGGAGCCACGAGGTCCGAGGTCTCTCCCGGATGCACCCGAGTTCCTCTTAGGATGCGTATCTCTAGGCCTAGCCTCCCGAAGATGTCTTAGCCTACCAGCAAAGACATCTTCGAGAAGCTAGTTCTTAGAGGAACCACCCGCTGATGCTTGTGTTGTTCTGAGGGCTCGGGGTGGCTATTTATAGCCGCCAGGGATGACCCTTGCGCCCGCCAGGAGGCACCTTGCACTCTACCAGCTCCGAAAGGTCAAGTTACCCCTTCAGCGCACCAGGGGGTGGCCCTTGCACTCGCCAAAGGTCAAGTATTGTTGCCACACTGTAGAGTAATGCCGAGTTTCGCCCTACCCGGGGGGTAGCCCCCCCGACACTAGTCCCCGAAGCTGGTGCTGTGCAGCGACCCAAGACGTTGTGCGGGATCAGCTTTAAGAAAAAAGAAGAACAATTAAGCACACCCGGATCGACCTTGAGTTTTGGCACCGAGATGCATTTCATCGACATCCCTATCCGGAGGTCGCGCTCTGGTAAATGAGATATCACCCTTGTCCGGTCACCCAGATAAGGCCGTGCCGGTCTGAACTTCACCTTCCGTATCGGAGAAGATTCCGTTTTATGGGGGGAGGGTCCCACACGAGGTCTTGTCAATGCAGGGAGGTACTCGAGTGCTTTTGACCGAGCACGCCACTGCTCGGGTTCGCGCGCCGGGAGCCGCAGCCGATCCGAAGTCCAACCGTTGGGGCTCTGTGGCCCGCGGTGTGGCCGGATCGGGCGCTCCGGGCGGTGCCACGTGCCGCGCGGCACAAAACTGATCCCACCCACGATCGGAAAGATCGTGGGCGGGAAACTCGGAAACCGCTCCAGATCCCCCCCCCCCCCCATAAATAGGGGACCGGAGCGGTCTCTTCTTCTTCTTCGCCAACTTCTTCACTTCTCCCGCAACCGTCTCGAGCACTTCGTCGTCGTCGCGCTCGGAGCCGAAGCATCGCCGCTGCCGTCCGCCGCCGGAGCCTTTCGCCTCCGCCATCGGGCCACGCTACTCTCGCTCGTCACCGTCCTCTTTTCCTCCGATGAGTTCTTCCACCCGCTCCGGCGAACTTCACCACGACGACGATGCTTCGTGCTTGGCCGTGAAACCACTCATCCGCGGGTTGCGCCGCCGCCGGCGAGCGCGAGCAGCGCGGCGCTGACGGTAGCGCCCTCCATACTTTAGGTTTCACTCGCACTAGCCCATCTCCATATCTCGCCTGAGTATATTCGCGTCGATTAAGTTTCATTTTATTCGAGCGCGGTAGATCTCATTTGCTAGGAACCCGGTTGCTTTTAGGAGTTTGTGATCCGGAGTCTTAGCTCCCGGTAGACTAACTCGACTAACCGCCGTTCCGCCTGCAGAATAGCCCGGATACATCCTAAGGTCCCTCCGACATGGGTGATGAGAGTGTCCGGTGGTGTTGGGATGGGTCCGAGACTGTCCAGATTGATCTCGACTGGCTGTACCGGACGCACCGGATTCCGCCAGAAGTCGAGAGTCGACTCCCGGAGGACGGGGTCCAACCGGAACCCGAACCTGGGGAATACGTTGTATTCCTCACGCACTTTGAGCGGGGGTTCGGGCTTCCGGCTAGCCCCTTCTTCCGCGACTTCCTCGACACCTACAGCCTCCAACCTCATCATCTCCCAGCCAACGCTATCATGATGCTCTCGGTTTTCACCACCTTACATGGAAGCGTATCTTGGCGTGTGGCCTTTCTTGGATCTCTGGCCAAGTACTTCATCCTCCGCCGCCAAGTCATCCCCAACCCGGACAAGAAGGTCATAGACTTAGTCGATTGCGGGGCGGCCACTATAATTCCTCGCGCCGACTCCGGATTCCCTAAAGTCCAGGGGCTAGAATCCTGCCGGAAGTGGCAGCGGAGCTTCTTCTACGTGAAGAACTGGGAGGTCTCGGGAGATGGTCCGGGATCCTCGAGCCCGGACTTCATCAATCTACCTGAGTTCGTCATGGGTCCTCCCCGCGAATTCGACCTCTGGAACCGGCTCCCGGATACCGAGGAGGTCAGATGCATGCATGACGTCCTCAACGTGTTGACGGAGAAAATGACGCCTGATGACCTCCTGCGCTGCTTTATCATCTGCCGCGTCTGCCCCCTACAGACCCGAGTGCACAAGATGTGCCATATGGACGGGCTGTTAGATCCCACAAGGACCAGCATTTTTGGGTTGGACCATGCTGCAGTCGCCCGGCTAGCTCGAACGAAGATGCCGGATGACTATCAGTGGGGTCTTGTCGGGGGTTCCCGGAAAAACCACTGCTGTCGGGGATGTGATCCCCGAGACCTCTAACAACAAGACTTTCGGTACCCGGTGGAGTAGGTGAAAACGGTGATGTTGGATTTTTTCTAAGTCTGCGCGCGACTCTGCGAGTCCCCCGCAGCCTCAGGGACTAGTGTCGGGGATGTAATCCCAGGGACCCCTAATAACAAAGCTTTCGGGAAAGCGGTCGGTGATGAGTAATCCGTCATACCCATGTCGGATTCCGGGAGAAGACTGCTATCCGGCATACCCATGTCGGATTTCAGGATAAAACTGTTATCCGGCATACCCATGTTGGATTCCAGGAGAATACTTCTATCCGGCATACCCATGTCGGATTCCGGGAGAAGACTGCTATCCGGCATACCCATGTCGGATTCCGGGAGAAGACTGCTATCCGGCATACCCATGTCGGATTCCGGGAGAAGACTGCTATCCGGCATACCCATGTCGGATTCCGGGAGAAGACTGCTATCCGTCATACCCATGTCGGATTCCGGGAGAAGACTGCTATCCGGCATACCCATGTCGGATTCCGGGAGAAGACTGCTATCCGGCATACCCATGTCAGATTCCAGGAGAAGACTTCTATCCGACATACCGATGTCAAATTCCGGGAGAAGACTGCTATCCGGCATACCCATGTCGGGTTGAGCAGAGAAGATATCAAGCCAAACACTACAGGACAAAGCCAAGGACAAGACATGTCACGGTCATGATACAGGGCATGGGCAGCCGCTGCTACAGTGGCGCGGATGGGACAATAGTACACTGCGCGTGACACAGTGAACAGTCCCGACAAGACCCCAGTAGTCATCTCAGCTACAGTGCGCAGTGAACAGTGTTTCCTGTCCCCTTGTCTCCGGCTTGTCCCCTGGGCTCTCCTATATAAAGGGCACCAGGGGGAGAGGGAGGAGAGAGACCACCACCCCACCACTTCATTTCCCCCCTTCTCATTTGCTCTCAAGACCTCATGGAGGCAACTGTAGCAGCTCATGGAGCGTGTTGTAGCCCAGATAGTAAGAGAGGAAATATACCGAGTAGGCTAGATGCTGCAGTAGGGGTTTTATCTCCTCACGAGAGACCCGAAGCAGGGTAAATCCTTCTGTCCCTATGTCGGTTGTGTTTACCTGCGCGCGAGTTCATCGCGCAATCCCTCCCCGAGATCCCCTAGCGTCCATCGGCCCCACAAATTAGCCTACCCGTAGGCATCTGTCTGTTCGCCACGACGACAGTTGGCGCCCACCGTGGGGCCAAATGGCGCTTGCGGGAAGAATTTCGGACGGGACCCGACATCCCAAATCCGGGATCCTAAATCCGGGATCCCTACGCTGCGGGCAGTGGTCACCGACATCCTGCGCCGCGGGTAGCGGTCGCCGGTATCCCAAATCCGGGATCCTAAATCCGGGATCCCTACGCTGCGGGCAGTGGTCACTGACATCCTGCGCCGCGGGTAGCGGTCGCAGGTATCCCAAATCCGGGATCCTAAATCCGGGATCCCTACGCTGCGGGCAGTGGTCACCGACATCCTGCGCCGCGGGTAGCGGTCGCCGGTATCCCAAATCCGGGATCCTAAATCCGGGATCCCTACGCTGCGGGTAGTGGTCACTGACATCCTGTGCCGCGGGTAGCGGTCGCCGGTATCCCAAATCCGGGATCCTAAATCCGGGATCCCTACGCTGCGGGCAGTGGTCACTGACATCCTGCGCCGCGGGTAGCGGTCGCCGGTATCCCAAATCCGGGATCCTAAATCCGGGATCCCTACGCTGCGGGCAGTGGTCACTGACATCCTGCGCCGCGGGTAGCGGTCGCCGGTATCCCAAATCCGGGATCCCTACGCTGTGGGCAGTGGTCACTGACATCCTGCGCCGCGGGTAGCGGTCGCCGGTATCCCAAATCCGGGATCCCTACGCTGCGGGCAGTGGTCACTGACATCCTGCGCCGCGGGTAGCGGTCGCCGGTATCCCAGATCCGGGATCCTAAATCCGGGATCCCTACGCTGCGGGCAGTGGTCACTGACATCCTGCGCCGCGGGTAGCGGTCGCCGGTATCCCAAATCCGGGATCGTGAATCCGGGATCCCTACGCTGCGGGCAGTGGTCACTGACATCCTGCGCCGCGGGTAGAGGTCGTCGGTATCCCAAATCCTGGATCCTAAATCCGGGATCCCAACGCCGCGGGCAGTGGTCACTGACATCCTGCGCCGCGGGTAGCGGTCGCCGGTATCCCAAATCCGGGATCCTAAATCCGGGATCCCTACGCTGCGGGCAGTGGTCACCGACATCCTGCGCTGCGGGTAGCGGTCGCCGGCATCCAAAATCCGGGATCCTAAATCCGGGATCCCTGTGCTGCGGGCAGTGGTCATTGTTGTCCCTGCGCTGCGGGTTGAGGTCACGGACATCCCTGCGCTGCGGGTTGAGGTCGCCGACGTCCCTGCGCTGCGGGTAGAGGTCGCCGACGTCCCTGCGCTGCGGGTAGAGGTCGCCGACGTCCCTGTGCTGCGGGTAGAGGTCTCCGACATCCCTGCACCGCGGGTGGAGGTCATCGACGTCCCCGCATCGCGGAAACCGGTCATCGACATCCCAAACCAGCATCCCTGCATCACGCCCACCAGCCGCCGAAGTCTACCCCGACACTCATCATCAATGGACCCCTGGCAGTTGCACACCAGTTACCCGGGTTATGTCGCCTCCGACATCCCCAACCGCTCCTGTGCTCCGTGAGTATCGTCATCAGTACCTTACATTTACGTTGTCTTAAATTTTTTTGGGAACTGCCCATGCATGATTAGTTTAATTGTTTACCCGGGAACGAAGCATCGTAACCCGGGGACTGCCCTGTTTCACCTGTTTGTCGCCTGTGTGTTTTTTCCCCGGGAGCAAGATGTCTTGACCCGGGGACTGGCTTACCGTTTAGTTCTACCTTGCATGCTTAGTCGGTGGACTAGCTCAGTTTATATTTATTTATATGCTTGTCGTATCTTGCTTCTTGTTGTATCATTTATGTGCCGGCATCCCGAAACTGGACTCGGGGACTGCCGGGCTCCTTTGTCTTCCTGCTATATCTGAAAATTTACCCGGGGACTCGGTGGAATCCGAGTCTCTGTCCTATTGTGTGGTTTGCTGCTAGAGTTATTTTCTGTCTTTATTAAAATATATACGTCCTAACTAACGTTGAAAGGTGATATTGGTTTTACCGCGAGGATACTCATGTCGAGAGTCTTGATTATATCGGTTATCTTGGATCCATCTTACGGTTGATTATTTTCTCAAAGTATATTGCATATGATCTATGGTATCAGTTGGCCCACATATCGCGGTATCACGCAAAATTTCCAGATCCCCGTTTATTTCGATTCGCCAGTATATCATGGCATACTGCAATATCTCCATATCGCTATTCATGTCGGCTCGCCATTATATCGCGGCATCATACCATATCCCTAGATTCCCGTTTATTTCGGTTCGCCAATGTATCATGGCATCGGGCAAGATTTCCGAATCGTCATTTGTTTCGGTTTGTCAAGATTCGCTAAAGGCAACACCTGAGATACCGAAACACCTGTGATGTGCCCAGAGTGGCAGTGATACTGAAACATGTGTGATATGCCCAGAGTGGCCGACATACCGACATACCGGCATACCGAGATACCTGTGTAACAATTTGTGTGTAGGCGTCTGTGTCGGTATACGCCCAGAGTGGCTAAACGCCGGCACATGAGACTCTGTGTCGGTATACGCCCAGAGTGGCTACAAGCCGGCACATGAGGCGTCCGTGTCGGTATACGCCCAGAGTGGCTAAACGCCGGCATGTGTTGTGTGTTTGTGTCAGACCGGCGGTGGCCGAAGACATCTGTGTCGGTAAAACGCCCAGAGCGGCTAAGGAACCGGCATATGATTGTATTTTTTGCAGGTACTCGGTGGAGCAAATGAAAACAATGAGATTGAGATTTCTTCTAAGTCTGCGCGCGACTCTGCGAGTCCCCCGCAGCCTCGGGGACTAGTGTCGGGGATGTGATCCCCGAGACCTCTAACAACAAGACTTTCGGTACCCGGTGGAGTAGGTGAAAACGGTGATGTTGGATTTTTTCTAAGTCTGCGCGCGACTCTGCGAGTCCCCCGCAGCCTCGGGGACTAGTGTCGGGGATGTAATCCCCGGGACCCCTAATAACAAAGCTTTCGGGAAAGCGGTCGGTGATGAGTAATCCGTCATACCCATGTCGGATTCCGGGAGAAGACTGCTATCCGGCATACCCATGTCGGATTTCAGGATAAAACTGTTATCCGGCATACCCATGTTGGATTCCAGGAGAAGACTTCTATCCGGCATACCCATGTCGGATTCCGGGAGAAGACTGCTATCCGGCATACCCATGTCGGATTCCGGGAGAAGACTGCTATCCGGCATACCCATGTCGGATTCCGGGAGAAGACTGCTATCCGGCATACCCATGTCGGATTCCGGGAGAAGACTGCTATCCGTCATACCCATGTCGGATTCCGGGAGAAGACTGCTATCCGGCATACCCATGTCGGATTCCGGGAGAAGACTGCTATCCGGCATACCCATGTCGGATTCCAGGAGAAGACTTCTATCCGACATACCGATGTCAAATTCCGGGAGAAGACTGCTATCCGGCATACCCATGTCGGGTTGAGCAGAGAAGATATCAAGCCAAACACTACAGGACAAAGCCAAGGACAAGACATGTCACGGTCATGATACAGGGCATGGGCAGCCGCTGCTAGAGTGGCGCGGATGGGACAATAGTACACTGCGCGTGACACAGTGAACAGTCCCGACAAGACCCCAGTAGTCATCTCAGCTACAGTGCGCAGTGAACAGTGTTTCCTGTCCCCTTGTCTCCGGCTTGTCCCCTGGGCTCTCCTCTATAAAGGGCACCAGGGGGAGAGGGAGGAGAGAGACCACCACCCCACCACTTCATTTCCCCCCTTCTCATTTGCTCTCAAGACCTCATGGAGGCAACTGTAGCAGCTCATGGAGCGTGTTGTAGCCCAGATAGTAAGAGAGGAAATATACCGAGTAGGCTAGATGCTGCAGTAGGGGTTTTATCTCCTCACGAGAGCCCCGAAGCAGGGTAAATCCTTGTGTCCCTATGTCGGTTGTGTTTACCTGCGCGCGAGTTCATCGCGCAATCCCTCCCCGAGATCCCCTAGCGTCCATCGGCCCCACAAATTAGCCTACCCGTAGGCATCTGTCTGTTCGCCACGACGACAACTGCGGCAGGTGCTCATGTCTGTCTTTCGCCAACTTACATTTGCATGCAAGTTCCCGGAAAAACCACTGCTAGAAACCGACATGGTTGTCATGCAATGACTTGTTCCTGCAGTTATTCGAGCGGCAGACCGAGGAGGACGCGATGCATGCCGGTGGGCAGTTCAAGCCGAACATCCCGGCACCGGATAAGATGCCGAGAGAGGACCCCGATGGCGAGGAACACCTTGCCATTCCTTTAGCTCGTGCTTCTGCTCCGGGTAATTCTTCAACCCCAGAGGCTATTTCCATTTCATCAGATGAAGAGGATGAGATTGATTGTCAAATACTCGATGTGATTGACGCTCTTCCCCTCAACTGGGCTTCGCCAGTGGCTCCGAGACCCATGGCCGTGACGAAGCGCGCCGAGACCCGCAAGCGTGTGGCCTCCGACACTACCCCTGCCGGTGCATCCGGCACCACCACCAAGAAGAGCAAGCAAACGACCGAGAGGCCTCCACGCCGAAGGAGAGGTCCTCCCACTGTCGATTCCGGGTAAGACCTTTTTGCTTTGAGTTACATGGTTTTGGCTTCTCCCGATGTCTTTTCTGATATACTTTTTTCAGAGAGGCACTTGACGTCCCGGCTTCCGCGGGTTCCCAACCTCCGGGATCCCGCACTCCTAGCCCGCCTCGGGCTGCTCCTTCTCCATCTCGACCTTCCATACAAGACAGCGAGCACCTTGCCTCTGGTGCCGTGCAGACTGCCGCCGCGACTCCGGATGCTCGTCGCGTGGTGGACGAGATTCCGGCCCAGGCTACCGCCGCATCCGAAGACATCTTCCTCCCGGACAGCCCGCGCAGGGTGTCCCACCTTGAGACGGACATCGCAAGTCCTCCTCAGCAGGTCGTGCCGGGAGCCTCCTCCCGGCAGGCCCCGGGCAAGACTCCTCCGCCGAAACAGCCCACGGCCCCTTCCCGGCAATCTGACCTTCCTCCCGGGAAATCGCGCAGCAAGGCCGCCGGGCAGAAAATAGCTTCCGCCAAACCTACTGCCCCTCCGACATCCTCGGCCCAAGACTTGGCCCTGAACACGGGTAAGTTTTCGCGATTACCGCCACCTCCTGCCGAGATCCCCACTGCCGCCCTGCAGACGCTGCAAGCAACCGTAAGATCCTTTGTGTCTTCAGGATCCCAGGAGGTCGTTGCTGCTAGCGCGCCTGGCGCTTCCGGCGTGCGAGTTGTCGAAGAGTACAACCAAGCCTGGATCACCGTCGATGCCTCCGATATCATGGAGGACTTGCACGCTGCCGGCCCTAGCCGCAGCGCCCAAGCTCTACACGCTCTCCAGGTGGCCACGCTGGACGTCACTCGGGTGGTCGATGTAAGTTTGTTCCCTTTATCTTTTCCGAAATTTAACTGCTCCATCCCCACTAGTCCCCGAGATTGGTGCTTAGTGCTCTAGATTCCACCGAATAGCAGACCACTAGGCTCCAATCTTTAGAAAAAATAACAATACTTTGAACACGAGTCCCCGAGATTCTCCCTACCGAGTAGTTTAATTTACATGGATCCCAGAACACCCCGAGTCCCCGGGATCCTTCCCGAGATTGAGATCGCATTCCCTGTTTGGATCCAGGACTGCGGCAAGAAACGCGGCAGCATCTTCCACCAGCTTCTTGCTGACTTTGGTCAGTCCAAGAAGTGTGAGGGGCGCCTCCGGGAGGAGCGGGATGCCGCGCGGAAAGTCTCGGTGGAGCAAAAGTCTGCGCTTTCTGCGGCTCAGTCCGAGATCGCGCGGCTAAGTGCCGAGCTCGAGAAGGCCAAATCTGCCGCGACTGACATGAAGGCGCGCTTCGTGGAGGCGTCTAAGAAGCAGAAGGAAACCTTGGATCAATCTGAGGCTCGCGCCCATCTTGCCGAGACCGAGTTGGCGCTTCTCCGGTCAAAGGCAGATACCTGGCTCTCCGAGCTGACCGGGTTGAACCCGGACCTCAATAGTAAGTTTACCGAGATCTTTTTCTCCTGCTCTCTTTCTTTACTGCTACCACCCTCATGACCTGGCCGCTTGACAGCTCTTCTTTTTAAAGGACAATTTGAGCACCACCTCATCGCTCTGACGCCACCAACCTTGCAGTTGCTGCCGCCTGGGAGAAGCGTGCCGGGAAGGGTCATGTCTCGGACTCCTGGGACATCGAGGACCACCTCATCGCTCTGAAGGCCCGGATAGTACCTCTCCGGTCAATCGGGACCGAGCTGATCAGTGCGGTCGTCCATGTCCATGGAGCTCTATGGCCTGGCGTCAGCGCTACCCTCTCGGTTAGCGAATTGGCGACTGCGCTCCGAGATGCCGGCAAGCGACTTCACGCTTGGAAGCATTCCGGTGCGCGGGCTGGTGCTGACCAAGTCTTGACCCACGTGCTCAGCTGGTACGAGGGGCTCGATCTTGATGTGATCCAGCGCCTGCGCACCATCTCGCCGTGGTGCACCGATCCGGCCAAGATCCAGCGTCGCCAAGAGGCGGCGCATCGCGTCGCGTCCTGGTCCGACATCGGCGTCTTCACCACAAGCCTCATCACTTCTGACTCCGAGTCAGATTATGAAAATGATGGTGAGACTGGTGCAACCGGTGACGTGGACGCCGAGATCCCGGAGGAAGATGATGCCGCTTCCGGTGCCGCCACCGAGATCGTGGTCTCCCGGGGCGCTACTGCTCCATCGCCACCCGAGGCCTCTCAGGCCTAGGCGCATCCGGAGGCCCCGAGTACTGCTGCTGGTGCGGAGGAGATCGTCACCGCCGTTCCTTCTGCTGCTGCATCCGAGAAGCCGGCTTTCCCTACTGCCTAAAAACACTTAAGTGTAGAACCGTTAAATCCCTGGGATGTCGGGTGCAACTTGTAATATATACTTTTTAAATTCGTATTCTTCACTATGCTATGTAAGAACAAGCTATGTTGGTTTACTCTGCAACGAGTCCCCGAGTTCATTTCCATGTTTACCGTACTTAGGCAATTTCTGCTCTTGTCTACCATTTCGGCGTTCGACAGTCGAGTCACAAAATTCCATGCACGGCATACATTACTTATGAATATCCGAGTTCTAGTTAGCCGAATTCCCGACATAAAAACAACCGGGTTAGTAAAACAGATATACCGGAGAAGTTCCTGCTCCGAGTCCCCGAGACCGTTTTCGTGTTCCCCACATTGGATGCTCTTTGCTCTTTACTACCATTTCGGCGTTCGTCAGTCGAGTCACAAGATTATTTCACATGACATACATTACTATGACTTGAGAATCGATCTCGGAACTTTCCCGGCATATAGATAACATAAAAAACAGGTACCAGGCAGTCCCCGGGGTCCTTCCCGGGTTGCCGACATGGAACAATAAATAAATGGAACAAAGTAAAGGGGCACACAACGAGGCAGTCCCCGGGTTCCCCCCGGGGTGCCAAACTTTCATTGATAGATAAAAATCGAAATACAACATACACTGCGCCCTTTACGTGTAAAAGGGTCGAAGCAGGGCTACATTCCATGGCCGCTTGGTTTCCTCACCGGATTTGTCCATTACACCTTTCCTAGCCTCGTGTGCATCTACAAGGTAATAAGAATCATTGTGCAATGCCCTGCTTATCACAAAAGGTCCCTCCCATGGAGGTGACAACTTATGCATTCCGGCCGTGCGTTGGATGAGCCTCATCACAAGATCTCCTTCTCGGAATACTCTCGGGTGCACTTTCCGGCTATGATAGCGACAGAGATTTTGCTGATAAATTGCAGACCGAGACAATGCCAATTCTCTTGCCTCTTCAAGTAAGTCAACATCATCTTCCCGGGCCTCTTTTGCCTCGGTCTCGGTGAACATTGTCACTCTCGGGGAATCATACTCTATGTCGGTCGGGAGTACTGCCTCGGCACCATATACCATGAAGAATGGCGTATACCCGGTAGATCTATTCGGTGTGGTCCGGAGACCCCATAACACTGCCGGTATCTCCTCTATCCAGCATCCCGGAGTTCTCAACAGTGGTTCGATCAAGTGGGCTTTGATGCCGGCCAAGACCAATGCATTTGCTCTCTCAACTTGCCCGTTTGCTTCCGTGTGTGTCACTGATGCCACATCCAACCGGATTCCCTTCTCAGCACAAAATCGAGCGAATTCCCCCACGGCAAAATCGGTGCCATTATCCGTGATGATGTTGTGTGGGTATCCGTACCTCAAGATGATGTCTTTCAGGAATTGCACGGCGGTGTGTCCGTCACACTTCCGGATCTGTTTGACCTCTATCCACTTGGTGAACTTGTCCACCATGACCAGTATGTGTGTCATATTGCCTCTTGCTGGCTTGAACTGCCCGACCATGTCCAAACACCATACCGCGAATGGCCAAGTGATAGGGATTGTCTTCAGTGCCGATGCCGGCATATGTATTCGGTGAGCAAACCTCTGGCATCCTCCACACTTACGGACAATGTCTTCTGCCTGCTGTAATGCAGTAGGCCAGTAGAACCCATGCCGGAACACTTTCGCCACCAGGGCCCGGGATGATGCATGATGCCCACACTCTCCTTGGTGTATTTCCAATAGCATCTCTTGGCCTTCTTCGGGTTCCACACACCTTTGGAGCACCTCGGTGACACTTCTCTTGTACAGCTCTTGATTGATGACGGTGTATGCTTTGGATCTCCTCAATATTTGCCGGGCTTCTACCTCGTTCTCCGGAAGGGTTCCATCCAATATGTATGCCATGATAGGCTGTGCCCATCCCGGGACAGGTCGAACCGGGAACATGGGAACATCTATGTCCATTGGTTCTACCGACATCACCTACATCATCATCTTTCTTGTCCTCTCTGAGCACTGTGGTGCAGTCCCCGGGTTCGATGCGATGCTCCCGACTTCTACTTCCATGGGTACAGCTTACGAACCAGGCTCCTTGGGGATGAAGATAGAATCCGACTCGGGTGAGGGCTGAATAGATGGCTTCCTCAAGTGCTCGAGAGCGATCCCGGGTGGGATGGCATCCCGAGATGATCCTAGCTTGGACAACACATCTGCTGCCTCGTTTTCTCCTCTAGGTATGTGCTTGAACTCACATCCCTCGAAAAATCCGGATATTTTCTGCACATGAAACCGATACAAGGCCATGTTGGCATCCACTGCATCCCAGTTCCCCGACACCTGCTGCACCACGAGGTCGGAATCGCCGAAACACTCTATCCGGCGGATGCCGATCTCCTTGGCGACATTCAGTCCATGAACCAAGGACTCGTACTCAGCGACATTGTTAGATGCCCGGAAATGAATTTGTAGGACATACTTCAGCACATCTTGTTTTGGTGAGGTGAGAACCACTCCGGCACCCAACCCGATCTTGGCCTTGGAGCCATCGAAATGCATCCTCCAGAAATTGTAATCCGGCATCGGAGGTTCGTACTGCATCTCGGCCCAGTCTACCAAAAAGTCCGGCAATTTCATGCTCTCGATAGCACGTATTTTACCCGGGTTGACTTCAATTCCCCGGCTTGATATGAGGAAACCGAGTAACTTTCCGGCGGGGACACCGAATGTGCATTTATCCGGGTTCAATTTCATCCGGAATCTTCTTAAGTTTTTAAATGTTTCCCTCAGATCATCGATCAATGAGGCTTTTTCTTTTGTTTTTATGACTATGTCATCGACATAGACCTCGGCATTCCGGCCTATCTGGTCATGCAAACATTTCTTCATGCATCTTTGGTATGTAGCACCAGCATTTCTCAAACCGAAAGTCATGACACGATAGCAATAAGCCCCATACGGGGTAATAAAAGCAGTTTTTAATTGATCATCCGGATTTAAAGGTATCTGGTGAAAACCGGAATAGGCATCTAAGAAAGTCAAGAGTTCACTCCCGGCAGTGGAATCGATCACTTGATCTATCCGGGGAAGTGGAAAAGGATCTTTTGGACACGCCTTGTTGAGGTTGGTGAAGTCGATGCACATGCGCCACACCTTAAGCAGGAGGGGATCATCTTTCTTCTTCTCTACCAGGACCGGATTCGATATCCAATCCGGGTGCAGCACTTCCATCACGAATCCGGCAGCCAGCAGTATAGCGAGATGCTCCATGATTGCAGCTCTTCTCTCATCCGAGAGGCGCCTAGTCGGTTGCTTCACCGGCTTTGCATCCGGTCTAACAAACAGAGAGTGCTCAGCCAACTCCCTCGGAACGCCTTGCAGATCGTCACTCGACCACGCAAAAACATCCCGATTCTCACGGAGGAAGTCGACGAGTTCGCCTTCCTATTTGCTGTCCAGGTTGCTACCAATGATGACCTGGCGCTCCGGGTTGCTGGGGTCAACCCCCACCTTCTTCGTCCTTTGGTGGCTGGAATGACGCGCTCTGCTCTGGGTTCACCATCCCGGGCATCCCGAGTTGGGAGGTCTTGGCCAGCGCCACCACTTGCTGGATTCTCTTCTTTTCCTCAGCTATCACCAGGGACTCGGCTAAGCACGAGCCGGCCGAAGCACACTCCATGGAGCGCTTGTGATCCCCCGAGATGGTGATTATGCCGTTAGGACCCGGCATCTTCATTTTCAGGTATCCCATGTGAGTTGAAATCATGAACTTGGCCAGGGCTGGCCTGCCGATCAGTGCGTGGTACGGACTTTCGAGGTCCACGAACTCGAATTCCAAGCTCTCGGTCCGGCAATTCTCCCGGGTTCCGAATAACACCTCAACCGAGATTTTACCCATGGGTGAGCAAGAGACTCCGGGCACAATGTCGTGAAAGGTCGTCTCGGTGGGTAGCAAGGTGTTCATGGACACCCCCAGCTTCAGCATCGTATCCTTGTACATGATGTTAATGGCGCTGCCATTGTCAATCAGAACCCGACTGAAGCGGACGTTGAGGCTTGGTCCGACAAAGGTTGGGTCTACCACTAAGGCATATGCACCCGGCTTAGGCATAACCCGGGGATGATCCTTCCGGCTCCACGTGATCTCCATCTCGGACCAGTGCAAGAACTTGGGCACCGCCGGAATCACAGCGTTCACTTCCAGGGCGCGCTGTCGCACACTCTTCCGGTCAGTGGGCTCGGTCACGAAGACCACATAGCTCTGATGTGCCTCCCGGTAGTTGCCTTGCTGATGTCCGGGTTGATTACTTGGGCCTGCGCCATTGTCATTCTGGGTGTGCACCACATTTACCGGCCGGGGCGGGGGTCCTCGGTGTGGTTGATTAATCCGGATCGCGTTGGCTTCGGATGCCGGAGTGGGAGGTCTCGGAATGTTGGGTCGAGATGCCGGAGCACTCGGCCTAGTAGCCCCCGTGCTGCCCTCCTGCAATGTGCGCTGATACCAGCTGCGCTGCCGAGTGGAGTGGTTTGCTGGCTTGTTGGCCTCCAGGGTATGGTAACAGCATGGCTTGTTCAGCATCTCTTCATACGTCAGGGGCTTCTTCTGGTCCACCCAAGTTTTCTGTACTTCCTGGCTCTGATCACAAGCCGGGCCATTTGTTTTCTGACGCTGATTATTGTCGGCATCTTCTTGATCTCGGGTCACAGCTGCGACATGTTGTGCGGCATGGTGGTACTCGGGCTGATTCCTCTTCTGGCCAAAATCTTGGCGATCATGGCCTCTACTCGATCCCGAACGCTGAGGTCCCGCATTCCTCCTGTTGGAGTCATCGACATCCATCAGGGGTTGCATGGGATCTCCAAGCGAGTAGGTATTGGCGATGCGCATGGTCTCTGCCAAGGTCGTCGGCATCTTCCTCTGCAATTTCTGCCAAAGCATTGAGCCATGCCGACATCCTTGCGCAAACCAGGAGATGGCATGTGCCTCTACCACTCCTTCGCAAGAATTGCGAATGTTGCTCCACCGGGTAAGGTACTCCCGGTCGGTTTCGTTGCTCCTTTGCCTACAGATGGCGAGTTGTTGAGGTCTGTTGGGCCTTTTGTACGTGCTGGTGAAGTTGCTGATGAACGCCTCCTCAAAATCTAACCAGCAGTCTATGCTGCCGGTTCTCAAGTTGTTCAGCCAGATTCTGGCAGGTCCTTCCAACATATGTGGCACATAACGTACCGCCCAGCGTCTGTTTCCACCGGCTATGCTTACTGCAGATACATAGTCGGTCAACCAGTCCTCCGGCTTCTTGCTGCCGTCATAGGTCTTAGCACCCCGGTTGAGCTGGAAGTTTCGGACAGGCGGCTCCCGCATGATCCGGGGTCCAAAACAGGCAGGTCCCGGAGGTCCTTGCTCTTCCACTAGCTCGGATTGGTGAATCCGGTCGAGCCGGATCCTGGCATCAGTCGGATCCAGTTGTCTGGTTCCTATCCGAGATCCCAAAGGATTCTCATTGGGTTGGTATCCAAGCTGTTGCAACCTTGAGTCGCCATCGTTGTGCCTTTCGAGTACCGGGATCACAGCTTGCTGTGGCACAGAGGCGGCCTCCCTTCGTAGGTTTCCCTGAACCTGTGGCGGATTCCGGGGTGGATTACCACGGCTAGCCGGGTTATTGTTTCCTACACCCCGCTTGCCACCACCAGGGTTACTCTGTGCCTGCCCGGAATTATGCTGCCCGGCTTGCTGGATACCGGCGAAGGCCGGGTCATACGTCTGCAACTGCTTGTTTTTTCCCGGAGCCCCGACTTTGGCTCCGGCTCTTGCTCTTGCTTCTACTCGGATGCGGAGAGGAGGCCTCTCCGCCTGATCTCTGGCTGTCAGCCCTAGCTGAATGCACTTGGGATCCTGCCCATGGGTTCTTTTTCTTGAAGGCCTGGTTCTGCCGGTTGGCCTCGACAACCAACTCATTCACCCGCTCCTGCTGCTTGCGCAGAGCCTCACCGGATAGCCCAGCCAGCTCCGCCATGGCGGCTTCGGCAACCCTAAGAGTTTTTGCCGGCGAGCTGTATACCGGTTTCCCAGCCGAGATCATGCTACCCGTATGACTAGTTGCGGCCCCACCGGCCAGCTCTTTATTCACCATTCTGCCTTTCTTGCGCAGATCCGCGACGCGCTTGTCCCAGGAGTCTATCTTAAGGAACCCGTGAGCTGCATTGTACTCCCGGAGGCTAGCACTGAGCTCACGCCAGATCTCGGTGATCTCTTGCGCTTCGGCGAGCAGCAACCTACGTTGCTCATCCAAGTCAGCTGAATTGGCTTGGGTATCTGCATCAGCTGTCAAGGGGACAGCCAACTTGGCCACCAGACCCGAGAGGGGATCCGGGCGACGACGGGGCTGGGACTGCTGCGGATCGCCGTCTCGGGCCGTACCTCTCTCCTGAGGAGGTTTGGCCAAGCGAACACGGCCGCTACCGGCATCGTCGTTGGCGTCCTGGAACACCTCCTCGGTTGCCCCGACCATCATGACCGCGACGGAGCTCGTGGTGCGACTGGCACACGGACCCCGGTTGGCGCAGAGCATGGGAGGATCCTCAGCTTCCAGGACAATGTCCGGGTAGCTGCAGATAACCTCGGTGGCGACGTAGGTGGTGAAGCCACCGAAGTCGATGAGGCATCCGTTCACCGGGAAGGGTTTGTTCCGGAAGCACCCGACATTGTCGCTGACGAAATCCATCTCGCCCAGCCTGACGACAAGGCCAAAGAGAACCCGGACGCCGAAGCGAACGGGGGAACCCGTCCGGATGTGTACACCAGCCAACGCCTCTGTCAGCCCCACGGTGGGCGCCAACTGTCGTGGTGGTGTCACGGCAGATGCCATATGATGGCTAATTTGTGGGGCCGATGGACGTTGGTGGATCCGGGGAGGGATAGCGAGCTGAAGAGCTCACACGGGGGAGGATCCCGGTTTGACCGAGATCTCCGAGGAACAAGAAACAAGCTCGAAGAACAAGGGGAAAGATCTAACAAACACGAACAAGTGCACGAAGGCAAAGAACACACACACGATGTACCCAGGTTCGGGGCCCTCGTGGGGAGGTAACACCCCTACTCCTGCCTTTCCTCTCAATATAAGGGTGTAACAAGGATTACAACTTGCTCTTGGAGCTCTTGCGGTGAAGAACACGAAGAACTAGATGAACTAGAGGGAGAAGGAAGTAAATGCCCAAGGACTAAATGAGACTAGAGTTTCGTCCCCCAAGTTGGTCTCTCCCCCGCAGGAGCAGTTATGGCGCCTTTTATAGAGTTCCGGCCAGGAGGGCCGGAAACCCTAATCCGGCTTGGCCCCACCGGACAGGCCTAACGGTTATGTCGACACCGGCTAGTGCGACCTAGCCACCGTGCTATCCGGCGTAGCCCCTTCGTCATCATTCCGGCAAGGACGGCCGGCGCCGTCCTGGAACATCATTGTCCCCCTGTCAGAGACAAGACATGCCTTTGCCCATCCCGGGTAGCCTTTTCCGGATTGCCGGGCTAGGCATGTCCGATCTTGTCGTACCGGCGTCGTACCGGCTGACGCGCTCCCGTGTCAGGCGGGAGGTGACCATGCTTCTATGTCAGGCGGGAGGTGACCATGCTTCCATGTCAGGCGGGAGGTGACCATGCTTCCA
This sequence comes from Poa annua, assembly GCA_026929855.1. Lineage (NCBI taxonomy): Eukaryota > Viridiplantae > Streptophyta > Magnoliopsida > Poales > Poaceae > Poa > Poa annua. The sequence goes on along the minus strand of CM049427.1, from coordinate 216,407,606 downwards.
TGTCAGGGGGGATGGTACTTCCCCCCGCGTCAGGCGGAAAAGCCTGCTCCAGACCGTTGACGGCCTACCGGCATCCCTCATGCCGGTCACCTCCTTGCTCGACCTTGCGAGTCCTCCCTGCACACATAAAGCAACCTGCTAGGACCGAGATAAACACTCCGGTTAGCCCTTACCCGGGTTGCCTATCCGGTACCTCCGGGTACTTCTCCTACCGGAGGTCTACTCGGAGCCACGAGGTCCGAGGTCTCTCCCGGATGCACCCGAGTTCCTCTTAGGATGCGTATCTCTAGGCCTAGCCTCCCGAAGATGTCTTAGCCTGCCAGCAAAGGCATCTTCGAGAAGCTAGTTCTTAGAGGAACCACCCGCTGATGCTTGTGCTGTTCTGAGGGCTCGGGGTGGCTATTTATAGCCGCCAGGGATGACCCTTGCGCCCGCCAGGAGGCACCTTGCACTCTACCAGCTCCGAAAGGTCAAGTTACCCCTTCAGCGCACCAGGGGGTGGCCCTTGCACTCGTCAAAGGTCAAGTACTATTACCACACTGTAGAGTAATGCCGAGTTTCGCCCTACCCGGGGGGTAGCCCCCCGACAGGTGGAAGCTCTCTTCTGGGTCGTCGATCTGCATATGATCCTCGACTGGGTTAATCTGGAGATTCGATTGTACTTCTTCTTCTAGTTGGTTCTGCGTCATGAACTCGTTGAATTCTCGTGTGGACATGGATTCTTCTATGGATCCAGATAATGACAACGGATCGATCTGTGATGCCGTAGCTCCCGTTTCTCCTGCTGATGCCATGGATATGACCATATCTTCGGTTGATTTATGTGAGGTAGCCGACTGTTCTTCGTCTTCAGGGATTCATCTGCAGTATATGATGTATAGTATATGGATCTAGCCCCCGAGTCGAGTGTGCCTCCTGAGTCGAGTGTCAGGAACGAGTGGTCTAGGTTTCGAGTGACTCTTGCCCTTTCCTCCTCGCAGATTCTTTCGACTCTGGATCTGCCTCGTCCTTCTGTTGCCCCTGTAGAGCTGATAGACACATGTCGTCTGCGAGCACTTGATATGCTTGGCTGCTTCCTCCTTTCTTCGAGTGTTGCCATGTATTTCTTTAGGCGTTGTGTTTCTTGCCATTTAAAGTAGTTGTATGTTGTTATCTCATCTGGAGTTGCGTTTGCTGGCATCATTATGCCGTCACCGATGAACTTTGTTACCTTTGCGGCCATCTCTGCCGTGATAACCAGAGTAGTCGTGCCGTCTGTCAAGGTGATTGTGCAAGGATACTCGACTGGCCTCCGACTGACTGTTGTTGCTGACATATCTGCGGTAATCGCAACGCAAACCTGTCGGGGTATGGGTGAAGTATATGTGTAAGTTGTGTAGTTATCAAGTCTTGCTTTAACTTCACCTTCCCGGTCCATGTCTGCGTTTTTATTTTGCTATTTTTGCCATCCCCTGTTTGTTGTGTATGTTCACCGTAATTGTCAACAACATTATGTGGAGGTTGGATTTCTGGATCGGCGAATTCGGTCAGACGTATGCTGTCTTCTGTAAGTTCGTCATACTCGGAGGGGTGGAAGCTCTCTTCTGGATCGTCGATCTGCATATGATCCTCGACTGGGTTAATCTGGAGATTCGACTGTACTTCTTCTTCTAGTTGGTTCTGCGTCATAAACTCGTTGAATGCTCGTGTGGACATGGATTCTGCTACGGATCCAGATAATGAGAACTGATCGATCTGTGATGTCGTAGCTCCCGTGTCTCCTGTTGATGCCATGGATATGACCATATCTTCGGCTGATTTATGTGAGGTAGCCAACTGTACTTCGTCTTCAGGGAATTCATATACCATGAATTTGTTGAATTCTGCTGATGACATTGACTCCGTGGGAGATTTGGGTGGCGGGATCAGATCGAGCTGTGTTGAGTTGGACTTCTTATTTGCTGAAGATGTGATCGCCATCGATTTTCCTGGAGTGGCTCAGTCGCGATTGTTCGGGTAGATCCTGTACATCAAACCTATCAACCAAAAAGTTATGTTCCCCAATGGTTAGATCAAAACCTGAACTGAGATTGGAATAGATCTTCTGAGATTCTGGTGAGTATGGTCTGATACTGGTTGGTGATGTTGATTTTGGCGAGTGGTCGTCTATGAGTTGGATGTGATCTGAAGTTGCTGATGTGCATCCCTATGATGGAGTCGGCGAGTTGCCGTTTGCGATCTTGAAAGAAAAATCCGTAGATCCAACACTACCACATCCCACAGACGGCGCCAATTGACGAGGGATGCCCCGTGAATACGCATGGTTACTAGCCTAGGTAAGAGTTTATGAGGTAGAGAACACGTAGTGTCGGCAGATTCGTCGGCTGACAAGTAAGAGTTACCCAGGTTCAGGACACTCGACTGAAGTAACACCCCTACTTCTTGCATGTCTGTTATTGATTATGAATATGCTGTGAGTATAGTGTATATCAAGATGTTGATCATGCTAAGATTTATGGGTCCATTTTTGTCATAATAGGTTGTGTGATTTTTCATAGCATGATCATTAAAAATGAGAGGGATTTTAACTTAGACTTCTTCTACGATAATGTTGATAGCAGCAGTGTGAATCCAGTCAATCCTACATCACGGTTTTTGCATCGCGGTTTAACGGGCTGGCGGAGCCGTGTCTGGTAAAGATGCTCTTACACTAGTCTTTTGATCGAAAGATTGATTCCGTTCCACGATCTACGTTCTAATAAATTGTTGAGCTAAAGAATCTTGTAAAGCTTGCAAATCCGAGTCACCGACAAAGCGGCATCACACGACAGAATATTAATCTTTCTTCGTGGCCTAAATTTGTTAATCTTTCGGCCGCTTTTCGAAACAATGGCCGGCAAGCTAATCATCAATCTCATGATGCAAGTAGAACGCCCAGACTCGGAAGCTGCGGACATGCATTGCACTTGCACCTGCAAAATTTGATTATACAGGACGGCCAGTTCTTGCACGTACACCAGACCACGCCATTGGCCATGTAAGCTGGCCTACATGATGTGGAGTCCGTGAGATAGGCACACAAATCTTTTCTTTTCCGAGAAAATGGCAAAACTCTGCCTTTGAACTCATTAATAAAATATGTTTACAACCACTAAACAAAATGTATAATTTGTTTACATGAAGTAGCACACACCTCTCGATAGGTATATAATTCCTTTTTTTAATACACAGAATAGACGCGTACGTTAACAAACACGTACGTACAGATACACCACCGCACATAAGCAAACCCTACCCCTATGAGCACCTCCGAGAGATTGGTCCGGCATATTTTATTCACCATGGGCGTCTCGCTGTTGACGGACACGTCACCCAACACTAAAAGTATAGTGTCGGTTAAATTCTAAAAAATTCAGTAAAATGCGAGCACACATGTCAAATCTAGTACTTGAACCTGAGTGAGCTGTTTCCATCACAAGAAACCAAACCAGTTAATCTAGACTCACTTCACGCATACTTCCCTTTGTTGAATCTCTCTCTATTGTAGGAGGAGTTTTGGTTAGTTATACTCCAAATATCATAACTATTATTGCAAATACAGGTGGTTTAAATACCGTAAAGAGGGACTGGTAATAAGGTGACGAATAATAATGACTCATCAAAAGAGATATTATCTCTTTTTGCTTTGAGATATTTCCATGCAAAGAGAGTTAATAAGGGAAAGGTTCATCGTAAGAATAGAGCATTCTCGACTGTATTTATTTAGAGAAGCCATGATATGCCGATATTCTTTTTGGTTGTGTAATTAGCCAAAACTCCATATTAATCAAGGACAGGACTACACGGCGGCGCCGTATATATTCCCCTCCATGCGGACGGCTAATTTCCATGCATACATGCAGTGACGTCATGTGACGCCCTAAAATCGATACTATGTAGATTTAAGCGATCTCACCGAAATCCTCATAATAACGATTTTAGCTCACCCACCAGACATAATATGCACGCCGAAACATGCGCATTATGTGGGTGGAATTGTGATAACATTACAACAGTTCCGATACATCCACAAATACAACAGAAGATATATAATACAACAACGACTCGAACGAGTCAAGATACAAATGATGCAATACAAAGATACAAATGACAGCGGAAGCAAAATAGTATCCGACTACGGATAAGATGCAAATTGGACTAAGAGTTCTGAAGATAAGCGATGGCGCCATATCCCTGCCCAGCCAAGCCGGAGGGATTCCCAAGCTAACGTCGTCAGACTTCAAACTTGTTAACTGCACATAAAGCACATCCCAAAATAGGGTCAGGACACTCCCTGGTAAGCAAAACCGACTTGCCTACTTTCTACACCATCTGCCAAAATATAGGGGAGGTGGACTTAGCGGCAGCAGCACTAGCAACCTAGAGAGACACGCTACAACTTCCATCTAATCAGAGAAGGATAAAAGAGCGCATAATTAGCCAACTACTACTAACACCAAACATAACCCATTCTCGAATTAACCCCCTCAACCAAGTATGAGGAAGCAATTCGGAAAACTCACACGTTAAGCAGTTTTAGTTATAATTTATTGTGAAAGTAATTCTATATTACTAGTCAATTTAATTAACATTAATTAGGTGCAAGTTGTCTAGATCTTGTTAGCCAGCATCATCACCAAAGTCGTCCATAACCGTGGACACGGCTCATCGATAAGATTAGACCCTGCAGGGGTGCACTACTGTACCCATACTCGTATAATCAACCCAAGCAAGCATCAGGGCCTCACAACTCGACTCATTCCTTCACTACATCAAGTCCAAGTGTCACCAATATGAGTTGTAACCCGCGTCAGGAGTCCGGCCGAATCTCAATTGCAGACTCATTAGTTTGCGACTACGCCACCATGCGGCTCAAACCACAGTAGGAATTGTCCGCTTCGTGTAGTACCGCACCTATATGACCCCCCGTATCACATACCCTCTCATCATCATCATCATCATCATCATGCACATGCATATGAGCAAATGGAAAACCCGAACTAGTTGCGGCACATGGACAAGCTGTAGATCCGTTCAAAGTAGAGGGGGGCTCCATAGGGCCTCCCACAAGTGGTTAGTGCGCTCAAAATTGGATCCGAGGACAAAATCTCAGTTCCTAGGTCGACACTGAGCAGAACAAAACAAGCAAACTTTACTTGCCTTGAATCCCGCATGGAAGCAGATCTTGTCGTTGCTCACACATCTCAACGTCGTATCCGCGAAGAAGCAACAAACACTGGAAAGCGTAAAATATGCATTTTACAACTACGGCAAAAGATCCAGCATGATCATATGAGAATGATGCATGGCATGGCAAGATGCAAAACAAATGCAATTAATCCAAATTAAGCGGGAAAGCAACCCCGACAATTAATATTTAGGTGCAAGATATTTATTTATCAGCAATATTAAATGTTGGTTAGCATGGCAACACATGGCATGGGTAAATCTGGAACTGGACCTGGAACATCCATGGGCTTTGGACCTAAAATAGGGTGGACCTTGCTGGGCTTGACTCTAACGGACCTGGACCTCTACAGGATTTTTATCTAGAGGCGTTGGACAGATCTAGACGTGAGATTTTTCATCCAATATTATCCATTGGACAAATCCGGAAATCCCAAATTCCCATCGACCTTCTCTCTCTCACCGAACCCTCCCCGTTCCGGCGGCGACGACGAGAAGGCAGCCGTCGGCGTACAAGAAGGGGCTTGGCTCCAGACGCGGCTCCTCCTCGACGCGCAACAGTCCCACTCTCCAGGCACGTCCCATCAACATCAGGAGCTGCAGCGCACACCTTCACATACGCTCATCTCGCCGCCGCCACGGACAACTTCCGCGCCGACTGCCTCCTCGGCGAGGGCGGCTTCGGCCACGTCTACCTGGGCCGGCTGGGAACAGCCAGGTCGTCGCCGCGGCAACTGAAGACGATCCCACCGGCCGCTGCCATCTCTCATCTCTCAGCTCTGCACGTACTAGTCAACAATTTGTGAAGTCCAATTGGACTTGGATGGATTTGGACAATATAACTTGGACTTGGATGGATTTGGGTAATACGAACTATTTGTGGACTGAAGTTGGACCGGATCAATTTGGCCTGGACGGTAGCTGGACTTCTGCGCTCTGGACTTGGACTGTGATCCAGTTCCACATATAGGCATGGGTGATCTAATTAAATCAAATGGAATATGGCATTATATATTTATTACCCCACACATTCCATATTGAATTATTTAGGTGATTTGCTACACCACCAAATCCAAGAGATGCAACACAGGAAATTATGATGCGATATGCACAAGATAGATGTCATTTTATAAAATAGGTATAGGCTTAGGGTTTGGGTCCGTACGTCGGATCGGGTGAACTAGGGTTTGAAACCGACGTGTTCGGTCCGTAGAGGAAGTAGTCGTCGTCGGGGAAGTAGTCGCGGCGGAACCGGGGCATCGTCGTTTGTCGGTGTCGTGGAAGTGGTCGGGTAGTCGTCCGGGTGGTCGTTGTTCGGAGCACCAGCTTCGGGGTCGGTGGCGCACTTGTCGTATCCGGTCTTTGGGCCACGACAACGGGTCGAGTCACGCACGAAGGCGTGCAACACAAGCGGTCACTGTCACGAAGGAGCACGGCAACGGAAGCCGGAAGGAGCACCGGCCAGCACCACGAAGGGTGGACAAACACCGAAAACAAATGTGACGCCGGGGTCTTGCGGGCATTTCACCGAGCACCTTGCAGGCGGCGGACGCGGGGACGCCACCGGACGGAGACGACGTGCACGCAGCCGGAAGAGGAGGCAGCGGCGACACGTGCGTGCGGGAGGTGGCGGCGCGGAGCGGATGCGCACGGCGGCGGCGAGCGGCGCGGATGGAGGCGGCGGCAGCGAGCGGCGGCGCGGCGAGCAGCGGAGGCTGGGCGAACGGGGGCGCGGGCACCGGCGACAAAGGCGGAGCAGGGGGCACGGGCGGAAGCGACGCGTGCGTGCGGGGAGCAGAGGTGCGGGCGGCAACGCGGGCGCAGCGCGCGGGCGCGTGGGGGAGGCTGCTCGGGGGTGCGCGGCGGAGGAGGCCGAGGCGGCGCGGCACGGGGCGCGCGGGCTCGGCCGGAGGCGGCGGCGCGCTGGCGCTGGCAAGGCCGTGCGGAGGCGTGGGTGCGGCGGGGCAGAGGGCGTGGCCCGCGGCGGCGGCAGGCGGCGGCGCTGGCGGCGGGCGTGTTGGTAGGGCACGGCGCCGCGGTGTGGGGGCGCGGCGGCGCAGCCGCCGGCGGCTGCGGGAGGAGGCGCGTGGAGGTCGGGCGGCCGGGAGCGGCCGGAGAGAGGAGGTCGGGGACGCGGCACGTGGAGGCGGGAGGAGCAGGGAGGAGGGGGCGTGGCGACGGGAGGGCGCCGGCGGTGGAGGGAGTAGCAGGGGGCGGCGGCGGCCATGGTGGGGAGGTTGGGGCGCCTCGGCTTGTTGCGATGCGTGTTGGTGCGGGAGGGAGGAGGAAGGAGGGAGGAGGAAGGAGGAAGGAAGGAGGGGAAAGAAAAGAAAAAAAAGAAAGGAAAGAAAAAGAAAAAGGAAAAGAAAGAGAAAGGAGGGGGAAAAAAGAAAAAAGGAGGTGTGAGGATCTTTTGCAAAATCCCAGAAAATAGAGGAGGGTGGCTGCAAAAATTCAGGGGGTGGGAAAGAATTTTCAGGGGGGAAACCTAGGGTTTGCTTAGGTGGGCTTTTGGGCTTTATTTCTCACCCATTTATTCTTTTTCGGTGTTATATTTCTAAAACAAAATAGAAAACGAATTTGAACACGAAACCTTTACAAAATATTTTTAGTTTCAACTAGGGAATTTAATAAAGTAGTTTTTAACATTTGCAAAAGATTTTTAAATATCACATTTTTAATAAATTTAAATGCGTTTGAATTTAATTGTGGGAATTGAAATTAAATGCAACAAATGAAATTAATGAGATGCAATGCGATGCATTGTTGATGCAAAAAGAAAAACACACAAAACAAAAAGGGGATAAATCCCGGGGTGTTACAATCGACACCACTAACAAGGGACCGCGTCCCGTGATCCACGCCGAGACCACAAGAAGAGAGGGGTAACTATCGAGACTTCAGGCTCCGTGATGAACTTCTCGACACCACTAACAAGGGATTGTTGCTCCACCTGGAAATTCTCGACACCACTAACAAGGGATTGTTGCTCACGACGAAGACGACTCCGAAAGATCGAACCTAATAGGGTAAAAGGCAAGAAATCGTCCACCCACACGTGGGATCCTAAAACTTTGAAAGTTGGATAAGAGGAGAGACTCCAAAACAAATAAGAGGAGAGGAGAAATAGAATTGAGGTACGGAGTAAAAAGAAAACTATTGAGATATTTTCAAAATAAATTTTAGTCAAATAATATAGACACTCTACAAACATCGACCGTTAGCGAGGTTAACCTACAGGCTTTTGCGGACCCACTGCTTCGATAACCATTCGTATCGAAACAACAAGGAGATCGAAACCAAGGCTCTGATACCACTTTGTGACGCCCTAAAATCGGTACTATGTAGATTTAAGCGATCCCGCCGAAATCCGCATAATAACGATTTTAGGTCACCCACCAGACATAATGTGCACGCCGAAACATGCGCATTATGTGGGTGGAATTGTGATAACATTACAACAGTTCCGATACATCCACAAATACAACAGAAGATATATAATACAACAACGACTCGAACGAGTCAAGATACAAATGATGCAATACAAAGATACAAATGACAGCGGAAGCAAAATAGTATCCGACTACGGATAAGATGCAAATTGGACTAAGAGTCCTGAAGATAAGCGATGGCGCCATATCCCTGCCCAGCCAAGTTGGAGGGATTCCCAAGCTAACATCGTCAGACTTCAAACCTGTTGACTGCACATAAAGCACATCCCAAAAGAGGGTCAGGGCACTCCCTGGTAAGCAAAACCGACTTGCCTACTTTCTACACCATCTGCCAAAATATAGGGGAGGTGGACTTAGCGGCAGCAGCACTAGCAACCTAGAGAGACACGCTACAACTTCCATCTAATCAGAGAAGGATAAGAGAGCGCATAAGTAGCCAACTACTACTAACACCAAACATAATCCATTCTCGAATTAACCCCCTCAACCAAGTATGAGGAAGCAATTCGGAAAACTCACACGTTGAGCAGTTTTAGTTATAATTTATTGTGAAAGTAATTCTATATTACTAGTCTATTTAATTAACATTGATTAGGTGCAAGTTGTCTAGATCTTGTTAGCCAGCATCATCACCAAAGTCGTCCATAACCGTGGACACGGATCATCGATAAGATTAGACCCTGCAGGGGTGCACTACTGTACCCATACTCGTATGATCAACCCAAGCAAGCATCAGGGCCTCTCAACTCGACTCATTCCTTCACTACATCAAGTCCAAGTGCCACCCATATGAGTTGTTACCCGCGTCTGGAGTCTGACCGAATCTCAATTGCAGACTCATTAGTTTGCGACTACGCCACCATGCGGCTCAAACCACAGTAGGAACTGTCCGCTTCGTGTCGTAACGCACCTATATGACCCCCCGTATCACATACCCTCTCATCATCATCATCATCATCATCATCATGGACATGCATATGAGTAAATGGAAAACCCGAACTACTTGCGGCACATGGACAAGCTGTAGATCCGTTCAAAGTAGAGGTGGGCTCCATAGGGCCTCCCACAAGTGGTTAGTGCGCTCAAAATTGGATCCGAGGACAAAATCTCAGTTCCTAGGTCGACACTGAGCAGAACAAAGCACCTCGCAAGGCCTTCCGCTTGGTGCCTTATCATTTAATTATAATACCCCAATATAATACAACATTTTATTAAGGTAGAATAATCTATCATACTAAGCATATGAAATAAAAGACCAACAGACAACTCGCACAACCAAATCTAAGCATGCGCTACGACTCACAAGGCCAACAGATAAACATGCAACGGGTATTAGGTTGTGGGGATAAAGCTGTATGGGCTGCAGGATAAACATGTGATGGGATCGCGATAAAGAATCGAATACTAGGGTAGCAGAGATCAACGGCAGGGATGAAAGACAATGTATAGGTAAACAAGCAAACTTTGCTTGCCTGAAATCCCGCATGTAAGCAGATCTTGTCGTTGCTCACACATCTCAACGTCGTATCGGCGAAGAAGCAACAAACACTGGAAAGCGTAAAAGATGCATTTTACAACTACGGCAAAATATCCAGCATGATCATATGAGAATGATGCATGGCATGGCAAGATGCAAAACAAATGCAATTAATCCAAATTAAGCGGGAAAGCAACCCCGACAATTAATATTTAGGTGCAAGATATTTATTTACCAGCAATATTAAATGTTGGTTAGCATGGCAACACATGGCATGGGTGATCTAATTAAATTAAATGGAATATGGCATTATATATTTATTACCCCACACATTCCATATTGAATTATTTAAGTGATTTGCTACACCACCAAATCCAAGAGATGCAACACAGGAAATTATGATGCGATATGCACAAGATAGATGTCATTTTATAAAATAGGTATAGGCTTAGGGTTTGGGTCCGTACGTCGGATCGGGTGAACTAGGGTTCGAAACCGACGTCTTCGGTCCGTAGAGGAAGTAGTCGTCGTCGGGGAAGTAGTCGTCGCGGAACCGGGGCATCGTCGTTTGTCGGTGTCGTGGAAGTGGTCGGGTAGTCGTCCGGGTGGTCGTTGTTCGGAGCACCAACTTCGGGGTCGGTGGCGCACTTATCGTATCCGGTCTTTGGGCCACGACAACGGGTCGAGTCACGCACGAAGGCGTGCAACACAAGCGGTCACTATCACGAAGGAGCACGGCAACGGACGCCGGAAGGAGCACCGGGCATCACCACAAAGGGTGGACAAACACGGAAAACAAATGTGACGCCGGGGTCTTGCGGGCATTTCACCGAGCACCTTGCGGGCGGCGGACGCGGGGACGCCACCGGGCGGAGACGACGTGCACGCGGCCGGAAGAGGAGGCAGCGGCGACACGTGCGTGCGGGAGGCGGCGGCGCGGAGCGGATGCGCACGGCGGCGGCGACCGGCGTGGATGGAGGCGGCGGCAGCGACCGGCGGCGCGGCGCGGCGAGCAGCGGAGGCTGGGCGAACGGGGGCGCGGGCACCGGCGACAAAGGCGGAGAAGGGGGCACGGGCGGCAGCGACGCGTGCGTGCGGGGAGCGGAGGTGCGGGCGGCAAGGCGGGCGCAGCGCGCGTGCGCGTGGGGGAGGCTGCTCGGGGGTGCGCGGCGGAGGAGGCTGGGGCGGCGCGACACGGGGCGCGCGGGCTCGGCCGGCCGGAGGCGGCGGCGCGTTGGCGCTGGCAAGGCCATGGGGAGGCGTGGGTGCGGCGGGGCAGAGGGTGAGGCCCGCGGCGGCCGACGGCGGCAGGCGGCAGCGGGCGCGCTGGTAGGGCACGGCGCCGCGGCGTGGGGGCGCAGCCGCCGGCGGCTGCGGGAGGAGGCGCGTGGAGGTCGGGCGGCCGGGAGCGGCCGGAGAGAGGAGGTCGGGGACGCGGCGCGTGGAGGCGGGAGGAGGAGGGAGGAGGGGGCGTGGCGACGGGAGGGCGCCGGCGGTGGACGGAGGAGCAGGGGGCGGCGGCGGCCATGGTGGGGAGGTTGGGGCGCCTCGGCTTGGTGCAATGCGTGTTGGTGCGGGAGGGAGGAGGAAGGAAGGAGGAGAAAGAAAAGAAAAAAAGAAAGGAAAGAAAAAGAAAAAGGAAAAGAAAGAGAAAGGAGGGGAAAAAGAGAAAAAAAAAAAGGAGGTGTGAGGATCTTTTGCAAAATCCCAGAAAATAGAGGAGGGTGGCTGCAAAAAGGCAGGGGGTGGGAAAGAATTTTCTGGGGGAAAACCTAAGGTTTGCTTAGGTGGGCTTTTGGGCTTTATTTCTCACCCATTTATTCTTTTTCGGTGTTATATTTCTAAAACAAAATAGAAAACGAATTTGAACACGAAACCTTTACAAAATATTTTTAGTTTCAACTAGGGAATTTAATAAAGTAGTTTTTAACATTTGCAAAAGATTTTTAAATATCACATTTTTAATAAATTTAAATGTGTTCGAATTTAATTGTGGGAATTGAAATTAAATGCAACAAATGAAATTAATGAGATGCAATGCGATGCCATGTTGATGCAAAAAGAAAAACACACAAAAGAAAAAGGGGATAAATCCCGGGGCGTTACACGTCACTGATGACATCGTTTAGATTCTCTTTATTGTTTAGATTAAAAATGATTTATCTTTCAAATGATTAATCTGATTCAAAATCCGTTTTCACCGTTGGCTTAGTCATGATTAAATCTATAAAACTAGATCCCATGTTGACATGTTTTGAAGACTTTTTCTTTCTTTCAGTAGTTACCAGATTATTATAACTACCTTATCACATTACAATACCTTGACTATCAGGTTTGTATAAGTCCATTTTACATCCATATAAGGTCGATTGATACTACTTTACGTGAAACGATATTATTTCTTGGGTATTAGAAACATATAAACGGTTACTCATTAGCTATACATATCCTTATAATGTGTAAAAACCTTTATAAAATTATTTGATAACCATGCATAATTATCATGATAGTTATTCAATATAAATCTGGTAAATATAATATTTAATCTGATAACTGATGTGACAGGAAAATTTCATCACACCAGATTATAGATGTGTCACAAGTGATTCGAATCCATCTGGTAACGATATATACTTAGCTTGATAATTATTTTTATTAATATGAAAGCCATAGTTCCACAATCTGGTAACTGGTGTAATTTTTTATTTTCATCTAAACATATTAACAATGGATTTAGTTTTGAATCCCTCGTCGAGACGAATCTAACGGTATAAACATATGTCTAATCGGAATAATGGTTTAGAAGATAAATCATTTCAGATTTTCGAATTTGGTAATTAATGTGATGATACCACCTACAATGTATGCATGCATGAATGCACTCTCCCTATAGGGGAAAAGCTACGTTTCCGCACCCGCCACATGGGGAATCTCTTGGTGCGGCGCCTCATGCTAGATTTTCCCATTAATCAAACATCAAAGTTTCAAAGATTTTAACACACAAGAATAATAGAAACATGCCTGAGATCCAACCGTTAGTTGCCTCGTCAACAACAGCCGATTCCGTGCATGGAGACGAGGAACTATGGATCAACGTTCAAGTTTATTATTCTATATTGTTATGTTTGTGTTGGCCAACGGAGTCAACGGAGATTGGATTGCCCTGCTCCTATCCTCAGCCAACTTGGCGGTCTTTCTCAACGGAGTCGAGGGTCCCTCCTTCAATTCACACACCACCGCGGCCTCCTTCAGGGAGACCCGCTGTCTCCCCTCCTGTTCATCATCGCACTGGACCCGCTCCATCTCTTGCTGCAACAAGCCACCGCCAAAGGGTTGTTCTCCCTGTTGCCGGTGCGCGAAGGTCGTCTCCACGCCAGCTTGTATGCTGACGACGTCATTGTATTCCTGAACCCAGTCCAACAGGAGGTTCAGGATCTCTTCCGCCCCCTTCACCAGTTCGGCGAGTCAACAAGGCTCCACATCAACATCGTCAAATTGGCCCCAATCCGGCGAGATGACCTCAACCTCGGCGCTCTCCTCTGCCAGTTTAGAGGGGATCGCTCCGTGTTCCCTGTCCGCTACCTAGGCATGCCGATGTCGTTGTCCAGGCTGTGGCGCGAACACCTGCAATTCATCCTGGACCGTGCCCACGCGCATCTGGCGGCCTGGAGCGGTAAATGGATCAAAGTTGGTGGCAGGAAATCCCTGGCCACATCGGTTCTCAACACCCTTGCCATCTTCATGCTTACTGCCCTAAAACCTTTCGTGAAGTTCATCAAGGATCTCGACCGCCTGCACCGGAACTTTGTTTGGGCCATCGAGATGAAATTCGGCATGGCTCTTCGGTTGAGCTGGCTCTAGTACGAGTGGGGAGATGCACGGCCTTGGTCCGGCATGTCTACCCCGTGCGACGCCATGGATCACGCCCTCTTCCACACCGCCACACGAGTGACTATCGGAGATTGCAACCGCGCTACCTTTTGGCTCTCCAACTGTCTCAATGGCACTCCGCTTTCGCGCCAATTCCCTCAGCTGCTACAACACTCTCGAAAGAAGAACAGGACGGTGGCGCAGGCCTTGCACAACAACCCCTGGATTTCTGACATGACAGGCCGGCTGCCTATCGATCTAATCCCTATCTTCATCATCCTCTGGCGCTTCATGCAACAGGTGCATCTTGACGTGGCCCTGACGGATTCCATCCGCTAGATCCTCACGCCTGACCGGATTCCATCCGCTGGATCCTCACGCCTGACGGCACATACTCGGTGAAGTCTGCCTACCGCCTTCAGTTTCAAGGGCAGACCCAATCCAACGCTCCTGCAATCATCTGGAAGGCTTGGGCTCCGGCGCGCTGCAAAGTCATGACTTGGCTCCTGTTGCACGACAGGCTCTGGTGCGCGGACCGCCTCCAGCGCAGAGGCTGGCCGAATGACTATTTATGTTAGCTATGCGTCCGCAACCTAGAGACATCGAAACACTTGTTTTTCGACTGCCCAGTCTCGCAACAGATTTGGTCCGCGATCTCCAATTGGAATAACTGCGACGCGTTGACTGGACGCCTGGCCGGCTGATCTCTCTGTCTCGGAGATCTGGCAGATAGTTCCTGCAAAGCTGCATAGCTCTCGCCTGCGTAAGGGACTGCAATCCCTCTTCATCCTCACCTGCTCGTCAATCTGGGACGAACGCAACGGCAGAATCTTCCAAGGAAAGAAAAGAACAACACATGCGATCACAGCGGCCATCCTCGACGAAGCGGCAAACTGGCCGAAAGCCGGGACAAAGGAGCTTCGTGCGACACTTTTTGAACCACCTTGATTTCTTTTTCTACACTAGTGGAAAAGGGCTTATAGATGGGATGACCCTTTGTGGCGCACCAGCCGCCCATGCGCCACAAAAACCTTTTAGTGGCGCACCACAAAAGTGCGCCACAAATATTTGTGGCGCACAAAACAAATATGCGCCACTGAATATGTCATTTTTGTGGCGCACCAAGAAATATGCGCCACAAAAATATGGTGGGCTCCGCCAGGTTGGTCGGATTTCAGAAATCCAAGGCATATTCTGTGGCGCACAAAGCAAATGCGCCACAGATAGTTGACATTCTGTGGCGCACCCTGTACCATGCGCCACAGATAGTTGACATTCTGTGGCGCATGGAGCTGGTGCGCCACATAATGTTATGTTTCCGTGGCGCATATGGAACTAGTGCGCTACAGATAGTTTTCCCGCTTTTTCTCCCCATTTTCCCGCCATTTTTCTGCTCTCCTCTTCCTATAAAATCCCCCTCCGTTATGAGATTTGGAATTATAGATTTTCAGTCTAGCTAGGCGTGTTAGGATGGTTTGTGTTGGTCTGTTGCAATAAGTGTGCGTCAGGCGGGTTCTACAGTCCCGTCGCCGAGTATCTCGCGTGTATTTCCCATAATTTGCATGTTGAGGGTAGGAAAGTGTATCACGACGAACTTATTGAGAGTGAGAGCCATCTCGCTTTGTTGGGAGTCAAGTTATGTAGCGCTGGGTATCCATATCGGACCCTTAACCAAATTCGTCGTGAATTTATTAGGATTCGAGTCAGGTTTAACAAGAAAGCTGAGAAGGGCAAGTTCATGACTCAATGGGATCTTGATTCATATGCTGAGTCTTACCATGGGGTAGATGAGAGCGATGATTCTGGTGACTTCTTGCAGTCTTCCAAGGCCCTGAAGTCAGAAAGAGCGTTGAAGGGGAAGGGCAAGAAGGTTGAATCGTCGCCCAAGAAGAAGAGTGTATCATCGTCAAAGGGCAAGGGCATTGCATCAACGGATTAAGTTGTGTTGTGTATCTTCATTTCAGCTATGTTATATCGTCAATTGAGTTGTGTTGTAATATCTTTGTGAACTGAATATTTGAGTTGAGTTGTGTGTTGTATATATCTTCATAATTTGTCGTGTGTTATATGTGATGTTGGTTTGAGTTGTATATTATTGAAGTTTAACATCTTCATAATATATTTTACCAACTTATTTGAAGTTTAACAATTGAATAGGTTTTTTTATAATTAAGATTTTTTTCACACACCCAAGGTTTCTAGTGGCGCATGCATGTCAGTCTTTTCTGTTGCGCATGGGCTAGCTACACCACAGAAAGAAGCCCCATGCGTGCATGGCTTTTTGTGGCGCATGGGACTTCTTTATGTAGCGCAGCGAGCCCATGCACCACAGAAAGTATGTTATAATAAAAAAAAACGCCCCCGCGCTCGCCTCATCCCCGCATCGCCGCCGCTCCTAGCGTCACCCTCCTCCCACGCGCCGCCGCCGCTCGCCGGCCGCCCTCGTCCCTCCTCCGGCCCCGGCGCGCCTCCTCCCGCCTCGCGCCAGCGCCACCGCTCGAGACCGCGCGTCTCCGGCCGGAGCGCCTTCTTACCCCGCGCGCGAGCACCGCCGCTCGAGGCCGTGCGTCTCCGGCCTTGCTGCCCTCCTTGGCGCCAACCCGACTCGCGCAGGTCTCCTCCTCCTCCCTCCCTGCACTCTAGGTGCTTGTGGAAATGCCCAAACCGGCATTTTTGTTAAATTTGTACTAGAATATTTTTAGCATGTTAAATTTGTATGATATTTGTATTATAATGCATGGTGTTGTTTAGCTAATTAATATTTGCTTGTTATTTGCTAATTGTGGGCTGATTATGGGTTTTTATGGGTTAATTGTGGGCTAGCATGTTAAATTTTTGTTAATTAGGGATGAATTGTCAAAATTCGTAAGTGAATTTTTGTTCTGCAAATAAAAGTTGTTAATTTGGGATGAATTGTTTGATGAATTGTTGCTATGTGTTATTGCAAATAATAGTTGCTATCAATGTTGTGTGAATTAAAAAGTTGCTATGTGTGCATGATTTGCGCGTTGCATCTTTTGGCCGATGATTAAACAGTTGGTCGCAAGTTGCATTTGTAAAATGTTGTGATACAGGATTCAGGGGTGGGGCTAGTGAGCCTTGTGATATGCATGAGTACACAGATCTCGTGCATCCTACCTGACTCACTAGCTCCATCCCTGAAGCATGTCACTTCTAATTATGAGTTCTAATTATAAGGCCTTGTTTTGTTTTTGTTGAGTGTTCTTTAACTTACATTTTACCATCTTTTGTTATGTTGATGATTAAAATATTGTGACAACATGAGATCCCGAGAAGGAATAAGTGAGGCCAGTGAGATGCAACCCATGATGTACAGGAATACACATTTTCTGCATCCCACTGGCTTTCACTTATTCCGTCCCGGACCATTTGTGTGTTTCGAGTCTAAGTATGAGGCAAGATTTTCTTTGGACCGAATTTAATATGACTAATTTTAGCCGATGATTAGATGGTTTCACGTTACATCTTCAGAGAGGTGTGAGTGAACCATGTTGTCTGAACATATACGTAGTGTTCATTCCACGTTGTTCGCTTACACCATGTCTGAAGCAATTCCATATGAATCCTTGTTTGTTATTTTTCATGACTGCTTTTTAGTTAACTTGCATTTTACCTTCTTTTGATATGACAATGATTTAACCATTGTGACATCGTGTGATTTAGAGGTGGCGTCTCTGAAACTGGTGATGTGCACAAATACACATTTTCTGCATCTCACTGGATTTCTGAAACGCCATCTCTAAATTTGTGTCCACAATATATGAGGCATGCGCTTAGGTTGATATTATTTGTTTGCATCTTGTTGTGTATAATTTTTAATTTGTTTTACTAACTGCTTAACCTCCTCTTATGCCGGTAGACGATGGCGTTGCGCCGTCGCGAGTCGTCCGGCTTCCGCGGTGTTCGGGAGCAGCCCACCGGCACCTACTATGCCGAAATTCACGTGGGCAGATTTCGGCAGACGCTCGGGACGTACCCCACGCTGGAGGAGGCAACGCGCGCGTATGACACGGTCGCGTTGCATTTCCGGCGCCCGTGAAGCGAGCTGAACTTCCCGGACTGGCAGGACATTGCGGAGGCGGAGTTCCTCGCGCCACGGCCAGCCCTCCTCACCAACGAAGATTGTCTCCGCCACCGCCAGGTGCAGCGGCGGATCGACATCGCCGAGAACGATGAGGAGCTGATGCGCCAGTGGAGGGAGGACTTCCCGAGCGACGTCGCCGTCGAGTTGGAGTTCTACAGGAACCGAAGAGAGCAAAGGAGAGCAGACCGTGTGTGTGTGTGTGAGAGATAAGATTTTTCGGCTTCGAATGAATGTTATATGTCTGTTCTAACATATGTACTGGTTGAATATATATATATATGTGTCAACTTGTAATATATATTTCTATAAATCCTATATATATATATATAAATCCTGTATATATACCTATATTTGTACAACAGAAATTTTATTTCGAAAACGTCTGTTATTTATTCTATGGCGCATGGTTTATGTTTTTGTGGCGCATACATTTCTGTGGCGCATCTAAACCATTATGCACTATTTCTGTGGCGCGGCAGGAAGGATGCACCACAAAAATCTGAAAATTTCTATGACGCACTTATGGGGTACGCCATAGAAATATATTTTAGTGGCGAGATAACTGTGGTGCATCCCCATTTTCCTGTACACGCCACAGCAAAACTTTTTTCCACTAGTGCTAGCTCTTGGCCTGCTAAAAAAAATTCTCTGATTTTTCCAAACATTCCGACGGTCGCCTTGGCTATCGGATGCTTCATGTAATCTATTTCCCTCTGCTAATGAATGGAAAAGCCAGTATTTGTTGGGTCTTTCAAAAAAAAAATGTGTCGGTGGCGCTGTCTAGTTGGAGAATTTGGAGTCACACAACATAAGTGGCTTGCGACTCCATCTCTGACCTGTTGCTTCCGACGTGGCAGGTGCAGGTGACATCAAGGAGTCTACGTTGTTTTGTTCCCACAAATCGTTAGCTCGGCGGGTCAAGTTTTCTCGTGCTTCGTTCTTAGGTGTTCGTGAATTTCTCCTAAAGCAATGCAACGAACAATCAGTGGTTCAACAACTTGCCATGTAAGGGATGTGTCCCAACCACAACACGTTTAACGATATTATGATCTCACCTATTGGGTTGGACGATTCAAATGCCTCTTTAAAAAACCTATGCTTCATTGGTCTCCTGTGATTTGGTCACCTGATTCTTGAAGAGATGAGTTAGAGACGACGGCTATGTTGAAGATTTTCTATATAACCTTCTGTTTATTTAACAATCTTTATTGCTCGCATGTATTTTATGTATCTTGAACAGATATATGATGTTAATTGGTAATAAAGTCAGACTTTAAGAAAAAAAACATAGAAACACATAAGGGGCCTTGGGGGAGGGCGACCCGGGGGCCCAATCCCTAGCCGCCGCCACCCCTCCCTCCACCGCTCTCTCTCCTCGCCGCCGCCGGCGGCAGGGCGTCATCGCCTCCTCCTTCTCCAGCCTTGCCCTCCCCTCTCCCCCATATCCCGGTGCATCTCCTCCTCTAGCCGGCGCCGTTTTTTAAGTTGGGGGCCGGCGGTTGGTGCTCCAACACGGCATGGGGGACGGGGGTTGGTGCTTTCCGGCAGATCCACCACGCCCAGATCGGCAGCCACGCGGCCTGATCCGATCGGGGACTGTCGGGTTATGACTCCATAGAACGGAGACGCCGTCTTGAGTCTCGAGGCGAGCCGCGCCAGGCCTAGCGATGGGGTGACCCTGTAGGGGCCTTCCACATCGGAGACAGCTTGTGGAGGCCTTCCCTGGAGAGGATTCGCCTGAGGACGAGATCGCCTGCCTACAGGGTACGTGAGCGCACGTTGCGGTTGTGGTAGCGCCTCAGGTCCTGCTGATATTTAGCCGCCCGGAGGGCGGCGCGGCGTCGTAGTCCTTCAAGGAGCATCAGGTCGTCGTTGTGGAGGTCATCTTGCTGGTCCTCGTTAAAGGCGAGGACCCACGGGGATCCATGCTTTATCTCTGTGGGGAGGACTGCTTCGGCTCCATAGACGAGGGCGAATGGCGTTTCTCCTCCGGATGGCACCCGCCGGGTTCGGGTGCGGGTATGGCTTCCCCATATCCGTACCCGCACCTCTACCCACTCCCTGTTACCCGTACCCGTACCCGCATGCGGGTATAGATTTTCCCCATACCCGACACCCGCCGGGTACCCGATACCCGTCGGGTACCCGCTAAAGTCTTGCAAACAGCAAAATGTCAGGTTCTTCGGCTGGATTGCCGGGCTCTCGCTGGACTCACTCATCTCCATGTCGCCTGAGGACATGTCTCCGGGGAGCGGCAGCGAAGCGCAGGAGGTTAGGGTTTGAATTTGATGTGGGGTATGTGTTTTACCATATGACATGTGGGGCATACCCATTGACATGTGGGGTCTCCCGGGTATGCGGGTAAAAGGGTATGGGTATGGCATCCCCATACCCGCACCCGCATACCCGATGGGTATAACTTTTTCCTGCTAAGTATACCCATGGGTATTTTTTTGCCCAAACTCTCCCCATTTGAGGCGGGTGCCCGTCGGGTTTACGGGTATCGGGTACCCATTGCCATCCGGAGTTTCTCCCGTAGGCTTAGGTGGCGTTGTGCGGATGGACCAGATCTCCGAAGGGAGCTCGTTGATCCAGCCCTTGCTGTGGCCTTTGAGGATATCGAAGGTCCTGGTCTTTAAGCCTTTGAGGACTTCTGCGTTTGCGCGCTCAGCCTCTCCGTTGCTCTGCGGATGAGCGACTGAGGCGAAGCAGATCTTGATGCCCATTCTTTCACAGTAGGCTCTGAAGATGCCACTGGTGAATTGCGAGCCGTTGTCGGTGATGATGCGGTTAGGAACTCCGAAGCGGCAGACCAGGCCCCTGATGAACTTCACCGCAGCGCCTGCTGTGATCGTGCGCGTCGCCTCCACTTCAGGCCACTTAGTGAACTTGTCGATGGCCACGAAAAGGTAGCGATATCCGCCCTGCGCTGTTGGGAAGTGTCCCAGGATGTCCAGTCCCCAGACCACGAATGGCCAGGAGAGCGGAATTGTGTGTAGCCCCAACGCAGGTTGGTGGATTTGCTTGGCGTAGAATTGGCAGGCTTCACATGCTTGGACGATGTCCACTACAGCCTGAAGCGCTTGAGGCAGTAGAAGCCGCTCCTGAAGACTTTCCCCGCGAGGGTGCGGGCGCACGAATGGTGGCCGCATTCCCCGCGGTGGATGTCCCTGATCAGCAATTTGCCTTCTTCAGGAGGGACGCATTTGAGCGCGGTGCCGTTTGGGCGCTTGCGGTAGAGATTTCCTTCGAGGATTTTGTAAGATTTTGCCTGGAGGGCGATTCGATCCGCTTCAACATCTTCCTCGGGAAGGATTCCACTGTCGAGGTAGTCTTTGATCTCGTCAATCCATCCAGCTTCTTGATGCACCGCTGTGAGCAACAGACGCTCCCCTGTTGGGGGCCCACAGTATGGCGCCCCGTTTGCAGGTGGTGGTGGGAGCGCTTCACCTGTGCTTGCGGGCCTTGCCTCTTGAGGCTGCTTTATAGATGCTTTGACGAGCCTTTCTTCAAAGATGCCCGGCGGCTAAGCTTGCCTCTTTGATGCACGCTTGGCGATGTCATCAGCCTCTTGGTTCTCCTTTCTTGGGATGTGCATGAGCTCCATTCCCCTGAAGTGCTTCTCAAGCCTACGGACCTCTTCAAGGTATGCAGCCATGTGGTCGTCCTTAGGCTTATAGCTTTTGTT
Organism: Poa annua; assembly: GCA_026929855.1. Classification (NCBI taxonomy): domain Eukaryota; kingdom Viridiplantae; phylum Streptophyta; class Magnoliopsida; order Poales; family Poaceae; genus Poa; species Poa annua. Next base: position 216,385,809 of record CM049427.1, on the reverse strand, counting down.
GGAGAAGTTGACAAGCAGCTGGGAGTCGCCCTTGATGAGTAAGTGCTTGATGCCTAGGGCGATTGCGGCGCGTAGGCCAGCTAGCAGGCCTTCATACTCAGCGATATTGTTGGAGATCTTGTCGATTCCGAAGCATAGCTGGACGGCGTAATACAGCTTGTCGCCCTTTGGTGAGATAAGTACCACGCCAGCCCCGCCGTGGCGACAAGCGAAAGCTCCATCGAACTTTATGTTCTAGTGGCTAGGCATTTTGTCTCCACATGGCTCTTGTTCTTCTCCCAAAGGCTCTTCAGGGGTTGGGTAGTCCATTCGGCGATAAAGTCTGCCAGCGCTCTTCCTTTGATTACCCTTGTGGTATCAAAGCGCAAATTGAATGGCTGTAGCTCAATATTCCATCCTGCAACACGATCAGTGGCATTTGGGTTGCGCAGGATTTGCTCCAGGGGAAAAGAGGTGACCACCGTGATGGGGTGTCCCTGGAAGTAGTGTCGCAGCTTTCTTGAGGCGACGAGGAGTGCGAGGAGGAGCTTCTGCTGCATCGTATACCGCTCGCGAGCATCGCGCAGTACTGTACTGACGAAGTAGACTGGATGCTCGACAAGGGTAGTCTGTGTAGCCTTGGTGTGTTCTGCCTGAAGGGGCTCCGCTAGGACCTCAAGGGGGCTGGCCTCTAGGGGCATGACCTGGCCCTCGAGGGAGTTCGCCTCGAGGGGCTTGTCATGGGCCTCGGGAGGGTTGGCCTCAAGGGACTTGACAGGCTCCCTGGCGGGATCTTCTTGCAGCAGTTGACTTGGAGCGGGCCTCTCGTCGAGCTCCTGATCAGGAGGCTTTTGCTTTGGAGTGGTTGCGCTCTTCTTGTGGAGTATTGGCTCTTCCCTTTCTACCACAAGGACGGCACTGGCTGTCTGTGGATTGATGACAGGTACAGCTTCAGGTGCTCGTCAGACCTTGGGGCGACCATTACTGGTGGGCTGGCCAGGTACTTCTTCAAGTCCTCAAACGCTTTTTCAGCTTCGGGGGTCCACTTGAAAGTGCCCGTTCTTTTCATGATCTTGAAGAAGGGCAGGGCTCTTTCGCCGAACTTGGAGATGAATCTACCAAAGCTGGCCATGCATCCTGCTAGGCGTTGCATATCCTTGAGCCTGCGTGGAGGTTGCATGTCCTCTATTGCCTTGTCAGGGTTTGCCTCTATGCCTCTGTGGGACACGAGGAAACCAAGCAGTTTGCCTAAAGGCACTCCGAAGACGCACTTGGCGGGGTTTAGCTTGATGTTCACCTTGCGCAAGTTGGCAAAAGTCTCTTCAAGGTCCCTGAGGAGAGTGTCTCCTTCTCGGGATTTTACGACGATGTCATCGACATATGCCTCAGCGTTTCTCCCCATTTGCTTGCCAAGTGCTATCCTCATCAGCCTCTGGAAGGTGGCTCCCGCATTTTTTCGGCCGAAGGGCATGCAAACATAGCAGTACACACCGATAGGGGTGAGGAAAGCCGTCTTCTCCTCATCCTCCTTAGCCATTTTTATCTGATGATAACCAGAGAACGCATCGAGGAAGCAGAGGAGGTCGCAGCCTGCCGTGGAGTCCACGATCTGGTCGATTCTTGGCAAGGGGTAAGGGTCCTTGGGGCAGGCCTTGTTTACGTCGGTGTAGTCGATGCAGAGGCGGTCTCCTCCGGCGGGCTTTGGGACTACCACGCCGTTGGAGAGCCACGTGGGGTGCGCGACTTCACGGACGACCTTTGCCGCTTTGAGCTTCTCGACCTCCTTGACGATGAATGCTTGCTTCTCGGGGGCTTGTGTTCTTGCTTTTTGCTTGACGGGGCGTGCATTTGGACACACGGCCAAGTGGTGCTCGATCACCTCCCTCGGTACACCAGACATATCTGACTGTGTCCATGCGAACATGTCAGAGTTTGCCTGGAGGAAGGCGACGAGCGCGCTTTCCTATTTGGGAGGCAGCGCGGCGCCAATGGTGACGCTAGCCCCCGAGCCTTCAACCCCCGAGTTGCTGGAGCTTAGAGAGACTTTCTTTGTGGCGGCTGGCTCTTGGGAGAACAGCCGCTTCTTCTTCTTGGGCCTCTCGAGAGGCTCTAGGTCCTCGTCCGTGGGGAATTCCATGGCCGCAGCCTTGTAGGCCGTCTCGACAGCGCGGGTGCCATCCAGGACATGCCCACGGATGGTGATTGTGCTAGCGCTGCCGGGAATCTTGACCATGTTGTAAGCATGATGCGTGACTGCCATGAATTTCGCGAGCGCGGGGTAGCCGAGGATGGCATTGTATGGCAGGCCGATGTGCACAACATCAAAGTTGATGTGCTCGGTGCGGTAATTCTCCTTGCTTCCGAAGGTGACGGCAAGCCTGACCTGGCCCAGAGGCTCGATCGAGCCGCTGGTGACCCCCGTGAAGGGCCTGGAGGGCATGAGCCGCTCGTAAGGCACCTGAAGCGCTTCAAACGTATCTGTGGAGATGACATTCAGGCCTGCTCCACCGTCAATAAGTGTCTTGGAGACAGCAACGTTGTCGATGGTGGGGCTGCAGACCAGCGGGAGGGTTCCAACGGCCTTGGTGGACTTGGGGTGGTCCTGAGCATCGAAGGCGATGGTGCACTGCGACCACTTGAGGGGTCTGGAGATCTCAGTGCTTGGGAGGGCGGCGTTGAGCTCGCGGGGGAACTGCTTGAACTGATTTTTCGACTTTGGCGCCTGTGCCCCTCCAAGGATGCAGGCAATGGCGCCTCTTGGGGCTTGGTAGCCACCGTCCTCTTCGTCAGGGAGGTTGCCGTTTTTCTCTGCAGCATTGTCCTGATTGCCAGATGGCTTCTGGTAGCCGCCCTTGCGTCCGCTCCCGCGGTAGCCACGGCCTCGGCCGCGGCCGCCACTGCCTTCTGCTTGCTCCTGCTCCTTGCTCAACCTTTTGAGGTCGAAGCAGGATTCTGTAGAGTGACCGCGCCTATTGTGGTAGATGCAGAATGGGCGGTGGTCATCTTTCCTCTCTCCAGGCTCAGGGGAGTCCCTGCGGGTGCCCTTCGCGTCAGGCTCTGCCGCGAGAACCGCGGTAGCCTTGCGTTTGGGCTCCTCCTTCTTCTTCTGGCTCCTGGACCCCTCAGCGTGCTCGTCCCTCTCGAGGACATCTTGACGAAGAGGAGTCCCTGTTCAGCCTTGGCGCACTTGTCCTCCAGGTCAAACAGCTTCACCACAGAGGTGACCTTGTCGTGGATGCCCAGCTTCTCGAGCATCCTGATGTTCGTGACGCCCTCGCGGAAGGCGGCGATGACCTGGGTATCAGGGATGTTCGGGATCTTGTTGCGCACTTGGCTGAAGCGCTGGATGTACTTGCGAAGCGTCTCATCCTTCTTCTGCACCACAGCGCGCAGGTCGTTGTGGGTGAGGGCGCGCTCGTATGTTCCCTTGAATTTGGAGACGAACTTCTTGCAAAGCTCCTCCCAAGAGTTCACGGAGTCCTTAGGGAGGTTCAGGAGCCACGACAGCGCAGAATCGCGAAGCACGTGAGAGAATCAGTTGGCCATGACCTTGTCGTCTCCACCTGCAGCTTGGATAGAGGTGGTGTAGAGCTCTAGGAACTCGCTGGGGTTGCTGGAGTCGTCGTAGCCCTTAGGGAGAGCCGGCCTGAACTTCGGGGGCCAGACCACGCGACGCAGGGAGCGGGTGAACGCCATGCAGCCTGTGGCGCACGTGGCGACCCCGTTTTGCAGCGCGCCGCGGTTCTGCTGGCCCGCCTGGCCGATCTCCCCCATGAGCCTGTTCTGGCGGTTGCGCTGGAGCTCCATCCCCACGCGAGCGTCGGGCGCGGTGCGCTGCACGATCAGGCAATCGTGCGGCGAGGACGTGTGCGAGGCAGCCCTCTGCGTCGCAGCCGGTGCAGGTCCTGGCGGGGGCGGAGGCGCGTTTTTTGCGACCGTGCCCGCGAGAGAGGGGTGCACGTTGGACTGCGACGGAGCGGGGCGCGTCGTGGCGATGCCGACGATGTGGTTGAGGCGCTCCAGCCACTGTTTGTGGGCCTGCCCGGTGGGCTGGTAGCGAAGAAGCTCCTGCGCCATTAGCAGCGCGGTGTGGGGCGCGGGGTCCGTCTTGCCTGGGCCGGAACCGCTCGGGCGCCGCGTCGGGTGCGACGGTGTGCGTCCTCCCGGTGCTCGGAGTTGCGCTCGGGCTCCTCCGCATGAGGGCCCGAGGGGGCACGCTCTTCCTGGCGGGGACGGCCCCGTCGAGCGCGAGTGGCCGTGGCGCCTGGCGGGGCGTGCGCTCCTTCAGGCTCGTCGGTTGATGTGGGTGGCGCGGGTAGCGCGGGTGTTCGCCATGGCGTGGAGGCGGCTCGAAGGTCGTTGACGCGCCTCAACCCCCTACCTGGCGCGCCAAATGTTGGGTTATGACTCCCTAGAACAGGGGGTAGTCACTTCCTGAAGTGTAGTTCGAGAAGGGGATTGAACGCGGATGAAAGAGCATTTTCCCTCATGTGTGGTTTTGGTAATTGAATGACAATCTCTATGGACTAATGTTTGCATTGAGATATCATTATAGATCATGTCCATGGAATTGTGGAGTTCATGTGTTGGACTCTTGAAGCTTATGTGTTGAGTGGAGCATATTGCAAGTAAGTCTTGAAGGATTCAAGACATCATATTAGTGAAGAAATGTTGGAAGATACAAGGTTGATCAAGATGTTGATCAACACACAAAGCTACAAGATGTACCAAGAGCGATCATGTATCTCTTGGGATGGTAAACACTTGTCCGCATAGCTTTGTGAACTAACCCATGATATATGTGAAGGGGTTACGGTGCAGAAAACAATAATTTTCTAGCGAACGAAACCCTAACTAGCCAGGATCTATCTATCTAGTACAAGCGATAACGGTGGCGGAACGGGTTACATTACCTCCATGTAGACCGATAGCGGGGATTACGCTCCCGCACAAGCGTTGACGATGAAGTCGTACGTAGCCGACCTCGAGGTCGCGGAGAGCTTTCCGCGATGTCGGAGTCGATGACGCCGGGGTGTCGACGATGATCTGCGTCGACGGGCGTCGGGCGGAAAGGCAGAGCGCCAGCACCGGGGCTGGTGCGCCGGCAGCAGAGGGGGGGAGGCGCGGCGGCTGCAGGGGGCGAGACGACGTCGCCCAAGCTCCTCAATAGAGTAGCCTCCGAGCACTCGCAAACATACGGAGCCTAGCGACAACTCCCGGTCATTCAGATCCAGCTGAAATCGCAGGAGTAGATCTTATCTGGAATCCCGCAGAGCAACGGCGCTCTGCGGTATGGCTTAGGTGGAGAGAGACCCCCTTCCTCAGCTCGGCGCGGCTCCGACTTGGGAGCCACGAGATCGAGAGAGAAATCGGGAATTAATTGAATTTCCTATCAATTAAATCAATTAATATGCCTTGCTATATAAAGGGGGAAGGGGGTGTGCCAACCCCCTTGGCTCCCCCATGTGGGACTAAACAAAGGACAAGGGAGGGGGGTTCGGCCCCCACATGGGCTGGCCGAACCAGCCAATGGGGCCCACCCCCCTTGGTGGTGCGGCTCCCCCTCTTGGGCCCTCTTAGGGCCCATATAGGTGGGAGCCCCCTTTTTCCTTTATTTAATTAATATTAAATTAATATAAAAATCCCATTAATTCATAATTAATATATTTATATATAATTCAATATCCCGTGACTCCGAAAACTCTTTCGGACCACCCGAACAACTTTCGGACATTCCTGGAACCATTCCAGACCTCTCCGGAACTCCTTCCGTACCACCGGAACTCTTTCCGGATCATTTCTCTCTCTCCAACAAAAACCTATAAAATTCCAGAACCTATCTCCTAGCGTCGCTAAGACCTTAAGTTTGTTACGCTACGGTTCGGGAACACTCCAGACATGGTCGAGACACTCCGCTCACCAATGATCGTCAGGGATACCTGGAAATATATGACGACCCCTGTGCATTCCACGAATATCGTCGTTGAACCATAAGTATGATATTCATTCCCTTTGTCTCTGCGATACTACCTTGTCCGAGATATGATCGTAGACACACCGATGCCTCTGCTGTATCTCGTTACCGACGAAGGTTATTAACTCGTCTGCGATATTACATCTCCATGACCTAGTCATAAGCTGCGCAGCTATACAGATGCAATATCACCGGGTGGGCCCAGAGTATCTTTCCATTACAAGAATGAACAAATCCCGCTCTTGATCCTTACGTCTTGATGCTCTTTCGGAATACCCAAGATGGACACCGTTATTGTCATGCTATATAAGACACAACGTTTGATGCTCTCAAAGCACTCCTACGAAGCAACAATAAGTACGGTCTCACGGTTTAAGGAATAAGCTATCATACTCTTATCTATTGCAAATGACAAACATCGTAATACGATCTTATTGCAATACTTTGCGTATGTCCACCACCTTATTCAACTAACAAGATGACCCCATTGTCAACCGACGTCATTGTCCTTGATCGGGAATCTCGATCAACTGTTGCCCAATGGACTAGCTCATATAGAGGCTTGCTAGGGACCTGGTTGTCTATGTATCACACGTGTATTAATAATTCCGATTAATACAGTTATAGCATAATACACAAACCTATTATAAACTTATGAGATAATGCAATAAATACTACTTATTTATTTGCCTCTAGGGCATATCTCCTTCAGTCTCCCACTTGCACTAGAGTACAAATAAACTAGCTGCATTTTACTTTATCAGAATCCCTTATCAAATAAGAATCATTTGATAATGCTTGCTTGTGGAAAAGTGTTACTGCACAATCCATGATTGTACATGCTTTTGCGATTCACTCGCATCAACTTGCTTGATATCACCGTGTTGTCTAACAACATATATGCAAATACCGTAACTAAGTGAGACTTCTGCTTCCCAGCGCTTACTCTGATTATACTAACCAGATAACTGCCCTGAAAAACACACTCAGCCATGCAGAGCCCCTTGTAACAATTACAAACTCGCGATATCTACATACTTTCACACCAATGTAGAAAACTTGACATTCAAATGTCAATCCCTTAACTAACGCACTTCTACTTCCAGTAAATTCCAAATTTACTTTCATAACTGCTCTTATTCCAAGAGCATCGGTTATATTTCATCGAGCAGATAATATGGTTTCTGTATGATGTCTAATATTACATAATAGACCCACATGTCATACAACCATTACTTTCACGCATCATTACTCTTAATGATCAATTGGATTCCAAAGGACCATCCTTTTGATTCTATTCTGACTCCTCAGATATAATCCAACACAACTCGACTAACTATTTAAAATTCCCGTTCTATTTCAAAATAGACACTAACTTTTAAATAGTCTCACAACTTCATCCTATTCTATTGATACAGTTTCACAATGTGTTAACTACACAAAATGAATTCGACTCCCACTCAAATTATGTCTCCACATATTTGACAACACGCGCTCCCACTCAAAAACGTGTCATCCACATATTTGAGTTCCTGAGCTCCCACTCAAAAATATGTCCTTCACATATTCCACCTGAGTAAACTAACTATGACTCCCACTTAATTCGACATTTTGGTTAAACCAAAATCATTGATCTATCATCAATTCGAATTTAATACAAACTATAGTATTACATTAATACAAATCCCTCAGACTTCAAGCATGTCTACATAAATGCAGTCAACAAATTTGATCTTGTCCAAGACACATTTCTTGACAAGACATGCTCCCGCGTCTTTCTTATAGTCACATTTCCATATAACACTTTATATGACGATTAAACAATCTTATTCCTCTAATAAGAATTGCAGCAACAATTACTCTCTTAATCCTTTTAAATGTAACTTGGATTTCCAGGCTGAAGAGCCTTTGTTCGTATTCCGATACTTTCTCAACTTTCTTTGTATTCATAAAGTGCACCTTGATCTGTCAACAAGATCTGAAATACTTAATACAGTGCTGTGACCTGACAGCAATATTAAACAGCACTTTATTTAGAAGTTTCTTTCATGAAAATATTATGATCTTTATGAAGAGGATTGCAAGCAGAAAACAATTTTCTAGTCTCCCTCACTCTTAATCACTAAACTTTCATTAGCAGACATATACTCTTTGGAACACCTTCCAACATAGGTCTGACACTTTATTCCAAACTTCTAATTCCAATCCATAAACCATAATTCGAAAAATCATCTTTTTCTCGGAATTACATAGACAACAAACTGAACTTTGTTTCTAATTGGTTTTGGATTACACTCTCATCGAATTCGAGCAATCTACAAAGAACTACTCATGTATATTCTGAATTATCGCATAATCATATACACGTCGACACTAATTTCGATCCTACGAATTCTCGTTGAGAAAAATATCTATTTTCTAAAGTGGACATCGACTATAATGTTTCGAACATATTAGGAGATTCTAAGACAGATTCTGACAGACCACACTTTATTTAAAATAGAGCATAATTATAATTCCCCACATATCACTATATATGACATTATAATTCTGTGAAACGAATTTCCACAAGTCTTTTGTGTTGAAACCATAATTCAAAAATATTGTCCTTTGATCGAATTTTGTGAATACAATATTCACTAATCTTTCTTCTGAAAAACCCCATTTGATCTATTATCAAATTAATTTCAGACTCCATAATTTATCGGGCAAATACTCATATTTACCAAAATCATGGAAGAATTCGGATCATGCAATAACACCATTGATTAATCATTAAAATGACTCTCAATCAATTTCCTCTAGTATTGCAACTTCAATACTGCATTTCAAACTTAATCAATTTTGGCACTCGAAATACTTAAATGGACCAAAATTATCCATTACTTCTTTCATTGCCTTTATGACTAAATTCGATGGTGTTTGTTCTTTGGACACATAATTTTATCATTCCCGCTATTATAAATGTATATCATACGCACAATGTAATTGAAATGTGATGCAAATTACTCATAACATGAAACAACTGCTTTGTTTCATAACATAAAACAACTGATGTGTTCTATATGAATAATTATGTCTTGTAACATTCAAGACACCAAACTAGATCACATTCTCACTATTACAAAATGTCTTATCAAAAACTATTGATGATAACTAATATGATATCTCGAGGGCGTGAGCACTACTGGCCATTAACTTGCCATCACTTGTGCACTGTCACGTCACCCTTCGCCACATACTTGTGATAATCAGGGACTGTTTCACAAACAGAACAATTATCAAACACTTTTCATCAAGTATGAGAAGAATACATTTATATCTTCGTATATCAAATGTACCCATAGCGTCGAAGAACTCTTCTTCGATGAATCAACTTTTAGAGATTTGAACTTGTTCACGAACGTGAAGAAGCTCACCGTGTCTCTATAGCATATTCACGCACATGCTATTCACAGCTAGGAGGTAAAGCACAATCTCTATTGTACTGGAGTTCGCTATCTAGAAATCGTAGATATTCGTAAGCCTAAAGTAGATGTCACACAACTTTTTCAACTGAGTCTCCAGACAGGTATGCTCCCCATGTGAATGGTACGGAACTTTCTAAGCTGTCTGAACTGCTCAAGACTCAATTCATCTATGAAGTGACCTCTGATCGCATCAATCACGACATATGGCTCCATGTGTTGAAACAACTTTCAACTCAGGTGCTAGGCATACGCTCATGACGATCGTCACTTCCATGAACATGTCATGATGCTTACGGAACTCATCATCTTGCTCCTTGCTATCAGAATCATCTGGTCTAACTCCTAACTAATGTTCTAGCACATATAGGATGTTTGTTGTGTTTGGAGAATGTTTCCAAAACCAATGCACCAGCTGATGAAGTTGGACCCGTCGGCTTCCAAGGTAGAATCCGAGCTCTTGAAGAAGTAACCGAAGCGTAGTTCCGTAGTCTCCAGATGTGATCGCAAAAGAGGTAAGATGAGTTTATAATATATAGGTGAGTTTTAATTCTATAATCTCATTATCTAAAACACACCACACCAAGATTATTATCCCTAAAAATAATAATGGCGATTACACGACCCTCATCCACCACACTACCCCCGATCATCACGGCCGGCAGCACAGCTTCAAAAGGTGGACATAAAATGTCGATCACAACAACTCTGTGACTCGTGCTCAATCTTTCGATCTTCCCGTGTTCCGAGGCCATACCTCTGAGTATGCTAGGCTCGCCAATCAAACCTCAAAGACCTGCGCGTGCAACATGGCTTACACCCACTGTATGCGAACGACGAGATGTGTGACACCCGATCATCACGGCCTGCCTCATAACGTAGAACTTTCTTGGTGGTGCGCAACGAGGGAGAACACAATTTTGGTATTTGTTAGGGATCATCCTATTTATGATGCTACCGTTGTATATCTAGCATATAAGCAATCAATAGGATGCACACACAACAGCACACAATAATGATGCAATGAAGTGCAATGTGACATGGTCGATGCGCCTGGACCTTCATGGCGCCATGTGCCTGGCCCCCGGCGCCCCGGCATGGCTCCGAGTCTACAGAGCCCTCCATTGCCTCCGACAGTACGAGTAATATCAAAACTTACCGTAACCATGTCACATAAAATAACGCCTCTGCAAAACAAAGTTAGACGCCTCTACTTTATCTAGTTTTGCAAGTTTTACGTGGCATATAGGCTTATTCGTAAGAGAATCGCTAACCTACCTACGAACTTTGTACCACAACGTCGATCGTATAATTGCATGTTTAAGCATCCCTTTCGGGCCCTCTATTGAAAATGCTTTGCCGACTAGAGAGAGAGAAACAGACACCCGCCAGCCACAGATACGGTGCAAGCCGTATGTCAGTAGTGGAACCAGTCTCGCGTAAGCGTACGCGTAAAGTCGGTCCGGGCCGCTTCATCAACTCAATACCGAAGGCATCGCAAGTGCACGCTAGAGGGTAGCAAATATAAGAAAGACACCCTCATTCAACATGAGTTCTAACCGTACCAGCAGTACTACGCATAGATCGGCTCTGATACCACTGAAGGGGTTACGGTGCAGAAAACAATAATTTTCTAGCGAACGAAACCCTAACTAGCCAGGATCTATCTATCTAGTACAAGCGATAACGGTGGCGGAACGGGTTACATTACCTCCATGTAGACCGATAGCGGGGATTACGCTCCCGCACAAGCGTTGACGATGAAGTCGTACGTAGCCGACCTCGAGGTCACGGAGAACTTGCCGCGATGTCGGAGTCGATGACGCCGGGGTGTCGACGATGATCTGCGTCGACGGGCGTCGAGCGGAAGAAGGCAGAGCGCCAGCACCGGGGCTGGTGCGCCGGCAGCAGAGGGGGGGAGGCGCGGCGGCTGCAGGGGGCGAGACGACGTCGCCCAAGCTCCTCAATAGAGTATCCTCCGAGCACTCGCAAACATCCGGAGCCTAGCGACAACTCCCGGTCATTCAGATCCAGCTGAAATCGCAGGAGTAGATCTTATCTGGAATCCCGCAGAGCAACGGCGCTCTGTGGTATGGCTTAGGTGGAGAGACACCCCCTTCCTCAGCTCGGCGCGGCTCCGACTTGGGAACCACGAGATCGAGAGAGAAATCGGGAATTAATTGAATTTCCTATCAATTAAATCAATTAATATGCCTTGCTATATAAAGGGGGAAGGGGGTGTGCCAACCCCCTTGGCTCCCCCATGTGGGACTAAACAAAGGACAAGGGAGGGGGGTTTGGCCCCCACATGGGCTGGCCGAACCAGCCAATGGGGCCCACCCCCCTTGGTGGTGCGGCTCCCCCTCTTGGGCCCTCTTAGGGCCCATATAGGTGGGAGCCCCCTTTTCCTTTATTTAATTAATATTAAATTAATATAAAAATCCCATTAATTCATAATTAATATATTTATATATAATTCAATATCCCGTGACTCCGAAAACTCTTTCGGACCACCCGAACAACTTTCGGACATTCCTGGAACCATTCCAGACCTCTCCGGAACTCCTTCCGGACCACCGGAACTCTTTCCGGATCATTTCTCTCTCTCCAACAAAAACCTATAAAATTCCAGAACCTATCTCCTAGCGTCGCTAAGACCTTAAGTTTGCTACGCTACGGTTCGGGAACACTCCAGACATGGTCGAGACACTCCGCTCACCAATGATCGTCAGGGATACCTGGAAATATATGACGACCCCTGTGCATTCCACGAATATCGTCGTTGAACCATAAGTATGATATTCATTCCCTTTGTCTCTGCGATACTACCTTGTCCGAGATATGATCGTAGACACACCGATGCCTCTGCTGTATCTCGTTACCGACGAAGGTTATTAACTCGTCTGCGATATTACATCTCCATGACCTAGTCATAAGCTGCGCAGCTATACAGATGCAATATCACCGAGTGGGCCCAGAGTATCTTTCCATTACAAGAATGAACAAATCCCGCTCTTGATCCTTACGTCTTGATGCTCTTTCGGAATACCCAAGATGGACACCGTTATTGTCATGCTATATAAGACACAACGTTTGATGCTCTCAAAGCACTCCTACGAAGCAACAATAAGTACGGTCTCACGGTCTAAGGAATAAGCTATCATACTCTTATCTATTGCAAATGACAAACATCGTAATACGATCTTATTGCAATACTTTGCGTATGTCCACCACCTTATTCAACTAACAAGATGACCCCATTGTCAACCGACGTCATTGTCCTTGATCGGGAATCTCGATCAACTGTTGCCCAATGGACTAGCTCATATAGAGGCTTGCTAGGGACCTGGTTGTCTATGTATCACACGTGTATTAATAATTCCGAGTAATACAGTTATAGCATAATACACAAACCTATTATAAACTTATGAGATAATGCAATAAATACTACTTATTTATTTGCCTCTAGGGCATATCTCCTTCAATATGTGTGTGTGGTATCTTTATATGAGGTTAGGTATCTTCCCATGGGCTTGCATCAAATGAAGATTTCATATAGCTCATGGAGGATGGCGTCATGTGGTGATCGTCATCAAGGTGAGATGTGCAAGACCAAGACCAAGAGAAGCTTCTTGAAGAGATCCTATGCTTGGTGCTTGCAATGGATACATGACGATGAAGCTAAGCGAGACTCTCCCATTGTGAGCATGGGGGAGTATTTGGAGAAGTCTTCATCAAGCATGTGCTTGGACGCGCAATCAAGGAAAGATGAACCACTTGAAGAGATCAAGATAGTCTTCATCCAACTCAAGTGGAATGCTCAAGGCAAAGGTATGATCTTGATAGGGCTATAGGATAGATATGCGTACTATCAAGAGGGGCTCTCAAGTTAGTAACTTGATCGCATCGTTGTGGACAGCTCTAACCTTTGCATACTTGGCATATCATATTTCTTGGTTCTTATTTGGCTTTTATGTTGGTGAGGAGTTAGAGCTTGGTTCATCTCCATGTCAAGCTCTTGTTCATCAAAATCGGTTTTACTTTGGACAACTTGTTGCGTTTTCGGTGGCGGAATATTGTCGGTTCTACCATGAGGAAAGTCCCACACCTTGCCATGTGTGGTGATTTTACTCTATTTTTGTTGGGTGCTCATCGTCGCTATCTTTCCAACAAAATTGGTCTCACATCGTTTGGAGTTCATTTGCAAAAGTTATAGCAGTTTTCGTTTCGGTGTTTTGCTGTTTCGGATTATTGGGGCCGGATATTCCGCTCCACCGGAATTTCCGGTTCCCCAGCTCATCCAAGAAAACGGCTAAGGAAAGGAGAAAAAGGGTTCTGACTCCAGTCGGAAATTGTGCTCGGAAATTTCCATCTACCGGAATTTCCGAGTGCACCCAGAAAGCCCTCCAGTTTTGGCTAAGGAAAGAAGGACTTTTGGTTCTGTCTCGAACCGGAAATAGTGCTCGGAAATTTCCAAATACCGGAATTTCCGAGTGCACCCAGAAAAGTCCTCCAGAAATGGCTAAGGAAAAGTTTGGTTTTGGTTCTGACTCCAGCAGGAATTTCAGCTCGGAAATTTCATGGACTCGGAATTTCCGGTTGACCGGAATTTCCGAGTCTCACTTATACCGGAATTTCCGAGTGTCAAAACAGCCAACGGCTATATTTCCTGGAGAGGTATAAATACCCCTCCCCTTCTTCTTCCACATCCAATCCAAGGAAGCACGTTTTTCCCCTCTCTCCTACTCCATTGTTGACCTTGGAAAGCTCACTTCCCTCTCAATCCCTCCATTGAATCTTCCATATTCTTAGGGAAAGTTGAGAGGAGATCTAGATCTACAATCCTACCAATCAATCTCTCCTCTAAGTGAGGGGGACTTAGTGGATCTAGTTCTTGGAGTTCCTTTGTGGTTCTTCTTCTTTGTTCTTCATCTCTTCTCCCCCCATAAGCATTAGTTGCTTTTGGTGGGATTTGGGAGTGAAGGATTTGACTCCTTTGTGGTTTCCTTTGTTCTTCCTCTCTTATTCCCCCATAAACATTTGTTGTTGTGTTGGAATTTGAGAGTGAAGGACTTGAGCACTTCGTGTGCTCTTGCCATTGCATTTGCATCGGTTTGAGCCCTCCACGAGGATTCGTGGTGGTGATACTTGTGAGCTTGTCACTCTTGGGTCTTTGGACCCTAGATGCCTTTTGTGGCCAAGACCTTTTGTGGTCAAGACCTTTTGTGGTCACTTGAGAGCCCCCAATTAAGTTGTGGGTGTGTGCCTCAAGACTTGGGAGCCCCCAATTAAGTTGTGGGTGTGTGCCTCAAGAGTTGTACGGGATTCGATCTCCGCCCCAAAGGAGATCAATAGTGGAAGGTGAACTCGCAACCTTTTGTGGTTGAGTTCATCAGGAGAAGAAGGTGAGCGTTTGTGGCGTTGCGGCTAACCTATTGTGGTTGCGCACACCTCTCCAAACGAGACGTACACCCTTTGGGTGGAACTCGGGAATACATCCTCATCTCCGCGTGCCTCGGTTATTTCTATACCCGAGCTCTTTACTTATGCACTTTACATTGTGATAGCCTTCGTGCTTGAAGTCTTATATCTTGCTATCACCTTGTTACTTGTATTGCTTAGCATAAGTTGTTGGTGCACATAGGTGAGCCTAGTATTTATATCTAGGTTGTATGCTTGTTAAAGTAAATGTAGCGTACCTGCACTTTTAATAAGGCAGATACCTGTGTATAGTGCAAATCCCTGGATCGATTCGTTTGCACACACAGTTTACGATGTAATATCACAACAAAGTATCAATTTTATTACATCGATGATCCATACTTACAAAATATTTAATACAAGTTGCATAGCATAAAGCTAGCTTCGAAAAAGTAAACAGCGGAAATACAATAGCAGTGGGTCTCCAACAACTTCATGTTGCCACAGGCGAAAACATGTTGTTTGCAGACTCGAAATCCCTTAACGAAACCTCACTCGTCATTTGAATAACCTGTAACAAATAAAATTTTGCAACAGAGTGGGTCAGATTCCATTAAAAATGGAGTCTGGCAAGTGACACTATGGTGAACACTTAATGGAATAACTCTATATCCTATATGCATATTTGGCTGGTGGAGTTCAAGGCTATTTTGCATAAAGCCAATTTTTCCTATCTCTTTGGAAAACACTTTCTTCAAATCAAGACAAGTATGGCATGAAAACAATAAATCTCATATTCCCTTGTTCACCCATCAAGTTTTATTTCTGAAGTTGGAATGATGGAATCCTCCATTGACGTCCGTGATCAGCTGCTCAAATTGTCCGTAACGGGGACACGGCTAAGTACTTAGTTTTACACTCTGCAGAGGTTGTGCACGTTCACCATTGTACCCATTCAACCCAAACTATCCTTTACACACCATTTGTGAATAGGAAAGGAGAAGAATGAGACGAGATCTTTCAGAAGCATTTTCCCTCCCACTCTGGCTTGACCCGTTCCACCTAACATCCCCCTACATTTGCTTGTCAAGCCGGAGAGAGTCCACACAACATAATTGATCAAGCCAGAGCCCATATGGCAATGGCTGCACTGGAAGCAATCGTCACTCGGAGTTCTTCAGATTCCTCGGTTCCTGGGTGGCCATTCACAAGTGTACATACTCCAGGAACCATAGACATGGACCTGAGTAGCCACTCAACATAAACCATACAACCACTTACCACCCAGGTGTTTCATTTTTAACTTATTAGAATTTAGATTTTCACAAAACAACATTTGCATAGCATCAATAATTCCACTAAGTATTGCATAGGAACCTAGACACAGGAATAAGGAATTCTACACAGGTTTAGCATAGCAATACTATCCTACACATGCATATAAAAATACACTAAGTAATGCATATAGAAATAATAGGAAGTTTATGAGGTGTGCCACTTGCCTTTGAATGTTGTCGTTGTTCACAAACTCTTTTCACAACGAACATTTGCTCTCCGTTCAATCTAAACAATATAAGCAAACAACAATACAACAATCAACAAACAACAATCATCAAACATACATGCACATACATAGCGAACAAATAATTTTCATAAAACTTCTAAGGAAAATATGTCATGCATGATATGCAAATTATTTCTAAGGACTAGAGATGCATGTCATGCCATGGAAATCTTTTATGTTTATGCAAGGCAAATGTGTCAGTCAAAATGACTAAGGACTATGGTCATATGTTTGACAAAATAACTTTGTTATAATTCATCTTGAATAGGCACTCTAATGTCTTAGTCATGATGTGTAAAAGTACTTAGAGAAAATACTAAGTTTATTCTTCAAGGTGATCAACAATTATTATCAACTCTTTGTAAATTGGATATTCACTATACTGAGAGAGACAGACACCCGGCCAGCCACTTAAATTGTGGAACAGGTCTCATGTACGTGGACATGTAAGGTTTGTCTCCAGGCCGCTTCATCTCACTATGCCGCTAGGATCCAACAAACTTCAAGTGGGTAATAACATGATCAAAAATTGTTTTAAGTCTTAAGTGAAAGACAATATTAGGAAAGAGGGAAAATATAGAAGGAAATATGTAGTTGTCCTCCAGGCTTCATCTCCAGATTTGTAATATTCTCCTTGGTGATGTCTTGATTGAATTCTTGGTAGACTTGAATAATCTTCAGACTTGATGATTCTTGTATCCTCGAGGCTGGGCTTGGATTTTGAGTTCTCAGAGAAGAAGAAAAGGCAGAGAGAAAGACTTAGAGAATAAAAGGAAGGTTGGCCTTCTTGAACTTCTTCTCACTTTTCTTCCAAGTGCTTGACATCTTGAGGATGCTTCCAGAGTCTGTTTTCTTCTGAGTCCTTCATGAAGTCTCAGAGAAAAGAAAGAGAGAGAGAGCAAGACTTGGAAAATATTTCTGGTTGGTCTTCATGAACTTCCTCTTGATTTTTCTTCTAAGTGCTTCTACTTCTTGGAGATACTTCTGAAGTCTTGTTTTGGCTAAGTCCTTCAATGGCCTTCTAGCTCCATCTTGGAAATCCTAAGTGTCTAAATGCATAGAACTTTACCAAAACACTAGGTTGAAAATAATCCTAACTTAGGGAAAATAAGGAAGGAGTTTTCCTATAAGGAGTATAACTATACAATAGATATGTCATGCATGCAATGCAATTATTTCTAAGGACAACACTTAACAAAGTAAAACAACTAAGTTTTCTAGATGCTAAAATTTTCTAAGGAAAAGATTTAGCATCTTTAAGATGTTGAAATTTTTCTAAAGAAGAGTGTTGTCGAAAAATAGTTATCAATATTTTCTAAAGAAGAATTTATTTTGTTTAAAAAGGCAAAATATTTCTAAGTACATTTTAATACCAAAGTGGTTATAATATGACTAAGTACTTTATAATTCGAATAGATGATGAAAATAATTTTTAATAAATTTTTAATCAATTTTAATCATTAAAACAACACTTAAAAGTATTTAATCAATATTAATTATAAAATCATAGAAAATTATTTTAAAAAAATTAGTAGAAAAATACTACTGCCAATACTTAGACATTCAAATTTATACCAAAAGAGTTTGATAAATTTAAAATTCCAAATTTGAAGATATGTTCAAATTACCATTAATGCCACTTTTGAATTTTAACAAATTTAATTTGGCAAAACATAAAAGTAATGATGCCAAAAGTTTCTACGTGTCATTAGCTTTCCAAAAATATTTTATTTGTAAAATTTGACCAAACCAATAAAAAGTAGTGATAGATTTAAATTTTAGGGTTTTTCTGTAAAACTGCCGGTTTTCGGTTGACTGTTGACTTTGACCGCTGACGTGGGAATTGACTCGCTGACGTGTCAGACTGACTGGGATTTGACTACGAATTTGACTAAAAATAAAGTTGTTCGGATGGAAAAACACTCATAACGAAAGTTATAGAGAATTACGTACTCTTTCTAATTATCATAATTATAACATAAGTGGATGAATAGATTGGTCATAAATCTCAAAATACCTTTCTGGTCCGAAACTTCAAACGTGAATATCTCTCAGCTCGCTGAAACAAAAGAGGTTAGGCTTGGGGCAAAAGAAAGGTCTTGATCAGGGGAACAACTTTCGTATTGTCGTCCCAAACTTTTGAGATGGTTTGGTTACTCGAACAAATCAAACACGATCTGTACTATACAGAAAATTACGTACGTTAAACTAAAAAGTTGTCAACAGGAAAGTTGTAGATATAGAGTAGATCTACCTTTTCACCGGAGGAATTTCGATTTGGCGCAACGAGCGCAAAGAGATCTGAGAAATACGACTTCAGATCTGATGGATGACGATTCGAAATTCTTCCTCCACGCTTGATAAAAAGAGTTGAGACTTATTGGGATGGAAAGGTATCTACGAGATCTACAACAATGATTAAGGCCCCGTCGTGATTGGATATGGTTTTGTTCGTCAAACGAACGAAATACTATTTCGCTGATTTCGCTGATTAGGGTTTCGGTGGAACGAAAAGAGTAAAAGAGATGCCGGCGGCTACAGGAGTTTATATAGGAGGAGGGATGGTGGAATAGATAGAGCTCGGAGTTGTGAATGCGTAGGATCAAGCGGATCCGGATTTTGAGTTATATTTCTCGAGATATACGTGTTTGAATGAAAGGTGTTTGGAAAAACGAATTTTCAGAGAGTTTGACTTGGATACGGGTCAGGTTCGGTTCGGCCCAGTTTGGGCCGGCCGGCTGGGCCCAATTCGTTTTTTTACTTATTTCTTTCATATCTTTTGTTTTAGAACTCCGAATTAAGTGAAATTAATTTCTAAAAACTTGTAAAAATCATATCTTTATTTTAAAACATTTATGGACATGTTTTGACCACTTTTTTAAAAATATTAATTTTGAATATTTGATTTAATGCAAATTTGACACTTTTTTCAAAGTTGAAAATAAAAATTTAGTCAATTTACTTATGGCTAAATAAAATTTGTTACCACAATTGTGAACATATGAAAATAATTATTTCTAATAATTACAATCAAAATATTAAAGTGAAATAAGATAAATAGCATAATCATTATTATTTTTTTAATATTTTCTCAAATATATTTTCAAGTGGAAATAGTATTTCAACCATTGTAATTTCAAATATAAACAATGCAAGAAAATGATGAATGCATGCATGAATTTTGTTTTCAAATCGACATACAAATATTTTTCAAAAAGTTTTTAATTTTTCTGATTTTTCAGAATTTGAAAAGTCCTATGATGTTACAGACTACCACCCTTAAAAGGAATCTCGTCCTCGAGATTCGAGAAGGCTAGCAAAAGGTTGTGACTGGATATCTGGGTGGGCTACCACCCTTAAAAGAATTTTTTGTGGTCAGTCTAGAAACTTTGTTTAATCTTGTTTATTTCTCTGATGTAGAGCGTACAAGTATTTAAAATACAATGGCATGTGGTGGATACAGAAAGTTTTTAGCACTCACGTTTTCCACTCGGTCCTTGGAGAGATTTATCCTTCTTCCACTCTGGGCAGCCACTGGCATAGTGTCCTGTTGCTCCGCATCTGCGACATGTCACGGGACTGATGATTTTCTTGTGTGAGCGGGTAAGGCATTTCTCCTTCATCTTTACTGGGCACTTATCAGCATAATGTCCTTTGCCTTTACATTTGTAGCAAATTACGTCACTTAAGTTCTTCTTCTTCTTTGGTGTTTCCAGGGCTAACAGTTCTTCCAAATCTTGTTTGCTATATTCTATCTCAATTAAAGAAGTCCAGTCTCGTTTGATGTGACAATTTCGAGCTAGGTGATCTCCTTTACACTTATAGCAACACTTGGAGGTAATTTTGGATATCTTCGGATGTGACCTTACTCTTATTTCATTTTTCACCTTAGTATGATCCACAATCTCATTTTGATGATGATTTTGTTAAGTATCCTGACCAATCCTTTTCTCTTTGCAGTCCCATGAATAATGTCCTAGTTCTCCACATGTAAAACATGTTATATGGTTAGTATCTCTTTTGTGTTCCTCCTTGTTTTCTTGTACTACCACATGCTTCATGAGATTTTGTTGCATCCCCTTTTTGGCTTGCTGACTGACTTCTTGCACCACGGGGTAGAGTTGATATTGAGTTGGAACATGATTTGTTGCTTCATACAAAAAGCAAGTAATCTGACTTGTGGGGCATTCCCTAACTGGATGTCTGGTATGACCATGGGGCCACTCATCAGTGCATTCTTGGGACGTATGTCCTATCTCTCCACAGGTTTTGCATGCCTTTGGTTTGGTCATAAGGTCCTCTTCAAATTCACTATGGTTTTGATCAATCTTAGGCAGGTGGTCATTGGTCAACTTCCACAGCTGATTCTGGTTCTCTAATAGTAGTCGCATAGTTGTATGCAAATCATTGGTGTTGGTATTGGGGTGAGACATCTGTTTGGTTTAGAAAGCAATGAGTTGAATTATTTGTACTTATGGGGGAATCCTAGTTCAATAAAACAAAACAAGGCAACCAATCTATAACATAATCAATCAACATCTAACAAATATCAAGCAACAAGCTTCACAACAAACAAACAATCTAGTATTGTCATATAGCCAAGTTGATATGATCAATACACTAACACGATATCGTCATTCTATTTTTGGTGGTGGTCAAATCTACCTCTTTCAGGACTGCTTCAAGTTCTTGTTCAACTTTCTTGGATATCTTAGAAGTGTTGGTCGAAACCTGGTTCTTCAGTGGTCTTCCATGCATGCAGAACTTCATGATTAATCGTAGCTTTTCCATATGAGGCAGCAGAATCAGACTTAGACTATAAGAACATGGTCGTCTAGAAAAAGATAAGAGGTTTTCAGAAGGTTGATAGTAGATGAGAGTATGAGGAAGATAAAATGAAAAGATTTGTTTTTAGAAAAGTGAATAAATAGATTTTTAATCCTATGGTCAAATCCTATTTCTATCCAAACCTAGTGTTTCGAACCTACAGGCAACACAGTGCTCTGATACCATCTGTAGCGTACCTACACTTTTAATAAGGCAGATACCTGTGTATAGTGCAAATCCCTGGATCGATTCGTTTGCACACACAGTTTACGATGTAATATCACAACAAAGTATCAATTTTATTACATCGATGATCCACACTTACAAAATATTTAATACAAGTTGCATAGCATAAAGCTAGCTTCGAAAGAGTAAACAGCGTAAATACAATAGCAGTGGGTCTCCAACAACTTCATGTTGCCACAGGCGAAAACATGTTGTTTGCAGACTCGAAATCCCTTAACGAAACCTCACTCGTCATTTGAATAACCTGTAACAAATAAAATTTTGCAACAGAGTGGGTCAGATTCCATTAAAAATGGAGTATGGCAAGTGACACTATGGTGGACACTTAATGGAATAATTCTATAGCCTATATGCATATTTGGCTGGTGGAGTTCAAGACTATTTTGCATAAAGCCAATTTTTCCTATCTCTTTGGAAAACACTTTCTTCAAATCAAGACAAGTATGGCATGAAAACCATAAATCTCATATTCCCTTGTTCACCCATCAAGTTTTATTTCTGAAGTTGGAATGATGGAATCCTCCGTTGACGTCCGTGATCAGCTGCTCAAATTGTCCGTACCGGGGACACGGCTAAGTACTTAGTTTTACACTCTGCAGAGGTTGTGCACGTTCACCATTGTACCCATTCAACCCAAACTATCTTTTACACACCATTTGTGAATAGGAAAGGAGAAGAATGAGACGAGATCTTTCAGAAGCATTTTCCCTCCCACTCTGGCTTGACCTGTTCCACCTAACATCCCCCTACATCTGCTTGTCAAGCCGGAGAGAGTCCACGCAACATAATTGATCAAGCCAGAGCCCATATGGCAATGGCTGCACTGGAAGCAATCGTCACTCGGAGTTCTTCAGATTCCTCGGTTCCTGGGTGGCCATTCACAAGTGTACATACTCCAGGAACCATAGACATGGACCTGAGTAGCCACTCAACATAAACCATACAACCACTTACCACCCAGGTGTTTCATTCTTAACTTAGTAGAATTTAGATTTTCACAAAAGAACATTTGCATAGCATCAATAATTCCACTAAGTATTACATAGGAAACTAGACACAGGAATAAGGAATTCTACACAGGTTTAGCATAGCAATACTATCCTACACATGGATATAAAAATACACTAAGCAATGCATATAGAAATAATAGGAAGTTTATGAGGTGTGCCACTTGCCTTTGAATGTTGTCGTTGTTCACAAACTCTTTTCACAACGAACGTTTGCTCTCCGTTCAATCTAAACAATATAAGCAAACAACAATACAACAATCAACAAACAACAATCATCAAACATACATGCACATACATAGCGAACAAATAATTTTCATAAAACTTCTAAGGAAAATATGTCATGCATGATATGCAAATTATTTCTAAGGACTAGAGATGCATGTCATGCCATGGAAATCTTTTAAGTTTATGCAAGGCAAATGTGTCAGTCAAAATGACTAAGGACTATGGTCATATGTTTGACAAAATAACTTTGTTATAATTCATCTTGAATAGGCACTCTAATGTCTTAGTCATGATGTGTAAAAGTACTTAGAGAAAATACTAAGTTTATTCTTCAAGGTGATCAACAATTATTATCAACTCTTTATAAATTGGATATTCACTATAGTGAGAGAGACAGACACCCGGTCAGCCACTTAAATTGTGGAACAGGTCTCATGTACGTGGACATGTAAGGTTTGTCTCCAGGCCGCTTCATCTCACTATGCCGCTAGGATCCAACAAACTTCAAGTGGGTAATAACATGATCAAAAATTGTTTTAAGTCTTAAGTGAAAGACAATATTAGGAAAGAGGGAAAAGATAGAAGGAAATATGTAGTTGTCCTCCAGGCTTCATCTCCAGATTTGTAATATTCTCCTTGGTGATGTCTTGATTGAATTCTTGGTAGACTTGAATAATCTTCAGACTTGATGATTCTTGTATCCTCGAGGCTGGTCTTGGATTTTGAGTTCTCAGAGAAGAAGAAAAGGCAGAGAAAAAGACTTAGAGAATAAAAGGGAGGTTGGCATTTTTGAACTTCTTCTCACTTTTCTTCCAAGTGCTTGACATCTTGAGGATGCTTCCAGAGTTTGTTTTCTTCTAAGTCCTTCATGAAGTCTCAGAGAAAAGAAAGAGAGAGAGAGAGCAAGACTTGGAAAATATTTCTGGTTGGTCTTCACGAACTTCCTCTTGATTTTTCTTCTAAGTGCTTCTACTTCTTGGAGATACTTCCGAAGTCTTGTTTTGGCTAAGTCCTTCAATGGCCTTCTAGCTCCATCTTGGAAATCCTAAGTGTCTAAATGCATAGAAATTAACCAAAACACTAGGTTGAAAATAATCCTAACTTAGGGAAAATAAGGAAGGAGTTTTCCTATAAGGAGTATAACTATACAATAGATATGTCATGCACGCAATGCAATTTATTTCTAAGGACAACACTTAACAAAATAAAACAACTAAGTTTTCTAGATGCTAAAATTTTCTAAGGAAAAGATTTAGCATCTTTAAGATGTTGAAATTTTTCTAAAGAATAGTGTTGTCAAAAAATAGTTATCAATATTTTCTAACGAAGAATTTATTTTGTTTAAAGAGGCAAAATATTTCTAAGTACATTTTAATACCAAAGTGGTTATAATATGACTAAGTACTTTATAATTCGAATAGATGATGAAAATAATTTTTAATAAATTTTTAATCAATTTTAATCATTAAAACAACACTTAAAAGTATTTAATCAATATTAATTATAAAATCATAGAAAATTATTCTACAAAAATTAGTAGAAAAACACTACTGCCAATACTTAGACATTCAAATTTATAGCAAAAGAGTTTGCTAAATTTAAAATTCCAAATTTGAAGATATGTTCAAATTATCATTAATGCCACTTTTGAATTTTAACAAATTTAATTTGACAAAACATAAAAGTAATGATGCCAAAAGTTTCTACGTGTCATTAGCTTTCCAAAAATATTTTATTTGTAAAATTTGACCAAACCAATAAAAAGTAGTGATAGATTTAAATTTTAGGGTTTTTCTATAAAACTGTCGGTTTTCGGTTGACTGTTGACTTTGACCGCTGACGTGGGAATTGACTCGCTGACGTGGCAGGCTGATTGGGATTTGACTACGAAATTGACCAAAAATAAAGTTGATCGGATGGAAAATACTCTTAACGAAAGTTATAGAGAATTATGTACTCTTTCTAATTATCACAATTATAACATAAGTGGATGAATAGATTGGTCATAAATCTCAAAATACCTTTCTGGTCCGAAACTTCAAACGCGAATATCTCTCAGCTCGCTGAACCAAAAGAGGTTAGGCTTGGGTCAAAAGAAAGGTCTTGATCAGGGGAACAACTTTCGTATTGTCGTCCCAAACTTTTGAGATGGTTTGGTTACTCGAACAACATCAAACACGATCTGTACTATACAGAAAATTACGTACGTTAAACTAAAAAGTTGTCAATAGGAAAGTTGTAGATATAGAGTAGATCTACCTTTTCACCGGAGCAATTTCGATTTGGCGCAACGAGCACGAAGAGATCTGAGAAATACGACTTCAGATCTGATGGATGACGATTCGAAATTCTTCCTCCACGCTTGATAAAAAGAGTTGAGACTTATTGGGATGGAAAGGTATCGACGAGATCTACAACAATGATTAAGGCCCCGTCGCGATTGGAGATGGTTTTGTGCGTCAAACGAACGAAATACTATTTCGCTGATTAGGGTTTCGGTGGAACGAAAAGAGTAAAAGAGATGCCGGCGGCTACAGGAGTTTATATAGACGGAGGGATGGTGGAATAGATAGGGCTCGGAGTTGTGAACGCGTAGGATTAAGCGGATCCGGATTTGGAGTTATATTTCTCGAAATATACGTGTTTGAATGAAAGGTGTTTGGAAAAACGAATTTTCAGAGAGTTTGACTTGGATACGGGTCCGGTTCGGTTCGGTCCGGTTTGGGCCGGCCGGCTGGGGCCCAATTCGTTTTTTTTTTCTTATTTCTTTCATATCTTTTGTTTTAGAACTCCGAATTAAGTGAAATTAATTTCTAAAAATTTGTAAAAATCATATCTTTATTTTAAAACATTTATGGACATGTTTTGACCACTTTTTTAAAAATATTAATTTTGAATATTTGATTTAATGCAAATTTGACACTTTTGTCAAACTTGAAAATAAAATTTTAGTCAATTTACTTATGGCTAAATAAAATTTGTTACCACAATTGTGAACATATGAAAATAATTATTTCTAATAATTACAATCAAAATATTAAAGTGAAATAAGATAAATAGCATAATCATTATTTTGTTTTTAATATTTTCTCAAATAGATTTTCAAGTGGAAATAGTATTTCAACCATTGTAATTTCAAATATAAACAATGTAAGAAAAAGATGAATGCATGCATGAATTTTGTTTTCAAATCGACATACAAATATTTTTCAAAAAGTTTTTAATTTTTCTGATTTTTCAGAATTTGAAAAATCCTATGATGTTACAGTAAACCTCTAGTTTTATTCCGCCTTTATCAAGCATACCGGAATTTCCGAGTCATTCTTGGACCGGATATTCCGGCTCCTCGGAAAAAGTTTTAAATCGCCTATTCACCCCCCCCCCCCCTCTAGGCGACGTCTATCCGTTCAGCGGAGGTCAAGACCCTCGAGGGACACGGCGACGCTGCTCGCCGGAGCTGAAGACGAAGCACCCAGGTTCACGGCCCTCGTGAGAGCTAAGACCGCTACTCCTGCTTGTATGTATTGAATTATGGAGATTACAGTACAGCCGGGCTTGCCGAGGGCCCCCTTGAGGCAGTTCTTGCCTGGGGAGGGAAGTGATGACCTTCTTCCTCCTCCAGCCAGAGGCTATCCTACTTGGGATCGCTAGGGTTTACAAGTGTTGTTGCAAGTGGCCGACCTTTGCTACGATGGAAGTCTTGTCCCTTTTATAGGCGCCTCCGGCGCTCTCCTTCTGCTTGGCCTTCAAGGTGGTTCCCACATGGCAGAGGCATGGTGGAGCAGGAGTCCACCGCGGCCCGTTCGTCCATGGACGCGGTCCATTGCTGATAAAGGTGGGCGCGATGGCCGACCAGCAGCCGACCGCGCAGAACTGCTGCATGGGAGGTAGTCTCTGAGGTGGAGCCCGCGATGACGTTCTCTTTGGAGGGTTGCGACGTCCACCTGCTTTAACACCAGAGTGGAAGGTCCTGGCAGCTCTGCAGCAGGAGGCGCAACTTTATTGACCCCTTTATCACCAAAACGGCAAAGGGGGTGCTTGCGTCACCACGTGGTCGTGGCAGAGGCCATGTGCGCCCCGTCGCACTTCCTTGGCCGCGACGTTTCCCCTCAGGCCTGGGGAGGCCTGTGGGGGGACTTCTGTTGACTTCCCTCCAGGCGCGCTGGCGCCTCGGGAGGGTCTCCTGAAGCGAGGGACCCCTTGAGGCCCTCGGTTCCCCTTTAGACCCTCGAGGGTCCCGCCAGGCGGTGAGGCCTGGTCCTTAGTCGTTTCGTCTGACTGGCCAGCGTGCAAGGCCTGGGGGGAGTGGGCTCTCCATACCCCAGTTCCCACTGGGCCGACAGGGACCCCCACGCGCTGGGCTATCGCGCCGGCCGGTGGGCTACCTCCTGCCCTCCATGGGCGTTCGGTGCTGAGGAGAGGTGGTGGTCGATGGATGGCTGATGTGGGTAGGGGTCGCGGAGTTGTGCTCGCTACGGTGGCTGGGGTGGCCGGCCTTGCGTGGGCAGCCTGTCTTCTTCGTCGATGGGTGAGCTAGGCCCTCTGTGGTTGCCAGGGCGGCGCCCCTGGTAGGTGGGAACCGTGATGCCGAGGCGGGGGTTGCGGCTCAGGTGCTGCCGGTTCTTCGTGGCCACGAGGGCGGCGTGTCGACGGGGAGTGGCGAACATTGGAAGTGGGGAGGTAGCTACCTCTGCAGCCGACCACACTCGGATCTGGAAGCGGGGATTTGTGTCGGGGTGAAAACCTGCCCGGCGTTTGCCTTGGCCGGCGGCGGCGACGCTTGTGGGCGTTGTTACCTTCTTGAAGGCGCCGCCGCGACTCTTCCCCACTTCCTCCCGGTGCTCTAGGTGAAAACCTTGATCCCTCCGGATCGCGCGGCGACGGAACTCTGGTGCCGTTTCCTTCCTGAAGGCGTCGCCTTGGAGTCCATGGCTTGTCCCTCCTGTGAGGGTTGTCTTGCGATCATCGTTTCCGGCCTGCGTGTTTCTCTGCCTACACATCTTTATACAAGCCTTTGGCTTAATCTTTTTATGTGTGTGGAGTTGTCTCTTAGCTGGTTTTCAGAACTGTGTATCTTCCGCCATTGGCGTTATTAATTTAACGCTGGGCTACGGCCTATTGTCTCATAAGGGGCCTTGGAAAAATAAGTAGTCAGTGTAGAGGCGTGCGTGTATGGAAAACAAAATTTATGTCATAAATGAGTCATCAAGACCTATCTACGAAGGTACAAGTTATATGTTAGATCTAAATTATTGCCAACATCGTATTGCGGAAGTGCATGTTAGTGAATGTCGTTGAAGATTCTCGTAGCTAAGCCTAGGAGCTAGGAACGACAATGTTGTCGTGTTTCCATTCAAAGAGGATCAAACATATGATCCCTTTTAGAGTTCGCGCACGTTTCTCTCCTCCAGTTCAATAGTGCTCCACCGTCTAGAACGACAAACCAACTGAAGCACGTATGGTGAAAAGTTCAACGCGTGGGTGACGAGGGATGTCCCCATCAATACCCATGGTTACTGGACTAGGGTAAGAGTTATGAGGTAGAGAACACGTAGTGTTGGTAGATGCTTTGGCTCACAAGCAGGAATTACCCAGGTTCGGGGCCCTCGAGTGAGGTAAAACCCTTACTCCTGCTTGTCTGTTGTTGATTGTGTATATGCGGCGAGTACATAGGTATAGCAAGATGTCGATCTTGCTAGGGTTTGGTGATTCTGGTTGGGCGTGTCCTTGATCGGCCACCCTCATGTCGTTTATATAGGGGTACAGGTCTCGGGTCGTAACCGACTAGGATTACATTTACGGAAAGTATTACCGACTATTCTATCTATGGTATAAGTCTTCGACTTGGGTTCCCTTATTAGGCTTCTTCAGCCTATTGACAATTGGGATTTAGTCTTTACGTGCACCAGGTACCAACATGAGGGGGGTACCCGTTTGGTATAAACTTGTCATTAGCCCCCGAGTGCTTGGCTAATTCCGAGAGTAAGTCATGGACTCACTACATAGTTCACGTCTCATGTTTTATGCCTTTGATACGATATTTTTTTGTTTTTCTGACTTATGAATTTTGACAAAGGATTACGACTGAGTAAGAATGGGATTATTCGATGAGTCGAAACCAGTTAACTTCACTTGGGAAAAACCTTACTAGCTTTCAATCAGGTTTCGAGTCCTTGGACTCGAACCTGTAACATACTGGACAGACTCACCTCAGGCCAGTCGATGGGCTTACTGATATTGTTCTGCAGTTTCAATTTGCTACCCAGCGCGTCCGTCAGGATTTTCATCGTATCTGCTGATACGGAAATGTCTAGGATTAAAACACTGCTGGAGTGATCATCGGCCCACTCGATTGATCGATAGGTCTTACCTTTGTATTTTTCGTATACAGCATTCGAGGTATCTTATCGACTGATTTTCACTCGGGAATTCTTATGCTTTGAATGGTTTTTGATTCTATCGGGTGCACGACAGTGCTCCCGATGGGAGTAGCCCCCGAGATTGTGCTTTATTGCTTGCAGTAGAGGATAATCTCAATTTTGTGTTTCGTTAGTCGAATACTTGTTTCCTACTCCCGGTGGGAGTTTCCCACTCGACCATTCTGTACCTTTACTTTGCGATTTTTCTTTAGAGTTGTAAGGAGCTTTTGCTTTTTGCCAATCGCGGTATTACGCCTTTTTTGCGTTTGTTCGTATGGAATGATGTCATGCATGACATCCTTGGCGTGTGAATGGCACTCTGATGGGACGTGACCGTTGTGGATGTCGGTTCAGTTCCAATTTGACCTGACGTGGCGAGATTTTCAGACGTGATGACCTCCTCATTTTGCGCGTGTAGTGGGTGGCGTGGCCTGGGTCAATTGTCCTCCGATTGTGCCACGCGTCGTAGTAATTTTATTTGGACGACTTTGATGATCTTCTAGCTTTTACCATAAGTACGGGTTTCTCCGCTATGATTTGTTTTACCTTGCCATTTGCTTCCCGTTTACTTCTGCTTCATCTTCTACCTTACGCCCGCCGTTGCTCTGTTCTTGTGATGTCATCCCATCTCCTCTTCTTTTCGCGCCCACCACTCACCTCTGCTGCTGCCGCCACCGGTGAGAAAAGGAAGAAGGCGGGTGCAGCCACCGTCCCCCCCCCCCCACACCCCCCGCGTTGAAGAAGGAGTCTGGTGGTTGGACATCGTCAATCTTGAGGGAGAAGAGGCTGACACTCCTTCGCAACGAGGGGCTGCTGCCACCTGCGACATTTTGGAATGTTCAAAAATCACTAAAATTTAAAACTTTTCTTTTATTAAAATAAAATATTAAAGGCATAAGGAAACCAACTATAAAAGACTTCAAAACTTTTAAAAGAGTTTAATATTCCAAATATCGCAGTTTAAATATTTTATTATCCACTGTAATTCAAAAACCTTAAAATATAATGTGACAAATATTTTACAAACTACAATCCATTTTAATTTAAGTAAATAGTTACTTATAAGAAATTGATTCCAACCACTTAGCCATATCTATTCATAAATATAAGATTATTCAAAATGGTATATAATTGCTAAATGGTTTTCATTCCTTTAACTAAGTTCAAAATATAGTTTGGAAATTATAAGCCTATAGTGTATAACTTTAAAACTTCATAAAATTTAAATAAATGAATTAGCCAAGTAAACATTTCATTTGCTTAAATGAATTTTATCTAATTTCAAAGCATGAAATGATTAATATATTCTAAATAAGAATAGAATTATAACAAAAATCCTTTCCAAAGTTGTTATGAAGTTTTCAAATGAATTATCATAATTAAAATATAATGTTGCACAAATGATTTTCAATTAAAAATGAATACCCTATATTTCACATTTCCTAAACATTTTTATATTTAGTTCTTTAATATTATGCCAAAATAAAGATGAATGATTTCAGCAAAATAAGTTTAAATAACTTAAATCCAAACATATTGAAATGTGGGTATTTTACAAATTTATTTAGCCAAAAGAAAATTTAAATAGGATAGAAATTCAAATTTGACTTTAAGTGTCAAATTTGTAATTAATCAATATTTCAAAATATTAATTTTCAAAAATATTCAAAACATACCCACAACTGGTTTAACAGCAAGATACTAATTTTACAAATTTTTAGAAATTAATTTGACATCATTTGGACTTTTAAATCAAAAGATATGAATTAAATAAATAAAATCAGAAAAAGAAAATACTGGCTGACGTCATGCTGACGTCAGCAGATCTTCTTCAACCTCTATCCGAAATCGGCGCCGAAGAACAGATCGAATCGGAGTCGATTTCCTCTCTGATTCGTGCGGGTTACGATCTCCTGAAGCCCCTATATAAACCCCCGGTCCCCGCCGCCGTTTTCCCCTCTCAAACCCTAGCTCCATCGCCCCCAGGCTGCCCGCAAACGTCGCCGCCGTTCGTCCATTACCGACGGCAACTTCCTCCAACTCCGGCGAGTACAAGGCCTCCCGAGCTCTCCCATTGCTCTCTTTCTCTCTAATTTCCCCCTGCGCACCTTTTCTAACTTGGCCGTGTTGCTTTCGTGCGCCAGAACACCGTCCCCGTCATCGACAGAGGCTGGCCGCCGCCACCCGCAACTCCGGCGAGGAGTAGATCGAGCACCGGAGCCCCCCGCCACCAACCATCGCCACCATTCCCTTCGCCGTGCTGCGCCGCGTCCGGAGCTGGCCTCCGCGCATCCGGGGAGGCACGGGATCGATCGGAGCGTCCAAGGCCGAGCCGTCGCCGCTGTCGTCTTCTTCTCCGGCGAGGAGCGCGCCGCCACGGTATGGTCAAGCAATCTCGCCCGTCCGATCAGATCTCTGCGGCCACGATTAGAAGTTTTATAATCGAACCGGTACTCTGATCTGGACCGTCAGATCCAGATCTGACGGCCCAGATCTGTGACTTATACACGTCAGCGCCACGTAGACAGCACAGTCAGCGCCTCGTCAGCGTCCACGTCAGCGCCAGCGTGTAAATCAATTTTCTATTTTAAATTTAATTGGAAAAATTGCAGATTAATCCCTGTAATTAAAACATTTATAACTTTTTAACCACAACTCCAAATTTAATAATTTTTATATATTTGGAAAGCTCTCGACATGTAGAATATTTTGGATCTGACAAAATTCAAATTTGACTTAGTATAAAATATTCAAAATTCAAATGGGGAATTTGAGTATATTTGTAATAACTTTAAATCTATGAATCCAAAAATTGCAAATAAATTGTTTTAGAAACTTTAGAATATTTGTAAGTGAATGCCACTGCTATAAAATATTTTTGAGTAATTTTTGAATGATTTCATAGTTGTGAGTTTAATTTGAATAGTTTGACTAATTTTGAAATAACTTCTAATAGAAATATTATTTTGGATTAAATCAAATTGCATTAAATATAATTAAACCACCTCTGGCTATTAACACCATCTATAAAGAAAATTGTGTTATAAAATATAAATCACATAAAACTTTAATCTATATGTTTCCTTGTACTATGTATTGCAAATTAGAAACTAATTAAAATGGTAATTATAACTTTATGCGTATTCTATAAACTTCACAAAAATTTGTGTTATGTTGCTGGTGATTTAAAATTGCATTTCATGCATAGCATATTTTATAGTTGTATTTCCATAAGGAAAACTCCTCCCCAATTTCTCTAAGTTAGGATCATTTCAACTTAGCATATTTGTGAAGTGCTACACACTTAGACACTTAGGATTTTCAACATGGAGCTGGAATACCAATGAAGGACTTAGCCCAAAAACAAGACTCCAGAAGTATCTTCGAGAAGAAGAAACACTTAGAAGAAAATCAAGAAGAAGTTCATGAAGGACTTAGAAGAAAACAGACTCTGGAAGCATCCTCAAGATGTCAAGCACTTAGAAGAAAAGTGAGAAGAAGTTCAAGAAGGCCAACCCCTTTTATTTTCTAAGTCTCTCTCTCTGTCTTTTCTCCTCTTCTGAGACTTCATGAAGACTAAGTAAATCCAAGACCAGCCTCGAGGATACAAGAATCACCAAGTCTGAAGATTCATCAAGACTACCCAGAACTCAATCAAGACATCATTCAGAAGAAAGTTACAAGTCTGGAGATGAAGCCTGGAGGACAACTACATCTTTCTATCTATCTTTCCCTCTTTCCTAATCTTGTCCCTTAGACTTAAACAAATTTGATCATGATGTTATCATCTTGAAGTTGTTGGATCCTAGCAGCATAGTGGGATGAAGCGGCCGGGAAACAAACCTTACATGTCCACGTACATGAGACCTGTTCCACAATTTAAGTGGCTGGCCGGGTGTCTGTCTCTCTCACTATAGTGAATGTCCAATTTACAAAGAGTTGATAATAATTGTTGATCATCTTGAACAAATGACATAGTATTTTTCTCTAAGTATTTTGCACATCATGGCTAAGCCAGTAGGGTGCTTGTTTAAAGATGATATAAAACAAAGTATTTTTATCCAACTTAAGACCTTAGTCCTTAGTCATTCCTGACCCACCTATT
Organism: Poa annua; assembly: GCA_026929855.1. Classification (NCBI taxonomy): domain Eukaryota; kingdom Viridiplantae; phylum Streptophyta; class Magnoliopsida; order Poales; family Poaceae; genus Poa; species Poa annua. Next base: position 216,352,572 of record CM049427.1, on the reverse strand, counting down.
TGCCTTACATTAACTCAAAAGATTTTCATGGCATGAAAAAGTATTTCTAGTCCTTAGGAATAACTTGCATATCATGCATGTCATGTTTTCCTTAGAAGTTTAAGAAACTTGTTTGTAGGTGTTGTGTTGTTTTATAATTGTTGTGTTGTTGTTTGCTTATATGGTTTAGATTAAACGGAGAGCAAACGTTCGTTGTTGAAAAGAGTTTGTGAACAACGACAACATTCAAAGGCAAGTGGCACACCTCATAAACTTCCTATTTTTATATGCATTACTTAGTGTATTTTTATATGCATGTGTTGCTATGTTAAACCTGTGTAGAATCCCTTATACCTGTGTCTAGGTTCCTATGCAATACTTAGTAGAACTATTGTTGCTATGCAAATGTTTTTTTGTGAAAATCTAAATTCTACTAAGTTAAGAATGAAACACCTGGGTGGTAATTGGTCGGATGGTTTATGTTGAGTGGCTACTCAGGTCCATTTCTATGGTTCCTAGAGTATGTACACTTGAGAATGGCCACCCAGGAACAGAGGAATCTGAAGAACTCCGAGTGACGATTGCTTCCAGTGCAGCCATTGCCATATGGGCTCTGGCTTGATCAATTATGTTGCGTGGACTCTCTCCGGCTTGACAAGCAGATGTAGGGGATGTTAGGTGGAACGGGTCAAGCCAGGTGGGAGGGAAAATGCTTCTGAAAGATCTCGTCTCATTCTCTCCTTTCCTTATCACAAATGGTGTGTAAAGGATACCTTGGGTTGAATGGGTACAATGGTGAACGTGCACAACCTCTGCAGAGTGTAAAACTAAGTACTTAGCCGTGTCCCCGGTTACGGACAATTTTGAGCAGCTGATCAAGGACGTCAACGGAGGATTCCACCATTCCAACTTCAGAAATAAAACTTGATGGGTGAACAAGGGAAGATGAGATTTATGGTTTTCATGCCATACTCGTCGATTTCAAGAAAAGTGTTTTCAAAAGAGTAGGAAAAATTGGCTTTATGCAAATTAGCCTTGAGCTCCACCAGCCAAATATGCATATAGGCTTTAGAGTTATTCCATAAGTGTCCACCATAGTGTCACTTGCCAGACTCCATTTTTAATGGAATCTGACCCACGTTGTTGCAGTATTTTTCTTATTGCAGATTTGATCAGATGACGAGTGAGGTTTCGTAAAGGTTTCGAGTCTACAACCAACATGTTTTCGCCTGTGGCAGCATGAAAGTTATAGAGGCTCACTGCTATTGTATTCCGCTGTGTACTTTTTCAATGCTAGCTTTACGCTATGCAACTTGTATAAAATAATTTGTAATTCTGGATCATCGATGTAATGTAATTGATGCTTTGTTGTGATATTACATCGTAAACTGTGTGTGCAAATGAATCGATCCAGGGATTTGCACTATACACAGGTATCTGCCTTATTTTAAGAGCAGGTACGCTACAGATGGTATCAGAGCACTGTGTTGCCTGTAGGTTCGAAACCCCTAGGATTGGACTAAGACCCCAAAGGTTAAATAGTTAACTAAACTAGGTTTCTAAAATATGAGTGAATCTTGAACTTTTCTTTATTATGGTGTTACATTATTTATCTTGTCTTGCATCTTTCCCTTTTCTCTTTAATTCTAATACTCTTACCTGTTCAAAATTCTAGATGGGAGAATACACTGAGACTGCGTATGCTGGAGTTTTGTCGGGTTTCATCTTTGGGAGGCAGCTGTCTAGATTGACAAGTGTACTGAAGCTACCACCACCCTATTTCCGAGGAAGGAAGGAGGAGACCGACATACCCCATGGGATACGTTGGGAAATACGCACCATCATGACCCCGGATCCTACAATGCCAGACTTCGAGCCCGTGGACTATGTCACCTACTACCCAGACTGGATTGAGGGAGTGAACATAGCTATGGTGGACTTAATGGCTCGTTTGTGTTACAAGTATCGATTCAAGCTAGCACCAGGATCGCCCTTCCGTGCCTTTGGGAAGAGGAATGCACATGGTCTCTCGATGGCTCACACGGGAAATCGCCTGGATCTGCCCCTCGTTAACAAGACGTTTGAAGACTTGGATTATCTCATCAACTGTCTGACCAGGAGAGTCCAACAGACTTATGACGTCGCAAATCATGCACAAGCCGTCATACACGCAAAAACCCAAGAACTTCAGGCTTCTGAAAATCTGATTGGTCAGTTGGAGGAACTCATCCATGACCTACATTTGGAGAACCTTGGCAAGGATGAGAAAATTGCCATGCTTGAGGCGCAACTCACTCCACCTCCACCACCGCCAGTAGCTGAAGAAGGAGGTGACCAAGGCACTGGAGATGTGACTGTATCTGCAGCTACAAAGGAGGAAGGACCAGTGGAAGAAGACCCCGAAGAGGTGCTGTTTGAAGAGTCAACTGAGGAAGAAGTCACGCATGTGGCAAATAACCACGCAATAAAACGCAAGCGTAGTATTTAGGAAGGATAAGTGTAGCAATCAAAACCATGTTAGGGGGGACCACATTTATCTTATTTAGCTTATCGTATCAATTTAGAGTATTGACCTATCAAATTGTGGTATGGCAGTACTATCGCTTTTGTATTTCCCCGACCTTTCGTTCGATAAACAATTAGTTCGATTTCTCAAAAGAAGTTTGAAATTTTACGTATGTGTGGCTTGTGTTTGAACTTTATTGCTTGAGGTTTGTTAGATGATGTTTGTAATGGATTATCGTGATTTTTGGTTGAGCATTCGGATGTTAAATTATCAACAAAAAAAATCTTTTAAGGGTGGTAGCCACCTAGAGAATTCAAACCCAGTCGCTTAAACACAAAGATCTCAAACTATCTTTCCTTTCATCCTTCTAATCAGAAAAACCATTCACTGTCAAGTTTTCAAGTTTCCATGTCAGAAATTTCATTTTTCAAAACATCTCGAGTTATCAGAATCATTCAAGCCTTGCTTTCTTTTTAGCTTCTCCGAATCTCGGGGACGAGATTCCTTTTAAGGGTGGTAGTCTGTAACATCCCAACATTTTGGAATGTTCAAAAATCACTAAAATTTAAAACTTTTCTTTTATTAAAATAAAATATTAAAGGCATAAGGAAACCAACTATAAAAGACTTCAAAACTTTTAAAGAGTTTAATATTCCAAATATCACAGTTTAAATATTTTATTATCCACTGTAATTCAAAAACCTTAAAATATAATGTGACAAATATTTTACAAACTACAATCCATTTTAATTTAAGTAAATAGTACCTTATAAGAAATTGATTCCAACCACTTAGCCATATCTATTCATAAATATAAGATTATTCAAAATGGTATATAATTGCTAAATGGTTTTCATTCCTTTAACTAAGTTCAAAATATAGTTTGGAAATTATAAGCCTATAGTGTATAACTTTAAAACTTCATAAAATTTAAATAAATGAATTAGCCAAGTAAACATTTCATTTGCTTAAATGAATTTTATCTAATTTCAAAGCATGAAATGATTAATATATTCTAAATAAGAATAGAATTATAACAAAAATCCTTTCCAAAGTTGTTATGAAGTTTTCAAATGAATTATCATAATTAAAATATAATGTTGCACAAATGATTTTCAATTAAAAATGAATACCCTATATTTCACATTTCCTAAACATTTTTATATTTAGTTCTTTAATATTATGCCAAAATAAAGATGAATGATTTCAGCAAAATAAGTTTAAATAACTTAAATCCAAACATATTGAAATGTGGGTATTTTACAAATTTATTTAGCCGAAAGAAAATTTAAATAGGATAGAAATTCAAATTTGACTTTAAGTGTCAAATTTGTAATTAATCAATATTTCAAAATATTAATTTTCAAAAATATTCAAAACATACCCACAACTGGTTTAACAGCAAGATACTAATTTTACAAATTTTTAGAAATTAATTTGACATCATTTGGACTTTTAAATCAAAAGATATGAATTAAATAAATAAAATCAGAAAAAGAAAATACTGGTTGACGTCATGCTGACGTCAGCAGATCTTCTTCAACCTCTATCCGAAATCGGCGCCGAAGAACAGATCGAATCGGAGTCGATTTCCTCTCCGATTCGTGCGGGTTACGATCTCCTGAAGCCCCTATATAAACCCCCGGTCCCCGCCGCCGTTTTCCCCTCTCAAACCCTAGCTCCATCGCCCCCAGGCTGCCCGCAAACGTCGCCGCCGTTCGTCCATTACCGACGGCAACTTCCTCCAACTCCGGCGAGTACAAGGCCTCCCGAGCTCTCCCATTGCTCTCTTTCTCTCTAATTTCCCCCTGCGCACCTTTTCTAACTTGGCCGTGTTGCTTTCGTGCGCCAGAACGCCGTCCCCGTCATCGACAGAGGCTGGCCGCCGCCACCCGCAACTCCGGCGAGGAGTAGATCGAGCACCGGAGCCCCCCGCCACCAACCATCGCCACCATTCCCTTCGCCGTGCTGCGCCGCGTCCGGAGCTGGCCTCCGCGCATCCGGGGAGGCACGGGATCGATCGGAGCGTCCAAGGCCGAGTCGTCGCCGCTGTCGTCTTCTTCTCCGGCGAGGAGCGCGCCGCCACGTTATGGTCAAGCGATCTCGCCCGTCCGATCAGATCTCAGCGGCCACGATTAGAAGTTTTATAATCGAACCGGTACTCTGATCTGGACCGTCAGATCCAGATCTGACGGCCCAGATCTGTGACTTATACACGTCAGCGCCACGTAGACAGCACAGTCAGCGCCTCGTCAGCGTCCACGTCAGCGCCAGCGTGTAAATCAATTTTCTATTTTAAATTTAATTGGAAAAATTGCAGATTAATCCCTGTAATTAAAACATCTATAACTTTTTAACCACAACTCCAAATTTAATAATTTTTATATATTTGGAAAGCTCTCGACATGTAGAATATTTTGGATCTGACAAAATTCAAATTTGACTTAGTATAAAATATTCAAAATTCAAATGGGGAATTTGACTATATTTTAATAACTTTAAATCTATGAATCCAAAAATTGCAAATAAATTGTTTTAGAAACTTTAGAATATTTGTAAATGATTGCCACTGCTATAAAATATTTTTGAGTAATTTTTGAATGATTTCATAGTTGTGAGTTTAATTTGAATAGTTTGACTAATTTTGAAATAACTTCTAATAGAAATATTATTTTGGATTAAATCAAATTGCATTAAATATAATTAAACCACCTCTGGCTATTAACACCATCTATAAAGAAAATTGTGTTATAAAATATAAATCACATAAAACTTTAATCTATATGTTTCCTTGTATTATGTATTGCAAATTAGAAACTAATTAAAATGGTAATTATAACTTTATGCATATTCTATAAACTTCACAAAAATTTGTGTTATGTTGCTGGTGATTTAAAATTGCATTTCATGCATAGCATATTTTATAGTTGTATTTCCATAAGGAAAACTCCTCCCCAATTTCTCTAAGTTAGGATCATTTCAACTTAGCATATTTGTGAAGTGCTACACACTTAGACACTTAGGATTTTCAACATGAGCTGGAAGACCAATGAAGGACTTAGCCCAAAAACAAGACTCCAGAAGTATCTTCGAGAAGAAGAAACACTTATAAGAAAATCAAGAAGAAGTTCATGAAGGACTTAGAAGAAAACAGACTCTGGAAGCATCCTCAAGATGTCAAGCACTTAGAAGAAAAGTGAGAAGAAGTTCAAGAAGGCCAACCCCTTTTATTTTCTAAGTCTCTCTCTCTCTGTCTTTTCTCCTCTTCTGAGACTTCATGAAGACTAAGTAAATCCAAGACCAGCCTCGAGGATACAAGAATCACCAAGTCTGAAGATTCATCAAGACTACCCAGAACTCAATCAAGACATCATTCAGAAGAAAGTTACAAGTCTGGAGATGAAGCCTGGAGGACAACTGCATCTTTCTATTTATCTTTCCCTCTTTCCTAATCTTGTCCCTTAGACTTAAACAAATTTGATCATGATGTTATCATCTTGAAGTTGTTGGATCCTAGCAGCATAGTGGGATGAAGCGGCCGGGAAACAAACCTTACATGTCCACGTACATGAGACCTGTTCCACAATTTAAGTGGCTGGCCGGGTGTCTGTCTCTCTCACTATAGTGAATGTCCAATTTACAAAGAGTTGATAATAATTGTTGATCATCTTGAACAAATGACATAGTATTTTTCTCTAAGTATTTTGCACATCATGGCTAAGCCAGTAGGGTGCTTGTTTAAAGATGATATAAAACAAAGTATTTTTATCCAACTTAAGACCTTAGTCCTTAGTCATTCCTGACCCACCTATTTGCCTTACATTAACTTAAAAGATTTTCATGGCATGAAAAAGTATTTCTAGTCCTTAGGAATAACTTGCATATCATGCATGTCATGTTTTCCTTAGAAGTTTAAGAAACTTGTTTGTAGGTGTTGTGTTGTTTTATAATTGTTGTGTTGTTGTTTGCTTATATGGTTTAGATTAAACGGAGAGCAAACGTTCGTTGTTGAAAAGAGTTTGTGAACAACGACAACATTCAAAGGCAAGTGGCACACCTCATAAACTTCCTATTTTTATATGCATTACTTAGTGTATTTTTATATGCATGTGTTGCTATGCTAAACCTGTGTAGAATCCCTTATACCTATGTCTAGGTTACTATGCAATACTAAGTAGAACTATTGTTGCTATGCAAATGTTGTTTTGTGAAAATCTAAATTCTACTAAGTTAAGAATGAAACACCTGGGTGGTAATTGGTCGGATGGTTTATGTTGAGTGGCTACTCAGGTCCATTTCTATGGTTCCTAGAGTATGTACACTTGAGAATGGCCACCCAGGAACAGAGGAATCTGAAGAACTCCGAGTGACGATTGCTTCCAGTGCAGCCATTGCCATATGGGCTCTGGCTTGATCAATTATGTTGCGTGGACTCTCTCCGGCTTGACAAGCAGATGTAGGGGATGTTAGGTGGAACGGGTCAAGCCAGGTGGGAGGGAAAATGCTTCTGAAAGATCTCTTTTCATTCGCTCCTTTCCTTATCACAAATGGTGTGTAAAGGATACCTTGGGTTGAATGGGTACAATGGTGAACGTGCACAACCTCTGCAGAGTGTAAAACTAAGTACTTAGCCGTGTCCCCGGTTACGGACAATTTTGAGCAGCTGATCAAGGACGTCAACGGAGGATTCCACCATTCCAACTTCAGAAATAAAACTTGATGGGTGAACAAGGGAAGATGAGATTTATGGTTTTCATGCCATACTCGTCGATTTCAAGAAAAGTGTTTTCAAAAGAGAAGGAAAAATTGGCTTTATGCAAATTAGCCTTGAGCTCCACCAGCCAAATATGCATATAGGCTTTAGAGTTATTCCATAAGTGTCCACCATAGTGTCACTTGCCAGACTCCATTTTTAATGGAATCTGACCCACGTTGTTGCAATATTTTTCTTATTGCAGATTTGATCAGATGACGAGTGAGGTTTCGTAAAGGTTTCGAGTCTACAACCAACATGTTTTCGCCTGTGGCAGCATGAAAGTTATAGAGGCTCACTGCTATTGTATTCCGCTGTGTACTTTTTCAATGCTAGCTTTACGCTATGCAACTTGTATAAAATAATTTGTAATTCTGGATCATCGATGTAATATAATTGATGCTTTGTTGTGATATTACATCGTAAACTGTGTGTGCAAATGAATCGATCCAGGGATTTGCACTATACACAGCTATCTGCCTTATTTTAAGAGCAGGTACGCTACAGTAAGGAGAACTCCCCCGCGCCACTCCTCGGTGAGCGGGTGTGCTTTGCTGAATTTCTCCCTCGGGGTTTTGTGTCTCTGCTGCACGATTTTGTGTGCGGTCTTCTTTTTGCCTACGGGATACAGATACATGATCTAGTCCCCAGTGGTGTTCTGCACATTGCCTACTTTATGGTAATGTGCGAGTGTTTCTTGGGGGGTGTCTCCTAGCTGGCCCCTTTGGAAGTCCATCTTCCAGGTGCGCCATATGGCCCGTAACAGTCGGGTAAACCCAGTCGGGGGGGTTGGCTTCCAGGTCAAGAGCGGCTGCAAATACTTCTCTTTGAAGGCAGTCGACTCTGCTCAGGGATGGAGGACCAGGTGGTTCTACGTCCCTGTGAGCCAGGACGTCAAGCAAGCCTTTTCGATTGGAGGCGCTCTTGAGAAGACAAAGGCCTGGGAGCACACCCTTACTCCAGCCGAAGAGCGCGAGGCTGCCCTGCTGCTGGAGAAGGTCGACATGCTGCTGAGCACCGGTGTTACCGGTGTTCAACTGATCTACACCTTCCTGAAGAGTCGGGTGTGCCCCCTCCAACAGCGTGTGCACCCGATGTGGGCGTATGAGGGGGTACATGACGCCACCCGGATCAGTGCCGTGGAGCTGTCGGCGAATGAGCTCGACGCACTTGTGAAGTCGGTGACCGGTTATAAAGCTGAGTACACCATCGACTATGCTTTCGCCACAGCTCCCTTCAGTTTGGAGAATCCACTTCCTCAAGTAAGTTTTTTGCCTTTACTTGCATCTTTTTTGTCGACTGGATTTTGTTATCGTCTTCTCATCTACTCTTGCTTTTGTTTTTTGCTTTGCCTCGTGTAGGGGCATTCGACGAAGTCTTCACTTCCTCCCCTTCCTGAATCTGGGCCTATCGAAGAGACGGCTGTGTTGAAGGAGCGAGAGAAGACGATAGACTCTCTGCCTGAGGCTGAATCCTCTTCTTCGAAGAAATCTGAAGTCGATGGAAAAGGTGTAGGGCAGCTTGAAGCTGAGGCGACCATTGAGCCCGCTCCTCAGCACCCCTGTCTGGTGCACTCAGGCGAAGGTGAGCGGGCAGCGGACTCCGGTGCTTCTTCACCTTTGCGGGATGTGCCACTCTTGGCCCAGCGTTCATCGCCACCTTTCACCTGCCAATCTGGCTTCAGCGGGCCCCGATTCGACTTCGACGTCACTTCCGACGAAGATGAGCGAAGGTAATTTCTTTGTCATATGAACGTGTGTACGTCCTTTGATTGTTTGCTATGTTTTAATCTCTGAATGTCCTTCCTCTCCGTCTTTCATTCTCTAGCAATGACCGGGCCGCCAGTCCTTTGGCTGCCCATGCCACGACTGCCACCTCCTCTCCTGCTGCGGAGGAGGTAGTCGCTCCTTCGCCGCCTTTTGTTCCTGCGCCGGGAGTCGTGGCGCCCACCGTGGCTGCTTTGACTGCTGCGCCTTCGACTTCATCCATGCGCTCCTGGCTGAATCATGTATGACTTCTTCTTTCTGTCAGTATGTTGTTCTTTTCTTTGACATATGAGTGTGATGTATGCCTTATGCTTGTAGCCGGCCGTAAGCGGCCTTGCTTCCTTCGGCGAGGCGTTTGCGCATTCCGAGGAGGAGCGAGCCATTCTTCGCTCTCAGCTAGACCAGCTTAATCGTAAGTCTCTATTTTTACTTTGCGCATGCTGTCTTTGTTCTTCCATGTGACTGGAGTTTTTCCCTTTTATTTCAGGGGAGAAATAAATTTTGGAATCCCGGTTGGCTGATGTAGAGAAAACCCTCTCCCAGGAGTCGACTGCCAAGGAAGAGCTTGATGCTCTTCGTGCTTCCGAGGGGGAGCGGGCGAAGCGACTGCTCGGTTTTGCACACTCTCTTGCGGGTGAGGATGGTATTCTTTTTTGTGTGAAGATTTGCTGTTTGTCTTTTCCATCTTTTGGACTCGTCCTTTTTTTTGCAGGTCCCTCTTCCAACTCTAGTGGTGTAGCGAGTGACACTTTGTCACTCGACCAAGCCATTGATCAGGTTGGGGTGACCATAAAGGATGCCAAGAAGTCTCTAGAGACCTCCGTCCAGATGCTTGGCGCTGTTTTCAAGGAGGTGCTGCCTTCGGTTGAGGTCCCGTCGACTGTTGTGGATTTTGCTGCGCAGTTGGGCCCTGAGTCGAAGACCTTGAAGGACTACGCGCAGTAGCTGATGGTACGCGGCTCAGTCTCCACCCTCAAGCTTCTCCTTAGTCGTGGCATGGATGCTGACTATGAGTCCGTCCTGTCTGACTTTCACAAGAAGTCAGACGAGAGGCCTTCGAGTCTCAATAAATATAGCACCCGCGTCTCCCGCCTTGCTAGTCTAGCATTGCGACTATGGAGCGTCGTTCGGCAGCCGTTGTTGCTGTCTGAAAAGCTGGGTCTGAGCCCGCTGCCCAGTCATAGGCGTCTTTTGTTAGAAATCGATGTCTAGATTTGCAATATGCAATGTACATTTTGCCACTTATGACATCTTTTGGGAAATAGAGCTTCTGTTTGGTCCTTGATGTGTATTTTATGTGCCTTCTTTTTGTTTTTGAATTGTATCTTGTTTGAGATCGTGCGATTGTGTCCCAGTCGGGCATCTCCACCGTTCAGAAGGATGTTCCTGCGGAAGGAGAGTTCCGCTCGGCTTCGCAGCTGCGGAATGACGCCCGAGTTTTTGACTACGCCAAGAAGAAGGTTGTTCAACTGGAGAAAGAGCTTAAATCAGCTCGAACTGACATTGAGATTCTTCGAGGGAGGCCTTCTCTTTCCACCCAGAGAGAGAAGTATGTTCTTTATGAGATGGAGGACTCGAACAGGCAACTTGAAGGTATTTAGTGTGTCGACTTTGCTTCTTGCGTGTGTGTTTTGCGCCTAATGTTTTGTCCTTTTGCTCTGTCTTCAGTTTTTGTAGATGATTCCCAGGCTGAAGCTGCTCGTATGGCGGAACGTCTGGCAGATGCTATTCAGACGCCTGTCACCGGTCCGCAACATTTCTGGCTTGATGCATATCATGCCAACATCCTTGCCACCCTGAAGGATCGCGTGTGGCGTGGTGCTATTCTGCTGGAGCGCTGCCAGGCGGCACTTATGCGGGCGAATCATTATCAATTCCCTGAGGGTCCCCAACCTCGAAGGATCCATGCTCTAGTTGACTTATTCCGTGCTCATGAACCCATTCGCGAGGTTGTGACCCGTCGGGTTGTGCTTGGAGCCAATGCCGCGTTCACATATATGAAGAGTCAAGACTCCCGGTGTTCCTCTTCATCTCGGTCGGAGCTTCAACTATCGAGCGAAGATATGGAGCGGACTCGTGCTCCTGCTGAGAGGTTGATAAGCCGGGCGTGTAAGCAACTAATCGACTCCAACTTACCGTTGAAGGACGAAGATGCTTAGCCTCTGTCTTTATAAGTTTTTGTGTTGTATATGATGTATAGTATAGGGACTCAGCCCCCGAGTATAGCGAGTGGGGTTTTGTTTGTACGCTTGCTTATGATAGAAGTTCATTACTCATGTTTCCGAGGTGCTTCCTTTGCAATCTCCTTTTGATGTGTGGGATTCGAGTGTAGCGGGTATTTTCTTTTGCGCGGCTCTCAAGTCCATTGAGATGTTTGCATTTTGTTCTTTGATACATACGCAACCCCCGAGCGTGTTGAGTAGCTGCTTTTGCGTGTTTTGTCCAGCCCCCGAGCATATCGAGTGACAGTTTTTTGCTTTTTGATATATGTGCAGCCCCCGAGCGTATCGAGTGGCCGTTTTTCGTTGTGACGATAAATTATGCGGGGAAAGTATGGATAATCTCTTTTCTTTATAAATGTTGACCAGCAAGCCGCCTCATTAAAAACCTTTCAGTCCCCTTAGGTACTTGGTAAGGAAAAGAGCGCGTCTGGAACCTGCTGGTCTTTTGGATACATGAGCTTTTTGCTACATCGACTAGATGTTTTTGCTAAATGATGATGACCCTAATTGGCCATACCCTTCGAGTTGTATGCTTCCTCTTGGTGATGTAGCATCTTTGGCTTGTACTTTCTCTCGTATGACCTCTTTGCCTCTTGCAGTCGAAATGTTAGGGGCTCCCCGTGAAATGCGTCTTTCTGTGGCAGTGTGATGTGCATAGCAGTAAAAGCTTTGAGTGCCATCGCACCCTTTGTGTCTTGCTCTTTCATTTTGTGATTGTTACTTACGATGACACAGTTTTGCACTCCTTGGCTGAAGATGGTAGTGATGTGGTTTGGGTTTGTCACCCTGCTTGTGCCTGACCTCACTTTATCGATCATGGCTTGATTTGTTTTGCTTGGAGTATCCTCTTGGTCTGGTTTTTGTCTGAAGATTTTATTGCTCGAGTGGCCTGTGGGTGACACCTTCTGATTGACCTATGGTTTATGTGCCTAAAGAAAACGCCTGGCGGTACCCGCGCCTTTGCTGCTCCAATGTTTGCCAGCATGTTGGCTTGTTTGTTGCGTGTTCGCGCTATATGATGTAGCTCGCAACTGTGAAATCTTCTTTGCCACATATCGAAGTAATCCTGATATCTAGCCAGCTTGTCCATGTTCATCCTGCTTGCACTTGCCGCGTTTTGCGTGATTATGCACGAGCTCCCTCGAATGATTATGTGGTGTGCTCCTAATGATCTTGCCAGCCGCATACCTTGGAATAGGCCTTCGTAGTCGACTTCGACCTTTGATGGAGACGGGAAGTCTATTTGTAGTACATAGCTTATTCGTTCCTTGTGGGGTGTTACGACTATCATACATGCGCATGTACCTCTGCCATTTTTTGACCCGTCAAACTGTATTGTCCATGGTTGGTGTGTGTGTGTCTTCTTCTTCTGCAAGCTCGACTGTCCATATGGCGTTTACCTCATGTGCTGCGGTTATGGTTGCTCGCCTCGTACGGTCTCGCTCCGTTGCCATTTCCCTCTCGACTTGCGCCTTGTCTGAGGTTTGCTCTGTTCCGAATGCCTCCGAGATCCTGCAAAAGTCTCTGTCGCAGCCGTCTGACTTTTGGAAGTTTCCATTGACTGTGATGACTCCTTTTGGACCTGGTATTTTGAGCTTGAGGTATGCATAGTGCGATACCGCCATGAACCTTGCGAATGCCGGTCGTCCCAATATGGCGTGGTATTGTGATTTCCAGTCGACGACGCCCAAGTCGATGAGTTCGCTCTGAAGTAGGTTGCATCCCCGAATGTGACGTCGAGTTGGATTTTCCCTTCTGGACGCATGGCTTTGCCTGCTACAATACCGTGCAAGGTGTTTGTAGATTTCGAGAGATTCTCGACTGCCTCCGTCCATGAATATTTTGGTCATAGTATATCCTCTGATATGTCCTTCGAGTACTAGCAACGTGTCCCAGTCGATAGATGGCTAGCGGGTGATCCTCCTGATCAGAAGCGATTGTTATGTCTGATCCTCGCAAAATTCTGTTACTAGGGTGGAGCTAATACTGCCATATCGATGTTTCTGGTGTGGCGCTTTTCTTTTCTGTTGGAGGTGCATCCCTTCTGGATCATGTACATCTGCCCTTTTGGCAGCGGATATTGAGTGTCCACATTGTGCGGTATGTGATGTATGGCACCTGCCATCTGGTTATTCGTATCGTGTTGCGGTGGTGGCGGTAATGATGCGACTGTTTGTGAAGGTGCTATGTATGCTGTTGGGGTAGCTTGTGCTTGTTCTCTCTTCATCCGATTTATGTAATCCATCGCCATTTGCCCGAATTCGCGGCAGCTTCCCATTGTATGATGTGACGTTAACCGTCCAGTCGCCGGATCTTTGAACATATGGAGTCTGCACTCGTCCTCCATCTTTTCTTGAAATGATTTCTCGATTCTAAACTCTGAACGTTTCGATTGGTCTCGGCCTCGGTCGTCGCGTCTGTCGATTGGTCTATCTCGTCTTTAGTTATCACTTCTTGCGTCTCGTCGATCTTCTTGTCGATTACCTCGCCGGTCATCTTGCTTTCTATCGCCTTGATTCCGGTCGTCCTGCGAAAATCCAGCTGCTACGAATTTGACTTTGTCTTTGCTGTCGTGATCGTAGTCGCGCCTTCTTCGTTTGTCGTCCCTATCTCGGCGATCTCAACTATCACGGTGGTCTCGACTGTCTCGTCGGTCACGATGTCGTTGCGGTGAGTGCGGAGTTTTGTTTTGAACTGCATCTTCGCCATCTGCCCACTCGGGGTCTAGCTTCATGAGTTCAGCCATGTTTTTTGGTTTTTGTCGTCCGAGTGCCTCCCTGAAGTCTTTTCTGTAGACTCCATTCGTGAAGGCGTCCATGGTCTGTCTGCTGATATTGCGTCCATGGCTCTGTCTGCTGATGTATGCTCTGAGTGTTTCGTCTGTCTTTTGTCGGCATGCTCTTAATTCCTCGAATGTTTTCGACCTTTCGCAGAGAGGGTCGAAATATTTTATGAAGTCTTCCTTGAAGTGGTCCCAAGAGTCGTAGGTTCCTTCAGGTAAGGACTTGAGCCAGTCACGTGATGTTCCTTCAAGCATGAACTGTACGTATTGTAGTGCCGTCGGTGTTGTTCCTCGTTGGCATAGGACTGCCAGTTTGTAATCTTCCAGCCAGCCCGAGGGTTCCTGTTTTGAGTTGAGCTTCGGCATGGTTGGTAGACCAAACTTTTTTGGCAACTTAGTTTCTTGAATCCGCTGAGTGAAGCATTGTGCTCCGCATGGTCCTGTGTTGCGATTGTCGGGTGACTCGCGACTGCTTGATCTCCTAGACCTGCTCCTTGAGCGGCTTCTTGATCTGCGACGTCTTGAGCTTTTTCTGCCGCTACTTCGCTGAGGACTGCGACTGCGACGTCCTCTTGAGTGGCTTCTGCTACGTCCTCTCCTTCCTCCGTCTACCAGTTCTTTTGCTGTGATTTCCAGGGCCTTCATTTGCTGGAGGTATCTTGCTTCAGCAGGATCACCTGCAGGTGGTTTTCCTGCTTGAAGGTATGCTCCTATGGATATAAGGGCTCCCTCTGCTTTTTTGGGTTGGATTATGCCATTAGAGTCGACGGTTAGGAACGAGTTGTCCAGGTTTCGAGTGACGTCTTCCCTTTCTTGTTCAGGGGTTCTCTCGAATCTGGATCTACGTTGTGCCTCGGTTGCACCTGTAGAACTCATAGATAGTTGTCGTCTGCGTGCGCTTGATATGCTTGCTTGCCTTCTTCGCTCCTCGAGTGTTGCTCTGTATTGCTTTAAGCGCTGCGATTCCTGCCAGTTGAAGTAGTTGTATGTTGCCAACTCATCTGGAGTTGCGTCTACTGGAATCATTATGCCCTCTTCTATAACCTTTGTCACCGTTGCGGCCATCTCTGCCGTGATATCCAGAGTGGTGTTACAATCTGGTAAAATGACCGTCCGGGGGTACTCGACTGGTTGGCGATTGGCTGCGTTTTCTGATGTCTCTGCAGCTGTTGCCATGTAAACCTGTTGGGGTATGTGGTAAGGATATGTGTAGTCTGAGTGTTCTTCATATGCTGCTTCGATGTCGCTATCCCACTCTATGCTTTTGTTTTTGTTTTTGCTGTTTTTGCCCTTCTGTTTGCTGCATATGTTCGTTGTAGTCGACGGCAGCGTGATATGGAGATTGGATCTCTGAGTTGGCGAAATCGGTCAGACGTATGATGTCTTGTGCAGGCTCATCATACTCGGAGAGGTGGAAGCTTTCTTCTGGAACGTTGATCTGCATATGATCGTCGACTGGGTTGATATGCAGGGTCGATTTAACTTCTTCTTCCATCTCATTTTGCATCATGAACTCGTTGAATTCCCTTGTGGACATGGACCCTGCTATGGATGAGATCGGATCGATCTGTGATGTTGCCGCTCCAGTGCTTCCAGCCGAATCTATCAATATGATCATATCGTCGACTGAGATAGCCGACGGTCCTTCCTCTTCAGGGAACTCTTTTGACATGAATTTGTTGAACTCCGCGGATGACATCGAATCCGTTGGGGATTTTGGTGGCGGGATCAGATCCAGTTGTGATGAGGTATCATCCTTGTCTGTCGAAGATGCGATCTCAATCGATTTATCCTGGAGTGGCTTGGTTGTGATTTGTTCGGCTAGATCCTGCACACCAAACTGATGAACAAAAAAATTATGTTCTCCAATGGTTAGATCAAAACCTGAACTGAGATTGGAATAATCTCCTGAGTTTCGGGTGAGTATGGCTTGATCCTGGCTGGTGATGCTGCTTTTGGCGAGTGATCGCCTATGATCTAGATGTGATTTGCTATTGCTGGTGTGCATCCCTTTGAAGAATTCGGCGGATCGCCGTTTGAAATTTGGACCGAAAAATCCGTAGATCCAACACTACCTATTCCCACAGACGACGCCAATTGACGAGGGATGTCCCCATCAATACCCATAGTTACTGTCCTAGGGTAAGAGTTATGAGGTAGAGAACGCGTAGTGTTGGTAGATTCGTCTGCTCACAAGCGGGAATTACCCAGGTTCGGGGCCCTCGAGTGAGGTAAAACCCTTACTCCTGCTTATTTGTTATTGATTGTGTATATGCAGCGAGTACAGAGGTCTAGCAAGATGTCGAGTTGGGCGTTTCCTTGATCGGCCACCCTCCTATCCTTTATATAGGGGTACAGGTCTCGGGTCGTAACCGACTAGGATTACATTTATAGAAAGTACTACCGACTATGCTATCTAGGGTATAAGTCTTCGATTTGGGCTTCGCTTGTTAGGCTTCTTCAGCCTATTGACAATTGGGTTTTAGTCATTACGTGCACCAGGTACCCACACGAAGGGGTACCCGATTTGTATAACCTTGTCAGTGGGAAAGAGATCTAATCATTTGTACCAATATAGATACCACGAGGAAGGGTCAACCTCTACAACTCAATGCGTCGGAGGAGGGGCTGCCCCTCGCCTCCTCTCCTTAGGCCAAGCCGATATAGGTGAAAGAATTCCGGTGCAGAAAACAATAATTTTTCTAGCGTATGAATACCCTAACTAGCAAGGATCTATCTATCTAGTACATGTGATAACGGTGGCGGAACGGGTTACATTACCTCCATGTATACCGATAGCGGGGATTACGCTCCCGCACAAGCGTTGACGATGAAGTCGTACGTAGCCGACCTCGAGGTCGCCAAGAACTTGCCGCGGCGATGTAGACGATGACGCCGGGGTGTCGACGAAGACCTGCGTCGACGAGCGTCGGGCGGAAGATGGCGAGGCGCCGGCGGCTGGGGGGGTGGCGCCGGCGGCAGGGCGGCTGCAGGGCTGCTGGGTGGGCGAGACGACGTCGCCCAGGCTCCTCAAATGTGGTGCCTCCGAGCACTCGCAAACATACGGAGCTTAACAACAACCCCCGGTCATTCAGATCCAGCTGAAATCGCAGGGGTAGAACTTTTCTGGAATCCCACAGGGCAACGGCGCCCGGCGGTATAGGTTTGGTGGAGAGAGGAAGCAAAACGGGCGGAGAAGCAACTCGGCCGGCCTGCTATACAAGAATGAACAAATCCCGCTCTTGATCCTTACGTCTCAACATACTCTTTTGGGATACCCAAGATGGACACCGTTATTGTCATGCTATATAAGACACAACGTTTGATGCTCTCAAAGTACCCCTACGAAGTAGCAATAAGTACGGTATCACGGTCTATGTAATAAGCTATCATATTTTGTTATCTATTACAAATGACAAACATCGTAATATGATCTTATTGCAATACTTTGCGTATGTCCTTCACCTTATTCTACTAATAAGATGACCCCATTGTCAACCGACGTCATTGTCCTTGATTGGGAATCTCGATCAATTGTTGCTCAATTGACTAGTTTATATAGAGGCTCACTAGGAACTCTGGTTGTCTATGTATCACACGGGTATTAATAATTCCGATTAATAAAGTTATAGCATAATACAAAAACCTGTTATAAACTTATGAGATAATGTAATAAATACTACTTATTTATTTGTCTCTAGGGCATATCTCCTTCAATAGGTTGGGTTGGGGGCTAAGCAAATGGGGCGGGTGCCTATGGCCCTTATGACCCATGTGGCTGCCACACACTTGGGTCCAACCCACTGGGAGCGCCCATAGAGACCACCCCGAGATACTTTAGAGCCTTTGAGACCTTTTGGACCCTTCTAAAATTATTAGGTGCATGTTTGGGTGATCCTCGACACTCATGGTACCAATAAGTTTTTCTGTAAATTCTATAAAAACTCTTTCGATTAATCTGGAACCATTCCGGTGACACTCTCTCATAATCTCATGTATCCAACCATCAAAGTACTCAACAAAGTAAAGGAAAATTTAAGCGTGTGACCCTACAAGTTCGATATCAATTGAACATGAGTACATGACACGTTATGATCAATAATCAATAACACATCCGTGGATGCCCATATTGATTTCCACTGTGTTAGGAGCGCATATGGAAGCACACATTCGTGTTGGTGTTGCTGCATTTCTCTGGGAAATGCGGAATTGTTGGAATGACCGTCTTTGAAAAATAAACGTGCTTATTTTTTTGTAGGTTGTCAACAGAGCGCTTTATTGGATCCACATAATGTTTTCTCCTCCCCGAAGATCAGCATGGTCTTATAGATATTGGATATACCAGCCGGCATATGGCGGTCGTTCGTGCTATCCTATACCTCACTCCATTCTAGAAGATTATATGCTTAGTGTTTCTATCTTCGTTTGGCTGATTTTTGTATCTACTTTGAGTGATCCGTGAACTTTGCTCCAATTTTGTTTGTAATAAGCATACTTGATATTTTTTATTAGTGCAAATAAGGTCGTGTTCGTTGTTCTTGATGCAGAGGCTGGGGCGTTGCTCCCTATTCAAAAAATCAAACTTGAGTCGTCCCTCTTTTCAGGTTTTGTGAAGTGTTTTCATTTTTTTGAATTTTGAAAACAGGTGGGAGCATGTGATGAGCTCGCGAGTCGTCAAAGGAGATTTTTGGAATTGTGCATGCATGGAAAGTTCTACGGAGTAGTTCATAGTCAGGAGCACATCTTCGACCAACTTGTCAAAATTGCGGTGAGACGAACCACCGGGCTTGGACGCCGTGATCGCCTTCTCCCGCCATTCCTGCGCTCTCTTCCTCATACTTTTGCCATTCTCCCCGTCCATTAGTTCTGCGCGTCGCGCTGGACGTTGCTATCGATCTCCATCTCCATGCTGACGCCCCACTCGTTGCACTGGTAGCGGCAGTTGGTCTGTTGGTCCGCGAAGAAGGGCCAGCTGATGACGGGCACGCCGGCGCACACGCTCTCCAGCGCCGAGTTCCAGCCACTATGCGTCAAGAACGTGCCCACGGCCGGGTGGTTGAGCACCTCCTGCTGCGGGCACCAGGAGGCCATCAGCCCACGCCTTGCCGTCTCTGCCAAGAACTCCGGTGGAAGTGAAAGATTACAGAATATGTTGTATTGTATTGATAGTAGATTTATTATAATGAGCCACGATGGGCTGTATATAAAGGGGTACAAGACTTGGAGACTATGAAACCTAATAGAGATAGACTTGGATTACAATCCTAGTACTACCAAATATAGCTAAACCGTATTGTACCCTAACATCCCACTGCAGTCGGATCGGTAGTGACACGAACAACTGGAGCGTTCCGGACGGTCTGACTGGAGCATAATCCGAAGTCGTGAACTGAAGAGGAGCCGAGTTGATAGGCCTTGATGCCGATGTCGATGTAGCCAAGTTGTGGGCGATGCAGTTGTGGTCGATGTTGTCGTTTGTTGAGGAAGTTGGGGTAGAGTTTTGCTGGAGTCGATGTAGTTGAGGTAGGCGGCACGCCTTGCCGAGCTTGCCAGACTCGGTAGCGCGACGGGGACGAAGGCACGCGTCGATGTTGCCAGTACCGGGCATGCGAAGAAAGGGACCACCAGTAACCATGCGAGCCAGAGCTGGATGAAGAAGCAGAGGAGATCTCCGTGGTCGGCGACGCGTAGCGCAGATTTTCCGCCGTTTGTTGCCGGAGTAGAAGAAAAAGGAAGTTGCAACTAGTAAATTGTGCAAAATAAAAATAGACTGCAACTCTGACGGCAAGGTTGTGGTGGACAAAGATGGCGTGGTGGTTGTTGAAGACGTTTGTTGATGTAGATCGTTGTCGGTGATATAGAGGCAGAATATGTCGAGGTGTTGTTGGGGTAGAACTTGTCAGCGATGACGATCATGAGCGTTGTTTGGTGCAGCCATGTGTTGACGAGACGATGAAGACGATTTGGTGGCGTAGATTGGCCGGGGAAGATCCAACTAGTTTCGATGGGATCTGCTGGCATTTTCACCTGGACTAGATGTATTTTTGTGGCTAAAAAGAAATTGATCTAAACGAAATTGGCTAAACCTATGAACTAATTTATTGAAATTGGAAGAAAATCTAGCTACGAGCTGCGACGCCCCCGACAATCATGGAGATCGATTTCACCGGGGGCGGCGCGGCGGAAGTGGTGGTGGCTAAACCCTAGCCTACGCAGCGAACCGCTCTGATACCATGTAAGATTGTGAAATATATTGTACTGTATTGATAGTAGATTTATACAATGAGCCACGGCGGGCTGTATATAAAGGGGTACAATACTTGGAGACTACGAAATCTAATAGAGATAGACTTGGATTACAATCCTAATACTATCAAATAGAAAGAAGTCCAAATTACCCCCCTATGTATCGGGTTTCGGACAGAGAGCCCCCTATGTTTAAACTGCACTTAACCCCCCTATGTTTCCAAAACCGGACAATTAGCCCCCCTACGGTGGTTTTGAGTATATCTAAGGCGGTTTGGAAGAGATGAACGAGAAAATAACCCCCTGATCTCAGCAATTTGAAGAGATGAACCAGCAAATAACCCCCCTGGTCTCAGCAATTTGTATCCTCGTCTTCCGCCGCCGCTGGAGACGGAGGCCAGCCTCTCCCGTCCACCTCCTTGCTCTGCTTTCTCTCTTTGCCGTTGGTCCGCCGGTTGGTTCAAGAGTGACCTCCGCCGCCATGAAGATGCCCATGCCGCACACCAGTCACTGGAACAGCTGCGGGACGTGTTGCAGCTGTGAGAGTTTTAATGGAGGGATGTACCACGCTCCACCAGCGGTGCCGGAGGTGTCTCATCCCGGGTGGAGCCACTGGTACATGTAAGGAGCTGCAGATAACTGAATATTTTGGCCGCGATGCACATGCTCGATAGAAAGAAGAAAGCGAGCACTTCTGTCGCCCTTGAATCGTCAAATTGATCTGCTGATCATCAGCTCTAACCAGGTGCCGGGAGAGATGTGGAGAGCGGCGGAGAAGAGGTTGCACGATGCGTCTCAATCCGAATGAAACTACGCACTCACTCAGGAGTCGGGAAGAAGCAGCCCAACAAGAACTCCACCGAGCATGCTGTCAGGCGATCAAGTGTGCTGCACCTGCACGTGCATGGGGCATACGGGCTTACAAACTGCAATCAATAAGATTGTTAGTGAGATGCTCAAACCGTATTCTATTATGCATGCAGGCTTTACGCATCTGAAGTGCTGCTTGCCCTGGAGTACCTGCACATGCTTGGCGTGGTGTAGTGGTGTACCGGGACCTGAAACCCGAGAACGTGCTGGTCAGGGAGGAAGGCCACATCATGCTCTTCGACTTTGATCACTCCCTCCGCTGTGCCGACAGCACAGCCCGGCGCTGGTCCGCTACCCGTCGGCACCGCGACCGGCGGACGACCTCGTCCACGGTTGCAAGCTCGTGCATGCTGTCATCGTCCAAGACGAGAGCAGAGAAGAAGGCAGAAAGAAGCATGCATGGACGTCGCTGCCTGCTGGAGTTCACGGCAGAGCCGACAGGGGCACGGTCCATGTCGTTCATGAGCACGCACAAGTAGCTGGCGCTGGAGATCATCCGCGGCGAGGGCCAAGAAGAGCGGCTCAGTGCTCACGTACCGGCGCGGCGGCGCGACCGAAGACCTGAGGTGCTCATCAGGAGCGCCGCGAGGCTATTTGCTCGGTTCGATGCTGATGCCGCGCTGGAATAACCGCCGCACATACATCTCTTCAAAACCACCACAGATACAACCAAAACCACCATAAGGGGGGTAATTGTCCGGTTTTGGAAACATAGGGGGGTTAAATGCCCCAGTTTAAACATAGGGGGCTCTCCGTCCGAAACCCAATACATAGGGGGGTTATTTGGACTTCTTTCCTACCAAATATAAACCGTATTGTACCCTAACAGGAAGGACTGCCGTGTCGCCCCTGACGAGGTCGCGGCGGATGATCCACATAAACTGCTTGCCGCTGTTGGCAAGCCCCCACGCGAACTCCAACAGCTGCTGGTTGGTCATGACCACGATGCTCCCGAAGTTGACGTACACGACGGAGCCTCGCTCCTTGCCGTGGAGCCACTGAAGGCACTCCTCCTGCTCCTTCCACAGGCTGAGGCTGCTGATAGCTGACGCGATGCGCGACGCAGAGTGAGCGGGCCGAGCGTGTAGACCTTGGGTTTGCCGAGGAGCGCCTCCATGGCTTCCACGGCCTCGCCTTCGAGGTCGCCGAAGCTATTGAGGATCACCGCCGACACACCGGCCGTGCGCTCCGTCTCCTTGATGGCGTAATCCACCATGAATTCGTCCGGGTTCGTGCTTCGTATGAAGGTCGGGAAGTCCCTGGGCCTCATGTTCCTCAGGCCCGGCAGGTCCTCCACCGGCGTGTCAAGGTATCCATCCGTCAGTTGCTTGACATCTGCCTCTGCACGTAGACGTCGAGTTCGAGACACACAAGTGTTAATGGCAGTGACCAGTGAGCGCAGTGCACGATATATGTTCGATCGAGAGAGGTCTACCTTTGAGTGGGACAATGCCACGGTCGATGAGGAGGCGATAGTAGCGGTACGCGAGGTAGCTGACGGTGCTGGCAGTCCAGAGCTGGACGTACGGGAGGCCAAGCTCCTTGGCCGCGTCCATGGAGAAATGTTAGCACTAGCCTAGCTAGCTCGCCCTCTCTCTCTCAGAGAAACAATGGAGAATAGATTTTGGCCTCAGCCTAGCTTTTTCCTGTCTATTTTCACTATGAAACGAACTGATTACAGGCCAGCTTTTATAGCTCTAGGTAGCAGTCCATGCACACCACGATCAACACGCGCAACACGTCCTAGCGATCCGTTTTTTTCTCTCGATCGTGAGCCGATTGCTCATCCGTGAGACCCGGACTACTTCGTGCTCTTCAGCGCTGGCTCTGATCGCAGGTCCACCACGACACCAGCTCGAACACGGCAGGCACCGCCGTTCAGACTCGACCTGACCTAAACCTAGACACACACGTACGCACCGGACACGCAGGTCGCGGTTTATTTGCTCACAAGAAACCCATGATGATGTCCGAGACGACGCAGGTAACGGGAGGCTGGTCACCCGTGGAGGCCGCGCCATTGAACTCGGTGAGGAGGCGGCGGAAGGGCCCGAGGCAGGTCTCCGTGGTGGACTTGCAGAGGGACGGGATGTCCTGCGTGACGTCGTCGTCCGACGGTGCTGGCATGCCGTCGGGGATGGTGGCGAAGTGGAAGCCCCGGGAGCCGGCTAGCGCGGCGACGCCTCGCGTTCGGACAAGTCGAGCGTGGTTGTACTCGGAGTTGACGAAGGTGACATGGAAGCCGCGGGCGTGCAGCAGCTTGGCCACGTTGAGCATCGGGGTGATGTGCCCCTGCGCCTTGTACGGCAGGCACACGGCGTGGGCCTTCGCCTCCACCCTTCCGCCGTCTTCCATGGAGCCGTGGGCCTTCGCCTCCACCCTTCCGCCGTCTTCCATGGATTTCTGCGGAGTTTGTTCTTTCTACGAAATGGCAAAGGGGTGTATGACTCTGCTTGTGTCACTTCTTCTCACTTTTTTTTGTTGATGACTTGTCTTTCGCACTTGCTTTGGTTGGTTGCGAATCGACCTGTATCTGGATGGGGATCTGATTTGAGGATGTCCTCGTAAAATCGAGGTCCGTCGGAAAAATAAAAAAATGTGAGAAGAATATGATTCATTGATTTGATATGCCTGGCAAGGTACGGGAAAGGCAACGAAAGAGCTGTTCACTATTAGGCTCTAAAAAAACTTTCAAAACCCCGTGGACAATCAAGAAGAAATTGCACAATATATAATGAGTACTAGACAATTTGGCGCAGCGAAACGCTGCACCCGTGTGATGATGGTGGTGAACGTTGTAATAGGTAATAAGGCATTTCTTGGTTTTTATTGATGGAAGCATTAAATGAATCATGGTGAGGGGAGAAGATGCTACAGTGCAGTGAGAGGTTAGGATAAGCTAAATTGCATACTGGTTTCGTTTTTATCTATTACCCACGGAAAACTGAAAAATCTATCATCCACAGAAAATTGAAAATAAAGGAAAGGAGCCAGGTTTATGAAGCTGGCATCTTGAAGGAATGTTCAGCTGTAATTGAAGGAGCTCTTCTCCATTACCTCATTGAGATGTTAAGATTTTCAGATTAAGATCGTAGTAAAAATATCATTTGATATTTTGTTTATTTGTTCTGATTGCATTATATGCTTGCAAGTATTAGTAGTGGTTTAGATATGTATTAATATATTTAGCTGTATACCTAATAGGACTTGCAACGGAAAGTAAAATGCAGTGAAAGATGTACCGTCGACGTCGCTGAAGAGTGGCTTAGTTCTGAAGGTGTTGCAAATCCCCAATTCACCAGAGATCCTATCACGGAGCTGCGAAATTCATTACAGGAAGCAATATCACTAAGCGTCTACTCACTCACCAGGAACGGAGATGTCTATACTGAAGTCATGGCAGTGCCAAGTCCAGTTGCTGTTAGTCTTGCTTACCTGTCTGGACATATTACATCTATACAGTGCAGTGTCACCATGCAACTTCTTGAGCTCAGCAACATACAGAGAGGAGCCAAGCTACAACACCTGGGATGAAACATAACAACAAAAGAGGTTTTAGCACCTGATCACCAACGGTTTCCATGTCTTACATAGTGTACTGGAAAAATGGTGCCGCATGTCGAGTTTTACCTCACCACAGACCAAGAATGGCGCGGGGTTGTCGTATTGTTGCAGTTGTGTGTTACTTTGAGCTGAAAGATCACAGGACACATCATTTTTAGTTCCTTCGAAACTTGTGGTATGATGAAAAATAATCAAAATCTCTACAATGTGAAGATGGAGAAGCTTGTCGTCACTTTGCTATGCACCTTATGAACCTTGAATTCCGACGGTGTCGCGGAGCTTTCCATCTTGTCAAGCAAATCTTTAGGTGTAAGTCCTGATCTTCTGTTGGGCGGTTTCCTGGCAGCAAATTGACAAAAGAAAAAAAATTAGGGACAGCGGACAGCCATTCGTACCAGCCAGAGAAGAGGAACAACATCATAGGAGTGGCGCAGGTCGAGCATCAGGGGAGAGAGAGAGGTCCACAGCAGGTGAGGGTTGTAGGGAGGAGCAGTGGAGAAGACATAGCAAGTTGCTCCTACCGGACGGCCGGCAGCCGCTGCTGCCAATCAACGCACAGTGCCACACGCTCGACGGGAGGAGCAGCTACAATAGCCATGGGTGAATGTCGTGCGAGCGGCAGTGGACGGCTTCTGCGTCGGTGGTGGCAGGCGGCCGGCGTCGTCATCGGTGGGGGAAGGCGGCAGCCAGCGGTGGGATAATCGGTGGTGGCGGGCGGCGGCCAGCGTCCGTCTCGCTGGTGGAAGGCGGCAGCCGGCAGGGACACGGCGGCGCCAAAGCTCGAGGAGCCGAGGTCGCCGACGGCCGTGACTGCGGCCGCCGGAGAAGAATACACGGACGGCGTGGTACATCCATTGGCTGCAACCGGGCAGCACAGCAGCGCAGGAGCCGACGAATATCGGCTCGATCTGCTCGATTGCGAGCTTTTCGGGAAGCCAAAACCGTGCAGGAGGTAGAGGAGATGGTGGCGGACCTTGCTCTGGCGTTGGATCTGTCCGGGGAAGGCGAGGCTGCGGGCTCGATGGCAGGCGAGCGGCGGCCGGTCGCGGGAGACCTCCGGCTCGTGCGGGAGAGAGAGAGGAAGGAGAGGGGTGATTGTGCAGGATGATTTTGCATAAAATTCCATGAGGTTTGGCGGCATTGCATAGTGGTCCATCGACGGGGTAAAAGCTGGACTGCGGGTTGAGGTCCCGGTCTGCGAGAGGCTTTTGTGCAAGATGACGCGGCGACCGGCGGAACCGGGGGTGACCGGCCGGAAACCGGGCGACGTGGCAGCGGGTGATTGGCCTAGACGCCCGCGCTACAGTAGCGCGCATCTGGGACTCGTTTTGGGTGCATCCTGGCCGTCTGACGCGCCGATCGGACGGCCCACGTTTTGAGAGTGACGTGGAGGGCAGAACTTGAGGTCAATCTGACCCTCTTTCATATATAGGGTATTGTCTCATTGATAACTCACATTACGGAGTACAACTCTATAACGGCAAACATTTAAAGCCGTTTGAGTTACATTAAGTAACAACTTCTTTTTTGAAGCGCACATTAAGTAACAACTACTACCTCCGTCTTTTAATATAAGATGTTTTAGTCTTTTTCTATATTCACATGTTCAAATTTATATCTAGACATGTTTGACAACATGTGCAATAGGTAAAACATCTTATATTCAAAACGGAGGGAGTAGCAATGAGGTATCTGTGCAGCTACTACGATACTCTGTTCCAAATCCGATAACAATTGGTCTATGAGATTATAAAAGGGAATAGCTTGTGTCCCATGTGTCTCTTTTTTTTTTAATGTTAGCAGGAACGCTGCTAAATTCAATGAATAGATAGAAAGGTTGGATCCGGCATGTCAATGATAATAGGAACCCTACGATCCTTCCATAGCCTAGGCCTAGTATTGGATGGGTGTCTCTCTCCATTGATGGGTGTTTTGATGACGAGGGAAGAGCAGGTACATGAATGATATTGGGGGATCCGGCTTAAGCCCAGTAGGAGAAGTGCGATATTAGGTATACGTATGTACATAGAGTAGAAAAAAAATGTCCAGTAAAAATTCAGGTACAGATTAAGCGCTAGCTGAGCCCAACAAGCAGCCAAGCACGGAGCGGACCTGGGCCTATTTAGCACAAGCACAATTAAAGGTGGGCATAAAAACCGAAGACCGAAAACTGAAACCGAAAAGACCGAGACCGAAACCGAAAAGGCTGAGACCAAAAAGACCAATAAAAATTTGGGTAGCAAATTAGAAAAGACCGAAATTATATCAGAAATTTAGTAATCACTTATAGATAACCCGAATAGACCGGAAGACCGATTTTATTTTATTTTGAGAGAAGTACATACTATAGCAGTCAACTTTGTGTGCCAATCTAGTTTATGTACATATATTCTATAGTCCCAACTATGAAACCAAGCATACTATATAGTCTCTATGCCCAACAACTGAGTATCCTTGCCCCATGTAACGTAGATTCTCACGTGCGTGAGAGACCAGTCGATCGCTTCCCACTCTCCCATTACCAGGCGCCGATTCCTCTTCTTACGCACTAGATTTTGGTCATGACCGAAGACCGAACCGAAAGACTGAAGACCGAATAACAGAAAACCAGAAAGACCAAATTTATTACGGGTATCATTTTTTAGATGACCAAAATTCTTAAAGACCGAAAAGATCAAATAAACGCCCACCCTTTAGCACAATCAGCTAGCGCTAGTCGCTGGACTTCACCCAGTGGAGCGGCCTTTACGCAGGGCTGGGGCTAGTCGCTGCTCTTTCCTTTCCTCAATCCTCTTTTCCTCTCCGTGGAATAGGAAGCGACGAACAAGAATGCACATCAAGCACGGAGAAATCGGGCCCATTGATAGAGTTCGTACCGGGGCCTTGAAATTGTAAAGCCGGCCTTGTCCACAGGATTCAGTTCTGTTATCGGCATGCCGATATCTATCTTGGAGTTCAACATACGTATGTCCTGCTCTCGGTCGATCGATTTTTTCGTCTGCCAGGCTGAGTATGTACGCTAAAGCCATCTAATTTCATTCCGCTCACCTGATCGTTCGCTCGCGCCCAAGCCCATTAACCATCGACAATACAGCCCAACAAAATAGCTCACCCGACCATCACCTGCACCTGTACTCCTGCAATAGAAAAAAACACATGTGCTCCTGTTATCCGCCATCGCCAGATCTAGCCGCCGCCCCATACAGCCTAAGTTCCATATCCTCCGCCGGCCGCCGCCACTTCCCTCCTCTCGCTGCCTCAAAATGCCAAGAGAACGGCTTCCATGAGGACACCTCCTCAGCCCCCCAGAGCCGGTCACGATTCTGCAGCGATTCGGGATCCCCGGCTGCTGTGGCGATGGTCGACGGGCCGCCGATCCATTGACTCATTCCACCGCCGCCTCAATCGTCCTTGGAGGCAGCGAGAGGAGGGAAGCGGCGGCGGTCGCCGCTACACGGTCGCCAGTTGATTCACCATCAAGAATCGGGTCGTCTACCATGACGGCTCCTCCAGTGTAGGACCACAACGTCTCACTCCATGGAATTCATCTTTACAAAGGTAATAAATCAATTCATCTTCACAACTCCATTCCCGTACAGTTTCTTGCTCTAATGATTGAGGTTAGATATGTGCCCATTAATTTTGTGATTTTAGCTTTATGGCCATAAGGATTGACATAAGCGGCTCACTAGATGTTTGAGAAAATGCACATAAGATATTATCAAAAATATCTTATGAGTATATACATAATTTACTATTATATTCGAATTCCATGTTAATTTTCATAGACAATCCTCTGTATGTAAAACTTCTGCAACTCCTCCATTTTAATCATATTCTGCAACTCCTCCATTTTAATCATATATGGTTGGCACCTTATTCATTAAATCTATTTTGTCTAATTGCTAAACTATATTAATTATTATTTATGATAAGTTTGCTAACTTCAAATCATATTTCATTGAAGGGAGTAATTCGTACTATATGAATACACACACTTGAATCTCCATTGGCAGGTGAAACACTCCATAGAATTAGCTGAACACTTAAAGAAATCCATTCAGGTTCTGGGTCAGTTGTGTGTACAATTGTATACCACACTTAAACAAGCCCATATGATCAAGTGAGTATTGCTCTATGAAAATTACATGAAGCTAAATTATAGCTGTTTTGAATCTTGGAAAGGAATTTAGTACTTTCTTAGGAAGATTAACTTTTGGTCCGCTCTTAATTAGTTGTGCTGATGACTCACATATACTTCTTTCAATATGTTCAGGTTGAAGGCATGGTACTTTTCTCTTTACAAATGGATATGTCAAGTGATTCACCATAGAGGTACTAATCGGTTATTTGGCATCTTCAGAAGTGATTTTGACATTTTTCCCTGTCAAACTACATATTTTAGTACAATAGCTTGTATTTGTAGTAAGTAAATACAGTATATTGAGATGGAGAATGACGTTTTATGATTTGAGTTGAAACTGTTAATTTCAACCACACCTACCCCAAACGCCGCAAGGGAGACCACAACCCTCCACCAGCATTGTCGCCGCCGTCCCCTCGACCTTTGGTTCTTCTCCACCGAGAGCAAGACCACCATGTCCATACCAGAAGGTAACCTCCAAGAAGGACATCCAAGTCCAGACGCTCTAGGTGGAAGATTTAAAGAGTAAGAGCCCTCTTTGGTCTTCCACACCTCTCTTTTCCTTCTTTTCTATGTTCTTTGTTCGTCTGTTGTCTCCACAAAATATTTATTCTCAAAATTTGTATATCCTCTCTTCAGGCTGCAGGCAGGGAGACACAATGGATGGTGGTCATGGAGCTTCGCGTGAGAATGACCTAAATGAAAGGGTGAGGTGAGCAAATATTGTTCCTTGTTTTTTGTTGTTGAAACTTGGAAGTGGTTTGTTCGTTCTTCATTTTGGCACAATAAGCATGCTCCATACAGAGGTTTTGGCTTTGGTAGGAGAGAGTCCCAAAGCGCTTGGTTTTGGCAGGAGAGAGTCCCCCTTTGACAGTCAAGATTAACTAGACACCTACATACAGTGCAGTCACCATTGACTTGGGAGCTCAGCGATATCGACAAGTGAATTATTGTTGCTTCCTTCTCATGCTTGGTTACGCAGTTGGAGGTTTTCAAGAAGATAAGCTTATGCAATCATTTCAGGAAGATGATGACAAACCTATAAGTTACTTGCATTTACATACCAATGGGTTCGAAAACAAAATAAGAATAAGACATCTTATGTATTTTGTTAGGTAAATTTCTGGAAGTCACATGATGTGTTTAAGAATAGCGCCATTTTGATGAATTGTCTCCCCCCTCCAAATTACTATTGAGGACACGTGTAAATAATTTAGGGTTTTCATGACATGTTCAAGAATAGGGTCATCCTGATGAACCTGCCCCCCCCCCCCCCCCTTTAAATTCGCATGACGTGTTAAAGAATAGGGTCATCTTATTTTGCTATTTATAGCAGTCCTTTTGTAATTGCAGATTTTGCCTCTTTATGCTTCGTTTTCCAAGAAAAAGAGGATTGTAAAATTGACCAGCCCAACATGGAATTTAGATAATCATTGTCTTATCTGCTCTTACCGAAATTGTTTACTATGATTTTAAAGTTTATCTGGTTAGTCTTCAATGCATAGTGAATTGTGATGTCATTTCGATTATATGTTCAAGAGGACAGACCTAATTTCCATTTGTACCCTTTGCTAATTGCAGTCATAATAGCACCAGGAATGGGCACACTAAAGGTCAGGAATGGGCACACTAAAGGTCTTTCTTGCTGCGGAATGCCCCACACCTGATGACCTCTTCTGCCTATGATGAAGGAGTTGTAGCAGCTGAATGGTTCTCCGACTATTTAGGGAAGCCAAGTCGACTCATGCCGTTTAAAGAAGGTGTGTATGCCTTTTGATGCTCTTTAATCGAAAAATATCTTGTGATACATTTCTATATTTTCATGATAAACTTTTACAATGATGTTATATGTGTTACATTCAAAGAATTTTTGTTTTTCATGTATTTGACAGACTGAAATCTTATCAACTAATCAGCCATTGTCGACATGTAGAAGATACTCCAGTCGGCACCCTCCTAGCTAGCGTGAACCTCCACCCTGTCCTACTGTCCCGTCCAACTCATCTCCAACCAAGGTGGCATGCGCGTGTAAATGATCTTGATTTCACATGCAATAATAAGTAAAAATTGTTTCAGGGAAAAAAGGAGATAATAATATTAACACGAAGAGAAGACATTGCTAAGGTGCTCTTCTGTAGCTTTCATCAGTATAGAGGTTATTCGGTTAACACCTGTTTTAGCTACTTATGAACCAGTGTGTTGCTTGATTAAGCATAACTTGTAGGATTTAGTTTTAGCTGAAGGTGAAGGTCAAGTTGCTGTAATCCAGTTCAAGCAATAGAGTCATGATTTCGTACTTGAAACAAGCCTTTTTAACATAGTGATCATCTTGAGTTTTCTGTTTAGATCTTATATGGTAAAATTGTAAAATACCTGACTACCTGAGATTTGATTGCCAAAAGAAAAATGCAGTCAACATGAGTTTCATCTTGATCTATGGATATGTTCCTAGAACAAACCATAAGATTGTTTAAAACTATTGATCTATTTCGTGGTTAATATACCTGCAATCAGAACTACGGACCCCTCAGTTGAGTTTCTCAATAAGAGGGATTGTTTTCGTGTGAGTGGAGAGGTGACATAAGTAATGATAAAGATTCAAGAGCACAATTTGTATTTTCTTTCAAAGAGCGTGATTTGTAGCCTTTTCTTTTCTGGAGATCATGATTTGTAGTTTGAGTAATCTAAATTCCATGTGTTTTTACCTTTGTTCAGAGGTGTTGTCCTTAAAATTAGAATATCACTTAAATTGTGTTTTAGCAAATAAATTGATACTCTCCAACAAAAATTTGTATTGATAAATAAATTTTATGACCCGTAGCAACGCACGGGCATTCAACTAGTTTAACTGTAATGAAGCTCTTGAGGCTGAAATTAGCACGGTTATGGAAGGTCTGGCCTTGGCTCTTCACCGGTCCGAAGACTGCTGCATTGGTGTCCAAACCGATTATTCTTTAATTATAGCTGCTAGCCTGCTACAAGGGATACACTTCAAAGATATATGGCCATCTGTACGATGAGATCAAGCCCGTGATGAATCTTCGAGACGTTTACCCGGTAAAAATTACAAGGAACAAAATAGGGTTGCACATTGTCTAGGAAACTTTGGTAGAACTGGGGGAAGTACTGCCTGTTGGGTACGCCGAGTCCCAGATTGTGTGTCACAGCTAGTGTTTGCTGATTGTAACTCTATGAAAAGTTAATATAATCTCGACGATTCCCTTGAAAACAAAAACTCTTTTACTGTACCGTGTGGACATCGACAGAATATGTTCAGCTAATGTTTTCCAGAAAACTAAATATTCATCATCTTCCTTGCATCGGTTCTCCTACGTGTTGCTAGCCCAATTAGGGATGTAAACAAAAAGGATAATTTCCGCACTAAATTGGCTTTAATGAATCCATATCCGGTTTCAAAGAATCCGATAAGGAAATCCAAATCCGAACTGAAGACCCGGATACGGTATAAGATATGGTATATAAAATAGCATCCGAATATGAAATATCTACAAATTTGTTAGAATTATTCGATGGTTATTATTTGAATAGTCCGATTTTCTGTCGAAATATCTAGACGAATACGACACAATTTGTAATTAGTGTTCATCCTTGAACAACTCACTTATATGGTCAGGGTAAAGACAATGGAGTATAATATATCTCTAGTACGACGTGCGTTTTTTACAATTTAGCCCCTCAAGTTTCACAAAATTAACCCGCCGTCCCTCTATACCGGTTCGCTTTCCCCACCCTAGCCCTCCTCTCGCTCGCCATGGCGCTGGGACAGAGAAAGGAATCAGGCGCAGCGACCGTAGTTATGATTGCGGCGCGGTCAGGATCTGGGGATTACGGCGGCGCGATGGCTGTGGACTGCGGCCGGCGGCGAATGGCCGCAGCTCCAACTGCAGCCCCAGCTTTTGTGAAAATAGCCTGCGGTCCAAGATTTAGAGGCGTTTACACTTCAAACCCTCAACCCTATCCACAAACCCAATCCTATAGACAGGAGAGGGGCGGCGGACGACGGCGAGATTTCTTCGTCGGGCAACCAATCTCCTCTGTACCGCGCCGTCTCTCCTAGCGCGTCATAGGACGGCCATCGGTATCGGGATTGTGCCTGTGTGTTCAAGGACCGTCGTTTGGTTGTGCTACGACTCCACCACGTCGTCGTAGGCAACGGGACGCCAGAAGGGCCGTGGGCCGCCTCGTCAACGAACCGGCCCAGCCCAAGGAGACAACGACGACGCCGTCAACCACTAGCCTATCATCGGCAGAGAAGGGGTGCATCGATTGATCATTGTAGTTGGCAGCTACCTGCTCCTCCATCCCCTTTCTTCATCCCACAGCTTCGGCGTGGTGATTGTAGTCGAATTAGGATCTAAATACCTGTGTGTGACGCGAGGATTTGATCTGGATTTGGATTACTCATATCTAGTTCACAGCAAGTGGTATCAGAACCAAGTTTCGTGTGGGGATAGAATTTTTCGCTCGAGTTCATCGCCTCCAATCGAGTAAATCCGAGCGAAGGGCGCGAGTTCTTCACGGAATTCACGCAAAACACCTCCGGTGTACCCTAGATCGGTTCGATTCGAGGCAAGGGAGCGGCAACGACGAGATCCGGCCAACCCTCGCTGACGCAACGCGTCACCATGACGGAGGGCACCATCGCGGATCTCCAGCGCCTGCTGCAGGCGACGGCCGAGGCTAACAAGGCCACGGCGGAGGCGGGGCAACTTAACGCCACACGCCTCACCGACCTCAATATCGCGCTCGATAAGATGGCGATGTCCCAGAGCGAGCTCACCACGGCTTCCAAGCGCGTGGAGACGACGCTGGATTGAGTGCTCCAGGCGAACACCGTCAGAATTATGGGGCTAGATTACCTAGATCTGACTTTCCAACATTTAGTGGAGATAATCCAAAATGGTGGAAGACAAATTGCGAGAAATACTTTCACCTATACAATGTTCAGTCCAATTTATGGGTAGATTTTGCTACTATGCATTTTAAGGGCAATGCAACACTGTGGCTGCAAACATATGAAGCTTTGCATAGCGTGGCTAGTTGGCCAGAGCTGTGTGTAGGAGTATTCACCAAGTTCAACAGAGATAAATATGCTAAAACTGTAGATGCTCTGTTTGCTCATCAACAAACAGGTTCACTAGATCATTATGCCCATATTTTCGAAGAGCTTATGCATAAAGTGCTCTTATACAATCATTCGTATGATGAGACATTCTTTGTTAGGCGTTTCATTGCTGGTTTGAAACTTGACATTCGTTCAGCAATTAAACTGCATAATCCTGAAACGGTTGATCTGGCTTTTTCCATGGCTCAAACACAGGAAGCTCTGTTAGTGAAAGATATAGTGGGACAAGGCCACAAGTACACTCAGAGGGATAATTTCAGGCAGAAATATCGACAACAGCGGTTTTCTAGGGAATAAACCTGAAAATAAGATCCGATCCGGGGCTCCAGAAAAATCTGCTCTCCAGCTCAAAGTTGATTCACTCAGAGCTCAACGGCGTGCCTCGTCAACGAACCGGCCCAGCCCAAGGAGACAACGACGACGCCGTCAACCACTAGCCTGTCATCGGCAGAGAAGGGGGGCATCGATTGATCATTGTAGTTGGCAGCTACCTGCTCCTCTGTCCCCTTTCTTCATCCCACAGCTTCGGCGTGGTGATTATAGTCGAATTAGGATCTAAATACCTGTGCGTGACGCGAGGATTTGATCTGGATTTGGATTACTCATATCTAGTTCACAACAGGTTGGTGGCCACTGAGCACTCAGCCTGGAGTCAACGCCCAGAGCAGGGCGGACGATGTCATCTTGGCGCATGGGGGCGGGGAGGGTGCGCTGCCGCGGTGCCGCCTGCAAGACGACTCCTTCCCCATCGCGTAGTGGCGCGCGTCGATTCCGTCATAGGCCTCGACGAACGCCGACCCCATCCGGTCGTACAACGCCCGGCAATGCTGCAGAGGAGCTGATGCCGTGATACCCATGGCTGGCTGTTGCAGAAATTGGTGTGCGATATCAGCATATACATCTATCAATCTTTCAAAGGAAGCCCCCCACTGGATGGCTCCAGAGGTACAGGCTATTGTGATCATCTTCAGGGTTTTTTTCCCTTGCAAGTTGAACATCAACTGATGTCCATTTATTTTCCACGTTATCATGAATACCAATGGATATAGCCTTTCAGTTGACATTTGGAGCCTTGCCTGCACCATTCTTGAGATGGTAACGGCAAGGCCTCCTTGGAGCCAGTTCAAAGGGGCGTGTTTGCTGTGATGATTTTACACAGTTTTGGTGGTTGTTTTTGATGATTGTCTGCTAAGATTTCGTAGTCAATATCACAGGTAGCTGCAATATTCAAAATTGGAAACAACAAAGACATACCTGATATCCCAGATCATCTTTCTTCTGAAGCAAAAAAGCTTTCTGAAACTCTGCTTACAGCGTGATCCTGCTGCATGTCCAACTGCTGCTCAATTAATAGAACATCCTTGGGTAAAAGATCAAGCTTCAGTTAGGGCCTCCAGGTCTGACTCTGACATTACTAGGGATATGTTTCCAACTTCCACTGATGGAAACAAAACCACGTTACATCCACAGTCTATGACTATATACTGTCAAATAGTGGTCTATATTATGAAAGATAATTGTGCTCTGTATGATTACCGATTAAGCTAAAATGACCATCATTTTCCTTGGTTATTCCTTTAGTTTCTCACTGTTGTGATTATGTTTCAGGTAAAGGCATGTGTCGATTTATCATCCTTTAGAAGCTTATCACCTCTGCGGGATACTAATATCGGGATGAGAAACTTATCAGTGGCAACATGTTCCATTCCTAAAACAAATAGTGTGACACGGAAGTGCGGACAGTTAGACACAAGTACAACAAGAATCAGAAATTCATTCGCAAAAAAAGAAGTAATTGATGGCCAACCTGTAACCAAACCAACTTCATGATCAAAATGTAAAACCAGTAATTAATGATCTATCATATGTTTACACTTATGAAATTTGAGAGTGAGAAATCAAGTGTCCATCAAAATGAGAGGGCAAGCTGAAGAGAGGCATATTTTTTAAAGAAAACTCTCCAAGATGATATACATAGAGTCAACTTTGATGCTTTTCATGGACTCTGCTATCACTTCATGACATAGATCAGAAAGGACGAACTTAGGGTAAGGTACTAGGGTTACATGGGACTCGAGCTTGGGTCGTGCCGATGTTTTTCATTTAGAAGATGATGTATTTTATTCTCCTATTACAACGTATGGGCATTTTGCTAGTATCTATCTATCTATCTATCTATTTATCTCTACTATATAATATGGCTTAGGGTGAGGCGTCGTACGTCCTGGTCATTTTTCATTTTAGCCCCTACCAAATATGGAAATTAACCCGCAGTCCATGTCAATCAACCCTGTCCCTATCCTCCTGCACGCGATGTGGCGACCGCGGGCGCATCATGCTCGTCTTCGTCCCCCATCCCCGTCGGCTCCTCGGGCGTTGTTGCCGCTAGGACTGGCTGCCGAGACTTGGCCGCTAGGAATGGCTGCCGAGACTTGGCCGCGACGACCGGCGGCGGCGGGAGGGGCGAGCAAGTCGGCGCCGTTTCCATGGTCTGTGTTGGTCGGGGGAGGGGGGGTCGCCGCCGTGGGAGGGGCGAGCTGGTCGGGCGCATCTGGGCATCGGCAAGGGGGACCGAAAATCCATAGATCTGTCAGTACGTTGGAAGGAACGCCAATACCGCCGTCTTCTTCCTCTAATTCCCATTGCCGTCGTCATCCCCAGGGCTACCTCGCTTGGAGCCTCCCGGTGAGCAGATGCTCCTCTCCCCTGTTTTCCTTGCTAGGTTGAATTCCGAGGGTACAAACTCTGCTTGTTTCCACGCCAATGCAACTCAACGTAAGAGGATACTTTCTGTCTCTCTTCAGGTGTGATGATGGACCATTGTGTCATGCACCGTCGGTGTTACTGAAAACAATTTGGAGCAAACATACCCGGAACTTAATAACAGTGATGATTTTTTAGAGCTCGATGATCTCGTTGCTCCTGGTGAAACCTTCTCCTATGGTTTGCCAAATGATCAGTTTTTGCAGTATCCCCTGGACCAGTCAGCATTCAACAATGCCTTGTTTGATGCAAGCGGGTCCCTTCCACCGCTGCCTAGCATATTTGATGATATGCCTTCTGCTCCCAAGAACCTTGTGAACTCCAACTGTTTGATCTCCAAGCGATGAAGGACCCATTCTCTTAGTTGGTTTACAAAAATACCGGAGGTATAAGATTGTCATCTTTGTGGCCATTGATGTTAGAAGTTACCGCTGATTCTGATTTGCTTGTCTGAACCATCATCTGATGCAACAAACTCTTCATGAATCTTTGATGTTGGCCTCTCATGTAGATGGCTAACAATTGCCTCATCATGGCATGGCTGACACCCTGTTGAAGCCGGAACTTGGTTGTGACTCAATTTTGAGCACAATACTGAAGGGGTTACGGTGCAGAAAACAATAATTTTTCTAGCGTACGAAACCCTAACTAGTCAGGATCTATCTATCTAGTACATGCGATAGCGGTGGCGGAACGGGTTACATTACCTCCATGTAGACCGATAGCGGGGATTACGCTCCCGCACAAGCGTTGACGATGAAGTCGTACATAGCCGACCTCGAGGTCGCGGAGAACTTGCCGCGATGACGAAGACGATGACGCCGAGGTGTCGACGATGATCTGCGTCGACGGGCGTCGGGCGGAAGAAGGCAGAGCGCCAGCACCAGAGGTGGTGCGCCGGCGGCAGAGGGGAGAGGGGCGCGGCGGCTGCAGGGGCGAGACGACGTCGCCCAGGCTACTCAAAAGGAGTTACCTTCGAGCACTCACAAACATACGGAGCTTAGCGACAACCCCCGGTCATTCAGATCCAGCTGAAATCGCAGGGGTAGATCTTATCTGGAATCCCGCAGAGCAACGGTGCTCAGCGGTATAGCTTAGGTGGAGAGAGATCCCCCCTTCCTCAGCTCGGCGCGGCTCCAACTTGGGAACCACGAGATCGAGAGAGAAATCGGGAATTAATTGTATTTTCCAATGAACTAATCCAATTAATATGCCTTGCTATATAAAGGGGAAGGGGGTGTGCAAACCCATTGGCTCCCCCATGTGGGACTAAAGGAGGAGAGGGGAGGGGGGGTTCGGCCGAACCCCCCTTGGGCTTCTCCTACTCCTAGTCCAACTCGGACTAGGAGGCCCAAGCCTCCCTTCCTTGTGGGGTGCGGCTCCCCCTTCTTGGGCCCTCTTAGGGCCCATGTAGGTGGGAGCCCCATTTTTCCTTTATTTAATTAATATTAAATTAATATAAAAATCCCATTAATTCATAATTAATATATTTATATATAATTCAATATCCCATGACTCCGAAACTATTTCGGAACCACCCGAACAACTTTCGGACATTCCCGGAACCATTCCATACCATCCCGGAACTCCTTCCGGACCACCGGAGCTCTTTCCGGATCATTTCTCTCTCTCCAACAAATTCCTATAATATTCCAGAACCTATCTCCTAGCGTCGCTAAGACCTTAAGTTTGTTACGCTACGGTTCGAGAACACTCCAGACATGGCCGAGACACTCCGCGCACCAATGACCGTCAGGGATACCTGGAAGTATATGACGACCCCTGTGCATTCCACGAATATCGTCGTTGAACCACAAATATGACATTCATTCCCTTTGTCTCTGCGATACTACCTTGTCCGAGATATGATCGAAGACACACCGATGTCTTTGTTGTATCTCGTTACCGACGAAGGTTATTAACTCGTCTGCGATATTACATCTCCATGACCTAGTCATAAGCTGCGCAGCTATATAGATGCAATATCACCAAGTGGGCCCAGAGTATCTTTCCCTTACAAGAATGAACAAATCCCGCTCTTGATCCTTACGTCTTGATGCTCTTTCGGAATACCCAAGATGGACACCGTTATTGTCATGCTATATAAGACACAACGTTTGATGCTCTCAAAGCACCCCTACGAAGCATTAATAAGTACGGTCTCACGGTCTAAGGAATGAGCTATCATATTCTTATCTATTGCAAATGAAAAACATCGTAATACGATCTTATTGCAATACTTTGCGTATGTCCATCACCTTATTCAACTAACAAGATGACCCCATTGTCAACCGACGTCATTGTCCTTGATCGGGAATCTCGATCAAATGTTGCCCAATGGACTAGCTCATATAGAGGCTTGCTAGGGACCTGGTTGTCTATGTATCACACGTGTATTAATAATTCTGATTAATACAGTTATAGCATAATACACAAACCTATTATAAACTTATGAGATAATGCAATAAATACTACTTATTTATTTGCCTATAGGGCATATCTCCTTCAAATACTGGACGGACTAGACATGAAGAAAAGGTCAACAATTTATACTTGTTTGGATAATACATTCTCAGCGCAGATACCAAAGGCGATATATTTATGTGGGCCTTCAGAGGAGCAGAACCAAGCAGTGAGTCTGTTGGAAACATATCACTGGGAAAAAAGTTTACTCCAACCTGCATTATGCATCCAGATACTTACCTAAATAAGGTGCCTGAAATTATTGAGTCATTTGCAGACAATTTGCTTTATAAGTTCCATGTGCGGTAGCAAGTCTAATAATCGTCGATGCATCAGGTTATTATTGGGAGTGAAGAAGGGCCCTTACAGCTGTGGAATATCAGTACGAAGAAAAAATTATATGATTTCAAGGGTTGAGATTCATCGGTACGCTGTTGTGTTTCTTCACCTGCTCTGGATATGGTCACAGTTGGTTGCTCTGATGGAACAATTCATGTTCACAATATACGATATGATGAAGAGTTGATGTCTTTCAACCATCAAATTCGTGCTGATGTTACTGCCCTGTCATTTCGCCCTGTCATTTCGAACAGGTGATTTGATCTAACATGCTATAGAATAGAACTACATTGCCATGGTTCTACATGTTAACCTGAAGAGTTTTTTTAATTCGCCTTGTACTACAGATGGGCAACCTCTTCTAGCTTCTGGAGGTTCCTCGGGTGTTATTAGCATTTGGAATCTTGAGAAGAGAAAGCTGCACTCTGTGATTAGGGAGGCCCATGATGGCTCTATTGTATCACTTCATTTTTTGGCCAATGAACCTATTTTGATGAGCTCAGCAGATGATAATTCAATAAAAGTAAGTGTTTTTTTATTCACTTGATTCCAGTTTATTTTCTTTGCTGCAGTAATTCGATTTTTGGTAAAATTTTGCTCATTTCGTTCAATTTTTTTCCAAATTTTAAAATTTGGATT
The DNA here is from genome assembly GCA_026929855.1 of Poa annua. NCBI lineage: Eukaryota > Viridiplantae > Streptophyta > Magnoliopsida > Poales > Poaceae > Poa > Poa annua. The sequence continues at coordinate 216,312,390 of CM049427.1, read as the reverse complement.
GATCATTTCCTTCGAGATTTTCCGAAATTATCCGAAAAACGAATTCCGCCCATTTGGTCCATGTGCGGAATGTAATTTATAGCCGATATGGTTTAATAATCACAAGGAGGCTTGGCCCTTTTCAATTATGGTTAGTTTTCTTTTCTTATTTCTTGGGATTGACAAGAGAAGTCTCTCACATATCTATGGAAGAAAATTTTGTGTTTCTTGATATGCGGCACATATCTTTATTTATTCCGATGCACCATTTGTACATACACGGAACTGGAAGGCTGTGTCATCATATTTGATTTTCAAAATGTATCGTGTGTAACTGGCTGGCGGAGTGTCTTCCCTGGAGGAGAAAATTACTTGTATTGCCGATTTCTATTTACTGATGTGTATAGATGTTCCGTTATCTTACACTTTATGAGATGTATGTATTTGCACATACACCTACCGGAACCCAAAGAGTTTGTTCGTGTAAAAAATAAGGAATTATATTATTTTAACAGCCCGTAGCAACGCACGGGCATTTTACTATTCTACTATATAATACGCCTTAACGTGTCCGGTACATCATTATTATTTCCCGTTTTACCCTCCACCAAACCACATAATACATCAAATTGCCCTTATACCGGTTCGCTATTTCTTTTTTTGCCTGACCCCAACCTTTCCGTCCACCGCACGGGAAGAGCAGCAGCACCCGAGCATCGCCCACACCGACTGCTGGAGCTTGCCTGCGCCCGGCTCCGCCCTCGTCCCCGGCCCAGGCCACGTAGAGGATGAAGTCGCGGTGGATGATGCGGCGTCGCCACCCTCAACAGTGTCAATTCGAAACCCGATCCTGCTCGCGCCGCTGTGGATCGGGAGGTGCTGATCAATTGATCCATGGAGGTGTTGATGAGTCGATCCATGGAGGATGTGGCCTCAGGGCTATGTTCTTGCTCTGCCTGCGGGTCTGGCAGACCAAGGGGATAGAGATCAGGCGGTTCTCGAGGATGCGGCCGATTCTTACGAGTGCAACTGCGTGCGGTGCCGTGAGGAGGAGAGCGGCGACGGCGAGGAGCTCTACGACAGCAACACGAGGACGACGACAACTCCTTCTACGAGCAGAGAGACAGCGAGGTCGACGTGCGTGCGGTGACCGCCATGTACCGCGCCGTGGTTCATCCCATGGACCAGCACAAAGTGGTGGTGCTGCTGCTCGCCGGTGACGCCGGTAGCTGCATCGCCACTGCAACTCCTCTCCCCGCGTCGGCCGGCCACCAAGACGACGACGAGGCAGAGCGACTGCAGAGCATCGTGGCGCAGTGGCAGGCGCAGCGAGGGGCGGCGGGCGAGCTGTGCCCACGGGCAGGCGCAGCTGAGCTTGATGGTGGAGGTAGGCGAGCGCAGAGGCGACGCCAGCGAGGATCTCGCGGCGGTGGTGCCACGGCAGGGAAGGGGAGGACGCGTCGAAGAGGGTTCGGTCCAGGCGGCCGTTGTGCATGTAGTTGTAGATGAATGTAGTTGTAGATGAGTTGCTGATTCAGGACGCGTCGAAATGCCTAAACTCAATTCGCTGGTTATGAAGATTGGATACCACTTATATGCTGCAGGATATTAATGATCGTATTGAGCTGAATCAGCAACTCGCCTCAACTCTGAGCATAGCTTCATAGAATGCTTGATTCATACTTACATACCATAGGTGTAAGTTTTTCGCGGCGTCACCAGGAAGCTCAGCACATGCTTGCCTTTTCCCATGCGTCATGACGAAGGGAAAGGTTTGATAGGACCTCTGTCTACTGTGAACTCTTGATGCCTTATTTTAAGAGAAGCTGCGATAAATTTGTGACATATGATTTTAATAAATTTTGCCCCTAGAAACATGTTGCTATAAATTATACTTACACATCAAAGAAGTAAGTCTGCATAATCTTGTTCACCTACAACATAAAATACATGAAAGGCGAAGATTCCGTAGCTCATTGGAATTTCTAACACATGTTTATAATTAAATTTGGGGAAGACAAAACGTTCAAAACAAGAATAGTTATATAGCGATTTATCACACATTTTAGTTAGTCCGTCCACACTAACGAGACTAGACCAACTTTTTCCAAATGATACCTAGCTTGTGTTAGAACAAGAGATTTTGGTTTAGTTATTGACAATAAAAAGTCTATGGATATTCAGCACAACTTTGTTTCAACTTGATCAATCCAATCTTTCTAATAAAGCATGTAAAAAAAGATAGAGAGGTTGTTGGCAATCTTATTGTATTTCCTGCTTTAAAAGCGGAGCGGAGCGGCCATTACCAGTTTAATATGATGCTACACAATCAACATGGTCGTGCTCTTGATGAAGACTAAAATTAGCCCGTTGCAACCCGTGCTCTTGATGAAGACTAAAATTAGCCTGTTGCAACCCATGGACACGTTTACTAGTCTCTACTATATAATATTACTTGGTGACACGGGTGGTACGTTGTGGTCGTTTTACGTTTAGTCCTTAAAGTTTATGGAAATTAACCCGCACTACGACATCTTAAGTACAGAAGCTTTGCACTTTAGTCCAAACCGAAGCAACGCACCGCCCTAATCCCCTCGCTCTGAGCGGCGGCGATTCGACCTGCTCCACCCCTCTCCGCGCCGCGCCGCCACCCCCTCTCCTCCGCTCCCGCTGATCCGCCCCCTCCTCCTCCGTCTCAACGACGCGGGCCACCGGGGCCCCGTCCGTCTCTATCAGTCCGCCGCCCCGGCGCTGCGGAACGCGCGGTTCTGGTTCAGCCGGGAGAGCCGGCATATGTGCGGCGCTCCCAGCCGGAGGAGCACCTCCGCCGCGCACAGCTCCGGCATGGAGAAAGCCGTCGGCCAGTCTTCCGACGCGTCTGCCCGGCGCCAGCCCGACAACCCCGCGCGACACGCCGCTCGCCAGCCTCCATCAACGCCTGATAGCGTCCTCGCCAGCCGCGCCCGCTCGCCGCTGTCCGACGAACCTGCCCTTACTCCTGCCCGACGACCCAATATTCAGAACGCTGTAGAGATATAATAGTAGAGATAAACATGAGCGGGTCACGATCTTCAGATTCAGGTAACAATCTTCCCCTGCCTAGGTTCAGGTCATAGCCTTCAGTTGTCGGTACAAGTTAATCAATTATCTTAAATTGAAGTGCAACAGTTCTCTGTACAAGCCATCGCTTAACTTTCTTGCTACATATATTAATCAGAATATTGTATTTGTATGTGTTGTATTCAAGTCAATCGCTTAAACAGGAGCATATTTGAAGAATCAGAGAACCCTTTGCTTTGGCTGGAAACAATGAACTGTATTTGAACAAAACGAAACACATGTACTAGTTAGAAGGGGCCATGATAAATTTGGTTGGATAATCGTTTCTAAGAGATCACTTACATTCTTTACGATCAGAATAACCAATACATATTTTAGATTTTGTATTTTAAATCATCAAGCTACTTTGTCCGGATGCGAGAATGTGCAGAATTTGTTTCATGCTGAAACTTGAGTGGTGTTGTATTGTGAGTCATCTCGCACAGATTTACAATCTTGTGGGGTTTTAAGCCACAATCTCATGTGTAGAAGCTACACTTGGTCCATTTCCTTTTGATACTGCTCATTTCTCCTTTTCAGTTAGGTTGGCTAATTTTTTAACACAAATTAACAGGATAAAAAACAGTAGAAGTTCAGCTTACATTGGCTATGAAAGTTGAAGGTGTGTAGTTTTACTGAAGATGTTTTTTTTTCAGTTTTGTTGAACTTCATGTGGCCAACTTGCTTTTTTGTGTGAAAAATATTAGATATACCCAAGAAGAAGCATGTATGCCTACAAGATGGAAGCTATAGTTCGTTATTTATCTGTGACTGCTATTGAATGGATGAATCTACAATATATAGACCTCTGTAAATATCACATTATGATAATTCTGTAAATGTTTGACTCAAATTTGTTGTCGACCCCCTGTTATTTACCTGAAGAATGCTTGTGGAGACATGTCAGGGATTTTTTCTCCATAGAAGTTGTCAATCTAGGTATCGAGAATTCTTAGTCTTCTGAACCTTGTTTTTTGGATTAGTGAAACTTATTCTTTGTTGTAGTTCAGCTCAATAAATCTGACTTCTCCTTCTACCTCAAGTACCAAGGGTTGCTCGGTAAGGCACAATCCTTGAGCTGTTTCCACATACCCGCTAAATAGGAAGAAATGGCTTTGCTCCCGAGGTTCTTCCATAAGTCAGACAGAAATATTTGCAACCTTCTTGGGGTTTTGTTCCAGCATACTATTCAGTTCACAAAGTTTTGTAGCCAAAAGATTCATTACCGGCCAGTCGTATCTATATCTATACCTACAGTTCGTTCTTTCTTGATAAATAAGTCAGCAGAATCCTTTTCTTCCTAGCTGCATATCAAGGAATATAAGTTCTGATTATCTAGATGCATTGGATGGGTTTGATGTGCAGAAACGCTTTCGTTTTTGTTAAGCTCTTACGTTCATGATCATACACGATGTGCTGTGGGCGCGGGGTTAAATTCCCACCTGGTATTCACTCGTGTGTCCCCAGCAGCTCCTGATTACCTGGGGCTGGTTTGAGTTGTTGACTCGTTAGTTCCATGTAAAAAAATTTATGATCATACTATAAAGAAGACACCCTTGGTTACATCTGAATCTGACAGAGGAATCACTTTTTTCAGCATGACGCACAACCTCACAGGGAAAGGTCCTCGAAATCCAGAGACAGTGGTAGGGAGCACGCCGAGTACGAGGGGAGCACCGCCACAGACGCCGTGAGACAGACGGAGAGAGGTACATGGACAGGGAGAGAGATCGTGACCGTGGCGAGCGGAGCCGGGACTGTCACCACCGGGAGCATCGCGAGAGAAGCGAAAGAAGGGAGCACCCCGATGACCGTGGCTATCGCCGGAGCCGTGATCGTGACGCTGAAAGGTACATGTTCTAGGCTTCTGTAATGCACCTCAGCATTTCGGTGCGTTAATTGTTTCCATCATTATGTGTTATCAACTGAGTTTTGCTAATTATTTGCTGTGAAAATGCAGAGGAGACCGCGATAGAGATGGCCACAGAAGGCATCGCTCCCGCTCCCGTTTCAAGAGTCAAAGGTATGTGCTGGATGCCATCAAAAGCTTATTGTTTGCAATTTGTTTGATTTTCAATGTTTTAGAACTAGGCTAGCTTGTTTGCCTATGAATCGTATCTGAGGAAGACAATTAACATGTGGTTTTGATACCTTCATTGTTTCTTATTCTTGTATGCTGTTGTTCCTTTTTTGTATGCTTGGAACTTGACAGCCTGTAGTGTACAAATTTGTACCACCACCGGTTATAGTAAGTGCTAAACAACTACAGTTCAGTCATGATATAAAGCCCCATCCTGATAGTAATGCTCTTTTTCTTTTATAAGAATTCTCACACCATATCAATGCAATTAAGTGATGTAAATTCTGACTCTGGTTTGTTCTGATGTCATAATGTGATTCACTTCTGCTAGACGTCAAAGAGGATAACACAAATGAAGTTTCTGCAAAAGGATGCCCCAAAAGCTACAGGTAAAGCTTGAGAAGTACGCTGAAGAGAAACAAATCCTGATGACTTGAGCACTGGATTATTTGAAGGCAAGTCTAAATATTAGACCTTAAATCTAATGACCTTGGTAACATAAAGTGTTAAAAAAGTGAGCTCCATAACTTGCTTCATCATAGTTTCTTTTGTTTTTTTATAGTAATGCCAATATTGTAAACCACCAGGAGATGTGTGTGAAAAGCTTTCATAAAGTATGAAGGTATTTTCTTAATTATTTTGTGATTATCACAAGAACAGTGGATGAATTGATGTTTATATTCTATAAAAGAAATCCAACATCTATTATTGCCCGATTATGACATATCAGAAGGTTTATACATGTTCATAAGGATCTTCTTCCAGGCCTTGATGATGCGTATATGGATGCTTGCAAAGGGAAACTGCCTACTGAAGTTGTGTCGTGCCATAAAGGATTCTGCTTCTAGGTTCCCAGCTCTGAATCTTCTCTAACCGTCTAAAACTCTAAATGGCAGCAGCATTTCGTTATTACCCCAATCGGGTACTCCTAATGTGTACTCTGCGACTCGCTATAGCACCTGAATTCTTATGAAACTCGCTGTGCTTCAATACTAATATATGATGCTGGGAGCTTGAGGCTACCATTTATTCAGCTAGGTTTGGATTCTGAAATTAAAGTTACCATGTTACAACTTACAGCTCTTGTAGAAGTTTACAGGGACAAATGCAACTACTTTTTTTGGGTTTTCGAACTGTATGATCTTTAAGGGCAGAACGTGTTGAATCCTAAAATTCTGGAAGATAATGTTGCTCGTTGTTTATTTGCACTTGAACATGACAAGCTTAATTTAAGTTACAGATTTTATATTCAGCTAATCACCTACGCAGTGCGGTATCCAATCTTAGCCTTTTCATTCTCTGAACCATGAATTTTTATGTGAGCATTTTCATCAGCTAGATCAGTTATAATTGATAAATGTAATCATTGTATGTGTATGACACTATGACTGCTGCATTACCTGGTACTATATACTGAAATGGAACTGACCATCCACTAATGTGGCTTTTGGCAACTGATGCGAGTGTGGAATTTGGTACAATATAGTGCCAAATCCAAGTTCGTGTGAAACATTCCCTTATAGCACAAGAAATAAAGCATGCAATAAAGAAAAAAATTGCTGCCCGTTGCAACGCACAGACATTTTACTAGTATACTATATAATATGACTTAATATGTCCGGTACGTCGTGGTTATTTTATACTTTAGCACTTAGTTTTGTGAAAATCAACCCGCAGTCCCCACTTTATCTCTATCCCTTGCGCAAGCCGGCCCAAATTCTCCGGCGACGCAGCGGGTCTCCGCTGCCCTCGCGCCCTACTCCTACTCCCGCCCCGCCTCCCTGCAGCCCTGCCTAGCTGCCCGCGTGCTTGCTGCCTTCGCCTGCTCGCCACCTAGGTTCTTGTGCGCTCGCTTGCTCGCCGCGTTAGGCCGAGGCCGGGCGACCCGCACCCGGGTGCTCAGGGGCTGCAACCGGGCAAGCCTGCTGCAAGAGCACGTCGGCCGTGCGGAGCCGCGCGGGGCGGGGTAGCGCACGCGAAATAGAGGTCGACGAAGCAGCGGTTCATCGATCTGTGTCCTTCTCTTCTCGTTTGATATGTGTCCTTCTCTATTGTTCCTTGTGTACACTCTCTAAGATTGATGTATCTTTGGTTTTCACAGGTGTACGTGGTTGATGAGATGATCAGCGACCCAACAACTAAAGTAACGACTTGTGCATTACTAGGAAATGTGACCGTGCGTTGCTACGGGTTAAATTTGACAGCAAGCAAATTAACCCCTCCTTCACGTCATGTATAGTGTCATCTATTTATCATGATATCGTCTTTTATTTTTGACAATGTATTTTGTATAACATGTGTCTATTTAAATAATTATATAGCACACAATAACAGAAAAAAGTAGCTAATATGTTGTAAATTGGTCACATCAGCATAGAACTTTTAAAAACTTGGAAACGGGCTAAAATTTTCATTATGTACTAATAAAATGTATTGCCCAATATTTTTTTTCTCTTTGTACAAAATCAAATGGGGGCGCGTTTGGTTTAATTTCTGTCATGCTTAGCGCCTTAGCCAGGTTAAATTTACACATGTTTCTTATTCTCACAACACGGGTCTTCTATTTCTGTTTTCTTTTCATCATGAGCAGCACCACTAATCACCTCTGGAGCCTGCAAGTTCACAGCAAAATCAACTAACGAAGTCTGCAGATCAACTAACGAAGCCTCCGGAGCCACGCCTTGGTCCTGCGAGTAGCTCCGCCGCCATATCGATGAATGCAGTGACGGCCGGGCTGCTCGCGGGAGGAGGAAACATCGAATCGTTCGGTGCACGACGTTTTCTTTTCTTTCTGCCGGGAGGACGCCCGCGTAGGCGAGGAACAAACTGACGAACGAAGTCTGTCGGAGGAACGAACAGGAAACAAACTTCCTCTGCTCTGGCCACTGTGGCATCCTCTCCTTCTCTCCATCACCGTGCTCGATGCTCCTTCCTCCGACATTCCACGGGTCAAGCCGACGCGGGAGACAAGTCCCCGACAGCCACCATGCCCGGGAGCACGGCCAGGGCGTGAGTTCGTCGGGAAAATCCGTCTTCAAAATTGGCAAGAAAATCCAGCGAATCTTCAAATTAGAATCCCAAATACACCAATCTGCGCACAAAAGCAGGGACGCTGGCCCGTAGAAGATTGGTCGTTGCAATCATGGAGACATCTTCTCCATCCGGTGGTCTCAGATCTCGATCCAGGGCAAAAGGTTTGGAGAAATTTGCGCCGGGGAAGGTGAGACATCGACGTCTGGACGTGGGGTCCTGTTCCTAACGCCGGAGGAGGGCGGGGAAGGAGAGACGACGAGGTTGGGACAGGGTTTCCGTTCCTACTGCCAGAGGAGGGAGGCGACGGAGGAGAAGGCCCCAGTTCGACCAGGCGGGGAGTTGAATCCATGGAGGCAGGGATCTCGGTTTTGCTCCATGGTGTCAGGGAGATGGCCCGAGATCCGTGGCGGTGGTAAGAAGCGTTGATGTGCCTTCCTGGACGGTGCACTTGTAGGGAGGTGGCGCCGGCAGGCAGTAGGGGCGGCACGGGAGTCGCCATGGGCACGATGAGAGGTTGCTCCAAATAAAAGATACGGAGCCGTACCGAACTTACCGATGGCAGTGGTGTGTAATATTATCGAAGTCATAGGGGTAAAACCGTCCAACAAAAGGGTCGACGAAAGTTTTGGTAGAAACATTCCTGCTTTTATTATTAGGTATAGATACGACTTGTGCAGCGAGGTCGGGCGACCGATGAGAAGGGAGGCGGTGACCGGCAGGACTCGCCTCCATCCAAGAGATCCACCCTTGGAAGGCTCGGATCCGTTCTCCTCGAAGTGGATATTGCCTATGGTAGCGGCTCGCCGGTGGACGGTGAGCACTCTGAGTCGGCTCAGAGACAGACATCGGCGTGCGCCACTCACTTTACCAAAATCCACGCGCCGCCACTTCGTGTATGCATCGCCGCTTGCCTCCGGGCTCAAGGCTCAAGCAACATTTAACCCGCAGGTTAGCCTCTTGGCCATCTCTGTCTCTGGAGGGAATCTACATGTGCGCAACATGCATCTGAGTATCTGACCGCATCTCGGGAGTGTTGCTCTCTTCTTTGACGTCTAAACCTACTCTTTGAAATCTGGATGCGAAGGACAGAGGTGTAAGTGGGTACAAGCAAGGATTCTTTTGCGGAACCTGTAGATGTTAGCAGCTACAGTACTTGAGGCAGTCATTGCCTGATATTCTTTTTCAAAGTCCATCATCACGGCAATTTCTTCATCCTTCTCAACTATCTATTTGAGGGTTGCAGTGACTTATACAAGAAGTTCATCATACTCTATGTCGTTATGTCCTTATGGTCATACTAGGGAACTTTGGCGTGGCGTGTCGCCGCGCCCGTGAAGTGATATTGACGGTTGGAGCCTTTGATGTCTAACAATGTACCTCGACGTGTATATTTCTCAGCCTTATATGCCACATATAAGTAAGCGGAGGGTAATAGTTAATGTCCATAATGAATTTTACAAGAACTAAATTCTAGAGCATTATAATTTAGTTTACCATTGTCTTGGCAAGTAGTTTGGTCCTTTTTTCGTTACACAGTTTAAGTTATAATAACCATGTAAACCTCAATTCCTTGAAAAAATAGGCCTTGCACCATATGTACCAGGTAGGAAGAATATATTGAAGCAAACTGACAAATCGAAAGACCTAACACTACCAAGTTATTTACAGAACTTGTGAAAGGAAACCGACAAATTATACAAACGACATAACATTACCTAGTTATTCTTCAACTAACTCAGATCTTGTACAGAAAGAACAAAATGACACATTCTTATGGAGTACAAATAGAGATGTACTGATTAGGTAACTAAAAGTAGGCAAGATTGTCCATTCAAAGTAAAAAGAAGAATATTTCAAGGTCCCGTAGGCACATTTGAAACCTAGGGATAGTGAGAAAATTTAAACTCACTAACCACTCCAAATAGCCAAATTACCCTGTCATCGTCACCAGAAACTTGCTTGAAAGCTACCTTAGCTAAGCAAGGAAACAGAAGGGCAGAAAAACATTGCCTTGTACATCATAATATTGAAGGAATGATACTGACAATTAATATAAGACTCCTCTCAGTTTGAACAGAAAGAGTGTCACCATCAGGCTTGAGCTTTTCAAATTTTGCACACAATCTGCATAGCACTTTATAACCATCAGAGATAAAAATTCCCAGAAAAAACAAATCGTTGTAGCAATCAGCAGGATTTAAAGTAGTGGTATGATATAAAAATCGCTAGTTCATGGATGGTATCTCCTTCAATCGCTCATGGTTGGCATGTACATAAAAAATATGTACTATGAGAATTTAGATTGAGCGTCAAGAGAAATAGTAGGAGTAGTTGAAATGTAAGAATTGAATAAAGGAAAAAGCGGACAAATATTCGCACTTAGACCATTTCAGGTAAAGGGAATCAAAGAGACAATTTGTGTGGACATATGGCGAAGATTAAAATAGTAAAGGAACAATATTCTTACCTGTAAATGAAGCAAGAACCAATACCCAGTTTTGTATAAACCTTCGGTGTTGCTATAGAAGCTGTAGACGTTTAGCGACTATGTTCTAGCAAATATTGAGTAGTGGCATGCTGATACATCCTAGGCTGCAGCGGTCAACCTGCCAGCGCTAGTATTATAAGGATTGTTCCTTACCGTTGTCAGGCACCTAGAGGAAAGCCCATGGACCGCCGCAAGCTGGTCACAATCCAGAGAGCAGCCTTGTCCACGCGTTCGAGGGCGGCTGCGCCTTCCAGGCTCTGACCACCGCCCCACCATCCGCAAGACTTGGATGGTGGAACCCGGCTCAGAACACCTGTGTGTGCACCAGATCGTGTAGACGGGCTCCCACGACTTGGGATAATAATCTAAAGGGAATTCAGAATAAAATGGTGCAACACCAAGCAAGAACACACAATAACTTCCCAACAGCAATGGAAGCTTCAGCTTTCTATCTGTGATGAGAATTCCAGAAGGTTTAAGGTTAACATACTAATGATCAGAAGAACAGACTTCCTATGAACATGGGAGTACTTCAACGATTCTGCATGAATTTCGTATGCCTTTATAACTGTAAGTTATCTGTTACCTACATATATATTAGCATGTACACAGTTTAGGAAACAGACGCTGATCCTAAAAGAAGAACATCCTTTGTGGTGCCTCGATCAAACTCTGTATATTGTGTGCGATAACTGAGATTGAGAATGCCAACATACAGTAGCTCCCCATCACGACCGTGCTAATTGTCCAGGATAATATGAACGTAACATTGCAGCTTGATTAGATATGCAATGCAGAAGAGGATGACAACAAAGGGGATCAAATTCTAAATTTCAGGTGAAGATATATATTCCAAGGTTGGACACACATCAGCCTAAAAATGTATCTCCATGAACAAACAGATCAATGCGCTAAATCAGTATCCAGGAATACATCACCAAACGTAGCAGGACAGAGACATAATCAGCAAATTACTGATCGTGTCTGTACCAAGCCCATGCAATTTCCTTCATCACACAGAGGATCAAATCAGGAACACGGAAGGAGAAAGATGAGTAGGTGAAGCTGCTACTGACCTTGGCGGTCGGGCTCGTCCTCGGCGCTGAAGTTGGAGTCGCCGGAGCCGGCGCCGACATTGAGCCACTTGCGCAGTACAACCCTGAGCCACGGCCGCGCGCAGTCGGCGCCGCAGCAGCACAGCATCGTGCCCGCCCAGCTCCGCATCACATCCTTCGCAGCACAAACAGGAGGAAAACAAACACCGGTCTGACTCCTGCCTGACGAAGCAGCCGCCATGACTGCCTCCTCCAGATCCTGGCTGTCCAGGCAGGAGCAATGGAGACGCGTCAGAGGAGGAGGAGGGGGAAAACGCCACTGCCACCAGGGCCATCAGCGCGGCTTGGTCTCTCCATCCGTTGATTGAAAAGAGAAGGCCTGCTCTCTCCGTCCGTGCTCAAACTGGAGGCAGGATGGAGGCGAGTCACTCGTGGTGAGTGGCGGCGCCGCCTCTCTTAGGTCGCCGGAGCGGCGACGCCGGCGGGCGGACGCGGCGGAGAGCAGCGCGCACGGCGGCGTCGATTCCGGCGACGGCTCGGCGTTAAGGAAGCCGATCTGCGGCGAGGTGTGAGAGGACTCGACGTCGGAGCTCATAGTGCCCTTCGATTTGGCCGGGGAGGCGCGTAGAAGCGGCGGCGGGTGCGGCGGCGGCCTGAAGGCCGCGGGAGAGAGAAGGGGGAGGGTGAAAGTGTGGTACACGGGAGAGAGGGAAGCGGAGGGGAGATTGTGGCGTGGTTGTTTTGCGAAAAGGTCCTTAACGTTTTCCCCTCTTGCAGGAAGGTCCCTCCACACGTTAAATCGTGGACTGCGGGTTCAGTAGCTGGATTGTTCAGATGTTTTTGTGCAAAATGGCTCGGTGACCGGCAGAACTGGGGGTGACCGTTGGGTGACCGGGCGACGTGGCACCACGTGATTAGTCTAGAAGGTTGTGCTGACCGTCCGACGCGTGGCTGGTGTAAAAAGGACGACGTAGATAGCAGATTTGAAGGTAAATTTGACGCCCTTTCATATATAGGGTATAAGAACTCTCTTGAAAGAAGAAAGGAGATCTCACCTGGAGAACCATACAAGTGACAAACACTATCATGTCACATTTAATGTTCAGTTTGTACCGAGCTAAGCTTTCTATAAAAACATGCGTCACATGGGCATGTTGCCCTCGGTCCAAAACAAAAGGGAAATAATATTATCATCCATGATATTTCTTCTTTTTTTTGCAAGGCTTATGATACAACATTCATAATAGGATTGGAACCTTTGAACAGAAGGTTTAGATATGTGTGTGGATTTGATAAGTTAGTTTGTTCACCCGTAGCAACGCACGGATATTTTGCTAGAAACTTTATTATTTTGTTAGGTTGTTGAGCGATTATTTTTGGCAAGGCACCATTGGGACCCCTGGGGCTGCCGGCGCCAGAGCCTGCGGCGGCGGAGGCGTCTGGGCTCGAGCCAGGCCTCCTGGTTCACCTACATGGGAGGCACGCGAGACGGCGACTCCTAGTCCACGGCGTAGCCCCAAGGCACTGCAGCTGGGGTGGAGGAGGTGGTGGTGGTGGGGCGGCATTGTTGGACGCGTATGCGCAGCTGCTGGATGCCGAGGCGGCTAGCTGCGCCCCGAGGCCCACCCAATGGCCGAGCTTGATGAGCTCGCTCTCCTGTATGGCGCGCCGGAGGGCCTCCTCCTCCGACATCTCTGGTGGCTGGTAGTCCTCCACCGAGAGCGCCGACGCTTCCTCTTCCTCCTCGGCCTCCTCCTCCTCTGGTGGTGATGGCACCCAGCTCTCGGCCTGCCCGTAGTCATACTCGGTGTCGCCGAGCAGGCCCGATCGACGCCTCGGGGAGTGCTCGTAGGCTGACCGATCCCACAACTCCGACTTGTAGTCGAATACGGGATCGTTGTGCAGTCAGGCTGAAGGAGCGATCGCCGGCGCCGGATCTCGTCGCGCCGCGCCAGCCCGCGCCGGGGCATTAGAGGGACCGGCACCCTTCTGGTGTTGAGGAGCCAGCCGCCCGGGAGGTGGACGTCGCGGCAGCGCCTTCTTCTTGTTGGCCGAGGACAACGCGCTGACGTTTGTCTTCTTGAACGGCCAGCCTCCTGTCATGGTGGTCGTGGGGATGGAAGGTTCTGGTCCTAGACATGGCCACGCCATCTCCTCCTTTTAAAGAGGGCGAGGACGCGGTCTTCCAAGGCCATTGATGGCGGCGCAGAGTTGGAAGCGGTGGCTAGTGGCGCGTCGCCATTGCGGGCGACGCAGAAGCAGAAGTGGTCGCGCAGCCTTTCGCGGTGCATGCCTCTGAATCGTCGTGGCGCATGAGACGAAGCGGCTACAACCGTCAATCCGCAGCGACACAAACCGCGGCCAAATTTGGGCAGTGGACAGCGGCAAAAATGTGTCGGGCCGCTGGGCTGAGTTTTCCAGCCACGGACATTTCCGGACCGAATCGGACGGTCGCGGTCCGTTTACCTCGGGCCGTTGGAGATGGCCTAACGGGGCGACGGGCGAAGTTTCTCCGGATGCAGAAAATTTTCAATACAGGTCAAACAATCGGGCTGCAAAATATCGCTCAAGCCCTGGTTTTCGCTCAGACCATGATCCTGGAGGGCCACATATGCAAATAGTCTAATCACGCCCAAAAAATTGCGTCTCACTGTTCTGATTGACCCTGATTGAGATAACCAAGTGACTCTGGTGCCATATTGACTGCAACTATAGCCACGCAAATCCACAGCGCAAACTTTTAGCCGAGAAAAAAAGGGCAAATACATCATCTCCGTCAAAAACACCACCTGAGTGAGTCTGAACTCTGAAGCCCTAAAACCAACAAGAGCACACTCACAAGAATCAAAAAATCAATCCCGGGCTCATGAACAGAGGCAGCACCGAGGGACACCGCAGCACGCGGCGGTGCAGCTGGTGAGGGGGCACGCGCAGGAGGAACAGCAGCTGGGGCAGGAGCATGTGCAGCCACACGAGCATCTCGGGCACGGGGTGCTGCAGCAGCTACAGCCGCCGCACACGTCGCCGCACCGGCGGTAGCCTCCGCCGGTGCAGCAACGACACATCCTTTCCAGCCCTCGGCACAAGCAGCAGCAGCTCGGCCCCTTGATCTGGATGGTGGAGCACCCGCCGCAGCAGCATATCCACGACAGGTAGCTCAAGCACGTCCGAGCTCTACAGGGTGCAGACACAAACGTTAAACTTCATTTTCAGCCGGTCACTCATCACTTGCTATTTGCATGGGTTGATGGTTCTGCACTCTGCAGGACGTCAAATCGATGTATGCTGGCTTGCTCATAATTGTTGAGGTTTGTACAATGGAGGGATGCTCCATGACCAAAATAGCAATAATTCAACCATTTTGCAAAGAAACAATAATTTAACCTTCTAAATGCATTCCTGATGCTGATGTTTTTTAATGGTCTGATGGTTATTTTATTGGCACAATGTGTAGTGCCGTATCTTTGGATTTTCATGTCAGCCGGACAACAATGAAACAAACAGTTTTTATCAGCTGGTACGACATGATGTCATTTAATTTGGAAAGAACCTCAAACATATCTAGTAATCCTCTCAACCAAAAATAAGTGTCGCCAACTCTTCAATACTTTTGTAATATACTTTTGTAATAGCACACTACATATCCTGCGTCACTTAAAATGGTTCGGAGGTAGTATAATATACAGGGAGAAAATAATTACCGAAATTTCTTTCGCAAGTGGTGAGATTGATCATTGTTTCCCATCTTCGATGAACTGCTTGTAAAGAGAGATAGTAAGAAATATGATAAATGTATGTGAAGTCGAAGACAATTTCTCAACCTGAAAATCCATACATCGTTATCAATGGATCGGCATTCTTTCCTACAAATTCATCAACCCTGCAAAACGGGGCAATCAACGTTCAATCTCCTCCATGTTTTGATCAAGAGAAATGACATGTAAATTCGAACAAATCATTTGACTGAATGACATATGAACAAGAATTATATATCAACCATGCAGGTTGTGCTGTCTTTTTTGCACAAGTCCATGTGAAGCGTTAGTTTAGTCGACCTTTTTGAATGCTAAGAGCACATGATCAAACCACAAGTATGGTTGACTGGAAAGCATTCTATAAAGCCAAAACTTATTCCTCGATTTCAATATTTAATTCAATCATTCATCGCAGTCAAACTTTAGTTATACAAATTTGGCACAATGTTGTATTAATTGGTGTTGAAACATCGGGTTGTACATATTGATTTCATGTATAGTGTTTACCTAAGCTGTAACTTAAACTTCAAAAATGGGAAGAAGAAAATTGATATAAGAACTGAACAAAAACAGACATAAGCTTACTCTTTACAGCATTTGGAGGCAGGATGCACCCCTTCGATGGAATTAATTTCCCCCTACCAAGGAAGAATAGTTTCTTGAATTAATTCAAGTTTGTCAGAATAATATGTTTCATTCAAACGGGGTGCTAGTAGTAATATACAACAAGCAAAGGTCATTTGTTTTGCCTGTCAACTTACAGGTTTTGTCTGATATATTTTAACATCCTAAGCATTAAAGCTAATCGGTGATGCTAGAAGGAGCACACAGATTGTTAGTACGTACTTAACATGTAATACAGACTAAAATATTTGGTAACAGAAAAAGGGTGATTATTTCCGTTCCTGGACATTATATACTGTATAAATACTAATTAACTTCTTACATACAGGAGCACATCATTTAGAGTGTAAAGATGAGCAATGCATATTTATAGCAGTATTGTTATTTTCATGATTCTTCTGTCCATAACTACAAACTAAACAACAATAATATTTAAATGCTTTTGTGAACAGGTTGGACAGGAGGACTAATTACAAAACTGTGGCAGCTTGAATCACAACTACAGCATGGCTAAGAGTCCCCTTGAAGTAACTTTCTTGACCCATGGTTGGATTAATGGTGTTTATAATAAAAGGGGCTAAAACTAGAATTTAAATAAACCTTTTAAGCTCAAGCCATCCTTACTCTCTATTACCTCTCTCATGTATACAATAAATTCCTCACTAAAATGGCCAACAAAATATAAGTTATACTCTCTCCGTTCCATATTAGTTGTCTCTCATTTGTCTAAAAGTAATGCATCTAAAATTATATCATGTACTCCCTCCGTCCAAAAATAAGTGTCTCAAATTTGTTCAAAAGTGGATATATCTATATATGAAACATGTCTAGGTACATTCACTTTTGGCCAAATTTGAGACACTTATTTTGGTACGGAGGGAGTATATATACAACCACTTTTGTACAAATGGATGTCGTCTAATCCGTAACGGATGGAGTACATTACAAAATAATATCTTCGCAACTTACTTTGAATGTGAATCGGTTAATATACTTTTTGTGATGTATAACTTTATATTGTTGCCCAAATTGACAGTCAAAGTTATTATTTAAATACATCTGGGCCTTATAAAGAAGCAGCATCATTCCGGATTGGTTAGTCAAACAGGCACACTTGACCGAATAAAAATAGCTTCAAACCTCCACACAAAGCATATCGCAAAAAAAAACTTGACACATAGCCACAGTAAATAGACGTGTGAACATAAAATAATTAGTCAAGAGCTACCTAGACTAGATACTAGACCGGCTATGGCTTGCGCCTAAACCCCTTGCTAAAACCCTACTACTAGTAGTAGTAGAAAACAAGCCGAGCGCTTCCGACTGCTAGAAGCCTCCAACGTTAAAAGGCAAAGGGAATAATGAGACAGAGACTTTGCCTTAAAACACGCGCAAATCGATGGTACGATCCGCACGTGCCCAGAGGTAGCTGACTAAACTAATGGAGCTGTTCGATCCGCAGCTAAATAGCTAATACTACAGTCAAATTGACTACACAGTCTCAAAGTATGAATGCCCGATCTCTGGCGACTAGCTGCGTACGCCATGTAATCTCCTTAACCCGCTGTATTAATTCCGTCTATTATGGGTATATTATATGTTTTCTTCTTGTTTCATTTCTCTTGAATCTTTTCAGGTGCGGATCGAAGAGGGGCGATGGGGCATCATAAATCATGGTAATGAAGTGAGCTCTTTCGGTAGTGAAGGTGATCTACACTCCTATAGAATATGGGGGTGAAGAAGATTGAGCAAGGTTTTACCTACCTCTAGGAATCCGATCTCGCGGTGAAGGGTGTCGACGGCGAGCTGCAGGCGGTGGCGGCCACAAGGGTCCGCCGAGGAGGGCGGCGACTTGGGCCTGGGCGCCGCCATTGCCATCATTGGGAACGAACGGAACTGCAATATATATGGGCTAGAGCTGGATGTATGGAGAGCTGGCTAGTGCTGCAGGAAGGCCATGGCCATGGATGGATGGATGTATAGCTCGCTAGGCGAGGAGCGGAGCGGAGCTGAGCCGGCTGAGTAAATGGCTGGCGGGTCAGACGACCTGAGACGAAGCGATGGGGGAGCACATGGAGCGTGGGGCGGTTGCCGTTTTGGGCAGTGGCAATGATGGAGGGGAGAGAGTGGAGGCGTTCTTTTCCGGAAAAATGGCGCGGTAAGCAGGAGAAGCAAGGAGAAGGAGGATAGCAGCAGCAGCACGCGCGTGGAGAGAGAGAGAGAAAGACACCAGGCGTTATTGCGGACGAAAGGGAGTGGTAGCACTGTGGGAGAGGGAGAGAGAGAGCTGGGTCATGGTGGTGGCAGAGGAGAGAGACGACGGGGCTTGAAAGATTGTCGGGGACGGATCTAGAGGAAGGACCCCCCCTCCGCTCGATGCGCTTGCAGCCAAGAGACTTTGCGTGGTATGGACTCCAGCCGTTCGATTCAGCACTTGAGGTGGATCCAACGGCTGATAAGCTCACGAGAATGTTTAACTCGTGAGCGTGATCCTTCCACGAGCCGGCACGCGTTCGATACTTCAGCTTAGCCTGAGGCCATTCCTACAAGAGGTACGGAGGTACTTATGAATTATAAATATATATACTCTATATTTAGTGTGTGGATATTTAAGGGGCAATATTATTATGTTTTCACTAACGTGGGCAAATAAACTTATTAAGATATATAATTTTTTAAAAAACTTATTAAGATATATGATCAGAAAAGTTATTCATAAGAATATGATCTACACATTCCTATTTTTAACTATCCTATCTGCCCTCATGGCGTTCACTCAAAGTCTGAAACCTCATTCGTGCCTATGGATGAGCTACATACGTTGATTCTTCCCTTGGAGAAAAACTAGCGCCATTGCTAGGACTATTCCAGGTGTCTCCCTCTCTGCCGCTGTTGTCGGCCCCTAGACGTGGTGGCGGTCCTCGTCCCAAAGGGGGTGGGGGACTCTAGCCTTTCGTTGCAGATATAGGATTAGGGATGGTGGCTTTGGAGGTAAAGGGATGGATAGTCCGCTTGGGCGGCACCAGAGTTGGGTTCGGATGATGCCTCCTCCGACCGACAGTGTACTTGGCACATGTGCGATTGGCGTCACTGGAGCCCGAGGGTCCGAAACGAATAATGGTTGTAGCCCTTGTTGATCTTCCTGCTATTGGTCTCCTCGATCTAACCGGCGATGAGTCCAAACTTCTTAATGCACCGTCGTCAGTTTATATACTTTCACTGGCTCAATTTATTTCCTACTTCGTATGTCCCATGACTAATTAACTCTACTGTCATTTCATATTCACCCCATGGACGCTTATTGCAGCAACATGCCAATTCAGAACTATGATCATACCAGGATTGACTCCAAAATCCTAACTGTATTGTCGGGTTTGGGACGCTACACCTTCCTCTCGGCCACCTCGTGGAGAATGAAGCGGAAGGAAATTATCCTACGATCATCCCTTATCTCAACAAATAGTATTTTTTCCCTTCGTTCGCTAGCACTACCTGTGAGGAGATGATGATGGTGTTGACGGTAAAGTGTTTTGTGGGATTTCATGATCCCTGGATTATGTAGGACTTACTTGATGCGACGTCATTACATTTTGCGAGGTGGTGTATATTAATCCTCTAAGAGCATCTCTAACAGAGCACTCAAAAGTGAAACCTCAAACAAGATTTACAGTTCATGTTTTTTGAAAATCTTGCTCTCAAATACCTTTGGACCATAGCAGAAACCTTAACCGAAACTGCAAAATTTTAATTTAGGCGGGAACGAAGAACTTGTTCATCAACGAAACATGAGTTTATCGTCGATTCATAGCATACAGGAGTTCATCGTTGATTAATACATTAGTACTAAAATCTAAATGGTCTACGCCCTAACCCTAGTATCCAAAAGCGGCTCACCGGAGCCTCGGGTGCGGCGGCGACGATGTCAATGAGGAGGCGGAGGAGCTCATTCCTTGTTGGAGACGAGGTCGATCACCGCCTCCGCGTCCGCCTCCCAGTAGGCCCTCCTCTCCTCGGCGAGGCGGTTCGCCTCGAGGACCTGGTGGAGCGAGATCTGCTCGATCTCCTCGTCGCGGGCGTGTTGGGCCTTCCGCTCCTCCTCCTCGCGCACGGAGTGGAGAATCACTTGAGTCGTGATGGCGTCAAGTGCGGCGTCGTTGACGAAGTCCTCTGTCGGCACGGAGGACCCGAATGTGCTTGCCTCGTAGTCCTCCACCGGTGGAAGAGCCACCAGCGCAGACGAGGAGTTGGCGCCGCCGCTTTAGCTTCCTTCACCGGCGGCGGACCTCTTGCTCGGCGCAGAGTCGGTCGAACTCGTCGGCCTCGGGCCGGAAGTACGCAGGCGGGGCATCCTCTCCGCGGTTGTTGTACCAACGGGCGGCGCGCTTCCGAGCGCCGTCGCTCTTCACCGCTCTAGCCCGCCTCTCCTTGGAGAAGTCCCCGTCGAACAGGTCGCCGCTCGGACGCGACGGCGGCAACGGATACTCACGCTTGGGGGCCATCCCGGCGGCGGCGACGGATGCGGCTGGGGTCTATTGCTCGTCAGAGCAGAGGTGGCGGGGAGTGGATTGCTTGTCGGTGACGGCGAGTAGATAAGGGTTTGAGACGGGGAATCGATGCGTTGCTGCCATAAATACTGATCCCGCGTCCGCATCTACGGGCGACGTTATACCGCTTACGGGCCGAGTTGCTCTGCTATGGCTTAAAAAAAATCTCGCCCTGTTAAGTCGTCAGAGTTATATGGTTTTCGGGCTGTTTGATCGCTATGTTAGAGATGCTCTAAGATGATGAACTTGTGGAGCATCACAATGATTTTTTTTGCTGAATTGGTGATGCACCACTAACTTTTATGTAAATTGTTTAAGACTTTAATTGTACTTGCTTGTTTGTTTCTCTTATATGCTATTATGTGTTGACATTCTTGGTCGAGTGATGGTAAGTTCACTAGCTAGGTAGCCGTGAAGGTCACGGGCTTTGCATATAACCAAACATACCACCCCCACTAGCACCAAATAGGAGGAAATGGCGAACAAAAGGCTACAAAATCCCAGATAGCCCCAACTAGTCTGTTTACCTCAAGTGTATTTCAGGGGATGAGAGAGGATAATCCTGAAATATCTCCCACCAACCACCTCATTTTTATCTAAAACAAAAACTCTAGTCCATGTAGTGCATTTTAGGGGGAGAGTATTTTTGGGATGTGTGGGGATTGGTTGTTCACCAAATTCTCTCTTATCCTCACTCTTCCCATCCTATAGAAAACCCTTGTAGTAAACAAGGCCTAAGGGGTTGCTTGGTGCTCACGCAGGTTAGAACATTACGGGCAAATAAAATTAGGTGCAAAATAGACCTCCGATCACGTTCCTCTAGCTCTGGAGAGTCAAAAATATAAAATACGTCCATATGTATCCTCAGAACAATTTGAACCTGCCCCCAGTCGTGTCACTCGAACATATTATTGACGGTACGGTTCATTCATCATCCCTTAATACAGTGCTCTTGGTGTCCTTTCTTGTTTCTTTTTTAAGGGAAAACAATACTAGATGTGCCTATAAGTGTAGTATAATATTTAGAATGAGAGCGTATCCACGACGCCACCTAAATTTGGTCCGATACCACCCAAAACAAACACGATTGGGTGGTGCCGGACACCTATCCGACCATTCACAGGACGCGTCCCCACCGGCACCCCCGAAATCAAATTGCAATAGAAAATTAAATTGAAAAAATATAGCAAAAGGGGAAATTTAAAATTGAACATATTTTGCATGAATTTAAAAAAAAAATGACTTTACGACGCCGCCCAAACTCTAGTCGGCCTCTGCTCATCGTCGGAGATGTAGATGCCAACGTCGTCCTGGGTATCGGCTGTTGCGGCTGCCCTGCCTCCTCCTCCTCCTTCATGAATGTTGTTCCGCCACGGCCTACTGCTCCAGACGCGCACATTGATAGTTAGTAGCCCGAGCAGTCTTTGGGTCCAGTAGGTGGAGTGGCGGAGGCACGGGGGCGTGGTAAAGGGTGGGACATGTCCCCGTCACCGACTCACCGACGGTAGCCCGGAGAGGGTACATAACGCACCATCCTCGGCGGAGGTCTTTCTTGGTCTGGGGCTGTGGCTCCTTCTTCATAGCAATGACATAGCGATGCTTCATACCTGGCTCCTCCTAGACGACTGCGAGTTTGCTTGGCTGCTCACGTCGGGTTCTTGTTTGACGGTGGCGTGGAGCTTGCCACGCACCTTGCTCTCGCGCTTCTCCTTGATGTCGTAGAACGTATGATGCACACGGTGGGTGTGCTGTTGGGAGACCCCAAGAGGAAGGTATGAAGTAGTGCAGCAGCAAATTTCACTCAGTATGAAACCAAGGTTATCGAACCAGTAGGAGATGAATAATTCTCTCGAGGTATCAACCGCGCCAGAAAAGAGCTTGACGTAGTTGACGTGGAATCTACACACAACACAATCAAAGTATTTTGCCCCAACTCAACGGTGAGGTGTCAATTCCACCGGCTTGCTATATCAAAAGGATTAAACGTATGTGTGGAAGAAAGAGTGATGTTTGCAGAAAGTAATAGGTTTGCAGTTGTGATTTTATCAGATTAATGAGAAGGACTGGGGTCCACAGTTCACTAGTGGTGTCTCTCCATAAACAATAATAACATTCATCCATGCATGGTAAACAAATTACAGCTAGGCAATTGACTGAATAATGATCAGCAACCCAATGCATATATTAATGATATGGTGTCTAGTGTGAGATTATATCGGCATTACAACAATATACATAGACCGTTCCAACCGCATTTATGACTAATAATCCACCTTCCGGTTAGCGTCCGCACCCTTTCAGTATTAAGTTGCATGCAACAGATTATCGCCTTAAGCACCGTGTGTAAAGTAAGTAAGTAACATCATCCTTATTCAAAGTACTACTGTTTTATCCCTAGTAACAACAGTATATCTACAACCTTAGAGCTTTCTGTCACTGCCCCAGATTAAATCGAGACATGAACCTACTATCGAGCATAAATACCCCCTCTTGGAGTTACAAGCATCTACTTGGCTAGAGCATACACAAGTAACAGAGAGCTTGTAAAATCATTAAATAGCACACACATGATATATTATGAAGCAATAATTTTTGTACTCAATATTCATCGGATCCCAACAAACACAACATGGAGAACTACATAAAGATGATCTTGATCATGATAGGCAACTCACAAGATCTACACATGATAGCACAAAAGGAGAAAACAACCATCTAGCTACTGTTGTGGACCCATAGTCCAAGGTAGACTACTCACGCATCAGTCCGGAGGCGGTCATGGACGGTGAGACAACCTTCTTGGCGTTTCGGCGTTCCTGACCAGCGCGGTGGCGGCCGGTCGTCGGAGCCGACAAACCGGAGCAGACAAAGGAGGTCGTACTGCCAGGTGGCAGCACGCGAGTCGTCCTGGCGCTTGCCGCCAATGGGAAAAAAGTGGGTGGCCAAAGCAACCACTCCCAGTTTGAATCCTGTCGTGGGGAAGACGTTGGGGGTACAGGGCCCGGTTGTCTCGCATGTTGCCGCGCCTGCGCCACGACTGCTTTTGCGCAACGGCAGCTTCGCTTTCTCAGGCGCCACAGCGGATCCCAAGGCGGACGGTTTGGCGGGGAGTACCGAGGGGGATGCTACTCTGGTGCAAGAAGCTGCCATCACCTGCGTAGTCGGGGGTGAAGAGCTGGACCATTCTGTCGCTACATCGACACAGCCAGCTGCCTTGCTGACATGCGCATGGTCGACGTCCTTGGAGCTGGGCCCAGTCGACAACTCCTTTGTTGTACCACTGTCGGAGGGCATTACCACCGAGCGAGGTAAGGAGGTAGAAGAGGAGGCTTTGGGGCCGGAAGCCCATCTGCGGCCCGCCAGCAAGAGCCCACCAGAGACGCCGCAAACAGCTCTTGTTGTCTTTGAGGCCCAGCCGGCCTCGCACAACCCTGCAGCCTGCTGCACTGAGGACAGGGAGGCCCGGGGACGTCTCAAGCAGTTCTGCGGCAGGATCCTCAAGACCCTGGCGCCGCCACTGCTGCGAGAGGTTGAGCGTGCCACGGCGCTAGCCGCGGAAGCCGAACCTTTCACACCAAGGCGTAGCGACATGCTAGCAACGCCGGCGACGCCGGCCCCGCCAACGAAGACGCTTGGGAAGCAATGCAAAAAGGCTACGGTGGCGGAGACAGGGCTGCTCAAAGCTCTAGGAGTCTCGCCCTTAGAGTTGGCGGTGAACAATGATGCAGCACAAGAGCTCAAGAAACTATTCGACTCGCCTCTCCGTGCGGAACAACTGGATGTCCTCGCAGCCATCTTCGGCAAGTCCATGCCGCCCAGGGTGGACCGCTTTGAAGCTGGGCAGGTGGAGATCGTTGTACACGCCTAGGGTGTGCATTGGGAGGGAGTTACTTCGCTAGTTTCCATGGATTGTAGCCCTAATGTGCTCAGTTGGAACCCGCGTGGCCTCAATGATAGGGGAAAACGGGATTCAGTTAGGACTCTCGTTGATTCTCTCAGAGTCAACGTGGTCTGCTTGCAGGAGACCAAATTGGCTGTAATCGATCGCTTCGTTGTTTATCAATGTCTTGGCCCGTCGTTTGACGGCTTTGCTTACCTGGCTGCAATTGGAACCCATGGCGGGATTCTCTTGGCTTGGAGGACCGACGTCGTGCAGATCACGAACATCTCGCTGGACACGCATGCGATCACTGGAGAGGTGCACGAGCGTGAGGGGGAGCCATGGTGGTTCACCGGGGTCTACGGACCCCAAAGTGTTGCTGATAAGGAGGCCTTCCTGCTGGAGCTCTCGGAGCGCAGGAGCCTGTGCCCCGGACCTTGGCTATTTTTTGGTGATTTCAACATGATCCTACGGGCGGCCAAGAAGAATAATGACAACCTCGACCGTGCGAGCATGGCTTGGTTTCGTGCCTTCGTTAACAACCAGGAGCTCAAGGAGGTGTATATGCACGGTCGTCTGTACACGTGGAGTAATGAGCGCCGACAACCCACCATGCCGCGTCTCGATTGAGCTATGGTGTCAATTTATTGGGAACTGAGTAATCCAGATGCTTCTCTCCAAGTGCTCTCTTCCCAGGTCTCAGACCATACTCCCCTGCTTTTGTCAATGAGTAACAAGATACGACCCAAGCGGCGTATCAAATTCGAGTTGTTCTGGCTCAAGCTAGACGGGATCGATGATGCGATCCAGGAGGGGTGGAAGTGCGACGAGGCCATTTTTGATCCTTTCAAGCGCCTTGACGCCTGTTAAAGAAACTTGGCGAAACATCTTCAGTCTTGGGCTGATCAAAAGGAAGGAAACATCAAGTTGTAGCTGGCTATGGCCAACATCATCATACACCGGCTGGATGCGGCTCAGGAGAAAAGACCTCTCTCGGATGGGGAGTGGTGACTACGCCGAACCTTCAAGCTCACTGTGTTGGGCTTGGCATCCCTAGAGCGAACAATGGCGCGACAGAGATCCCGGATGCGATGGTTGTAGGATGGAGATGCTAATACCCGGCTACTCCATGCGGTGGCGAATGGGAGGCGAGCTAAGAGCTTTATTAGCACAATCAAGCATGGAGACGAGCTTATCACTGAGCAGGGCCGCAAAGAAGAGATCTTCTTCCAGTCCAATAACAACCTGCTCGGTACGGTGCATAATAGGGGAGGCACTATCGATCTGACGAGCATTGGCATGAAGACGCATGACCTCTCGGACTTGGCGGCAATTTTCACGGATGAAGAAGTTTGGGCTGTAATCAAAGAAATCCCTACGGACCGGGCTCCTGGGCCTGATGGGTTCGGTGGCGCTTTCTATAAAAGAGCCTGGCCCATTATCAAACGAGACGTCATGGCTGCCTTTCTGAAACTGTATGTTGGAGAAGGCCGATCTTTTGGCAAGCTCAACAATGCGTTCATCACTCTAATCCCCAAGCGCGCCGACGCAGAAGTGGTAGGAGACTACACGCCTATCAGCTTAGTGCATAGTTTTGCTAAGCTGTTCACTAAGTTGTTGGCCAATCGCCTGAGACTGAAGATGAATCCGCTGGTCAGCAACAATCAGACAACGTTTATACGTGGAAGAAGCTTGCACGACAATTTCTTGCTTGTACGACAGGTAGCAAGGAAGATCAACAGGATGCGCGAGAACGGCGTGTTGCTTTAGCTGGACATCTCTCGAGCGTTTGATACCCTATCCTGGGGTTTTTTGCTCGAGGTTCTCCGTCAGTTAGGCTTCCCAGAGGAGTGGCTCAGTTGGCTGGGAATTGCGCTGCGTACCGTGAGCACGCGTGTGTTGGTTAATGGAGTTCCAGGAGGCAAAATCTGGTATGCTCGAGGTCTTCAACGGGGAGACCCTCTGTCCCCTCTCTTGTTTGTGCTTGCGATGGAGGTGGTTACACTGCTGGTCTGCAAAGCTGTGGACGAAGGTATCTTAGCGCCAATCGACAATTGTTTGCCGGCTCAAAGGGTGTCTGCATACGCTGACGACGTTGTCCTTTTCGTCAAACCCACGGCGCTGGATCTCACCGCAATTCGAGCTATCTTGCACAGTTTTGAAGAGGCGTCGGGTCTGATGGTGAACTACGGCAAATCCTCAGCAACACTAATTCGCGGCTCTAATCTGGATGAGGAAGTAGTCACGGAGATGCTCAACTGTAGGATCGGGCCGTTCCGAATCACTTATTTGGGTCTGCAGCTAGTGCAGCGCCCACTTACCAAAGCTGAATGGCAGCCTATGCTCGATGCGGCCGTCAATTTGGCGCCGGCGTGGCAGCGCAGGCTAATTGCGAGGCAGGGGCGCTTGATCCTGGTCAAATCAGTGCTGATGGCGCGCCCTATTCATCACCTACTTGTTGTGGAAGCGCCAATCTGGCTGTTGAAGGAGGTGGAGAAGAACATGCGAGGTTTTTTCTGGGCGGCAAAGAGCAGAGCAAACGGCGGTCAGTGCCTGGTGGCTTGGAGCATGATCTGCAAGCCGAAGGAATTTGGAGGCCTGGGTGTGAAGGACATGCGACTACAGGGACTCGCCATGCGTGCGCGGTGGGAGTGGCTGAGGCGAACTGACCCGGAGCGACCATGGCAGGGCCTGCCAATGCTGCGAGATTCGAACGCCCGAGCAATTTTCGATAACCTGGTGCGAATCAAAGTAGGGAACGGGAAGCAGGTGCTCTTCTGGAGTGAAAGATGGATCCAGGGATCGACGGCTTTCGACCTGGCTCCTTCGCTTGCTGCCAGAGTGGGCACACGAACGAGAAATTTCAGATCGGTGGAGCAGGGGCTCGACAACAACAGATGGATCCAAGACATTCAGGGCGTGCTCGACTTGGAAGCCGCTGCTAACTGCCTGCGCCTCTGGCTGGCTGTGACGAACTCCGAGAGAGACGCCAGCGAGGAAGATGTATTCACCTGGCCGTGGATCGCAGCAGGAAGCTCAACTTACAATATGCTGATGCAAGGAGGGATCAGATTCAACATGGCGGACGCAATCTGGAAGAATTGGGGCACATCGAAGAGTAAAATCTTCATTTGGCTGGCGATACAGCACCAAATTTGGACTTTAGACCGACGACATCGCTATGGCCTGCAGGCCACCACCTCGGTTTGCTTCACATGCCCGCAGGAGGAGGACACGGCGGAGCACATCCTGATACAATGCGTATATGTTCGAGAGGTGTGGCACCTCTGCCTCACAAGCCATCCGACGCCAACGCCGGCGGCCCCTCCTGAGCTCACTTCCACGCTGGAGAGCTGGTGGCTTCAGAAGCAGGGACGGATGAACGCCACCGCCGCTGCTGACTTTGATACGCTGGTCTGCACGACGGCGTGGCACCTGTGGAAGCAGCGCAATGCGCATGCGTTTAATAATGTACAGCGACAGTGTGCGACAGATAGGATGGCCCAACTTGTTGGAGAGGATCTGCATGGGCTAAGTTTGGCTCGTGCTAGGAGAAGAGGAGGCCCAACTGATGTCGCGAGAGAGTAGTTTTTATTTTTTCTGTCGGAGTTTGTGTTTTTTTTCTGTTGTCCTCTGTTCTTTCTTGTATGCAAGATTGATCATGGCCTGTAACACACTTCTGTCTTCTGCATAGAAATAAGGTACGCGATTTGATTTGCGTACTCTCAAAAAAAAATTCAGGTTTGAAACTTTGGCCTATCCTGAAACATTACCTAATATATTAAGGCTGGAGATTTTGAAGCTCTCTCAGCGCTCCAAAATTGGGCCGTTTGATCGATATTGGACGGCACAGATCGAGCAATTCGCGCAGGTACTGTAGCAGGAACAGTAATCTACAGTAGCGTGCACTGTTCTGCAAGAAAGTTCCTATGTTTCCTGTAAATTACAGATTGGTCCCTACCTACAAATACCATACCCTAACCCTATTTCCCCAATCATTCTCATTTTCCCCCACCTGGTTCTCCTTCCGACGCGGCTGCCTCCATCGCCCTGACCTCTCCTGCCTCTTCCGGCGGGAGGGAGTCGCCTCTCCTCCGACGGCATGGAGAGAAAGCCGGCGAGGCGCCGCCCGGATCCTACCTAGCGCCTTGCCGCCCGCCTCTTCCTCCGCTCCCGAAGACGTCTTGCAGGCCGTGGACCACGCGCGAGGCTGTCCGGGAGTGTGCCGCCGCCGTTCATCGTCAGGCCGGCGGCACCAACCGCATCGGCGATGCGCTGCAGGACTACGGGAAGTGGCCAGGGAGGCCTCCGCCTATCTCCATGCCCGGACGTCAGACTCCGTCCTGCTCCCTCCGTCCAGCACTGTAGCGTCAGCGATCTGTGAGCCTCCTCCCTGTAGCATGTTCCTGGGCGCTGACCTTCCTCTTCTATATCCTCATTCTACTGACTGATGCTTCAAGTTCCTCCCCGTTTCAGACCACAAAACGTCTCTGCGTGCTCTGCCTTCCATTCCCGTGTGTGGCCTACGAGAAACACGCGCGCGCTCGCCCTTGATGGTCTTCAACACCGGTTCTCTGCGAGGCTGAGCTTTTTGTCTCCGCCTGAAATTGGTGTCTCCCCCCAACCTGAGGTACAAGTGTTCTCCGTCCCCTCCTTCTCTAACTTCGGAACTCCTATGTAAATTTGTGGTACTGAATCAGTGGTTTCAATATTCTGTACATAGTAAAAGGGTAAAGATTGTGGTGTATTTGACCCATGCCGAGCTGGTCACACGCTCCAGACAACAATCTCACGAGTACAGGTGTTGGCTGAGTAGTTGGGCAGATTCAAAGCTAGCTATGTTGGGTACGAGAGGAATTAGGGAGACCCTGGGGCGTGGAGGATTGATTGGTTATACTTTTTCTGTTGGATTGTCTTCTTCTTTTGTTTGCAGATGTTTTGATTAATACATGCACTGCAGATTTGCAGCGAGAGTTTGTTTGATTTATTGATTTTGCAGTAACCGTGAATAGCTGTCCGGGCGAGACATTCAGAAACCCATCAAGCACCATCCACGTTCTTCCCAAGAGGCATGACTAGGCCTCCTCACCGTTGACGACCTGGACGATTGCGATGACAAGGTAATTTAATCCTCTTAGCAGAACAGCTAGGTAAGGAGCAACGCTATGAATCTTTCTCTCCTAGGTTCCAATATTTTTTTTTACCTATATCTCGGATATGGACTCTAAATGGTTTGAGAAATTGAGATTCATGTAATACAGTAAAACACAAAATAAAGAACTTGATTTCAGAGTTGTACCCATGAAAAATATAGCATTAGTTAATTTTCATATACAGTGGAACACCACATCAATGAATGTTGCTTAACTATCAGCTCCACATTAATTCTATATTTATTTTTTAAAATTTAATTACAGTTTGTTCTCATTATCAATTAAGGTCGATTTCTTTAGATTTAACTACGGAGTTTGATATATGTATGTTCTTATTATCAATTAAGGTTTCTTTCTTTAGATTTAACTACAGAGTAAATTGATGTCTGTACTTACCAGCTGCTGCACTAATGTTAAGACAAGGCATCGAGGTAGCAATTCCTCTGCGATTTTGAGCTGAATTGCAAATGATTTGATAGGCATTAACATTTAATTCTGCAGTGAGTACGGTAAAATAAATAATGTACGCCTACCTCTTTACCAATTAAAATTAGCCAGCCTAAAATTTATAACCTTTTCTTCCAACCAGAGATAAGTGCTATATTTTCCTGGTATAGTCGGTGTGCAATGAACCAAGTCTGACCAGTTGCTTCCTTATATGTTTGTCTCCAAGCAATATTTACTTACAGACACCATAGATTTTATTTTAA
The DNA here is from genome assembly GCA_026929855.1 of Poa annua. Classification (NCBI taxonomy): domain Eukaryota; kingdom Viridiplantae; phylum Streptophyta; class Magnoliopsida; order Poales; family Poaceae; genus Poa; species Poa annua. The sequence continues at coordinate 216,281,990 of CM049427.1, read as the reverse complement.
TTTTTTGCAAAAATTATATTATATTTATTCTGCTTAGATTTTTAGAATAAGTTTGAACAAAGTTCCTGCTGGCTCTTTTTTAACCATGAACTTGCCATTGGGAGCATAAGAATGCACAAAGATCTATCTTAATTAACCATGAGCTTGCTCTTTTTTATTTGATGACCATGTTAGATCTCAGATATTATTTTTTACTGTATTCTTGAATAAGCACTTTTGGTTCTTAAGGATTGTTTTCTATACCTCGCGACGGTACTGAATTTTCTGTCTTGCAATTGCGAAGGCCTCTGTTGGTTCGATGGTGAAGCAGTGTGCTACCTATGTGTTTCACAATTACCTTGATGTCATGTTTATTACTTGAGAGCTTGCCTTTTCCACTTTATATGCTATGGTATGGTTTCGTTTGAGATGTTTTGCTGATTTTTATTTGGTGTCTTTTGTCTCGCTCTAGCCAGCGTCGGGGACGGTGCACCGCCGGTTTTCTTTGGACTGCGGTGGCTTAGATAAATGTGAGGGTAGCCGATGCATTTCTTGCACTTGAGCAACAACACAGTTGAAGTCAGATGCACGAAGCAGCCAGGCAGCTCAGTGGTAATAACATAAGCTCTGTAGTTTGGTAGTGTTTTACGTGCTCAAGGTGCATTCAGGTGGTTAATCTCAAGTAGTAAACCTTTCTCATATTTTGTCTATTAAGGATTCTAGAACTTAATCACGGATTGGTATCCATGTGAAAGCTTTCAGTATTTCGGGACTTTAATTAGTAGTTCTTCCATCTCTTGCTTATTCGATTGTGATGATTCTTAAATTTGGTAGAAGCTAGCTAACTACGGTTCAGAACTTTGGACTAGGTTTCTTATTTGCAGTAGCAATCTTGTGAGTGATTACTGATACGTAGTTGTTGCCTCTTTAGATGCATGCCTTTTTCATTCCTTTTATCCCAGCATGATTCGATACATGAAAATATGTACAGCCAATCTAATGTTTTTAGATTCTGGTTCAGTTAAAATTAGCTCTATGCATTTTTGGATGAACCGTTTCTTTTCTCTTTCCTCTGAATGGTTATATCAGAGTAGATGCTATTTTGACATAGGCATGCGCTTCGCTCCACCGAAGATGTAATCCCAAGCTAATACCTCATATCTTTGCTTCATCTATCTCGAATGTATATGTGCATTTACTAATGACTTTTGGTTTTCATGCTTCAGTCATAAGATCGTAAATCGATGGTAAACTCTGATTTTTTTTCATGGAAACCTTAGTACTGGACCAGTTGGATAAGAGTCACGCTGGAACCTGTGAGTAGACTTTTGTTATACCATGTTCTTATATCAACAGCTGAAGAAAGTAGAAGCGTTTTCTGCTTCCATCGATTTTTCTTCTTATTATGTTTTTCTGCATTGAATTAATAGCCTTAGTTCTACTATTTTCAAATGTTGTTTTGGTGTTTCCAACATGGGACTTCCACTTCACGTGTATGTGTTTGTCCCGATCTAATGAATTCTGGGCTAGAAGACAAGATTACTTCATCTACTAGCTTTTGATCTATCCCCTGTGGTGCTCATTGGATCTTTTTTGCATGACATTGTTTGAGGGAGTCCCCTAGATTATAATATGTAGCAGTGTAAAACATACTCTATGATTTTAAGTTCTTCAGTTCGTGTCTTCCGGTTGATTAATAATTAAGTAAAACTTTTGATTGTGCCTCCTAGCCTTACGTGTGCAATTTAATCCGCTTAGCTTTTGATAGAAAATATTTGCGGTATTTAAATTATGTCAGTGGTCATGTTATGCTTGAATGTCTTTGATACCGCTCCTTCTCGAAGGTATGTGCACTACAGCCATGAGAATGAGCCTCGAAGCTATTTTCTGTTTGTGTGGTGTAGTGTAGATGATAGAAAGAATAATGCACAATGATATGATTGTTTTAGAAATACAAGAAATCATGCTGATTTTCTCCTCTTGCTGATTCACAGCTCCTTCTCGAAGTTATGTTTACTACAACCATGAGAAGTAGCCTCGAAGCTATTTTATATTTGTGATTCGATACATGAAAATATGTACATCCAATCTAATGTTTTTAGATTCTGGTTCAGTTAAAATTAGCTCCATGCATTTTTGGATGAACCGTTTCTTTTCTCTTTCCTCTGAATGTTTATATTAGAGTAGATGCTATTTTGACATAGGCATGCGCTTCGCTCCACCGAAGATGTAATCCCAAGCTAATACCTCATATCTTTGCTTCATCTATCTCGAATGTATATGTGCATTTACTAATGACTTTTGGTTTTCATGCTTCAGTCATAAGATCGTAAATCGATGGTAAACTCTGATTTTTTTTCATGGAAACCTTAGTACTGGACCAGTTGGATAAGAGCCACGCTGAAACCTGTGAGTAGACTTTTGTTCTACCATGTTCTTATATCAACAGCTGAAGAAAGTAGAAGCGTTTTCTGCTTCCATCGATTTTTCTTCTAATTATGTTTTTCTGCATTGAATTAATAGGCTTAATTCTACTATTTTCAAGTGTTGTTTTGGTGTTTCCAACATGGGACTTCCACTTCATGTGTATGTGTTTGTCCCGATCTAATGAATTCTGGGCTAGAAGACAAGATTACTTCATCTACTAGCTTTTGATCTATCCCCTATGGTGCTCATTGGATCTGTTTTTGCATGACATTTTTTGAGGGAGTCCCCTAGATTATAATATATAGTAGTGTAAAACATACTCTATGATTCTAAGTTCTTCAGTTCGTGTCTTCCGGTTGATTAATAATTAAGTAAAACTTTTGATTGTGCCTCCTAGCCTAACGTGTGCAATTTAATCCGCTTAGCTTTTGATAGAAAATATTTGCGGTATTTTAATTATGTCAGTGGTCGTGTTATGCTTGAATGTCTTTGATACCGCTCCTTCTCGAAGGTATGTGCACTACAGCCATGAGAATTAGCCTCGAAGCTATTTGCTGTTTGTGTGGTGTAGTGTAGATGATAGAAAGAATAATGCACAATGATATGATTGTTTTAGAAATACAAGAAATCATGCTGATTTTCTCCTCCTGCTGATTCACAACTCCTTCTCGAAGTTATGTTTACTACAACCATGAGAAGTAGCCTCGAAGCTATTTTATATTTGTGTGGTGTAGTGTAGATGATAGAAAGAACAATGCACAATGAGATGATTGTTTTACAAATACAAGAAATCATGGTGATGTTCTCCTCTTGCTGATTCACATTCATAACCATTCTACTATTTTTTTAGCCTTGCAACATGCTTCCTTTGGCAATGAATCTATAGAGACAGCCATATATATTGTTCTAATACAGGTTTTTCCTCATGTTCAGCTATCATGGCAAATGGTTGTTCTTCATGCTCTCTATAGTAGTGTGCACTATTATTCTCATGGAAACTTAATAGCAATGTTCAAGACAAGGATCTCATTGCCACCGTTTCACATATGGACTATTTACTTGGTAGTTTTTTGTCTCTGCGATATGATTTTGCTAGGTCTCTTATTGGCTCTTTAGGGGCATGCTTAACAGTTCAGAAAAGTGATTGTCTAGCTGTCCAACACTGAGAAGTGATCAGAGTTAGGCAGTCCTCGCAACGGTCCTTCCCGTCCGACCACGAATGCCAGCTCTCTCACCACGCCCTCCATGGTGATTGAATGCAAATGGGACACCAACAAGACCGTCGACTGACAACCTTCCCCTATCCAGCCTCAACGATTGTAGCTGAAAGTACCAATATACGACCTTCAGTTTCATCAGTACAACACATTTCCATATTTCTATATAGATTCTAATTCAACCTATTACACTATATTTTAGGCTATAGCTTCAGTTCTTTTATGATGTCAGTGTGGCCAGATCAGGCCAGCAACAAGATCGTGCTCACTCTTAAATCTCAATTAGCCAGACGTCATGTAATTTTCTGTAGTGTTGATCCAACCAATATATCTATTAGACCATTATCGGCATTTTGTTCTCGACCATCACATATGGTTCTATATATTAGGCATCTAAAACAGCTTATGATACTGTCATGTCAGTTTAGCGTTTCATGATAGCTGTTCCAGCTAATATAACTATGTAACTACATGTATATTTTACTACTCGCCCTACTTCCAGCACCACTGCAGTTTTCATTAAAAACAGTACTTCGATCTATTATTTAAAAATATTTTTATACTATAAAGTTTCACGCTACAACAAAGAAAAAACTCTACATCGAATTCATCACAAAGGGCGCGGCGTGTCGCCGCGCCAATTACAACTAGTTCGGTATAGGCGGAACGTTGTTCCTTTGACGCGTGCGCTTACTGCGACGGCACAGGAGACAGCCGCAGTGGTTTGAGTACTGTAGATGAATTACGATGAGTAGGCAAGGCAGAGGCAGCACTAGGTACGTAGTACGTCAAAAGCGATGGAACAGGCGATGAAGCTGAATCTACGGCTAGCTATGCTCGTTAGGATCTGGGCCGGGCTAGGCTGGTGTCAGTACGTACGCAGAGTAGGCGGCAGCAGTCTGCATCGATCATTTCGTCACCCATCATGCGTGGGTACAGTCATATGTGCGCGGTACTACAGTACTCAGCAAATAGCTTGTCGTCGTCTCCATTACTTGGACCGGATAGGCCAGGCATATATGCGTGGCCGGCACGTCCTCCGACACGTATCTACGTGCTGCCACTCGCCACCACTCACTCCTCTGCGCAGAGACAGCATACTTAAACAACAAACCTACGTACTCCCTACAGTCAAAATGAGTGTCTTACGTTTCTCCAAATATGGAGGATATGTTTTATGTCTATATATATTTTATATTATAAATCTAAAACATTTATTTTCATTTTAGTACAAAGGGAGCATTACAGGTCGAAGTCAAAAATTTACGCCTTGTATACTTCTTGCCTAAAAACCTAGCTGCATTATCTAGATAATTTATGCATTTATATTTATGTTCTATTGATCTATTTATCTATACTTTTTATAAGGAAAAATCCCACTAAGTGTAACTAGTATTTTGTATTCCACTTACAAGTTATCTACATCACTTGTTTTTTTTGCCAAATCAACTATTCATGCCATTCCATTAATTTCATTAAATATAGAAGTCACTTTTTGGAGAAATAAGCCACGAAGCGGGAAGATGGACCCTAGAAGGGCCATAGGGGCTATAGGAGACTCTAGGCATGGACCCACCCCTGGCCGTGTTTGGAGGTCGCATGGGGCCCTAGCCAACCTCTGGCGTTCCCTTTTGGCGTACTTCTACCTATTGTATAAAAAACTTGGGGGATACTTTGCATAATTTTTCCACTTCAACCTCACGGCGGAACCGAAACTTTACAAAGAGAAAAGAGCTCTCCGACAGGCATAAATTTACCGGACAAATTTCCCTCCTAGAGGGGGAGATCATCACCTTCTTCATTGTCATCACGCTAGGCATCATCGGTATCATCATCAACATCATCTCCGACACCAACACCATTGTCATCACCATTCAATCTCATCGTGTTATACACTTAGGGTTGTCTCTTCTACTATTCATTGGGATCTCTAATTATCCCGTTATAGTTGATACTATTGAGTTTTATCGGTGAATTCTTGTTATGACAAAATTGTTATTTATTTATATATCGTCTTTGATCATGATCCATATGATGTCTTGTGAGTAGTTCGTTTAGTTCTTAAGGACATGGGAGAAGTCATGTTGCTAGTATTCTTATTATGTTGAGTAATATTTAATGGTTTGATATTAAAGTTGTGGTGTCATTCGTCTAGTGGTGTCATGCGAACAATGGTTACATGATACTTCACCTTTATGGGCCTAGGGAGTGCATTATGTATTTAATTTACTTATTGTGGGGTTGTCGGAATGATAGAAACATGACCCCATGTTGGTAAATTATTGCACAAGGGATTTTAGGATCTCAGAGTTTAAGGTTGTTGTTAGATTTATTGTAATTATTTTTTGGTATTTGTGGATGCTTGTAACGGGTTTAATCACAAGTGTGTACTGGTCCAAGCATAGGTTTACCCACACAACACTTACCAAAACAATGAATATTATCAACGACATTTGATGAAAGTAACTTGACAATATTCTCGTGCGTCCTGAGAATGTTTTAATCATCGGTTAATCTATCTAGAGTACGTGCCCTACGAAACTCCTCTGTCCGGCGGGTGAATGTTAGGAATCTCCCCTATAGTGGTGTGAGACCAACGTCATACATGCATAAAAGGAATCTTTTACTTAACCGAAAATTCAAAATAAATTATCTCTTCAACCGTTAATCCAATTGATGATCCGCTTTCACCTTGAGTTCGGATCAACGATAACTTCAAAACAAGGTCCCATTTAATATGTTTTGACAAACTTTTTTTCACTGTTAGTTATCATGTTATATAATTGTAGTTGTCATGTTACTAGTTAACTGTCGGGGTTGTAATCCCCGGGATCCCCAAAAACATGGTATTTGGTATGGAGATTTCCTAACGATTATTTGTTTTTAAGTCTATGCGCGATTCTAACGAATCCCCCATAGACTCGGGGACTAGTGTCTGGGATGTAATTCCCCGGTACCCTGAAAATATGGGTTTGTCTCTTAGTGTCGCAGGTATAGGTACATTTAAATAGGAGAAGACTGCTATATCCGGCGTACCCATGTCGGATTCCGGGAGAAGACTGCTATCCGGCATACCCATGTCGGATTCCGGGACAAGACTTCTATCCGGCATACCCATGTCGGATTCCGAGAGAAGACTGCTATCCGGTATACCCATGTCGGATTCCGGGAGAAGACTGCTATCCAGCATACCCATGTCGGATTCCGGGAGAAGACTGCTATCCGGCATACCCATGTCGGATTCCAGGAGAAGACTGCTATCCGGCATACCCATGTCGGATTTCAGGATAAAACTGCTATCCGGCATACGCATGTTGGATTCCGAAGAAGACTTCTATCCGGCATACCCATGTCGGATTCCGAGAGAAGACTGCTATCCGGCATACCCATATCGGATTCCGGGAGAAGACTGCTATCCGGCATACCCATGTCGGATTCCGGGAGAAGACTGCTATCCGGCATACCCATGTCGGATTCCGGGAGAAGACTTCTATCCGACATACCGATGTCAAATTCCGGGAAAAGACTGCTATCCGGCATACCCATGTCGGGTTGAGCAGAGAAGATATCAAGCCAAACACTACAGGACAAAGCCAAGGACAAGACATGTCACGGTCATGATACAGGGCATGGGCAGCCGCTGCTACAGTGGCGCGGATGGGACAATAGTACACTGCGCGTGACACAGTGAACAGTCCCGACAAGACCCCAGTAGTCATCTCAGCTACAGTGCGCAGTGAACTATGTTTCCTGTCCCCTTGTCTCCGGCTTGTCCCCTGGGCTCTCCTATATAAAGGGCACCAGGGGGGAGGGAGGAGGGAGACCACCACCCCACTACTTCATTTCCCCCCTTCCCATTTGCTCCCAAAACTTCATGGAGGCATATCTAGCAGCTCGCGGAGCATGTTGTAGCCCGGATATAAAGAGGAGAAATATACCGAGTAGGCTAGATGCTGCAGTAGGGGTTTTATCTCCTCACGAGAGCCCCGAAGCAGGGTAAATCCTCGTGTCATCGTGTCGGTTGTGTTTACCTGCGCGCGAGTTCATCGCGCAATCCCTCCCCGAGATCCCCTAGCGTCCATCGGCCCCACAAATTAGCCTACCCGTAGGCATCTGTCCGTGACACTACCACGACATTTGGCGCCCACCGTGGGGCCTAGTGGCGCTTGCAGGAAGAATTTCGGACGGGATCCTACATCCCAAAATCCGGGATCCTACATCCTAAAATCCGGGATCCTACATCCCAAAATCCGGGATCCTACATCCCTAAATCCGGGATCCCTACGCTGCGGGCAGTGGTCACTGACATCCTGCGCCGCGGGTAGCGGTCGCCGGCATCCTAAATCCGGGATCCCTACGCTGCGGGCAGTGGTCACTGACATCCTGCGTCGCGGGTAGCGGTCGCCGGCATCCTCAAATCCGGGATCCTAAATCCGGGATCCCTACGTTGCGGGCAGTGGTCACTGACATCCTGCGCCGCGGGTAGTGGTCACTGACATCCTGCGCCGCGGGTAGCGGTCGCCGGGATCCTAAATCCGGGATCCCTACGCTGCGGGCAGTGGTCACTGACATCCTGCGCCGCGGTAGCGGTCGCCGGCATCCTCAAATCCGGGATCCCTACTCTGCGGGCAGTGGTCACTGACATCCTGCGCCGCGGGTAGTGGTCACTGACATCCTGCGCCGCGGGTAGCGGTCGCCGGGATCCCAAATCCGAGATCCCTACGCTGCGGGCAGTGGTCACTGACATCCTGCGCCGCGGGTAGCGGTCGCCGGCATCCCAAAATCCGGGATCCTAAATCCGGGATCCCTGTGCTGCGGGCAGTGGTCATTGACGTCCCTGCGCTGTGGGTTTAGGTCGCTGACATCCCTGCGCGGCGGGTTGAATTCGCTGACATCCCTGCGCGGCGGGTTGAGTTCGCCGACATCCCTGCGCCGCAGGTAGAGGTCGCCGACATCCCTGCGCTGCGGGTAGAGGTCGCCGACATCCCTGCACCGCGGGTGGAGGTCATCGACGTCCCTGCATCGCGGAAACCGGTCATCGACATCCCAAACCGGGATCCCTGCATCGCGGGCACCAACCGTCGGCGCCTGCCCCGACACTCATCATCAGCACACCCCTGGCGACTGCACACCAGTTACCCGGGTTATGTCGCCTCCGACATCCCCAACCGCTCCTGTGCTCCGTGAGTATCGTCGTATGTACCTTGCAATTATGTTATCTTAGATTTATTCGGGAGATGCCCATGCATGCTTAGTTTAATTGTTCACCCGGGAACGAGGTATCGTAACCCGGGGACTGCCCTGTTATGCCTATTTTGTCATTTGTTAGTTTTTTCCCCGGGAGCAAGATGTCTTGACCCGGGGACTGGCTTACCGTTTAATTCTACCTAGCATGCTTAGTCGGTGGACTAGCTCAGTTTATATTTATTTATATGCTTGTCGTATCTTGCTTCTTGTTGTATCATTTGTGTGCCGGCATCCCGAAACTGGACTCGGGGACTGTCGGGCTCCTTTGTCTTCCTGCTATATCTGAAAATTTACCCGGGGACTCGGTGGAATCCGAGTCTCTGTCCTATTGTGTGGTTTGCTGCTAGAGTTATTTTCTGTCTTTATTAAAATATATACGTCCTAACTAACGTTGAAAGGTGATATTGGTTTTACCGCGAGGATACTCATGTCGAGAGTCTTGATTATATCGGTTATCTTGGATCCATCTTACGGTTGATTATTTTCTCAAAGTATATTGCATATGATCTATGGTATCAGTTGGCCCACATATCGCGGTATCACGCAAAATTTCCAGATCCCCGTTTATTTCGATTCGCCAGTATATCATGGCATACTGCAATATCTCCATATCGCTATTCATGTCGGCTCGCCATTATATCGCGGCATCATACCATATCCCTAGATTCCCGTTTATTTCGGTTCGCCAATGTATCATGGCATCGGGCAATATTTCCAAATCGTCATTTGTTTCGGTTTGTCAAGATTCGCTAAAGGCAACACCTGAGATACCGAAACACCTGTGATGTGCCCAGAGTGGCAGAGATACCGAAACATGTGTGATATGCCCAGAGTGGCCGACATACCGACATACCGGCATATCGACATACCGAGATACCTGTGTAACATTGTGTGTGTAGGCGTCTGTGTCGGTATACGCACAGAGTGGCTAAACGCCGGCACATGAGACTCTGTGTCGGTATACGCCCAGAGTGGCTACAAGCCGGCACATGAGGCGTCCGTGTCGGTATACGCCCAGAGTGGCTAAACGCCGGCATGTGTTGTGTGTTTGTGTCAGACCGGCGGTGGCCGAAGATATCTGTGTCGGTAAAACGCCCAGAGCGGCTAAGGAACCGGCATATGATTGTATTTTTTGCAGGTACTCGGTGGAGCAAATGAAAACAATGAGATTGAGATTTCTTCTAAGTCTGCGCGCGACTCTGCGAGTCCCCCGCAGCCTCGGGGACTAGTGTCGGGGATGTGATCCCCGAGACCTCTAACAACAAGACTTTCGGTACCCGGTGGAGTAGGTGAAAACGGTGATGTTGGATTTTTTCTAAGTCTGCGCGCAACTCTGCGAGTCCCCCGCAGCCTCGGGGACTAGTGTCGGGGTTGTAATCCCCGAGATCCCCAAAAACATGGTATTTGGTATGGAGATTTCCTAACGATTATTTGTTTTTAAGTCTATGCGCGATTCTAACGAATCCTCCATAGACTCGGGGACTAGTGTCGGGGATGTAATTCCCCGGTACCCTGAAAATATGGGTTTGTCTCTTAGTGTCGCAGGTATAGGTACATTTAAATAGGAGAAGACTGCTATATCCGGCGTACCCATGTCGGATTCCGGGAGAAGACTGCTATCCGGCATACCCATGTCGGATTCCGGGACAAGACTTCTATCCGGCATACCCATGTCGGATTCCGAGAGAAGACTGCTATCCGGTATACCCATGTCGGATTCCGGGAGAAGACTGCTATCCGGCATACCCATGTCGGATTCCGGGAGAAGACTGCTATCCGGCATACCCATGTCGGATTCCGGGAGAAGACTGCTATCCGGCATACCCATGTCGGATTCCAGGAGAAGACTGCTATCCGGCATACCCATGTCGGATTTCAGGATAAAACTGCTATCCGGCATACCCATGTTGGATTCCGAAGAAGACTTCTATCCGGCATACCCATGTCGGATTCCGAGAGAAGACTGCTATCCGGCATACCCATATCGGATTCCGGGAGAAGACTGCTATCCGGCATACCCATGTCGGATTCCGGGAGAAGACTGCTATCCGGCATACCCATGTCGGATTCCGGGAGAAGACTTCTATCCGACATACCGATGTCAAATTCCGGGAGAAGACTGCTATCCGGCATACCCATGTCGGGTTGAGCAGAGAAGATATCAAGCCAAACACTACAGGACAAAGCCAAGGACAAGACATGTCACGGTCATGATACAGGGCATGGGCAGTCGCTGCTACAGTGGCGCGGATGGGACAATAGTACACTGCGCGTGACACAGTGAACAGTCCCGACAAGACCCCAGTAGTCATCTCAGCTACAGTGCGCAGTGAACAATGTTTCCTGTCCCCTTGTCTCCGGCTTGTCCCCTGGGCTCTCCTATATAAAGGGCACCAGGGGGGGAGGGAGGAGGGAGACCACCACCCCACTACTTCATTTCCCCCCTTCCCATTTGCTCCCAAAACTTCATGGAGGCATATCTAGCAGCTCGCGGAGCATGTTGTAGCCCGGATATAAAGAGGAGAAATATACCGAGTAGGCTAGATGCTGCAGTAGGGGTTTTATCTCCTCACGAGAGCCCCGAAGCAGGGTAAATCCTCGTGTCGGTTGTGTTTACCTGCGCGCGAGTTCATCGCGCAATCCCTCCCCGAGATCCCCTAGCGTCCATCGGCCCCACAAATTAGCCTACCCGTAGGCATCTGTCCGTGACACCACCATGACATTAACACTTACCATCCAAATAATATATCGTTACACGGTAAAATTTATATGTTTTTTTTGTCATATCCAGGATTTACACGCCAAATAATGAGTATATGATCCATTCAAAGCACGTAAAACATGGAATACCATCATGAAACCAAGCAACCATTTGATTTTAATCTTGCAATCAACTTGACAATATCTGGTGATTAAGTGACTCTAATCTGGTAACGTGGGTCAAAAAAGATGAAGTCAAAATCTATCAAGATGGGATTTAGTTTTGAAGATCTCGTCACGACAAAGTCAACCATGAAAACAGATTTTAAATTTGATTTACGATTTAAGAAATAAAACATATTTAACCTCTAATATCCAAAAACAATATATATGGCTGTTGCATGCAAGTCTCGGTTGCCATATTCTTTCAGTACTCACACAAAACTATTCTGTGGCATGTGCCCTTAATAGCACGGTCTTGTTGCAATTATTTACTTGCTATTTTATTTAATACTTGTTCTTTATTTACTGGTTACTACAAAAACTCATAAACTTGTCTAGTAGTATTAGCAGTGATCTTGCTTATAACCACTTGTCAAACCATCCGTTTCTTGTTGGATTTGACACTCTTATCATAAGGCAACGATACATCGACTGGCGGAGCTCTGTTAAGGCCGACGTGGGCCACAGCCGGCACAGGTTTTTGCAAAGAAAAAAAAATTAGCTAGTAGTATGCACCAAACGCAGCCCATCCCATCGGTTGTTTCCTTACCTCCCGTCTCCCTGTTTCCTCGCCTCACCACCAAAAGAACCAGCCAATAGAAGAACAGGTCTAGCGATTTGGACACGGATTAGATAAGAAAAGAATATGAAAAGGGGGGAATCGGTGGAGGCCAAGCAGCAGCGCCGCCGCGCTGCCAGTTGGGCGTGGCTACTAGGCATCGCCTCCACGAACTGGGAACGGACGCACGGGCACGACCTACCAGCCGGAGGTCCAGCAGCCAGCAGCAATCGAAGCTGCGACCAAATCGAGCCTTATTCTTTCTTCAATTTCGATGCTCAGTTAGTTCTTATTTCTTTCCCCAAATTTCTGCTTATCAATTTGATGGAAGGAAGCAGTACACGGTTGATTTCTTACCAATTTTGTTGTTCAATTTTGCACAGCCATGGGAAAGGAAACTCAGAGAAGAATTGATTTTGTTTTGAAAAGAAAACAAGATAAATTAGTGAAGTTGGAGAAGATCCATTAGCAACAGTGGATGATCCTTTGCCTTTGCTTGAATTAGAACAACATCAACAGAACCATGCCGAAGGTAGTTGAACTAGAAAATGGAACTTCTAATGGTAGCGTGGTTAAGGGCAAATCAGATCCTCACACTTAAGCGACCAGGAGACACAAGATGGGGCTCTCATTTTGCTTCACTTTACAGCCTTATGAACTTGCTTGGTGTTGTTTATGTTGAGACTATAAGCAATTGGTCGATTAAAGTAATCCAAGCTTAAATCATGAACATGATGTAAGCAATGTTAATGACATTCTGAAACTTGATGACATAACCATGTACTAAGCAAGATGATAAAAACATCTACATAAACCAGTAGCATGACAAATGAGTAAATTATCAGGAGAGGGATAAACGTGTTATACCCTCCAGTTGGCAGAAGAAGAAGTGGCGGCGGCAGCTTCTTCGGTGTCAGCGACAACCTTCCCGATCTTAGCGTCGGTGGTCATGGTGATGACGAAGGCGACGTGGACGTAGTTGACGAAGATGAAGTAGACACAAGAGATGTAGATGAACGTAGGCGAGAAGTCGCGTATGAGACGCTAACCAAAAACCTAATCGGCCCTCTCCCTACAGGATCTAGAGAGGCGGGGGTTTGGATGCCTGCTCTCCCGTCAGTCGTGTATGTGGTGGACGGGATGGGATCAACGATGAAAGTAACAAGTAGAGAATTGGCGGTGGCAGTGGCAGCTATGGAGCAGATGTGTTCTATTCTTTGGGTCCGGAGAGGAGCGACACCTCACTAAGATAGCCACAAACGCGGGAGTCATAGGGCTAGGCGAAACACACGCAATGAAGAGAAATGAACACTGAAAACATATGTACTTAAGAGCACTTAAAGACAGAACATTTTAACTAGTAACTAATTTCCAATAAGACAAAACGTTTCACGACCATTGACATTTTCTTCTTGCCGATAAAAAGAATACATCGGTTGGGCGAGTTTTCCACGACCCGCGGCATGGCAAGGCGGGCGGCGGAGGAGCGCGCGTGTGAAACGCAGTCATTCTCTTCACACCTCACACCTTCTCGTAGTAGTAGGAGAATGGCTTAGTATATTACCTGGTGTGCATGTAAGGACCCCTCGAAACAAGTCCGAGATGCACACGTTATGTAAAAGATCACGATCCCAATGATCAGTGCATCGCAATCACATAACGAACATAGGTATCAAAGAGTTACATCATTCAAGTCGTACGAATAAAAGTCTTACAACACATAGACGGTCATATGACCAAAGTCAACAAACCTCGTCACGCAGGACGGAATTAACTAAGATAGCGGAAGCTTGTGGCTAACGACGGCTCCTGACATCTCCGAGCGCTGATCCCACAAGTGCAGTTGACCGGTGACAACTAAGTGGCGAAGTCGTCGTCATACACCTCCTCCTCGACGTAAGCCTCCTCATTATAATCTGGACATTTGAATATCCAGGGACAAAGCCATATGAGTACAATTACGTACTCGCAAGACCACCTCTAGTCTTAAGTTTTCATGATAATGCAAGAAATTACTTTTCAAAAACTGGGATAGCTGCTATATACGACTATAGGGCTTAGTTTTCGAATACAATGATTTTCGACTTAGAGATTACGACATCTCTATATCTGTGTTGAAGAAAACATTTAGAGATAGAATTCTCTTCTCTTAGATATAACAATGACATATCTAAGTTCAAAACTTTCTTTTGTAAAACTTTGTCAAAACACTAGGATAGGGGTAACCCTTTTTCCCTGACTCGAGACCGGACTAATTGTCTCCCCGAGACCAATCATTCTCACCCAAACTCCGTACCTCCCAGGTACCACTTTGATTTTCTCTTTGTTTCCTCCGTAAACATTCCTCTTTTAAAATCAATTTGCCCATACGCCTAGATCAGTGGCCTTTCCAACCATCCATGACCGCAGACGCGGCTATTCGAATAGATTTACACTCTGCAGAGTTTGCACACTTTACCCACACCTATCGGTCATTCCGCCGTGCCTGCCACGGCCCGTCATACGACAGCATGCGGGGGATCCGGATAACACGATCAAAGCTTTCCACTATGACCACCCTAGTATCGGGGCCTCCCGTTAGGTTTGTTCTCCTCGGCACCGTGTGCTCCACTAGACCTGTTGGTCTTTCCTCGGGACGCCACACCGCCACGTCAGGAGACCTGTCGTAATCGTCCGGCTGCTGGTCCTCAGCAGTGTATTGTCTCTTCCGGACGACAACCCGGCTTCGAGGGCCCAGCCCTCATAGAAAGTATGAGAGCCCCAACACTAAAACAGACAAGCTTCCGGCTAAGCCCTACCCATGTCAGGTAGTGTGGTTGCACGGGTTAATTGTTCGAGCGGCAACTAGGGCAGTACTTTGTTTTTCAGAAACAACTTCCAATCCTCCGACTACTCCCAGTAGCTCGGGTTTCCGCAAACATCTCCGATTGCTCCCAGCAACTCGGGTTTTTAATAAAACTCTTGCTCTCCGATTGCTCCCAGCAACTCGGGTTTTCCTCCGTAAAACAGTTTTATCAAATAGGTTCCCATCCTATAGTTTTGAGGTAAGTAGAGGAAGGTAGTCTACTAGAAAACTTGATCTTCTTGATGGAGCCTTCAACAACAAGGCTTACCAAGTGAAAACTCACTTTGTAACACCTATAACTGATCTAGTAGATAACTTTGGCCAAACAATATTTTATAAAATAGTTTTCGGGTGGCAAAGTGCCACAAAGGAAGTAAAACATGCATTATTTTATTTTTAAAACAAACATGCTTGATAAAATAATAGGATTCATTATAGTGGTGAGGTGGGCTTGCCTTGCTCAGAGTACTGTCCCTGGTCTTGCTCTTCTCCGTAGGTGTGCTCAGCTACCTCGTACTGCTCTTCCTCGAATTGCGGTTCTACCGTAACATGAAAATAAACGAGACTAGTGTAAATCCTAAAATGCGAGTTGATAACAATCTAAAGTAATAATAGCAAACACAAGCACCATAAAACAGAAAATACAACTAATGCATTTAATTAGTTATCAAGGGCTATTTATATGAAACATGCATAACTCCTAAGGTACTGCTCCAAAAATTAAACCCTTTTACCACATTAATCCTAATTACCATATGGAGCTCTCAAAATTAGCTGTGCATGAAAATCTATCACCAAACAAGAATTAAAAATCAGTTAAGAGCTACTGATGTCAAACTCAAACAGAAGATAGATTCAGTTTTATAGCTCCCCTGTAAGCATAGTTAATTTTTCTGGTGATATATGAATTTTCTCTTTAAGTGGATATTTTATTCATCAAGTTTGGATACTCCTAGCTCAAGTTATCCTTGTTATAAGATAACATAAACTTCTGACTATTATATATGTCCAGGGAATAATATGGGGTATTTTGATGCCAAACCAGTGGGGTAAGTTGGATAAAACCTATGGCTATTCCACAAAAATATCCCCAATATTACGTCATAGACAGAGGTGGCTCAACCAAACAAAACTGGACATGCGCTAATCTCTGAAATTACAAAAAATGTATTTCAAGAGACTATCTTCCGGTTTTTAAGAAATTTAATCAACAAGTATTAAATACTTACTGGAAAAATCTACATTTGTAGCATATGATACTTCCAACACATATCTAACACTTCCAAGTGGATTTACCTCAAAAAGTCTTTTTATTTAAGAGTTAAAAATCACCAAACACCTACTGGTGTTATTCTTAGACTAAATATATCTTTTGCTAGAGTAATCTCCTGCATGCAAAACTTACCAATCTAGGTAGACAATTTTACTGGCTTTCCAAAGGATCCAAGTTTGCATGATTTTGACTTATAAATTCCAAGTTATTAAAAAAATGGTGAAATGAATACTTTTTACTAGATCTATTTTACCACACCACAGAAAATACATTTTGGAACAAACCCAACGCCACATGATTAAGAAAGTGTGTATGCTGAAGGTAATATGCCCTAGAGGCACTTAATAAACATAGTTTATTGGCAATATCCCGATCGTTCATTATATGTTTTACACCATGTTATAACTGTATTAAGCGGAAACATTAATACAGGTGTGGTAGATAAACAACCAGGTCCCTAGTAGCCTCTACTAAGACTAGTTTCGTTGCGCCATTGATGATCAAGGTTTCCCGATCATAGGGCATGGCGCCGGTCGGCAATGGAAGTCATATCGTTAGGTGTAACGATGTGATGGACATACCCAGTATTTATAGGACATAGTCATTACGCCTTAAGACCGTGAGATCAACTCTTATTGTTATCCCTGGAAGATACTTTGATCGCACCAAACGTCATATCTTATATAGTGTGACAATAACGGTGATACTTTTGGGTGTCGGAAGGGGGTAGTTGAGACGAGGGGTCAACAGCGGGATTTGTCAGTCCGCATAGCCGGATAGATACTCTAGGGCCCACTCGGTGAGATTATGTCAAATGAGTTTGCAAACATGTGACTAGGTCACCAGCTGACATAATATCATAGACAAGTAGAAGATAGCGATGTCGGTAACGAGATCATGCTAGGTATGGAGATATCTGAGAATGATGCTCGGACACGCTAAGTATCGCCATGACAAAGGGTTTAAGACTGTACGTCCAGGTTTGATAGATGAAAGTCATTCGTTATATCACAGGGATTAATTCATGGGGTCCAGCCCTACGAGTTAGTCGTTGATCATAGAGGAGTCTTGATCAGACCTGTTATTATATCGAACCGCTAGGGTAACACACTTAAGGGTTTTCGACAAGACAACCAGAAAGGAAAGAGATCACCGGGAATGTCTCGGGAGGGGTCCGATGGAGATCGGGCAGCGCCGAAAGAGTTTTCGGAGCTAGAATAAAATATATATATATTATGTTTGATATTAATTAGTGTAATTAATATGCAAATATGATTTTATATATTTATTTTCGAATTTTTAAAGGCAGATTTCCCTAAATGGGCCTTCAAGTGGAAAGAAGGCACATGAGGGGGGGAAGCTTCCCCCCAAGGGAGGGGGGCTGGTTCGGCCAGCCCCTAGTGGGCCACAAGGGGCCCACTAGGGCCGGCGCACCCCCCTTGGCCGCACCAGGCAATGGGGGATAGTCCCACATTGCCTGGCTGGCAAGGTTGGCTGCCCCCGGGAGCCTTTTATAGAGGGGCACCCCTGGCTTTTTAATTCACCAATTAATTCCCTAATTCTCTCTCGATCTCGTGATTCCCTTTGTTGGAGTCGCGCCTAGTAGAGGAGGGGGATCTCTTCCACCATAGCCCGCTGCCGAACTACTGGTGTTCTGGTCCAAGTCTTCCGCTGCTCGTCCTGGACTGGGGCTTCGGAGGCCGTCGTCTCCACCGTATGTGTGTGACGCCCTGCGAGGTGCTGCGCTAGCGGTACTCGGAGGCCTACTTCCTCCACCCGACCTCGGGGTCATCTTCGTCGTCTTCGTCGCGCCGAGTTCTCCGCGACCTAGAGGTCGTCTTCGTCGTCAACGCTTGTGCGGGAGCGTAATCCCCGCTATTCGGTCTACGAGGGTATGTATTCCGATCTCCGCCGTACTACTATATCTGCATAGTGTAGATCTTGGCTAGTTTAAGGATATCGTTGCTAGGAATTTTTTTGTTTTCTGCACACGATCCCTTTCAGTGGTATCAGAGCCGATCTATCGTAGAAATAGCTGTACGCTGTTAGAACCCGTGTTCTGCACGGGGGCACCGTTCCTGTTATTTGCTACCCTCTAGCGTGCACTTGTGATTCCAGCGGCATCGAGTTGATGAAGCGGCCCGGACCGACTTTACGCGTACGCTTACGCGAGACTGGTTCCACTACTGACATACGGCTTGTACCGTATCTGTGGCTGGCGGGTGCCTATTTCTCTCTCTTTAGTTGGCTTTGCATTTTCAATGGAGGGCCCGAAAGGGATGCTTAAACATGCAATTATTGGATCGTTGTTGTGGTCATAAGGTTCGTAGGTATGAAGTGGTTCTATTTACGAAAGCCCCAAGCCACGTAAAATATGCAAAAGATAAAGTAGAAGCGTCTAACTTTTTTTGCAGGGGCTATGTGATATGGTCAAGGTAGGTTTATTAAATTGTTTATAAACTGCGGGCGCCAAGAAGACCATGGCGCAATGGACTATATCATATTGCATTACATTTGATGTTTTGTGTGCATCTTATATTGTGTGATTGTATATATAGTATATATTAAATACACGGCGGTAGCTATATAAGATGATCCCTTCAAAATACCACTTGTGTTCTCCCTCCAACGCGCACCACCAAGAAAGCTCTACGTTATGAGGCAGGCCGTGATGATCGGGTGTCAGACATCTCGTCGTTCGCATACAGTGGGTGTAAGCCATGTTGCACAAGCGTCAGCGTGGAGGTTTTTGGTGGCGAGCCTAGCATATTCAGAAATATGGCCTTGGAACAGGGAGACCGAAAGGTCGAGCACGAGTCACAAAATTGGTGTGGCGGACAATTGTCTACTCTTGAAGTTGTGCCGCCGGCTCTGATGATGAGGGGTGGTGCAATGGATGGGGGTCGTGTAATCGCTTAAACGACCAGGAGGGATGTTCGTTTCAGTGGGAGTTCGGATAGTTATTTTCTAAAATACTAGAACTCAGAATATAATGAACATAGTTTGTTTTGCAAACCTTTGTAGATATTAACCATTGTGATAACATCTTTTCAAATTAGGCGCATTCCTGTGATTGAGAAACTTAGAAGGTTGGGTCCAAACTTCATAGTTTTATGCTTTAGCTTGAGGATACTCCTTGTTTAAACCGTTAGCTCTTTGTGTTACAATACCCGCTAGAAGAAAAACCCGGAGATTCCGCTAACAAAAGATAATTTGGATTATCAGATTTTGCGCGGATGATATCATCATAGTCTAGTGCTTGCTATGATCTCTGCCATAGAGAACCAACGGTGGGTACGAGTTTTTTAGATCGCGAACATATGATATGGTCGCTAAACTCGGGGTACCCCAAACGTTGGGTTGATGAAGTTTATCAGTACGTTGACTGATTGTCTTCTCAACCAAGATGGAAGAGAATACACACATTGAGGGAGCACGTGGTGGTCATACTTAATGACATATGTTCATACTTAATGAACATTGAGACGCCTCGCTCAACTCAATCACTGGATGACAGACATCGTTGCCAAGTGCAAATCCTCTGTCATAGACTATGTCATGCAAGGGGAATCGTTCACCTTCATGGTTCTTGATTACGGTGGAAGTATCAAGAAAATGAAACAGATCGCCGGAAGTCATCAATGATAATGGTGTATATATGATATACATGTTATGAATGTTTTAGCTAAACAAGTACTCGCAGTAGTGACTAAGTTTTGAACTAGTCATGTTTTGTGAAAACCAGGTTTACTGCTTGAGTGTCTTGAAAGGATGAGGCGACATTGCGTGTTGATAATGGCAGTCAAGTTGTTGTGATGGCCATAGACACTCTCCCTCTAGATCTACCATTTGAATAAATTCTTTATGATCGCCTGTTAGTATGATTGTTACAAGTGTGTCTCCTCTAGCGAGACACTTGTTCATACATGATAGTGACAAATTTGGTGTCCTATATTTATGAAGTAATGATCATATGCCGATTTGAATTTAGATGGTAGAAGCTCCCACATTCATAATATTAATGCCAAAGGATACAAGCTTAATAAAGACACCACATATGTGTGGCACTACCGTTTAGTCATGTCAATGTTATATTCAATGCATTAGCTCCATACCGGATGGATCTACAAGTCCTAAGATTTGATCTTTTGACATTTGCAAAATAACTGTGACTCCGTTTTCGGAAAGCGGGCATATAACTTGTTGATAGTCATACATAGAGATGTATGTGGTTCAATGAAGTAATTGACGGGTAGTGGAGACCTTTATTTCGTGAACTTCACTGAATGTTTGAGTATAGCTTGTTGAGAATCGTGCATTTCGGTGTATGTGAATCAATGAAGTACTTTAACGTATAGTGGAAGTCTTTATTTCATAGACTTCATGAACATTCGAATAGATATATGGATATCCACTCGGGGAATGTTGGTATGGAAACTTTGATTGAATCAAACAAGTTCAGAATGAAGTAGGAAATAAACTTAATAAGAAAATCAAATTCCCGCGATGCATATCGAGGAATGAAGATTTGAGTTATAATGTTGGCACATCATTGGAAGACTTGTGAGAAGAGTTCCACAAATTACGTCGCATGGAACACCACAGTGTTATGGTGTGTTAGGACGTCGTAATTGCACCCTATCAGATAGTGTGTGGTAAATAAATCTCTTACCGAACTATTGTGATCATTAGAGTCATATGGTAGAAACGTAAACACTCACGTTAGCAAATAGGGAAACCATTTGAATCCATGGAGACAATACCATACGAGTGATGGCATGGCTTTTAGCCTGGATTGTCGTTTCAACAATTTAGTGTTTCGATGTGATCAGACCTAAAATGGATTAATCTTTGTAGTGTACCGTACCTAAAGAGTTAGTCGGGTACATGTCTCACGACATAGGAAAAATCTTTGCCGGGATATACCTTACGAAAGAAATAGTTTCTTGCCTGAGGGTATAAGTGAGAAAGAAAATAGAGCAAGACGAAGTTGGTGAACTTCTTCTCCAGACATCAGAGTGGCGCAACAGAAAGTGTTTTTGGTGTCAGGCTCCACAGCTTGAAAAAGCTGATGATTCAAGATCACGATGTTCTGAGCTCATACTAAGAGCGTAGGCATACGAGGTTGTGTTCCACACTGTGTGTTATGACAATCTTGTTATGAAGGTCATATTAATGGAATATGATAGACCTACGAACTACGAAGAAGAGATGGTAGACCGAAGTCCGAGAAATGGCTATGAGTCATTTATGATCTGAAATAAAATCCATATACGATTACCAGGTAATGACTCGGGAGATCTTCTTGATGGCATCTAGGATGTTAATAGTATATGGAATTTTATGAGAGAGTAGACATTGAGCATATTTGATTTGTCGTGAAACAGTTCCGACAGATTCAAAAGTTGACCACATGAGAGTTTGTCTCAAGTGGTGAAGACTAAATCTATTCTGGGTCGTTTAGCAACTATAATTTCGAATGAGAAATTGATAGATGGATGAGAAAACCATGGTTCTTAATAGTGTCATTAAGAATGGCTTGTAATCCTGAGGATGCTAAACATGTATGCAAACTTCAGTGGTCCATTCATGGGCTGAAGCAAGCATATCAGAGCTGGAATCTTCACTTTGATAATGTGATCAAAGGATTTTAGAGTTGTCCAAAATAGTTGAAGAAACCTACAATTGCAAAGAAGTGAGTGGGAGCAAAGTAGCTTTCCTTCATCTTATATGCGGAAGGCATATTTGAGTGGGAGCTAAGTAGCTTTTCCTTGATCTTATATGCGGAAGGCATATTTGAGTGGGAGTTAGGTGTCATTCGTGATTTTGTATGTAACGACATCTTGGATGACACAGATCCTCTAGTAGAGTGTAAAGGATTATTTAAGTGATTAAATTTTCTATGAAATGAAGTTAGGAGTATTAGGCATCCGATTTATAATTGTATAGATCGTAAGGGGCTTAATAACATTAAGTCGGAATATTTCCCGAGTCAAGATTCTGAAGTGTTTCGGAATAGGACAAGCAAAGAAAGATATTCTTGCTTGTATGACTAGGTAAAATATTAAGTTTATCTTGGCATTTTCAGTTATAGCAAATGATGTTCGACATTATCTATGTATCAGTCATAGATGCTATCAGACTGAAAGCTCGACTTAATGTGACCCAAGTTCTTGGTTGAAGAACAGGTTCTAGAGTGATCCTTGTGTGGATCAATGAACAAACGTTAAGTTTATTCTTCAGTGTCTATGAGAACTGAAGATATGTTTTCTAGTAAAGGGTAAGAGTGGAAAGACAACTTGCCGTAAAGCGGTTACGATGATGCAAGTTATGACATTGACCCATACGACTAGAAATCTCATATAGGAGATGTCCTTTATTTTGAAGATAGACATGGTTAGTTTGCGAAGTCGCATATGAATGCACTGTCGCACAATCTACATAGGTATAGAAATATATCGCGACTTTAGAAGTAGCAAGTGTGATTGGACTGAGCAGTTTTCCGAGCGTAGGTGGTCCCCTTATTAGATCTCTTAGACTTTTAAGGCGCATGCTTCGCGAATGCTCGAGTCTCACTCCATCCACTTGGATATATTTCACCGTCATCGTAAGATACGGGTTGATGTCAAACTAGGTGACATAGAAGTGTTGCAAAGCACATATAGATCTCAATGTGTGAGTTCTATTGACTGTATTCCTCTTCCACAAGGCGAGCAGGCACCAAGATGCTATGGGTGTTGAGATTTTACCAAGTTGTAAACTAGATTAAGTGTTACTCTAGTGCAAGTGGGAGACTGAAGGGAATATGCTCTAGAGGCACTTAATAAACATAGTTTATTGGCAATATCCCAGTCGTTCATTATATGTTTTACACCATGCTATAACTGTATTAAGCGGAAACATTAATACAGGTGTGGTAGATAAACAACCAGGTCCCTAGTAGCCTCTACTAAGACTAGTTTCGTTGCGCGATTGATGATCGAGGTTTCCCGATCATAGACATGGCGCCGGTCGACAATGGAAGTCATATCGTTAGGTGTAACGATGTGATGGACATACCCAGTATTTATAGGACATAGTCATTACGCCTTAAGACCGTGAGATCAACTCTTATTGTTATCACTGGAAGATACTTTGATCGCACCAAACGTCATATCTTATATAGTGTGACAATAACGGTGATACTTTTGGGTGTCGGAAGGGGGTAGTTGAGACGAGGGGTCAACAGCGGGATTTGTTAGTCCGCATAGACGGATAGATACTCTAGGGCCCACTCGGTGAGATTATGTCAAATGAGTTTGCAAACATGTGATTAGGTCACCAGCTGACATAATATCATAGACGAGTAGAAGATAGCGATGTCGGTAACGAGATCATGCTAGGTATGGAGATATCTGAGAATGATACTCGGACACGCTAAGTATCGCCATGACAAAGGGTTTAAGACTATACGTCCAGGTTTGATAGATGAAAGTCATTCGTTATATCCCAGGGATTAATTCATGGGGTCCAGGCCTACGAGTTAGTCGTTGATCATAGAGGAGTCTTGATCAGACCTGTTATTATATCGAACCGCTAGGGTAACACACTTAAGGGTTTTCGACAAGACACCCAGAAAGGAAAGAGATCACCGGGAATGTCTTGAGAGGGGTCCGATGGAGATCGAGCAGCGCCGAAAGAGTTTTCGAAGCTAGAATAAATTATATATATTATGTTTGATATTAATTAGTGTAATTAATATGCAAATATGATTTTATATATTTATTTTCGAATTTTTAAAGGCAGATTTCCCTAAATGGGCCTTCAAGTGGAAAGAAGGCCCATGAGGGGGGAAGCTTCCCCCCAAGGGAGGGGGGCTGGTTCGGCCAGCCCCTAGTGGGCCATAGGGGCCCACTAGGGCCGGCGCACCCCCCTCGGCCACACCAGGCAATGGGGGATAGTCCCACATTGCCTGGCTGGCAAGGTTGGCTCCCCCCCGAGAGCCCTTATATAGAGGGGCACCCCTGGCCTTTTAATTCACCAATTAATTCCCTAATTCTCTCTCGATCTCGTGATTCCCTTTGTTGGAGTCACGCCGAGTAGAGGAGGGGGATCTCTTCCACCATAACCCGCTAACGCGCTGCTGGTGTTCCGGTCCAAGTCTTCCGCTGCTCGTCCTGGACGGGGGCTTCGGAGGCCGTCGTCTCCACCGTATGTGTGTGACGCCCTGCGAGGTGCTGCGCTAGCGGTACTCGGAGGCCTACTTCCTCCACCCGACCTTGGGGTCATCTTCGTCATCTTCGGCGCGCCGAGTTCTCCGCGACCTAGAGGTCGGCTACGTCGTCTTCGTCGTCAACGCTTGTGCGGGAGCGTAATCCCCGCTATTCGGTCTACGAGGGTATGTATTCCGATCTCCGCCATACTACTATATCTGCATAGTGTAGATCTTGGCTAGTTTAAGGATATCGTTGCTAGGAATTTTTTTATTTTCTGCACACGATCCCCTTCATATGCATGTTACAAAATTAGTCTCATCATTTTAGCTAATATAGATTTACCACAAATGAATAAAAGCTAGACTAAAGATTCTCTGGAAATATTAACAGAAAATGATTTCTAAAAAGAAAAAGGGCCGAGCGGCCAGATCTGGGCCAAATCGGCCCAGAGACCACGCGGAGCATCGCGGGAGACCGAGCTGGGCCGGCCCAATCGCGCGAGGCCGCGCGCGCACGGCGGGATTCAAACCTGGCCGTAGATCTCGCGATCTACGGCTCACGGTTGTCGTCTTCCTCGCGACGCGGTGCGAACGAACCAGACGCGGAGGAGAAAAATGACGGCGACGGGCGCTCACCAGAGGCCGTGCGAGGCCAGGGGAAGGGCAGAGGCCGACGGAGGGGATGGTGGCGAGCTCGACGACGCCCTTAGCTCCCGCATGCAACGTCGGCGTCCATGGTGATGGCGGCGACGTGCTTCTCGGGTCAAGGATGAGTGCGGCGGCTACGGGCACCTAGAAGAGAAACGGAAGGCAAGGGAGGTTAGGTCTAGGCGAGGCGCGCTCGAGGGGCCAAAAATGGCAGAGAGAGGTGGAGAGGAACGACGGTGACCACCGTGGGAAGGAATCGGTCTCCGGCGATGTTCTTCTCTTCCAGAGCACGAGGGAGGGCGTGGTTTTGGGTGAGGGTGGTAGGGGAGGGTAGAGAAGGTGAGTGAGAGCCTCGGGCAAGGATTTAAGGGGGGAGGGTGAGGCTGAGCGCAGCTCCAAACCAGGGGCTGGTTTTTGAGCTCTCCTCGTGCAGGAGCGGTTTGGGGAGGGGGAGGGTGGTTCTGATTGGTCCTCCAGGACGGTGGAGAGGGGCAGGGGAGATGTTGGTCGGGATGACTCGACCTGGCCAGTAGGGAGAGAGGGGGTGGGCTTCGGTTGGGTGGAGAGGAAAAGAGAAAAGAGAAGAGAGAAGGAGGGGGTGACCCAAGTCCATGACAGGTGGGGCCAGGGGTGAGGGTGCTGCTCTCCTTTTTCAGCAGGTGAAGTAGAAATGAGTGAGAGGGAGAGGGTGGAAGATTTGAGCTCAAAATCAGAAAAACTCAATTTCTAAACTTTGAATAACATAAACCCTAATCACAAAAGAGAAAATGACTAGATGCCCAAACTCACTAAATATGGGTGAAGCTACTGAATTTATAAATGCCCAAGTCAAACATCTCATTGAGCATTCATGGAAAAGAAAACTTGTAGGGAAAAGAAAAAGAAATGCTCAAATGGTCATGTTATTTTGATGGCTACAAAAGCTAGTGATACATATGTGCAAACAAGCTCTTTTGTAATAATTTAAAACAGGGTATAAAACTATACATGACCTAGATCAAAATGGTTCAAAAACATGTCAAAAACCATCTAGAGTTTGCTTAATAATAGCTCCTAGTTTGGCTAAGTTTTAACAGACATGAAGATCCTAATAATTGATGTTTTAATTCTAGTTGTTGAGTTTTTAGTGTTTTCTATCCTCTTAGAGTACTAGTGGAACTCAACAAGCATAATGAGTGCAAACCAGACATCTCATGCATCAGAATTCTACACACACCAAAGTTTTGCTAAGGTTGAAAATCTAGGCTAACACCACAATACTAAGGATAAGAGAATTGGGGTGTTACAGACCTTCCCCCCCTTAGGAGAATCTCGTCCCCGAGATTCCAGATTTGAAGAAGAAAGAAACCCAGAAAATTCACGCTTTAAATAATCTTCACGCTCCCAGGTAGCTTCTTCCTCCGAATGGAATCTGATCTTCCGACTCCGGGTCAGACGGACGTCTTCAGCGAGGACACGGAGTGGTCGTTCACGGTAGGTGAGATCATGATTGAGATCAATGGTGCGATGTTCTACCTCTGGATAAGAATGAGTACCACCAGGAACTTGTAGGCACTTTCGGAGCAGAGACACGTGAAACACGTCATGAAAATCTGACAGATGGGGTGGCAGGTCTAGCTGATAAGATACTTCTCCTCTTCGACCGCTTACTCTAAAAGGACCAATATACCTTGGTGCTAGCTTCCCCTTCACATGAAAACGTTGCATTCCCTTGAGTGGTGTAACACGTAGATATACCATGTCACCAGCCTTGAAGCTGAGTTCCCGCCTCCTGGAATCGGCGTAACTCTTTTGCCTGGATTGGGCGGCCTTAAGACGATCGCGAATGAGTTGTACTTGCTCTTCGGCTTCCCTCAGGGTGTCAACCCCAAAAATTTGGCTGTCTCTTGTTTGCGACCAGTTCAAGGGGGTACGGCACATGCGCCCGTATAAAGCCTCGAATGGTGCCATCTTCAGACTGGCTTGATAGCTGTTGTTGTACGAGAATTCGGCAAACGGCAAACAACTTTCCCATTTGGCCCCATAAGCTAAAACACAAGATCGAAGCATATCCTCTAAGATCTGGTTGACTCTTTCCGTTTGTCCTCCTGTCTGAGGGTGATATGTGGTACTGAAAAAGAGTTTGATTCTGAGCTCCTCTTGAAGCTTGGTCCAAAATCGAGAAGTGAATTGGGTTCCCCGATCTGATACGATAGTCTTAGGTATTTCATGAAGGCTGACGATACGGGACATGTAGAGATCCGCAAGCTGATCCGATCGATGGGTGGTCCGCACTGGTAAGAAGTGTGCTACCTTGGTGAGTCTATCCACAATAACCCAAATAGCGTCATGTCCGCGATTGGATCGGAGTAATCCAGTGATAAAATCCATGCCGATCTCATCCCATTTCCACTTGGGCAACTTGAGAGGTTGGAGTAATCCAGCGGGTCGCTGATGTTCTGCTTTGATCCTTTGGCAGATGTCGCAATTCTGGACGAAGAGCGCAATCTCGCGCTTCATGCCATGCCACCAGAAATTCTGTTTTAAATCCTGGTACATCTTGGTTCCACCGGGGTGGATAGAATACAAAGTCTCGTGGGCCTCCTTCATAATTAACTGCTTCAAAGCAGGATCTGACGGTACGCAGATGCGTCCCTTGTACCAAAGAATACCCTCAGTATCGATGGTGAACCCAGGGACTTCCTCTTTGTCCAATCTTCTTTTGATGCCCTCAATGCTTTCGTGACCCTTCTGTGCTTCCTTGATCTGCTCCCATAAGGTGGTTTGCAACAGGAGTTGATCGACCGCCCCCATAACTGACCACTTCTATACCCATCTTATCAAGCTCTTCCCAGAGTTCTGGCTGTCGAATCTTGATCAGGGATTTGAATGAACACGGCTGACGGCTAAGGGCATCAGCTACAACATTAGCTTTTCCAGGGTGGTAATGGATGTCCAAGTCATAATCCTTGATGAGTTCTATCCATCTTCGCTGCCTCATATTCAAATCCCTCTAGGTGAAGATGTACTTCAGGCTCTTGTGATCGGTGTAAATTTCGCAACGGTTGCCCATCAGAAAGTGTCGCCAAGTCTTGAGCGCATGAACCACTGCAGCAAGCTCTAGGTCATGGGTTGGGTAATTCTGGTCATGCTTGCGGAGTTGTCGCGACGAGTAGGAAATCACTTTGCCCTCTTGCATAAGGACACATCCAAGTCCAAGTTTGGAGGCATCACAATAAACCACAAAATCTTTGGTCACATCTGGCATGGTTAAAATAGGTGCGGTAGTAAGGCGCTTTTTCAGTTCCTGGAAGCTGGCTTCACATTTGTCGGTCCAAACAAACTTCTGATCCTTCTTCAATAGTTGGGTAAGAGGCTTTGCGATGCTCGAGAATCCCTCATTAAACTTGCGGTAATAACCCGCTAATCCGAGGATGGACCTCACTTCGGTCTGGTTGGTGGGGGTTGGGAATTCAAGGATGGAATTGATGTGGGTAGGATCTACAGATATCCCTCCAGCTGAGATAAACATGACCAAGAAAACCTACTTCTTTCAACCAAAACTGGCACTTACTGAACTTAGCATACAACTGGTGCTCTCGTAGGGTACCGAGAACCAACCTCAGATGCTCTTCATGCTCCTCTTCTGACTTGGAATAAATCAGGATGTCATCAATGAAGACAACTACAAACTTATCCAAGTATTCCATGAACACCTTGTTCATGAGATTCATGAAGTAGGCAGGGGCATTGGTCAGGCCGAAAGACATCATCGTATACTCAAACATTCCATAACGAGTGGTGAAGACCGTCTTAGGGATGTCAGATTCTCTTACTTTCAGCTGATGGTAACCTGTGCGGAGATCGATCTTAGAGAAGACTCGGGCTCCGTTGAGCTGATCAAACAGATCTTCAATTTTGGGTAGAGGGTACTTGTTTTTAATGGTCACATCATTTAACTTACGGTAAACCACACACAAGCGAGTGGTACCGTCCCTTTTATCCACGAAAATGATTGATGACCCCCAGGGTGACGCACTAGGGCGAATCATCCCTTTTCTAAGCAGATCATCCAACTGCTTCTTCAGTTCCACCAACTCTTCGGGGTTCATCCGGTAAGGTTTTTGAGCTATAGGACCAGTACCGGGTACCAACTCAATGATGAACTCAATATCCCGATTCGGTGGCATACCGGGTAACTCTTCGGGAAAAACATCCGGGTAATCGCATACTACAAGTACCTCTTCCAAAACGGTTCCAGCAACAGTCTTATGGCAATGACTCGAGGTGGAGTAATGGGTCGAGAAGTGTGTAATCTCCTCTCCTTCCGGGGTGGTTAGGGTGACAGACTTGCTAGTGCAATTTATTTTCCCCCGGTTGACTGCCATCCAATCCATTCCTAAAACCACTTCTATCCCTTGCTTTCCTAATACCACCAAGTCTGCATGGAATCGGGCTCCTTGAATTTCCATAGGAGTCTCCTTGCAAGACACAATGGCCTTGGTAGTGGCCCCCGGAATTTGCACCCTCATAGGGCGATGCAACAAGGTTGGAACCGTACCACTCTTCCTAACAAACGGCTCCGTAACGAAAGAATGGGAAGCTCCCGAATCAAACAAAACTGAGGCAGGAACTGAGTTGACAGGGAACGTACCCATAACCAGGTCTGGCGCCTCGTGAGCTTCTTCTGCACTTATATGATTCAGATGGCCTCGAGTGACAGGGGCTGCTTTCTTTGGGTACGGGTTCTTGCTTCCAGGTGGACAGGGTGGCCCTTGGTTCATCTTTGTCGCATTAGAGCGACCACCGGCGGGCTGTCTAGTGGGGCACTCCCGAGAGAAATGTCCAGGCTGCCCACAAGTGAAACATCCTCCTGTTGGCTTCGGAGCAGGCGGCCTATTAAAGTTGAGGCCGGGGTTGGAATCACCTCCAGGACGAGGTGCAGGCGGGCGAGGAGAGTAGCTGGGTCTTGGTGCAAAGGTTGGAGGCCTTGGTGATGGATAAGAAGGCCTTGGTGGAGGTGAAGGGCGCGGACGGGGATAACTCTCGGCTGGGCTGCAGCTGCTTCTGCCTTGCTGCATCTGCTGGCGACGCTTGCGGTTGTCAAACGAAGCCTTGCGCTTGTGCTCCATCATAATGGCTGCATCCGCTAGGGACTCCAGGTCGGTAAAAGGCATCACCACCAGAATACACTGCATCTCATCATGAAGCCCATTCAGGAACCTCTCCTTCTTCTTGTCTTCGGTATCGGTATCAGTGGGCGCATACCTTGCTAGAGAAGTGAACTTCTCCAAGTACTCACTCACAGACATACCGCCTTGCTTGAGCTGCAGGAACCTCTCTCGCATGATACTGACGAGTCCCGAGGGCACATAACGCTTCAAGAACTTGGTCTTGAACGTCGTCCAAGCCACAACTTCCTCCGGCGGCAGCAGAGCACGAATGGCCTCCCACCATGCTCGGGCAGGCCCAGAGAGGTAGTGAGTGGCGTAGACCACCTTCTCATTGTCACCCACTTGGGCGACACTCAGGTTGTTCTCGATGGTAGGAATCCAATCATCAGCATCCAGTGGCACTTCACTCTTGGAGAAGACTGGAGGATTGGTGTTCTGAAAGTCACGAAGTTTGGAGCAGGGCTCCTCATTTTCTTGGCCGCCATTCTGGTTGATGGCAATCTGAGCGAGATGCTGCAGGGTGGCGAGGTTGGCATTCCTCTCAGTGCGAGCTGCCTCGCGATCCTCCAAGAGAAGACGTAGCACTTGAGCCATAGATGGCTCGGGTGGTGGGGGTGGTGGTGGATCCCTTGCCATTCTGAATTTCAGAATAAAACACACATTAATTTTCTTATTAGAATTTTAAAACAGGTTTTAGGAAAAGGGTTCATCAATCATACACAGTAGCATATACATTTTAGCAAGACATTACTCATAAGAAGACATGATCCACTCCATAGCAAGGTTCGAAAAGCATCATCACATAGTTCACAACCAAGAAACACCGAACTGACATAGTCTTACAATAATTCAGACACACACTCATGCTAACTAGACCACACAATCGCATCCATTTATCGCGATGGTTCGGTCCTAACCCAAAAGGTACTACGCAACTAGCTACTCCACGTCCACGGCAGCGTCACTGTCGAAAGGTGGCTCGTCGGGGTCCTCGTCCTCGGACATCACAGCCCCCGAGTCCTCACCGCCCTCGCCTCGAAGGTCGTCGTCGTCCTGCCCACTCTCAGGCTCCATATCCATATCCTCCATAGGGTCCTCATCATCAGGCAGAAGATCATCGTTCTCCTTGCTCAGCGCCTCCACCTCGCTCTCCAGCTCGCTGATCCTCTCGTCGCGGGCATCAATGGTCGACCGGAGCATGTCAACCATACCGTCAAGCTGGAACTTGTAGAAGCGGGTAGTCTGGAAACGCGCAATGAGGGAACGACGTTCCTTGCGCTCCTTCTTGAGCTCTGCCTGGGACTCCACTAGACGCTCCTTTGAGGTCTTGAGCTTCAGCTCCACGGTCTTCAGCTTGTCCTGAGATGCCTTGAGTTGCGCCTCCAGGTCCTCGATCCTCAGTTCAGCTGCCGAGATCCGCACCTCAGCACCTCGTGGTTCAGACGGTGAAGGTCACTCTCGAAACGACTAGTGACCAGCTGGGACTGGGTGTACTCGACGAGAAGTCCCAGCTCGGCCAAGTGGTTCCCGAAAGTGGGGTGGGAACGCGGCGGCACAGGGTTACTCTGCTCGTCCAGGCTAGAGTAAAACTCGAAACGGGTGCCGCCCAGCTCGGCGATGTGAGCACACGCCAAGTGGGCGAGAGCTCTCTGCAGCACGGTGTCAACCGCCCCCATCTGGGTCGGTGCAAGGGCATCCTCAATCAGCTCCTCGGCGAAGGGTGGCACCAGCGGTCCCCGAAGGATGCACCTCACGGTCCAGGACATCTCGTCTCCAACCATAGGTAGACAGCGTCCTATCAGCAGCTCAGGTAGCGGACGCCTCAAGTGTCGGGTCAACTGGAGTAGGTCTGCCTGGAACAGACGCGAAACTCCGGTGTCTGGCACAGCTCCCAACTGAATCGACGACGAGAACTCTCCGCTCATCTACACAAAATTTTAAATGGAGGTTGAATTAGTGAACGGTGAGCAAAATTTTAAACATGTAAAAACATAAGGTTTAATGCAAGTATATATGTTAATCAGTAATTATTAACAGAGGGGAGGGGGTAGCAGTATATTCTGCATATTTTAAGTATCTCTCCTAAAAATTTTTTTTTGGAAAAACATTTTTGCGCGATTACGACGCCCAACCTTGCTAAAGTCTCCTAAGGTCAACGATGGCTCTGATACCAAGTCTGTAAGGACCCCTCGAAACAAGTCCGAGATGCCCACGTTATGTAAAAGATCACGATCCCAATGATCAGTGCATCACAATCACATAACCAACATAGGTATCAAAGAGTTACATCATTCAAGTCGTACGAATAAAAGTCTTACAACACATAGACGGTCATATGACCAAAGTCAACAAACCTCGTCACGCAGGACGGAATTAACTAAGATAGCGGAAGCTTGTGGCTAACGACGGCTCCTGACATCTCCGAGCGCTGATCCCACAAGTGCAGTTGACCGGTGACAACTAAGTGGCGAAGTCGTCGTCATACACCTCCTCCTCGACGTAAGCCTCCTCATTATAATCTGGACATTTGAATATCCAGGGACAAAGCCATATGAGTACAATTACGTACTCGCAAGACCACCTCTAGGCTTAAGTTTTCATGATAATGCAAGAAATTACTTTTCGAAAACTGGGATAGCTGCTATATACGACTATAGGGTTTAGTTTTCGAATACAATGCTTTTCGACTTAGAGATTACGACATCTCTATATCTGTGTTGAAGAAAACATTTAGAGATAGAATTCTCTTCTCTTAGATATAACAATGACATATCTAAGTTCAAAACTTTCTTTTGTAAAACTTTGTCAAAACACTAGGATAGGGGTAACCCTTTTTCCCTGACTCGAGACCGGACTAATTGTCTCCCCGAGACCAATCATTCTCACCCAAACTCCGTACCTCCCAGGTACCACTTTGATTTTCTCTTTGTTTCCTCCGTAAACATTCCTCTTTTAAAATCAATTTGCCCATACGCCTAGATCAGTGGCCTTTCCAACCATCCATGACCGCAGACGCGGCTATTCGAATAGATTTACACTCTGCAGAGTTTGCACACTTTACCCACACCTATCGGTCATTCCGCCGTGTCTGCCACGGCCCGTCATACGACAGCATGCGGGGGATCCGGATAACACAATCAAAGCTTTCCACTATGACCACCCTAGTATCGGGGCCTCCCGTTAGGTTTGTTCTCCTCGGCACCGTGTGCTCCACTAGACCTCTTGGTCTTTCCTCGGGACGCCACACCGCCACGTCAGGAGACCTGTCGTAATCGTCCGGCTGCTGGTCCTCAGCAGTGTATTGTCTCTTCCGGACGACAACCCGGCTTCGAGGGCCCAGCCCTCATAGAAAGTATGAGAGCCCCAACACTAAAACAGACAAGCTTCCGGCTAAGCCCTACCCATGTCAGGTAGTGTGGTTGCACGGGTTAATTGTTCGAGCGGCAGCTAGGGCAGTACTTTGTTTTTCAGAAACAACTTCCAATCCTCCGACTACTCCCAGTAGCTCGGGTTTCCGCAAAAATCTCCGATTGCTCCCAGCAACTCGGGTTTTTAATAAAACTCTTGCTCTCCGATTGCTCCCAGCAACTCGGGTTTTCCTCCGTAAAACAGTTTTATCAAATAGGTTCCCATCCTATAGTTTTGAGGTAAGTAGAGGAAGGTATTCTACTAGAAAACTTGATCTTCTTGATGGAGCCTTCAACAACAAGGCTTACCAAGTGAAAACTCACTTTGTAACACCTATAACTGATCTAGTAGATAACTTTGGCCAAACAATATTTTATAAAATAGTTTTCGGGTGGCAAAGTGCCACAAAGGAAGTAAAACATGCATTATTTTATTTTTAAAACAAACATGCTTGATAAAATAATAGGATTCATTATAGTGGTGAGGTGGGCTTGCCTTGCTCAGAGTACTGTCCCTGGTCTTGCTCTTCTCCGTAGGTGTGCTCAGCTACCTCGTACTGCTCTTCCTCGGATTGCGGTTCTACCGTAACATGAAAATAAACGAGACTAGTGTAAATCCTAAAATGCGAGTTGATAACAATCTAAAGTAATAATAGCAAACACAAGCACCATAAAACAGAAAATACAACTAATGCATTTAATTAGTTATCAAGGGCTATTTATATGAAACATGCATAACTCCTAAGGTACTGCTCCAAAAATTAAACCCTTTTACCACATTACTCCTAATTACCATACGGAGCTCTCAAAATTAGCTGTGCATGAAAATCTATCACCAAACAAGAATTAAAAATCAGTTAAGAGCTACTGATGTCAAACTCAAACAGAAGATAGATTCAGTTTTATAGCTCCCCTGTAAGCATAGTTAATTTTTCTGGTGATATATGAATTTTCTCTTTAAGTGGATATTTTATTCATCAAGTTTGGATTCTCCTAGCTCAAGTTATCCTTGTTATAAGATAACATAAACTTCTGACTATTATATATGTCCAGGGAATAATATGGGGTATTTTGATGCCAAACCAGTGGGGTAAGTTGGATAAAACCTATGGCTATTCCACAAAAATATCCCCAATATTACGTCATAGACAGAGGTGGCTCAACCAAACAAAACTAGACATGCACTAATCTCTGAAATTACAAAAAATGTATTTCAAGAGACTATCTTCCGGTTTTTAAGAAATTTAATCAACAAGTATTAAATACTTACTGGAAAAATCTACATTTGTATCATATGATACTTCCAACACATATCTAACACTTCCAAGTGGATTTACCTCAAAAAGTCTTTTTATTTAAGAGTTAAAAATCACCAAACAC
Source organism: Poa annua (assembly GCA_026929855.1). NCBI lineage: Eukaryota > Viridiplantae > Streptophyta > Magnoliopsida > Poales > Poaceae > Poa > Poa annua. The sequence continues at coordinate 216,246,739 of CM049427.1, read as the reverse complement.
CTACTGGTGTTATTCTTAGACTAAATATATCTTTTGCTAGAGTAATCTCCTGCATGCAAAACTTACCAATCTAGGTAGAAAATTTTACTGGCTTTCCAAAGGATCCAAGTTTGCATGATTTGGACTTATAAATTCCAAGTTATTAAACAAATGGTGAAATGAATACTTTTTATTAGATCTATTTTACGACACCACAGAAAATACATTTTGGAACAAACCCAACGCCACATGATTAAGAAAATGTGTATGCATGTTACAAAATTAGTCTCATCATTTTAGCTAATATATATTTACCACAAATGAATAAAAGCTAGACTAAAGATTCTCTGAAAATATTAACAGAAAATGATTTCTAAAAAGAAAAAAGGGCCGAGCGGCCATATCTGGGCCAAATCGGCCCAGAGACCACGCGGAGCAGCGCGGGAGACCGAGCTGGGCCGGCCCAATCGCGCGAGGCCGCGCGCGCACGGCGGGATTCAAACCTGGCCGTAGATCTCACGATCTACGGCTCACGGTTGTCGTCTACCTCGCGACGCGGCGCGGATGAACCAGACGCAGAGGAGAAAAATGACGGCGACGGGCGCTCACCAGAGGCCGTGCGAGGCCAGGGGAAGGGCAGAGGCCGACAGAGGGGATGGTGGCGAGCTCGACGACGCCCTTAGCTCCCGCATGCAACGTCGGCGTCCATGGCGATGGCGGCGACGTGCTTCTCGGGTCGAGGATGAGTGCGGCGGCTACGGGCACCTAGAAGAGAAACGGAAGGCAGGGGAGGTTAGGTCTAGCCGAGGCGCGCTCGAGGGGCCAAAAATCGCAGAGAGAGGTGGAGAGGAACGACGGTGAGCACCGTGGGAAGGAATCAGTCTCCGGCGATGTTCTTCTCTTCCAGAGCACGAGGGAGGGCGTGGTTTTGGGTGAGGGTGGTAGGGGAGGGTAGAGAAGGTGAGTGAGAGCCTCGGGGAAGGATTTAAGGGGGGAGGATGAGGCTGAGCGCAGCTCCAAAACCAGGGGCCGGTTTTTGAGGTCTCCTCGGGCAGGAGCGGTTTGGGGAGGGGGAGGGTGGTTCTGATTGGTCCTCTAGGGCGGTGGAGAGGGGCAGGGGAGATGTTGGTCGGGATGACTCGACCTGGCCAGTAGGGAGAGAGGGGGTGGGCTTCGGTTGGGTGGAGAGGAAAAGAGAAAAGAGAAGAGAGAAGGAGGGGGTGACCCAAGTCCATGACAGGTGGTGCCAGGGGTGAGGGTGCTGCTCTCCTTTTTCAGCAGGTGAAGTAGAAATGAGTGAGAGGGAGAGGGTGGAAGATTTGAGCTCAAAATCAGAAAAACTCAATTTCTAAACTTTGAATAACATAAACCCTAATCACAAAATAGAAAATGACTAGATGCCCAAACTCACTAAATATGGGTGAAGCTACTGAATTTATAAATGGCCAAGTCAAACATCTCATTGAGCATTCAAGGAAAAGAAAACTTGTAGGGAAAAGAAAAAGAAATGCTCAAATGGTCATGTTATTTTGATGGCTACAAAAGCTAGTGATACATATGTGCAAACAAGCTCTTTTGTAATAATTTAAAACAGCGTATAAAACTATACATGACCTAGATCAAAATGGTTCAAAAGCATGTCAAAAACCATCTAGTGTTTGCTTAATAATAGCTCCTAGTTTGGCTAAGTTTTAACAGACATGAAGATCCTAATAATTGATGTTTTAATTCTAATTGTTGAGTTTTTAGTGTTTTCTATCCTCTTAGAGTACTAGTGTTACTCAACAAGCATAATGAGTGCAAACCAGACATCTCATGCATCAGAATTCTACACACACCAAAGTTTTGCTAAGGTTGAAAATCTAGGCTAACACCACAATACTAAGGATAAGAGAATTGGGGTGTTACAGTGCATCTCTCCCAACTAGCAATGTGGGATTAAACTCCTACCACATGCCATGATAATATGGGATTTGGAGATTTTCAGTATTGTTTAGTGGGCCAAAAGGCCTAATATTTCAGCAGTTTATTCTCAGTTTACAAGATGGGACAATCTTTCGAATCAGATGTTAGTTACATAGAGAGTGATATTCTCGATAAATATAGCTATTATGATGTCATCCCAGATTTTAGAAGGGCTCAGAATCAAAATGCTTATTTGTAGTATATATCTCGTGACCACATTTGTTGTTTACCTTCTTTTGGTATAGTTTATTTTGTTCAGTAGTAATTCTAATTTTATATGTATGTACGTGATAAACAAATGACTAATGTGAAGTGGTATGGTTTAGAGGATTTTTTGTGCATTCTTATAGTCCGTCCATGAATTTTGTTCAAGCTCCGCCACTGGATAGATCCCCTATACTTGTGCACGAGTGTCGATCGTGAAAGTGACCATGCTAGCGGTCACTCGTGAAACAAAAAAAATGTATGTCACATATGTGGCAGCTGTGAAACACCTTTTCAAAATCTCCCTTACTCTGCATGTTGCCCCTCTCCTTTATCAGACGCAACATATTAAAACAAGACGAGTGCCAAGATATTTTAGACTGCACAAGCACTTTTTCGGATTAGCAACTAAAAAATAAGGAATTAGAGACGTAGGTACAATCCTAAACCTCCTAATCAAAGGCAGTGTACTACCAACACGATCAACATTCACATCCATGCTCCACACAAGGAGACTCGAAAACTATTACACTAGACTTTTCCTTCTCCGGGCATGCGCCACTCCCAAAACTCTTCACTTTGGTTGCTCCGCCTCCTCACAATCTTCTTTGGGGACCTAACTTTATGCCTATAACCACCGTTACTACTCTCCCTCTCACCATTTCTTCTCCGTGTCGTTCTTTCCTTCCTAGTGTCATCTTGTGAAGCTACATACATCACCGGTTCACTGGGAACATCATCCATGAGGCTGAGGAGAGGCTCTAGGTCTTCCACGACCTTGGACATGTCTGGTCTGCTCTTTGGGCTGCCACTAAGGCATTGGTACGCTACCAAGGCTGCCTTATGAGCTCCCGAAGTGGAATACTTACCCTCTAGTGCCGGGTCCATGATCCGTCCTAACTTTTGTGGGTCCTTAAGCCACGATCTCATGTGCTCGACTAAGTGATGCTCTCTTGTGGGTCTCGTCTTGTCCACGGCTCGCCTCCCCGAGAGGATCTCAAGGAGCACGACTCCAAAACTATAAACATCGCTCTTGGATGTTAGGTGACCTGGAGATAAATCACGTGTGAGCGATTAGAAACCCAGAATAATAACAACATTGCTAATGTAAATAAAGTGTCTAGAATGTATACCGGTTAAAATGTATTCTGGAGCAGCATAGCCATGAGTTCCCATGACACGTGTCGAGACATGGGTGTCATCGCCCTCTGGCCCATCTTTTGCGAGGCCAAAGTCTGACAACTTTGCCTTGTAATCCTGCACACCCATGAGACAAGTATTAGTCATTTTCTATTCATTAATCTTATGCTCTTCACTCATGGGCCTAATTGAGAGGAATTCTGCTAAGTTGTTTTTCTTACTAGAATTCTACTAAGTTGTTAGTTAGCTACAGTAGGCCCAGCACTGTTTTATACTGAACCCAATCGTTACTTGGAGCGTGGGCATTCTCTCTTTGATGGCTGCGTTTTGTTGACTTTTCAATTTGAAGGAGGGTGGTTGCATGAGCTGGTGACTCTAGTTCAAAAATTGGTAACTGAGTTTCAAAAGAAATAGTCGTAAGTGTAAGTATGACAAGTAACTGGCTTTGACTAATAGTAAGTGGTGGCCAGCTAAACCAATCTTCTCTACTTTCTTCACGTACTATCTCTATATGTTGAAGAGTCGCATGCACGCGCCAAATAGTAGGAAAGATGCTAGTAACTTGTCATGGTACCGACTATTTTTCAAGGGAAAATTTATTCATCAGGACAATCACCTACCACGTACCAACTTCAAGGTTTTTATATAGTTTTTATTATGAACTCAGGCATTGTGCTGTGTGAAGTCAACCCAGGAAAACCAATGTGTTGGAAATTATAATACGAAATCAACAAGTATATTTTGGTGACGAGGAATACTCCCCGTGAATAAAAATTATGGACGAAAATGTAGCAGTACTAAAACATACCGGGTCTATCAAGATATTGGATGTCTTGAAGTCACGATAGATGACGGGCTTCTCCGCGTCGTGAAGGAATGCGAGGCCCTTGGCGGCGCCCACCATGATGTTCAGCCGGGTTGACCACGACAGAACGGGAGGAAACTCTGCACAAAATAATTAAGTTAGGGTGCAGCCTCACATACTGCAACAAACCATGCATGCATCCGTTGATCTGAACGCTGGTGTGAAAAAAGAAAAATTCAACCCGCTCATTTATGCCAATGTTAGTCAAAACTCAAAAGTGCAGACTGCAGACGTTAGATCACATCGTGATCCAAGTCAACGAGCCCGATTCTTTTTTAATTGAGCCACGCCTAATCAATCATGAGCGCCCTATGCTACAAGTTACTGAATTTTAAACAAAAAAACATGCCGGCCAAGCTGGATCAGAAGTTAAGAACAGAGTTGGAAGAAGCTATCTCTCTAGGACGCAGATGTACAAGCCTAAGTTCAACAACTGTGTCTATCAGTTTCAGTTCGAGTTCTCACCCGCCCACAGGAAATGCACGCACGTCCGTTCTAGAACGAAGGAAGGAGTTTACATGCAAGGGCCAATGAAGTCAACAAGGCAACGAAGGACTGGTCAACCACCTCATTTGGTGTTTTCCTTTATTTTTTGCCGTGTCCTTTTCTTTTATCTGCTAATTAGTCAATGCAGAAAGTTGATTGTTGAAACAGGCAAGCTCTATATATGTAGCAGCTAGCTAAGGAAGAGGACTTGAGGAGAGTACTATATGTATCTCTATCTAAAAATGTGTCAAAAACTAGGGGTAGGCAGTATTGATAGTGCAATGCAACTAACTAAAGTCTAGTCAGCCGCCGACTAGCTGTGATAAACTACTGTATGATTAAGCAAGCGTTCGATGATGTATATGGCATGTATGGCCGTCGGCCCAACTAATCGACGCATGCACCCCGTGTTGCAGCTTAGCTGTACGTTCGATTTCTTTACTTGCGGCATGCTGCTCACGTTGCTCTGACGAGCCCTGCACACTAGTATAATATCCCACCTAATTAATGGACGAATTACTCTATATGTGTTGAACTGTTGATCGATTCTGCATTTTCACGTTACCTACGTACTCGATCCAAGTTAGTTGAACTGTTGCTACTAATCAACAAACTAGCTAGAAATAATGTAAGCAGCTAATCAGGTTAATAATAGCAGCGATCGAGTAACTGCTTACTTTTGAAAAGATGGTTCTCGAGGCTGCCTTTGGCCATGTACTCGTAGACGAGAAGCCTGTGCTCGTCCTCGCAGCAGTAGCCGACGAGCTTCACGAGGTTGGTATGCCGGAACTGCCCCAGAAAGATCACCTCGGCGAGCCACTCCTTGTGTCCCTGGGCACCCTCGGGGTCCCAGAGCTTGACGGCGATGGTCTGCGCCTTGAGTCCCGGCTTGACCCAGTCGTCGACGGTGCCCTTGTACACGGGCCCGAACCCGCCTTCGCCGAGGAAGTTGTCGTCGAGGAAGCCCTGCGTCGCCGCCTTCAGCTCGCTCACCGAGAACACGTGAAGGTTGGAGCCTACCAGCGACACCGACAGGTCTTGGTCCGACGCCGCGCTCATCACGTCCGTGAACGACAGCCGCTGCCCGAGCGCCGCCACCGCGTCCGCCGCGGCGTGCTTGATCCGAGGACCAGGGCGGTCTGGGCGGACCTTCCCGCTCCCCGTGTTGCCGCTGCCGCCGCAGCAGGTGAAGAGGGATCTCCACGCCGACCGTTGCTGCTTCTTCTTAGATGATGACCTCGCCATTAGACCAGCATGCAATCCGTACGATCGATCTGTCGAGCGCGTGTGGAACCAGATATATCTGTCTGAACTTGGCTAGCTTGCGAGCTTGTGAGCTTGGAAATGGTGGTTGGATTCGGATTGGAATTGGAACGAGGGAGCCGCACGAGGAGTATTTGTAGTAGGGGTCGATGATCGATCGATCGATGAAGGGGAGGCCGGCCGTGTGGTCGTGTGGCCGTGTGACCGTGCAAGCCCGTGGTCTACCTACCGCCCGTGCCGAATACATGGACGGCTTCTTCTACTCCGTACTTCTACTTCTACTTTGGACTCTCTCAGGCCGCGTTGAGGAGTTCGACTTGCGCCCATCCGATGACATCTCGCTTCGCTGACCGTTGACTTGCCAAGGCCACACATTGGCTGAGATCTCTTATTAATCATATTTTCTTCTTTCAATTTTATAGTTTCAAAATGCTAGCTTGTATTTGACTGTTGAAAAAATCATTGCATTATGTTGCCACTTGTGTGTTGAAGAAGATATACCCTCACGACTTGAATCTTTGATTCTTTTTTACTACTACTACCACTATTGACAAAATTAACATGTGACTGTTTTTTTTGGCATGTGCTTGTATTTCATTCCTACTGGCGGATTAATTTTGTATTTTATTGTCATTGGGAACGTCTAACAATATTGTTATTGAAAGAAAGTACCCACAATGTGCACATACATACTTTATAAAGAGGTAATTCCACTTAAATCACCAAAATTCGGGGGGTAGTTACACTTAATTACACACCAAACTTCAAATGTGCGGCCATGAACTTGGCAAAATGCAACTCGCATATCAAAGAGCCACATCGATCAATTAGCCATGTCAACATGGTTGACGTGGCAATCCATGCTCCGTTATAAAGAAAATACTATAATGCTTAGTCCTATGGAGGGAATGCCTCGACTCTAATTAACGAGGTGTGCATCCCCTGCTACGTGCTCTCTTTATAGGTGGTGGTGCTACTGTTTCCGGTTCCTAGGATCAAATGTAACTAAAGGAGGTGGCACATGGCCTCGGGTGGTCAAAATCATGTCAGCAGTGGGCTACATAAGAGGAGTGAGTGCTAGGGGAAGGAAGAGGGTAGAGGAGGTGGTGAGCTCACACGTAGGGGTTGCAAGGAACTCACATATGTGATTAATATATAGTGTCAGATAAGCATCGTGGTGGTTATATAGTGTCAGATAAGCATCGTGGTGGTTGGCTAGCACCAACGGCGGTGGTAAAACATGGAATAAGGGTAGGGGTCCAATGTCGAGGGCGCATAAGAGACTCAAGATGACATTCTGATTCTGATTCAGGCGGCAAAGAATCACGGGAATTGCTAATAAAGATAGCAATTGGTGGCCTCCGTCATATTTTGATGTGATTGATGAAGCAAAATACGGTGGTACTACAAAAATAATCTTCAGTGGAAGAATTTAGGGACCTAGGTAATCACTTAGTGCAAAGGTGTCTCTACTCGGGGTCCAGCGGCTATGATAACGTAAAAATGCGGTGTGGTCACATGAACCGAATATCAATTGTGTGCTTGTAACACACGATGAGATAGTGTCATATTTTGACTAAAAAATACAAATAGATTACTTGAAGTTAGTTCTGGAAAGTAATATTTTCTAAGGTAGCACTCACAAGCATTCAGGCGGACACTCGTCCATTATGACCATCGCAGGTGGAGAGACAGAATTTTTGGGCTAGAGTGAGATCGTGCCATACCACCCCCACCCCCTAGTAGGTCTGAGAACACGCATTGGAAAACTTAGGGTATCATCCATGTGCTATATGACCTGATGGCCATGGTCGATGTCTGACTGTATGTTACGAGTCATACCTACCCCAAAGTCGTCGTGAGTATATAGTGAAAGGGAGAAAGAGTGGGCTGACATACTACATATTGTAGCAAGAAAAGGTGACATTCCTCTGGCCTTTGTGCGAAGCTCGTGATGTTTCAACATCAGCGCAAAAAAACCCGCACAAACCAGGTTTCCATGCCAGTCGTCACCAGTACTTTCTTTCGACGTGATCTTGAATTGACCATGTTCGCTACATTTTGCAAAGTTTGTTATCATCGGACCATCATTTGCGAAGTTCATCGATGTGGTCTCAAACTTGATGACGAGGGGTTAGCTCGGCAAATCCCATGGTAAGTTACCTAGGATTTCAGTCGTTGGTGAATTCGGACGACTGAGAAGTAAGGATTTGCCTAGGTTCAGGCTCCCGGAGGTAATACTCTACTTCCTACTTGTCTGATTATTGATATCGAGGTTACAAGGTGGCTACAATGGCAACCCGCCGAGTTGACGTCTCGCTAAGGTTATGATGATGAGATTGTGTGTCCCGTATCGGCCTCCCTCCTGGCCATTATATAGAAGGCCAGGTCTCACGAGTTCGAATACGAGTCAAGTTATATATATCACATGTTCTAAGTCGGCATGATTGCTACTAACTTGAGCTATACTCCATCTTTCATGGGCCGTATCACCTTCCTTGTATTATCTTGTATTTGGGCCACCAGGTGGGCCTTTTGGTAGATTAGTCTTCATTATAGTCGGGTGGGTATACCCGTTGGGTATAACCACATCACTTGGGATTGTCCCCCATGTTTTCACCTAAACACTTTGTAAGGATGTGAAGGGAAACCATAGGCAATCACCAATAAAGTAAACCGCATATGCTCTCGCTCCACCGCCACATTTTATTTTCATGTGATGTTGTCGGCGATCACTTCCAAGGTCGTACGGGGAACCAATGCTCTAAATTGTGCCTTTTGGGATCCTATACGAAGAGAGGGGTTATAAGGTTTTTACAGTGTCTTGGCACAACTTTTCGCTTGATCGACTGCATCCTTCACAGTGATGGACGACTTCTTCGACTACACGGTTTCATGGCGATGTCTAGCACCAATGATGATGCTCCTTCTGCTACCATGAAGAATGCAACTCGTGTGGTTGTACCGCCAATCAATCTTGTTGTTGTTTTATGTTATATTGATTACTTTGTATGCAATTGCAGCGTGCTGTTAATTTGTCACATGTCTATAATTTAGCTACACTCAACCGGAGTCAATTAAAGAGAAATTTCAACTGAAGTATTATACTGACATGCACGTTGTTGTCAGAAATTCTAGCCTCTACCAAGTTATATTAGTATCTGTCAAATTTTTAGGTTCAAGCATGTTTTAAACAACGTATCTATCTCAGTCGGAGTAAATGCTTGCTGTTTGCGTCTTTATAACATCTTTTCCGGTGGGTCGCTACAAGAAGTGTCAACAAGGATCGATAATAACAAATCACCCTGAAACTGTTTCAGATCAGTTATCCCTCTCACGAAAGCAACATCGACTGACGAATGAAATTCAGATCGACGTGCACATCAATCAAAAATCACAACATTGTTTGATCTATGTGCGTTTAGCGCGACTCCTAAGCATCTTCTGTGGTGCCTCGCTTGCCACAGGTATCCCTAGAGTGCAGAGAAAAGGGACGTGCTACCATTACATCGATAGGAGATGGTTTCTAGAAGTCGTGTTTTAGGCTTTTAGCACAAGGCAACCAGGGGCATTGTCGTGTTGATTTTGATGTGTTAATAGCTCGTGCATGCAAGGCTCTCTGTCCCAATTAATGCGATCAGGAGTATGCATAGGCTTGAAACATAGACTAGTCACAATGTTATTACCCTCACGGTGCAAAGTAACATAGAGCAGGTGTCATATCTCTGTAAACACATTTTGTTTTGAAAACTGTGATGTGATGATAAACTAGCTAATAAGTTACTCTATTTACCTCTCTACTTATTAATTACATGTCATATCAACTTTTTTACTTAGGTATCATCTATATTACTACCTTAAATACTCCCACTGAGAGTAGCCTTACAAATCCAAAACCACGAAGACTCTCCATCAAAGAAAATTAGGCTTGAAACTTACAAATCCAAAACAACCACGAAGGCTCTCCCTCTAGATAGTGAACGTCAAGTTCAAGTGGTGTGGACATATTTTTGCTCGTATTTAGATGGACGTTGATTTTGGGAGGACATTTTTACCTGCACGATTTTTTTTTGCACAGAATTAAATTAGTGCTTAGTAGGGTTTGTCCGATTTGTACCGTGAAGTGTTGCAAGTTTGATTGTACCTGTGATTTTTTTCAGTTGTTGGCGAGGTTACAACTGAGGAAAATATACCGAACTGTTATAGTATTTTGATTTGTTATTCGTTTTAATCATAAGTTGCAATATAAATTGGCTCTGAGATTTTATAACATCATTTGACTGAGAATTAATTTAATTCTCAATCCACTTAGAATTAGTGACAGCCTATTTTTTTAGGGATGCATGGGAGGGCATTTTTATAGTCATGTACTGTATATGACTTATGCGGCGCTCGAAGAGTCCAAGAGGAGCTGGAACGTAAGATAAACGGTCAGTGGAGTACTTACCATATATACTCCATCTAACAATAAACTGAACAATAATTGAAAAGAAAAACAAGACGTGATACAGAGTATGAATTTACGATGTGACACCAAGAAGAAAAAGAAGTAGAGCCAGAGATGTTTGGGAAAAAGTCAGGTGCGATTTCCCTTTCGTCCAGGCCGGCAGGGGCAGGTTACGGTCAACCGTTCATCCGTGCGTGTAATAAAACAAATCAAAACTGTTGTCCGCGAGATCCACGGACCGTCCGTATAGTGCCAGCAGAGGAGAACTAAATCTGTCACGTACTCACGTGCCGACGTGCGCTTGATGAACTGGGTATTTGTGTAAGCCACGACCCTAGCTAGCACGGTGTGGAACGTGTGCTCCTCGAGTTCGTGTTGCAAGAAGAAAATGTACACGATGACACCACAGGTGGAGTTCCGATGTGATCTGCAAACACGAGTAGATCGATCACCAGCGTGCACACAAGATTATTATGGGACAGCCTCAACATGCTCGTGGTCAATGAGCCTATACCAGCTAAGTAACTCAAAGCAAGAGTTCTGAAATGTCAATAAAATGCTAACTGAAATCTCGCAAATGCTCTATGATAGCCGTCAAAAAGCTCATATGCCAATAAAATGATTTATACACTGTAATTATACGTTTTAGATTTTTCTTTTAGAGTGTCCAATCTTTGAACATTACAAATTAAATGTTGGATGTGAATCTGAAACATGCAGATCTGATCATGGCGTGTGTCGTTCCTATCTTCTTGGTGACATCGTTTTGGGGTCTACATGCAAGATTGTGAATGTCGATTCAGGTTGGCATGTTTTGGGCGATAATCTTGTGTCGATGGTGCGGCGAGATTGTTGGCCAGGTCAAGGCATCAGGAGGGGAAGAGGGTTTAACCATGCGTAGTGGTGGCGGCCTCAAATGGTGGTACGGCTGTCATGATCTATGGATGGTTGCCCTGTGCGCATTGAGAAGCAGGTGGGTAGGTCGTACACGTTGTGGCTAGAGTGCGAGCGGGCGGTAGTATGGTCGTCCCGGTGGTGATGTTGGCTGTCTCCGTTGGGTTTGGTGAAGCAAGTGGATGTCATGTGGATGCCATGTCAGTTTCTTGCGACACGTAGGCGACGAGGTTGCCCTCAATATTGGTTGTCGACGTGTTCGCGTCGCATTGGCGAAATTCTCGTGGAGGGTCGATTTCTTCACCTTAATTGGAGTGTTTGATGTCCGCTCCTTGTGTAATAGTCACGACGTCTTTTCTTTGATGATGATGATGGGAGGCCATATGTCTGGTCATTCCCCGTTAGTCTATGAGCGTTAGATAGACTTCTTCTCTAGCATTCGTTTAGTAGAGTCGTTCATGTGTGTGGGATTGGTCATGTTTATCGCTGGTGTGGGTTTGCGCCTGATTGAATGTGTGTTTTCACTCTATTTTTCGTTACTTATCTTGACAACTCTCATATTTTTAATCAATGAAAAAGAAAATTAATTTGCTGCAGTCTACGAAATTAGTTTTACACGGAGAGCGGTTGGTTGAAGAGTTCAAGAGTCATTACCAACGACAAAATAAAAATTTACATATCGCCAATACTTATTGTATATTGGGCAATATACTATACAGACACTTTGGAAGGTACAACCACATCTTAAGAATTGGATTCTTCCGTGATCTCGACCATGTACATTTCATATGTGAATTTTTTAAGAAAAAAAGGAGCGAAGGATATGCGTACACATACATCCAATAAAGATGTACATACACTAAAGATGGCATATACTAAATTTTCTGCATGGTCATCATATATATTTGCAGCACCCAATTCGGATGCAAATTAGTCCTTGGCAGCTAGCCCAAATGTTGTTGAACTGAACCATATTCCCTCAGGCCAGAAGATAATTATAAACTAGCCTTTTTTAGAATGCGGGCAATATATTTGCACGATGATTCTTTGCTATTTTGGGGTTAGTTGGGACACACCAATCTCAGTTCTATTATATATGTATGGCTGCTCTGCTCATCACAACCATTAGTATTTATTATTGATTAATGTATTGTGTTATTGATTAATGTATTGTGTATAGATATCCTAATTTGCCGACCAGAAGCAAGGAACTGGATCTCTGTATATTGATTTTGTCAATCCTCTTCACATACAAGAGATTGTTGAATACTGAACACATGAGGAACACAATGTCTAGTCACGGTCTACTTCTGATATCTTCAGCTAGACTAATCCTGAAAATTGACTTACAGTCCCTTTGAATGTCAGTAGTAATTAAAGACTCTAGTGTTCTACAATGGTAGAGTCTTCCATGTCTTTTTCCCTAGGATGTCAATAGGAAAGGCCTCACAATTATTGTTCAGCTGCAGATATACCGCAAAAGATCGACTTAACGATCACTAGTTAGATTTACAAGGCATTTCAACTTTTCTCTGCCTTGGATTGTAAATATGGCCAAACTAATGACTTGTGTTTCAGGCTCTCTAATCGTCGTAATTTTGTAGTTGATACAAATTACAATGTTGTGACGAGCGCGTTTCTTTGGCGTGCACGTGTGTGTATAGTCCTAGTCTTCGCAGATGGTTGGGTTTTTGTTAGGTACGTAGGTGTAACGGAGAGGGATGAAGGTCTAAACAAGCTGCTCACTTATCGCAGTCAAGATGGTTTAGAAGAGACGGGCCGGTACAAGTAGTGAATCAACTAGTTTACTCAGATTTCACATCATTTCACACTAAATCACTGATTAGGTGGCTAGCTGAAGTTTTGAGTCCCAGAATTATTCCCTTTTGCATTGAAAGAATCTCAGACATATTAGTCGATCGGTGGTTGAGAAAATCACATATCCATTTTCTTTGCCAAAACCAAATTCAGGGTTGTCTGGTGTGCGATTTCGCACCACGGAAGTTCCGAAGGAATAACATCGAGCTGGACCAGCTGGTTGTTAGTACTTTGTTTTGTTGGAAATCCCCTGTGCCAACATAGTTTGAGTTACCCTGACGCAATATCTGAAGATCATGTACAGAAAAGAGAAACATTTGGCGACTTGTACGGTTTACGTCTCTGAAGTTTGATGTGCATGGTCGTACTATGAGTAGTTCAACGCGAACATGGAAGAGATGAGACAGAGAAAACGAGAAAGTACGTGAGAACGCGTACATGATAACAGAAAGGTGTAGCAACTTTAGGGAGAATGGATCCCAGGTATAAATACACACTCTCGTTGCAATTTTCCATCTAGGACGACTCAGGGTTAAACAAACAAGTGCGTTGGGTCTGACTCTGAAACATGAGTAGTACATGACAAGCAGCAAGAGGGGCCAAGGAAAAACAAAGAAACGAAACTAATGACTAATCCATGAATGGATTATCCAAGAAGCAACTACCTCTGCATTGCCCTCAAGCATTTATGCCGGTCAATGGTCATGCTTGTCAAATTTTCGCGTGGAGACTGAAGACTAATCCCTGAATATATTATTCCCAAGTTGTAGCCGATCGTTCAAGAAACTCAGAGAAAAACTTACACGCTCCTCTCGAGGGATAACCGTGCAATAACAAAAGATACATACAGGCCGCGCGGCTTGTCCCGTCATGTCACGGAGAATAGCACCAGTTGAACGGAGGAGCCAATCGAAAATGACACCCAGCCAGGCAGACAAACAAAGCTATTTAGCTCACCGTACTGTATTAGTAGCATTGTAGCAAGATTGCTGCCGATGTCTCCATGACGACACTTTTGATCCACGATTTGCCGCATGAAGCTAGTGTTTGGCCTAAACTTCCGAAAGAATATTTTCGGCGGTGCCCCGTGAGAAGGCGACTGCATATGTATGATGTATGAACTCCCTATCCATGTTGATTTGATCACGAGTTAGCATCCCCTGGGAGATCACGAGTCCCATGCGTTGCTCTTTAATTAAAAGGCAGATTTGATCCTCCTCGCGAGACTCAAGATACGAGAAGTGGGAACTAATATTAGCCGCGTCACTGACTTGTAGTTTGCTGGCTGGAAAATTTCAACCGTGTGTAACTACACGATTTATGGACTAGTGGTTGTAGGCAGCAAGTAAAAGGGATGCACGGTTCCTTTCACGTTAACCTCGGCATGACATGTTTCTGCTGTCACCTGATAATTAACCACGTTTCAATTACTGTTGACGCATGAGTATAATGGAAGTCGCCGCCAAAACACAATACCACATACTAAATAGAATAAAGTAACTGACTATTTGATCCCAACAAACAGAGAAACACGAATAAACAGAGACACGAGAACTAGATATACAGAAAACAAAACTAAGAGCGTGTGCAGCGTTGTCTATATGTCGAGTCTAAGTAGGCTTTGAGCTGAGTCTAAACGGTGGAGGACGTGAGTCTAAGAGAAAGATTCCCTAGGCTGAGTCTTGTGTTAGACACAACACCAAATTGCCACCAGCTCAATAAAATAATGTTTAGCTTAATAAAATAATGTTTCTTCCCACCTATTCACAGAAGAAGACAATGGGGAAAGTGGTGCAGCCTACTTTTTCGGGTCACACACGTTGAGTCTAAATGGTGGAGCAGTTTGCTTTTGTTAGACTCGACACACCTTTTTTTTCTTAGCAAAATCCATACGGTGTACATGCTCTAAGAGCGTGTGCAGTGTTGCTTCAAAGTCGAGTCTAAGAGGCACTTTTCAAGTGCAGGGTCGAGTCTAAACGTTGCGTTGTTTGAGTCTAAGGAAAAAGATTTCCAATGTGAGTCTAGTACTATACATAATGCTAAGAGAATCAAACAGCAGGAAGACCCAGTTGTCAGTGGATGGAACAGATTGTTTATTCTTTCTTTCTCTGG
The DNA here is from genome assembly GCA_026929855.1 of Poa annua. Lineage (NCBI taxonomy): Eukaryota > Viridiplantae > Streptophyta > Magnoliopsida > Poales > Poaceae > Poa > Poa annua. Next base: position 216,231,566 of record CM049427.1, on the reverse strand, counting down.
CGAATGATGGAACCAACATTAGTGTTGACAATATAGGCAATTATTTGATTAAACTAATCCAATAATAAATCATGAACATGACATAAACATTGCTAATGACATGCTGAAAATTAACAGTGTAACCGTGTACTAGGCATATAGTAGATACATCTACGCAAATCACTAGTACAACAAGCAAGTAAATAATCAGGAGGGGTATGATCATATCATACCCGACAGTTGGCCAATTGGCCGAAGCGAAAGCAACAGCATTGTCGGCAGCCCTCTTGTCAGCGACAGCCTTCTCGATCTCGGCGTCATTGCTCATGGTGATGACAAAGGCGACGAGGACGTAGTTGAAGTAGAGGAAGTAGCCGACATAGTGGATGAAGATTGGCGAGCAGTCGCGTAAGAGACGCTCCCCAAAAACCTAATCGCCCCTCTCCCGTAAAGGAAACAGAGAGGTGGGGTTTCGGAGCCCTACTCTCCCATCGACCGTGTACGCGGCAAACGGGATGGGATCAACGATGGCAGCAACAACGAGGAGGAACGACGGTGGCGGCTGTGGGCGGATGGTTCTGTTGTCTGGTGTGTTTTCGGAGAGGAGCGACCTCTCCTTTTATGCACATACGCAGGAGACAAAGGGTCCAGCCAAAACGCACGTAAGGAATGATCGTTAAGACTGAAAACGCATGTACTTAAGAGCACTTAAGACACGACGTTTCAGCTAGCAATCAATCTTCATTACCACAGAACGTTTCGTGACCGTTGACATTTTATTCCTGTGTGACAAAAAGAATACATCGGCTCGGCGAGATTCCCGTGGTGCGTCGCGTCTTGACGTGTCGTGTCGTGACGAGGCGAGGCGGGCGGCGGAGGAGGAGCGCGCGTGTGGTACACAACCATTCTTCTCATACCTCATACCAACTCATACTGGTAGTAGATTGCCTCAGTATATAAACTGATGCACATCTCATCCAACTAGCAGTATGGGACTAAACTCCCACCACATGCCATGACAACATGGGTCTTAGCGATTTTCAGGAATTGATAATGGGCTAAAAGGCCCAATATTTCAGCAATCCCCCACCAGATCCCAAAGATCCATGAAGTTGTCATCCGTTCCAAACATTGTTTTGATATACCAGTATTTTTAGTAGAGACCTGCTAAGCTTGAACTCCACCTAGAGAAATTAGCTACACTCCTTCACAACTGACAATGGACAAGGACTTGAATTATCAATTTGGCGTAAAGTAGCTTCACTAACTGTCTTACCAGTACTAGACTGCCGAAGGCTGACCCCTCGGGTGGAGCATATTAGTCACTCCTGACCTTTTCATGAACTTACTAGAGATCACCCTAATCTCATAGACTGTGACCTGCAGTCAGATTCATATAGGCGTGTTCCTCCAAAGATCGCTCTGTAGGATAGCGTCTTGCTTATGCAAAGCTTTGGAACACATTAATACATACGTCAACCTGCCATATAGTTACCGAGAGTATTGCATCTCAAACGGAGTGGGTTAGTAGAGTTTACTCTCTTTAGTTAACCAATAGAACATGTCCTACTTCACGGGATCTCCGATCACATAGATTGGGTTACTGTCATGGCAACTCATGTGGGTTTTATACCCATCTCACTCGATGCATTTTCTATCACAACACGTGATAGCCCTTTAGTAAAGGGATCTGCCAGATTCTTAGCCGACTGGGTATAATCCAACGTAATAACTCCGGAGTTTCTTAAATGTCTGACAAATTTTAATCTCATTCGTATGTGTTTGTTGGACTGCATGTTGTCCTTTGAACTCTTAAACTTAACAATCACTGTTTGGTTATCACGGTTCATTAGGATAGTCGGAACTGGCTTTTCAACCACTGGCAAGTCCATCAAAAGATCTCGAAGCCATCCTGCTTCGACACCTGTTGTGTCTAATGCTGTTAGTTCTGCTTCCATTGTCGATCTCGTCGGGATCGTTTGCTTGCTAGACTTCCAGGAAACAGCACCACCTCCAAGGGTAAACACATACCCTGTTGTGGCTTTCATCTCATCAGGATCAGAGATCCAATTCGCATCACAGTACCCTTCAAGCACTGACGGGCTTCCGGAATAGTGAAACCCGTAGTTCTCAATACCTTTCAAGTAGCGCATAATTTTTTCGACAGGAATACAAAAATATATTTCATGATGAATTTAATGACAATTATTTGATATAGTAACTGCTAATAATATTTCCTACAATCTTTGTCAAAGTTAGTCAAGTTTGACTTTGCAGGAAAAACTATACACCTTATATCAAGAAACGGAACGAGTATATAGAAATAAGTTGGCCGTTTATGCAGTACAGCTAACTACATTCCAAATGTATCTGGTCCACACAAGAAAAATATATGAGATATGGTCTAATTTTCCCACATATTAAGTATTTGGCCTCACATTTCTTTCCTCTATGCACTAGGATATCTTTGGTTGAGATGCTTCTCTTAAGCATCTATCAGAGTCAAGTCGTAGCTTTAGAAGAAACTTTTATGTTCCAAACAAACCTACAAGGAACGAGTCTACGACTTTGCATTGCAGAGTAGAAAAGGTTGATACAAAATTATCTAAAATTTAAGACGAGTTTGTCTGGCAATCGAGCTAGGAGATGTCCGTGGGGGTGAATATGATCAACTAACATACTGAAAAGTAGTAGAAATCATGTGCTCCCTAATGTTAGAAAGCGTGTAACACCCAAAAATACCACTACTTTTGAAATTGATTATTCAAACCATATATACATTTTGTTTGCACTTTACAAAAAAGCTGTGGATTTAATTATTTGAGAGAATTATTTGGATTGTTTTTTGGGGTATCTGAATTATTTGAAGACCACTTAACAAAACTTGTCTGTTTTTCTTTTTTTTCTCTGAAAAACTTGTCTGTTTTTCTTGTTTTTGAGAATAACAAAACGTCTGGTAAAGGCAAGTAGCAAGGGCCTGTTTACCTCTCCTGGAAAGTTTCAATAACAAACTACTGACGCAGAAGCCCGGTGCAAACAAGTGCTTAAGCTAAGCCCAGATAAAAGAAGCCCAAATACCCACGAGCCACGTCTGCAGAAAACCCTAAAATCCCCAGATCCAACTCCTCTGGATCAGATCCAACGGCCAGGACACCCTGACCACCCGCTATAAAGAGTGCTTACCCCCGTGCCTGCTGATCTTTCTTCCTCCCAGCCACCGCCGCCGAAATCCGACCCCAGCCGCCGCCATGACGACGAGCTTGAAGAAGAACCGCAAGAAGCGCGGCCACGTCTCCGCCGGGCACGGACGTGTCGGCAAGCACCGCAAGCATCCCGGAGGTCGCGGTAACGCCGGTGGCATGCACCACCACCGCATCCTCTTCGACAAGTACCATCCTGGATACTTCGGCAAGGTTGGCATGCGCTACTTCCACAAGCTGAGCAACCGGTTCCACTGCCCAACCGTCAACGTCGACCGCCTCTGGTCTATGGTGCCAGCCGACAAGCTCGCCGAGGCTGCCGCTTCCCCCGGCAAGGCCCCCGTCATCGACGTGACGCAGTTCGGCTACTTCAAGATCCTCGGCAAGGGGATGCTGCCGCCCAACACGCCCATCGTCGTCAAGGCCAAGCTCATCTCCAAGATAGCAGAGAAGAAGATTAAGGCTGCTGGCGGCGCTGTCTTGCTCACCGCCTAGGTACGTGTGAATCGGCGGACACAAAGGGGATGGAGGAGACATGAGGGGCTAGTTTCTTTTATCTTGTGTTGGAAACTTCGATTTAGCTCTACTTTTTGATAAGGACAATACTGTTGGGTTTATCATATGTTCTGGATTAAGTTATCATGCAGATTTATATCAAAGATATGCGTCTTTCTATGTTAATTACATAATGTTCTCATCGTTGCATCTGAAAATGCAATATTACAGCTGGTATGGATAGGAAACCTATGTATGTATTAATCCTACTAGTTCTCCACTTCTCCTAGTGGTTTAGGTCCAGTATTTAGGTTCGAATGTATCATTTCTTCTATTCCTAGTTTTTGGTATGGTAAACTCAATGTTATGCAATGTGGTGGCAAAAAGTTGTGAATTTTAGTCTTAAGTGTATTTCAATCTGCGTTGGCATGGAAATTTCTGTTGAATTGTTATTACCGCCAGTATAGTAGGATGTTTCCTTGGATTCAACAAATTAGGTGTCAAGATTGTTATTCATTACTTCCTAAAAGTGGTCTTTTGGGTTTTGAAAAAAGTTCAAAAACTGCCTGCCCTTTCCTAAGCGATGTCAGAATTTTGTTGTTATATAGTGCTTGCCACCAGTATAGTATAATGTTTCATTGGATTCAACAATATTCGGTGTCAAGATTGTTGTTTCGGTACTGCCTAAAATTATAGATTTCAACGAAGTTTCAACACGACTTGCCCTTTCCCAGGTGGTCACAGAAAATTTCTGTTGAATAGTTCTTGCCACCAGTACAGTATGATATTTCCTTGGATACACCAAAATTTGGTGTCAAGATTGTTGTTTCGTTGCTGCCTAGAAGTAGAATTTTGGATTTGCAAAAAGTTTCAAATCGCTTGCCCCATTCCTAAGCTGTGACAGAATGAAACGTCCATAATAAATCTACAATTGATTCAACACATTTCCACTGTAGTGTTTGAATGGATTGCTTGCTCTATCACTTATCCATTTTATGTGACTTTTGTGTACGTTCCTCTTTTGATTTGGGGTCTGTGCTGAAGATGGGCAAACCTTCAGTTTTGCTCTTTTGGCTAACGAGAACTTATTTATGTGCTGGTTGTGCATTAGTGCATTATTGTGTGGAATGTCAAAGGTGCAACATTTTGTGTTTTCCTCATTAACCTGCTTTATCTGGCAATAAAGCATGGCTGTGATATATTTCTATTAATGTGAAGGTTAGTCTAGTCATAGTGGGGAGTATCATACATCACTAGCGTGCATATGATCACTATCATAGTGGGTAGTTGTGGGTAGTAACATAAGTGTGGTGTCTTATGCTATTGTATTTGTTAGGCTGTACACTTGTCTTGGAATATGTTATGTTATGGTGTCTACTTATAAAAACACTATCATATCTCCCACTATTAATTGCATTGCAGTGACATGTCATCTTTTTACCATGCATGATACTACTAATGTCACTCTCACTATGGCTAGCCTTAGTTATTTGATGCAAACTTATATAATTTCTGGAGCCCTCTGTATATTCATTTAGCACTGTATATGTTTTGATTAAATTCTTAGTACTATGTTAACACATATGGAGCATCCATCTTCTAGCCAAGTTGTTGATTATCTTCTCTGGAAACAGTATGTGTTCTGACATGTTCCCTTCTAAAAATTGTTTGATGATTATGAATCAATCATGTTGAGCGTGTTTTATTGAATGTTTGAACATGTTTTGTAGTGGGCCTCGTGAACATTTTTGTTGATGTACATGTGTTATATTTGGTTTGGAGCAGCTCGTGGCGAAATTTTTGTTGGTTTGACCTGCCACGTTAGCGAAATTTAAAGTCAAGCTATTCTAAGGTTTAAAATAGATCAGAGTTTTTTTGACAGGGGATTTGAGAGTTGGGTGTGCTGATTTCAGGGATTCTAAGTTGGAGGCGCTGGTTTGTTTTGGACTTTCACCTATTTTTTTATGGCCGGGTGCTTCACATATCACCGTGTGCATAGGTTTGGTTGCACTGACGCGTGTGCTTCACATATTAGACCGTGTGTATAGGTTTGGTTGCACTGACACAATCTCATCTTTTCTTCGAGGGGTGAGGTGGTATTTGAAATAAATAAATAGCACAAGCAGCCAAGCCAAATTATGACACAAATATAGTAGTCATAACAGAAACTATTTCATATCGCAGCAACACTGGAAGAAGTAACACATCAATCATCGCCGAGTGTGTTTGTTGCGTTTTAATACTACAATCTCGACGCATGAGTATTTTTTTTTTAAAAAATTAAACCTAGCCATATATTAGGTCCGTAAGCCGGCTCATTAAAAACCTTCCAGCCCCCCTGGAAGGAAAAGAACACGTCCGGAACTTGCGGCCTTTGAAATCAAGTAATCATTACATTGTCTAGGAGAGTTTGAAGGATAAAGCTAGTACCCAAATACATATATGATTAGAAGAAGTAGCATTCCTAGCAATCACATGTGCCACTTCATTAGGTTCTCGGTTGCAATGAAGGAACTTAACCCTCCCGATCTGTCTCACATGGACTAAGATATAAATTGTTGTTGCTTCATTCTAAATTCTGTCTGACCCAGAGCATAGGTTTATTACTTCCAACGCGTCAGCTTCTGTCTCCACCTCCGAGTACCCAAGGTCTTTAACCAAAGCTAGACCTTGTAGCATAACCATTGTTTCGGCAAACGCCGTTGAGGAGGCATGCGGTATGAAGTTTGAAGATGCTGCAACGAAACCAACATACCTTTCACAAATAACAGCTCCAGTTTTTGACACATCATCGAACGCAAGTCCACATTTAACTTCACAACATTAGCTAATGGTCTCACCCATCTTATATTATGTCTCCCCGTTGATGAATTTCCTTTAGACGAGTTAGCGGTGATAGATTTAATAGAGTTTAAACATTGGGGTTCTGACGGAATTTCCTCACCGTGAGTTTATCGCCTCCGCATCCACCAAATATACCACGCAGTTACAGCAATAATATCACTTGTGCAAATAAGATCGTACCCTGGAAGATTAGTCTTTGGAGCTTTCAACAAGGCTTCCAAAACCTAGGCCCCAGATCAATCTGTTATCGCATGTGCATGCACCATGTCGTCCAGGCCAAGACCTCTCCAAATGCCAGCTGCACGAGGACACATAAAGATCATATGCTTCAGATCTTCTGGTGCATTATTACACAGTGGGCAAATATTATCAGTTCCAATATGGCGTTTAAAGAGGATATCCTTCAATGGTAAAACCCCATGGAGAGATCTCCAACAAAAAATCTAACTTTTGCCGGAGTGTTGAGCTTCCATAAAATCTTCCAAATTGGGTTATTAATAGAAGTTCCAGAAATAAGAGATCGGCAAGTAACACCATTGAATTGATGCTTCCACTCCACATGGTACGCCGATCGGACAGAAAACACACATGTGTATGTATGATGCCAAGAAATAAAGTCATCAAAGGAATTTGGAATGAGAGGGATTTGTAGGATGCGGTTAACATCAATTGGATGAAATGTAGATTTAATCAAGTCTGCGTCCTAACAGCCAGTGATAGGGTCGACCAATTCGTAAACTTTCCGCAATAAACAGGTACCACGGGGCGTCATGATTCGTCGATCAGGACTGGATGGGATCCAAGGGTCCTTCCAAATGTCAATTGCCTCTCCATCCCCAACTTGCCAGATATAACCTCTCTTAAATGTATGACCAGCTACCAAACTTTCTCGGTAAACGAGGATCCCACTTTCGTTCCAGCTTTTAAGATATCGCCATCAGGGTAATATTTTGCACGCAAAATTTGTGCACACAAAGAGTTCGGTTTATCAATGAGTCTCCAGACTTGCTTAGCAAGCATAACAAGATTAAAAGAGTGTAGATCTCTAAATCCCATCCCTCCCTGAGATTTTGGAAAGCAAAGTTTCCACCAAGCATACCAGTGCATCTTTTTTCCTTGATCATTGTCACCCCACCAGTATTGGGCTATGACATTTGTAATCTTTTTGCAAATGTTTTTGGGTAAAAGGAATACTGACATTGCATAGACCGGAATGGCTTGGGCCACTGCTTTGAGAAGAATTTCATTGCCACCTATCGATAACAGCTTCTCCATCCATCCTTTAATTCTTTGCATAACCCTTTCCACGAAGTGTAGGAAACAGTCACTCCGATCAGCGCCCACCAAAGCCGGCAGTCCCAAATACTTATCCGAAAGAGCTTCCGTATTGATGTTGAGAGTATTACAAATGTCCACCTTCACATCCACATTAGTGTTAGGGCTAAAAAATATACTCGATTTTTCCACACTTACCAACTGTCCTGAGTTTCCACAATAGGTGTCAAGTACTTGTTTCAACGAGATTGCATTATTCAAATCTGCCTTCAAGAGAATCAAAGAATCATCAGCAAATAGTAGGTGTGATACTGATGGTGCATTTCTGCACACCTTGACCCCTTCGATGCCACCAATCTCCTCCGTGTGTAACAAGCAACTGGATAAACCTTCTGCACATAAAAGGAACAGATATGGGGATAAGGGATCCCCCTGCCGAATACCTCTCGTGGGTTTAAACTCCTCAGTGAGTTCTGAATTGACTCTAATTGTGTATGAAACTGAAGTAACACACTCCATAATTAAATCAACCCATTGTCTGTCAAAACCCAATCTCAGCATCATTTGCTCCAGGAAGTGCCACTCAACTCTGTCATAGGCTTTGTGCATGTCCAGTTTTACTGCACACAAGCCAGTCTTCCCCTTTCTCTTGTTTTTAATCTTATGGATACATTCATAAGCAACCAGAACATTATCAGTAATAAGCCTTCCAGGGACAAAGGCACTTTGAGTAGGGGCTATAATATCCGGAAGAAGATTCTTTAATCTAGCAGCAACATCTTGGAAATAATTTTATAGACCACATTGCATAACGAAATAGGCCTAAACTGTGTAACTTCTTCAGGAACATCCACTTTCGGTATAAAAACCACCACGGTTTCATTCCAACCCTCTGGAATTTTCTTCTCATTTATAGATTGAAGAACCGCCTCTGTGATTTCATTACCCACCAGGTGCCAGAATCTTTTATAAAATATAGCATGTAAACCATCTGGTCCTCGTGCTTTTAGATCACCAATGCTATGCACTGCTTTTTTCACATCTTCAGCAGTATAGGGAGCCAGCAGCCTCTCATTCATCTCAAGGGTAACTCTAGGCATTACTTTCTCCAAAAATTCAGGATCAACATTCATGTTGTCCGAGGAAAATAAGTTAGTGAAGTAATTAAAAATAAGAGGCTTAACTTGATTCGTACCTTCCATAAAAGACCCTGTGGGGTCCTTTAGCTGTTTGATCAGATTTCTCTTTCTCCTGGCTGAAGCATAGTTGTGGAACAAGCTTGTATTCTTGTCTCTGTTTTGTATCCAATTTGCACGGGATGGCTGGCACCATTTTATTTCCTCTTGCTCAAGAAGGTTTTCAATCAGGCGGGCAAGTTCAAATTTCCTCTGATCCTCGTCCGGATTAATTGGGCCGCGCATCAAACGTTCAAGTTCCTGCTGGGCTTGACGTAGTCTTTTTTTCGGCCCCTATAATATTGTACGGTCCCAGGCGTGCAGCCCCTCATGCATGGATTTCAGGCGCTCAAGAACAGGAAGTTGAACAGACTCAGGAACATTCCACTTGTCTTCCACAATCTCCCTAAACCCATCTTCCTTGAACAATATTTCCTCAAACTTACGATGATTCCTCCCCGGCACATGGGAAGGCATGGCGTAGTAGTCGGTATCTAGTAATAGTGGCTGATGGTCCGAGTGGTTGTACTCAAGATGAAGGATAGCAGCATTTGGTTGCATTTGACTCCAGCTTGCAGTAGCTAATCCTCTATCTAGACGCTCTCTCATCGCTCCTCTATGCCAGGTAAAACATGAAGGAGATATGCCCTAGAGGCAAATAAATAAGTAGTATTTATTGCATTATCTCATAAGTTTATAATAGGTTTGTGTATTATGCTATAACTGTATTAATCGGAACTATTAATAAACGTGTGATACATAGACAACCAGGTCCCTAGCAAGCCTCTGTATGAGCTAGTCCATTGGGCAACAGTTGATCGAGATTCCCGATCAAGGACAATGACGTCGGTTGACAATGGGGTCATCTTGTTAGTTGAATAAGGTGATGGACATACGCAAAGTATTACAATAAGATCGTATTACGATGTTTGTCATTTGCAATAGATAAGAATATGATAGCTTATTCCTTAGACCGTGAGACCGTACTTATTAATGCTTCGTAGGGGTGCTTTGAGAGCATCAAACGTTGTGTCTTATATAGCATGACAATAACGGTGTCCATCTTGGGTATTCCGAAAGAGCATCAAGACGTAAGGATCAAGAGCGGGATTTGTTCATTCTTGTAATGGAAAGATACTCTGGGCCCACTCGGTGATATTGCATCTATATAGCTGCGCAGCTTATGACTAGGTCATGGAGATGTAATATCGCAAACGAGTTAATAACCTTCGTCGGTAACGAGATACAACAAAGACATCGGTGTGTCTACGATCATATCTCGGACAAGGTAGTATCGCAGAGACAAAGGGAATGAATATCATATTTATGGCTCAACGACGATATTCGTAGAATGCACAGGGGTCGTCATATACTTCCAGGTATCCCGCACGGTCATTGGTGAGCGGAGTGTCTCGACCATGTCTGGAGTGTTCTCGAACCGTAGCGTAACAAACTTAAGGTCTTAGCGACGCCAGGAGATAGGTTCTGGAATATTATAGGGATTTGTTGGAGAGAGAGAAATGATCCGGAAAGAGTTCCGGTGGTCCGGAAGGAGTTCCGGAGAGGTTTGGAATGGTTCCAGGAATGTCCGAAAGTTGTTCGGGTGGTCCGAAAGAGTTTTCGGAATCACGGGATGTTGAATTATATATAAATATATTAATTATGAATTAATGGGATTTTTATATGAATTTAATATTAATTAAATAAAGGAAAAAGGGGGCTCCCACCTACATGGGCCCTGAGAGGGCCCAAGAGGGGGGAGCCGCACCCCACAAGGGGGTGGGCCCCATGGGGGGTTCGGCCGGCCCATGGTGGGGGCGCACCACCCCCTCTCATCCTTTAGTCCCACATGGGGGAGCCAAGGGGTTTGCACACCCCCTCCCCCCTTTATATAGCAAAGGCATATTAATTGGATTAATTCATTGGAAAATACAATTAATTCCCGATTTCTCTCTCGATCTCGTGGTTCCCAAGTTGGAGCCACGCCGAGCTGAGGAAAGGGGATCTCTCTCCACCTAAGCTCTACCGCTGAGCGCCGTTGCTCTGCGGGATTCCAGATAAGATCTACCCCTGCGATTTAAGCTGGATCTGAATGACCGGGGGTTGTCGCTAAGCTCCGTATGTTTGTGAGTGCTCGGAGGCAACTATTTTGAGGAGCATGGGCGACGTCGTCTCGCCCCCTGCAGCCGCCGCGCCGCCTCCCCCTCTGCCGCCGGCGCACCCCCCTGGTGCCGGCGCCCCGCCTTCTTCCGCCCGACGCCCGTCGACGCAGATCATCGTCGACACCCCGGCGTCATCGTCTTCGTCATCGCGGCAAGTTCTCCGCGACCTCGAGGTCGGCTACGTACGACTTCATCATCAACGCTTGTGCGGGAGCGTAATCCCCACTATCGGTCTACATGGAGGTAATATAACCCGTTCCGCCACCGTGACCGCATGTACTAGATAGATAGATCCTGGCTAGTTAGGGTTTCGTACGCTAGAAAAATTATTGTTTTCTGCACCGTAACCCCTTCAGTGGTATCAGAGCCGATCTATGCGTAGTACTGCTGGTACGGTTAGAACTCATGTTGAATGAGGGCGTCTTTCTTATATTTGCTACCCTCTACCGTGCACTTGCAATGCCTTCGGTATTGAGTTGATGAAGCGGCCCGGACCGACTTACATGTACGCTTACGCGAGACTGGTTCCACTACTGACATACGGCTTGCACCGTATCTGTGGCTAGCGGGTGTCTGTTTCTCTCTCTCTAGTCGGCAAAGCATTTTCAATGGAGGGCCCGAAAGGGATGCTTAAACATGCAATTATACGATCGACGTTGTGGTACAAAGTTCGTAGGTAGGGAAGCGATTCTCTTACGAATAAGCCTATATGCCACGTAAAACTTGCAAAACTAAATAAAGCTAGAGGCGTCTAACTTTGTTTTGCAGAGGCGTTATTTTATGTGACATGGTTACGGTAAGTTTTGATATTACTCGTACTGTCGAAGGCAATGGAGGGCTCTGTAGACTCGGAGCCATGCCGGGGCGCCGGGGGCCAGGCACATGGCGCCATGAAGGTCCAGGCGCATCGACCATGTCACATCGCACTTCATTGCATCATTATTGTGTGCTGTTGTGTGTGCATCCTATTGATTGCTTATATGCTAGATATACAACGGTAGCGTCATAAATAGGATGATCCCTAACAAATACCAAAATTGTGTTCTCCCTCGTTGCGCACCACCAAGAAAGTTCTACGTTATGAGGCAGGCCGTGATGATCGGGTGTCACACATCTCGTCGTTCGCATACAGTGGGTGTAAGCCATGTTGCACGCGCAGGGTCGTCGAGGTTTGATTGGCGAGCCTAGCATATCCAGAAATATGGCCTCGGAACACGGGAAGATCGAAAGATCGAGCACGAGTCACAGAGTTGTTGTGATCGACATTTTATGTCCACCTTCGAAGCTATGCTGCCGGCCGTGATGATCGGGGGTGGTGTAGTGGATGAGGGTCGTGTTATCGCCATTATTATTTTTAGGGATAATAATCTTGGTGTGGTGTGTTTTTAGATAATAAGATTATAAAACTAAAACTCACCTACATATTATAAACTTTACCTTACCTCTTTTGCGATCACATCTGTAGACTACGCAACTGTACTTCGGTTACTTCCTCAAGAGCCCGGATGCTACATTAGAAGCCGACGGGTCCAACTTCATCAGATGGTACAGCGGTTTTAGAAACATATTCTCGAACATAACAACATTCTATATGTTCTCGATGAACCGTTAGGAGAAGGACCAGGAGATTCTGCTAGCGAGGAGGAGGAAGATGATTTTCGTAGGCGTCGAGACATATTCATTGAAGTGGAGATCACCATGACCGTATGCCTGGCACCCGAGTTGAAAGAGTTGTTTCGACGCACGGAGCCAAGCGTCATGATGGATGCGATAAAGACACACTTCGGGGATGAATTAAAGCGTGAGCAATTCAGGCAGCTTAGAATGTTCCAGACCATTCACATGGAGGATCATACCTGTCTGAAGACACATTGGAAGAGATTTTATGACATCTACTTCCAGCTGACGATGGTCTTCGATTACTGGATGACAGATTCTTGTGCCATTCGGACTGTCCTGATATCTCTACCTCCTAGCTATGAGAAGCATGTACGCAAGTACATTTTGAAGGCCGATGATATGAACTTCTACAAGTTTGTGTCTGAATTCAAATCTGTGAAGGTTGATTCCATCGAAGGAGAGATCTTCGATGCTACAGGTATATATTTGATATATGCAGAATTATGAATTCGCCTCTTGGTATATGATGAAGTATTTGATACTTGTTCTGTTTGTGAAACAGGCCCTAATTATCACATATATGCGGCGCAGTTTGATGTGACCTGGCGCTGAAGCTAGTAATCAAGGAGTTGATGGCCTTTTGGTGTTTACGTCCTCAAGTTATCATAGTTATCATTAATAGTTTTTGATAAGATCTTTTGTAATAGTGAGCGAGTGTGTGTGTCTTGATTGTTGCAAGACGAAGTTATTCATGTAATAAGACAAGTTCAGTTGTTTTATGTTATGGAACAAGTCAGTTGTTTTATATTATGAATAAAGATTCCACATCTCAGTTACATTGATTGTATGATAAGTATTCATAATTATAGAAATGATAAAATAGCGTGTCCTATGAATAAGAGTTCTATTACTAGAACAAACACCGTCGAGTTTAGTCATGAAAGCAATGAAAGAAGTAATGGATGTTTTGGTCCACTTAAGTATTTCGAGTGCTGAGTTGATTAAGCTTGAAATCAAGTATTGAAGTTGCAATACTAGCGGAAATTAATTGAGTGTCATTTTTAATGATTAATTAATGGTGTTTACTGCTTGATCCGAATTCTTCCATGATTTTGATAAATAGGAGTATTTGCCCGATAAATTGTGGAGTATGAAATTAATTTGATGATAGATCAAATGGGGTTTTTCAGAAGAAAGATTAGTGAACATTGTATTCACAAGATTCGATCAAAGGACAATATTTTGAATTATGGTTTCAACACAAAAGACTTGTGGAAATTTGTTTCACAAAATTATAATGTCATATATAGTGATATGTGGGGAGTTATAATCATGCTCTATTTTAAATAAAGTGTGGTCTGTCAGATTCTGTCTTAGAATCTCCTAATATGTTCGAAACATTATAGTCGATGTCCACTTTAGAAAAAAGATATTTTTCTCAACGAGAATTCGTAGGATCGACAGTAGTGTCGACATGTATATGATAATGCGATAATTCGGAATATACATGAGTGGTTCTTTGTAGATTGCTCGCATTGGATGCGAGTGTATTCCAAAACCAAATAGAAACAAAACTTAGTTTGTTGTCTATGTAATTCCGAGGAAAATATGATTTTTCGAATTATGGTTTATGGATTGGAATTAGAAGCTTGAAATAAAGTGTCAGACCTATGTTGGAAGGTGTTCCAAAGAGTATATGTCTGCTAATGAAAATTTGGTGATTAAGAGTGAGGGAGACTATGAAATTGTTTTCTGCTTGCAATCCTCTTCATAAAGATCATAATATTTTCATGAAAGAAACTTCTAAATAAAGTGCTGTTATATTTAATATTGCTGTCAGGTCACAGCACTGTATTAAGTATTTCAGATCTTGTTGACAGATCAGGGTGCACTTTATGAATACAAAGAAAGTTGAGAAAATATCGGAATACGAACAAAGGCTTTTGAGCCTGGAAAACCAAAGTTACATTTGAAAGGATTAAGAGAGTAATTGTTGCTGCAATTCTTATTAGAGGAATAAGATTGTTTAATCGTCATATAAAGTGTTATATGAAAATGTGACTATAAGAAAGACGCGGAAGCATGTCTTGTCAAGAAATGTGTCTTGGACAAGATCAAATTTGTTCACTACATTTGTGTAGACATGCTTGAAGTCTGAGGGATTTGTATTAATGTAATATTGTAGTTTGTATTAAACTCGAATTGATAATAGATCAATGATTTTGGTTTGACCAAAATGTCGATTTAAGTGGGAGTCAATGTTAGTTTACTCAGGTGGAATATGTAAAGAACATATTTTTGAGTGGGAGCTCAGGAACTCAAATATGTGGATGACACGTTTTTGAGTGGGAGCTCGTGTTGTCAAATATGCGGAGACATAATTTGAGTGGGAGTCGAATTCATCTTGTGTAGTTAACACATTGTGAAACTGTACAAATAGAATAGGATGAAGTTGTGAAACTATTTGAAAGTTAGTGTCTATTTTGAAATAGAACGGGAATTTTAAATAGTTAGTCGAGTTGTTTTGGATTATATCTGAGGAGTCAGAATAGAATCAAAAGGATGGTCCTTTGGAATCCAATTGATCATTAAGAGTAATGATGCATGAAAGTAATGGTTGTATGACATGTGAGTCTATTATGTAATATTAGACATCATACAGAAACCACATTATCTGCTCGATGAAATATAACCGATGTTCTTGGAAGAAGAGCAGTTATAAAAATAAATTTAGAATTTGCTGGAAGTAGAAGTGCGTTAGTTGTTGGATTGACATTAGAATGTCAAGTTTTCTACGTTGATGTGAAAGTATGTAGATATCACGAGTTTGTAATTGTTACAAGGGGCTCTCTATGGCTGAGTGTGTTTTCAGGGCAGTTATCTGGTTAGTATAATCAGAGTAAGCGCTGGTAAACAGAAGTCTCACTTAGTTACGGTATTTGCATATATGTTGTTGGACAACATGGTGGTATCAAGCAAGTTGATATCAGTGAATCGCAAAAGCATGTACAATCATGGATTGTGCAGATTGTCAGAGTAACACTCTTCCACAAGCAAGCATCATCAAATGATTCTTATTTGATAAGGGATTTTGATAAAGTAAGATGCAGCTAGTTTATTTGTACTCTAGTGCAAGTGGGAGACTGAAGGAGATATGCCCTAGAGGCAAATAAATAAGTAGTATTTATTGCATTATCTCATAAGTTTATAATAGGTTTGTGTATTATGCTATAACTGTATTAATCGGAATTATTAATACACGTGTGATACATAGACAACCAGGTCCCTAGCAAGCCTCTGTATGAGCTAGTCCATTGGGCAACAGTTGATCGAGATTCCCGATCAAGGACAATGACGTCGGTTGACAATGGGGTAATCTTGTTAGTTGAATAACGTGATGGACATACGCAAAGTATTGCAATAAGATCGTATTACGATGTTTGTCATTTGCAATAGATAAGAATATGATAGCTTATTCCTTAGACCGTGAGACCGTACTTATTAATGCTTCGTAGGGGTGCTTTGAGAGCATCAAACGTTGTGTCTTATATAGCATGACAATAACGGTGTCCATCTTGGGTATTCCGAAAGAGCATCAAGACGTAAGGATCAAGAGCGGGATTTGTTCATTCTTGTAATGGAAAGATACTCTGGGCCCACTCGGTGATATTGCATCTATATAGCCGCGCAGCTTATGACTAGGTCATGGAGATGTAATATCACAGACGAGTTAATAACCTTCGTCGGTAACGAGATACAACAAAGACATCGGTGTGTCTACGATCATATCTCGGACAAGGTAGTATCGCAGAGACAAAGGGAATGGATATCATTTTTATGGTTCAACGACGATATTCGTAGAATGCACAGGGGTCGTCATATACTTCCAGGTATCCCTGACGGTCATTGGTGAGCGGAGTGTCTCGACCATGTCTGGAGTGTTCTCGAACCGTAGCGTAACAAACTTAAGGTCTTAGCGACGCCAGGAGATAGGTTCTGGAATATTATAGGGATTTGTTGGAGAGAGAGAAATGATCCGGAAAGAGTTCCGGTGGTCCGGAAGGAGTTCCGGAGAGGTCTGGAATGGTTCCAGGAATGTCCGAAAGTTGTTCGGGTGGTCCGAAAGAGTTTTCGAAATCACGGGATGTTGAATTATATATAAATATATTAATTATGAATTAATGTGATTTTTATATTAATTTAATATTAATTAAATAAAGGAAAAAGGGGGCTCCCACCTACATGGGCCCTGAGAGGGCCCAAGAGGGGGGAGCCGCACCCCACAAGGGGTGGGCCCCATGGGGGGTTCGGCCGGCCCATGGTGGGGGCGCACCACCCCCTCTCATCCTTTAGTCCCACATGGGGGAGCCAAGGGGTTTGCACACCCCCTCCCCCCTTTATATAGCAAGGCATATTAATTGGATTAATTCATTGGAAAATACAATTAATTCCCGATTTCTCTCTCGATCTCGTGGTTCCCAAGTTGGAGCCGCGTCGAGCTGAGGAAAGGGGATCTCTCTCCACCTAAGCTCTACCGCTGAGCGCCGTTGCTCTGCGGGATTCCAGATAAGATCTACCCCTGCGATTTCAGCTGGATCTGAATGACCGGGGGTTGTCGCTAAGCTCCGTATGTTTGTGAGTGCTCGGAGGCAACTCTTTTGAGGAGCCTGGGCGACGTCGTCTCGCCCCCTGCAGCCTCCGCGCCGCCTCCCCCTCTGCCGCCGGCGCACCCCCCTGGTGCCGGCGCCCCGCCTTCTTCCGCCCGACGCCCGTCGACGCAGATCATCGTCGACACCCCGACGTCATCGTCTTCGTCATCGCGGCAAGTTCTCCGCGAGCTCGAGGTCGGCTACGTACGACTTCATCGTCAACGGTTGTGCGGGAGCGTAATCCCCGCTATCGGTCTACATGGAGGTAATGTAACCCGTTCCGCCACCGTTACCACATGTACTAGATAGATAGATCCTGGCTAGTTAGGGTTTCGTACGCTAGAAAAATTATTGTTTTCTGCACCGTAACCCCTTCAAAACAGTCTCCTACAAACCCAACATCCACTAATTGACAGTCATCCAGTGTATCTCGAAAAGCTTGCATGTATCTTTCGGGCCGTATCCTTCCTCCTTCCTTTTCTGAAGCATAAAGTATTTCATTAAGGTCCCCCATTAGGAGCCAAGGTAGAGAGTTAGACTGATGGATTAGTCGTATCCTCTCCCAAGTCTTATATTTTTCCTCCCATTTAAATTCACCATACATGCCTGTAAAGCGCCACTCCTTGTTCGGCCCTTCCACAATCCTCACATCGATATAGTTAGGACAGACAAACTCTTGATAAACCTTTACCTTTTTTTTCCACACCACCTTTTCTACCATCACTTGCTTGCACAATAAGAAAATCCATTCCCATCTGACGACGGAGACACTCAGCGGGGTAACGATCAAGATGTGTTTCTGAAAGAAAAATCACATCCGGTTTATGACGCCTCAGGACATCCATCAGCGCCCGAATTGCTACAACGTTACCCAAGCCACGACAATTCCAAACTAGTATCCTCATTGCGACCGGACAGACTCCTCACGGGAGCCTGCCGATCCGAGTGAAGAGGAGTCTGCTCTGGTCTTCGATCTTTTGTTCCTTTCTTTCTCGCTAACCAATGTGGGATTCTTCTCCGACCTTGAATCAGGTGTTTCAGTTATCATTGGGATCAGACCTGCATTACCAGTCTCTTCATTAGCAGTGTGCGCTCCAGACTCAAGGGCTCCAAAAAGGTTCCTTTTGGATCCCGAGTTGGAAGCAATCTTTTCCTCCATATTAACATCTGTTTCCTTCAGCGGGCTAGAAGCAGTGTCTCTTAGTTCATCCGGAATTACCCCAGTTCACGTCGATGCCAGGTTTCCCAGTCGGCTTTGAGCCAATCACCCCATTTCAAATTTGCTGTCTCATGCTCACCCGTCCCACATTCCAGATGAGAGTGTCCAATATAGCCGCAGGCTGAGCAAAAGTGTGGCATCTTTTCATACTTAACCAGAAAAACTTCCCGCTTACCACCTCTGATCATTGACCCAAACCGTTCTAGAACTTTGCGGACATCCAGTTTAACTTTGACTCTGACAATGTTTCCTGCCCCATGCACATCAGTTTGGGTTTCAATCACCTTACCCATCTTCTTCTCTATCAGATTTGTTAATTGGTACGGTATCCTATGGGCACCTTATGAATTTGGACCCACGTATAGAAGAAGTTCAGATCAGCCGTGCTCACATCAGAGAGTCCATCATATTGTTCTATGCAGACAATTGATTGCCTAAATAACCAGGGTCCTCCCTTATCCACCTTCAGCCGGTCACCGAGGCAAAAACACTGGATGGTAAACATATTGTCTTCTAGATATTGGAAGGTTACCTCACGGGCAGGACTCTGAACGGATAGACGTCGCCTAGAGGGGGGGGGGGGGGGTGAATAGGCGATTTAAAACTTTTTCGAGGAGCCGGAATATCCGGTCCAATAGTGACCGGAAATTCCGAGTAGCCGGAATATCCGGTACACGAGTGACCCAAAAATTCCGGTATGCTTGATAAAGGCGGAATAAAACTAGAGGTTTACTTAAACAAGCATACAACCTAGATATATAAACTAGGCTCACCTATGTGCACCAACAACTTAAGCTAAGCAATACTAGTAACAATATGATAGCAAGATAAATGACTTCAAGCACGAAGGCTATCACAATGTAAAGTGCATAAGTAAAGAGCTCGGGTATAGAAATAACCGAGGTACGCGGAGACGAGGATGTATTCCCGAGTTCCACCCAAAGGTGTACGTCTCGTTTGGAGAGGTGTGCGCAACCACAACAGGTTAGCCGCAACGCCACAAAGGCTCACCTTCTTCTCCTGATGAACTCAACCACAAAAGGTTCGAGTTCACCTTCCACTATTGATCTCCTTTGGGGCGGAGATCGAATCCCGTACAACTCTTGAGGCACACACCCACAACTTAATTGGGGGCTCCCAAGTCTTGAGGCACACACCCACAACTTAATTGGGGGCTCTCAAGTGACCACAAAAGGTCTTGACCACAAAAGGTCTTGTCCACAAAAGGCCGGCCACAAAAGGCGTCTAGGGTCCAAAGACCCAAGAGTAACAAGCTCACAAGTATCAACACCACGAATCCTCGTGGAGGGCTCAAACCGATGCAAATGCAATGGCAAGAGCACACGAAGTGCTCAAGTCCTTCACTCTCAAATTCCAACACAACAACAAATGTTTATGGGGGAATAAGAGAGCAAGAACAAAGGAAACCACAAAGGAGTCAAATCCTTCACTCCCAAATCCCACCAAAAGCAACTAATGCTTATGGGGGGAGAAGAGAGGAAGAACAAAGAAGAAGAACCACAAAGGAACTCCAAGAACTAGATCAACTAAGTTCCCCTCACTTAGAGGAGAGATGGATTGGTAGGATTGTAGATCTAGATCTCCTCTCAACTTTCCCTAAAGAATATGGAAGATTCAATGGAGGGATTGAGAGGTAAGTGAGCTTTCCAAGGTCAACAATGGAGTAGGAGAGAGGGGAAAGTCCTTCTACCTTGGATTTTCTGGGGAAGAAGAAGGGGAGAGGTATTTATACCCTTCCAGGAAATATAGCCGTTGGCTGTTTCGACACTCGGAAATTCCGGTATAAGTGAGACGGAAATTCCGGTCTAGAGAGACTCGGAAATTCCGGTCACCCGGAAATTCCAGTCTAGGAGAGCTCGGAAATTCCGGCTGGAGTCAGAAGCAAAACCAAACTTTTCCTTAGCCATTTCTGGAGGACTTTTCTGTGGGCACTCGGAAATTCCGGTAGACAAAAATTTCCGAGCACAATTTCTGACTGGAGTAAGAACCCTTTTTCTCCTTTACTTAGCCGTTTTCTTGGATGAGCTGGGGAACCGGAAATTCCTGTAGGGCGGAATATCCGACCCCAATAATCCGAATCAGCAGAACACCGAAACGAAAACTGCTATAACTTTTGCAAATGAACTCCAAATGAGGCGAGACCAATTTTGTTGGAAAGATAGCGACGATGAGCACCCTATTGCATCCCATAAATAGAGTAAAATCTCCACACGTGGCAAGGTGTGGGACTTTCCTCAAGGTAGAACCGGCAATATTTCCGCCACCGAAAACGCCACAAGTTGTCCAAAGTAAAACCGATTTCGATGAACTAGAGCTTGACATGGAGATGAACCAAGCTCTAATTCCTCACCAACATAAAAGCCAAATAAGAACCAAGAAACATGATATGTCAAGTATGCAAAGGTTTGAGCTCTCCACAAGCATGCGATCAAGTTACTAACTTGAGAGCCCCTCTTGATAGTACGCCTATCTATCCTATAGCCCTATCAAGATCATACCTTTGCCTTGAGCATTCCACTTGAGTTGGATGATGACTATCTTGATCTCTTCAAGTGGAACATCTTTCTTGATTGCGCGTCCAAGCACTTGCTTGATGAAGACTTCTCCAAATACTCCCCCATGCTCACAATGGGAGAGTCTCGCTAAGCTTCGTCTTCATGTATCCATTGCAAGCACCAAGTATAGGATCTTTTCGAGAAAGCTTCTCTTGGTCTTGCACAACTCATCTTTTCTTCACTAAGATGATGTCTTGAATCCTTCAAGACATGCTTGCAATATGCTCCACTCAACACATAAGCTTCAAGAGTCCAACACATGAACTCCACAATTCCATGGACATGATCTATAATGATATCTCAATGCAAACATTAGTCCATAGAGATTGTCATTCAATTACCAAAACCACACATGAGGGAAAATGCTCTTTCAGACTCCACGCCACTTTCATGTGTTGCTCGAAAGTTGAATGACTAAACAAATTATTAGTATGAACTCTAGCCAAAGCCATCCACTTGATGCCCTCTTTCGGGACCCCCTCAACATCTTCAAAAAAAATGTCATCAAACTCATCTTCTTCAATCCCAAGTCGCTGCAACAGATCATCAATCGCCTCAGATTGTTTTGGTTATGATCCGCCATGGCCATTGCCTGAACTCGCTGACGCTGACGCCATGAGAGTCCAGACTTGCAAACCCTAGAACTGACGCGATCCTAAAAGGAGGCGTCCAAGATCCTCCCAGCCGCAGAAACTAAACCTTGAGACCACCCGAGAGGTGGTAAAGATCTTCTAAACAGGGTAGAACTCCTCTCCGGATCGGATCCAGAGGAGGAGGCAAAAACCCTAGTCGCCTCTGAAGTCGCAGGAGCGCTAGGTCGCAAAAAACATCGTGTGATTAGTCCTTAGTTTCGACGCATGAATAGTTGTTGGTGACCGTAGTTGCCAACTCGCTAAACCCTGAAGGACAGCAAGAAAATAATGAAATAACTCACACATTTTATGACAGTCTCGATGCACTAGTAGTCAAAGATGCACAACTTCTTGTCATAGCGCTGAACAACACGAAAGCTGACTTCTCCAGCGAGGATCTCAAGTTTCAGAGACGAAGAAGAACCAGAAAGCAGTATAATAATTCATGAGAGGGACAATGGACACAGTTGTTTCATGCCGCATATGACTCTAGCTTTTTCTTTTGCTATATCGGTTATTAAAACAGCCTCCTAGCTGGAACTTCTCTGAGACCGAGCTTATAGGTAGTGCCATCCAAGTATCCCCGTGTGCACAACGCTAGTTTCTTATGATGACAATGATGATGATGATGATGATGAAGCAATAGATTCATATGTCTCAATGCATTTTAAGCAAGGGGGTTTAAGTTCCTACTGATCTTTACTCATTTGCTGGGCAATGAGATATTCAATTGTAAACCGAAATCCCTCATTACAAATTTTCAAGGATTCAAGTTCATGTTTTTTAGAGACTCGAGATGGTCCTTGAAGATTGTTTAATAAGCTTAAGTGAGTTAAATAGTGGGGAGTTCTTCCGTGTAGCCCCTACTCGGTGGCGAACAAAGCAGGGAAGTTAGAGCATCTCTCTAGCTAGCGAAACGCAATTCACTCGACGCGGAACAAAAACAGAAAATGGAATTGGATATTTAAATTGTGTTATTCTCGTGAATATGCGGACATACAAAGTGATCACCTGAATAGCACCAAAATACAACTAAACCCTAACTCTAACCTACACAGGCCACTAGGACAACGACGTAGAGGCGACACAACGCCGCTCATCCCTCGTCGGAGACGAGGTCGACGAACTCGACCCCATGATCTGATGGCGGTGGAGATGGATTTCACATCGGAGCACAGACGGTGGCGGGGGATTGCTCGTCGGTGGAGGCGGAGAAACACATGTTGTGGTCCGAAAAATACCCCCCCCCCCCCGACCCCCTCCCTCCCCCTGACGGTTACATATTTGGGTCGGCTGCATAAATTTTCGATGTCAATACCGGTTTCAGTTCTATTCAGATAGAAGAAACATGTATGGATACTATCATTTTTTTATAAATTAAAATCATCTAATTTGGAACTGACTTTATAAAATCATCTAATTTGGAATGGAGTACTCACGTACATTGTTTTTCTAATTTTTCACTATGATCCTTTAAAAAAATGTCTAGTATCATATTTTTTGTTTCTAACTTTTCACTATGATCTTTTGAAAATACGCTCTTGCAGATCACGTCGGGCTGCTCATAGGGCCACGTGCTTTCGCACTTTGAGAAAATTGAAAAATAACGACGCCTGAGGCTGAGAGATTCGAACTCTCGCGGGAGGCCATATGCTTTCGCACTTGAAGAAAATTGAAAAAATAACGACGCCTGAGAGATTCGAACTCTCGCGGGGAAACCCCATGTACTTAGCAGGCACACGCCTTAACCACTCGGCCAAAGCGTCGGTTGTTGACATGTGAGCTACAGATATATATCTATATATAGAATAAATATGAAAAGAGCGAGCATTGACTACGACAATTGTTTCTCAAATTTTCCACCTTGGACCTGACGGCTCAGTTCCTCACTCTCGAAACCATGGACGGCGGTGGCGGACGGCCATCTCTTCCGTCAGTAGCGGCGGCGGGCGCCTCCGCCGCGGACGAACCTCGCGACGCGCGGGTAATTCGAGAGCTCCTCCGGTCGATGGGGCTCGGCGAGGGGGAGTACGAGCCGCGCGTCGTGCACCAGTTCCTGGACCTGGCCTACCGCTACGTCGGCGACGTGCTTGGCGATGCCCAGGTCTACGCCGACCACGCGGGAAAGGTACAGCTCGACGCCGACGACGTTCGGCTTGCCATCCAGGCCAAGGTCAATTTCTCCTTCTCCCAGCCGCCGCCCCGCGAGGTACCTGCCAAATCCACCTACAACCCTAGCCTATTTGCTTTAAATTCGGAAAATTACTAGGTTTTGCAGCTTCATCCTGGATCTTGTAGGCCAAAATCTTAGCTTTCGCCATGGATCGGTGTCCGTGGTCTATAGTCCAACAACCCTAGTTCTCTTGTTTTATAACCTGGATTTCGCTCATGCCTATTTGCTATGCATTTTGGTATTAGTAATGAAATTCCTTTTTGTGGAATCTCACTGTGATGCTGGAATACTTCGTTGCATCTATGAGAACATCGTGTATGCTGCCGATCTGTTGTGGTGTTGCCATAGCCACAAATCACCGATTCAGTTAACTGTACTAGCTTTACTCTCTGTATCATGCTCGATGATTGGTGGGGCAGCTAGATGGCTTCATCCTTGTCGACAGGACGCTCTTCCATGCTCCTCAATGGTGTCCCTGGCGACTATATCAGATGTAGAAACAATCTACACCAAGTAGTCTCACTCGTTGTATTATAGTGGCTTTATGTTCCCTCCAGTAGGCTGGCAGATTTGTCAACATCGCTCACCTTCTTGTTGATGACACTCACCCCCATGTGCTTTAGTACAACGATGACCTCTCATGACTCATACCTAGTAGAGGAGACATTCGTACTGTCCAGCATCTTAAATCTCTCCTCAGCCTCTTTGCCTAGCAACTTCCCTTGCCATAAATTTCCCCAAATCTAAATTCATCCCATGCATATTCCTGGCATCGATCCTAGGTTGCAGCATTTCCGGTTCTGCTCAGGTTTTACCTTGGCCTTCTTCTCTCTGCCTTTGCCCCCTTCTTTCCAAATTTGACAAATCTCTTTATGCTTGGTGTGCCATCCTTTTCCTCTGGTAGTAATCGTATGAACAAATTACAAATGGCTTTAGATAGCCAGTATTTCATCCCAGATTTAACTAAACCCCTTTTGTTTCATGAATAACCTAGAAAAATCTTCAAATAATTCATCTTCTAATTCTGAATGGGGGTTTTGATTTTTTTTCAAAGGTCTACTTGTTTGTGCATGCACGAGATACCAGTAACTTCTAGTGATCTCCGTAGAGAGCTCTCTTGACAAGTTTACCTTAATTTCCTGGAGCATGTCACTTAGGGACATATTGGAGTTATGGGACATAGAAAGCTTTCACCAGCAATTTGTTGTGGACCTCTTTTGGTAATGTTAATCCAGCAGAGGAACGGTAGATGCAGCTTGCTGCATATGGTGCAAGGAAATTCGGAGACTCTAGGAGTGGGAGAGGAACTACAAAATATGAGTTTGCCTTCTGTCCTTGTCTTGTTAGGAAAGTTCATTTTTTGGAAATTCAGTGATGCTTGTTAGGAAAGCTGAATACATATGTTTTATGTTCATAAATCTTAGGGATCACACACAGCTAGTTCTATTAATCCATAGGCGTCGTTTTCCTTGAGAATCGTGCAATCCCTATTCTTACCAACATCACATTTCTTCTCTGCCAACCAGTGGCAGAGCCAGCAAGTTTATGAAGCCAGTGGCAATCTCAGCTAGCGTTTTTCCTATGAACCATCATCTCCAATCCTCCTCAGGCAGCTTCCCATGGTCCCGGGAGGTGGATCCACAACTGCTGCTGGTCATGCACCCTATTTCCGTCCACTCCCTAGGCCTGCTTGTAAAATCTATTTGCTGCCCTCATCAATTCGAAGGAGAGAAGGCCACTAATTATTTAGGTCTGTTGTTCTGCACAAGGATCTCAAGGAGAGCCTTGCTGAGATTCACAAGGAGTTGGCAACAGTACGCCCATACTTGGCCAGCCTCAGCAGGGTGTCAAGAGCCTACAAGGTTACAGCCAGTCGATGGTCTTTTGAAGTCGGCGGATATGCCATTGTTGCTGCAAGTCTTTAAAGGAGGATCACCAGAACTTTTTTCAGGGAAGGGGAATAACCCACATTCTGGATTGGGTGATGAACACGGCCATAGGAGGACCACCAGAACTGGTGTTAGCAAAAACAACTGTGGGAATTTTTCCTTCTGCGATGTGGCAATCCCAGCATCACCATCCTCCATGCGATATGTAGCAGCTAGTGGAGCTATTTGTATCACACCTCACGAGTATCTTACGTACCAATATCAACCTGCAGGATACTATTGATCTTCATGTGACCATTAGGTCAGTTGGCGTGTAGAAGCAGTGAGCCCATATTGATGTTTCAGCCAAGTCAACGTCAGATGCATGCGCAGAGTTCTGTAGCATTCAGTTAGTAATTTTAGCAGGGGACAAGGCACAGGGGTTGTTAAACAGCGTTACAATTGTGGTTTAACGCAGGTAGAGGTATCAGGTATCGCATTTAAGGTATAAAAAAATGTTCTATGATTGTGATGACAAGTTAACTACTTCACCCGGGACAGAGATGCCAATGAATTTTCTACCTTCTGTTGGTGAATGACAAGGAGAAGGGGCCACTATAAACTCTAGATTGTGGACTCCAGATGGGAAAATAAGCACAACAGAGGATGTGCCAGTGTGTCCTGGAAAAAAATCCTGATACAAAAAATGATGTCCGCTGTCAAGATTTCAGTTAACTGCTGGTTCTTGGCTGAGAGTTTTTTTCTTTGGGAAAATTTAAATTTCGAATAAGGTTGGATATATTAAATAAATGCGTTCCACAATAAGAACACATCAAAGTTTCAGTCATGGTGGTTCGAAGCTATCATCTGCACGGTGTCGTTTTTGTTCCTATTTGTAGCCATCTGACTATCTGAGGGACCAATATATCAGTCAGTGTTATACTGAAATTGTAATTAAAGCATAGCAGGGGATGTGATATTCGAACCCAGATCTTCTCAAGTAAAACTCTAGTACCCTACCACTAGGACCAAGATGAGTTGTTGTAGGTGACACCAGACTACTTTATCCTTGGGAACTTGGAATATACTGAATTTTTTCCCAGGTTGCTGGCTAACTAGGGAACGCAGGGATTTAGATCCTTGTATGCAGAACAGCAGAAGGATTGCTAGCTGAAGTAAAATTTGTCCGTGTATTTTAAGGAATGTTCAGCTGAGTCCATTTCTTCACTTTTGAGCAATAGCTGAGTCCATTTCGTATTAGGAAACCTGAGTCCATTTCTTGTTACGAAAGTTGATTGTATTCTGTTGATATGCGTGTATTATTTGTACTATTGATAACTTTCATTAGATTCAGACATTGTTCATGGGCTAAGTCAGATAATTGCATAGAAGGGATATCATCTGTGAGACCCTCTAGACCGGAGGGGTACCCATGGCCAAGGGAAGCTAGAGGGCTGATGAGGTGCCATAGCCAGCGCGGTTCAGAAGGTAGCGGGGTAGAGGGAATAGAGATTAGGGCAGACTTATTTATTGATAACTTGCATCAATCGTTGCAGCTAGTGTCCTGGACGGATACAGACTCAAACTGTTACAGAACGTGACTACTGCAGGTTCTGTCTAACCGACTCCAAACTTAGAATAAAACACCCTTTGCTTAGAACTCATAAATTCCAGCTCAGGTGTGGCTGTTGTGGGCTTCCTCCTCAGCTGGGAAATTCCCCACATAACAGCATCGGAGTAATGCATCATTATGAATAATGCCAGAGAGAATTGAATTTTCCCCGTAAAATTCTTTATGATGGCAATATGCAAATTCACTGATAAGCTGGTGCTACCACACCCACTTTCTAATTCTTTGGTAACAAGCAGCTCGTAGTAGAAAACAATATTTTGAAATGCATGGCTAGACTTTAAAACGAACATGAAACAAACAGGGTATGATTGTTACTGTTTATGAGCCTGGCATCTGAAGATGTACCTAAAATGTTGGTGAATCATATTACATATTAGGTACTACAAAGATATCAGAGTTTCTAGCCTCGAGGGTCATGCCCACTCACTGATATGCTAGCTGCTAAGTGCGACTAATGAGGGTTTTCCGTGCATAAAGGCCATGAAGTATGAATAGCTCTTGTTGTTATGCTTTTAAGTCAAGGGCTTGTTTATTGTTTTACCAGATCCCTGAAATTTAAGACATAATGTACTCCCTAGCTATAGGTGGATTCTGCTTTAGATTGACAAGTCGTTTTCTTATTTGTAAGGTCCTACTTGAGCTGGCTCGGAGCCGAAACAAAATCCCGCTGCCCAAGTCTATTGCTCCACCTGGCTCGATTCCTCTGCCGCCTGAGCAGGACACTTTGTTGAGCCAAAACTACCAACTCCTGCCCCCATTGAAGCCACCAACTCAGTTTGAGGAAATAGAAGATGAGAATGAGGGAGCAACCGCCAACCCGGCCAATCCTAGTCCAAGCTATTCGCAGGATCAGAGGGGCATCGAGCAACATCAGCCTCTGCCGCATGCTCAGAGCCAAAGCCAGAGGGTTTCTTTCCAACTGAACGCTGTAGCTGCCGCAGCTGCAAAGCGCCCTCGAATGATTGATCAGTTGAACATGGGCTAACTGGATAAAGATTGCTGGGATGTTCTTTCTGTCTGCGCCTTCCTATTTCATCATCAAACTGCTGATGCTTCAGGAAAGGAGCAGCCCTGCAAGTAGTGTATGTTGTAACTGAACACCTGACGTTGATTAAACTTTGTCCATCATCGCGAACTTGTTTATTTTGTAGATTATGTCTATCTTCTGAGGTTAAACCCTGCTGTTGTTGTTTCTGAATATACTAAATCACAGTGTGCCTAATTTCCTATCGTGTAACGCTGTGACACAATGCAGTTGTTATCCTACATAGCTCTTTCACACTGAGTAAGCATTCCTCCTATTTTTGTTGGGGAATGGCTTAATTTCTCATGTAAATTGCATGGTCTAATATACTAGTAGTAAGCTTGTTTGATCTGTGGGACTGAAAACAATAATATTTTTTCTTTGAACTATATTGCACACAATTTAAAATTTCAAGGGTCAATGTCCATTGAGTTAAAAAATCATGAGATTTTTTTTTTTGTTTCTGGGACAAGGGCAAGAACGTGATCTATATTTAGAAGGTTCATTTGTACTGCAAATGCAACCAAACAAAAATTATCATGTAAGATATTCA
The DNA here is from genome assembly GCA_026929855.1 of Poa annua. Taxonomy (NCBI): domain Eukaryota; kingdom Viridiplantae; phylum Streptophyta; class Magnoliopsida; order Poales; family Poaceae; genus Poa; species Poa annua. The sequence goes on along the minus strand of CM049427.1, from coordinate 216,202,489 downwards.
TGTGTTCTACATTTATATAATTCGATATGCCATACGATCCAGCTTTTATATATTTCGTATCCATGCGTTTTTGCAATCCTGCAATGAAGGAGGCCCTCTGTACGGGGAGCTAAGGGAAAAAACTCCCGCTAGGTTTATTTTTGGCATCGCCGCTGGAGGGCTTGAAGTCCATCTGATCTTCTCTAGGTAAGTAGGAGGTTCAGACATGTAGGCGGGAGGAGAATGGTGCTGCCAACGAGCTGGCGAAACGAGGACGTACTTGTGTTGTTGTGTTAACGGTGAATCTGCATTTTGGGAGTTCAAGAACTTGTGAGCAGCTCCTTCTTTTGTAATCTTCGGTGCAACGATAAAAGGACAACACATTTGAATAAACGGATGTGTGATTCTTGCGAATTGCCTGGAAACAAACATGATGCTACTATTACTGCAAAAAACACACATGATCCTACTACATGGTAATTGCGTTGTCATCATGAACACTGATTATGTTATCTCCGCTCCCAATCAATTTGTGCATTTCGGGGACACGTTTAAACCCTTGCACAAATAGACCAAAGAAAGAAAGAAAGAATCTTACGCCCACCTTAATTAATTTGTACAAAAATTGTCGATTTCCAATTACACCATATCGTTTTCAATCGCATACTTACCACCGGCCGGAGCCGGACCGTCGTCGTCCAGCTCCGGCTGCCAGCGTTCTCCCACCGAAGCAGGCGTCTGCATGCCAGCGTTCTCCGCCCGGCGTACGTTTTTCGAGGAGTGTACCGGCGTACTTGAGGCAAGTCCTCCGGCCGTCTCCTGATCGAGTAACATGTTCTCCACCAGTCCCCGGCCGGGACGATGTACGGTCATGATCACATTGACGATGTCATGCAACTTCCACGGGATCTACCGGCTACTACGCCGGCCGCCACAGCGAACAGAAGGACACCGGCTGCCCCTTCCACCGCAGCGCCACTGCGCCGCCGCCTCCTGTCGCCGCCGCCGCCGTAGACATCTCCCACCCGTTGTCGTACTTCCTCAGCAGCGACCTGGCGGATTCCACCGCCTCGCCGCCGAACGGCGCTTCCTCGAACCCTGCCGCCGTCATGCGCTCACGCCAACCCTCCCTCCCATGATCCCCCGCCGCGGTCACCACCACGGACGTCCCTGCCTCGGCCTCCATGAGCCGCCTGTCCTCCCCGTCCCTTCCCTTGAACGCCGCGGACGTCGACTCAAGGAACCGCCACAGCAGCTCCAGCCTCGCAGTGAGCTCGCACGCCGCGCTGCCGGCGTTGCCTCCGCCGACGTCGAGCTCCGAGAGAACCACCAGAGCTGGTTTGAGATCTTTCACCCTCCGTAGGATGTCCGTTCGCTCCTCGGTTGTGACATGGCCGAGCCTGAACTGGAGGCACACGACGAGCGCCTCGTCGGGTGCGCACAAGCCATGCGCGGAGTCTAGTGACGCCGCGCGGCTGATCTGGAGGTCCAGGCTTATGGACTTGGCGTACCGGAGGATATGCGGCGAGAAGTCGTACCCCTGCGGCGACGCCGAGAAGGGTGACACCTGCATGGTGCCGGCTGTGGGGCCCACTACCGTGAGCCGGACGGATGGCGGTGCTCGTCCGGCCGGCACGCGGGTGAGGGACTCCAGCAAAGTCGGCCACTGCACGCCGTGCGAGACGCCGATGTCGACGAGGTGGAGCGGCCGGGGCGTGGCGGTGGCGGCCCGCGTAGTGGCCGCCAGGTTCGAGATGACGGCGTTTGCGAGCGCGTTGGGGAGCGCGAACCACGGGCTGACCTCGTGGAACTTGATGAGCGATGCGCGGAACAGCCGCGGCTCCGCGCCGGCGAACAACGCCGTGGGGCACTCGCAGGCTGGGACCCGCACGGCGGCTGCGGCCGCTGGGCCCACCGCCGCTGGAAGGCGAAGCGAGAGCGCACGTAGCCCATACGCGGCCAGCCGGTGATTGGCGTCGCCGGAGAAGGACGCGAGCTCCCCAAGAACGTAGAAGAGGTGCTGCACCCGCGACAGGTTGCGGGCCTCAACGGCGACGGCGCACGGGCTCAGCAGCTGCTCCGCCCACCTCGAGTCCCTGTCCGAACCAGCTCCGCCGCCCTTGCTGCCGCCCTTCTTGCCTCCACCACCACCACCTGTCTTGTCCTGCTCGGCACGGCGACGCTGGTTGCTGCTGCTATGGCCGAACACCCTGTCCCTGTGCGCCGGAGACTTGCGCTTCTTGGACGACGGCTCCGTCGAGGACGGCGACGACACGGCCGGCGACGCAATGCTTGGTGAGGCGTGGGCCAGGGGCGAACTTGTCGCCTGTGGCGCTGGAGGTGACAACGTCTGCGCGACGACGCTCCCAATGTCATCTTGCTGCTGCGCCGGCAATGGATCGCACCACCACCCGTAGCTGCCGCCGAGATCGATGTCTGCGGCGAGCAGGGAGATGGAGTCCTCCAGCCAGTCGAAGCCATCGTCGCCCGTGGCGACGACGGCGAGCTTTTGGTCCTCCTGCTCATGGCAGCTCATGGCCTTCATGCATGAAAGCTCGATCGCGGAAGAATGGATTTGCTTATCGTGCAGAGATGTACATGGGCATGAAAGGCAAATGAGCTAATCCTAGCTAGTAGCTCGCTGTGCCTGCACTACAGGAGTTACTTTGCTGTGCTGTGTTATTGACACTGAATTGACTTGGTGACTTGGTGTTAATTGCGTCTTTGCGGTTCAGTTTTTGTAGCGAGTAGGTTTAGGGTTTGGTGGATGAATCGGAGATCGATCCAGGAGCCGGACCAGACATCAAAATCACAATTTGAGTATTTTAACCTTCCGCCCTCCTCGAGTACTGACATATTCCCTGCAACTTTGGATGCATACGCCCCCCCGTGCAAGGCCCGGTTCAAATTTTCTGCTGTTGACAAGAAAACTATGGAATCATTTTCTTAATTATTAAAAGAATCATTTTCATAGTATTTAGACCAAATACCAATGTTCTTGGAAAGGTTGTTTGTCTCCGGCAATGATTGATAGGTTAGGCCGTGTTTGCGTTTCAGCGGCGTCGTAGGGGCTTAAATGGACGGAAATTCAGTACACATTTAGGCACTCTTTGGATTGTATGAATTTCAAAGAAATTGTATAGGATTTCAATCCTTAGGACTTTTTTATATAGATTACCTTTTATTTAAAGAAATTGTGTTAACAAAATCCTATGGATTGGATTCTTACGTCTCAATTCCATAGGAATTTGAACATCCACTCTAATCTCTTTTTTACACTCAAGTGTGTAGGATCAAGACACTTTTTCCTGTGTTTTTTCTGCGTTTTATCCAAACGAAAATTCCCACACTTTTCATGTATTTTACAATGCTCTGTTATGCACTTGCAAACCTGTGGAATTTCTATGTTTTTTAACCCTGCGACCGAAAGAGGCCCTAGTTTGAAAGCTAACCCTTCCGTGCAAATCTTTTTCTTTTCTTTTCCTGTATCATATGTATGTAGACCAGTTCTAGTGTGTAGATTCACATTTGAAATTCTAAAATATCTTATAATTTTGAATGGAGGTAATATCAGTTTGTTGGAAAGCATGGATGTATTTCCACGTTTTTCGATGAAAGCTTGGATATTGTATTTTTGAAGTCAGGTTCATATGCTACTGATTTGCTTGGGACACGCCTTGCCCAGATGATAACATTGAATATGACAACGTAAAAATATGAAGAGCGCCATGGCTTAACTTTTCTTACAACGTTCTGAGGTTAGTGATTTGTTTTGATAAAAAACATGATTTTTTCATTTTATCAATACATTAATTAGTAGGAATAATATCGTTGGTTGGATATAAATTCGACGGTCATGATAGTAGTGGATATCCAACTAGTTGTGCTATCAAAGGAGCCACACGAGTCGCCTGCCCCCAACAGGGAAAACCTAAGATGTATGAACAAACTATGACTGGTAAGACACCCTTTGCAGCGTAGGTTTCCACACTAGTTATTAGAAAGTTTGGACATACTGATTTATCTGTAGATCAAGGTTCCTATGCTACTGACTTATTTGTGACAAAGCTTGCTGAGATGACAAAGTAGCATAACACAACGTCTAAAAATATGAAGAGGGCCAGGTGTTAATGTTTTCATATAAACATTTTGAGGAACCATTTTCGTTAGATTAGTATTTTTTCTGATAATCCACTTCGCAGATCAGTTGTAACTATCACGTTTAGCTCCCTCACTACCTCTCTAATATAGACTTTTAGCTGCTCAATAGAACTTCTTGTCATCGTAAAGACAGCTAGGCGAGTAGTCGCGATGTTATGTTAGTAGGGGGAGAAAATTGCAGCTCACACCATGCTTTGTGGCATTTGTTGCACCAAACACAGAAACAAAATATTTTTTACAGCAAGCACGAATTTTGACTTAATTCTTGCACCTGGCCCAAATAAACAGTTTAATCTCATTAACCATTTATCTGACATGACAAGCCCTCTATTTTACTTGTATGAGCTTTGTCCAGCGTATAACATGATTTAATCTAGATAAACATTAATAAGTTGATATTTTCAGAATTGCTAGTTGCCAGTCGAAATGACGAGTTCTCAGTCGACGCCAAAAACCGTTAATCTTCCTCATGATTCGTGCTAGGTCGTCTTGTTCCTCCCGATGTCGGTGGCTTGTAGTCGATGTGGAGATGCCGCAACCACGGCTGCCGCAGCGGAGGCGGCTAAGACGAGGAGCAGCTTAACTTGGGGGGTGCGTGGGCGGATTCGTGGGCACCCGAGAAGGGGGCGGGGTTAGAGGGATGGATGGTGGCGGAAGAGGATATTAGGGCAGGACGGCGAGACGAGGCATCACGGCAGCACGCCGGTCGCGGGCGGGGAGGTCGGCGGTTCGGCCGGAGTTGAGGAAGAAAGACAGCCGACTGAGAACTCACGAGTTCTCAGTTCGACTGAGCTCCAGGTGCATCCTAATATTTTAGATTCATATGTATAAAAAAATAGTAATAGATTAACAAAGTTTGTACAATAACGAAACCGATTTTTTTTCTAAAGTTGAGAAATATTTTTTTGGACATTTAATCTACTTAGTTTATCAGTGTGACTAAACTGCGTACTAAGAGATTAGCAAAACAACAAGCTAAGTCCTGTCAAGTAACATTTTTAACAACATTTAAATTGTTTATTTGGGCTAGGTGCAAAAAATTAAGCCACAAACCGTGCCAGATGCAAAACTTGTTTTGTTTTTGTGTTTGGTGCAACAAATGCCACAAAGCTTGATGCTATATGCAATTTTCTCTAGTAGGGGACTAGGGTTGTGCACGGGGCCTTGTGCGGAAGTCGTCGTCGTACACCTGACAAAGTTAACAGGTGGAGCACGGCATACTCCTACTTCATGGGAGTTGACTTGATTTTTTGAAAAATCAAAGTTCATATGCCATGAATATTCCACTTAGTACACCAGTTTTAAACCTAAACTTATAACTCCCTCACTGCCTTACAACGTTTTTTATATAAATCTGCCTTACAACGTAGAGACCTTTAGTTGCTCAGTACAACTGTTGCAACCAAGATGATTTGTTGACATTTGACCAGACATCGCTTTGAAATATTCAGACTAGCAGGCAACATAAATGCTGCAAGTAGTGTGTCTGTCACAGCATTTTCGTACAGAAATCAACAGCTTGGTTAGAAGGCGACAGGGATGATTGCTAGTTGTTAGTTGGTATGCCTATGTTACTTGTTCCTTGGATCCAGACTAAATCTCAAATGATCAATTGGGGGTCCAAATGACACCATGACAAGTGCATGTGGCCTCCTGTGGGGACAGCCACAACCCTCCATATATTGCTTCATTATACTGCTTGCACTGCTTCCTTCAGCAATTCCTCATTCTTTAGTTCCTGATGACAAGGCTGAGCCTCAATCCGGTCTATCAGGAGTCGACAGATGTTCGTCCGAAAAATGGTGACATCCATTTAACAACGATTCTTTCTTGTACTCTTTATTAATTGGTGGTATCTAGCTAGGACCCTGGAAAGTTAGAATCAAATCGCTTTCTTCTGAATTTGTTATTGCATTGAAAGTACATTTGCAGAATGCAAACTGCGGTTATTTTACAATTTATGCAAGTGCAAAACGAGCTTGAACATCTCAAGTAACTCCTGCGCAGCTGGAGAGATGATCGAGTGACTCTTTCAGTGTTGTCAAAAGGTACGAGATTCCAGTAAGAAGCACAAATATTAGTGAGCACGGAGAGACAAAATTATAGGTTTCTTGCGCTATTATTTATACAAGGGTGAAATTATGCAGATGGTGATGGTTTAGTCATTTTTTTACAAACCCGAGACGGTAAAATTGTCATCAGAGTTTCACGCATTCAGTGTTTCAGACTTTCAGTACTGTTTGGACGGCACTATGTCTTTCATATTGTTGGATCCTAGTCATATCTTACTGCAGTCCATCAGTACTGTGTTTTTAACACCAGATACTATACTGTACGACGGACACTTATTTTGGTGTATTTTGATGTGCACTATGATGCCTAATATATTAATTAAAGCCAGAAGTTTTATCCGTAGGCGTCAAGCCAATCTCATTGTAATCATGAAAACAACTTTCTTCACTCACCTTATGCGATCGTTTATTCATCTTTTTCTTTCGAAAAGAGATAAGAGTCGCTGTAGCTTTCAGCGGCTTCACTTCTTTCATTTCTGTTTATGAACACAAATTTCAAGTAGTCCGTAGAAAAAAGTGAGTCTGCCAAGGCTGCATGAATCTAGTTCAGATTCTGGCAACTTCATGTCATAGTTGCATATTTTTAAACTAGCTACTTGCAGTTAAGTACCCAAGTGACAGTGATACCTTTGACAATTGAGCCTTGAAGATCATTCCAGTAACACTCTCAAGTACTCAATCTTTCATGCAGTTATTTGACCAGTCTTGTGGTGTGCACGCTATCTTATCATAATTTACACTGTGCTTTGTAGTATGAATCTGTCTTTACCATGTTCTGTTCCTGTCACATCTTATCTTCAGGTCCTGATGAGTTTTCGCACTATCGAAAACTGTGGGGGGAAACGAGACGAATCAAGCCGTTTGCAGGAGCAAACACCTGTGATATAACATGGCTTCTTTAGTTCCAAACTGGAGCAGACGAATTCACACGCTATGTTGATTCATGATGGCTCCGTGGCTAAAACAAGTAAGACATCTTTCCATATCTTAGGCATTCAGTCAACAGCAGAGAAATTAATTAGGGGAATTGCACAAAGAGAGGACCATTTCCATAAATTAGATAATTGAATCTATGAATAAATTTTAAAAATCCAGCACATCTCTGAAAACCATACACAGAACTAAGCTGATAATTGTAATGGCCATGCTGCGTGGGACGAATGCGTGGCTGGCACATCAGGCGTTAGATCAATGTAAGCAACAAAGCATCAAGCATAAACTACCGGAGATTCTCGCCGGTGACGTAGAGGAGCCGGTATATACCCCAATCAGATCCATTCCTGCGGGCATATTAAACAAGGGATATGGTGCCAGACGTCGATGCAGATATTTATACCCTTTTTTTCAGAGGAAAATTATAGTGCTTCTTGGCATACGCCGTTGATGCGGATACGCGCGTTGTTATTTGTTAATGCAGTCCACTCATTGAGCATTTGATCTGCCACCCTGAAAGAGGAATGAACGAGCTGCTAACTATCCCGGCAAAGGAGAACTTATTCAGGCTTGTTCTGAAACACTCCAGATCGCGGCATTTGTCGCGACCGGCGACATGTAGCGAGTTCAGGCATGAGGGCAGTACAGTTCATACACAGGGAGCTTTTGCACCGGTGGATCAGCAACATGCCTATAATCAGCACTAATTAATTTTGATTTTAGTATATGGTAACAGACGATTTCCTGGAACATTTTTTTTCGAGAATGATTTCCTTGAACAATTCAACAATGGACAAACAAGTACGGAGCCGTCCTCACAATTCACATCATAATATTGCTTCTGTAATTGGATATGCAATGTGCCTTTTCTTGCTGATGGGAAGCATGAGTTCTCATTTGCTGGGGATGGGAAGGATGAGTTGACATGAAGAAGATTAACTGGGGTCAGTGACACGTGAAACTGACAGGAATTGATCTTAAACCCCATGGATCGGCGCTGATGACAGGAAGAATGTCACACCAATCCTGGATGGGTGCATGGAAGCAAAGCTGTCGGTATAGTTCCCACCCAGGGCATCGCATGATTTTGTAAACATTTTCAGCACTTCTTGGCGACGAATTGGGTACCAGGCCAAAGCTTGCCGTTCGGATACTAATCAATGTTGTGTAAGCGGTCATGTAACTTGTGGTATTGGTCAATAACAGAGTAGGGTCGGTAGCCACCGATGCATGCACGAGACTACACCAGATCATTAACACATGTCATTTTCGGCATGGCATCTTTGCCGGTCATTGTCCTCATCCTTAAACAAATTGTGGGGCACTGGTTAGTCTAATCATACTTGCAGTTGTGTGTAATGCAAGCAATTACCCATTGACATCGATTTCAGTCGGAAATCAAATTGTCCAGTCAAGCCCCCTATCTTTGCTCAATTTATGTTTTATTCCAAACTTATCTGGCTACGGGTACCGTAGGTAAAGACAATAATTCACCCATATGATTTGATCTTTGAGGTGTCTATTAGAGTCGACACAAGAGAAAATGCAGACACTATGCTAGACTATGTAGGCTAAATTACCCCCCCCCCCCCCCCCCGCACTCATCTTCCTCATGCGTAGTGTCGAAGCATGCAAGACCATTAAGGAGGGGCCAACGTTGACCGGTTGATGAAAGATGCTATAATTTTAGCTATCTAGCATATATCGACTTTAGCTACAAATGTAATACATAATGCAAGCTCTAACCATGCGGTATATTTAAGTTGAGCACATCAGGTGGTTCTTTTTGCATAAAGTAAACCCGGGTTGCGTACATAAGTAGATATTGCATACATCATTCAATTTTTCAGCTGTGCACTTTCATTTTATGTCTAAATATTAGTATTTTGTATTACTCCCTTTGATCCCAAAATCCCGCTGGTTGTGTCACAAATTATAGCTAGATTAGTTATTTTGTCACGACACTTAAAGTGGATCGGAGGGAGTAATACATTCCGCTTATCAAGAGAAATGTTGCACATATAAAACCACCATTCTAAGAGCATCACTAGCAGAGCACTTAAAAGGTCAACCCTTAAAACTGGAATAAGGGTCGAGAAATGACAGTTTTAAGGGTTGAAAACAGAGGGCGTAGATCAGTACCCTCAAATCCAACCCTTAAAACAGGAAAAGGAAAAAAAAACAGTGAGCGCGCGCGGCGTGGTGGGTTGGAAACAGAGGGCGTCGGGCGGCGAGGCGACCCCGGTGAGCTCGAGCCGTGGCAAGCGGGCGGCGGACGAGGCGGTCGGGTGGAGCTCGCGCGAGGCCGGCGGCGGGGCGACGCTTGGGTGGCGTTGGCGGCACGGAGGAAGGCCGAGGCGGCTCGGCGATTGGGAGGCAGGGGGTGGCGAGCTCGGAATAGGGTGGGTGGCCGAGGCGAGGTCAGGCGAGCTCGCGCGAGCTCAGGTGCGAGCCAATCGCGACGGCGGCGGGCGTACTGGCGCGGGTGTGGGGCGGCACAGGGGGAGCTCGCGCGAGCTGGATCCGGCGGCGACGAGGTCGGGTCGGGGAGGGGTGACCGAGGCGAGTGGAGGGACGGTGGGGGCGGCCGGAGGCGGCAGGGCGCGGCGACGGCGGACGAATCGCGGGCGCGCGTGGTGAGTAGGAAGCTGAAACTTCAGCCCGCGCGTCCGCATCGGCCGAGTAGGGGTTGGGGCAAATCGTCCCCTCCAACCCTCACTTGTAAAGGTTGGGAGGAAAAAATAAGGGTCAACACTTAATTTTTTTTTTACGGTTTTAAGGATTTAAGGTCTCTGCTAGTCTGCGTTTTGCCACCCAATCCGTAAAAACGTTATTTTTAAGGTTTACCCTTTTAAGGGATACGGTGCTCTAAGATATAAGGGGACCACACCTATTAGAGATACCACGCGGGGTTGAGACGAAATAATGAACCTAGACACGTTGGTGAACATAGTAAAGAAATCATCGTTTCTTGTTTAATGCTGTGATTAACTGTTTTTCTAGGTAAGTCATATTTGTGACTCGGGTACCAACAGACGCGTTGGATAGGCGAATGGTAATCAAGCATGTTTTTAGCAACGCTTTTAAAATACACCTTGAATCCATTTTACTATTTTCAAACCGATCTGGTCAAGTCTTTTCTTGGTGGGAATAGGAGTAAGGTTCATGATATGCACATATGACACACAGGCAGGCGGTTCCTACAAGAGGGAAATAAGCACATGCAAAGCCCATGGGCCGTGAGGCATAAAACTAAAAAGAAAGGCCAAAGATAGAGCAAAGAATCATACTACTCCCTCCGTCCACTAGTTTTTTATTCAAATCTATCTAGACTTATTATTCGTATGCTTATTTTAATATTCATATTAAAATATTAGGTAGAATGCCTTACAGTAATGAACATAGGAGTATCCTAGTTTAGAAAGTCTGACATGAAAGGTGCAGAGGGTGGCGAGGAGGGATGCGACGCCCTATCTCGCCAAAGGAGGAGGGGCGCGATGAGGGAAACCGTGATGTATCTACGTGGCTTCGCTACTAGGTCTTGGACACTTTGGACGGAAAGAGGAAGAAACGCAAAACAATATGCTCTCAAAACAGTATACTCCCACGATGTTGAGGTCGGATGATCCAAATTGGGAGCTGAACTCCCCGGAAAGAAGATGCCAAGATGACCTGATTATTAAGACTGAATGCCAACAGCCCAAGACCAACCAGCCAGTGGCATTTGAGATACTCCCTTCATCTAGGTTTATAAGTCACTTCTCTAAAATCAGAAAATCTCAACTGTAGGACGCACTTAGCACTTAATTACGTGTTTTGGTTTAGCGAAGAGAGGGGCAGGCCCAGGGTGAAATCAATTCTCCAAGGTTCCTTCGCTGGATCAATGTCCAGTTATAGGCCCAAATATCTAGTGACAAGTCTTGCAACCGTTTTTCCATTTATGCAAAATCATAGTTCGTTTATTTTCCGAACTCCAATTCCATGATCAAAGCCATGGACAAAACAACACTGAACCTAACGGACAACATGTGAAACACCTTCCCGCGATTAAAGCCTTCCTAGTTTTGTTTGGCAGGCTGGTTTTCATGTGAATTTATGTGTCTTTCCCCAGTCCAAACAACTCAAAACACTATTAGACCGTTGGCGGCCGGGTTTTGGTTGGGCTGAAACCCAGCAAACCTTCTAAACATTTAATGGATTGTTTACTTTCAGTGTATTAGAGGAGGGGATCAGAGGATTCCGGAAAATTTACAATAGTATGTTTACTAGTCCGGGTTTAGAATGGATAATTTCTAAATATCTCCCACCAATCATATTATTTTTATCTAAAACAAAACTTTAGCACGTGCTATTGTGCGAAAATGGAGGATTAGATGTTAATAAAATTTCCTCTCATCCCAATCTGTTTGTGGATAAAATACACTTGAAATAAACAAGGCCTAAACTATGATCGGGTAGGAGTGGATGAGAGTGGCACAGATTCCCTAACTTGCTGAACGCAGTCACAGGTTGACTTACCTATGCCCGATGTCATCCATTCCACATCGTGTGGCTGATACTTCTCCCTGCTCTCTCATGCACAAAAGTGAGGCCCAGTTTACGATTCCAAGCCCAGCTCGAGGCAGAGGAGGAAAAACAAAGCAATTTCTCATGGGACTGCAGCCACACGAAAACAATCTTGGCGCCAGAAATTGTGCGTCGTTGCTCTCCGCTGTTTCCGATCGTGGGGGGATCTGAGGTGTCTGCCATCTTCCTTGCGATGCTTTCTCTCTACATGTAGGAAAACTAGACTTGGCGAGAGTGTTGACCGACGGACGATCGAGGGGCATTGGTGGCTGATCGGTAAACGATCTAATCGTCGCACCCGCTCTGTCTCTAGTCTTGGTGATCGAGGACACCGGCGACAGTGTTGATCGATAGACGATCGAGGGACATCGGCGGCTGTCCTGATCGGCGGATGATCGATGGGCATTGGCGACCGGCCGGTGATGGTACTGAGCCTAAGCGTTTTGATGAAACATTTGCATCTTTTAAATGGTTGTTTGCGGATTTTCTAGCTGCACACATTGGAAAGCAAACTAGAGCTATATTTACCGATCAAGACACACATAATGCAAAATGTTGTGAAGCACTTATGCAATAGCAAAACAGAGGACTCACATTCCACCAATGTTGATAATAAGGACGATGCGGAACCTCATATTCGGTTAGAGTTTAGTGCTTGCATGTATAACATTGAGTACACAAGAGCGTTTGAAGAAGCATTTCGCGTCATGAGAAAAAGGTGGACAAGAAGAAGGCATCATGGCTGGATAGCATCTACAAGTTCAAGGAAAAATGGGCCGAATGTTACATGAGGGATGTTTTTACATTGGGAATGAGAAGCACACAATTAAGTGAGAGTCTTAATAGTGACTTGAAAAAACATCTCAAATCAGATTTTGAAAGGGCAATGCAAGGAAATATAAGCGGAATTTGAAAAAAGCTACCTAGAATAAGCACGAAGATACCTATGCTACTGCAAACAAGTAAACTTTACACTCCCACAATATTTGAAACATTCCAAACTGAGTATGAAAGATCCATGGCTGATGCATATAGTAAAGCAATGGATGGAAATAACATATATTCTGTTGCAATTGTGAGAGCTGATGTTTTTTTTAAGAAAAGGGCAGTCCCGACCTCTGCATCGATTGATGCATGTGGCCTTTATTTTTATTGAAATAAAAGAGTGTCTCACAAAGTACCTCACAACAGTGAGAGCTGATGGTGATTCAAGTTCAGAAGTAGAGCACATTGTTGTTGGTGATATGCTCGAGCAAACATCTTCATGTAGTTGTGGACATTTTAAAAGGACCGGAATATTGTGTGTTCATGCTCTGAAAGTTCTTGACTTGATGAATATCAAGTTACTGCCGAACCATTATGTTCTAAAGCGATGGACAAGGGATGCAAGATACGGAACTATACAAGACAATAGAGGAAAGAACATCATTGAAGATCCGAAATTGGATGCTATGCTCCGCTATAAGTCTTGGTCTCACAAATTCCTAAATTTGGCATATCAAGCTACAAGCTCTCCTGAGTGTTGCATGTTGGTGGACGACACACTAGATTGTCTTAATAAGCAATTGCAAGACAAAATCGGTACGTCCACAAGTATTTTGAGTGATTCATGTAAGGTCCACCATGCTGTTCCACAAGATGAAGACTTGCTTAGTGCTGCACGCTTAAAAAAAAGGAGTTTCAACCAAAAACATCAAAGCGACATAGAAGTTGGCTCGACATGGCGTGCAACTTCAAAAAGAAACCATTGAAAACATCTAGCGTATATTGTTGAAAAGCATTAAAAAATAGTTCTTTTTCATTACTACTTCAACATAGGACTTGTCCTAAGTGGCCTCTACTATATGCTAAATAACATGATTTTTTCCTTTATGTAGCAACAAAAGAATGATGATGTTATTTAAGATCATTGCCAAAGCAGGATCGTTCCGATTGCGCAAAGGGTAATTAGCCTGGCTCATACTGCGTTCATCAAAGGTAGACACATTGTGTATGGGCCTTTGATTTTGCTGGAGATAGTGCACGAGCTCAGATCTAAGGATATTTCGCGATCCTACTAAAACTGGACTTTGAGAAGGCCTATGATAGAGTTAGTTGTCCTTTCCTGCAGGAAGTGCTCCTCAAGAAAGGTTTCAGCTCAGCGATGGTTCATAGGATCATGTACGTAGCTGGTCCGGGGAGGGCAAACAATATCTCTGTAAATGGGGAAGTGGGTCCGTACTTCTGGAATAAACGCAGAGTGCGGTAAGGGGATCCCCTGTCGCCGACTTTGTTCAACTTTGTTGTGAAGCCGTTGGATCTGTTGTTGGTACGTGCTGCTGGGCCTGGGCATATCAAAGGGGTGGTGTCACATCTCGTTCCAGAAGGGGTCACTCATCTGCAGTATGCTTATGCCATGATCCTCATCGAAAATTCCCAAAGTGGGATAGCGCATTTGAAATTCCTGCAGGTTTTCTTTGAGTTCCCGTCGGGAATGCAAATTTATTTCCATAAAAGTAAGGTCATATTAAGGGGGGCCCCTGCAGAGGAGCAAACCAGGGTGGCCAATCTCCTGAACTACAAAGAGGGTGCGTTCCCGTTTACTTACCTAGGGTTCACGATAGCTGATCGCAAACTGACTATAGCTGTTCTAGAGCCCGTGGTGGCAAAGGTTGGTTTTCGTACTGAGACTTGGCAAGGGAAGTTTATGCCTTCAGCAACTAGACTCACTTTGGTTGACGCCTGCCTCACCAACATGCCCATACATTTTATGAGACTGTTTCTGCTCCCGGATGGTATGCATAAGGGTTTTGATAAGCATAGGGGTGGTTTTTTCTGGTCAGACAAAGGTAATAAACAAAAATATCATATGGTCAGCAGGAAGGAGATTTGTAAGCCTAAGGACCAGGGTGGTCTAGGGGTGTCCAACACAAAGCTCCTAAATAAATCCCTTATGGCTAAGTGGATATGGAGATTGTTTGCTGAGGAGGAACCCGACAGTCTTTGGGTTAGAATTCTGAGGGCGAAGTATCTTGTTAATGGAGATTTCTTCGGCCCTCAGGCTAGTAGGTGCTTGCAGTTTTGGAATGTGTTTCACAAAGTGAAGGGGGTTTTAAAGCTGGGTGCGCGTTTCGTTCTAGGAAACGGTGCCTGTATTCACTTCTGGTCGGATCTCTGGGTAGGGCAGAGCGCCTTAAACACGAGGTTCCTGAACCTGTTCGCCATCTGTGAGCCAGACGCGCTGGTGGCTAATACGTACAATGGCGTGGATTGGAACGTCAGGTTTAGACGTTGTTTTGGCCCAGTCGAAGCGCTCCAGTGGCAGGAGTTGAGGCATGAACTAGTAAGGCTCGTGCCATCGACGACCAGTGATCGAATCCGCTGAGCGCTAGAAGAGTCCGGAAAGTTTTCAACCAACTCGTTGTACTCTCTGTTTAAAATAGCCGGCTATTGTGTTTAGCCCCGACATTTCCAGAGGCTATGAGAGGCTATAGCCGGGCTATAGCCGGCTAAGCCCGTATAGCCGCTTTACTAAATAATGACAAAAAACTATATTCTAACAACGTATATTCGTATATATATACAGATGCATAAGATCTTAACATAGTCACACATAATAGATATGAATAATTAGAAGTTTTGAACATGGTTTTGTTCACATATTACAATACTAATAGCAGGTACTAAGTAGCAGAAATCCATCTAAATATTAGCATATTACATAGCCGCTAGCAAAACTAACCGAGGAAAACTTAGGTATAGGTTACGATAGCCGTCGTTTGAGGCTCAAAAGGACTAAATGAGATAAATTTGTTCGACTGGGATAAATTTTTGTCCATATTTTTAAAGACACCCTAAGCGAAAAATAGCGGCTACGAGGCTAAATCCATTTAGCCGGGTTATAGCCGGGTGATAGCGGCTATTATCGCTATAGCCTATGAAGGTCCTAGCCATAGCCCCGACCCTCTCACAAGGCTATAGCTGGGCTATAGCCGGGCTATAGCCGGCTATTTAAAACAGAGGTTGTACTGGAGACTAGTAGCGGGAACCCCGGTTGCTAATGTTAGAGACATCTGGGAGGCGAAAGTGCCACTCAAGATTCACATCTTTCTATGGCAGCTAGCTAAAGGGAGGCTCCCATCAGGCGATCAAGTGGCGCTAAGGCACGACCCTTCTAACGGGCAGTGTGCCTTGTGTGAAGGGCTGGAGGATGCCTCTCACATTTTCTTTGGCTGTGTGCTGGCTAAGTTCACGTGGGCTGGGTTTAGAGAGGAATTAAATGTGCAGTGGGATCCAATAAAGTTTGAGGACTTGTTGGGTATCCTGGCGGGCTTTAAGGATCATAAGCGTCATGTTATGCGTGTTCTTTTTGCTGCTATATGTTGGGGTTTATGACCTCATTCGTAACAAATACTCTATCAAAGGGATTTTTCCCAACCAACCCGCTGATTGCTTGTTCAAAATCAACGTGTTGTTGCAGCAATGGAACTCCCTCCTCAAAGTCGAAGCCGCTCTGCTCCTGGACGTCGTCTTTGCATCGACTAAGGCCATCTACATCACCACCCGCGTGCAAACCCCTGCCTCCGCTTGATGTCTCCAGGGTGGCGTGGTCTTTTCAGTGTTACCTGTCAAGCCTAGCGCGTGGTCTTTTCAGTGTTACCTGTTAAGCCTAGCTCTTTATTATTTCCGCCTTGTTTGTCGAACTTTGTGGCCTGCGGGCCAGCTCCTGTGAAACTTGGTTTGTAATAGCCTAAGTAGCTTGTTTGTCGTGTGAACTCTACCTTTGGGGCTTTATTAATTTAAAGTCGGATATCCTGCCTTATGTCTAAAAAAAAAACGATGGTGTTGTACAAAGTCAAGTACCAATAGCAAAGCGTAATGAGGCAATTCATCTTTAGAGATGACTGCTACTATACGTGCATCTGTCATCTTATCTAAACAACTCCCTGAAAAGTTAGTTTCAGATACAGAATTAGGGAAATTTAAGCTTGAAGATGGTGAGTACATCTGGTAATTTGCAAAGTTTACCACAAAACGGAAAACCAAGAATGTACAATATATACACGTCACGATATAAGAAAAATGAGAAACCTCTATGGCTAGGAGAGCCCGAAGGTCTGCTGGTAGTTCAGGTCATCTATAAGCTATAGCAAGTAGACCAGTAGTCCAGCTCTGCAATGCGCAAGGTCTGCTGCTACTTCTCATTGCAGGACAGATGCTGAAAAGCGTCGCTTATCGCTGCAATGGCCGCCATGTACTTGCTTCTTTGCTCCAGGTACCGCCCTTCTCGCACCAACCTCTGTGCTGTGTCATCCAACCGGAGCAACCATTGCTGCTCTGAACGGTCGTCGACGAACAATCGGGCGACAGCGAAGGAGAAAGACGCTGGGGATAGCATCCTGCCGAGCTTCGCAGCCTGATGATCACGCCTTAGTCTCCAGTTGAGCTTGTCCGAAAGCATCGTCACGTTCTTCAGGTGCCCTTCTACTTGCTGCACCAGGTACCCAAGGTCACCTTGATGCCCTGAATTTGGTGAGCATCTGTCGGTGTGCATCTGGATCCTTGCTACCACGTAGGGCTTTGTTCTGACGACCTCCAACACACGGAAGCGGTCTCCGCCTACACAAGTCAGGAAGAAGCGGTCTCCGACGAGCCTCTCGCACTCAACGACATGGACCATGCATCCAACATCAGCCATCCCACTGTCTTTCCTGCTGGAGTAGATGATACCGAAGCTCAGGGTTTCCTGGAGTAGTGTCTGCATCATGATGCGGTATCTGAACTCAAACGTCTGCAGCTGCAGCCTGTCGCCGGGGAACACAACTGAGTGGTACAAGACAATGGGGATTTCAGAAGTTTGATCCAGCTGGGACTGGTGGACAACCTCATCGACGCAGCCGTGCAGATTGGCTCTGCATTTCAGGACTGATAGACTCTTCAGGTGATTCTTCGCGGCGACTCTGGCTTCTGGTTTTGATGGAAGTTTTGGCTGATAGGAAGACTGTGGGGGACTGAAACTATAGCTGTTTGGCCTTGCTAAACTAGATGGAACTTGCAGAGTCTTGAAGGCCATATATTTGAGCACCCCTTTCAGTAACGAGCCTGTTTGGAGACATCCCAATACAAAGAAAGACATGTGTTCAGTGACAATGTGGCAGCAATAAGATTGCATTGTATATATCTAATTACCGAGCAATTGTGAGTTCCTGAAACGACAATGGATAGTACTGAAAGTGAAATTCAGATATTGAACTCTTGCAACACTCTCATGGTTAATAGATTCGGAAACAGGTTAACGCTCTCATAATTGTATTAAAAACTGAATGTTTCTTCTCAGTTATTATTTGAAGGAATCAAGTTTAACACTTCAAGATTACCACCCTGGAATCTGGAAGAGTAGCTTCTAACTATTTTTTTAATGGTTGAGTCTAATTGGAGAGGAGTTTGGGGTTGAATAAGCACTTTGCCATTTGATGGTTGAGATTCGGCGATTACCATTGGCAGGACAGTTTTGCTCCAGTTGATTACGTGAATCAAAGGGCTTGCTAGTACTATATCCTAAATGAAGGTTAATTAAGATAAGACCTACTAGTAACATAAACCCTGGACTCCCGGGAAGCAATTCGTTGGACCAGTTTGACCAGATGTGAGAGGATCTAGTCGACAAACAACACAAGAGCAGGTAAGGAACGCGGAGTTGAAAAAAGACAAGGAAAAGCGCGGGATCATCTTCATAGCCCACAAAGGAGACGACCAAGAAAAACGACCCTCGGTCCCGGAGGAGGAGAAATCATAGCAATCATGAACACGCAGGTTTTCATGGCGCGATGCCGCCGCTCGTTTACCTGGAACAGTCCGGCTCCTGGAAGATGAGCAGCAGAGCAAGAGCCGCAGATCAGAGATTGCAGGGTGGAAGAGAGAGAGAGAGATAAGGGACGGGTGAGCAGAGCAGGGAAAGAGGATAGAGTGATAGAGGGTACCAACTTTTTTGTTTTGAAAGTGATAGAGGGTACCAGCTTATAGAAGAACTGGATTTACAATTGCAAAGCCGGTCAAGTCTAGATAAATCTTGTGGTGGTGGCCCCCCGGTAGTAAGCTTTGAACCGATCCTGATGCTGCACCTGCACGCACTTATCGCAACTTCTTATCGTGTACTCCAATCCAATGACATAACGGCAAGTAGCTGGAAAACGAACAAGAGGAAGCCGCACCTTGTTTACACCGTACAAGTACAGTACGCCATTCTTGTGGATAAGGAGGAGGAATCTGGACCGGAGTGATCACTCTCTTCTCCTCGAGACATGAGTCAGATAACTGAGATAAAGTGGCCATAGCTTATCACGCCCGCTTTGTCCTTCTTCAGATCGTTCGCCACGACGGAGAAAATCGAATTTAGTACACACCGGGTACGTGGCCGTGACCCAGAAGAACGCAACTTCCAGGCTGCATTCGTAAGGCACCCATTAAATATGTGTCCGGCACCCCCAATTAAACCCTTTTTTTTGAGACCAATTAAACCCTCTTTGTTGGGAGCGTTGAACGTCTGTAAATTTGATGGACGTGCTCCACAGCTGCACCCCAAAGCATCACCCTTTTTCTCTACTTTATAAACACAAACACTTTGTGCATGTCATCTTAAGATTTAAAATTTATAATGTCATACAAATTTAGAAATATTTTACATAATTTGAATTTTTTTTGCAAATGCACCGCCATCGACCTACCCCTAACCCTAGCCTACTCGTAGTCACTCCAGTCGAACGAGTTGTCGTCATCGTCGCTGTTGTCGAGAATGACGACTTTGTCGGAGTAGGAGGCGTCGGCGTGGCTGGAGGAGGGGCCGACGCGAGTGGTTCGGGAGCGGGAGGTGGCCGTGGCCACGCCGCAGCAACCGTCGCGGCTCCCGGATGCCTCCATCGCCGTGGAGTGCATCGTCGTCAGCCAACCCGGTGTCTCCTACTCCAACGTGGCCACCGAATTGGCCATGGCAGCGTGGAGGCCAGGGCAGTCGCCGTCCATCGGGTCGTGCATCGGTGATGGGAGTTTGTACAGGTCGTCCACATGCGGCTCCTCCTTGACCAGCGGCTCCTCCTTGACGGTGGCGCGCGAATGCGGCTCCGGGCAGCGTTGGCGGTGGAAAAGGCGTCCCCGGGGTGGGGAGTGGCGGCGGGGAGGGGTGCGGCGGCGTCACTCGTCGCGGCTGATGACGCTTGGGGCTCCCCGACGCTTCTGTGTGATGGGGCCACGCTTCGGCGGTGGCAGCGGCAACAGCCGAAGCGGGAGGACGTTCCCTGTCACGGTGTGCCGCCTCGCGGCTTCGATCGTGCTGGCCACGGTGTGGCAAGTCCGATCCAGCAGAGGCGGCACCCGATGGCGTTCCACCGCGAGAGGAGCACGTCTGGGCTGTCGGCGAGGTTGATGATGGCTCGAAATGATCGAGCCAGCTCCCCAGTTGTGCTGACCGTCGTCATTCTTGGGGAGGCGGCGATCTGCGGGTGTCATCAAACTGCGCCAGCGAGCGATGTAACGGCGGACTTGCTCCGGCATTCGGAGGATCGGTGGTACGACGAGGCCGCTGTTGGAGAGGCGCCAATCCTTCGGGATGCCGCAATCTGAAGGGGTGAGGAGCCCATACAGGTACAACTCCCATATGTCGTCTGTGTTGATGGTGCGCCCGCTCGTCATCTTGGAGCCAGAGGACGGCCCGGCCTCCCAGTTGTTGGCCATGGCGGCCCCAAGGTGGCGACGGCGAGAGGATGTGCACGGGAGCCGAGGCGAGGGGATGTGCACGGCGAGGAAAAAGGCTTCGCCTTTTATCCTTGGCTCGCTGAAGGGCGGCGACGCCGTAAATGTTTCGCATCGTGTCGCCGGTGTAACGACTATGCGTGTTGCAGGTCGGCGTCCTGTCGCATTGGCAACTGGCGAGCAGCATTAGCGCGCACTGGACACGCGCACGACGCCTTTACTCACGCCGGTGCATGTTTGTCTCTGTGACGGGTGGCCCCCGCCTGTCGGGTGGGGTGACCGGACGATATCCGGCGCCCCCAGGCAAGCCACCAAGTTTGGCGGGTGGGCCGGTGATGAGGGGTGTCCCCATCAATACCCATAGTCGATATCCTAGGGTTAGAGTTATGTGGTAGAGGACGCGTAGTGTTAGTAGATTCGTCGGATGACAAGCGGGAGTTACCCAGGTTCAGGGCCCTCGACTGAGGTAACACCCCTACTTTCTGCCTATATGTTATTGGTTGTGGAATATGCGACGAGTACAATGTCCAGCGAGGGGTTGATCTCGCTAGGGTTTGGTGGTTCTGGTTGAGCGTGTCCATGATCGGCTACCCTCCTAGCCCTTATATGGGGGGCTAGGTCTCGGGTATGTAACCGACTAGTATTACAAGTATGGAAACTATAACCGACTATGCTAACTTAGGAAACAATCTTCGCCTTGGGCCTTCCTTTGTGGGCTTCTTCAGTCTATTGACAATTGGCTGTAGTCATCACGTGCACCAGGTACCCACACGATGCGGTAACGGTTTGGCATAACCTCGTCAGCCGGGGGGTCCGACAAAATTTTGGCGGGTGGACATCTTTGGGGGGGGGGGGGGGGGGGGTCGTGCCGTTGAGACTGGTTTTTGTCAACACCCCCATTAGGCCTTTGGGAGCCGTTTGGAGGGCGCCAGTGGAGATGCTCTTAGGACGTCTCCAATATAGAGTTAGAGCTCTAGCAGCTACCGTAAACAGGCCTAAAACCAAGAAAGCCCGGCGATATATAGGCTGTGTAACATCCCAGAACTTAGGGTCCAGAAATAGAGTGGACACAGGAGTGTGCATTTGCATTCATGCATCAGAAAGTCCGAATAAATTTTTCGCAACTTAAAAACCTGAGGAGATCAAAGTTTCTTTCATCTCGTTGTGCTAGGGCTTAGCTCAATGGAGGTGATTGTTAAATTTTTTGACATGACCTTTAGGTATTTTATTTGTTTGAGGAAAATTGAGTAAATTCAAATATTCAAATAATTTGAATTTGAAATTACACAAACAAATAATAAGTAGTTATTTAATAAATGTGCAACTCACAAATTAAATAATTACAAATACAAGTGATAAATAATAAAGTACAAAAATACTTACTTTATTAATAAACAATAATGTTACATTGTATTTATAAACATTTAAACAAAAACTGAAATAAATAAGAGATTACATATAGAAACAAAGTCCTAAGAAAAAAACTAATTCTTGCATCTTAATCTTCTCCATCTCATTATTCATCTGCTTCACCTTCACACCATTTATCTTTCCTGAAAGACAAAAGGAAGCAACACAAAAACAATAGGAGATAAACTAAAAGCACTTCATAAAGGGGAAGTATTGGTAAAATAATACTCTCAGATTAACAGTGAAATGCACTGTTAGTCTCATCATCGAGTTAAGGACCTTAATCAAGGCTAGCATCTGTTCTTATCAAATATTTTAGTCTCAGCACCACATCAAGGTCTGGATTAAGGAAAAGCCACTTGGCAGCACAAAATAATTCACACAATCAGGATAATATCAAAGAGAGCCGAAGGGAGTGCACCTCTATGAACATATCCAGGGGAGCAAGTACCTAAGCTGCTCACAAGCTGCTCACTGCATGGCAGTGCTGTCAACACCAGATTGAGCACATGAGTCAATATGACTTGCTGCTGAAGCCAACATGAGGGCCAAAACCATTTGAGCACCTCAGCCTACACACACGCACGCACTAGTACTGCACTTGTTCACCACCAACACCACCAATCCATCTCACACACCTTTGTTCACCTCGGCTCATAAGAACACACAACACTCAATTTCATCTGTTCATTCCCAAGTCACCAGTTCATCAGCCAATCCACCACTTCACCACAAATCACCAGCCAACCATATCCTAACCTTGCCAAAAGCAAGTCAAGAAGATGGCCAGCGGCAACTAGGAGGAGAAGGGATGAGCACAAGCTAGGAGGAGAAGGGCTGCGAACAAGAAGGAGAAGGATTGACAATTGATCAGGATCTACACAACCTCAAGTGATCCAGGACCTCCACACCAACCAAAACCACACCACAACTTGCCAGGAGGTTGATTCTCAACTCATTTAGCAAGTGGATACATCAATTGATGCATAAATGGTTTAGTTAGCTGTTGTACCCTCAGAGATGCACACAAATGGTGTGCAAGACTCATCCCTGGTTTTTAAACTGAAAAGGGCAAGCATCTGTTCATACCAGACATGAAAAGGCCTCAGACTATGCATCATAGGCATGGGGTAACAAATAATTACACATCAAGCCCAAATATACTTTCCAAGCAATACAAGCCTCAGTCTGTGCATCACAGGCTATTGGAAATAAATTACTCATGCAAGTAATGCAGGATAGCTTATCTCAGAGAGGCCTCAGACCACCATCACTGGCCATTATGAAATAAGTTCGAGGCAATTGGATTACATATGTTCTGATTTAACTAAGCCTCAGCTTATGCATCATCGGCTGAGGCAACACAACCCAATTCCTTGCTAATAGCAATTAGCTAAAGATCTTATAAAAATCACCCAGATCTAGCACATGGTTTGCTGGGCACTAATTCCAGTGGAACTAGCACCACAACCACAAACAATACACCCAGATCATACCAATTGGTGCCAAAAAATTTAGCCATCCAATAAAAATCATTTTCCTGGTATTATCACCCAGGAATCATTCTCAAACAAAGCAACAAAGCATTTTAGTGCTAACTGAACACTTGTTTCAGTTGAACAAATAATAGCATTTCTCTGAACTTAGGGATTCAGAGCAAAACATATGCAAATATCTTACTGGGGCAAGTAACTGATCGAAATCAGTAACACATAACCACCAATCTATCAAGGCAACAACACCACAAATTGGAGTTAAATCCAATTATCCCCAAACAGGACCATTCGGTGAGAAATTCTCACTCATGAAAAACACCACAGTAGCAATACTAGTCACCAAGCCGTATGGACCACACAACCGCACGAGCTGATGATAATCTAGCGTATAGTGATCCAGCAATCACCATAGGAATCGCAACATCACAGAGCACGGCCTCGGGCCCAAATGGTGAGAGAGAGAGAGCAGAGGAACCGTACCTGCGCCTGTGCGCAACCGTGACGGCGTGGTGGAGCAGTGCCCACACGGCCAGCACGGCGCAACGTGGGGACGTCTTCCTCGTGCACCAGAACCACCGGAGCATCGCCGGAACCAGCAAAAAGCCGACGGCGGAAACCCTAGCTCGGGATCGGAGAGGGCACGTCGGCGCAAGGACAAACTCGGCGAGAAATCACGGACAGGGGGGTAGATCACGGTGCAGTGCGTCGATTGCGCTTGGGGCGGCGGCGGAAGCTGCCGGAGATGGTCGGAGCAAGGAGCGACCGCGGCGGTGATTCCGTCGCACGGGAGGCAAAGGGGATCGAGGAAGGAGAGGTTAGGGCAGCGTCTGGGCGTTGACCGGTTCGGTCGGGCCGGTTGATGGCTCCACCCATGACAACTCTGGCCCACCAGTCAGTGGGCTAAGCCCACTGATTTTTTCTCCCAGCCAAAAAAATAAAAATAAAATACACAATAAAAGAAATAAAACTTAAATGGAATTAAATTTAAAATATAAACCACATAATCTTTTAAATATGAAGTTATTTGAAATGCTATTTTGGATGCATTTCAAACTTCATTTAAATTGTCTCACATGCATAGCTTTAACTTTAGTAATGTGTTTATATTACAATATGAAATATTTTATTTCATTAAATTTATATTAAAATGATATTCTATTTTTAAAATGATAAATAATAAGAATTATTGTCATAATTGTGAAAATAAAGTTATAAGCTTACAAAAGATGTTCTACTACTATGTAGCAACCATTTAAATGAAATGAAAATCTAATAACATTTTAGAATACTAAGCTTTATTTTGTATAAATAAGTACCTACTCCATGTGTTAGTTAACTCATGTTTATTAATAATTGGTTAAGTAAAATAAGTAGTAAACAACTTAAAGATTTATAACACTAAGATAACTATGTAAATTGCTATACTCCAAACAATTCCTTCATTCATAAGAAACAATTCATAGTTAAGAAGTAAGTGCTTCACTAAAATAAGATCTTATTGCAAAGTCTTGGGTAAAACACACAAAGAAGAATAATGTTAAAGCTCTTCCTTAACTACTTCATACAATACCAACGACTGTTTACATTCTTATATTCTTCAAAAGTTATTCTTTTGCTAGCATCAAAGATAATACTACCCTAGCTCTACTTAATTAAAGTTCATACATGTCTTCTACCAACCTAAGATGAACACAACCTAAAACCACCATTGAATGTTGTATGTTGTTTTACCTTAATTGTATGCTTAATTTGATGCTATTAACTCAGCAATAAAGAATCCATCTTACAAATGGAGTAAACTTGAAACCAAAACAATTCTAAATGAAATCACCCAACCCAAACAACACGCAATCATCAGAGAGTTAGTTACGGGGTTTAGAGCGATGCATCTCATATTTATGCATTAATCATGCTGTTTCTTTAAACATTAGTCCTTACCGGACCAATGATGTTGTTTCCAGATTTCTCGGAGTTTATATTATATCAAAGACCCTGGCTGCATAATCTTGCAGACAGAAAGGCAAGTTCATCCCTTTACTCATGTCCTCGTGATGTATTTGTTAAGAAACTATTTTCAAAATGTTAGTATTGCATATCACACAAAAAGGGCAAAACTTATTTTATAATAATATGACTACGGTTATCCATCAGTGAGGTGGTAATCTCATATGGCTGGCAGATGGGACCACGGTAAGAATGTTGTGGTGGAGGTTCCATTTGCACGGGAAAGTATCACCTAGGACTTAACAACCAATGTCGCCAGTGATTCTTGCGCCGAATATTACGCGCAATCATAAGATCTGAAATGGGAAGGAGAAGTCAGCTGTACCCTTTTCCTCTCGTACACCAACGGGTGACTAGATCAAAGCCGGGCGGTGTGTAAATCCGCTGAGCTTGAGGTGGCCAGGATAATAACCTCACCTTCGGGTTGTGGCTTCTAGCATCTATTGAAGGTTGGCTTCGGGACTAGCTTGGGACGGTGCCCACTGGTCAGCAAGTTTTAGCATGGGACGGGGCCCACTAGCTTGCAACCGGAGTAATGGGGGGTGTGCGGGGATGGTGGAAAGGCGCAGTGATTGGCTTGGATTATTGACTGGGCCCCACACCAAGGAAGTGTGGACGGGAAAGTACGCCCGGTTGTGCAACAAGGTCTTGATCTCTTATGGGTAAAGCAGCGCACCTCTGCAGAGTGTATGAATGTGACATGTTACTCCACGTTCCAGGATGGAACGACGAACGCAGCAGGAAAGGAGGCTCCTCAAAGCCCTAGCCCTGTGACTCCTGACGAGCATAGTCTTCAGAATAAAAGCAACCTTTTGAAGAAATGTTTTCTAAAACTTGCATTAGCCTACGACAATCCATTGTCCGCGGCTGTATTTATGCATCAAACTTCCCACCTTGCATAATGAACTTGCTGGGTAACGCTGTTACTCACCCTTGCCTCCTAAACCCCTGCTAGACACGAAGAACCACAAGAAGGCAACACTTTAGGCTATGAAGACTCTGAAGACGGATAAACTCAGGATACCAAAGAAGGCAACTACATCGAGTTGAAGCAGTTGAAGGAAGACGGAGGACAAATGAAGGCGTAGTGTAAAATAGGATAGATTCCTAGTCATAGAACCTATCTCTGTAGGCGTTGCTATAGCGCAATTGCTAGCCTAGCCGTATTAGAAGTAGGCTTAGTATAGGTTAGTTCCTCCGAGATTTTTCATTTGATGTTCTTTTGTTAGGGCCTTGCCTCATTGTTTCGAGGAGGTTCTATATTTATGTTGTTTTGGATCTTCTGTTTGTAATCTATAGTCATGCCTTGGACCTGCGATGTTTCTGTTGTACCACTCTGATGACGTAACACTGGTGGACGGTGATCCATTGGTGCTATGTCAACGACTATAGCATACTACACCATGCAGTGGTATGCTGGGTCACCACAGGCTGCGCTCGGATTTGCGCGTCGTGCAGATCCTGTAAACCAACACAAAACCGTAAACGCAATTCGGTGGCCCGAGAAAAGTCCATAACACATGGTATATATTGCGCTCCCCATGTCGGACCTAAACTCGAACGCTATCCTCTCCGCCGTGTGCGCTCGTGATCTCCGCCGCCGCCGGCCAACCTCCAGCCAACAAATCTAATGCCGCAAGCATCTAATCCACCACCCCACCACCTCGAATCGCTCTGCCGCCCTCCAATGGATCCCGTCCCGCCACCATCCTCGTCGTGTTGGGGCACCCGAGGCCAGCGCCGAGCTGCGAGCAAGCCGCTCAATAGCAAGAAGTGTGCTGCCCAGAAATGGACGAACTGGAGGCGCCAATGCCACCATTCCTCGCCCCGTACGCCTACAGAGGCGCCAATGCCTCCTCCTCGGGTGCGGGGAGCAGCAGCAGCATCCGCCGCCGCACTCCAAAGCCATCGCCGTCGCTGTTCACCTCTGAGGAATCCGAGGAGGAAGCCAACGACATGGTCGTCTACAGCGACTTCGTCGCCTCCGACGAGGCTGAGGCGCGCGCCCACGCCCGGATGCAGCGGCGGTCCATGCGCGCTCACTTCCGCGAGGTGGCCAGGGAAGACGCCGAGCTCGAGGAGGTCGTCCGCCTCATCGAGGGCCAGACGTCGGAGGAGGAGGCGGTCCGGCAGCTCCAGTGGTGCAAGAAGGCCGAGGAGCGCACAACGGGCGTCATCGTCATCGACGACGACTGAATATGTGTCGTCGCCGCCGTAGGTAGATGCGTCGTCGCGATATAAGCAGATGCGCACGTTTTTTTTGTATGGGTGATCGTAGCGACTATGGTCGCTTATGAATATGAGTTATGTCTTTCTCTGAATGTGATCATCGCTGCAACTTTGTCTGTATTTTTCCTGGGAGTGCAAATTTTAAAAGTTCAGTTTACATTTCAGTAGCTGCTCTACCCACGAGATTGTCGAATGAAAACACGGTGTCGGTGTTCGGTAAACTGAACTCGTCAGCTTTCAGTTCAGGTGATAAGGTAGCTGCCAGAACTGCTCTTAGGGCGTCTCTAAGGCCATCTACATCAATTACCCCAATAGGCCCCCAGGCCCGCTTTTATAGGTTTTGGAGCGCCAGATTGTGTGGTTTTTGGTCCAGTTGCGTCCGTAGAAATGAAAAAAGTCGGACTGACTGTTTTCCCATCCGGTGCATCTATTCCGAACCCTAGACTGAAGGAAGCCTATCCACCATACTGATGATGTATTTGATATTTTCAAGGATTTAAAAGTAATATTTTAAAAGGATCCTGACAGTTCCGAATAACCCATGTGGAAGAATAAATCTATATTTTGGGAGCTACCCAATTAGAAAGTCCTATAGGTCCGCTCTGCAATCGACGTGATGTACGCAACGAATAATCTTTGCGTGAACCTGCTAGGCTTCTTGGCGTATATGGGAAGACAAAAGATACACCGTAAGCACGGTAGAACCAGCAACGTATGAAAGAACGAGATGACCTGCATCCAGAGCAATATTAAGGTCTTG
Organism: Poa annua; assembly: GCA_026929855.1. Lineage (NCBI taxonomy): Eukaryota > Viridiplantae > Streptophyta > Magnoliopsida > Poales > Poaceae > Poa > Poa annua. Next base: position 216,174,155 of record CM049427.1, on the reverse strand, counting down.
CCAATTACGCTCTTAACAAAGAAGATATGAAAATATTTTTGAATGCCTGAGCAGTATCAAGGTCACGTCTGGCTTCTCGTCAAATATAAAGGAAGTATTAAATATGGTAGAGATTTTTTTTCAAAACTCATGACTGCCATGTGCTTATGATGCAATTACTTCCGGTGCATTGAGTGAGCTTCTACCGGAAAATGTTTGAGTACCCATTGTGAAGCTATGTGCATTATTCAATACAATTTCTCAGAACGTAATCGATCCAGAAATGCTACACAAGTTACAGAATGATGTGGTCCAAGTTCTTGTCGGTTTCCAGTTGGTAATCCGACCATCCTACTTCAATATTATGAGTTTATGACACACCTCCTAGTACACCTAGTCGAGGAGATTACCATCCTCGATCATGTATTTCTACACAATATGTTCCCCTTTGACAAGTTCATGGGATTCTCAAATAAATATGTTCATAACCATGCTAGGTCAGAAGGAAGCATCTCCAAGGGCTATGAAATAGAGGAGGATACTGAGTTTTATGTTGACTTTATTCCTAACCTTAAGCCGATTGGTGTTCCTCAATCGCAACATGAGGGGAGACTGAATGGAAAAGGCACGCTAGGAAAGAAAGCAAGTAAGTATGGATGAGTATTCTTTCACTAAACCACACTACACCGTTCTACAAAATTTCTCACTGGTGGCTCCGTATATCGAGTAACACATGAATATTGTACGGTCCAAAAACTCGGGGAAGGATGAGTCCTGGATTAAACATGCACACATGGAGAATTTCAACGGTTGGTTGCAAACACATCTCATGAATAAAACCACTGTTTGAGATCAGTTGTACTTGTTGGTCCGGTCACCATCTTCGACTATATTGACTTTCAAGGGTACGAGATAAATGGGAATACATTTTACACGATCGCCCAAGATAAAAAAAGTGTACCAACCAAAACAATGCTGTCCACTTTGATGCAACAAACAACAATGGGCAAAATGACACATATTATGGTTAGATAGAGATATTATGGTTACATAGAGGAGATATGAGAACTTGACTATGGAGCTTCTTTTAAGGTCCCTTTGTTTCGGTGCAAATGGGTCAAGCTGACAGGAGGCGGGGTAAATGTAGACCCATTGTACGAAATGACGACAATGGATCTTAACAATCTTTGGTATAGAGAGACAAACCATTCCTCCTAACCAATGATGTGGCTCAACTTCTCTATGTGGTGGACTGATACGTCCAATGTATCTACTTTCCAAAACACTTTTGCTATTGTTTTACCTCTAATTTGTGTGTTTTGAATGCAACTAAAACGGACTAACGCTGTTTTCAGCAGAATTACCTCGGTGTCTCATTTTTGTGCAGAAATATCAACTTTATGGAAAAACCCCGAAAAACACTTGGAAGCCATTTTCTCACCGGAGGAGTCGAGGAGCCAGAAGATCAAACAGAGGGGAGCAACGAGGCCACGCCACCACCTGCTGGCGCGGTAGGCTCCTGCTCGCGCCAGCACATGGTGGAGCCGCCTCGGTCGCCTCCTCGTGACCCCCTCGCGGCTAGTTAACCCTCCTGACCTAAAAACGCACGGGGAGATTGAAAGAGCATTTCCCCTCATGTGTGGTTTTGGTAATTGAATGACAATCTCTATGGACTAATGTTTACTTTGAGATATCATTATAGATCATGTCCATGGAGTTGTGGAGTTCATGTGTTGGACTCTTGAAGCTTATGTGTTGAGTGGAGCATATTGCAAGTATGTCTTGAAGGATTCAAGACATCATATTAGTGATGAAATGTTGGAAGATACAAGGTTGATCAAGATGTTGATCAACACAAAAAGCTACAAGATGTACCAAGAGCGATCATGTATCTCTTGGGATGGTAAACACTTGTCCGCATAGCTTTGTGAACTAACCCATGATATATGTATGTGTGGTATCTTTATATGAGGTTAGCTATCTTCCCATGGGCTTGCATCAAATGAAGATTTCATATAGCTCATTGAGGATGACGTCATGTGGTGATCGTCATCAAGGTGAGATGTGCGAGACCAAGACCAAGAGAAGCTTCTTGAAGAGATCATATGCTTGGTGCTTGCAATGGATACATGAAGATGGAGCTAAGCGAGACTCTCCCATTGTGAGCATGGGGGAGTATTTAGAGAAGTCTTCATCAAGCATGTGCTTGGACGCGCAATCAAGAAAGATGAGCCACTAGAAGAGATCAAGATAGTCATCTAACTCAAGTGGAATGCTCAAGGCAAAGGTATGATCTTGATAGGTCTATAGGATAGATAGGCATACTATCAAGAGGGGCTCTCAAGTTAGTAACTTGATCGCATCGTTGTGGAGAGCTCAAACCTTTGCATACTTGGCATATCGTATTTCTTGGTTCTTATTTGGCTTTTATGGTGGTGAGGAATTAGAGCTTGGTTCATCTCCATGTCAAGCTCTTGTTCATTGAAATCGGTTTTACTTTGGACAACTTGTTGCGTTTTCGGTGGCGGAAACATTGCCGGTTCTACCATGAGGAAAGTCCCACACCTTGCCATGTGTGGTTATTTTACTCTATCTATGGGATTTAATATTGCCGGTTCTACCATGAGGAAAGTCCCACACCTTGTTGGGTGCTCATCGTCGCTATCTTTCCAACAAAATTGGTCTCACCTCATTTGGAGTTCATTTGCAAAAGTTATAGCAGTTTTCGTTTCGGTGTTTTGCTGATTCGGATTATTGGGGCCGGATATTTCGTTCTACCGGAATTTTCGGTTCCCTAGCTGTCGTGGTGGTGTCACGGCAGATGCCATAGGATGGCTAATGTGTGGGGCCGATGGACGTTGGTGGATCCGGGGAGGGATAGCGAGCTGACTAGCTCACGCGAGGAGGATCCCGGAATGACCGAGATCTCCCAGGAACAAGAAACAAGATCAAAGTGCAAATGGGAAGATCTAACAAACACGAACAAATGCACGAAGGCACACAATGCACACACGATATACCCAGGTTCAGGGCCCTCGTGAGGAGGTAACACCCCTACTCCTGCCTTTCCTCTCTATATATTTGTGGTACAAGAACTACAACTTGTTGCTAGATCTTTCAAAGGGAGGAGTACAAAGAACTAGATGAACTCAAGGTGGAAAGGAGTAAATGCTCTAAGAGTAAATGTGACTATAACTTAGGCTCTCAAGTGGGTCTCTCTCTCTCAGGAGCAGTTATGGCGCCTTTTATAGAGCTCCGGCCAGGAGGGCCGGAAACCCTAAATTGGCTTGGCCCCATCGGACAGGCCTAGCCGGCATGCCATCACCGGCTAGTGCGACCTAGTCGCCGGGCTATCCGGTGTAGCCCCTTCGTCATCATCTTGATAAGGACGGCAGGCGCCGTCCTGCACCATCATTGTCCCCCTGTCAGAGACAAGACATGTCTTTGCCCATTCCGGATAGCCTTTTCCGGATTGCCGGGCTAGGCGTGTCAGGTCTTGTCGTACCACGATCGTACCGGCTGACGCGCTCCCGTGTCAGGCGGGAGGTGACCATGCTTCCGTGTCAGGCGGGAGGTGACCATGCTTCCGTGTCAGGCGGAATGGTACTTCCCCCCGCGACAGACGGGAAAGCCTGCTCTGGACCGTTGACGGCCTACCGGAAGCCCTCACGCCGGCTACCTCCTCACTTGCCACTGTGAGCCCCTTCTGCATAAGATCAAGACCGAGACATATACTCCGGTTAGTACCTACCCGGACAACCTATCCGGTTAAGCCGAGTACACCTCCTTCCGGGAGTCTCCTCGGAGCCCGAGACTCGGGACCCTTTCCGGATACGTCCGAGCTCGTCTCAGGATGAGTATCTCTAGGCCTAGCCTCCCGAAGATGTCTTAGCCTATCAGCAAAGACATCTTCGAGAAGCTAGTTCTTAGAGGAACCACCCGCTTACGCTTGTGCTGCGATTGTGAAGGCCGGGGGTGTCTATTTATAGCTGCCAGAGCTGCCCCTTGCGCCTGCCAGGAGACACTTTGCCCTCTAGCAGTGTACAAGGGTCAAGTTGCCCTTTCAGCACACCAGGAGGTATCCCTGTCTCTCGCTAAAGGTCAAGCACTGTTGGCACCTTACGGAATTATACCGAGATCTGCCCCTACCCGGGGGGCAGCCCCCCGACACTAGTCCCCGAAGCTGGTGCTGCACAGCGAATTCGGATGATGTGCGGGATCAGCTTTAAACACCAACTATCTTCCGAGAACACACGACACCAGCCTTTCCCTATCTGCCGAAGTCGGTTCTTCCCGAGATCTTCTTACCGAGACTATTTTTACCGGGAGGCAAAGCCTGCAACCGGATAACACAGCCTCAGTGAATCTCGACCGTTGGCTTTCTGATGAATTCGAGACTGCGAGCTGGGGCCCACCCGACGTCGCGTCCGAGCAGAAATGCACTCGAGTGCTCCTGCCCGAGCACGCTGTCGCTTGGGTTCCCGCGCCGGGAGCCGCAGCCGATCCGGAGTCCAACCGTTGGGGCCGTGTGGCCCTCGGTGTGGCTGGATCGGGCGCTCCGGATAACGCCACGTGGCGTGCTGCGCAAAACAGATCCCACCCACGATCGTGGGGATCGTGGGCGGGAAAAATGGAAACCGCTCCGGAATCCCCCCCATAAATAGGGGACCGGAACGGCCTCCTCCCCTTCTTCTTCCTTGCTCCTCCTTCATCCTTGTCTCGAGCACATCGACGCCGCTGCACTCCTTGCCCGAACTCCGTCGCCTTCGCCGTGCGCCGGAGCTCGGACATCGCCGTACCTCTCGCACGTCACCGACCTCCTGTTTCACCGGTGAGTCGCTCTCTCCGTCTCGATGATTTTCTTCGGTAGAACAACCGCCCGACTCCGGCCGTGCCGTGATACAAATGCGGTTGAGCCGCCGCCGGTGAGCACAACTTGAGCGGCGTGCACGAGGCGCACGGCGGTGATGTACCGTCGCGGTAGGATGTAGATCATTCACCCGCATTGCGCCTCGCCCGAGTCTAGCGCGAGCCTATTTTCTCCTTTTTGTTTTGATTTTCTAGCAGACGGTAGATCTTATTTCCCAGGAATCCGGTTGTGTTTAGCAGTTTGTGCTCCGGCATCCTAGTTCCCGGTAGACTAACTCCGACTAACCGCCGCTGCGCCTGCAGAATAGCCCGGATACACCTGCAGTCTTCACTGACATGGGTGAAGAAAGTATCCGGGGATGCTGGGATGGCTCCGAAACCAAACAATGGGACCTGGACTGGCTGTATCGGACACACCGGATTCCGCCAGAAGTGGAGAGCCGTCTACCGGAGGGCGAGGTTGAGCCGGAACCCCAACCCGGGGAATACGTCGTATTCCTCACGCATTTCGAGCGTGGGTTTGGGCTTCCGGCTAGCACCTTCTTCCGCGACTTCCTCGACACCTACAGCCTCCAACCGCATCACCTCCCCGCCAACGCCATTATGATGCTCTCAGTCTTCACCACGTATGCAGAAGCATACCTCGGCGTGTGGCCCTTTCTGGATCTCTGGGCCAAGTATTTCATCCTTCGTCGCCAGGTCATCCCCAACCCGGATCAGAAAGAGAAAGACTTGGTCGACTGCGGAGCGACCACCATCATCCCTCGCGCTGATTCCGGCTTCCCCATAGTCAAGGGACTAGAATCCTGCCGGAAGTGGCAGCGCAGCTTCTTCTACGTGAAGAACCGGGAGCACTCGGGAGATGGTCCGGGATCCTCGAATCCGGATTTCATAAATCTGCCGGAGTTTGTCCATGGCCCTCCTCGCAAGTTCAACCTCTGGAAACGACTGCCGGATACCGAAGAGGTCAACTGCATGCATGACGTGCTCTTGGCGCTGAATAAGAAAATGACCGGCGACGATCTCCTGCGCTGCTTCATTATCCGCCGTGTCTGCCCTCTGCAAACCCGAGTACATAAGATGTGCCATATGGATGGGAGCTATGACCCCACCAGAACCAGTATTTTTCCTCTTGACCGCCCCGCGGTCGTCCGACGTGTCCGAGCTATTGCTCGGACGAAGATGTCGGATGATTACGTTTGGGGTGTCATTGGGGGCTCCCGGAAAAAGCCGTTAAAACAGGTGCTCCTGTCTGTCTTTCGCGCATTTGCCTTCGTACATGCGTTCACCTGGACACCGACACGTGGTGATTTGTTTGCGCAGTTATTCGAGCGGCAAGCCGAGGAGGACGCAGTCCACGCCGACGGGAATTTCGTGCCGAATATCCCGGTGCCGGATAAGATGCCGAGAAAGGACCCCGACGGCGAGGACCATCTCGCCATCCCTCTATTCAAAGCTGCAGCTCCGGGTAACCTTCAACCTCAGAGGCATTTTCCCTCTCTTCGGATGATAAGGATGAGATTGACTGCCAAATCCTCGATGTTATTGACGCTCTTCCTCTCAATTGGGCCTCAGCAGTGGTTCCGAAGCCGACTGCCGGGACAAAACGCGCCGAGAGCCGGAAGCGCGCGGCTTCCGACACCGAGGCTGCCGACAACCCCGACAACCCCCCCAAGAAGAGCAAGCCGAATAAACAAACGGCCCCGAAGCCTCGCCGGCAAAGGGGCCCTCCCCTTGTGGACTCCGGGTACATTCTCCTTGCCTTATGCCACATGACTTTGCCTTCTTCCTAAATTATTATAGAGACATTTTCTTTCAAGGACGCACTCGAACTCCCGTCACCTGCCATTCCTCCTCCTCCCGGAACTCGAACTCCCAGCCCTGCTCGGGCTTCGCCTTCTCCTCCTCGCCCCTCTACCCGAGGAAGCGAAGCTGCCGCCTCCGGTGCCGCTCCGGCATCCGTTGCGACTCCGGATGCTTGTCCGGTGACCGACGAGATCCCGGTGCAGGCCACGACGACCTCGGGAGACATTTTCCTTCCGGAAAGTCCGCGCCGGGTGCCCGGGCTTGAGGCCGAGATCTTGAGCCCTCCCCGACAGTCCGTGCCAAGCGGTCCCTCTCGGCAGGCTGCGGATAATACTGCCCCGGAGAAGCGGCCCGCAGCCTCCTCCCGGCCAGCTGATCCACCTGCCGGGAAGTCGCGCCCCAAGGTCGCTGGGCAGAAAACGACTTCTGCCAAGCCTGCAGCTGCCCCGACATCTTCGTCCCAGGACTTGGTGCTGCGCCCGGGTACGTTTTCATCGTTACCACCGCCTCCCGCCGAGATCCCTACTGCTTCCTTGCGGATGTTGCGAGCAACCGTTAGCTCCTTTGTGCCTTCAGGGTCCCGGGATATTGCTGCTACCCGCGCGCCCGGCAGCTCCGGCATACATGCTGTTGACGCATACAATCAGGCTTGGCTTGCCGCCGACGCCTCCGAGACCGCGGGAGATTTGCACGCTGCAGGTCCAAGCCGCAACGCCCAAGCTCTGCACGCTCTCCAGGTGGCCGCGCTGGACGTTACTCGGGTGACCGAGGTAAGCTTGCTCTATTTCTTTCACCAAAAAACATTTGTTTCTTCCACAACCACTAGTCCCCGAGATTGGTGCTTAGTGTTCTAGATTCCACCGAATAGCAGATCACTAGGTTCCAATCTTAGAGAAAGTTTCAGGACTCGGACACCGAGTCCCCGAGATCCTCCCAACCGGGTAGCTTGTTATGTGCTAGAGATCCCGGATTCTCCCGATTTCTTTACATTCTTCCCCGGCTGACTTCTCCTTCTTTGTCTTGATTTCAGGAGTGCAGCAAGAAACGCTGCAGCATCTTCAACCGAGTTCTTGCTAACCTCGGTCAGTCCAAGAAGTGCGAGGGGCGCCTCCGGGAGGAGCGAGATGCCGCGCGGAAGGTCTCGGTAGACCAGAAGGCCGCACTCGCTACCGCGCAAGCCGAGATCGCGCGGCTCAACGGCGAGCTCGAAAAAGTCAGGGCTACAGTGACCGAGATGAAGACGCGCTTTATCGAGACGAGCAAGAAACAAAAGGAAACCTTGGACCAGTCCGAGGAGCGTGCTCATCTTGCCGAGACCGAGCTGGCTCTCCTCCGGTCACGGTCCGATACTTGGCTCTCCGAGCTCACTGTATTGAATCGGGATCTTAACAGTAAGTGGACCGACATCCGTCTTCTCTTGTTGCTTCCTTTCTTTGCTGTCACTTTTCTTATGACCTAGTTGTTTGACAGTTCTTCTTTTTAAAGGGGAATTTGAGCACTCCCGGGAGGCTGCTGTTCTCGCCGTTGCTGCCGCCCGAGAGAAGCGCGCCGGGAAGGGCCCTGTCTCGGAAACCTGGGACATCGAGGATCACCTCACCGCCCTGAAGGCCCGGATAGTGCCTCTTCGGTCTATCGGGACAGAGCTGCTCAGCGCTGCGGTCCACGTCCACGGCGCATTGTGGCCGAGCATCCGCGGGACGCTCTCGGTGCCCGAGCTCGCGAGCGCACTACAGTGTGCCGGGAGGCGCATTCATGCGTGGAAGCGTTCCGGTGCGCGGGCTGGTGCCGACCAGGTCTTGACCCAAATACTCAGCTGGTACGAAGGTCTTGACCTGGAGGCGATCCAGCGGCTGCGGACGATCTCGCCGTGGCTGAGTGATCCGGCTAAGATCCAGCGGCGACAGGAGGTGGCGCACCGCATCGCCTCGTGGGCAAGCATCCGCGCCTTCACCGCCAGCGTCCTTCCTTCCGACTCCGAATCTGATTATGAGGACGACGAAGACACCGGCGCGACCGGCGACGCGGAAGACGAGGCCCCGGAAGAAGATGACCCTGCTTCCGGTGCCGCGCCCGAGAGCGTGGTTCCCCGGGATGTATCTGAGACCGAGGTGCACCCCGACGCCCCGAGTACTGCTGCTGGAACCGAAGCTGAAGCTGCTCCTGCTGCGTCTCCCGAGAGAGCTGCTCCCGCAGCTACTACCGGGACTACCTCTTCTGCTGACACCACCGAGCCTGCTGCTCCTGCTGCCGCTGCTCCCGAGGTCGCTGCTCCTGCTGACGCCCCCGTTGAGAAGCCGACTTCCCCTATCACTTGAGACACTTAAGAGTAGATTCGTTAAACCCCGGGATGCCGGGTACCATATGTAACATACACTTATATTATTTTCGTTTCGCAGTGAACTATTTATCCGAGTAACTTATGTCAATTTATTCTGTTTTGAGTTCCCGAATTGCCTTTCATGTTTACCGTACTTAGGTAATTTCTGCTCTTGTCTACCATTTCGTCTTTCGACAATCGAGTCACAAAAGTCCACATACGGCATACATTACTTAAACGTTCCGAGTTCCTACTAACTGAATTCCCGACATAAAAAATAACCGAGTTAGTAAAAAACAGGTATGCCGGATAAGTTCCTTCTCCGAGTCCCCGAGACCATTTTCGTGTTTCCCACCTTCCCTCTCTTTGCTCTTGACTACCATTTCGGCGTGCGTCAGTCGAGTCACAAGATGATTTCACATGACATACATTACTTTGACTTTGAGAATCGAACTCGGAACTTTCCCGGCATACAAATAACATAAAAGATAGCAATCCGGCAGCCCCCGGGTTCCTTCCCGAGACGCCGGTAAAAAACAGCAAATGAACTTAACAAAAATGAGAACAAAACATGCATATAACCAGGCAGTCCCCGGGTTCCTCCCGGGGTGCCTTTCTTTCATTAATACTGAAAACTGAGATATAACATACACTGAGCCCTTTACGTGTAAAAGGGGCGAAGTAGAGCTACATTCCATGGACGCTTTGTTTCCTCACCGGATTTGTCCATTACACCTTTCCTAGCCTCCTGTGCATCTACAAGGTAATAAGAATCATTGTGCAATGCCCTGCTTATCACAAAAGGTCCCTCCCATGGAGGTGACAATTTATGCATTCCGGCCGTGCGTTGGATGAGCCTCAGCACCAGATCCCCTTCTCGGAACACCCTCGGGTGTACTTTCCGGCTATGATAGCGACGGAGATTCTGTTGATAAATTGCCGACCGAGATAGTGCCAATTCTCTTGCCTCTTCGAGTAAATATACATCATCTTCTCGGGCCTCCTTTGCCTCGGTCTCGGTGAACATTGTCACTCTCGGGGAGTCATACTGTATGTCGGTCGGGAGTACTGCCTCTGCACCGTATACCATGAAGAATGGCGTGTAGCCGGTAGATCTATTCGGTGTAGTCCGGAGACCCCATAACACCGCCGGTAACTCCTCTATCCAGCATCCCGGAGTTCTCAACAGTGGTTCGATCAAACGAGCTTTGATGCCGGCCAAGACTAAGGCATTTGCTCTTTCGACTTGCCCATTTGCTTCCGGGTGTGCAACTGATGCTACATCCAGTCGGATTCCCTTCTCAGCACAAAATCGAGCGAATTCCCCCACAGCAAAGTTGGTTCCATTATCTGTGATAATGCTGTGCGGGTATCCGTATCTCAAGATGATGTCTTTCAGGAATTGCACAGCGGTGTGTCCATCACACTTCCGGATTGGCTTAACTTCTATCCACTTGGTGAACTTGTCCACCATCACCAGTATATGTGTCATATTGCCTCTCGCCGGCTTGAACTGACCGACCATATCCAAATACCACACTGCGAATGGCCAAGTGATGGGGATTGTTTTCAGTGCTGACGCCGGCATGTGTATCCGGTGAGCAAATCTCTGGCATCCTCCACACTTTCGGACAATATCTTCTGCTTGCTGCAGCGCAGTGGGCCAGTAGAACCCATGCCGGAACACCTTTGCCACCAGGGCCCGGGATGATGCATGGTGTCCACATTCCCCCTGATATATTTCCACCAGCATCTCTTTTCCTTCTGCCGGTTCCGCACATCTCTGGAGTACCTCAGTGACACTCCTTTTGTACAGTTCTTGATTGATGACAGTGTATGCTTTTGATCTTCGCATTATCTGCCGGGCTTCCACTTCATTCTCCGGGAGGGTTCCTTCCAAGATATAAGCCATAATGGGCTGAGCCCATCCCGGGACAGGTCTAACCGGGAACATGGGAGCGTCTATGTCCATTGGCTCTGCCGACATCACCTCTATCATCATCTTTCTTTGCCTCTCTGAGCACTGCGATGCAGTCCCCGGGTTCGATGTTATGCTTCCGACATCTACTTCCATGGGTACGGCATCTGAACCAGGCTCCTTGGGGATGAATATAGAATCCGATTCGGGTGAGGGCTGAATAGATGGCTTCCTCAAATGCTCCAGGGCTATTCCGGGTGGGATGGCATCCCGAGACGATCCTAGCTTGGACAAGACATCTGTTGCCTCGTTTTCTCCTCTGGGTATATGCTTGAACTCGCATCCTTCAAAAAATCCGGATATTTTCTGCACATGAAACCTTTATAAGGCCATGTTCGCATCGAGGGCATCCCAATTCCCCGACACCTGTTGTACAACGAGGTCGGAGTCACCAAAACACTCTATCCGGCGGATGCCGATTTCCTTGGCGACGTTCAATCCATGAACCAAAGCCTCATATTCTGCGACATTGTTGGATGCTCGAAAATGAATTTGCAGCACATACTTCAGTACATCTTGCTTTGGGGAAGTGAGGACCACTCCGGCACCCAATCCGATTTTAGCCTTTGAGCCATCGAAATGCATCCTCCAGAAATTGTAATCCGGCATCGGAGGTTCATACTGCATCTCGGCCCAGTCTACCAAAAATTCCGGCAGCGCCTGCGACTTGATGGCATCTCGTCTCTCATATGCCGGAGCGTATGGAGACAACTGGATGGCCCATTTGGCTACCCGGCCGCTAGCGTCCTTGCAACCGATGATCTCGGCCAGAGGAGCTTCGCATACCACTGTGATCGGGTGTTCCTGAAAGTAGTGCTTGAGCTTGGTCACTGCCATGTACACCCCATACGCCATTTTCTGGTAGTGCGGGTAGTTTTGCTTGGATTCCGAGATCACCTCACTGAGGTAATACACCGGCCTCTGTATCAGCTTGCCCCCTTCTTCCCTTTCTACCACCATCGCCACACTGACTACTCGGTTGGTTGCGGCAATATACAGCAGCATAGGTTCCTTGGGTAAAGGGGATGCCAACACGGGTGCTGTTGAGAGCATTCTTTTCAGATCGTTGAACGCCGCGTCAGCCTGCGGGGTCCAAACAAATGTCTTGCTCTTCTTCATCAGTTGGTACAGGGGTAAGGCCTTCTCCCCAAGTCGACTCACAAACCGACTTAGGGATGCAAGACATCCGGTAAACTTCTGCACATCCTTGAGACGCACGGGCAACTTCATGCTCTCAATAGCACGAATCTTACCCGGGTTGACCTCGATTCCCCGGCTTGAGATGAGGAAACCGAGTAACTTTCCTGCCGGAACACCAAATGTGCACTTATCCGGGTTCAACTTCATCCGGAATCTTCTTAAATTCTTGAATGTTTCCCTCAGATCATCTATTAGTGAGGCTTTTTCTTTTGTTTTTATGACTATGTCATCGACATAGACCTCGGCATTTCGGCCTATTTGGTCATGCAAACATTTCTGCATGCATCTCTGGTATGTAGCACCAGCATTCCTCAAACCGAAAGTCATGACACGATAGCAATAAGCCCCATAAGGGGTAATAAAAGCAGTTTTCAATTGATCATCCGGATTTAAAGGTATTTGGTGAAAACCAGAATAAGCATCTAGAAAAGTTAAAAGCTCACTCCCGGCAGTGGAATCTATCACTTGATCTATCCGGGGTAGTGGAAAGGGGTCCTTCGGACATGCTTTGTTGAGGTTGGTGAAGTCGATGCACATGCGCCACACCTTAAGCAGGAGGGGATCATCCTTCTTCTTCTCCCCCCAAACCGGATTTGATATCCAATCCGGGTGCAGCACTTCCATTATGAATCCGGCGGCCAGCAGTATAGCCAGATGCTCCATGACCGCGGCTCTTCTTTCATCCGAGAGGCGCCTAGTTGGTTGCTTCACCGGCTTCGCATCCGGTCGAATAAACAGAGAGTGCTCAGCCAACTCCCTCGGGACGCCTTGCAGATCGTCACTCGACCACGCAAAGGCATCCCGATTCTCACGGAGGAAGTCGATGAGCTCGCCTTCCTATTTGCTGTCCAGGTTGCTGCCAATGATAACTTGGCGCTCCGGGTTGCTGGGGTCCACACACACCTTCTTGGTCTCCTTGGGGGGCTGAAATGATGCCCCCTGCTCCGGGTTCACCATCCCAGGCATTCCGAGTTGGGAGGTCTTGGCCATTGCCACCACCTGCTGGATTCTCTTCTTTTCTTCTGCGATCACCAGGGTTTCAGCCAAGCATGACCCCGCTGAAGCACATTCCATGGAGCGCTTGTGGTCCCCCGAGATGGTGATTATACCGTTAGGCCCCGGCATCTTCATCTTCAGGTAGCCCATGTGAGTTGAGATCATGAACTTGGCGAGGGCCGGTCTGCCATCAGTGCATGATATGGGCTCTCGAGGTCCACGACCTCGAACTCCAAGCTCTCGGTTCGGCCCAGATCTTTCCCATGGGCGAGCAGGAGACTCCGGGCACAATGTCGTGAAAGGTTGTCTCGGTAGGCAGCAGGGTGTTCGTAGATACTCCCAGCTTCAGCATCGTGTCCTTGTACATGATGTTAATGGCACTGCCATTGTCAATCAGAACCCGGCTGAAGCGGACGTTGAGGTTGGGTCCAACAAAAGTTGGGTCCACCACCAAGGCATACGCACCTGGTTTAGGCATAACCCTGGGGTGATCCCTCCGGCTCCACGTGATCTCCATCTCGGACCAGTGCAAGAACTTGGGCACCGCCGGGATCACAACATTCACCTCCAGAGCACGCTGCCGCACACTCTTTCGGTCAGTGGGTTCGGTTACGAAGACCACATAGCTTTGATGTGCCTCCCGGTAATTGCTCTGCTGGTGTCCGGCTTGGTTACCGTTGTCGTTCCGGGTATGCACCACATTCACTGGCCGAGGTGGGGGTCCTCTCGGAGGAGGGGGAAGTCGGACAGCGTTGGCCCCTGATGTCGGAGGAGGGGGTCTCGGGATATTGGGCCGAGATGCCGGAGCACTCTGCCGAATAGCTCCCGAGCTGCCCTCCTGCAACGTGCGCTGATACCAGCTACACTGCCGAGTAGAGTGGTTTGCGGGCTTGTTGGCCTCCAGAGTGTGGTAGCAGCATGGCTTGTTCAGCATTTCCTCATATGTCAGGGGCTTCTTTTGTTCCACCCAGGTCTTTTGCACCTCCTGACTCTGACCCCAAGCCGGGCCACTTGTCTTTTGACGCTGGCTGTTGCCGGCATCCTCCTGCTCCCCGGTCACTGCTGCGACATGCTGCGCGGCATGGTGGTACTCGGGCTGATTCCTCTTGTGGCCGAACTCCTGGCGATCATGGCTCCTGCTCGGTCCTGAACGCTGAGGCCCCGCATTCCTCCTGTTGGAGTCTCCGACATCCACCAGGGGTTGCATGGGATCTCCAAGCGTGTAGGTATCGGCGATGCGCATGGTCTCTGCCAAGGTCGTTGGCATTTTTCTCTGCAACTTCTGCCATAGCATAGAGCCATGTCGGCATCCTTGTGCAAACCAGGAGATGGCCTGTGCCTCTACCACTCCTTCGCAAGAGTTGCGAATATTGCTCCACCGGGTAAGGTATTCCCGGTCAGTCTCGTTACTCCTCTGCCTACAGATGGCGAGCTGCTGAGGCCTGTTGGGCCTTTTGTACGTGCTGGTGAAGTTGCTGATGAATGCTTCCTCAAAGTCTAACCAGCAGTCTATACTGCCAGTTCTCAGGTTGTTCAACCAGATCCGGGCTGGTCCTTCCAACATCAGCGGTACATAACGTACCGCCCATCGCCTGTTTCCACCGGCTATGCTTACTGCAGTTACATAGTCGGTTAGCCAGTCCTCCGGCTTCTTGCTACCGTCATAGGTTTTGGCACCTCGGTTGAGCTGAAAGTTCCGAACAGGAGGTTCCCGCATGATCCGAGGTCCGAAGCAGGCAGGTCCTAGAGGTCCTTGCTCTTCCACCAACTCGGACTGATGAATCCGGTCGAGCCGGAATCTGGCATCTGCCGGGTTCAGCTGCCTGGTTCCTATCCGAGATCCCAAAGGGTTCTCGTCTGGCTGATACCCAAGCTGCTGCAACCTCGAGTTGCCATCGTTGAGCCTGTCTTGCGCAGGGATCACGGCCTGCTGGGGAACGGAGGCGACCTCCCTCTGTGGGTGTCCCTGAACCTGAGGAGGGTTCCGGGGTGGATTACCACGGCCAGCTGGGTTATCGTTTCCTACACCCAGGTTACCATTCCCACGGGTACTTCCCTCCTGCCCCGAGTTACGCTGTTCGGCTTGCCCGGCTTGCTGGATACCGGCGAAGGCCGGATCATAGGTCTGTAGCTGCTTGTTCTTTTCGGAACCTCGACTCCGGCTCCGGCTCTTGCTCTTGCTCTTGCTTCTGCTCGGATGCGGGGAAGAGGCCTCCCCATCCGATTTCTGGCTATTGGGTCTGGCTGAGTGCACCTGGGACCCTGCCCCGGGGTTCTTCTTCTTGAAGGCCAGATTCTGACGGTTGGCCTCAATCACCAACTCGTTTACCCGCTCCTGCTGCTTGCGCAGGGCCTCACCGGATAACCCCGCCAACTCGGCCATGACGGCTTCGGCGGCCCTAAGAGTTTTCGCCGGTGAGCTGTACACCGGCTTCCCCGCTGAAATCCGACTTCCTGTGTGACTGGTGGTGGCTCCACCAGCCAGCTCCTCATTCACCGTTCTTCCTTTCTTGCGCAGATCTGCAATGCGCTTGTCCCGGGTGTCTATCTTAAGGAATCCGTGAGCAGGAGCATTGTACTCCCGGAGGCTAGCATTGAGCTCGCGACGGATCTCGGCTATCTCCAGTGCCTCGGCGAGTAGCAATCTCCGCTGCTCCTCCAAGTCAGCCGAGGTGACCTGGGTATCCGCTTCAGCAGCCACAGGAACAGTCAACTTAGCCACCAGTCCCGAGAGGGGATCCGGGCGACGTCGCGGCTGGGACGGCTGCGGATCGCCATCTCGAGCCGCAGGTCTTTCCTGCGGGGGTTTGGCCAAACGGGGGAGACCGCTCCCAGTATCGCCGTCTGCGTCCTGGTACTCCTCCTCAGTAGCCCCGACCATCATCACCGCAACGGAACTCGGGGGGTGACCGGCACGCAGACCCCGAGCAGCGCAGAGCATGGGCGGGTCCTCAGCTTCCAGGACCGTGTCCGGGTAGCTATAGACAACTTCGGTGGCGACGTAGGTGGTAAAACCGCCGAAGTCAATGAGACATCCGTTTACCGGAAAGGGCTTGTTCCGGAAGCATCCTGCGTTGTCGCAGACGAAGCCCATCTCCCCTAGCCTCACGACCAGGCCAGAGAGAACCCGAACATCGAAGTGAACAGGGGAGCCCGTCCGGATGTGTACACCAGCCAACGCCACTGTCCGCCCCACGGTGGGCGCCAACTGTCGTGGTGGTGTCACGGCAGATGCCATAGGATGGCTAATGTGTGGGGCCGATGGACGTTGGTGGATCCGGGGAGGGATAGCGAGCTGACTAGCTCACGCGAGGAGGATCCCGGAATGACCGAGATCTCCCAGGAACAAGAAACAAGATCAAAGTGCAAAGGGGAAGATCTAACAAACACGAACAAATGCACGAAGGCACACAATGCACACACGATATACCCAGGTTCAGGTCCCTCGTGAGGAGGTAACACCCCTACTCCTGCCTTTCCTCTCTATATATTTGTGGTAGAAGAACTACAACTTGTTGCTAGATCTCTCAAAGGGAGGAGTACAAAGAACTGGATGAACTCAAGGTGGAAAGGAGTAAATGCTCTAAGAGTAAATGTGACTATAACTTAGGCTCTCAAGTGGGTCTCTCTCTCTCAGGAGCAGTTATGGCGCCTTTTATAGAGCTCCGGCCAGGAGGGCCGGAAACCCTAAATCGGCTTGGCCCCACCGGACAGGCCTAGCCGGCATGCCGTCACCGGCTAGTGCGACCTAGTCGCCGGGCTATCCAGTGTAGTCCCTTCGTCATCATCTTGATAAGGACGGCAGGCGCCGTCCTGCACCATCATTGTCCCCCTGTCAGAGACAAGACATGTCTTTGCCCATTCCGGATAGCCTTTTCCGGATTGCCGGGCTAGGCGTGTCAGGTCTTGTCGTACCACGATCGTACCGGCTGACGCGCTCCCGTGTCAGGCGGGAGGTGACCATGCTTCCGTGTCAGGCGGGAGGTGACCATGCTTCCGTGTCAGGCGGAATGGTACTTCCCCCCGCGACAGACGGGAAAGCCTGCTCTGGACCGTTGACGGCCTACCGGAAGCCCTCACGCCGGCTACCTCCTCACTTGCCACTGTGAGCCCCTTCTGCATAAGATCAAGACCGAGACATATACTCCGGTTAGTACCTACCCGGACAACCTATCCGGTAAAGCCGAGTACACCTCCTTCCGGGAGTCTCCTCGGAGCCCGAGACTCGGGACCCTTTCCGGATACGTCCGAGCTCGTCTCAGGATGAGTATCTCTAGGCCTAGCCTCCCGAAGATGTCTTAGCCTATCAGCAAAGACATCTTCGAGAAGCTAGTTCTTAGAGGAACCACCCGCTTACGCTTGTGCTGCGATTGATAAGGCCGGGGGTGTCTATTTATAGCTGCCAGAGCTGCCCCTTGCGCCTGCCAGGAGACACTTTGCCCTCTAGCAGTGTACAAGGGTCAAGTTGCCCTTTCAGCACACCAGGAGGTGTCCCTGTCTCTCGCCAAAGGTCAAGCACTGTTGGCACCTTACTGAATTATACCGGGATCTGCCCCTACCCGGGGGGCAGCCCCCCGACACTAGCTGATCCAAGAAAACGGCTAAGGAAAGGAGAAAAAGGGTTCTGACTCCAGTCGGAAATTGTGCTCGGAAATTTCCGTCTACCGGAATTTCCGAGTGCCCCCAGAAAAGTCCTCCATAAATGGCTAAGGAAAAGTTTGGTTTTGCTTCTGACTCCAGCCGGATTTTCAGCTCGAAAATTTAATGGACTCGGAATTTCCGGGTGACCGGAATTTCCGAGTCTCACTTATACCGGAATTTCCGAGTGTCGAAACAGCCAACGGCTATATTTCCTGGAGGGGTATAAATACCCCTCCCCTTCTTCTTCCCCAGCCAATCCAAGGCAGCACGACTTTCCCCTCTCTCCTACTCCATTGTTGACCTTGGAAAACTCACTTCCCTCTCAATCCCTCCATTGAATCTTCCATATTCTTTCGGGAAAGTTGAGAGTAGATCTAGATCTACAATCCTACCAATCCATCTCTCCTCTAAGTGAGGGGAACTTAGTGGATCTAGTTCTTGGAGTTCCTTTGTGGTTCTTCTTCTTTGTTCTTCCTCTCTTCTCCCCCCATAAGCATTAGTTGCTTTTGGTGGGATTTGGGAGTGAAGGATTTGACTCCTTTGTGGTTTCCTCTGTTCTTCCTCTCTTATTCCCCCATAAACATTTGTTGTTGTGTTGGAATTTGAGAGTGAAGGACTCGAGCACTTCGTGTGCTCTTGCCATTGCATTTGCATCGGTTTGAGGCCTCCACGAGGATTCGTGGTGGTGATACTTGTGAGCTTGTTACTCTTGGGTCTTTAGACCCTAGACGCCTTTTGTGGCCAAGACCTTTTGCGGTCACTTGAGAGCCCCCAATTAAGTTGTGGGTGTGTGCCTCAAGACTTGGGAGCCCCCAATTAAGTTGTGGGTGTGTGCCTCAAGAGTTATACGGGATTCGATCTCCGCCCCAAAGGAGATCAATGGTGGAAGGTGAACTCGCAACATTTTGTGGTTGAGTTCATCAGGAGAAGAAGGTGAGCCTTTGTGGCGTTGCGGCTAACCTGTTGTGGTTGCGCACACCTCTCCAAACGAGACGTACACCCTTTGGGTGGAACTCGGGAATACATCCTCGTCTCCACGTGCCTCGGTTATTTCGGTACCCGAGCTCTTTACTTATGCACTTTACATTGTGATAGCCTTCGTGCTTGAAGTCATATATCTTGCTAACACCTTGTTACTTGTATTGCTTAGCATAAGTTGTTGGTGCACATAGGTGAGCTTAGTATTTATATCTAGGTTGTATGCTTGTTAAAGTAAACCTCTAGTTTTATTCCGCCTTTATCAAGCATACCGGAATTTCCGGGTCATTCTTGGACCGGATATTCCGGCTCCTCGGAAAAAGTTTTAAATCGCCTATTCACCCCCCCTCTAGGCGACGTCTATCCGTTCAGGCATCCACTTTCGCCAAGAACATCTTCATACGCCGCCGTCATCGCGAACCCTCGTTCGGGGACCAGAAGTCGCTGTTCCAGCACCCTGCCGGGACAGGGAATCGAAATGGATCATCGCCATAGTCATCGCCAACACCTCTCCATCAACCATCCATGTTTCCCCCATCCATGTGTGAGTAATCCACCGTTGTAGGCTTGAGGGGATGGTAGGGATTGGATGAGATCATTCCTGTAATAGCTGTAATATCGTTAGGGCATGGTGCCTAGTATCTGTTATCGATGTTTTACGTCATTGTTGCAACTTGTTATGCTTAATGCTTGACAATAGGGCCCGAGTGCCATGATTTCAGATCTGAACATGTTATTGTATCATGAGAATAATTATTGTTTTAGATCATATATATGAGTCGTATACACATATTATTGTCCGGAACCGATGGCCCCAAAGTGACAGCAATTGGGATAACCGGAGGGAATGACTGTGATGTGAGGATCACATGTGTTCATGGAATGTTAATGCTTTGCTCAGGTATTTTATTAAAAGGAGTACCTTAATTGCCAGTAGTTTCCCTAGAGGCTCTGCTGCAAACGGGCTGGCAGGACAAAAGATGTTGTGCAAGTTTCTCATTGCGAGCACGCACAACTAAATTGGAATACATGTTTATGATTAGTTAATACTTGGATGCTTTATATTATTTATCTGCAAATGCCTATGCTATGATATTACATTAATTATCTTATCCATGCAACGCCCGTACATCCGTCCCTATGCCTACAGTATTTTAATCTCGTTGTCTACTGCAATTACAATCACTGTCTTATTTCTACTGCTGCTATTATTTCACTACTGTCTCTGCTATAAAACTGTTGCTACTGATAATCTGTCTCGAGTAAGTCTATTCACAGGTGTAGCTGATCTGACAAATTATCTGTTCAAGCTTATAAATATTCTTTGGCCCCTTGTGTCGAATCAATAAATTTAGGTTTTACTTCCCTCGAAGACTGTTGCGATCCCCTATACTTGTGGGTCATCAAGATTATTTTCTGGCGCCGTTGCCAGGGAAGATAGCTTTATTTGTAAGCCCACCTGAGTGTGATATTGTTCGCTGGAATTTATTCATCATGAGAAGAAATACTGATAAGAAGTTTCCCATTGTGCCATCCACTACAAGGAAAGGTACAACTCTGAACTCCGTTGATGCTCTTGATTCTCCGTCTGTGTTAAGTAAGCTTGTTACACCACCACAACCTACACGTTCTGTTAGTACTGCTGAATCTGAAATTACTTATGATGATGCTTCTACTGCTCTTGATGAAACTGGTTCCTCGGGTCCCTTTTTAGATGCTACTATTGCTAAATCTAAACAAATCGAAAATGCTGAAATTCCTGATGAAAATGCTGAAACACCTGTTAATTCACCTGAATTTACACGTGATACTTATGATGAGCGTGATGACATGTATGTTGATCTTGATGATGCTCTTGTTGAAGAAATTAATGCTATTAAAGATGCTAGTGCAATTAAAAATCTTGTTGAAAAACGTGTTGTTAGATATAAATTATCCCCTGATGCTAAATTTGCTACATCTCCCATAAACATTAATGATAAAGCTTATGATTTCTCTCTTGATTTGGCTCACATAGATATTGTTGAAAGATAACCTTCCTGTGGAACTGAAAATGAAAGTGTTGTAGAACACATGAATGTATTTTCTGATTTAAGTGGAATATTTGTTGAGGATATTAAAGACGCACTAATTTTGTTGCTAAAATATTTCCTTTCTCATTAAAAGGAGATGCTAAAACCTGGTATAATAATTTGTCTCCCGGTTCCATCACTAGTCCTAAGGGTTTGCTTGATGCTTTCTTTCAAAAATATTTCCCTGCTAGTGCTCAACATGATGCTTTGTTAAGAATCTGTAATATTAATCAAGCTGAAGATGAGAAATTGCCTAAGACTTGGACACGCTTTTGTTCCATTTTAAGGGGCCAGCCGAACCATGATTTGGAGAAAAATGATCTACTTGATATATTTTATAGTGGACTAACTGCTGAATCTAGGACATGAAGGGAATATGCCCTAGTGGCACTTAATAAACATAGTTTATTGGCAATATCCCAATTGTTCATTATATGTTTTATACCATGCTATAACTGTATTAAGCGAAAACATTAATACAGTTGTGGTAGATAAACAACCAGGTCCCTAGTAGCCTCTACTAAGACTAGTTTCGTTGCGCGATTGATGATCGAGGTTTTCCGATCATAGGGCATGGCGTCGGTCGGCAATGGAAGTCATATCGTTAGGTGTAACGATGTGATGGACATACCCAGTATTTATAGGACATAGTCATTACACCTTAAAACCGTGAGACCAACTCTTATTGTTATCCCTAAAAGATACTTTGATCGCACCAAACGTCATATCTTATATAGTGTGACAATGATAGGTGATACTTTTGGGTATCGGAAGGGGGTAGTTGAGACGAGGGGTCAACAGCGGGATTTGTCAGTCCGCATAGCCGGATAGATACTCTAGGGCCCACTCGGTGAGATATGTCAAATGAGTTTGCAAACATGTGACTAGGTCACCAGCTGACATAATATCATAGACGAGTAGAAGATAGCGATGCCGGTAACGAGATCATGCAAGGTATGGAGATATATGAGAATGATGCTCGGACGCGCTAAGTATCGACATGACAAAGGGTTTAAGACTAGACGTCCAGGTTTGATAGATGAAAGTCATTCGTTATATCACAGGGATGAATTCATGGGGTCCAGGCCTACGAGTTAGTCGTTGATCATAGAGGAGTCTTGATCATACCTGTTATTATATCGAACCGCTAGGGTAACACACTTAAGGGGTTTCGACAAGACAACCGGAAAGGAAAGAGATCACCGGGAACGTCCCGGGAATGGTCCGATGGAGATCGGGCAGCGACGAAAGAATTTTTGGAGCTAGAATAAATTATATATAATATGTTTAATATTAATTAGTGTAATTAATGATTAAATATGATTTTATATATTTATTTTCGAATTTTTAAAGGCTGGTTTCCCTAAATGGGCCTTCTGGTGGAAAGAAGGCCCATGAGGGGGGGGGGGGGGAGTCCCCCAGGGCTTCGGATTGAGGGAGGGCCGGCCTAGGTGGGCCAAATGGGGGCCACCTAGGGCCGGCGCACCCCCTTTGGCCGCACCAGGCAATGGGGGATAGTCCCACATTGCCTGGCTGGTAAGGTTGGCTCCCCCTGAGAGCCTATATAAGAAGGGGCACCCCTGGCCTTTTAATTCACCAATTAATTCTCTTATTTCTCCTCGATCTCGTGATTCCCTTTGTCGGAGTTGCGCCGAGGATGATGAGGGGATCTCTTCCACCATAGCCCGCTGCAGCGCTGCTGGTGTTCCGGTCCAAGTCTTCCGCTGCTCGTCCTGGACTGGAGCTTCGGAGGCCGTCGTCTCCACCGTATGTGTGTGACGCCCTGCGAGGTGCTGCGCTAGCGGTACTCGGAGGCCCACTTCCTCCAGCCGACCTCGGAGTCATCTTCGTCGTCTTCGTCGCGCCGAGCTCTCCGCGACCTAGAGGTAGGCTACGTCGTCTTCGTCGTCAACGCTTAGGCGGGAGCGTAATCCCCGCTATTCGGTCTATGAGGGTATGTATTCCGATCTCCGCCGTACTACTATATCTGCATAGTGTAGATCTTGGCTAGTTTAAAGATATCGTTGCTAGGAATTTTTTTGTTTTCTGCACACGATCCCCTTCAGGACATACCTGGATAGTTTTGCTAGTTGTGTTTTCAGGAAAAGGACTCCCAAAGAGGCTGAGGAATTATTAGCCATGATATGCAAGAATAATGATGATTGGGATATTCCCGAACCTACTCCAGTACCACCACCAACACCGAAGAATAGGGGTATGATTGAACTAAATGAAGAAACAATGAAGGAAGCTAAAAGATCTCTTAAGGAGAGTGGTATTAAATCCGAAGATGTGAAGTATTAACCTCCCATTGAAGAATTATGTAAGCCAATTCCTCCTTCAACCGTAATTGAGGTACACTCTCTCCAAACGTTTGATGGTAGATATATCCCTTATTCTAAACCTCTTGCTCAATGCTTAGATGCATTTGTTACTTTTATTACTAAGCAATGCAATTTTAATATGGGAATAGAGAATCATTTGATGGAAAATTCTCGTGCTATTAGTGATTTGCATGATATTGTTGATATAACTTCTATGATGTTAAAGTACTCATTAAACACTTTCATATGGTTCAAACTCAAATAGATCAACTCACTAAAGTGCAAAAAGAATACTAGTAAATACCTCTATAGCTAAAGAAAAACTTGTTGGTAAAGTAACAACTAGAGGTGGTAAATCTACTCAAGATCCTTTGTATCCTGAAGGACATTATAAAAGAATTGAAAAAGATTCTTAACGAGTTAATGAATCTAGTACTCCTTCTTGGAAAAAGAAAAAAGAAAGATAAAACTGTTGTAGAATCCTCTGAACCTGTTAATGATCCTAGTGGTATATCTGTTTCTGATGCTGAAACTGAAAGTGGTAATGAACACAACCATGATAATGCTAATAACAATGATAATGATAAAAAGTTCAATTCAAATGGAGAAGAATTAGAGCAGGAACCTGAAAAGCATGCTAAAAATAAAAAGTACACTAAAGAAGATTTTATTGCGAAGAAACATGGTAATGAAAGAGAACCTTGGGTCCAAAAACCAATGCACTTTTCTGCTAAGAAACTTAAAACAAAAGAGGAAGAACATTATAATAAATTTTGTGATTGGATGAAACTATTGTTCTTGCAAATTTGTTTGACTGTTGCTATTAAGTTGCCTCCTTATTCTAAATATATGAAAGATATTGTCACTAACAAAAGGAAAATTCCTAATGACGAAATATCTACTATGTTTGCTAATTACTCTTTCAATGGCAAGCTCCAAGGAAGTTGGGTGATCCAGGTATACCAACTATTCCTTGCTCCATCAAAAATAATTATGTTAAAACTGCTCTATGTGATTTGCGAGCTGGAGTAAGTGTTATGCATTTCGCTCTTTACACGAGACTTTACCTTGATTAATTGATACCTACTGATATATCTTTGTAAATGGCTGATAAATCTACTATTGTTCCTGTTAGAATTTGTGAGAATGTTCCTATTCAAATAACTACCAATTGTTTAATTATGACTGACTTTGTTGTCCTTGAAATGCCTGACGATGATAATATGTCTATTATTCTTGGAAGACCTTTTCTAAATACTGCAGGGGCTGTTATTGATTGCAATAAAGGAAAAGTTAATTTTAATGTTCATGACAAGGAACATACTGTTGATTTTCCCAAGAAAGTTGATAAAATGCCTGGAGTTAATAGAATTACCAATATGAGGTCTATTAGAGTGGGAAGTATCGATTTCCCATATAAAGAAGAATACAAAACTCTCATGATTGGATCCATACCAATTAAATATAAGGTAACATGAGTGTCTCACATGGTTTAAATCTTTTATGTCATATAAAATTCATTTGGTGGCAAGACTTGATCAACCTTGTTAACAAGTGCATTTTAAATGCATAAAGAGACTAAACAATTTTCTTTCTTGCATTCTTGTTTTACCTAGTGTAATGTTGTTTAGTTTGCAATGTTTAGTTGAATTTGTTGTTAGAAAATAATTTTTCAATATTGAATTTAATAATGCAAAATACTAGAAATGTGAAAATAAAGTTTCTCAGAAAATTAAAATATTTATATCAAAAATCATATTTTTCAAGGAGGGACCTGGAAGCGCCAGACAACAACCAGGGTAGCCCACAGAGCCACCTCACCACATGGTGGCGCCCCAGAACATGGTGTGGGGCCCACAGGCCCCCCACTAGCTCTCTCTCCTTCCCCTGCCTTCCTCTTGCCCGAAAAATTACTTTTGGATAGTTCAAACTCGTGTTCTTGCTGCTCATTGATACGTCTCCAACGTATTCATAATTTCTTATGTTTCATGCTATGTTATATCATGTTATTACATGTTTTATATGGATTTTATATAGTTTTATGCATTTTCTGGGACTAACCTATTAACAAGATGCCAAAGAGTCAATTCCTTATTTTCTGCTGTTTTTGGTTTCAGAAAAGTACTTAAGGAAATATTCTCGGAATTGGAAATAAAAGATCCTGAAATTATATTTGGAAAGGGATCGTTCCAGAACACCGAAGATGAGACTGAGAGGGGCCACGAGGCGGCCTCAACACCCCGTGGCGCGGATCCCTTCCAGGCCGCCTCAGGAGGTGGTGTGGGCCCCTTGGGCGCCCACCGACATCGCCCTTTCGCCCATAAATACCTCCTGAAGTAAAAACGCATGGAGGATGTTGATTATTTCTGACTTTGATGGTGCTCTTGTAGCCCTACACAATGGATGGTGTTTGTTATCCAACATGAGAGTGTTTGAGAGTAGTGTTTATTTATTTAACTTTGATGTCATTGTTGAGAATGTCCACTGGTGAAAGTAGTATCCCTCGGCCTTGTTTCTAAGCATTAAAACACCGTTTCCAACAAGTTTTGCTACATGTTTGCTTGCTGCCATTTTCATTACAGATTGCAATTACTACTTATAATCATTCATATTACTTGTATTTCACCATCTCTTCGCATAACTAGTGCACCTATACATCTGACAAGTCTATTGGGTGTGTTGGGGACACAAGAGACTTCTCGTATCTTAATTACAGGGTTGTTCGAGAGGGTTATCTTTGACCTCTACCTATCTGAGTTCGATATACCTTGGGTGATCCACTTAAGGGAAACTTGCTGCTGTTCTACAAACCTCTGCTCTTGGAGGCCCAACACTGTCTGCGAGAATAGAAGCGTGCATAGACATCAAGCTATTTTCTGGCGCCGTTGCCGGGAAGGTGAGCCTCTTGAAGGTATCTCCTTAAGATTCTACAGTTATTACTTTTAGTTTCTTGTTTTTATTTTCACTAGTTAGGCTAACGGAAAACAACAACAAAATTAGAGATCTCTATGAAATTTATCTTGAGCTAGGACATGAAGTGTTTGAAGAGAAAATTTAAAAACCTATGGAACTTTATATGCATGCTGGTAGCAATGTTATTAGTATGAATTCTTTAAACACCATTATTGCTAATGCTTTGTAAAAGTCTAAGCTTGGGGGAGTTTGTTTTGATGAACATGATATTTTTAGTCCCCCAAGCGCGGAGGAGAAAATTTTCTTTGATGATACCTTGCCTCCAATATATGATAATTATAATCATTGTGATATTTTCATTCCACCAACTATTGAGGAGAAAATTAATTATGATTATAATATGCCTCCTATATTTGATGATTATGGTGATGAGAATAATAATGATAGCTATTTTGTTGAATTTGCTCCCACTATAATTAATAAGAATGACTATGCTTATGTGGATAGTATCAATTCTTATGCATATGGCTCATGATAAGAATGTTTTTATGTGATAGTTATGTTATAAATTTTATTCATGATGCTACAAGTGAACTTATTGATGATAATGATGAGTATTGTTTAAACATGCTATATGATAATGCTTTAGATGATGGTCCTATGCTTATTGATAATTCTCTATGTTTAGAAATTATTACTTATTTATGTGAGGATAAAAATGATATAATTGCTGCTTGTGATGGTACTCTTACTCATGAGAGTCCTACTTTGTTCTTTAATTCTCTTAATTAGACCATGGAGGAGAAAATTTCTTATGTTGAAAAATACTTATGTGGTTTGCAATTGTCTCTAGTTTCCAATCTTTGTTGCAACCATGCTCTTAAACTTGATATTGATCTTAGTAACTATTTTGAAAGAGGGCAGCATGCTAATGAATTCCAAAATAAATTTAATGATCCTCTTTATGTGCCTATGTTATCTAAGTTGAATGATTCTTGTGGTTATATGGTTGAATTTATTTCTACTACTGAAAGTTATTATGAGAGAGGGAAACATGGTTTTATGTATCTCAACAATATTAAGTTTCCCCTCTTTATGTTGAAAATTTTAAAGTTGCACTTGTTTTGCTCTCCGATGCTCATTGCTTTGTGCTTTCATGACTTGTTTCTTCACAAGACTCCTTTGCATAGGAAGTGGGTTAGACTTACTTGTGTTTGATGTTTACCTCTTGATGCTCTCCTATATTTTTCAACTCTCATTTTTATGAGAGCATCATATGAATCTTTGTGCCTAGCTCAAAGGCGTTAAACAAAAGCGCTTATGGGAGACAACCAACTTTTATTTCCTGTTATTCTATTTTGCTTGCGTCAAGGACTTGTACTACCTCTGTAGCAACTCCTTTGTATCTTTATTTTATTTCATTGTTGTGTCAAGTTAAGCCTCTAGTTGAAAGTTGATACTAAATTTCAATTCCTGCGCATAAACAGATTTCCGTAGTCCACCGTTAAATTCATAACTCTTCACTGGAACTCAGAAAAATCTGCCCTTTGAGCGTGATCCTCAGATGTATATGCAACTTTCATTAGTTTTGACTTTTCTGATATGAGCAAGTTAAGTGCCTCGAAAAAATTCATCTTCACCGACTGTTCTGTTGTTGACAGATTTTGTCATTTATTTTGCAATGCCTCTTTTGCTATTTTAATTGGATCTTTTTATCCTATCAAGTATCAGTGGCTGTAGCTAATGTCCAGTAGCATTGGTAGCAATTGTGTTCCTACAGAATATCATAATTGTTCATGCACTAACCCTCTTATGAAGTTTAATCTAAGTTTGGTGTGGAGGAAGTTTTCAAGTATCAAGAGAGAAGGATGATATAATGTGATCAAGAGGATAGTAACGCCAAAGCTTGGGGATGCCCCGGTGGTTCACCCCCAATATATTTCAATAAGACTCAAGCGTCAAAGTTTGGGGATGCCCAAGGCATCCCCTTCTTCATCGACAAACTATCATGTCCTTTTTAGTGAAACTTTATTTTAATTCCATCACATCTCATGTGCTTTTCTTGAAGCGTATGTTTGTTTTTATTTTTATTTTTGTTATTTTCATTCTCAGAATAAAATGGATCCTAGCATTCCTTGTGTGGGAGAGAGACACACTCTGTTTTTCTTATGAATACTCGTATTCTTCACTATTATTCGTTGAGTATTCTTTTCATGTTATTGTTTGCTTTCTAGCTCTTGTTTTTCATGCATCTCTTGCTAAATCTGTTAGCTTTGTTATATTATACTCTCATATCTCATTGTTTAATTACTTGGAGAGTTTATCTTTTTAAATAAGTTGATTGGTGTTTGGTTGAGAACAGAAGATGCTAAATGTGGTAGATGGTATAATTAAATGATACATAAACTTGTAGATCATTAAATTGCGTCACTTCAATCATTGATGGTGTTTTGAGATATTGATATGCTTAATGGTAAACATGATGGTATAGTAAAGTGGAATGATTAATGGTTGGTCTAGAAAAACTTGAAGTTGTGTCACACTTAAATTTCGAGTTGATTGCATAATGGTATGTGACTTCTATTTGCCTAAAGCAACCGTAATGACTTTATGTTATGCGCTATGGTCGGGGAAGCCAACGGTGACTTTGTCATTCGCCACGATCCCTCTAGGAGTAATTTTCATTATGCCTTGTATGATCATATTTTTATTTGGAATCTTTTTACTTGTGAGTTCTAAAACTGCGGTTTTCATGGCACTTCCACCACCATATTGCTAGCCTCTTCGGTACTTTGCATTGCCCTTTCTCACATTAAGAGTTGGTGCATTTTTCACGGGTACTCGGGGGAGATCTTCATCTTGTTCTCCTACATATAAGACAAATATCTTCCTCAAAACATCCACCATACCTACCTACTACAACATTTCCATAGCTGTTCCGAGATATATTGACATGCAACATCCATCTTACATTACATGACTTGTTGTCATTCATTACTTATATATTGCCTTGCGTGATTCTATAAAGTTGATGTGTGGTTTTACCCCTGTTACGCTAGATCATTGCATAACCTGCTACACTGGCAGAGGCACCGTGTCATATGCATTTTATGGCACATTCATATTAGTTACTTATATCATCAGTATGTTGTATTATCATCATTAGTGTGTTGTCATATATAATATTTCATATTAGGATGCTTGACCCTAAAAGTGAAAAGAGCCATGGAGGCCATCGAAAAGAGAAATAGAAAAATGAAAAATATAGAAAAAGAAAAAAAGAAAAAAAAAAGAAATAAAAAAGGGGGCAACATTACTATTCTTTATCACACACTTGTGCTCATGTTATAGCACCATATCATTTATAGTCATCACTTGTGCTCATGTTATAGCACCATATCATTTATGATCATCATTTGTGCTCATCTTTAGCACCTTTACTCCATATTAGAGAGTTTTCATGTCTTAGTTGCATAACTATGTGGGAAAAACTTGGCTTGTATATTCCAATGATGAGCCTCCTCAAAAGTGCTCTAGGACTTCGTGAGCAAGCAAGTTGGTTGCACCCCCACTAGTTCCATTGGAGAGCTTTCATATACTTATAGCTCTGTGTGCATCCGTTGTGTGGTAATCACTACTCCTTACATCGCTTCGATTATAAGATTCTCTTGTCTAATGATCACTTGCAGCTTTGTGAGCCTTTCTTCCGTTGGCATTCCAAACCTCCGTTAACATTCTCTTAGCCATAACATCCTGGTGCCAGGAACCAACGTTGAACACTTGTTTGTTTCTTTTGAACAAATAAAGTATTGATCTTATAGGTGCATATTGATATTGCTTGACTTGATCCTTTCATTAAGTTGTCATGTTTGTTGGAAGCATTAGATGATTATATTGTTGTGCTTGAAGCTTAAATCACCTCTAATATCTACTTTGCACGGTTGATTGCTATCTAGTACTATATCATTGAAAGCTTTGCTTGCTTCACCTACTTGTTTATTTATTACTCATTTGATATCAATATAAACTATAACCCTTATTCTTTTGATCTCAGTTTACATGCCTTACATTATTACGTGATCAAGATTGTGTTTAAGCATGTCACTTCAGAAATTATTCTTCTTTTATCGTTCTTGCCTACTCGGGACGAGTAGAACTAAGCTTGGTGATGTTGATACGTCTCCAATGTATCCATAATTTCTTATGTTCCATGCTATGTTATTACATGTTTTATATGCATTTTATATAATTTTCTGCATTTTCTGGGACTAACCGATTAACAAGATGCCAAAGTGTCAGTTCCCTGTTTTCTGCTGTTTTTGGTTTCAGAAAAGTACTTAAGGAAATATTCTCGGAATTGGAAATAAAAGATCCTGGAATTATTTTTGAAAACGAACGTTCCAGAACACCGAAGACGAGACGAAGAGGGGCCACGAGGCGGCCTCACCACCCCGTGGCGCGGCTCCCTTCCTGGCCGCCCCAGGAGGTGGTGTGGGCCCCTCGGGCGCCCACCGACATCGCCCTTTCGCCCATAAATACCTCCTGAACTAAAAACACACGGAGGATGTTCATTATTTCCTCCACGGGTCCAGAGCGCCGCCGCCATCGAAGAGGAGATTCGAGCGACAGAAGTCTCTGTTCCGGCACCCTGTCGGGACGGGGAATTGCCCCCGGAGCCATCTCCATCGACTCCACCGCCATCTCCATCGCCCTTGCTGACTCCTACGATGAGGAGTGAGTAGTTGTCCCCCGGGGCTGCGGGATCTACGGTAGCCATGTGGTCTATCTCTCTCTCCCATGATGTGATGTTTTATGTGATCATGAGCTTTGGAGTTAATTGCAGATAACCACCACAATTGTGCCTAGGGTTTCAAAAAACCACCATGTCTTCGTTTTTTAGCAAAAACCACTCTTTTCCGGTCTGATTGTCGCAAATAGCACTAATATTTCTTTAAGCGCGTTGTAACGACGAAACTGACCGGTGGATCCCATTGTCAGGCTGACGTGGCAAGAATCAAGACAGCGCCGTTGTCTCGCCTCTGTGAAGACGATAGTCGCCTCCTTCCCCGACTCAGTTGACTGCATCTGCCTCCCCGCATCTGCCTCCTCCCCGCGTCTGCTTCCGTTGGAGCGCCGCCGTGCAGCCATGCCGTCGTGGAACGACGGCGAGACCAGCAGCAAGGATAACATCTTTGTTGAATCCAGCCCAGTGAATCTCGATGTGAGTACTCGATCCTCTCCTCTGCTCTGTTTGAACTCCAATCTCGATTCTTCGATTCAGTTCAGGGTTTCGATTCATAGCCGTAGTTACAAGATTATGCTTCCGTTTTAGGTGCCCGAGACACTGTATGATCCAGATTTCTGTGGCATTGAACGGGACAGTTCACTCGTGTGTGACCATTTGGGGAAACTGATGAAATATGTTGCATTCGTTGGGGAGAACACTGGGAGGAAATTTCCTTGATGTGCCAAACCGGTCAGTGCTATGTTCTGTACTCCTTTATATCTGTTCACTTCTCTGCAATTTATTTTGTCATCCCAATATATGCTCGGGTTAATAAGTTCAGTGATTTATCTGCAATTTTGTAGGGAGGAGAGGTTTGTTCGACTGTCGTTTGGCTCGATCCAGAGTGGCCAGTGCATGTGAAGAAATGTTTGGTTAGGATTTGGGAAATGTATGAGTTGGAAAGTGCGGGCAGAGTTAGGGACACTTGTGAAACTGCTGAGGCATACTACAAACTGACGCAAGAGAATAAGCAGCTTGAAGAAGATAAAAAGAATTTGATGCATGAGAAGGAGGCAATCCAGCGTAGCCAGGTGGCAACTGTGTCACAGCAGCTTCTGGATCTTCATAAAATGCTTAGGCGGGAGAAGGAGCAGAAGAAAAATTTAGAGTACTATATTGCCGAGCTGTTGAAGGCAGGTGAAGTGAACAAGGATAAGTTGAAGAAAATGAAGGCCATATTGGATGAGTGATGTTGATTAACTTGTTTTATTATGTAAGAGTGAACAAGGCTAAGTTAGTATGAGTTATGATGTGTCGTAAGAACTGGTAATTGTGGTGTGAGACAATTTGGTTATGTGGTTGTGTTACTTTGTAATGAAATTTCATTGTCTGACTATGTGAGTGTTATTTGTGTTGTTATTTGTGTATTTATGATATTTATGTTGTTTATATGTGTAGTTGTGTTTTTATTTGTGATGTTTCATGTTGGTTAATTGAGTTAGTTGTGATGTTATTTGTGTATTTGTGTGAGACATGACTGTTTGTGCACCATATTGATCTTCAGGATTTCTAGCAGATAACCACCAGCATTGGTACAGTTTTGCAGAAAACCACCAGGACCAAATGGTCAGTCAGTGGTAAAAATACAACAAAAATGTTAAGAATGATCAGAATATAAGTTGCACTGGTATTTCATAGTCAGCAATAAGTGGTAAGCGCATTACAGACATCAGTTTCATGGTACTAGGGTTACAAACCCAGCTGCAATGACGACGAGAACGTGCAAAATAGGTTTTAACATAGTAGTGTTACAACCCCAGCTGCAATTACATGCAGAACATGCAAAATAAGTTCAACACTCCATGAGCATAATGCATTCATCTGCCTTCATTCTTCAACTCCTCGACAGTTTTTTCATGAATTCTGCTGGCTGTGAAATAGCCAGCAAGTCTTCTGCTCTGCTGCTTCGATCTGATAGGCCTGGTGCTTGGACCTACATTGTTGTTGTTTCTCCTGGGTGCAGTGAAAGGTGCAGCTCTTGGAGGTCTGCCTAGCCTGCTAGCTCTTGGTGCAGATTGAGAAGGAGCTGCTCTTGGTGCAGATGAAGCACTTGCTGGTGTAGATGAAGCAGCTCCAGCAGTCCTCCTGGCCGTAGGTGTAGATGAAGCTGGTGTTGTTGTCCTCCTGGCTGGTGGTGCAGATGGAGCAGCTTCAGAGCTTGCTGGTGTAGCAGTGGGTGCAGATGGAGCAGATGAAGCAGTTGCTGAAGAAGAACCTTTGTTTTCCTGTTCAAAGACCATATCCAAGTCAGTAAGCAATAATAGAAGATAGAACTGTAAAACAAATTGTTTAATTGCTACCTGGTGCTGATTTTTCCTCATTTGCAATGCTGGTTTAAGTGGCTTAGAGCAATTGGTGTACCTATGCCCCACTAGCTTGCAATTGCTGCAGGTGATGCTGCCCATTCTTGATGTCATCTTGGGCTGGGGCACCTCAAACTGACCCTTTCTCCTTTTGGTTTGTTGTCTGCCTGTTGAGATCTTGAAAACTGGTGGATCAATATCTGGGGTTACAAATATTCAGAATCTACTTGACTTTGTTGAGTCTGAAATATAACTCCACCTTCATCCACTGAATATACAACAGGAACTCCAATCTCTGAAATGGGAATTTGTTCTTCGACAGATATGGAATTAACACCAGCAGGTAATTCAGAATTTTCATGCACAACAGTGATGAATATACATTGCTTAGACTCATATTTCAGTACCATCTCATCCACCATTGACATGGAATCAACCAATGCCATACCAGCCAATCCAATGTCTTCTTCTTTCACATAATACATTTTGTCTCTGAACCCATACCCCCCTGTCTCTATCAGTGCAACTAAATTCAGATAAGTGATATCATGGCGGCATATTTTTCTTTCCATATTATCGAGGCCTTCAAAATGTAACCTAACATCCCAGACCTCATCATTCAAGCTACAGACAAATAAAAACAACTAATTTAGCTAAATGGTGGAATAAAAACCCTAGATAAGCAAGTTGAACAATGACTAGACTAGGGAGGGGAAACTTACTAGACTCCACCGAACGAAGACGTGTAGCAATGGCTAGACTCGGGATTGGCTTTCCAGACCTCCGCCAATGCCCTCGCCGCATTGGGGGCGACGTCGTACTTCGTCGCGGGGAAAGAGAGGTTAGAGCTGCCGCAGACCTCCTCCACATTCTCGAATGCTCGGGCTTCCGCAGAACCGCTCCCGCCGCCAGGATCTAAGCCGCCACCGCACGGATCTCCGCCGCCGCCGCCGCCGCCACCGGGATCCATGGCGCCTTCGGGGAGTGCGGGGGAGTGGAGTGAGGAGTGAGAGGCGAGACCACGAGCTGGTCCGGTCGAGACAGCCGCGTAAAACTAGCGCCGTTAACGGCGCCGTCATGATTCTTGCCACGTCAGCCTGACAATGGGGTCCACCGGTCAGTTTCGTCGTTACAACGCGCTTAAAGAAATATCAGTGTTATTTGCGACAATCAGACCAGAAAAGAGTGGTTTTTGCTAAAAAAACGAAGACATGGTGGTTTTTTGAAACCCTATACACAATTGTGGTGGTTATTTGCAATTTTCTCTGAGCTTTGTAATCTAGTTGAATATGTGATGCTACTCTTTATCTTTTATGCACTCTAGAGGTTACTTTGATATGAACTTTGTGTTATTCACGGTTGTTTGATTCCTTTATGACATTGTTGGTGTTAGTTTACTCTGACTTTGAGGGTGCTCTTGTAGCCCTACACAATGGATGGTGTTTGTTATCCAACATGAGAGTGTCTGAGAGTAGTGTTTAGTTATTTAACTTTGATGTCACTGTTGAGAATGTCCACTGGTGAAAGTAGGATCCCTAGGCCTTGTTTCTAAGCATTAAAACACCGTTTCCAACAAGTTTTGCTACATGTTTGCTTGCTGCCATTTTTATTACAGATTGCAATTACTACTTATAATCATTCATATTACTTGTATTTCACCATCTCTTTGCATAACTAGTGCACCTATACATCTGACAAGTGTATTGGGTGTGTTGGGAACACAAGAGACTTCTCGTATCTTAATTGCAGGGTTGTTCAAGAGGGTTATCTTTGACCTCTACCTCCCTGAGTTCGATATACCTTGGGTGATCCACTTAAGCGAAACTTGTTATTGTTCTACAAACCTCTGCTCTTGGAGGCCCAACACTGTCTTTGAGAATAGAAGCGTGCGTAGACATCACCCATCTCCTGTGATTTAATCTCCATCTTCAACAAATTTGTGTTGCTGAAATTTGGGGCATCTCTTCTCCGGTATGTGACTCCTCCAAATATCCAAATAGAATTTTGTTTAGTAGTGTATATATGAAGTATTTTGCTGCTGTAGATATCTTGTTTAGTGAGTTTGAATGCTTGTTCTAAGTTGAAATAACTAGTTTTGATGCATGCTTAAGCCTCTAGCAAGTCACTATAGTAGTTTCCCTTCATTTAGTTGGCTAAAAATCGTTTTTTATGGTGTTTGTCA
Source organism: Poa annua (assembly GCA_026929855.1). NCBI lineage: Eukaryota > Viridiplantae > Streptophyta > Magnoliopsida > Poales > Poaceae > Poa > Poa annua. The sequence goes on along the minus strand of CM049427.1, from coordinate 216,138,811 downwards.
AAAATTTCAGAACATGGAGTGGAATGCATATGCACTAGATTCTAGTGAGATAGTGGTGCAAGGGGAGATGAAAGTTCATAGGGAAGAAGGAGTATTCCCTGCTATCTACCCATGCTCACAATTCATGGAGATTGCAGGGATCGCACATGATTTCCATACTCTCTTGTCCAATGCAGGATTGGAACGTTTTGTTGAGGATCAACCTTTCCAATATGCTATGTTGTCCATGTCGGTGGTGCAGGATTTCCGCTGCAATTTGAACTCATCTAACCCCATTGTACATTATAAGATTTACAATAAATCTGGGGATTTGCCTTTTGGTGTTTTTTGTTCATTGATGAGAGTTCCACATGGAGGATCCTTAGAGAAGCTTAAAGGGAAACCAAGGCCATTGATGGATTTGTATGAGGAGATTTGCTATGGGAGGAGTTTCTCTCAAGAGGACGGTAAAATCAGGAGTATTCATCTTCCTTCCATTCGCTATTTGGCATACTTCATTACTAAATGTGTTCTTGCTAGAAGGACAGCCGGTAAATTAGGCTTGTCTGATTTAGCTTTCCTAGTTGTTGTTTTGCGTCGTGATAGAACTTATAATTTAGGTGCTCTGATTGCTCACCATTTTGCTACTAACCATGAGAGAGGAGGAATTTGTGGAGAACTAGTCGCTTCGTGATTACTAGCTTTGCATTGTTTGGAATCTCATCCTCTTGATTTTCAGCTGCCTATAGAAAAACTAGATATTGATTCAATGAAGAAACATGAATTTATTGTTGAGGATGGTAATTTGTATTTTCTCCCTTACACTATAACTTTTCCAAGGAGGAAACATTTTACAGTATCCTCCATTGATATAATTGTTATCTTGCATGTACCTCTGCTTAACCTTGTTGGCAGGGAGAACTTATTAGTCTCAGAGGCTGAACTTGACACACTTGAGGAGCAGCACAGTCCGGATAGTAGGCGCAATGATGAGGAGTATGGGGGTGGTTTCATTCAACCCCCCGGAGACAGCTAGTTTCGTGCACCCGAATCCGGGGTATGCAGGACCTTCGGGATCTTACTCCACCGCAGCCGATGCGGACCATAACTACACGGGGCCAAACCCACCGAGTTGGAGCCATTATTCACCTTGGGGTTGATCTCCACCTAGGCCAAAAGACTAAGCTTGGGGTGAGGTATACCGATAGCACACTCATTTGCATATCATTATCATTCGATATTTTGTATATCCATGTTTCGTTTTAGTTTTCTTTCTTTCATTTTTTCATGCTTTGTTTGCTTTCCAGAAACTCAAAAAAACTAAAAAGAGTTTTGTTATTTCTCTTGCTGGTTTGTTTTAGTATCTAGTATTAATAAGTTTAGTATTTATTTTAGTTCAATATGCCGACGGCCTAATCGGGCCTGTTTTGCATACACCGACGGCCAAATTCGACTTGACAGTCTTTTGCTGGGCCACCCAGCCCATGGGCTACGCCGACGGCTCCGATAAAAAGCTATCGGCGTAGCTTGTGGCTGTCGGCGTGCAGACAGTTTCTGTAGTGATGGGTGGTGGGCTTCTCCACATATTTGAGTTACGCTAAAAAGTTTGTTTGTTCATTACAACCCACACGGGGAGAATATCACAACATACCAAAAGAATGTGATAGCAGAAATGTGGTACAAATCTAACATATTTCTCTAGGAGCATTTCAAAATAACTGCAAAACTCATATTTTCCAATTGAAAAAAACTTTCGATGCCAAATGCAACATCTTATTGGATTATCCCCTGATATTGTGGAATCCTTTCAACATTGCTACTACGACATGCCCTCTGAGATATTTATTTTTTCTAGGACGTTTTGAGGAAAGTACTGAATTTCGACTACTGCACTTGGAACAGTCAACAGAAACTCCATAGATAAAATGACAATCCGTTGAAATAAACATTTGGAAACAACAGCTGCTTAGGAGAATCGGAGCTCATCTGACTACATACACAAGCAGCAGCTAACCTTAATCTACTTCCAAAATTTTGATGGAGGTAGTCCATGCAAGTCTAACTTCATCCGGGAAACATAAACGCAAATTGTGTGCATGCACCATGTGAGAAAATTAACTAAAAAGAAACAAAAACCGATGTCTCTGCACTTTTGCCTCCTTCGTTCTTGAAATATAGCACCCACTGTCTTCACTGATAGCTTCCAAGTATTATGGATTCTATTAGCTCTTTGAGAGGAACCAGCTCTGCCGTATCGATTAACCGAAATTCCTGCAAAATATAGGTCCAGCAATATGCAAGAGTCAACTCGAGAATTGAAAGATGTGATGAATGGAATAAACGCTTCCTAATAATAATACTAATCACTAAGAAACAATCTGCATTTACAAATTTAGTCGGTACAGTGATCCACAAAGCACCATAGTTAATCATTAATCTTTGGAAGATGCTATTTAAAAGAATGTAGGCAGGATGTCTTTGCGTGCAGAATGATTGGTCACAGCTTCTAAAGCAGTAAGCTAAAAGAAAGGGATAGATTTTAGAATTTAGAATCATTGCACAAAACTACTACCAAAGGAAGCTCCATTATTTTGCATTACATGATAGGAGAGATTGGTACTAAAGGTGAACCACACAGGAAAGCTGAAATACTGAAGTTCTTGGCTTCAGACTTCAGAGGTTCAGGTGATCAGGTGAACAGTTACTTGATTTTGTAACTTAACGTCTTTATTATGTTTTCCTTCTCCATAGACGACACTTATCTTCATATCAATAACTTTAAAACGATACAGCACAAGACATTAATCATTTCCCAACACTTATGTTCTCTAGATGAAAAAGGGGCATTACCCATGTGAAGAGTATGAAATGCTTGAAGCAAGTGTTGAGATGTGCTTCTTCCTCGAGTTTGATAACCATCTGAAAATGCGAGTGATATATGTGCGCATACACCCTGAACAGGCGCTTGTAGATCGTCCTGATAACGTCGCCGAAGTTTGGAGGGAAGGGAGCCCCTGTTGGCAGTAGAGTTTTTGAACCAGAGCACATGATGATTAGACCATAATTCTAAATCATTGCTCAGCACTGTACAAATAACTTAAAAATTAATCACCAAGCTTTTGAGGGAAGGTGGATTCGTCGTCGAGCTGGTTCTCGATCCAATCCATCAGGTACTCGACATACTTTGGCGCAGACACTTCAATAGGCCTTTTGATCTTGACTCCATCGGCCCACCTGTACTCGAACCTGTTTCAAGAATTCTTCTCGTTAGTTGATTACACAAAGTGCTATTCTAAATCATGACAATATATGTTTACTGTAATGCCAAGATTGAAGAAATATACTTTGGTCCGGCAGCCATTTTCAGGCAGGTAGCTGGCGTACAAAACTCCATGAGGGTGCCATACAGCATGTTCACTTGATTGAAGAAGTCAACAGCTGGAGACAGAAATCATAGTGAAGGCAAGCTAACACACTACAAATATATTGCCATATCCACTCCAACAACTGTTGAGCAAAAAGTGGCATGCGAGAACTTACTGTTGACAGCGAGCCACTCGTTCGGATCCTCTCCAGATGGCAGGCGGACCACTTCCCGCAGGTTACCGCTGCCGAGTGTGGCGTCGATGTGCCTCTTCAGCTTCATGCCCTGCGTCAAAATTTTGTTTTCCGAACTGAGCATGCGGAATATGTGGAATACTACAAGTTAACAACGAACATGCATGTAGATATGTTCGAAAAGTATTCTTCCTCCTCATAACTGCCAGTCTGGCACTCCTCTAATTCAAATCGAGTATTAGATTGATGAAGTGGGAAACTGGTGCTTTTGGCTTCATTCTAAGGTAGAGCTAACCGGTAGCGAAGAATACAACATTAGCTACAGCAAGTTTTTTTGGCTAACAGTGTAGTGGTAAGCTGGAAATGAACAAATTCAGAGGTATTTGATGAAACCTTATTCCAAGACGGTAATATCAATATCTAGGGCTGAGCAAGAGTAGCCCTCTCATCCTCAAACTCTAAGTGTAAAAAGCTAGCAACACTGTATTGACATCAAGTGCAACTCAGAGTACCAAACTAGCACCAAATCATCAATCACTAGGTCATACTAAGTAATGCATATAGAAATAATAGAAAGTTTATGAGGTGTGCCACTTGCATTTGAATGTTGTCGTTGTTCACAAACTCTTTTCAACAACGAACGTTTGCTCTCCGTTTAATCTAAACAATATAAGCAAACAACAATACAACAATCATCAAACATACATGCTCATATCTAGTGAACAAACAAGTTTTGTAAAACTTCTAAGGAAAACATGTCATGCATGATATGCAATTTATTTCTAAGGATTAGAAATGCATGTCATGCCATGAAAATCTTTTAACTTAATGCAAGGAAATGTGTTGGTAAAAAATGACTAAGGACTAAAGTCATAACTTGAATAAAATATTTTGTTTTATATCATCTTGAATAAGCCCTCTAATGGCTTAGTCTTGATGTGTAGAAATATTTAGAGAAAATACTAAGTCATTTCTTCAAGATGATCAACAATTATTATCAACTCTTTGTAAATTGGACATTCACTATAGTGAGAGAGACAGACACCCGGCCAGCCACTTAAATTGTGGAACATGTCTCATGTACGTGGACATGTAAGGTTTGTCTCCAGGCCGCTTCATCTCACTATGGACGTGGACATCATGATCAAAATTTGTTTAAGTCTAAAAGACAAGATTAGGAAAGAGGGAAAAGAAGGAAATAAAGATGTAGTTAGTCTTCCAGGCTTCATCTCCAGACTTGTAGCTTTCCCCTTGGTGATGTCTTGAATGAATTTTTGTAGACTTGATAAATCTTCAGACTTGATGATTATTGTGTCCTCGAGGCTGGTCTTGGATTTAACTTAGTCTTCATGAAGTCTCAGAGGAGAAGAAAGAACAGAGAGAAAGACTTAGAGAATAAAAGGGGGTTGGCCTTCTTGAACTTCTTCTCACTTTTCTTCCAAGTGCTTCTACTCCTTGAGGATATTTCCGAAGTCTTGTTTTGGCTAAGTCCTTCAATGGCCTTCTAGCTCCATCTTGAAAATTACTAAGTGTCTAAGTGTAGCACTTTACCAGAATGCTAAGTTGAGAATACTTCTAACTTAGAGAAAATAATGAAGAGGTTTTCCTATGAGGGATATAATTATATAATAAAGTATTTTATGCATGCAATAAATTTTTAAACACAAGAAACATTAAAATAACTTTTATGATTTCTTTATAAATATGCATGAATTTATAAATGCAATTTAATTAATTTTTTTAATTTTGGAAAATATAATAAAAGGAATAATTATAAGATTAAAGTTTTCTATGATTAAATTTTTATAATATAATTTAATAAATAGTGTTAATAGACAGGGAGCATTTAATTAAATTTATAGCAATTTGATTTAATCAAGAATAATATTTCTATTAATAGTTATGTTGAAAATACTCAAACTATTCAAATTAAATATATAACTATGAATTCATTCAAATATTACTCAAAAATATTTTATAGCAGTGGCATCAATTTACAAATATTCCAAGGTTTCTAAAACAATTTTATTCGTAATTTTTGAATTTACAGATTAAAGGTTATGACAAAAATACTCAAATTCACCATTTGAAATTTGAATATTTTAAACTAAGTCAAATTTGAATTTTGGCAGATCCATAATATTCTACATGTCGAGGGCTTTCCAAATATATAAAAATATTTAAATTTGGATAAGTGGTTAAAAAGTTATGACAGATTTAAGTTGCAGGGTCTTTTCTATAAAACTGCCATTTAAAATAAATTAAAGAAATCAATTTCCACGTGTGCGCTGACTAGGATCCTGACTGTGTTGCCACGTCAACGCTGACGTGGATAAGTGGAGCGATCTGGATCGTCAGATCCAGATCCAACGGATCAGAACAGATACCGATTCGATTTAAAAAGATCTAATCTCGGCCACACGATTTAGATCCAAGGGCTTACAGTTGTTGACCAGAAAGTGGCGGCGGGGACTCGCCGGACTTGGACTTAGATCCAAGGGCTTACAGTTTATTTTGACATAATATTAAAGAACTAAATATAAATAATTTTTAGGAAATGTGAAATATAAGGTATTCATTTTTAATTGAAAATAATTTGTGCACCATTATATTTTATATTATTATAATTCATTTGAAAACTTCATAACAACTTTGAAAAAAGATTTTTGTTTTAATTCTATTCTTATTTAGAATATATTAATCATTTCATGCTTTGAAAATAAATGAAATTTATTTAAGCAAATGAAATGTTTATTTGGCTAATTCATTTATTTAGAGTTTATGAAGTTTATAGTTATAAATTACAGAATTGAAATTTTAACACCATGTTTTGAACTTAGTTGAGAGAATGAAAACCATTTGTCAACTAACACCAATTTTAAATAATTTGAGAATTTATGAATAGATAGGGCTAAGTGGTTGAAATTAATTACTTATAAGTAACTATTTACTTAAAATATAATGGTTTGTACTTTATAAAACATTTGTCAAATTACATATTAAGGTTTTTGAAATACAATGGATAATGTAATGTTTAATTGGAAATAACTTTTGAAAATAATGACACATTGGAAATTTTGAAATAAATAGATCTTTTCAAATTGGTTGTAATCTTTTATAGTTAGTTTTCTTATGCATTTTAATATTTTATTTTAATCAAAAACAAAAGTTTTAAATTTTAGTGATTTTTGAACATTCCAAAATGTTGGGATGTTACATGTGGGCATGGGCCTAGGGGCTATACGATCAGAACCGTGGGACCAAAAAGATCAAAGAGGAAATACAACATGCTGCTTGAAAATGTGAAATTGTAACGAAGGAAAGTTTTGTCCAGCTCCTGAACCGGATCCCACAGACGTATGTGTGGCGATGATTACATCTTCTAGAGTGTTGCAACATAGCTAGTATTTTCACTATATATATATATATATATATATATAGGAAAATAGTTCAGTACTCCTAGGAGTATGTACTCCTCTCCAAACCAGTCCCGTTAAACAACCTACTCGTCCACAAACCTGGTTGATACCAGTATATTGATAAATATATTAATAACTATGGATAATCGTATCACGTGGGATCTGAAAATCTGATGAACAAATTCCCTAGTTTGTAGCGAGTGGATCCATGAAAATTGCGGCCATATAAATTGAAGCCACATCGCTGCGATTTCCTCTCGTCCCGTGAAAAAAAAGCAGGACCGCCGCCGGCGGCCGGCACCGTCTCTGCGAGAGCCATGCACGTCGTCAGGTTCCTACCACAGTAGCATATCTGCCATGAGACAGACGTATGATTTCAACCGTGTTGATTCTCAACCTCTTGCTTGTTTCAGGTTCTCCAAGATGTGATCGGTGGCGACGGCCACAGAGGCGCAGACTGCTTCATATCCTTCACGTGCCATAACACGGCGAGCGGCAACGTCGGTATCTACGGCAACGATGAGCGGGCGACTGCATGCATCGATTGCTTGGACGACGAGCGACCGCGACTGTCCTTTCTCGGCCGATCTCATCTGTTCCCATCTCATCGTCCAGGTATGTGGTCAGATACTGCAACTTTTCCTGTGTTTCTTTTGGTTCCTCGTGTTCCTTTGCATTAGTTGTAATCTAATGGTGTGATCTATTACACAGTATCATCTACATGTGCCAAGATAGTCTCTGCCGATCAAATCTCCGCCGATCGTTGTTCTTGCTGATGTCCAACATGCATACATGCTCGCTCAGGAGATCATGCGTACAACTTGGTTGAAAACTTGCAATGCATGCATTTACGTAGATCATGTTGTAGTTCAACAATGTAGTATGTACTCCTTAAATTTCTCGCAGTATACTCCTTGCAAATTAGTATATACCCTTGAAAAAATGCAGTATATAGCTCTTGAATTTCTTTTATGGTACATACTATTGGAAAGAATCAGTATATCGCCTTATAAAAATAAGATGTATGCTTGAGCAGTATGTATATAACTATGGCTAGCTTGCTGGATGCTAAGTACGTACTCCAGGACCAAAAGCAGTGTACATGCACAAATATCTCTGTACATCCATCTTTAAAATCAGTATATACTATATACCCATTTAAAAAGCAGTGCATATACCCCATGACAAAATATATAAGTAGTATATATTTCGTTTAAAAAGGTATATCCTCCTTTTTAAAAATCAGTATATACTCCTAAAAAAAGTATACTCCTTCACAAAAATCAGTATATACTTGCTTATAGGTATACACAGCTATATATAAGTAGTAATACTTCGTTCCAGAAAAATCAGAAAAAAATTACACACTCGATCAAAAGTCAGTAGGAAATAATTACAGTACATACTGCTTTGGAAAGTATGGCACCTTGGCTGAATAATTTGTGCCTATTGTAAAATTTGTACTTACCCTTTCTAAAGCAGTATGTAGTATATACCACATCAGGTATATATTAAAATGTGGTATACAAAGAATTAGTATATACCACTTTGTTTTTTTTGTGAAAGGTATATACCTTTTTGAAAAATCAGTATATACCTTTTAAAAAGCAGTATATACTCTATGGCAATACACATACATATATCTTATGGACTTATATGCTTCTTAATTCTCTAACATGTTTCAAATATGTTCCATCCATCTGGCAAAAAACTTCCCGTTCATCTAAAGATATGGAGACGACATGTTTTACACTACCAAATAAATATTCACCGTATCTTTTTGAAGTTCAAATATTGAGTAGTAGTACACACGGTCCCTTGATTGTAGCATTAAGTGGCTCCATGTGAAAGTTTGTTGGGTTGTTGCATGCAGCCATGCACACCGGCCGTTGGTGGAATCTTATCCTTTTATTTCTTGGTCAATTTGCTCCGGTTTAAAATCTAGCCTAAAAAGATCTGTTAAAGGGTAGGAGTATGTACACCTGCGAGTATATTATAGGAGTCCTATATATATATATATATATATATATATATATATATATATATATATATATGCAAAATAGCTGGCTGCCCACGGTGGTAGCTACGCACCCTTATCTAACCATTGGATCAACCTTTAGGACATTTTACACCGTAGATTGAGTTAACGCCGTTAGCCACTTCGTTCCGCTCCTCCAACCCCGGCTTGCTACGAAAAGAACCCCGTGCCTGGTCAAAAAGCACAGCGGACACGGTGCCCATGGCCCAAAAGCAAAAAGAAATCCATCTTCTTCCTACCACCGCACGCATACCCATCCTTGCCCCGGCCGCTTCGCCCCATCTTCCTCCCTTCCGGCTGCCCTCGACTATAGTGGAGCGATGCCATTAGAAAATCCCACCCTTACCACCTTCTTCCCCATCGGCAAGTGGGCGACGGCCGGTAGCCAGCGTGAAGGAGCCCGTGTCGCCGTCGTCCACCGTCCTCTGCTGCCCCGCCACGATCCGCAGAGGTGCGGTTCGGGCCGCCGCCGACCGGCCGCCGTCCATGTGCTCCCCGGTCGATGTGGCCGTCCTGCTCCCCCCGCCGCCGCGAGGAGGACGCGCCCCATCAGGGACATGCGCCGCCGCCGGAAGGCCGTGCTCCTCCGGGCCGCCTCGGCAGGCCGCTCTCGTCTAGCACCCACCACCGCCGCCGGAAGTTGCATCCTCAACTGTTCTCTCTCGCGTGGTTTTACCAGCCCGACCCGGCGTGCTCGTCTCGATCCACCACCACCGCCCAGCCCAGCCCCTGTTTCGGCCACCACCGTGCGCCATCTCGGCGGCAGGGGTACGGCGCCACCAACGTGCATCTTCCTCAGCCCCGTCCAACTCTAGTCAATGGCGCGTCCGGCCAAGATCCTCCCGCCCGAGCTAGATTGGAAGTGGTGGACAAAGCCTGCTAGGTGTACGGTTGAGGGGATGCCGCGACGAGCGCGCCGGCACCTCGCTCTTCACCGGCGTACCACCACGGCTGGTGCTGGCCGTCACAGGGGCTCAGAAGGCTCGAGCATGCGGTCGTCCCTGCCGTCCAGGAGTCTGTAGAAGACGGTCGTCCTGGGCGTCCTTTCGATCAGGGCTTCCGATCTCGGATTTGCTTGTTTCTCGATTTCGTTTTTGCTTTCCATTTGATTGAATCACGTTAATGTTGACTCTTTTGGAAGGATGGGGAAGCCGTGCAGGCAAGCACGAGGTCGGCAGCTATTTTTTTCTGTGATTTAGATCTGTTTCTATCATTTTTCTTCCTTTTCTTGATCTAGTATTTCCTTCACCGTAGTTGATGTTGATTTAATATATGGTGTGTTCCTGATTTAAAAATATTTGAGTGAAAAGTTCTGTTGATTTAAGTATCTCATAACCCGTTGAGATTCTGTCGAGGACGTGCACGTATTTCCGCTGATAATGATTTGTGTTTTTTTCTTCAATCTGGTTTTGCTTCTCCGATTAAGGGAACCAGGTTAATACATGGTGTGTTCCTGATAAAAATCCCATGTGCATTCAAATGTTTTGTGTTTCAGATCGCTCGGTTTAATACAAATTCCATGGCTTTTTGCTTCACCAGTTGAGTGAGAAGTTCTGTTAATGACTATCTAATAGTAGTGTTTTTCCATCCAAATCCCAAGTTCATCCAAAGTTAGTTTACAGAAAATATGGGATTTTGTTTCGTAAGTGATACAAATTTATTGGGTTGCTAGTACATAAAACACCAAAAATTCAGCCTCTGCATCTTGGTATTTTACGAGATAATTCAAATGATGTTTTCGTGTCCCATGATAATTATGCAAAGTTTCATTGGCATCACCGTATAATACGAAAATTAGTAACCAAAAAAGGCAGAAGATAGGATAACGAAACGAGTAGAAACCGGCGCGGTGGTCACGACAAGGTTTCTCTCACCAATAATGGGAACAGTCCTTTTTCTGAATTTCGCGTGTATCCCTCCGTTTTTTCCCTTCCTTTCTCTCCTCTCTTTTGTCCTTCCTTTGTTGTTTCTTTTCCTTTTGAACCGGTATTCACTTATAGGTGGCATGAAATGTAATTAATTTAAAATATGAGGTTATTTGAAGTGTGACACCATTTAGATTGTGACACCATACCACGCATTCTGCTTTAATAGTAAAGATATATATATATATAAACCCTATTCTGCACCCAGGTGTAGAATAAATTATTTTGCACCCGAAAATTTTTACATTGTTTTTTATAAAAAAAAATATTTATGATCCAAATAATTATATTTATTTCCGCCATAACTAAAAAAATATACATAAGAAATGCAATATCTAAGTTATAACAATGTAAAAATAGGTAAAAATGCGTATTTTACGTAATATTTTTTATATGCCACATAAATAAATTTTACGTATGTTAATATTTTCTTACGTTCCTATAAACTTAAAAGTACGGCAAAATTTACGTGACGTAAAAATACTTTACGGTTCAAAAGATACGGGTGGGTGTAGAATAACTATTCTACTCACATGGAGTCAAATAGCGCTACCCTATATATATATATATATATATATATATATATATATATATATATATATATATATATATATATATATAACACAACATGAGTAAATAAATTCAACTTAAACCAACCGGACATTCGCGGCGGGTGTGCCGGAATTGTCTCGTGTCGTCTTTAGTTTGGTTGTTAATATCCACCAATACATTGACGGCGACGGTACCCCCAGTCCAATGTCTCAAGAATGGTGGGGTTAGCACATAATAAATAACTGAATATAAATAGGTCAACATGTTAGATGAATTAACAAGTTAGGTAGCTCATGCAGTATGAGATGCAACATGTCAGTCATATATATACATATATATAGCAGCACAACAACAAATATTAAACACACGACAAATAATAAGCAATCAAATAAATAAACAATCAAACATTGCGGGACAAATCATAGCAAGGGGTTAGCTTGTCTTAGAAAACGGGTTTCAAATGCTCCGGAAAGTCTCGGCGTTGTCGCGTGTCGAAAACTCGAAAAACGGCTAAACCGCGGAACGATAAACAACGTGTTTAAAAACGATAGTGAAATAAATTTTTAAAGAAATAAAAACTGATACCAACGTGTAGATCTAGTCGAGACAAAGATTTAGAAATTTGAATCACCGAAAACGGAGCTACGGTTTAAAAGTTAGCGTTTGAAAAACTGTGCAGCAGGGAAAAAAACAGACGCGCGCGAAAAAAACTGGAACGGGCCGCTCCGGCCGCGCGAACTGGGCCGTCGCTGGGCCGCTAGTAGGCTGCCTGGCCTGCTGTGCTGGACTGGGCTGGAAAAACGGTTCGAACGGAAAGAACGCAGGAAACGGATCGAGCCCCAGGAGGTCGTCTTCCTCCTCGCGTCCGCACTGCACCGAGCGGAGGCCGGCCGGGGACGGCCAGGGGGCTCGCCGGAGGGAGGCCGGTGGCGGGGATGGGTCGGCGGCGGGGCACCGCGGCCGGGGGAGGCAGGGCAGGGGCGGGGATGGCCTCCCACGCACACGCCCGAGCTCGAGGAGCTCCGGCCATAGTGGCCATGGAGGAAATTTCGTGTGGAGAAATTTGTGGCTGTTTCCTCTCCTCTCTTGCACTGAATGGAGAGGCAGGAGGTAGGGGAGTCGGGAAGAAATGGCTAGGGTTTCGTTGGTGGCTTGGCTGAGGGCTTATATAGAGGGAGAGGAGGAGAGGTGGGTGGATGCCATTGATAACCATAGAGGTCATCCATGAGGTATCTCTCTCCACAGGGGAGAAGATAAGAAGGAGGGGGTGTGTTTGGCTGTGGGGAGGGAGAAAAAGTCTGATTAGGGGAGGAGAGGGATTAGGTGGGTATTAGTGCTAGGTGGGATTTGGGCAATGTCGAAGTGTCCGCCCCGAACGTCCCGGTGGAACGCGAGCGAGACGATTTCCTGGAGATTCGGAGCACCAAACGCAAAAGCGAAGGTACCTACGGGTGGTTAGGGAGAAGGCCTACGCCACTGCACCAACCTCACGCTTGAACGACACATTTGATAAAAGAAAGTCTTTTAAAAAACAACACGCATAGAAGGTGTTCGACAAAACGACCCGAGGTTTTGCCGAATTCAGAAAAATCCCAAATAAATACCACAGGGTATTCTGAGTTTATGGAGAGTGTCTATGGAGTTTGGACTCATTTGGTGGTGAGGACAAAGGTTTGGCAAATATGCGCTAAGCCGCGTATCGGCATTGGTGTTTGGCTTACAAAGGAAGTAGGTCAAGACTCGCTCAAACGGATTTGTGTTCAACTGGAGAAATGTAGGAAATGCGAAATATGCATCCTACTAAAAGATAAGAAGTTTTTGAGACTCCTAAGAGGACGGAATAAATTGAGGCGGGGAGCGACATTTAACAGTCTAATTTAAAAATCGAGATTTTTAACCTACGCAACTGTTTTTAAACGGGGAGTCTAGAAATTGATAAGCGAGTCCTACGGTATTTAAAGCGAGAGATAAATTTAGGTCAAATCGTTTCGAAAGATTTTAGAAAATATTTATTCAAAATAGAAAAGTTTTCTGGTGTCAAAATAAACTTAAAATTCGGTCTAAATTTTCGGAGCGTTACATGTATGCATCAATTTAGCATAAAATTAGACACCTAAACCGTTTAACCGTGCCACAGCTCACCCAATAGGGTGCTACCTTGGTTGCAGAGAATATAGAGAAGTGACTAATAAACCGGTACAGACATGTTTAGTAAAACCTATCAGCCAAATAAGAGCAAAAGCCCAATATCCATTCCAAATGGACGAAACCTAGAGGTCAAGTTGGGTGTTGTCCATTCCTCTATAGTCATTAATATGTATCACATGCACACCAACTTGCCACGGTTTCACCAGAGCCCGTGGCGGCGCCAGTAGGGGGTCGAGCCTGGTCGATCGACCCGACTCACCTCGACCGAAAAAACTAACTATCAATTAACTCGATTGGCCCAACCAAAATCCCATTGCTTCTTCTCGCACGCCAGTCCTTGCCCCGATCTCGCCCGCCTGCATCTTCTCCCCGTATCGCACCGCCAGCCCCTGCCCTAGCGCCTCCTGCCCCAGCGACCACTTCTCGGCCCAGCCCCGCCGCCCAGCCAAGCCAACCCACGCCCACCGCCAAGCCGTGCTCGCGCACGGAGCACGACCACATCTCCCCTGGTCACACAAGGGCACGATAAAGCCCTCGTCTCCCCTGTTCGCCCTGCCTCTGAATCCCTTGCTCGCTCTGCCTCTGAATCCCCTGCTCGTGCTGCCACTGCTTCTGATGGACACGGATGAAGAAGCATAATGGATTCAGGCTGAGGAAGAAGAAGTTGCGGCAGCACTAGTTGTAGCTCAGGAAGAAGAAAATGCAACAATTTTGAGAAATCGCAAGCGGACACCCCACAGGCAGATTGATTTGCCCTTTTGATTTCAGATTAGAAGTTTAATTTAGATGCCTATTTGTCTATTGACTACTAGTAAGGTGTAGGAAATTTCTCAAAGATTGATTTTAGTTTTAATACCATGATTGGTTAGACTATAGTATGGAGAAGGATGTTGCATATTGTTTCGATTGTTTTCTTTTTAAATCTTCAAGCAATAGTTCACACTTTGGGTATGATGTTTTCACAAAGATGGGGTTCAAAAATTGGAAAAAAACATCGAAAAATTTCAAGTCTCATGTAGTGACTAAATAGCATTCACAACAATGTAAGAAATAGTTGTGATGATTTCAGAAATATGTTTATGCCTTTGTTTTGTTCAATGCACTTGCTTTTCTATCTAAAACAAACATTAAACCTTATTTTGTTCGACCCAGCTCGGTTCAATTCCTGGCTCCGCCACTGACCACAGCGCACCAAGAGTTTGTCTATGGTTCAACTCAATTTATTAATTAGCAATATATGACATCTCTAGAATAGTTAAGTGCGTCACATTCAATCTTTTTTAAGAAACGATTAATTGATGCATCACTGAGTTTTAAGGATGTGTGAACTATTTGGACGTGGCCATGTAGACAAAAAGGGAAAATATTCCAATCCAACATCGTATGGTCTCACATGGAGCAATATAATGCACGGAACAGAAATAGAAGTGTCAATCAACACCGTGTGTCCGCGCTTGGTACGAATTAGTTGTATCGTATTTTTTCTTAAAATAAATATATAACTTACAAATCATGTGTCCTTGACTCCTTGTGATCAGTTTTCACTTCTAAAAATCATCAGCGACTTGATCTTCAACTAGATCTCATTTGCATGTGTTTCGTATGATTTTTCAAATGTGCAAGTAAGAACTTTGATGTATGATGACAGAATTTTGGGGTTTGGTCAAAAACTAGATTCACAACAACATCAAACAACTTCACAATATTTAAAAACAATGGAAAATGTCGGTGTTCATCGCTCGATCATCTGGTTCCTTGTGCACGGTCCGTACTCGCTGTTGTCGCACACCCGCTCCCGTAGACCACGTGGGTGGCCCCTACTGACTCCCCTCCTTATCCTCCGCCTCTCCTTTTATCATGATGTTCTCGTCTTCTTCTCTGCATTATTCGAGATTATAGACACCAAAATACACTCCCTCGGAGTCAATCAATCATTGATGCTCCGCCACCTCCACTTATTGATTCAGACATTAACGCACATTCCATCCTTATTCCCAATTCCTCGTGATGCATTCCCCCAGACATTGACTTTGCCCGCAGTTTTTGTCCAATAACTTGTTTTCCCATTGCATGCGTCCTTGTGATCTGTTTTCACTTATAAAATCCTCACGAATTGATCTTCGAGTAGATCCCGTTTACATATGTTATGTGTGTGTTTCAAAATCAAGTTTTGTGCAACGACATAATTATGGCGTTCGACCATAAAACTAGACTCACACCAATAGCAAGCAGCTTCACAATATTAAAAAACAATGAAAAATGGGTGGCCCCTATCAATTCCCCTCCTTATCTTCCCCTCCCCCCTCCTTTTGTCATAATGTTCTCGTCTTCTTCTCCGAAGCCTCTCGAGACCAGAGACACCAAAACGCACTCCCTCTCCGCCATGACAATCCTTGATGCTCCGCTACCGTTTTGCGTTAAACAAGATCCATACATAATGTTCATGCTCAACGCAGGCACCAAATAACAATTATTTAGATTCATCACGAATCCTGATGGTAGACGAAGAGGTAGCGTCCCGACATCGATCACATCAACCTTTGATCCATTGCCGACGCGCATCGTCACCTCATCCTTTGCTAGTTGTCGCCTATTTTGTAGTTCCTGTTTCGAGTTAGATATGTTAGCAACTGAATCAGTATCAAATACCTAGGCGCTACTGCGAGTACTAGTAAGGTACACATCAAAAACATGTATATCACATATACCTTTGTTCACTTTGCCGGCCTTCTTATCCGCCAAATATTTGGGGTCATTACGCTTCCAGTGCCCAGTGCCCTTGCAGTAAAAGCACTCGGTGTCAGGCTTAGGGCCAGCTTTGGTCTTTTTCTCAGGTGTGGCAATAGTTTTGCCGCCCTTCTTGAAATTACCCTTTGGCGCCTTTCTTGCCTGTCTTGAAACTAGTGGTTTTATTGATCATCAACACTTGATGCTCCTTTTTGATCTCCACTTCAACAGTTTTGAGCATTGACAGAAGCTCGGAGAGAGTCTTCTTCATGCCTTGCATATTGTAGTTCATCACAAAGTTCTTGTAACTTGGTGGGAGTGATTGGAGAACACGATGAATTTCTAGCTCATTGGGGATCGATATACCCAGGGCTATGAGCTTATCGGCGTACCCAGACATTTTGAGTACGTGCTCGCTAACGGAGTTGTTCTCTTCCATCATGCAGCTAAAGAACTTTTCTGAAGCATCATAACTCTATACGGCAACATGGGTATCGAAAATCATTTTCAATTCTCCCACTGTATCAAAATTGGTGCTGTTTTCGAAACGTTTTCGCAGCTCCGGCTCTAAACCATACAGAATGCCGCAGTGAACTACACTGTGATCCTCCTTCTGAATCAGGAAAACATTTTTCACATCATCGGGAGCGTCATCAGTGGGTGGGGTACCTAGCGGTGCATCAAGCACATAGAGCTTTTGACAAGCTGTGAGGAGAATCCTCAGGTTAAGTGCCCAATTGGTGAAGTTGCTTCCATCGTTTGCTAGTTTCTCTTTCTCCATGAACATATTGAAATTGAAAGCAGGTGGTGCCATGATCTACAACATATTTGCAAATACTATTTAGACTAAGATTATGATAAATTAAGTTCAAGTTAATTCAAAATTATTACGTGAACTCCCACTAAAAAAAACATCCCTCTAGTCGTTTTAGTGATTACACAAACCAAATTCACTACACCAATAACCGATCATCACGAGAGTTGGTGCAGCTGCAAAGGCAAACATCGACATATTCATCATATCTACTATATGACTCATGCTTTACCTTTCGGTTACGTGTTTCGAGACCACGTCTGTACATGCTAGGCTCGCCAAGTAAAACCATAGTATTTGCGTATGTAAATCTGGCTTACATCCGTTGTATGCGAACGTTGAGTTTATCACACCCGATCATCACGTGGTGCTTCGAAACGACGAACTTTCTTAACGGTGCATAATAAGGAAGAACACATTATTATCTTCATATTAACTGTGAGAGGGATCATCTTATAATGTTACCGTCGCGATCTAAGCAAAGATCTAAGCAAAATAAGATGCATAAAAGTATTAACATCACATGCATGGATAATGTGATATGATATGGTCCTTCTTGCACTTGATCTCCATCTTGTGCATCTTGCCATGATCTCCATCATTCCACTGGCGTGGCACCAAGGTCCATGGCGCCTCCTTCTTGATTGTCCTCCAAATTTACAACATATCATCTAGATATGATATTTAGCACGCAGGCCGTAAATTAAAAAAAAACACAATCATTTGGCTCCTGCCGGTTTGTCATAATTTACAAAAGGTGTCATCTCATAGATCAAATTTGTAACTTTGACCATATCACATCACATGCCCTGCAAAAACAAGTTAGACGTCCTATAATTTATTTTTGCATATTTTACGTGGCTTAGGGCTTTCGAAGATAGAACCGTTCTTACCTACGAACATGAAACCACAACGGTGATGAAAATATTATTAGCAACCTGTTCTATTTTATATCTTAACTATAATAGGAGAGACAGACACCCATGTCGGAGTATCGACATAATTGATAGGAGACGGGGTTCCTCTAGCCTACGTATGGATTATGGGGAAGAAGGTTGGTGTCATCGAGGACGGGATTGAACACGGCGAGTTTACCCAGCTTCGGATACCGCAGCGGTGGCGAGATCCTACGTGCTGCTATAATTCACTATGAGGCGAATAGCCGTGAACAGGTTACAATGGGTATGATGCGTATTGAGTGTGCCCTAAAGGCTTCCTGGTGGCCGGCTTATATAGGCGGTCAGACCTCAGGATACAAGGCAAGTACTTGTCCGGCAAGTAAATAGAGTTCTAGACCTAGTCGACTTAGTTGCCGCCTTCCGTCTTGGGCTTGGTGGCTTGATGGGCTTCGGCCTTCCGCCTTCCTTGGACCGTCCGCCTACTTCCTTGTACGTCAGCTATCTGGGCCGCCCGGCAGGCTTCAGCCTTACCACCCTTGGGCCACCCTGGACTAGCCGGATTGATCCATGTTAGAGATACCCCTAGTTGGTATATCCCCAACATTAGCCCCCAGAAAGGTTGAAGTTCTCTAGGCGTCTACTTCTTCCTGAATCTTCATTCTTCATTGTTGGCGGCTGTAGGACTTGAACCATTATGAAAATAATGGGGAATGTGTACCTCAATGTTGGCACACGGCCGCCTTTATCCAACATGGGAAAGACGGCTTAATGAAACTTGTCGGATAGCTTCACAAGAAAGCCTGATCCTTGGCGGCAAGTCAAACATATCTTTGACGGATGACACCAGTTGGTTCACGACAGTTTTAAACCAAACGGAGCGAAAATCACGTCATGATTGCAAATCGCGAGAAACGAGGAGTCGTGAAGATCGTGCGAGCGCGCATTGCTCTGCGGCAGTGGATGGCTGACACGTGTCCGGCTAATTGAGCCGTTGCACAGAGAGCAACGCCCGGGCTTATAAATAGGGAACCGAGCGGTTCATTCTTCTCCTTCACTCTTGCTCTCCTTCGTCCTTTGCTCTCCCGCGCGTTTTCTCTTCCGATATTTCTTGCCTTCACCGAGCAAATTCCGGCGAGCACCTCTCCTCCGGCGAGCACCTCTCCTCCGGCGAGCACCTCTCCTACGGCGAACTCCACGCGCGGCGATGTCCACCGAACAAAACACCACGTCGGCGGCGTCCGGCAAACTTGCGACCGAGACCACCGCAACTGCCACGATTGGCGGCACGGTGTCGCGCTCCGCGGCGGCGCATGCGGGTATTCCCGCCGCCGCGCCATCTTCTACACACGCCCATGCGGCGGTGTCCTTGGCGCCCTCGTCTTCCACCACGCCGGCGGCGCGCCCGTCGACGAGGAGGAGGAGCCCGCCGACCTCGCGTTGCGCTACTGGCTCCCGTCCATTGTCGACGAGGAAGCGCTCAAGGACCTGTAGGCGGCCGGCTACCTGCCAACTCGGGAGGATTGCAGCTGGCGGCCCGCCTTCGGGGACGTCGTTCCGGCTCCGAAAGCCGGCAAACAGGTAATCCTCACCTCCCAGCTAATTAGGGGATTGGCTCTGCCGCCTTCCGCCTTCTATAGCGAGGTGCTGGACCATTATGGGCTCCAGCCCCACAACATCGCGCCCAATAGCATATTAGTCTTAGCCGGCTTCACCGCTCTATTTGAGGGATATCTCGGTATTAGGCCTAGCTTAGATTTCTTCAGATATTGCTTCTGTTGCCGGCGTCAGACCGTGCTGGACGGCGGACTGGCTACTTGCGGTAGCATCACTTTCAACTGCCGTCAAGGACGTCAATGGTATCCCAAGATACCATACATCAAGTCCGTCAAGGGCTGGACGCCCACCTTCTTCTACTGCCAGGACATGGAAGCTCCAGGCCGTCAATTTGGCGTCCCGGACTTTGTCAACACGCCGCCTATGCCCAGGCCATGCTGGACGAGGCGGTCCCCAAGTTGACGGAGGAGCTCCGTCTTATCCAAAGGCGGATCGAGTTCCTCACCCGAACAATGGCTCCTCCCCTGCTGGACGGGGTGGACACCGTCATCTTCTGGCTTAGCCGGCAAATACTGCCTCTGCAGTATAGCCCGCATAAGATGTGTCAGTATTCGCCTTCTACCACAGCTTCGCTTCGCGTAAGCGAAGAGGGGTTACCAGCTGCCGAATTGGCGGCCCGACTTCGCAGCCTTGTCAAATCAGGACTGGTGAAGGCGGTGGAGGGCGTGCCCATGCACACCCACGACAACCCTCCCCTCGAGGTAGACATTTCTCTTTTTTGCCCTTCTTTGGCGGCTTTGCCGGCTTACTCGAGTCTTCTTAATATTTGCTCTTTTTTTGGTTAACAGCACTCTGCTCTGGGGGAGAACGACCTGGCTGCCGACTTTTACGAGCCGGAAGCCGGGAAAACCAAGAAGCGCAAGGCGTCCGGCGCTGCTTCCTCTACGGCTAATGCCGAGAGGAGGAAACGGACTGCAACGGCTACTGAGCTGGTGCTCGTCGACCTTGACGAGAACGCGGGGATTAACATCCCCTGAAGGTACTCATTTCCGCCTTAGTCATTTTGTCGGCCTTCTTCATTACTGATGTTCCTCTGGCTAACTTTATCTTGTCGCCAGGGACTGGGTGGCAACTTCCAAGTTGCCAGCCAAGTCCCTTTTGTCCAGGGGAAAGCGGCCCCAGGGCAACTCACTGGCGTCTGTGCCGCCAACTCCTCAGCCCCAGGCCGGCGGCTTCATGAGCGACGCCCGCCGCCAGCCCTAGGTTCCGGCTTCTAGCCCACCGCCAAGGACCTCCTCTGGTGGCCGCGGAACCAGCGCTTCCTTTCCATCGGCTGAGGCTACGACCAATGAAGACGTCCGATCCCGTGCCACCAAGGAGGAGGTGCTGGTGGAGGTTGCCGGCGGGCCGCGAAGGGCAGCCCCAGCTCCTGGAGGCGGCAGGGTTAGGGACCCCAGGGAATCCTTTAAGGAGGCCAAGGAGTCCACCCTGCCTTTCGCCGACTTCGCGGCCCAGACTTTCGCCGACTTGGAAGGCGATATTGCTGTAAGTTGTCCTTTTCTTGACAATATGTTATATGCATTTGTCTTTGTCTTCAGGGCGTCCTGTCCGCCAACGGGGAGCTTATCTCCTCCAGGTCGGAGATAAACAAGCGGTATCGCGATCTGAAAAAAGATTGCGATGCCAAGAATGCGCGGATTATTGACTTGGAAGCGGCCCGCAAGAAGGATGAAGGTAAAATCACTAAGCTTTTTGCCTTCTACCATGTTTTTTGTTTGCTACTGCCAATCATTTAGCTAGAATATCCATATTGTAGAATTGCTAGATCACGCCCAGGATATACTGAAGGCGATAACTGATATGCAAGCTATTATGAATGAAGCCTCTGATCTGGTGGCCGCCAACCTGAAGATGAAGGAGGAGCACCGGAAGGAGATGGAGGCGCAGCAAGTTGAGTTTGCGTAGGAGACTAGCCGGCTAACTAGAGAGCTGGATAGCCTACGCAAGAAATTGGCGGAGGCGGAGAAGGCGGCTGCTGAAGAGATATCTTAGCAGACTTCTCGCGCCAAGACTGCGAAGGATGCGGTGGCAGTTCACATGATCGAGCTGCCACCTTCCATAACTCGGTCCTTGGTAAGATTTTTCGCACTCTTCATCTTTGTCGTCGATTTGTTAGCCTGAGCCAAACTGACGCTTTTATTTTTTGACATAGTGTCTGCCGGCTTAGGCGATGACAATGTTTTCAGCCCCCGCCTAGATCGCCTTGCGCGTCTGGGTGAGCTGATCACCGAGACTTTGGCGGCGTCCAAGCGGTTTGCCGCCAAGTTCTTCATCTCCTCCGGCAGCCAGGAGCCCGCCGAGTTCAGCGATGTGCCCAGCATGCTGGAGCAAGCCACGAAGCTACACAAGAGCTCGCTGAAGTCGGCGGCGCCGGGTGGTGCCAAGACTGCGCTAGGATTATTCATGGCGCACTACCCCGAGGCGGAGATAGAAGTCGTCACCGAGGGCATGCCGTCTTCCTATGAAGACGGCAGCGAGGTCCAGCCGGCTGTTGTACTGAACAGTGTAGCCGGCTACGCCACGCGGGTTGCCGTTATGGTGGACAGCACGGTCTTCTATCGGCGCCATCTTGTGCCGGCTGCTGGAGAAGCTGGAGCTGCCCATACGGCGGAGGCGGAGGGGAGCGATAGCTCTAGGGCTGAAGTTGTCAGCCCCCAAGCCTAATATAGGCGGCCCCTGAGCCAAAGTAGTTGTTGCCGGCTCTTTTTGTTTTATCTTGACGGTCAGCCTCCTCCTGCCCCTGAAACAATTATATCTCAACTTGTAATATGTGTAAATACTTTTGGGTGGTGTACTGCTAGGCGGGAAGCCAACAAACTTGTTTTTATTTTGACATTTAAGTAGGCTTTTGCCTTTGCTTTAGTTGGCCCGCCTTAATTTTATTTTGACTTATATGCTTGACCGTTTGTATGTTGGCAAAACCTCAGCCGGGAAATTTAGCTGAAACAACGAGGGTTAGTACCATGAGTTTAGAATCAGGAACCAAAGCCAACATGTTGGCGCCAAAGACATACTACTAGGCGAACCACATATAAGTCATCAAAGTAAAGAGATTAGGCGGTGCAAAAAACTTGATTTTTGCTTTGGTTTGGCTCGAAAGCTGCAAGTATCTACCAGTTTGAATCTTTGCACGGAGCTAGAAAATAGGTAACTAAGATACATAGGGGATATACGATTGTAAGAAAAGACAAAAGATGGCATGCTTCTCAACACAGATGAGGAATCATAGACTTTTATTTCATAATC
This sequence comes from Poa annua, assembly GCA_026929855.1. Lineage (NCBI taxonomy): Eukaryota > Viridiplantae > Streptophyta > Magnoliopsida > Poales > Poaceae > Poa > Poa annua. The sequence continues at coordinate 216,115,892 of CM049427.1, read as the reverse complement.
ATATATAACTTATTACAATTATAAATTGCTAAGTGTAGAAAGGAGGTAGCTGCTCAATGTTCCAAGGCCGTCTTGTTTGTTCGAACGGGTCATCAACGCCTCTTTTACGCTTGGTTCCTCTCCTTCCTGCCGCCTTCTTGCACCTTTTCTTTTCTTCTTTGTCGCGGATGTCGGCTAGGTAGTAGGAACCATTGAGCAACGCCTTTGTGACTATAAACGATCCTTCCCATGTCGGGGATAGCTTGTGCAAGCCTTTTCTGTCTTGAATTAGGCGGAGAACCAGATCACATGTTCTGAAGCCTCGCTTCCGCACGCTCCAGCTATGATAGCGGCGGAGTTGTTGCTGGTACAAGGCGGAGCGGTGTAGAGCGACGTCTCTTTCTTCATCTAACAAGTCTAGGTTGTCCTGTCTTGCACCTTCTACGTCTTGTTCGATGTAGGCTTGAACTCTTGGGGAATCGTATTTCATGTCGGTGGGTAGCGCTGCCTCTGCGCCATATACTAAGAAGAAAGGAGTGTAGCCGGTAGATCTGTTTGGCGTTGTGCGCAAACTCCAGAGTACGGACTATAGCTCTTCTGCCCAAGCACCGGCTGCCCTATGTAATGGGGCTTCGAGACGGGGCTTAAGTCCTGAGAGGACTAAGCCATTTGTACGCTCTACTTATCCATTTGATTGAGGGTGTGACACAGATGCAAATCAAGCCGGATGCCTAGATCACTGCAGTATTCTTCGATGTCGCCTTGAGATAGGTTGCTGCCATTATCAGTGATAATGTTGTGTGGAACTCCGAACCGAGAGATAATTCCCTAGAGGAAATTGGTGGTTGTTCGTACGTCAAGTTTGCTGATCGGCTTGGCCTCGACCCATTTAGTGAACTTGTCGACAACGACCAATAGGTGGGTATACCCACCACGTGCCTTCTTGAAGGGACCAACCATGTCTAAGCCCCAGACCGCGACCGGCCAAGTGATTGAAATTGTCCTTAGCTCTTGTGCCGACATGTGAGGTTGGCGGGCGTACAACTGGCAGCCTTTGCATGTTTTCACGATGTGCTCAACGTCTTATTTGGCGGTTAGCCAGTAGAAACCTTGGCGGAAAGCTTTGGACACAATGGATCTGGCGGAGGCGTGATGTCCGCAAGTGCCGATATGTATGTCCTTCAGAATTTCCCGGCCTTCCTCTGGCAATATGCACCGCTAATAGATACCGCACGTGCTTCGCTTGTACAGCTCGCCTTTGATTATTGTGAATGCTTTGGCCCGCTTTATGATCTGCCTTTTCAACACCTCATCGTCCTCTGGCAGCTTCTGGTTGACTAAGAAATCGAGATATGGGACGGTCCAATCTGGCTTTACCAAGTAGACGGCAAGACTTGCCCCTTCTACTGGTTCTTCTGCATCGAGGTCTAACAAGTCGGCGCCCTTAATGGACGACATATGCAAATGTTCCAGAAAAATGTCCTTCGGCACTTTTTTGCGTTCTGACCTGAGCCTGGCAAGGGTGTCTGCCGCCTCGTTCTCAGCTCTTGGAACATGCCGGACTTTGTAGCCCATTAAATTTTTGGCGAATTCGTCAACTTTGGCCCCGTAAGCCGCCATTGTTGTACTCTTCGCGTCCCATGTGCCGCTTACTTGCTGCGCGACTAAATCGGAGTCGCCATAACAGAGTATTCTCTTGACGCCAAGGTTGTTTGCCACATGTAGCCCGTGAAGTAAAGCTTCATATTCTGCGACGTTATTGGTTGTTGTAAAATGAATCTGCAACACGTAGCTGAGCTTATCCCCCTTGGGTGTGCGCAAAACAACTCCAGCCCCCAAGCCTTTGAGCATTTTTTATCCATCAAAGTGCATGACCCAATATTCTGACTTGGGGAGTACTGTTTCCTCCATGGCTTTTGTCCAATCGGCAACAAAGTCTGCAAGTGCTTGAGTCTTAATGGCGGTCCGTGGTTTGTAGACTATATCGAAGGCGGCAAGCTCAATGCCCCATTTGGCAACTCGACCTGTTGCCTCTGCGTTGTTGATTATGTCTCCCAACAGTGCCCTGCTGACTACAGTCATTGTGTGCTCCTGGAAGTAATGCCTAAGCATTCTGGCGGCGAAGAATACACCATAAGCCAGCTTTTGGTAATGTGGATACCTCTGCTTGGAGGCGGAGAAGACTTCACTGATGAAGTAAACGGGATGTTGCTCAGACGTCGAGGCTTCGCTTTCCTTTCTTTTCATAGCCAAGACAACGCTGACAACTGCTCTAGTTGCCGCGATGTAGAGCAGCATTGGTTCCTGCGATCGAGGTGCTACCAATATTGGAGAGTGAAAGGACCGATTAGGTTGTCTAGAGGGGGGGGGGGTGAATAGGCAACTACAAATTTTCTTTTCTTTTCTTACAATTAAGGTATTGCTCAAATATAGGTTCTCTAGATATGCAACTAGATGAACAATCCTATATGATGAGCAAGATTCAACTAGCAATCAATGAGTAGCAAGAGAATAAGCTAGTAAACAAGTAAAGATAGGTGTAGGGATAACCACACGGTGACTCGGAGATGTATCCCGAAGTTCACTTCCCAAAGAAAGCTACTTCTCCGTTGGAGCGATGTGGAGTCACAAGTGATCCCCAAAAGCACGAAGGCAACCGTATTCTCCCTCGAGTTCCTCCTCCAATGAGGATGACCACGAGCCACTATATGATGCCCTTGAGGTCGGCAATAAAACCTTTACAAGGATGAGGCACACTCCACAACCAAATTGGAGGCTCTCACCAAATCTTCTCGAATCCCAAATCCGCGAAGAACACGAGGCCAAGGCACGCATCCACAACTTAATTGGAGGCTCTTGGCAAATCCTCGTAGCTCACAAAGCCACGAAGACCACTACTTTCTTCTTGAGTTCCAATGAACACAAGAGTAACGAGAACCGAAGATTAGGTGGGGGGATTTGAAATTCCTTCGGTGGAAGTGTAGATCTAGGTCTCCTTGGGCACTCCTCAAAGTATCAAGGTATTCAGAACAAAGGAGTGGGAGATCTATGAGTTTGAAGCTTTTTCAACAATGGTGGAGAGAGAGAGAGCAAGCTTAAGCTGAATGGGAAAGATGACCCCTTTTTATACCCCCCACCAATAAGTGGCCGTCGGCCCAGATTTCGTGCCAGTCGGTACTACCGATCATGGATCGGTACTACCGGCCACTCGGTACTACCGGAGGGGTACCGAGTAACTAAGTGGAAATGGCAGGGGGTTTCAGCGCCGAGCGGAGGCCAATCGGTACTACCGGCGGGAGCCGGTACTACCGATTTAGTCCCCGATCGGTACCACCGGTTAGGTACCGGGAAACTAAGTGGAAATGCCAGGAGGTAGTTAGTGCTGATTTTGATAATCGGTACTACCGTTCATGGCTGGCCGGTACTACCGATTGTCACAACCAGCACTATGACTGAATTAGGGATGGCTGGTGTGTGCGTATATGGTTTGTGCATCGTGTTAGAATAATCAAATCCCCACAAACCTTTTCAACGGATGAATCTACTAAATGCAAAATGCCCTAGAAGATTAAGTCTTCACGCCTCCATGCTTGACGATATGATGATCCAATATATATGGTGTATCAACTCAATCATTCCTGCAATGCTTTAGCATACTATTAGTACTCTCATTGTGTTGTTAACAAACATCAAAATAGGATTAGGATAGTGCATGTCCTTTCAATCTCCCCTTTTTTGGTGTTTGATGACAACACAATGATTAGTTATAACGATTTGCAAAACATAGAGAGGCTCCCCCTGAATATGTGCATTGATTGACTTTGCTTTTGAATGCAAGACGCACACATTCATTTGGACAGAGCCTTCCTTGTATTTCACAAAAACACATGTAACACAAGATGTAATATCGATAAGACATAAGCATAAGATAGACATTAACTAGCTAAGTAAGTCTATTACAGACACATCATAGTCTTAAACGAATAGGTTCATGCATGTCTCACACCAAGCCTAACTGAGTTCATAGAAATAGCCATATAAGATGAAACACAAGCAATGGAAGATCAAAGCAAGAGCGAGCTTGTGTTTCCCCCATGCAAATCCCTCGATATAATCCTAATAGAACACATTCTCCCCCTTTGTCATCGAAATGCCAAAAAGGGAGACGCGCTATGCTAAGGTGTCCCTAAAAGAAACCACCCGTGGAGTGAGAGGTAAGGAAGGGGTCCATAGTGTCATCAGCTCCAGCATGTCCAGACCCACCCGCACCATCGTCATCACTATAAGTCCAGGTGGTCACAGGGTAGTGCTTCTGCATCCAGTCCTCCTTAGGAGTGATCACATCATCTGAGACCTGAGTGTGAGAGTGAGGGATCTCGATCTTGTCCATCATAGCACGGTGACGCATAGCAGCCTTCTTGTGAAACACATGTGAATCATAAAAATGTTCTTTGACATCCAGCTGCATGCAGAAGACTTTCTTCATTTTGAGCTTCAACTTGCCAACCCATGATGGATCGTCAACCGGAGTAGTGTGGGAGCTAGAAGCAACAACCGGAGCACGTCGGTGAGGGGCACTAGCGGGTGCGGTTGTATTAGTGGTTGCAGTTGGAGGGGCCTTCCTCATATGTGGGGGAAGATGCTTCTTCATCAAAAGTTGCTTGCGAGGATGAGTAACAATGGGTAGCCCATCTTGCATGATATCCAGCCCCGTCGCATCGTCATACTTGTGGCAAATAAGCTTCATGATGTACGGGCCATAGATAGGGACCCTTTTTCCCACCAAGGTAGCCCACAGTTCCTCATACATGTACTCCATGACATCCAACTTCACCCATTTTCCTTGATATTTCTTGGAGAGGGCAAGAAGATCAAACATGTACCCGTGAACTTGATCAATGTTGCCAACCCGAGGAGCAATGGTCTCACGATAGATACGGTGCAAGATCTCAAAGGGAGGGATAAGGTCTTCAGTCTTCCCAGCAATCCTACCTTGCATAGTGATATTAGTAATGTCACCCGGGGACTTGCAGAAGTTTTCAGCATGAGCCTCCCACTGATTACCTGAGCCATAGTCTGGATACCCCAATAGCTGTGCAAACTCACGCCAAGTAGCCTTAAGAACCTTATCTTTGGTCATCCATATGATTGTCTGAGCAAGATCATTGTCAAAGTAGGCGGTGGCATAGAGCTGATGAATGTAGTACTCAATGTATGGTTGCTCCACTGTCATGATGTTGAGGAGACCAAATTCTTCACACATGGCTAAGGTCTCGCGGAAATAGTCCGGGTGATGTGGTGTTGGAGAACAACCTTGGTATTCTTGTTGGTTTGCTTGTACAACTCCTTATATACCCTTTCTTGCTCATTGGTGTAGAAATGAGGATTGGAGACCCGTGGGTCTCTTGGTTGAGCATAGGGATTGACCTCACAATATGAGTTCATTTGTGAGAATGGGCGAGAAGAGGTGGACCGGCGCTCTTGGACCGGAGCCTTCCCTTTACATCGCCGAGTTGTCTTGGCGGGCAATATTTCTTCATCCTCCAACTCATCACTCTCGGACTCAGCTGATTCAACTGGTGTAACCTGTTCTTCTTCCTGCATCTCATTGCATATCTTGGTTTCTTGTGAACAGCGGTGCGGATAGCTGCATGCTTTTCTTTCATTTTTCCCGAACCCACACCTCCATGGCTAGTACCTGAGAAACAACATATAGATAGGTGGAGAGGGAACAAGATGAGTGCACAAGTCCATTAGATAAAGGTATTAAAAACATAGCCCTTGGGTGTAATTAGAAAATTGAAAATCCCCAGGTCCGGTAGTACCGGCCAGGTCCGGTAGTACCGATGGATCGGTAGTTCCGATCCGCGGCCGGTAGTACCGGTGTTGAGCAGTTCGATGGATCTTCAACGAGGATGCATCAAACTTCATGGATATCAACCAACTACTTACACACAAGTGATATGGGTTGCACATTCGACCATTTGACTACTTCCTAACCCATTTGAACCGACATTACGGAGCTACCAATGATTTGCCCTAGATCTCATCGAAGATCTCAAAGAGAAACTTGGAGAGAGCAAAGTAAGAGCAAATACCAGAGGCCATGGGAGAGGAAGACGTGGGGAATCCTTCCCACAGAGCAGATCTGACAATGCCTTGTCAAATCCGGAGATCCACGGAGAAGGGGGGCGAGGCAACACAGTTTTTGAGTTGAGAGGATGGGGAAATAATGAGGAGGAGAGAGGCGTTCGACCTAGTCCTGGAAACTTAAGTCGTGCAGGATCGGTAGTACCGACCGTCTCAAATCGGTAGTACTGATTAACGATTTGCGTACTAACTATTTTGAGCACCTTATCCGGTAGTACCGGGCCTAAATCGGTAGTACCGATTGTTCTATGATATCTCAATTTTAATTTTTATGAAAATGTGGACTTGTGCAGGGAATTTAAGCATGGTTCATGAGGTAATGGCTTAGGAAAGAATACTCATTGCTGTGAGAAGACGATGCATACACCATAAGAGCAAGTAAAACCAACTCTAAGTAATTTATCTTGATTAAACCCAATGCAAATAATCTCAAAATAAGACCATAATATCAACTTCTCAAGGAGAGAAGGTCGGTGGCCGAGGCCACCTTATATGAGTGTATGTGACTTGGCACCGCGAAGATATATCTTGGGTCCAAAATCACAACTCATCTTTGAAGCACATTTGTCACAAGAGTGGCTATATTGCAAGATTTGTCTATTTGCACATTATAGGGGATGTATTGACTCATGGATTGAGCTATACTCCCCCTATGTGTATGCCTACATCTAACCCCTTAACTATGTCTAATAGGGATTTGTATGCATGATGTCCATTAAGTCCAATTACTTATATCCACCACATTGAGCTCACTTCTTAATTCCTTGAATCTTGCTTCACCTAGAGGCTTTGTGAACATATCGGCTAGTTGATGCTTGGTGTTGACATAAGAGATAGCAATATCACCTTTCTCAACATGATCCCGAATGAAATGATACCTAATCTCAATATGCTTGGTATTCCCATGAAGCACCGGATTGTGAGCAATTTTGATAGCACTTTCATTATCACATAAAAGAGGCACTTTGTCACAAGTGACACCGAAATCCTTTAGAGTTTGCCTCATCCATAATAGTTGTGCACAACAACTTCCGGCGGCAATATATTCGGCTTTGGTGGAGGAGGCGGCAACACAATTTTGCTTCTTTGAAGACCAACTCACAAGTGACCTACCAAGAAATTGGCAACCACCCGAAGTCAACTTCCTATCCATTTTGCAACCCGCCCAATCCGCATCCGAGTAGCCTATGAGATCAAAGGTAGTTCCACTAGGATACCAAAGTCCATAGTTAGGAGTTCCGATCAAGTATCCCAAAATCCGATTAACCGCGGTTTCATGGCTCTCCCTTGGACTTGATTGGAATCTTGCACACATACCGACACTAAACATAATATCCGGTCTGGATGCACAAAGGTAAAGTAAAGATCCAATCATGGAACGATAAAGTTTTTGATCTACCTCTTTACCATTTGGGTCCAAGTTGATGTCCGCCTTTTGATCCATGGGGAATTTTGCCGGTTTGACACCAACCATATCGAACTTCTTGAGCATGTCCTTCACATATTTTTCTTGGCATAGAAAAGTCCCTTCCTTCCATTGATGGATCTCAAAGCCTAGGAAGAACTTCAACTCGCCCATCATGGACATCTCAAATTCCTTGGTCATAGCTTAGCAAATTGGTCAGTGAAATCTTTACTAGTTGATCCAAAGATAATATCATCAACATAATTTGGCATACAAAGAATTCTCCATCTACTCTCTTTGTGAAGAGAGTGGGATCGATTACCCCAATTTCAAACCCACGGTCTACTAAGAACTCCTTGAGATGATCATACCAAGCACGAGGTGCTTGTTTAAGGCCATAAAGTGCCTTATGGAGTAAGTAGACGTGATTTGGAAATTTAGAATCTTCGAACCCCGGAGGTTGTTTAACATAAACCAATTCATTTAATGGGCCATTAAGAAAAGCACTTTTGACATCCATTTGATGTAAAATAATTTTATAAGTGGATGCATAGGCAATTAATAGACGAATAGATTCAAGTCTGGCAACAGGAGCATAAGTTTCACCGTAGTCGACTCCTTCGATTTGGGTGAAGCCTTGTGCCACGATTCTTGCTTTGTTGCGAATGACTTGACCAAGTGAGCCTTGCTTGTTCTTGAATATCCATTTAGTTCCAATGACATTATGGTTGGTGTCCTTGGGTCTTTCAACTAATGACCAAACTTGGTTGCGCTTGAAGTTGTTTAACTCTTCGTGCATAGCCGCAACCCAATCCATATCTTCAAGAGCTTCATATACCTTGAGAGGTTCTACACTAGACAAACAAGCAACATGACCACAAAAGTTAGCTAATTGATTACGTGTGGACACATTTCTCCGTAAACTCCCAAGGATATTTTCTTTGAAGTGATCAGGCGATCCAATCGTGAAGCACGCCGAATGACTCGGCGTTGCATAGTTTGTTGGATTGTTTCGCCTTGACATGTATCTTCATCATTTCCTTGCTCTTGATCATGATCACCCATATATGGAGTTCTTTGAGTAGTGGGTTCATGATGTTCTTGATCGCCACTTGAGTTGAGTGTATCTTGGCCATGTTCTTGTTCTTAAGTTTGTAGGACTTGTTCTTGTTCTTGGGTGGCTTGTTGATTGCTTATGGAGGTAGGAGGCTCGACTTGAGTGGAGCTTGTGCCTTCATCTTGTGGTGCTCTTGGTTACTCAATAGGAATGAATTCTCCTATGCCCATGGTCTTTATGGCATGAGAAGGAGCATCGCCACCTACAACACCATAGTCAATATGCCCCACTTGGGAGCCATTAGTCTCGTCAAACTCCACATTCATAGATTCTTCAACACACCCGGTGGATATGTTGTAGACCCTATAAGCGTGGGAGTTTGCGGCGTACCCAACAAATATGCCCACAAAAGATCTAGATTCAAATTTAGCTAGTTTGCAACCCTTAATGTACACATGGCATTTGCATCCAAATACACGAAAGTAGTTAACATTGGGTTTGTTACCGGTAAGAAGTTCTTATGGGTTTTTTTTGCATGAGAGGACGAAAGAATAACCGGTTTGATGAGTGGCAAGCGGTGTTGATGGCTTCGGCCCAAAAATTGTATGGGGAGTTGAACTCGGCCATCATTGTTCTTGCCATATCAATAAGAGTGTGATTCTTCCTCTCGGCAACACCATTTTGTTGGGGAGTATATGCAGCGGAATATTGGTGGCGTATGCCCTCCCCACTAAGGAAATCATCCTTGGTGTAGTTCTTGAACTCCGTCCCATTGTCACTTCTTATTGTCACTATCTTCGTATCATATTGGCGTTGGACTTGGATTGCAAAGTTGATGAAAACCTCTTGAGTTTCACTCTTCTTCTTGATATAGAATGTCCAGCAATATCTTGAGTAGTCATCAACCACAACTAGGCAATATTTCTTGTCCCCAAGACTATCATATGTGGGAGGTCCAAAGAGATCCATGTGAAGGAGCTCAAAGGGCCTCTTGGTGGAGATGATGGTCTTCTTGGGGTGATTCTTTTCATGCATATTTCCGGCAATGCAAGAGCTACAAGGACGATCTTTGGAAAAATTCACATTAGTAATTCCTACCACGTGTTCGCCCTTCACAAGATTATGCAAATTTCTCATACCAACATGGTCTAACCGACGGTGCCAAAGCCACCCCATGTCGGCCTTAGCCATTAGAAGAGTTGCGACTTGAGTGGTTTCCTTCGAGAAGTCAACCACATACAAGTCGTTTTCAACAAATCCAACAAAAGCTACTTTGAGTGTTCTTGTGAAGAGGACGGTCACGTGGAAGAGGTTAAAGCTAACAGTGTAGCCAACCTTGCAAAGTTGCCTTACAGAAAGTAAATTATATGAAAGGGATTCAACAAGAAGGACCTTCTCAATGGAGAGTTCCGGAGTGATCACCACTTTGCCATGTCCCTTTACCTTGAGTTTTGCATCATTCCCAATAGTGACATGTGAGTAATGGAGGAGATCAAACATTAAATCCGTCACCAGTTCTTCGCTTCTGGTCATATGAGTGGAGCATCCACTATCAATGAGCCAAGATGCGCCACCGGAAGCATATCCCTACAAGAGATCAAGTCTTTGACTTAGGTACCCATTTTTGGATGGGTCCTCTTTTGTTAGTCACAAGGGTGTTTGGAACCCAAATAGTATAGTGATAATCATCTCCATAGGAGGTACCAACATATTTAGCAAAAACACTACCATCTCTAGATTTCATAAGAATATAATATGGATTGTATTTCCCCGCAAAGTCATTATGGGTGGGCAAGCTCCTAGTAGCATTACCACCCATAACTTTGTTGATCACCTTCGTTTTTGCCGACTCCCCCTCCTTCACAAAAGCAATAACATTGTAAGGAGGAGTAGACACCTTCTTCTTCTTGTTGGTCTTGAGGTTAGATTTAAAGCCAATCCCTTCCTTTCCAACAATTTCCCTTTGATTGATCAAAAGATCACGAAGGTTCTTCTCACCTTTGATGCAAGTGGCAAGACCCCTTTTAAGTTGGGCCTTCAACCTAGTGTTTTCCTCAATAAGAGATGCTTTGACACACAAAGGATTAGTCGCACAAGTATTTTCATCTTGAGGAGGTTCTTTATAGCATTTAAGAAGATATGAGGCTTGAAGAGTGTGATACATCCCTTTGAGCTTGTTGAGTTCACCAAGGTTGGCTTTGTGAGCCTCCCTTAGTTGCTCAAAACTCTCAACGAGTGTAGAGTGACTCTCTTTAAGCTCGTCATTTTTAATGTTAAGCTCACTAGCAATGGTTATGGATCGCTCACGGGTTTCCTTAGCCTTGGATAAATCCAAAACTTGGATTTCCGCAAGTTGCTCACGGAGCAATTGCTCTTCTTCCACTTGATTCTCAAGTTCACCAATCCTTTCGGCATGGTTGGATGCTTGCTCCTCGAGTTCACAAATTCTTTCCTCTTTTTCATCGAGGAGAGCATGAGCTTCTCCTAGGTTATACATGAGAGCTTCTACCATTTCCTTGGTTTTGCCTTGGAGAGAATCCACAAAGTGATTTATCTTATCAACCTTGTCATTCCCTACATCCGCAACACAATCCAAAAGAGATGGTTTAGAGGAGATATTAATTTTGGGTGGAGAATTCACCTTTGACGCATGTGCCATAAGGCACATGGGTTTGGAGATCTTGTCGTCGTTTGGCGAGGAGAATAGCGGAGCCAATGAGGGAGGAAGGTGGTCTATTGCTAGAGCCGCCATCCCCACTTCTTCGCTTGAGTCGTCATCATCTTCTTCCTCACCACCGGATTCATATTCTTCTTTCGTGGAGGCCACGAAGGCCTTTTGAGGAGCTCGAGTGATGTAGTTCTTGGGCTTGGAGGGAGACTTGTTCTTCTTCAAGATGAGTTGTCCTCCATGGTCTTCTCTTGTCTCAAAGGGGCAATCCACCACAAAATGATTGCTTCTTCCACAATTGAAGCAAGTTCTTTTCTTTTCGGAAGTGGAAGCCCTTGGGGTAGCGCTCTTGACGTTTCGTTTGTTCCAAAACTTTGTGGCCGCAAGAGCCAAGCATTCATTTAGTGCTCCCTTCAACTCTTCTTCACTTTCCACACTCCCGAACTCATCATGCTTGGAATCTTTCACAAGGGCCTTCAAAGCAAGATTCTTGGCAACATGGCATTGATTCCATTGGCTTTTGGACATAGCCTTCAATGTGTCATGAGTGAAAAATTGAGATAGAATGTCATTGGGTGTCATTGTTGCATAATCCGCCCTTGAGTGAATTGTCATCACCATGTTCTCATTGTATGGTAGAATAACTTTCAAGAACTTGGACTTGACCCAATCTTCATCACAATAACGGAAGCCATTGTCCCTCATGGACACGGTAAGTTTGGTGAGTCTTCGAAACATATCGGACGGGGACTCATCATCCTTCATGACAAACTCATCCATTTGATGTTGGAGAATGGCTTTCTTTGATCGACGGAGGCTTTCATTTCCTTCATACAAGTTGTCTAGATATTCCCATGCGGACTTGGTGGTTGGAAAGGCTCGGACTTCATCTTCATCATCCGCGGTCATTGCCCTTCCAAGCATGAAGTGTGTCGTCGCATCGAGTTGCTCATCAATCTCTTCTTGCTTAGTCAAGTTGTTGGGATCAACGGGGTTGAAGCCATTGACCACTATCCTCCGTAGGTGCATAGATGAGCTGCGGAAATAAGACTCCATAGTTTCCCGCCAAGAGATATAACGAACACTATCAAGAATAGGAGGCGGAGAACTCATGTTGGTTCTGTGAGGATAAGTGGGTGCATTTTGAGTGAGATAGCTAGATGGTGGGGGAACCATATTGGTTTTAACAATTTTAGGTGGTGTACCCTCTTTGTCCTCCACATCAACAAGAGGACTCTTAGGTTCACTAGTTGATGAGGAGGCATTGTTGGTAGATGTTTTAGAAAGCACTTCGTTTACAATGTGGGCCTTCATGCCTTTTAACAAGGTTTGGATGGCCTTCATTGTAACCGGAGCATCATCCACACCATCGGGAACTTCTTCATTACTTGGATCACCAAATTCATCTAGTTTAGGTGTTTCACCTACATCCCCTTGAGACATCCTTCTCTTCTAGGCGGTGAAGCCTATAACAAAGAGACCTTGCTCTGATACCAATTGAAAGGACCGAGTAGGTTGTCTAGAGGGGCAGGGGGGTGAATAGGCAACTACAAATTTTATTTTTTTTCTTACAATTAAGGTATTGCTCAAATATAGGTTCTCTAGATATGCAACTAGATGAACAATCCTATATGATGAGCAAGATTCAACTAGCAATCAATGAGTAGCAAGAGAATAAGCTAGTAAACAAGTAAAGGTAGGTGTAGGGATAACCACACGGTGACTCGGAGATGTATCCCGAAGTTCACTTCCCAAAGGAAGCTACGTCTCCGTTGGAGCGGTGTGGAGTCACAAGTGATCCCCAAAAGCACGAAGGCCACCGTATTCTCCCTCGATTTCCTCCTCCAATGAGGATGACCACGAGCCACTATATGATGCCCTTGAGGTCGGCAATAAAACCTTTACAAGGATGAGGCACACTCCACAACCAAATTGGAGGCTCTCACCAAATCTTCTCGAATCCCAAATCCGCGAAGAACACGAGGCCAAGGCACGCATCCACAACTTAATTGGAGGCTCTTGGCAAATCCTCGTAGCTCACAAAGCCACGAAGACCACTACTTTCTTCTTGAGTTCCAATGTACACAAGAGTAACGAGAACCAAATATTAGGTGGGGGGATTTAAAATTCCTTCGGTGGAAGTGTAGATCTAGGTCTCCTTGGGCACTCCTCAAAGTATCAAGGTATTCAGAACAAAGGAGTGGGAGATCTATGAGTTTGAAGCTTTTTCAACAATGGTGGAGAGAGAGAGAGAGCAAGCTTAAGCTGAATGGGGAACATGACCCCTTTTTATACCCCCCCACCAATAAGTGGCCGTTGGCCCAGATTTCGTGCCAGTCGGTACTACCGATCATGGATCGGTACTACCGGCCACTCGGTACTACCGGAGGGGTACCGAGTAACTAAGTGGAAATGGCAGGGGGTTTCAGCGTCGAGCGGAGGCCAATCGGTACTACCGGCGGGAGCCGGTACTACCGATTTAGTCCCCGATCGGTACTACCTGTTAGGTACCGGAAAACTAAGTGGAAATGCCAGGAGGTAGTCAGTGCCGATTTTGATAATCGGTACTACCGTTCATGGCTGGCCGGTACTACCGATTGTCACAACCAGCACTATGACTGAATTAGGGATGGCTGGTGTGTGCGTATATGGTTTGTGCATCGTGTTAGAAGAATCAAATCCCCACAAACCTTTTCAACGGATGAATCTACTAAATGCAAAATGCCCTAGAAGATTAAGTCTTCGCGCCTCCATGCTTGACGATATGATGATCCAATATATATGGTGTATCAACTCAATCATTCCTGCAATGCTTTAGCATACTATTAGTACTCTCATTGTGTTGTTAACAAACATCAAAATAGGATTAGGATAGTGCATGTCCTTTCAGAGCGGATACGAGAGCCTCCTTAAGTTGCTGCAAGGCGGCATCTGCTTCTGCTGTCAACTCAAAGTTGTCGGATTTCTTCAATAGCCGGTAGAGGGGCGTTTCCTTTTCTCTGAGGCGGCTTATGAAACGGCTGACGGCTGCCGCCGATCCGGCTAAGCGCTGCACGTCTTTCAGACAAGTAGGTCTGGATATGTTTTGGATAGCCTTGATCTTCTCCGGATTAACTTCGATCCCTCGTTCTGAGACAATAAATCCAAGTAGTTTGCCGGCTGGAACGCCGAAAAGGCGAAAACACACTTGGCGGGATTGAGTTTCATCTGGTATTTTCGGAGATTATGAAAAGTTTCTTCCAAATCCTCTAGGAGATCCGCCTTCTTTTTCGACATCACTGCAATGTCGTCTACGTACACGTGAACATTGTGGCTGATTTGTTCGTGCATGCAATTTTGCATACAGCGCTGGTATATTGCCCCTGCATTGTCCAGGCCAAAAGGCATCTTGATGTAGCAGAAAGTCCCGTATAGAGTGGTGAAAGATGTTTTCAGCTGATCCGACTCCCTCATCTTGATTTGGTGGTACCCTGAGTAGGCGTCCAAAAAACAAAGTAGCTCGGAGCCTGTTGTGGAGTCTACGACCTCGTCAATTCTAGGCAGCGCAAAGGGATCCTTTGGGCAACACTTGTTAACACCGGTATAGTCGATACACATCCTCAGCTCTTTATTCGTCTTTGGGACAAGTACAGGATTTGCCACCCAATCGGTGTGTACAACTTTTTTTATGAAATTGACGGCCTTCAGCCTATTTATCTCCTTTCTATAGCCTTGTGTCTCTCATCACCAAAGCGTGGTGTTGCTTGCTTCACCGGCTTGGATCCCTTTATGACGTTGAGTGAGTGCTCGACAAGTTCCCTCGGTACACCAGGCATGTCGGATGGCGACCATGCAAAGATGTCGCGATTCTCATGGAGGAACTTGACGAGCGCGCCTTCCTATTTGCTGTCAAGGTTAGAGCTGATGACAACTTGCTTAGACTTGTCGCCTGGGATGAGGTCCGCCTTTTTGGTGTCTTCTGAAGCTTCAAAGGTCTTCTTGACATCAATCTTTGGCTTGGGCATGGAGTTGTCTGGGTCCGCCTTAAGTAGGGCGAGTTCTTCCTTGTGGATGACGGCTTCTGCGAAAGCGGCCATGCCACGCTCGCACTCCTTAGCTTTCTTGAAGTTACCAGAAACCGTGATGGTTCCATGTTCCCCTTGCATCTTGAGCTTGTTGTATATGTAGCACGGCCTTGCCATGAATTTGGCAAAAGCCGGTCGTCCGAAGATTGCATGGTAGGCGCTTTTGAAGGGACAACTTCAAACCGGATGAACTCTGAGTGGTAGTTCTCCTTTGGTCCAAAAGTTACCTTCAGCCTAATGCTCCCCATTGACTTCGTTTGTCTGCCGGGTACTATGCCATGAAAAGTGAGGTTGCTATGATCAAGCTGATCCTCAGACAAGTTCATGCGGCTTAGTGTATCATAGTACAAGATGTTGAGGTTGCTGCCGCCATCCATGAGTACTTTTGTGAGCCTGAAGTTGTCGACAATGGGGTCAACGACAAGGGCGTATTTGCCCGGGTGAGGGACATGATCAGGGTGGTCGGACCGGTTCCAAGTGATTGCCGCCTCGGACCAGTTCAAATACTGAGGGACGTCCGGCATTGTCGCGTTGAGTTCGCGCATATCCGCCTTGTCTGTCTTAGCCGAAGGCGTGCCGACAAAGCACACGAGTGATTCTTTGACCTTCGGGTATGGCTTCTTTTTCTTGGCGGCAACGTCGTCATCGCTTGATATTGACATGCCGTCGTCATCCTCGTCGTCCTTGTTGTCTTTCTTGTCGTACTTCTTTTGACTTTTTTGAGTTCCAGCCAACTGTGGGGTCCTTTTTGAAGTCGTCCATGAAGCGGCACTCGCCGAGCATATGGTTGACCTTGCCGAGTGAGGCGTGGATTGGGCATGGAAAAAGTTTTGCTTGCTCGTAAGTGATACGTGCCGCCTTAGGGCCTGAGCCAACGTCACGGTTATCTTTTTTGTTCTTCCACTTCTTTTTGCCGGCATTCCCTTGGAACGTAACGGCTACCTCGTTAGAAGGCCCGGCTTTGTCTTCCGTTGCTTGCTTACGTTTGTTGTTCCGCCTTGGCGCGGTGCTGACGTCTGGATCATCGTCACGTGCATCATCATCTGATGCCGCGTATTGGGCGGCTAAGTTGAGCATCTCGCCAAGGTCCGTGACTTGCTCGCGGACGATCCGGCGACGGAGCAGGGACTTTTTTTGTAGGCCCGTGTAGAAGGCACGGATAGCCTGTGCGTCTGAAACACCATGACAGTTGTCCTTTTCGGAGATCCAACGGCTGACAAAATCTGTCATGGTTTCGTCCGGCTTCTGAATACAGCGTTGCAAATCCGTGTAGGTATTTGGACGCTTGTATGTTCCTTGGAAGTGCTGGGTGAAAACCTTTTCCATGTCGTACCAGCTATGGATAGACTTTTCGGGAAGGTTGTCGATCCAATCCCTTGCCGTGCCTTCTAACATGAGAGGTAGGTAGCGGACGGCAATGTGATTGCTTCCGCCGGCAATTTCTATGTCCATGGCATAATCGGCTAGCCACGAATGCGGCTTAACGAGGTCGTTGTACCTAGGACAGTTTTTAGACACTGATGTCATGTCCTTAGGGAACGGTTCTCTACGGATGGCGTCGCCAAAGCACTTTGGGCCAGAGTATAGCGGCTCCCTTCCTCTTGCTATGTCTTGTAGGCGATGCCGTGCGTCTTTTGGATCGAGTTGTTGTCCGCCTCTGTTGGCGTTTGGCTCGTCCTGCGCTGTCCGGCTTACGTTGTGCCTTGGCCCCTCTGCTGCCTCCTTCCTTTTGCTACCGGTGCTGCATTGCGGAGACCGACTTCGACCTCTCCTGGGAGGACCGTTGTCGGCATCTTTTTTAGGCGGCTGGCCATTGTCCCGGCTACCGCCGTTACCGCGCCTTGGCTGGGCTGGAGGTGGCAGGTCTCCTCTGCTTCCTGTCCGCAAGTTCTCATCCCGTCTTGGTTTTGGCGGTGGCGTCTTCTTTGGCGGTGGCGCTGCTTTCCTTTTGTCGCCATGGCTACTGGAGCCGGACGGGCCTTCGGGGTCAGCGCCAGGTGCGGCTTTGCACTTTCCTGACTTGGATTCTAGATCTCCCCCACGGGCATCCGCCATATGGCGATAGGAGTCAGCGCGAGCTTGGTGTTCTAGAGCCTTGCTCATGAAGTGTCTTGCGTTGGCCACCTTTTCCTCCGTTGTGTAAGTCTTGTCGTCTAGGGTGTCTAGCGCAGCAACAGCGTTAAGGATGGGGGTGCAGGAGACAACATCCCCCCTCCTGTCCACACGATGTGGTGTTGTGCGCCAGTCAAACCCAAGATCTTGAGCTGCTGTTGTCGCACGAATTGGCGGCTCCTTATCACGGCGGCTTTTTTATGACCTTTTTTCTTCGAAAAGCTGCCTGCTCGGTTTTGCCGACATCTTTTCTTGCTCCTTCTCGATCTTCTTCGCAAGGCTCTCAACATGCTCCTCTCTTCTGCGCAGGAAGTCAGAGTGCTTAAGCATATTAAGCCTAAGTTCTTCCACTTCGTCGAGTGGGGTATCCTTGTTCACCGGAGTGTTCATGATTTCTTCCACTTCTTTGATGACGGAGAGCAAATCCGTGGGTTTGCTGCTGTCGCCTTTTTCGAGACCAGTTTTCTTCTTTGCGCGCACCTTGTCGGAACTGTCAATGAGTTGACCGGTAATGGTGTTGCCGACATCTTCTGCCGGTTCGTCTTGCGGCGCAGAAGCGACTGGGGTTGACTCGTGACCGATGACAACCATAATAGCCAGCTTATCATGCATATCTGTATCCGTTGTGTTCTCTGAAGGAACCGGATTATCACTGGAAAAGCAGTTTTTGATTCTCTCTTCGAAGAGACTAGCATCATCATCAGAATCAGAATCTATGTTGACTTGAACAGTAGATCTGGATCCGGCATCTGACATCGCGTCCTCCTGAAGAGCAGGAAGGATTAACTCAGGATCGTTGTTTTCCGGCTGGGAGTCGGATCCCAGTCCGACAACTCCGACGAAGTGGAAGTCAGATCCGGCCGACTCCTAGGAGAAGGCGGATTCAGATTCATCTTGTCGGTCGACTGCTTGGTCAAAGGGTTGGTGGGTGGGGTCGTAGAAGCGTGGTAGGCCGTACGCCTCTGGCGTGTACCCGATGAAGATGTCAATCCTTCCGATCGGTACGATTGCGCACCCGATAAGGTAGTCGTCCGCTAGGAACCAGGACTCATCTGAGTTGACGTAGATGTGGCCGCCATACCTTGAGACGCGGCCGACGGCGATCTGCTTGCCCACGCCGCCAAGTGTTCCCGCCTGGAACGTGACGCCGGAAACCTTATGCCCCACGGTGGGCGCCAACTGTCGGAGTATCGGCATAATTGATAGGAGACGGGGGTCCTCTAGCCTACGTATGGATTATGGGGAAGAAGGTTGGGGTCGTCGAGGACGGGATTGAACACGGCGAGTTACCCAGCTTCGGATCCCGCAGCGGTGGCGAGATCCTACGTGCTGCTATAATTCACTATGAGGCGAATAGCCGTGAATAGGTTACAATGGGTATGATGCGTATTGAGCGTTCCCTAAAGGCTTCCAGGTGGCCGGCTTATATAGGCAGCCAGACCTCAGGATACAAGGCAAGTACTTGTCCGGCAAGTAAATAGAGTCCTAGACCTAGTCGGCTTAGTTGCCGCCTTCCGTCTTGGGCTTGGTGGCTTGATGGGCTTCGGCCTTCCGCCTTCCTTGGACCGTCCGCCTACTTCCTTGTACGACAACTATCTGGGCCGCCCGGCAGGCTTCAGCCTTACCACCCTTGGGCCACCCTGGACTAGCCGGATTGATCCATGTTAGAGATACCCCTAGTTGGTATATCCCCAACATTAGCCCCCAGAAAGGTTGAAGTTCTCCAGGCGTCGACTTGTTCCTGATTCTTCATTCTTCAATGTTGGCGGCTGCAGGAATTGAACCATTCTGAAAAATTAATGGGGAACGTGTACCTCAATGTTGGCCCAGGGCCGCCTTTATCCAACATGGGAAAGACGGCTTAGTGAAACTTGTCGGAAAGCTTCACAAGAAAGCCTGATCCTTGGCGGCAAGTCAAACATATCTTTAACGGATGACGCTAGTTGGTTCACGACAGTTTGAAACCAAACGGAGCGAAAATCACGCCATGATTGCAAATCGCGAGAAAAGAGGAGTCGTGAAGATCGTGCGAGCGTGCATTGCTCTGCGGCAGTGGATGGCCGACACGTGTCCGGCTAATTGAGCTGTTGCACAGAGAGCAACGCCCGGGCTTATAAATAGGGAGTCGAGCGGTTCATTCTTCTCCTTCACTCTTGCTCTCCTTCGTCCTTTGCTCTCCCGCGCGTTTGCTCTTCCGAGCTTTCTTGCCTCCACCGAGCAAATTCCGGCGAGCACCTCTCCTCCGGCGAACTCCACGCGCGGCGATGTCCACCGAACAAAACACCACGTCGGCGGCCTCCGGCGAACTTGCGACCGAGACCACCACAGCTGCGACTATGGGCGGCGCGGTGTCGCGCTCCGCGGCGGCGCATGCGGGTATTCGTGCTGCCGCGCCATCTTCTACGCACGCCCGTACGGCGGCGTCCTCGGCGCCCTCGTCTTCCACCACGCCAGCAGCACGCCCGTCGACGAGGAGGAGGAGCCCGCCGACCTCGGGTCGTGCTACTGGCTCCCGTCCATTGTCGACGAGGAAGCGCTCAAGGACCTGGAGGCGGCCGGCTACCTGCCAACTCAGGAGGATTGCAGCTGGCGGCCCGCCTTCGGGGACATCGTTCCGGCTCCGAAAGCCGACGAACGGGTAATCCTCTGCCTTCCGTCTTGGGCTTGGTGGCTTGATGGGCTTCGGCCTTCCGCCTTCCTTGGACCGTCCGCCTACTTCCTTGTACGTCAGCTATCTGGGCCGCCCGGCAGGCTTCAGCCTTACCACCCTTGGGCCACCCTGGACTAGCCGGATTGATCCATGTTAGAGATACCCCTAGTTGGTATATCCCCAACATTAGCCCCCAGAAAGGTTGAAGTTCTCTAGGCGTCGACTTCTTCCTGGTTCTTCATTCTTCATTGTTGGCGGCTGCAGGACTTGAACCATTATGAAAATAATGGGGAACGTGTACCTCAATCCGCAAAGCCCTAGTTGGTATATCCCCAACAACCCGCAAAGCCACTTATGCAAAACAAGTTGCATGTCAGTCGTGGAACAAGTCTCATGTGCGTGGACATGTAAGGTTAGTCTGGGCCGCTTCATCCTACTATGCCAGTAAGATACAAAATATACAAAGGAAGCAATAACATAATCATCAACGCCCACATACACATATGTGTTCTAACCGTACAAAACATCTACGCATAGACACGGCTCTGATACCACTGATGGGTTCGTAGCATAGAAAACAAAAAAATTCCTACGGTGGGAACAAACCAACAAGCCAAGATCTAGTCTAGGATATGCTCGTAACGAGTGGAACAAATTCCAAGAGAACTAACCCTCGAAGACCGTAAGCGTTTCGAGAATAATTCTCGTGGATGATGTAGTCGTTCACTTGCCGATCTCAAGATTGTGAAGATGTGTGCTGCAACAGGCAGCGCCTCCGTACTCGGTCACACGTACGGCTTGATGACGACCTCCGTTCCCTCGATCCAGCAGGGCAGCGGAAGTAGTAGAACCACCGGAAACTCCAGCAACACGACGACGTGTTGTGGTGGAGAAACTAATCGGCCATGGCTTCGCCAAGCGGATGGCTTGAAGGTGGAGCAACGGGAGGAGGGAGAGAGAGGCAAGTGTGTTTATAAGAGGGAGCTCCACCTCTCCTTATATAGAAGAAGGGGGCAGCCCAAGGGTGTGGTGCGGCTCAAGAGCCCCCACCCCTTCCTCTTCATGTGAGTGGAGCATCCACTCATGCCCACTCACTCTCTTTAAAACTCCACTCAAAAAATCTCAAGGGTTTTTTCTTTATTAAATAAAACAATTTCATTTCTTTTTAATATTTGTAATTCTATTAACAAACATTAACACTTACCCCCTTGGTTCATTTGTTAATTCTATTAACAACCATTGTCAACCATTGACAATTAACCCCTTGAACTATTTTAATATTACCCGAAAATATTTTGGTGTTGTCCAAACTTTTCTCCAAAATTCTGTGTCTACCCAAAAGCGTCGACAAACCTTAAGTGTGTCTCCCTACGGTTCGTGAATAATGTAGACATGATCGAGACACCTCTCCGATCAATAGTCAACAGCGGGATTTGGAGATCTGTAATGACTCCTACATATTCGACGATGAATCTTGTGATCGTGTGAACCAAAAACGTCATAAACAATTCCTTTTGTCTCGCGATATTTTATTTGTCTGAGATCCGATCATTGGTATCATATATACCTTGTTCGATCTCGTTCCCGACAAGTACTCTTTACTCGTTCTGTGATATGACATCCTTGTGACCCAGTCACGTGCTTGCAAGCGGTGTCGATGTGATATCACCGAGAGGACAAATCCCACTTCTTGATCCATGAGCCTCAAATAATACTTTCGGAATACCCAACGTCACCTTTATGGTCACCCTGTTACGGTGTGACGTTTGATGTCATCAAAGCATTCTTCTGGTGTTAGTGATTGACATCATCTCATGGTCTAAGGATTAGGGTTACTTCGTATGCTCGGTACAACAATATAAACTTAATGACTTGATCGTATTGCTATACTTAATTTGGGTGGTTCATCATATCATTCTCCTAATAACGTGATCCCGTTATTAACAACATCCAATGTTCATGATCAGGGAACCTTGATCATCAGTTAATCAACGAGCTAGTTAAACGAGAGGCGTTACTAGAAACTCTAATTTGTTCATTAGTCACACATGTATTAATATTTCCGATTAATACAATTCTAGCATGAGAAATAAACATTTATCATAGACAAGGATAGATAATAACCACTTTATTATTGCCTCTTGGGCATATTTCTTTCAGTTTTTATCTCAGATATTATTAGAGACTAGGGGATTTTGGCGCGGCCAAGCCGTGCCCGTGAAGTCAAAAAATTGAGACTTTAAATTATGTAGGTTCGGAAATTACGTAATATTCATCGAAAAATTAATACGATATTTAGTTTACGTAGGCTCAAAAATTAGTGTAATAGGAAAAAGGATATGTTTAGAAAAAAACTTAGGTAACAACCCTCTGAAACTACAGGAAAGAACATAAATAAATTTAGTAAAATCTAAAAAATGCGTGTTTGAAAGTTGTTTAGTTTGTAAGAGTTAAAAATATTAAATAAAATTCGAAGAAATGTGTGTGTAAAAGTTGTTTAGTTTGCGAGAATTGTTGAAGATGAACCGTCCTTCGCCTGCAACTTTATTTGTTCTTTTGGAAAAATGAACGAATTTGAAAATGTTCTAAATTTTGGAATACATAGATGTGAAGTTCAATTAAATGGAAGAAG
This sequence comes from Poa annua, assembly GCA_026929855.1. Lineage (NCBI taxonomy): Eukaryota > Viridiplantae > Streptophyta > Magnoliopsida > Poales > Poaceae > Poa > Poa annua. The sequence goes on along the minus strand of CM049427.1, from coordinate 216,093,175 downwards.
TGATGAAAATCAATTATTGTGAGGATATTTAATCGAAAGGATTTTTAGGAGGTGACAATTCTGAAATGCCTTCGTGTAAGCTACACCTAATACTTTTTTTTTGTAAATTTAAACATGTGTGGAGATGTGATGTTTGGAAAGATATAATTTTTCTACAGTTTCTGATATTTTTTCATATTTTTCTGAGTTGCAAATGGAAAGATATGATTTTTTGAATTTTTTGAAATTTTCCTGCAATTGGAAAATATGCTGACGACCGGGAACCGCATGTCAGCCACCCACAGCTGACGTCAGGCCTTGACGTCAGCGGCGGCGCAACTGGCACCGATGCCGAGCCCGGGCAGCGCAGCGGTGAGCTTGCGCGGGGCCGTGACCGCACATACGTGGGTCGCGGCGGACCATATGGTCGCCGGAGTCGCCGGTGGTGAGCGTTTCCGCGGTGGCGGAGGCGTCCGCGGCTACGACTCCGACGCGGATACTACGTCCCGGCACGTGCTCCTGGGCGAGAACTCCGAAGACTCGACTGCGAAGCTCGTCGCGCTCTCCGATTTGAGGGGGAGGCTCGCAGCGGCAGCGCGGAGGCGAGCTCGGACGCGAACGGGAGAGAGGAAGAGGGAGGGGGAACTGCGCAACCTATTTTGCTAAAACGCCAACGGGTTTCTAAAAAATTACATAGCGGTCCCCCGGAGCGTAAAAATCTGGACCACGGGTTGCGCGTACTATTTTTCAGATGCTTTTCTGTAAAAGAGACAGGGTGACCGTTGGATCTAGTATGGACGGGTCGGATACGTCGGGGAACACGTGTCACGCTCTGATTGGAAAAAAAATCAGGTGAACAGTAACCGGGTCGCTGAAAACGCACCGATCATAGGATCTTTATATATAGTAGGATGTAACCTTTATTTGATGATTTAAAGGAGTGCACCCATGGGGCTTCCATTAAAAAAACTGAAGTAACCTTTTGTTTGTTGATTTAATAAATTAAACTATGATTCGAATAAATTTATAGATTGTCGTGGTGGTGTCACGGCAGATGCCATAGGATGGCTAATTTGTGGGGCCGATGGACGTTGGTGGATCCGGGGAGGGATAGCGAGTTGAAGAACTCACACGGGGAGGATCCCGGTAAAACCGAGATCTCCCAAGAACACGAAACAGGAACGAAATGCAACGGGGAAGATCTAACAAATACAAAAAAATGCACGAAGGCACCAAGCACACCCACGATATACCCAGGTTCAGGGCCCTCGTGAGGAGGTAACACCCCTACTCCTGCCTTTCTTCTCTATATATTGATGGTACAAGAACTACAACTTGCTACAAGATCTATCAAAGGTAGAAGTACCAGGAACTAGATGAACTCAAGGTGAAGAGGAGTAACTGCTCTAAGAGTAAATGCAACTATAGTTTTGGCTCTCAGGTTGGTCTCTCCTTCTCAGGAGCAGTTATGGCGCCTTTTATAGAGTTCCGGCCGGGAGGGCCGGAAACCCTAAAATGCCTCGGCCCCACCGGACAGGTCAGCCGGGATGTCGTCACCGTCTAGTGCGAACTAGTCGCCGGACTATCCGGTGTAGCCCCTGCGTCATCATCTCGCTAAGGACGGCAGGCGCCGTCCTGCATCATCATTGTCCCCTTGTCAGAGACAAGGCATGTCTTTGCCCATCCTGGATAGCCTTTTCCGGATTGCCGGGCTAGGCATGACAGGTCTTGTCGTACCGGCTGACGCGCTTCCGTGTCAGGCGGGAGGTGACCAAACTTCCGTGTCAGGCGGGAGGTGACCATGCTTCCGTGTCAGGCGGAATGGTACTTCCCCCCGCGATATACGGGAAAGCGTGCTCCAGACCGTTGACGGCCTACCGGGAGCTCTCTCGCCGGCTACCTCCTCTCTTGCCACTGGGAGCCTCTTCTGCATAAGATCAAGATCAACACGTACATTCCGGTTAGTGCTTACCCGGGGTACCTATCCGGTAAAGCCGAGTACATCATCACCCGGGAACCTTCTCGGTGTCCCAGGTACGGGATCCTTTCCGAAGATGTCCGAACTTATCTCAGGATGAGCAACTCTAGGCCTAGCCTCCCGAAGATGTCTTAGTCTACCAGCAAAGACATCTTCGAGAAGCTAGTTCTTAGAGGAACCATCCGCTCTTGCCCGTACTACAAATGCGAGGGTCGGGGATGTCTATTTATAGCCGCAAGGCATGACCCTTACGGCTGCCACGGGGCCCCTTGGCCTTTCCCTGCGTCCAAGTGACCAGCTGCCCTTTCGGCACACCAAGGGGTGCCCTTTGCTGTCGCCAAAGGTCAAGCACTGTTGTTATCCATTATAATTTACCGGGATCTGCCCCTACCCGGGGGGCAGCCCCCCGACACTAGTCCCCGAAGCTGGTGCGGCACAGCGACCCCGGATGATGTGCGGGATCAGCTTTAATAACAAACTTTCTTCCGAGAAGACATGACATCAATCTTTTATTCCATGCCTAGATTAGTTCTTTCCGAGATCCTCTCACCGAGATGGTCTCAATCGGGAGGCGAAGCCTGCGACCGAGTAGCACCATCTCAGCAAATCTCGACCGTTGATTTCCCGATGAATCCGAGATAGCGATTCTGGGCCCACCCGACGTCCCGTCTGCGTAGAGGCGCACTCGAGTGCTTCTGCGCACGCACGGTGTCGCTTGGGTTCTCGTGCCATGGAGCCGCATCTGATCCGGAAACGAACCGTTGGGGCCTTGTGGCCCTCGGTGTGGCCGGATCGAGCGCTCCGAGTAACGCCACGTGGCCCGTGGCACAAAATAGATCCCACCCACGATCGTGGAGATCGTGGGCGGGAAAAACGGGAACCGCTCCGGAATCCCCCCCCATAAATAGGAGACCGGAACGGTCTCCCTCACTTCTTCTCCTTCGCACTTCCTCTTCTCCACCGTCTCGAGCTCACTGCCGCCGCTGCGCTCGTTGCCCGTACGCCGTCTCGCCGGAGCTCGCGCCCCGTCGTCCTTCTCGCACGCCGTTGTAGCACCCCCGAGAGCCAAGCTAGACAAATCCCAGATCTTCATCTGATATAAGCCTAACCTCGATCTCGAGAGCCAACAGTTGAACATTCGGTAACATCACAGTGACTCTACGACTCGAAAGCGATATTATACAACTCTTAGCGGAGTGAAGATAGCAAATATTACAAACTTAGGTCACTGACCTAACAGTACACCAAACAACGAAAGCAAATATTGTTATGCTACATAACAAGATCCAAAAGGCCTAAGAGGCCATAACATAAGGCGACGTCCCGCCCACTTACTCCAGGCTGCTGCCCGGGAACCCCGATTCACTCGTCGATGTCCATGAAGAAGCCTTCACCGGAGTAGGAGCCTTCACCTGTCCATAAGTGCGCAAGGCTGAGTACAAAGTACTCAACAAGACTTACATAACCTGCCCTTTATCTGCCCGTTCATGGAATAGTGATGATGTTCTTTGCATAAAGCCAACTTTCTTTTAAATCGAGAAAGGGGAGAATCTCGTATCAGTAGACCTTTTGAATTGAGATAAGGATGTAACACTTGTCGTCTTCCTCCGTCTTCTATAGCCACCAGAATGTCATCGTTTGCACCACCCACAGAACCACCCCCTCGCTCAACCCGAGGAAGTAATTCTAACCACCCTTAGTTGTCAAGTTCTAGCATATCAATTAATGTTGTCTATGATCATCAGACATGAGGTACCAAGTCGTCCATAACCGTGGACACGGCTTTCCGAAAAGATTTACCCTGCAGGGGGTGTAACTACCCACACACGCCAACCAATCCTTGCGCCAGACATTAGCACTCTTCTTAGGAGTGCCGGCAGAAGGGTTGGCCACGACCTTTCCCAAGATTCGCCTATGTCCATGAGCCACAGCAGTAGGTCTGACCACCGCAGCGGTCCCTAGTGCACGTTACCAGGGTCAACATCTGGACCGCAGCCCTGTTGCCCTAGCTCCTAATCATCCCCACATGCGAATTGAACACTCGAACTAGTGGCTTCACGTAGTAGGCTAGGCAAGTTGGAGTCGAGGGGAAAATGAATGCCCTGTGTGGATGCACGAATAGTCTTGGTTCCAAAGACGAGAACTCGGTTCCTAGGTCGGCAAGAATGGAACAAACACCACAATCCCAATGTGGCCTCCCATCCAAGCCTTTAGCATAATTTAATACACCATGTACACCATGTATACCCATTCCACCTCGAACTCATCGACTGGATGGACAGGAAAAGCTAAGCAGATATAAGCGGCGATGCAATGACAACTGACACTCTATACTTAACCAAAACATATTTGAATCGTATGCATAACATCAGAATCAAATACTTTTGAAATCCTATGTGCAGATAGAGGTTACGCTTGCCTTTCTCTTCAGTAGCTGGATACAGATCTTCGGAGGTGTTGTCGGTACACTCGGGCTCGAATCCTATCGCGAAGAACCAAATACCGGAAAGGAAGGATTCAATCAATACATGTTGATGCAATGCGCAATCACATGAATGAGATGTCACTTGAGGGATCTAGATGCAATCATCAATTTAAATGGGTTTAGAAAACATACCCATAATTAGAATTAGGGTTTATTAGTGAGAGGCTAAACAATTAATTGCATTGCATGAAATAGGTATGATTAAATTATATTTGAATAGAATTTGTTTTTCTGAACATTTTGATATAAAAATCATATTTTTTCTGATTAAATTTGAATTAGTTATGAATTTCCAAAATTTGAATATTTAAATTCAAATTCAAATTTATTCAAATAAATTATTTCATATTTCATAATTCAAAACTTTTCATAATTCAAAACATTTTGTAATTGGATAAAAGAATTAATAATATTCTGGAAATAGGCCCCACATGTCATATAATTAAAATAATACAGAAATGAATAATTAAATCAGGAAATGAAAAAGAAAAGCAGAAATTGAAGAACAGATGACGTCACATGACGTCATCATGCTCAAATCCTCTCGGTTGATCTCGATTCGCTCGGAATCGAGCGAATCAACCAAATTGCCGTGCGGCAATCGCCTCAGCGGCTCGAGGGGAACCAAACGGAGGCGGCGCCGCCCGCTTTTGGTCACCGGAGTTGCTCCGGTGACGCATGGCGGCGGTGGCCGGAGGTGGCCCGCGGTGGCCGGAGCATCCGGGGCTCGGGAGAGAAGAATAGGAGCGCGGGGAGAAGCGCCGGAGCAACCTGCAGCTCGCGGTGGCGTCGGGGAGGCGAGGGGAAGGTTCTGCTCGCTGGAATGAAGCTCGCCGGCGGCGGAGCAGTGCGGGAGCAAAATCTTCGATTCTTCGCGCTGCGGGCTCCTCGGGAAGAACTGCTGGAGGAGGAAGCGTATAGGGGCACGGCGGAGCTAGGGGATGTCTCGCCGGAGCAAGAGGTGGCTCGGAGTCGCCGGAATCGTAGAAGCTCCGAGGCTAGGGTTTGCAGCGAATGGAGGAGAAGAAGCGAAATGGGATGATTCTAGGGTTAGCATGCGGCGGCGGCGAGGTCTTATACCAGCTGGGAGGGGCGGCGGCGTGAATATCCTCGCATCGGGGCGGCGGACGGCCGGAGCAACGCCACGGCCGCGCGGAGGCAGTGGAGAAGAAGAAGATGATAACCATTTTCTGAAAACCCCCCCGAGGAAAAAGAAAATAGCCAGTTTTTATTTGCAGACAGACCCCTGGCTTGAAAACAGAGAATTTGGGGGCCTTTTTGCAAACAGAAAAATTGTAGAAAAATACCTCTAGATTCAGAATTTCACAAGGAAGACAATGGCATCAAAGGATTTTGAAAATTTTGAATATTTAAAATTTCTCATAAGAAGCAAGAGTTTAACCATTTGTTTTAATATCAAATGTTCAAATTTTTAATTGGAATTCTTGCACAATTAAAATGCAATGCATGAAATGCTTGGAACACAACTTATATTACACAAAGTTGGGTTGTTACAAATTTACCCCCCTTACAAGAATCTCGACCCGAGATTCCTAAGTTTTGGAGAAGAAGTCGGGATACTCAGATCGGAGACGATCTTCGCGTTCCCAGGTTGCTTCCTCCTCAGAGTGATGAGACCATTGAACTTTGAGGAACTTGATGCTTTGACGTCGAGTTTTACGCTCGGCTTCATCAAGGATACGAACAGGATGTTCACGATAGGTTAGATCCTCTTGAAGGTCAAGAGTTTCATGATCAACACCACGGATGGGATCTTTGAAGCAACGCTTCAACTGGGAAACATGGAAGACGTCATGGACGTCTGGAAATTTGGAGGGGAGTTCCAATTGGTAGGCAAGCTCTCCACGCTTAGCAAGAATGCGAAAGGGGCCAACATAGCGAGGAGCTAGTTTGCCTTTGATACCGAAGCGACGGACACCCCGAAGAGGAGTGACCCTGAGATAGGCGTGCTCGCCAACTTCATAGTGAACATCTTGATGATGACGGTCGTAGTAGCTCTTCTGGCGAGACTGAGCTGTTTTGAGACGCTCACGGATAATCCTGACTTGCTCTTCTGCTTCCTTGATGATATCTGGCCCAAATAGCGATCTTTCACCGGTTTCGGACCAGTTCAGAGGGGTACGGCATTTCCTGCCATACAAAGCTTCAAAGGGTGCCATACCAATACTGGATTGGAAACTGTTGTTGTAACTGAACTCAGCAAATGGAAGACACTTCTCCCAGTTCTTCCCGAATGATATGACACAGGCTCTTAGCATATCTTCAAGAATCTGATTTACTCGCTCTGTCTGACCACCAGTTTGAGGATGATAAGCTGTGCTGAAAGAGATACGAGTTCCCATAGCTTGCTGAAAGCTAACCCAGAACTTGGAGGTAAACAGACTTCCACGGTCAGAGATAATCTTCTTAGGAATACCATGAAGAACAACTATCCGAGAGATATACAGATCTGCTAGTTGAATAGCGGTGATGTCTTCTCGAACAGGGAGGAAGTGAGCAACCTTGGACATGCGATCCACGACTACCCAGATAGCATTGTTTCCTCTTTGAGTCTTTGGAAGACCAGTAATGAAATCCATACCAACTTCATCCCACTTCCAGACAGGGATAGATAGGGGTTGAAGTGTACCTGCTGGCCTTTGGTGTTCAGCTTTAACGCGACGACAAACGTCACATTCTGCCACAAACTTAGCAATCTCTCGCTTCATCCCGGTCCTCCAAAATCTTGAACGAAGATCTCGATACATCTTGGTGCCACCAGGATGGATAGAAAGAGGTGACTCATGAGCTTCCCGAAGGATTAGTGCCTTCAGTTTCTGATGGTTGGGCACAACAATACGGTCACCAAAGTAAACTGTACCTTTGTCGTCCAGGGAGAAACATTTATCCACTCCGCTGTCGATGTTCTTCTTGATCTGGATAACTTCAGAGTCTAGCTTCTGAGCAGACCTGATCTTGTCCTCAAGAGACGGCTTCACCTCTAGATTTGCAAGAAATCCCGCAGGAACAACTTCAAGGTTGAGTCTTGCAAATTCATCATGGAGAGAGGGCTGAGCTTCCTTGAGTATCAGATTGTTGCAATAGGACTTCCGACTTAGTGCATCAGCAACAACATTTGCTTTACCGGGTTGGTAGTTGAGACCCACATCATAGTCCTTGATAAGTTCCAACCATCTTCTTTGTCTGAGGTTCAGATCTGGTTGGGTGAAGAGATACTTCAGACTTTGATGATCTGAATAGATCTCGCAGCGATTACCAAAGAGATAATGCCGCCATTGCTTTAGTGCATGGACAACAGCAGCCAACTCAAGATCATGGGTTGGATAGTTCAGCTCATTTGGTTTCAACTGTCGGGAGGCGTAGGCCACAACATGACCATCTTGCATCAACACACATCCAAGCCCTTGAAGAGAAGCATCACAGAAAACCACAAAGTCCTTGCTCGTATCAGGGAGAACAAAAACTGGAGCAGTTGTCAACTTTGTTTTCAGAACACGGAAGCTTTCTTCTGTCTTTTCTGACCATTCAAACTTCTTTCCTTTCTTGAGAAGATCAGTTAGGGGCTTTGCAATCTTGGAGAAGTTCTCAATGAAACGACGGTAATAACCGGCAAGTCCGAGAAAACTCCGGATTTCTTTAACTGACTTAGGTGTCTCCCAATCCAAAACAGCTTGGACTTTCTCCGGAATGACGGTTATACCAGCGGCGGAAACAACATGGCCAAGAAAGATGAGCTCTTTCAACCAGAACTCACACTTGGAGAACTTAGCATAGAGACGATGCTCACGAAGCTTAGTCAAGGCCAGACGCAGATGTTCATCATGTTCTTCTTCGGTTTTGGAGTAGATTAGGATATCGTCGATGTAGATCACGACGAACTTGTCGAGGTACTCCATGAATACTGAGTTCATCAGCCGCATGAAAGTGGCTGGTGCATTGGTAAGACCAAAGGACATCACGGTATACTCGTAAAGACCATAACGAGTCTGGAATGCCGTCTTTGGAATATCTTCCTTTCGGATTTTGATTTGATGGTATCCAGACCTCAGATCCATCTTGGAGAAGACAGTAGCACCGGCTAACTGGTCAAATAGATCATTGATCCGAGGAAGAGGGTACTTGTTCTTGATTGTCACAGCATTCAACGGTCGGTAATCAACCACCAGTCGAGGAATGTTGGTGTCTCGCTTCTTAACAAAGAGTGTGGGACATCCCCAAGAGGAGGTACTAGGTTGGATGAATTCTTTTCCTTCCATTTCTTCTAACTGTCTCTTTAACTCAACCAACTCTTCCTTGGGCATGCGGTAAGGTCTTTTGGAGACTGGAGCAGTTCCAGGAACCAACTCAATAACGAACTCCACACTCCGATCCGGAGGCATGCCAGGTAACTCTTCCGGAAACACATCTGGGAAGTCACAGACCACTCGAACATCTTGTATCTCAAGGGAAGGTGAGGCATCCATGGCACACAACTCTGAGCCGGGAAAAGATGTTTGCGAGGAAGGTACTGAGGAAGGGGACCAGTACCTAAAGGTTTCACCGGAAGGATGGGTCATGTCTACAGATCTGGCTGCACAGTCAATAACAGCTTTGTACCGTACCAGCCAATCCAAGCCCAAGATGACATCAAGGTCAGTTGAATTTAGAACGATGAGAGGGATGGGGTAAGATAAAGAGCCTATAACAATATTGGGCTCACGGGCAGTCCAAAGTGCCCGCCAACGAGATCCCGGAGTGTTAATCTCCATAGAGATAGACAATTCCTCAAGAACGATACCATGCATTTGAGCAAACCTTTGTGATATGAATGAATGCGATGCTCCGGAATCAAACAAAACTTTAGCTGGAGTTGAGTTGATGGAAAGCGTACCAAGAATGACGCTTGGATCTTCTTCAGCAGCCTCAGCGGTGACGTGGGTCAGACGACCACGTCCAGCACCAGTCGGCTTGGCACCTTTCTTGGGTGGAGGGGTTGCAACCTTAACAGCATTCCGTGGGCACCCAAAGGAGAAGTGGCCGGGCTGACCACAAGTGTAGCAAGTGAGTCCGGCTGGAGCAGCACCTGGGGGACGATAACCTTGCCCACCACCATAGGTCGAGGTAGCATGGGGTGCAGGTGGACGAGGAGTATAGCCACCAGGCTTCGGAGCATAGGGAGCTCTTGGAATAGCGCTGTATGGAATGAACACACGGCGCTTCTTGAAACCAGAGCTAGCTGCACGGGAATCTCCAGAGGCAGACTTCACAGCAGCATCCATTTCCTTCCTTCCATTCTCAAGAAGGATGGCCTGATTGTACAGATCTTGGAAGGTCTGGAAAGTGAAGGGTAGCATCTCATAACGCAGTGCTGGGTTCAGACCCTTGCGGAACAACTCCTGCTTGTCCGCATCATCGGTGACATCTCGAGGGGCATAACGAGCGAGACGAGTGAACTCACGCCCGTAAGCCTCGATGTTCAGCTTTCCCTGGGACAGTTCCAGGAACTCCTTCCTTTTAATGTCCATCACTGCCTTAGGGATGTAGGCAGCACGGAAGGCAGTACGGAACTCTTCCCAAGTGACCTCATGTCCTTCTGCCTGCAACGCCAAGAAGCCTTCCCACCAAGCGCCAGCTGGACCTTCTAGCTGGTAGGTGGCGAAGTTCACACGGTCATTGGCTTGAACGTGCAGAGCAGCGAACTTGCGTTCCATAGTACGGAGCCAGTCATCAGCTTCAAGGGGCTCCTTGTATTCTCCGAACTTGGGAGGCTGAGCTTTGAGGAAATCTCCAAGCGTCGCGCAGACATTGGGGCGATGTTCAGTGTTCTGAGCCACACGCTCAAGCAGACGTTCCGTATTTAGACGGTTGTTCTCGATGTTCTGGAGAACCTGCGCCATTGTGGGAGGTGGCGGCAGTTCCTCTTCATCATGGGGTCGACCACCACGACCCTGACCACGAGTACCACCAGACATCCTGATAGAAAGGAATAGAAACCATGAGGGTTAGATCCACCGGTAAACAGGATAGATGAAAAGACGTGGAAAGTAACAGGATATCAATGATAAGAGATGGTCAAGCAGTAGAGTTCAAGATTGGAAGAAGAAAGATACATGCTTCAGCGGAGTTGAAACATGTAGAACACTCTGAGAATCGCAACCGAAAATAGGTACGAAAGAACACTACCCAAACTTCGAGATCCTATGATTTTGAGGTATTAGGTAAGAGGGTAAACCTTTGTAAAATCAAATCAAGATAAGAGGCTCCAAGAATAGATTCATGGATAAGGAGAAAAAGAATCCTATCAAGATTTGGGGTAAATATTTTAGCTTTCAAATAATTTTCACAAGTACTAGACTCAACATCGACCAGCAAAAAGGGTTTCCTACAGGCAGTCCTGCTCTGATACCAAAACCTGTAGCACCCCCGAGAGCCAAGCTAGACAAATCCAGATCTTCATTTGATATAAGCCTAACCTCGATCTCGAGAGCCAACAGTTGAACATTCGGTAACATCACAGTGACTCTACGACTCGAAAGCGATATTATACAACTCTTAGCGGAGTGAAGATAGCAAATATTACAAACTTAGGTCACTGACCTAACAGTACACCAAACAACGAAAGCAAATATTGTTATGCTACATAACAAGATCCAAAAGGCCTAAGAGTCCATAACATAAGGCGACGTCCCGCCCACTTACTCCAGGCTGCTGCCCGGGAACCCCGATTCACTCGTCGATGTCCATGAAGAAGCCTTCACCGGAGTAGGAGCCTTCACCTGTCCAAAAGTGCGCAAGGCTGAGTACAAAGTACTCAACAAGACTTACATAACCTGCCCTTTATCTGCCCGTTCATGGAATAGTGATGATGTTCTTTGCATAAAGCCAACTTTCTTTTAAATCGAGAAAGGGGAGAATCTCGTATCAGTAGACCTTTTGAATTGAGATAAGGATGTAACACTTGTCGTCTTCCTCCGTCTTCTGTAGCCACCAGAATGTCATCGTTTGCACCACCCACAGAACCACCCCCTCGCTCAACCCGAGGAAGTAATTCTAACCACCCTTAGTTGTCAAGTTCTAGCATATCAATTAATGTTGTCTATGATCATCAGACATGAGGTACCAAGTCGTCCATAACCGTGGACACGGCTTTCCGAAAAGATTTACCCTGCAGGGGGTGTAACTACCCACACACGCCAACCAATCCTTGCGCCAGACATTAGCACTCTTCTGAGGAGTGCCGGCAGAAGGGTTGGCCACGACCTTTCCCAAGATTCGCCTATGTCCATGAGCCACAGCAGTAGGTCTGACCACCGCAGCGGTCCCTAGTGCACGTTACCAGGGTCAACATCTGGACCGCAGCCCTGTTGCCCTAGCTCCTAATCATCCCCACATGCGAATTGAACACTCGAACTAGTGGCTTCACGTAGTAGGCTAGGCAAGTTGGAGTCGAGGGGAAAATGAATGCCCTGTGTGGATGCACGAATAGTCTTGGTTCCAAAGACGAGAACTCGGTTCCTAGGTCGGCAAGAATGGAACAAACACCACAATCCCAATGTGGCCTCCCATCCAAGCCTTTAGCATAATTTAATACACCATGTACACCATGTATACCCATTCCACCTCGAACTCATCGACTGGATGGACAGGAAAAGCTAAGCAGATATAAGCGGCGATGCAATGACAACTGACACTCTATACTTAACCAAAACATATTTGAATCGTATGCATAACATCAGAATCAAATACTTTTGAAATCCTATGTGCAGATAGAGGTTATGCTTGCCTTTCTCTTCAGTAGCTGGATACAGATCTTCGGAGGTGTTGTCGGTACACTCGGGCTCGAATCCTATCGCGAAGAACCAAATACCGGAAAGGAAGGATTCAATCAATACATGTTGATGCAATGCGCAATCACATGAATGAGATGTCACTTGAGGGATCTAGATGCAATCATCAATTTAAATGGGTTTAGAAAACATACCCATAATTAGAATTAGGGTTTATTAGTGAGAGGCTAAACAATTAATTGCATTGCATGAAATATGTATGATTAAATTATATTTGAATAGAATTTGTTTTTCTGAACATTTTGATATAAAAATCATATTTTTTCTGATTAAATTTGAATTAGTTATGAATTTCCAAAATTTGAATATTTAAATTCAAATTCAAATTTATTCAAATAAATTATTTCATATTTCATAATTCAAAACTTTTCATAATTCAAAACATTTTGTAATTGGATAAAAGAATTAATAATATTCTGGAAATAGGCCCCACATGTCATATAATTAAAATAATACAGAAATGAATAATTAAATCAGGAAATGAAAAAGAAAAGCAGAAATTGAAGAACAGATGACGTCACATGACGTCATCATGCTCAAATCCTCTCGGTTGATCTCGATTCGCTCGGAATCGAGCGAATCAACCAAATTGCCGTGCGGCAATCGCCTCAGCGGCTCGAGGGGAACCAAACGGAGGCGGCGCCGCCCGCTTTTGGTCACCGGAGTTGCTCCGGTGACGCATGGCGGCGGTGGCCGGAGGTGGCCCGAGGTGGCCGGAGCATCCGGGGCTCGGGAGAGAAGAATAGGAGCGCGGGGAGAAGCGCCGGAGCAACCTGCAGCTCGCGGTGGCGTCGGGGAGGCGAGGGGAAGGTTCTGCTCGCCGGAATGAAGCTCGCCGGCGGCGGAGCAGTGCGGGAGCAAAATCTTCGATTCTTCGCGCTGCGGGCTCCTCGGGAAGAACTGCTGGAGGAGGAAGCGTATAGGGGCACGGCGGAGCTAGGGGATGTCTCGCCGGAGCAAGAGGTGGCTCGGAGTCGCCGGAATCGTAGAAGCTCCGAGGCTAGGGTTTGCAGCGAATGGAGGAGAAGAAGCGAAATGGGATGATTCTAGGGTTAGCATGCGGCGGCGGCGAGGTCTTATACCAGCTGGGAGGGGCGGCGGCGTGAATCTCCTCGCATCGGGGCGGCGGACGGCCGGAGCAACGCCACGGCCGCGCGGAGGCAGTGGAGAAGAAGAAGATGATAACCATTTTCTGAAAACCCCCCCGAGGAAAAACAAAATAGCCAGTTTTTATTTGCAGACAGACCCCTGGCTTGAAAACAGAGAATTTGGGGGCCTTTTTGCAAACAGTAAAATTGTAGAAAAATACCTCTAGATTCATAATTTCACAAGGAAGACAATGGCATCAAAGGATTTTGAAAATTTTGAATATTTAAAATTTCTCATAAGAAGCAAGAGTTTAACCATTTGTTTTAATATCAAATGTTCAAATTTTTAATTGGAATTCTTGCACAATTAAAATGCAATGCATGAAATGCTTGGAACACAACTTATATTACACAAAGTTGGGTTGTTACAGCCGTCGACCTCCTTCGTCGGTGAGTTTTTTCTCTCCACTCCGATGCATTTCTTCGGTAGAATAACTGCCGGATTCCGGCCGTGCCCTTGCACGGGCACGGCTGCGCCGCCGCCGGTGACCACATTCGAGCGGCGCGCCCGAAGCGCACGGCGAAGAATCACCGTGGCATTAGGACGCATACTCGTCACTCGCATTTGTGCCTCGTTTCAGTCTAGCGCGAGTCTTTTTTCCTCCGTTTAGTTTTGATTATTTGACCCACGGTAGATCTTGCTTCCCATGAACCCGGTAGTTTTCAGCAGTTTATGCCCCGACATCCTCATTTCGGATAGACTAACTCCGACTAACCGCCGCTGCATCTGCAGAATAGCCCGAATACTCCCGCGTACTTCTCCGAGATGGGTGAAGAACGTGCCCGGGGGTGTTGGGACGGATCCGAGACAAAACAGTCGGATCTTGATTGGCTGTATCGGACTCACCGGATTCCTCCGGAAGTCGAGAGCCGTCTACCGGGAGAGGAGGTTGCGCCGGAACCCCAACCCGGGGAATATGTGGTATTCCTATCGCATTTTGAGCGCGGGTTTGGGCTTCCGGATAGCCCCTTCTTCCGCGACTTCCTCGACACGTACAACGTGCAACCTCACCACCTTCCCGCCAACGCCATCATGATGCTTTCTGTCTTCATCACTTACGCGGAGGCGTACCTTGGCATATGGCCCTTTGTGGATCTCTGGGCCAAGTATTTTATCCTCCGCCGACAAGCCATCCCCAACCCGGATCAGAAGGTAAAAGACTTGGTCGACTGCGGAGCGGCCACCGTCATCCCTCGCGCAGACTCCGGATTCCCCATCGTCAAGGGATTAGAGTCTTGCCGGAAATGGCAGCGCAGCTTCTTCTATGTGAAGAACCGGGAGTCCTTGGAAGATGGCCCGGGATCCTCGAACCCGGACTTCATTAATCTGCCGGAATTCATCATGGGTCCTCCGCGCGAATTCGGTCGCTGGAAGCATCTTCCCGACAGCGAGGAGATCGGATACATGCACGATGTTCTGCAGGTGCTCACCCAGGATATGATCGGGGATGACCTCTTGCGCTGCTTTATTGTTCGCCGGGTCTGCCCCCTTCAACACCGAGTGCACAAGATGTGCCACATGTCCGGGAACTTCGACCCCACCAGGACCAGTATCCATAGGCTAAGCCACGCGGCGATCGTCCGTCGTGCCCGAGCTATTGCTCGGACGGAGATGACGGAGGATTATGAATGGGGGGTCATAGGGTGATCCCGGAAACGACCGGTTGACCAGGTGCTTATATCAGTCTTTCACGCCTACGCCTTCGTACATGCGCTCACCTGGACACCGACACAACCTAACTTGTTTGCGCGTCAGCACGAAGAAGACGCCATCCACGTCAACGGGAACTACGCCCCGGATTTCCCGAAACCGGACGTGATGCCGAGAGAGGATCTCGACGGCGAGGACCATCTCGCCATCCCTTTCGTTAAGGCCCCGGGTAATCCTTCAACCCCAGAGACAGTTTCCATTTCCTCGGATGACGATGAGATTGACTGCGAGATCCTTGACGTTATTGACGCTCTCCCTCTGAATTGGGCCTCAGCCGTGGTTCCGAAACCGTCAGCCGGGACCAAACGTGCCGAGAGACGGAAGCGCGCCGCTTCCGACACCGATGGGGCTGAAGCCTCCGGCAACCCCCCCAAGAAGGGTAAACCGAGCAAGAAGACGACCGAGAAGCCTCCTCGACGCCGGCAGAGGGGTCCTCCCCTTGTGGACTCCGGGTACGTCTTTCTTGCCTCATGCTATTCGACTTCGCTCTCTCCCTAACTTTTACTAAGACATTTTCTTTCAGTGACGCGCTCGAGCTCCCGACACCTACTGTTCCTCCTCCTCCGGGAACTCGGACTCCTAGTCCGGTTCGGGCCTCTCCTTCACCTCTTCGTCCTTCCGCTCGAGGAAATGAATCCACCGCCTCCGGTGTCGCACCGGCAAGCGTCGCGACCTCGGATGCACCTCCGGTGATCGACGAGATCGCGCTGCAGGCCACGACCACCCCGGGAGAGATTGTTCTTCCGGATAGCCCGCGCCGGGTTCCCGGACTGGAGGCAGATATCGCTAGCCCTCGCCTGCAACCTGCGGCGAGTGGGGCCTCTCGGCCAGCCGCGCCCAAGGCCATCCCGGAGAAACGGCCTACCGCCTCCTCCGGGCCTGCAGAACAAATTCCCAAGTCTCGCGGCAAGACTTCTGGGCAGAAAACATCTTCTGCTCCGCCCGCAGCTGCTCCGACATCTTCTTCCCAGGAGTTGGTGCCGCGCCCGGGTAAGTTCTCACCGTTACCCCCACCTCCTGCCGAGATCCCTACTGCCGCCTTGCGGATGTTGCGAGCAACGGTCAGCTCCTTTGCATCTTCAGGATCTCGGGTCATCGCTGCCACCTGCGTTGCCGGCAGCTCCGGCATCCGGGTTGTTGATGACTTCAACAAGGCCTGGCTTGCCGCCGATGCTTCTGAGACTGCAGGGGACTTGCACGCTGCAGGTCCGAGCCGCAGCGCTCAAGCTCTGCATGCTCTCCAGGTTGCCGCGTTGGACGTCACCCGAATAAGCGAGGTAAATTTTTCTTCTTTTATCCAAAACACACTTGTTCCTTCCACCACCACTAGTCCCCGAGATTGGTGCTTAGTGCTCTAGATTCCACCGAATAGCAGATCACTAGGTTCCAATCTTAGAGAAAAATTAGGACACGAATACCAAGTCCCCGAGACCCTCCCAACCGGGTTCTTTACTTCTTTTTCCATACTGAATTTGCTTTCTTTGTCTTGCTATCAGGAGTGCAGCCAACAACGCCGCAACATCTTCAACCGGGTTCTCGCTGAACTCGGTCAGTCGAAGAAGTCCGAGGAGCGCTTCCGGGAAGAACGGGATGCCGCGCGCCAGATCTCGGTGGACCAGAAGGTTGCCCTTGGTACCGCGCAAGCCGAGATTGCGCGCCTCAACGGCGAGCTCGCCAAGGCCCAGGCTACCATGTCGGAGATGAAGAAGGGCTTCATCGAGGCGAGCAAGAAGCAGAAGGAGACCCTGGACCAATCAGTGTCACGCGCGGATAACGCCGAGGCCGAGTTGGGTCTTCTTCGGTCGCGTTCTGACACTTGGCTCGCCGAGCTCACCGTGCTGAACCGGGATCTCAACAGTGAGTAATCCGACAACCTTCCTCTCCTGTTATTTCCTTTATTTGCTGTTCCTCTTCTTGTGACTTAGTCGTTTTGACAGCTCTTCTTTTTAAAGGAGAGTTCGAGCACTCCCGCGAAGCCGCCGCCAAGGCTGTTGCCGCCGCTCGAGAGAAGCGTGCCGGGAAGGGTCCCATCTCGGACGCCTGGGACATTGAGGATCACCTCACTGCCCTGAAGGCCCGGATAGTGCCTCTCAAGGCTATCGGGACGGAGCTCCTCAGCGCGGCGATCCACGTCCACGGCGCCTTGTGGCCGAGCCTCCGCGGGAAGCTCTCGATCCCGGAGCTCTCGCGCGCACTTCTGGGTGCCGGTAGCCGCATTCACGCTTGGAAGCGCTCCGGTGCTAGAGCTGGCGCGGATCAAGTCTTGACCCAAGTACTCAGCTGGTACGAGGGTCTTGATCTGGCAGCGATCCTGCGCCTGCGGACGGTGTCGCCTTGGGTTAAAGATCCAGCAGCGGCGAGAGGTGGCGCACCGCATTGCGAAGTGGGCCAGCATCCGTGCCTTCACCGCCAGCACCGTTCCTTCAGAGTCTGAGTCAGATAACGAGGACTCCGAAGAAGATGATGCCGCTTCCGGCGATGAGGAAGAAGAAATCCTGGAGGGAGATGACGCTGCTTCTGGTGCTGCGTCCGAGAAGGTGGTTTCCCGGGATGCAACATCTTCGCCGATACCCGAGGCCACCGAGACCGAGGTGCATCCCGACGTCCCGAGTGGTGCTGCCGATGCTGAAGGTGAAGCTACTCCTGCTCCCGAGGTCGGCGCTCCCGAGGTCGTCGCTCCTGAAGTCGCCGTCGAGAAGCCTACTTCCCCCACCGCTTAAAAACACTTAGTAGCAAATTCGTTAAATCCCCGGGATGCCGGATGCAATATGTATCGTACACTTAAATTATCTGCTTCACCGCGAACTATTTATTCGAACAAATTATGCCAATGTACTCAGCTTTTAGTTCCCGAATTGCCTTTCATGTTTACCGTACTTAGGTAATTTCTGCTCTTGTCTACCATTTCGGCGTTCGACAGTCGAGTCACAAAACTCCACATACGGCATACATTACTTAAAACAATCCGAGTTCCTACTAACCGAATTCCCGGCATAAAAAACAACTAAGTTAGTAAAAATAAGCATGCCGGATAAGTTCCTGTTCCAAGTCCCCGAGACCATTTTCGTGTTCCCCACCTTCCCTCTCTTTGCTCTTGACTACCATTTCGGCGTTCGTCAGTCGAGTCACAAGATGATTTTACATGACATACATTACTTTGACTTTGAGAATTGGATTCGGAACTTTCCCGGCATGCACACAATGAAAGACAAGACAGCTATCCGGCAGTCCCCGGGTTCCTTCCCGGGATGCCGGCAGAAAAACAGTAACTAAACTTGACAAAAAAGTAACAAAATATGCACGTAACTAGGCAGTCCCCGGGTTCCTCCCGGGGTGCCTTACTTTCATTGATATTTGAGATTTGAGATATAACATACACTGAGTCCTTTACGTGTAAAAGGGGCGAAGTAGAGCTACATTCCATGGACGCTTGGTTTCCTCACCGGACTTGTCCATTACACCTTTCCTAGCCTCCTGTGCGTCTACAAGGTAATAAGAATCATTGTGCAATGCCCTGCTTATCACAAAAGGTCCCTCCCATGGAGGTGACAACTTATGCATTCCGGCCGTGCGTTGGATGAGCCTCAGCACCAGATCTCCCTCCCGGAACACCCTCGGGTGCACTTTCCGGCTATGATAGCGACGGAGGTTCTGTTGATAAATTGCCGACCGAGATAGTGCCAATTCTCTTGCCTCTTCGAGTAAATCCATATCATCTTCTCGGGCCTCCTTTGCCTCGGTCTCGGTGAACATTGTTACTCTCGGAGAATCATACTGTATGTCGGTTGGGAGAACTGCCTCAGCTCCATATACCATGAAGAATGGGGTGTATACGGTAGATCTATTCGGTGTAGTCCGGAGACCCCATAACACCGCCGGCAACTCCTCTATCCAGCATCCCGGAGTTCTCAACAATGGTTCGATCAAGCGAGCTTTGATACCAGCCAAGACTAAGGCGTTAGCCCTTTCGACTTGCCCATTTGCTTCTGGATGTGCGACTGATGCTACATCTAGCCGGATTCCCTTCTCAGCACAAAATCGAGAGAATTCCCCCACAGCAAAGTTTGTTCCATTATCTGTGATAATGCTGTGTGGGTATCCGTATCTCAAGATGATGTCTTTCAGGAATTGCACAGCGGTGTGTCCATCGCACTTCCGGATTGGCTTGACCTCTATCCATTTGGTAAATTTGTCCACCATTACCAGTATATGTGTCATGTTGCCCTTTGCCGGTTTGAATTGCCCGACCATGTCCAAACACCATACTGCAAATGGCCAAGTGATGGGGATTGTTTTCAGTGCTGACGCCGGCATGTGTATCCGGTGAGCAAATCTTTGGCATCCTCCACACTTCCGGACAATATCTTCTGCTTGCTGCAACGCAGTGGGCCAGTAGAACCCATGCCGGAACACTTTTGCCACTAGGGCCCGGGATGATGCATGGTGTCCACACTCTCCCTGGTGTATTTCCAGGAGCATCTCTTGCCCTTCTGCCGGTTCCACGCATCTCTGGAGCACCTCGGTGACACTTCTCTTGTACAGCTCTTGGTTAATGACAGTGTATGCCTTTGATCTTCGCATTATCTGACGGGCTTCCACTTCATTCTCCGGGAGGGTTCCTTCCAAGATGTACACCATAATGGGCTGTGCCCAATCCGGGACAGGTCGCACCGGGAACGCTGGAGCGTCTATGTCCATTGGTTCTGCCGACATCACCTCTATCATCATCTGTCTTTGCCTCTCTGAGCACTGGGAGGCAGTCCCCGGGTTCGATGTTATGCTCCCGACATCTACTTCCATGGGTACTGCTTCTGAACCAGGTTCCTTGTGGATGAAGATAGAATCCGATTCGGGTGATGGTTGTATAGACGGCTTCCTCAAATGTTCCAGGGCTATTCCGGGTGGGATGGCATCCCGGGATGACCCTAGTTTGGACAAGACATCTGCTGCTTCGTTTTCTCCTCTGGGTATGTGCTTGAACTCGCATCCTTCAAAAAATCCGGAAATTTTCTGTACATGAAACCTGTACAAGGCCATGTTTGCATCAAGGGCATCCCAATTCCCCGACACCTGTTGCACCACGAGGTCGGAGTCACCGAAACATTCTATCCGGCGGATACCGATTTCCTTGGCGACATTTAATCCGTGAACCAAAGCCTCATATTCCGCGACATTATTGGATGCCCGAAAATGGATCTGCAGCACATACTTCAGTACATCTTGCTTCGGGGAGGTGAGAACCACTCCGGCACCCAATCCGATCTTAGCTTTTGAGCCATCGAAATGCGTCCTCCAGAAATTGTAATCCGGTATCGGAGGTTCATACTGCATCTCGGCCCAGTCTACCAAAAAGTCCGGCAGCGCCTGCGACTTGATGGCATCTCGTCTCTCGTATGCCGGAGCGTACGGAGACAACTGGATGGCCCATTTGGCTACCCGGCCGCTAGCATCCTTGCAACCGATGATCTCGGCGAGAGGAGCTTCGCACACCACTGTGATCGGGTGTTCCTGAAAATAGTGTTTGAGCTTGGTCACTGCCATGTACACCCCATATGCCATCTTCTGGTAGTGCGGGTAGTTCTGCTTGGATTCCGAGATCACCTCACTGAGGTAATACACCGGTCTCTGTATCAGCTTGCCCCCTTCTTCCCTTTCTATCACCATTGCGACACTGACTACCCGGTTGGTTGCTGCAATATACAACAGCATAGGTTCCTTGGGCAATGGGGATGCCAATACCGGTGCTGTTGAGAGCATTCTCTTCAAATCGTTGAACGCCGCATCTGCCTGCGGGGTCCAAATAAATGTTTTGCTCTTCTTCATCAGTTGGTACAGAGGTAAGGCCTTCTCCCCAAGTCGGCTCACAAACCGACTTAGGGACGCCAGACACCCGGTAAACTTCTGCACATCCTTGAGACGTACAGGCAACTTCATGCTCTCTATAGCACGAATTTTACCCGGGTTGACCTCGATTCCCCGGCTTGAGATGAGGAAACCGAGTAGCTTTCCTGCCGGAACACCAAATGTGCACTTATCCGGGTTCAACCTCATCCGGAATCTTCTTAGGTTCTTGAATGTTTCCCTCAGATCATCTATTAGTGAGGCCTTTTCTTTTGTTTTTATGACTATGTCATCGACATAGACCTCGGCATTCCGGCCTATTTGGTCATGCAAGCATTTCTGCATGCACCTTTGGTAGGTAGCACCAGCATTTCTCAATCCGAAAGTCATAACACGATAGCAATAAGCCCCGTAAGGGGTAATAAAAGCGGTTTTTAATTGATCATCCGGATTCAAAGGTATCTGGTGGAAACCAGAATAAGCATCTAGAAAAGTTAAAAGCTCACTCCCGGCAGTGGAGTCTATCACTTGATCTATCCGGGGCAGCGGAAAGGGGTCTTTCGGGCATGCCTTGTTGAGGTTGGTGAAGTCGATGCACATGCGCCACACCTTAAGCAGGAGGGGATCATCTTTCTTCTTTTCCACCAGGACCGGATTCGAAATCCAATCCGGGTGCAGTACCTCCATGATGAACCCGGCGGCCAGCAGTATGGCTAGGTGTTCCATGACAGCAGCTCTTCGCTCATCCGAGAGGCGCCTATTTGGTTGCTTCACCGGCTTCGCATCCGGTCGAACAAACAGAGAGTGCTCAGCCAACTCCCTCGGGACGCCTTGCGGATCGTCACTCGACCACGCAAAGGCATCCCGATTCTCACGGAGGAAGTCGACGAGCTCGCCTTCCTATTTGCTGTCCAGGTTGCTGCCAATGATAACTTGGCGCTCCGGGTTGCTGGGGTCTACGGACACCTTCTTGGTCTCCTTGGGGGGCTGAAATGATGCACCCTGTTCCGGGTTCAGCATCCCGGGCATTCCGAGTTGTGAGGTCTTAGCCATCGCCACCACCTGCTGGATCCTCTTCTTCTCTTCTGCTATCACCAGGGACTCAGCTAAGCACGACCCCGCCGAAGCACACTCCATGGAGCGCTTGTGGTCTCCCGAGATGGTGATTATGCCATTAGGTCCCGACATCTTCATCTTGAGGTAGACCATGTGTGTTGAGATCATGAACTTGGCGAGGGCCGGTCTGCCGATCAGTGCATGATACGGGCTCTCGAGGTCCACGACCTCGAACTCCAAGCTCTCGGTTCGACAGTTCTCCCGAGTTCCGAATAGCACCTCAACCCAGATTTTTCCCATGGGTGAGCAAGAGACCCCGGGCACAATGCCATGGAAGGTAGTCTCCGTGGGCAGCAGGGTGTTCATGGATACTCCCAGCTTCAGCATCGTGTCCTTGTACATGATGTTAATGGCACTGCCATTGTCAATCAGAACCCGGCTGAAGCGGACGTTGAGGTTGGGTCCGATAAAGGTCGGGTCCACCACCAAAGCATACGCTCCCGGCTTGGGCATAACCCGGGGGTGATCCTTCCGGCTCCAGGTGATCTCCATCTCGGACCAGTGCAAGAATTTGGGCACTGCCGGGATCACAGCGTTCACCTCCAGAGCACGCTGCCGCACACTCTTCCGGTCCGTCGGCTCAGTCACGAAGACCACATAGCTCTGGTGCGCCTCCCGGTAGTTACCCTGCTGCTGTCCGCCTTGGTTGCCGTTGTCGTTCCGGGTGTGCACCATATTCACTGGGCGAGGTGGGGGTCCTCTCGGAGGAGGGGGAAGTCGGACATTGTTGGCCCCCGATGTCGGAGGAGGGGGTCTCGGAATATTGGGCCGAGATGCCGGAGCACTTGGCCGAATACCTCCCGAGCTGCCCTCCTGCAACGTGCGCTGATACCAGCTACACTGCCGAGTAGAGTGGTTTGCGGGCTTGTTGGCCTCCAGAGTGTGGTAGCAGCATGGCTTATTCAACATCTCCTCATACGTCAGGGGCTTCTTCTGCTCCACCCAGGTCTTCTGCACCTCCTGACTTTGACCCCAAGCTGGGCCACTTGTCTTTTGACGCTGGTTGTTGCCGACGTCCTCCTGCTCCCGGGGGGCTATCTCCTGCTCCCGGGTTACTGCTGCGACATGCTGCGCGGCATGGTGGTACTCCGGCTGATTCCTCTTGTGGCCGAACTCTTGGCGATCATGGCTCCTGCTCGGTCCTGAGCGCTGAGGTCCCGCATTCCTCCTGTTGGAGTCTCCGACATCCACCAGGGGTTGCATGGGATCTCCAAGCGTATAGGTATTCGCGATGCGCATGGTTTCCGCCAAAGTCGTTGGCATCTTTCTCTGCAGTTTCTGCCATAGCATAGAGCCATGCCGGCATCCTTGCGCAAACCAGGAGATGGCCTGCGCCTCCACCACTCCTTCGCAAGAGTTGCGGACATTGCTCCACCGGGTAAGGTACTCCCGGTCAGTCTCATTGCTCCTTTGCCTACAGATTGCGAGCTGCTGAGGTCTGTTGGGCCTCTTGTACGTGCTGGTGAAGTTGCTGATGAATGCTTCTTCAAAGTCCAACCAGCAGTCTATACTGCCAGTTCTCAGATTGTTCAACCAGATCCGGGCAGGTCCTTCCAACATCTGCGGTATATAACGTACCGCCCATCGTCTGTTTCCACCGGCTATGCTTACTGCAGTTACATAGTCGGTCAGCCAGTCCTCCGGCTTCTTGCTGCCGTCATAGGTCTTGGCACCCCGGTTGAGCTGAAAGTTCCGAACAGGAGGTTCCCGCATGATCCGAGGTCCAAAGCAAGCAGGTCCCGGAGGTCCTTGCTCTTCCACCATCTCGGACTGGTGAATCCGGTCCAGCCGGAACCTTGCATCTGCCGGGTTCAGCTGTCTTGTTCCTATCCGCGATCCCAAGGGGTTCTCGTCGGGCTGATACTCGAGCTGCTGCATCCCCGAGTTGCCATCGTTGAGCCTATCCTGCACGGGGATCTTGGCTTGACGGGGGGCGGAGATGATGTCCCTCTGCGGGTTTCCCTGTACATGGGGAGGATTCCGGGGTGGATTACCACGGCCAACCGGGTTATTGTTTCCCACACCCAGGTTACCATCTCCACGGGTACTTCCCGCCTGTCCCTGGTTATGCTGTCCGGCTTGCCCCGCCTGCTGGATACCGGCAAATGCCGGGTCATAGGTCTGTAGTTGCGTGTTCCTCCCGGAACCTCTACTCCGACTCCGGCTCTTGCTCTTGCTCTTCCTTCTGCTCGGATGTGGGGAAGAGGCCTCCCCATCCGACATCCGGCTATTGGGTCTGGCTGAATGCACCTGTGACCCTGCTCCGGGGTTCTTCTTCTTGAAGGCCTGGTTCTGCCGGTTGGCCTCAACCACCAGCTCGTTGACCCTTTCCTGTTGCTTGCGCAGGGCTTCACCGGATAACCCCACCAACTCTGCCATGGCGGCTTCGGCGGCCCTAAGGGTTTTTGCCGGTGAACTGTACACTGGCTTCCCCGCAGAAATCCGACTTCCGGTGTTGCTAGTGGTGGCTCCACCAGCCAGCTCCTCATTCACCATTCTTCCCTTCTTGCGCAGATCTGCAATGCGCTTCTCCCGGGAGTCTGTCTTAGTGAATCCGTGAGCAGCATTGTACTCCCAGAGGCTAACGCTGAGCTCGCGACGGAGCTCGGCGATTTCCTTTGCCTCAGCTAGAAGCAACTTCCGCTGCTCCTCCAACTCAGCCGAAGTGGGCTGGGTATCCGCTCTGGTAACCACGGGTACAGCTAATTTGGCTACCAAACCTGAGAGGGGATCCGGACGGCGTCGCGGTTGGGACGGCTGCGTCTCGGGCCGCAGGTCTTTCCTGCGGGGGTTTGGCCAAACGAGGGACGCCGTTGGTATCGCCATCAGCATCCTGGTATTCCTCCTCGGTGGTTCCGACCATCATCACTGCGACGGAACTCGGGGAGCGGTCAGCGCGTAGACCCCGAGCTGCGCAGAGCATGGGAGGGTCCTCAGCCTCCAGGACTAGGTCCGGGTAGCTACCGGCAACCTCGGTGGCCACATAGGTGGTGAAACCACCGAAGTCGATAAGACATCCATTCCCCGGGAACGGTTTGTTCCGGAAGCAACCTGCGTTGTCGGCGACGAAGTCCATCTCCCCAAGTCTTACGACTAGGCCAGAGAGAACCCGAACGTCGAAACGTACCGGGGAGCCCGTCCGGATGTGTACACCAGCCAACGCCTCTGTCCGCCCCACGGTGGGCGCCAACTGTCGTGGTGGTGTCACGGCAGATGCCATAGGATGGCTAATTTGTGGGGCCGATGGACGTTGGTGGATCCGGGGAGGGATAGCGAGTTGAAGAACTCACACGGGGAGGATCCCGGTAAAACCGAGATCTCCCAAGAACACGAAACAGGAACGAAATGCAACGGGGAAGATCTAACAAATACAAACAAATGCACGAAGGCACCAAGCACACCCACGATATACCCAGGTTCAGGGCCCTCGTGAGGAGGTAACACCCCTACTCCTGCCTTTCTTCTCTATATATTGATGGTACAAGAACTACAACTTGCTACAAGATCTATCAAAGGTAGAAGTACCAGGAACTAGATGAACTCAAGGTGAAGAGGAGTAACTGCTCTAAGAGTAAATGCAACTATAGTTTTGGCTCTCAGGTTGGTCTCTCCTTCTCAGGAGCAGTTATGGCGCCTTTTATAGAGTTCCGGCCGGGAGGGCCGGAAACCCTAAAATGCCTCGGCCCCACCGGACAGGTCAGCCGGGATGTCGTCACCGTCTAGTGTGACCTAGTCGCCGGACTATCCGGTGTAGCCCCTGCGCCATCATCTCGCTAAGGACGGCAGGCGCCGTCCTGCATCATCATTGTCCCCTTGTCAGAGACAAGGCATGTCTTTGCCCATCCCGGATAGCCTTTTCCGGATTGCCGGGCTAGGCATGACAGGTCTTGTCGTACCGGCTGACGCGCTTCCGTGTCAGGCGGGAGGTGATCAAACTTCCGTGTCAGGCGGGAGGTGACCATGCTTCCGTGTCAGGCGGAATGGTACTTCCCCCCGCGATATACGGGAAAGCGTGCTCCAGACCGTTGACGGCCTACCGGGAGCTCTCTCGCCGGCTACCTCCTCTCTTGCCACTGGGAGCCTCTTCTGCATAAGATCAAGATCAACACGTACATTCCGGTTAGTGCTTACCCGGGGTACCTATCCGGTAAAGCCGAGTACATCATCACCCGGGAACCTTCTCGGTGTCCCAGGTACGGGATCCTTTCCGAAGATGTCCGAACTTATCTCAGGATGAGCAACTCTAGGCCTAGCCTCCCGAAGATGTCTTAGTCTACCAGCAAAGACATCTTCGAGAAGCTAGTTCTTAGAGGAACCATCCGCTCTTGCCCGTACTACAAATGCGAGGGTCGGGGATGTCTATTTATAGCCGCAAGGCATGACCCTTACGGCTGCCACGGGGCCCCTTGGCCTTTCCCTGCGTCCAAGTGACCAGCTGCCCTTTCGGCACACCAAGGGGTGCCCTTTGCTGTCGCCAAAGGTCAAGCACTGTTGTTATCCATTATAATTTACCGGGATCTGCCCCTACCCGGGGGGCAGCCCCCCGACATAGATTGGTATGTTGATCCTCCTAGTGTTCTTTTTATCTAAGACATCATTAGAGATGTAGCCTTTAATTGATGGCAATGAACCTGGACGTGTGTCCTCAAGGGTCAAGGCGATGGATTTTTTCCCAAATCAGCTAGGACGATGTGCCCAAAAGCATTCTGGCATCGTCTGACGTGGGGATACCTTTCGACTAGCCCACAATGAGGCTACCTGGGCCGCGCCAATCATGGAGAAGCCCACAGAAGGCCCACTCGGGGTACCACGTATCCTAGTCCAACTCGGTTAGGTTTCATAACCTGTCATATCTGTACCGACCACCCGAGACCTGGCTACCTATAAAGCCAGGAGGGTTGCCCGCCCTAAAGGACACGCCAACAGCCACCACCACAAACCCTAGCGAGATCGCAATCTCGCCGCCATTATAATCGCAACTCGCCCTCAATAACAGACAAGCAGGAGTAGGGTGTTATCCTCCGGGAGTCTGAACCTGGGTAAAACCTTGCTTGTCAGATCACCAGCGCTCCTCTCTCTCCCCCTCAATCAACCCGGGGTGCACAACCCTGGGATTTGCCGAGTTACACCCTCGTCAATTGGCGCCGTCTGTGGGAATGATATCACGCGTTGGAATCATGGTCGCACCGGCTCCATCCGCAATGAAGATCGGAATCGACGCCACTCGGGAGCCCATCCGCTTCGGCTCCTTCGAGTACGTCCTCCACCCGCCGGCCCATCGCCCAGTGTACGCCAATCTCCGCAAAGGTATACATATCACCTTCGGCTCCATATACTGTTTCGTCGACAGTCGTGGCATGTTCAGGTCTGCGACAGCCGCGCCACACTTGGCCTCGGCACCCGCATCTGTTACTCGCATGCCACCATCGACATCACCCGCCGCGGGAGCTGCGCCTGCCACATCTACGAAGATCGTACATGCATCGACTACATCGTCGACCTCGGCGACGGCCGCGCAGATCGAGTCTACTCCGACCATCTCGATCGCACGGTCGATAAGGCCAAGATCTACCTCAACTACAACTACACCAATGCGTGCGACCAAGGGCGTACCGTCGACTGCCGCGTCGCACGCACCCTCGTGGGATCATCAAGTCAACCCCAAGCCAATTGCACTCGCCCCTGCGACTGCGAAACTTCCGTCCTCGGCCACGGTGACGATCCTCCGAAGACGCAACGGCGACTACGCTGCCCACGTTGCAGCAATTTTCGACCCTGAGCAAGATTCGGATCAAGGAAGCAGCAGCGGCAGCGTAAACACTCCTACAGAAGTTTTCCCCCAGCAAGTCTTCATGGCCAACACCGAGCCTCCAGAAGGTAACGAGGAACCCGCATACCCACTGGAGGTGGTCATGCCTGACCAGACACGACTCACCATCACACGAGACATGGGAATCAGAGCCTTGAAGCATGTTGACGACGGCACTTTCCCTGCACCCGACGCGCCTAGAGAAGACCATCTGGCGGTCCAGTACTTGCTACGCAAGGAAGGCGAGCGACTTCGTGCCGAAAAGGCCGAACTGCTCAGGCGCAAGAGGCACGCGGACGCATCGAGTGCCAGACGGGCCGCGATCTCGTTCACTTCCTCCACAGAAGTTAACCAAGGAGGACGGCGACACAGAGCTCGCGTTCCCAACATGACAGATGTAGATCGAGCAAGGGTCACCCGCAATCTCGACTCATCCTTCATCACCGAGGACGAGAACGGGATACCTGTCCCCAAGACAGCGAACGCGGCCATCATGTCAGTCGAGACATATCTCCGGCTCACGCAACCACCGGAGGGAGATCCACGCGCCCTTCTTCACAAGCAGCAGATCATGTCCATGAAGGCAATCGAGGAAGCCTTGGCGACTGGAGCACCCAACAACCGGGCACGCGAAGAACGGGATCGCCAAGCCCGCGAGCCAGCAACATCAGGGACACTGGCAGGGCAGCCGCTGAGACAAGCCCAACCAGGTGAAGATCTCCGCAACGTTATCACACAAAGGACAGTAGACCAGAATCGCAGCTAGCGCTCGGCTGACGCGATGAACCTGGATGATCCGGCCGACCGCAACTTCGAGCCGTGCGGCGCGGCATGCTTCAGCTTCAACATCCGCGACACCCGCATGCCCAAGGGTTTCAAGCTGACAGCAGGCACCCCCAAGTATGATGGAAAGCAAGACCCGCGCCTATGGCTCGAAGACTACCTCATCGCCTGCACCTGTCAAGGCGGGACGTCGACTACGGCAATGCAGTATATCCAGCTCATGCTCACGGACTCAGCCCGTGGATGGCTCACTAGCCAGCCCAAAGACTCCTTCAAGACCTGGGAAGAATTCCAAGATACTTTCATAAAAAGTTTCTCTGGAACATTCGCAAGGCCGACAACATACATCGAGTTGCAAGCCTGCAAGCAAGGAAAGGACGAGTCGCTCCGCGCGTACATCCAGCGATGGACACTCCTCCGAAATACTATGGAACCCGTCTCAGAAGACAGGGTGATGGATGCTTTCATGCACGGCGTCGCTCGCCGTGATCTCCGTGAAGAATTTGGTAGGCTCCAGCCGAAGACTACGATCGAGCTCATGAAGGTAGCCAATCAGTGGGCCGAAGGAGAGGACTACGTCCGCGACACCTCCCCAAAGAAGGAAGCCGAGAAAAACAACTAGCGAGACGGACGCCAGAAAAAGAAGCAGCGTTTCACCCACTCAGACACCATCGAGCTAGTAGCGGCGGGATATCAAACCCCCCGTGATGACACACGAGATAACAGTCGACAGCATGACCAGAGTCGGCAGTCCAGCTCGGGGCAGTACAATCGCAGCAGCGACAGCATTAGCCACAACGACGGAAGCCAGAAACGAGTGGAAGCGTCCATTGACTCCAGCCGAAGAGCTGATGCAACCTTGCAAGCATCACTCGTTACGCAACCCGGAGACAGGCAAGTGGGGCTCCAACCACCTGTTGAAGGACTGTCGCAAGGCTCGGAAGATTTACCAGGCTATGCAGAGATCATTACTCCCTTCCAAGCATTGACGACGACTCCACAGCTCGCTATTCAGGCAGCACCCGCAAATAACAACACAACACAAGCGGCTGGAACCTTCCCCCAGCAACAGCAGCAACATGACACCCAGATGGTGGCACACGAAACATACCCAACTACGCGAGGGCAGATCAACATGATTCAAAAAGGACATCCTTCGAACAGGGTCCAGAAGCACATCACCCGCCAGGTACTCCAGGCCACCACCAACACACGCGCAGTACCGGAATACCTGAGAGGGTCAGAGACACCAATCACATTCTCCAGGGCAGACCACCCGTCGGAGGTGCCTCGACCCGGTCACGCTGCTCTGGTTATCGAAGCCCTAATTGGAGACTACAGCCTGAAGAAAGTATTCATGGACGGAGGCAGCGGGATCAACATCATATTTGCCGACACCCTAAGAAGAATGAACAAGTCGACAGAGAAGTTGCCAGAGTCGGAGACCACCTTCCACGGCATAGTACCAGGGCAAGCAATCACGCCCATGGGAACAATCACACTCGACGTCATCCTTGGCACACCCGAACACTTCAGGAAAGAGTCGATCGACTTCGAAGTTGTCGACTGGAAATCACAGTATCACGCCATACTTGGGCGCCCAAGTTTTGCCAGGTTCATGGCCATACCTCATTATGCCTACCTGATGATCAAGTTGCCCGGACCCAAAGGAGTAATCACTGTGCGTGGCGACTTCGACCGCTCGAACAGCTGCGACCGGGAGTTCAGCAGGATCTCGGAGTTCTTCGGGGTCGAAGAACACTTCAAGGCCATATCAGCCAACAACGACAAGACCATCTTTCCACCTCGCAAGAAGCCAGCCAAGGACGCAGCATTCAACACGAACGACGACACCGTCACCCACCAAGTCCATCCGACGGACAACAGCAAGACGGTCAAAGTATCGTCAAGCTTGACCCCGCATAGGAAAGCGCGCTCGTCAAGTTCGTCCGTGAGAACTGGAAGATATTTGCATGGCAACCTTCTGACATGCCAGGAATACCCAGGGAACTCGCCGAGCACTCTTTAAAAGTCCACAAGGACGCAAGACCAGTCAAGCAAGCCATGCGACGATTCTCAGGTCCCAAACGCGACGCAGTCACCGCAGAAATCGACCGACTGCTGCACGCCAAGTTCATCCGAGAAATCAAGGACTCGGACTAGGTCACCAACCCCGTCCTGGTGGAAAAGAAGAAGACGAAGAAACTGCGCATGCGTAGACTTCACAGCAGTCAACAAATGTTGTCCAAAGGATCACTTCCCGCTCCCGCGGATAGACCAGATCGTCGACTCGACAGCAGGCTGCTAGCGTCTATCTTTCCTGGACGCCTACTCAGGTTACCAGCAGATCAGGCTGAAAGTCGAAGACGAAGAGAAAACAACATTCATCACACCCGACGGAGTTTTTTGCTACCAGACGATGCCCTTCGGGTTGAAGAACGCTGGCGCCACATATCAGCGCACCATGCAGGCATGCCTTAAGGGGCTTATCGGGCAAATTGTCCAGGTCTACGTCGACGGCATCGTTGTCACGACCCGGAAGGAGGACACCCTAGTCGACGACCTTCGCAAGGTCTTCGCAGCACTCGACGCATATCAGATCAAACTCAACCCAGAGAAGTGCGTATTTGGCGTGCCAGCCGGAGAACTACTGGGTTACCTTGTCTCCGCAAGAGGAATCGAAGCAAATCCTAAGAAGGTACAAAACATACTCACGATGCCAGCACCCACCAAGCTCAGAGAAGTGCAACGATTAGCCGGCCGAGTCGCAGCTCTCAGCCGGTTCATAAGTAAGTTGGGCGAGAAGGCCTTACCCTTCTACCAACTGATGAAGAAGACGGAAAAATTCGAATGGACACAGGAGGCGCAGGAGGCGTTCGACCATCTCAAAAAGACCATGACGACTTCCCCAGTCCTGGTGGCACCACTGGAGAACGAGCCACTATACCTATACGTCTCAGCAACAAACAGGGTGGTGAGCACGGTACTCGTGGTTGAGCGAGAAGAAGAAGGGCACCCTCATCCTGTCCAAAGGCCAGTTTACTACCTCAGCGAAGTCCTCACACTGTCCAAGCAAAACTACCCGCACTACCAAAAGCTGGCGTACGGGGTCTTCATGACCTCACGAAAAGTTGTCCACTACTTTTCAGAGCACCCGATCACGGTGGTAAGCTCCTCCGGCCTGGCAGACATCCTCACCAATCAGTGCGCGACAGGACGAGTCGCCAAGTGGGTTGTCGAGCTAGGACCCTGGGGGCTGAAATATGCTCACCCAAAGTCCATCAAGGCCCAAGTCCTTCCCGAATTCACTACCGAGTGGATAGAAGCCCAGCTACCTAACATCCCCGACTTGTCCAATGCATGGACCATGTACTTTGACGGCTCCAAGAAATTCACGACGGCTGGGGCAGGAGTTGTGCTCATCTCTCCCAAAGGCGACAAGCCGAAGTACGTCCTGCAGATGGATTTCCCAACACCCTCCAACAACGAAGCCGAATACGAGGCCCTGATCCACGGCATGCGGATGGCCAAGAGCTGCGGCGCCACGCACCTTATGATCTACGGCGACTCCTACCTGGTTGTGCAGCAAACCATGAAGTCCTGCGACGCCATCGCCGACAATATGATCGCTTACAGAGACCTGTACAACCAGCTGGAGGGCAACTTCGACGGCTGCGAGCTACGACACATCGGCCGCGACAGCAACGAGGAAGCCGACATCCTCGCCAACATGGGGTCAGATAGGTTACCAGTACCACCTGGCGTCTTCCTCGAGCGCATCACGCAAAGGTCCATCAAGACTCGACTCGCAGCAAAACCGTCCACACCGGCAGCAGGCACCGCGAACCTGCCCAGCCAAGCAAAGGAGGCCATGGAAGTGATGCTAGTCGAAGCTACCTGGACAGGGCCGTACCTGGCATACATACTGCACCAGAGGCTGCCAACAGACCCAGTCGAAGCAAAGCGCATCATCAGGCGCTCCAAAAGTTTTACCGTCATCAACGGCGAACTCTACAAGAGAAGCATTTCAGGCATCCTACAAAGGTGCATAGATCCAGTCGACGGCCAGGCCATACTACTCGACATCCACGCAGGCATCTGCGGGCATCACGCCAGCAGTCGAGCACTAGTGGCCAAAGCACTACGAGCAGGGTTCTACTGGCTAACAGCTATGCAGGACGCAGAAGATCTAGTAAAGAAATGTACCGGGTGCCAGGAGTTCGCCAACAAGCCGCACGCGCCGGCCTCCGAGTTGAAGACAATACCGCTAGCCTGGCCCTTCGCCCAATGGGGACAGGACATGGTGGGCCCGCTGAAGAAATCCTCACCCGGAGGGTACACTCACCTCCTGGTTGCAGTCGACAAGTTCACCAAGTGGATTGAAGCCGCACCCATCACAAGTTCGACTGCGTCATCAGCGGTCAACTTTATCAGGTCCATCATCTTCAGGTTCGGAGTGCCGAACGGGATCATCACAGACAACGGCTCGAACTTCACAGCCGAAGAATTCAAAGACTTCTGCTCAGACCAAGGTATCAAGCTCAACTATGCGTCTGTCTCGCACCCGCAATCCAACGGACAGGTGGAGAAGGCCAACGGTCTAGTCTGCAGCGGCATCAAGAAACGACTGCGTGTGCCACTCAGGCGTGCAGCGGGCGCATGGGTCGAAGAACTGCCGTCAGTCCTCTGGAAACTGCGGACCACGCCCAACTGATCCACCCAGTACACTCCATTCTTCATGGTGTACGGTGCAGAAGCAGTCCTACCCTGCGACATCAAGTTTGACGCACCACGGGTGGTCGCCTACGACGAGTCAGATGCAGAAGAGGCACTCGAAGACAGCATGGACATATTAGACGAAGCACGCGACGTCGCCCTCGCGCAATCAGCCGTTTACCAGCAAGACCTGCGCAACTATCAGGACGGAGACTGCGACCAAGAGCTTTCGTCGCAGGCGACCTGGTCCTCCGCCTCAAACAGAAGAAAGTGCACAACCTCGCCTCGCCATGGGAGGGTCCGTACATTGTCACAGAAGCAATTGGCAACGGAGCATATCGCCTAAAGGACTCGAAGACAGGAGCAGCCTGCAGCAACCCGTGGAACGTCGCACAACTCCGACGGTTCTATGCTTAGTCGACTCAACCATTGTAACAAGGATATCATGTCAAAGCGGCAAGTTTCAGACGCACTCTTTCCCTTACCAGGGTACCTAAGGGGACTGGAAGGGTTTTAATGAGGCGGCCTGTTCGCAGCAATCAATAAAGTGATTTGAAGAAAATGATGTTCACTCTACCTTCTCAGTAAAGGCAAACAAAAATCCTAGGCCGCCACTCGATTCACTCGGGGGCTGCGCCACACAGGTTGAAAGAAAAGCCTAGGCCGCCACTCGAATCACTCGGGGGCTGCGTCATACAGGCATAACTCGCAAAATCCTAGGCCTCTACTCGATCTACTCGGGAGTTGCGCCGCACAGGTCAAGTCAAAAATCCTAGGTCGCCACCCGGCGCACTCGGGGGCTGCACCTCACAGGTCACACTTGAAAAACCTAGGCCGCCGCTCGAACCACTCGGGGGGCTGCGCCAAACAGGCGTAACTCAAAAAATCCTAGGCCTCTACCCGACTTACTCGGGAGATGCGCCTCACAGGTCAAGTCAAAAATCCTAGGTCGCCACCCGACGCACTCGGGGGCTGCACCTCACAGGTCACACTTGAAATTCCCTAGGCCGCCACTCAACCTACTCGAGGGCTGCGCCATACAGTCTACACTGAAGAAATCCTAGGCCGCCACCCGAGCTACTCGGGGGCTGCGCCATACAGGTCAAGTCCAAAACCCTAAATCGCCACCCGATACAATCGGAAGCCGCGGTATACAGGTCTCACTTGGAAAAACCATAGGACGCCACTCGACTCACTCGGGGGCTGCGCCACACAGGTTCACAATGCAGGCTTATGCCGTCACCCAAGGTACTCGGGGGCTCGCTACACAAGTCAAAACAGAAGCAAATACTCGCACAGTAATGAAAGCAATTTCACTCGTTACTCAAGAACTCTTTAACTTCATATATTGTCATTTACATCGGCATAGTCGCCACATCAAATTAACCCTATACAGCAGAAGAAATCTACTCTTAGTCTGCAGGCTCGGCCTTCGGCGCCCGAGTGGGCCTACAAGGCGCTCGCTATGCTTCTGCACCTGCTCAATCATCTGGCGCGCAGCCGCCAGGGTATCGGCGTACTCGGCGTCGCCAGGCAGTCCACCCATCAGCCTCTCCAACGGAAGGTTGGGTCGATGCAGCCGAACGTAC
The DNA here is from genome assembly GCA_026929855.1 of Poa annua. NCBI lineage: Eukaryota > Viridiplantae > Streptophyta > Magnoliopsida > Poales > Poaceae > Poa > Poa annua. Next base: position 216,058,173 of record CM049427.1, on the reverse strand, counting down.
GCCAGAGCCGCATTCGCCCCGGCGACAAGCTGAGCATGGACGATATCCTTCAACGCATCACCATCACGGAACCTCTCTAGCAAGGTGGCCAGCCCATGCGGCTGCCCATTGTGCGGGAAGTAGACACGATGGATATGCCACAGGGTCTTCCGGCAATTCTCCAAAAGGAAAGCCGCACGCCAAGTTCGGTCAAGCATGCGAGCAAGAATACGCCCTCTCGACTTGTTCACCCAGAATTGGCGAGCTTCGTGAGAGTCGCTAGACGCCTCCTGGGTAACGCACTCTTCAACGCGGTCCCGCTCAGCCTCCCAATCCGGTGCACATCTGCATACACAAGCCAGAAGTTAGAACCAGCAACTTTTAACAAGGAAAAGCAGGCGCAGAGGATACCAACCTTGAAGTTGTCGACTGATCAGATCGATCTCCCCGGTCAGGAAATCTTCACGCTGGAAGAAGCCTGCAGTAGGATGAGACCTGGAGCGATGCAGCAATAGCTCGGTATTCTTCAGAGTCGCCTCAAGTTCAACCACCTTATTCTTCAAATATGTGATGATCCGCTGGTCGTTCGCGCTTTGCGGCCCGGCGCCGCCCGACGACGGCGAGCACCCGATGAAGATCCCTCACCGCTCGGACCAGCCGCAGAAGCAGAAGAAGTGCCGCCACGCACGTCAGTCTGCCATAAGTTCGCAGAGTCAATACAGATGCGCGACTGCTCAACGCAAGCAAATACAATTGAAGACACTCAATTTCAGCACAAAATATTGTTCAAGGTCAGAAGACCAAACAAAATATCAGTCATTACAAGCAAAAAGTACGAATACAGGCCAAGGCGACTGCCGAATCCCTACAACACTACTACTCCAGGGCAGCAGACTCCGAGCGAGAGCGGGTCTTCGGGGAAGCAGCCGCCTCAGACGCCTTGGCGAGCGCCCTCTCAAAGGTGGACACAAGCTTCACAGCTAGCTGTTTAGCCTGCGCCTTCACTCCGCCAAGCGACGTGGTCCGGCCATCAGCCCTCCGAGGGAATCCGCTGACAACCTTCTCGAAATCGCCCTCAATCTGGTGACCTAGAATGAGCTAGAAGGTGAGCTCAGAGCCGCGTACCGTCTGCGTCCGAGTGAAGTCCGAAAGGGTGGTCGCATCGTCCTTGAATGGAGCGGCAAGAGCGTCGACGGCAGTCGGTGGCGCATCACTCGGGAAGATGCTCCGGTGCACCGTCGTTAGTGCGCCAGTCGACTGCTGCAGCGCAGCCGCCGACTTCCTCAGCGCATCGGACGCGTACGCACAGACGCGGTCGAGGAAGCCGACAGCAGTCGCCAAGTCAACAGTGTCACTCGACGAGCCTTTCGGAGGAGCCCCACCGCAGTCATCTAGACAACAGATCTAATGTCATACAAGGGAAAAGTACAAGAAACAGTAGGCGCCAGGCCGAAACCTACCTCCAAGAACACCGGCGAGCGTGAGGAGACGGTCGATTTGAGTCTTCTCTCGGACGACCCGCACCCGCTCCCGCTCCTGGAACTCGTGCAGAGCTTTCTCAAGCTCACCTTGAGCCTGAATCTTCAACTCGAGCTCAGCAACCCGCTTATCATCCTGGTCAAGAGAAGCACAAAGCTGGTCCCTCTCCTTCTCCAGGCGAACGTAAGCCGCGGCTGCATCAAGTTGTTGGTTGTAGTATGGCTGAAACACAAGCAAGGAATTAATAAAGTTGCGGGCGACTATACTAGTCACCCACACCTTCGGGGGCTACTCCCATCGGGAGCGCTGATCGCGCACCCGATGAAACTGCAGTACTAGAAGCTCAAATACAAGGGACTTACGTGGTCCAGGAGGTCGACATCTTCGGAAGGCGGGGCGGAGGAGCGCGACTCGAAGACGCGATGACAGCAGGTTGCGTGCGCTCCTCGTCTGCCACCCGGGTCACCAGCTCGGTCGAAGGGGCGGACGTGTGCTCCACTTCACGACGAGGGGAGTGGACATCGCCAGAACGACGGCTGAAGCAAAACAGTACAATGACCAACTAAAGGATTGGAACTACAAAAGACAACTCGAAGCCAACAAGATACTAACCTGGAGGTCTCGAGCTCATCATCACTCCCCAAGGAGACAGACGCCAGTCGCGCAAACGCGCGTGGTGGCGCGGAGCTGACAGGGGGAGCTGACAGGGGGAGCAGCCAGGGGCTCGACCCAGCCACCTGGAGACCGCACACCCGACGACGTCGCGACGACTTCCTCTGGATCAGTTTCCGCACCCCTTAAGGGCGACGAAGCGGTCGCGGAGTCACCACCACTCCGGCGCTTCTGCCTCTTCCGAGCGGGTTCCTCGTCGTCATCATCATCCTCCACTTCGTCGTTGGGAGAGACAGCGGACGGGAGCTCGTCGTCGTCGTCATCCTCCTCCACAACCTTCGACTCATCGTCGGATCCATTTTCAGGGAGAGGAGGAAGGCTGACCAGCAGAGATCAAACCTGAAGCAAGTAGACGCAAGTCGAATTAAGAAGTAGGATCTCAAGACAAGAGAAACAAAGAGAGCAAGTCAGGAACATTACCTCAGGAACGGGGTTCGTCGCCCCGTATGCAGCAACCGGGCACTTGACGTTGCAGATGTCCGCGACTCGGAGGTTTGTGATGGACCTCACCTTGGCTTCCACCTCCTCGTCGTCAAGTGGCTCGGTGCTGACGCCCTCGACGGCCCACATCGGGTGGGGCCGAGCACTAAGCGGCTGCACCCGAAGACGGAAGAAGGTGGCCATCAAGAAGACGCCACCCGCCTCGCGCCCAAGGGTCTTGGTGAGGTCGCGTAGCAGGCCCAGCAGCGGTCGCGCGGCTTCCTTCTCCTCCGCAGCCAACGGGTGCGACCAGGCGTGAGTCTTCCGCAGCCCGCGCCCGCTGTCGAATGCCGCCAGGACGTCCTGGCCCGACTGGACGTAGAACCACTTCTTGCGCCACCCCTGGACGGAGTCCAACTTCTTCATCTGGAAGTACGCGGTATCACCGTGCACTTGGATTCCGAAGCCATACACGGGAAATGGTAACCCGCTCTTCCCGACGTTCTTGCGAACGAGGAAGAGCGACTTCCACAGCGCCCAGTGGGGCGCGACACCCAGGAAGCACTCGCAGAGCACGATAAAGCCTGCGATGCTCAAGACACCATTGGGGGTCAGATCATGGATTTGAACCCCATAAGCATACAAGAGACCGCGCACAAAATCGAGCAAGGGGAACCAGAAGCCCCGCGGAAGGAAATCCACGAAGCATACGCGTTCCCCCTCACGGGGTGTGGGATAGACTTCTTTGCCAGGAGCGCATACCTGGACTTGATCAGCAGGAGGAAGAAGGCCTTGAGCTCGGAGGAGTTCGACCTCCGCCTTCTTCACAGACGACCTTTGCCAGTCGCCGTCGGGCTTCTTCATCAGCCCGGCTTCGTCGGCGGCGGCGGAGGTGCCAGCGGCGATCTTCGGCTTGCCCATGGCTTTGCAGGGCAGCGCAAGGTGCGAGGACAAATAGCACGGAGCTCTGGTGAGGGAGAGAATGGCAGAAGGCAGAGGAAAGGAGGCGCGGACGATTGGAGAAGACGATGCCCTCGCGTTGCGGCGCAGTACTTATGCCTCAGCAAAATCAATCTCAGCCCTCCATCGTGCAACGATTCCGAGCGTCTTCATCCCGCCGTCCACGTATCAAGCAAAGAGGCCAACCGTCGCCGCCCACTTCCTCCACTACGCACGAGAATCGAGGCGTCATCATCGTGCGCGAAAATTTCGCGCCCAGTTCGGAGACGTGACAACTGCTGACCGCGGTCAGTGCTGCCAGTGGGCCCCGCCATGTCACGTCCCATCGGGCGCAGAGGCGTGCAAGGAAACGTCAGCAGCGACGTCACCAAGCCAACGGCTCCAAGCAAGTGAAACAGCGCGTTAACTCGAGCGCAAGATTCGAGTGGTAAGCTTCTAAGCTGAAACAACTCAAGACAGTGCACTGGTAAGGGAACCCGAAACATCTATTCGGGTCACAAGAAAAGTCGAGTAAGCTCGAGCAGCCGAATAAAATCTAAATGTAAGCCAACAGGCCGAATAGAAGCAAGCTTCACATGAAGAGCAAGACAAAGAAATTTGACTGAAGGTATTACTCCCATCGGGAGTGCCCTCTTCGACTGAAGAAAACGAGTACAAACTCAAGATCAAGCAATCCAATGGCGCGTCCAGGAGGAGGAAGTCCTTTGCCCGGCGCTGCGCTTCGACCAAGCACTCGGGGGCTACTGACGTGGGGCTACCTTTCGACTAGCCCACAATGAGGCTACCTGGGCCGCGCCAAGCATGGAGAAGCCCACAGAAGGCCCACTCGGGGTACCACGTATCCTAGTCCAACTCGGTTAGGTTTCATAACCTGCCATATCTGTACCGACCACCCGAGACCTGGCTACCTATAAAGCCAGGAGGGTTGCCCGTCCTAGAGGACACGCCAACAGCCACCATCACAAACCCTAGCGAGATCGCAATCTCGCCGCCATTGTAATCGCAACTCGCCATCAATAACAGACAAGCAGGAGTAGAATGTTATCCTCCGTGAGCCTGAACCTGGGTAAAACCTTGCTTGTCAGCCGTAGTGATCACCATCGCTCCTCTCTCTCCCCCTCAATCAACCCGGGGTGCACAACCTTGGGATTTGCCGAGTTACACCCTCGTCATCGTCACAACAAAAGTAGACAACTTCATAAAACAAGATGCAACTTTCACAATAGCAGAAAACAACCTTCACAACAGCAATATGCAATTTTACAACAGGAATAGACCATTTTTGTGACCTAAAACCCGTTTTTTAGGATACAAAAGGGTAAAAAATAGCCTCACAGCTGCCCTATCACGTGCCCTATTTTGGGGCAGCCCAAAATTTTGGTCCTCTCTGCCCTATTCTTTCCATTTTCACGCGCGCCCGTCCAACCGCCACGCCGAAACATTTCCTCCCCCGACCCGTATCTCCGATCCGTCGTCGCCGCCGCAGATTCGCGCCGCCTGCCGCCGCCCCAACTCCCGCCCATGCTCCAGCAGGCTGCCTCGCCGCTCCACCGCTGATTCCCGCCGGAAAATGGCCGTGGGGGAGCTCGATTTGGCCCCGCGGTGTTGAATCCGCCCCGTCGTCGCCGGGCCGCGCCGCCGAGCTTGATTCGGTCATCTACCGCGGCCGCGAAGCTCCGGGCGGGTAGATCCCGAGCGCCGCCACTCGTGTGCCACCCCTCCTCACTCCCCCGCGTGCAGCCGCCACCGACGCCACCAATTTGACTCCGCCCCGCCGCGGCCGAGGTGAGTTTTTTCCATATTGTTTTGTTTGTAGATAGTGTTGTGTGTAGATGATTAGATAGATAATGGTAGTACTTGTTTGTAGATGGTGTTGTTCGATTACACCACGTCCGATGAGAAGTTTGGCATGGACGAGGACGAAGATGTTGCTTTGCTCCTCATGATGCACCACAAGGCGAACAAGAGGCCGAAGCACGGCGGCGGTTCGGTGGTGGGACGAGAGTACATCCGGAGAGCGCGATAAGATGCACACGCCAAGCTCATGGCCAACTACTTCGTGGAGAGACCGGTGTATCCGGAGAGATACTTTCGCCGCCGGTTTCGAATGAGCCGTGATTTGTTCCGGCATATTACCGAGTGTGTGCAGTTGCACGACAGGTTCTTTGAGCAGCGGAAGAATTGTACCGGAGAGCTTGGACATAGCCTCTACCAGAAGATCACCTCCTCGTTGCGCCAGATGGCTTATGGTGTTCGTGGAGATCTTGTGGATGATCACTTGTCCATGAGTGAGAGCCAAGGCATCAAGTGCCTTCGGCGCTTTGTGGTTGCCATTGTTGAGATTTTCGGGCCCGAGTATTTGAGAGCACCCAATGCTCAAGACATGGCTCGGCTGCTATAGATCAACAAAGACCGAGACTTTCCAGGTATGGTTGGATCTATTGATTGCATGCATTGGAGGTGGAAGAATTTTCCTGCGGTGTGGCATGGACAATTCAGAGGACACAAGCAAGGTTCCACTATTATTCTTGAGGTTGTGGCTGACCAGGAGACTTGGATATGGCATGCATTCTTTGGCATGCCTGGTTCTTGCAATAATATTAATGTTCTCAATCGTTCACCTCTATTCACAAAATTGGCCAACGGAGAGATGCCCGAGGTGGAGTTTCACATACAACATGGGCTATTATCTTGCAGATGGGATTTATCCCAAGTGGTCGACATTTGTGAAGCCATTGATTCTCCCCAAGGCAAGAAGGAGCTTGATTTCCACAATGCTCAAGCGGCGGCAATGAAAGGTGTGGAGAGAGCTTTTGGGATTTTGCAAGCCCAATTTGCTATTATCAGAGGACCGGCGAGGTTTTGGGACCAGGAGACTCTTTGGTATATCATGACGGCATTCGTGATCATTCATAACATGCTCGTGGAGAATGAGCGTGGGCAGAATGCCATCTATGGCACCTACGAGTTGACGGGGCATCTGATCCGGCCGAGGCGAGGTGGAGACCGAGTCCAGTGCTTCCTTAACGTGTAACACGAGATACGGGACTCCGATGTGCGCAACGATCTTCAGAAGGATCTCATGGAGGAGTGGTGGACATGGAATGGAAGGCAAAGAGCAAGGTCGTGCACTTGATTCTATTTCATATGTTGTTGTATGTGATGAACAATTTGATGTTGTGTGCCTATTTATGGACCATTTGATGAACTAGACATATTATGTTGTAATAAATCCAGTACAATTTAATTTTCATTTGTTAGAAATTTATTTGGATCATATAGCATATTATTTATTTGTCATATGTATGAAATATGTGTAAAAAAGCCATTTGGTATAGGATAGAGCATCTAAAATAGGACAGCTGTTGGAGAGGTAGTGCCCTAAAATAGGTCAGCTGGAAAAGTGGAAAACTGCTTGCCCTAAATGTGATAAAACAGGTGTCATATATGCGTAAAAACACCATATAGGATAGGGCAGCTGTTAAAGATGCAGCAGCCCTATTTTAGCCTCCTTGCCCTAAAAACCGTTTTTTAGGGCACGAGAGGGCAAAAAAACGTTCTCCAACAGCTGCCCTATCACGTGCCCTATTTTGGGGCAGCCCTAAATTTTGGTCCTCTCTGTCCCATATTTGGGGCACCGAGGGTCGCGCGGAGGCGTGCCCTATCCTTTCTTTTTCAGCCCACGCACCACCAACCGCCACGCTGAAATCCCCGCGCCGCGCCAAATCCTCGCGCCACCGCCGCTCCGCCGCAGCCGATACCGCGGCTCTCCCTCCGTCCCCGATTCGCGCCGCCTCTTCGTCCCTGATTCGCGCCGCCTCCGTCATCAAGCTCGTGTCGCCTCCGTCTCCGGCCGCCTCTCCTTCCCCGATTCACGCCGCATCCGTCCTCGAGCTCGTGCCGCCTCTGTCTCCGGTCGCCTCTGTCTCCGGTCGCCTCTCCTTCCCTGATTCGCGCCGCCTCCGTCTCCGGCCGCCTCTCCTTCCCCGAGCTTGGCCGCCGTCCGCACCCGAGCCGTGCCGCCATGCCGCCGAAGAAGACGAAGGCCACCTCCGGCTTCAAGGGCGTGCGGGAGAGGCCGAGCGGCCGCTGGAGCGCAGAGCTGCAGCACGAGGGCATGAGGTACTACCTCGGCACCTGCGACAACCCCGATTTGGCGGCTCGGGCGTACGACGCCGCCGGGTGGCGTCTCGGCGTTCCCCGGGAGCAGCTCAACGATCCAAGCATCACCTCCCTGCAGGACGTCATCTTTCTCGCGCCTCCGATGCAGTCGAAGATGAAGACCCGACTGGTGAAGGAGGAGCCGGCTCGGGTGCTCGAGACCGACGAGGAGTCGATGGCTCGATTCACACGGGAGCATCCCGAGTACGTGCAGTACGAGCAAGAGTACTTCTGGAAGCGCGAGCAGGAGATGAAGAAGAAGGTCGACGATAAGGCTAGACCGTCGACGGTGAAAGTGATCGAGTTGAGCTCCTCCTTAAACTGGAATGATTGCTCCTCCTCCTCCTCCTTTGACTGGGACGATTAGAGTAGTATCATAGTCTTAGTTGAATATGGTTTAAAAATATTGTTCATAGTTCAAATTTGTGATAAAACTATGGTTCCTAGTTTAAATCATGTCCAAATTATGGTTCGTAGTTCAAACTGTGTTCAAATGTTCATGAATATGTCTAAAATAGGGCAGGGATAGGACAGCTGTTGGAGAGGTAGTGTTTTAAAATAGGGCAGCTGGAAAAGTGAAAAACTGATCGGTGCCTTATATGTGCTAAAACAGGTATCATATATGCGTAATTACACCATATAGGATAGGGCAGCTGTTAGAGATACCCTAAATAAATCCACCACGAGGATAGCATCCAAAAAACAGGGGTATTGGTGCTACCGCCACCATGGTCGACCATTCGGTGGCTTCAGCTGCTTTCTGAAACTGAACACATTAGCTGATATACATCTCCATGAGTATTGACAGAGGAAGCCTGACATTGTTCATGGAGACACTAACAAAAGGGTCATGGGGAAGGAGGCGAGATTCATGACCGCCTAACCCCAAATAGCACGACTCTAAGAGATAGTCCCTCCGTTCCTTGATTTAAGAGGTATAATTTTTACTAAAAAGACAAACTTGACTATTTTTTATCAAGATTATAGAAAATATTATTGCGAGTTACATTTTACAGGATAACCTATACACCTTATATCAAAGTTCATCAAGTTTAACTTTTCAGGATAAACTATATAAATATATCAAGAAACGGAGGGAGTACCATTTTATTGCACAATGGTGCTCCCTAGGAGAGAATAGCACATCCACAACATAGGAGCATTGAAGATATGTAAGGGACACTTCTTTTGGGCTTATGGGGCTGCTTCTAGGTCCCAGACAGCAGAACCCCAAAAGAACTCTCCAGTTTCTGTGTAGCTTATTTTCACCGCAAAACTCTAATCGTGAAGGGAACCAGAAGCTACTCTGGACTCGTTTCTGAACAGATTCCCGAGCTTCTGAGCTCTGTAGCGAAACGACTTCACCAAATGGACATATCGTTTAACGAAATTACGTTCAGATTGCCACCCGACGGCCGAGCCTATTTTCCTCTCCTCAACAGGCCAACCGAGCGAGCTCAAAAGAAAAGAAAAAAAAATCCCACACCACCGCCCCCGATCCATCCCACCGCCTATGCCGCCTGCGCGCCCACCCAGGCAACCACGCTGTTGGATCCCTCCAGTCCAACGCCGGTTCCCGTCGCCCCGCCTCTGCTTCGCCCCATCCGTCGCCGATGCACCGCCGGCCTCGCCCCTGCCCACTCCATCGCCGCCGGTCCCGTCGCCTCCGCTCCAGCTGCCCAACCTTACCTGCTACGGTCTGTCAGCCAGGACAGGAGATAGCCTGCCGGCCCCGCAGCTTCCGCTACACCTGCCCTGCTCCCCAGCACATCCTCTCCAGCAGCTCGTGGCAGATCACCGGCTCACCGCCCTTTTTCTTCTTTCATCCGGCTGTCACTCCAGCTCTACCCTTCCGACTGAAAGTTCAGATTTCTGAATTTATTTGCTGTGGACGCAGATGCATGCAGAAGTTAGTCAACTAACTAATCAATTCGATGTCATTGCTTACTTGATCCGGTCCACACAACAAACTGTAGATTAGATAGCTTTGCAGTGATTTTCTGAATTTTTCAGTGAGTATTTGAGATGCTTCATGCCGATGTTCTGAATTTTCCAGTGAGCATGATGTTTTGATTCGTGTGTTCATTTCTGTAGATGAAAATTTCAGCTTAGATGTGATCAGTGGGCATTATAGACTTTTACAACTCATTGCAACAAATAAGCCAAAATTTTAGAAGCCCAAAAGAAGTCTCTAGCACAGTTTCTAGAGTTTCTCTCCACCGCAGTTTCTCTCCACCAAAATCTATAAGCTGCCTTATGCATAAGCAGGAGACTAAAAGAAGTGTACCTAAGATCAACTTGTCCAAGCCATGGAAAGCAACGACTACGATAAGTCCATGATTGATGTGCTCGTACTGGAAGCTCGAAGCCTATGCATTTTAAATATTGATTCCTTTCATTTCGGTTTCAGTCGACACTCTGTAATTCTGTAGCCGGTAAGCTTGCAAAGCTGGGCGTCAGCTCTGAGTCTGTGGACTCCTACTGGGAGGCCACTGCCCCCATTTGTGTTGAACACATTTTACCAGCGATGTAGCTGAGCCTATCTAATGAATTCCCTCTCTGTCAAAAAAACATAGAAGCATGGAAGTCACTTGAACCGAACCAACATATTGGCTGCATAGCGCAACGATCATGGGGAACATGAAACAAATCCTTGAGTCTTAACTGGTCTTAACTTCAAAAGTCACCATCATTAAATTTCAATTAATGCAGTAGATACAAGGTGCTCCACTAACCAAACAAACCAATGCTAGAACATCTTATATTTTGATATGGAGGGAATAACAGGCAAGAATTATTCTAGTTATAACATGTCTGTTAACTGCAGACAGAAAAGGCACAGGCCAGTTCAACATCATGATAGGACAGTTAACAAAGAATGTACAGAATTTGGGGCGTATAGTACAGTAGAGTACACAAACTGTCCCCGCAAGAAGCCATAGCAAAGAAGTAAAACAAATACAAACAATACCCGCAAAACAAAATCTATTCACATCATCTAAATGATTTCGAGAGACCAAATCCAACTTCGAACCTTTCGTTGGTTCAAGTGAGGCATGCTGGCTGGCACGAAGCAGACTTCAGCATTCACCCTCCTAGGTCAACACTGACAGAAACATTGCTGCGGTCTCTCAAATCAATAGACGTTTTTGTGGATATGAAATGTTTGAAAAAGGACTGTCAGGGAAAACAAAAACATATGTTTAAACTAATAACTGTCCACTTTGCTCAAACTGATGTATCTTGACATGATCATACATCACCTTTTTGAGAGACTTGAGACACTAATTTTGGGACGGAGGCAGTAGCAGGGAAAACTTCCGGCAAAAAGGCACAGCAGAGATAACAAAGCTAATAAACACAATCCCTGCAAAACTAAACTGATTCACACCAATACTCATAGAAAACATTGAGCATAACAAATAAAATAAAAAAATGATTTTATAGTTGAGATGTGAGTAAAATGATTGTTAGGAAAAACAAATAATCAAGTTTAACCTAACTGCCCACTTTGCTCAAAACTGATATAGCAGGAAAAACTTTCAGCAAAAACGCACAGTAGAGCATAAAGCCGATACACACAATTCCTGCAGCACTAAAGCACCTCACAGAAATTAATCTTTAGAACAGTCAACTAAAACAAACTATAATAAGAGTTTAAAATCGATGGGATTTATAGGTCAAATGAGAGGAGAATGATTGTTAGGAAAAGCAATTAAAAAGTGTAACCTAACTGCCCACTCTCCACACATTGCTATAGCAGGAAACACTTTCAGCAAGAAACGCACATCATTAAAGCGTACAACCGATACACACAATCCTGCCGAGCTAAATCAATATGCACAAAGCTTTTGTCAGAAATCCAAAATTTTCTTTTGCATGAGAAATAGGCCTAAGGAAACAAATGTTGAAAAGACATTGTCCGCAACCAGTTTACAAATTAGAAGACTTATTGTGAAAGACTCCCAAGATAAAAGCTAGTTGGCGAGAATTAATATAGTCATCTTCCGACACAAAGTTGGTACATAAGAACCTATTTGCTTTATAGATGACTTCGACAAAAACTAATAACTGAGGGAACAAACAACAGAGAAAGTAAACTCACTGAACCAAAAGCAACTAAAAAGAGAAAAGAAACTTAGTCTATCAAAACAGATCTTACATTACTAAGGAAAGAGAAACTTAAAGATTTTAAATAATATATTAACAACATTGCCCACACCCTACAAAACCAAATCCTGAAACACAGCTTTGCAGAACAGATAAAAACTGAATCCAGTTCAGTTGAGAAAGTGACGCACTAATAATAACGAGACGGGTTAAAGAACAACCATGAAATTGACAGACTAGGAGACATTACTCAAAGTAAGAAGACAACTCACATATTAATGTAATAGTAATGAAACAACAACAACAGAAGAGAAGTTAGAAACAATAATGCACCAGGTCAACCATACACATTCAAATCAACGCTTTCAGAAGACATTAGTCAAGATACAACATGAGCATGAATATCATATACATCAGTTTTCACACTAGCAGTAAGAAGCTTAAAAATAAGGCAGATGTCATGGAATTCACTGCTGCGACTTGGCAATCGGTTCCAGTGCCTCAATCATGACAACACTGTTACCCCTTACAACCTGCAGTTGATATTGGTCTTTAGCAAAGAGTGCATACGGATCAATGACAAAGTAAACTACCAACTAAAGCATACGTACCACCATTCCGATATCAGTCTTCTCATCTCCATTGACCTCCACAGTGTTGTCCACCACCAGATTCATGAACTGATCAAATCCTCGAAGGGTGCCAATAACAACACGGTTTGCATTCATCTTGACTGGCAAAAGGTTCAATCAGTTAATATAGAATCACCAATGCTAATAACAGAGGATCAGCAGAAAGTTCAAAATATTGGTTCGGCCACCTATCAGAGTAACTATGACAAAAGAGCACCATATGGAAATTAATCCATAGCTTGTTTCATATTATCATCATATAGAGCAGCCGACCAACAAGAAAAAAAGCAACCCACAGACAAGAAGTTACACAGGTAGAACGATTCAGCAAAATAACAGGTTAACAGAGTAGTAAAAACGACAGCCGTCCAACATAAAGCTTATTTAGGCCTACAGGCAACATAAGAAATGAAATAGAACTGAATGCCCTATCAGAGTAACTATGACAATTAGGGCTTCATTTGGACATAAACCCATAGCCTTAATATCACGGTCATCATGTAGAGCGGGGCAAATAATAACCAGCACATCTAGTTCATGGAAAAACTTATAACTGCTACGATTCATCACAAGCAAGTTGAACGCCAGAGAAAACGAATTGCGAAGTTAGGTAAGAGTAAACAGATTGCTGGCTTACTCTGTAGCTTCTTGTCCATGTACCTGCGATTAGGTCAAAGAAAGATAAACTAAAATCAGCACGCTGAAAGAACGGTAGGACTAGAGGTGCGCATGGGCATATAGTGATCTGAAATAGAGGAGGAGGTGGTGTATGCTTACTTCTTGAGATCCGGAGGCTGGCCCGATCGGCTCATGGCGGCGAGCTGGGGGAGACGATGGGATCTCGGAGTTGTCTGTCTGTCAGTTCCTGCGCTGCGTGACACAGCCCTAGCGACGCCGTAAACACAAGACGGCGCGTCTGGTTTTAAAGGGACGGGCGGCGAGGAGATATGATGCCAGCGGCCGCCTCAAAACCCTAAAATGCTCGCGGACCGCAGAAGCGTGGGCTACGGTACGACATGGGCCACGGACCGGGCCGCATTACTTTATGGGCCCATGTAACAATACCCATGCGCAACAACCTGTTTCAAAAGGCAACCACTCCTGTTAAATTTATCTGGTGGCAACTACGTTGAGAGGGGTATCCGTGTGAGTGTTCTCTACCCCTGGATAAATCATTTGTTGTTTGCAGATGATAGTTTAATTTACATGGAGGTTTGTTCTCAAAGTGGTGAAAGGTTGAATGAAATTTTGCGAATTTATGGAGAATGTGAAAGAGCATCTTCTAATTGACCCTTATTTTGGTGCTAATGACAACACAATATGTGTTCTAACATGGCTATTAAATTTTGCAGGATGTATCTAAGATCTTAGAAAAAAGGAAACGATCGAAACGGGCGCTGCAAAAGCTCTTCAGCAAGCCTTGCTCCAGGCAGCGGTAGTACCGCTGACATCAGCGGTAGTACCGCTGCACTGGACTGAGCCTTGCTCGGAGCCCTGGCTGCCGCTGGCGGTACCGCCCGAGCTACCGCCGTTTTCGGCTCTCTGTTGCGCAGTGCGGTACCCCCAGCGGTACTACCGCTGTCCAGCGGTACTACCGGTCCTCACAGCGGTAGTACCGCTGTGTTAATTTCTGCAGGTTCAAAGGGCAGCTCGATGTCGAGGTACCGCTGGCGGTACCGCCGGAGGTACCGCCGTTTTTCCCCCTTTGTTCCTCTTAGCGGTACCTCCAGCGGTACCGGAGCGGTACTACCGCCTCCCAGCGGTACTACCGGTCTCTCCAGCGATAGTACCGCTGAGTGAAGTTTGGACTTACAGTGAAGCGCGTGAAGCGGGCAACGGCTGGATTCAAAGGTCCAGCGGTACTACCGGCCTCTCCAGCGGTAGTACCGCTGCGTAAGTTACAGCTCCAAACGGCCAGATTTGGAAGAGCTATACAAGGACCCCTTCACCTACCTTTGAAGACTTGAGCTTCTACACTCTCTCACCTCCATTGATGCAAAGCAAAGAGCTCCAAGCTCTCCCAATCCTCCCACCCAAACTCGTTGACCTTTGGAGGATTGAAGGAGGAAGCCCCGATCTACATCTTCACCGAGTCGTTCTTCATTTCCCCCTCATTCATTTGAGGGAACACTTGCTAGGGCTTCCACTAGGAAACCTAGCCCATTGTTGTACTTACCTATTGTCTTTGTGACAGATTGTAGCTGTTCGGGAGCCCCCAAGCCCTTTGTGGTTCGTGCCCCGAATCGTTGTTGTAAAGGCTCCGGATTCCGCCTCGAAGGATTCCGATAGTGGAAAGTGAACCAAACCTTTGTGGTGCGGTTCACCGGAGATTAGGGTGAGGCCTTTGTGGCTGTTGAACCATTGTGTTGGTTCACACCTCTCCAACGAGACGTACTCCCATTTAAGGGAGGAACTCGGGAATACATCCTTGTCGTCTCGTGCTTTCACTTCGGTTACTTCTATCCTTATTTATCGCCTTATTATATCTTGCTTAGTTGCTAGCTTGTCATATAGGTAATTCACCTTAGTTGCATATCTAGTGAATTTACCTTTTGTGTCAAGCCTAATTTGAAAAAGAACTAAAATTTGAATTAGCACCTATTCACCCCCTCCCCCCCTCTAGGTGTCATACCGATCCTTTCAATTGGTATCAGAGCAAAGGCTCTCTTGTTGGGTTTAACCGCCTAAGAGAAGTATGACACAAAGTGAGGATGAGACCGCAAGGCTTGCCGAGGCTAATGAGTCCCTTAAAAAGGACCAAGCCACCACGGCATCCATGGCCGATATCAAAGCTTTGGAAACAACTTTGACATCTTCCATGGATGCTAAGTTTAACGAGTTTCGTGACTTGCTCAATAAACTCATTAACAACAAGCTCGCGGATATCATCCCGCTTGAAAAAGCTTCTAACTCCGATGAGGGTGGTTCCAAGGAGAATAAAGAGCAAAAAGAGAAGGAGGTGAAAGCCAATGATAAGCCTAAGTCATCTCCCAATTCGCATGAGGAAAAGGAAGGGTATCATGCCGTTCGGGGATGGTACTCTCTCGATCCAATTATCACTACCCGCATAAACCCTTTAGGTCCCCCACCTAAGCTTAATGCATTAGCTTTTGCTAGTTGGCAACGCTCAATGAAATATCATGTCAACAGTGCCTCCATCGAGCTTTGGAGGATTATTGAAGAAGGATACATGGTGGAGGATCCAAACAACATGACCAAGAGAGAGTTCGCCGAAAAGCAACTAAACGCTTCCGCTCTCCACATGATTGAACTCTCCTTGAGCGACAACGACAAGCATCATGTTCTACATGCCACCACCGCCAAAGAAGCTTGGGATTGTCTTGAGCGCGCCTTCCTTGGAAATGAAAGCATGAAGAGAAATAGATTTGAATCTTTGAGCAATGCTGCCGAAGGCTTCTACATGCTTGACAATGAGAACCATGAAGAGATGTATGGTAGACTCAAGACTCTTGCCAAAGCCTTTTATCATGTGGGAGCAACTCATGTTGATGATGCTTGGGTCAAGAGGAAGTATGAGAATGCTCTCTTGTCTTCGGAGCCAATGGAGTTGAAGTCTATTCAAGGAAGATACAACTACCTTCAATTGTCTTCCCATGAAGTTATGCAAGAAGTCCAAGCCTCCAAGGTTGCCACCAAGAATGCCGAAGATAACCGTGCTAGGGCCATGGGAATGAGACAAGGTCCCTCTCTTGCCTTGAAGGCCAAGGTGACTTGCATAGATGCCAATGATGAAGTTGAAGCTTGTCCTGGCAACATTGCTCCACATGATCTTGAGCAAGCCCTCAATGGTCACATTGCACTTGCCACGAGAGTGTTTTGGAATGACCCGGGTAGTGCTAAAGCTCGTGTTGATCGAGATAACAACTCAAGTGGCAAGAAAGAGCTTGCCTCAAGGACAAAGACATGCTACAATTGTCATGACAAGAACCACTACATAAGAGAGTGTCCTTATGAGAACCGTGAGCAAAATGGTGGGAAGCTTATCCCAAAGGATCACTCCAAGTTGATTCAAAAGAAGCTCGCAAGACCAAGAAAGCCCTTCTTCAAGAAGGCACCGAGAATTGTGTTGGTGGCACAAGAGGAATATGCCACAAGTGATTCCGAAGATGAAGATGCACCTAACAAAGAGGTAGCCGCATTGGCTATTGTCTCCACTTCATCATCATCTCTCTTTGAATCCCCCAATGAGAACCTCTCCATCAACACCGCTCGTTGCCTCATGGCTCATGTCACCGAGGTATCATCCCCTTCTCCTAAGACTATGCATGATCAATCTAGTATTGAGATTAAGAAGGAACTAGTTGCCTTCGATACTTTTGTGACTAACTTGCAAGGTGAGGCCAAGGAACATGTTGAGTCTCTCATGAGACAACTATGTGCGGCCGAAGAACTTCTTCAAGAAAAGAGTAAGATTGAGAGAGAGGATTCTCTCACCATTGCTTCCTTGAATGCTTCCATAGCATCCTTAAATAGCTCTCTTGATGAAGAAAGTGAATATAGAACCACTCTAGAGGAAAGACTTGAGTCTCTTGATGCTAAAAATGATGAAATCATTAGTAAAATCATTAAGGATAGAGATCATGTTTTTGCCAAATATAAAGTGATTAAAAAGGAGAAAGTTGAACTTGGGGTTGCGAATACTATACTTCTTGAGGATATGGAGAAGCTTGATAAAGCTCACAAGGTCTTGAAAACGACCCACTCCATCCTTGTTAAGTCACATGAGCAACTCCAAACTCAACTCTCTAAAACTTGCTCAACTAGCATAACCATTCTTCCTCGTGTTCATGAAAATGTCATTGAAGAAAATGCTAGGTTGAAGGTGGATCATGCTAAGACCTCTATTCCTAAAGGTAACGATAAGGGTTTTGCTTATTTGTTTGAGTTAAAACCACACAAAGGAAAGGAAGGTCTTGGGTATGTGGCCGAGGCAAAGAAGAAGGTGAGCAACACCAAGGAGAACAAGACCAAGCCCGCACAAGCTAAGACTAACATTGCGAGTGGTAATGCCACTAGGGGCAAGACCACTCGTAGTGACTTTGCGGGGCATAACAATCCCAACTACATTCTTTATGTTGATTATTATGGTGATGTTTATGCAAAATATGTTGGTCCTTATGATGGTTACATTGATTATTCTATTTGGGTTCCTAAGACCCTTGTTGCTAACCGAAAGGGACCCATTGAGAAATGGGTACCTAAATGCAAGAAATGATTTCTTGTAGGACTATGCTTCCGGTGGATCTAAATGGGTGGTTGATAGTGGATGCACTAGTCATATGACCGGAAGCAAGGAGATCATGACGGAGTTGAGACCAAATTTAAATCACTCAACCGTCTCTTATGGTGACAAGTCCAAAGCCGAGGTAAAGAGTCTTGGCAAGGTGGTAGTTGCAAGGGATATCACCCTTGTAAATGTCATGCTTGTTGAGTCTTTAGGTTACAATCTTATGTCCGTTCGTGCTCTTAATAAGATGAACTTTGATGTCCACTTTACTCTTGATATGGTGGTACTCTTGAGGAGCAAGACTCTAAAGGTCATGTTCGTTGGGTATGTTGAAAATGAGTTGTTTGTGGTAGACTTTTCGGGGTCAACCAACACTCAAGCAATATGCCTATTCGGAAAGGCCGACGTGGGGTGGTTGTGGCATCGCCGCTTGTCCCATGTTAATATGAGAACTTTGCAAAGTCTCCACAAGGGTGGCCACATTCTTGGACTAAATGAGAATGTTTCTTTTTCTAGAGATCGTCTTTGTAGGGCTTGTGTTGAAGGAAAGATGCATGATTCTCCCCATCCAAGCAAGACCATCATCTCATCATCAAGGGTATTGGAACTTCTTCATGTTGATCTTTTTGGTGCCGTACCTCAACCTAGTCTTGGTGGGAAGAAATATTGTTTGGTGATTGTCGATGACTATTCAAGATTCACTTGGGTTTTCTTCTTCAAGACGAAGGATGAAACTCAACAAACCATCATCGATTTCTCCAATGAAGTTCAACGTCAACACAATCTTCCCATATTGGCCATTAGAAGTGACAATGGCTCCGAGTTCAAGAACTACACCCTAAATGAGTTTCTTAGCAACGAGGGAATTCGACATCAATACTCCGCCACATATACTCCTCAACAAAACGGTGTAGCCGAGAGGAAGAACCGGACTCTTATGGATATGGCTAGGTCCATGTTGGCGGAGTTTAAGTCTCCACTCTTCTTGTGGGCCGAAGCTATCTCCACGGCGTGTCACTCCTCCAACCGGTTATTCTTTCGCAAAGGGAAGAAGGAAACTCCATATGAAATGTTTACCGGCAACAAGCCCAACATCTCCTACTATCGAGTCTTTGGTTGTAAGTGTTTCTACAAAATCAAAGGTGTACATCTTTCTAAGTTTGAAGTTAAAGCCTTAGAAGGTGTTCTTGTTGGGTATGGTGCGAACTCTCACACTTATAGAGTCTATGACAAATCCTTAGGGAGAGTTGTAGAATCTTGTAGTGTGAGGTTTGATGAGAATGACGGCTCCCAAGTGGCGCAATTTCATGTTTGTGATGTAGATAACGAGGAACCTCAAGATGCAATACAAAGAATGGGTGTTGGATTTCATCGCCCCATCGAGATTCATCATGAGCCTCCTCAAGGAAGTACAAGCTCCACTCAAGTGGAGATTCCATCATCACAAGTTGAAGTGGCACCCTCTATGGAAGCAAATGAGACACCTATCCAAGAACAAGAACAAGCTCCTTCTCAAGTTGACCAAGAGGTCTCACAAGATTCAAGAACTCCTATTCTCAACCCTCGTCAAGATCAAGAGCAAGAGCATCCATCTTCTCCCATCATTGAAAAGGTGCAACAGGATGGGCAGATGGCAATGCTCATCAAGACGGTCAAGACGGGGACTCAAATGATCTAGGTGATCAAGCCGAAATCCCACGCAACAATGGGGATATCGAAACCCGCCGTCAAGCAAGAGTCAAGAGAAATTTGGAAATCAAGTGTCACAAGCTTGAAGCCATCATTGGTGATGTATCTCGCAAGGTTTCCACAAGAGGTCAATTGGCAAGCTTTAGTGAACATCAAGCTCATATCTCTATGTTTGAACCAAAGAAGGTGTTTGAAGCTCTTGAAGATCCGGATTGGTTGGAAGCCATGCATGAAGAACTCAACAACTTCAAGCGCAACAAAGTATGGAATCTAGTAGAGAAGCCAAAAGATTGCCGCAATGTTATTGGCACCAAGTGGATTTCAATAACAAGCAAGATGAGCATGGAATGGTTGTAAGGAACAAGGCGAGATTGGTAGCTCAAGGGTACTCTCAAGTTGAAGGCATTGATTTTGGAGAGACCTATGCTCCCGTGGCTCGTCTTGAGTCCATCCGTATCCTACTTGCCTATGCATCACATCATAATTTTAAGTTGCAACAAATGGATGTGAAGAGTGCATTTCTTAATAGTCCCTTAAAGGAGTTGGTATATGTAAATCAACCACCGGGATTTGAGGATCCACACTTCCCAAACCATGTCTACAAGCTTGATAAGGCCCTCTATGGTCTCAAACAAGCACCTCGTGCTTGGTATGAGCACCTAAGAGAGCTATTGCTAGACCGTGGCTTTGAAGTGGGGCAAATCGATCCCACTCTCTTCACAAAGAGGGTAAAAGGGGAGCTTTTCATATGTCAACTTTATGTTGATGATATTATCTTTGGCTCATCTAACAAAGCTTTCAATGATGAATTTTCAAAGCTTATGACGGATAGGTTCGAGATGTCCATGATGGGAGAGTTGAAATTCTTTCTTGGTTTTGAAATCAAGCAATTAAGTGGAGGGACTTTCATCTCTCAAGCCAAATACATCCAAGATATGCTCAAGAGGTTCAAGATGCAAGATGCAAAAGAGAAGAGGTTTCCTATGGACACCAAATGCCATCTTGAACTTAGTCCAAAGGGTAAAGATGTCGATCAAAAACTCTATCGCTCTATGATTGGTTCTTTGCTTTATCTTTGTGCATCTAGACCCGATATTGTGTTAAGTGTAGGAGTGTGTGCAAGGTATCAAGCGGCTCCTAAAGAAAGTCACTTGATAGCGGTGAATCGAATCTTCCGATATTTGGTTTATACCCCAAGGTTTGGTTTGTGGTATCCTAGGGGGTCCAACTTCTCTCTTGCCGGTTACACGGATTCGGATTGGGCCGGTTGCAAGGATGATAGGAAGTCAACCTCCGGTGCATGTCAATTCCTTGGGAAGTCATTGGTGAGTTGGTCCTCCAAGAAGCAAAATTGCATATCACTATCCACCACTGAAGCCGAATATGTGGCGGCCGCTAGTGCTTGCACTCAGTTGTTATGGATGAGGCAAACTTTAAAGGAATACGGTGTCCTTTGTGACAAAGTGCCTCTTTTGTGTGACAATGAAAGTGCTATCAAGATTGGTCACAACCCGGTGGAGCACTCAAGAACGAAGCATATTGAGATTCGTTATCATTTTATTCGAGATCACATCAACCGGGGTGACATTGAGCTTGGTTATATTCCCACGAAGATTCAACTCGCCGACATGTTCACGAAGCCACTTGATGAAGCGAGGTTCACTTTTTTGAGGCATGAGTTAATATCGTGGATTCGAGGAGCGTCGGTTGATCACCTTGCATGCACACCTCTATCTTATCTCTCTATTTGATCTAGGTGTAGGCATGGACATAGGGGGAGTGCGGTCCTAATCCATTGGACTATCCCTCCCCCCATTATGCCGATAGCAAGTGTTCTTTTATCTCTATATTCATTCTTATGTCTAAATGAGCTAAAATGAAGAGTATTGGTTATGTACCCAAGATATATCTTCGCGGTGACATGCCATACGCTCCAACATGGTGGCCTCGGCCACCGCCCTCTTCTCCTTGTAAGAAGAGTTGGATTTCATGACATTTTCGTGGATTTCTTTTGCTTCGTCTTGGTTTTGTGGGAAACACACTCATTTTGGTCTTCTTGAGTTTCATGCGTTTTGCAAAGTGCGTGTGAAGTACCACTCTCGGTTTGAGTTTCTATCCTAAGCCATAACTCACTTCCCTAAAGCCTTTCTCCCTCTAAATGCTTTGTTTCATGATCTTGGTTGAGTGGATGGTCGGAACCGGCGTGAAAAACGCATTGTGGGCATCATTTTGAGCCACAACTCTTTTTTCCCCAGGCGCCGGTACTACCGGTCACCCTAGCGGTACTACCGCTGCATCGCACCAAGCGGTACTACCGCTGTCCCCAACGGTACTACCGTGCGCAGCGGCAGATTCGCTCGGGCGCCCGACAGAACAGGGGCGGTACTACCGCTGGACCGAGCGGTACTACCGCCGCGGGAAATCTGGACGTTAAGGGCACGGGGCTGGGCGATTTGAGAGGGCATCCCCTCACTTTTCCCCAACCCCATCTCCTTCTCCTCCACGTCCCCGTCGCCGCCGGCCACTCCACTGCCAGGAAGAGCCCTTCCCCGGCCTAGGACCTCGTGCTCCTTGCTCCGGGAGGACTCCAGCTTCTCTCCTCCTCCTCGATCCTTCACCATGAGCTCCGGTAAGCCAAATCCCTCTCTCTCATCTAGTTGATGGATAGAGATGATATTAGTGCTTTCCTCTTCGGATTTGTGGTGAATGAGTTGGTAGAGATGCTTCTTTATGGATTAAGAACCTTGTGTAGAAATTTCATGGAAAGTTATAGGCTAGATTTAAAGTTCCCCTCTTAGATTTGTTGGAGCAACCCTAGTTAGGTCTAATGCTTGTCTTAAGCTTTACATCTACTCATTGTTGCACCTTCAAACCCAAATGTGGTACTTTACCTCTAGATTTACTCTTCCTAGAATTTTGTACACTCGTGTTCTTCGTTCATAATTCATGAAATTTGTGCATTCTCATCTATATGCTTTCCACCTCATGCTATTCACAGGTAGTGGTCGTACCAAGTCCGTTGCGGGTAGGAAGAAGCAAAAGACCGCTTCCACTGATGAAGTCCAAGATGCCCTTGATGGATTGCAGCGCCGGAGGTTCCCGGCATCATCAAAGTCCATTCCCAAGCGCCCGAAGACAGCTAGTCAACTCAGTGAGCCCGAGTTTGTGGCAAAGCGAGCTGTGGATTACTATGTGATTGATCGTATGGATCAAATACCCTCCGTTCGCGGCAACAATCCTTTCTTCCACAACTCCTTCCAGGAAGAGTGCTACCGGGATATCCTCTTGAAGAAACCAAAGGACAACACCGTGGTCCAACACCACATCAACGTCGAGTTCATGAGGTCCATCCCAACTACTTTGGTGAAGCTTTGGAAATATGTGAGGAATTTGACCTCTTTCACATCATGGAGCTAGAGCAAGACTATGATGAGGATATTGTGGCTCAGTTCTTAGCCACCGTGCACATGGGCAATGAGACCACAAGAAGAATCAAGTGGATGACCAAAGAGAAGGTGTTTGAAGCCACTTGGGAAGATATTGCCGAGTCCCTCAACTATCAAGAGTTCGGCACTTTTCCTCCGGAAGAGTTTGATGAGACTCACTTCCGTGTTCACTTCCAAGGTGGAAGTGCCTTTGGTGTTGAGAAGCTTGCTCCCCTCTACAACCCGGATAGTGCGGATAAGTGGAAGTATGGAGATTCCAAAGGCCTATACCCCACTTTGGACATCATGCACCGCATCTACCGCGGAACAATCAATCCAAAAGTGGGCAACGTTGATGAAATTCATGGCTACTTGAAGAACTTGATGGTCCTCACTATGCAAATGAAGGGACAAGGCAAGAAGCTTGATGTGATGGACTTCATTTGGCATGAGCTATGGCATGTGATTAGCAAGAAGAAGAACATCTACTTTGCTCCTTTGATCATGAGGATCGTGGTGTGGAAGTGGCTTGGGCACAATGACATTGATGATCTCGGTGACACCGAGAAGTGGACCCCTCACAAGGGCAAGAGGCTCCTTATCAAGCCCCACAAGCTCAAACCTAGGAAGGAAGTGGTGGATGAAGCCGAGTCCTCCAAATCCTCCAAAGGTGGTTCTTTTGCTTGGATGGCTCGTGCTATGAAGAAAATCTTCCAAGTTTCCAAGAAAGTTGAGAGGCATCAATATGATGTCCATAAGGAGAAGATGAAGGCTCGCCATGTTGAGGTTGCTCGCCGCCGTGCCGAGGGGGAAGATGTGCCTTCCGGGTCCGAGCAACACATCCCCACGTGGGATGAATGGCAAGCCAAGGATGACGAGGGCGAGATCATCACGTGGTCGAGCCCGGAACATGATGGTGCTTCTTCCTCTCACCCGGATTGGGACCCTTGGGGCGTGTAGGTCCGATCTTTTCCCTTTTTGGTGCTTTGGTGCCAAAGGGGGAGAGATAACTATTAGGTTGCTCTCGGGAATTTGCATGGGTGGGTGTCACGAGCTCGTTTTCACTTATTTCGACCTCTTTAGCTTGTGAACACCTAAATTTATTGTTACTTGTGGAACTCCTTTATGTATGCATGGTGTAAGACATGTGAAACTCGTTTTCTTTCTATGTGTTGCTTATTTGTCTTTTGGTTAGTATTGCATTTGTGATTGCTATCATTGTGGCTTGGCTTGTAAAATTTAGGGGGAGTGTTGATTCTAGATGTTGTGTATTTGTGTATTCAAAGCACTCAAAGAATATGCACACATCTAGGGGGAGCTCCGTCGAAATTTTATGAACCCTCGCTTTACATGTTGTGTTGTCATCAAACACCAAAAAGGGGGAGATTGAAAGAACATCATCTAATTGACCCTTGTTTTGGTGCTAATGACAACACAATATGTGTTCTAACATGGCTATTAAAGTTTGCAGGATGTATCTAAGATCTTAGCAAAAAGGAAACGATCGAAATGGGCGCTGCAAAAGCTCTTCAGCAAGCCTTGCTCCAGGCAGCGGTAGTACCGCTGGCATCAGCGGTAGTACCGCTGCACTGGACTGAGCCTTGCTCGGAGCCCTGGCTGTCGCTGGCGGTACCGCCCGAGCTACCGCCGTTTTCGGCTCTCTTTTGCGCAGTGCGGTACCCCCAGCGGTACTACCGGTCCTCACAGCGGTAGTACCGCTGTGTTAATTTCTGCAGGTTCAAAGGGCAGCTCGATGTCGAGGTACCGCTGGCGGTACCGCCGGAGGTACCGCCGTTTTTCCCCCTCTGTTCCTCTTAGCGGTACCTCCAGCGGTACCGGAGCGGTACTACCGGTCTCTCCAGCGATAGTACCGATGAGTGAAGTTTGGACTTACAGTGAAGCGCGTGAAGCGGGCAACGGCTGGATTCAAAGGTCCAGCGGTACTACCGGCCTCTCCAGCGGTAGTACCGCTGCGTAAGTTACAGCTCCAAACGGCCAGATTTGGAAGAGCTATAAAAGGACCCCTTCACCTACCTTTGAAGACTTGAGCTTCTACACTCTCTCACCTCCATTGATGCAAAGCAAAGAGCTCCAAGCTCTCCCAATCCTCCCACCCAAACTCGTTGACCTTTGGAGGATTGAAGGAGGAAGCCCCGATCTACATCTTCACCGAGCCGTTCTTCATTTCCCCCTCATTCATTTGAGGGAACACTTGCTAGGGCTTCCACTAGGAAATCTAGCCCATTGTTGTACTTACCTATTATCTTTGTGACAGATTGTAGCTGTTCGGGAGCCCCCAAGCCCTTTGTGGGTCGTGCCCCGAATCGTTGTTGTAAAGGCTCCGGATTCCGCCTCGAAGGATTCCGATAGTGGAAAGTGAACCAAACCTTTGTGGTGCGGTTCACCGGAGATTAGGGTGAGGCCTTTGTGGCCGTTGAACCATTGTGTTGGTTCACACCTCTCCAACGAGACGTACTCCCATTTAAGGGAGGAACTCGGGAATACATCCTTGTCGTCTCGTGCTTTCACTTCGGTTACTTCTATCCTTATTTATCGCCTTATTATATCTTGCTTAGTTGCTAGCTTGTCATATATGTAATTCACCTTAGTTGCATATCTAGTGAATTTACCTTTTGTGTCAAGCCTAATTTGAAAAAGAACTAAAATTTGAATTAGCACCTATTCACCCCCCCCCTCTAGGTGTCATACCGATCCTTTCAGAATGCTCTAGTCAAACTGTGAATAGAGAAAAAAACTCTATTTTTTCATCGTCATAATGTGAAGCAAATTTTGGGAATTCGGGTTGAGACTTTTAGTGAGTGACGTGGGGCTGCCTTGCAGGTAGCCCACGGTGATGCTACCTGGGCCGCACCAAGGATGAAAAGGCCCGCAGAAGGCCCACTCGGGGTATCTCGTATCCTAGTCCAACTCGGTTAGGTCTTGTAACCTACCGTATCTGTACCAACCACCCGAGACCTGGCTACCTATAAAGCCAGGAGGGTTGCCCGTCCTAGAGGACACGCTCATACCACCACGACAAACCCTAGCGAGATCGCAATCTCGCCATTGTAATCGCTACTCGCATCAATAACCAGACAAGCAGGAGTAGGGTGTTATCCTCCGGGAGCCTGAACCTGGGTAAACCTCGCTTGTTAGCCGTCGTGATCACCTTGCACTCATCTCTCTCCCCATCAATCAACCCGGGGTGCACAACCCTGGGACTTGTCGAGTTAGCACCTCATCAATTGGCGCCGTCTGTGGGAAGGTCAACAAGTGCTAGGATCATGGTCGCACCGGCTCCATCCGCAATGAAGATCGGCGCATCCGTCGTCAGGGAGTCGATCCGATTCGGCTCCTTCGAGTACGTCATCCACTCGCCAACTCATCGGTCGGTGTACGCCGATCTGGACAAAGGTATACACATCACCTTCGGCTCCATATTCTGCTGCATAGATAGTCGTGGCATACTCAGGTCTACGACTACCGCGCTACGCGCGACGGCGTCACCAAAATCGCCGACCATCGCGCCCGCTGAAGCCGCCGAGATCGCATCTGCCGCACCCGCGGAGATCGCGACCGCCGGACCCGCTAAGATCGCATCTACTACACCCGAGGAGATCGCGACCGCCGAACCCGCGAAGATCGCATCTGTCGCACCCGCAGAGGTCGCGCCAGCTGCACCCGCGAAGAGGACAACCACATCGACAATCTCGGCAACGGCCGCGCGAATCGAGTCTGCTACCCCAACTTCAGTCGTGCGATCGATCAAGTCAAGATCCACCTCCACCGTCGCACCCGCGCGGCCGACCAGGGGCCCGCGTCCGACAACCATGTCACGCGCGCCCTCGTCTTCGTGGAGATCCCAGGTCTACCCCAAGCCAATCGCACTCGCCCCGGCGAGTGTGAGCACATGGACAATCGCGAAGAGACGCGACAGTGGGTGCGCCGCGCGCCACGTTGCGGCAATTTTCGACCCCGAGCAAGAAGCGGGCGACAGAAGCAGCAGCGGTAGCACCAACTCTCCAATTCGAGTCTACCCCAAGCAAGTCTTCATGGCCGGCACATCACCGCATGACGACGAAGACGAACCCGCATATCCGCTAGAGGTGGACATGTCGGACCAGACTAAACTTATCATCACGCGGGACATGGCGATCCAAGCCATGAAGCATGTGGATGAAGGCACGTTCCCGCCACCCAACGCACCTCGAGAAGATCACCTGGCGGTCCAGTACTTGCTACGCAAGGAAGGCGAACGAATTCGCGCCGAAAAAGCCGAACTTCTCAGGCGCAAAAGGGACGCGGATGCATCGAGTGCCAGGCGAGCCGCCCTCTCCTTCACATCCTCCACAGAGGTGAACCAGGGAGCACGGCGGACCAGAGCCCGTGTCCCCCACATGGCAGAAGCTGATCGAACAAGGCTCACCCGCAACCTCGACTCGTCCTTCGTCACCGAAGATGAAAACGGGATACCCGTCCCAAAGACGGCGAATGCCGCCCTGATCGCAGTCGAGACATACCTCCGGCTCACGCAGCCACCGGAGGGGGACGCGCGCTCCCTTCTCCATAAGCAACAAATTGCCTCCATAAGGGCAATCGAAGAAGCTCTGGCGGCCAAGGGGCCAAGCAACCGAGCGAATGAACCAACGACATCGGGCATCCCAGCGGCGCAGCGACAGCCAGTCAAGGACCTCCGTGACGTCCTGACACAGAAGACGGTGGACCGCAGCCGCAAGGAGCGTTCGGCTAGCGCGGCACACGCGAACGACCACGCCGACCGCGACTTCGAGCCGTGCGGCGCAGCATGCTTTAGCTTCAACATCCGCGACACCCGCATGCCTAAAGGCTTCAAGTTGACGGCTGGCACACCAAAATACGACGGGAAGCAAGACCCAAAGCTATGGCTCGAAGACTATCTCATCGCTTGCACCTGTCAAGGCGGAACGTCGACTACAGCAATGCAATACATCCAGCTCATGCTGACAGACTCAGCACGCGGGTGGCTCACCAGTCAACCCAAAGACTCTTTCCGGACATGGGAGGAATTCCAGGACAACTTCATCAAGAGTTTCTCAGGAACATTCGCCAGGCCGACGACCTACATCGAGTTGCAGGCCTGCAAGCAAGGGAAGGATGAGTCGCTCCGCTCTTACATCCAGAGGTGGACACTCCTCCACAATACCATGGAACCCGTATCAGAGGATCGAGTGATGGACGCCTTCATGCATGGCGTCGCTCGCCGCGACCTCCGGGAGGAATTTGGTAGGCTACAGCCGAAGACCACAATAGAACTCATGAAGACAGCCAACCAATGGGCCGAAGGAGAGGATTATGTCCGCGAAACTTCTCCCAAAAAGGAAGGCGAAACAAGCAACTGGCGCGAGACACGTCAGAAGAAGAAGGCACGTTACACCCACGATTCAATCGAATTAGTAGCGGCGGGTTATGAAACCCCCCGTGAGGACAAGCGTGACGGCAGTCGACAGTACGAGCAAAGTCGACAGCCCAGCTCGAGTCAGTACAACCGCGGCAGCAGCAGCATCGACCACAATGATGGAAGTCAGAAGCGCGAGTGGAAGCGCCCGTTAACCCCAGCAGAGGAACTGATGCAACCCTGTAAGCATCACTCGTTCCGCAACCCGGCAACAGGAAAGTTGGGTTCAAACCACCTGTTGAAGGATTGCCGCAAAGCAAGAAAGATCTACATGCCATGCAGCAAATCATCGCCCCGGTGCAGGCCATACAAGCGGCACCACAGCTAGCCATCCAGGCAGCACCCGTAAACAACAATCAAGTGCAGGCGGCAGGAGCGTTCCCCCAGCCGCAGCAGCAGCAACAAGGTCTGTCGGCAGCAGCCGACACGTACTCATCCGCACGGGGACAGCTTAACATGATCCAGAAGGGACCCCCGTCGAACAGGAGGCAGAAAATCATCACACGCCAAGTACTTCAAGCCATCAACAGCCCGCGCGCGGTACCAGACTACCTGCGCGGGTCGGAGACACCAATCACATTTTCCAGGGCAGATCACCCAGCGGAGGTAGTCCGACCCGGGCACGCCGCACTCGTGATTGAGGCCTTGATCGGCGACTACAGCCTGAAGAAGGTATTCCTGGACGGAGGCAGCGGCATCAACATCATATTCGCCGATACCCTCAGACGAATGAACAGGTCGACAGAGAAGTTGCCGGAATCGGAAACCACCTTCCACGGCATAGTACCAGGGCAAGCAATCACACCCATGGGAACAATCACACTCGACGTCATCCTCGGTACACCCGAGCACTTCAGGAAGGAGTCGATAGACTTTGAGGTCGTCGACTGGAAGTCACAATACCACGCCATCCTCGGACGCCCAAGCTTTGCCAGGTTCATGGCAGTACCCCATTACGCCTACCTGATGATAAAGTTACCCGGGCCGAAAGGAGTGATCACCGTCCGCGGAGACTTCGGGCTCTCCAACAGCTGTGACCGCGAGTTCGCCAAGATCTCCGAGTTCTTCGGCGTCGAAGAGCACTTCAAGGCCATATCAGCCGACAACGACAAGACCATCTTCCCGGCTCGCAAGAAGCCTGCCAAAGACGCAGCGTTCAACACGAATGACGACACTGTCACCCACCAAGTCCATCCGACCGACAGTGGAAAGACGGTCAAGGTCTCATCGAGTCTGACCCCCGGATAGGAAGGCGCGCTCGTCGAGTTCCTACGTGAGAACTGGAAAATCTTTGCATGGCAACCCTCTGACATGCCAGGGATACCCAGGGAACTCGCCGAGCACTCTCTAAAAGTCCACAAGGACGCAAGACCAGTCAAGCAATCCATGCGACGCTTCTCAGGACCCAAACGAGACGCGATCACCATGGAGGTCGACAGATTACTACACGCCAAGTTCATCCGAGAGATCAAGGACTCGGACTGGGTCGCCAACCCGGTTCTAGTTGAGAAAAAGAAGACGAAGAAACTGCGCATGTGTCTTGACTTCACCGCAGTCAACAAATGCTGCCCCAAGGACCACTTCCCGCTGCCGCGGATAGACCAGATCATCGACTCGACTGCAGGTTGCGAACGCCTATCTTTTCTGGATGCCTACTCAGGTTACCAGCAGATCAGGCTGAAAGTCGAGGACGAAGAGAAGACAGCCTTCATCACACCCGACGGCGTTTTTTGCTACCAGACGATGTCGTTCGGGTTAAAGAACGCAGGTGCCACGTACCAGCGGACAATGCAAGCATGCCTCAAGGGGCTAATCGGGCTAATCGTCCAAGTCTATGTCGACGACATCGTCGTCACTACCCGAAAGGAGGATACCCTAGTCGACGACCTCCGCAAGGTCTTCGCCGCACTGGACGTATATCAGATCAAGCTCAATCCAGAGAAGTGCGTGTTCGGCGTACCAGCCGGAGAGCTACTAGGATACCTTGTATCCGCAAGAGGAATCGAAGCAAACCCCGAGAAGGTGCAGAACATACTCACAATGCCAGCACCAACCAAGCTCAGGGAGGTGCAACGATTAGCTGTCCGAGTCGCAGCTCTCAGCCGGTTCATTAGTAAGTTGGGAGAGAAAGCCTTACCTTTCTACCAACTGATGAAGAAGTCAGACAAGTTCGAGTGGACACAAGAGGCGCAGGACGCGTTCGACCATCTCAAGAAAACACTGACAACTTCTCCAATCCTCGTGGCACCACTGGAAAATGAGCCGTTGTACCTATACGTCTCAACAACGAACAGGGTGGTAAGCACGGTGCTCATAGTCGAACGCGAAGAAGAAGGGCACAGTCACCCGGTACAGAGGCCCGTCTACTACCTCAGCGAAGTACTCACCTTGTCCAAGCAGAACTACCCTCATTACCAGAAGCTGGCATACGGAGTCTTCATGACCTCCAGGAAGGTCGTCCACTACTTCTCCGAGCACCCGATCACGGTGGTAAGCTCCTCCGGACTAGCAGACATTCTCACAAACCAGCGCGCGACAGGACGAGTCGCCAAGTGGGTTGTCGAACTAGGACCATGGGGGCTGAAGTATGCTCACCCGAAGTCCATCAAAGCCCAAGTTCTCCCAGAATTCACCACCGAGTGGATAGAAGCCCAGCTACCAAATGTCCCCGACTTGTCCAACGCTTGGACAATGTACTTTGACGGCTCCAAGAAATTCAAGTCAGCTGGGGCAGGAGTCGTGCTCATCTCCCCCAAAGGCGACAAGCTCAAGTATGTCCTACAGATGGACTTTCCGACGCCGTCCAACAACGAAGCCGAGTACGAGGCCCTGATCCACGGCATGCGGATGGCCAAGAACTGCGGCGCCACGCACCTCATGATCTACGGCGACTCCTACCTGGTGGTACAGCAAACCATGAAGTCCTGCGACGCCATCGCTGACAACATGATCGCCTACAGAGACCTCTACAACCAGTGGGAAGGCAACTTCGACGGCTGCAAGCTGCGCCACATTGGCCGTGAAAGCAACGAGGAAGCCGACGTCCTAGCTAACATGGGCTCAGACAGGGTGCCAGTCCCACCCGACGTCTTCCTCGAGTGCATCACGCAGAGATCCATCAAGACTCAGAGTACATCAAGCACTACAACAACAAAAGGCGATGTCAACCCGCCAAGCCAAGACAAGGTCCCCATGGAAGTCATGCTAGTCGAAGCCACATGGACAGGACCGTACCTGGCATACATACTACATCAGAAGCTGCCAGCCGACCCAGTCGAAGCAAAGCGCATCATCAGACGCTCCAAAAGTTTCACCGTCATTAACGGAGAACTCTACAAAAGAAGCATCTCAGGAATCCTACAAAGGTGCGTAGATCCAGTCGACGGCCAAGCCATCTTACTCGACATCCACGCGGGTATCTGCGGGCATCACGCCAGCAGTCGAGCACTGGTGGCCAAGGCGCTACGAGCCGGGTTCTACTGGCTGACAACCATGCAGGACGCCGAGGAGCTGGTGAAGAAACGCACAGGGTGCCAGGAATTTGCCAACAAGCCGCACGCCCCAGCATCTGAACTCAAGACAATACCATTAGCCTGGCCCTTTGCCCAATGGGGTCTGGACATGGTGGGCCCGCTGAAGAAATCCTCACCCGGAGGTCACACTCACCTCCGGGTCGCAGTCGATAAGTTCACAAAGTGGATCGAGGCCGTGCCCATCACAAGTTCGACTGCATCCACAGCGGTCAACTTCATCAGATCAATCATCTTCAGATTTGGGGTACCAAACGGGATCATCACCGACAACGGCTCGAACTTCACAGCTGAAGAATTCAAGGACTTTTGCTCAGAGCAGGGGATCAAACTCAACTACGCGTCTGTCTCGCACCCGCAGTCCAACAGACAAGTGGAGAAAGCCAACGGCCTCGTCTGTAGCGGCATCAAGAAACGACTGCGCGTGCCCCTAAAACGCGCAGCGGGCGCATGGGTGGAAGAACTGTCATCGGTCCTCTGGAGTCTGCGAACAACGCCAAACAGATCCACCCAATACACTCCATTCTTCATGGTGTACGGTGCAGAAGCGGTCCTACCCTGCGACATCAAGTTCGACGCACCGAGAGTAGTCGCCTACGACAAGTCGGAAGCAGAGGAAGCACTCGAAGACAGCAGAGATACCCTGGATGAAGCACGCGACATCGCCCTGGCACGATCAGCCGTGTATCAGCAGGACCTGCGCAATTATCACACTCGGAGGCTGCGACCAAGAGCGTTTGTTGCAGGCGACCTGGTTCTTCGACTCAAGCAAAAGAAGGTGCACAAGCTCGCTTCCCCATGGGAGGGCCCGTACATCGTAACAGAAGCAATAGGCAATGGAGCTTACCGCCTAAAGGACTTGAAAACAGGAGCAGACTGCAGCAACCCATGGAACGTAGCACAACTCCACCGGTTCTACGCCTAGTTCGAAACAACCATTGTACAAGAAAACCGACGCGGCAGGTTCCAGACGCACTCTTTCCCTCACCAGGGTACCTGCGGGGACTGGAAGGGTTTTAATGAGGCGGCCTGTTCGCAAGAATCAATAAAGTGATTTGAAGAAATTCTGTCTCCTTTACCTGTCACTCAGAGGAAGCTCAAAAATCCTAGGCCGCCACTCGAACCACTCGGGGTCTGCGCCACACAGGTTGAAATATAAGCTTAGGTCGCTACCCGAACCACTCGGGGGCTGCGCCATACAAGCATGGCCAAAATCCTAGGTCGCCACCCGAACTACTCGGGGGCTGCGCCACACAGGTTGAAATAAAAGCTTAGGCCGCCACCCAACTTATTCGGGGGCTGCGCCATACAAGCATAAAGTCAAAAATCCTAGGCCACCACTCTACCGACTCGGGGGCTGCGCCATACAGGTCAAGTTCAAAATCCTAGGTCGCCGTCCGCCACACACGGGGGCTGCGCCACACAGGTCACACTTGTAACCCTAGACTACCACTCGACTTACTCGGGGGCTACGCCAAACAGGCCTTCTCAGAAAAATCCTCAGCCGCCACTCGAACCCACTCGGGGGCTGCGCTGCACAGGTCAAGTTCCAAATCCTAGGTCACCACCCGACGTACTCGGGGGCTGCGCCAAACAGGTAATACTTGCAATCCTAGGCCGCCACTCGACCCACTCGGGGGCTGCGCCAGACAGGTCTTAGCCAAAATCCCAGGCCACCACTCGAGCGACTCGGGGGCTGCGCCATACAGGTCAAGCTACAAAAATCCTAAGTCGCCACCTGATAAAATCAGAGTCTGTGGCATACAGGTTACACTTGAAAAACCTAGGCCGCTGCCTAGCATACTAGGCAACTGCGCCATATAGGTTGCAAATCAAATCAGGCACTCTCACTTTCGAGTAAAAAGATCAACTCTCATAACTCGAAAGTATTTCAATCTGTTATCATACTTACACAGGCACATTTGCCCCCTATAGCTAACCCTGTACAACAGACAACATCTACTCTAAACTGCAGGTTCAGCCTTCGGCGCATCAAGGGGCCCTACAAGGCGCTCGCTCAGGTCCTGAACCTGCCGGATAATCCGACGCGCAGCCGCCAAGGTCTCGTCGAAGTCGTCGTCACCCGGCAGGCCTTCAAGCACCCTCTCAAGCGGGAGATGTGGCCGGTGCATCCGGACGTATGCTAACGCAGCGTTCGCACCAGCCACAAGTTGGGCATCGACGACCTCCTTCAACCCTTCACCATCGCGGAACCTCTCCAGCAAGGCAGACAACCCGTTCGGCTGCGCATTATGCGGGAAGTGCACACGATTGATATGCCAAAGCGTCTTCCGGCAGCTCTCTAGAAGAAAAGAAGCGCGCCACGTACGATCAAGCATGGTGGCAAGGACGCGCCCCCTCGACCGGTTCACCCAGAACTGTCGAGCCTCGTAGGAGTCGCCGGACGCCTCTCGGGTGACTCGCTCCTCAACGCGAACCCGCTCGGCTTCCCAGTCGGGATTAACATATGCGCACATGAAATGCAAGTCAGAACGAGAAGGAAAGCCACAAAGGACGGCAGCCGCCAAAATACATACCTTGCAGCTGCCGACTGATCAGGTCGATCTCCCCAAGCAAAAAATCCTCACGTCGCGAGAACTCCGCCGTGGGATGCGACTGAGAACGATGCAGCAGCCGCTCCGTATTCTTCAGGGTCGCCTCAAGCTCCGCCACCTTGTTCTTCAAACATGTGATTATCCGTTGATCATTTGCACTGCGTGGAGGGGCCGGCGCCGCCCGACGACGGCGAGCACCCGAAGAAGAAGCCGCGCCACTCGGCACGGCCACTGGAGAAGGCGGAGCATCATCGCGCGCAGCACTCTGCCAGGGATACGCAGAGTCAATATAATCATGCGACTGCGAAGCACAGACCAACTCAGAAGAAATAAAGCCAGCAAAACCAATATTGAAGACCAAAAGACCCGACAGGGCAATATTCATTACAAGCACGAAGTTCAAAATACAGATCGCGGCGACTGCCGCATTCCTACAGCTATGCCTACTCCAAGGCCGCGGACTGCGACGGGGAACGGCCCTTCCGAGCAGCCGCCTCAGTCGCCTTAGCAAGGGCCCTCTCGAAGAGTGCCACAAGCTGCGCAGCCAGCTGCGAGGCGCGCTCCTTCACGCCACTCAGCGACGCGGTCCGGCCATCGGGTTTGCGAGGAAAACCGCTGACGACCTTCTCGAAGTCACCTGGAACTTGGTGGCCTAATAGGAGCTGGAAGGTGAGCTCGGAGCCGCGTACCGTCTGCGACCGCGTGAAGTCGGCGATGGTGGTCGCGTCCTCAAACGGTGCAGCCAGGGCGTCCACGGTCGCCGGCGGCTGGTCACCCGGGAAGATGCTCTGATGCACCACGGCCAGAGCTCCAGGCGACTTCTGCAACGCGGCTGAAGACTTCTTCAGCGCGTCCGAAGCATAGGCGCATACCCGGTCGAGGAAGCCAACAGCGGTCGCCAGGTCAACCGTGTCACTCGACGCATCTTCTGGAGGAGCTCCACCGCAAGTCTCTGCGCAAAAATTCAAAGTCAGGATAAGAAAAAGAACAAAGACTCAGTAGGCGTCAAGCCGAAACTTACCCCCAAGTACACCGGCGAGCGGAAGGAGACGACCAACTTGAGTTTTCTCCTGGGCGACCCGCGCCAGCTCCCGCTCTCGAGACTCGTGAAGAGCCTTCTCAAGCTCATCAACCCGCCCAGTAGCCTGGTCCAGCGAGGCACGCAGTTGGTCCCTCTCTTTCTCCAGGCGAACATAAGTCGCGGCTGCGTCGAGCTGTTGGCGATAGTACGGCTGAAACAAAAGCAAGATGTCAATAAAGTTGTGGGCGACTATACTAGTCACCCACACCTTCGGGGGCTACTCCCATCGGGAGCGCTGATCGCGCACCCGATGAAAAATCAAGAACGCAAGAAAAAGCATGCAAGACTTACGTGGTCCAGGAGTTCAAGGTCTTCCGCAGTCGAAGGAGGCACGCGGCTAGAGGATGCAATACCGGCAGGCTCAGCATGCACCTTCTCCACCACCACTGGCGTCCCCAACCCAGTCGAAGGGGCGGATGTGAGCTCCACGTCCCGAAGGGGGGAGCTAACATCGTCAGAACGATGGCTGCAGCAAAACAAGAACACCTGTCAAACCAAAGCGTCGAAACTACAAAGTACAACTCGAAGGACACATTGCAAAGATGCTCACCTGGGGGTGCCGGCGTCGTCGTAGCTCTCCAAGGAAGGCAAAGGCATCCGCGCGAACGAGCGTGGCGCTGCGGAGCTGACTGGAGGAACGTTCAGAGGTTCCTCCCAGCCACCCGAAGACCGCGCACCCGGAGACGTCGCGACGGCCTCCTCCTCAGCAACGTCCACATCCCGGGCAGGTGACGACGCAGTGGCAGACTCGCCGCGGCTCGGAAGCTTCCGCTTCTTCCTCGCGGGTTCCTCCACCTCTTCTTCCTCCTCCACCTCGTCGCGGGGAGAATGCGCGGAAGGAATCTCTTCGTCCTCGTCATCCTCTTCGACAAACCTCGACTCATCGTCGGGTCCGTTCTCTGGGAGGGGAGGAAAGCTGATGAACAGAGCTCGACCCTGCAGCAAGTAGATACAAGTCGAATCAAAAAGAAGGGTAGACTCAAGTCGAACAAGCACAGAAAGAAAACAAGACAAGACTCACCTCAGGCACGGGGTTCGAGGCCCCGTAAGGAGAGATCAGGCACTTGACGTTGCACGTGTCCGCGGCTCGGAGGTTGGTGATGGACCTGACGCTGGCTTCCACCTCCTCGTCATACAGCGGCATGGCGCTGACGCCTTCGGCGGCCCACATCGGGTGAGGCCGGGCGCTGAGCGGCTGCACCCGAAGACGGAAGAAGGTGGCCATCAAAAAGACGCCACCCGCCTCGCGCCCAAGGGTGTTGGTCAAGTCGCGCAGCAGGCCCAGCAGGGGCCGCACGGCCTCCTTCTCCACGGCGGACAGCGGGTGCGCCCAGGCGCCGGTCTTCCGCAGTCCGCGCCCGCTGTCGAACGCGTCCAGTCCGTCTTGGTTCGACTGGACGTAGAACCATCTCCTGCGCCATCCTTGGACGGAGTCAGACTTCTTCATCTGAAAGTACGCGGTGTCACCGCGTACCTGGATTCCGAAGCCGCCCACGGGGAAGGTCAACCCGCTCTTCCCTACGTTCTTGCGAACGAGGAAGAGCGACTTCCACAACGCCCAGTGGGGCGCGACGCCCAGGAAGCACTCGCAGAGCACGATAAAGCCCGCGATGCTCAAGACGCCATTGGGGGTCAGATCGTGGATCTGAACCCCATAGGCGAACAAGAGACTGCGCACGAAATCGTGCATGGGGAACCCGAAGCCCCGCGGAAGGAAATCCGCGAAGCAAACACGTTCCCCATCGCGCGGAGTGGGGAAGACTTCCTTGCCAGGGACACGTACCTGGACTTGGTCGGCAGGTGGCAGCAAGCCTTGCCCGCGGAACATCTCCACATCGGCCTTCTTCACCGAAGACCTCTGCCAGTCGCCTTCAGGTTTCTTCATCAACCCGGCGTCGTCTGCGGCGGCGGAGGAGCCAGCGGCGCTCTTCGGCTTGCCCATGGTCACGGTCACAAGGTGTGTGGATGGATTGCTCGGAGCTCGGGATGGCGGCGGAAATGGTAGAGCGCAAGAGGAAAGAAGGCAAGAATCGATTGGAGAAGATGACATCCCAAACGCAAAGACACAATACTTATGCCTCGGAGATCGGCATCTCAACCGTCCAACGAACAAAGGCCCCGAGCGGGAACATCCAGCCGTCCACGTGTCACACGGAGAAACCAACCGTCACCGCCAACTTCCTCCACTACGCACGAAAACCGAGGCGTCGTCATCGTGCCGCGCAAATTTCGCGCCCACTTCGGTGACGTGACAACTGTGGACCGTGGTCAGCTCTGACAGCGGGGCCCACAACGTCATGTCCCATCGGGCGCAGAGGCGTGCAACAGCTCGTCATCAATGACGTCATCAAGCCAACGGCTCCAAAGTCGACTGAAGCAACTCGATAGAGTTGTTCGAGTGGTAAGCTTCACAGCTGGAATCAACAAGGTAGGATCAGCCAACGATCCGAGCACCCGAAGAAACCATTCGAGTGGCGACGCAGTAAGCTCGAGCAACCGAATCCATCCAACAAGTAAGCCAAAACAGGCTGAGTAGAAGCAAGCTTCACAAGAAGATGAAGGCAAAGTAATTCGACTGCACAGATTACTCCCATCGGGAGTGGCTGGTTCGACTGAAGAAATTCGAGTTCAAGCTCAAGATCAAGCAATCCAACGGCGCGTCCAGGAGGAAGGAGTCCTTTGTCCGACTCTACGCTTCGACCAAGCACTCGGGGGCTACTGACGTGGGGCTGCCTTGCAGGTAGCCCACGGTGATGCTACCTGGGCCGCACCAAGGATGGAAAGGCCCGCAGAAGGCCCACTCGGGGTACCTCGTATCCTAGTCCAACTCGGTTAGGTATTGTAACCTACCGTATCTGTACCAACCACCCGAGACCTGGCTACCTATAAAGCCAGGAGGGTTGCCCGTCCTAGAGGACACGCTCATACCACCACGACAAACCCTAGCGAGATCGCAATCTCGCCATTGTAATCGCTACTCGCATCAATAACCAGACAAGCAGGAGTAGGGTGTTATCCTCCGGGAGCCTGAACCTGGGTAAACCTCGCTTGTCAGCCGTCGTGATCACCTTGCTCTCATATCTCTCCCCATCAATCAACCCGGGGTGCACAACCCTGGGACTTGTCGAGTTAACACCTCGTCAGTGAGCGATATCTAGGATTGCCCATGGATGTTGGCACAATTACAAGTGGCTCTTTTGATCATATTGTTGATCGCTTCTGTAGCAAGATCAGTGGTTTGCCGAGGTTGTTGTCTTGTCCAGGCAAGGAAACATATCTAAAGTCTGTTATTCAGGCAATACCAACTCACAACATGAGTTGTTTCAAACTAACAAAGAAAGTTTGTAAGAAGCTAATGTTGTGTATTGGGAAGTTTTAGTGGAGTAGATCTTTGGACAGGAGATCTTTGCATTGTGTTTCTTGTAGTGTACTCACATCGCCAAAGATTGAAGGGGGCATGGGTTTCAAAGAGCTTGAACTTTTCAATGTAGTCTTGTTAATGTTGAATCCCTTTGTTCTTGGGTTCTGAAGGGGACGCGGTTTTTTCAGAACTAGGAGCGTACACACCCACCATGTATCACTGTCCATTGTATCAAGCTTCGTGTAAAAAAACAGTCAACACCCTAGACTTTAAACATTTATCTTCATGAAACCCTCATATCAATCGTCATTTGTTTTAAAAACGCATCAACGGGTAATTTTCCGATTATACATTAACATAATTTTAGGACTTTTCAATGCATTAGTTTTTTTCCCAAATACACATTAACATAATTTTTCGTATACACATGAATATAATTTTTCGACTACACTTTAACTAATTTTCCAAATACTAGCATAATTTTCCGAATACACATTAACATAATTTTCCAAATACACATTAACATAATTTTTTGAATACACATTAACATAATTGTTCGATTATACATTATGTGGCCAAATTATAATATTGTCAATGTACGGTCTGTTTTTTGCAATACGAAAAGTGGATTGTTGGATCTGAAATGGACGATGAAAGAGGTAGGTGTAGCCGCTCCTAATAGTGGTGTTGCATTTTCGTTCTGAAGGGGAGATATTTCCCAACTTATGATTTCCTTCAAGCCATGGTCCCAGCTCAGGCGTCTGCTACATGGAAAACAATTGTGGCGGGCAGAGATTCCTTGCTATTGGGCTTGATAAAGCGTATTGGTGACGGTACTTCGGTATCAGTCTCGAACGACGGTTGGATTCCGGGTCTTAGTGCGCTATGAAACTGTCAAACCAGCTTGTAGATGGCACAACCAACTCAGTACCGGACGTGATCCTAGATTTTCTGATTCAGATTGTGCAAAGATTGTGACAATTATGTGGGAGATTTGAAATTCGAGAAATAGCTGGACACATGACAAGGGTAGCTATGACCCTGTCCAATCGTTGAAAATGGCCTAAGAAGCATTGCAGGTTCTTGAGCTTCCAAGCAAATT
This sequence comes from Poa annua, assembly GCA_026929855.1. Taxonomy (NCBI): domain Eukaryota; kingdom Viridiplantae; phylum Streptophyta; class Magnoliopsida; order Poales; family Poaceae; genus Poa; species Poa annua. Next base: position 216,018,335 of record CM049427.1, on the reverse strand, counting down.
GGCTACAAATCTCCTCGGTCGTGGTTGGAGACCACCAGAGTGCTAGACGGTTGATCTGATTAAGATAAACACGGATGGCGTTTTGACTATTAAAGCTCGCAAGGGAGGTGAGGGAGGGGTTGCAAGATCACATTCTGCCTACTTGGGAGCTTGGAGTAAACCCTATATGGGTATTTTTTTTTTTGACGGAAAAGGTAGTCTAGCCTACTTTTCATTCAAATTAGAAGGGGTGTACAGAGTACAAGCAAAGCAAACGAAAAAGTAAAAACCTATGGGTGCAGCTACTTGCGCTGCAACCTACAAAAGAGGTTTAGCTAGGAAATCAGTCTGGCTCCCTAGGTCGCAAAATCAGGTCCGCAGCTCCAGTTCTCCCTGCGTCTCGCCAACATTTAGCTTCATCAATGATCTTCGTGTGCAGCATGGTAAGAGATACAGCTGTGTTGTTGAAGATTCTGGAGTTTCTTTCCTTCCAGACAGTCCACCATGCTAACTGCACCAGAGAGCACCAATTCTTCTTAAGCATTGTAGGCAACTGTCGGCATGTACGTTCTAACCATGCTTCAAGGTTCACTTCATGTTGTGTAGGTAGGAGGTTGTGATTCAGTCCAGCAGTGTGTATCAGTCTGTTCCATAGTATGAATATGACCGGGCATGTGGCAAGAAGATGCAGGGGAGTTTCCTGCTCACTAAGACAAAAGACACATGCTGCGTTGTGAGGCCAACCTTTTCTCTGCAGGCAGTCAGCAGTGTGGTCCCAAGGATTGCAAGCCAGCCGAAGATGCGACATTTCAGTGGCGCCCCCGAGCTCCAAATAGTCTCCTTGAAGTTGAATCTGGTGGAGCCCTCGAACTGCATGTCGTAGGCCGAAGCAGCACTATATTGCCCATTAGCAGACCAGCGCCATGTTACTGAGTCTGGTATACCATGTTGAAGCTGTACAGTCTCGACGATACCATGCACAAGAAGGAATTGGCGGATGGCTATGTCAGGGATCGCGTGCTTGAAGTGCTTCATCCATTTGTTATTGGTGATTGCTTCGGCAACAGTGAGGTTGCGTTTGGTGCAGCATTGAAACAGCCCAGGCGCCATGGTGGCAAAGCTTTGTCTATTGGACCATGGGTCCTTCCAGAAACTGATCTTCTTGCCATCGCCCAAGTTGAAGTAAACTGCAGAATTGAATAGGTTACGAGCACAGTCGTCGATACCTAGTGGCAGGTTGCTCCAGGCCTTGTCCGTTTGTGTCCAGGAGTGCCACAACCATCGGACACGCAATGCCGTGGCCTTGCGCTGCAGGTCAACAATGCCAAGGCCACCAAATTCTGGTGGCCTACAGATGGCGGTCCAACGAACAAGACATCTGCCACCGATGGCGAGTTCGTCGTTGCACCATAAGAAGCCTCTCCGCAGCTTGTCAATCGCCTTGATTAGCCAAGCTGGCGGGTCGATGACAAGCAGATGGTGAATGTGCATAGCAGAGAGCACATGCTTAACCAGCAGCAACCTAGCATCCAGGGAAAAATTCCCTTTGTTCCACCCCTTTACTTTTGCAGCGAGCTTGTCGAGATATGGTTGTAGGTCTGCTTTGCGGAGGCGCTGATCAGAGAGAGGGAGTATTTCGAATCCTCTCATCGATGAAGCTTTAGAACTCCCTAATGGTGTAATTTTTGCAAAGTTTTGAGGCTTTTAGAGGGTGGTGATGGAAACGGATTGTCTTGAGGTCGTGGACCTCTGGTACTCTCGCTCCGTCGTGGCTCCGATTCTTCAAGAAGTAGGAGAGCTTGTTTTTAATTTTTCGTCTTTTTCTATTCAACATGTTTCTAGGTCAGCAAGACACCAAACAATTTGGCTCTAAGCTAGCTTGTACATTGATGTCCACGAGTAGCTGGCTTGATTGTATTCCGTACTTCCTGGTGATCAGCCTCCAAGCTACAAGTGCTATTTGCCATCACTTTGCATTGCCTTACAAGTAGCTGGCTTGATTGTATTGTGGCGAATTTATTCAATTATCAGTTTTCACTTGGATAATGAGATTAAACTTTTTCGATGATCTATTAATATAGGTCCTAATATTATACGTTCGCACATGCAAATTTACTAGTTTATTAAGATACAAGTGCTATTTGCCATCACTTTGCATTGCCTTACAAGTAGCTGGCTTGATTGTATTGTGGCGAATTTATTCAATTATCAGTTTTCACTTGGATAATGAGATTAAACTTTTTTGATGATCTATTAATATAGGTCCTAATATTATACGTTCGCACATGCAAATTTACTAGTTTATTAAGATACAAGTGCTATTTGCCATCACTTTGCATTGCCTTACAAGCTCCTTAGAATTATGCGGTTATGCCACTGTTCTGTAAACCACTCATTGCCCATATACTGGCTGCTTGCTGCTTGCAACTTGATCTTTATATCTGTTTTTGCAGAACACAGAGGAGACAATATCGTAGTATCTTCTAACTGGCCGGAGACTGAGTTATGCTACCGATCATGTCCAAAGCAATGCATGGCTGGTTAGCAGGCACCTGCAAAACGCAGACAACGCGACAACACAGGGGAAAATTCAGATAAAGAGCGTCATAGAGAATCAGAAATGAGCGTGTGGAGAAACTTACGAAGTGTCCAGCTCCAAGGATCCAGTAGAAGTGCAGGTTTTTGTAGGATCTGACGAAAGCCTGGGTGAGCTTGGACGATCCACATTGTAGAGGCTGCCTTGGCAGGCTCGTGAAGTTCTTCAGCCCATCCCATCTGAAATGCAGTTCAATCAAAGGCCGCATATTTGAATCTTGCATGCAAGAAGAAACGTGAGAGACATTAAAAGGCTCACTTGAGCTTCTGAACCCAGGCTTCTGCGCCACTCGTTGAGCAGATCACATCGAGCTTCACAAGGATTAAATATTTTAGCACTATGTTGATTGTTGAGACAAAAGAAGAAGATATATCTGAACAGTATTTGACGGGGACAGTAAGAGTGGAGAGAACGAATCACCTGGCCATTGTACACCGTCACATTCACGCCGTAAGACAGCAGCTCATCAATCTGTGTGGAGCAGAGCATAAAGTGTTACGTATTAAAAACACCATCTATTTCATGGCATTTCGAGAAATCACAACTAAATTCCATCTGCTGATCCGGAGCTCACCTCGTCGATCCTCGGCTTCATGAAGTCGTTGACAAGCGCGGTGTAGACAGGATCCGACAGCTCTTGCCACGTGAGGTTACCGGGGATGATCTTGAGCTTTTCCTTGACGACCCCGTTCATGATGCCGCCGATGGTGTTCGCGTCGGCCGCGGCTTCCTGGCTGCTGAGGTACGTGGAGTACTTGGCCACGTGGGTATTGCTTGCCGTCGGCGCTGCCGCGGCCGTGGTCGTGGTCACTGGGTCCATGCCGCTGTCAAGCAAGAAATTGTACACGTCCTGCGAAGATAGCAATCAGCTATAGTGGCATGTGATGCTGAAGAAGGGGAGAAGGCTAGCTACGTTAAGCTAGTTGAGTGACTGAGAATTTGTGACAACAGCTAGTGGACCAACACTTACGACGCTGGCACTCTTGGAGTCGATAAACTCCAGCAAGTCATTCCACGACTTCCACGCTGCAGCAAACTGCCCAGCCGCGATCTGCTGCTGCGCCGTAGCCGCCATCCTGAAACCAGCAGGATAAATTCGTCTGCCGATGGGTGGGCATTATATATATATATATATATAGTAACCGAACAAAGTAATGTCTACCCTTTGGCGGCGTCGCCGGCGTTGTCGTCCAGCCTCGACACCTCCAGGAGCAGCGGCGCGTAGGAGAGCTGCGTCGATCCAAAGCAGCGCTCATTAATAATTGGTATTATTAAGTTCTTATAATCAACGCATCAGCGGGAAGATCCAATCCAAGAACTGATCGATGTTTTACTGCATGCATGCATCATGCATGCTCACCGTGAAATCCACCGGCGAGACGAAGCTGTCGCCCAGCGCGACTCCGCCTAGTGTGAGGTTGAGTTGGCCGGCGCGGATGGCCCTGGCTAGCGACACTCCAAGCGTGGCGGCGTACTTGCCACCGTAGGACTCGGCGACGAGGAAGAGCGGGCTGCCCTGCTGCAGTGCGGGCACCTGCGCGACGAGCGACTTGACGAGCGCGGTGGCGTCCGCGGCCGCCTCCCAGTCGGTCGTCACCAGCACGCTCGAGTCCTCCGCGTAGCTGTACCCGACGCCCACAGGGTTGTCCTGCCATGCCACCAACACACGGACTGCGTTACGCGAGAACGAGGCTAGAGGAGGAAGAGAAATGTACGTGAACTGAGCTGACCACGAAGATGAGGTCGGCCTTCTGCAGCCAGGTGGAGTCGCGTGGGTTCAGGCTCACGTCCAGCGGTCCGATCTCCAGGAAGTTGCCGATGCCAACGCCCGACGCTCCCTGATCGATAAACAACGTATATGTACGATTAGCATTTTGCCGGTGCTCTTGTGTACCACGAGAAGATGCATGCATGGATCACATACTGGGCCGCCTTGCAGCCAGAGGACGGTCGGCCATGGCTTGGACGGCGTCGACACCCTCTGGGGGCTCTTGTAGTACCACCAGAACAGGTTTGCCTCTGAAACGCAAAACAAACAGAAACGGCGCCGGCTTCAAATTTCTTGCGGGAGAGATCGATAGCCATCAAATTAACAGCGGATTATATATATGCGTGTTAGTTACTTGGCCGGACTTCAACATATCCCCACAGCTCACTGCCGTCGGGGGAGCCGGTGGTGACCGTCGCGGCGGAGCTGGTGCGGAGCAGAGAGAGGATCGCAAGGGAGATCACAGCAAGAGAACGGAGGTGCGTCTCCATTTTCGAAGTGCCACTTGCGGTGCGGGTACTGTAATGCGGCTAGAAGCCTAGTAAACAGTCCAATTAAATATGTTCGCTATGGCCGTCCTGGCCTTGCCTTGCCGGGTAAAACAAATGTTTCATCGGGAAATCTAAGGCGCGCGGCAAGCTGGCTAGCAACACCAGCAGTAACGCCGTCCGGCCGGTCACATTGTGCCGGCAATTTCGAGGTGACAGACAGACAGCTTGACGAGTTCTCTTCCATTTCGCCCGGGGTTTCAACTCTTCCTGGCTTCCATGCGTCCGCGACGACACTGGCCTCTCTCGGCGTCCGCGCCAAGCGTCGACGAGTTCTCTCTTCATTTCGCACAGGGTTCAAACCTACTCTCTCCGTTTATAAATAGTTAAATATAAGATATCTAACCATTTCTCATATTCATATATATCCATATGTATGTAAAGTTGTAGACACGTTGGGAAGGATCCGAACTCCTCGAGCTTTGCGTTCCAGATCAACGAGATTCGTGAACTTTTAAGGGAAAGAGATACTTAAAAAGGTTGATCCTCAGGCTAATGGAGTTAGGCACGAACTAGCTAATATAGGAATGATTCAGGGCAAGACTGAGTTCTGGCTTGGCAATTATCCCCCAGGTGATTGTCCAATCTGTAGATGAGGATTGTAACCCTCCAGCTGATATGTAACGGCTTGGAATTCTTTTTTTTAAGGATATGCCTTAGCAAGGCATATCAGTTTCCATAAAAGAAGAGCCAAGCGGCCAGGACTACAACACGGGCCGGCACAGACGCCGGCGTGCAACCATGCCCATAGGCGTTTACAGGAGAGCTAAAAACTACTCGCCGATCCTCCAGCGCTCTGTCTGATCTAGGCTACCCTTGAAAAGGCCTGCAACCCTCCAAATCTCCCCCTCCTGGCGAATCGTCCCGAGCGCCCTAGGGACGGAAGGGGACTCCCCCTCGAAGACGATGTCGTTGCGGTGTGTCCACAACGTCCATGCCACTAAGGCCACCGTCGTCCGAAGGTCTCTGCGCTCCCTCTTCCCTGCAGTTCTTGAGGAGAACCAGTCCTGCAGCGTCTCATCAGGCCTCGGGATCCAATGAGTGAAGCCCCACGCATGGCAGCACCGCATCCACACTTCCTAGCTAAAAACACAACCCACCAGGAGGTGATCAATGGACTCATCTACCTGATCACATAGCGGGCAACAGGCCGGGTGTGGGAGGCCTCTCCGAGCAAGCCGGTCTGCGGTCCAGCACCGCCTCCGGAGTGCAAGCCAGAGGAAAAACTTGCACTTGGTGGGGGCTTTGGAGCGCCAAATCTCCACTGCCCCCGGCATTGCCACCGAGCCCTGGAACAAGGCTGCATAACACGATCTGGAGGAGTAGATTCCGCTAGTGTCCCACAACCATAGGAAGGAGTCATGATGGCCCGGGTGAAGCTCCACGCCTGCCAGCTCGTCTGCCAAGGCGAACTCTATGATGGCATGTGCCGAGAGGTCCTCCAGCCATCCCCCGGCCAAGCCCTCTCTGACGCGGCGCAATTTGGCCGCTCGCTTCGGCACCGCACTAAACAGACTCGGTGTCGTATCCTGAATGCGGCCTCCTGGCAACCACCTTGAAGGAGATATGCCCTAGAGGCAGTTAATAAAGATAGTTTATTCGTCATATCTCAATTGTTCATTATATGTTTTATACCATGCTATAACTGTATTAAGCGAAAACATTAATACACGTGTGGTAGATAAACAACCAGGTCCCTAGTAACCTCTATCTAACTAGTTCATTGGGCAATTGATGATCGAGGTTTCTCGATCATGTGACATTGATGTCAGCTGGCAGTGGAGTCATGTCATTGGGAGAATGACGTGATGAACATAACCAATATATGTAGGACGTAGTCATTACGCCTTTTACCGTGAGATGAACTCTTATTGCTATTCCTAAAAGATACTTTGATTACATCAAACGTCATATCTTAATAGTGTGACAATAAAGGTGTTCTAATCGGGTATCGGAAGGGAGTATGTTGAGACGAGGGATCAAGAGCGGGATTTGCCAGTCCGCATAGCAGGATTGATACTCTAGGTCCCACTCAGTGAGATTATGTCAAACGAGTTTGCAAGCATGTGACTAGGTCACCCGGACATAATATCATAGACGAGTAGAAGATAGTGTTGTCAGTAACGAGATCAAGCAAGGTATGGAGATATCTATGAACGAGTCTCGGACACGCTAAGTATCTCTATGGTAAAAGGTTTAAAACTCGACGTCCAGGTTCGAACGACAAAGTTATTCGTTATATCACAGGGATTAATTCTGGGGGTCCAGGCCCAGGAATTCGTCATTGATCAGAGAGGTGTCTCGATCATGTCTGTTATTATATCGAACCGCTAGGGTAACACACTTAAGGGGAGTCGACATATTTACCGGAAGAGAAATTAAGAAAGAGAGCACCGGGAACGTCCCGGGAAAGTTCTGATGGAGATCGGGCAGCGACGAAATAGTTTTCGGAGCCGGAATAAATTATATATTATGTATTTAATATTAATTAATGTAATTAATAGTTAGATATATTTTATTTAATTAATTTCGAATTTTTAAAACCATAATACCTTAAATGGGTCTTCCGGTGGAAAGAAGGCCCATGAGGGGGGAAGCTTCCCCCCAAGGGAGAGAGAGGGCTTGGTCGGCCTAGGTGGGCCACACCTAGGGCCGGCGCACCAGCCATAGCCACATGGGGGTGTGGGGTTTAGTCCCACACCGCCCGGCTGGCGAGGTTGGCAGCCCTCTTCTGTCTTTATATAGAGGTGCTCCCTTGGCTTTTTATTACACCAATTTCTCTCTTATTTCTCCTTGATTAACGTGATTCCCCTGTCGGAGTTGCACCAAGGAGAAAGTTCTCTCCACCATACGCACGATGTCGTGTTGCTGGTGATCTGGTCCCGGTCTTCCGCTGCTCGTCCTGGATTGGAGCTTTGGAGGTCGTCGGCTTCACCGTACGTGTGTGAAACTCTGCGAGCTGCCACACTAGTGGTGCTGGGAGGTCTGCTTCCTCTACCCGACCTCGAGGTCATCTTCGTCGGCTTCGTCGCGCCAAGTTCTTCGCGACCTAGAGGTCGGCTACGTCGTTTTCATTGTCAACGCTTGTGCGGGAGCGTAATCCCCGCTTTTTTGGTCTAAAAGGGTATGTATACTGATCTCCTCCATTTTGCTGTATCTGCATAGTGTAAATCCTGGCTAGTTTAAGGATATCGTTGTTAGAAAAATTATTATTTTCTGCCTACGATCCCCTTCAGCGGTATCAGAGCCGATCTATGCAGATATAGATGTACGCTTTTAGAACTCGTGTTTATCACGGAAACATCGTTCTTTATTTTCTCCCCTCTAGCGTGCACTTGCACTGTCGACAACATTGAGTTGATGAAGCGACCCGGACCGACTTTACGTGTACGCTTACGCGAGACTGGTTCCACTACTGACATACGACTGGTACCGTATCTGTGGTTGGCGGGTGTCTGTCTCTCTCTCTTTAGTTGGCTTTGCATTTTCAATGGAGGGCCCAAAAAGGATGCTTAAATATGCAATTATTTGATCATTGTTGTGGTCATAGGTTCGTAGGTATGAAGCGGTTCTATTTACGAAACCTCCAAGCCACGTAAATATACAAAAGATAAAGTAGAGCGAGTCTAACTTTATTTTGCAGGGGCAATGTGATATGGTCAATGTAGGTTTACTAAATTGATTATAAATTGTGGGCTCCAAGGAGACCATCGGCGCAAGGACCATATCACGTTGCAGTACATATTGATGTTTTGTGTGCATCTTATATTATGTGATTATATAGTTATATATTAGTTGTACGGCGGTAGTAATATAAGATGATCCCTCCAAAATACTATTAGTGTTCTCCCTTCAACGTGCACCACCAAGAAAGTTCTACGTTATGAGGCAGGTCGTGACGACCGGGTGTCAGACATATCGTCGTTCGCATACAGTGGGTGTAAGACATGTTTGCACAAGCGTTTGCGTTGAAGGTTATTATGGCGAGCCTAGCATGTACAGACATGGCCTCGGAACACGGTGACCGAAAGGTTAAGCATGAGTCACAGAGTTGTTGTGATTGACATGTCGATGTCTACCTTTGAAGTTGTGTTACCGGCTCTGACAATGAGGGGTTGCATAATGGATGAGGATCGTGTAATCACTAAAATGATTAGCGGGATATTAGTTTTGAGTGGGATATCTGATAGTTTTATTTATTTAAACTTGAAACCTATTTTATAATGAACAAAGTCTTTATGTTTTGCAAAACCTTTGTAGATATTAACCAATGTAATAGCATCCTTTAAAATTAGGCGCAATCCTGCGATTGAGAAACTTAAAAGATTGGGTCCAAACTTCATAGTTTTATACTTTAGCTTGAGAATTCTCCTCGTTTAAACCATTAGCTCTTTGTGATACAATACCCGCTAGGAGATAAACCCGGAGATTCCACTAACAAAATGATAATTTGGATTATCATGATTTTGTGCGGATGATATCATCATAGTCCAGTATATGCTATGATCTTTGCCATAGAGAATCAACGACGTGTGCGAGTTGCGAACATATGAGATGATCGCTAAACTCAGGATACACCAAAAGTTGGGTTGATAAAGTTTATGAGTACGTTGACTGTTTTTCTTCTCAACCAAGATAGAAGAGAATACACACATTGAAGGAGAGCGTGGCATTCATACTTGATGACACTAGTCATACATGATGACATATGGTCATACTTGATGACATTGAGACGCCTTGCTCAGCTCGCTCACTGGATGACATACAATGTTGTCAGATGCAAATGCTTTGTCATAGACTATGTCATGCAAGGGGAATCGTTCACCTTCATGGTTCTTGATTGTGTTGGAAGAATCAAGAAGATGAAACAGATCGCCGAAAAGTCATCAATGATGATGGTGTATATATGATATACACGTTATGAATGTTTTACCAAAGCAAGTACTCGCAGTAGTGACTAAGTTTTTGATACTAGCCATGTTTTATGAAAACCATATTTACTACTTGAGTAGCTTGGAAGGATGAGGCGACAATGTGTGTTGATGATGGCAGACAAAATGTTGTGATGGTCATAAACACTCTCCCTCTAGATCTACCATTTTGAATAAATTCTTTTATGATCGCATGTTAGTATGATCGTTATAAGCGTGTCTCCTCTAGCGAGACAATTGTTCATATATGTTAGTGACAAAATCGTTGTCCTATATTTATGAAGTAATGATCATAAGCCGATTTGAATTTAGATGGTAGAAGCTCCCACATTCATAATATTAATGCCAAAAGATACAAACTTAATAAAGACACCACATTCGTGTGACACTACCGTTTAAGTAATGTCAATGTTATAGTCAATGAACAAGCTCCATACATATGGATCTACAAGTTCTTAGATTTGATCTTTTGACACTTGCAAGATAACTAAGACACCGTTTTCGGAAAGCGGGCATAATACTTGTTGATAAACATGCATATAGATGTATGTGGATCAATGAAGTAATTAACGTGTAGTGGAGACCTTTATTTCATAAACTTCACTAAACGTTTTGAGTATAACTTGTTGAGAATCGTGCATATGGGTGTACGTGAATCAATGAAGTACTTTAACGTAGACTGGAAGTTTCTATTTCATAGACTTCATGAATATTCCGAGTAGATATATGGATATCCACTTAGGTAATGTTAGTATGGAAATTTTGATTCGATCAAACAAGTTCAAAATGAAATAGGAAAATAAATTTAACAAGAAAATCAAATTCATGCGATATAGATCGAGGAAATAAAGATTTGAGTTACAATGTTGGCATATCATTGGAAGACTTGTGAGAAGAGTTCCACAAATTACGTCGCATGGAACACCATAGTGTTAGGGTGTGTTAGGACGTCGTAATCACACACTATCGGATAGTGTGTGGTAAATAAATCTCTTATCAAATTATTGTGATCATTGTAGTCATATGGTAGAAACATAAAAAATTCACGCTAGATAATAGGGAAACCATTTAAATCCATGGAGACAATAACATATGAGTGATGGCATGACTTTTAGCCTAGATTGTCCTTTCAGCAATTTAGTGTTTCGATGTGATCAACCCTAAAATGGGTAAATCTTTGTAGTGTACCGTACCTAAAGAATTAGTTGGGTACATGTCTCATGACATAGGCAAAAACGTTACCGGAATATACCTTGCAAAAGAAATAGTTTTTGTCCAAGGGTATAAGTGGGAAAGAAAGTAGAGCAAGACGCAATTAATGAACTTTCTCTACAGACATCAGAGTGGCGCAACGGAAAGTGTTTCCGGTGTCATGCTCCACAATTGGAAAGAAGCTGATGATAAAAGATCATGATGCTCTGAGCTCATATTAAGAACGTAGGCATACGAGTTTGTGTTCCACACTGTGTGATACGACAATTTTGTTATGAAGGTCATGTTAATAGAATATGACAGACCTACGAACTACGAATAAGAGATGGTAGACCTAAGTACGAGAAATGGCTATGAATCATTTATCATCCGAGATAAAATCCATATACGATTACCAGGTAATGACTTGGGAGATTTTCTTGATGGCATCTAGGCTGTTAATAGAATATGGAATTTTATGAGAGAGTAGACACTGATAAGGATCGATTTGTCATAAAACAGCTTCGACAGATTCAAAAGTTGACCACAACGAGATTTTTTCTCAAGTGGCGAAGCCTAAATCTATTCGGGGTCGTTTAGCAATTACTATAATTTCAAATTGAGAAATTGATAGATAGATAAGGAAACCATGTTTCTTAATGTTATCATTAAGAAAGAGTTGTAATTAGTACAATGAAATGGTTTGGTGATCCCAATGATGCTAAACATGTATGCAAACTTCAGTTTTCCTTTCATGGGCTGAAGCAAGCATATCGGAGTTGGAATCTTCACTTTGATGATGTGATCAAAGGATTTTGGAGTTACCCAAAATAGTTAAAGAACTTGCATTTGTAAAGAATTGAGTGGGAGCAAGGTATCATTCATGATTTTATATGTGGAAGACATATTTGAGTGGGAGCTAGGTGTGACGCTCTAAAATCGGTACTATGTAGATTTAAGCGATCCCGCCGAAATCCGCATAATAACGATTTTAGGTCGCCCACCAGACATAATGTGCACGCCGAAACATGCGCATTATGTGGGTGGAATTGTGATAACATTACAACAATTCCGATACATCCACAAATACAACAGAAGATATATAATACAACAACGATTCGAACGAGTCAAGATACAAATGATACAATACAAAGATTCAAATGACAGCGAAAGCAAAAAATAGTATCCGACTACGGATAAACTGCAAATTGGACTAAGAGTCCTGAAGATAAGCGATGGCGCCATATCCCTGCCCAGCCAAGCCGGAGGGATTCCCAAGCTAACGTCGACAGACTTCACACCTGTTAACTACACATAAATCACATCCCAAAAGAGGGCCAGGGCACTCCCTGGCAAGCAAAACCGACTTGCCTACTTTCTACACCATCTCCCAAAATATAGGGGAGGTGGACTTAGCGGCAGCAACACTAGCAACCTAAAGAGACACGCTACAACTTCCGTCTAATTAGAGAGGGATAAGAGAGCGCATAAGATAAACATATATAACTAACACCAATCATAACCCATTCTCGGATTAACCCCCTCAACCAAGTATGTGGAAGCAATTCGGCAAACTCACACGTTAAACAGTTTAGTTACCATTTATTGTGCAAGTAATTCTATAATACTAGTCAAATTAATTAACAATGATTAGGTGTAAGTTGTCTAGATCTTATTAGCCAACATCATCACCAAGTCGTCCATAACCGTGGACACGGCTCATCGATAAGATTATACCCTGCAGGGGTGCACTACTGGACCCATGCTCGCATGATCAAACCAGTCAAAAACATTAGGACCTCTCAACCCAACTCTTTTCCTTCACCGCAACAAGTCCGGGAGCCACGGGAGCTATGCTGGTCCCGGCCAAAAGGGTGCAGACTCCCGCAGGACACACCCCTCCGCACCAACAGGTCGCGCCCTATATGCATGAAACAAGGCACACCGCCAAAAGTAAAATACTACACTAGTATCGATGCATATGAGGCAAATGGAAAACCCGAACTAGGTGCAGCTCCCAGACAAGTCGAAGTTCCAGTCAAAGTCGAGGGGGGCTCCATTGGGCCACCCACAAGTGGTTAGTGCGCTCAAAATTGGATCCGAGGACAAAATCTCAGTTCCTAGGTCGACACTGAGCAGAACAAAGCACCTCGCAAGGCCTTCCGCCTGGTGCCTTATCTTTTAATTATAATACCCCAAAATAAGACATCAGTTTATTAAAGTAGAATACTCTATCATACTAAGCATATGAGATAAAAAACAAGGAACGACTCGCACAACTAATTCTAAGCATGCACTACGACTCGTAAAGGTCAACAGATAAACATGCAAGGGGTTATAGGTTGTGGGGATATAGCTGTATAGGCTGCAGGATAAACATGTGATGGGATCGCAGTTAAAGAATCGATAACTAGGATATCATATATCAGAAGGCAAGAATGAAAACCAAACAATCGTGTAACCGGTTAACAGAAGCTTGCCTGGCAGCTCGTGGCCTGGCACAAAAGCTGGAACCTCAGTATCGTAGATACTCGGAGCAGGCACGTCGTCGTCTACCCAGAGAAAACCAAACACAGACAATAGGAAGCAATAATCAATACAAAGAATGCGAAAACAAATGATGGTGCATTATGGTATGAGATGATTAGGTCATATTTAAAGCGGGGATAAAATCCCGACAAAAGATTAGGGTGCAAGTTATTTGTGTAGCCCACAATTTAAATGTTGCTTAATACATAGCAGATTTGGTGATCTAATTAATTTAAATGGAATAAGCATTAATTAATTAATTGCTCAACACATTCAATATTTAGTATTTAATTGCAAATTATTTATCTTCAACTCAAATTAAATATTTATTAGCATGGCAAGACATGGTATAAAAGATATGAGCCTATTAAATGGAATTAGGGTATTATATATTTATTACCCCACACATTCCATATTTAATTAGTTAATTGCATTTGTTAAATTAAACTAAGCATTTAAGATAAATGATGCAAAATGACATAAGAATGTTATAATAATGTTCATTGCATTTTTCTGATATAAAAACATATAAAGTTTATTTAATTTGGATTTATAAATTAAAAGTTATTGCATTTTTAAGTGTAGGGGTGTTTTCTGAAATTCCAGGGACTTATCCGTGATAAAAACAGTGCTGGGAAGGGCTTCGGTGCAAAAGATAGAAGCTAGGGGCTCCGGTGTAAAAACGCAGCGCCCTGGGGTTTTCTCACCGTGCGCGGGGTGCACCCAACGACTGCCAGGTCGGTCCTGGTGCCACGCTGGCGCGCGCGATGCTCTCTCTCCCGCGGGGACCACCTGTCAGCGAGCGCCGCAAAAATGCACCATTTTTCCACTGCGATTGGGGGAATTCGAACTCGCGTGCGTGGGCGTGCGGGTGCGCTGAGTGCTGTTAACCAGTGGAGCGTTTTAGTGCGAGTGTTAGTTATCGCTTAGCTTAGTTTTTAGGTAATTAAGCGTTCGGTGTTTAGTTTCTGACGAAACTGTCAACGAACAGAGGCGCGGCGGCGGAAATCGACGCCGGCAACCATTGCAGGGCGGCGCGGGGAGCGTGTGTGTGCGCCTTGCGTGCGGGAACACACGTAGGCTTCGTTCCCGTGCTAAACTCAAAGAAAAAATGATGCCTTTGCTCGGATTCGTGCTCGCCCGCTTCGGCCCGTGCGTGTCCGCGGCGCGCACACCGGCGCCGGCTCAAATCACGGCGGCTCGAGACGCAAAGGAGGGGGAGATCGGCTCACCTCGGGCAGCTCGGTGGCGAGAGGGGAAGGGCCGGGGAGGACGTAGGCGACCGAACGGTGCGGGGAAGAAGTGGTGGTGCTCGGACCGGCGTTGGGGAAGAAGAGGCCTGCGGTGGTTCCCGGGTCCGGCTCCTGGCTGCCGTGGACGGAGGGCTTGTCGGGGGCTCTGCTGGCGTGCAGTCTACGGAGATTAGCACGGCGGCGAGCTCGTCCGTGCGGCCATGTCGACGGCGAGGCGTTGGGAGCGAGCTGCGGCGGCGGGGGAGGAGAAGAAGATAGGGTTAGAGTTTTGCGGCTCCGGGCGATTTAAAGAGAGAGGGAAGAGAGAGAAGGCAGTGGGGGCTCGGTGGGGCACACTCGGCAGTGGGGAGAGCTCCATAGTCGAGCTGGAAAGGGAGCTCGTGCTCCCTGTCCGTACGAGGCAGAAGGGAGGTGCGGGCTGGTCGGGCCGTGGGCTGAGATGGGCCAGGAGATGGCCCATCTCGGTCGGCTCTTATTTTTTTTCCTTCTTCTGTTGTTTTATTTTTCTTTTAAAAACTTTCTGATTTTTGTATTTTTAAAACAAATAAGAGAAGAGACATAAAAGAACTCGTGAACAATTTTTTAATAGTTTCAAATTAGTCATATTAATATCTGGTTTGAATATTTATACATAATTTGAAACTTCATTTGAAAAGCATTTGAATTTAAAATAAGAGACTTAAATTTGGAAATTGAATTTGGAACACATATTTAAATAAATGCAACCATATATGTAAATGATAACATGAATATCCATTTTATTGCACACAATTTTGAAAAGTTACAAACGGGATGTTACTACTCTCATAGCCTGGAAGTTTTCCCACAATAAGGCAGACTTGCCCCTAAGCAGGTAGGACACGTAAGGCACTGTCGTGCTCAGCCACATGGGCGATAGCAAGGGTCCTTTCCATCTCACGAAGCCAATCATCAGCTTCCAGCGGCTCTGGGGGAAGCGAAGTTCCTTGGGCCCAGACTGAGGAAGTCCTTGACGGTCACATGTGCATTGCCTTCATTGCGATGCCCGTGGTTGTTCTGGTAGGCTTGGTTCTCAGCCATTTGAGCCAGAACTTGGGTCATCTGACCAAGCAACTCAGTGATCGGAGGCGGTTGTGGTTCACCTTCCGCATTGCGGTTGTTCCTGGTGTTCGTCATGCTCGAGACATTGGATATTAGAACAGCGACAAGATACATAAAGCCAGGAAAAAAACTTGGAAAGTCGAAATCTTGCTCAGAAAAATAGTTGCAAACTGTAGGATAACAAGGATAAGCTTCTCATAGCAAATGTTCATAACCATACACTTAGTTAGCCATCAGTACAACCACCAAGGTTTCAGTACTACAAGGACAGCTACTAGTACAAACTTAACCATCCGTACAACCAACACGATTTCGGTACAAAGGATAGCTACTACAACAAAGGAAAAGATACAACTCGAAGACTAGCTCGCGCTTCCCTTGGAAGACGAAACTGCGCACCCCTCTCCGGTGGTGCGATGGGTGTAGCGACGATCACAGTACACGTGGTACTCTGGCACAATGCGGCGAAACTCAGGGGAGTAGGCATCTGGCGTCTGTTTCCCGTACAGCAGTGGTCCAACGTGGTCTGGGGAAGTAGTGATCAGAGGACCACGCTCTGGAGTGTATCCACCCACAACAGACATACGACTCGGAAAAGCGAGCTGGAACCTCGGGAAAGCGTCTGGTGTGACGTTCCCTCTGTCGTACTGACCCAGGTGAGAGAGTGCCCGCTGCAGCTGCTGACGGTCTGCTGCTAACTCCAAGCGTAGAGTTCCAGCAACTGAGTCTGAAGACTGGCCAAACTGAGCGGTCTTGTCAAGAACCTCGATCTCGTACTGAGAGTCCGTGTAGGGGTAGTATGGAACGTGGCAGAACGGAGGGTAGTTGAAACAGTAGTAGTCCCTGCACAGAGCCAGAGCTGCATCGTAAGCTGCTAAGTGTACTGCCATGTCCACAGTGGAAGCCTCAACCACGTGCTTGTGCACAGTATCAGCATCATCTCCCCTGATCCAAACAGCATCTCTGTAAAAGGTCTGTCCGTAATCTCTGGGGATCTCGGACACCTGGTACTCCGGAAGAAAGCTGAAACCGACATAGTCAACCATGCTTCTGAGAAGCTTCGGGTAACCGGTAGTCTGCTGAAGTGGGTCTTACGCACCACCTAAGAGTGCGCCATCTACATAGCAGTTTGAAGTAGAAGTTAGCCTCCGGAAACAAAAGGATTGATTGCACAGAAAGAATTGTACAATGACAAGGAGATGATTCCAGTGAAAAGTAGAAGAACAACTGATTGATTCAAGATTGAAACTAAACATAGCCGAAGAAGTTGATAACTACCAAACGACAAAAACAAACTTCAACACCTACAACTATGGTACTACGGAAAACCCAGAACACGTGATGTCCTAAATTTAAATTAGAGATGAGAAGGGAAAAACATCGTTACACTTCCTTACCAGAAGAACAGGGAGGGTGGGTGGGGAAAGAAGTAAAATAACAGAATTCCTACTCTCACGTTTAAGATTTTCCTGATAACTACAAAATATTTTTCTAGACTCAAACAACGACCAGTAGAAGGGAACCCGAGGGCGTTTAAGCTCTGATACCAACTTTGTGACGCCCTAAAATCGGTACTATGTAGATTTAAGCGATCCCGCCGAAATCCGCATAATAACGATTTTAGGTCGCCCACCAGACATAATGTGCACGCCGAATCATGCGCATTATGTGGGTGGAGTTGTAATAACATTACAACAGTTCCGACACATCCACAAATACAACAGAAGATATATAATACAACAATGACTCGAACGAGTCAAGATACAAATGATACAAAACAAAGATTCAAATGACAACGGAAGCGATAAATAGTATCCGACTACGGATAAGCTGCAAACTGGACTAAGAGTCCTGAAGATAAGCGATGGTGCCATATCCTTGCCCAGCCAAGCCGGAGGGATTCCCAAGCTAACGTCGACAGACTTCAAACCTGTTAACTGCACATAAAGCACAACCCAAAAGAGGGCCAGGGCACTCCCTGGCAAGCAAAACCGACTTGCCTACTTTCTACACCATCTCCCAAAATATAGGGGAGGTGGACTTAGCGGCAGTAGCACTAGCAACCTAAAGAGACACGCTACAACTTCCGTCTAATTAGAGAGGGATAAGAGAGCGCATAAAATAAACTTCTATAACTAACACCAATCATAATCCATTCTCGGATTAACCCTCTCAACCAAGTATGAGGAAGCAATTCGGCAAACTCACACGTTAAACAGTTTAGTTACCATTTATTGTGAAATAATTCTATAATACTAGTCAAATTAATTAAAATGACTAGGTGTAAGTTGTCTAGATCTTGTTAGCCAGCATCATCACCAAGTCGTCCATAACCGTGGACACGACTCATCGATAAGATTATACCCTGCAGGGGTGCACTACTGGACCCATACTCGCATGATCAACCCAGTCAAAAACATTAGGGCCTCTCAACCCAACTCTTTTCCTTCACCGCAACAAGGCCAGGAGCCACGGGAGCTATGCTGGTCCCGACCAAAAGGGTGCGGACTCCCGCAGGACACACCCCTCCGCACCAACAGGCCGCGCCCTATATGCATGAAACAAGGCACACCGCCAAAAGTAAAATACTACACTAGTATCGATGCATATGAGACAAATGGAAAATCCGAACTAGGTGCAGCTCCCGGACAAGTCGAAGTTCCAGTCAAAGTCGAGGGGGGCTCCATTGGGCCACCCACAAGTGGTTAGTGCGCTCAAAATTGGATCCGAGGACAAAATCTCAGTTCCTAGGTCGACACTGAGCAGAACAAAGCACCTCGCAAGGCCTTCCGCCTGGTGCCTTATCTTTTAATTATAATACCCCAAAATAAGACATCAGTTTATTAAAGTAGAATACTCTATCATACTAAGCATATGAGATAAAAGACAAGGAACGACTCGCACAACCAATTCTAAGCATGCACTATGACTCGCAAAGGCCAACAGATAAACATGCAAGGGGTTATAGGTTGTGGGGATATAGCTGTATAGGCTGCAGCATAAACATGTGATGGGGTCGCAGTTCAAGAATCGATAATTAGGATAGCATAGATCAAAAGGCAAGAATGAAAACCAAGCAATCGTGTAACCGGTTAGCAGAAGCTTGCCTGACGGCTCGTGGCCTGGCACAAAAGCTGGAACGTCAGTATCGTAGGTACTCGCAGCAGGCACGTCGTCGTCTACCCAGAGAAAACGAAACATAGACAATAGGAAGGAATAATCAATACAAAGAATGCGCAAACAAATGATGGCGCATTATGGTATGAGATGATTAGGTTATATTTAAAGCGGGGATGAAATCCCGGCAAAAGATTAGGGTGCAAGTTATTTGTGTAACCCACAATTTAAATGTTACTTAATATATAGCGGATGTGGTGATCTAATTAATTTAAATGGAATAGGCATTAATTAATTAATTGCTCAACACATTCCATATTTAGTATTTAATTACAAATTATTTATCTTCAACTCAAATTAAATATTTATTAGCATGACAAGACATGGTATAAAAGATATGAGCCTATTAAATGTAATTAGGGCATTATATATTTATTACCCCACACATTCCATATTTAATTAGTTAATTGCATTTGTTAAATTAAACTAAGCATTTAAGATAAATGATGCAAAATGACATAAGAATGTTATAATAATGTTCAATGCATTTTTCTGATATAAAATCATATAAAGTTTATTTAATTTGGATTTATGAATTAAAAGTTATTGCATTTTTAAGTGTAGGGGTGTTTTCTGAAATTCCAAGGACTTATCCGTGATAGATACAGTGCTGGGAAGGGCTTTGGTGCAAAAGACAAAAGCCAGGGGCTTCGGTAAAAACGCAGCGCCCCTGGGGTTTTCTCGCCGTGCGCGGGGCGCACCCAACGACTGCCAGGTGGGTCATGGTGCCACGCTGCCGCGCGCGGTGCTCTCTCTCTCCCGCGGTCACTGGCCCGCGGGGACCACCTGTCAGCGAGCGCCGCAAAAATGCGCCCTTTTTTCACTGCGCTTGGGGGAATTCGAACTCGCGTGCGCGGGCGTGCGGGTGCGCTGATTGCTGTTAACCAGTGGAGCGTTTTAGTGCAAGTGTTAGTTATCGCTTAGCTTAGTTTTTAGGTAATTAAGCCTTCGGTGTTTAGTTTCTGACGAAACTGTCGACGAACAGAGGCGCGGCGGCAGAAATCGACGCCGGCGAGCATTGCAGGGCGGCGCGGCGAGCGTGTGTGTGCGCCGTGCGTGCGGGAACACACGTAGTCTTCGTTCCCGTGCTCGACTCAAAGAGAAAATGACGCCTTTGCTCGGATTCGAGCTCGCCCTCTTCGGCCCGTGCGTGTCCGCGGCGTGCACACCGGCGCCGGCTCAAATCTCGGCGGATCGAGACGCAAAGGAGGGGGAGAAATGGACGGCAGGGTGCGGCTCACCTCGGGCAACTCGGTGGCGAGAGGGGAAGGGCCGGGGAGGACGTAGGCGACCGAACGGTGCGGGGAAGAAGTGGTGGTGCTCGGACCGGCGTTGGGGAAGAAGAGGCCTGCGGTGGTTCCCGGGTCCAGCTCCTGGCTGCCGTGGACGGAGGGCTTGTCGGGGGCTCTGCTGGCGTGCGGTCGACGGAGATTAGCGCGGCGGCGAGCTCATCCGTGCGGCCATGTCGACGGTGAGGCGTGGGGAGCGAGCTGCGGCGGCGGGGGAGGAGAAGAAGATAGGGTTAGGGTTTTGCGGCTCCGGGCGATTTAAAGAGAGAGAGGGGAGAGAGAGAAGGCAGTGGGGGCTCGGTGGGGCGCACTCGGCCGTGGGGCGAGCTCCATAGTCGAGCTGGAAAGGTAGCTCGTGCTCCCTGTCCGTACGAGGACGAAGGGAGGTGCGGGCTGGTCGGGCCGTGGGCTGAGATGGGCCAGGAGATGGCCCATCTCGTCCGGTTCTTTTTTTTTCCTTCTTCTGTTGTTTTATTTTTTCTTTTAAAAACTTTCTGATTTTTGTATTTTTAAAACAAATAAGAGAAGAGACATAAAAGAACCTGTGAACAATTTTTTAATAGTTTCAAATTAGTCGTATTAATATCGGGTTTGAATATTTATACATAATTTGAAACTTCATTTGAAATTATTTGAAAAACATTTGAATTTAAAATAAGAGACTTAAATTTGGAAATTAAATTTGGAACACATATTTAATTAAATGCAACCATATATGTAAATGATGACATGAAGATCCATTTTATTGCACACACTTTTGGAAAGTTACAAACGGGCTGTTACACTAGGTGTCATTCATGATTTTATATGTAATGACATATTGAGAATGATACAGATCCTCTAGTAAAAAGAATAAAGGATTATTTAATTAATTACATTTTCTATTAATGAAGTTAGAAGTATTAGGCATTCAATCAATAATTGTATAGATCAAAGGGGATTAATAAACATTGGTTCAAAATATTTTCCTAGTAAGATTCTGAAGTGTTTCAGAATAAAACAAGCGAAGAAAAAGGTTCGTACTTGTATGACTAGGTAAAATATTAAGTTTATCTTGGCATTTTCAGTGATAGCAAATGATGTTCGACATTCTCTATGTATTAGACATAGATTCCATCAGACTGAAAGCTCGACTTGGCGTGACCCAAGTTCTTGGTTAAAGAATGAGTTCTATAGTGATCCTTGTGTGGATCAATGAACAAACGTTAAGTATATTCTTCAGTGTCTGTGAGAACTGAAGATATGTTTTCTGGTAAAGGGTAAAAGTGGAAAGACAACTTGCCATAAAACGGTTACGATGATGCAAGTTATGACACTGACCCATACGACTAGAAATCTCATATAGGAGATGTCCTTTATTTTGAAAAAAACATGGTTAGCTTGCGAAGTCGCATATGAATGCATTGTCGCATAATCTACATAGGTATAGAAATATATGGTAACTTAAGAAGTAGCACGTGTGAAAGAGCATTTTCCCTCATGTGTGGTTTTGGTAATTGAATGACAATCTCTATGGACTAATGTTTGCTTTTGAGATATCATTATAGATCATGTCCATGGAATTGTGGAGTTCATGTGTTGGACTCTTGAAGCTTATTGCAAGTATGTCTTGAAGGATTCAAGACATCATATTAGTGAAGAAATGTTGGAAGATACAAGGTTGATCAAGATGTTGATCAACACACAAAGCTACAAGATGTACCAAGAGCGATCATGCATCTCTTGGGATGGTAAACACTTGTCCGCATAGCTTTGTGAACTAACCCATGATATATGTGTGTGTGGTATCTTTATATGAGGTTAGGTTTCTTCCCATGGGCTTGCATCAAATGAATAGTTCATATAGCTCATGGAGGATGACGTCATGTGGTGATCGTCATCAAGGAGAGATGTGCAAGACCAAGACCAAGAGAAGCTTCTTGAAGACATCCTATGCTTGGTGCTTGCAATGGATACATGAAGATGAAGCTAAGCGAGACTCTCCCATTGTGAGCATGGGGGAGTATTTGGAGAAGTCTTCATCAAGCAAGTGATTGGACGCGCAATCAAGAAAGATGACCCACTTGAAGAGATCAAGATAGTCATCATCTAACTCAAGTGGAATGCTCAAGGCAAAGGTATGATCTTCATAGGGCTATAGGATAGATAGGCGTACTATCAAGAGGGGCTCTCAAGTTAGTAACTTGATCGCATTGTTGTGGAGAGCTCAAACCTTTGCATACTTGGCATATCATATTTCTTGGTTCTTATTTGGCTTTTATGTTGGTGAGGAATTAGAGCTTGGTTCATCTCCATGTCAAGCTCTTGTTCATCGAAATCGGTTTTACTTTGGATAACTTGTTGCGTTTTCGGTGGCGGAAATATTGCCGATTCAACCATGAGGAAAGTCCCACACCTTGCCATGTGTGGATATTTTACTCTATTTATGTGATGCAATAGGGTGCTCATCGTCGCTATCTTTCCAACAAAATTGGTCTCACCTCATTTGGAGTTCATTTGCAAAAGTTATAGCAGTTTTCGTTTCGGTGTTCTGCTGATTCGGATTATTGGGGTCGGATATTCCGCCCTACCGG
The DNA here is from genome assembly GCA_026929855.1 of Poa annua. Classification (NCBI taxonomy): domain Eukaryota; kingdom Viridiplantae; phylum Streptophyta; class Magnoliopsida; order Poales; family Poaceae; genus Poa; species Poa annua. The sequence goes on along the minus strand of CM049427.1, from coordinate 215,995,421 downwards.
AATTTCCGGTTCCCCAGCTCATCCAAGAAAACGGCTAAGGAAAGGAGAAAAAGGGTTCTGACTCCAGTCGGAAATTGTGCTCGGAAATTAATGTCTACCGGAATTTCCGAGTGCCCCCAGAAAAGTCCTCCAGAAATGGCTAAGGAAAAGTTTGGTTTTGCTTCTGACTCCAGCCGGAATTTCCGAGCTCTCTTAGACCGGAATTTCCGGGTGACCGGAATTTCCGAGTCTCTCTAGACCGGAATTTCCGGGTAACCGGAATTTCCGAGTCTCACTTATACCGGAATTTCCGAGTGTCGAAACAGCCAACGGCTATATTTCCTGGAGAGGTATAAATACCTCTCCCCTTCTTCTTCCCCAGCGAATCCAAGGCAGCACGACTTTCCCCTCTCTCCTACTCCATTGTTGACCTTGGAAAGCTCACTTCCCTCTCAATCCCTCCATTGAATCTTCCATATTCTTTAGGGAAAGTTGAGAGGAGATCTAGATCTACAATCCTACCAATCCATCTCTCCTCTAAGTGAGGGGAACTTAGTGGATCTAGTTCTTGGAGTTCCTTTGTGGTTCTTCTTCTTTGTTCTTCCTCTCTTCTCCCCCCATAAGCATTAGCTGCTTTTGGTGGGATTTCGGAGTGAAGGATTTGACTCCTTTGTGGTTTCCTTTGTTCTTCCTCTCTTATTCCCCCATAAACATTTGTTGTTGTGTTGGAATTTGAGAGTGAAGGACTTGAGCACTTCGTGTGCTCTTGCCATTGCATTTGCATCGGTTTGAGCCCTCCACGAGGATTCGTGGTGGTATTACTTGTGAGCTTGTTACTCTTGGGTCTTTGGACCCTAGACGCCTTTTGTGGCCGGCCTTTTGTGGCCAAGACCTTTTGTGGTCAAGACCTTTTGTGGTCACTTGAGAGCCCCAATTAAGTTGTGGGTGTGTGCCTCAAGACTTGGGAGCCCCCAATTAAGTTGTGGGTGTGTGCCTCAAGAGTTGTACGGGATTCGATCTCCGCCCCAAAGGAGATCAATAGTGGAAGGTGAACTCAAACCTTTTGTGGTTGAGTTCATCAGGAGAAGAAGGTGAGCCTTTGTGGCGTTGCGGCTAACCTGTTGTGGTTGCGCACACCTCTCCAAACGAGACGTACACCTTTGGGTGGAACTCGGGAATACATCCTCGTCTTCGCGTGCCTCGGTTATTTCTATACCCGAGCTCTTTACTTATGCACTTTACATTGTGATAGCCTTCGTGCTTGAAGTCATATATCTTGCTATCATCTTGTTACTAGTATTGCTTAAGTTGTTGGTGCACATAGGTGAGCCTAGTTTATATATCTAGGTTGTATGCTTGTTTAAGTAAACCTCTAGTTTTATTCCGCCTTTATCAAGCATACCGGAATTTCCGGGTCACTCGTGTACCGGATATTCCGGCTACTCGGAATTTCCGGTCACTATTGGACCGGATATTCCGGCTCCTCGAAAAAGTTTTTAAATCCCCTATTCACCCCCCCCCTCTAGGCGACGTCTATCCGTTCAACGTGTGATTGGAATGATTAAATTTCCGAGCATATGTGGTTCCCCTTAATAGATCTCTTAGAATTTTAAGTCTCATGCTACGCGAAGGTTCGAGTCTCACTCCATCCACTAAGATATATTTCACCGTCATCGTAAGATACGGGATGATGTCAAACTAGGTGACATATAAGTGTTGCAAAGCGCATATAGGTCTCAATGTGTGAGATCTATTGATTGTATTCCTCTTCCACGAGACAAGCATGCACCATGTTGCTATGGGTGTTGAGCTTTTACCAAGTTGTAAACTGGATTAAGTGTTTACTCTAGTGCAAGTGGGAGACTGAAAGAGATATTCCCTAGAGGCACTTAATAAAGATAGTTTATTGGTCATATATCAATTGTTCATTATATGTTTTATACCATGCAATAACTGTATTAAGCGGAAACATTAATACACGTGTGGTAGATAAACAACCAGGTCCCTAGTAGCCTCTATCTAACTAGTTCATTGGGAAATTGATGATCCAGGTCCCTAGTCATGTCATTGGGAGAAGGACGTGATGGACATACCCAATATATGTAGGACGTAGTCATTACGCTTTTGACCGTGAGATCAACTCTTATTGCAATTCCTGAAAGATACTTTGATTGCATCAAACGTCATATCTTAATAGTGTGACAATAAAGGTGTTCCTCTCGGGTATCGGAAGGGAGTATGTTGAGACGAGGGATCAAGAGCGGGATTTGCCAGTACGCATGGCAGGATAGATACTCTAGGACCCACTCGGTGAGATTATGTCAAACAAGTTTGCAAGCATGTGACTAGGTCACTCAGACATAATATCATAAACGAGTAGAAGATAGTGTTGTCAGTAACGAGATCAAGCTAGGTATGGAGATATCTATGAACGAGTCTCGGACACGCTAAGTATCGCTATGGCAAAAGGTTTAACACTCGATGTGCAGAGTCGAACGACAAAGTTATTCGTTATATCACAGGGATTATTTCTGGGGGTCCAAGCCGATGAATTAGTCATTGATCGGAGAGGTGTCTCGATCATGTATGTTATTATATCGAACCGCTAGCGTAACACACTTAAGGGGAGTCGACATATTTACCGGAAGAGAAATTAAGAAAGAAAACACCGGGAACGTCCCGGGAAAATCCGATGGAGATCGGGCAGCGACGAAATAGTTTTCGGAGCCGGAATAAATTATATATTATGTAATATTACTTAATGTAATTAATAGTTATATATATTTTTATTTAATTAATTTCGAATTTTTAAAGCTATAATACCTTAAATGGGCCTTCCGGTGAAAAGAAGGCCTAGGAGGGGGGAAGCTTCCCCCCAAGGGAGAGAGAGGGCTTGGCCGGCCTAGGTGGGCCACATGGGGCCCACCTAGGACCGGCGCACCAGCCATAGCCGCATGGGGGTGTGGGGTTTAGTCCCACAGCGCCTGGCTGGCGAGATTGACAGCCCTCTTCCCCTTTATATAGAGGTGCTCCATTGGCTTTTTAACTACACCAATTTCTCTCTTATTTCTACTTGATTAACGTGATTCCCATGTCGGAATTGCGCCAAGGAGAACGTTCTCTCCACCCTACGCACGTTTCCGTGCTGCTGGTGATTCTGTCCCGGTCTTCCGCTGTTCTTCCTGGATTGGAGCTTTGGAGGTCGTCGGCTTCACCGTACTTGTGTGAAAATCTGCGAGGTGCCACGCTAGTGGTGATGGGAGGTCTGCTTCCTCTACCCAACCTTGAGATCGTCTTAATCGGCTTCGTCACGCCAAGTTCTTCACGACCTAGAGGTTGGCCACGTCGTCTTCATCGTTATCGCTTGTGCGGGAGCGTAATCCCCGCTTTTCGGTCTACAAGGGTATGTATACCGATCTCCTCCGTTTTGCTCTATCTGCATAGTATAGATCCTGGCTAGTTTAAGGATATCGTTGTTAGAAAAATTATTGTTTTATGCCTACGATCCCCTTCACACCTGTCTGTCCAGAAAAGCGTGGAGGCCCCGTCGCCTAGCACGGACCGCGTCATCGTCTCAAAGACCTAGCGAACCATCCGGGGAACCTGGATATTAAACTCCAACCACGGTTTGTCTAACTCTGTACGTTCAAGCCAGAGCCACCATGCTCGCAACGCCACATTCATCTTCTTCAAGTCGAGAATGCCCAAGCCATCGAGCTCCCTAGGCATGCAGACTCGGTCCCACGCCTCAAGGCAATGTTGAAAGAGCATTTTCCCTCATGTGTGGTTTTGGTAATTGAATGACGATCTCTATGGACTAATGTTTGCATTGAGATATCATTATAGATCATGTCCATGGAATTGTGGAGTTCATGTGTTGGACTCTTGAAGCTCATGTGTTGAGTGAAGCTTATTGCAAGTATGTCTTGAAGATTCAAGACATCATCTTAGTGAAGAAAAGATGAGTTGTGCAAGACCAAGAGAAGCTTTCTTGAAAAGATCCTATGCTTGGTGCTTGCAATGGATACATGAAGACGAAGCTTAGCGAGACTCTCCCATTGTGAGCATGGGGGAGTATTTGGAGAAGTCTTCATCAAGAAAGTGATTGGACGCGCAATCAAGAAAGATGACCCACTTGAAGAGATCAAGATAGTCATCATCCAACTCAAGTGGAATGCTCAAGGCAAAGGTATGATCTTGATAGGGCTATAGGATAGATAGGCGTACTATCAAGATGGGCTCTCAAGTTAGTAACTTGATCGCATCGTTGTGGAGAGCTCAAACCTTTGCATACTTGGCATATCATGTTTCTTGGTTCTTATTTGGCTTTTATGTTGGTGAGGAATTAGAGCTTGGTTCATCTCCATGTCAAGCTCTAGTTCATCGAAATCGGTTTTACTTAGGACAACTTGTTGCGTTTTCGGTGGCGGAAATATTGCCGGTTCTACCTTGAGGAAAGTCCCACACCTTGCCATGTGTGGAGATTTTACTCTATTTATGGGATGCAATAGGGTGCTCATCGTCGCTATCTTTCCAACAAAATTGGTCTCACCTCATTTGGAGTTCATTTGCAAAAGTTATAGCAGTTTTCGTTTCGGTGTTCTGCTGATTCGGATTATTGGGGTCGGATATTCCGCCCTACCGGAATTTCCGGTTCCCCAGCTCATACAAGAAAACGGCTAAGGAAAGGAGAAAAAGGGTTCTGACTCCAGTCGGAAATTGTGCTCGGAAATTTCCGTCTACCGGAATTTCCGAGTGCCCCCAGAAAAGTCCTCCAGAAATGGCTAAGGAAAAGTTTGGTTTTGCTTCTGACTCCAGCCGGATTTTCCGAGCTCTCTTAGACCGGAATTTCCGGGTGACCGGAATTTCCGAGTCTCTCTAGACCGGAATTTCCGGGTAACCGGAATTTCCGAGTCTCACTTATACCGGAATTTCCGAGTGTCGAAACAGCCAACGGTTATATTTCCTGGAGAGGTATAAATACCTCTCCCCTTCTTCTTCCCCAGCGAATCCAAGGCAGCACGACTTTCCCCTCTCTCCTACTCCATTGTTGACCTTGGAAAGCTCACTTCCCTCTCAATCCCTCCATTGAATCTTCCATATTCTTTAAGGAAAGTTGAGAGGAGATCTAGATCTACAATCCTAACAATCCATCTCTCCTCTAAGTGAGGGGAACTTAGTGGATCTAGTTCTTGGAGTTCCTTTGTGGTTCTTCCTCTTTATTCTTCCTCTCTTCTCCCCCCTTAAGCATTAGTTGCTTTTGGTGGGATTTGGGAGTGAAGGATTTGACTCCTTTTTGGTTTCCTTTGTTCTTCCTCTCTTATTCCCCCATAAACATTTGTTGTTGTGTTGGAATTTGAGAGTGAAGGACTTGAGCACTTCGTGTGCTCTTGCCATTGCATTTGCATCGGTTTGTGCTCTCCACGAGATTCGTGGTGGTGATACTTGTGAGCTTGTTACTCTTGGGTCTTTGGACCCTAGACGCCTTTTGTGGCCGGCCTTTTGTGGCCAAGACCTTTTGTGGTCACTTGAGAGCCCCCAATTAAGTTGTGGGTGTGTGCCTCAAGACTTGGGAGCCCCCAATTAAGTTGTGGGTGTGTGCCTAAAGAGTTGTACGGGATTCGATCTCCGCCCCAAAGGAGATCAATAGTGGAAGGTGAACTCGAACCTTTTGTGGTTGAGTTCATCAGGAGAAGAAGGTGAGCCTTTGTGGCGTTGCGGCTAACCTGTTGTGGTTGCGCACACCTCTCCAAACGAGACGTACACCTTTGGGTGGAACCCGGGAATACATCATCGTCTCCGCATGCCTCGGTTATTTCTATACCCGAGCTCTTTACTTATGCACTTTACATTGTGATAGCCTTCGTGCTTGAAGTCATATATCTTGCTATCATCTTGTTACTTGTATTGCTTAGCTTAAGTTGTTGGTGCACATAGGTGAGCCTAGTTTATATATCTAGGTTGTATGCTTGTTAAAGTAAACCTCTGGTTTTATTCCGCCTTTATCAAGCATACCGGAATTTCCGGGTCATTCTTGGACCGGATATTCCGGCTACTCGGAAAAAGTTTTAAATCGCCTATTCACCCCCCCTCTAGGCGACGTCTATCCGTTCAATTGGTATCAGAGCCAGGTTATCTCATTATTAGGACTAACCGCCTAGAGATAAAGATGTCGTTTAGAGATCTAGTGCACAATCCCACTTATAGATTCGATGGCACAAATTATGATGTTTGGAAAATTCGCATGCTTAATCATTTTAGAGACATGGGTTCAAATTTAGAGAGTATTGTAGATTTGGGTTTTTCTCCTCCAAAGGATTCACAAGAATTATCCTTAGAGGATGAGAAAAACTCTTATCTAGATACTCTAGCATCTAATGGTCTCATATGTGCTTTGAGCGATGTAGTGCTTGCGTGAATCATGCCTTTTCGGAGCGCTCATGAATTATGGACAAAACTTCAAGATATATATGAGGTGTCCAACATTTCCAAGGATGATTGTCCTCCTTCCACTTCCGGTCGTGATGAGCTCACGACTTCCTCCACTTCACCGACATGTGGTGTGCCACAAGGTAATGATATGGTGAGTGGTGATAGAAATTGCAATCTTGATGGTGAATCTACTATTGACTATACTTCACACTCATCTTTTTGCAATGCTCTATCTTTGGACTTAAGCACATATAGCACTCAAAATGTCATACATGCTAGTGTTGATGGTCCTTGCATATCATGTAGTAGTTGCTTAACTAAATCTCATGATGATATGCTTTCCTTGTCTTGTTGCCATGATCAAAGTGCTTCTATTTCCTGTAGTACTTGTTTGGCTAACAATGTAGAGGAATCCCAACAATTGTTGGAACAAGACTTGGACCTCAATGGTGTTTCAAGTAACTCTTCATCGTCTTCATCCACTACTCACCTTTGCCTTATGGCTAAGGATTATAAGGTAGGTCCTACCGTGCACTCCAATATATCTCATGGTGATGATGATGATGATGTTGATGATATTAATCTTGAAATCAAACAAGAAATTAGTGCTTTTGATCATTTCATGACTAACTTGCAAGGAGTTGGCAAGAAACACTTTGGCTCTCTTATGAGCCGTATAGGTGAGCTTGAGGATGTTCTTGAGCTAAAAGGTGAGATTGAGAGAGAAGATGCCTATGAAAAGGTATCTCTTCAATCATCTCTAGAAGATGAACAAGAAACTAATGCTCACCTTCAAGAGCAACTTGAAACTATCATGGAGTCTCATAACTCCAAAATTGCTAAACTCACTAAAGAACATGAACATGCTATTGCTAAATGTAATGTGCTTAGTAAACAAAATGCTAAGTTAAATAATGAGCTTGTCATGTTGTCTCCTTCCACTTCTAATGATAATGATGCTTGTGCTACTAACTCCACTTTGTGTGAAGCATCTATTTTGAAGGAGAATGTTGAGCTAAGGGCTCAACTTGATTTGCTAATAAGCAAGTATGGGATATTGGAATAAAATCATGAAAAGCTTTCAAGTTCTAATGAGGATCTTCTAGCATCCCATGCTAGGCTAAAGTTAGCTCATGAGGCGGTCACAACGAAGGTAAAATCTTGTGAGCCTCCTATGGTCACTAGCACAAACTCTACTACTAATGCTTTATTGCAATGTGCTAGTACTAGTAATTCTACATCACATACCATTGCTAAATCTTGTGATGAATTACATTCCTTGCCTTGTTGCTCTAACAATGTAGCATCTACTTCCTCTAGTATTTGTGTTGAAACTAACCATATAGAGGAACTCAAAGAGCTCAAGGCACAAGTCACTTCTTTGAAGAGAGACTTGAAGAAGTGTCATGAAGGGAAGTCCACCCTCGACAACATGTTGATAGTGCAACAACTTCCTCATGACAAGAGTGGACTTGGATTCAACTCCAATAACAAGAACAAGTCCAATGTCAAGAAGAAGCACAAGTTCATCAAGAAGAAGGGCCAAGAACAAGTTATTGATTCGGCCAAGATCGTGTGCTTCAAGTGCAAGGTTGAAGGGCACCATGTGAGATCTTGCCCTTTGAAGAAGAAGCCTCTTAGTGAGAAGCAACAAGGGAAGCAACCTCAAGTTCAAACTCAAGCTTCCCAAGTTGAAGAACCTTCCCTTCCCAAGAAGAAAGGTAAAAGCCGCATTTGCTACAAATGTCGTGGGAAGGATCACTTTGCTTCTTCTTGCACTCATAGTACCTTATCCAACCCTCCTACTATTGATAATGGTCATTCTCTTCGGAAGGATAAGGTTGGCAATGTGTTTGCCAAATTTATTGGTACTCAAAGTGGTGTCAAGAAAAGAACCATTTGGGTTGCCAAACCTATTGTGACTAACCTCTTAGGACCCAACTTAGTTGGGGACCAACAAGCTCAAACTTGATCAATAGGTGTAAACGGAGGACATTGGAGACTTGACTACATCAATGAAGAATTAAGGGATCTTCATCACTCATATTCTCTCAAGTCAAGTCAATTGGATTATATTGTCTTAGCATATATCCAATGCTCCTCCTTGCGGTAACTTGTATTTACTTCATATGTACTCATTGAAAGTTACTTGCACCCTTGCATGTGTTTGGTTTTGTGCCTTACTAGTGTTTCATATGTGTTGTGCACTCTACTTACTTATGTTGAGTAATCAAGCTTGTGTATGTTGGTTTGCACACCATGTATGTTTGAGCCTCTTGTCTATTTGTTTTTATCTTAACTGGCTCTTTTAGGGATTTTAATGGACTATCCCATTTTGGGGGAGTGATGTGCTTTTTGGTAACTCACCCCCTTAAAATGTGTATTCATGAGGAATACCACTTAGTAGTTAGATTTCAATATTATATACTCTCTTTGTGGTATGTCTTACTCATGAGAAATTCAAATTCTAATGTCCATTAATTATCTCTTGTTGGATTTCTTTTGCCTCTTGTTACAAAGAATGGATTATCACATTATGGGGGAGTAATAAGCTATGTGCATATTACAAGCCTAGAAAATGTGAACATGAGAGGTAGTGTCACCTAGAGTTGATATTGTTGATTATCTTGTTCCTAGGTGACATGGTACTCAAACAAGTTCCATATTTGCTTAAATGCATTTTGATCAACCATCTTTTGGTATCTTGTTTGTGAGAAAGTTTCTTGATGCTTAGAATGATCATTGAATATGTGAAGTCATCAAGAATATCATGATAAGCATGTTTTTCAATTCTTATCTTTTGCCACATGCTTATGTTTTGTGAACATGATCTTGAATATATGCATGTCATGTACCACCGAGAAATATCTCTCTACAATCATTGTCTTTGACAAGTGATAAATATATTTGTGGTAAATTTATTGATCATATTCACTTTGGCTATTGTTCTTAAGTTGTATTTTTCAATCGCCAAGTTTGTTTTGGTTTAACCATCCTTTTGTCTTCTTTGCTTCGTTTGGATCTTTTCGTTGCTCTACTCATAATTTGTGTTAAACTTTCGTTAGAAAGGAAAAGCAAGGATCCCATTGTTGTGCATTTACATTAGAAGACTTAATTCTAAGTAATGCACTATTCTTGGGGGAGCTATCCTACATTGAGTAGAACATCATCCTTTTAATTGTTATCGGGTCTTATTGATTTTCTTGAAATTTGTGTTCAAAAGGATATATGGAGGGTAATGATCCCACTTGTGTGCATTTTGTACTTACATACAAGATCTTAAAAATGCACTAATCATGGGGAAGCTACTCTATACTCTTTAGAACACTATTCTTTAAATTGGCTTTTAAATTGGTTTTGTATCGTATTACTCTTCTTGAACATGACTAATTGTTTAACAATATATATGGAAAGTGATGATCCCATTTATGTGCATTTTGTATTTAAATACAAGATCATAAGTAATGCATAAATCTTGGGGGAGCAATCCTATATGTTATTCAACATTAGTTGTCTTCAATTGGTTTTTGTTCCCGATGACATGTCTCTTTGAAAGACAAACATTTTTCGTCTTGGTACTTTGTGCCATCATGAAAAGTGTAGAGGGCTTGGTTTATTTGTTGAAACCTTACTCTTCTTTGTGGAGTTGGCTATCTCATCCCATGGTTCCTAGTCTACCTCTTTGGATGAGATAAACCTTCGAGCATGCTTGTTTGATTTATTTCTTATGCTCATTGGTTTAGCCTTGACCTTGATTTCATTTGATATCTTTTCAAATTGGTTTCTCCAATCATGTGTTGGTTTGAGTCTTTTGATACAATGAGGACAAATCCTTCTCTTGCCACACTTTTGTGTAGCTTCTTGATTTAATTGGTGTTTTGTCCAAATTGTATCTCGCTTGGTTCTTGAAAGTTTTGTGCATGCATATTTACTATTTGTATATCTTATGGCATGTTTACTTTCGTTGATCCAATATATAGGATAAACTCCATCAAATCCTAAATGGCTAAGATGTGCATGAAATTCTATTCCATATCAATATGCACATATTTATGCGGAGTTTGTCCTATATATGTAGTTGGACTAACTACTTTGGACCCAATTAGTTTGGGCACCATTGTGTACTTGATTTGTTTTAGGTACATGAGAGATGCATTGGAAGCTTGCCTCTATTTAAAGAAGATGTCTTCACCATGTGCTTCGTGGAGTCAAGCTTGGATGATTGTGAACTCTCATCTTCTACACCGTCAATGCTATCTCGGTAACAAGTATCTAACTCATGCATATACTTCTAGCTCTCAACCTTGTGTAGGTTGTTCTTTGGCATGAGTTTCTCTAAAGTTGCATTTGATATGGTTTTTGCAAAGTTTGATTCAAAACATCTTCATTGCAAATGTGAGTTAGCCGGGATGATTAAACATCAAGGGGAATATATATTTATATATAATCATTTTCATGATTCACGGATCCCCAATATGCTAATCTAGCAAATTCATTTCAAAGTCTCTCATATGCAATATTGATGAATTCTCATAAATCATTTGCCTTATGTGATATTTGTTTTGTGTCTCAAAGTATCCCAACTATCACTTATCCTATGTGGGTATTTGTGATGCTTTGAGAACTTGGTGTTGGAAGTTCATTTATACCCTCTAAGAATAATTTGAGCTATGTGCTTTGCTTTCAAGCAAAAATTCTTATTGGTGTATTTATGACTTCCTCTTGGATACCACATGCGTTAACTTGTACCTACATTGTGTATGCATGTTTCTTTGAGGACTTAGTGTCCACTTAGAAACTTATACACATGAGGGTAGTTACATATTTAATTGGTATTCAAAATCATTAGTGATCACCTTTTACTACTTTCTTGATTCTTTGGTGATCTCTAAATGGCACAAGCTTTGTTTTTCTATTGGTTTCACATTGCCTCTTAATAAGCTTGTGATCATATTTGATTTATCATCTTGGGTGTGCTTGTTTGCAAAATACATGATACGCACTATGTGCCTCATACTTTGAAAGACTATGATGTTGCTTAGGCTCATCCTTGTTTAGTCTCCTAAATTGTATTTCCATGTCACACCCATCCTTTCCCGGTTGAGCAAGCCTTTATTCAATCTTGCACCTTTTTGTGTTCAAAATTATCTAGGAGGGAGCAAGGATTCCATGTTATGCACACCATATTGAAATACAAATCTTTTCATTGTGCATGTACCTTGGGGAGTTCCCTCTTGATTTTTAGAACACTTGGTTGATCGTATCATAATATCTTTTTTGCTCAATTGGTTTTGGATCCCTTGATTGCTTGCTTCTTTGTGAATGCTTTTCCCCTTTGCAATTGGTATCCTTCCAGTGGATTTCAATTGGTATCTTTCTTGTGCAATTTTTGGATCCTCAATATAGTTTGATCCCCTTCATCCTTTCACATTGGATAAGTGCATTTGATTTCACTCATATCACGAGAAATGCATAAATCATGAAGGAGATCTTATTATGTTACCTTTCCAAAGCCTTTCGCCCATTTCGGCAATCGTTGCCAATGGGGGAGAAGTTTTGGAGGGGTGTATGGAATTGGCTTTTTACTTTGGTATCTACTTTGGTATCTTCTTAAGTATTTGCCTATTTTCCTTCCTTGCCTTTGCATTCGTTGCTTGGTTTTATATATATAGTGGAAACTCCACCATCGGTAATGGTCGATAATATATGCAATGGATTCATGTTCATACACACGTGCATAAATTATGGGGGAGTTTGCTCTATATATGTGGATGGACTAACATCACATACCTTTGTAGTATTTGATGTTAGTGCAACCATTCTTGTTCGTTAAATTCCATATTATAAACCCTCTCAAAAGAGATTGTCATCAATTACCAAAATGGGGGAGATTGAAAGAGCATTTTCCCTCATGTGTGGTTTTGGTAATTGAATGACAATCTCTATGGACTAATGTTTGCATTGAGATATCATTATAGATCATGTCCATGGAATTGTGGAGTTAATGTGTTGGACTCTTGAAGCTCATGTGTTGAGTGAAGCTTATTGCAAGTATGTCTTGAAGATTCAAGACATCATCTTAGTGAAGAAAAGATGAGTTGTGCAAGACCAAGAGAAGCTTTCTTGAAAAGATCCTATGCTTGGTGCTTGCAATGGATACATGAAGACGAAGCTTAGCGAGACTCTCCCATTGTGAGTATGGGGGAGTATTTGGAGAAGTCTTCATCAAGCAAGTGATTGGACGCGCAACCAAGAAACATGATATGCTAAATCATGAAGGAGATCTTATTATGTTACCTTTCCAAAGCCTTTCGCCCATTTCGGCAATCGTTGCCAATGGGGAGAAGTTTTGGAGGGTTGTATGGAATTGGCCTTTTACTTTGGTATCTACTTTGGTATCTTCTTAAGTATTTGCCTATTTGCCTTCCTTGCCTTTGCATTCGTTGCTTGGTTTTATATATATAGTGGAAACTCCACCATCGGTAATGGTCGATAATATATGCAATGAATTCATGTTCATACACACGTGCATAAATTATGGGGGAGTTTTCTCTATATATGTGGATGGACTAACATCACATACCTTTGTAGTATTTGATGTTAGTGCAACCATTCTTGTTCGTTAAATTCCATATTATAAACCCTCTCAAAAGAGATTGTCATCAATTACCAAAATGGGGGAGATTGAAAGAGCATTTTCCCTCATGTGTGGTTTTGGTAATTGAATAACAATCTCTATGGACTAATGTTTGCATTGAGATATCATTATGGATCATGTCCATGGAATTGTGGAGTTCATGTGTTGGACTCTTTAAGCTCATGTGTTGAGTGAAGCTTATTGCAAGTATGTCTTGAAGATTCAAGACAACATCTTAGTGAAGAAAAGATGAGTTGTGCAAGACCAAGAGAAGCTTTCTTGAAAACATCCTATGCTTGGTGCTTGCAATGGATACATGAAGACGAAGCTTAGCGAGACTCTCCCATTGTGAGCATGGGGGAGTATTTGGAGAAGTCTTCATCAAGCAAGTGATTAGACGCGCAATCAAGAAAGATGACCCACTTGAAGAGATCAAGATAGTCATCATCCAACTCAAGTGGAATGCTCAAGGCAAAGGTATGATCTTGATAGGGCTATAGGATAGATAGGCGTACTATCAAGATGGGCTCTCAAGTTAGTAACTTGATCGCATCGTTGTGGAGAGCTCAAACCTTTGCATACTTGGCATATCATGTTTCTTGGTTCTTATTTGGCTTTTATGTTGGTGAGGAATTAGAGCTTGGTTCATCTCCATGTCAAGCTCTAGTTCATCGAAATCGGTTTTACTTTGGACAACTTGTTGCGTTTTCGGTGGCGGAAATATTGCCGGTTCTACCTTGAGGAAAGTCCCACACCTTTCCATGTGTGGAGATTTTACTCTATTTATGGGATGCAATAGGGTGCTCATCGTCGCTATCTTTCCAACAAAATTGGTCTCACCTCATTTGGAGTTCATTTGCAAAAGTTATAGCAGTTTTCGTTTCGGTGTTCTGCTGATTCAGATTATTGGGGTCGGATATTCCGCCCTACCGGAATTTCCGGTTCCCCAGCTCATCCAAGAAAACGGCTAAGGAAAGGAGAAAAAGGGTTCTGACTCCAGTCGGAAATTGTGCTCGGAAATTTCCGTCTACCGGAATTTCCGAGTGCCCCCAGAAAAGTCCTCCAGAAATGGCTAAGGAAAAGTTTGGTTTTGCTTCTGACTCCAGCCGGTTTTTCCGAGCTCTCTTAGACCGGAATTTCCGGGTGACCGGAATTTCCGAGTCTCTCTAGACCGGAATTTCCGGGTAACCGGAATTTCCGAGTCTCACTTATACCGGAATTTCCGAGTGTCGAAACAGCCAACGGCTATATTTCCTGGAGAGGTATAAATATTCCCCTCTCTCCTACTCCATTGTTGACCTTGGAAAGCTCACTTCCCTCTCAATCCCTCCATTGAATCTTCCATATTCTTTAGGGAAAGTTGAGAGGAGATCTAGATCTACAATCCTAACAATCCATCTCTCCTCTAAGTGAGGGGAACTTAGTGGATCTAGTTCTTGGAGTTCCTTTGTGGTTCTTCCTCTTTATTCTTCCTCTCTTCTCCCCCCTTAAGCATTACTTGCTTTTGGTGGGATTTGGGAGTGAAGGATTTGACTCCTTTGTGGTTTCCTTTGTTCTTCCTCTCTTATTCCCCCATAAACATTTGTTGTTGTGTTGGAATTTGAGAGTGAAGGACTTGAGCACTTCGTGTGCTCTTGCCATTGCATTTGCATCGGTTTGTGCTCTCCACGAGATTCGTGGTGGTGATACTTGTGAGCTTGTTACTCTTGGGTCTTTGGACCCTAGACGCCTTTTGTGGCCAAGACCTTTTGTGGTCAAGACCTTTTGTGGTCACTTGAGAGCCCCCAATTAAGTTGTGGGTGTGTGCCTCAAGACTTGGGAGCCCCCAATTAAGTTGTGGGTGTGTGCCTAAAGAGTTGTACGGGATTCGATCTCCGCCCCAAAGGAGATCAATAGTGGAAGGTGAACTCGAACCTTTTGTGGTTGAGTTCATCAGGAGAAGAAGGTGAGCCTTTGTGGCGTTGCGGCTAACCTGTTGTGGTTGCGCACACCTCTCCAAACGAGACGTACACCTTTGGGTGGAACTCGGGAATACATCCTCGTCTTCGCGTGCCTCGGTTATTTCTATACCCGAGCTCTTTACTTATGCACTTTACATTGTGATAACCTTCGTGCTTGAAGTCATATATATTGCTATCATCTTGTTACTTGTATTGCTTAGTTTAAGTTGTTGGTGCACATAGGTGAGCCTAGTTTATATATCTAGGTTGTATGCTTGTTAAAGTAAACCTCTAGTTTTATTCCGCCTTTATCAAGCATACCGGAATTTCCGGGTCATTCTTGGACCGGATATTCCGGCTACTCGAAAAAAGTTTTAAATCGCCTATTCACCCCCCCCCCCCTCTAGGCGACGTCTATCCGTTCAAATGTCCACCATGGGTATCCTTCCTACCCCTCCACAGGAAGCCTCTCAGAATCTTCTCAAGGGCGATGAGAGTCTTGGGAGGGAGGTCCAGGGACATCATGCCAAAAATTGTTATGGCCAAGAAGATTGATCGAATGAGGGCCAGTCGCCCACCCTGTCCATCATCTCTGCGCCCCAGCCGGGCAGACGGTCGACCACTTTCTCCACGATAAACTGCAGCTGTCCGGCGGTGAATTTCCGGAGCGAGAGAGGGGGGGGCCTAGGTAGCGCAAGGGGAAGGGCTGAACCACGCACCCCAGGAGCTGCTCCACCCTCTGTGTGTCCTTCTCTGATCCCCATATGAGGTGTGCCGAGCTCTTGTTGAGGTTCGTAAGAAGCCCGGAGGCCGCTCCAAAATCCTCCAGCAAGGCTGAGAAAACCACTAGGTCATCCACAGAGGGCCGAATGAAGGTAACCACATCGTCCGCGTAAATCGAGGTGCGACTCCACAAGCCCTGGACGGAGAGGCGGGAGAGGATCCCTTGCTGTGTGGCCTTCTCGATCAGGTGAAACAAGGCTTCCATGACCAGAATGAAAAGCAAGGGGGACAAGGGGTCTCCTTGTCGCAAACCACGCTGGTTGTGGATCTTACCACTGGGGGAGTCGTTGACCAACACTCGGGTAGACGCCGTGGAAAGGAGGAAACAAATCCACGAGATCCACTTGTGCCCAAAGCCCGTCTTCCGGAGCACTTCCAAGAGGAAGGCCCAATCCACGGTGTCGAAAGCCTTCCGGATGTCGAGTTTGAGTAACACAGACGTGTTATTCGTACTGTGAAGCCTCCTCGCCATACCACACACTAACATGAAGTTGTCATGTAGGCATCTACCACGCACGAAGGTGCTCTGGTGAGTCCCCACGAGGGTGGTAATAGAAGGCGTAACTCGGACCGCGAGCACCTTGGCCACTAGCTTCGCGAACCCATGGATAAGACTGATGAGCCGGAAGTCCCGGACCTCCTATATAGTCGATGGATCTCGCCTATATATCCCCCCCCCACCCCCCCCCCCCCCCCCCCGCAAAAAAAGAGTTGTTGACACGTTTTATGTCAATGTTCACTTATTTTAGTTTGCATGTAGATAATATATGAAACATCTAAAACATTTTATATTAAAAACCGGAGGGAGTAGTTAAGAACCACAAATATAAAACACAATAAACCAATAGTTCAACATAAATTTAAATGGACGGGTACCGGCGATAACACTAAACATAATCTAAATGGTGCCGACGATAAGAGCTAAACACCAGAGGTCACCTCTACGGGCACCGCCGAACACCAATGACGACAATTGAGCGTAAGAAGGAGCTGAAATATCACTCATCCTTTTCTGCCCCTCTCAAAAACTTCCTAATGGTACCTTCGTGTGTATTTCAATCAAGAAAAAAATAGCGTGCTATCAAAAATTGTGTGGCCATCCTCCAGAAGCTATGCAAGTTATAGGGTGTTATAGCGAAGCTACGTTACAAAATAGCATGGTGAAAAAAAGTAAGATATAGCGAAGCTACATTACCAAATATTAAGAACTCAACACTAAATATTTGTCAAGAAGCAATACATGTATAACCACTTAACCAGATACAAATGTCAGGGCCAAATTCATGGCAAAAACATAAACATGAGACATATGTCCATATAACCACTTAACCAGATACAAATGTCAGAGAATAAAGAATATAGTCTAGTAATGGTAGAACAATATATAACCAAGTATGAAAAATACTCTCCAATTATTTGGAAACCTAAAATCAACATATCACGGCCAACAACATAACATACATTGTTTATTCAGAATTATCAGCATTTGACGACATGTTTTAATTCAGAAGAGGAACCTGTAAAATTGTAGTTCATCATCAACATAAACAGAAAATGATCTTTTACTTCTTCTTAAGATGAAAATCACAACCTTTGCGCTGATAGGCTGGAAAAAGAAAATAGCATGCTAAAGTTATGACAATTAAACGCGATATAGTGTGTTATTTCGTGAATAGCTTCATAGTGCGAAAAATGGTAAAATTTAGCGAGGACCATCCAGATATGCTATAGCGTGCTATTACCGAAGAAATATGGAGTTAGTTTTTTTTCCATAATTTGTTGCGTCGATTTGTATTCTCCTTTCTACCACTTTCTCGGTTTCTTCTTATAAATATTGGATAAAAGATGCTTTCCGGGTGTTTTGCCTCCTGAGCTCATATGTTTATGTTAGAATAAACAAAATTCAAGAAATAGTAAAACGTTTAAAATGTGAAGAAATTAGAGATGAACATGTGCAAATGTCCTACCTACTTGCTATGTTTCGTGATGACTATATAGTTTGGTGCTCCGTGTGGAAAAAACAAAATATGTGCCCAAAAAATATTTCTTAAATCCCATTTTAGCCACTATTTTGTTACTTTTGCACAGAGCACCACACATCTTTTTTATTACGAAACTGGACATGTATGGACATTTGTTCATGTTCATCTCCAATTAGTGTTAGATTTGTTTGAAATGTTTTACGATTTTTGAAGTTTTGTTTATTTTAACACGAGCCTATGAGTTCGGGAGGGAGCCATGTGAATTTCTGGTGTCCTTTTTCAAAAGAAAAAGAGACGTTCTAAGCGAGCATTAGTGCACCGAGTTATGTTGATTTTATGTGTCCTAGGGAAGTCATCGCCGCCACAAGATTCTTGTCATAAGAAAATGTAGTAGTCGCACAATGACTTCGATGAAATTTTCATTAAACTCCGTGGTCGAAGCTGGAGCTAATTCCTCCGGGACCGGAATTTCGCGGCTCTCTGCCGTTGCAATCTCCTTATCCTCCTCCTCGCCGCAAGACCAGTCACGCGTGTGCCAAATCCGCCGCCGACGCGTCTCGAAATGCCCGCGCCTCCCCTGTTCTCGCGCCCCTCCTCCGCGCCGCAGCCTGCTCCTCACCCTCCTCTCCGTCCATCTGCCTCGAAGTACGCGAAACCCAACAGCCCCTTGAGAAGGCCGGCCCTTCTCGCCGTCGTCCGGTCCAAGAACAAGGACGATGCCAGCTTCACCGACCGCATACTCGACTACATCGAGGGTAATATCCAAATCTCTCTCGTTCCAGGTGTCTGTCGCAATCCTGCACCTCCAGATTGATGACAGCTTTAGAGCCAGGAAGCCAGCGTTCAGTGTTCTAAATAAATATATTCGGTTTGATAAAAAAAGTGTTCTGAATACAAATGTTGGTAGTCGCCTGTAAAATTGCTAGTACATGTTTGGATCGTGTTTCGGAGACACGGATTGGACTATGATCGCCGACAAATCAACTTTTTATATTTGATTGCATTGTGTTTATTGGCTGCGCAAAGTCCAGAAAATGAACCTAATTTTGCAGGATTGAGTCTATTCGCTCAAGTGCTGTGCTATTGCCTCAGTTTGTATCCTTCAAATGTATCTTTACAGGGGGTCCAAAGTTAAGGAAGTGGTATGGTGCACCTGATTTGCTTCCCAAGGATGGGGGTGCCGAGGGTCAGGAGGATGAGTCTCCAGGTGCATACACAGAAACATTACATCAATGTAATAATCCCTTGTTTTCACTACTCTTATTTGTTAGCACATTTTGGGATGAGAGCAGATATCGAGGACCCTCGAGATGCCGTGCTAGTTACCAATGGCGAGAGCGAGATAGGGCAGGTTTGCTTTGTTCTTAAAGTTCCTTGTTTTATATTTATTCGGAAATTGCTATTGCATCAAATGTTCATCACTGCACCATAATTTTCTTCTACATTCATGTGCACTGAGTGGAACCATATATCTATTCTTACTGACATAATGACATGTGTAACCAAGGCCACATTGTCAGACCCGTAGCTTATAAGATTTTTTTAGTGTATAATTTTATTTCTACCAACACAAAGTGGTGTTTCTACTTTCTGCAAATTATTAATGGAAAACCATCCTTCAGGATTCAAATCACTTCAGCAAGATGAACTGGTGTTAGTATTTATTCCTAGGAGATGCCTTATTATTTTTCTAATTACTTAACTGCAGAAATTCTTGGTGCTATTTCTTCCCAGTGAATATTGCACTCTTTATCACTCTGTCTAAACTGCATGTGTTCAGCTTAGGTTATGCATGCCTTTAAATTTTCTCGATTGCTCAACTTTGATATGTTTGTATTTTCAGATGGTAATATTATCACTAATTCTCAAAAGGGCCAGAATAAAAGCATTAGTGAAGGACAAACGATCCACTGAAGAAGCTTTTGGAACTTACGTAGAGGTTTGTAATTCACACATTGAAAACTCTGAGTATTTATTGCATAGTTAAAATACGTCTGTACTACCTTTCATGAGAGGTGCTATACCAAAAAAATGCAATAATGGACTCATCGGAAAGGGCATGAAGTGTATTTGACCTCATATCCCAAAATATGTATTTGCATGGTTTTTTCATCAATTTTTGTCTGATAAGTATAGTGAGTTTTCATAACATCCCTTTCTTTTGGTTTCCTTGTAGTTCATGGTTGGCAACATTGAAGATAAGTCCTTCACAAAGAAAGCATTAAGGGGTGTCCGTGCTCTAATTTGTCCAACCGATGTATGTTTTATATTGATGTTCTTTATTTATTCATTTATACAAAAATCGAAAGCATAATCTACCATTTTCATTCTTTGAACAATTATTGATTATTCGTCGCTCCAGCTCATGATTTTTATGTTAGTCCCTTACTAGATCTTGTGACTTCCACCTTTTGGCATTACTGAGGCATGATTTGTGTTTAAATATTTGAGTATGCCATGAGGTTTGTCCATAGATGTATTGGAGTCAAAACTGCGAGGTGTATCTGGTGGTACTTATGGATTGATTACTTGAATTTTGGTTAACCACATTCCAGTCAAAATGCTTGTGTATGTAATTGAATTGTGTGCTCCATATTTACATCAGAACTGCTTCAAGACCTCCCTTTCCTTCAGGAAAAAAAAGGTTCCCTTCTGCATACAAGCTTTGATTGCGTTGAACTTATTGGAAAGCTGAGGTCATCATATCTAGAAATGAAATTCAAGAACCAAACCTTTTCCACCAGCTTAAGATAAGAGCGATTCACAACTGTGATTAGGATAAGGACAAGTAAACACGTCAATTGTCTCAACAAGTGACTCTACAGCCAGGGCTCGATTCAAGAGTAGCGAATTGAATTGATTTTATTCCCCGGCACGGGGACCCGAAAGCTAGTTATCAAGCCCTTTCAGTTTGCTTGTTTGAATCTCCTTCTCTTTAATTGCGACCCGGCCTTTCTAAAATCCTACTTTATTTAGAGAATCGAGCCTCTAGCGGCCTTTAACCACCTGTTGCAGGTAATCTATCGTTCAAGTCCTAGAATGCAGGTACAAGGCGTTTTGATCAACAAGAAGTTGGCACTTTCGGTCGTGACGCCAGCCTGTGGCAAAACACAAATAGTCAATTTCATCAAGATCCCGGCTCCGCCTTTAGCTGATCAAATACTTATATATTGCAAATTTTCAACAGGATGGCTTCTTCTCCGACCTGATTGACCTCAAGGGTGTCCAACACATTGTTCTGTTATCCCAGGTTTGCTCTGCTGCTGTAACCTCCTGT
This sequence comes from Poa annua, assembly GCA_026929855.1. NCBI lineage: Eukaryota > Viridiplantae > Streptophyta > Magnoliopsida > Poales > Poaceae > Poa > Poa annua. The sequence goes on along the minus strand of CM049427.1, from coordinate 215,974,391 downwards.
TAGCCGGTTCAGCCTAGTTTAACTCATTACCCATACGAGATCTTGATAAAAATGCAGCTATCTGTCTACAGAAATAGCGGTGGGCTCCAAGCTATTCTGAACAGCAAGCTGAGGAAGCTAGCAGAACGGGATGAAGAGGTGGTTCTTTCATCTGGCATCCCATCTACCATAATAAGGAGTGCTTCTCTGCAGACAACTCCTGGTGGTGAGACGGGATTCAGTTTTACAGAGGTACCAGCACAAAAAGCCTCTCCAATAATGTTGCGTACTTATGCAGCTTTCTTAGCTCGTTATAAGACTGTAACCAAAAAAGCTGATGTTGTACCATGAGCCTCAGAGGCAGACAAGACACTCTGACAGCATCTTGTTTGTCATCTGAGATTAGTCCGTTAAGTTACTTTTGTCCGAGACGTTTAGGTACTTTTCACATATTAGCTGTGTAAATACACATTGATTATAGACACATTGATTATAGTCGATTATTTATTTTCTTGGCAAACTACTAAGGATATCTTTTCCTATGGTCCATGAAATATTCAGGGTGTAGCAGCCAAGGGAAGAATAAGCAAAGAGGATGCTGCTACAATTTGTGTGGAGGCCCTGGATGCCATTCCCCAGACAACACTCATATTTGAGGTACTTAGCTCAAAGAAGCCTCATGGTCCTAGTTTGCATTACTCATTTCCAAGATAACAGTAGAATGCTATGAACCAAGTGGCAGATCTAGGATTCTACCCACTAGGGTGCCGCATTTTACACGCATAGTTCAGTCGTCATAGCTTGATAACTTAATCTAATATGTTTGAAATAGGTTCTAGGCATTGTTGAGGTATAAACAATACATATATGAACCTCGCACTCTCTTATGTGGGGCACTAGAAAGAGTTTAGGCCCAACTTCTTATCTTCCGTGTTACTTCAGGTGGCAAATGGGGACGAAAAGGTTACAGACTGGAAAGCATGGTTTACTGAGCAGATAGCAAAGTGCTAAAGCGAACACACATGATTGGAACACACGTTTATCTCCTCTATCGAAGTATATAATATATGAATATAGGACAAAGAGCCAAAAGTAAAGAGATTCAACGTTTCTGCATTGGAGTCACTACCCCTCATGGCAATAATCATAGATCTGAACGATGCATGGATTTCCATCTGCTGTTCTCCTAGAGTCTTGCATCAGCGCTGAAAGATGAAGTGCTGTGATCCAATGAGTTACAGGTTGATGGACACAAGCAACTGCAATATTTCTTAGTACTTTCTTTTTTGTACATAGTAATTTTCAGTATGCAAAGCGATGCAACTCTTAAATATATTCTTTTGCTATGATACCTCACAATTAATTGTGAATATTTATCATACTCTTTTTTTAGAGAGTACGCAAATTGCGTACCTTATTTATATAGAAGAAAAGGAAGAACAAGTACAACCAGGCTAGCCTGTCGAACTCCACACACTACAGACATGCCACTCCAACTCCGAACGCCACCCAACACAACTAATGAACTACTCTCACAAAACTATTTATCGTACTCTGAAAGGTATAAGCTTGTGAATGTTTTCGTGCTCTCTTTCTGCTGAATTTTGCTTTTCTTTCCTGTAGTAAACTGTGCAACTCGTTTTTCTAATTATAATTTTCAGCACAGCTCTCATTTGCTTTGAGCTTTTTGTTTGTGAATCACATACCTTCGTCTGAAGATAGTGTTTCAACCTGCAGTACAATCTGCCTGTTTCCATCCAACAGTATCACTTAGGTAAAGCATTCCACATTTGACATTCTCCACCCTAAGATACGATTAGATATGTTTTCTTCGTTGACTTTGAGTTTTATAACATGTTAGCCAACTTGAAGCTTGGCCCCGGAAGTAAGAGTGACGATATTATACGAGCCCCTGTAACGACATGTGCTGTTATTCTTTCCCAGAAAACTTTGCCGAATCACATGTTAACAAAAGGCAGACTGCGGAGCAACCTCTCATGGAGTCATGTGCAGGCAGGCAGGCACTTGCTCTAATTACTCGCACTAAGACAAACCGTATCACAGGCTAATCAGTCATGCATCATCTCTGTCATTTTCAGCTAAACAGCAGCACACCAAACCAAATCACTACTTAAGTCGGTGTTGGTGTTTCTTGAACCCAAAGCATTTCTGTTCCTCGATTCGGTTGCGACTAGGAAAGAGACAACCGAGACCAAGGACATCATATGATGTTGTGCTGGCTTTCCTACTACCGGCATTCCTACTTATCGCCCATGATCTTGTACCTAACAGAGTATCGGATTTGTAATGTTGCTGCTCATACTTTAGCTCGCTCTGCAGAGCAGTTTATTTCTGTTATTTTTCGTAATTGTACTCCGGACTGTATCCGGCAGACTATTTGTAATGGTTATTCCTGATCAATAAAGTGTTGTTTACCCTCTAAAAAAAACAGAGTATTTATCCAGCGTTTATTTGAACCTTCCCAAGCCGAAAGGCCGAAATAAAATGTCAGTTCCAACTAAGCGAAAGGTTTTATTAATCACAGACGGTACTGCGTATCGTTGTCAATTTGTCATTGACTTACATTATCTTCGCGTCACTGGGCGGTGGCCATTAGATATTCTTGTCTATCCAACCACCGGAGATGCATACTTGTAAGAAAGTAAATACAACGATTTATTGTGTTGACTGTGCTGTCATATCGTTTCATCGTCCAAAACCATTTTTAACTAGCCGGTGTGCCCGCTCCACCGCGCCGCGTGTAAGCCCTTGTGTACGCGATGCAGTGACATATTTGTATCACGACCCTAACAAAAGGCATACAAACTTTAAAAAAAAGTAACATTCCACACTATAATATAAAAAAATGATCTCGACTATCAAAGCATGACACACTTCCTTAAAACACAAGTTTCTTCAGTGCTCGTTCAAAAACAACAGCACTGGTTTCTTTTAACTTGTATATAACCTATGGAGACATAGTTCTGCAAGACATGAAGACACACCATGGAAATCAAAGCTACAAAAACACCTCTCCTCATGCATGCTACAAAATTAAAACAAAAAAGGAGGAATCAGTAAAACATAGAGGAAATTAAGAAGGTCGAACACACCTTTAATCAATACTTCAGAATCTTCAAACACGACAGCTATTTCCTTCGAGGTATACAAAACCGAAGAAAATGGAAAACAAATATAAGAAGCAAAAAGCCATATATATACCCTAACATCATAACAAATACCAAGAAATTTTAGTAGTACGATTCGTGATTGCATTGTGGAGGATTGGAAGTATTAACCTTGGATTTGCAATGGGCAAGAGATTAGTTATTGTCATGCACAATAAGGAAGCAAATTTATAGAAAGAAAATATGCATATGGAAAACAGAGGTATTTGATCATAGTACCCAGCTTTAGTATGTTTGAAGAACACATTATATTCGCATAAAGCATCAGCCCAATGCTTTAGGATCATGTTCGTACAGCTTAATCAGATTAAAGACGAAAACTTTCTTATCTGGAGGAATTTGTTTTATAGAAACCTGGCCATACAGATGAAAACTGTCAATGAGAAACTCAAAATATCATGGAAAATAACCTGAAATGGGAATCATCTCTCCAGGTACTCCCTGTCAATTAGGCTCTCTATTCTCTCCTTTATATCCGCTGGCTTAATCGGAAACTTGAGCTGGAAGGGGGTGAAGAGGTAAACAAGAGAATAGGTCAAATCAAAATCGCTCGGCGAGGAAAAGAATGCAAGTAATCATGTCAATCACTCTATGTATTACCTGCTGGAAAAGCTCAGTTATTAGAAGGGCGTGGCTCTGAGGGTTTCTGTGTCTTCATAATTCGAACTATGGCCGCGTCAAGCTGCATAGAACAAAAAGAACCATGCCACATTATAATGTTTTTGTATAGAAAACATTAATGCATAGTATAATAATAACACAAGGAAAACATATGACACGTTCACGGCCTATTCTGTAAAGTGAAACCACCAAATTGTCTGTTTGCTGAGTTCAGTCACCTGAAACTGACGATCTTGAAACACTCTCTAAGTAGTGCTCGTGTTTTCTTCTACTATCTCTTTCATCTGAATCGCATTCACCTGAAAGTACGAAACAACACCTAGGTTAAGACTGATGACACCCGAAGTCACCTAGCCGACACCATCCCAAGAAATTATAATTAACCAACCAACATTCTGAAAATTGATCAAAGATAATCGAAGAGTCACACCTTTTGGAGAACCCAAACTTTATCACATGCAAGTGACTGTTGTGTTCTTCTTAATTCACATCAATTTTAAAAAGAACCTAGAGGCAGACGATTACAGACTTAGCTAAACTGAAAATAGGAAAAAATTTCAGGACCACAATGTATTGAGTCCAAGTCATTGGAGCATATCATGGGCACTCATACAGTCATACGTCAAGCAAATTTCTCAAATATTTTCTATCACCGGGTGAGTAGATTAAATTGCACCTAATGCTAAGAGGTAGAATCAAAACTAAATTATATGCTAAATGAATGACCGAATCTAAAAGAAACCGATTGGAACCGTACCAACGGAAATGCATGAGGAGCCAGCCCAAGATATCTCCTTAGGGGAAAGGCAAGAGCTTGAGAATCCTGCGTAAGATCGATAGATGGCTGAGGTGTTGGCCTTCCTAGAAGGACATAAAGCAAGACATAAGAGATGAGGGCAACGCCATTTTCAGTTTCTAGAGGAAAGTGTGTGCCGAAGAAAGAAAAACCACAACTACATTTTCAGTTTCTAAAGGAAGGTGCGTGTTGAAGAAAGAAAAAACATATGCACTAAATAAAAAACCATGTCAGACAATCATATCGCCGTGAAACTGTTAGATGAAACTCAATCAAGTGTTTCTAGAGACAAACCATAATAAAATACTGGAAACAAATACAATTCTGTCAATTACCATTAAAGATGACGTGGGATATCACCCTCACCTTCATCTAAATCGAATATCCTTGTAATCGCTCTTCAACCCTGAGTCAGAAAGCATTTTGCAACATGGTGAAATCCACAGCCAAAAACTGGCGTGTGCTTCTATAAAATGTTTTTTTCTTGCTTGTAGTCTGATATGATGAGATCATATAATTTTAGTAGATCTACAAAACTGTTAGAAAAATAGAATAGTGAGAACACAATCATATACATGGTATGGATGGGCAACAGCAATCAAAATTACGCTTTTAAATTTTGGTTTGAAACATCAATACCTCACGAATACCTAATAAGCATAAACATAACTTGTCGAGCTTTTTAAATACACAGGCAAATAAAAGAATGCAAAAAAAATCAACATCATCTGACTTTTCCAGGCTTTGAAGTTTTCATCTAAGTCAGCATATCCTTCAGAGTACTACTGCTAACAAAATTCATGTGGTGAAACCAACAAAAATATATTCAAATGTTTGTGGAACTTATCTGAAACATTATATATTTTTAGTCAGGAAGGAAACATGTTTTTTATTTATTTTTTGTCAGGAAGGAAACATGCTCAACCATACATAAAATCCTCATGAAACCCATATGAAACCACATTTTTTCGAGAATAACCTAACGGTATTACACTATGCACGATCACATATGCATTATCAATAACTTGGGAAAGGATCGATAATAGTTATGCCAATACCTCTGAAACAGTAGTTGGAACCGAAATAATTTTTTTGGGTGCGGGGTATATGTCCTTCATTTACCTAACATATGTCAGAGTAGAAAGTACCCAATATTGATCATGAATATGAGCACACCATATTGGTCCACCACAATATATTTCTTTTCCGAGGGTGTGAGGGCTCCATAGTTGGCCTGAACTGGTAACAAAGACAATAAAGAGAACAAAAGCAGTGCAAAACATATTAATTAACGTTAATTCATAAAATTACCGTAGTAACATGTATAAACAGAACGTAAGCAAATGTCCTATTTAAAAATGTATTATAAGCGTTCAGGCAAAGAACAATGTAGGACTAAAAGCCTTGCAACATAATTCAGATAGTTCAAACATTAGTAAATTAGAACTTTTACTCAATGCTCAACAGTCTACGTGAGTCATCAGTACAACAATCCCACAATTTTAGTTGGCTGAGAATCTCAGAGTTGTCACAAATTAGTGGATCGAACATAGAATAACCAACAGCCATGTGCTCCCGCAACGAAGTTCAATTTTGAAATATTTAGAACCCTTACCACAAGATTAACATGCAGAGTAATTTGAAACAGAGGAGTACTTCAGTATACTTCGCTAATAAAATAAGATTACTGCTATTGTTTATTATATGGATTCTATCTAATTTCTTCATCTAATTCTGAAGTGAAACCATAAGTATAAGTGTAACCGGTGCGTGATTCTTGTTATGATGATGCCGGTGTAAATCTCTTGTTTGAGTTTTAAAAACAAAGAAAAATAATAATGAATTTTAGTAGAAAAGTATTCTATCAGATTCAAACCGAGAACTTACGTCTTAGCACGGCTCCCTTCTGCCTTTGCACTCGAGAACCAATGTCCGTCTGGCCCAAGGAAACCTTTGCACGCCTTCGTTACCTTTTGGAGGCCTTCTCAAATCGAATCAGGTAACCATTTGGGACACTACCCCAAAAACAAATCCAAGTTTGAGGATAGAACTATGGTATGGATTCCAAAAACCCGTATCAGCTATTAATTTGATTTACATGATTTTTAAGTTAATTAAAACTTGCTTTAGCAAAAAACTTATAATGTATAAATACGAATTATTAATCTGCAAAGGAGCCAAACTAAAAGTATCCCCCATTCCGTGATCCAGCGGGGAGGGGAGAGAGAGAGTGCACGCTAGAGTGGAGAAACGTGTCCGAACGTGCCACAAATCTCTCTCTCTCACTAGGAAAAGATTCTCTCTATCTATCAAAGGAGCAACAGCAATAAGAGAGAGAAGAGGGGACATAGCACTGTTTCGTGTGTCTGAGGATCTCCTGATCTCCTCCTCACCATCTACCCATCGTCATCCATCCCCTTCCTTCACCAGCCTCCTCTCCGCTGCCCGCTGCTCGTATGATCTCGTCGGCTCTCTCCACCGAGGTAAGCCCCCTCCAGCTTCCGCCTCGCTCCCGCCCGACAGATGCGACAAACTCAGGCTCGAGTCGAGCCGCCATGGCTATTTTTGGGGATCTCCTCTGTTTGCTTCCGTAATTATCTGTTTTCCTTCTTTCGCTAGTTTTGTCCGTAGATTTGTTTGACTGGAATACGATCCTTGTGTCGTGTATTCTTCTCTAGAAGAAACTCAAGAGATTCAGAAAATCTCTCGCTCTCCCGCGCCACCCCCCGTCGTTGCATGAATTCCAGTTCCCTTCACCTGAATTTCCTTGCCGCCGTTTCAGAAATTTTGATCCGTGCGTTGCTGAATTTCAGAGCGACCCCTTTTTCTGCAGTCAGCTCAGATATCGATTTTCCCGAGTCTCCAGAAAAAGAAAAAAAAGAGCCCTACGCCCCTACGTTGGAAAATTTTGGTTATCATTTTTTAGGATTTTGATTGAACATCTCTATCTATATCTCGAGTTGCTTTACGAGTCATCAGAATTCCATGTTAGTCGGCGGATCTCAGCAAGTCGCAGAAGCTTCCTATTAATACTTCTTCTTACGCAAACCAAACACACAAACTCCACCCTTGCCCATATTTTACTCTTTGCTTTATCCCCAAAATCCGACGCACTTTTTATTTCATGGACTTGTCGGGATTAAGTTATCTGTATTTTAATAGAAAAAAAGTTGTGTAAATTTCAAAAAGAATTGTCATAGTATATTTTTTGGGGTCCAAGGAAGAAAGATTCGCCAAGTACATCTGTTCTTGTTCCCCAGTACTTTGTCCTCTCATGTCCCAACAGTGAGATTTTCCTAGTATGACGGTAGTTCCACTTTGCAAATTTTGCTCACCTCAGCAATAAAAGCCAAATCATATATGATCCAAATAACAACAATAACAGTCTCTCTGGATTTGCTTACCTCATCTCATCATCCCCTGCATTCAAATTCATCCATCTCACCACTTGCTCCGTTTGCACATTGTACAGGGTTGAATCTAAGAGCGTCATTGGCTGTAAAACTAGTCAAGACTCACCAGCAGCAGCATCATACTAGCTGTTGTTGCTGGCTTTTGTGCACGCTGCACCAAGAAGGCAAGAAGTAGGAGCAGAAGCAATCAGGAAGGTAGCCAAATATTGAAGGGAACCAACTCATGGAAGGCGAAACACTGTCAGGGTTCGGCAGCGCACCAGCGACGAACGGCGTCGACACCAAGGTGTTGCACGCCTTCCAGTCGAGCTTCGTGCAGGTGCAGGGCCTGCTCGACCAGAACCGTGTGCTCATCAACGAAATCAATCAGAACCATGAGTCCAAAGTGCCCGGCGACCTCTCCCGCAACGTTGGCCTCATCAGGGAGCTCAACAACAACATCCGCCGTGTCGTTGACCTCTATGCCAACCTATCCTCACTCTTTGCTACCTCCTCGGGAGGCGGCGGCGGACGTGCCATGTCTGAGGGGGGATCTGTCGGCACCATCCGGCAGGCCGGCCAGAAGAGGATCAGGTCCGGCATGGACTAACAAGAGGAACAAGTTGTATTTATCTACATTACTTACTCACTTATCTATCCTGCTATATAGTATGGGCAAGAGCAATGTCTCCAAAATATTGTCCTTCTTGTAGCCCTAGTTACTCTTGTTGCTTCTTTGAGCTAGTATCAGTTGTGGAATTGATGCAACAATTGCAGTATCATCCGTTCCCAAAACAAAACAATTCAAGGATGAATCTAACAGAGAGTGAGCACTTCTCTGAATACACCTAGTCTGAAATCATTTTTAGTGGTGTCTGATGCCTGACTGCCTCTGATCTCTTCATTAGAAGGAACTGTGCATTTACTTGTTTGCTTGCTCTAAAAGTTGTACTCCAGGTGAAATCTTCCCAGTGGCTAAAAAACTATGTTGTTTCTGTTTGGGATTGTATGACAAAATGTTAACGATAATACCATGATTATCCCAAGTCTTGTCATCTAAATTCTCCCAAAATATAAGACGTTTTTAATGATCCTTATGTGCTAAAGATTAATCCAATGCAGGTCTGTTTTCTTGATTCAGTTTTTGGTTTCATTGTCAGAGGCCAGAATCTGCTGGACTTTACATGATTGGGCTCTTCTGCCTGAAATCTTTGCTTTGGCCCTAGTTTTCCACGCTGTTCTTCCTTTCTTTCAGGTCCTGACCAACCATTGTTTCTTGTCTAGCACTCGCCTTTTCCCCCCTCTCCTGCAGCATCACTTTCTGCAAAAATCTGTTGAGGCTGTGCATTCATTCAGCATTGGATGATTGTCTCCTTTCATTTCTGCTCCTGAAATTTTGTAGTGGAGACAGGGGAATGGGAAAGTGCTTTTCCTCCCCAATGGCATCAGTTCCTTTTGGGGAGAGCATGTTTGTTGGTAAAGTCGACCTGGGGTTCTCCATGAGATTCCCCTAAGGCATTTCAATATCCTTTATCTATAAAAGGAAGCATCACACTGTGTATTGCTTATTTCTTTTGCTTATGGACCGTCCATCCATGTGAAAGTGTGAAAAGTTTCTAAGAGCATTTCAATTGCATGGAAATACTTCTATTTCTAATTTCATGACAACCAAACATGTTGGGTATGAAGTCTCAGCTGAATTTCACGATTCTTGCCCGGAATGATGGCTACCCCAAATTAGCTGTAATATAATTATTATTGGCTATGTTATAAGTCATGCAAAGTCTATATTTTAAACTACAAAGTTTCATGTTGCCATCTATCAAACTGACAATTCTCTTGTGAGGAGGGTGTGTTAGTCATGGAGAAAGGGGGATAACCGTGATGAGAGAATTTACACCGGGCCTCGATTGGTTCGTCGGAAACTACTCCAATACCCCCGTAAACTTTACGGACCATCCAAGGTCCTGTGAAAAATCCAGCACAGTCGTGTATATTTCGCTGGTTCCGTATTTTTGCACGTCATGATTAAATACTACTCCGTATGTTTCATAATATAAAATATTTTAGCCTTTATCAATATTCATATATACACATGTATCTAAACGTATTTTAATGTCTGTGTCACTTATTTTTAGTGTAAATCTAAACGATATGTTCAACACCTATAACAGCTTATATTATCTAACGGAGCAAGTACCTTCCTATACATAATCTTTTTCTTGGTTTTAGTTTAAAGGGAGTAGTACTCTCTAAAATCTTATCAAGTGCCTAGTCATTTAGAAATTTAATACAGATTGCTGGGGGAATGATCAAATATACCTTGCTAAAAGTGCAATCACTGGGTCAGGGAATCTCTTGCAGGCCAGGCCTTCCTGGCTGCAACAATCACGCGACACTTGACCAGGATCTGTTAGGCAAAAGGTGGAGGCAGGCCAGCTTTATTGACCACTTTTTTCTTATGCCTAGTGCATGGTTTCAATCCGGACGGGCATCTCTCCTGTAGATCACCATGCGGGGGTTAAGGCACCTCCAATGGGGCTGGCGAAAACGGACCATCGCAGTCTGAATTTGTCCGTTCGGACAGGGGAGGTGCCAGCGTCCGGGCGGACACGTGTTTTCGACCCAAACGCGGCCATTGGGCCAGCTTTGGGGTTTGGGGGAGACACGGACACAACGCGTGTCCTCCCGTGTTCGTCTCTGGCCCACATGGCAGCCATCCACTGTGGCCGCTTTGATTCCCGGTCCTATTAAATGGACGACCGACCCCACCTGTCCCCATCCCTATCCCCACTCCCTCACTCTCTTCCTCTCCCAAACCCTAGCCACCCACTGCCGGCCGCTGACCGCCATGACCAGGCCGAACCAGTGGTTCTTCAGCGGCAAGGCCGACCGCAACAATGTGGAGGCCAGCAACTCCCGTGCGGCTCCGCCATCGTCCGACGCCGCCCGGCGTGTCGTAGATCACCGCAAGGAGCTACGGGCGGCACAGAATGCTCGCCTCCGTGCTCGGCGAGCTCGTGTTTCCACCGACGTGGCCCAAATTTACTAGGAGGTGGCCGCGCTGCTGCCGTGGGGAGACGTCCATATCTCCACTGGGTGGCACCTCACGCCGCAGCGGGTGCCGGTGCCTAGCGCGACGCCCAAGACCCGGCGCCAGCGCTGATGGAAGAGGACGCCGCTGCCGCCCTGTAGACCAACATCGACGCCTCCAACCTAGAGGAGCTCGGTAAGTGGTCGGGCATTGCCAAGGCGGCTTCGGCGGAGGCGGCGGCGGAGCAGGCACGGCAGGAGGTGGAGCACGAGGAGTTGTCGGTGGCGTGGCATTGGCGGGACGAGGCCGATGCCTGGAACCGCATCCAAGAGGAGGAGGCGGCGGCCCGGGGTCTGCACCAAGCTCCGTGGGAGCCGTGGCCCGAGGTTGGGCAACTCGCACTGTGCAGCCCGCGTCGGCATGGACACAAGAGCCCCAGGCGCCGTAGACGCCTCAGCCAGCAGGGCCACCGGCGCACCTGTTCGCCGTCCCGCTGTACGTCATCCTCTCGGATGACGAGGATGACAACGAGTAGACGGCCACGGCTGGCCGTGATACGTCCAAAACGTATCTACTTTCCCGAACACTTTTGCTATTGTTTTACCTCTAATTTGTGTGTTTTGGATGCAACTAACACGGGCTAACGATGTTTTCAGCAGAATTACCCTGGTGTCTTATTTTTGTGCAGAAATATCAACTTCGGAGAAAAACCCCAAAATCCTAACAGAAATTATTTTTCATCCGAGGGGAACTCAAAACCACGAAGACCAAACGGAGAAGAGGCCTGAGGGGCCCACACCACCTCGTGGCGCGGGGCCCATCTGGCCGCGCCAGGAGGTGGTGCGGCCACCTCCTCGCGACCCCCTCGCGGCTACAAGACCTCTCTTACCTAAAAACGCTTGGAGGATAGCCACTTTTTCAGAGAACTCCACCGTGCGCCGCCGCCATCACGAACCCTAGTTCAGGGACCAGAAGTCTCTGTTCCGGCACCCTGCCGGGACGGGGAATCGAAGGGGATCATCGCCATCATCATCTCCACCGCTTCTCCATCAACCATCCATGTTTCCCCATCCATGAGTGAGTAATTCACCACTGTAGGCTTGAGGGGATGGTAGGGATTGGATGAGATCGATCATGTAATAGCTGTAAGATTGTTAGGGCATGGTGCCTAGTATCCGTTATTGGTGTTTTACGTTATTGTTGCAACTTGTTATGCTTAATGTTTGATACTAGGGCCCGAGTGCCATGATTTCAGATCTGAACATGTTATTGAATTATGATGATAATTATTGTTTTGGATCATATCTATGAATCGTATACACACGTTATTGTCCGTAATCGATGGCCCCAAAGTGACAGCAACTGGGATAACCGGAGGGAATGGCTATGATGTGAGGATCACATGTATTCACGAAGTGTTAATGCTTTGCTCCAGTACTTTATTAAAAATAAGTAGCTTAATTGCCAGTAGTTTCCCTTGAGACCCCGCTGCAAACGGGCTGACATGACAAAAGATGATGTGCAAGTTTCTCATTGCGAGCACGCACAACTAAATTGGAATACATGCTTATGATTAGTTAATACTTGGATGCTTTATTTTATTTATCTGTAAATGCATATGCTATGTTATTACATGAATTATCTCGTCCATGCAACGCCCGTACATCCGTCCATGTGCCTACAGTATTTTTAATCCTGCTGTCTACATCAATCACAATCGTTGTCTTAATTCTCCTGCTACTGTTATTTCACTACTGTCTCTGCTATAAAACTGTTGCTACTGATAATCTTCCTTGAGCAAGTCTATTCACAGGTGCAGCTGATCTGACAAATTATCTGTTAAATCTTACAAATATGCTTTGTCTCCCCTTGTGTCGAATCAATAAATTTGGGTTTTACTTCCCTCGAAGACTGTTGCGATCCCCTATACTTGTGGGTCATCAAGACTATTTTCTGACGCCGTTGCCGAGAAGCATAGCTATATTTGCAAACCCACCTGAGTGTGATATTGTTCGCTGGAATTTATTCATTATGGAAATAAATGTTGATAAGAAGTTTCCCATCGTGCCTTCCACTATAAGGAAAGGTACAACTCGGAACTCTGTTGCTGTGCTTGACTCTCCATCTGTGTTGAGTAAGCTTGTTACACCACCACAACCTGCACGTTCTATTACTACTGCTGAATCTGAAATTACTTATGATGATGCTTGTCGTGGTGGTGTCACGGCAGATGCCATAGGATGGCTAACTTGTGGGGCCGATGGACGTTGGTGGATCCGGAGAGGGATAGCGAGCTGAAGAGCTCACACGGGGAGGATCCCGGTAAAACCGAGATCTCCCAAGAACTGGGAACAAGAACAAAGCGCAAAGGGGAAGATCTAACAAATACAAAGAAATGCACGAAGGCACACAGCACACAGACGATATACCCAGGTTCAGGGCCCTCGTGAGGAGGTAACACCCCTACTCCTGCCTTTCCTCTCTATATATTGGTGATATAAGGACTACAACTTGCTACAAGATCAGCCGAAGGATGAAGTACGAAGAACTAGATGAACTCAAGGTGAAGAGGAATAACTGCTCTAAGAGTAAATGTGACTATAGCTTTGGCTCTGAAGTTGGCCTCCCTCCCTCAGGAGCAGTTATGGCGCCTTTTATAGAGGTCCGGCCAGGAGGGCCGGAAACCCTAATTTGGCTTGGCCCCACCAGACAGGCCTAGCCGGGATGTCGTCACCGGCTAGTGCGACCTAGTCGCCGGACTATCCGGTGTAGACTCCTCGTCATCATCTCGTTAAGGGCGACAGGCGCCGTCCTGCATCATCATTGTCCCCTTGTCAGAGACAAGACATGTCTCTGCCCATCCCGGATAGCCTTTTCCGGATTGCCGGGCTAGGCAGGTCAGGTCTTGTCGTACCACGCTCGTACCGGCTGACGCGCTCCCGTGTCAGGCGGGAGGTGACCATGCTCCCGTGTCAGGCGGGAGGTGACCATGCTTCCGTGTCAGGCGGAACGGTACTTCCCCCCGCGATAGACGGGAAAGCCTGCTACGGACCGTTGACGGCCTACCGGAAACCCTTGCTCCGGATACCTCCTTGCCTTCCACAACCTCTTCTGCACAAGATCAACACCGAGAGTCGGTCCGGTTAGTACTTACCCGGAATACCTATCCGGTAAAGCCGAGTACACCCCCACCCGGAAGTCTCCCCGGAGTCCTAGATCCGGGATCCTTCCCGGAGACGTACGAGCTCGTCTCAGGATGAGTATCTCTAGGCCTAGCCTCCCGAAGATGTCTTAGCCTATCGGCAAAGACATCTTCGAGAAGCTAGTTCTTAGAGGAACCACCCGCTCATGCTTGTGCTGCGACTGAGGACTGGGGGTGTCTATTTATAGTTGCCCGGGCTGACCCTTGCGGTTGCCAGGAGACACTTTGCCCTCTTCCAGTGCCTAAAGGTCAGGTTGCCCTTTCGGCACACCAGGAGGTGTCCCTTGTTGTCGCCAAAGGTCAAGCACTGTTAATATTTACTGGATTATACCGGGATCTTCCCCTACCCGGGGGGTAGCCCCCCGACACTAGTCCCCGAAGCTGGTGCTGCACAGCGACCTCGGATGATGTGCGGGATCAGCTTTAAACAACAATCATTTTCCGAGAACCAATTATACCATCCTTTTATTCCATGTCTAGATCGATTCTTCTCGAGATCTTTTTACCGAGATCCTTTTACCGAGATCTCCCCACCGGGATTGCCTTAACCGGGAGGCGAAGCCTGCGACCGGATAGTACCATGCCAGTGAATCTCGACCGTTGATCTCCCGATGAATTCGAGACACTGCGCCAGGGCCCACCCGACGTCCCGTCTGTGCAGAGGCGCACTCGAGTGCCTCTGCGCACGCACGGTGTCGCTTGGGTTCCCGCGCCGGGTAGCCGCAGTCGATCCGGAATCCAACCGTTGGGGCCGTGTGGCCCTCGGTGTGGCCGGATCGGGCGCTCCGGATAGTGCCACGTGTCCTGTGGCACAAAACAGATCCGACCCACGATCGTGGAGATCGTGGGCGGGAAAATCGGAAACCGCTCCGGAATCCCCCCCCATAAATAGGGGGCCGGAACGGTCTCCTTCACTTCTTCTTCTTCGCTTCTCTTCTCCTTCACCGTTTCGAACTCGCCGCCGCCGCTGCGCTCGTCGCCCGCACGACGTCCCGCTCGTCGTTCGCCGGAGCTCGCACCCCGCCGTCCCTCTCGCACGCCGTCGATCTCCTCCACCGGTGAGTTGCTCTTCTCGGATGCGATGCCTTTCTCCGGTAGAGTAACCGCCCGACTCCGGCCGTGCCCTAGCACGAGCACGGTTGCGCCGCCGCCGGTGACCACATTCGAGCGGCGCGCACGAGGCGCACGGTGATGAATCACCGTGGCGCTAGAAAGTATATCGGTCACCCGCATTTGTGCCTCGTTTGAGTTTAGCACGAGCCATTTTTCCTCCCTTTGTTTTGATTACCTAGCATATGATAGATCTTGCTTCCCACCAACTCGGTAGTGTTTAGCAGTTTATGCCCCGACACCCTCGTTTCCGATAGACTAACTTCGATTAACCGCCGCTGCTCTGCAGAGTAGCCCGGATACCCCTGCATACTTCTCCGACATGGGTGAAGAACGTGCTCGGGGGTGCTGGGATGGGTCCGAGACGAAGCAGTCGGATCTTGACTGGCTGTATCGGACTCACCGGATTCCCCCGGAAGTCGAGAGCCGTCTACCGGGAGAGGAGGTTGCACCGGAACCCCAACCCGGGGAATTCGTGGTATTCCTATCGCACTTCGAGCGCGGGTTTGGGCTTCCGGCTAGCCCCTTCTTCTGCGACTTCCTCGACACGTATGACGTCCAACCTCACCATCTTCCCGCCAACGCCATCATGATGCTCTCGGTCTTCACCACCTACGCAGAGGCGTATCTCGGCATATGGCCATTTGTGGATCTCTGGGCCAAGTATTTCATCCTTCGCCGCCAAGCCATCCCCAATCCGGATCAGAAGATAAAGGACTTAGTCGATTGCGGAGCGGCTACCATCATCCCTCGCGCGGACTCCGGATTCCCCATAGTCAAGGGACTAGAGTCCTGCCGGAAATGGCAGCGCAGCTTCTTCTACGTGAAGAACCGGGAGCCCTCGGGAGATGGTCCGGGGTCCTCGAACCCGGACTTCATCAATCTGCCGGAATTCGTCATGGGTCCTCCGCGCGAATTCCGTCGCTGGAAGTATCTTCCCGACAACGACGAGATCAAATACATGCACGATGTTCTGCATGTGCTAACTTAGCAGATGACCGGGGATGATCTCTTGCGCTGCTTCATTGTCCGCCGGGTCTGCCCCCTTCAAAACCGAGTGCACAAGATGTGCCACATGTCCGGGAACTTCGACCCCACTAGGACCAGTATCCTTGGGCTAAACCACGGGGGGGGGGGGGGGGGGGTCGTCCGTCGTGTCTGAGCTATTGCCCGGACGGAGATGACGGAGGACTATACTTGGGGGCTCCTTGGGGGATGTCGGAGAAGACCATGCGACCAGGTGCTTATATCAGTCTTTCGTGCCTTCGCCTTCGTGCATGCGCTCACCTGGACACCGACACGGCCTAACTTGTTTGCGCAGTTGTTCGAGCGTCAACACGAAGAAGACGCCGTCCACGTCAACGGGAATTACACGCCGGACTTCCCGAAACCGGACATGATGCCGAGAGAGGATCCCGACGGCGAGGACCACCTCGACATCCCTTTCGTCAAGGCCCCGGGTAATCCTTCAACTCCAGAGGCAGTTTTCATTTCTTCGGATGATGAGGATGAGATTGACTGCGAGATCCTTGACGTTATTGACGCTCTTCCTCTGAATTGGGCCCCAGCAGTGGTTCCAAAACCGACAACCGGGACCAAACGTGCCGAGAGCCGGAAGCGCGCGGCTTCCGACACCGAGGGGGCCGATAATTCCGGCAACCCCTCCAAGAAGAGCAAACCGACTAAACAGACAACCGAGAAGCCTGCTCGGCGCCGGCAGAGGGGTCCTCCCCTTGTGGATTCCGGGTACGTCTTTCTTGCCTCATGTTATTTGACTTCGTTTTCTCCACAACTCTTACTAAGACATTTCCTTTCAGTGATGCGCTCGAGCTCCCGACACCTGCTGTTCCTCCTCCTCCGGGAACTCGGACTCCCAGCCCGGCTCGGGCCTCTCCTTCACCTCTTCGCCCTTCTGCTCGAGGAAGTGAAGCCGCCGCCTCCGGTGCCGCACCGGCAAGCGTTGCGACCTCGGATGCACCTCCGGTGATCGACGAGATCACGGTGCAGGCCACAACCATCTCGGGAGAAGTGCTTCTTCCGGAGAGCCCACGCCGGGTTCCCGGGCTGGAGGCAGAGATCCTCAGCCCTCGCCGAGAACCTGCGGCAAGTGGCGCCTCTCGGCCAGCCGCGACTAAGACCATCCCGGAGAAGCAGCGTACAGCCTCCTCCCGGCCAGCAGATCAAGCTCCCAAGTCTCGCGGCAAGGCTGCTGGGCAGAAAACGCCTTCTGCCCCACCCGCAGCTGCCCCGACATCGTCGTCTCAGGACTTGGTGCTGCGCCCGGGTACGTTTTCCTCGCTACCACCGCCTCCCGCCGAGATCCCTACTGCTGCCTTGCGGATGTTGCGAGCAACGGTCAGCTCCTTTGTATCTTCAGGATCCCGGGATGTTGCTGCTACCCGCGCTGTTGGCAGCTCCGGCATTTGGGTTGTTGATGACTTCAACAAGGCCTGGCTTGCCGCCGACGCTTCCGAGACTGTAGGGGACTTGCACGCTGCTGGCCTGAGTCGCAGCGCTCAAGCCCTGCATGCTCTTCAGGTGGCCGCGCTGGATGTCACCCGAGTAAGCGAGGTAAGCTTTTCCTCTTTCAAAAAATGCATTTGTTCCTTCCACCACCACTAGTCCCCGAGATTGGTTCTTAGTGCTTTAGATTCCACCGAATAGCAGATCACTAGGTTCCAATCTTAGAGAAAAATCCAGGACTTGGACACCGAGTCCCCGAGATCCTCCCAACCGGATAGGTTGCTTCAAAATTTGCTCCACCACTAGTCCCCGAGATTGGTGCTTAGTGCTCTAGATTCCACCGAATAGCAGATCACTAGGTTCCAATCTTAGAGAAAAATCCAGGACTTGGACACCGAGTCCCCGAGATCCTCCCAACCGGATAGGTTGCTTCAAAATTTGCTCCACCACTAGTCCCCGAGATTGGTGCTTAGTGCTCTAGATTCCACCGAATAGCAGATCACTAGGTTCCAATCTTAGAGAAAAATCCAGGACTTGGACACCGAGTCCCCGAGATCCTCCCAACCGGATAGGTTGCTTCAAAATTTGCTCCACCACTAGTCCCCGAGATTGGTGCTTAGTGCTCTAGATTCCACCGAATAGCAGATCACTAGGTTCCAATCTTAGAGAAAAATCCAGGACTTGAACACCGAGTCCCCGAGATCCTCTCCCCTGGGTTTTTTACACCTTTTCCATACTAACTTTGCCTTCTTTGTCTTGCTTTCAGGAGTGCAGCCAAAAACGCCGCAACATCTTCAACCGGGTTCTCGCTGAACTCGGCCAATCCAAGAAATCCGAGGAGCGCTTCCGGGAGGAGCGAGACGCGGCGCGCCAGATCTCGGTGGACCAGAAGACTGCTCTTTCCACCGCGCAATCCGAGATCGCGCGGCTGAACGGCGAGCTCGGAAAGGTCCAGGCTGCTATGTCCGAGATGAAGACGCGCTTCATCGAGGCGACCAAAAAGCAGAAAGAGACCCTGGACCAATCGGTGGCGCGCGCGGATAACGCCGAGACCGAGCTGGGTCTTCTCCAGTCGCGCTCTGACACTTGGCTCGCCGAACTTACCGTGTTGAACCGGGATCTCAACAGTTAGTAATCCGACATCCCTCTTCTCCTGTTACTTCCTTTATTTGCTGTTGCTTTTCTTATGACTTAGCCGTTTGACAGCTCTTCTTTTTAAAGGAGAGTTTGAGCACTCCCGGGAAGCTGCCGCCAAAGCTGTTGCCGCCTTCCGTGAGAAGCGCGCCGGGAAGGGTCCCATCTCGGATGCCTGGGACATTGAGGATCACCTCACCGCCCTGAAGGCCCGGATAGTACCTCTCCGGTCTATCGGGACGGAGCTCCTCAGCGCCGCGATTCATGTCCACGGCGTATTGTGGCCAAGCATCCGCGGGACTCTCTCGATTCCGCAGCTCGCGGGCGCACTCCGGGGTGCCGGGAGTCGCCTCCACGCGTGGAAGCGTTCCGGCGCGCGGGCTGGTGCCGACCAGGTCTTGACCCAAGTACTTAGCTGGTACGAAGGTCTTGATCTGGCGGCGATTCAGCGCCTGCGGACGGTGTCGCCATGGGTGAACGATCCGGAGAAGGTCCAGCAGCGGCAAGAGGTGGCGCACCGCATCGCCAAGTGGTCCAACATCCGTGCCTTCACCGCCAGCCTCGTTTCCTCAGAGTCTGAATCAGACTATGCGGATTCCGAAGAAGATGATGCCGCGTCTGGCGAGGCGGAGGACGAGGTCCCGGAAGGAGATGACGCTGCTTCCGATGCTGCGTCCGAGAAGGTGACTCCCCGGGATGCAACATCTTCTCCGATCCCCGAGGCCACCGAGACCGAGGTGCATCCCGACGCCCCAAGTGGTGCTGCCGATCCTGAAGGCGAAGCTGCTCCTGCTCCTGCCGGTGCTGCTTCCGAGGTCTCCGCTCCCGAGGTTGTTGCTCCCGAAGTCGCCGCTTCCGGCGTCGCCGCTTCCGAAGTGTCCGTTGAGAAGCCCACTTCCCCTACTGCATAAACACTTAAGTAGCATATTCGTTAAATCCCCGGGATGCCGGGTGCAAGATGTATCGTACACTTATGTTATTTCTGTTTCACTGTGAACTATTTATTCGAACAACTTATGTCAATGTACTCAGCTTTTAGTTCCCGAATTGCCTTTCATGTTTACCGTACTTAGGTAATTTCTGCTCTTGTCTACCGTTTCGGCGTTCGACAGTCGAGTCACAAAACTCCACATACGGCATACATTACTTAAAACAATCCGAGTTCCTACTAACCGGATTCCCGACATAAAAAACAACTAAGTTAGTAAAAACAAGCATGCCGGATAAGTTCCTGCTCCAAGTCCCCGAGACCATTTTCGTGTTTCCCACCTTCCCTCTCTTTGCTCTTGACTACCATTTCGGCGTTCGTCAGTCGAGTCACAAGATGATTTCACATGACATACATTACTTTGTCCTTGAGAATCGAACTCGGAACTTTCCCGGCATGCGCTCAATACAAAAAATAACTATCCGGCAGTCCCCGGGTTCCTTCCCGGGATGCCGGTAAAAAATAATAAACAAGCTTAACAAAACAGAAGTAATAAGGCGCACAGAACCAGGCAGTCCCCGGGTTCCTCCCGGGGTGCCTTACTTCCATAAATATTGAAAATTGAGATACACATACACTGAGTTCTTTAAGCGAAAAAGGGGCGAAGTAGAGCTACATTCCATGGGCGTTTGGTTTCCTCACCGGATTTGTCCATTACACCTTTCCTAGCTTCCTGTGCATCTACAAGGTAATAGGAATCATTGTGCAATGCCCTGCTTATCACAAAAGGTCCCTCCCATGGAGGTGACAACTTATGCATTCCTGCCGTGCGTTGGATGAGCCTCAGCACCAGATCTCCCTCTCGGAACACCCTCGGGTGTACTTTCCGGCTATGATAGCGACGGAGGTTTTGTTGATAAATTGCAGACCGAGATAGTGCCAATTCTCTGGCCTCTTCGAGTAGATCAACATCATCTTCTCGAGCCTCCTTTGCCTCAGTTTCGGTGAACATTGTTACTCTCGGAGAATCATACTGTATGTCGGTTGGGAGTACTGCCTCAGCTCCATATACCATGAAGAATGGGGTGTACCCGGTAGATCTATTCGGTGTAGTCCGGAGACCCCATAATACTGCCGGTAATTCCTCTATCCAGCATCCCGGAGTTCTCAATAGCGGTTCGATCAAGCGAGCTTTGATGCCAGCTAAGACTAAGGCATTTGCTCTTTCGACTTGCCCATTTTCTTCCGGGTGTGCGACTGATGCTACATCCAGCCGGATTCCCTTTTCAGCACAAAATCGAGCGAATTCCCCCACAGCAAAGTTTGTTCCATTATCTGTGATAATGCTGTGTGGGTATCCGTATCTCAAGATGATGTCTTTCAGGAATTGCACAGCGGTGTGTCCATCGCACTTCCGGATTGGCTTGACCTCTATCCACTTTGTGAATTTGTCCACCATGACAAGTATGTGTGTCATATTGCCCCTTGCCGGCTTGAATTGCCCGACCATTTCCAAACACCATACTGCGAATGGCCAAGTGATGGGGATTGTTTTCAGTGCTGACGCCGGCATGTGTATCCGGTGAGCAAATCTCTGACATCCCCCACACTTCCGGACAATAGCTTCTGCTTGCTGCAATGCAGTGGGCCAGTAGAACCCATGCCGGAACGCCTTTGCCACCAGGGCCCGGGATGATGCATGATGTCCGCACTCCCCTTGATGTATTTCCACCAGCATCTCTTGTCCTTCTGCTGGTTCCACACATCTCTGGAGTACCTCGGTGACACTTCTCTTGTACAGCTCTTGATTGATGACAGTGTATGCTTTTGATCTCCGCAGTATTTGCCGGGCTTCCACTTCATTCTCCGGGAGAGTCCCCTCCAAGATGTAAGCCATAATGGGCTGTGCCCATCCCGGGACTGGTCTAACCGGGAACACGGGAGTGTCTATGTCCATTGGTTCTGCCGACATCACCTCTATCATCATCTTTCTTTGCCTCTCCGAGCACTGGGACGCAGTCCCCGGGTTCGATGTTATGCTCCCGACATCTACTTCCATGGGTACGGCATCTGAACCAGGCTCCTTGGGGATGAAGATAGATTCTGACTCGGGTGATGGTTGAATAGATGGCTTCCTCAGATGCTCTAGGGCTATCCCGGGTGGGATGGCATCCCGGGATGACCCTAGCTTGGACAAGACATCCGCTGCTTCGTTTTCTCCTCTGGGCACATGTTTGAACTCGCACCCGTCAAAAAATCCGGAAATTTTCTGCACATGAAACCTGTACAAGGCCATGTTTGCATCAAGGGCATCCCAATTCCCCGACACCTGTTGTACTACGAGATCCGAGTCACCAAAGCACTCTATCCGGCGGATGCCGATTTCCTTGGCGACGTTGAGTCCATGAACCAAGGCCTCATATTCTGCGACATTGTTGGATGCCCGAAAATGAATCTGCAGCACATACTTCAGTACGTCTTGCTTTGGGGAAGTGAAGACCACTCCGGCACCCAATCCGATCTTAGCCTTAGAGCCATCGAAATGCATCCTCCAGAAATTGTAATCCGGTATCGGAGGTTCATACTGCATCTCGGCCCAGTCTACCAAAAAGTCCGGCAGCGCCTGCGACTTGATGGCATCTCGTCTCTCGTATGCCGGAGCATACGGAGACAACTGGATGGCCCATTTGGCTACCCGGCCGCTAGCATCCTTGCAACCGATGATCTCGGCGAGAGGAGCTTCGCACACCACTGTGACCGGATGTTCCTGAAAGTAGTGCTTGAGCTTGGTCACTGCCATGTATACTCCATATGCCATCTTCTGGTAGTGCGGGTAGTTCTGCTTTGATTCCGGGATCACCTCACTGAGGTAATACACCGGCCTCTGTATCAGCTTACCCCCCTCTTCCCTTTCTTCTACCATCGCCACACTGACTACCCGGTTGGTTGCGGCAATATACAGCAACATAGGTTCCTTGGGTAACGGGGATGCCAACACAGGTGCTGTTGAGAGCATTCTCTTCAGATCATTGAACGCCGCATCAGCCTGCGGGGTCCAAACAAATGTCTTGCTCTTCTTCATCAGTTGATACAGAGGCAAGGCCTTCTCCCCAAGTCGGCTCACAAACCGACTGAGGGATGCCAGACACCCGGTAAACTTCTGCACATCCTTGAGACGCACGGGCAACTTCATGCTCCCAATAGCACGAATTTTACCCGGGTTGACCTCAATTCCTCGGCTGGAGATGAGGAAACCGAGTAACTTCCCTGCTGGCACACCAAATGTACACTTATCCGGGTTCAACCTCATCCGGAATCTTCTCAGGTTCTTAAACGTTTCCCTCAGATCATCTATTAACGAGGCTTTTTCTTTAGTTTTTATGACTATGTCATCGACAT
This sequence comes from Poa annua, assembly GCA_026929855.1. Classification (NCBI taxonomy): domain Eukaryota; kingdom Viridiplantae; phylum Streptophyta; class Magnoliopsida; order Poales; family Poaceae; genus Poa; species Poa annua. Next base: position 215,951,145 of record CM049427.1, on the reverse strand, counting down.
AGACCTTGGCATTTCGGCCTATCTGGTCATGCAAGCATTTCTGCATGCATCTCTGGTATGTAGCACCAGCATTTCTTAACCCGAAAGTCATAACACGATAGCAATAAGCCCCATAAGGGGTAATGAAAGCAGTTTTTAATTGATCATCCGGATTCAAAGGTATCTGGTGAAAACCAGAGTAAGCATCTAGGAAAGTTAAAAGCTCGCTCCCGGCAGTGGAATCTATCACTTGATCTATCCGGGGCAGCGGAAAGGGGTCTTTCGGGATGCCTTGTTGAGGTTGGTGAAGTCGATGCACATGCGCCACACTTTAAGCAGGAGGGGATCGTCTTTCTTCTTCTCCACCAGGACCGGATTTGAAATCCAATCCGGGTGCAGCACCTCCATGATGAATCCGGCGGCCAGCAGTATAGCCAGATGCTCCATGACAGCAGCTCTTCTCTCATCCGAGAGGCGCCTAGTTGGTTGCTTCACCGGCTTCGCATCCGGTCGAACAAATAGAGAGTGCTCAGCCAACTCCCTCGGGACGCCTTGAAGATCGTCACTCGACCACGCAAAGGCATCCCGATTCTCACGGAGCAAGTCGACGAGCTCGCCTTCCTATTTGCTGTCCAGGTTGCTGCCAATGATGACTTGGCGCTCCGGGTTGCTGGGGTCCACACACACCTTCTTGGTCTCCTTGGGGGGCTGAAATGATGCCCCCTGCTCCGGGTTCAACATCCCGGGCATTCCGAGTTGGGATGTCTTGGCCATCGCCACCACCTGCTGGATTCTCTTCTTCTCCTCCGCGATCACCAGAGACTCAGCCAAGCACGATCCCGCCGAGGCACATTCCATGGAGCGCTTGTGGTCTCCCGAGATGGTGATTACACCGTTAGGTCCCGGCATCTTCATCTTGAGGTAGGCCACATGAGTTGAGATCATGAATTTGGCGAGGGATGGTCTGCCGATCAGTGCATGATACGGGCTCTCGAGGTCCACGACCTCGAACTCCAAGCTCTCGGTTCGGCAGTTCTCCCGGGTTCCGAATAGCACCTCAACCCAGATCTTTCCCATGGGCGAGCAAGAGATTCCGGGCACAATGCCATGGAAGGTTGTCTCGGTGGGCAGCAGGGTGTTCATGGATACTCCCAACTTCAGCATCGTGTCCTTGTACATGATGTTAATGGCACTGCCATTGTCAATTAGAACCCGGCTGAAACGGACGTTGAGGTTGGGTCCGACAAAAGTTGGGTCTACCACCAAGGCGTACGCTCCCGGCTTGGGCATAACCCGGGGGTGATCCTTCCGACTCCAGGTAATCTCCATCTCGGACCAGTGCAAGAATTTGGGCACTGCCGGGATCACAGCATTCACCTCCAGGGCACGCTGCCGCACACTTTTCCGGTCAGTGGGCTCGGTCACAAAGATCACATAGCTCTGATGTGCCTCCCGATAGTTTCTCTGCTGGTGTCCGTCTTGGTTACCGTTCTCATTCCGGGTATGCACCACATTCACTGGGCGAGGTGGGGGTCCTCTCGGAGGAGGGGGAAGTCGCACAGCGTTGGCCCCCGATGTCGGAGGAGGAGGTCTCGGGATATTGGGCCGAGATGCCGGAGCATTCTGCCGAACAGCTCCCGAGCTACCCTCCTGCAACGTACGCTGATACCAGCTGCACTGCCGAGTAGAATGGTTTGCGGGCTTGTTGGCCTCCAGAGTGTGGTAGCAGCATGGCTTGTTCAGCATTTCCTCATACGTCAGGGGCTTCTTCTGCTCTACCCAAGTCTTTTGCACCTCCTGACTCTGACCCCAAGCCGGGCCACTTGTCTTTTGACGCTGGCTGTTGCCGGCATCCTCCTGCTCCCGGGTCACTGCTGCGACATGCTGCGCGGCATGGTGGTATTCGGGCTGATTCCTCTTGTGGCCGAACTCCTGGCGATCATGGCTCCTGCTCGGTCCCGAACGCTGAGGTCCCGCATTCCTCCTGTTGGAGTCTCCGACGTCCACCAGGGGTTGCATGGGATCTCCAAGCGTATAGGTGTCGGCGATGCGCATGGTTTCTGCCAAGGTTGTTGGCATCTTTCTCTGCAATTTCTGCCACAGCATAGAGCCATGCCGGCATCCTTGCGCGAACCAGGAGATGGCCTGTGCCTCCACCACTCCTTCGCAAGAGTTGCGAATATTGCTCCACCGGGTAAGGTACTCCCGGTCAGTCTCATTGCTCCTTTGCCTACAGATGGCGAGCTGTTGAGGCCTGTTGGGCCTCTTGTACGTGCTGGTAAAGTTACTGATGAATGCCTCTTCAAAATCTAATCAGCAGTCTATACTGCCAGTTCTCAGATTGTTCAACCAGATTCAGGCTGGTCCTTCCAACATCTGCGGTACATAACGTACCGCCCACCGTCTGTTTCCACCGGCTATGCTTACTGCAGTTACATAGTCGGTCAGCCAATCCTCTGGCTTCTTTCTACCGTCATAGGTCTTGGCACCTCGGTTGAGCTGAAAGTTCCGAACAGGAGGTTCTCGCATGATCCGAGGTCCAAAGCAGGCAGGTCCCGGAGGTCCTTGCTCTTCCACCAACTCGGACTGGTGAATCCGGTCGAGCCGGAATCTGGCGTCTGCCGGGTTCAACTGCCTGGTTCCTATCCGAGATCCCAAAGGGTTCTCGTCCGGTTGATATCCGAGCTGCTGCAACCTCGAGTTGCCATCATTGATCCTGTCCTGTGCAGGGACCAGGGCCTGCTGGGGAACGGAGACGACCTCCCTCTGCGGGTTTCCCTGAACGTGCGGAGGATTCCGGGGTGGATTACCACGGCTAGCCGGGTTATTATTTCCTACACCCAGGTTACCATCCCCATGGGTACTTCCCGCCTGTCCCGAGTTGCGCTGTCCGGCCTGCCCGGCTTGCTGGATACCGGCGAAAGCTGGGTCATACGTCTGTAGCTGTTTGTTCTTCCCGGAACCTCGGCTCCGGCTCCGGCTCTTGCTCTTGCTCTTGCTTCTGCTTAGATGCGGGGAAGAGGCCTCCCCATCTGACCTCTGGCTGTCGGGTCTGGCCGAGTACACCTGGGATCCTGCCCCGGGGTGCTTCTTCTTGAAGGCCAGATTCTGACGATTGGCCTCTATCACCAACTCGTTCACCCTTTCCTGCTGCTTGCGCAGGGCTTCACCGGATAGCCCCGCCAACTCGGCCATGGCGGCTTCGGCGGCCCTAAGGGTCTTCGCTGGTGAGCTGTACACCGGCTTTCCCGCAGAAACCCGACTCCCTGTGTTACTGGTGGTGGCTCCACCAGCCAGCTCCTCATTCACCATTCTTCCTTTCTTGCGCAGATCTGCAATGCGCTTCTCCCGGGAGTCGATCTTAGGGAATCCGTGTGCTGCATTGTACTCCCGGAGGCTAGCGCTGAGCTCGCGGCGGATCTCGGCGATCTCCTGCGCCTCAGCGAGTAGCAACTTCCGCTGCTCCTCTAACTCAGCCGAAGTGGCCTGCGCATCTGCTCCGGTAGTTACCGGTACAGCCAACTTTGCCACGAGTCCCGAGAGGGGATCCGGACGACGTCGCGGATGGGATGACTGCGGATCTCCATCCCGGGCCGCAGGCCTCTCCTGCGGGGGTTTGGCTAAACGGGGGTGGCCGTCAGTATCGCCACCAGCATCTTGATATTCCTCCTCGGTTGCCGCGACCATCATCACTGCGACGGAACTCAGGGGGCGACCGCCACGTAGACCCCGAGCTGCGCAGAGCATGGGAGGATCCTCAGCTTCCAGGACTACGTCCGGGTAGCTACGGACAACCTCGGTGGCCACGTAGGTGGTGAAACCACCGAAATCGATGAGACACCCGTTTACCGGGAACGGTCTGTTCCGGAAACATCCTGCATTGTCGCAGACGAAGTCCATCTCTCCCAGTCTTACGACTATGCCAGAGAGAACCCGAACGTCGAAATGAACGGGGGAGCCCGTCCGGATGTGTACACCAGCCAACGCCTCTGTCTGCCCCACGGTGGGCGCCAACTGTCGTGGTGGTGTCACGGCAGATGCCATAGGATGGCTAACTTGTGGGGCCGATGGACGTTGGTGGATCCGGGGAGGGATAGCGAGCTGAAGAGCTCACACGGGGAGGATCCCGGTAAAACCGAGATCTCCCAAGAACTGGGAACAAGAACAAAGCGCAAAGGGGAAGATCTAACAAATACAAAGAAATGCACGAAGGCACACAACACACAGACGATATACCCAGGTTCAGGGCCCTCGTGAGGAGGTAACACCCCTACTCCTGCCTTTCCTCTCTATATATTGGTGATATAAGGACTACAACTTGCTACAAGATCAGCCGAAGGATGAAGTACGAAGAACTAGATGAACTCAAGGTGAAGAGGAATAACTGCTCTAAGAGTAAATGTGACTATAGCTTTGGCTCTGAAGTTGGCCTCCCTCCCTCAGGAGCAGTTATGGCGCCTTTTATAGAGGTCTGGCCAGGAGGGCCGGAAACCCTAATTTGGCTTGGCCCCACCAGACAGGCCTAGCCGGGATGTCGTCACCGGCTAGTGCGACCTAGTCGCCGGACTATCCGGTGTAGACTCCTCGTCATCATCTCGTTAAGGGCGACAGGCGCCGTCCTGCATCATCATTGTCCCCTTGTCAGAGACAAGACATGTCTCTGCCCATCCCGGATAGCCTTTTCCGGATTGCCGGGCTAGGCAGGTCAGGTCTTGTCGTACCACGCTCGTACCGGCTGACGCGCTCCCGTGTCAGGCGGGAGGTGACCATGCTCCCGTGTCAGGCGGGAGGTGACCATGCTTCCGTGTCAGGCGGAACGGTACTCCCCCCCGCGATAGACGGGAAAGCCTGCTACGGACCGTTGACGGCCTACCGGAAACCCTTGCTCTGGATACCTCCTTGCCTTCCACAACCTCTTCTGCACAAGATCAACACCGAGAGTCGGTCCGGTTAGTACTTACCCGGAATACCTATCCGGTAAAGCCGAGTACACCCCCACCCGGAAGTCTCCCCGGAGTCCTAGATCCGGGATCCTTCCCGGAGACGTCCGAGCTCGTCTCAGGATGAGTATCTCTAGGCCTAGCCTCCCGAAGATGTCTTAGCCTATCGGCAAAGACATCTTCGAGAAGCTAGTTCTTAGAGGAACCACCCGCTCATGCTTGTGCTGCGACTGAGGACTGGGGGTGTCTATTTATAGTTGCCCGGGCTGACCCTTGCGGTTGCCAGGAGACACTTTGCCCTCTTCCAGTGCCTAAAGGTCAGGTTGCCCTTTCGGCACACCAGGAGGTGTCCCTTGTTGTCGCCAAAGGTCAAACACTGTTAATATTTACCGGATTATACCGGGATCTTCCCCTACCCGGGGGGTAGCCCCCGACAATGCTTCTACTGTTCTTGATGAAACTGGTTCATTAGGTCCCTTTTTAAATGCTACTATTGCTAAATCTAAACAAATTGAAAATGCTGAAATTCCTGATGAAAATGCCGAAACACCTGTTAATTCACCTTAATTTACGTGTGATATTGATGATGAGTGTGATGATATGTATGTGAATCTTGATCATGCTTTTGTTCAAGAAATTAATACTATGAAAGATGGTAATGCCTTTGGAAAACTTGTTATAAAACGTGATGTTAAATATAATTTATCTCCTAATGCTAAATTTGCTACATCTCCTGTAAACATAAAAGATAAATATTATGATTTCTCTATTGATTTGGCTCATATAGCTATAGTTGAAACATAACCTTTTTGTGGAACTGGAAATAAAAGGGCTGTAGAACACATGAGTGTATTGTCTGATTGAAGTGGATTATTTTCTGAAGACATTAAAATGCACACTTAATTTGTTGCTAAAATATTTCCTTTCTCATTAAAAGGAGAAGCTAAAACTTGGTATAACAATTTGTCTCCTAGTTCCATTACTAGTGCTAAGGGTTTGCTTGATGCTTTCTTTCGAAAATATTTCCCTGCTAGTGCTCAACATGATGCTTTGCCAAAAAGATATAATTTTAATCAAGATGAGGGTGAGAAATTGCCCAAAGCTTGGACATGCTTTTGTTGCATCTTAAGGGGGCATCCGAACCATGATTTAGAGAAAAATGATCTACTTGATATATTTTATAGTGGACTAACTGCTGATTCTAGGACATACCTGGATAGTTTTGCTAGTTGCGTTTTCAGGAAAAGGACTCCCGAAGAAACTGAAAAATTATTGGCTACTATATGCAAGAATAATGATGATTGGGATATTTCTGGACCTACTCCAACACCTCAACCAACACCGAAGAAGAGACGTATGATTGAATTAAATGAAGAAACAATGAGGGAAGCTAAAATATCTCTCCAAGAAAGTGGTATTAAATCTGAAGATGTGAAGTATTTACCTCCTATTGAAGAATTATGTAAGCCTATTCTGAAGGGAATATGCCCTAGAGGCACTTGATAAACATAGTTTATTGGCAATACCATGCTATAACTGTATTAAGCGAAAACATTAATATAGGTGTGGTAGAAAAACAACCAGGTCCCTAGTAGCCTCTACTAAGACTAGTTTTGTTGCGCGATTGATGATCGAGGTTTTCCTATCATAGGGCATAGCGCCGGTCGGCAATGGAAGTCATATCGTTAGGTGTAACAATGTGATGGACATACCCAGTATTTATAGGACATAGTCATTACGCCTTAAGACCGTGAGATCAACTCTTATTGTTATCCCTGAAAGATACTTTGATCGCACCAAACGTCATATCTTATATAGTGTGACAATGATAGGTGATACTTTTTGGTATCGGAAGGGGGTAGTTGAAACGAGGGGTCAACAGCGGGATTTGTCAGTCCGCATAGCCGGATAGATACTCTAGGGCCTACTCGGTGAGATTATGTCAAATGAGTTTGCAAACATGTGACTAGGTCACCAGCTGACATAATATCATAGACGAGTAGAAGATAGCGATATCGGTAACGAGATCATGCTAGGTATGGAGATATCTGAGAATGATGCTCGGACACGCTAAGTATCGCCATGACAAAGGGTTTAAGACTATACGTCCAGGTTTGATAGATGAAAGTCATTCGTTATATCACAGGGATTAATTCATGGGGTCCAGGCCTACGAGTTAGTCGTTGATCATAGAGGAGTCTTGATCGTACCTGTTATTATATCGAACCGCTAGGGTAACACACTTAAGGGGTTTCGACAAGACAACCGGAAAGGAAAGAGATCACCGGGAACGTCCCGGGAATGGTCCGATGGGGATCGGGCATCGACGAAAGAGTTTTCGGAGCTAAAATAAATTATATATAATATGTTTGATATTAATTAGTGTAATTAATGTGCAAATATGATTTTATATATTTATTTTCGAATTTATTTAGGCTGATTTCCCTAAAAAGGCCTTCTGGTCGAAAGAAGGCCCAAGAGGGGAAAATTCCTCAAGGGAATTTGGTGGGGGTCAAGGTGGCCGGCCTAGGTGGGCCAAAAGGGGCCCACCAGGTGAACGACGCACCAAGGGAGCCGCACCAGGCAATGGGGGATAGTCCCACATTGCCTGGCTGGCAAGTTGGCTCCCCCCGGGAGCCTTTATATAGAGGGGCACCCCTGGCCTTTTAATTCACCAATTAATTCTATTATTTCTCCTCGATCTCGTGATTCCCTTTGTCGGAGTTGCGCCGAGGAGGATGAGGGGATCTCTTCAACCATAGCCCGCTGCCGCGCTGCTGGTGTTCCGGTCCAAGTCTTCCGCTGCTCGTCCTGGACTGGAGCTTCAGAGGCCATCGTCTCCACCGTATGTGTGTAACGCCCTGTGAGGTGTTGCGCTAGCGGTACTCGGAGGCCTACTTCCTCCACTCGACCTCGGGGTCATCTTCGTCGTCTTCGTCGCGCCGAGTTCTCCGCGACCTAGAGGTCGGCTACGTCGTCTTTGTCGTCAACGCTTGTGCGGGAGCGTAATCCCCGCTATTCGGTATACGAGGGTATGTATTCCGATCTCCGCCGTACTTCTATATCTTCATAGTGTAGATCTTGGCTAGTTTAAGGATATCGTTGCTAGGATTTTTTTTTGTTTTCTGCACACGATCCCCTTCAGTGGTATCAGAGCCGATCTATCGTAGATATAGCTGTACGCTGTTAGAACTCATGTTCTGCACGGGGGCACTGTTCCTTTTATTTGCTACCCTCTAGCGTGCACTTGTGATTCCAGCGGCATCGAGTTGATGAAGCGGCCCGGACCGACTTTACGCGTACGCTTACGCGAGACTGGTTCCACTACTGACATACGGCTTGTACCGTATCTGTGGCTGGCGGGTGCATGTTTCTCTCTCTTTAGTTGACTCTGTATTTTCAATGGAGGGCCCGAAAGGGATGCTTAAACATGCAATTATTGGATCGTTGTTGTGGTCATAAGGTTCGTAGGTATGAAGCGGTTCTATTTACGATAGCCCCAAGCCACGTAAAATATGCAAAAGATAAAGTAGACGCGTCTAACTTTATTTTGCAGGGGCTATGTGATATGGTCAAGGTAGGTTTATTAAATTGTTTATAAACTGCGGGCGCCAAGAAGACCATGGCGCAATGGACTATATCACATTGCATTACATTTGATGTTTTGTGTGCATCTTATATTGTGTGATTGTATATATAGTATATATTAGTTACACGGCGGTAGCTATATAAGATGATCCCTTCAAAATACCACTAGTGTTCTCCCTCCAACGCGCACCACGAAGAAAGTTTTACGTTATGAGGCAGGCCGTGATGATCGGGTGTCAGACATCTCGTCGTTCGCATACAGTGGGTGTAAGCCATGTTGCACAAGCGTCAGCGTGGAGGTTTTTGGTGGCGAGCCTAGCATATACAGAAATATGGCCTCGGAACAGGGAGACCGAAAGGTCGAGCACGAGTCACAAAATTGGTGTGGCGGACAATTGTCTACTCTTAAAGTTGTGCCGCCGGCTCTGATGATGAGGGGTGGTGCAATGGATGGGGGTCGTGTAATCGCTTAAACGACCAGGAGGGATGTTCGTTTGAGTGGGAGTTCGGATAGTTATTTTCTAAAACACTAGAACTCAGAATATAATGAACAGAGTCTGTTTTGCAAACCTTTGTAGATATTAACCATTGTGATAGCATCTTTTCAAATTAGGCGCATTCCTGCGATTGAGAAACTTAAAAGGTTGGGTCCAAATTTCATAGTTTTATGCTTTAGCTTGAGCATACTCGTTGTTTAAACCGTTAGCTCTTTGTGTTACAATACCCGCTAGGAGATAACCCCGGAGATTCCGCTAACAAAAGATAATTGGATTATCGGGTTTTGTGCGGATGATATCATCATAGTCCAGTGCTTGCTATGATCTCTGCCATAGAGAACCAACGGTGGGTACGAGTTTTTAGATCGCGAACATATGATATGGTCGCTAAACTCGGGGTACCCCAAACGTTGGGTTGATGAAGTTTATCAGTATGTTGACTGATTGTCTTCTCAACCAAGATGGAAGAGAATACACACATTGAGGGAGCACGTGGCGGTCATACTTAATGACATATGTCCATACTTAATGAACATTGAGATGCCTCGCTCAGCTCAATCACTGGATGACAGACATCGTTGCCAAGTGCAAATCCTCTGCCATAGACTATGTCATGCAAGGGGAATCGTTCACCTTCATGGTTCTTGATTACGGTGGAAGTATCAAGAAAATGAAACAGATCGCCGGAAGTCATCAATGATGATGGTGTATATATGATATACATGTTATGAATGTTTTAGCTAAGCAAGTACTCGCCGTAGTGACTAAGGTTTGAACTAGTCATGTTTTGTGAAAACCAGGTTTACTGCTTGAGTAGCTTGAAAGGATGATGCGACATTGCGTGTTGATAATGGCAGTCAAGTTGTTGTGATGGCCATAGACACTCTCCCTCTAGATCTACCATTTGAATAAATTCTTTATGATCGCCTGTTAGTATGATCGTTACAAGTGTGTCTCCTCTAGCGAGACACTTGTTCATACATGATAGTGACAAATTTGGTGTCCTATATTTATGAAGTAATGATCATATGCCGATTTGAATTTAGATGGTAGAAGCTCCCACATTCATAATATTAATGCCAAAGGATACAAACTTAATAAAGACATCACATATGTGTGGCACTACCGTTTAGTCATGTCAATGTTATAGTCAATGCATTAGCTCCATACCGGATGGATCTACAGGTCCTAAGATTTGATCTTTTGACACTTGCAAAATAACGGTGACACCATTTTCGGAAAGCGGGCATATAACTTATTGATAGTCATACATAGAGATGTATGTGGTTCAATGAAGTAATTGACGGGTAGTGGAGACCTTTATTTCATGAATTTCACTGAACGTTTTGAGTATAGCTTGTTGAGAATCGTGCATATGGGTGTATGTGAATCAATGAAGTACTTTAACGTGTAGTGGAAGTCTTTATTTCATAGACTACATGAATATTCCGAGTAGATATATGGATATCCACTCCGGGGAATGTTAGTCTGAAATTTTGATTCGATCAAACAAAGTTCAGAATGAAGTAGGAAATAAACTTAACAAGAAAGTCAAATTCCCACGATGTAGATCGAGGAAATGAAGATTTGAGTTATAATGTTGGCACATCATTGGAAGACTTGTGAGAAGAGTTCCACAAATTACGTCGCATGGAACACCATAGTGTCATGGTGTGTTAGGACGCCGTAATTACACTCTATCAGATAGTGTGTGGTAAATAAATCTCTTACCGAATTATTGTGATCATTAGAGTCATATGGTAGAAACGTAAACACCCTTTGAATCCATGGAGACAATACCATACGAGTGATGGCATGGCTTTTAGCCTGGATTGTCGTTTCAGCAATTTAGGTTTTCGATGTGATCAAACCTAAAATGGATTAATCTTTGTAGTGTACCGTACCTAAAGAGTTAGTTGGGTACATGTCTCACGACATAGGCAAAACAGTTGCCGGGATATACCTTGCGAAAGATATATTTTCTTGTCCGAGGGTATAAGTGAGAAAGAAAGTAGAGCAAGACGAAGTTGGTGAACTTCTTCTCCAGACATCAGAGTGGCGCAACCGAAAGTGTTTTCGGTGTCAGGCTCCACAACTTGAAAAAGCTGATGATTCAAGATCATGATGTTCTGAGCTCATACTAAGAGCGTAGGCATACGAGGTTGTGTTCCACACTGTGTGTTATGACAATCTTGTTATGAAGGTCATATTAATAAAATATGATAGACCTACGGACTACGAAGAAGAGATTGTGGACCTAAGTCCGAGAAATGGCTACGAGTCATTTATGATCCGAAATAAAATCCATATACGATTACTAGGTAATGACTTGGGAGATCTTTTTGATGGCATCTAGGATGTTAATAGTATATGGAATTTTATGAGAGAATAGACATTGAGAAGGATCGATTTGTCGTGACACAGTTCCGACAGATTCAATAGTTGACCACATGAGAGTTTGTCTCAAGTGGCGAAGCCTAAATTTATTCTGGGTCGTTTAGCAATTACTATAATTTCGAACGAGAAATTGATAGTTGGATGAGAAAACCATGATTCTTAATAGTGTAATTAAGAATGGTTTGTAATCCTGAGGATGCTAAACATGTATGCAAACTTCACTGGTCCATTCATGGGCTGAAGCAAGCATATCGGAGCTGGAATCTTCACTTTGATAATGTGATCAAAAGATTTTGGAGTTGTCCAAAATAGTTGAAGAAACCTACATTTGCAAAGAAGTGAGTGGGAGCAAAGTAGCTTTCCTTGATCTTATATGCGGAAGGCATATTTGAGTGGGAGCTAGGTGTCATTCGTGATTTTGTATGTAACGACATCTTGATTGACACAGATACTCTAGTAGAGTGTAAAGGATTATTTAAGTGATCAAATTTTCTATGAAATGAAGTTAGGAGTATTATGCATCCGATTTATAATTGTATAGATCGTAAGGGGCTTAATAACATTAAGTCGGAATATTTCCTGAGTCAAGATTCTGAAGTGTTTCAGAATAGGACAAGCAAAGAAAGAGGTTCTTGCTTGTATGACTAGGTAAAATATTAAGTTTATCTTGGCATTTTCAGTAATAGCAAATGATGTTTGACATTATCTATGTATCAGACATAGATGCTATCAGACTGAAAGCTCGACTTATTGTGACCCAAGTTCTTGGTTGAAGAACATGTTCTAGAGTGATCCTAGTGTGGATCAATGAACAAACGTTAAGTTTATTCTTCAGTGTCTATGAGAACTGAAGATATGTTTTCTAGTAAAGGGTAAGAGTGGAAAGACAACTTGCCGTAAAGCGGTTACGATGATGCAAGTTATGACACTGACCCATGCGACTAGAAATCTCATATAGGAGAAGTCGCATATGAATGCACTGTCGTATAATCTACATAGGTATAGAAGTATATCGCGACTTCAGAAGTAGCAAGTGTGATTGGGCTGAGCAGTTTTCCGAGCGTAGGTGGTCCCCTTAATAGATCTCTTAGACTTTTAAGGCCCAAGCTACACGAATGCTCGAGTCTCACTCCATCCACTAGGATATATTTCACCGTCATCGTAAGATACGGGATGATGTCAAACTAGATGACATAGAAGTGTTGCAAAGCACATATAGGTCTCAATGTGTGAGATCTATTGACTGTATTCCTCTTTCACAAGGCGAGCAAGCACATGAAGGTCTCAATGGGTGTTGAGCTTTTACCAAGTTGTAAACTAGATTAAGTGTTACTCTAGTGCAAGTGGGAGACTGAAGGGAATATGCCATAGAGGCACTTAATAAACATAGTTTATTGGCAATATCCCATTCGTTCATTATATGTTTTATACCATGCTATAACTGTATTAAGCGAAAACATTAATACAGGTGTGGTAGAAAAACAACCAGGTCCCTAGTAGCCTCTACCAAGACTAGTTTCGTTGCGCGATTGATGATCGAGGTTTTCCGATCATAGGGCATGGCGCCGGTCGGCAATGGAAGTCATATTGTTAGGTGTAACGATGTGATGGACATACCCAGTATTTATAGGACATAGTCATTACGCCTTAAGACCGTGAGATCAACTCTTATTGCTATCCCTGGAAGATACTTTGATCGCACCAAACGTTATATCTTATATAGTGTGACAATGATAGGTGATACTTTTTGGTATCGGAAGGGGGTAGTTGAAACGAGGGGTCAACAGCGGGATTTGTCAGTCCGCATAGCCGGATAGATACTCTAGGGCCTACTCGGTGAGATTATGTCAAATGAGTTTGCAAACATGTGACTAGGTCACCAGCTGACATAATATCATAGACGAGTAGAAGATAGCGATATCGGTAACGAGATCATGCTAGGTATGGAGATATCTGAGAATGATGCTCGGACACGCTAAGTATCGCCATGACAAAGGGTTTAAGACTATACGTCCAGGTTTGATAGATGAATGTCATTCGTTATATCACAGGGATTAATTCATGGGGCCCAGGCCTATGAGTTAGTCGTTGATCATAGAGGAGTCTTGATCGTACATGTTATTATATCGAACCGCTAGGGTAACACACTTAAGGGGTTTCGACAAGACAACCAGAAAGGAAAGATATCACCGGGAACGTCCCGGTAATGGTCCGATGGGGATCGGGCAGCGACGAAAGAGTTTTCGGAGCTAGAATAAAAAAAAAAATATGTTTGATATTAATTAGTGTAATTAATGTGCAAATATGATTTTATATATTTACTTTCGAATTTATTTAGGCTGATTTCCCTAAATGGTCCTTCTGGTCGAAAGAAGGCCCAAGAGGGGAAAATTCCTCAAGAGAATTCGGTGCGGGTCAAGGTGGCCGGCCTAGGTGGGCCAAAAGGGGCCCACCAGGTGGCCGGCGCACCAAGGGAGCCGCATCAGGCAATGGGGGATAGTCCCACATTGCCTGGCTGGCAAGTTGGCTCCCCCCCGGGAGCCTTTATATAGAGGGGCACCCCTGGCCTTTTAATTCACCAATTAATTCTCTTATTTCTCCTCGATCTCGTGATTCCCTATGTCAGAGTTGCGCCGAGGAGGATGAGGGGATCTCTTCCACCATAGCCCGCTGCCGCGCTGCTGGTGTTCCGGTCCAAGTCTTCCGCTGCTCGTCCTGGACTGGAGCTTCGGAGGCCGTCGTCTCCACAGTATGTGTGTAACGCCCTGCGAGGTGCTGCGCTAGCGGTACTCGGAGGCCAACTTCCTCCACCCGACCTCGGGGTCATCTTCGTCGTCTTCATCGCGCCGAGTTCTCCGCGACCTAGAGCTCGTCTACGTCGTCTTCATCGCCAACGCTTGTGCGGGAGCGTAATCTCCGCTATTCGGTCTACGAGGGTATGTATTCCGATCTCCGCCGTACTTCTATATCTGCATAGTGTAGATCTTGGCTAGTTTAAGGATATCGTTGCTAGGAAATTTTTTGTTTTCTGCACACGATCCCCTTCATATTCCTCCTCCAACCGTTATTGAGGTACACTCTCTCCAAAGGTTTGATGATAGAGATATTCCTTACTCTAAACCTCGTGCTCAATGCTTTGATGAATTTGATGATTTTATTGTTAAGCAAGGTAATTTTAATTCGACAATAGAGAATCACCTAATGAAAAATTCTCATGCTATTAGTGATTTACATGACATTGTTGATAGAACTGCTAATGATGTTAAAGTGCTAATTAAACACTTTCATATGGTTCAAACTCAAATAGATCAACTCACTAAAGTGCAAAAAGAATTGCTAGTAAACAACTCTATTGCTAAAGAAAAACTTGTTTGTGAAGTAACAACTAGAGGTGGTAAATTTACTCATGATCCCTTGTATCCTGAAGGACATGATAAAAGAATTGAACAAGATTCTCAACGAGTGAATGGACCTAGTATTCCTTCTAGGAAAAAGAAAAAGAAACATAAAACTATTGTAGAATCCTCTGAACCAGTTAATGATCCTAATAGTATATCTGTTTCTGATGCTGAAACTGAAAGTGGTAATGAACACCACAATGATAATGCTAATAACAATGATAAGGATAAAAATGTTAATTCGGATCACGAAGGAATAGAGGAAGAACCTGAAAAACATTGCTAAAAATAAAAAGTACACTAAAGAAGACTTTATTGCTAAGAAACATGGTAATGAAAGAGAACCTTGGGTCCAAAAACGAATGCCTTTTCCTGCTAAGAAACTTAAATCTAAAGAGGAAGATCATTATAATAGATTTTGTGATTGGATGAAACCATTGTTCTTGCAAATTCCTTTGACTGATGCTATTAAGTTGCCTCCTTATTCTAAATATATGAAAAATATTGTGACTAACAAAAGGAAAATTCCTAATGAGGAAATATCCACTATGCTTGCTAATTACTCTTTTAATGGTAAGGTTCCAAAGAAGCTTGGTGATCCAGGTATACCTACTATTACTTGCTCTATAAAAAATAATTATGTTAAAACTGCTCTATGTGATTTGGGAGCTGGAGTTAGTGTTATGACTTTCTCTCTTTACAAGAGACTTCACCTTGATAAATTGATACCTACTGATATGTCTTTGCAAATGGCGGATAAATCTACTACTGTTCCTGTTGGAGTTTGTGAGGATGTTCCTGTCCAAATAACTACCAATTGCTTAATTATGACTGACTTTGTTGTTCTTGAAATGCCTGAAGATGATAATATGTCTATTATTTTTGGAAGAACTTTTCTAAACACTGCAGGGGCTATTATTGATTGCAATAAAGGAAAAGTTACTTTTAATGTTCCTGACAAGGAGCATACTGTTTAGTTTCCCAAGAAAGTTGATAGAATGCTTGTAGTTAATACAATTACCAATATGAGGTCTATTAGAGTGGGAAGTATTGATTGACCATATAAAGAAGAATTCAAAACTCTCATGATTGGATCCGTACCAATTCATTATATGGTAACATGAGTGTATCATTTGTTTTAAAATCTTTCATGTCATGTAAAATTCATTTGGTGGCAAGACTTGATCAATCTTGTTAACAAGTGCATTTTAAATGCATAAAGAGGCTAAACAATTTTCTTTCTCTCATCCTTGTTATACCTACTATATAATTACTTAGTTTGCAATGTTTAGTTGAATTTTATATTAGAAAATAATTTTTCAGTATTGAATTTAATAATGCAAAATACCAGAAAACAATAAAAAAAGTTTCTCAGAAAATTTAAAATTTTATATGGAAAATCCTATTTTTCGAGGAGGGTCCTGGAAGTGCGAGAGAGCCACCAGGGGGCCCCCCTGGTCCACCACACCACCTGGTGGCGCGACAGCCATCTGGCCGCGCCAGCACATGGTGTAGGGCCCACAACCCCCCACTTGCTCTCTCTCCTTCCTCTGCCTTCCTCTTCCCCTAAAAATCACTTTTGGATAGCTCAAACTCGTGTTCCTGCTGCTCATCTCCTGGGATTTCGATCTCCACATTCAGTCAATTTCTGGTGCTGAAATTTGGTGCATCTCCTCTCCGGTATGTGACTCCTCCGAATATCCAAGTGGAATTTTGTTTAATGGTGTATATATGAAGTATTTTATTGTTGTAGATATCTTGTTTAGTGAGTCTGAATGCTTGTTCTAAGTTGATGAAACTAGTTTTGATGCATGCTTAAACCTCTAGCAAGTCACTATAGTGGTTTCTCTTAATCTAGTTGGCTAAAAATCAATTTTTATGATGTTTGTTGAAAATTTCAGAACATGGAAGGGAATTCATTTGCACTAAATCCTCATGAGATAGTGTTGGAAGGAAAATACAAAGTTCAGAAAGAACAAGGAGTGTACCCTGCCATCTAACCATGCTCGCAATTCATGGACCATGCATGGATTACACAAGAATTTTATACTCTCTTATCCAATGCAGGATTGGAACATTTTCTTGAGAATCTACCTTACCAATATGATATTTTGTCTATGTCGGTGGTGCAGAATTTTCATTGCAATTTGAACTCATCTAACCCCACCGTGCATTACACAATTTACAACACATCTGTGGACTTGCATTTTGATGTTTTCTGTTCAGCTATGAAGGTTCCAAATAGAGCATCATTGGAGAAGCCAAAGGGTAACCCAAGGCTATTGATGGGTGTGTATGGAGAAATATGCTATGGGAGAAGTTTCTCTAAGGAGGACGGTAAAATTAGGAGTATTCATTTCCCTTCCATTCGCTATTTTGCGTATTTCATTGCTAAATGTGTTCTTGCTAGGAGATCTACTGGTAAATTAGGCTTGCCTGATTTAGCTTTTCTTGCTGCTGCATTGCGTCGTGATAGAACTTATAACTTGGATGCTCTCATTGCTCACTGTTTCGCGGCTAACCGCGAGAAGGGAGGAATTTGTGGAGGACTAGTTGTTTCACGATTATTAGCTTTGCATTGTTTAGATCCTCATCCTAATGATTTGTTGTTATCTATGGAAAAAACTTGATATTGAATGTATAAAGAGGCATCAATTTATTGCTGAACGTGGTAACTTACATTATCTCCCTTATATCATAACTTATCCAAAAGAGGAAACAACTCAGAGTAATTACCATTGAGAGAACTGTTATCTTGCCTGCGCCTCTTTTTAACTTTGTTGGCAGTGAGAACTTGTCAGTCTCATAGCCTGAGTTGGATACACTTGGGGAGCAGCCCAGCCCCACCCCCAACCCATGTAGAGGGTTTATGTTTTCTTTTGTGTTATGTTGTGTCATTGGCCCGTGGGCCCTGCTACTGACTATGCAATATATATTATTTGTCTATTTTATTTTTTCTTTGGCCTTATCTTTTTGTGCCTGGCCGTTGGGGGCATCTCCATCCCAAACCCAAAATGTGTCCGACGGATCGAATCGGAGACATTTTGATACTCCCTCCGATACATAAAAAGTATCGCTCATTTTGTATTAAGCTAGTACAAAATTTGTACTAGAGGAGCGATATTTTTTATGGATCGGAGGGAGTATCCGTTTGGGTCAGCCCGTTGAAGGTGCCCTTAGGATGCATATGATGTTTGAGCTATTTGTTTTTTTCGTAAGCCAACTTATACATGTTTATCCTCGCTAAATATTGTAACCTAGTTAAAGAACATTTGTTCTTTTAAAGCACAAGCTGAGCTGTGCAGAGAAGTAAACGTGGCCTGGTAAGGCCCAAGTAATAGGACGGGTGCATTTTTCTGCTCAGAAGGTCAACGGAATTCTGACATCGAGCCCGGACACGTGCCCTACGCGGGGTATGGTAAAATTGCCCATCTAAACACTAGTTGTATATTTTAAAGAAAAAATAAATCAAACTATCAAACACTTATAATTTAAATTTAGATTACTTTCAGAAAATTAACATAAAAATATTTAACTAGGCGAAATTAGGTAGAAGTCAAGAAAATTCCTAATTTTTTTGGATTATCCATCAATTGTGGAGTACTCTTTGTAAAAATTAGATGGTTGCAAATTTGTACTTTTTGTACATAGATCACAAAAAAAGTCATTTTTTATACTTCAAAAAAAATGAAAAATGAAATTTATAGAAATAATTTGAAAAATCTCTTCAGCACAATTGTTTTCTATACGAAGATACACCTATTTGTGGAATATAAGAACTTTATCAGAAACTGTGTCGTGCTTGTTCATTTATCTTGAAACTTATAGAGCTTATATATGATAGACCTTTTTATGAAAACTTTTTAAAACAGTTTATCGAAAATCAAGTTTATCATTTTTCATAGCAACTAGTACACGTAAAAGGACTTCATGGCGAAAGATATCCTTTTTGATGTATTTTTCATCTTATTTGTTTTTGGAAAAACTATCAAAATGGCCACAATGATTATTCATCAAAAGAGATCATTTTAATAAAACAATTATCAAAAGGATTTAAAAAAAATCAAACAAAACTACCAAACACTTGTAGTTTAATTTTGGATTACTTTTTAAAAAATGGCATAAACTCATTAACTAGGCGAAATTAGTTAGACATCAACATACTCTTTATGAAAATTAGATGTGGTGGACGCGAATCATACGCCGCTGGTGGACGAGCTCCACGGTCGGGGCGAGCTGTCGCGACTGTTGGCCCCGCTTTGCGCTGCCGAGCCGCTGGCGCGCACACTCCTGTTTTAGCTGGTTCCTCCGTGTCGCGTACTACGGCCGTGGGGAGGTCCTGGAGCGACTACTCTGCCTCCAGCGGTCTGACCTCGGCCAACTTCCAGTACCTCGTTCGCACCACCCGTAGTGGGAAAAAAATGTGAGGCATCGACCAACATTATGGGCACTCGACGTCTGGCCGGACGACAACGTAAATGGACAATCCGATGTCCCTTTACGTCATAGCATTGGAGACAACCTTAGGGCTGCCACACCATCCCTTGGTGTTGCCACCCCCTCTCCTATATGAGAGGAGGGCGTCTCACCCGTTCAGGAAGAGGTTAGGCTATAATCTTCGCAAATGTTTGACACCGGGTCTGATCCTCTGAGAGCAAAACTATTCCCTTATGTTTGTACAGTTCTGTAAAATGACTACGAGACTCCACTATAGACACTAATTGTGTTTAATGATGTATATCATACCTTTATTGTACAGTTAGTTTACTTATCATCGAACTCCCTCGGTTTATGAAATATATCTTAACTTTATCTAAATTTAAATATATCTAGACATATTTAAATGTGAAGATATATGTTTAGACAAATTTAAAATATTTTTTAATGAATTTGTTATGAACGGAGGGAGTAGATTTAACGTTATGCAACAAAGCCGCGTCATACATGGTAAGGATTGACAGGCGTGTTCCCTTCAGCTAGTGGAAATAAGAGAGAAGATCAGACGGCAAGGAAATGGTGCCCTCCACGTGGCATGAGATCGGCTGCCTGCAGACATGACTCGGATTAATCAGACGGTGAGAAATGGTAGATCTGACACCGATCTATTTTGACTGTTCTCTTAATTCTGTACGCAACCCCATCTAACCTTCAAATAGCCCCATCTAGGACTAGGAATGCGGTTCATATACATGAAGGGCTGAAGGCTTCTCTGTCAGACACATGCACAGAGTGAGAGAAAGACAGAGGATATGGGGAGGAAGCCATGCTGCTCCAAGGAGGGGCTGAACAGAGGGGCATGGACAGTAATGGAGGACGATATCCTGGTTTCCTACATCAACAAGCACGGCGAGGGGAAATGGGGAAGCCTCCCCAAACGAGCTGGTCAGTCACACCACCATCACCTCTTGATCTTGCTTGCTCTCGAGGGATTACATTCATACATTTGCCACTTACGCGTGCAATTCGCAGTAGTTATGTTGATACTGTCGCTCTGTCTGGTAGCTACGCTATCATAAGCCACTGCATCAGAAACAGGTAGGAGTAGCTTTGAAGCCAGTAGCCAGGTGACTGAAGTCAGATGTTGCATGCAGGGCTGAATCGCTGCGGGAAGAGCTGCCGGCTTCGATGGCTCAACTACCTCCGGCCGGGGATCAAGAGAGGCAACATCTCCGATGACGAAGAAGATCTCATCGTCCGGCTCCACAGGCTCCTCGGCAACAGGTGCACATTTCTGCTGTATCCTTCCATTTGCATCCTCGAGAAAATTGATTACTAACTAATGTCCGGTCGTAAATCAAGTGCTGTTGTTTGTTTACTTTCACTTGCACGTCCAAATTCCTAATATAAAGTGAGCAAAGATCGATGTACATGCAACGCAAGCTGGTCTTTACCAGTGTAGGAGTATTAATTAGTCGTCACAGATGTTTGATGGAAATTATTTGTAAACACCAAAGTAAGTCATGTTAGCTTTTCTGTTGGCATTTCTTTTTCATTTTACCCTACTAGGTAGATAGAGATATGTCATCAGACGAAGTAGGACAGCGCATAACGTAGCATCCAGTTATCATGAGCATTTGTGTCACTACTATCCAAATTAGCCAGCACTATCCATTGCTAAATTTGGCGCGCCGCAAGAAGAACAAAACCCTTGGTGTCAGTCTAGTGTCTCTACCCTGAAGAGGTAAAAAGAGTTATTCGGTCAGCAAAGTTGATGATGACAGGCAGCTGGAGGAAACATGCATTCATGCATGCGTAACCACTCTGATCTGCAGAACACCATGAAAAGAAAAACTCCCACTGACATCCAGTATGAAATGCCACGCCCAGTTGAGCATATGCAAAGTTGCAGCTAAACTCCTCGGATGCAAGTAAATAAGGCCAACTAGAATTTAATAATTAATTACTCCGGCAGTGAGAGTGAGGTGTATGCTTGCTTGACGTGGTTAATTAACTTTGGGCCGTGGCAGGTGGTCGCTGATCGCGGGGCGGCTGCCGGGGCGAACAGACAATGAGATCAAGAACTACTGGAACACCACCCTTAGCAAGAAGGTGCTGCTGCCACCGCAAGGGAACAACCACAGCGGCTGCTCGAATCAGCTGCAGGCCGTCATGTCCGGGCCGAAGCCGCCGCCGACCTCACCTGAGGGTGCAGCACCACCGGATACGAGCAGCCCGATCAGGACCAAGGCGCTGCGGTGCACCAGGGTGAGGGCAGCAGCAGCACGCAACGACCCTCCACCGGAGAACGCGGCGGCGGGCGGCGATCGGGTTGAAGAAACGGTGCCAGCCGAGCAGCAAGATTTCGCCGGCGACCACCTGTCGATCGACATCGACTTGGACGGAATCGAGCTGGGATTCTTGTTCAGCCCTTGGCGCGGTGGCGCTGACGGCGTTGGGGAACCGGGCGATCATCATCTGTTCGACGCCTGTGGAACTCATGCGGATGATCTGGAGGAGCTGCTGGGACTGGGAGACAGCGACAGCCATGGTGGAGTGCCGTCGCTCGGAGACTTCGAATTGGCGTGGCTTTGATCCGTTCCAAGCCTGGGACAATGCGTTTGGTTTGTGGATGGCGGGGCGGTTGCCTCTGAGCTGAATAATTCAACTAGTAGCGTACGTACTGTAAATTACAAACAGCATAGTTCAGTTCATGTCTTGTGTAGAAACTACGTACGAGGGGTATAGAGCACCAGTACTGTAAATAAATTTGGCAATGGAGTACGTCTTAACAATTAACATCGTCGAAGTGCATGTGGAAATTGATTCACAAAAAGTAATAAGAGGGTAATTTTTTTATAAGTAACAACGTAAATAAAGCAAAATGCTGGATGGCACAAAAGTAATAACAGAGTACATTTGTTTAACTTAACAATTAACATGGCCCAAGTGCACATGGAAATTGATTCACAAAAACTAATAACATAGTATATATTTTTTAAGTAACAAAGCAAAATGCTGGATGGCACAAAAAGTAATAACAGAGTTTGTAAGTAACAAGGTAAATAAAGCAAAAATGCTGGATGAACAAAGCAGCAATCGCCCACCGTGGGGCACGAACCCACGACCACAAGGTTAAGAGCCTTGCGCTCTACCAACTGAGCTAGACGGGCCAGCTGGTATTTAGACGACGCAGTATTAATTTACACAAATGGCTGTCAGTTTTAAATTAACGAAGCTTACAGTTATGAACTTATGATACACAGGTCTAAGGAAATCAGCTTGCAAGAAATAACAAATTGAAGCAAAAAAATAGGATAGACAAGTCGAGCAGCTTGACAACTACTCTAAAACCTGATAGGCGCAATGATCGCAAGATTTTATGAGAAGCGAAAGAAAGATCTTGATGTGAGAGAAGTCAAGTAGTCGAGAAAACCATGTGTACATCTATCCTAGAGAGGTTATTGATTGTCGCTAAACAATGTTCTCTACTTCGAAAGAGAGACGATGCATGCTCGCCCTAGCCTGAAGATAACCATATTGTGGTCGCCATGGCCGGAGTCAACTTCGTCTGCACCGCCACCTCCTCCAGCTCCGGTGCCCGCCGTGTCCTGGTCCTTCCCCCTGGGACCCATCGGCGTTCTTCGACCTCACTAGCGACAGCGACGGCGAGTAGACGCCAACGGCGGACGAGGAAGCCCTAGTTAGGGTTTTATTTTAATTTATGTCTTTAATTTCAGCCCCAATATGTAATATTAAATCTTTTTAATATTTATCAAGTTCCAAAAATGGGTCGGGCCGCTGGGATGGGTGTCGATTTCTATCCGCGGCCTGACGCAAACGGAACAGATCGAACATGATTTGGTACCAAAATGCGTCGGGCTGTTGGAGATGCCTAACCCCATGCGCCAAGGCAGGGCCTGGCCACATCTCAGCCTTAACTGTGGCACACCATAAACCCATGTGCAGGTTTATGCGCCACAGTTAACATCCCAGACAATTCTCAAAACAAAGATAACATCCCAGACGCCACAGTTAAGTCAGGATCCATTTGGTTACACCTTTTTTTGATGGGTAAGGGAAACATTATTACCACAAATCTAGTAGCAATCAAATTCCCGGATCATTGGCGCATCAGCAGCCCTGATTTACTTCATTTACACAATATAACAAAACGATCTTACTTACAACATAAATATTTTATAGTTTTTTCAAGCACCTCATCACTGGTTTCCATACTTAGGTCCATCCAGGCCCCTCTTGTCATCCCACCCTCTAACCCATGGTTGACCAGGTGTTGATCGAGTCTCAGGGGAAGAGTGCTTGCTCAGGTTATCCGTGACCTTTGACTTAATAGCAACAAATACCTATTTGGACAGAAATCGTTCAGTATAGTCAATCGAACAATTAGGTAAGGACAGAGGAAGAGTTATTTGTGATATGGCATACAGGATTGGAATTAACAGACTCTGGTGGTTGCTCTTGACCAGTAAGCCATTTCCACAAATCTGGGTTCTCCTGAAGGATCAAACAAGTTCTAGAATTAGAACCAACAGTCTGACATCTGACAAAAATATATATAAGAACAAAGAGATTTCTTGATGACCATGAGAATTAGCACCGGAAGGTTCAATGACATTGGCTCATGACAGTTGCTTTCCAAGTGTTTAGACATAACATGAACGTCTTCAGGTTTTTATGCTATTGATAGTCTTCATTGTAAATGATGATAAGAAGCCATAAGACTTGTCTAATGAGCACAACGAATACAGCATGTACAAAACTATAATATATAAATCTAACAAAGTGTTAATGTATGACTGTTACTATCATACAAAAACATTTGTTATCCATAAAAACCATGACTATTGTTAGTAACAAATCGGCACCTCAGTCAATACCACTTCATGGTAAAGTTTTCTGGTCATCATCGAAGTTGTCCAGAATTATAATCATTAAAGATGCCAAATGTGGTGGAGCAACACTAAAGATTTGTGGAAACTAATCAATACAGGTTTGTAATAATCAAAAGCAAGATAATGGGTGAATGAATCATTAGAGCAGCTGACAGTAAAGGATTAGAGACTAACAGGTGACAACCATAGTGTACAAAGTACATATGGGTGTTCTAGAAGAAAGATAGTAGGTTTGTAATAATCAAAAGGAAGAGACTGGGTGAATGAATTATTAGAGCAGCTGACAGTGAAGGACTAGAGACTAACAGGTGAGAACCATAGTCTACAGATTATATATGGGTGTTCTAAAAGAAAGACTATATGAGCTGCGAAGGTAAATCACTGTATTATGTGGATAAAAAGTATACATACCCCCCACAAGTATCGTGAAAAGGATGCAGCACCCCCCTGAGGTTTGAATCTGCAAACTTAACCCTCTCAACTCTCTAAAAGCAGTTAATTCACCACCTAACCGCTGCTAAGCTGTTTTTTTTAGAACATTCGCTGCTAAGCTGTTTTGTCGACATGGACATGGTTTTGCTTATGTTTGTCTCCGTGGTGAAGCACCTCAAGCGGGTCTGCACAGCGGTGGTGGAGGCTAAGACTTCTTTGGCAGGTGCTTCACGCTTCAGGACACACAGCTAACAGGAGCGTAGCTCTTGGATCGATCGTTCTTTGCTTCCGCCGGCCAGGACTACAAAACCGCTCCACAAAACAGCTTTGCAGCGGTCAGCGGGGCCAATTAACTGGTTTTAGAGATTTGAGGGGGTTAAGTGTACCGATTTATCAGCCTGTTCATAGTTTGGTTCCAAACCGGTCAAACCGGTCAAACCGTTGAACCAAACCAGACCAAACGAGTTTCACGCTTTGTGTACTGCCTGGTTTCAAACCAGTTGAAACCGTGAAACCAGCAATGGCGCGGAGGGGCACGCGGTGCTAGTGTCGTGGTGGGGATCGCGGAGGTGGGGGAGAAGGTGAAGGTTGCCGCGATGTTGAGCGTCTGCGGGCTCTTACGCTCGCCGAGTGACACCGGGAGCACGCCTGAAATCTTGGTGTCGGCGAGGCTGAGCACCGCCTCTTGGACCATGTATCCACCGGCCGGCGTCCTGTCCGTCCAGTTCACCGCGCCCCTTCTTGGCCCGCTCGCTCTAGACTCGGCAGCTGCAGAAGCTCGCCTGCTCGTCCCGCTCGCGCGAAACTTGGCCGCGCCTTTCGTGCACCGGCGTCTCACCTTTAGCATTCGCAAGCTACGGCCCGCTGCTGATCTGTTGCTGTTGCTAGCTTGTGCGTGGCTCCGGCTAGGCTGGGAGGCGTGCAAGCTACCACAGCTAGCTAGCTGTCTTGCCCAAACCTGCGCCCACGACAACACCATGAACGCTCGACCTCCTCATCACCAGCACTGCTCCGACCTCCCCAAACTTGAAAATCATGTCCTCGAGCTCCACCTCGACTCTGTGAGCCTCGCCTTGGGAATCGTTGATTAGAGCCGCACCGCAGCCGTAATCGTTCTCGTCATATGTTCTGGCCGCCGGACGTCGTCGACAAATCCGCCGTCCTCCAGTATCCCCAGCTCTCCCAGTCATCTTCCTTGTGCCCAAGTCGTCTCCCCCTACCTTCTGGACATGTTCTTGGCGAGCTATGCTGCCGGTCCTCCCCGGGCCTTCCAACAACGCCATCAAGCTCCCTGAAGTGAGCGTCAGTCGAGTGTCGAGAGGAGGGAGTACGACGGGCAGAGCTGCCGCTGATGTTATGCTCAGCGAGGCGACACACACTGCAGCGGACGGCCACCGGTTTGAAACCGTTGGAACCATGTAACCCGTGTAAACCACACCGTCCCAAACCGCTAATTTCACGTTGGTCTCACAAAACCAGTTAAACTGTGTTTGCACAGGCTTACCGATTTAAACCTCAGGGGTTGCTGCTTCCTTTTTTGATAGTTGTGTGTGTGTATGTGTTGTGGTGGGGGGGGGGGGGGGGGGGGTATGTGTACCTTCTTTCATTATCTGGAAGAAGACCTTACAGGGCTACTAATTATAATTGCCCATACTGCAAACACTAGCGGTGCTCACCAAGTATCCTAGGGGGATACAGATATTTGATTTGGGGGATATTGTTTATGAAGAAACTAACTCATGCAGACACAGGCTGGACGGACAGAGTTCTAGCGCACTGCGCACCAAACTAGATCTATTTTTTTAGCATGTCAAATTCATGTTCACCTCGTGATTCTACATACTGGAACCATAAAAAATAGAAATTCCTAACATGGGTGGGTTACATTACGGTTAACAACAAAATAAGATAGCACTACGAGTCTACGGCAGCATTCTTAAAACGCATGTGCTTCTGAGAATTATTGGTTAGAAGAGTGGTAAAATATAGACACTAAATCCTGAGCATGAGATGCAACAGAATTAATCCATCATCTTACTTACACATTGCACTGAACATTCCCACGGACAATTGTTGACTTATACATTACAGATAAGGTGGCGAGATGGTTCAGGCCTAATTTGACTCGACCACGCATCACCCGGGCTGGAAACGTGCAAGTCCAGGAACAAAGAGGCGATGTGGTTTTTAGCATTAAAGCGGATAAATATTGTTTAGAAACCATGAAAATCTATATGATCTAGCTGAGCACAGAAGCAATTAGATGCCGAGGAAGATGAATAAGATGAAGGATAGGTGCAGGATAACTCACGAGGTCGAGGACTTGTAGCAGGGATCGGATGTTTGCCTCATCCATGGAACGGATGTGCTGCTCCACCCAGGTCCCGAGCACCAGGTCCAGCTCCAGGAACCCTCTCTGCTTGCTCCTGTACACCAAACTGCACACACGGATATACGAGGCCGCGGCCTCTCAGTCAGCAACCGTCCATAGGTTGGCGATTGGAAGAAAGGAGTGAGGAGACGGGGGGCACCTGTTGACGAGGCGGCGGCGGCTCTCGTCGCAGGAGAGGTCGATGGGGATGGCGGTGGTGTTCTGGTGGGTGGTGTTGGTGATGGAGAGGAAGCGATTGGAGGCGGCGGGGAGGAGAGCGCGGGAGGAAGGAGAGGGCAGGGCGCGGCGGAGCTGGAGCGCCCGGCGGAGGAGCGTGGCCGCCATGGTAACCGCGGCGAGGAGGAGAGGTGGATCGCGGAGGGAGGAGTGTTACGGGCGACGTGGCTGGCTGGCGGTCCCGTCGTCGCCCCTTCACTAGTCGGGCTAGGTTCGTGGTGCGGCGTGGTGGCGTTCTGGGCCAGAGGACAAAAAGTCTGTCACACTGTAACTTCGAATACATGCGTTTCGGTCGAACGGTGTGAATTCGTTTCGGTAAAATCACACGAAATTCTTAGATTGGTTCGATCTCATTGGAGCGAGTCATAACGGCATCACAAAACACTAAGGCTACGTTTGGTATCAAAGTATTTTTAAAGGATATATAGAGAATATTTTGGTTTTTAAAAATACTGAAATATTAAATACTTTAACGTATTTGGATCTAATAAATAATGTGCTTTACAAACTAAAGTATTGTCTAAAAGTGTAGTTTTTTTTTTAAGTATTCTATAAAGAGGTCCGGCTCTCTTTTTCCAAAAACTGATGAAGGGAGAACAACTGTTGTATTTGTTTGACTAGTGTTGTAATACTTTACTTTAGTAATAGTTCAATTTTGAGAAAATTGTACTGCTAAACTAGGCCTAAGTCATCATAGTCTTTGGCGGTGGACATGGCGCCATCCCCACCTCCGTCTCAGTCATGCCGGTTATCTGCTTCGATGGATAGTGGATGTTTGATTGCTCCCGTCACTTTCTCATCTTTGAGTGATCAGGTGATTAGACAGATGTGTTGGCGCTTCAACTCTATGACTTTTTTTTTCTAAATTTTACTTTTTGACTCTCTTTGGTAAAGAGCTTTGCGACTTGCTCGCCGGTTTGGGGACAACGTGTACTGGATATCGTAAGAATATTGTTTTTGTCTTGATGGAAAGACTTCAGATGGTGTCATCATAAAGATGGAGAAGTCTCTCATGAGGGTGCAAAGAAGCTTGATGTCGCAAGGAAAGCTTCCGCTTTCACTTGATTCTTCAGCCCTTTTCAGGTACTCTTGTTCTGTGTTAGTGGTTGCAGTAGGTTGGTCGAGTTTGTTAGCACTTGGTTGGTTGTCTGGTTCTGTGTTGGATGCTTGTGATTGTTGTGTTGTTGTATCGTTTTTTGTCCGATTTTTCGTTAATTAACCGGACACCTCTCTTCTTATTAATTATTACATGGGGCAAATCTTTTGCTCCCGTTTCAAAAAAAATAATGGTTGTGGAGCAGAACACGGGACAAGTCAAGATGCTGCTCAAGGACATCATCAGACGTTCTCAACGGAAAGACCATGATCGGCAACCAATGCCATGACCCCATGAGGAGCAGCTCCCGTTCATTCAAATATCACCAAAGAGTAACAGAGCGAGACTAGCTCAGCTGGTTGGTTCCTTATGGTGGAACCAGCCCACCCATTCAAGTGTTAGACTTGACACGGATGCTCGCATCTTTCTGGATTTTTAAGGATTTAACCGGCGCTATGCTTTCACTGATAATGACGTGCCGGTCAACAGCGAGTCGCCTGTTATGACTTCATTAACCTCATAATCTGCCGGACCAGTCTCTCAGAGGTGCTTATATGGGTAGGGTCACACGTAAGATGACGTCGTTGTCAATGCAGGCTATCTTGCTGACTGAGCTACACTCCACAACATTGACAAACACTGGACCTGCATCACTGCATGAGCTCGAAGAATTACAAGCCACCAACAACATATAGGTGATGGCGGTGGTGTAGAATATCACAACTGAAAGTACAAATCTAAATTGCCCCGACATCATTGCCACCTTATTGAGGGAGTTCACAGACGTGTTTGCTGAATTAAAAGGGCTTCCGCCGCATCGCCAGTATGATCACGCGGTTACTCTAGAGATAAATAATAAACTGTGTTTTATTGTTTTGTTCATAAAGCGTTGTAAGTCATACTATAATTGTATTCAGAGGAAACAGGTACCTAGTAACCTCTAGTAACCAGTTATTTGATGAATGTGGACAGCCTGCTGAAACTGGTTCAAATCATTCGAAAGTGCAAACTATCATTGAAAAGTGCAAACCTGAAGATTAAGTATACTAGATGCGGCTACTGAACAAACATAACGTTTTAACTAACTAATTAATTATACAATTGGGTGTCTTTCTTTTTATGATTTCTCATTTAAAACGAGAGTCCGAGAAGCGTTTTCTTTCTATACCTTGTCATCTACTCCATATCTGCAGAATTGGTTAGTGGAATGATAAAGTATAATTCAAGCAGATTGTGCATAAATCTTTTCTTAATATGCTTACAGCTGGCTTGCAATATCGTTATTGGATGACGTGCTTGTCACGTCCCGAGACCCGGTCCGGAAGAATCACAGCCGCCGCACGCATATAGACCCGAAAGACTATACACGCAAATTACATGATTAAGTTCTCTAGTCCCATCCCATCCAACTGGTCCAGCCTACTCTTCGAAAGATGACGTTCTTCCGCTGCGCACTCTGGTAATACGTCGGCTGCGGACAGCAAGAATGAGTATAACAAGAGTCATACTCAGCAAACAATTCATACACTTGCATATACATTATAAAATACACTAGGTTTTAGAAGAAGCAGTTGAACAATGTTGTTAAGTTGTTAACCATATTAAAAGTCATGGTGTCACACATGAAAGTGAGTTTCCCTACCCGGGAATCACATAGGTGAATATCCACACTTTTACGCTCTGCAGAGGGATACTCCGACGTCGACAGCCTCGACACAGGATTCCAGAACGAGCAGAGTTCTTTTACCCGTTTGGACACGGGCACCTTGACCTACTCGTGTCGATCGCTACTACGGATCCATCACCGACACTTTCCTGAACAAGGGCCGCCCCTCACGGAAAATTCAGACAGACCCATACCCATGCTGCGACCGGTACAATACGATCACCTTCGTAGCACCAAGTTTACTTAAAAAAAGTTGTATTCATCTTCATGTCAAGTATACGTGCTAAGCCCGATTCGTACCAGTGGCTCCTATGGACCCATCACCGCGTAACGACACCGACACATTAACCCCGTATATTAACACAAAACTCGTACCACTCAGGGTATCACGAATATACAATCAAAGCATATTGTACAAATATACGAGAGTGGTAAGAACGACTTGCCTGGATAGAACTACACCGTAGACATCAAATAATATCTACAGTGATTAACTCTGGCAATCCAGCAATTGGTCGCTTAAGGAACTCGCTATGATCAACGCTCGCATACGGGCTCATACTCCAATACACCAAGAGAGGAAAACAACCAGCAAAGATGATACAACAGCCTCCACTCGCTCGTCTAAAGAATGCCAACGAATCATCTCTCCTCTTATACGATGGATCGGCGGCATTACTCTTGCTACCAGCTAGTATCATTGGGTACCTCCAAATCGCCGGCCGCCTGCTTCTCTAACACTCTTCCTCTGATCTCTCTGATCGTGCTATCCGGATGGATCTATTTGTGTGAAAGGGATGAGGAGAGTACAGCAGCGGCAGCTATATAGGGAAGGCCAGCTAAAATATCTAAGCGCAGCACCGCTTGCCGTAGACCTGGCTAAAATATCTAGGCTATACGATCCTTCGCTGCTACGCAAGAGCTGATCAGCTATGTGTCAACTGTCCAATGACTCACTACCATGCAAGCTCCACGAGGAGCTAAACCGACCAATCGTTGCCAGGCGTCCAAGCTTCGTCTGGTGGCAAGCCACGTTGACTTTGGATGGCACCATCTCTCACGTCATACATAGTAAGGATCATATATGCGTGCATAGACAAACAACTTGATCAAATGATCCATAGTAGTGCTCTAGCTAGATACAACGCCTAGCTAGCTTCATCGATGGATGCATGCATGGATGATGTTTACTTATATTTTACATTTGACTAACTGATCTACCTTTTTAACACAGCACACGAAAACATATAAAATAAACATTATTAATTCGTAAAAAATCATAATTTATAGCTAAAACTATATTATTAAATTTATTGATAGCTTAAAAATTCGGGTTACCACAGTGCTTATAGTGAAAAGTTTTGGCAATTTCTATCTTATTAAACAAATGGAGCACGTCCATTCCTGGTTAGTCAAAAGCATTCTAATCTAGTTTTGCCCTTCAACTTCACTGCCAAATGAATTAGAGGTATCTCTCCGCATTTACAACCTGATTATATTGAAGCAAAAAAAATTGAATTTTCTAAGATATTGCTAATGCTATAATCAAATTCTTAGATTTGTATATTCTGAAATACTACTCTTTATGTTAACTTTGCCTGTTTTGAATAAACTTACATTTTTCTAATTTCGTCTCTTTTTTCTTTCAAATTTCCCATTTTATAATTTTTCCAAAATTAATTGTTTTTTATTAATTGCTCCCTATTTGTTGTGATGTTTTCCTTGGTCACCAATTCTGCAAAGCTGATGGAATGTTATTACCAAAACTAATTTTAGCGTATACCGAGATCCAAGATATTACTTTAGCAAAGTCTTTTTCCCGGATGTATTATTTGATCTTGCACTTTACTCACTAGTGCTACTAGGTAAAGCATGTATTATCTCGGAGTTCTTTAAAGATGAGCTCCCGAAAAAGATACACCTTATTGATATGAAAATTCTATCAATCCTATCAAGTCATAGGGCAGGACGTCACATCCTTTCCCCTAGAAGATCGACACCCTCGTCGGTCCACCCAAGTCGGAAACTTCCCCTCTTGGCACCAATATGTGCGTGTAGTGATGACACATGTTCGGATGTTCCACATGTCCCGAAGAGACGGCCCCGGTGAAATTGTAGTAATATGTAAAGAAAGTGTATATATTTATTGTACTAGCAAAATGCCTGTGCGTTGCTACGGATAAAAAAAACTCATAGTACACGTACAAAATGACTCATCTCGCTCTATCATACACTAATATTTCATCTTACATATTGATCAAGTTCAGACAAAAAAGATCGTAAGAAGTGGAAGCTTCCGTCCATTTGAATAGTAAATCGGATCCAAAATCATGTATACGCATACAGATCGATACAGACTCCTACTCCTATACGCATACAGACTCCTACGGACACGGACCAGACCCCAATTGGACACGGACCAGCTGGATCCGAAGTCGGCGGCGCACATCTAGCTGGCTTGGTGCATTATTAGATTCAGAGTCCAGCTCCTATACGTACTTTTTTTTTAATTTTCAACCACATATATTAGATCAGCATGCCGCCTCATTAAAACCCTTTCAGTCCCTTTTAGTACCTTGGGTAGGAAAAGTGTGCGTCACCAACCTGCCGCCTTCTCAAAACAAAGTTACATCGTTTAGTACATCACGCAAAATAAAGCTAGGGGATCATCGTTCCAAAAAAAAGCAGAATTGAACTCATAACAAAACCTAGCTAGTTTATGTGCTACCAAATTTGCTTCTCGACGACAATGCTTAACCGTGACAGCTCCAATTTTCTGGGATATAATGAAGCATTCCGTTAAGATGGCAACATACGGACTCCACACTTCAGTGACTCCACCGAAAGCTTCACAAACTTCCATAGAATTTGTTTCATTGATAACCGGAGCACAACCCAATTGTTCTACTAACAACAAGCCTTTCTGAAGTGCCAACACTTCTGATGTAGCAGCATCCAAAACATTTATAAGAGGCCAGCACGCACCTGCAACTGCATCGCCCTTGCAATTCCTAAGGACTGCACCCGCTGCACCTGAGCCACTCACAAAGAAAGCATCATCAATGTTTAGTTTATAAGTGTTAACAGGGGGCTTTTCCCATACGATTTCATGTGGTTTCTTCCCTGACTCGGCACCACCGTAGTTTGAAGCAAGAGCAAGAATCGAAAACGCTGTTCGAGCTGGAGTGGCCACACGCTCACCCTTTACAGCTTCCCTGCGCTGCCACCATATGTACCAGGCGCCCACAACCATTAACTCTTTGAAGTTTATATCAGAAAGAGCTGGCATGTTTGGGCTTTTATTCCGGAGAATTTCTTCCATCACAACAGACCTGGATCTATCAATGAGGTTGGTCTCAACTTCATGCCACACTCCCAGTGATAACCAAACTTCCTTTGCTCTCGAGCACGTGAACATCAGATGCCTAATGTCCTCAGGTTCTAATTTACACATTGGACATCGGGGACTAGTTTTAATATGTCGATCAACGAGAATAGATAAGCCCGGAATAGACCATGCAAAGCTTTCCACACAAATATTTTTATCTTGCTACGGACCTGAAGCTTCCACAAAATCTCCCAAACAAGATTCCTTACTGATTGTCCTTGATCTATGTGTCCAGAAGATCTCCCAAAGGTGTGATTCCATTGTGCAAAATAAGCTGATCTAACAGAGAAGGAATAGTTCTTGGTCAAGTTCCATGCAATGAAATCTTCTGTGACATGCTCATTCAAAGGAATCCGAATGATTCTAGCAACATCAACTGGATTAAAAAGGTCATTGAGCAGTTGAACGTCCCATGAGTGGGTATCCTGATGTATCAACTCATCAACATTTTTCAGTAACATTTGGCCTTTCGGAGTTAGTACCATTCTTGACGGGCTTCCTGGGATCCAAGGGTCCTCCCAAATATTGATAGAACTACCCGAGCCCACTCTCCAAATAAATCCTCTCTTAAAAGTAGTCAGGCCTGCCATTATGCTTTGCCAAGTATATGAAGATCCTTTCTTAGGTCCTGCCTTCAGGAGGTTGCCATGAGGGTAGTATTTCGCTCTTAACACTTGAGCACACAGTGAGTCAGGTTGAGAGATGAGTCTCCAACACTGTTTTGCTAACATAGCCAAATTGAAAGAGTACATGTCACGAAAGCCCATACCCCCATCTTTTTTGGGAATGCACATTTTCCACCAAGCCATCAAGTGCATGCGTCGGCGATCATCCGTATCACCCCACCAAAAACCAGACAAAGCATCAGTCATTTCCTTGCACAATTTCTTTGGTAGCTAAAAAACAGACATGGCGAAAACTGGTATAGATTGTATAACTGCTTTCAAAAGAATTTCCTTACCGCCTAACGATAGGAATTTCTCGTTCCAGTTCTCCAGATTCTTGATGATTCGTTCCAAAAGATGCACAAAACTCTCACTTCTATCCAAACCGACCATAGAGGGAAGGCCAAGGTATTTATAAGAAATAGCCTCTGTCATAATGTTTAACTCAGCACAAATGTTTGCCCTTGTTTCTGCCGGCACATTAGGGCTATAGAAAATGCTACACCTAGATTCACTCACCATCTGTCCCGAGCTAGCACAGTATTGATCAAGGACCTGTCTCAATGAGGTTGCATTATTCATATCTGCCTTCATAAGGATTAGGGAATCATCAGCGAACAGTAAATGAGATACCGATGGTGCATTTCTGCAAACCCTAACACCTTCAATGCCACAAACCTCCTCTCTATGAGCCAGAAGACTTGATAAACCCTCCGCACACATCAAGAACAAATAAGGGGAAAGGGGATCCCCTGAAGCCCTCTTGAGGGAATAAAAGATTCGGTTTCTTGAATAATAAATCTGATCTTATTCTTAACCGATCGAACACAAGCCATCAAGAGATTAACAAAATCTGCATGAAACCCAAGCCTCAGGAGCATACTTTCCAAGAAATTCCACTCTACCCGGTCATATGCCTTATGCATGTCAAGTTTTACCGCACAATAGCCCCATTTTCCTTTCTTCTTATTTTTAATCGTGCGTAGACTCTCATAAGCCAGAAGAATACTATCAGTGATCATACGCCCTGGAACAAAAGCACTCTGTACTGGAGCAATAATATCTTGCAAAACATGTTTCAAGCGACATGCAATCATTTTTGAAATTACCTTGTAGAGAACATTGCACAAGCTGATCGGTCTATATTGCGTGATAGACTCCGGGGAATCAACCTTGGGGATGAGTACAATTACTGTGTCGTTCCACCCATCTGGAATGGCTTTGTTGTTTATTGCCTCGAGGACTTCAGCTGTTAATTCCCCTCCTAGGATATTCCAGCATTTCTTAAAAAATATAGCATGCAGACCATCAGTGCCCCGAGCCTTCATATCTCCAATGGAAAATAGAGCTTTTTTCACCTCTTCACCCGTATATGGTTTCTCGAGCTCTTCATTCATATGATCCGAAACCCATGGATTAACTTTTTCCAACAGGTGTGGATCGGGATCATCGACCTCGGTTGAAAACAAGCCAGCAAAGTATTGCGACCCTAAAGGATTAAGGTCCGCACATCCTTCTGTCCAAGAACCATCAACATCCTTTAATTTTTTAATCAAATTCTTTTTCCGTCGAGCGCTTGCAAAATTGTGAAAATAGCTTGTGTTTTTATCTCCTAGTAGCAGCCAGTTGAGTCTACTACGCTGAGCCCAGCTAATCTCCTCCTGTTCTAGTAAAAATTCAATTTCCTTTGCTAGCTCTTTGTGAAGCTGTGCATTTTCTTCAGTTAAAGGAGCCGTGGCCACCTTCTCCAGATTTTCTGTACATAACGCATTTTCTTGGTAGTTTTCTGTAAAACTGTATTGTCCCATTTGTGCAACATTTCGTGCACCATCGATAGCTTGCCTGTCAGATCCGTTGCTCGATTATTTGATCTAGCCCAAGCATCTTCAATCACCTGTTGAAACTGAGACTGCTTCAACCACTTCGCCTCAAACCGCAAGATAGTTGGCCCCGACCGATTTAAGTCAGATTCCAAGTCACAACTATTTTAAATGGGTCTATGATCAGACCGCCCATAGTCTAGATTTTGCAGAGTAGCATCCCCAAACCTAGCTTTCCAATCATCATTTGCTAGGGCCCTATCAAGTCGTTCACGAATGAGACCTCGGTGCCATGTGAATTTCTCTCCAATGTAACCACAGTCCGACAAATTACAGTTCTCAATTGCCTCCCTAAACTCCTGCATAAGATATTGCGGTCTAGGATTCCCTCCCTCCTTCTCAAAGGGATACAAAATTTCATTCATGTCCCCCATGACTAGCCAAGGCAAGCTAGCGGCAGCATGGAGTTCACGCAGCCTCCTCCACGTAAGGTGTTTATCTTGCCACCTTGGTTCGCCGTACATCCCAGTAAATCTCCAAACATTACTTTGCGCTTCTCCAACAAAAACGTCAATGTAATTTGGCGTCTTATGTCTAAGAGTTACTACCACTTCTTTTTTCCAGAACAGCAACAAACCCCCACTTCGTCCATCACTTCCCACAACCTCCTTAAAGTCCATTCCAAGCTTCCGACGCAAACATTCTGCCGGACACTCATCAAGGTGTGTTTCCGCCAGGAAAACAATGTCCGGGCAACTCCGCTTAATGAGATTCAGCAGAGCCCGGATTGCCGTGGCCTTTTTGAGGCCACGACAATTATAATCTAGGATTTTCATTGCGTCCGGTCAACCCCCGCCGAGGGAGTTGCCGATATCAGTTCTTCATTTTCTTCACCACTCCTCTTAGTCCTCTTTATGGGTTGGACTTTCCCCGGGGTACCATTAGGGTTAGAAACCTGAGATCCACCCTCCTTCTCTGTGTTAATAGCCTCTGTGTTAAGCTCATGAGGAGAGTTAGTTATTGCGAGATGCTCCTTAGGATCTGGAGGATCCCCAAAGTTAAGCCTCTTCCTACTAAGAAACTCCTTATCTGAAACATCATCAACATCTTCATTTGTGTGCGTACAACCTGCCTCGACTCATATTTTGTCTCCATGTCTCGGCCTGCAAAGCCCGATCTAGCTCGGCCCCTTCCCATAAACAACATTCTGCCACCTCTTGAACCTCGTCCAAAACCAGTGTTACCTCGCCCACGTCCTCTATCAGACTTCACAAGCATAAAATCACCCCATTGCAAACTTGAGGCCTCATGGTCACCCGTCCCACATTCGTGGTACCAATGTCCTATGAGCCCACAATGCCCACAGAACAACAACGACCAGCATATCCTGCAGGTAAATTGTCTACATTGCCTGCCCAGTTCGACACGGACGAGCAGTCTTTGCTAGCAATCGTTTTGTCAGTTTTGTTTACGTACCATCACCATCTGAAGCCGTATTAGATTGTAGAGATTATGGAACTACTAGAACCATTCCGTAAATGAGGAAGTATCTTTGTTCGAACCACTGAGTGGCTAGCCCGGTGCAATTGCATTTTCGCGGCACCTAAGGTCTCAGGTTCGATTCTGATCAGGAGCATTATATTTTTGATCTGGTAGGACAGGCCGTTTTTCCTTGTTCACCTTCCCGCCCATCAAATTACTCAATTTGAAGTATCTTGTTCGGACCGAGTGGATAGCCCAGTGCCATTGCATATTCGCGACACCTAAGGTCTCAGGTTCGATTCTAATCAGGAGCATTATATTTTTGATCTGGTAGGCCAGGCCGTTTTTCCTTGTTCACCTTCGCGTCAAGAAAATTACTCAATTTGAAGTTTCTTTGTTCGGACCGAGTGGCTAGCCCAGTGCCATTGCATCTTCGCGGTACCTAAGGTCTCAGGTTTGATTCTTATCAGGAGCATTATATTTTTGATCTGGTAGGCCAGGCCATTTTTCCTTGTTCACCTTCGGGTCCAGCAAATTACTCAATTTTTATTGTCTACTTATTATAGTACACTCCACAAAGCTCTTGTTCATAAATTTTTTGATTTAGCAAATGTTGTTGTCAATCTCAAAATTTGGAGACCAATTGAAGAATATGGTACTTTCAAAATTAAAATTAAATGAGACGGGCAATTTTATCCGGAAGTTTTTAGTCGTTTGATTGCCCATCATTTTTCCAAGACAAAAGTTGGGGCATTGCAAGACAAATATTAAATTAAATTTAAGTAAATCCATAAATTTATAAATATTTTTATGTGTCTACACCCCCTTGTCTCAATTCCTGGCTCCGCCACTGCATGTCCGCGCACCTCAGTGTCAACGATGTCCTACGTGTCCACACCCTTGACAAACACACACACGAGGGTCGACACTTATACCAAATGTAACACAACGACCAACACTGGACCGGCGGTTGTTACCCTTACAATTCTCTAGCATCTCTAGAATAACCCCACATACCAACATTAGTATGTATGCGCACTTTGTGCTTACTTGCGCGCATCCGGTAAGGACTTCTCGGTGGGTCATCCATCCTCAAATTTCTTCATGCCAAGCACCCTTAACCTCCAGCGTAAAAAAACACGCTTAACCTCTGAGTTCTCTAAGAAGATGGCAATCCCAATCTAATCCCAATCTCAGAAATAGCATATCACGGTCAACGAGACATAACTGCTAGGCGTTGACTGACTTGGCAAGATTCCGAGTCGTCCTTAAAAAGAATGTCGACCGACGATGCCCCCTACCTGAAAAGCTCGAAAAGATTTGAAGTGAGAGAATGCGCCCATCATGCTGAAATCCGATTCAGCACTCAGGTCAGTGAGTCCTTGTTTCAAATTAATTCGAGTCGGTAGGGCATTAGAGGGAGACCCTATGCTCGTGCGCAGGAATAGATATACTCTCTGGGAGAGAGTATATCTATGGTACGCACACACATACACACACGCGTGCACATTGATTATATCTGTGCAGAGATATAATCAACATGCCCATATGCGTGTGTAATAGAACACATGTGTACACATGTGCGTGTACACACACGTGCGTGATAAAGACCGTGTGTGTACACATGCATAGTGATTTGAAGCTACAAGGCATGTCAATTCACGATAATGTACAATCTATCGTGAATTGCCATCAACCCATAAAGAAAGCTCCAAAAACCCCGAATGTGAACGTTTTCAAGATCAACCGGGCTTTCAGAAAAGAAGGTATATCAGTATTGTATAAATCCTATCAAGTCCTAAGCCATGATAGCGCACTCCTATCCCGATTCTAGAACAAACTAAAACGAATAATAGGACTGAACCGTCTGGCTTTCAACGAGGAAGTAAAGGTTTAAAGGAAGTAAAAAAGTTTGCCATCAATGTAAACAAGATGGATCGGGGGCCATAGGTTAACTAGTGGTGTATCTCCTTAAACACAAAACATTGATTGTGAACAGACTATAGCTAGGAAATTGACAGAACTATAAATCGTTTGTTAGGCACGAGCTGCCTAACACAAAACATTGATTGTGAACAAATATAGCTAGGGGGGCATTATGATAAATAGTACAATGTAAATATTCATGTAGTCATCACATCAATATATATAAACCATGCACCAACGTTGCATCGATACCTAAATACTCCACTTCGAGTGTGCCTCTATGCTTGCCACTCTAGAAATTAAGTTGTAAAAACAACATAGTGTTGCATTAAACTTTCGACATGTTGTAAGAAACAATTTTTGCCAATAAGTAGAAATAAACACTGATGTTTTGCCCTAGTGGCAACTGCACATGCCACCCTTAGTCCTTGATGTCTCTCCAATCCAAGGATAGACAATGCAAGAACCCACTATCGAAAATATACTACCTCTTGGAGACTTAAACAACTACTTAGTGTGATCATAATATCACTTCATTATATCGCATAAAATACAACAACTAAAAATTACATCAGATGAATCTCGATCCTGTTAGGCAGCTCACGAGACTCTGGTATTGAAGCACAAGGAGGAGAGGTCACTATCTAGCCACTGCTATGAACCCATAGTCCAAGTATGAACTACTTACGCATTTTCATGGAGATGTCAGTGGTGTTGTATCTCCCCCTCCGACAGGGTGTCAGAATAGGACTCCAGAACCCTGAACTAGGGTTTCCACGACGACGGCTCGGTATTTGTTCTAAAATATAGTTCTCCATCCCCGTTGATATTAGGGGTTAACGTTGATGTGAATCCATAGGTGAAGGCGGAGACCGAGGCGGTGGGGTGATGTCTACTATGCGTATCTATTCTTGTATATACACAGTGTTGGGCTTCTAGGTGCAGAGGTTTGTAGGATAACAAAAAATTTCTCTTAAGTGAGTAACCCAAGGTTTATCAAACTCGGAGGTAGAGGTTGACCGTATCCCTCTCAAGAAAACCTACAATTAAGATACAAGAAGTCTGCTGTGTCCTCAACACACCTAATACAATTGTGAGTTGTATATGTGCACTGGTTCGACGAAAAGATAGTAAAAGACATGTAATATGGATGATGAAATGTGTATTTGTAATCTGTAATAAAAATGACAGCGAGCAAACATGTAATAAAACGGAGAGTAAAGTGTGTATAAATGCTTGAAAACAAGGCCTAGGGATCATACTTTCACTAGTGTTAACTCTCAACATAATTAAACACGTTCAGACATGTTTCTCGTTTGAACAAACGAGGCAGCACACATTTTGGCTAGAACCTGCAATTTATCTAGTCTAGGTGTCGTAGTATCGGAATATTTGATAGGAGACGGGGGTCCTCTAGCCTACATATGGATTGTGGGGAAGAAGGCTAGAGTCGTCAAGGACGGGATTGAACACGGCGAGTTTACCCAGCTTCGGATCCCACAGCGGTGGCGAGATCCTACGTGCTACTATAATTCACTATAGGGCAATAGCCGTGAACAGGTTACAATGTGTATGATGCGTATTGGAACGTACCCTAAAGGCTTCCTGGTGGCCGGCTTATATAGGCGGCCGGACCCCAGGATACAAGGTAAGTACTCGTCCGGCAAGTAAACATAGTCGTAGACCTAGCCGGCTTAGTTACCGCCTTCCGTCTTGGGCTTGGTGGCTTGATGGGCTTCGGCCTTCCGCCTTCCTTGAACCGTCCGCCTACTTCCTTGCACGTCAGCTATCTGGACGCGCCGATCTTCATTGTGGATGGAGCCGGAGCGACCATGATCCTAGCACTTGTTTGCAATTCCCACAAACGGCGTCAATTGACGATGTGTTAACTCGACAAGTCCCAGGGTTGTGCACCCCGGGTTGATTGATGGGGAGAGAGATGAGTGCAAGGTGGTCACGACGGTTGACAAGCAAGGATTTACCCAGGTTCAGGCTCCCGGAGGATAACACCCTACTCCTGCTTGTCTGATTATTGATGCGAGTTGTGGTTACAATGGCGAGATTGCGATCTCGCTAGGGTTTGTGCTGTAGCTATGAGCGTGTCCCTGGGACGAGGAACCCTCCTGGCTTTATAGGCAGCCAGGTCTCGGGTGGTTGGTGCCGATGGCAACCACAGATATGGCAGGTTATGCTTCCTAACCGACTTGGACTAGGTTACATGGTACCCCGCGTGGGCCTCCTGTGGGTCTTTCCATCCTTGGCGCGGCCCAGGTAGCCTTATCGTGGGCTACCCGCAAGGCAGCCCCACGTCACCACCCTTGGGCCACCCTGGACTAGCCGGATTGATCCATGTTGGAGATACCCCTAGTTAGTATATCCCCAACATTAGCCCCCAGAAAGGTTGAAGTTCTCCAGGCGCCGACTTCTTCTTGATTCTTCACTCCTCAATGTTGGTGGCTGCAGGGCTTGAACCATTCTGAAAATAATGGGGAACGTGTAACTCAACGTTGGCACACGGCCGCCTTTATCCGACATGGGAAAGACGGCTTAGTGAAACTTGCCGGATAGCTTCACGAGAAAGCCTGATCCTTGGCGGCAAGTCAAACTTATCTTTGATGGATGACGCCAGTTGGCTCACGACAGTTTGAAACCAAATGGAACGAAAATCACGCCATGATTACAAATCGCGGGAAAAGAGGAGTCGTGGAGATCGTGCGAGCGTGCATTGATCTGCGGCAACGGATGGCCGGCACGTGTCCGACTAATTGAGCCGTTGCACAGAGAGCAACGTCCGGGTTTATATATAGGGAGCCGAGCGGTTCATTCTTCTCCTTCGCACTTCACCTCCTCCGTCCTTTGCTCTCCCGCGCACTCGCTCTCTCGAGCTTTCTTGCGACCACCGAGAGAACTCCGGCGAGCAACTCTTCCTCGGTGACCTCCACGCACGGCGATGGCCACCGGACCTCAAGCTACTACCTCGGCGGCGTCCCGCAAGCTCGCCACGGAGACTACCGCGCCCACGACGATTGGCGGCGCGGTGTCGCGCTCCACGGCGGCGCATGCGGGCATTCCCGACGCCGCTCCATCGTCTACCCCGACCGCGCACGCCCGTGCGGCGGCGGCCTCGGCGCCCTCATCTTCTACCACGTCGTCGCGGCCGGCGGCGCGCCCATCGACGAGGAGGAGGAGCCAACCGACCTCGGGTCGCGCTACTGGCTCCCCTTCATCGTCGATGATGACGTGCTCAAGGACCTGGAGGTGGCCGGCTACCTGCCGACTCGGGAGGACTGCAGCTGGCGGCCCGCCTTCGGGGATGTCGTCCCGGCTCCGAAAGCCGGCGAGCGGGTAATCCTCACCTCCCACCTAGTTAGGGGAATGGCTCTGCTGCCTTCCGCCTTCTATAGCGAGGTGCTGAATCATTATGGGCTCCAGCCCCACAACATCGCGCCCAATAGCATATTAGTCTTAGCCGGCTTCACAGCTCTATTTGAGGGTTATCTAGGTATTAGGCCTAGTTAGATTCTTCAGATACTGCTTCCGTTGCTGGCGTCAGGCTGTGCCGGACGGCGGACTGGCAACTTGCGGCAGTATCACTTTAAACTGCCGCCAAGGAAGCCAATGGTATCCCAAGATACCATACATCGAGTCCGTCAAGGGTTGGATGTCCACCTTCTTCTACTGCCAAGACATGGCAGCACCGGGGCGTCAATTTGGTGTCCCAGACTTTGTCAACGCACCGCCTATGCCCAGGCCATGCTGGGACGAGCCGGTCCCCAAGTTGACGGAGGAGCTCCGCCTTATTCAAAGGCGAATCGAGTTCCTCACTCGCATGATGGCTGCCCCCTTGCTGGATGGGGTGGACACCGTCATCTACTGGCTTAGCCTGCAAATACTGCCTCTGCGGTATAGCCCGCATAAGATGTATCAGTATTCGCCTACTGCCACAGCTTCTCTTCGCGTAAGCGAAGAGGGGTTACCAGCTGCCGAATTGGCGGCCCGACTTCGCAGCCTTGTCAAATCAGGGCTGGTGAAGGCGGTGAAGGGCGTGCCCATGCACACCCACGACAACCCTCCCCTCGAGGTAGACATTTCTCTTTTTTCCTTTCTTTGGCGGCTCTGCCGGCTTACTTGAGTTTTCTTAACACTTGCTCTTTTTTGGTTAACAGCTCTCTGCTCTAGGGGAGAACGACCTGGCTGCCGACTTTTACGAGCCGGAAGCCGGGAAAACCAAGAAGCGCAAGGCGTCTGGCGCTGCTTCCTCTATGGCTAATGCCGAGAGGAAGAAACGGACCGCAACGACTACTGAGCCGGTGCTCGTCGACCTTGACGAGAACGCGTGGATTAACATCCCCCGAAGGTACTCATTTCCGCCTTAGTAATTTTGTCGGCATTCTTCATTACTGGTGTTCATCTGGCTAACTTTACTTTGTCGCTAGGGATCGCGTGGCAACTTCCAAGTTGTCGGCCAAGTCCCTTTTGTCCAGGGGAAAACGGCCCCAGGGCAACTCACCGGCGACTGTGCCGCCAACTCCTCAGCCCCGGGCCGGCGGCTTCATGAGCGACGCCCGTCGCCAGCCCCAGGTTCTGGCTTCTAGTCCGCCGCCAAGGACCTCCTCTGCTGGCCGCACAACCAACGCTTCCTTTCCATCGGCTGAGGCTACGGCCAATGAAGCAGTCCGATCCCGTGCCGCCAAGGAGGAGCTGCTGGTGGAGGTTGCCGGCGGGCCGCGAAGGGCAGCCCCAGCTTCTGGAGGCGGCAGGGTTAGGGA
The DNA here is from genome assembly GCA_026929855.1 of Poa annua. NCBI lineage: Eukaryota > Viridiplantae > Streptophyta > Magnoliopsida > Poales > Poaceae > Poa > Poa annua. Next base: position 215,907,141 of record CM049427.1, on the reverse strand, counting down.
ACCCTGGGAATCCTTTAAGGAGGCCAAGGAGTCCACCCTGGCGTTCGCCGACTTTGCCGCCCAGACTTTTGCCGACTTGGAGGGCGACATTGCTGTAAGTTGTCTTTTTGGAACTTGGTAGCATATACATAGTCTCCCCCCCCCCCCCCCCCCCCCCGAGCACTTAGATGGCAAATCAATGATATTGGTTGCCGGCTTGGAGGGCGACATTGTTGTAAGTTGTCTTTTTGGAACATGGTAGCATATATACAGTCCCCCCCCCCCCGAGCACTTAGATGGTAAATCGATGATATTGTTTGCCGGCTTAGTGGTTTTTTGACAATATGTTATATGCTTTTGTCTTTGTCCGCAGGGCGTCCTGTCCGCCAATGTTGAGCTTATCTCCTCCAGGTCGGAGATAAACAAGCGGTATCGCGATCTGAAAAAAAGATTGCGATGCCAAGGATGCGCGGATTGTCGACTTGGAAGCGGCCCGCAAGAAATATGAAGGTAAAATCACTTAGTTTTTGCCTTCTGCCATGTTTTGTGTTTGCTACCTCCAATCATTTAGCTAGCATATCCATATTGTAGAATTGCTAGATCACGCCCAGGATATACTGAAGGCGTCTACTGATATGCAAACTATTATGAATGAAGCATCTGATCTGGCGACCGCCAACCTGAAAATGAAAGAAGAGCACTGGAAGGAGATGGAGGCGCAGCAAGTCGAGGTTGCGCAGGAGACTAGCCGGCTGACTGGGGAGCTGGATAGCCTGCGCAAGAAATTGGTGGAGGCGGAGAAGGCGGCTGCTGAAGAGATATCCCAGCAGACTTCTCGCGCCAAGACTGCGGAGGATGCGGTGGCAGCTCACATGATCTAGTTGTCCGCCTTCCATAACTCGGTCCTTTGTAAGCTTTTATTCACTCTTTATCTTTGCCGTCAATTTGTTAGCCTGAGCCAAACTGACGCTTTTATTTTTTGATACAGTTACTGCCGGCTTAGGCGATGACAAGGTTGTCAGCCCCTGCCTAGATCGCCTTGCGCGTCTAGGTGAGCTGATCACCGAGATTTTGGCGGCGTCCAAGCGGTTTGCCGCCAAGTTCTTCATCTCCGCCGGCAGCCAGGAGCCCTCCGAGTTCAGCGATGTGCCCAACATGCTGGAGCAAGCCACAAAGCTACAGAAGAGCTCGCTGAAGTCGGCGGCGCGGGGTGGTGCCAAGACTGCGCTAGGATTATTCTTGGCGCACTACCCCGAGGCGGAGATAGAAATCGTCACCGAGGGCATGCCGTCTACCTATGAAGACGGCAGCGAGGTCCAGCCGGCTGCTGTACTGAACAGTGTTTCCGGCTACGCCACGCGGCCGACATGGTGGACGGGACGATCTTCTATCGACGCCATCCTGTGCCGGTTGCTGGAGAAGCTGGATCGGCCGACACGACAGAGGCGGAGGGGAGTGATAGCTCTGGGGTTGAAGTTGTCAGCCCCCAAGCCTAGTATAGGCGGCCCCCGAGCCAATCGTCGTTGTTGTCGGCTCTCTTTATTTTATCTTGTCGGCCAGCCTCCTCCTGCCCCTGAAACAATTATATCTCAACCTGTAATATTTGTAAATATCTTTTGGAGATGTACTGCTAGGCGGGAAGCCAGCTAACTTATTTTATTTTGCTACTTAAGTAGGCTTTGCCTTGTTTTATTTCGCCCGCCTTAATTTTATTTTGACTTATATACTTGACCGTTTGTATGTTGGCAAAACCTCAGCCGGGAACTTTAGCTGAAACAACCAGCGTTAGTACCATGAGTTTAGAATCAGGAACCAAAACCAACGTGTTGGCGCCAAAGACATACTACTAGGCAAACCACATATAAGTAATCAAAGTAAAGGAATTAGGCGGCGCAAAAAGTTGATTTTTGCTTTGGTTTGACTCGAAAGCTGCAAGTATCTACCAGTTTGAACCTTTTTACGGAGCTAGAAAATAGGTAACTTAGATACATAGGGGATATATGATTGGAAGAAAAGACAAAAGATGGCATGCTTCTCAACACAGATGAGGAACCATAGACTTTTATTTCATAATCATAAATAACTTATTACAATTCTAAATTGCTAAGTGTAGAAAGGACGTAGCTTCTCAATGTTCCAAGGCCATCTCGTTTGCTCGAACGGGTCGTCAATGCCTGTTTTACGTTTGGTTCCTCTCCTTCCTGCCGCCTTCTTACGCCTTTTCTTTTCTTCTGCGTTGCGGATGTTGGCTAAGTAGTAGGAACCATTGAGCAGCGCCTTTGTGACTATAAACGGTCCTTCCCATGGCGGGGATAGCTTGCGCAAGCCTTTTCTGTCTTGAATTAGGCGGAGAACCAGGTCACCTGTTCTGAAGCCTCGCTTCCACACTCTCCGGCTATGATAGCGGCGAAGTTGTTGCTGGTACAAGGCGGAGCGATGTAGAGCAACGTCTCTTTCTTCATCTAACAAGTCTAGGCTGTCATGTCTTGCACCTTCTACGTCTTGCTCGATGTACGCTTGAACTCTTGGGGAATCATATTTCATGTCGGTGGGTAGTACCGCCTCTGCGCCATATACTAAGAAGAAAGGAGTGTAGCCGGTAGATCTGTTCGGCGTTGTGCGCAAACTCCAGAGTACGGACAGTAGCTCTTCTACCCAAGCGCCGACTGCCCTATGTAGTGGAGCTTCGAGACAGGGCTTAAGTCCGGAGAGGACTAAGCCGTTTGTACGCTCTACTTGTCCATTTGATTGAGGGTGTGACACAAATGTCAAATCAAGCTGGATGCCTAGATCACTGCAGTATTCTTCGATGTCGCCTTAAGTAGGTTGCTGCCATTATCAGTGATAATGTTGTGTGGAACTCCGAACCGAGAGATAATTCACCAGAGGAAATTGGTGGCTGTTTATGTGTCAAGTTTGCTGATCGGCTTAGCCTCGACCCATTTAGTAAACTTGTCGACAACGACCAATAGATGGGTATACCCACCACGTGCCTTCTTGAAGGGACCAACCATGTCTAAGCCCCAGACCGCGAACGGCCAAGTGATTGGAATTGTCCTGAGCTCTTGTGCCGGCATGTGAGGTTAGCGGGCGTACAATGGCAGTCTTTGCATGTTTTCACGATGTGCTCAGCGTCTTCTTTGGCGGTGAGCCAGTAGAAACCTTGGCGGAAATCTTTGGACATAATGGACCTGGCAGAGGCGTGATGCCAGCAAGTGCCGATGTGTATGTCCTTCAGAATTTCCTGGCCTTCTTCTGGCAATATGCACCGCTGATAGATATCGCACGTTCTTCTCTTGTACAGCTCGCCTTTGATTATTCTGAGTGCTTTGGCTCGCCTTATGATCCGCCTTTTTAACACCTCATCGTCTTCCAGCAACTTCTGGTCGATTAAAAAATCGAGATATGGGACGGTCCAATCCGGCTGTACCAAGTAGACGGCAAGACTTGCCACTTCTACTGGTTCTTCTGCATCGGGGTCCAACAAGTCGGCGCCCTTAATGGACGGCTTATGCAAATGTTCCAGGAAAATGTCCTTTGGCACTTCTTTGCGTTCTGACCCGAGTCTGGCAAGGGTGTCTGCCGCCTCGTTCTCAGCTCTTGGAACATGCCGGACTTCGTAGCCCATGAAATTTTTGGCGAACTCGTCAACTTTGGCCCTATAAGCCGCCATTGTTGCACTCTTCGCATCCCATGTGCCGCTTACTTGTTGCGCGACTAAGTCGGAGTCACCATAACAGAGGATTCTCTTGACGCCAAGGTCGTTTGCCACATGTAGCCCGTGAAGCAAAGCTTCATATTCTGCGACGTTATTGTTTGCTGTGAAATGAATCTGCAATACGTAGCTGAGCTTATCACCTTTGGGTGTGCGCAAAACAACTCCAGCCCCCGAGCCTTTGAGCATCTTTGATCCATCAAAGTGCATGACCCAATATTATGACTCGGGGAGTACTGTTTCCTCCATGGCTTCTGTCCAGACGGCAACAAAGTCTACAAGTGCTTGAGTCTTAATGGCGGTTAGTGGTTTGTAGACTATATCAAAGGCGGCAAGCTCGATGCCCCATTTGGCAACTCGGCCTGTTGCCTCTACGTTGTTGATTATGTCTCCCAACGGTGCCCTGCTGACTACTGTCATTGTGTGCTCCTAGAAATAATGCCTAAGCTTTTTGGCGGCGAAAAATACACCATAAGCCAGCTTTTGGTAATGTGGATACCTCTGGTTGGAGGCGGAGAAGACTTCACTGATGAAGTAAACCGGGCGTTGCTCAGACGACACGGCTTCGCTTTCCTTTCTTTCCACGGCCAAGACAACGCTGACAACTGATTCAGTTGCCGTGATGTAGAGCAGCATTGTTTCCTGCGATCGAGGTGCTGCCAATATTGGAGCGATACGAGAGCCTCCTTAAGTTGCTGTAAGGCGGCATCTGCTTCTGCTTCTGTTGTCCACTCGAAGTTGTCAAATTTCTTCAATAGCCGGTAGAGTGGCATTGCCTTTTCTCCTAGGCGGCTTATGAAAGGACTGATGGCTGCCGCCGATCCGGCTAAGCGCTGCACGTCCTTCAAACAAGTAGGTGTGGATATGTTTTGGATAGCCTTGATCTTCTCCGGGTTAACTTCGTTCCCTCGTTCTGAGACGATAAACCCAAGTAGTTTGCCGGCTGGAACGCCGAAAATGCACTTGGCAGAATTGAGTTTCATCTGGTATTTCCGGAGATTCTGAAATGTTTCTTTCAAATCCTCTAGGAGATCCGCCTTATTTTTCGACATCACCGCAATGTCGTCAACATAGACGTGAACATTGCGGCCGATCTGGGTGCAGGCAATTTTGCATACAGTGCTGGTATGTTGCACCTGCATTCTTCAGGCCAAAAGGCATCGTGATGTAGCAGAAAGTCCCGTATGGAGTGGTGAAATATGTTTTCAGCTGATCCGACTCCCTCATCTTGATTTGGTGTTACCCTGAGTAGGCGTCCAAAAGACAAAGTAGCTCGGAGCCTGCTGTGGACTCTACGACCTGGTCAATTCTAGGCAGCGCAAAGGGATCCTTTGGGCAGCATTTGTTAACACCGGTATAGTCGATACACATCCTCAGCTCTTTATTCTTCTTTGTAACAAGTACAGGATTTGCCACCCAATCGGTGTGTACAACTTCTTTTATGAAATTGACGGCCTTCAGCCTATGTATCTCCTTTCCTATAGCCTTGCGTCTCTCATCACCAAAGCGTCTTGTTGCTTGCTTCACCGGCTTGGATCCCTTTATGACGTTGAGTGAGTGCTCGACAAGTTCCCTCGGTACACCAGGCATGTCGGATGGCGACAATGCAAAGATGTCACGATTCTCACAGAGGAACTCGACGAGCGCGCCTTCCTATTTGCTGTCAAGGTTAGAGCCGATGACAACTTGCTTATACTTGTCGCCTGGGACGAGGTCCGTCTTTTTGGTGTCTTGTGAAGCTTCGAAGGTCTTCTTGACATCAATATTTGGCTTGGGCATGGAGTTGACTGGGTCCGCCTTAAGTAGCGCGAGTTCTTCCTTGTGGATGACGGCTTCTGCGAAGGCGGCCATGCCACGCTCGCACTCTTTAGCTTTCTTGAAGTTGCCAGAAACCGTGATGGTTCCATGTTCCCCCGGCATCTTAATCTTGATGTATATGTAGCACGACCTGACAGACACTTTTGAAGGGGACAACTTCGAACCGGAGGAACTCTGAGCGGTAGTTCTCCTTTGGTCCGAAAGTTACCTTCAGCCTAATGCTCCCCATTGACTTTGCTTGTCTGCCGGGCACTATGCCATGAAAAGTGAGGTTGCTATGATCAAGCTGATCCTCAGACAAGTTCATGCGGCTTAGTGAATCATAGTACAGTATGTTGAGACAGCTTCCGCCATCCATGAGTACTTTTGAGAGCCTGAAGTTGTCGACAATGGGGTCGACGACAAGGGCGTATTTGCCTGGGTGAGGGACATGATCAGGGTGGTCGGACCGGTCCCAAGTGATTGCGGCCTCAGACCAATTCAAATACTAAGGGACGTCCGGCATTGTCGCGTTGAGTTCGTGCATCTCCACCTTGTCCACCTTAACCGAAGGTGTGCCGACAAAGCACACGAGTGACTCTTTGACCTTCGGTATGGATTCTTTTTCTTGGCGGTGGCGTCGTCATCGCTTGAGATTGACATCTCGTCGTCATCCTCGCCGTCCTTGCTTTCCTTCTTGTCGTACTTCTTTGACTTTTTTTACTTCCAGCCAATTGTGGGGTCCTTTTTGAAGTCGTCCATGAAGCGGCACTCGCTAAGCATGTGGTTGACTTTGCCGAGTGAGGCGTGGATGGGGCATGGAAAAAGTTTTGCCTGCTCGTAAGTGATGTGTGCCGCCTTAGGGCCTGAGCCAACGCCACGGTTATCTTTCTTGTTCTTCCACTTCTTTTTGCCGGCGTTCTCTTGGAAAGCGACAAATACCTCGTTAGATGGTCCGACTTTGTCCTACGCTGCTTGCTTGCGTTTGTTATTCTGCCTTGGCGCGGTGCTGACGTCTGGATCGTCGTCACGTGCGTCATCATCTGCTGCCGCGTATTGGGCGGCTAGGTTGAGCATCTCGCCAAGGTCCGTGACTTGCTCGCGGACGAGCCGGTGACGGAGTTGGGAATTTTTCTGTAGGCCCGTGTAGAAGGCATGGACAGCCTGTGCGTCCGAAACACCATGACAATTGGCCTTCTCAGAGATCCAACGGTTGACAAAATCTGTCATGGTTTCGTCCGGCTTCTGAACACAGCGTTGCAAATCCATGTAGGTATTTGGACGCTTGTATGTTCCTTGGAAGTGCCGGGAGAAAACCTTTTCCATGTCGTACCAGCTATTGATAGAATTTTTGGGAAGGTTGTCGATCTAAGCCCTTGCCGTGCCTTCTAACATGTGAGGTAGGTAGCGGACGGCAATGTGATTGCTTATGCCGGCAATCTCTATGGTCATGGCATAATCGGCTAGCCATGAATCCGGCTTAACGAGGCCGTTGTACCTAGGACAATTTTTAGACACTGATGTCATGTCCTTGGGGAACGACTCTCTGCGGATGGCATCACCAAAGCACTTTGGGCCAGAGTATAGCGGCTCCCTTCCTCTTGCTATGTCTTGTAGGCGATGTCGTGCGTCTTTTGGATCGAGTTGCTGTCCGCCTCTGTTGGCGTTTGGCTCGTCCTGCGCTGCCCGGCTTACGCTGCGCCTGGGCCCATCTGCCGCCTCCTTCCTTTTGGTGCCGGTGCTGCGCTGCGGAGACCGGCTTCGACCTCTCCTGGGAGGTTCGTTGCCGGCATCTTTTTTAGGCAGATGTCCGTTGTCCCGGATACCGCCATTGCCGCGCCTTGGCTGGGCTGGAGGTGGCAGGTACCCTCTGCTTCCTGTCCGCGAGTTCTCGTCCTGCCTTGGTTTTTGCGGTGGCGTCTTCTTTGGAGGTGGCGTTGCTTTCCTTTTGTTGCCATGGCTACTGGAGCCGGACGGGCCTTCAAGGTCAGCGCCAGGTGCGGCTTTGCACTTTCCTGACTTGGATTCTAGATCTCCCCCACGGGCATCCGCCATATGGCCATAGGAGTCAGCGCGAGCTTGCTGTTCTAGGGCCTTACTCATGAAGTGTCTTGCATTGGCCACCTTTTCTTCCGCTGTGTAAGTCTTGTCGTCTAGGGTGTCAAGCGCAACAGCAACGTTACGGATTGGGGTGCAGAAGACAACATCCCCCATTATGTCCGTACGCTGCGGTGACGTGCGCTAGTCAAACCCTAGATCTTGAGCTGATGTGGTCGCATGAATTGGCGGCTCCTTATCACGGTGGTTTTTTATGACCTTTTTTCTTCGAAGAGCTGTCTGTTCAGTTTTGCCGACATCTTTTCTTGCTCCTTCTCGATCTTCTTTGCAAGGCTTTCAACATACTCCTCTCTTTTGCGCAGGAAGTCAGAGTGCTTAAGCATATTGAGCCTAAGTTCTTCCACCTCATCGAGTGGGGTGTCTTTATTCACCGGAGTGTTCATGATTTCGTCTACTTCTTTGATGACAAAGAGCAAATCCGTGGGTTTGCTGCTTCCGCCTTTTTCGAGACTAGCTTTCTTCTTTGCGCGCACCTTGTCGGAACCGTCAATGAGTTGACCGGTAACGGTGTTGCCGGCATCTTCTACCGGTTTATCTTGCGGCTCAGAAGCGACTGGGGTTGACTCGTGACCGATGACAACCATCATGCCAGCTTATCAGGCATATCTGTATCCGCTGTGTTCTCTGAAGGAACCTGATTATCACTGGAAAAGCGGTTTTTGATTCTCTCTTCGAAGAGACTTAGCATCATCATCAGAATCAGAATCTACGTTGACTTGAACTGTAGATCTGGATCCGGCATCTGACATCGCATCCTCCTGAAGAGCAGGAAGAATTGACTCAGGATCGTTGTTTTCCGGCTAGGAGTCGGATCCCAGTCCGAGAACTCCGACGAAGTGGAAGTCAGATCCGGCCGACTCCTGGGAGAAGGCGGATTCAGATCTGTCTTGCCGGTCGACTGCTTGGTCGAGGGGTTGGTGGGTGGGGTCGTAGAAGCGAGGTAGGCCGTACGCCTCTAGCGTGTACCCGATGAAGACGTCAATCCCTCCGATCGGTATGATTGCGCACCCGATGAGGTAGTCATCCGCCGGGAGACAGGACTCATCTGAGTTGACGTAGCTGTGGCCGCCATACCTTGTGACGCGGCCGACGACGATCTGCTTTCCCTCGCCGCCAAGTGTTCCCGCCTTGAACGTGACGCCAGGAACCTTATGCCCCACGGTGGGCGCCAACTATCGTTATCGGCATATTTGATAGGAGACGGGGGTCCTCTAGCCTTCGTATAGATTGTGGGATATAGATTGTGGGGAAGAAGGCTGGAGTCGTCAAGGACGGGATTGAACACGGGGAGTTTACCCAGCTTACAATGTGTATGATGCGTATTGGATCGTGCCCTAAAGGCTTCCTGGTGGCCGGCTTATATAGGCGGCCGGACCCCAGTATACAAGGTAAGTACTCGTCCGGCAAGTAAACAGAGTCGTAGACCTAGCCGACTTAGTTACCGCCTTTCGTCTTGGGCTTGGTGGCTTGATGTGCTTCGGCCTTCCGCCTTCGTTGGACCGTCCACCTACTTCCTTGCACGTCAGCTATCTGGGCCGCCCGGCAGGTTTCAGCCTTACCACCCTTGGGCCACCCTGGACTAGCCGGATTGATCCATGTTGGAGATACCCCTAGTTAGTATATCCCCAACACTAGGTTATCGATGTTATTCGGAAAACTCTTTGTACTGATGTGCTGTGATTAATAAATTTCTAAACTCTAAAAAAACATAATTAAACATGTGATACTTTATCACTTTTATCCTCAAACAATATGTTGATGACAATGGTACGCAGAGAATATTCTTCCGCGATTTTGCGATTTAGCCCCTCAGCTTTTAGATAATCAACCCGCAATCCCGGATAAGAAAACAGTCAACGCCGTCGCGACCCCGAATCCTCCAGTCCGCAACCGCGCACCATCGTCGACGGCGGCAACGAGTGGTACCAGAATACGACGTCAACCGTGTAGGGCTACGTAAGCACCGTTTGACTTCCTAATCAAGAACACTCCACCCTGTCACTTTGAAGTTTGAACATCCAAAGATAGTACTAACCAAAAACCATGATTTCAGAATGCCATCCAACACCAAGAACAACTCATGATAAGTATCCCTCCAATCTATAGTCCAATAGAGTCACACACGGCTCCCAACCATGTCACTTTGGTAACCGTGATACGAGGGTGACCCCGGAAATTGTTCTAGATAAAATCAATTGAACAACATATCCATTATATAAAGAAGAGGAATGTCATATGAATTCAACTAGTTAAACAATGCTCATGATCACATAAAGATCACACCATGGGAGAGAGACAGAAAAACCACATAGCTACTATAGAGCCCTCAACCTCGATGAAGGACTACTTCCCCCTCTTCATGGGAGGCAACAACGGCGATGAAGATGACTCCAAAGGCGATTACCCGTCCCGGCAAGGTGCCGGAACAGGAACTTTTGAACCCCAAATTAGTGTTCTGATTGCGACAGAGCTCTGTTGTGAATTTGGCGAATCCTCCGGGGCTAGGGTTTTTTCATCACAACAAATAAATAGTCTAGAGGGCTTTGCGAGGAGATACTCGAGGTGGAGATGCATCCTCCCCTCCACTTTCCCTTTTGGCTCCGGGATTTTTGTAGTAATTTAAAATTTCTTTAATTTTTCCAGATTTTTCCGAGCACTTCCACTTTTGGACCATTTCTGCAATGCATAGATAAAATAAAATAGTAACCGGTACTGTGTGATGGGTCAATAGGTTAGTCCAATAAATGTACAACTATAGTAAACACATGTAGGATTTATATAAAATAAGCATGGAACAATCAAAAAAATTAAATACGTTTAGACAAAACGTATCCTGGGGTAGTCGGACCCACGGCCCCACCTGGCTGCTCCCCTCGTATGGCCCTTCTACCTCTACCATCTTTTCTGGGAATCTAAAATATTTGTAAATTGGCGGCCTTTTTGGAGGATATATATTACTGTAATACAAATACAATAGAAAACATGAAATGAAACTTGACATCTTGTCATTAGGTTAGTTCTAAAAAATCATACAAAATTACACTAAATCATAATAGAAATATGTAACAAGTATATAAAAATATCATGAAACAATTAAAAATTATAGATATATTTTAAACGTATCACCTAGTGATGGGGTTCTCCCCTCCTCGATTGACAATTACCGTTCAATAGTCCAATTTTTGTAGTAATATAGCGCCCCATTTTATAGTTTTGCGCAGAGGACCAAATTTTACCAGCCCAACTCTGATCATTGGTTTTTTGTATGCTAATTGTAAAGTAGCATTTGCATGCACTTTTTGCTGTATCAAAGACTATCTGTGAGTATATAGCTATTTGGAGATCATTCAACAATAATGCATAGTTGAGAGGTCTTCGTGTCGACGTTGTACATATATCGCGTGCACTACATATTATGTGGTGTACAAGTGCTATGAGTCTCCCAAAGGACCAGATGTTCTGTTAAAAAATCACATTATTTATAGATATATCACTACATTCGAGATTTCATTTTTAGTACGATGACAATGTATGGAATATAAACACTCATCATGGAGTCATGTTGATATGATGAGATTTTTTTAAATGTACAACACTATATTTAGTTTTTCCAAGCTTATTTATTGCTTAGATATAGTATCAATGGAGTATGGATTACAATTTATTTATAATTACTGATGTATTGAATACATATATTCTAAATTTGCTGAAGAACCAATCTTCTCACAGTGAAGATTGTTAGGTTGTGTTTGGTATTTATGTGGATTATCACAATCTTACTTCTCCATCTAGAATTTTAATATTTCTTTAGTCTAATATACTTTTCACCGCATTTGTGATTGTTTATTTATAGGAGATCATAAAATAATTAGTCTTACCACAATGTAGTTATGCGACCATATACTAGGACCTAGTTTTCGGTAGAGGCCAATTTAGACGGACCTGAGGTCCATAGGCTACATATTAATGTCTTCCTAAAATCCAACAAAAGGCTTACTGGTTTTCGCCAATAAGCACACAAACTACACTGTAAATTGATTTGCTTGATTTATTATGTTAGGAGCACACATAAAGAAATATCGCGGTGTCGTTTTCTCTATTTCTGTTTTCTCTCCGCCACCCATTATGTTTGGTTCCTACTTCTCAGATCTACGGACGCCTCCTCTCCCCTCACCTCTATATATTGGCTCATCCGGATGCAAATGGACAGACAAGGCCTCTGTGTTGCTTCGTCTTAGTTCTGTGTCATTCATGACTACCGTGGGGTATGTCCCGAGCAAATTGAAGGGTTCGTGCAACCCTTTCGTGGCCACCTCGGTCTTATTGCCACCATAACACTCATATACATCATGTCCACATTGGCATGTCCCAGGTTTGCCCTCCAAAACTACAGTCAAGGTCCAGGGTACGCTAAATCTACTTCCTCTTCCCTCTTATTACCTTGTCTGAGAAGTGTGATGACTAGATCTATGCGAGTTCCTTGGAGACTCTCATTTCTTTTTCAGGTATCAGTAAAACTATGATTTCCACAATTGCTACTCTTTGATTTTTTTTGAGAAAGTTTGTTTGGCGAAGATATTTTTTTTTACTTGTTTAGTTTGGCAATTCCCCTCTTTTCGTTGGGGCTTTGCTCATTGCTCTTCTCACGCATGAGAGAGAATCCTACTTTCTCTTTTAGATGGTTCTTGTTCATCTTACGGGTTTCTTCATTTGGCTGGTATTCGTGGGTCATGTCTATTTGAAAGACTCAATCTTCTCTTCTACTCTTGCAGTAGCATCGATATTAGAAGGGCCAAGCCGGATTTTCTTATCAAGAGTGTCGTGTTGCTTCCTCCTTTCTTCCAATTCCATCATATAAGATCATGGAGTTCCTCGTTTCTTTTGGGTGCAGCAACCCCTCCTTCCTCCGTTTCTATAAACAACTCACTCGTTGCGGCGAGATCAGTAAGCCATGAATGTAATTTCCATTTTCTTTTAGGTGTTAGGGTGTAATTTATTTCTTTAAGGCCTTGGATGTGATTTCTTATAGGCCTTAGTTCTAATTTCCCTTTTCTTCCGAAGCCTTGACTGTAATTTTGTTTCTTATTTGTGGCCGAAGTGTAATTTATTTATCCTATTGAGGCCTAAGTGTGTAATTCATGCAGTAAAATGTTGCCAAAAAAATAGAAAAAATATGGAAGAGGGGGATCGATGGCCAGGAGCGATTTGGACAGGCATGTCATTACTTGTAAGGTAAGGCTGAGTACCGCCAGCTGTGGCTAAATCAGTAGCAAAGCAGGATCGGCGTAATAAAACGGAGACGGCCGATGAGCGCAGGCACAGCAGGGCGTGAGCGGACAACAGCCATCAAAATTCAGTCGACGCCAAAGCCACGCACAGCACAGGCACAGCATCGCGGCGGAACGAGCGGACGCACTCAAGCCGCCAGCAAGTCAGGTTAGGTTTCTTCTTTCTCTCTCTCGACTACGGCGCCTCTCTCCGTCACCGCCAGCCTGGCGCTCTCGGCTCTCTCTCTTCTACCTTCTCTCGCTGCGTACGTCAGGTATATATATACATGGACTTGGGTGACTCCGAGAGCTCCCTCGATTCGCCGTCGATCAAACGACCTAGAGCTCTAGCAGCATCCACCATCGTCGCGCTTCTCATCCTCGTCTCCGTCGTAAGATGAGCTCCCTGTTCAGTCGTGGCAGCAGGTTAGGACGGCCATTGTTGTTTTGATTTCTTCAACTTGGAATATCTTTTTGTGATGTTGTTCTTCTCGTATTTTGTTTGTTTAATGCCTATTGACTAGTTCAATAGTAGTTGTCTGATGATCCCAAAAATTGGTCTTCCTTTCTTCGCTCTAGTTTGATATGATGATTGACTGACTCCATGCTGCAGGAACCAGAAGACATTCAGGCCCAAGAAGAACGCTCCAGCTGGGGACAAGGTACGTGCTACATACATATATCTGTTTCATTATTCTCTTATGTTTTACACATCATGCATGCATGATGCTCGAAACAATGCGCTGGTAAATTAATTGCTTTATTTATGGATTAATCCATGCGACACCACTCTTGTTCTTGAGATTTTTCTTGAGAATTACTATACATGTTCGCCAAAGTGATTAAATCATTTCCGGTAGAGAAATAGATCCTTCAGTTTGGAAAAGTTTTCTTATCATGCGGGACATTAGCAATTGCAGGATCGTTTTTTTTTCCCACCAAACTGCAGAATCAGTATGACCTGGTGATTGATGATTTGGTGCTAGTTTGGTACTCTGAGTTGCACTTGATGTCAATACAGTGTTGCTAGCTTTTTACACTTAGAGTTTGAGGATGAGAGGGCTACTCTTGCTCAGCCCTAGATATTGATATTACCGTCTTGGAATAAGGTTTCATCAAATACCTCTGAATTTGTTCATTTCCAGCTTACCACTACACTGTTAGCCAAAAAAACTTGCTGTAGCTAATGTTGTGTTCTTCGCTACCGGTTAGCTCTACCTTAGAATGAAGCCAAAAGCACCAGTTTCCCACTTCATCAATCTAATACTCGATTTGAATTAGAGGAGTGCCAGACTGGCAGTTATGAGGATGAAGAATACTTTTCGAACATATCTACATGCATGTTCGTTGTTAACTTGTAGTATTCCACATATTCCGCATGCTCAGTTCGGAAAACAAAATTTTGACGCAGGGCATGAAGCTGAAGAGGCACATCGACGCCACACTCGGCAGCGGTAACCTGCGGGAAGTGGTCCGCCTGCCATCTGGAGAGGATCCGAACGAGTGGCTCGCTGTCAACAGTAAGTTCTCGCATGCCACTTTTTGCTCAACAGTTGTTGGAGTGGATATGGCAATATATTTGTAGTGTGTTAGCTTGCCTTCACTATGATTTCTGTCTCCAGCTGTTGACTTCTTCAATCAAGTGAACATGCTGTATGGCACCCTCATGGAGTTTTGTACGCCAGCTACCTGCCCGAAAATGGCTGCCGGACCAAAGTATATTTCTTCAATCTTGGCATTACAGTAAACATATATTGTCATGATTTAGAATAGCACTTTGTGTAATCAACTAACGAGAAGAATTCTTGAAACAGGTTCGAGTACAGGTGGGCCGATGGAGTCAAGATCAAAAGGCCTATTGAAGTGTCTGCGCCAAAGTATGTCGAGTACCTGATGGATTGGATCGAGAACCAGCTCGACGACGAATCCACCTTCCCTCAAAAGCTTGGTAATTAATTTTTAAGTTATTTGTACAGTGCTGAGCAATGATTTAGAATTATGGTCTAATCATCATGTGCTCTGGTTCAAAAACTTTACTGCCAACAGGGGCTCCCTTCCCTCCAAACTTCGGCGACGTTATCAGGACGATCTACAAGCGCCTGTTCAGGGTGTATGCGCACATATATCACTCGCATTTTCAGATGGTTATCAAACTCGAGGAAGAAGCACATCTCAACACTTGCTTCAAGCATTTCATACTCTTCACATGGGTAATGCCCCTTTTTCATCTAGAGAACATAAGTGTTGGGAAATGATTAATGTCTTGTGCTGTATCGTTTTAAAGTTATTGATATGAAGATATGTGTCGTCTATGGAGAAGGAAAACATAATAAAGACGTTAAGTTACAGAATCAAGTAACTGTTCACCTGATCACCTGAACCTCTGAAGTCTGAAGCCAAGAACTTCAGTATTTCAGCTTTCCTGTGTGGTTCACCTTTAGTACCAATCTCTCCTATCATGTAATGCAAAATAATGGAGCTTCCTTTGGTAGTAGTTTTGTGCAATGATTCTAAATTCTAAAATCTATCCCTTTCTTTTAGCTTACTGCTTTAGAAGCTGTGACCAATCATTCTGCACGCAAAGACATCCTGCCTACATTCTTTTAAATAGCATCTTCCAAAGATTAATGATTAACTATGGTGCTTTGTGGATCACTGTACCGACTAAATTTGTAAATGCAGATTGTTTCTTAGTGATTAGTATTATTATTAGGAAGCGTTTATTCCATTCATCACATCTTTCAATTCTCGAGTTGACTCTTGCATATTGCTGGACCTATATTTTGCAGGAATTTCGGTTAATCGATACGGCAGAGCTGGCTCCTCTCAAAGAGCTAATCGAATCCATAATACTTGGAAGCTATCAGTGAAGACAGTGGGTGCTATATTTCAAGAACGGAGGAGGCAAAAGTGTAGAGACATCGGTTTTTGTTTCTTTTTAGTTAATTTTCTCACATGGTGCATGCACACAATTTGCGTTTATGTTTCCCGGATGAAGTTAGACTTGCATGGACTACCTCCATCAAAATTTTGGAAGTAGATTAAGGTTAGCTGCTGCTTGTGTATGTAGTCAGATGAGCTCCGATTCTCCTAAGCAGCTGTTGTTTCCAAATGTTTATTTCAACGGATTGTCATTTTATCTATGGAGTTTATGTTGACTGTTCCAAGTGCAGTAGTCGAAATTCAGTACTTTCCTCAAAACGTCCTAGAAAAAAAAAATATCTCAGAGGGCATGTCGTAGTAGCAATGTTGAAAGGATTCCACAATATCAGGGGATAATCCAATAAGATGTTGCATTTGGCATCGAAAGTTTTTTTCCATTGGAAAATATGAGTTTTGCAGTTATTTTGAAATGCTCCTAGAGAAATATGTTAGATTTGTGCCACATTTCTGCTATCACATTCTTGTGGTATGTTGTGATATTCTCCCCGTGTGGGTTGTAATGAACAAACAAAGTTTTTAGCGTAACTCAAATATGTGGAGAAGCCCACCACCCATCACTACAGAAACTGTCTGCACGCCGACAGCCACAAGCTACGCCGATAGCTTTTTATCGGAGCCGTCGGCGTAGCCCATGGGCTGAGTGGCCCATCAAAAGACTGTCAAGTCGACTTAGTTTAAAATATTCAAATTTCAAATGGTGAATTTGAGTATTTTTTGTCATAACCTTTAATCTGTAAATTCAAAAATTACAAATAAAATTGTTTTAGAAACCTTGGAATATTTTTAAATTGATGCCACTGCTATAAAATATTTTTGAGTAATATTTGAATGAATTCATAGTTATATATTTAATTTGAATAGTTTGAGTATTTTCAACATAACTATTAATAGAAATATTATTCTTGATTAAATCAAATTGCTATAAATTTAATTAAATGCTCCCTATCTATTAACACTATTTATTAAATTATATTATAAAAATTTAATCATAGAAAACTTTAATCTTATAATTATTCCTTTTATTATATTTTCCAAAATTAAAAAAATTAATTAAATTGCATTTATAAATTCATGCATATTTATAAAGAAATCACAAAAGTTATTTTAATGTTTCTTGTGTTTAAAAATTTCATTTCATGCATAAAATATTTTATTATATAATTATATCCCTCATAGGAAAACCTCTTCATTATTTTCTCTAAGTTACAAGTATTCTCAACTTAGCATTCTGGTAAAGTGCTACACTTAGACACTTAGTAATTTTCAAGATGGAGGTAGAAGGCCATTGAAGGACTTAGCCAAAACAAGACTTCAGAAATATCCTCAAGGAGTAGAAGCACTTGGAAGAAAAGTGAGAAGAAGTTCAAGAAGGCCAACCCCCTTTTATTCTCTAAGTCTTTCTCTCTGTTCTTTCTTCTCCTCTGAGACTTCATGAAGACTAAGTTAAATCCAAGACCAGCCTCGAGGACACAATAATCATCAAGTCTGAAGATTTATCAAGTCTACAAAAATTCATTCAAGACATCACCAAGGGGAAAGCTACAAGTCTGGAGATGAAGCCTGGAAGACTAACTACATCTTTATTTCCTTATTTTCCCTCTTTCCTAATCTTGTCTTTTAGACTTAAACAAATTTTGATCATGATGTTATCATCTTTGAAGTTTGTTGGATCCTAGCGGCATAGTGAGATGAAGCGGCCTGGAGACAAACCTTACATGTCCACGTACATGAGACCTGTTCCACAATTTAAGTGGTTGGCCGGGTGTCTGTCTCTCTCACTATAGTGAATGTCCAATTTACAAAGAGTTGATAATAATTGTTGATCATCTTGAAGAAATGACTTAGTATTTTCTCTAAATATTTCTACACATCAAGACTAAGCCATTAGAGGGCTTATTCAAGATGATATAAAACAAAATATTTTATTCAAGTTATGACTTTAGTCCTTAGTCATTTTTGACCAACACATTTCCTTGCATTAAGTTAAAAGATTTTCATGGCATGACATGCATTTCTAGTCCTTAGAAATAAATTGCATATCATGCATGACATGTTTTCCTTAGAAGTTTTACAAAACTTGTTTGTTCACTAGATATGAGCATGTATGTTTGATGATTGTTGTTTGTTGATTGTTGTATTGTTGTTTGCTTATATTGTTTAGATTAAACGGAGAGCAAACATTCGTTGTTGAAAAGAGTTTGTGAACAACGACAACATTCAAAGGCAAGTGGCACACCTCATAAACTTCCTATTATTTCTATATGCATTACTTAGTGTATTTTTATATGCATGTGTAAGATAGTATTGCTATGCTAAACCTGTGTAGAATTCCCTTACTCATGTGTCTAGGTTCCTATATCATACTTAGCAGAAATATTGATGCTATGCAATTGATGAAAGGTTTTTACAAAATGTTAAGTGACTACTCAGGACTGTGCTCATGGTTGTCGTCGCCTAGGATGAATTTCTATTCTACTTAGGGCCGTGAGCATGGTGATTTTTACCTAAGAGTGCACATCCACTAAGTTAATGAAACTCTTGGGTGGATTGGTTGTATGGCGGCGAAGTTGAGTGGCTGCTAAGGTCCATGTCTATGGTTCCTGGAGTACGTGCACTTGTGGATGGCCACCCAGGGAACAGAGGAATCTGAAGAACTCCGAGTGACGATTGCTTCCAGTGCAGCCATTGCCATATGGGCTCTGGCTTGATCAATTATGTTGCGTGGACTCTCTCCGGCTTGACAAGCAGATGTAGGGGGATGTTAGGTGGAACGGGTCAAGCCAGAGTGGGAGGTAAAATGCTTCTGAAAGATCTCGTCTCATTCTTCCCCTTTCCTATTCACAAATGGTGTGTAAAGCATAGTTTGGGTTGAATGGGTACAATGGTGAACGTGCACAACCTCTGCAGAGTGTAAAACTAAGTACTTAGCCGTGTCCCCGGTACGGACAATTTGAGCAGCTGATCACGGACGTCAAACGGAGGATTCCATCATTCCAACTTCAGAAATAAAAACTTGATGGGTGAACAAGGGAAGACGAGATTATGGTTTTCATGCCATACTTGTCTTGATTTGAAGGAAGAGTTTTCCAAAGAGATAGGAAAAATTGGCTTTATGCAAAATAGCCTTGAACTCCACCAGCCAAATATGCATATAGGTTATAGAGTTATTCCATTAAGTGTCCACCATAGTGTCACTTGCCAGACTCCATTTTTAATGGAATCTGACCCACGTTGTTGCAATATTTTTCTTATTGCAGATTGTTCAGATGACGAGTGAGATTTCGTTTATAGGTTTCGAGTCTACAACCAACATGTTTTCGCCTGTGGCAGCATGAAAGTGATGGAGACTCACTGCTATTGTATTTCCGCTGTGTACTTTTTCAATGCTAGCTTTATGCTATGCAACTTGTATCGAATATTTTGTAATTCTGGATCATCGATGTAATAAAATTGACGCTTTGTTGTGATATTACATCGTAAACTGTGTGTGCAAACGAATCGATCCAGTGATTTGCACTATACACATGTATCTGCCTTATTTAAAGTGCAGGTACGCTACAGATGGTATCAGAGCATTGTGTTGCCTGTATGTTCGAAACCCTAGGTTGTGATAGAAATAGGTTTGACCATAGGATTGAAAATCTATTTTTCTTCACTTTTCTAAAAACAAATCTTTTCACTATGTCTTCCTCGTATTCTCATCTACTATCAACCTTCTGAAAATACCTTATCTTATTCTAGATGACCATGTTCTTATAGTCTAAGTCTGATTCTGCTGCTTCATATGGAAAAGCTACGATGCAACATAAAGTTCTACATGCATGAAAGACCACTGAAGAACCAGGATGCGACCAACACCTCGAAGATATTCAAGAAAGTTGAACAAGAACTTGAAGCACCCACGAAGGAGGTAGATTTGACCACCACTTAAATAGAACGACGATATCGTGTTAGTGTATTGATCATATCAACTTAGCTATATGACAATACTAGATTGATTGTTTGTTGTGAACCTTGTTGCTTGATGTTTGTTAGATGTTGATTGATTATGTTATAGATTGGTTGCCTTGTTTTGTTTTATTGAACTAGGATTCCTCCATAGTAAAAATAATTCAACTCATTGCTTTCTAAACCAAACAGATGTCTCACCCAAATACCAACACCAATGTTTTACATACAACTATGCAACTACTATTTGAGAACCAGAGTCAGCTGTGGAATTTGATCAATGATCAACTGCCAAAGATTGATCAAAACCATAGTGTTTTTGAAGAGGACCTTATGACAAAACCAAAGGTATGCAAAACTTGTGGAGAGATAGGACATACGTCCAAAGAATTTTCTGATGAGTGGCCCCATGGTCATACCAGACATCTAGTTAAAGGATGCCCACAAGTCAGGTTACTTGCTTCCTGTGTGAAGGAACAAATCATGTCCCAATACAGTGTCAACTTTATCCCTTGGTGCAACAAGTTATCCAGCAAACCAAGCAAGGAATGCAACAGTCTCTCATGAAGACCCTGGAGGAACAAGGACAAAAGCTTAAATCCAAGAAAGTGAAGGGGTTACGGTGCAGAAAACAATAATTTTTCTAGCGAACGAAACCCTAACTAGCCAGGATCTATCTATCTAGTACATGCGATAACGGTGGCGGAACGGGTTACATTACCTCCATGTAGACCGATAGCGGGGATTACGCTCCCGCACAAGCGTTGACGATGAAGTCGTACGTAGCCGACCTCGAGGTCGTGAAGAACTTGCCGCGATGTCGAAGTCGATGACGCCGGGGTGTCGATGATGATCTGCGTCGACGGGCGTCGGGCGGAAGAAGGCAGAGCGCCAGCACCGGGGCTGGTGCGCCGGCAGCAGAGGGGAGGGAGGCGCGGCGGCTGCAGGGGGCGAGACGACGTCGCCCAGGCTCCTCAAAAGAGTTGCCTCCGAGCACTCACAAACATACGGAGCTTAGCGACAACCCCCGGTCATTCAGATCCAGCTGAAATCGCAGGGGTAGATAAGAGTCTCTATCACTTTCATGCTGCCACAAGCCCAAGGGGGGTTCGGCCGAACCCCCCCTCCCCTCTCCTCCTTTAGTCCCACATGGGGTAGCCAAGGGGGTTTGCACACCCCTTCCCCCTTTATATAGCAAGGCATATTAATTGATTTAATTGATAGGAAAATCCAATTAATTCCCGATTTCTCTCTCGATCTCGTGGTTCCCAAGTCGGAGCCGCGCCGAGCTGAGGAAAGGGGTCTCTCTCCACCTAAGCCATACCGCAGAGCGCCGTTGCTCTGCATAATTCCAGATAAGATCTACTCCTGCGATTTCAGCTGGATCTGAATGACCGGGAGTTGTCGCTAAGCTCCGTATGTTTGCGAGTGCTCGGAGGCTACTCTATTGAGGAGCTTGGGCGACGTCGTCTCGCCCCCTGCAGCTGCCGCGCCACCTCCCCCTCTACTGCCGGCGCATCACCCCTGGTGCTGGCGCTCTGCCTTCTTCCGCCCGACGCCCGTCGACACAGATCATCATCGACACCCCGGCGTCATCGACTTCGACATCGCGGCAAGTTCTTCGCGACCTCGAGGTCGGCTACGTACGACTTCATCGTCAACGCTTGTGCGGGAGCGTAATCCCCGCTTTCGGTCTACATGGAGGTAATGTAACCCGTTCCGCCACCGTTATCGCATGTACTAGATAGATAGATCCTGGCTAGTTAGGGTTTCGTTCGCTAGAAAAATTATTGTTTTTTGCACCGTAACCCCTTCAGTGGTATCAGAGCCGATCTATGCGTAGTACTGCTGGTACGGTTAGAACTCATGTTGAATGAGGGCGTCTTTCTTATATTTGCTACCCTCTAGCGTGCACTTGCGATGCCTTCGGTATTGAGTTGATGAAGCGGCCCGGACCGACTTTACGCGTACGCTTACGCGAGACTGGTTCCACTACTGACATACGGCTTGCACCGTATCTGTGGCTGGCGGGTGTCTGTTTCTCTCTCTCTAGTCGGCAAAGCATTTTCAATGGAGGGCCCGAAAGGGATGCTTAAACATGCAATTATTCGATCGACGTTGTGGTACAAAGTTAGTAGTTAGGGAAGCGATTCTCTTACGAATAAGCCTATATGCCACGTAAAACTTGCAAAACTAAATAAAGCTAGAGGCGTCTAACTTTGTTTTGCAGAGGCGTTATTTTATGTGACATGGTTACGGTAAGTTTTGATATTACTCGTACTGTCGAAGGCAATGGAGGGCTCTGTAGACTCGGAGCCATGCCGGTGCGCCGGGGGGCCAGGCACATGGCGCCATGAAGGTCCAGGCGCATCGACCATGTCACATCGCACTTCATTGCATCATTATTGTGTGCTGTTGTGTGTGCATCCTATTGATTGCTTATATGCTAGATATACAACGGTAGCGTCATAAATAGGATGATCCCTCGTTGCGCACCACCAAGAAAGTTCTACGTTATGAGGCAGGCCGTGATGATCGGATGTCACACATCTCGTCGTTCGCATACAGTGGGTGTAAGCCATGTTGCACGCGCAGGGTCTTCGAGGTTTGATTGGCGAGCCTAGCATACTCAGAGGTATGGCCTCGGAACACGGGAAGATCGAAAGATCGAGCACGAGTCATAGAGTTGTTATGATCGACATTTTATGTCCACCTTTGAAGCTGTGCTGCCGGCCGTGATGATCGGGGGTAGTGTGGTGGATGAGGGTCGTGTCATCGCCATTATTATTTTTGGGATAATAATCTTGGTGTGGTGTGTTTTTGATAATGAGATTATAGAACTAAAACTCACCTACATATTATAAACTTAACCTTACCTCTTTTGCGATCACATCTGTAGACTACGCAACTATACTTCGGTTACTTCCTCAAGAGCCCGGATGCTACATTAGAAGCCGACGGGTCCAACTTCATCAGATGGTACAGGGGTTTTAGAAACATTCTCGAACACAACAACATTCTATATGTTCTCGATGAACCGTTAGGAGAAGGACCAGGAGATTTTGCTAGCGAGGAGGAGGAAGATGATTTCCGTAGGCGTCGAGACATATTCATTGAAGTGGAGATCACCATGACCGTATGCCTGGCACCCGAGTTGAAAGAGTTGTTTCGACGCAAGGAGCCAAGCGTCATGATGGATGCGATAAAGACACACTTCGGGGATGAATTAAAGCGTGAGCAATTCAGGCAGCTTAGAATGTTCCAGACCGTTCACATGGAGGAGCATACCTGTCTGAAGACACACTTGAAGAGATTGTATGACATCTACTTCCAGCTGACGATGGTCTTCGATTACTGGATGGCAGATTCTTGTGCCATTCGGACTGTCCTGATATCTCTACCTCCTAGCTATGAGAAGCATGTGCGCAAGTACATTTTGAAAGCCGACGATATGAACTTCTACAAGTTCGTACGTGAGTTCCAGTCTCTGAAGGTTGATTCCATCGAAGGAGAGATCTTCGATGCTACAGGTATATATTTGATATATGCAGAATTATGAATTCGCCCTTGGTATATGATGAAGTATTTGATACTTGTTCTGTTTATGAAACAGGTCCAGATTATCACATATATGCGGCGCAGTTTGATGTGACCTGGCGCTAAAGCTGGTAGTCAAGGAGTTGATGGCCTTTTGGTGTTCACGTCCACAAGTTATCATAGTTATCATTAATAGTTTTTGATACGATCTTTTGTAATAGTGAGCGAGTGTGTGTGTCTTGATTGTTGCAAGACAAAGTTATTCATGTAATAAGACAAGTTCAGTTGTTTTATGTTATGGAACAAGTCAGTTGTTTTATCTTATGAATAAAGTTTCCACATCTCAGTTACATTGATTGTATGATAAGTATTCATAATTGTAGATTTGATAAAATAGCTTGTCCCATGAACAAAGGTTCTATTGCTAGAACAAACACCATCGAGTTTAGTCATAAAAGCAACAAAAGAAGTAATGGATGTTTTGGTCCATTTAAGTATTTCGAGTGCTGAATTGATTAAGCTTGAAATCAAGTATTGAAGTTGCAATAC
Organism: Poa annua; assembly: GCA_026929855.1. NCBI lineage: Eukaryota > Viridiplantae > Streptophyta > Magnoliopsida > Poales > Poaceae > Poa > Poa annua. The sequence continues at coordinate 215,883,288 of CM049427.1, read as the reverse complement.
TAGCGGAAATTAATTGAGTGTCATTTTTAATGATTAATTAATGGTGTTTATTGCTTGATCCGAATTCCTCCATGACTTTGGCAAATAGGAGTATTTGCCCGATAAATTATGGAGTCTGAGATTAATTTGATAATAGATCAAATGGGGTTTTTCAGAAGAAAGACTAGTGAACATTGTATTCACAGAATTTGATCAAAGGACAGTATTTTTTCAGCGCAAGAGCCTTGTGGAAATTTGCTTCACAAAATTATAATGTCATATATATTGATATGTGGGGAATTATAATCATACTCTATTTTAAATAAAGTGTGGTCGTCAGAATCAGTCTTAGAATCTCCTAATATGTTCGAAACATTATAGTCGATGTCCACTTTAGAAAATAGATATTTTTCTCAACAAGAATTCGTAGGATCGATAGTAGTTCGACATGTATATGATTATGCGATAATTCGGAATATACATGAGTGGTTCTTTGTAGATTGCTCGCATTGGATGAGAGTGTATTCCAAAATCAATTAGAAACAAAGTTCAGTTTGTTGTCTATGTAATTCCGAGGAAAAGGTGATTTCCGAATTACGGTTTATGGATTGGAATTAGAAAGTTTGGAATAAAGTGTCAGACCTATGTTGGAAAGTGTTCCAAAGAGTATATGTCTGCTAATGAAAGTTTAGTGATTAAGAGTGAGGGAGACTAGAAAATTGTTTTCTGCTAGCAATCCTCTTCCTAAAGATCACAATATTTTCATAAAAGAAACTTCTAAATAAAGTGTTGTTATATTTAATATTGTTGTCGGGTCACAGCACTGTATTGAGTATTACAGATCTTGTTGACAGATCAAGGTGCACTTTATGAATACAAAGAAAGTTGAGAAAGTATCGGAATACGAACAAAGGCTTTTCAGCCTGGAAATCCAAGTTACGTTTAAAAGGATTAAGAGAGTAATTGTTGCTGCAATTCTTATTAGAGGAATAAGATTGTTTAATCGTCATATAAAGTGTTATATGAAAATGTGACTATAAGAAAGACGCAAGAGCATGTCTTGTCAAGAAATGTGTCTTGTACAAGATCAAATTTGTTGACTACATTTATGTAAACATGCTTGAAGTCTGAGGGATTTGTGTTAGTGTAATACTGGAGTTTGTATTGAAATCGAATTGATAATAGATCAATGATTTTGGTTAGACCAAAATGTCGATTTAAGTGGGAGTCAGAGTTAGTTTACTCAGGTGGAATATGTATGGAACATATTTTTGAGTGGGAGCTCTGGAACTCAAATATGTGGATAACACGTTTTTGAGTGGGAGCGTGTGTTGTCATATATGTGGAGACATAGTTTGAGTGGGAGTCGAATTCATCTTGTGTAGTTAACACATTGTGAAACTGTACCAATAGAATAGGATGAAGTTGTGAAACTATTTGAAGGTTAGTGTCTATTTTGAAATAGCACGGGAATTTTAAATAGTAAGTCGAGTTGTTTTGGATTATATCTGAGGAGTCAGAATAGAATCAAAAGGATGGTCCTTTGAAATCCAATTGATCATTAAGAGTAATGATGCATGAAAGTAATGGTTGTATGACATGTGGGTCTATTATGTAATATTAGACATCATACAGAAACCATATTATCTGCTCGATGAAATATAACCGATGTTCTTGGAATAAGAGCAGTTATGAAAGTAAAGTTGGTATTTACTGGAAGTAGAAGTGCGTTAGTTAAGGGATTGACATTTGAATGTCAAGTTTTCTACATTGGTGTGAAAGTATGTAGATATCGCGAGTTTGTAATTGTTACAAGGGGCTCTGCATGGCTGAGTGTGTTTTTCAGGGCAGTTATCTGGTTAGTATAATCAGAGTAAGCGCTGGGAAGCAGAAGTCTCACTTAGTTACGGTATTTGCATATATGTTGATAGACAACATGGTGATATCAAGCAAGTTGATGCCAGTGAATCGCAAAAGCATGTACAATCATGGATTGTGCAGTAACACTCTTCCACAAGCAAGCATCATCAAATGATTCTTATTTGATAAGGGATTTTGATAAAGTAAAATGCAGCTAGTTTATTTGTACTCTAGTGCAAGTGGGAGACTAAAGGAGATATGCCCTAGAGGCAAATAAAACAGTAGTATTTATTGCAGTATCTCATAAGTTTATAATAGGTTTGTGTATTATAATATAACTGTATTAATCGGAATTATTAATACACGTGTGATACATAGACAACCAGGTCCCTAGCAAGCCTCTATATGAGCTAGTCCATTGGGCAACAGTTGATCGAGATTCCCGATCAAGGACAATGACGTCGGTTGACAATGGGGTCATCTTGTTAGTTGAATAAGGTGGTGGACATACGCAAAGTATTGCAATAAAGATCGTATTACGATGTTTGTCATTTGCAATAGATAAGAGTATGATAGCTTATTCCTTAGACCGTGAGACCGTACTTATTAATGCTTCGTAGGAATACTTTGAGAGCATCAAACGTTGTGTCTTATATAGCATGACAATAACGGTGTCCATCTTGGCTATTCCGAAAGAGCATCAAGACGTAAGGATCAAGAGCGCGATTTGTTCATTCTTGTAATGGAAAGATACTCTGTCCCACTCGGTCATATTGCATCAATATAGCTGCGCAGCTTATGACTAGGTCATGGAGATGTAATATCGCAGACGAGTTAATAACCTTCGTCGGTAACGAGATACAACAAAGGCATCGGTGTGTCTACGATCATATCTCGGACAAGGTAGTATCGCAGAGACAAAGGGAATGAATATCATGCTTATGGTTCAACGACGATATTCGTGGAATGCACAGGGGTCGTCATATATTTCCAGGTATCCCTGACGATCATTGGTGAACGGAGTGTCTCGACCATGTCTGGAGTGTTCCCGAACCGTAGCGTAACAAACTTAAGGTCTTAGCGATGCTAGGAGATAGGTTCTGGAATTTTATAGGTTTTTGTTGGAGAGAGAGAAATGATCCGGAAAGAGTTCCGGTGGTCCGGAAGGAGTTCCGGGGAGATATGGAATGGTTCCGGGAATGTCCGAAAGTTGTTCGGGTGATTCCGAAATAGTTTCGGAGTCATGGGATATTGAATTATATATAAATATATTAATTATGAATTAATGGGATTTTTATATTAATTTAATATTAATTAAATAAAGGAAAAAGGGGGTTCCCACCTACATGGGCCCTAAGAGGGCCCAAGAGGGGGAAACCGCACCCTACAAGGAAGGGGGAAGGCTTGGGCCTCCTAGTACGAGTTGGACTAGGAGTGGGACAAGCCCAAGGGGGGTTCGGCCGAACCCCCCCTCCCCTCTCCTCCTTTAGTCCCACATGGGGGAGCCAAGGGGGTTTGCACACCCCTTCCCCCTTTATATAGCAAGGCATATTAATTGATTTAATTGATAGGAAAATCTAATTAATTCCTGATTTCTCTCTCGATCTCGTGGTTCCCAAGTCGGAGCCGCGCCGAGCTGAGGAAAGGGGTCTCTCTCCACCTAAGCCATACCGCAGAGCACCGTTGCTCTGCGGGATTCCAGATAAGATCTACTCCTGCGATTTCAGCTGGATCTGAATGACCGGGAGTTGTCGCTAAGCTCCGTATGTTTGCGAGTGCTCAGAGGCTACTCTATTGAGGAGCTTGGGCGACGTCGTCTCGCCCCCTGCAGCTGCCGCGCCACCTCCCCCTCTGCTGCCGGCGCATCACCCCTGGTGCTGGCGCTCTGCCTTCTTCCGCCTGACGCCCGTCGACACAGATCATCATCGACACCCCGACGTCATCGACTTCGACATCGCGGCAAGTTCTTCGCGACCTCGAGGTCGGCTACGTACGACTTCATCGTCAACGCTTGTGCGGGAGCGTAATCCCCGCTTTCGGTCTACATGGAGGTAATGTAACCCGTTCCGCCACCGTTATCGCATGTACTAGATAGATAGATCCTGGCTAGTTAGGGTTTCGTTCGCTAGAAAAATTATTGTTTTCTGCACCGTAACCCCTTCACTTATCTGGAATCCCGCAGAGCAACGGCGCTCTGCGGTATGGCTTAGGTGGAGAGAGATCCCCCTTCCTCAGCTCGGCGCGGCTCTAACTTGGGAACCACGAGATCGAGAGAGAAATCGGGAATTAATTGTATTTTCCAATGAATTAATCCAATTAATATGCCTTGCTATATAAAGGGGGAAGGGGGTGTGCAAACCCCTTGGCTCCCCCATGTGGGACTAAACAAAGGAGGAGGGGGTGGTGCGCCCCCACCATGGGCTGGCCGAACCCCCCATGGGGCCCACCCCCTTGCTTGGTGCGGCTCCCCCCTCTTGGGCCGTCTTAGGGCCCATGTAGGCGGGAGCCCCCTTTTTCCGTTATTTAATTAATATTAAATTAATATAAAAATCCCATTAATTCATAATTAATATATTTATATATAATTCAATATCCCGTGACTCCGAAAACTCTTTCGGACCACCCGAACAACTTTCGGACATTCCTGGAACCATTCCAGACCTCTCCGGAACTCCTTCCGGACCACCGGAACTCTTTCCGGATCATTTTTCTCTCTCCAACAAATTCCTATAAAATTCCAGAACCTATCTCCTAGCGTCGCTAAGACCTTAAGTTTGTTACGCTACGGTTCGAGAACACTCCAGACATGGTCGAGACACTCCGCTCACCAATGACCGTCAGGGATACCTGGAAGTATATGACGACCCCTGTGCATTCCACGAATATCGTCGTTGAACCATAAATATGACATTCGTTCCCTTTGTCTCTGCGATACTACCTTGTCCGAGATATGATCGTAGACACACCGATGTCTTTGTTGTATCTCGTTACCGACGAAGGTTATTAACTCGTCTGCGATATTACATCTCCATGACCTAGTCATAAGCTGCGCAGCTATATAGACGCAATATCACCGAGTGGGCCCAGAGTATCTTTCCATTACAAGAATGAACAAATCCCGCTCTTGATCCTTACGTCTTGATGCTCTTTCGGAATACCCAAGATGGACACCGTTATTGTCATGCTATATAAGACACAACGTTTGATGCTCTCAAAGCACCCCTACGAAGCATTAATAAGTACGGTCTCACGGTCTAAGGAATAAGCTATCATATTCTTATCTATTGCAAATGACAAACATCGTAATACGATCTTATTGCAATACTTTGCGTATGTCCATCACCTTATTCGACTAACAAGATGACCCCATTGTCAACCGACGTCATTGTCCTTGATCGGGAATCTCGATCAACTGTTGCCCAATGGACTAGCTCATATAGAGGCTTGCTAGGGACCTGGTTGTCTATGTATCACACGTGTATTAATAATTCCGATTAATACAGTTATAGCATAATACACAAACCTATTATAAACTTATGAGATAATGCAATAAATACTACTTATTTATTTGCCTCTAGGGCATATCTCCTTCAGAAAGTTCTTAGCCACATAAGTTGCTACAAGTGCAAAGATAAGAGACATTACGTTGATAAGTGCCCTGAGTGGAAGAAGGATAAATCTCTCCAAGGACCGAGTGGAAAACGTAAAGTACTATAACTTGCCGTATCACCACATACCATTACATTTTAAATAGTAGTACACTCTACATCAGAAAAATAAACAAGATTAAACAAAGTTCCTAGACTGACCACAAAAATTTCTTTTAAGGGTGGTAGCCACCCTGATAATTCTAACCCAGCTGCCTGAAACCCAGATCCCAAACCATCTTTTCTTTCGAGCCTCCCCAATCAGAAAATTCATCCCCTGATAGTTTCCAGTTTCCATGTCAGAAATTTCATTTCTCAAAACATCCCGAGTTATCAGAATCATTTCAAGCATTTTCTTTTCTTTCTAGCCTCTCCGAATCTCGGGGACAAGATTCCTTTTAAGGGTGGTAGTCTGTAACATCCCAACATTTTGGAATGTTCAAAAATCACTAAAATTTAAAACTTTTATTTTTGATTAAAATAAAACATTAAAATGCATAAGAAAACTAACTATAAAAGATTTCAACCAATTTGAAAAGATCTATTTATTTCAAAATTTCCAATGTGTCATTATTTTCAGACGTTATTTCCAATTAAACATTACATTGTCCATTGTATTTCAAAAACCTTAATATGTAATTTGACAAATGTTTTATAAAGTACAAACCATTTTATTTTAAGTAAATAGTTACTTATAAGTAATTGATTTCAACCACTTAGCCCTATCTATTCATAAATTCTCAAATTATTTAAAATTGGTGTTAGTTGCCAAATGGTTTTCATTCTCTCAACTAAGTTCAAAACATGGTGTTAAAATTTCTATTCTGTAATTTATAACTATAAACTTCATAAATTCTAAATTAATGAATTAGCCAAATAAACATTTCATTTGCTTAAATGAATTTCATTTATTTTCAAAGCATGAAATGATTAATATATTCTAAATAAGAATAGAATTAAAACAAAAATCTTTTTTCAAAGTTGTTATGAAGTTTTCAAATGAATTATCATAATATAAAATATAATGGTGCACAAATTATTTTCAATTAAAAATGAATACCTTATATTTCTCATTTCCTAAAAATTATTTATATTTAGTTCTTTAATATTATACCAAAATAAAGATGAATGATTTCAGCAAAACAAGTTTAAATAACTTAGATTCAAACATATTGGAATGTGGGTATTTTACAAATTTTATTTAGCCAAAAGAAAATTTAATTAAGATATAAATTCAAATTTGACCTTAAGTGTCAAATTTGTATTTAATCAATATTTCAAAATATTATTTTTCAAAATTATTCAAAACATGCCCACAACTGGTTTAACACAAAGATAATAATATTACAAATTTTTAGAAATTTATTTGACATCATTTGGAGTTATAAATCAAAAGATATAAACAAAATAGAAAAATCAGAAAAGAAAAAGAAAATACCTGCTGACGTCAGCGGTGACGTCACCTTCTTCAACCTCTAGCCGGAAAATCCTCCGAGATGCTCTCCGATTCCATCGCAAAAACCGAGCAAAATTTGCGCGTTCTGTTCCCTCCTCTGCCCCCCTATAAATCCCCAGCTTCTCCTCTCTCTTTCCCCTCTCCTCCCGCTCGGTTTCGTGCCCCCAGGCCGTCGAAAACGCTCGCCGGAGCCGCACATCGCCGCCGCCGTATTCCTCTGTTTTCCGGCGACCCGGTACGACTCCGCCGCCCCTTCCTCGTCCTCCATCTCTCCCGCACCTGCACACACCCCCTGAGCCCTCCGGTTTATTGTTTTCCCATAGCAGGACTTCAGAGACGAGCAAATTGACCTCGCCGGAATCGCGCGATCTTCACCCCGGCCCTGCCACGTTCCGAGAGTCGAAGGGCAACACCGAGCCCTCCTGCATCTACGGCGCGACTCACCGCGTCCGAAGCCGTCTTCCGCGAGCTCGGGGGAGAACGGCAGCGACCGGGGCATCCACGCCGGAGCGAGCGCCGCCGTCTTCTCCAAGTCCGGCGAGTCTCCGCCGCCACTTTCTGGTCAACAACTGTAAGCCCTTGGATCTAAATCGTGTGGCCGAGATTAGATCTTTTTAAATCGAATCGGTATCTGTTCTGATCCGTTGGATCTGGATCTGACGATCCAGATCGCTCCACTTATCCACGTCAGCGTTGACGTGGCAAAACAGTCAGCATCCTAGTCAGCGCACACGTGGAAATTGATTTCTTTAATTTATTTTAAATGGCAATTTTACAAAAAAGACCCTGCAACTTAAATATGTCATAACTTTTTAACCACTTATCCAAATTTAAATATTTTTATATATTTGGAAAGCACTAGACATGTAGAATATTATGGATCTGCCAAAATTCAAATTTGACTTAGTTTAAAATATTCAAATTTCAAATGGTGAATTTGAGTATTTTTGTCATAACCTTTAATCTGTAAATTCAAAAATTACAAATAAAATTGTTTTAGAAACCTTGGAATATTTGTAAATTGATGCCACTGCTATAAAATATTTTTGAGTAATATTTGAATGAATTCATAGTTAAATATTTAATTTGAATAGTTTGAGTATTTTCAACATAACTATTAATAGAAATATTATTCTTGATTAAATCAAATTGCTATAAATTTAATTAAATGCTCCCTGTCTATTAACACTATTTATTAAATTATATTATACAAATTTTATCATAGAAAACTTTAATCTTATAATTATTCCTTTTATTATATTTTCCAAAATTAAAAAAATTAATTAAATTGCATTTATAAATTCATGCATATTTATAAAGAAATCACAAAAGTTATTTTAATGTTTTGTGTTTAAAAATTTCATTTCATGCATAAAATATTTTATTATATAATTATATCCCTCATAGGAAAACCTCTTCATTATTTTCTCTAAGTTAGAAGTATTCTCAACTTAGCATTCTGGTAAAGTGCTACACTTAGACACTTAGTAATTTTCAAGATGGAGCTAGAAGGCCATTGAAGGACTTAGCCAAAACAAGACTTCAGAAATATCCTTAAGGAGTAGAAGCACTTGGAAGAAAAGTGAGAAGAAGTTCAAGAAGGCCAACCCCCTTTTATTCTCTAAGTCATTCTCTCTGTTCTTTCTTCTCCTCTGAGACTTCATGAAGACTAAGTTAAATCCAAGACCAGCCTCGAGGACACAATAATCATCAAGTCTGAAGATTTATCAAGTCTACAAAAATTCATTCAAGACATCACCAAGGGGAAAGCTACAAGTCTGGAGATGAAGCCTGGAAGACTAACTACATCTTTATTTCCTTCTTTTCCCTCTTTCCTAATCTTGTCTTTTAGACTTAAACAAATTTTGTTCATGATGTTATCATCTTTGAAGTTTGTTGGATCCTAGCGGCATAATGAGATGAAGCGGCCTGGAGACAAACCTTACATGTCCACGTACATGAGACCCGTTCCACAATTTAAGTGGTTGGCCGGGTGTCTGTCTCTCTCACTATAGTGAATGTCCAATTTACAAAGAGTTGATAATAATTGTTGATCATCTTGAAGAAATGACTTAGTATTTTCTCTAAATATTTCTACACATCAAGACTAAGCCATTAGAGGGCTTATTCAAGATGATATAAAACAAAATATTTTATTCAAGTTATGACTTTAGTCCTTAGTCATTTTTGACCAACACATTTCCTTGCATTAAGTTAAAAGATTTTCATGGCATGACATGCATTTCTAGTCCTTAGAAATAAATCGCATATCATGCATGACATGTTTTCCTTAGAAGTTTTACAAAACTTGTTTGTTCACTAGATATGAGCATGTATGTTTGATGATTGTTGTTTGTTGATTGTTGTATTGTTGTTTGCTTATATTGTTTAGATTAAACGGAGAGCAAACGTTCGTTGTTGAAAAGAGTTTGTGAACAATGACAACATTCAAAGGCAAGTGGCACACCTCATAAACTTCCTATTATTTCTATATGCATTACTTAGTGTATTTTTATATGCATGTGTAAGATAGTATTGCTATGCTAAACCTGTGTAGAATTCCCTTACTCCTGTGTCTAGGTTCCTATATCATACTTAGCAGAAATATTGATGCTATGCAATTGATGAAAGGTTTAGTGACTACTCAGGATTGTGCTCATGGTTGTCGTCGCCTAGGATGAATTTTTATTCTACTTAGGGCCGTGAGCATGGTGATTTTTACCTGAGAGTGCACATCCACTAAGTTAATGAAACTCCTGGGTGGATTGGTTGTATGGCGGCGAAGTTGAGTGGCTGCTCAGGTCCATGTCTATGGTTCCTGGAGTACGTGCACTTGTGGATGGCCACCGAGGGAACAGAGGAATTTGAAGAACTCCGAGTGACGATTGCTTCCAGTGCAGCCATTGCCTTATGGGCTCTGGCTTGATCAATTATGTTGCGTGGACTCTCTCCGGCTTGACAAGCAGATGTAGGGGGATGTTAGGTGGAACGGGTCAAGCCAGAGTGGGAGAGAAAATGCTTCTGAAAGATCTCGTCTCATTCTTCTCCTTTCCTATTCACAAATGGTGTGTAAAGGATAGTTTGGGTTGAATGGGTACAATGGTGAACGTGCACAACCTCTGTAGAGTGTAAAACTAAGTACTTAGTGAAGGGGTTACGGTGCAGAAAACAATAATTTTTCTAGCGAACGAAACCCTAACTAGCCAGGATCTATCTATCTAGTACATGCGATAACGGTGGCGGAACGGGTTACATTACCTCCATGTAGACCGAAAGCGGGGATTACGCTCCCGCACAAGCGTTGACGATGAAGTCGTACGTAGCCAACCTCGAGGTTGCGAAGAACTTGCCGTGATGTCGAACGCGATGACGCCGGGGTGTCGATGATGATCTGCGTCGACGGGCGTCGGGCGGAAGAAGGCAGAACGCCAGCACCAGGGGTGATGCGCCGGCAGCAGAGGGGGAGGTGGCGCGGCAGCTGCAGGGGGCGAGATGACGTCGCCCAAGCTCCTCAATAGAGTAGCCTCCGAGCACTCGCAAACATACGGAGCTTAGCGACAACTCCCGGTCATTCAGATCCAGCTGAAATCGCAGGAGTAGATCTTATCTGGAATCCCGCAGAGCAACGACGCTCTGCGGTATGGCTTAGGTGGAGAGAGACCCCTTTCCTCAGCTCGGCGCGGCTCCGACTTGGGAACCACGAGATCGAGAGAGAAATCGGGAATTAATTGGATTTTCCTATGAATTAAATCAATTAATATGCCTTGCTATATAAAGGGGGAAGGGGTGTGCAAACCCCCTTGGCTCCCCCATGTGGGACTAAAGGAGGAGAGGGGAGGGGGGGTTCGGCCGAACCCCCCTTGGGCTTGTCCCACTCCTAGTCCAACTCGGACTAGGAGGCCCAAGCCTTCCCCCTTCCTTGTAGGGTGCGGTTTCCCCCTCTTGGGCCCTCTTTGGGCCCATGTAGGTGGGAACCCCCTTTTTCCTTTATTTAATTAATATTAAATTAATATAAAAATCCCAGTAATTCATAATTAATATATTTATATATAATTCAATATCCCATGACTCCGAAACTATTTCGGAATCACCCGAACAACTTTCGGACATTCCCGGAACCATTCCATATCTCCCCGGAACTCCTTCCGGACCACCGGAACTCTTTCCGGATCATTTCTCTCTCTCCAACAAAAACCTATAAAATTCCAGAACCTATCTCCTAGCGTCGCTAAGACCTTAAGTTTGTTACGCTACGGTTCGGGAACACTCCAGACATGGTCGAGACACTCCGCTCACCAATGATCGTCAGGGATACCTGGAAATATATGACGACCCCTGTGCATTCCACGAATATCGTCGTTGAACCATAAGTATGATATTCATTCCCTTTGTCTCTGCGATACTACCTTGTCCGAGATATGATCGTAGACACACCGATGCCTTTGTTGTATCTCGTTACCGACGAAGGTTATTAACTCGTCTGCGATATTACATCCCCATGACCTAGTCATAAGCTGCGCAGCTATATTGATGCAATATCGCCGAGTGGGCCCAGAGTATCTTTCCATTACAAGAATGATCAAATCCCGCTCTTGATCCTTACGTCTTGATGCTCTTTCGGAATACCCAAGATGGACACCGTTATTGTCATGCTCTATAAGACACAACGTTTGATGCTCTCAAAGTATTCCTACGAAGCATTAATAAGTACGGTCTCACGGTCTAAGGAATAAGCTATCATACTCTTATCTATTGAAAATGACAAACATCGTAATACGATCTTTATTGCAATACTTTGCGTATGTCCACCACCTTATTCAACTAACAAGATGACCCCATTGTCAACCGACGTCATTGTCCTTGATCGGGAATCTCGATCAACTGTTGCCCAATGGACTAGCTCATATAGAGGCTTGCTAGGGACCTGGTTGTCTATGTATCACACGTGTATTAATAATTCCGATTAATACAGTTATAGCATAATACACAAACCTATTATAAACTTATGAGATACTGCAATAAATACTACTGATTTATTTGCCTCTAGGGCATATCTCCTTCAGTCTCCCACTTGCACTAGAGTACAAATAAACTAGCTGCATTTTACTTTATCAAAATCCCTTATCAAATAAGAATCATTTGATGATGCTTGCTTGTGGAAAGGTGTTACTGCACAATCCATGATTGTACATGCTTTTGCGATTCACTGGCATCAACTTGCTTGATATCACCATGTTGTCTATCAACATATATGCAAATACCGTAACTAAGTGAGACTTCTGCTTCCCAGCGCTTACTCTGATTATACTAACCAGATAACTGCCCTGAAAAACACACTCAACCATGCAGAGCCCCTTGTAGCAATTACAAACTCGTGATATCTACATACTTTCACACCAATGTAGAAAACTTGACATTCAAATGTCAATCCCTTAACTAACGCACTTCTACTTCCAGTAAATTCACTAGATATGAGCATGTATGTTTGATGATTGTTGTTTGTTGATTGTTGTATTGTTGTTTGCTTATATTGTTTAGATTAAACGGAGAGCAATCGTTCGTTGTTGAAAAGAGTTTGTGAACAACGACAACATTCAAAGGCAAGTGGCACACCTCATAAACTTCCTATTATTTCTATATGCATTACTTAGTGTATTTTTATATGCATGTGTAAGATAGTATTGCTATGCTAAACCTGTGTAGAATTCCCTTACTCCTGTGTCTAGGTTCCTATATCATACTTAGCAGAAATATTGATGCTATGCAATTGATGAAAGGTTTTTACAAAATGTTAAGTGAGTACTCAGGACTGTGCTCATGGTTGTCGTCGCCTAGGATCAATTTCTATTCTACTTAGGGCCGTGAGCATGGTGATTTTTACCTGAGAGTGCACATCCACTAAGTTAATGAAACTCCTGGGTGGATTGGTTGTATGGCGGCGAAGTTGAGTGGCTGCTCAGGTCCATGTCTATGGTTCCTGGAGTACGTGCACTTGTGGATGGCCACCGAGGGAACAGAGGAATCTGAAGAACTCCGAGTGACGATTGCTTCCAGTGCAGCCATTGCCATATGGGCTCTGGCTTGATCAATTATGTTGCGTGGACTCTCTCCGGCTTGACAAGCAGATGTAGGGGGATGTTAGGTGGAACGGGTCAAGCCAGAGTGGGAGGTAAAATGCTTCTGAAAGATCTCGTCTCATTCTTCCCCTTTCCTATTCACAAATGGTGTGTAAAGCATAGTTTGGGTTGAATGGGTACAATGGTGAACGTGCACAACCTCTGCAGAGTGTAAAACTAAGTACTTAGCCGTGTCCCCGGTACGAACAATTTGAGCAGCTGATCACGGACGTCAAACGGAGGATTCCATCATTCCAACTTCAGAAATAAACTTGATGGGTGAACAAGGGAAGACGAGATTATGGTTTTCATGCCATACTTGTCTTGATTTGAAGAAAGAGTTTTCCAAAGAGATAGGAAAAATTGGCTTTATGCAAAATAGCCTTGAACTCCACCAGCCAAATATGCATATAGGTTATAGAGTTATTCCATTAAGTGTCCACCATAGTGTCACTTGCCAGACTCCATTTTTAGTGGAATCTGACCCACGTTGTTGCAATATTTTTCTTATTGCAGATTGTTCAGATGACGAGTGAGGTTTCGTTTATAGGTTTCGAGTCTACAACCAACATGTTTTCGCCTGTGGCAGCATGAAAGTGATAGAGACCCACTGCTATTGTATTTCCGCTGTGTACTTTTTCAATGCTAGCTTTATGCTATGCAACTTGTATCCAATATTTTGTAATTCTGGATCATCGATGTAATAAAATTGATGCTTTGTTGTGATATTACATCGTAAACTGTGTGTGCAAACGAATCGATCCAGGGATTTGCACTATACACAGGTATCTGCCTTATTTAAAGTGCAGGTACGCTACAGATGGTATCAGAGCATTGTGTTGCCTGTAGGTTCGAAACCCTAGGTTGTGATAGAAATAGGTTTGACCATAGGATTGAAAATCTATTTTTCTTCACTTTTCTAAAAACAAATCTTTTCACTATGTCTTCCTCGTATTCTCATCTACTATCAACCTTCTGAAAATACCTTATCTTATTCTAGATGACCATGTTCTTATAGTCTAAGTCTGATTCTGCTGCTTCATATGGAAAAGCTACGATGCAACATAAAGTTCTACATGCATGAAAAACCACTGAAGAACCAGGATACGACCAACACCTCGAAGATATTCAAGAAAGTTGAACAAGAACTTGAAGCACCCACGAAGGAGGTAGATTTGACCACCACTTAAATAGAACGACGATATCGTGTTAGTGTATTGATCATATCAACTTAGCTATATGACAATACTAGATTGATTGTTTGTTGTGAACCTTGTTGATTGATGTTTGTTAGATGTTGATTGATTATGTTATAGATTGGTTGCCTTGTTTTGTTTTATTGAACTAGGATTCCTTTATAGTAAAAAATAATTCAACTCATTGCTTTCTAAACCAAACAGATGTCTCACCCAAATACCAACACCAATGTTTTACATACAACTATGCAACTACTATTTGAGAACCAGAGTCAGCTGTGGAATTTGATCAATGATCAACTGCCAAAGATTGATCAAAACCATTTTGTTTTTGAAGAGGACCTTATGACCAAACCAAAGGTATACAAAACTTGTGGAGAGATAGGACATACGTCCAAAGAATTTTCTGATGAGTGGCCCCATGGTCATACCAGACATCTAGTTAAAGGATGCCCACAAGTCAGGTTACTTGCTTCCTGTGTGAAGGAACAAATCATGTCCCAATACAGTGTCAACTTTATCCCTTGGTGCAACAAGTTATCCAGCAAACCAAGCAAGGAATGCAACAGTCTCTCATGAAGACTCTGGAGGAACAAGGACAAAAGCTTAAATCCAAGAGAGTGAAGGGGTTACGGTGCAGAAAACAATAATTTTTCTAGCGAACGAACCCTAACTAGCCAGGATCTATCTATCTAGTACATGCGATAACGGTGGCGGAACGGGTTACATTACCTCCATGTAGACCGATAGCGGGGATTACGCTCCCGCACAAGCGTTGACGATGAAGTCGTACGTAGCCGACCTCGAGGTCGCGAAGAACTTGCCGCGATGTCAAAGTCGATGACGCCGGGGTGTCGATGATGATCTGCGTCGACGGGCGTCGGGCGGAAGAAGGCAGAGCGCCAGCACCAGGGCTGGTGCGCCGGCAGCAGAGGGGAGGGAGGCGCGGCGGCTGCAGGGGGCGAGACGACGTCGCCCAGGCTCCTCAAAAGAGTTGCCTCCGAGCACTCACAAACATACGGATCTTAGCGACAACCCCCGGTCATTCAGATCCAGCTGAAATCGCAGGGGTAGATCTTATCTGGAATCCCGCAGAGCAACGGCGCGGCTCCAACTTGGGAACCACGAGATCGAGAGAGAAATCGGGAATTAATTGTATTTTCCAATGAATTAATCCAATTAATATGCCTTGCTATATAAAGGGGGAAGGGGGTGTGCAAACCCCTTGGCTCCCCCATGTGGGACTAAACAAAGGAGGAGGGGGGTGGTGCGCCCCCACCATGGGCTGGCCGAACCCCCCATGGGGCCCACCCCCTTGCTTGGTGCGGCTCCCCCCTCTTGGGCCCTCTTAGGGCCCATGTAGGTGGGAGCCCCCTTTTTCCTTTATTTAATTAATATTAAATTAATATAAAAATCCTATTAATTCATAATTAATATATTTATATATAATTCAATATCCCGTGACTCCGAAAACTCTTTCGGACCACCCGAACAACTTTCGGACATTCCTGGAACCATTCCAGACCTCTCCGGAACTCCTTCCGGACCACCAGAAATCTTTCCGGATCATTTTTCTCTCTCCAACAAATTCCTATAAAATTCCAGAACCTATCTCCTAGCGTCTCTAAGACCTTAAGTTTGTTACGCTACGGTTCGAGAACACTCCAGACATGGTCGAGACACTCCGCTCACCAATGACCGTCAGGGATACCTGGAAGTATATGACGACCCCTGTGCATTCCACGAATATCGTCGTTGAACCATAAATATGACATTCATTCCCTTTGTCTCTGCGATACTACCTTGTCCGAGATATGATCGTAGACACACCGATGTCTTTGTTGTTTCTCGTTACCGACGAAGGTTATTAACTCGTCTGCGATATTACATCTCCATGACCTAGTCATAAGCTGCGCAGCTATATAGACGCAATATCACCGAGTGGGCCCAGAGTATCTTTCCATTACAAGAATGAACAAATCCCGCTCTTGATCCTTACGTCTTGATGCTCTTTCGGAATACCCAAGATGGACACCGTTATTGTCATGCTATATAAGACACAACGTTTGATGCTTTCAAAGCACCCCTACGAAGCATTAATAAGTACGGTCTCACGGTCTAAGGAATAAGCTATCATATTCTTATCTATTGCAAATGACAAACATCGTAATACGATCTTATTGCAATACTTTGCGTATGTCCATCACCTTATTCAACTAACAAGATGACCCCATTGTCAACCGACGTCATTGTCCTTGATCGGGAATCTCGATCAACTGTTGCCCAATGGACTAGCTCATATAGAGGCTTGCTAGGGACCTGGTTGTCTATGTATCACACGTGTATTAATAATTCCGATTAATACAGTTATAGCATAATACACAAACCTATTATAAACTTATGAGATAATGCAATAAATACTACTTATTTATTTGCCTCTAGGGCATATCTCCTTCAGTCTCCCACTTGCACTAGAGTACAAATAAACCAGCTGCATTTTACTTTTTCAAAATCCCTTATCAAATAAGAATCATTCGATGATGCTTGCTTGTGGAAGAGTGTTACTCTGACAATCTGCACAACACACGATTTGTGCAAACTTTTGCGATTCACTGATATCAACTAGCTTGATATCACCATGTTGTCCAACAACATATATGCAAATACCGTAACTAAGTGAGACTTATGTTTCCCAGCGCTTACTCTGATTATACTAACCAGATAACTGCCCTGAAAAACACACTCAGCCATGCAGAGCCCCTTGTAACAATTACAAACTCGCGATATCTACATACTTTCACACCAATGTAGAAAACTTGACATTCAAATGTCAATCCCTTAACTAACGCACTTCTACTTCCAGTAAATTCCAAATTTACTTTCATAACTGCTCTTATTCCAAGAACATCGGTTATATTTCATCGAGCAGATAATATGGTTTCTGTATGATGTCTAATATTACATAATAGACCCACATGCCATACAACCATTCCTTTCATGCATCACTACTCTTAATGATCAATTGGATTTCAAAGGACCATCCTTTTGATTCTAATCTGACTCCTCAGATATAATCCAAAACAACTCGACTAACTATTTAAAATTCCCGTGCTATTTCATAATAGACACTAACTTTCAAATAGTTTCACAACTTCATCCTATTCTATTGGTACAGTTTCACAATGTGTTAACTACACAAGATGAATTCGACTCCCACTCAAAATATGTCTCCACATATTTGATAACACGAGCTCCCACTCAAAAACATGTTATCCACATATTTGAGTTCCTAAGCTCCCACTCAAAAATATGGTCTTTACATATTCCACCTGAGTAAACTAACTATGACTCCCACTTAATTCGACATTTTGGTCAAACCAAAATCATTGATCTACCATCAATTCGAATTTAATACAAACTACATTATTACATTAATACAAATCCCTCAGACTTCAAGCATGTCTACAAAAATGTAGTCAACAAATTTGATCTTGTCCAAGACACATTTCTTGACAAGACATGCTACCACGTCTTTCTTATAGTCACATTTCTCATATAACACCTTATATGACGATTAAACAATCTTATTCCTCTAATAAGAATTGCAGCAACAATTACTCTCTTAATCCTTTCAAATGCAACTTTGGATTTCCAGACTCAAAAGCCTATGTTCGTATTCCGATATTTTCTCAACTTTCTTTGTATTCATAAAGTCCACCTTGATCTGTCAACAAGATCTGAAATACTTAATACAGTGATGTGACCTGACAGCAATATTAAATATAACAACACTTTATTTAGAAGTTTCTTTCATGAAAATATTATGATCTTTATGAAGAGGATTGCAAGCATAAAACAATTTTCTAGTCTCTCTCACTCTTAATCACTAAACTTTCATTAGCAGACATATACTCTTTGGAACACCTTCCAACATAGGTCTGACACTTTATTCCAAACTTCTAATTCCAATCCATAAACCATAATTCGAAATATCATCTTTTTCTCGGAATTACATAGACAACAAACTGAACTTTGTTTCTAATTGGTTTTGGAATACACTTCCATTCAATGCGAGTATTCTACGAAGAACTATTCATGTATATACCGAATTATCGTGTAATCATATACATGTCGACACTACTGTCGATCTCACGAATTCTCGTTGAGAAAAATATCTATTTTCTAAAGTGGACATCGACTATAATGTTTCGAACATATTAGGAGATTCTAAGATAGATTCTGACAGACCACACTTTATTTAAAATAGAGCATAATTATAATTCCCCACATATCACCATATATGACATTATAATATTGTGAAAACAAATTTCCACAAGTCTCTTGTGTTGAAACCATAATTCAAAAATATTGTCCTTTGATCGAATCTTGTAAATACAATATTCACTAATCTTTCTTCTGAAAAACCCCATTTGATCTATTATCAAATTAATTTCAGACTCCATAATTTATCGGGCAAATACTCCTATTTACCAAAATCATGGAAGAATTCGGATCATGCAATAACACCATTGATTAATCATTAAAAATGACTCTCAATCAATTTCCTCTAGTATTGCAACTTCAATACTGCATTTCAAACTTAATCAATTTTGGCACTCGAAATACTTAAATGGACCAAAAATATCCATTACTTCTTTCATTGCCTTTATGACTAAATTCGATGGTGTTTGTTCTTTGGACACATAATTTTATCATTCCCGCTATTATAAATGTATATCATACGCATAATGTAATTGAGATGTGATGCAAATTACTCATAACATGAAACAACTGCTTTGTTTCATAACATAAAACAACTGATGTGTTCTATATGAATAATTATGTCTTGTAACATTCAAGACACCAAACTAGATCACATTCTCACTATTACAAAATGTCTTATAAAAAACTATTGATGATAACTAATATGATATCTCGAGGGCGTGAGCACCACTGGCCATGAACTTGCCATCACTCGTGCACTGTCATGTCACCCTTCGCCACATACTTGTGATAATCAGGGACTGTTTCACAAACAGAACAATTATCAAACACTTTTCATCAAGTATGAGAAGAATACATTTATATCTTCGTATATCAAATATACCCATAGCGTCGAAGAACTCTTCTTCGATGAATCAACTTTTAGAGATTTGAACTTGTTCACGAACGTGAAGAAGCTCACCGTGTCTCTATAGCATATTCACGCACATGCTATTTACAGCTAGGAGGTAAAGCACAATCTCTATTGCACTGGAGTTCGCTATCTAGAAATCGTAGATATTCGTAAGCCTGAAGTAGATGTCACACAACTTCTTCAACTGAGTCTCCAGACAGGTATGCTCCCCATGTGAATGGTCCGGAACTTTCTAAGCTGTCTGAACTGCTCAAGACTCAATTCATCTTTGAAGTGACCTCTGATCGCAACAATCACGACATATGGCTCCATGTGTTGAAACAACTTTCAACTCAGGTGCTAGGCATACGCTCATGACGATCGTCACTTCCATGAACATGTCATGATGCTTACGGAACTCATCATCTTCCTCCTTGCTATCAGAATCATCTGGTCTAACTTCTAACTAATGTTCTAGGACATATAGGATGTTTGTTGTGTTTGGAGAATGTTTTTAAAAAACCCTTGTACCATCTGATGAAGTTGGACTCGTCGGCTTCCAAGGTAGAATCCGAGCTCTTGAAGAAATAACTGAAGCGTAGTTCCGTAGTCTCCAAATGTGATCGCAAAAGAGGTAAGATAAGTTTATAATATATAGGTGAGTTTTAGTTTTATAATCTCATTATCTAAAACACACCACACCAAGATTATTATCCCTAAAAATAATAATGGCGATTACACGACCCTCATCCACCACACTACCCCCGATCATCACGGCCGGCAGCACAGCTTCAAAGGTGGACATAACATGTCGATCACAACAACTCTGTGACTCGTGCTCGATCTTTCGATCTTCCCGTGTTCCGAGGCCATACCTATCAGTATGCTAGGCTCGCCAATCAAACCTCGAAGACCCTGCGCGTGCAACATGGCTTACACCCACTGTATGCGAACGACGAGATGTGTGACACCCGATCATCACGGCCTGCCTCATAATGTAGAACTTTCTTGGTGGTGCGCAACGAGGGAGAACACAATTTTGGTATTTGTTAGGGATCATCCTATTTATGATGCTACCGTTGTATATCTAGCATATAAGCAATCAATAGGATGCACACACAACAGCACACAATAATGATGCAATGAAGTGCGATGTGACATGGTCGATGCGCCTGGACCTTCATGGCGCCATGTGCCTGGCCCCCCGGCGCCCCGGCATGGCTCCGAGTCTACAGAGCCCTCCATTGCCTCCGACAGTACGAGTAATATTAAAACTTACCGTAACCATGTCACATAAAATAACGCCTCTGCAAAACAAAGTTAGACGCCTCTAGCTTTATTTAGTTTTCAAATTTTACGTGGCATATAGGCTTATTCGTAAGAGAATCGCTTCCCTACCTACGAACTTTGTACCACAACGTCGATCATATAATTGCATGTTTAAGCATCCCTTTCGGGCCCTCCATTGAAAATGCTTTGCCGACTAGAGAGAGAGAAACAGACACCCGCCAGCCACAGATACGGTGCAAGCCGTATGTCAGTAGTGGAACCAGTCTCGCGTAAGCGTACGCGTAAAGTCGGTCCGGGCCGCTTCATCAACTCAATACCGATGGTATCGCAAGTGCACGCTAGAGGGTAGCAAATATAAGAAAGACGCCCTCATTCAACATGAGTTCTAACCGTACCAGCAGTACTTCGCATAGATCGGCTCTAATACCACTGAAGGGGTTACGGTGCAGAAAACAATAATTTTTCTAGCGAACGAAACCCTAACTAGCCAGGATCTATCTATCTAGTACATGCGATAACGGTGGCGGAACGGGTTACATTACCTCCATGTAGACCGATAGCGGGGATTACGCTCCCGCACAAGCGTTGACGATGAAGTCGTACGTAGCCGACCTCGAGGTCGCGAAGAACTTGCCGCGATGTCGAAGTCGATGACGCCGGGGTGTCGATGATGATCTGCGTCGACGGGCGTCGGGCGGAAGAAGGCAGAGCGCCAGCACCGGGGCTGGTGCGCCGGCAGCAGAGGGGAGGGAGGCGCGGCGGCTGCAGGGGGCGAGACGACGTCGCCCAGGCTCCTCAAAAGAGTTGCCTCCGAGCACTCACAAACATACGGAGCTTAGCGACAACCCCCGGTCATTCAGATCCAGCTGAAATCGCAGGGGTAGATCTTATCTGGAATCCCGCAGAGCAACGGCGCGGCTCCAACTTGGGAACCACGAGATCGAGAGAGAAATCGGGAATTAATTGTATTTTCCAATGAATTAATCCAATTAATATGCCTTGCTATATAAAGGGGGAAGGGGGTGTGCAAACCCCTTGGCTCCCCCATGTGGGACTAAACAAAGGAGGAGGGGGGTGGTGCGCCCCCACCATGGGCTGGCCGAACCCCCCATGGGGCCCACCCCCTTGCTTGGTGGGGCTCCCCCCTCTTGGGCTCTCTTAGGGCCCATGTAGGTGGGAGCCCCCTTTTTCCTTTATTTAATTAATATTAAATTAATATAAAAATCCTATTAATTCATAATTAATATATTTATATATAATTCAATATCCCGTGACTCCGAAAACTCTTTCGGACCACCCGAACAACTTTCGGACATTCCTGGAACCATTCCAGACCTCTCCGGAACTCCTTCCGGACCACCAGAACTCTTTCCGGATCATTTTTCTCTCTCCAACAAATTCCTATAAATTCCAGAACCTATCTCCTAGCGTCGCTAAGACCTTAAGTTTGTTACGCTACGGTTCGAGAACACTCCAGACATGGTCGAGACACTCCGCTCACCAATGACCGTCAGGGATACCTGGAAGTATATGACGACCCCTGTGCATTCCACGAATATCGTCGTTGAACCATAAATATGACATTCATTCCCTTTGTCTCTGCGATACTACCTTGTCCGAGATATGATCGTAGACACACCGATGTCTTTGTTGTATCTCGTTACCGACGAAGGTTATTAACTCGTCTGCGATATTACATCTCCATGACCTAGTCATAAGCTGCGCAGCTATATAGACGCAATATCACCGAGTGGGCCCAGAGTATCTTTCCATTACAAGAATGAACAAATCCCGCTCTTGATCCTTACGTCTTGATGCTCTTTCGGAATACCCAAGATGGACACCGTTATTGTCATGCTATATAAGACACAACGTTTGATGCTTTCAAAGCACCCCTACGAAGCATTAATAAGTACGGTCTCACGGTCTAAGGAATAAGATATCATATTCTTATCTATTGCAAATGACAAACATCGTAATACGATCTTATTGCAATACTTTGCGTATGTCCATCACCTTATTCAACTAACAAGATGACCCCATTGTCAACCGACGTCATTGTCCTTGATCGGGAATCTCGATCAACTGCTGCCCAATGGACTAGCTCATATAGAGGCTTGCTAGGGACCTGGTTGTCTATGTATCACACGTGTATTAATAATTCCGATTAATACAGTTATAGCATAATACACAAACCTATTATAAACTTATGAGATAATGCAATAAATACTACTTATTTATTTGCCTCTAGGGCATATCTCCTTCAGTCTCCCACTTGCACTAGAGTACAAATAAACCAGCTGCATTTTACTTTTTCAAAATCCCTTATCAAATAAGAATCATTCGATGATGCTTGCTTGTGGAAGAGTGTTACTCTGACAATCTGCACAACACACGATTTGTGCAAACTTTTGCGATTCACTGATGTCAACTAGCTTGATATCACCATGTTGTCCAACAACATATATGCAAATACCGTAACTAAGTGAGACTTCTGTGTCCCAGCGCTTACTCTGATTATACTAACCAGATAACTGCCCTGAAAAACACACTCAGCCATGCAGAGCCCCTTGTAACAATTACAAACTCGCGATATCTACATACTTTCACACCAATGTAGAAAACTTGACATTTAAATGTCAATCCCTTAACTAACGCACTTCTACTTCCAGTAAATTCCAAATTTACTTTCATAACTGCTTTTATTCCAAGAACATCGGTTATATTTCATCGAGAAGATAATATGGTTTCTGTATGATGTCTAATATTACATAATAGACCCACATGCCATACAACCATTCCTTTCATGCATCATTACTCTTAATGATCAATTGGATTTCAAAGGATCATCCTTTTGATTCTAATCTGACTCCTCAGATATAATCCAAAACAACTCGACTAACTATTTAAAATTCCCGTGCTATTTCAAAATAGACACTAACTTTCAAATAGTCTCACAACTTCATCCTATTCTATTGGTACAGTTTCACAATGTGTTAACTACACAAGATGAATTCGACTCCCACTCAAAATATGTCTCCACATATTTGATAACACGAGCTCCCACTCAAAAACATGTTATCCACATATTTGAGTTCCTAAGCTCCTACTCAAAAATATGTTCTTTACATATTCCACCTGAGTAAACTAACTATGACTCCCACTTAATTCGACATTTTGGTCAAACCAAAATCATTGATCTACCATCAATTCGAATTTAATACAAACTACAGTATTACATTAATACAAATCCCTCAGACTTCAAGCATGTCTACATAAATGTAGTCAACAAATTTGATCTTGTCCAAGACACATTTCTTGACAAGACATGCTACCGCGTCTTTCTTATAGTCACATTTCTCATATAACACCTTATATGACGATTAAACAATCTTATTCCTCTAGTAAGAATTGCAGCAACAATTACTCTCTTAATCCTTTCAAATGCAACTTTGGATTTCCAGACTCAAAAGCCTTTGTTCGTATTCCGATATTTTCTCAACTTTCTTTGTATTCATAAAGTGCACCTTGATCTGTCAACAAGATCTGAAATACTTAATACAGTGCTGTGACCTGACAGCAATATTAAATATAACAGCACTTTATTTAGAAGTTTCTTTCATGAAAATATTATGATCTTTATGAAGAGGATTGCAAGCAGAATTAATAATTTTCTAATCTCCCTCACTCTTAATCACTAAACTTTCATTAGCAGACATATACTCTTTGGAACACCTTCCAACATAGGTCTGACACTTTATTCCAAACTTCTAATTCCAATCCATAAACCATAATTCGAAATATCATCTTTTTCTCGTAATTACATAGACAACAAACTGAACTTTGTTTCTAATTGGTTTTGGAATACACTCCCATTCAATGCGAGTATTCTACAAAGAACTATTCATGTATATACCGAATTATCGTGTTATCATATACATGTCGACACTACTGTCGATCTCACGAATTCTCGTTGAAAAAAATATCTATTTTCTAAAGTGGACATCGACTATAATGTTTCGAACATATTAGGAGATTCTAAGACAGATTCTGACAGACCACACTTTATTTAAAATAGAGCATAATTATAATTCCCCACATATCACCATATATGACATTATAATATTGTGAAAACAAATTTCCACAAGTCTTTTGTGTTGAAACCATAATTCAAAAATATTGTCCTTTGATCGAATCTTGTGAATACAATATTCACTAATCTTTCTTCTGAAAAACCCCATTTGATCTATTATCAAATTAATTTCAGACTCCATAATTTATCGGGCAAATACTCCTATTTACCAAAATCATGGAAGAATTCGGATCATGCAATAACACCATTGATTAATCATTAAAAATGACTCTCAATCAATTTCTTCTAGTATTGCAACTTCAATACTGCATTTCAAACTTAATCAATTTTGGCACTCGAAATACTTAAATGGACCAAAAATATCCATTACTTCTTTCATTGCCTTTATGACTAAATTCGATGGTGTTTGTTCTTTGGACACATAATTTTATCATTCCCGCTATTATAAATGTATATCATACGCATAATGTAATTGAGATGTGATGCAAATTACTCATAACATGAAACAACTGCTTTGTTTCATAACATAAAACAACTGATGTGTTCTATATGAATAATTATGTCTTGTAACATTCAAGACACCAAACTAGATCACATTCTCACTATTACAAAATGTCTTATAAAAAACTATTGATGATAACTAATATGATATCTCGAGGGCGTGAGCACCACTGGCCATGAACTTGCCATCACTCGTGCAATGTCACGTCACCCTTCGCCACATACTTGTGATAATCAGGGATTGTTTCACAAACAGAACAATTATCAAACACTTTTCATCTAGTATGAGAAGAATACATTTATATCTTTGTATATCAAATATACCCATAGCGTCGAAGAACTCTTCTTCGATGAATCAACTTTTAGAGATTTGAACTTGTTCACGAACGTGAAGAAGCTCACCGTGTCTCTATAGCATATTCACGCACATGCTATTTACAGCTAGGAGGTAAAGCACAATCTTTATTGCACTGGAGTTCGCTATCTAGAAATCGTAGATATTCGTAAGCCTGAAGTAGATGTCACACAACTTCTTCAACTGAGTCTCCAGACAGGTATGCTCCCCATGTGAATGGTCCGGAACTTTCTAAGCTGTCTGAACTGCTCAAGACTCAATTCATCTTTGAAGTGACCTCTGATCGCAACAATCACGACATATGGCTCCATGTTTTGAAACAACTTTCAACTCAGGTGCTAGGCATACGCTCATGACGATCGTCACTTCCATGAACATGTCATGATGCTTACGGAACTCATCATCTTCCTCCTTGCTATCAGAATCATCTGGTCTAACTTCTAACTAATGTTCTAGGACATATAGGATGTTTGTTGTGTTTGGAGAATGTTTTTAAAAAACCCTTGTACCATCTGATGAAGTTGGACTCGTCGGCTTCCAAGGTAGAATCCGAGCTCTTGAAGAAGTAACTGAAGCGTAGTTCCGTAGTCTCCAGATGTGATCGCAAAAGAGGTAAGATAAGTTTATAATATATAGGTGAGTTTTAGTTTTATAATCTCATTATCTAAAACACACCACACCAAGATTATTATTCCTAAAAATAATAATGGCGATTACACGACCCTCATCCACCACACTACCCCCGATCATCACGGCCGGCAGCACAGCTTCAAAGGTGGACATAACATGTCGATCACAACAACTCTGTGACTCGTGCTCGATCTTTCGATCTTCCCGTGTTCCGAGGCCATACCTCTGAGTATGCTAGGCTCGCCAATCAAACCTCGAAGACCCTGCGCGTGCAACATGGCTTACACGCACTGTATGCGAACGACGAGATGTGTGACACCCGATCATCACGGCCTGCCTCATAACGTAGAACTTTCTTGGTGGTGCGCAACGAGGGAGAACACAATTTTGGTATTTGTTAGGGATCATCCTATTTATGATGCTACCGTTGTATATCTAGCATATAAGCAATCAATAGGATGCACACACAACAGCACACAATAATGATGCAATGAAGTGCGATGTGACATGGTCGATGCGCCTGGACCTTCATGGCGCCATGTGCCTGGCCCCCCGGCGCCCCGGCATGGCTACGAGTCTACAGAGCCCTCCATTGCCTCCGACAGTACGAGTAATATTAAAACTTACCGTAACCATGTCACATAAAATAACGCCTCTGCAAAACAAAGTTAGACGCCTCTAGCTTTATTTAGTTTTGCAAATTTTACGTGGCATATAGGCTTATTCGTAAGAGAATCGCTTCCCTACCTACGAACTTTGTACCACAATGTCGATCATATAATTGCATGTTTAAGCATCCCTTTCGGGCCCTGCATTGAAAATGCTTTGCCGACTAGAGAGAGAGAGAAACAGACACCCGCCAGCCACAGATACGGTGCAAGCCATATGTTAGTAGTGGAACCAGTCTCGCGTAAGCGTACGCGTAAAGTCGGTCCGGGCCGCTTCATCAACTCAATACCGGAGGCATCGCAAGTGCACGCTAGAGGGTAGCAAATATAAGAAAGACGCCCTCATTCAACATGAGTTCTAACCGTACCAGCAGTACTTCGCATAGATCGGCTCTGATACCACTGAAGGGGTTACGGTGCAGAAAACAATAATTTTTCTAGCGAACGAAACCCTAACTAGCCAGGATCTATCTATCTAGTACATGCGATAACGGTGGCGGAACGGGTTACATTACCTCCATGTAGACCGATAGCGGGGATTACGCTCCCGCACAAGCGTTGACGATGAAGTCGTACGTAGCCGACCTCGAGGTCGCGAAGAACTTGCCGCGATGTCGAAGTCGATGATGCCGGGGTGTCGATGATGATCTGTGTCGACGGACGTCGGGCGGAAGAAGGCAGAGCGCCAGCACCGGGGCTGGTGCGCCGGCAGCAGAGGGGAGGGAGGCGCGGCGGCTGCAGGGGGCGAGACGACGTCGCCCAGGCTCCTCAAAAGAGTTGTCTCCGAGCACTCACAAACATACGGAGCTTAGCGACAACCCCCGGTCATTCAGATCCAGCTGAAATCGCAGGGGTAGATCTTATCTGGAATCCCGCAGAGCAACGGCGCTCTGCGGTATGGCTTAGGTGGAGAGAGACCCCCCCTTCCTCAGCTCGGCGCGGCTCCAACTTGGGAACCACAAGATCGAGAGAGAAATCGGGAATTAATTGTATTTTCCAATGAATTAATCCAATTAATATGCCTTGCTATATAAAGGGGGAAGGGGGTGTGCAAACCCCTTGGCTCCCCCATGTGGGACTAAACAAAGGAGGAGGGGGGTGGTGCGCCCCCACCATGGGCTGGCCGAACCCCCCATGGGGCCCACCCCCTTGCTTGGTGCGGCTCCCCCCTCTTGGGCCCTCTTAGGGCCCATGTAGGTGGGAGCCCCCTTTTTCCTTTATTTAATTAATATTAAATTAATATAAAAATCCCATTAATTCATAATTAATATCGTAATACGATCTTATTGCAATACTTTGCGTATGTCCATCACCTTATTCAACTAACAAGATGACCCCATTGTCAACCGATGTCATTGTCCTTGATCGGGAATCTCGATCAACTGTTGCCCAATGGACTAGCTCATATAGAGGCTTGCTAGGGACCTGGTTGTCTATGTATCACACGTGTATTAATAATTCCGATTAATACAGTTATAGCATAATACACAAACCTATTATAAACTTATGAGATAATGCAATAAATACTACTTATTTATTTGCCTCTAGGGCATATCTCCTTCGGAAAGTTCTTCGCCACATAAGTTGCTACAAGTGCAAAGATAAGGGACATTACGTTGATAAGTGCCCTGAGTGGAAGAAGGATAAATCTCTCCAAGGACCGAGTGGAAAACGTAAAGTACTATAACTTGCCGTATCACCACATACCATTACATTTTAAATAGTAGTACACTCTACATCAGAAAAATAAACAAGATTAAACAAAGTTCCTAGACTGACCACAAAAATTTCTTTTAAGGGTGGTAGCCACCCAGATAATTATAACCCAGCTGCCTGAAACCCAGAGATCCCAAACCATCTTTTCTTTCGAGCCTCCCCAATCAGAAAATTCATCCCCTGCTAGTTTCCAGTTTCCATGTCAGAAATTTCATTTCTCAAAACATCCCGAGTTATCAGAATCATTTCAAGCATTTTCTTTTCTTTCTAGCCTCTCCGAATCTCGGGGACGAGATTCCTTTTAAGGGTGGTAGTCCGTAACATCCCAACATTTTGGAATGTTCAAAAATCACTAAAATTTAAAACTTTTATTTTTGATTAAAATAAAACATTAAAATGCATAAGAAAACTAACTATAAAAGATTTCAACCAATTTGAAAAGATCTATTTATTTCAAAATTTCCAATGTGTCATTATTTTCAAAAGTTATTTCCAATTAAACATTACATTATCCATTGTATTTCAAAAACCTTAATATGTAATTTGACAAATGTTTTATAAAGTACAAACCATTTTATTTTAAGTAAATAGTTACTTATAAGTAATTGATTTCAACCACTTAGCCCTATCTATTCATAAATTCTCAAATTATTTAAAATTGGTGTTAGTTGCCAAATGGTTTTCATTTTCTCAACTAAGTTCAAAACATGGTGTTAAAATTTCTATTCTGTAATTTATAACTATAAACTTCATAAATTCTAAATTAATGAATTAGCCAAATAAACATTTCATTTGCTTAAATGAATTTCATTTATTTTCAAAGCATGAAATGATTAATATATTCTAAATAAGAATATAATTAAAACAAAAATCTTTTTTCAAAGTTGTTATGAAGTTTTCAAATGAATTATCATAATATAAAATATAATGGTGCACAAATTATTTTCAATTAAAAATGAATACCTTATATTTCACATTTCCTAAAAATTATTTATATTTAGTTCTTTAATATTATGCCAAAATAAAGATGAATGATTTCAGCAAAACAAGTTTAAATAACTTAAATTCAAACATATTGGAATGTGGGTATTTTACAAATTTTATTTAGCCAAAAGAAAATTTAATTAAGATATAAATTCAAATTTGACCTTAAGTGTCAAATTTGTATTTAATCAATATTTCAAAATATTATTTTTCAAAATTATTCAAAACATGCCCACAACTGGTTTAACACAAAGATAATAATATTACAAATTTTTAGAAATTTATTTGACATCATTTGGAGTTATAAATCAAAAGATATAAACAAAATAGAAAAATCAGAAAAGAAAAAGAAAATACCTGCTGACGTCAGCGGTGACGTCACCTTCTTCAACCTCTAGCCGGAAAATCCTCCGAGATGCTCTCCGATTCCATCGCAAAAACCGGGCAAAATTTGCGCATTCTGTTCCCTCCTCTGCCCTCCTATAAATCCCCAGCTTCTCCTCTCTCTTTCCCCTCTCCTCCCGCTCGGTTTCGTGCCCCCAGGCCGTCGAAAACGCTCGCCGGAGCCGCACACCGCCGCCGCCGTATTCCTCTGTTTTCCGGCGACCCGGTACGACTCCGCCGCCCCTTCCTCGTCCTCCATCTCTCCCGTACCTGCACGCACCCCCTGAGCCCTCCGGTTTATTGTTTTCCCATAGCAGGACTTCGGAGACGAGCAAATCGACCTCGCCGGAATCGCGCGATCTCCACCCCGGCCCTGCCACGTTCCGAGAGTCGAAGGGCAACACCGAGCCCTCCTGCATCTACGGCGCGACTCACCGTGTCTGAAGCCGTCTTCCGCGAGCTCGGGGGAGAACGGCAGCGAGCGGGGCATCCACGCCGGAGCGAGCGCCGTCGTCTTCTCCAAGTCCGGCGAGTCCCCGCCGCCACTTTCTGGTCAACAACTGTAAGCCCTTGGATCTAAATCGTGTGGCCGAGATTAGATCTTTTTAAATCGAATCGGTATCTGTTCTGATCCGTTGGATCTGGATCTGACGATCCAGATCGCTCCACTTATCCACGTCAGCGTTGACGTGGCAACACAGTCAGCATCCTAGTCAGCGCACACGTGGAAATTGATTTCTTTAATTTATTTTAAATGGCAGTTTTACAGAAAAGACCCTGCAACTTAAATCTGTCATAACTTTTTAACCACTTATCCAAATTTAAATATTTTTATATATTTGGAAAGCCCTAGACATGTAGAATATTATGGATCTGCCAAAATTCAAATTTGACTTAGTTTAAAATATTCAAATTTCAAATGGTGAATTTGAGTATTTTTGTCATAACCTTTAATCTGTAAATTCAAAAATTACAAATAAAATTGTTTTAGAAACCTTGGAATATTTGTAAATTGATGCCACTGCTATAAAATATTTTTGAGTAATATTTGAATGAATTCATAGTTATATATTTAATTTGAATAGTTTGAGTATTTTCAACATAACTATTAATAGAAATATTATTCTTGATTAAATCAAATTGCTATAAATTTAATTAAATGCTCCCTGTCTATTAACACTATTTATTAAATTATATTATACAAATTTTATCATAGAAAACTTTAATCTTATAATTATTCCTTTTATTATATTTTCCAAAATTAAAAAAATTAATTAAATTGTATTTATAAATTCATGCATATTTATAAAGAAATCACAAAAGTTATTTTAATGTTTCTTGTGTTTAAAAATTTCATTTCATGCATAAAATATTTTATTATATAATTATATCCCTCATAGGAAAACCTCTTCATTATTTTCTCTAAGTTAGAAGTATTCTCAACTTAGCATTCTGGAAAAGTGCTACACTTAGACACTTAGTAATTTTCAAGATGGAGCTAGAAGGCCATTGAAGGACTTAGCCAAAACAAGACTTCAGAAATATCCTCAAGGAGTAGAAGCACTTGGAAGAAAAGTGAGAAGAAGTTCAAGAAGGCCAACCCCCTTTTATTCTCTAAGTCTTTCTCTCTGTTCTTTCTTCTCCTCTGAGACTTCATGAAGACTAAGTTAAATCCAAGACCAGCCTCGAGGACACAATAATCATCAAGTCTGAAGATTTATCAAGTCTACAAAAATTCATTCAAGACATCACCAAGGGGAAAGTTACAAGTCTGGACATGAAGCCTAGAAGACTAACTACATCTTTATTTCCTTCTTTTCCCTCTTTCCTAATCTTGTCTTTTAGACTTAAACAAATTTTGATCATGATGTTATCATCTTTGAAGTTTGTTGGATCCTAGCGGCATAGTGAGATGAAGCGGCCTGGAGACAAACCTTACATGTCCACGTACATGAGACCTGTTCCACAATTTAAGTGGCTGGCCGGGTGTCTGTCTCTCTCACTATAGTGAATGTCCAATTTACAAAGAGTTGATAATAATTGTTGATCATCTTGAAGAAATGACTTAGTATTTTCTCTAAATATTTCTACACATCAAGACTAAGCCATTAGAGGGCTTATTCAAGATGATATAAAACAAAATATTTTATTCAAGTTATGACTTTAGTCCTTAGTCATTTTTGACCAACACATTTCCTTGCATTAAGTTAAAAGATTTTCATGGCATGACATGCATTTCTAGTCCTTAGAAATAAATTGCATATCATGCATGACATATTTTCCTTAGAAGTTTTACAAAACTTGTTTGTTCACTAGATATGAGCATGTATGTTTGATGGTTGTTGTTTGTTGATTGTTGTATTGTTGTTTGCTTATATTGTTTAGATTAAACGGAGAGCAAACGTTCGTTGTTGAAAAGAGTTTGTGAACAACGACAACATTCAAAGGCAAGTGGCACACCTCATAAACTTCCTATTATTTCTATATGCATTACTTAGTGTATTTTTATATGCATGTGTAAGATAGTATTGCTATGCTAAACCTGTGTAGAATTCCCTTACTCCTGTGTCTAGGTTCCTATATCATACTTAGCAGAAATATTGATGCTATGCAATTGATGAAAGGTTTTTACAAAATGTTAAGTGAGTACTCAGGACTGTGCTCATGGTTGTCGTCGCCTAGGATGAATTTCTATTCTACTTAGGGCCGTGAGCATGGTGATTTTTACCTGAGAGTGCACATCCACTAAGTTAATGAAACTCCTGGGTGGATTGGTTGTATGGCGGCGAAGTTGAGTGGCTGCTCAGGTCCATGTCTATGGTTCCTGGAGTACGTGCACTTGTGGATGGCCACCGAGGGAACAGAGGAATCTGAAGAACTCCGAGTGACGATTGCTTCCAGTGCAGCCATTGCCATATGGGCTCTGGCTTGATCAATTATGTTGCGTGGACTCTCTCCGGCTTGACAAGCAGATGTAGGGGGATGTTAGGTGGAACGGGTCAAGCCAGAGTGGGAGGGAAAATGCTTCTGAAAGATCTCGTCTCATTCTTCTCCTTTCCTATTCACAAATGGTGTGTAAAGGATAGTTTGGGTTGAATGGGTACAATGGTGAACGTGCACAACCTCTGCAGAGTGTAAAACTAAGTACTTAGCCGTGTCCCCGGTACGGACAATTTGGGCAGCTGATCACGGACGTCAAACGGAGGATTCCATCATTCCAACTTCAGAAATAAACTTGATGGGTGAACAATGGAAGACGAGATTATGGTTTTCATGCCATACTTGTCTTGATTTGAAGAAAGAGTTTTCCAAAGAGATAGGAAAAATTGGCTTTATGCAAAATAGCCTTGAACTCCACCAGCCAAATATGCATATAGGTTATAGAGTTATTCCATTAAGTGTCCACCATAGTGTCACTTGACAGACTCCATTTTTAATGGAATCTGACCCACGTTGTTGCAATATTTTTCTTATTGCAGATTGTTCAGATGACGAATGAGGTTTCGTTTATAGGTTTCGAGTCTACAACCAACATGTTTTCGCCTGTGGCAGCATGAAAGTGATAAAGACTCACTGCTATTGTATTTCCGCTGTGTACTTTTTCAATGCTAGCTTTATGCTATGCAACTTGTATCGAATATTTTGTAATTCTGAATCATCGATGTAATAAAATTAACGCTTTGTTGTGATATTACATCGTAAACTGTGTGTGCAAACGAATCGATCCAGTGATTTGCACTATAAACAGGTATCTGCCTTATTTAAAGTGCAGGTACGATAAAGACTACCTTATCATGCCCCACTCATCTCACGAGGCAGTCAAACCTGCCCATATTCCACCTCCCCTTGTATCCATCTCACCTCATCCCCATCTCCCTACCGGCCTACCCGTCCTTCACAACGTCTTCCGCCCCGACCGGCCTCCCGCAAGCCTCTCGCCGGCCGATCCAGCCGCTCGCCGTCCACCGTCGGTCGCCCTCCCGTGTGCAGCGCGACGCGTCGTCTATCGGTCGACCTCCCTACGCGTCGAGCTCGCCGTGCTTCTCCCTAGCGACAAGGCGTGACCCCGAACCTCCACCATCACCGCCGGGCCCGGGCGGCGCCATCCCCGGCCACGGTGTCGGCGCCCCGACAACTTCTTCCGCGCGCAGCTCCGTCCAGCTCTGGCCCCCGCCCTCGGCCTCACGCCCGACGCCGCCCGAGCTCCTCTCCATCAAGAAATTGAAGGCACCAGACAGGGAGGGAGTAGGCACCGGATGCGGATGGGGGATGCACCGGATGCGAGGAGGAGGGCATCAGATGCGTGCTGCCCACCGGGTTTCCCCTCGCCGAGGTTCACGTCGGCGGCCACGGTTCCACTCCCCCCACCGAGCACGAGCCCTCCTGCGGCAGGGCGTGTCCGTCGTCATTGGGGAGGCGGGCGATGTTACGGACGCGAGGCCCGTTGAGGAGGTGGCCGCGGAGGCGGCGCTCGAGCCCACAGTTCGTTGTCCTTGATTTTTTCTCCTCTGTGATTTGGCACTGTTTCTTGATCTATAGGCACAGTTCATGTGACTTTGCATATTTTTCATGTAGTATGAGATGTTCCGATCCGTGATTTGGGTTTCTATTCTGATGTGTTTTCCGTTTTCAGATCAACAGTTTTAAGATCCCCAAATTCTTATTAACGAGCGCGCGTTAAACTGACAGACGCAACGGCCGCACGCGAGCCGCTCGATCCTCGCTGCCCTCATGATGCACAACCAAATAAGACCCACCTTTCTTCATCCTCCCGCCGCCCCCGATCCCCTTTCTGCTCCTCTCGTCCCACCAAACCCCATCCATGCCGGCCACCAGATCCTCTCTGCGCGCCTCCGCCAAACCCCAGATGTGGCCTCCGCCAAACGCCAGATGCGGCCTCCGCCGTCGACGACCTTCGCCCGGTACTGCCCCTCGCCAATGTTCGGAGCGGGAAAGAGGAGGAGGGGGACGACCTCTTCACTCCTCCTTCAGTGTTGCGGGTCGTCCGCCTTCCCCGAGCTACTGCTTGGGGTGGCCTGTTGCTGCATCTTCATCGTGCAACAAGCCTCGAGCTCGAGCTTCCTGTCCCCAGGGCGGCTTTCTTCCACAACTCCGACCTCGAGCTCCTGCCGCCACCCCTACCTGCTGCTCCTAGACTGTAAGTTACTCTCTGCTACTCTTAACCTGTTCCTCGCGTTGCTGCTGCATTGACGCAAAAATGCCATTAAATGGCAGGGACCTTGCCTTCCGAGTAACCGCCACACCCTAGCAGCGAGCCAGTGTCGACGCTCTTGTTCCTCGCCGGCCACCCATTCAAGGCCTTTCTGCTCCTGCTGCTGCCGGACGATGTCTTCCCTACCTGCCCAGCCCAGGTCACATCCCCCACCATGCAAATAAGAGAGATACTACTAGCTGAGAACCGGACTGTAAGCTACTCTCAACTTGTGCTCTGCCCGCCACCAATTCCTGATCTTGATGCATTCATTCACACAAATTCACATTAACAGGTAGCTTGGCTTCCAAATCCGTGCCATCGGACCAAATATTGGGGCCCTCGTCTAGTCCAGACCGTCTGAGGCTGCATCTCGTTCATATAGTACTTCATATATGAATCCTACAAATTTATTGCCTACCTTCATATATTACTTGTTTAAATCTACCAAGCTGATGTTGTTTAGTCACAAACAAAAAGTTGCTTGTGTATCGAAATCGTGTTTCACTGTTATGGGGTTGCTTTTACCACTGTTGTAGGCGACGAATTTAGGCAATTATCCAACCTTTGGAGCAACATTTTTTACTGTATTTACAATGTGTGCAAGTAATTATGTAACTCTGCAGTTAAACTTGACAAGCAACTTATATATGTAACTTCATTTTCTACTAGGCAAGTATAAATTATTGAGGATTTTTTAAACGTACAATATTCAGCTGATCATGGAACCATACAGGCAACTTTTAAAATTTTGGAAAAGGGGACAACAATTTTGTAATGCTTTAGGCAACTAACCATTGTGAGTTTATATTTTACCTTAGGCAAATACACCGGTATGTTTTATCCGGCAATTTTCTCTCCATGTTATGTAGGCAACTTTTATATTTCTCACGAAATAAAATACCAAAATATAGTCAACGTTTTTAGCATGTTTATGAACAAAAGTTTTCATCAGGCAACCTTTGACATTGCTAACACATTTTTTGGGGCACAAAACAGTGGGCATGGATGCTATCTTACTACAACATTTTAGGCAATGTACGGAATTTTTACAATTCTACGAACTTCCAATAGATATGTGAAACCATATTAGTTCGACATGGTGAACTAGCATGTAGGCAATTTATGTGAAATAATAGTAGGTTGTCAAATAGTATGTGTGCGTTTATGTGTCCTCACATGGAGTGATATGCAATTCATGTAGTCAACTTATATGCAACCCATGCTGGCAAATTATGTATCATTTTATCAGATAACTTCACGGTTTTAGGCAACTTTAAACTTGTTTTAGCCATTTTAAATGTAGGCAACCTTTTAGTTGCCATAAGAAATTTTCACGTACCCATCATTTTTAACCACTTCAAGTGTAGGCAACCTTTTTTTTGCCATAGGCAAATTTCAGTTTATTTTACCCAACCTTCGGCATTTTTCAGGCAACTATATAGTGTTTCATGTATTTTCAGCAAAAAAGTAGTGTCTTCGTGCCATATCAATCTCCATGATGTTGAAAACTTCAAACCTTGCGCATTGTTTGTACTTGAAAGTTGCAAACAAAATTGTCCAGCATTACACAATAAGTTGCCTAAACATCATCCATAATCTGCCCAGTACTGCATCAAAGTTGCCTAGTTAAAATGTAGCATAACTAGCATCAAAGTTGCCTAAACATCATCCATAGCCTGCCAGTACTGCACAATAAATTGCCTAAACATCATCCATAACCTGCCCAGTACTGCATCAAAATTGCCTAGTTAAAAAAGCAAACATGTTCAACTGTCTGGTGGCGAAAGTTTTGCCTGACTCTAGTCTACTAGCCTCAGCTCACATCTAGCTGCATTGTGATCAAATAAAGGACTGCCTGTTTTGGGTGCAACTCAAGGGCAGATACACTGTTTGTGCTCCTTTTTGTGCGACCTTTTGTTGTTTATATTGGGGGGTCTCGAGGGTCTGCAGGTGCGCTTGTAGACAGTCCAGCTTATGTTTTCTAATCAAGCATCTACATTGCCCAGAAATGGTGGTAAGTTTGCCCAGTATGTTGTTTTATTTTTTTCCCAACTAGCAGTAGAAAGTTGTACTGTTGCCGGTTTTTCTTCCATATTTGCTACAATTACCCACATGTTGTAGCCCAGGAAGCTATTAGCTTTTGTCTACTATGTTTTTGTTTTGACAACAAAACGTGGGTACAACTTATGCTGCCCAGATTTGCCCACTAGAGCGGTACTTAGTTGCCCAGATTTGCCTCCTAGCAAAATGTAATTGTCTACGCACAATGGTATTGCCCAAATATACACTACCTGATTTGTAATTTGCCCAGAATATAATATTATCAGTTTTTTCTAGTCCCACAATGGTGTTCGTCAAATGTGCTTTTGCCCATATTGTTTTGCCTTTTGTCATCGTCTAAGGGTTCTGCCAAATGTGCTTTTCCCAGGAACTGTTGTGTTTTTACCCAGATTTACCTTGCAGTCCTTTTGTGTCCAGTAAAGTGCCTCAAGCGCCTTACAGGTTTACCTAATTAGGCAACAAATTGATATTTTTGAGCAATTATATATGGGCTAGTTAGGCAACTAGGATATGGGTTAGGGGCAAAATCTGAATAGGTTTTGGGCAAAATTTCTTGGTCTTCTGATAAATCTGCAAGGCATCCACGGGACCACGCACATGGAGGGGATCCACTGGACCACGCACATGGAATGGATCCACATGGACACGCCTTTTTTCCTGCGTCCTGGCATGGGCGGGGCTGGGTGATCGTGGTCCAGTCACGTGCATGGAACGGCCGTTCAAAGGAGAGAACCAACGGCTGCTTGGTTCTTTCCTTTTTGGTCAGGGGGGCAAGAACATTTCTTTTTGGATCAGCCGTTGTACTAGCCGAACCAGCGGCCGGCCGTTGGCTAGTCTGGTCCTTTAAGATCAGTTTCCATGGCCGGGCCTTTTTTCATCAGTTTTAAGATCTAATTTTGTTCCATGTTTCTGCAATGTTAGAAAAGGAATTGAAGGGGAATCTCTCAGATTGTCGAAACAGCAGCGGCCCCTTCTCCCATCTAGGGTTCCCACCCCCGCGCCGCCGCCGCCGACGACCACCCCTCCCCCCCTCCCATCTCCCCCCAGCCTCCCGCTCCCGTGTCGTCCCCCAGGACGACACCGGGGCGACCCCTTGCTCAGCCACAAAAGTTCCACTCTGTAGGCTTCCCTGCCGCCGCTACCGCTGGCGAGGACCTCGGTGGCGGCGGGCCCGACGCGCCAAAGGCGCCAGGGCGTGGTGGCTAGTGGTGGCGACCTCCTGCGGCGGCTGGGGCGGCTGCTGGATGCTCGTCTGCGCACGGCGGCCGGGGCGGCGTCCCTGGTCGTGCGACGGCGCCTGCCTCCTCCTCTCCTTCGAGCGCGCTGTAGGGACCCTGCCCAAGAGCTCTTGGGTGGGTGGAGGTGGTGAGGCCGTGGATCTGGGATCCCACCTAGATCCGCCGCCCGGTCAGTGATGGTTGTTGGCGGCGCGGTGGGGGACGCTGAGCTGTTCGGGCTGGCGTGAGGTGGAGGTGGGGTTGCGGTGCCGGCGGCGGCGGTGCCCGAAGGTGCAGAGATGCACTGGCCGGCGGCGCTGTTGGCAGAGGAGGTGTTGGTGGTGGAGAGGAGTGTCTTCGCCGCTGCAGATCCGGCTCAGCAGAGTTCTCTGTTGCTGCTTGCTCCTCCGGTGAGGTCGGCTCGATGGTGGTGGTCTGCCGGCTAGGGTGTGAACATTGCAGCCGCCGGCGAAAGCTTGGCCCGACCTTGGTCGGCCGACGACGGTGACGCCCGTGGGCGCCATCACCTTCTTGAAGGCGTCGTTGAGGGCGGTCTTGTGTTCCATCTCGAGTGATCCAGGGGAAACCTTGATCCGGTTCTGCCGGGTCCGGCGATGGCGGCACTCTTGTGTCGTGCTCCCTCTTGAAGGCATCGTTGTGGAGCCGGTCTTGGCTGGATGTGTGGCTTCGCTGGTGGTTTGTTCTCCTCTTGTCGTTCTCTCTGTGGCCATGTTGCACGTGCTTCTACGGAGGGGCTAGAGTCTCTCCTCGGATGCCGGTTAACGGCCGGGCTAGTGCCAGTGAAGTTTCCCGGGTGTCGACTCGGCTGCGTGATGCCCTTCGATTACGCTGTTAGCTGTTGTGTGAAGTCTCGGCGACACAAGGCCCTTCGTCCGGAGTGGACTCGGCATTGTGCTGCCCTTCGGTTACTCCAACACTATCGTGGCTGATCTCGGCGGATTGAACCTTTTCGTCTACGGCGGTGAAGTTTCTGGTGCACTGGCGTCCAACGGTAACCGAAAGATGAAGAGAGCTGAAAGCCTTCCCCGCAGGGTTGTTG
This sequence comes from Poa annua, assembly GCA_026929855.1. Classification (NCBI taxonomy): domain Eukaryota; kingdom Viridiplantae; phylum Streptophyta; class Magnoliopsida; order Poales; family Poaceae; genus Poa; species Poa annua. Next base: position 215,843,744 of record CM049427.1, on the reverse strand, counting down.
CTTAGTGCCATGTCGTTCTTCTTCCTTTGTTGTATCTAGCTCTTGCTTTTCTTTCTCATTTCTGTGAGTAACTCCCTGTAATCCAAATTGGCATTTGTCCCGGATTCCTCTTAATATAATGAAACCGCGCTCGCGGGTTTCCGTCGAAGAAAAGGAATTGAATTTTCCATGCGACCTCAAGCTATGATCTGGATAGGCACCCCATGCGCATCCTGAACACTCAATACGGGCACGCGCGGCCTGAGTCCCTGCTGCAGCTCGATTTGATTCCTTCCCCGACCTTCGCTTGCTCCCTTTGATTCACGGGCACCGGATGTGGCAGCATCGCGCCATGGCTCAGGTTCCACCCCCACGGCGCCACCCCCAGCCCTGCTCCTTCATGTTTTAGAATGCCCAGGTCCAGCCTCTCTGTGCACCAGATATTGTAAATTTTCTGCCATTTTCTGTATAGGCACAGTTTCATACTGCTTGAGCACCGTTTGTGTGCTAGAGTAGGCTGCGCTCCTTGGTTCTGGAGGCTGCGCCTTGCTCTCCTTGGTGCTGGAGGCTGCACCTCTTGATTTTCTGGATTTGGGTTTGCACCGAATGAGGCCACTTCTGTGTTATTGATTTTTTCTCTCTCAGACATGTAATCAGTTCATCCGTTTTTTTGGCACCGTCCGGTGTTGTAGCCGCACCGTTTCTTCATTTTGCGCAGGTATCGGATGATTGTGCATGGGCTCCGTTTGTTACAAGATCTCAGTAAATTGGGTGTATAGCAAGTTTCTTACTTACCATTTTCTGCCATAATATGTATAGCACGATCTGAAGCAAATTCTAATCATTTATTTCTGTAACTATATCATCGTTCTTGTTTTACATCTCTTGATCTCATCGATTTTATTCCTGGGATTAGTCATAACATTGCCCATTTGAAAAGATCTCATCGTTTTTATTCCTGGCAAAGGCTCCGATTGGTGTATGCAAACTCTAGAACCGTTCATGATTGATTCACATGTATATGGCAAGATCACGACCAGGCTGTGTGATTTAGATACCATTTTGTTTTTTTTCATGATTGATTCATGTAAATATGACAAGCTCACGACCGGGCCGTGTAAAGCAAAGAAAACTATAAATAATATGGTTTGGCAAAATAAAAATTGTTGTCATGATGAAAAGTGCCCACGGTAAAGACTACTAAAAACAAAGAAGAGCAACAGTGTTGCACTCAAGCCCTGAGAAGGTTTTGGACAGATATGAGAGGACCAGTTTCCTTATTAGTCAGCCTAGACTCAAAAGGTTCTGAACTCCCATTCCTCTTTAATAATTTTGCTCTGCACAATCCCTCCGAAATGGAACCGGGTAGGAAATTCAATGCGGATCTCAAAGCAATGAACGGTGCCAATTGCATGCACCCTAATTATGCAACATACAAAAACCTTATCCTATATATATATATGGAAAATACTAGCTATGTTGGAACATTGTGGCGAGGGTAATCTGTGCCGCACATGAGTCCTCGTGATCTGTGATAGAACTTTCCCTCTTTCTATTTAGCTAGTTTCTGATGATATTTGGTATTTCCTCTTTGGTTCACTTGGGTCCAGTTTCCTGATCGCTAGGCCTGCATCCTAGCTTGTTAGGGCTCTTCCGTGATCCAGCCAGACGTGAGAATTTCTGGTGCACACTGTCACAACCCCACCTCTCCCTCTCTCCTTATCTCTTATCTGTGGACCGGACTTCAAATCCACACACGCACGCACCGGGCACAAACCATATCTTCTAGTCTAGACTTCAAATCCACACACGCACGCACGGCGTGGTTCAGGTGGAGCTCCTCCATGGCGCGGGCTGCTCGCCGTCCGCCGCCCGGACGGCCTCCCTGCACCGAAGGAGGCGCGACCTCGGGCCTCCACCGCCGGCGCCGGCCACGACAACTTCAGATCGGCGCGGCACCGGAGCAGCTGCTCGACCACGGGCGGCAAGGAGGTCCGTCCCTCCCCGGCGCGACCCCGGCCCTCCCCGGTAACCTCCGTTCCTGTGCAAGGAGAGGCCGACCAGCGCCTCCGGTGGGACGCCACGACTCGCATGCTTACCGCGTCGGCGGCGGGAGTCTGCACCCCTCCCACTCCCCATCTCCCGTGAGATGCTTGCCATCCGTCTTCCGGCCAGCTTCCCGCGAGCTGCAGATCCCGGCGAGGTAGACGGCGGCCACCACGGGATCCCCGCCAGCGGTGTAGGTGGCAACCGGCACCGGTCCCCTGCCACGACGGCGACGGAGCGTGGGCCAGCTCCCCTGCTCAATCCTCCTCTTCGTCGCGCACCGGGGACGTAGGGGACCTGCCCGGTGCCGCGCCCCGTCCTGTCTCCGGCCTGCTCCGCCTGCGCCGCGCCCGTCTGCGCCCCGTCCCTTCTCCGGCCTGCTCCACCGGCGCCGCGCCCGTCCACGCCCCGTCCCGTCTCCACCTGCGCCTCCGTCGAGGAAGGAAGCCGCCTCGTCGTCCGCCGCCGGCCTCCCTCCCGCTAGCCGCCCCTGCCCCACCGTTTGTGGCCACCCCGACGGCGACCTGCCCGACGCGGCCTCCCTTGGCCTCAAGTTCCTCGGTGCAAGCACCGTAGCCCGGACGCGAGGCGCCGGAACCGTGCTGCGGCGGCACCGTCCGCGCCGTCGACCACCCGCATCGGAGGGCCGCCCATCACCCTCAGCAGGTCACCGGAAGTTGGAGATGGAGGGCTCGAGAAGCTTCGGCTCGCGCACCACGGCGGAGGAGGTCACCCACGCGGCCGGCTCGCGCACCGGAAGTCGTCGCCGGCTTCCCCGACTGCTCTTGCATCTCGGCACCGGCGCCGGATGCGTAGAGGCCCGGGGACGCGGCGGCGCTGCGGTGAGGGTGCCTGGGCGCTACGGCGTGGTGGAGCTCCTCCGGCCTCGTCCTCGTGCCCCCTCCTCCGGCGAGATGCGTCCTGGTCGCCGCTCCGTTTGGTACTGTTGTAGGCTCCTTTTGGAGTCTGGATAGGCACCGACTGTATCTGGATAGGCACCGTTCTTGTTTTTTATTTCTTTATTATTTTCGTACTGTGAGATCGATGGTGTTGTAGTTTCTCAAAGTGTATATGAACGGTGAAAAAAAAGAGCTATGTTCTATCGTATATATCCAAACCTGAATTTTGTGTAAAAAGGTTGATAATAACCTGTCAAAATTGATGCGAACGGTGCCTATTAGGTACCAAAGGTGCTTGTTTGGTGCCAACCGTGCCTACTACTGAGTACTGACGCGCTGCTCTACAAACAATTTAAACCAAAACAAAACCAAAAAGTTAAAACATCTGTGGTGTACAAAGTGCTTACCAAAACTATACTCACGCACTCAAAAGTTGTTTGGATCCATGCATATGGCTGAAGGGGATCGTGTGCAGAAAACAAAAAAATTTCTACCGACGATATCCTAAAAGCATGCCAAGATCTATTCTATGCAGATATAGTAGTACGAACGGAGATCGGAATACGTACCCTTGTAAACCGAAAGCGGGGATTACGTTCCCGCACAAACGTTGTCGATGCAGACCGACGAAGCCGAACTCAACGTCGTGTAGAGGAAGCAGGCCTCCGAGTACCGCTAGCGCAGCACCTCGCAGGGAGTCGCACACGTACGGTGGAGACGACGGCCTCCGAAGCTCCAGTCCAGGACGAGCAGCGGAAGACTTGGACCGGAACACCAGCAGCGCGGCAGCGGGCTATGGTGGAGGAGATCCCCTTGCTCTGCTCGGCGCTGCTCCAACTTGGGAACCACGAGATCGAGAGAGAAATCGGGAATTAATTGGTGAATTAAAAGGCTGGGGGTGCCCCTTCTTATATAGGCTCCCGGGGGGAGCCTACCTTGCCAGCCAGGCAATGTGGGACTAATCCCACATGCCTGGTGCGGCTCTGGAGGGTGCGCCGGCCCCCCTAGTAGGCCCTTGGCCCACTTGGGGCAGCCCCTCCTGGCCCCCACCGAATTCCCCTTGGGAATTTTCCCCTCTTGGGCCTTCTTTCGACCAGAAGGCCCATTTAGGGAAATCTGCCTTAATAAATTCGAAAATAAATATATAAAATCATATTTGCATATTAATAACACTAATTAATATCAAACATAATATATATAATTTTTCCTAGCTCCGAAAACTTTCGGCGCTGCCCGATCTCCATCGGACCCCTCCCGGGACGCTCCCGGTGATCTCCTTCCTTTCCGGTTGTCTTGTCGAAACCCCTTAAGTGTGTTACCCTAGCGGTTCGATATAATATCAGGTATGATCAAGACTCCTCAATGATCAACGACTAACTCGTAGGCGTGGACCCCATGAATTAATCCCTGAGATATAACGAATGACTTTCATCTATCAAACTTGAACGTAAAGTCTTAGACCTTTTGCCATAGCGATACTTAGCACGTCCGAGCGTCGTTCCATAGATATCTCCATAACTAATCCCGACCTCGTTACCGACGACGCTATCTTCTACTCGTTCATGATCTCATGTCTTCGTGACCTAGTCACATGCTTGCAAGCTCATTAGACATGATCTCACCGAGTGGGCCCGAGAGTATCTATCCTGCTATGCGGACTGGCAAATCCCGCTCTTGACCCCTCGTCTCAACTACTCCTTTCCGATACCCAAAAGTATCACCGTAATTGTCATACTAAATAAGATACGACGTTTGGTGCAATCAAAGTATCTTCCGGAAATAACAATAAGAGTTGATCTCACGGTCAAAGGCGTAACGACTACGTTCTCCAAATCTGGGTATGTCCATCACATCGCTCTCCAGCGATATGACTCTTATTGCCGACCGGCGCCATGCCCCATGACCGAGAAACCTCGATCATCAATCGCGCAACGAAACTAGTCTTAATAGAGGCTACTAGGGACCTGGTTGTTTACGTATCACACCCGCATTAATGTTTCCGCTTAATACGGTTCTAGCATGACACAAAAACCTATTATGAACAAACGAGATATGATAAAGAATACACTTTATTAATTGCCTCTAGGGCATATCTCCTTCAATGGCACCATGTGAAGAGCACGGGACCAGTTTCCGTTTTAGTTAGCCTAGACTCAAAAGGTTCTTCACTCCCATTCCTCTTTAGTAATTTTGGTCTGCACAAGCCCTTCAAAATGGAACCCCTCCCATAAATTGGTACCAATCCCAAAGCAAATGAATGGTGCCGATTGCATGCACCCTAGTTATGCAACATACAAAAACTTCGTCATATATATATATATATATACATATATATATATATATATATATATATATATATATATATCAACGCGGATTTCCTGCCCACGGGGATAGCTGCGCATATGGTGGCTACCGTAGGATACAGAGAGTAAAGTAAGTCTGATAAGAAGCGCATTGGAACGACGAGCGGGCAGAGAAGTTTCTTTCACGGTGGCGTTAAACGCTCCGTTAAGGCGTTTCCTTTAATGGAGCATGTCATATACTCGGTGCAGCACATCATTTACGCAGGCATGGCTACCAAGCTTGCCATGAAAATGACGCCAAACGGTGACCATGAAACACGCTACCGTCCATCACATATCAACCATGGGACCATGAAATCACGCTACCATGGTGATGTATAGTTTTGGCTAGCATTTTTTCACTCCACACCACGGTGGTGATGAGTACTAGCTAGCATGTTTTCACTCCACAACACGGTGTTGATGTATAATTCTGGCTAGCATGATTTCTCTCCACACGACGATGTTGATGAGTTATGGCTAGCATGATTTCTCTCCACACGACGGTGTTGATGAGTTATGGCTAGCATGATTTCTCTCCACTACACGGTGGCAGCGTGAATCTCATTTTCCATATACAAAAAGGCATGTTCATCGGCTAGCGGTCTAGTTGCGTGAAAGACGTGTCTAAGAATTCGTTCTCTCGTTACAACGTTGATAGCAAGTTCCGTCGAATGTCTGTTAACTATGAGGTTGCAATGTCTCCGGGGAAGTTCACTCAATATCGCGTATGGATGGTTCGATGCTGGTGCGCAGCTATCACCATGGGCATCCCACTATTTTGCATATATATATATATATATAAACCTTATTCCGCACCCAGGTGTAGGATAAATTATTTTGCACCCGAGATTTTTTACATTGATTTTATAAAATAAAATATGTTTATCCGCCAAATAATTGCATTTAATTTGTCTCATAATTAAAAATTTGCATAAGAAATGCAATATATAAGTCATAACATCGTAAAAATAGGAAAAAATGTGTATTTTACGTAATATTTTTAATATGCCACATAAATAAAGTTTTACGTCATGTTAATATTTCTTACGTTCCTATTAACTTACGAAGTATGACAAAATTTACGTGACGTAAAAAAAATTACGGTTCAAAAAATATGGGGTGGGTGTAGAATAACTATTCTACTCCCAGGGAGTCAAAAAGCGCTACCCTCTATATATATATATATATATATATATATATATATATATATATATATATATATAGGTAAAATGGTTTCTACCCTCAAAGGTAACTACCCCACGTCTCATATACCAACTTAGGGAAGTACTTTGTCATAATTTATCGGTTTGAGTATGTTCGTATACTATATCTAAGATACCCAAAAACAACTTTAATGAAAAAATTGCAAATGGCCTAATATTTTACACTATATACTCGAAATATCGTCATATATGTATATAAAAGAGAAGTATGTAGAAGTTTTCTACATACTACTAAAAAAAGTATCTATAGTACTGAAATAGCATTATATACTTCATACTATATGATACATACCTCATGTTATGATAGATACTCCATACATTGTGTGAAACACACGTGGGGTAGTTACCTTCGAGGGTAGTATGAATATGTCCTATATATATATATATATATAGGTAAAATGGTTTCTACCCTTAAAGGTAACTACTCCACGTCTCATATACCAACTTACGGAAGTACTTTGTCATAATTTATCGGTTTGAGTATGTTCGTATACTATATCTAAGATACCCAAAAACAACTTTAATGAAAAAATTGCAAATGGCCTAATATTTTACACTATATACTCGAAATATCGTCATATATGCATATAAAAGAGAAGTATGTAGAAGTTTTATACGTACTACTAAAAAAAGTATCTATAGTACTGAAATAGCATTATATACTCCATACTACAGGATACATACCTCATGTTATGATAGATACTCCATACATTGTGTGAAACACACGTGGGGTAGTTACCTTCGAGGGTAGTATGAATATGTCCTATATATATATATATATAGGACGAGGTTTTTGTATGTTGCATAACTAGGGTGCTTGCAATCGGCACCGTTCATTGCTTTGAGATCTATGCCAGAATAGCAAAATGAAAAGATGGAAAGTTTTGTCAGCCCTGAAGCACATATCTCAAAGCAGCATGTGCGGCACCGATTACCACCTCCACAATGTTGCAACATACATATATATATATATATATATATATATATATATATATATATAGGACATATTCATACTACACCCGGGTGTAACTACACCCATGTGTGTTTCACGCGAGTATGGAGTATCTATCATACCGGGAGGTATGTAACATATAGTATGGAGTATATAATGTTATTTTAGTACTAAAGATACTTCTTTTTACGCAGTATGTAAAAAAATTCTACATACTTCTCTTTTATATGCATATATATGCATATATGACGGTATTTTGAGTATATAGTGTAAAATATTAGGATAATTGCAATTTTTTGACGAAACTTATTTTAGGGTATCTTAGATATAGTATATGAACATACTCAAACCAATAAAGTATGACAAATACTTCCGTAAGGTGGTATACGAAACATGGGTGTAGTTACACCCGGGAGTAGAAAGCATTTAACCTATATATATATATATATATAGAAGTATTTGCCATACTTTATCCGTTTGAGTATGTTCATATACTATATCTAAGATACCCCAAAACAAGTTTCATGAAAAAATCGCAACGAACTGTTCAAAAAAAAATCGCAACGGCCATAATATTTTACACTATATACTCAAAATACTGTCATATGTGCATATAAAAGAGAAGTATGGAGAATTTTTTTACATACTATCAAATAAAAAATTATAGTACTAAAATAACATTATATACTCCATACTACATGTTACATACCTCCCAGTATGATAGATACTCCATACATGTGTGAAACACACGTGGGTGTAGTTACACCCGGGTGTAGTATGAATATGTCCTCTATATATATATATATATATATATATATATATATATATATATATCTTGTTATTGTTATGTGATATATATTGTGATGATCATGTGGAACCTTGCTTACTGTCATCCTGACATTGTTTGTTGATGCATTTGGAAACTCTGGTGTTGCATTCATTATTGTGGAAACATCTTTTCAGAAAATCTTCATAAACTTGACTAAGAACTTAATCACCTCCCTCGACTAGATTGAGTCATCGGTGCCATTCACCAAACATTATTCCTCAGTCACGTGTCGTTTGTATGGGTGGACCCAGCTTAGTAGCATTATCGATGCCTCCCTTGATGTCACCCCTTGGTGAGTCTAGTCAGTTACTTGTGTGGTCGAGGCTACACTTGTGATGGTTCCGGAGCTCGGCGTCGCTCATAGGTTGGGGATCCGGATGGCACCCGCCGGGTTTGGGGCCGGGTTTGGGACCCCCATACCCGCACCCGGCTCTCCTCCCCACCCCCGTCACCCGGTGAACCCGACGGGTACCCGCGACCTCGATGGATCAAGATGGGGATAGACGACATATCTGGATGGGGATAGAGCAGAGCAGGGATACGTCACCGATGAGAGTATGAGACGACGCCGGCGAGAAGGAAAGTATGAGAGGTGACGAGACGCCATTGGCGAGCAGGCGAGCACGGTCAAGGACGCGACACGGCCGACGACTCCGTGCGGCGAGCGCCTGTCCACCAGCAAGCACAACCGCACAAGAGCTGAGGCGCGGAAGTGGCAGCGCAGGGCGCAGCGTAGGATGCAGCGGCGCGGCGGTGCAGCGCATGGCGGCGGCGCGGGTGCCGCTTGCGTGCGCGGACGGGAAAAGCCGAAGGGATGGGGAAGAGGAACTGTGTGCGCTGCGTGCTGGTCGTGGGAAAGTGGGGACGTGTGGTGTGTGCGGTGTGTTGCGTGCGTGGTGTCTGGTGGAGTGGTGGGGCCGTGTGTGATGCGTGCTGCGTACGTGGATTGCGTGAGGTGTGCACTGTGTTTGCGTGCTTGTGCTGCCTGCTGCATACATGTACGAGAGGGCAATGGTAACTGCGGTCATATTAGTCGGGTACGCGGGTTCACGGGTCCGGGTTAAACACCCCCATACCCGACTCCGTTAGACCCGGTGGGTCTGGATCTACACCGCTAAGCAGACCCGCGGGTGTAAATCACCACCAAACCCTCCCCATTTAGAGCGGGTACCCATCGGGTTAACGGGTATCGGGTACCTATTACCATCCGTAGTTGGGGACGTGCCGGAATTTTAGTTCAGCCTAAAACAAGTCCCGTAGGGCATGTCAGTGAGGAGTGTCTTGGTTTTGTGGACCGTTGGGGAGTGTGGACTTTTCCGACGGGATCCGCCTGTGCTCTAGCGTGTGAGTTGTTGCAACCTCTCGAGAGTGTCAATCTAGATTCTAGCCTAGTCCCAATGTCACAGGACACGTTTGGGTCGAGTCACACTTAACGTCGGTCTTGTCACGGGGAAAACTTTTGCAAATGAACTTGAAACAGGTTGCTGAAATAGATTGTGAGACTCGTGGAGTCTAAGTGATGCGCCAGAGTTGGCGATGGGCAAGAGTGCCCGGAATTGTGAACTCACCCATGTGAACTATGTATTTTATTTTCTGAACATATACCATGCTATTTTATGAACTTATGCCATGCTTGATTGTGACACCCATTGATTGTTCATGCCATGTTTGTTTGCTATGCCATGCTACCATCTTCATGCCATGCTTCACGTAGATTTTACCATGTTTTAGACCATTAACTAACAAATAACCTGTCACACAATTGTTTGCTGCATGATTGTTGGATTATTTGTAGCAAGAGACTAACTCTTGCTGAGTGCATAATTAATGTACTCACGGGACTCATGAAGGGGTTACGGTGCAGAAAATAATAATTTTTCTAGCGTATGAAACCCTAACTAGTCAGGATCTATCTATCTAGTACATGTGATAACGGTGGCGGAACGGGTTACATTACCTCCATGTAGACCGATAGCGGGGATTACGCTCCCGCACAAGCGTTGATGATGAAGTCGTACGTAGCCGGCCTCGAGGTCGCGGAGAACTTGCCGCGATGATGTAGACGATGACGTCGGGGTGTCGACGATGACCTGCGTCGAGCGGAAGATGGCGTGGCGCCGGTGGCTGGGGGGTGCGCCAGCGGCAAGGGGGGAGCAGCGGCTGGGCTGAAGGTGGGCGAGACGACGTCGCCCAGGCTTCTCAAAAGAGTCGCCTCCGAGAACTCGCAAACACACGAAGCTTAACAACAACCCCCGGTCATTCAGATCCAGCTGAAATCGCAGGGGTAGAACTTATCTGGAATCCCGCAGGGCAACGGCGCCCGGCGGTATAGCTTAGGTGGAGAGAGGAGGCAAAACGGGCTGAGAAGCAACTCAGCCGGCCTGCTATACAATTAATTGTATTTTTCTGTAATTAATCCAATCAATATGCCTTGCTATATAAAGGGGGAGGGGTGTGCAAACTCCCTACCTCCCCCATGTGGGACTAAACAAAGGAGAGGTGGGGGGAGGTCCTAGCCGCACCAACCATGGGCCACATTGGCTCATTGGTGCGGCTCCCCCACATGGGCCTCTCTTGGCCCATTTAGGTGGGCTACCCCTTTTTCACCCTTTTTAATTAATATTAAATTAATATAAATATAATTAATTCATAATTAATATATTTAAATACTTTTTAATATCCCGTGACTCCAAAACATTTTCTGAACCACCCGAACAACTTTCAGACATTCCTGGAACCCTTCCAGACCTTCCCGGAACTCCTTCCAGACTATCGAAACTCTTTCCGGATCATTTCTCTCTCTCCAACAAAATCCTATATTATTCCAGAACCTATCTCCCGGTGTCGTTAAGACCTTAAGTTTGTTACGCTACGGTTCGAGAACACTCCAGACATGGTCGAGACACTCCGCTCACCAATGACCGTCAGGGACACCTGGATGTATATGACGGCCCCTGTGCATTCTACGAATATCGTCGTTGAACCATAAATATGATATTCATTCCGTTTGTTTCTGCGATACTACCTTGTCTGAGATATGATCGTAAACATACGATGCCTTTGTTCTATCTCGTTACCGACAAAGGTTATTAACTCGTCTGTGATATTACATCTCCATGACCTAGTCATAAGTTGCGCAGCTATATAGATGTAATCTCACCGAGTGGGCCCAGAGTATCTTTCCATTACAAGAATGACCAAATAAGACACAACGTTCCTTACGTCTCAATACTCTTTCCGGATACACAAGATGGAAACCGTTATAGTCATGCTAAATAAGACACAACGTTTAATGCTCTCAAAGTACCCCTACGAAGCATCAATAAGTACGGTCTCACGGTCTAAGGAATAAGCTATCCTATTCTTATCTATTGCAAATGACTATTGCAATACTTTGCGTATGTCCATCACCTTATTCAACTAATGAGATGACGCCATTGTCAACCGACGTCATTGTCCTTGATCGGGAATCTCGATCAACTGTTGCCCAATGGACTAGTTCATATAGAGGCTTACTAGGGACCTGGTTGTCTATGTATCACACGTGTATTAATAATTTCGATTAATACAGTTATAGCATAATACACAAACCTATTATAAACTTATGAGATAATGCAATAAATACTACTTATTTATTTGCCTCTAGCGCTTATCTCCTTCAGTCTCCCACTTGCACTAGAGTACAAATAAACTAGCTGCATTTTACTTCATCAAAATCCCTTATGAAATAAGCGTCATTTGATAATACTTGCTTGTGGAAGAGTGTTACTCTGACAATCTGTACAATACAAAATTGTGCGTACTTTTGCGATTCATTGATATCAACTTGCTTGATATCACCATGTTATCCAATAACATATATGCAAATACCGTAATAAAGTGAGACTTCTGTTTCCCAGCGTTTACTCTGATTATGCTAACCAGATAACTGCCTTGAAAACACACTCAGTCATATAGAGCCCCTTGTAACAATTACAAACTCGCGATATCTACGTACTTTCACACCTATGTAGAAAACTGGACATTCCAATGTCAATCTAATAACTAATGCACTTCTACTTCTAGTAAATTCTAAATTCACTTTTATAACTGTTCTTGTTCTAAGAACATCAGTTATATTTCATCGAGCAGATAACATGGTTTCTGTATGATGTCTAATATTACATAATAGACCAACATGTCATACAACCATTACTACCTTGTATCATTACTCTTAATGATTAAATGGATTTCCAAGGACCATCCTTTTGATTCTATTCTGACTCCTCAGATATAATCCAAAACAACTCGACTAACTATTTAAAATTCCTGTTCTATTCCAAATATACGCTAACTTTCAGATAGTTTCACAACTTCATCCTTCTCATCTATTCTACGGGTACAATTTCACAATGTGTCATTTACACAAGATGAATTCGGCTCGCACTCAAATTATGTCTCCACATATTTGAGAACACGAGCTCCCACTCAAAAACATGTTATCTACATATTTGAGTTCCTAAGCTCCCACTCAAAAATATGTACTTTACATATTCTACCCGAGTGAACTAACTTTGACTCCCACTTAAAATCGACATTTTGGTCAAACCAAAATCATTGATCTCTTATCAATTCGTATTCAATACAAACTACAATATTACATTAATACAAATCACTCAGACCTCAAGCATGTCTACATAAATGTAGTCAACAAATTTGATCTTGTCCAAGACACATTTCTTGACAAAACATGCTTCCACGTCTTTCTTATAGTCACATTTTTCATATAACACTTTATATGATGATTAAACAATCTTATTCCTCTAATAAGAATTGTAGCAACAATTACTATTTTAATCCTTTCAAATGTAACTTGGATTTTCAGGCTGAAAAGCCTTTGTTCGTATTCTGATATTTTCTCAACTTTCTTTGTATTCATAGAGTGCACCTTGATCTGTCAACAAGATCTGAAACACTTAATATCGTGCTATGACCTGACAACAATATTAAATATAACAACACTTTATCCAGAAGCTTCTTTCATGAAAATATTATGATCTTTATGAAGAGGATTGAGCAGAAAACAATTTTCTAGTTTCCCTCACTCTTAATCACCAAATCTTCATTTGTAGACATATACTCTTTGGAACAACTTCCAATATTCTACTTTTATGAATATAGGTCTGACACCTTATTTCAAGCTTCTAATTCCAATCCATAAACCATAATTCGAAAAATCATATTTTTCTCGGAATCACATAGACAACAAACTAAGTTTTGTTTCTATTTGGCTTTGGAATACACTCCCATACAATGCGAGTAATCTACAAAGAACTATTCATGTATATTCCAAATTATCATATAATCATATACATGACGACACTATGGTCGATCACACGAATTCTCGTTGAGAGAAGTATCTATTTTCTGAAGTGGACATCGACTATAATGTTTCGAACATATTAAGAGATTCTAAGACAGATTCTGACAGACCACACTTTATTTAAAATAGAGCATGATTATAATACCCCACATATCACCATATATGACATTATAATCTTGTGAAACGAATTTCCATAAGTCTTTTGTGTTGAAACCATAATTTAAAAAATATTGTCCTTTGATCGAATCTTGTGAATACAATATTCACTAATCTTTCTTCTGAAAAACCCCATTTGATCTCTTATCAAATTAATTTCAGACTTATGATTTATCAGGCAAATACTCTTATTCACCAATAATCATAGAAGAATTCGGATCAAGTAAAAACACCATTAATTAATTTAATAATCATTTGAAACGACTCTTAATTAATTTCCTCTCGTATTGACACTTCAATACTAAATTTCAAACTTAATCAATTCGACACTCGAAATACTTAAATGGACCAAAAATTATCCATTACTTCTTTCATTGCCTTTATGACTAAATTCGATGGTGTTTGTTCTTTGGACACATAATTTTATCATTCCCGCTATTATAAATGTATAACATACGCATAATGTAATTGAGATGTGATGCAAATTACTCATAATATGAAACAACAACTTTGTTTCATAACATAAAACAACTGATTTGTTCTATATGAATAACTATGTCTTGTAATATTCAAGACACCAAACTAGATCACACTCTCACTATTACAAAATGTCTTATAAAAAAACTATTGATGATAACTAATATGATATCTCGAGGGCGTGAGCACTACTGGCCATTAACTTGCCATCACTTGTGCACTGTCACGTCACCCTTCGCCGCATACTTGTGATAATCAGGGACTGTTTCATAAACAAAACAAGTATTAAATACTTTTCATCAAGTATGAGAAGAATACATTTATATCTTCGTATATCAAATATACCCGCAGCATCGAAGAACTATTCTTCGATGGAATCAACTTTTAGAGATTTGAACTTGTTCACGAACGTGAAGAAGCTCATCGTGTCTCTATAGCATATTCACGCACATGCTATTCACATCTAGGAGGCAACCCGCAATCTCTATTGCACCGGAGTTCGCTATCTAGAAATCGTAGATATTCGTAAGCCTGAAGTAGATGTCATACAACTTCTTCAATTGAATCTCCAGATAGGTATGCTCCCCATGTGAATGGTCCAGAACTTTCTAATCTGTCTGAATTGCTCAAGACTCAATTCATCTTTGAAGTGACCTTTGATCGCATCAATCACGACATATGGATCCATGTGTTGAAACAACTTTCAACTCTGGTGCTAGGCATACGCTCATGACGACCTTCACTTCCATGAAAATATCATGATGCTTACGGAACTTATCATCTTCCTCCTTGCTAGCAGAATCATCTGGTCTATGTCCTAACTAATGTTCTAGGACATATAGAATATTTGTTGTGTTGGAGAATGTTTCTAAAACCAATGTACCAGCTGATGAAGTTGGACCCGTCGGCTTCTAAGGTAGAATCCGGGCTCTTGAGGAAGTAACCGAAGTATAGTTGCGTAGTCTACAGATATCATCGCAAAAGAGGTAAGGTAAAGTTTATAATATAGGTGAGTTTTAGTTTATAATCATATTGTCAAACACACACCCCACCAAAATTATTATCCCTAAAATAATAATGGCGATTACACGACCCTCACCCACCATACCACCCCCAATCGTCACGGCCGGCGATACAGCTTCAAAAATGGACATAAAATGTCGATCACAACAACTTTGTGACTCATGCTCGATCTTTCGATCTTCCCGTGTTCCGAGGCCATATCTGCATATGCTAGGCTCGCCAATCAAACCTCGAAGACCCTGCGCGTGCAACATGGCTTACACCCACTGTATGCGAACGACGATATGTCTGACACCCGATCGTCACGGCCTGGCTCATAACGTAGAACTTTCTTGGTGGTGCGCAACGAGGGAGAACACAATTTTGGTATTTGTTAGGGATCATCCTATTCATGATGCTACCGTTGTATATCTAGCATATAAGCAATCAATATGATACACACACAACATCACACAATCAAATGATGCAATGAAGTGCGATGTGACATGGTCGATGCGCCTGGACCTTCATGGCGCCATGTGCCTGGCCCCTGGCGCCCCGGCATGGCTCTGAGTCTACGGAGCCCTCCATTGCCTCCGACAGTACGAGTAATATCAAACTTACCGTAACCGTCACATAAAATAACGCCTCTGCAAAACAAAGTTAACGCCTCTAGCTTTATTTAGTTTTGCAAGTTTTACGTGGCATATAGGCTTATTCGTAAGAGAATTGCTTCCCTACCTACGAAGTTTGTACCACAACGTCGATCGTATAAATGCATGTTTAAGCATCCCTTTCGGTCCCTCCATTGAAAATGCTTTGCCGACTAGAGAGAGAGAAACAGACACCCGCCAGCCACAGATACGGTGCAAGCCGTATGTCAGTAGTGGAACCAGTCTCGCGTAAGCGTACGCGTAAAGTCGGTCCGGACCGCTTCATCAACTCAATACCGAAGGCATCGCAAGTACACGCTAGAGGGTAGAAAATATAAGAAAGACGTCCTCATTCAACATGAGTTCTAACCGTACCAGCAGTACTACGCATAGATCGGCTCTGATACCACTGAAGGGGTTCCGGTGCAGAAAAAAATATTTTTTCTAGCATATGAAACCCTAACTAGACAGGATCTATCTATCTAGTACATGTGATAACGGTGGTGGAACGGGTTACATTACCTCCATGTAGACCGATAGCGGGGATTACGCTCCCGCACAAGCGTTGACAATGAAGTCGTACGTAGCCGACCTCGAGGTCACGGAGAACTTGCCACGATGACGTAGACGATGACGCCGGGGTGTCGACGATGACCTGCGTCGACGAGCGTCAGGCGGAAGATGGCGTGGCGCCGGCGGCTGGGGGTGCGCCGGCGGCAAGGGGGGAGCAGCGGCTCGGCTGCAGGTGGGCGAGACGACGTCGCCCAAGCTTCTCAAAAGAGTCGCCTCCGAGCACTCGCAAACATACAGAGCTTAACAACAACGCCCGATCATTTGGATCCAGCTGAAATCGCAGGGGTAGAACTTACCTGGAATCCCGCAGGGCAACGACGCCCGACGGTATAGCTTAGGTGGAGAGAGGAGGCAAAACGGGCGGAGAAGCAACTCGGCCGGCCTGCTATACAATTAATTGTATTTTTCAGTAATTAATCCAATTAATATGCTTTGCTATATAAAGGGGGGAGGGGGTGTGCAAACTCCCTAGCTCCCCCATGTGGGACTAAACAAAGGAGAGGTGGGGGGTCCTAGCCGCACCAACCATGGGCCACATTGGCTCATTGGTGCGGCTCCCCCCACATGGGCCTCTCTTGGCCCATTTAGGTGGGCTGCCTCTTTTTCTCCTTTTTAATTAATATTAAATTAATATAAAACATAATTAATTCATAATTAATATATTTAAATATTATTTAATATCCCGTGACTCTGAAACATTTTCCGAACCACCCAAACAACTTTCGGACATTCCTGAAACCCTTCCAGACCTTCCCGGAACTCCTTCCGGACCACCGGAACTCTTTCCGGATCATTTCTCTCTCTCCAACAAAATCCTATATTATTCCAGAACCTATCTCCTGGTGTCGTTAAGACCTTAAGTTTGTTACGCTACGGTTCGAGAACACTCCAGACATGGTCGAGACACTCCGCTCACCAATGACCGTCAGGGATATCTGGATATATATGACGGCCCCTGTGCATTCTACGAATATCGTCGTTGAACCATAAATATGATATTCATTCCCTTTGTTTCTGCGATACTACCTTATCCGAGATATGATCGTAGACATCCGATGCCTTTGTTGTATCTCGTTACGGATAAAGGTTATTAACTCGTCTGTGATATTACATCTCCATGACCTAGTCATAAGTTGCGCAGCTATATAGATGTAATCTCACCGAGTGGGCACAGAGTATCTTTCCATTACAAGAATGAACAAATCCCGCTCTTGATCATTACGTCTCAATACTCTTTTGGGATACCCAAGATGGACACCGTTATTGTCATGCTAAATAAGACACAACGTTTGATGCTCTCAAAGTACCCCTACGAAGCATCAATAAGTACGGTCTCACGGTCTAAGGAATAAGCTATCATATTCTTATCTATTGCAAATGACAAACATCGTAATATGATCTTATTGCAATACTTTACATATGTCCATCACCTTATTCAACTAATAAGATGACCCCATTGTCAACCGACGTCATTGTCCTTGATCGGAAATCTCGATCAGCTGTTGCCCAATGGACTAGTTCATATAGAGGCTTACTAGGGACCTGGTTGTCTATGTATCACACGTGTATTAATAATTCCGATTAATACAGTTATAGCATAATACACAAACCTATTATAAACTTATGAGATAATGCAATAAATACTACTTATTTATTTGCCTCTCGGGCATATCTCTTTCAACTCAATGTGGCCAGATATCGGCGAGGATTCATCTTCTACCTTAGCAAGGAGATGGAGCAAGAGCGTGCGTGCTAGTAATCCTTAGCCCAGCCAGATGTCTGTGGAATGAAGTCGCTCCAAGCCGTTGCCTCAAATCTTCTTCCGCTGCCAGTTAAACTCTGACTTGTGCCATGCTTGGCTCGATATTTTGTCGTGCCTAGATGGCCATGTGAAACTTTTTGTAGCACTTATGTGTCTGTTGTGTAATGATATCATATTTGTTACACTGTCACGACGTGCGACCAAATATCTTGGGCTGGCGCACGGGACGACCGCCTCACTGACAAGTTGTGCCAGGGAGGGGTGTTACAATACATTAATGACATAATCCAAACCATTGGCTTCGGCTGGGCCATGTGAACACATCATGCAAAATTTAGACTATGTTCACACTGCATGCAAAACAGCAAGCAAGACTTTCCAACGAAAGAATGGTTGGAGAATTAAATTCCCGTGGGCCTGCCCCTTAATTTCCTAAATCAAAACGTCCAATTAATTGCTAACGGTGCCCTATTCTTGGGATTTCCTGATGTTCGAGAAGTGACTAATAAACCGGAACGGAGGGAGTAACTGGTAATGGTGATGCGTGTGGACAGAAGGGGGGGGGGGCACGGGTGGGCGCTGTTTTGAGTTTCCATGCTTTGCTTCTAAAACAAGTTACACATTTAAATAACAGAGTGTTCTTGAAAAAATTGGGACTTCACGCGTACATATGAATTATTACGATTGATTGATCATAGTATTTTATATTATTTATGGCACAATTACAAAGTACAAATAAAAAATATTACAATAAAGAAGGAAATTGTAAAACTAAATTAATCTTCTTCTTTCTTGTTACCTGAAAAAAAAGGAAAACAATCCGGCATGCCTACTAGCTAAGCTCCCAAGTGGCGTCCTCGGGCTTGCTCGTTGACCGTCTGGCTCGATTAGGTGTGGACGCTTCTAGTTTTTAATGGATGTTCTACGTTGCTCCAAGCGGGGCAGTACGCTACTTCTTGCACGCATGCGGTTGACATTCGACAGGTGCCGCCGAACATCAACATGCACATATATAGGTAGAGCTGTTGGACATGGCAATAGGGCTTGGTAAGATCCACATGGACGGGGAGGAGCACAATGAGGGGGAGAAGAGTTATATGACGTGTGGGCGCACTTAGACCATGTTTGGTTAGACTTATTTCCTAACTTTATTTTGGATTATAAGGCTTAGGTGGTTTTGGTTTTGATTTTTCCCTTTTGACTAGAAATTATAACATGATAAAAGTAAAATCAAAAGTACCTACATTGGTGATTTTATGTCTTGGAAGTAGAAATTTATGATTTTATTTTTCTCTAAAAACGGATAGTTTATATAGCACCAAGCGGAAAATGAAAAGGAAAACACAGTGTCAAGAACAAAAACCCACGCAACAACCGAGTCCCCTGGCTCTCTCTCCTCCTGCTCCTCCCCCGTCCCTACTCTTCCCTCTCCCGGACCCGTAGGGTTTCTCTTTCGCGCCTCCACCGTGCACCGCCGCATGGACGGCGCCGCCGCCCCCACCGCTACTGTCCCCCGCCGCCCACTCCCCCGAGGTATCTACCTCCTCCTCTTCTCGATTCGTGCGGAAAAGCTTCCTTCGTCCCTGCAGTTTTAATGGCGTTTGGTCGTTTACTTGTTAGGGTTTCTAGTGGCGGTCGATAGGATTGCGGTCGGGGTCGTGTCCGCTTTAGCTATGGCTCGGCGTGGGTTTAGAATCGTTGTGACAAAAGTGATAAATATTTTGTCAGTTAATGATCCTGCATTCACAACCCTGTCCTTGTGTGTTCCTTTGCGGTGCTCAGTTATATGGTGTCTAACATGATTATAAGGGCTAAGTTAAATGTATTGATTTTCATTTTGAGCGAAAATCGAGGGGGGTTATGTAGTTGATGTGTTCGATTTTCCTGTGTTCCCTGGGTCCCCATTGTTCCCCGGGCTTTAAGATGCAGTACTGTTTTTGCCTGTTCTTGTTAGCCACTAGGATTAAAGGATTTCATTTGGATTATGCGGCATAAGGGCATGTACATTCCTAGACGCTTAGTCAGACACTCAGGCGCTTAAAGAATAAAAATCCATGTCAACTCGCTAAGCGCCTACAAGCTCTCAGTGCAGATTTAGTTTAGGGACACTTTGGATTTCGTAACTGACAGACTAGCTATGTGACACGTTACCTGGTGAATCAATTCCATAACAGCAGATAACCTCAAGCGCCCGCCTCCAAATGAAGCGCCTGAGCGCTCATGTAAGCGTGGGGCGCCAGGATAATTAGCCCCTGGTAACGTTACTGCTGGGGTTTTCTTCCTTAGCGCTCATGTAAGCGCCCACATTGTAAATTCCATAACTGGCAACTTTAGTTGAAGGGATTGCACTTTTTGTTTGCTAGGATTGCACATTGATTCAGTGTGTTGATGAGTATTGCCTCACCATCGACCTTAAGAATCAGGCGTTTTCCGTTTCTCAATCAGGACTCAGGAGTTCAATAATACTCCCTCTGTACCATAATATAAGATGCTCTAGTTATCCAAATACGGGCCATATATGGATGTATATAGACGTATTATAATGTGTAGATTCACTCATTTTGCTCTGAATGTAGTCAGTATTGGAATACCTAAACATCTTATATTATGGTACGGTCGGAGCATGAAATTATTCTAGAGCTAATTTGCCGTGTGATTGTAATTGGATAGAACAACAAAAGTACTAATCATTGCCTTCTGATATTTGTAGATTCTTTTCGTGATGTTAGAAATAGACAAGACAATAACAAAGAGGTACAGTTCTGAACTTATTTCTCACCATGCCATATGCGAATGCCAGTGTGCTTTCCTTTTTACTAGACATGTTGACCTTATTTGGTAGCTAGTTTCAGTTTCCTTCTTCCGGACCAATTCTGCTACTATCTAGCTGCGTATTACATTTTCAGATCTTATTATGGAATTTAAGGGCCAGTGTTCCACACTAATACTGTAAATTGTCCTCTAAGATGACAATAAAGTCTGTTACCTGTAAAGAGTGATTAATCATTATAATGCAGATTCTACCATCTGTTGAGCACTATTTTTTTTTATTCATGCTTGGAATTATACCATATGTTAGCTCTTGCATATGCATATCTTGTTGCACAGAAATCATGTGAAAACGTTTTGACCAATCACTGCTATTTTAATTTGATATTTGCATATTTGAATTTAATCAACGAAACATCAACGTTATGAGTTGTAATTAGTTTCTACGATTATCATATCTCGTCTCGTGAGTTCTTTCAGCATGTGCAGAACACAAGACACCAAGGTTCCAATGAAATTATGGTACAAAAGGAAAGGCAAACAGAGTGGACAAAACCTGGAAGAGTTTTTAATAGAAACATCAATAGAGGAGGACAGTCTCGAAGTTCATTCACTGGTAAGATTTCCTGTACCAAGTGGTAAATGGCGTAAAATGTTCAGTATAATAACTAATGAGTAATGACCGCACATGTATTCCATAGCACTTGTTTGAGATGAATTATGGGGAAAAGAGACCCGTGTTGAAATATCTCTTTGTTTGGTTTTCCTCACTGCTCTTCAATCTGTTGCAAACTTGCCCTGATCCGAGAGGATCCATTATTAGTTTTGCTGATGATGTATGATCTATCTGGATATCTGCTGGTTTCATGAATAGTACCTTCTCGAGAAACCTTAGTTTACTTGTAATACCCAGCATTAGTGTCTTCGGTAACTTGATTCCTTAGCCGATCGTTGCGACTTATGAGTTCTTTTTCTTAGCATTTGCATACATACCCCGAGCTGACCTGTTGGTGTTAGTTAATGGTGTTTGTGTATTAGTGAGAGTAGGTCTCTGTGCAAGGTTGAACCCAAATCCATGTTTGCAGTGTTCAAACTGCCACTTAATGATGGTTGAGAAAAAAAAACTTTTAACCTTTATTCTTGGGTATCTAACCCTCAGATCATGATTTCATAAAACACAATTTACATGCCGCATAAGAATTCTGTCACTAGTTTGATTGATGAACGTTATGAAAGATCGATCATGGAAAATTGAGAGTACATGTATATCGTAGTATGCATTTTCTTTTCTTTGTTGTGCCTATGTGATACTAACATTTGCTAGCTTCCACATTGCGTGCGACATAATCCTTTGGCAGCACTTATTCTTTTATTTTTTGTTATTATGATTTGTGAGAAACTATGTTCATAAGCAGTTTGCACTTTTCAGACGTAGTTTTATCATTTGTGCTTTTGTTCTGTAATTAAGACAGTAAAATAGGAAATTCTTATCATTATGCGTCCAATTCATCGTGTTAGTCTAGTGCTTCGAGTAATACTTTGTTTGCTAATGTTAGCATCTTTTATCTGCAGGAGTCACTCAGGAGTTCCGTGTTGTGAAAGACAACAGAACTAAAAAGAAGACCGATGGTGAGACTTTACCAGGATCCTTTCACAGTGGAGACTCCAGCGATGAACAGGCCGCTTCAAATGTTGGAGACAAAAGGTAGAGTTTGTCAGTTCAGTCATTGCTCTCCCTAATTTTGTATTGTTCTTTGGAATGAACATTTTTGAGAAAACGCAAAAAGGCTTTGTGTTTCTTCGTTGAACAGAGAGAGAGAGAGTTTAGTACAATAGCCTCCTAGGAGGAAAGTGCAGAAATAGAAAATATTTTTTCAATGAAAAATGATCAGATCAGGAGCACTTTGAGTGGACTAGCAGTAGATAAACTTATTATGCAATCAGTCGGCTTGTCTTAATAAATCACTGATCTGTGCTTCCTTTTTTATTTGGATTTGAGTGCATGATGTTTGTTATTTTACATGGTTTTTTTCTTTGCACGACTACAAAGTAGACCCACGACCCACACTCTAGTGTGTTTCCTCTAAACACGCAAAGGAAAATATTGCAGGTTCCATCAGCTTTACGTTAGGGCTAGCATGTCCCATTTAGCGCTCATGCCTGCATGTACTTCGGATAAATACAGCGTCAGGGTTGAACCTGGGTAGGTGGGAACAAACAATCTTTACTCTGACCACATAGACCACATGCAGGGTTGTGATTTACATTTATGAGAAGTCAATGGCACACAATTGGCTGACTGCCTTACAGTTTTGATACCTGCTTTCTTCTATGTAAACTGAATTTTCTGCACCATTTTTACCAGTATCACATGTGTTCATATATGTCCTTGTCCTGTTTCTCTGAAGCTCAACTGAAAAGCCAGCTGCACAACAACACTTGATTACTCAAAAGTCTGATGGACATGGAACAGTTAAAGCGGACAACGGACGGAAAATTGCTGCTCAGACCCATTGTAAAGAAGTCAAGCTATCTAGTGACCAGGGGCAGGAACAATCTGAAAGGATGGGAACATCATTGGTTAGTTCACATTCAGTTCTGGAAAAGGGCAACCAAAATAAAGTGCTAACTGCACCATCAGGAATAAATAGTTTTACTGGTGAACTGTGTTGTTCTCCATCTGATCCAATCCATGTACCCCCTCCTGGTTCTAAACCTGTCGGAACATTTGGAGCCATAAAGCGTGAAGTTGGAGTAGCTGGTGCAAGGCGACGGCCTTCTGAAACTACAGCCGCGAATGAATCTACTTCAAACAGCTTAGTAAAGGTGACAATGACAATGAAGAATAATGCTTCAAATGAACAGCAATCTAGGTTATCTGGTTTCTCATCGAAACCCCCCCATCCATTTCCAACAAGTCAATACCATTCAAAGCCAAGCACCTATGTTGGTCATTCAAAAGGTTAGCATGTGATGATAACTTAATATATGTAGATACATTGCTGAACAAGTATCATCATTAAGGTCGCCATGTCCATCTTTTTGTTGCACATACATGCATACTTCTTTTCTCCTTAAGTATCCAGGCAATCAAATATGAAAATTGCAGCAGCATCTAGTAGGATGTTTTGCTAAACAAAATATGCTAATCAGAATCACTGTAAAATAGTGTGACAACTTATCAGTGTGCAGTTTCTTTATCTATACATCGTTGTTCGAAACTGCATGGAAAATAGATGCTGCCAGTTCCACACTGCAGAGAATTGTACTGCAGATTCTTTGAGCTTTCAGCAACTTTTAGACCAGAAAGCATGTTAACTGATTTCACCATTAAACCTTACAAGCATTATTACATATAGGATTCTAATATGGGTCACTTAGAGGGGGTGATTGCATATTGATAGAGATCTTCTGTTGTTTTGATGCTATATGATAAGCGAAAAAAGAAATACTGCTCATTTCTATGCAGGTAACACCCATTTGGAATGGAAGCCCAAATCAATTAGCGCAACACGCTCCAGTTCTACATCATCTGTTGCTGGCAATCAGGTGGCCGTGGCTGGTTCTTCTAAGAAGCTTTCACGGGCTAATGTTTCTGAAGATGAGCGTGTCATCATACCTGAGCACCTCAGGGTAACAGACCCTGAAAAAACACAACTCATCTTTGGTACTTTCGAATCGAATGCTGAGTCGAAGGCTTCAACAGACTCTGAAAGAACACATCTTATCTTTGGTACTTTTGAATCTAATGCTGAGTCTCAGGCTTCTTCATCAGCCCCTGAGGCCATAAGTAAAGAAGTATTGAATGTGCATTCTTCTACAAGGTAATTCTACTGCATATACAGCTGTTCTTGATCCTACCTATTCTCCCGCAAGCAGGAATTGTCGCAGCTCCATTTTTTCATCATTTCCATCCTGAAGAGTTTGTGCTTCCCATTGCGATATAATCCTTATGTAGGCAATTTATAAGGTGTGCTTGTTTGTTTCTTGCAGTTTGACATCATTAAATCATCTCAGAACAACTGATGATGTGCGTGCCAGTGAGCAGACAAATCTTGTTGGCACTGGTGCCACACTTCCACAATCAGATTCTATTCTTCCAAGCTCTGAGCAAAAGCAATCATCCACTGCTGACATGGAGGTCCTGAGTCCTGGTGTTATTGGCGAGCACAGGACAATTGAAATGATTTCAAGTAAGATTGCACATTCTTTGCCTCAACCCCAACATCAGGACAATTCAGCTCCACAGAACTTCAAGGTGACTAAGAAAATGTAGAACTGATGGCATTCTTCACATTTTACCTGTGTTAAAATGGCATTTCATTATTTAATCCCCTGATGACCAGGTATATGAACCAGATTCTATGTACGAGATGCCATTTATCACTAAGTCTGTTGATGGTGAAACAGTCCAAACTAGATCATATCCATCTGAGGTAATACCAATGTGCTACCATCAAGTTATTACTATTCGGTGTCTGTTCTATTTTTATTCAGAAATGCCAATTCTTTTAGAGGGTTTCAGAATTGCCATCTTACCAAATAGCCTGTTTACAAATGGTGTCTTAATTTCTGTTGAGTTCTTTGTCTACTTCAGCTGTTTTTTTTATTTGAAATGCATTTTTTCCATGCTCACCTAATCAGCTTGTTCGTTGGTTGGCTTACTACTGACCAATTAGTTATGAATAGGTCTTTGAGAACCTTACTTTAATTCTGGTCTTGTACTTGGAGAGACCTGCATGTCCTGTGGCCTACGAACACAGATTTCACTACTGCAACTATTGTTTCATCTATGTTTCCCTTAATTTAGTCCTAATAATAAAATCATGATGCTGGGCCATCCAGATTTTCGTGTTAGTGCTTCTCTTCTGCCCTGGCACAATGTTTTAGTATCCAGGTTACATGGAAATTATTTGAAACTCCATTGACAGATCATGAACTTACATCCTTCAAATGTGAATCAGGTATCTGTATCTTCAGCAACTGAGCAACCAGTTCCCCATATGTACCATCAGGTTCAAGTACCACAGTATCCGAACTTTTTACCATATCGGCATGTTTTCGCTCCATATTATGCCCCTCCAGTTGCTGTCCCAAACTACTCGACCAATCCTGCTTTTTCTCAGTTGCCACATAACAGTAGCTACTTGGTAATGCCAAACGCAGCCTCTCATGAAATTGGCAGCATGAAATATGGACCACCTCATCAGTACAAGCCGATGTTCCCTGGCAGCCCTGCTGGATATGGTAGCTACGCAAATCAGAATGGCTACCCTGTCAGTAACGGTATCATTGGCAGCACTAGTACTGTTGAGGATCTCAGTATGAGTAAATACAAGGACAACAATATCTATGGAGCCAATCAACAGGTAGCTATAGTTTGTGTGATCTTCTGACTATGCTTCCTGATTACAGTATTATTTCGGTTCTGTTTGTGCTTTAAACATGAATGATAGGTGTTGTGCTGTTTGACAGGCTGAAACAGCGGACGTGTGGATCCAGGCTCATAGGGACGTTCCTAACATGCCACCAACACCATTCTACAACATGATGGGACAACCGATGTCACCCCATACAGCATACTTGCCAGCACACAGTGGTCATGCCCCTTTCAGCCCAGCTACACACCCTGCTCATTTGCAGTACCCCGGCATGCCACATCCATTGCAGCCGACATCAATGACCATGTTACAGAACCCACAGTCCATGGTACATCATCAAGGTGGAAATATTGGCATCGATATGACAGCCATGGCTCCAGGATCTCAGGTTGGAGCATTTCCTGGAGCTCAGGTTGGTGCATTCCAGCAAAACCAACTTGGCCATGTCGGCTGGGCTCCTCCGAACTATTGAAGATATTGGTTGACGTCACTTCCCTCGTGCCAAATGAAGTGGTCCATATTGAGAACGAAAAATTTGATTGAAGAGATGCTGTAACGCAAGATACTCATGATGAAGGCCAGTATTTTTTTTTGGCTTGGATGGTAAAAGGGGAAATATTTAGTTTCAGTCCATGGTTCACGACGTATCCTGTACTGAAAACATCAATTTTGGTTTCTAATCTGTCGTATCTGCTTCCTGTTTCAGTTTTTGTTCAGAAGTGCTTGGCTTTTCTTGTTGCGTTTATGTTCACTAGTACTTTTCTGTGGAGAATTTGTTGAGTGTGTGTGTGCTTGGTTAAATCAAGGCTTATTCGATTGTGTGTAACGTTGTTGAGTGTTTAGGCTTAGTTTATTTTCTGGCTTATTTCATAAGCTGCCCCTCCCACAGGTTAGCTTATTGGTTGGTGAATCTAAACTAAGCTGCAAGTAATAAGTTGTTTGACTCATGAAATAAGCTGGGATAGGGACATCATATAGAATAAGCCAGAACTAGACCTAGGCTCAGTTTGGCAGCACAGTATTTTCTAAACTGAAGTATTACCAAACCAAAGTATTCCAACGCCAGGCAAACTAGTACTTTATTTTTCTCTCCTTTCTCAGTTCGGACCTCTTTCTCCTATACTTTTTAAAAATACAGTTTTAGGCAATAATTCAGTTTTAAAACCATATTTTTTTATTAGATCTAAACACCTTAAAGTATTTAATACTTTAGTATTTTCAGAAACCAAAATATCCTCTATATACTTTGAAAATATGTTGATGCCAAACGGAGCCCTAGTATCTTATTGCCGTCCCATGGCTTAGCTTCTGACAACAGTGTTAGACAACAGTGTTAGATATAGAGTGTCTGACAACAGTGTTAGACACATGGGATCCGGCACATGCTAGTTTTAGCCAAAAAAAAAGTTGTATCTCGAATATGGACGAAAGTGGCATACTTTTGAATTTGAAGGTCATTTAATAAACTTAAACTAAGTCCTAGACTCTAGATCTAGCAACGATGTCGGCAAGCGCGAGACAAGGAGGCTTATCCACCATTGGTGTAACCATACATCGTCTCACGAATCATGTAAGCGATGAGAAGGAGACAAGGAGGCCTATCCAACGTTGGTGAAACCATACATCGTCTCACCAATCATGTAAGCGATGAGAAGGAGAACGGTTTCCGACGATGGCATGCCTTACATGCCCCAATGATTTGTCGTCGAAAGTACATCTGATATTGGCGACGTTGACGACATGCCTTACATGCCTCAATGATCTGTCGTAGAAAGTACATCTGCTATTGACGGCGCCGAGCAAGAAAAGAAGATAGTCAATCTCTGTTTGAACCCGTTGCTTTCTGCGATTGGCATTCTTTAATGATGCATATGCTTTCAACTATTCCATAGCCTACTGTCCTGTGCAAACATGGAGAGCAGGATGTTGAGGATCTGGTTTTGCCGGCATTGGATGCGGCCTTGAGGAATTTCTCCGGGTCGCCACCCTTGCCGAGTGTAGCGGTATTTAATCTATCGACAGTGGAAGGAGGCCTTGATGGCAGACTGCATTCCCTCCCGGGTCGAGATTTCCCGCTCGAGGATGGACTCCTACTCGGAGCGTATCAGCCACCGATCCTCGTATAGGAGGCGATGTTGCTCCTAGGATGTGTTCGTAGGCGGTGACGCTCGGGACAAGTTGCCCTGCTTGGTGGCACTGGTCCAGGAGGCGGCGTTGTTGCTCCTGGGATGCGTTCCACTCATCCTCACGAGGCATCTCGTGGGCAAAAGAGCACACCATCATCCGCTCCTTGTTAAGGAGGTGGCGTTTCTCCTCCTGCTCCAGGCGGCGCTCGGGGGTCATGGCACGCTCGCGCCGGGCACGACGTTCCTGAGTCAACATCTGGGGCCGGGAAACTTCCTCCTCGCTCATCACCGGCCGCGCCTTGCGGTTTCCATACATGGTAGGTATTAGAGTTTTTTTGGGAGAGTAGGCGTTATGTGGAGAGGAGAGGCGCGTAGGGCCGCCGTTTCAACGGCGGGGAGTGGAGGAGGCTAATGCTGCATTAACGCCGCCACTGGCTCGTCTGCCACATGCATTGCACCGACGGCGCATGTGAGCCGCCACCCGTGCTTCCAAGGATGTTTTGGAGCAACTTGGTCTTCTTGTTGATGGTTTTGCGGTTGACCTTGGCTTGGTGCCTCACTTTCTTCAGGAATGATGTCTTGAGTGTCTTGTGATGGTGTGTGCTCTACTTGCGTAGAGTTTGGACCTTCTTTATCAACTCCATGATGTAATTATGTTTCAAGAAAAAAACTCCATGATGTAATTAAACGGGGTGGTGGAATCCCACCCCATCCTTCGCTTGGCATCTTGAGGTTGTTCATCACCTACATCTCAAACACCAACTTGCGCCACTTAAGAGCCATCATTTTTTTCGAACACCACACTACAAGACTCAATCATAATGCGCGCGCCTTATCAAAGACTCTACGTGTGGGATTCAGCACCGTAACCAACAAAGAAACCCTCTATTTATATTGAAATTTAGACAAACGAGTTCCTTTGGTGAGATAGAAGCACTTACAACCGAACACCGGGAAGTATGAAATGTTGGGCTTGTTGTCGGTAAGCACCTCAATGGAGTCTTCTTCATTCCTTTGCAGAAGTAGAGCCGGTTTGACAAATGACAAGAAGTGGAGGTGGCTTCAGCCCAAAAGTTGTATGGAGACTTAAACTCCACAATCCATAAGGGTCTGGTTCTTCCTCTCCGCTACACCATTTTGTTGAGGGGTATATGTAGCAGAATATTGGTGATGAATCCCCTATTTGCTAAGAAACGCATTCAAGGTGTAAATTTTAAACTCGGAGCCGTTGTTACTTCTTATGGACAATATTGGGACGTTGTGTTGATGTTGGGCTTCATTGGAGACGTCGATGACGGTTTGTTGAGTCTCAATCTTTGACTTGAAGAAATAGACCCATGTGAATCTTGAGTAATTGAAGGGGGTCGCATGCAGAAAACAAAAAATTTCCTAGCAACGATATCCTTAAACTAGCCAAGATCTACACTATGCATATATAGATGTACGGCGAAGATCGGAATACATACCCTCGTAGACCGAATAGCGGGGATTACGCTCCCGCACACGCGTTGACAACAAAGACGACGTAGCCGACCTCTAGGTCGCGAAGAACTCGGCGCGACGAACAGGACGAAGATGAACTCGAGGTCGGGTGGAGGAAGTAGGCCTCCGAGCACCTCTAGCGCAACACCTCACAGGGCGTTACACACATACGATGGAGACGACGGCCTCCGAAGCTCCAGTCCAGGACGAGCAGCGGAAGACTTGGACCGGAACACCAGCAGCGCGGCAGCGGGCTATGGTGGAGAGAGAACTCTCATCCTCCTCGGCGCAACTCCGACAAAGGGAATCATGAGATCGAGGAGAAATCGAGAATTAATTGGGTGAATTAAAAGGCCAGGGGTGCCCCTTCTTATATAGGCTCCCCGGGGGGGGGGGGGGGGGGGCAACCTTGCCAGCCACGCAATGTGGGACTATCCCACATGCCTGGTGCGGCCAAGGAGGGTGCGCCGGCCCTAGGTGGGCCCCATTTGGCCCACCTAGGCCGGCCAAGCCTTCCCCACCGAATTCCTTTGGGGTTCCCCTCCCCATGGGCCTTCTTTCCACCAGAAGTCCCATTTAGGGAAATCAGCCTAAATAATTTCGAAAATAAATATATAAAATCATATTTAAACATTAATTGTACTAATTAATATCAAACATATTATATATAATTTATTCTAGCTCCGAAACCTATTTCGTCGCTGTCCGATCTCCATCGGACCATTCCCGGGACGTTCCTGGTGATCTCTTTCCTTTCCGGTTGTCTTGTCGAAACCCCTTAAGTGTGTTACCCTAGCGGTTCGATATAATAACATACTTGATCGAGACTCCTCTCCGATCAATGACTAACTCGTAGTCCTGGACCCCATGAATTAATCCCTGTGATATAACGAATGACTTTCATCTATCAAACCTGGACGTCTAGTCTTAAACCCTTTGTCATGGCGATACTTAGCGTGTCCGAGTATCATTCTCAGATATCTTCGTACCTAGTATGATCTCGTTATCGACATCGCTATCTTATACTCGTCTATGATATTATGTCAGCTGGTGACCTAGTCACATGTTTGCAAACTCATTTGACATAATCTCACTAAGTGAGCCCTAGAGTATCTATCCGGCCGGACTGACAAATCCCGCTGTTGACCCCTCGTCTCAACTACCCCTTTCTGATACCCAAAAGTATCACCGTTATTGTCACACTATATAAGATATGACGTTTGGTGCGATCAAGGTATCTTTCAGGGATAACAATAAGAGTTGATCTCACAGTCTTAAGGCGTAATGACTATGTCCTATAAATAATGGGTATGTCCATCACATCGTTCAACCAACGACATGACTTCCATTACCGACCGGCGCCATGCCATATGATCGGAAAACCTCGATCATCAATCGTGCAACGAACTAGTCTTAGTAGAGGCTACTAGGGACCTGGTTGTTTATCTACCACACCTGTATTAATGTTTCCTCTTAATACAGTTATAGCATGGTATAAAACCTATAATGAACAATTGGGATATTACCAATAAACTATGTTTATTAAGTGCCTCTAGGGCACATTCCCTTCAGTCTCCCACTTGCACTAGAGTAACACTTAATCTAGTTTACAACTTGGTAAAAGCTCAACACCCATAGCATCTTGGTGCCTGCTCGTCTAGTGGAAGAGGAATAAAGTCAATAGATCTTACGCATTGAGACCTATATGTGCTTTGCAACACTTCTATGTCACCTAGTTTGACATCATCCCGTATCTTACAATGACGGTGAAATATATCCTAGTGGATGGAGGGAGACTCGAACATTCGCGTAGCATGGGCCTTAAAAGTCTAAGAGATATATTAAGAGGATCACATACGCTCGGAAAACTGCTCAGTCCAATCACACTTGCTACTTCTGAAGTTGCCATATATTTCTATACCTATGTAGATTATGCAACAGTGCATTCATATGCGACTTTGCAAGCTAACCATGTCTTTCTTCAAAATAAAGGACATCTCCTATATGAGATTTCTAGTCGTATGGGTAAGTGTCATAACTTGCATCATCGTAACCGTTTTACGGCAAGCTGTCTTTCCACTCTTACCCTTTACTAGAAAACATATCTTCAGTTCTCATAGACCTGAAAATATACTTAACGTTTGTTCATTGATCCACACAAAGATCACTCTAGAACTTGTTCTTCAACCAAGAACTCGGGTCACACCAAGTCGAGCTTTCGGTCTGATAGAATCTATGTTTGATACATGGAGAATGTCGAACAACATTTTCTATCACTGAAAATGCCAAGATAAACTTAATATTTTACCTAGTCATACAAGTAAGAACCTCTTTCTTCGCTTGTTCTATTCTGAGATACTTCAGAATTTTAACTTGGGAATATTCCGACCTAATGTTATTAAGTCCCTTACGATCTATACAATTATAAATCGGATGCCTAATACTCCTAACTTCATTTCATAGGAATTTAATTACTTAAATAATTCTTTACACTCTACTAGAGGATCTGTGTCATTCAATATGTCGTTACAATCATAAATGACGCCTAGCTCCCACTCAAATATGCCTTCCGCATATAAGATCAAGGAAAGCTACTTAGCTCCCACTCAAATATGCCTTCCGCATATAAGATCAAGAAAAGCTACTTTTCTCTCACTCACTTCTTTGCAAATGTAGGTTTCTTCAACTTTTTTGGACAACTCCAAAATCCTTTGATCTTCTTATCAAAGTGAAGATTCCAACTCCGATATGCTTGCTTCAGCCCATGAATGTACAACTGAAGTTTGCATACATGTTTAGCATCCTCGGGATTATCAAACCATTATTGTACTGATTACAACTCTTTCTTAATGACACTATTAAGAAACGTGGTTTCCTTATCCATCTATCAATTTCTCATTCGAAATTATAGTAATTGCTAGACGACCAAGAATAGATTTAGGCTTCGCCACTTGAGACAAAATCTCGTTGTGGTCAACTTTTGAATCCGTCGGAACTGATTCACGACAAATTGATTCTTATCAATCTCTACTCTCTCATAAATTCCATATTTTGTGAACATCCTAGATGCCATCAAGAAGATCTCCCAAGTCATTACCTGGTAATCGTACATGGATTTTTAATTCGGATCATATATGACTCATAGCCATTTCTCGGACTTAGGTCCACCATCTCTTCTTCGTAGTTCGTAGGTCTGTCATATTCCATTAATATGACCTTCATAACACGATTGTCGTAACACGCAGTGTGGAACACAACCTCGTACGCCTACGTTCTTAGTATAAGCTCAGAGCATCATGATCTTGTATCATCAGCTTTTTCAAGCTGTGTAGCATGACACCGAAAACACTTTCGGTTGCACCACTCTGATGTCTGGAGAGAAAGTTCATCAACTTTGTCTTGCTCTACTTTCTTTCTCACTTATACCCTTGGACAAGAAACTATTTCTTTCGCAAGATATATCCCGACAACGATTTTGCCTATGTCGTGTGACATGTACCCAACTAACTCTTTAGGTACGGTACACTACAAAGATTAATCCATTTTAGGTTTGATCATATCGAAACACTAAATTGCTGAAACGACAATCCAGACTAAAAGCCATGCCATGACTCATATGGTATTGTCTACATGGATTTAAATGGTTTCCCTATTATCTAACGTGAATGTTACTTTTCTACCATACGACTCTAATGATCACAATAATTTGATAAGAGATTTATTTACCACACTCTATCCGATAGGGTGCAATTACGACGTCCTAACATACCATAACACTATGGTGTTCCATGCGACGTAATTTGTGGAACTCTTCTCACAAGTCTTCCAATGATGTGCCAACATTATAACTCAAATCTTTATTTTCTCGATCTGCATCGTAGGAATTTGATTTTCTTGTTAAATTTATTTCCTACTTCACTCTTAACTTGTTTTATCGAATCAAAATTTTCAGGCTAACATTCCCTGAGTGGATATCCATATATCTACTCGGAATATTCATGAAGTCTATGAAATAAAGACTTCCACTACACATTAAAGTACTTCATTGATTCACATACACCCATGTGCACGATCCTCAATAAGCTATACTCAAAACGTTTACTGAAGTTGACGAAATAAAGGTCTGCACTACCCGTCAATTACTTCATTGAACCACATACATCTATGCATGACTATCAATAAGTTATATGCCCGTTTTTCAAAAACGGTGTCTTAATTATTTTGCAAGTGTCAAAAGATTAAATCTAAGGACTTGTAGATCCATCTGGTATGGAGCTAATTCATTGACTATAACATTGACATGAATTAAACAGTAGTGCCACACATATGTGGTGTCTTTATTAAGTTTGTATCCTTTGGCATTAATATTATGAATGTGGGATCTTCTACCATCTAAATTCAAATCGGCATATGATCATTACTTCATAAATATAGGACAACGAATTTGTCACTAACATATATGAACAAGTGTCTCGCTAGAGGAGACACACTTATAGCGATCATACTAACAGACGATCATAAAGAATTTATTCAAATGGTAGATCTAGAGGGAGAGTGTCTATGGCCATCACAACAATTTGTCTGCCATTATCAACACGCAATGTCGCCTCATCCTTTCAAACTACTCAAGCAGTAAACCCGGTTTTCATAAAACATGACTAGTATCAAAAACTTAGTCACTACTGCGAGTATTTGCTTAGGTAAAACATTCATAACATGTATATCATATGTACACCATCATCATTGATGACTTCTGGCGATCTGTTTCATCTTCTTGATACTTCCAACGTAATCAAGAACCATGAAGGTGAATGATTTCCCTTGCATGACATAGTCTATGACAGAGCATTTACACTTGGCAACGACGTCTATCATTCAGTGATCGAGCTGAGCGAGGCATCTCAACGTTCATCAAATATGACCATATGTCATCAAGTATGACCAATGTCATCAATTATGACTAGTGTAATCAAGTATGACTACCACATGCTCCTTCAAAGTGTGTATTATCTTCCACCTTGGTTGAGAAGACAATCAGTCAACGTACTCATAAACTTCATCAATCCAACTATCTAACAACTCGTACACAATGTTGGTTCTCTATGGAGGAGATCATAGCATACACTGGACTATGATGATATCATCCGCACAAAAACTTGAAAATCCAAATTATCCTTTTGTTAGCGGAATCTCCGGGTTTATCTCCTAGCGAGTATTGTATCACAAAGAGCTAATGGTTTAAGCAAGGAGTATCCTCAAGCTAAAGTATAAAATTATGAAGTTTGGACCCAACCTTTTAAGTTTTTCAATCGCAGGAATGCGCCTAAATTTAAAAGATGCTATCACAATGGTCAAAATCTACAAAGGTTTTGCGAAACATGACTTTGTTCATTACATTTTGAGTTCTAGTATTTTAGAAAATAACTATCAGAACTCCCACTCAAACGAACATCCCTCCTGGTCGTTTAAGTGATTACACGACCCCCATCCATTGCACAACCCCTCATCGTCAGAGCCGGCAACACAATTTCAAGTGTAGACAATTGTCAATCACAACAACTCTGTGACTCATGCTCAACCTTTCGGCCTCTGTGTTCCGAGGCCATATCTGCATATGCTAGGCTCACCACAATAACCTCCACGTAACGCTTGTGCAACATGGCTTACACCAACTGTATGCGGACGACGATATGTCTGACACCCGATCGTCACGGCCTGCCTCATAACGTAGAACTTTTTTGGTGGTGCTCGTTGGAGGAAGAACACTAGTGGTATTTTGAAGGGATCATCTTATATATAACTACCGCCGCGTAACTAATATATACTAATATATATAATCACAAAATATAAGATGCACACAAAACATCAAATGTAATGTGATGTGATATAGTCCATTCCGCCATGGTCTTCTTGGCGCCCGCAGTTCATAAACAATTTAATAAACCTACCTTGACCATATCACATTGCCCCTGCAAAATAAAGTTAGACGCTTCTACTTTATATTTTGCATATTTTACGTGGCTTGCGGTTGTCGTAAATAGAACCGATTCATACCTACGAACCTTATGACCACAAAAACGATCCAATAATTGCATGTTTAAGAATCCCTTTCGGTCCCTCCATTGAAAATGCAAGACCAACTAAAGAGAGAGAGAGAGACACCCGCTAGCAACAGATACGGTACAAGCCGTATGTCAGTAGTGGAACCAGTCTCGCGTAAGCGTACGCGTACGCGTAAAGTCGGTCCGGGCCGCTTCATCAACTCGATGCCGCTGGAATCACAAGTGCATGCTAGAGGGTAGCAAATAACAGGAACGGTGCCCCCGTGTAGAACACAAGTTCTAACAGCGTACAGCTATATCTACGATAGATCGGCTCTGATACCACTGAAGGGGATCGCATGCAGAAAACAAAAAAATTCCAAGCAACGATATCCTTAAACTAGCCAAGATCTACACTATGCAGATATAGATGTACGGCGGAGATCGGAATACATACCCTCGTAGACCGAATAGCGGAGATTACGCTCCCCACAAGCGTTGACGACGAAGACGACGTAGTCGACCTCTAGGTCGCGAAGAACTCGGCGCGACGAAGACGATGAAGATGACCTCGAGGTCGGGTGGAGGAAGTAGGCCTCCGAGCACCGCTAGAGCAACACCTCACAGGGCGTTACACACATACGGTGGAGACGACGACCTCCGAAGGTCCAGTCCAGGACGAGCAGCGTAAGATTTGGACCGGAACACCAGCAGCGCGGCAGCGGGCTATGGTGGAGAGAGAACTCTCATCCTCCTCGGCGCAACTCCGACAAAGGGAATCACGAGATCGAGGAGACATCGAGAATTAATCGGGTGAATTAAAAGGTCAGGGGTGCCCCTTCTTATATAGCCTCCCGGGGGGGAGCCAACCTTGCCAGCTAGGCAATGTGGGACTATCCCACATACCTGGTGCGACCAAGGAGGGTGCGCCGACCCTAGGTGGGCCCCATTTGGCCCACCTAGGCCGGCCAAGCCTTCCCCACCGAATTCCCTTGGGGTTTCCGCCCCCATGGGCCTTCTTTCCACCAGAAGGTCCATTTAGGGAAATCAGACTAAATAAATTCGAAAATAAATATATAAAATCATTTTTAAATATTAATTACACTAATTTATATCAAACATATTATATATAATGTATTCTAGCTTCGAAAAATATTTCGTCGCTGCCCAATCTCCATCGGACCATTCCCGGGACGTTCCCGGTGATCTCTTTCCTTTCCGGTTGTCTTGTCGAAACCCCTTAAGTGTGTTAATGATCGAGACTCCTCTCCGATCAATTACTAACTCGTAGGCCTGGACCCCATGAATTAATCCCTGTGATATAATGAATGACTTTCATCTATCAAAGCTGGACTTCTAGTCTTAAACCCTTTGTCATGGCGATACTTAGCGTGTCCGAGCATCATTCTCAGATATCTCCATACCTAGCATGATCTCGTTACCGACATCACTATCTTCTACTTGTCTATGATATTATGTCAGCTGGTGACCTAGTCACATATTTGCAAACTCATTTGACATAATCTCACCGAGTGGGCCCTAGAGTATCTATCCGGCTATACGGTCTGACAAATCCCGATGTTGACCCCTCGTCTCAACTACCCCTTTCCGATACCCAAAGGTATCACCGTTATTGTCACACTATATAAGGTATGACGTTTGGTGCGATCAA
This sequence comes from Poa annua, assembly GCA_026929855.1. Classification (NCBI taxonomy): domain Eukaryota; kingdom Viridiplantae; phylum Streptophyta; class Magnoliopsida; order Poales; family Poaceae; genus Poa; species Poa annua. The sequence goes on along the minus strand of CM049427.1, from coordinate 215,806,015 downwards.
AGTATCTTCCAGGGATAACAATAAGAGTTGATCTCACGGTCTTAAGGCGTAATGACTATGTCCTATAAATAATGGGTATGTTCATCACATCGTTCAACCAACGACATGACTTTCATTGCCGACCGGCGCCATGCCCTATGATCGGAAAACATCGATCATCAATCGCGCAACGAAACTAGTCTTAGTAGAGGCTACTAGGGACCTGGTTGTTTATCTACCACACATGTATTAATGTTTCCTCTTAATACAGTTATAGCATGGTATAAAACCTGAATGAACAATTGGGATATTATCAATAAACTATGTTTATTAAGTGCCTCTAGGACATATTCCCTTCAGTAATCACCAAGAAATACTTATTGCCACCAAGACTAATTAATTTCAGGAATAGGACAAAAGAGATTCACAAAAATGAGCTCTAAGACCCTCTTGGACGAGATGATGGTCTTGCTTGGGTGGGGAGAATCATGCATCTTTCCTTCAATACAAGGCCTACAAATATGATCTTTGGCAAAAGAAATATCTTCTCTTAGTCCAACAATATGGCCACCCTTGTGAAGACTTTGCAAAGTTCTCATGTTGGTGGGCCAAGCGGCGATGCCACAACCAACCCGCGTTGGCCATTCCAAATAGGCATATTGCGCTTGTAGAGGTTTCTCCTGAAACTTCCACCACATACAATTGATGCTCAACAAACCCAACAAAACGGACATTTAGAGTCTTGCTCACAAGAGTACCACAATATCACCATAAAAAAAGACGGAAAATCCCATCTTACTAAGTGCACGAACGAAAAGTAAATTGTAACCAAGGGTGTCAACAAACATGACATTCACGAGAGTGATATCCGGGGTGACAACCAGCTTGCCAACACCGATTACCCTAGAATTTTACTTATCATCATAAGAGACGGTTACTTGAATGACATTTGGCATCATCTCTGTGATAAGTGAAGGAGATATGCCCTAGAGGCAAATAAATAAGTAGTATTTATTGCATTATCTCGTAAGTTTATAATAGGTTTGTGTATTATGCTATAACTGTATTAATCGGAATTATTAATACATGTGTGATACATAGACAACCAGGTCCTTAGTATGCCTATATATGAGCTAGTCCATTGAGCAACAGTTGATCGAGATTCCCGATCAAGGACAATGACGTCGGTTGACAGTGGGGTCATCTTGTTAGTTGAATAAGATGATGGACATACGCAAAGTATTGCAATAAGATCGTATTACGATGTTTATCATTTGCAATAGATAAGAATATGATAGCTTATTCCTTAGACCGTGAGACCGTACTTATTGATGCTTCGTAGGGGTGCTTTGAGAGCATCAAACGTTGTGTCTTATATAGCATGACAATAACGGTGTCCATCTTGGGTATTCCAAAAGAGCATCGAGACGTAAGGATCAAGAGCGTGATTTATTCATTCTTGTAATGGAAAGATACTCTGGGCCCACTCGGTGAGATTACATGTATATAGCTGCGAGCTTATGACTAGGTCATGGAGATGTAATATCACAGACGAGTTAATAACCTTTGTCGGTAACGAGATACAACAAAGACATCGGTATGTCTACGATCATATCTCGGACAGGGTAGTATCGCAGAAACAAAGGGAATGAATATCATATTTATGGTTCAACGACGATATTCGTAGAATGCACAGGGGCCGTCATTTACATCCAGGTATCCCTGACGGTCATTGGTGAGCGGAGTGTCTCGACCATGTCTGGAGTGTTCTCGAACCGTAGCGTAACAAACTTAAGGTCTTAACGACACCAGGAGATAGGTTGTGGAATAATATAGGATTTTGTTGGAGAGAGATAAATGATCAGGAAAGAGTTCTGGTGGTCCGGAAGGAGTTCCGGGAAGGTCTGGAATGGTTCCAGGGATGTCCGAAAGTTGTTCGGGTGGTTCGGAAATTGTTTCGGAGTCACGGGATATTAAATAGTATTTAAATATATTAATTAAATTTTATATTAATTTAATATTAATTAAATAAAGGAAAAGGAGTGCTCCCACCTACATGGGCCCTAGGGCCCAAGAGGGGGAGCCGCACCACCAAAGGGGGGTGGGCCCCATGGCTGGTTCGGCCAACCCATGTGGGTGCGCCACCCCCTCCTCCTTTGTTTAGTCCCACATGGGGGAGCTAGGGAGTTTGCACACCCCCTCCCCCCTTTATATAGCAAGGCATATTAATTGGATTAATTCATTGGAAAATACAATTAAATTTGTAGCAGGCCGGCCGAGCTGTTTCTCCGCCTGTTTTGCCTCATCTCTCCACCTAAGCTATACCGCCGGACGCCGTTGCCCTGCGGGATTCCAGATAAGATCTACCCCTGCGATTTCAGCTGGATCTGAATGACCGGGGGTTGTTGTTAAGCTCCGTATGTTTGCGAGTGCTCGGAGGCAACTCTTTTGAGGAGCCTGGGCGACGTCGTCTCGCCCCCTGCAGCCGCCGCGCCGCCTCCCCCCCTGCCGCTGGCGCACCCCCCTTGCCGCCGGCGTCTCGCCATCTTCCGCCCGACGCCCGTCGACGCAGGTCATCGTCGACACCGCGGCGTCATCGTCTACATCATCGCGGTAAGTTCTCCGCAACCTCGAGGTCGGCTACGCACGACTTCATCGTCAACGCTTGTGCGGGAGCGTAATCCCCGCTATCGGTCTACATGGAGGTAATGTAACCCGTTCTGCCACCGTTATCACATGTACTAGATAGATAGATCCTGGCTAGTTAGGGTTTCGTACGCTAGAAAAATTATTGTTTTCTGCACCGTAAAACCCTTCAGTGGTATCAGAGCCGATCTATGCGTAGTACTGCTGGTACGATTAGAACTCATGTTGAATGAGGACGTCTTTCTTATATTTGCTACCCTCTAGCGTGCACTTGCGATGCCTTCGGTATTGAGTTGATGAAGCGGCCCTAGCCGACTTTACGCGTACGCTTACGCGAGACTGGTTCCACTCCTGACATACGGCTTGCACCGTATTTGTGGCATGCGGGTGTCTGTTTCTCTCTCTCTAGTCGGCAAAGCATTTTCAATGGAGGGCCCGAAAGGGATGCTTAAACATGCAATTATACGATCGACGTTGTGGTACAAAGTTCGTAGGTAGGGAAGCGATTCTCTTACGAATAAGCCTATATGCCACGTAAAACTTGCAAAACTAAATAAAGCTAGAGGCGTCTAACTTTGTTTTGCAGAGGCGTTCTTTTATGTGACATGGTTACGGTAAGTTTGATATTATTCGTACTGTCAGAGGCAATGGAGGGCTCCGTAGACTCGGAGCCATGCCGGGGCGCCGGGGCCAGGCACATGGCGCCATGAAGGTCCAGGCGCATCGACCATGTCACATCGCATTTCATTGCATCATTATTGTGTGCTGTTGTGTGTGCATTCTATTGATTGCTTATATGCTAGATATACAACGGTAGCATCATGAATAGGATGATCCCTAACAGATACCAAAATTGTGCTCTCCCTCGTTGCGCACCACCAAGAAAGTTCTACGTTATGAGGCATGCCGTGATGATCGGGTGTCAGACATCTCGCCGTTCGCATACAGTGGGTGTAAGCCATGTTGCACGCGCAGGGTCTTCGAGGTTTGATTGGCGAGCCTAGCATATGCAGATATGGCCTCGGAACACGTGAAGATCGAAAGATCGAGCACGAGTCACAGAGTTGTTGTGATCGACATTTTATGTCCACCTTTGAAGTTGTGCTGCCGGCCGTGATGATCGGGGGTGGTGTGGTGGATGAGGGTCGTGTAATCGCCATTATTATTTTTAGGGATAATAATCTTGGTGTGGTGTGTTTTGATAATGTGATTATAAAACTAAAACTCACCTATATATTATAAACTTTACCTTACCTCTTTTGCGATCACATCTGTAGACTACGCAACTATACTTCGGTTACTTCCTCAAGAGCCCGGATTCTACCTTAGAAGCCGACGGGTCCAACTTCATCAACTGGTACATTGGTTTTAGAAACATTCTCCAAACACAACAAACATCCTATATGTCCTAGAACATTAGTTAGGAGTTAGACTAGATGATTCTGCTAGCAAGGAGGAAGATGATGAGTTCCGTAAGCATCATGATATTTTCATGGAAGTGAAGGTCGTCATGAGCGTATGCCTAGCACCAGAGTTGAAAGTTGTTTCAACATATGGAGCCATATGTCGTGATTGATGCGATCAAAGGTCAATTCAAAGACGAATTGAGTCTTGAGCAGTTCAGACAGCTTAGAAAGTTCCGGACCATTCACATGGGGAGCATACCTTTCTGGAGACTCAATTGAAGAAGTTGTATGACATCTACTTCAGTCTTACGAATATCTACGATTTCTAGATAGCGAACTCCAGTGCAATAGAGATTGCGCTTTGCCTCCTAGCTGTGAATAGCATGTGCGTGAATATGCTATAGAGACACGATGAGCTTCTTCACGTTCGTACACAAGTTCTAATCTCTAAAAGTTGACTCCATCAAAGAAGAGTTCTTCGTCGCTACGGGTATATTTGATATACGAAGATATAAATGTATTCTTCTCATACTTGATAAAAAGTATTTGATACTTGTTCTGTTTATGAAACAGTCCCTGATTATCACAAGTATGCGGCAAAGGTGACGTGACAGTGCACAAGTGATGGCAAGTTCATGGCCAGTAGTGCTCACGCCCTCGAGATATCATATTAGTTATCATCAATAGTTTTTTATAAGACATTTTGTAATAGTGAGAGTGTGATCTAGTTTGGTGTCTTGAATGTTTTAAGACATAATTATTCATATAGAACAAATCAGTTGTTTTATGTTATGAAACAAAGCAGTTGTTTCATATTATGAGTAATTTGCATCACATCTCAATTACATTATGCGTATGATATACATTTATAATAGCGGGAATGATAAAATTATGTGTCCAAAGAACAAACACCATCGAATTTAGTCGTAAAGGCAATGAAAGAAGTAATGGATAATTTTGGTCCGTTTAAGTATTTCGAGTGCCGAATTGATTAAGTTTGAAATGAAGTATTGAAGTAGCTATACAAGAGGAAATTAATTGAGAGTCATTTTTTAATGATTAATTAATGGTGTTTTTGCTTGATCCGAATTCTTCTATGATTACTGGTGAATAGGAGTATTTGCCTAATAAATCATAAGTCTGAAATAATTTGATAAGAGATCAAATGGGGTTTTTCAGAAGAAAGATTAGTGAACATTGTATTCACAAGATTCGATCAAAGGACAATATTTTTGAATTATGGTTTCAACACAAAAGACTTGTGGAAATGTCTTTCACAATATTATAATGTCATATATGGTGATATATGGGGTATTATAATCATACTCTATTTCAAATAAAGTGTGGTCTGTCAGAACCTGTCTTAGAATTTCCTAATATGTTCGAAACATTATAGTCGATGTCCACTTTAGAAAATAGATATTTTTCTCAACGAGAATTCGTGGGATCGACAGTAGTGTCGACATGCATATGATTATACGATAATTCGGAATATACATGAATAGTTCT